>JALPQD010000011.1:11717288-14307182 GCA_023101885.1 Typhlomys cinereus
CTGTTTACAGCTAATCTAGCTCAGTCTAAAATTCCTTCCAGACATTGTAGCATAATATATACAGGTAAAGATTCATCCTCAAATAGTCACTTTCCAGTCATATAGTATATTGCTCCATTGTCTTTGTAGTACAAGTCTTAGCTCTTTTGAGATACGTTCTGACATTTGCCTTGGATATTTCTTGTATATTACCAAAGGAAAAATCCATACAGTTTCCTTATACTTAGGAAAAATGAGCTTCTCTCAGCATGAATGGAAAGTGTGTGTTTACAACAGGAAGGAGCAGTTGCTCGCCCGCAGCTCGTCACTGCCATGTTAAATAATAGTGGGAATTAAACCCATCACCTTTAGATAGATGGACTTTGAATCCTCCAGACAGGTTGTGGGTTTATCTCACTTAGTATCTGTCATAATGATGAGTGGGAATATGTTCAGCAGTATTTGTAAGCCTTTCATTTTAATGGATTGATAGCCTACTATAGAACCCTTTATGGCAGACTTCTAGAAAACTAATTTACAGAGTCTCCAAATTAGGGAAAGCTAAGCAATGAAGACTTTTCATTAACATTGTCTGAATGGTGTCTAGGACAGTGTTACCATAGAACATAGACCACAGCATGTGAAAAAGAAGAAATAAATGCATTTGGTTATAAACATTTTGATAGAGATAGTTTATTTTCCAGTATGAAAACTCACATGTAAACTTAACATGGATATGAAATGCTCAGATGCATCAAGTCACTTTCTAGTGATTTTTTTTATAAAATCGTAATTACAGAGTAGGGAATCCCAGGTAATTCAAGCTAGTCTCCCTTGCTCTAGAATGTTTTCTCTATCACACTGGTGACATTTTTCAGAACATAAGCTCCAAGGAATCTTTAATTGCCAATATATAATCTTTTGATTATATATTTAAAATTTTTATTTGTACAATAGTGCATCCAGTTTGCCTGTGAAAGTCCAAGGAATATAATGAGAATCATCCTTAATTGCTCTATCTCTTATTGTTTGCTCTGGAACTTTCCAGGTTTCCTCCAAGGGAAGAAAGTACAACCAGGCTCCCTGGCCACCTAGCATTTTTCCATGAAATGTGACAATCCTAATTCAAGACCTTTTGCTTGTCAGGCAAAGGCTTTGAAAGCTATCTCCCTAGCCCTCTCAATATTTTTAGAATGCATCAAAAAGATTTTGAAATTACCAAAGTGCAACTGGTAACTCCTAACAAAATTTTTCTTTCAGATGGGGAAAATAATTCGATAGGTAAAGTGTTTGCCAGACATATGTAGGTGCCTGAGCTTGAATCCCCAGGACTCAAGTAGAGCCCAACATTGTGGCATGTGCTTCTGTGGCATCACAGGAGGCAGAAAGAAGAGTACCCAGGAAGTCAAGGACTGCTTAGCCTCATTAATCTGATGGCTTTCAAAGAGCTCCTCTCTCAAACAAGGTGGAATATAAGAACAGAAATCTGAGAGTGTCCTCTGACTTCCACACATGCACCATAATGCACATGTACACATATACACCACATACACACACACACACACACACACACACACACACACACACACACATACTCCCACCACCACCACCATGACCACCTCAACCATGGCACGTGTATACCTATACTCACATTAGTGTACATGCAAACATATATACACCACTCCACACACAGTGAACACATATATATTCATGTACACAGAGTACCACCACCACATTAGTATGGGTACATATACATGTACACACATACAGTGCATGTTAGATACATGCATGCCACCTTCACAATTAGAGAGTGAATTCTGGAAACACCTGTGAAGAATTGATAGTCAAGTCAAGCCCTGAGCAAGTCTGCAGGAGTATTATACCTAATTAGTGTAGTAGGACCCTGCCTTTGATGAGTGGGATCACTTTCTGGGCAAATGATAAGATAGAAGAAACGGGTTTAGCACTTTGGCAGATTTGCAGTCTGGAAAGAAATGTTTGTTCCTCTCTCGGCAATTCTTGTAGATTTGGTGAGGCTGGTTCCCTCAGGTCCTTATGCTGGCATGAACACTCCTGCTAAACTAGACTAAGAACTATAACCAAGAACCATAAGAAAGCAAAACCTTGCTTAACTAAGCTGTTTTGCTGTGAATTTATTGGCAAAATGCAGAGAAACACCAACATAAATAACAAGCACACAAATACAACACACATTGCGTATATATACACACAAAAACAACAGCAACAAGATAACCACTTTGTTTTATTGAGATACATGTATCTCAAATTTTCAATTTGTGTTCAAGAAATTTTTTTGAGGAAATTTTGTTATAAGCCTTAGTAGTAACACATATAGATGATACAAAGGAAACTCAATGACTTTTCAGCTATAGTACCAGAGAAGATGCACTAAGTTGTGTTAAGTCCTTTTAATTGCAGTAACAGCATAACATAAATAGATTCTTAATGATTGAAGTATCTCCCCAAAATAACTCTTCGGAAAATGTGTTGTATACTTTTTTTCTCTATTCTTTTTTCCTTTACACTAAATGAGGGTTTCTGTGGTTAAGCAGTTTACAGGTCATGTTTAGATCTATGACTTCTGGTCTAGAGAGTCAATAAATAAAGCCTACTCCTTACATAGCCAACTTGCAAAGCTTATTTCATACTTTACCACAATCAGTATATTTAAATCAGCATGAGCAATTATGAATTTAGGTTACCAGTTTCAAAAGAAACTATTGGAGATAAGCAAAAAAAAGGAAATTAGTGTGAATTATTTTATGATTTTTGTTTTGTTTTATATTACAAAATATTGTATCATTTATAATTTAAATATGTAATTATAAAAATATCACATATCATATTATATTTCATGTTCTAAATATTATTTTCAAAAAAGTTATAAAAGTATCCATATCACCGTACTTCAGAAAAGGCTAAAGAAAGATCATGTTAAATGTATTAATAATATTATATAAAATAAAAATTGTTTAATCTGGTTTCTAGAAAGTCTTTATAATGTTTAGTAACAACTATTGCCTTGTTGAAATGTGGGGTGATATTTAATCATTTTACTATTTGATTTAAGGCTTGCTTATAATGCATTACTTATCAATATATTTGTTATTATTATTTCTTTACTACTTCCCTTCTAATTTTAAGCCTTTGGCTGATGTGTCTTGAGTAAGCTTATTTCAAGATTTATAGTTTCAATATTTTAATCATTTAGGGACCTTCCCATCAATATTCCAGAGCCAACCCTAGCACCATATAAAAAAATTCAGTAGTTTTTCTTAAAAATCCAGATTGTTTTAATTTCCATCCTCTTATTAAAATCAAATGATTACACATCCCTGGACACATTTCATCCTGCAAATATTTAAAGCTTTCTCTGTTCATAGAAGATTGAATTTTTAGGTTGAAGGGCAGTTATCTGAAATGTTATTCAGATAAAATATCTGGAACTATATAGTTAGTTATTTGGCTCTTTTCTGTCTGTAATAATAAGGGTATATATTCAAAGAAAGTCTGTAATGCTGATGCTTTGACAATTGTGTGTCACCTTTAGGCCTAAGGTGTAAACAGGATTATTTTTCCTTCTCAATACGCTGACTAACTCTTAGTTTGACCAAAGGAATAACAGTATGAAAGAAAAAAGTCATTACCCAAGGAAAGAACTTGTGGCTAAATCAGTCATAGCTGCAACTGGGTTTGGAATTCATAATCCAGAAATGTTGAATCCATGAGCAAAGGAAACAGTATGCTAGCCAGGACAAGATCATTACATCATTTAAAAAACATGGTACTCAATGTTCCTTAGGAAAATGTGTGAGCAGCATCTATTAGGCTTATATCGAGGATCCAGTGAAGGGACCAAAGATCATTGGTGTGAGACATAAGCAAAACTATTTTTTCAGTCCTAGAAATTGTTTTAAAATTAGCAGACACTCAGCAAAAAGAGTGAAAACAATTTAAAAATAGCCAAAGGCAAATACTTCATTTTACAACCAAGAACACTGAAATGAATCCACAAGAAGTCACCAGTTACACGCAAACTATTATAGTAAGAAGTCAATTAAGGCATCATGGTATAGATAACATCTACTCATCAGTTTTATTATCATTCATTTAAAAACAAAATTTAGCTTTACTATAAAACCATAAAGAATGTTAACACACATAGCTATAAAGGAAATTCCTGACTCTGCATAGATCCAACGTTCCAGTGTTTTAAAAAGTGAGATTTTTTGAAAAAAAATCTTTATAATGATATTTTTAATTAAGAATTCTCCTTTTATAAGAGCATAATGAGTGGTAGTCCCTGACCCTGACTTTGAAGTTTTTAAACTAGAGTTTTGAACCTTTGGTTAAGCTCGTGTTGGAAGATACAACAAATACAAATGATACCTGATTATTTCATCTTCTCACAATCATAAGTGTGTCATGTAAAATACAAGACAGTATTTATCTTTTATTTGTTACAGACTTTTAAATCTGTCTCTAGACTTTTAAATAGAGACAATGTCCTGCTTTTTTCTGAGAATATCATTCATGATTCAGTTCACTGAATTCCAGAACCTATTGCCATTTTTGTTTTTTGCTATCCATAATAGTTAGCAATTATGTTAGTCCTCAGAATTACATGCTCAGATGGCTTAAAAATTCATGATCTTCTCTTCTTGTTCTCAAACTAACATTGAAAATCACATATCTCATATTGCTGTTGTGGTTTGATAAATCACCATGTTAAATATAATTCAACTTTCATATCAATTCAATTCAATTAAAGCTAACATATTTTTGCCCCTAGTAAATCATATATTTTTGAGTTTGCTTAAAATAATTTATTTCATTATATTTTTAACTTGAGGAAACATATCAGTATGATATATGGATGTCATTGAGTTAAAGGAAAAATGGGACCTCTATTTTTTTCCATTACTAAGCTCAATATATTGCTTCTGAGGTTTGTTAATACTGAGAATAGTTGTGAGGTATTGAGTGGGTTCAGTAGGAAAACATGCCAAGATCAATTACTGATACCTGCTGTGGGCTTCCAGGAGAGTTGGGTCACAATACATAAAGCATGTTTTTCCTAATCTTTGCATTAAAGATTAAAATACAAACTCATTTTTATTATTATAAGATAGTCATATTCTTGCAAGAAAATTTCAACCTAATTATGATATACTTTGAGAATGTATCTTGACTTTCAGTTCCCTTGTTTTCTACTTGTTTTAATCAGGTAACAAAGGTTTCTAAAGGAACATTAACTGTATAGTACATTACTGTTAAAGTAACAGAACATCAAAGTTCAAAGTACTGGATCCAGAATCGAAGCATTCTAAAGATAGACCATTAGATCAGTCTTGAAAGAAAGACACAAATGGCAGAGAGACTAATTTTCTACTTCTATTCAACTACCTTTTGATGTTGCTTTCTTAAGAAAAAATATTTTGTTCATTTTGTGTATTTAGGAGAGAGAGAAAGAAGAAGAAAGAGAGGGAGAAGGAAAGGGAGAGAGAATAGGTGTATCCTAGAGAGGAAAGATAGAGAAATTGTGTCTTGTAATTCTCAGTTGTAATGCTCTACATATTACAATTTTTAATTTTACTATCCTACATATCACAAAGTAAGTAAATTTTCTTAAATATTAGAGACTCATTCTTTTTCCCTTTTTCCATTAACATCATATCTATTTATGATTTGTCTTGGCAGCTACATCTCTAATATGTCAATATCACATCCAGTTTTCATCATTTTTTTCTATTGTTCTCTAGCTGCATTTATAATTCTCTTTTAATATAACTACAATAGTCTCCACATTCATTGTCTACTTTAACAATGGACCATCTTCTCCATTCATTCTTTGTACAATATTTTATTTGCTTTGACATTAGTATGTGCTATTACCTTGCTTCATAAACTTCAATGTCCTACTGTTGTGCTACTTCCATGTCTTATGAACTTCTCGCCTCACTTCTTCCTTCTGCCTATATGTGCAATTACTTCAATGAGTGTGAAGTTTCACAACAATATAAAGAGCTCTATCTGTCCAGTCATTTAACTTCTGTTCTCATGGCCTGCTGTTTTCTTATTTCAACTTATCAGCATCTACTTCCTTTACTTATGCTGGTAGCAACTTAAAAGCCATGAGGTGAGCTGGAGCTGGAGAAATGGCTCAGGGATTAAGTCTCTGCCTTGTAAGCAGAAGAGCCTGGTTCAAATCTCATATCTCAAGTAAAAATGCCAGGCAAAAATACCAGTGACATGCATTTCTGGCCCTCATAAGCAGAAACTGAGAAATCCTAGAGCAAAAGGAAAGGTGATAGAACAATCTAGGATGATTCCTGATGTCACTCTTGTCACAGGCAAGCACAGTGACCTTGGAGACACGAACACACAAACACTCAAAGATATACACAGACATGCATGCATGTGCACACGCACACACACACACACACACACACACACACACACACACACACACACAGAGAAAAAAGTTATGACTTACATGACTATCAATAAAATATCACTTTGTCTTATTCACAGTATTCTAAGTGTCATGTCATTGACAGAAGCTACAATGGAAGTAAGAAATAGAATACACTTAATTGACATGTCCATATATGATTGGACATATATCATTGTAGATGATATATGGAAAGATAACAGATGGATTGATACACAGATAGATGGGAAGATGAATGATAGACATAGAGAGATGTTTTGATAGAAAGATAAATGACAGAATTAGATGGGTAGAAAATATACATATGTAGATGATAGACAATAAGTAGATGGAAAATAAATTACACAGAAAATTATGTTATGTAGGAATGACTAATAAGTCTTTCAAGGCTTTTGAATCCTATTATATTTATTTCTGGTTTTTTTTAAATTTTTTATTTAAAATATTTTTCTAATTTTATAAGCATATTGAGTATTTATTCCTATTTCCCTACATCCCTCCCAGCTATGCCCCTTCCCTTCCCTTTCATTTTCAGTGCATCTCACTCTCTCCCACCCTCCTGCCTATCTGCTTCTATGGACCCCAAGGTTTGTTTTGGCTTGTCTATCTTTTTTCTTAACTTTTCTACTTTTAAAAACATACTGAATACTTATCCCTGGTTCTTTTCATCATCTCTCCCTCCCATCCCTGCATCAATCCCACTCTCCTGTGTATCTCTTCTGTGGATCCCAGGGTTACCTCTGACTTGTCTACTCTTGTGAGAGTCCAGGCCTCTGCAGCATACCAAGTTGCCTCCCTTGGGACCACCCTATTAATAGGGACATCTACCTTCACTCATCCAGCTTTAGTTCCCAAAACTTCCACTGTATATTCTTCTCTCTCTTGAGTTCCTCAATATTACATGGAGGCATGTTGGTATGTCAGTCATTATGCAGCTCTACTAAGGACAAGTCTCATTGTAGTGTGTTCCTAGATGCAGCAGTCCTTCCTTAAGTAGGATGTCTTGTCCAGATGAACTTTATCATCTTTAGGTTCTTACATTCAAACTACTTGCTTTTCTGTGATGTTCTCAAAGCCTTAAGATGGGAAGATTGGGTTGGTCTGATTTTGTATGAGTCTTGTTGAGTCGCTGGTACTCTGCATTCTGGCTGATCATTGCTTTCTACTTCACTGCTCTTTTATTGCCCTACACTGCATCTTGTCAGGGTGTTGGGATTATCTACCTCTTGTGTAGAAAATTTCTAGGCTGAGTGCTAAGTGCTTTTCAAATCTATGTGTATAATAGTAGCTTTTTATGGAGCAGTTTAGTGTGTTGTCTTCCTATCTAAAAGTTCACTGGATGATTTTACCTATTGATCTATTTCCTGTCCATTTTTAAGTTCTTGTTCTAGTTAACAGTAACAGGAATGTGTTCCATTCTGATAAGAGAGTCTTGCGTTCAATGAAAAAGCTGTTAGTTGTTTCCTTGATACTAATGCCACTATTACACTGGTGTCACCTGTTGCTATGGTGATTTTTATCGCAACTTGCAGACCTCATGAGTTGATAAGGACTCTGATTATTTGTCTCACCCAGTAGCTTCTACAGTATTCCTTTTTACTCTATAAGCTGTCTAGGACAAAGTTTTCAGAACAGTTCCATTTGATATATTTTGTCCCCATTCTGTAATTCATTTGTGTTGCATCTTCAGTAATAATGTCTTACTGACAGTTTTCTGGAGAACAACCATGAGTAAAGGCACAAGCATATAATGTTTCGAGGCCTTTGAGACCTCTCAGACCAACATTTTTTCACATTCATTCATTTTTCATAAGCGTTGTATTCCTTCTAGTATAAATTTGTCATTAGGTTCTAAGTGGATCAGCTCAGAGCCTATTTTTTCTTTTTCATTTTTCTCACACTACATTCTTTTGCATAGCGACTGCTTTTTCTTGTTCTTATCTTTAAAAGACATTTTTTGACATGTTACTGGCATAGGAGGTTCCTTTGTGATTACTTCCCATAATCTTAGGGCTTTTCTATAAGTCCCTTTTGACCCTGCTATTTTCCATCCCCTCATTCCCCACTATATATTTTTCCCAATTATTTCCTCCCTCACACTACTTGCCATGGTATCATTAATCTCCCCTCTAAAAGGTTATACCCTAACCATTCCTTCCCTCCTCCCACTTATTGGTCTCTTTCAAATTTTTTGACTCTTACAGTATATCAGCGACAAGCATATAGTGCTGTCATCTGCATATTATTTCAGTTTCTTATTATCATTAAGTCATAATGATAGTGTTTACTAGCAGATGATTTATGGTTGAAACTATTTAGTTTAAGAGACAATAGGTAAAATGTCCAATAAATTGAAAACCTGTTATATAATTCCATGTCCAATGTAAATACCACTGCTTTCATCAGTACCTGATACTGTTTATATTTTCATCATATGGCCTGCAATAACAAAGCTATGGATAAAAGTTACAGAAATTCTGTTCATTAACTATTTCTGCTTTCTAATTTTTCTCATATTTAAAATAAGAATATTAAACCTTGTCCCTCAGGCAATTTAACAACATTGCAAATGTGTGTGTGTGTGTGTGTGTGTGTGTGTGTGTGTGTGTGTGTAAAATTATAACCATATTATTAAAAGAAAATGAAATTTGATTTCATCTTTTGATTTTTCCCAATGACAGTATTTTGACTCCTTAATTCACAAAATTCATAGTCCCTCAAATTTCATATTTCTTGCATTTATTTTTTTTCTTTTTTAACACTTAACCAAAGTTATCTCTAATCCTTTCAAGGCCTATGAAGAACTTCGTTTTGAGTACCATTAATTCAATTAACTGAATAATTTAATGAAAGTTTATGTCAAGATGTAAAATAATCCACTTTCAAACAGATATAATTTCCTTCTCAGTATGGTACACTGACTCTCCATAATATTTATGCAGAAAAATTTGGCAGCAGTTGCACACCACATGCATTCTTGAATGTTGCCCAAATTCCCAATGATTTCAATTAACTATTCAAACTGTCAGTCCCTACAAAATTCATAGGGCATAGATAGTAGCAATTATAAAATAGCTAGAAAGCATTATTAATCTCAACATGTGAGCATTATGAGATCAAGACAAGATAAATGGAACATGAAGTGTCCAAATAAACAAGATTTTCCTGCTTGCCTGGATCATTATGCCAACACCAGACAAGGAACTCCACATTCAAAGCACATCCATGTGTCTGGTTTCATTTTATTTTCAAACAATTATGCATATACCAGGAAAAAATGAGAATATTATTTTAAAATATTCAAAAATTATAGTCACAAATCAAATAAGGCTATGTAAAAATGTGTAATTGTTTCTCCTGTAAGAGAAAATCCCAGCTTTTAAAAATTTCCAATGAACAAAGGAAACTTCCTGCGATTTTAAGAAAGAGAACTCTGTTGATAGCATTAGTGATTGATGCAACTGGGAAAAGCACATCATTTTGCCTTTATCATTAAGTCACTTGGAGCAAAAAGGATAATTACTGCCAAAACACTCTAAAGAACTCTTCCTTAATAGAAAATATCAAACCTCCATAATGTAGAAAGACAGCTTGCTGTTTTCCTTACAGTTTTTAAAATATGTTATAACTTAACACATGCTGCTTAACTTACAAGCACCACTTTAAAATTTTACATTTGAAAACAGTCGCAAAGAAGATTCAGCATTTTTCAATATCATAATACCCTCAGGTAATTAAATAATTCTTTGAACCATTTCCATGAAGTTGGATTCAAGTGGCTATATAATAGGAAAGAATTAGAGCAAACAAATGTACTTTCAAAGCCATTACAGTAGTAAAAGGATTTTTAATTGGTGTAACATAGGTCTTTATCCCTATTATGAAGTCTTTAAAAAAAAAAGTTGAAAATATCCTATAGAATTTTATAGGGTGAAATATGACTTGATTATGTCAGTGATTGAGTCAGTTAAATATAAATTTGCAGGATATTAAAATTACCTAAAAACAAACTTCTATTCAGATTTGAAGAAAGAGAATTTGAGTGGTAATGTTTTGTTCAGTTGTTTACTTATTTTCAATGTTGTAATAATTTGGTTTCCTCACCAGAATTCAGTAGGAACAGTATGCAACAGTGTTAACAAAATTTCCAAGTAACATCTGTGACCAGATACATACACACAATATTGAGTTTCTTTAGAGAAACATATCATGTACATATTAACACTCAATCTTGGATCAGTTGTCCCTTTGCATTATGTTTAAGGCACCGTATTTGTATTTTTCTATTGAAAAATTGAAATCTATAATGCCTTTGATATTCTCAGGCACAAAACTTTTGAATATAAATTTTAGTAATTAACAGTAAGTTCAAATAAAAGAACAAATCTTCTGTCTAGAGAAATAGACATACAGGGGCTTTGGTCATCTATAACATTCATTTATTTTATTTATATTAGTTTTCCATTTACAAGCCCATCATGCAAAATGATTCTTTACTATACCCAGTCTTAATACTAAATAGTTCTTCTTTTTTAAAGATCTTTACCTTTGGGCAACTAACAATTATGACTACTTCTTTTTTTATTTATTTTTATTATTTATTCAATTGTGCGTGTGTGTGCGCATGTGTGTATGCATGTATGTATGTGTGTAGAACCACTGACGAATTCGAGAACCACCATGGATCGCCTCCACCTCCTCCTTGTTTACTCTACCCCGGGATTCACAGGCTCCGCCCTACCAGGACCAGAAGCACAGGCCGCCCCGCTTCTGCCCGGCTTCTATACTTGGGGTCTAGGATCAGAACTTGGGACCTTCCACCAGCAAGGCAGAGGCTTAACCACTGAGCCACCTCTCCAGCCCCAATTATGACTACTTCTTGAAGAATTATTTTCCAGCTCAAGTTTTTAAGAAGGGTGATTTAGACATAATGTGGTTAAATGTTTGTCTTGCAATCTGATGAAAAAATCTTGCACTGTTCATTCTCCCTCGCCTTGGCCTTTATCCTTCCATCTCACATTCCTGAGATGTTTCATCACCTCTAACAGATCAACATTGGCTCAAGTTTGGTTCTAAACATCAATTGTTTGAAATGCTGAATCTCAGAGCTCAGGGCTCCCTTATCTACAAATCCCATGAAGACTTTTTGAATGGATGAAATTTATCTCAAATCTTCACATGGATTTTGTATTTTATGCAGCACTTCCAATCATGCCAGGGACAATAGACAATTGATCCAAGATTGAATGCTGATATGTACATGATATGATTCTTTAAAGGATCTTAATGTTATGTGCATATATCTGGTCACAGATGTACTTGGAAAATACATTAACACTGTTACATATCGTTCCTACTGAATTCTGGTAAAGAAACACAATTATTACAACTTTGAAAATAAGTAAACAACTGAACAAAACATTATTACTCAAATTCTCCTCATTCAAATCTGAATAGAAGTTTGTTTTCAATTAATTTCAACAAGCATCAAACAGATACAAGAATGAGCAGTGGAATATATGCTGGATGTATAACTATCAAGGCCAGAGAAAACAAAGTAGAAGGTAATCCCAGTGTCCTGGGAAGTCTAATGAACATAGCTCTGGAGAGGAACAATTGAACTGGTGCTGAAATCAATGAGTATACTGGATGTACAAAAGAATACAGAGATACTGCACTATGTCTGGAATCAAGCTTTCAAAGAACTTTAACATACATCACAAAAACACACACATCACAAGCACTCACATTCAAATATATCATAATCTTATACACATTATAAACATATACCTACACACATCACAAGCATATACACATCAAAACACACTAATCCACATTGCAAATACATACATTTTTCACACATATCGCAAACACATTTGTTCACCTCAAACACATATATGGCACAAGCATACAAACATCACAAACATATGTATTATAGAAGTGCATAAAACACACACACATCACAAACACATGCACATTGTAAGCACACATTCATGCTTCACAAACACACACACTACAATAAAACAAGTATATACATGAACACACATACACACATAAACTCACATACAAACTCTATCACACATGCACACATACCTATATACAGACACACATACATGCAAAATAGATTATATTTTTAAAATTCACATATATATGCATACAAAAGAGGTTTTTCTTGAAAATTAGTTTTATAGAAACATCCTTTGATATAATTCTGCAGAATTATAGATTAAAATTATTATATGATCCCATTTAAAAGTAAATATTTCCAGATGAATCTAAAGATTCAGGACTTGCTATACCTCAGAAATATTGGAACTATACAAATATTTTGTGGGAAAATGCTAAATGAAATGCAATTTAGGATTGTGGATGTATTATGATTTAGTAGGAAAATTCTTATGAACATACATAAAGTTTCATCTAAGCTTAGAAACAAAAGAAAACAACAACAAACTATATCAACACATACATACTCAGCAAACCAACGAGAGAAAATGATTTGGCTTCAGTGTTTATCATTAACCAACCAAAGCCACACAATATGTACTATGATACACTGTTTATACTATGCAAACTATTTGGAATTTTAAAGTATTGGTAACAGGCGATTGTCTAGTGGATGGGAAGGCACAGCTCATGGTTGGCGAGACTATTTCTAGGGCAGATAAATAAATTAAAGGAACTGTTTGAGAAAGAAGGCTTCCTTCTGTATATTTGGCCAGATATACTGGCTTGGCAAGTAAGGATGATCCCTCTCTCGGCTGTGATAAGGGCAGTTCCACTGACTCTGGTATTGGTGTAAACTCTCCTGCCAAAATGGACAAACAACTGTAATCAGATATTTTTAAGAAAATAAACCCTTTATTTCCTTTAGAAGTTTTGTCATGATTTTATTAGAAATAATACAGGTAAACTGAAACAGAAGGACAGGATAGTGTTTCAAGAGAAAAAAAAGGAAATTAAACAATAAAAAGAAAGCAAAAAAGAAAAAAAAACCTACAAGAAAATGAGCAAAAATGCTTTAGGTCATAGTCTGTTCATAAGAAAGGGAATATCTAAGTAGAGGAAGTCAGTACCTGTGTCTTTCCAGGAAGACAAACACACATTAAATATGTTTAGTATTTCATTTATGAAAATTTATGTCAGTGTACATAGAAACTTCTTATTAGATAATTAAGGAAAATAACAAAACACTACTATATTATGCTGTCTGTGGAATGTAAGTCAAGATATTTTTCTTATTGCCATGAAAGTCAGGTACTTGGACTGAAAGTTGTAGAACAACAGTTCTTTCCCCATTTTTACTTATTTTTTCTAATTTTACAAATATATTGAGTATTCATCCCAGCTTCTCTCCCTCCCTCCTTCCTCCCTCTCCTCCCTCTCCTCCCTTCCTTTTACCTTTCCCTCCCATTCCATCACACCCTTCTGTCTGTATGCTTCTGTGGACTTCAGGGTTCATGGTGGCTTGTCTACTCCTGTCAGGGCTTAGGCTTCAGTAGTATAACAAGTTATCTTTCTTCTGGCCACCCCACTGATATGTGCATTTCCCTCCACTCATCTAGCTTTAGATTCAAAGGTTTCCATTGTGAGTTCCCATTCTATGGGTGTAACAACAGCTGCCTACAGTGGAGTCTTCCTATCTATAATCTTCCCTATTGATCTATTTTCTTCCCCTTTTATAGGTTCTTGTTTTAGTTTCACTACACAGAAACAGCCAGAATCCATTGAAAAGATCAAGCAAGAGAAAGTTTGGAGAGATGAAAACTGTCGTCCTGAGACCAAATGATAGTAGGAAAGGCATATATTGTCAGTCATTCATGGAAAAAACTCAACCAACTCTTTGTATATTTCTTGCAATTTCCAAAGATTTAGAAAAATCAATTAGTCATTTAGACTATCAAGAAAAATGAACTAATGAAATTTACTATTAAATGGATAGAAAATTTACTATTAAATGGTTAGAAAAAGTTATGCTGAGCAAAATATCCCAGATGTAGAAAGACAGATATCACAAGTTCTTCCTTTAAGTCAAACCTAGTAAATGACCCAGACATAGAAAGACAGACATCACAAGTTCTTCTTTATAAGTGCAACCTAGTCCCAACTCTTCAAAATGATATACTCAAGGGAAATTTCAAATATCCATTATAATTATAAAGGAACATAACTTGGGTTGGGAAGGGAGTAGGGGTACGAAGACCTCAAGAGAGTGGAGATGAAGAACATAGACAAATTAAATAGATAAATAAGATCATTATGGAAGAAAAGCCTGTAAAGGAAGAAAAGTATGGTGATAGCTCTTAATAATGTGATAGGTCATAATAAGGGTTAAAGAATGAAAAAGAAAGAAAGAAAGAAAGAAAGAAAGAAAGAAAGAAGGAAGGAAGGAAGGAAGGAAGGAAGGAAGGAAGGAAGGAAAGAAAGAAAGAAAGAAAGAAAGAAAGAAAGAAAGAAAGAAAGAAAGAAAGAAGGAAAGAAAGAAAGAAAGAAAGAGAAAAACAAGTGTTGCTCAGGGAAAACAGAGTTCAAGGGCCTAACCCCAGAGTGAATGCTCTAAACAACTACACTTCTAGTAAGAAGAATCTATGGCAGTAAGAGGTATGTAAGACTCATGGGAAAACAGTTATCTCTGATTGTGTTCTAATTCCCTTAATGTCAGGAAATCATGTCTGATGCTGTAAACCTATCCAAATAACAGTAGAAGAGAAAAAATGGACAAGAACAGATATATTAGTGTTAACTGTAAAGGATTAATAATAAAATGCCATTGTGGAGAGCATGAGGAAAATTTCAGTGAGGAAGAAATGAATGTGGAAAGGCTAGTAAATGAGAAAGCCTATGTGTAATACTAAAAGAATGTGAAAACAACTGAATGTGAAAACAACTGCATATAATTGTGTGTAATAGATAAGTGGGCCTCTGCCTCAGCCTAGCTGTGGTGTGATACTGACTGTGGAAGACATAAGAAACGAAAATGTGTAATATCAAAATGAGGCAAAACAACTGTATTGTAATTGTAAACAGACATGTACCCCAATGATGTAATGTGGAATAAAACAGTATTAAGGGACAGGCCGAGAACCAGGACCTCAGTTCGGGAGGGACAGAGCATCCCGAGACTTTGTCGGGTTGGCAGCGAACTTCCCGATGCAGCTCCAGCCAAAGTACCCCCTGCTACCCTGAGGACGTGACCGTTTATCATCTGGAACCCCTCAGCTTTTGCAATGGCTCGAGACCTGCGCCCTGAAATGTCGATCAGTAAGCCCCCGTGTGGTGTGGTTATTGCTGGGTGGCATAGACCTCCGGGGAGGTAGAAGTCACAGGCCCCCAGGTGTGCTCACGACAGACATACTAAATATTTCCTTCTTTAACCCTTAGATAAGAAAAGCTCTCAGAGCTCAACCCCTATTACAATGGAAGACTATTGAGCAAGAAAACTACATCAGGTCAGAGTACAGAATAGCATTGAACCTGTGATATTCAGTCTTAATCATCCCATGAAAATCTTATCCCACACCAAGGCTCAGGGAATGTTGGTGGAAGCAGGGATGATAAGATTTTTGAGTCTAAAGCTGAGATGGGATATTTTTGACCAAAATACTCCAGCCAAGACAGGGGTTTGTACTCAAAAGATTACTGAGATGAGAACGTCTACCACCAAATCTACACAATGGCTAGCTTAACATTCCCTCAAGGTCTAACTAGGTTCTCAGAAGAGTTGCTTTCAGAGAGCACCTCATACACAGGTTCTGGATTGTGGAAGAGGAACCTCCTCACCTAGGATTTTACCCATTGAAGAGCCACACAAAGTTCAACAGAAATCTGACTCCATTACCAACACAGGCACCCAAAAGGGAGTCCTGTGATACATACAAGCAGAAGGACAAGAAGTGTTTTTGGGAGTGGTGGGACAGAGCAGGATGGACAAAGGGAGAGGAAGATGGGAAAAGTGCATGTGGATGGGGAGGGTAGGAGAAGAGGGAAGTAGGGGGAGGAATCAGGGCAAATCATAGACACAGCTTGTTTGAAAATAAATTAACTTAAAAAAGTAAAGGTTAAAAAAAGTGAATGGTAAATAGAGTTGGAGAATTTAATGTCTTTAAACTTTGTAAATGAGGCTTTTCAATTTAGCTAGGAATAATCATTTACACTATCTTTTTTCTTCAAGAGCATATTGGATATTGTACATAAATAATGAATTCCTACATGATAAAAGCATATGTATAAAATTAAAAATAAAAATAATTCTATAAGTGCAAAAAAGGGAAAAGTAAATCAGGGAAGGGATTACAGGTAACATGCAAGGTTTGATTGGATTTAATAAAACTGATCATTCTTTAATATAACTATCTAAAGATTATGGGTTCCAAACTTGCTTCACATTCATAATGGTAATTGATGTTATATCAACCAATAGAAGAAAAACCTCAGGGTTAAAGACATGCTGTCTTACTTCTAAATAATGTCCCTATCCTTAATGTATGACAAGAAAAATATATGACTGATGTCTTAATACATAAAAGTTGATATTTTATAATGAAAATCATTGTCAGTATAAACTATATTAATTCAAATTCTGTCTTCAATGAATGAATATCAATATTTAAGGGGTATCTGTTTTGTATAATGAAAACTTTAAAAATATTATCACTGCATAGACCTTATACAAATCTGCAAATTTTTTCACCAAAAACAAAATATAAAATATAAATTGATACCTCGGGTTAAATAGCTCCACGCCGACGCGCCCATCCTCCCTTTTTCGCCCCACCCCCGCTCCGCCGGTCGGGACGCGTAGGCGAGATCCAGCCGGGCCTCAACCCGCGCTCTAGGACCCCAGGTCAGCCCACAGGGACCCGGCTCCGACTCCCGCCATCCAGCCGGAGCCGCGTGGGGGCCGAGGGACGAGGAGGACCTCCCCCTGCGCCCGGGCCCCGCCCCAGCTGCCCTCGGTTAAATAGCTCCACGCCAACGTGCCCATCCTCCCGTTACACCCCACCCCGCTGCCCTGGTCAGGACACGCACGCGGTCCACCCCGGCCTCACCCCGCGCCCTAGGTAAGTTCCCGTTCAGGCCCCGCCCACCAGTACCCCAGGCCAAATAATTCAGTTTAGTGAAATTGAGAGATCTTAAGAGTTAAAATGACAATGCCAAAGTCAAAGTGCAAATCCATGAGAAGCAACACTCAAGTAAACAAATTTCCCACTGAAGAAATTAATCCCATAATGTTAGACTCCAACAAGAACAAACCCGAGGAAAAAGGCCAAGAAAGCCTGACCCAGGATAACGTCTTTCAAAATATGATCATTACCATGTTCAATACTATGAAAGAGGAAATCCGGGAGGAATTACATAATCGAATCAATCGCTTTGAAGAGGAACACAACAGACATCTGGAGGAGTTGAGAAAAACAGTGCAAGAAACAAAAAGTGGCATAGAGCAGTTAAAACAAACTCAAGCAGAGTTTAAAACTGAGCTAAAAGACAAGTTATCTTCAACCCAGAACGCCACAGAGAGTCTTATCAACAGAACTAATGAAGCAGAAAACAGAATTTCAGACCTTGAAGATAAAGTGGGAGTACTAACCAGCTCAATGGAAGAGGTTGTTAAAGCCAAAAAGATACTTGAGAGAAATATCCAAGAGATATGGGACACCCTGAAGAAGCCTAACATGCGTATTCATGGAATACCGGAGCAAGAATCTCAAAATACCACCCCTGAGGAAATTTTTCAAACGATCATCAAGGAAAACTTTCCTCATCTAAAAAAAGAGAGGCCCATTCATATACAAGAGGCATTCCGCACCCCAAACAGATACGACCAAACTAGAAGCACACCGCGGCAAATAATAGTTAAAACACTCCACATTCAAGATAAAGAACTGGTGCTGAGAGCTTCAAGGGAGAAAAAACAAGTCACTTTTAAAGGCAAACCTATTAAAATAACAAATGACTTCTCAGTCGAAACAGTAAAAGCAAGAAGAGCTTGGAGAGACATACTTCAAGTATTGAATGAGCAAAAATGTCAACCCAGGCTGATTTACCCTGCAAAACTATCAGTCATGATCGAGGGAGAAAGAAAAATCTTCCAGCACAAAGACAACTTTAAGGGATACATGGCCACCAAACCAGGCCTTCAAAAACTGCTAGAAATGATACTCAAGCGTGAAGAAAAAAACAGGCATATCCAGGAGAACAGAAGGCAAATATAACACCATTAAAAGCGAAGCAATATACTTATAAAAGCTACTAAACATAATAAATGTCTGGAATTAACAATAGTTTCTCCATTATAACACTAAATGTTAATGGACTTAATTCACCGATCAAGAGACACAGATTACAAACTTGGATTAAAAATCACAATCCATCAATCTGTTGCCTGCAGGAAACCCATCTCACCACAAAAGATAGGCACGCTCTAAAAATAAAAGGCTGGTCAACAATTCTACAAGCAAATGGAAGCAGAAAACAGGCAGGGGTAGCCATTATTCTATCAGACAAAGTGGATTTCAAACCAAAAAAAATTATAAGAGACACGGATGGATACTACATTTTAGTCACAGGTACAATTCACCAGGAAGATTTCACAATACTGAACATATATGCACCCAATACGGGCCCCTCCACATTCATTAAGAAAACCCTACAGGGTCTAAAGCAAGAAATCAACCCCCAATCGATAATTCTTGGGGACTTCAACACCGCCCTCTCTACATGGGATAGATCAACAGGTCAAAAGCTTAACAGAGACACTCTGGAACTTAATCAAACCCTGAAAGAAATAGACCTCACAGATCTCTATCGAACTTTTCACCCAAGCACCAAAGAATACACATTTTTCTCAGCAGCACACGGAACTTTCTCCAAAATAGATCACATATTGGGCCACAAAATGAATCTACACATGTACAAGAAAGTTGAAATTCTAACCTGTGCCCTATCAGACCACCACGGCCTAAAGCTGGACATCCACAACACATCAAACAAGAGAAAATACACTAACTCCTGGAAACTTAACACTATGATGCTGAATGAGAACTGGATTCAGGAAGAAATTAAAAAGGAAATTCAAGATTTCCTGAAAGTGAATGATAACGAAAATACAACTTACCAAAATCTCTGGGACACAATGAAAGCTGTTCTAAGAGGTAAGTTCATAGCTCTTAATGCCCACGTCAAAAAAATGGAAACATCAGAAATAAACAACTTAACAATGCAGCTTAAAGCTTTAGAGAAACTAGAGCAATCTGATCCCAAAAGCAGTAGAAGAGAAGAGATTAGCAAAATAAGGGGAGAAATATCTGAAATCGAGACTAAGAAAACGATAGAAAAAATCAACCAATCAAAAAGCTGGTTCTTTGAAAAAATCAACAAGATTGATACACCCCTAGCTAAACTAACCAAAAGCAAGAGAGAGAAAACCCAAATTAACAAAATTAGAAATGAACATGGAGTTATCACTACGGATACCCAAGAAATCCAGAGAATTATAACATCATATTTCAAAAACTTATACTCTGTGAAGTTTGACAACACAAAAGAGATGGATGAATTTCTAAGTAAACACAACTTACCTAAAATGAATCAGGAAGTTGTGAATTACTTAAATAGTCCTATAACATATAAGGAAATTGAGGAAGTAATCTCGAATCTTCCCACCAAAAAATGTCCTGGACCAGATGGATTCAGCACAGAGTTCTACAAGACATTTAAGGAGTTAATAACACCAATACTCCTTAAACTGTTCCATCAAATAGCAAAAGAAGGAACACTACCAAATTCCTTCCATGAAGCTAATATCGTTTTAATCCCAAAACCTAATAAAGATTCACTTAAAAAAGAAAACTATAGGCCGATCTCCCTGATGAACACAGACGCAAAGATTCTCAACAAAGTCTTAGCAAATCGGATTCAAAAACATATTAAAAAGATCATTCATGGGGACCAAGTAGGCTTCATCCCCGGCACACAAGGTTGGTTCAACATACGCAAATCAATAAATGTAATTCATCATGTAAACCAGTCCAAAGTCCAAGACCACATGATACTCTCAATAGATGCAGAAAAAGCTTTTGACAAGATCCAACAGCCTTTTATGATCAAAACGCTAGAGACAGTAGGAATGGAAGGAACCTTTATCAATATAATAAAAGCTGTATACAACAAGCCCACAGCAAGGATTATGCTCAATGGGGAACAATTGGAAGCATTCCCACTTCGATCAAGAACAAGACAAGGCTGTCCACTCTCACCACTTCTATTCAATATTGTACTTGAAGTCTTAGCCGAAGCCATAAGACAAGAAAGGGACATAAGAGGGATTCAAATTGGCAAGGAAGAAGTCAAGCTATCTCTATTTGCAGATGACATGATCTTATACCTGAGTGATCCCAAAAACTCCACCAGGAAGCTCCTGGAACTAACTGAGAAGTTCAGCAGGGTGGCAGGATACAAAATAAATGTGCAAAAATCAGAGGCCTTCCTATATGCCCAGAATGAAAGAAGTGAAAAAGCCTTGAGAGGAACCATGCCATTTACTATAACCCCTAAAAAAATGAAATACCTTGGTATAAACCTAACTAAGGAGGTAAAAGACCTTTACAATGAAAACTTTAAAACCCTAAAGAAAGAAATCGCAGAAGACACCAGAAGGTGGAAAGACCTCCCTTGTTCCTGGATTGGCAGAATCAACATTGTAAAAATGACCATCCTACCAAAGGCAATATACAGATTCAATGCTATACCAATCAAAATCCCAAAGCTAATTCTTCAAAGAAGTTGACCAAACAATCTCAAAGTTCATATGGAGGCACAAAAGACCCAGGATAGCAAAAACAATCCTGAGTAACAAAAACACAGCTGGAGGTATTACCATACCAAACCTAAGTCTATACTACAAATCCATAGTTATAAAGACAGCCTGGTACTGGCTCCAAAATAGACACACAGATCAATGGATAAGGATTGAAGACCCAGATATAAGCCCACAAAGTTACAGCCATTTGGTCTTTGACAAAGGGGCCCAAAGAATCCAATGGAAAAAGAACAGCATCTTCAACAAATGGTGCTGGCAAAACTGGATCTCCACATGCAGAAGATTAAAGCTGGACCCGTACTTGTCACCATGTACAAGACTTAATTCCAAATGGATCAAGGACCTTGATATCAGGCCAGAGACTTTAAAAACCATAGTGGAAAGGATAGGGAACTCCCTCGAGCTGATTGGGCTAGGCCAACACTTCCTAAACAGACATCCAATGGCACAGTCACTGCTACCAACTCTCAACAGTTGGGATCTTGTGAAATTAAAGAGCTTCTGTTCAGATAAAGAGATTGTCACACGAGCTCAAAGGCAACCCACAGAATGGGAGAAACTCTTCACTAACCACATATCTGACAGAGCTCTACTGTCCAGAGTGCACAAAGAACTTAGAAAATTAAACTCCAAGGAAAACACTGGCCCAATTAAAAAATGGGCCCTGGAACTTCAAAGAAACTTTACCAGGGATGAAATTAAAATGTCTAACAATTATCTTAAAAATTGCTCCACTTCCTTCGCCATCAGGGAAATGCAAATCAAAACTTCCCTGAGATATCATCTCACCCCGGTCAGGATGGCAAAAATCCACAACACAAACAACGACAAATGCTGGAGAGGATGTGGAGAGAGGGGAACTCTCCTACATTGTTGGTGGGAATGCAGGCTCATACAGCCACTCTGGCGAGCTGTCTGGAGATTCTTAAAGAAATTAAAGATTGAAATGCCATATGACCCTGCTATCCCACTTTTGGGAATAACCCCCCAAGCAGCAGAGGTTCGCCTCGATAGCACAAGCTCGACCATGTTCATAGCAGCACTGTTTACAATAGCAAAGTCATGGAATCAACCTAAATGTCCAACAGTTGACGAGTGGATAAGGAAACTGTGGTACATCTATACAATGGAGTACTACTCAGCCATCAAAAATGATGAATTACTGGAATTTGCTGGGAAATGGATGTCATTAGAAAGAATTATATTAAGTGAAGTATCCCAAACCCAGAAAATTAAGCGCCGTATGTACTCCCTAATAGGTGGCTCCTAGTACCAAACTCACCCAGCCCACATTGGGACACTCAAAAGTAAACCTATGTAACACAGTAATTGCAAGGATTATGAACAAGAGAGATGGGTTAGGAGGGCCACACCAGAAACAAGGAGAGAGGAGACCATGTTACAGCAGAGAAAATAGGCCTCCATCAAGGTCTGCAAGTAAGTAATGAGAAACCTGGTTAAGTTCACAGACGTTCTTTCCTGATCTCACCAGAAGGGGAGGGCATATAGTCTAGCAGATAAAAAGTAATCATTTTGCAAATGGGTGATGGACCCCTCCCTCAGTGAGGTTTCCTACTCTTATTACATCTACCCTTGAATGTGCTATTACAACAAGACTCCAGTTTAACAGCTTTTTGTCTCTGGCCAGGGGGTGACATACAGTGCCCAGCAGAATGGAGTGAAGGGAATTGCAGGAGCAGCAAAACTGCAAAAGAAAATCAACAAACCACAATCCAGAACTTCAGAGACTCTATATCAATCACATAGAACTAGGACAGCCTAATCTCTCCCCATCCTGGAGCTCAGGGACATTTGCGGAAGAGGGGGCGGTAAGATTGTAAGAGCAAAAGGATGGGAGGAGCAACGATTTGCAAGATTCTCAACAATAGTTGGGGCCAAAGCAATCATAATGGAACTTTGCATGCCCTGCGCAATGTCCAGCGCACTGTTGCCCTCATAAAGTCTAGCATCTGTTAAGGGCACCGAGACCCCTGGAGGCAAGGGATTGACAGCCATAGTAGTGATCTTATGCTTAAGGGGAACAAGAGAAAGGGCTTATGGAAATGCCACTGGGTCCTTATATGTCATCGGAGAGGAGGACCCAGTGGAGAGTTAGGCGCACACAATAAAGGACTCTCTGGGAATTGGGGGGGAGACACTGGGGGAAGGGGAGGGGGGAGGGAGGGAACTGGTAAAAAATTTTAAAATGTATAATTAAATTTTTAATAAAAAAAAGAAAATAAATAAATTGATAAGATAAACATGGTTATATTTTATACCAATAAATACATATTTTATTCCAAAATATATTTAATGTCTTATCTTCCAATATATATCAGAAAATATATATGTATGTAAGAATATAAAAAATGACTTTTGTTATATTCTTACATACATATATTTGTTATATTTGTTAAATGAAGTATAAATTTCATTTAACACATATTTACAGTATTTAATTATTGAGTAATTAGTATCATTGCTTCCTATAAAATGTTTCTTAAAATGTATAGAAAAATTTACCAGAGGAAGGAAATGTGAAGAAAGACAGAAAAAAAAAAAAGAGTGGTTGATTTTTATACAGGAAGTAATTGATGAATGAGAGGGATGCATAAAAAGTGGTTTCCCACTTTTATTACATCTACCTTTGAATGTGCTTTTATCACGAGACTCTAGTTTAACAGCTTTTTGTCTCTGGCCAAGGAGTGACATACAATGCCCACCAGGATGGAGTGAAGGGCATTGCAGGAGCAGCAAAACTGTAAAAGAAAATCAACAAACCACAATCCAGAACTTCAGAGACTCTATATCAACCACCTAGAACTAGGCCAGCCTAATCTCTCCCCATCCTGAAGCTCAGGGAAATTTGCGGAAGAGAGGGTAGTAAGAGTGTAAGAGCAAAAGGATGGGAGGAGCAATGATATGCAAGATACTCCATACAAGTTAGGGCTGAAGCAATCATAATTGGACTTTACATGCCCTGCGCAATGTCCAACACACTATTGACCTCACAAAGTCTAGCATCTGCTAAAGGCACCAAGATCCTTGGAGGCAAAGGATTGGCAGCCACAGCAGTGTTCCTATACCTAAGGGGAATACAGGAAAGGGTTCAGGAAAAGGCCACTGGGTCCTTGTATGTCATCGGAGAGGAGGGCCCAGAGGAAAATCAGGCATGCACAAGAAAGGACTCTCTGGGAATTGGGGGGGAGGAACTTGGGGATGGGGAGGGAGTGGGGTGGGGAGGGGGAGCAGGGGATATGGGGGGAGGATGAGGGAGGGAGGGAGGGAACTGGTGTACCTATTAAGTTTGTATGAGCTGAAATAATAATAAAAATGTATCAATAATAAAAAATAAATAAATATCATCATCATAAGTGAAAAAAAATACTGCCTATACAGTGTGACACAAAGCACAGAGTAGTGACACTTTGAGCCACAATTGTCCTGCTCTTTGATAATTACTTCATTCAGTATTGATGTAACAACTGGAAATAATCCAATAATTCTGAATATATGAATATTCTAATAATGATATATTCTAGTAATAATCTAGAAAATATTTGATAGAATTAAATGCAAATTGCGAGTAAATATTATTAGCAAAATCTGTGTTGAGAATCATTTCTGAATTACTTAGAAATGTGTATGTTTACCTACCATCCTAAGAGACTTTTAAGAGTTAATGTTAATGAGAAGAGGGAAAATGCTTACCTCAGTTGTACACCCAAAGAATACATGATTCATGCTATACAAACGCTCAGGCACATGCCATCAAAGACAAGCCAGATGTGCCACACATGTGAAAATCAATGAAAATCAGGGAAGAAAAAGGACTATAATAAGAATATTAAAATTAAGATATTGGAATATAATAAAGTTACTGTATTCCTGTATGAAATTCTAAAAGAAGAGCATATTAAATATATACTCAGTATAGAAAAGCTTCTTTAAACCTTCAATTAGTTTATTTAATGTGACTCCCTTGAATTTTTGCTTTAAAGTGTGAGGAAAAAGAGATTGTAATGTTAGCATGGATTTTTCTTGGCTTCTTGGGAGAACAGTGACATCTTCAGAACAGAAAAGACACTTTCTATACTAACAAATTAACAGATCTTCTATTGCAGCAATTTATTCTTCAAGAACGTGTTTGAAATCCTCCAAGAAACTAGGACATGAACATTTCTACCCCACTGACCCATTAAATACTAAAACAAGCACACAGGTGGGAGATGGAGGCTGTGTTGATTTTGGGGATTCATATGGAAAGGTGAGTTTTCCTACTCTAGGAGACAGACGTGGTTGCATTAACACTGGCCCTTATGCTCTTGGCCTACTGAACAAGTACAGCATTCTCTTGAACTAAGTTGTCTTTACCTAGTATCTGGTTTCACAGGAGGTTGGGTTAAGTTTCCCCATGTGCCCTTAAAGAAGAGAAAAAGTAGATACAATATGACATTGGTTGTATCACACTTCCATACTGAACTGATGAAATTTTTCATTTTGGGAATTTTGTACATTGTTATTTTATTTTCCCTATTAATAGTAACTGGTTTGAATAATGCTACATATTGTGTTAGACTAGTACAGCGATTTAACTCTTATTTATATCTACCAATTTCTCAAGAAAGTAATTCTTTACCAAAGTGAGAGGTCACAGTATGATCCCAACTACAAGAAATCATTACAAATGGATTCAGATTTGGGTTATCAAAAAGCATACTCACTGATTTCAAAACTTATGACCTATACCTGAATCTTAAAATTTTTATGAATTTACATATTTAGTTATAATAATGATGCAACAAGCTTTCTCCAGTTGAAGTATGCCATGTACTATCTCAAGTGCATCCCTCTTATTCAAATGTCAAGAAACTCAACAAAACTCTTCCTAGAGAAATTTTCTCAGAAACAGATTCTAAATAAGAAAGTAGGACACAGAATTCAAAAATGTCATCATTCCACAAGAAACATATTGTACCAGTTTCTGGCCTCCAGTTTTCAAGTACGGTCCCAAAGAAAAAGTATTTACTATGTTTACACAGAAAGAATTCTGCCAAACAGTTGTCCAGGGAATAGTTCTACTAACAGAATGATACATGTTAAAACAAAATGAGGATTCTCCTCTACTTGCTTGCACATCAGTTAATTCCTTACAACCCAACAACTAAATTCCTCTGCTATCACATGAAAGAAATCCATACTTCCCATAAACATGTCAGACTCTTACTTAAAAAGATCAGTTGTGTTAATTGTCAGTTGGTTTTGCAGCCTAGGCATCAACATTTGATCTTCCACATTGCTCTTTACACAACCAAAGTACAGGTGGTTGAAAAAAGATATCATATTTCCTTCTGCTCTTGTAATTCAAGCCATATGTGAGTTAAAATCATTTTTCTACATCTTTACACTTTAAAACATGATCTTTGCACAAGAGCAAAATAAATTTATTTCACCACAATGAGCAGCTTAGAGAAATGACTGGAATTCATAATAAATTCAACCATATGCAACAATTACAGTGTTTTTGAGTGGAATATTTACTATTGCTTTTTATTTCATGCTAGTACATGGGTTTATTCTGTATGTGGATGCATGTGTATTTGCGGTTGTGTGTCCATGAGGGTAGTTGAATGGACAGTTGAGTTTGTGTCTGTAGAAACCAAAACATGACACTAGAAATTATCCTGAGTCGATCTACCTCCTTATACTCTGTCTTCTAGTGCTTGAATTGCAGGCCGCCACTTTTATATGGGATCTGGAGATCAAAACTAAGGTCATTTTGCTTAAGAGGCAAAGACTTTAACCACTGATCCATCTCTATAACCCTGCTATTGCTTTCCTTTCTTCACAGACAATTTAAATTTCTATTGACAGAATCAAATAAACTTGAATTCATTCATCACTTCTGTAGAAATTAAGTTCTTTAAACTTATTATATTCTGACTTCTTCAATTTAACAGGTACATAATGGATTTTCCTCATGTTTATTATATACATATGTCGCTCAGTTCAATGTCTACAAAATAATTAGGCATTTTTATTAGTTGCATTAGTGAATACTGTTTAACAGTCATGGAGGCATAAATATAGTTAATATCATCACTAAAAATAACTGAAATGAATGTATATCACCAATCAAAGTCATGCAATCATTTCTCACCTTTACTCATGCAAAAAAACACACTGAATTCAAAATCCTGTATTTTTACATACTCGTTAATAGTTTTAGTCTATAGTAACATGTCCTTCAGATATTCAGGAACAAATAAAAACATTGCCTTTTGCGCTGTTTGAATATTCTCGTAACAAGTCTTCCATGTTTTTCATTGGGGGAATATTTAATGTAGAACACTTTTAATAGGATAAAATTTATTCCACTTAGGATTGTTTATGATAAACATTCATGAAATATATGGATTTGATGACATAACAACATAGAAAATATTATAACTAACAATATTATGAAGATGTTGTATGATACAAAGAGGTACCTTTTAAATAATTTCTGGGAAAAGGACACATGTTTTGAGGATTACATGCATATGTTGTGGAGGATGTACATGTGTATGGGATCATGTGTATGTGTGGAGGCCAGTGAGACACAATCTCTCCTAGAATCAGGGACTTACCCTTTCAGCCATACTGACTGGTCTGCAAATCCCAGAGAGCTTCAGTTTCTGCCTCATGAGGACAACAATCACTTGACACCATGCCTGACTTTCATGTAGGTGTTCAGAATCAATCTCAATTCCTAATGCTTGTGAAGAAAAACTTTAGCAAGTGAGCTAGTACCCAAACTAAGAGTTCCCTTTAGTATGAGAAGTAGTTTGATGAGTGGCTTAAAGATTTTCAGCAGAGATGTCAAGACACTGCACACTTGCCTGAGAAACTTATAAAAACTAATAGGGAAGAAAAGGAAGATGCTATCTTCAGTGGCGTATCTATCTAGGACACTTGCTAGAGCATGAATAATTGTCAGGTGTATGACATTAAAGATAAACTAGATGAAGCACAGTGGGCCATACAGGTAAAAAGACTTGAAAGTAGGAAGGGGTGTTTCGGGGGAGATGAAGAGTAGTAACAGGTAAAGGAGGGGGATAGGAATGAGGACAAAGGGGAGAGAAAAAGAAAAAATATATAAAAAATATTAATAAAAAGAAATGTTTATCATTACATTGGAGTTAAAAAGTTTATTTTTGCCAAAAGCCCAGGTAATGATAGTATCATTTTTCTGATTTTGCTCTTTTGTATATCATGGAAATAAATGTATATTATTTGATTGTCATGAGGATTTCTTTTAATTTTGTTTTTATTGTCTTTTTAACATGTTTGATAACTTGTCTATCCTACACTTCTCTACAATGAAAGCAAAATGAATCTTGCAGTTGGAGGGCAATTGTCTATTATGTTTTTCATATGGATAAAAAATTGTCAGAGGCCCTTATAACATGTAATCTGATCATAATTATTTTCTTCTAGTGGAAATCAGAACCCAGAGTCACTGTGTATATTCTGTTGAAGGATGCTTGTGTCTGATGAGTTCTTCTATTACTGACACTTAACAAGAGATATAGAACATCATTTGACTCTCTAGATAAACCACATCCTTTAACTTCTTTCTCAAAATGTAATGTGAGTCACATGCTCTACCTATTTTCTATCTTAAAAATTGTTCCTCACGTCAATATGTAAAAGGTTTATAAATAACGTGGCCTCTCAAGTTACCATAAATATGCCCCTGTGATTCTTCCCCCTCCTTTACCTGTTACTACTCTTCATCTCCCCTGAGAGACGCCTTCCTATTTTAAAGTCTTTATGTTTCTTCAATCTGAAACATAGCTTATATCTGTTTGGACTGGACAGTTTAAGAGAATGTTTGTAGATGTTTTAAACTAGTTCCCTGAAATCAGAAAGAAACTCTGATTTGCATTATTCCTAATTTCTTTGGATATACATATATTTCAACAGATTTAAGCTATCAAAAATGGAAGTGGAACATAAAGGAAGAGAAGCTTACAGTTCACTCTTCAGAACTAATCATATACAAAACTAGTTTTTAGAACATGTTGTTTTAAAAAATACTGATACATTAGCTAATCATTTGATAAGTATGATATTCTTACCTTCAGAAAAATCACAGAGGCATATTTATGTTGAATACTGAAGATTAAAAATGTAACATTGATAATTGATATTGTAACATTGATAATTGATATTTTCGATAAGGTTAATACTGTATATTATTACAGGTGTCTGATATAAAAATACAGAACCTCCTTCCCTCCACTCTGCTGCCTGGGACGCGCGCGGTCCAGCCGGGCCTCACCGCGACCTAGGTAAGCTCCATCTCTGCCCACCCGTAAAACCCCAGGCCAAATAATTCAGTTTAGTGAAAAACACACAGAAATCGAAAGAAGATCTTAAGAGTTAAAATGACAATGCCAAGGTCAAAGTGCAAATCCATGAGAAACAACACTCAAGTAAACAAATCTCCCACTGAAGGAATTAATCCCATAATGTGAGACTCCAACCAGAACAAACCCATGGAAAATGGCCAAGAAAACCTGACTCAGGATAACGACCTTCAAAATATGATCATTACCATGTTCAATACTATGAAAGAGGAAATCAGGGAGGAATTACATAATCGAATCAATCGCTTTGAAGAGGAACACAACAGACACTTGGAGGAATTGAGAAAAACAGTGCAAGAAAGAAAACCTGGCATAGAGCAATTAAAGCAGACTCAAGCAGAGTTTAAAACTTAGCTAAAAGACAAGTTATCTTCAACCCAGAACTCCACAGACAGTCTTATCAGCAAAACTAAGGAACCAGAAAACAGAATTTCAGACCTTGAAGATAAAGTGGGAGTACTAACTAGCTCAATGGAAGAGGTTGTTAAAGCCAAAAAGGTACTTAAGAGAAATATTCAGGAGATATGGGACACCCTGAAGAAGCCTAACATGCGTATTCATGGAATACCAGAGCAATAATCTCAAAGTACCACCCCTGAGGAAATTTTTCAAACGATCATCAAGGTAAACTTTCCTCATATAAAAAAAGACAGGACCATCCATGTACAAGAGGCATTCCGCACCCCAAACACATACGACCAAAACAGAAGCACCCCACTCCACATTCAAGATAAAGAACTGGTTGGTGCTGAGAGCTTCAAGGGAGAAAAAACAAGTCACTTTTAAAGGTAAACCTATTAAAATAACAAATGACTTCTCAGTCGAAACAGTAAAAGCAAGAAGAGCTTGGAGAGACATACTTCAAGTATTGAATGAGCAAAAATGTCAACCCAGGCTGATTTACCCTGCAAAACTATCAGTCATGATCGAGGGAGACAGAAAAATCTTCCAGCACAAAGACAACTTGAAGGGATACATGTCCACCAAACCAGGTCTTCAAAAAATGCTAGAAATGATACTCAAGCTTGAAGAAAAAAACAGGCATATCCAGGAGAAGACAAGACAAGTATAACACCATTAAAAGTGAAGCAATGTACTTATAAAAACTACTAAACATAATATTTGGAATTAACAATAGTTTCTCCATTATAACAATAAATGTTAATGGAATTAACTCACCTATCAAGAGACACAGATTACAAATTTGGATTAAAAATCACAATCCATCAATATGCTGCCTGCAGGAAACCTATCTCACCACAAAAGATAGGCATGCCCTAAAAATAAAAGGCTAGTCAACAATTCTACAAGCTAATGAAAGCAGAAAACAGGCAGGGGTAACCATTATGATATCAGACAAAGTGGACTTCAAACCAAAGAAAATTATAAGAGACATGGATGGATACTACATTTTAGTCACAGGTACAGTTCACCAGGAAGACTTCACAATACTGAAGATATATGCACCCAATACGGGCCCCTCCACATTCATTAAGAAAACCCTACAGCGTCTAAAGCAAGAAATCAACCACTAAAGGATAATTCTTGGGGACTTCAACACCACCCTCTCAACATGGGATAGATCAACAGGTCAAAAGCTTAACAGAGACACTTTGGACCTTAATCAAACCTTTAAAGAAATGGACCTTATAGATCTCTATCGAACTTTTCACCCACGCACCAAAGAATACACATTTTTCTCAGCAGCACATGGAACTTTCTCCAAAATAGATCACATACTGGGCCACAAAACGAATCTACATATATACAAAAAAGTTGAAATTCTAACCTGTGCCCTGTCATACCACCACGGCCTAAAGCTGGAAACCCACAACAGAACAAACAAGAGAAAATACACTAACTCCTGGAAACTTAACAATATGATGCTGAATGAGAACTGGATTCAGGAAGAAATTAAAAAAGAAATTAAAGATTTTCTGAAAGCGAATGATAATGAAAATACAATTTACCAAAATCTCTGGGACACAATGAAAGCTGTTCTAAAAGGTAAGTTCATAGCTCTTAATGCCTACATCAAAAAAATGGAAACATCAGAAATAAACAACTTAACAATTCAGCATAAAGCTTTAGCGAAACTAGAGCAATGTGATCCCAAAAGTAGTAGAAGAGAGGAGATTAGCACAATAAGGGGAGAAATATCTGAAATCGAGATTAAGATAACGATAGAAAAAAATCAACCAGTCAAAAAGCTGGTTCTTTGAAAAAATCAATAAGATTGATACACCCCTAGCTTAATTAACCAAAAGCAAGAGAGAGAAAACCCAAATTAACAAAATTAGAAATGAGCATGGAGTTATCACTACTGATACCCAAGAAATCCAGAGAATTATAACATCATATATCAAAAACTTATACTCTGTAAAGTTTGACAACACAAAAGAGATGGATGAATTTCTAAGTAAACACAACTAACCTAAATTGAATCAGGAAGTTGTGAATTATTTAAATAGTCCTATAACATATAAGGAAATTGGAGAAGTAATCTTGAATCTTCCCACCAAAAAATGTCCTGGACCAGATGGATTCAGCACAGAGTTCTACCAGACATTTAAGGAGTTAATAACACCAATACTCCTTAAACTGTTCCATCAAATAGCAAAGGAAGGAACACTACCAAATTCCTTCTATGAAGCTAATATCATTTTAATCCCAAAACCTAATAAAGATTCACTTAAAAAAGAAAACTATTGGCCAATCTCTCTGATGAACACAGACGCAAAAATTCTCAACAAAGTCTTAGCAAATCGGATTCAAAAACACATTAAAAAGATCATTCACGGGGACCAAGTAGGCTTCATCCCCTGCACACAAGGTTGGTTCAACATACGCAAATCAGTAAATGAAACTCATCATGTAAACCAGTCCAAAGTCCAAGACCACATGATACTCTCGATAGATACAGAAAAATCTTTTGACACGATCCAACAGCTTTTTATGATCAAAACGCTAGAGACAGTAGAAATGGAAGGAACCTTTATCAATATAATAAAAAGATGACATGATCTTATACCTGAGTGATCCCAAAAACTCCACCAGGAAGCTCCTGGAACTAACTGAGAAGTTCAGCAGAGTGGCAGGATACAAAATAAATGTGCAAAAATCAGAGGCCTTCCTATATGCCCAGAATGAAAGAAGTGAAAAAGCCTTGAGAGAAACAATCCCATTTACTATAGCCCCTAAAAAAATGAAATACCTTGATATAAACCTAACCAAGGAGGTAAAAGACCTTTACAATGAAAACTTTAAAACCCTAAAGAAAGAAATAGCAGAAGACACCAGAAGGTGGAAAGACCTCCCAAGTTCCTGGATTGGCAGAATCAACATCGTAAAAATGACCATCCTACCAAAGGCAATATACAAATTCAGTGCTATACCAATTAAAATCCCAAAACAATTCTTCAAAGAAGTTGACCAAACAATCTCAAAGTTCATATGGAGGCACAAAAGACCCAGGATAGCAAGGACAATCCTGAGAAACAAAAACACTGCTGGAGGTATTACCATACCAAACCTAAGTCTATAGTACAAATCCATACTTATAAAGATAGCCTGGTACTGGGTCCAAAATAGACACACAGAACAATGGATAAGGATTGAAGACCCAGATGTAAGCCCACAAAATTACAGCCATTTGGTCTTTGACAAAGGGGCCCAAAGAATCCAATAGAAAAAGAGCAGCATCTTCAACAAATGGTGCTGGCAAAACTGGATCTCCACATGCAGAAGATTAAAGCTGGACCCGTACTTGTCACCATGTACAAGACTTAATTCCAAATGGATCAAGGACCTTGATATCAGGCTAGAGACTATAAAAACCATAGTTGAAAGGATAGGGAACTCCCTCGAGCTGATTGGGCTAGGCCAACATTTCCTAAACAGACATTCAATGGCACAGTCACTGCTACCAACTCTCAACAGTTGGGATCCTGTGAAATTAAAGAGCTTCTGTTCAGATAAGGAGATTATAACAGGAGCTCAAAGGCAACCCACAGAATGGGAGAAAATCTTCACTAACCACACATCTGATAGACCTCTGCTGCCCAGAGTGCTCAAAGAACTTAGAAAACTAAACACCAACGAAACCAATGCCCCAATTAAAAAATGGGCCCTGGAACTTAAAAGAAACTTTACCAGGGATGAAATTAAAATGTCTAACAAATATCTTAAAAAATGCTCCACTTCCTTAGCCTTCAGGGAAATGCAAATCAAAACTTCCCTGAGATATCATCTCACCCAGGTCAGGATGGCAAAAATCCACAATACAAACAACAACAAATGCTGGAGAGGATGTGGAGAAAGGAGAAATCTCCTACATTGCTGGTGGGAATGCAGGCTCATACAGCCACTCTGGCGAGCTGTCTGGAGATTCTTAAAGAAATTAAAGATTGAAATGCCATATGACCCTGCTATTCCACTTTTAGGTAACCCCCCATACAGCAGAGGTTCACCTTGATAGCACAAGCACGACCATGTTCATAGCAGCACTGTTTACAATAGTAAAGTCATGGAATCAACCCAAATGTCTAACAGTTGATGAGTGGATAAGGAAACAGTGGTACATCTATACAATGGAGTACTACTCAGCCATGAAAAATGATGAATTACTGGAATTTGCCAGGAATTGGATGTCATTAGAAACAATTATATTAAGTGAAGTATCTCAAACCCAGAAAATTAAGCGCCGTATGTACTCCCTAATATGTGGCTCCTAGTACCAAACCCACTCAGCCCACCTTGAGACACTCATAGGTAAATCTATGTATTACCTACAGTAATTGCAAGGATTATGAACAGGATGGGGTTGGAGGGCCACACCAGAAACAAGGAGAGAAGTGCCCATGTTACAGTAGAGAAAATAGGCCTCCATCAAGTATTGCAAGTAAGCAATGTGACACCTGGATAAGTTCACAGACGTTTGTTCCTGATCATTCACAACTAAGGGGGTATGATCTCACCAGAAGGGGTGGGCATATAGTCTGGCAGATAAAAAGTAACCATTTTGCAAATTGGTGATTGACCCCTCCCTCACTGAGTTTTCTTGCTTTTATTACATCTACCATTGAATGTGCTCTTATAATAAGACTCTAGTTTAACAGCTTTTTGTCTCTGGCCAGCGGGTGACATACAGTGCCCAGCAGGATGGAGTGAAGAGTATTGCAGGAGCAGCAAAACTGCAAAATAAAATCAACAAACCACAATCCATAACTTCAGAGACTCTATATCAACCACCTAGAACTAGGCCAGACTAATCTCTCCCCATCCTGAAGCTCAGGGACATTTGCGGAAGAGGGGGCAGTAAGAGTGTAAGAGCAAAAGGATGGGAGGAGCAATGATTTGCAAGATATTCCACACAAGTTAGGGCCGAAGCAATCATAATTGGACTTTGCATGCCCTGCGCAGTGTCCAACACACTATTGACCTCACAAAGTCTAGCATCTGCTAAAGGCACCAAGATCCTTGGAGGCAAGGGATTAGCAGCCACAGCAGTGTTCCTATGCTTAAGGGGAACACAGGAAAGCGTTCATGGAAATGCCACTGTCCTTGTATGTCCTCGGAGAGGAGGGCCCAGTGGAGAGTCAGGCATGCACAAGAAAGGACTCTCTGGGAATTGGGGTGGGAGGCACTGGGGGATGGGAAGGGAGGTGTTAGGGAAGGGGGAGCAGAGGGTTTGGGGGGAGGAGGAGGGAGGGAGGAAACTGGTGTACCTATTAAGTTTGTATGAGCTGAAATAATATTTAAAAATGTATTAAATAAAAAAATAGACCTAAGACACAAAAATAAGGATAAGAGAAAGTAGAAATTTGAGCATGTCTCTAACACTAATGCATACTTAATGTGAATATTGCGCCTAAAATAATCTAGATGCTGTTAATATATTTATGCTATGTTAATGTAAGAATAGATTGTTTCTGAAAACAGTATTTGTGTATGTGTGTGTTTGTAAGCATGTATGCAGTGCATCACAGTGCACTTGGATATGTGTGCCTGTAGATGTGAAAGGGTGATAAACGAAATCATCCTGCATTGCTCTTCTACCTTATTGTTTATACTGATGATTCTCAGGTATTGCCCTCCTGCACAGAATTACAGGCCACCATCAATTTCACCTGTTATTTTTTCATGAGATCTGAGGATGCAAACTCAGGTACTATTGAATGTGAGGAAGAGGATCTAACCACTGAGTAACCTCTCAAACCCAAAACAATTTTCAATGAGTAATAAATGATGTTTACTGCAATATTGCAACTATCAAATTAATATTTTAGCTTTCATATTTGTACTCAAATCTAAATATTGTGATTTATGCATAATTTTAAATTATGAATGAAGAAGGTCGTTTCAGAAAGATAACTGGAAAATATAAACTATTTAAAGTAGCTACTACAAGAAGCTTATTATTCTTTAAGCTCAACAGGAAGTTAACTGGCTTATTTAACCTTCAACACAACACATTTGTCATAAGTTCTTAAAATATGTGTTCTTGCTTTAGTGAATATTAAATTATAAACACTTATTCAGGAATATGATAATTCTAGGCTGCACATTAATTAACATTAGATATATACAATACACACATAGATGTTTATTTCTTGAATATGACCATAGACTATTAATCTCTTCAACAGATAATTCTTAGTTCATGTAAAAATTTAATCAGAATCCAAAATTTTAAGATTTAACTTCTATATTGATAGAAAGGCAAAGTAAATGACTTTCTTAAAGTAAGTGAGGCATTCTGTATTCTAGAAGAAAGTAAAATTACAGAAATATGTAGATATAATAAATTAAAAAGTGAATTAATTATGTCAATCAAAATCTTTAAAGGATGTAGTAGTGACCAATAGAAAAATGTCAGAATTCAGTAAAATTCAAAGTAAGACCTGTGCTTAACCCTGCTCTAAGTTGCCCATAAGGACATTATATGCAACATTTTTTAAAAGAAATTAATCTAGTTCAGAACAGCTGCAAATCATAAAAAGCATCATAGTTCCCTCTTTAGGCCTGATTGGTAGAACTCTCTCCTTCTTTTTTTCTATATAGAATAAGCAGGTTGTTTTGTTATGTTTTGTTTTGCTTTGCTTTATAATGTAAGGATCTAGGGATGGCTACACTCAGGTTTCAATGCTTCTGTTCTCTTCTTTGCCCCATTACTTTAGACAAATAAAGGTTGCCTTATAGTATTTACAATTTTTCACGACTATAGAAGACATCAAACTGATTGGATTTTGATTCGATTTAAAGAAATACTAACCATATTCAATTGCAAAATAAAATTTAGAATATATTACATTTCTAACAAAAATCATGTTATCTATATTTTTTGTCTTCTTAAGGAGAAATAAGAGTAAAAATTAATTGCAGGAGCCAAGTCTTCTACATCAATCAGGTTGTTGTGAATTGTATTATATAAATGCAGCTGTTTCATGTATGTAGGGAAGTCATATCAAAATCTGGGATTCTATTTGTAATCATTGCATATTTTGATCTTTCAATTCAATGGAAATGGAAAGTTTGAAGTTAGGGAAAATTGAGTTTTCAAGAATACTGCTGTGTTATTAAAAAATGTCCCTGACACTGGATCAGTTCTGGAGGCCAAAAATTAATTTTAACTTTATTTCCTTTTCTTAAAAATGAAAATAAACATGCTGTCTTTCTGGTTGATTTTTATCATTAAAATTGCTACTTAATAACAAGTACTAATCATGACAGTTCAGAGAAATTCTGGCAATCACTTACAGGTATTTGAGATCAGATAATATAAGTTTAGTATTCTAGTACATTTTCCAGAAATTTTGCCAGATGAAATAATTTAATTTCAATATGATACTTAATTTAAAATATTTTAACAAGGAAAATAATTATTCCATAGAAATATTCTAGTTTAAGTAGTTTTAAAAAGCTTGGAATACATTTTAACTCCTCTTCTAATGTTTTCCAAGTTTTTCTTGTGAATTATATTGAATATGTCTGTGTTCACTGAAGAAAGTTACTTTTAGTTGAAAGAAAAAATCATGCCTTCTGTTGCTTGTAAAATTGTAATCTATTTTAAGGGAATAAATATTTTCATTTTCTTGTTTGTATATTTCATACCTATAGCTACCCATATGAAAATTATTATCTTCCTGATGCCACAGTACAGAATAGTTATGTGAGGAAAGGGTTTTTAATGAAATTAGAGGAAAATTTTTAATTCAGCCATGCTCATCCCTCACTTAATTGAACAGAAGCAGGCAGTCTTTTTAACAATTTTCATGTAAAATAAGGTATCTTGAAAGAGTAATGCTTCCAAGGCCTTCAATTTAAATACAATATGCCATGAGCATCAAAAGAAACCTTACATCTATAAATGTTTAAGGGAGACATGGGAAAAATTAAATATCTATTCATCCTTGTTCATTAATAATAATTAAATATCAATTTCTAAATCAGGTTAGAATTGTTTAGCACATAATTCAGAAAATAATTAAATGTTCATCAATAAGTAGTACATTGGTCTAAGTTATTAATAGAGATCACAAAAACATAAATCATAAAATCAAGATATTGTTATGAATATGAGTGAAGAGGAGAGAAAAATCTTTATGCCAAATTTCATGCATGAATGTGTGTTTGTCAATGGATCTATAAGGTTGGATGTGTTTCAAAGCATTTTTGACTCTCAGTTCCACTGAGATGCACAAGTGATTTTTCTCTTTGTCAAATGCAGCAATTATCAGCAATTGAAAAAGAAATACATATCTTGGAACACTAAATCGGACACCAATTTTAATTAGAAATTTTCATAATTTAGGGGCTGGAGAGGTGAATAAAGGATTAAAACCTCTGGCTTGCAAGCTAAAGAACCTGAATTCTGACCCCAGATCCAATATAAAAACACCCACCAGATAGAAATGGAAGCTACTCCTGGTTCTGGATCTGAAGGTCAGAATCTGGAAAATCCCAGATCGAAGCAATAAGGAAGGAGAGGAATCCAGGGTGATTCCTGAAATCACCCTTGGGCCTCCATGCGCACATGTATTCAAATGCCATTTTATATTCACACCCTATACCCGCATGCTAAAAAAAAAGTAATACATAAAAATGTTCATAATTTTTTGCACAGTCTCAAGTAAATTCAAATAAATACTTTAGTAGTCTTTAGACTATTCCACATAAGTTGTCAAAAATGTCACCTAACAAAGGACAAATGACATAACAACACCACCACAGGAATAAACAATTATTTAATCATGAGGAATTTTTTTATGAGAACAGAACAAACATGGACACAACTTTCTACCCGGTATCATTTGTCATTATAAGTCCTCCCATTTCTCTTGTTTTAAAATGTCATTATTATTTTATTTTTCTTTGTGCTTCTGGACCTCATGACTGGCTGCCATTTCTTCATTCACATATTCCCATAGTTTTTATTTGTCTCTCTACTTAGAATCCCACGTTCTATTTTTACAGGATTTCAAATAGCACAGTAACCATAAGATTCCCAGTATGCATCTAAACTAAACAGGATATCTAAGCCACCCACAGTCCAAGGCTTAGGGAACATGGCAAAAGAGGGAACAGTAAGTTTGCAAGAGCATGAAGTGAGACAAAGAGGTGGCCAGACCATAACTTCTGGACATGGCAAGGTTGTTATATTTATCAATTCACTGCAGTTATGCATATTTCCACAAGATTTGCACAAGAACCATCCCATCGATATTTCACCAAGGAAGGGAAAAGATCTCAAAGGGCTCCACACCTTCTGGACAGACTGATGAGGAATAATAATGCTGGGGAAGAAATGATTCATGCTCTAGGACGTGCTCAGACAAATGTCATCAAAGGCAGATGAAATGGAACCCAGAAGGTCAACATGCAAAAAGACTTGAAAATAGGAGGTAATCTAGCAACAGAGAAGGATTATAAGGGGAATGGAGGATGATGGGATTGGTGATTACAGTGTGAAAATATCATAAATTCACTATTTTCATGTATGACACGCTAAAAGAAAAGAGACTAAAAACAATTCTCTACCTGAACTATTTTCCTTGTCTATCTTATCCTTTAGATAGAAGTCAGAATAGTGTTCATTAGGAAAAATTAAGTTGTTCAAATCACTTCCTAATGGTAATTAAAATTTTTCTTCAAATACATCATAAACTGACATACTTTTTACCTTGTTCAAGATAACAACATGATTAACTACAGCCCTGGATAACCATCCTAATCTCTTCCTACACTGTGACTCTCCTTTCTTAGTCCAGTAAGTGATTACATGGAGTTAGGTTTAATGTAACTGTTATCTCCTCCAAGTGATATGAAAACCCTCCCATCTATTGCAGACAGCTAAGTAAGCACTGTTTTATGCTTCTAGAGTTCTTTATGTTTGTGAAACCCCTTTGCTATTTAGATTTTTGAGGGCATAATGTCATTTAAATATTGATCGTCCTTTTTCCCATGTTTGGAAACAAGTACAGATTGCAGTAGGCACTCAATAGTATTGGCTTTGTAAAGTCATTAAGTTATACATAAATAAAACCTCATAATTTGATCACACTAATAATATGCTAGATCAAGAGTTAAGTCAATGACATTCAATTACAGAATATGTATTATTAGAAATATGAAACCAAAGTATATGGGATCATTTGAATGAAAACTTGAAAAGAGTTAATCAGCAGAAATTCTTTTGAAAGTCTCAGTAGGTAGCAATCCACTTTCGTTTTGCTTTACCACTAATATATTCCTTGTAAGAGCCAATAATCCTTGTAAGAGCCATTTGAGAATGGCTATTAAGAATGACTTTTTCTTAAGTTCTTGCCATTAGTAATAAGCTCATAATGTCAAAGAACAAAAGCTTTTATGGACCACTTTCTTAAACAAGAGGAACAGACTGTTATGCCTGGGTGTTAGGAATTGACAAGGGGTTAAAGCAAATAGCTTTTACTGTTCCTTTATTTTCTTCAGGTTGATCAGCATATTTCAAAATGTAAGCCAATACTTTGTTACTTTGTTCAGTAAGTAGTTTCTGTAATCTTGATATTTTATAAGGTTTATTGACCATGAATACATTTAACTGTACACATTTTACTCATGCTTTAGGATTATTCAATGACTAAAACTGAATTTAAACAAAACAACCTGAATACTATTTTTCAATGTAAATCATCAGCAATTTATCTAAAATACCTATGCCATTATTCTAGTTACATAGGAAATGGTTATTACAAAAATGCTATTTGTTTTATGAGTGGTGAGTAATCCAAGGAAATAATGACTCTTTGTAAGTCTAGCAGGTACAGGTAAGCATCAAAAAATTTAGAAAGATGCTGGAAATTCAGATGCTGTAAAAAGGTAAAAGTAAATGACACACTTAGAAGAAAAACATAAATGATCTAATCCACTCACCCTAAAAAGAAGCTTTAATTTTAAAACACAAGTCCTCTATCCAAGTAAAAAATTGAGTAGGCATTGCTATATTGAGAAATATTAATGGAAGAGTAGATTGTTAAAGAAGATATGAAGAAAAAGGGAATCTGGAAGAAAACAAAAAAAGGAATTATAAAGTCTCCTCCAATTTTTCATTTTCATGGTTCTCAATATCCATAGTAGATGTCAGAAAATTGGATTGTACCAATATCAAAACCAATAGAACAAATACTTTTCTTTTCCATAAGCCATTCCCATCTATGACTGTAACTGTGCATTTTGAGATACAACAGAAGCCACAGCTTGGACTTCCTTTTACTTTCCTTTTCATGGACAGAAGATTCGACATTATCATACATTTTCAAAACCTCAGCATATGATATTTTGCATACACCTTATTTAATCACTGTGTCACCTTTTCAATTAAAGAAGATATTTTTTTATTTTTATGTGACACACATGAATTGACAGTATTAGACACGCTATTTGGAAATGTTTCTGAAGTTAAATTATAGGTTTTTGAACTCACGCACTATAATATATTAATAGAGGCAATAAATATGATAACCAATTTGATAAATAGTTATTAATGGGTGGGTAACCACACACAGTATGGATATACTAGACTAAGAAATGTTTTGTGTGCTGGAAATTACAAACAGGAAAGTGGCAAATGCTTCTGTTTCATTCACTGATACAATTCAAAGTTTGGAATGATGAAATGCGCAGAGAAACAATATTTGTTTACTGTATATATATTGACTTTAGCTTCACAGAACATGGGCAAAATACATCAATGGAACTGTGTTTGAGAGCTTCCTCCAATCTGGGTAGCTTACACAGTACTAAGCAATACTGTAGAAGCTGCTAGGGGAGAGAAATAGTCACAGGTCTCATCAACTCATGAGATCTGCAAGTTGCAATAAAAATCACCATGGCAACAGGTGAACACCAGTGTAATAATGGCATGAATTTCAAAGTGATAACCAACAGCTTTCTGATTGAACATAAGACTTGCTTGTCAGAATCTAACACATTCCTCCACTGATAACTAGAATAATAACCTAAAAAATGAAAGGAGCCCCCGCCTGCCTGCCCATCCAGAACAGTACTCGCTCCCGGTCCTCCATCCCAGGTGAGTTCCCCCAGCCCCCCAGTTGGCCCCTTGTCTCAGCTCCTATCACCAGCCATCCCAGACAACACCCAGGCTGCCTCCAGTTTGCCTGGGGCACGCCTCGGGTCTCAGCCCTCCTGCCCGCCAAACAGGACAGGACTTGCTCACATTCCTCCATCCCTGGAGATTGGGTGGGCCACTAAGCCAAGTCCTAGGTCCCAGGTGAAGAATTCTGCCATCACCATCAGCCCCTCTGCTCCTCCGGCGCACCGGGGAACCTAGGTCATGGTCCACGGGGAAAAACGGCTACTCAGAATTCAATAGACTCCAAAGGAAACTCAAGCAAAGCTCTAAGGGTCAAAAGCCATTAATCTGAAGTCCTCTAAAATCATCCTGTCACATGGGAGAGATTCTTCACATCCAGCCTAAAGATAAGTAAACCTCTTTTTTTTACCATATTGCTCCTTTCTAGTATTAATAACTGTTGATTAACTTTTCCATATAGCTACCCCAAAAACATATACAACTCCAGGGATTATATCACTCACGTATCGCCAAGATACTAAATTGTAAAAGTGCACTACCATACTAATATTCACCCCCTGCATACTTAACCTGACTTAACTGATGTACTAACAGCCTAATATACTCATCTAGGAAATAACAATAACAACAGACAAATGTACCCAACTCCAAGGCAAGCACTAGAAATAACTGCCCGATAGTAGTAACACCAACTAAATCAGTTCAGTCAAAAACACACAGAAACTGAAAGGTCTTAAAGACAAAACAACAATGCTCAAGTCAAAGTACAGATCCATGAGAAACAAAACCCAAGAAGACCAATCTCCCACCAAAAGAATTAACCCCATAATGATGGATTCCAACCCGAACAAATTCACAGAAAATAGCCAAGAAAGCCAGACCCAAGATAACGACTTTCAAAGTATGATCATTACCATGATTAATACTATGAATGAGGAAATCTGGGAGGATTTAAACAACTGCATCAACCACTTTGAAAAGGAACACAACAGGCACTTGGAGGAGCTGAGAAAAAGTTCAAGAAACAAAAATAGACATAGACCAGTTAAAACAATCTCAGGCAGAGTTTAAAATTGAACTAAAAGACAAGTTATCTTCAACCCCAAACTCAACAGAGAGTCTTATCTCTCTGTTGATACGCAGAATTAAGGAAGCAGAAAATAGAATTTCAGATCTTGTAGACAAAATGGGAGAATTAACCAGCTCAATGGAAAAGATTGTTAAAGCAAAAAGAAACTTGAGAGGAATATTCAAGAGATATGGGACACCCTGAAGAAGCCTAACATGCACATTCATAGAATACCAGAGTAAGAATCCCAAAATATCACACCTGAAGAAATTTTTCAAATTATGATAAATGAAAACTTCCCTCAATGAAAGAATGAGAGGCCCATCCAAATACAAGAGGCATTCCACACCCCAACAGATATGACCAAAATAGAAAATCGCCACGGCAAATAATAGTCAAAACACTCCACATTCAAGACAAAGAAAAGATGCTGAGAGCTTCAAGAGAAAAAAAGAAAGTCACTTTCAAAAGTAAAACTATTAAAATAACAAACAACTTGTCAATGGAAACAGTGAGGGCAAGAAGAGCTTGGAGAGACATACTTCAAGTATTAAATGAGCAAAAATGTCAACCCAGACTGATATACCCAGCAAAACTATTCTGTCATGATCGAGGGAGAAAGAAAACTTTTCCAGCACAAAGACAACTTGAAGGGATACATGTCTACCAAACCAGGCCTTCAAAAAATGCTAGAAATGATACTCAAGCTTGAAGAAAAAAGCAAGCATATCCAGGAGGACAGAAGGGAAGCATAATACCACCAAAACCTAAATGTCAAACAATACACTTATAAAAGCCACTAAACATAAAAAATGTCCAGAATTAAAAATGATTTCTCCATTATAACATTAAATGTCAATGGTATTAACTTACTAATCAAGAGACAGATTACAAATTTGGATTAAAACCACAACCCATCAATCTTCTGCCTTCAGGAAACTCATCTCACCACAAAAGATAGGCACATCCTAAAAGTAAAAGGCTGGTCCAAAATTCTGCAATCTAATGGAACCAGAAAACAGGTCAGGGGTAGCCATTATGCTGTCAGACAAAGTGGACTTCAAACCAAAAAAAATCCTAAGAGACACAGAAGGATACTACATTTTAGTCGCAGGTACAATTCACCAGGAAGACTTCAAAATATTGAACATATGTACCAAATAATACAGGCCCCTCCACATTCATTAAGTAAACCCTACAGCGTCTAAAGCGAGAAATCATCCCCCAAATGATAATACTTGGGGATTTCAACAACACTCTCAACATGGGATACATCAAAAAGAAAAAACTTAACAGAGACACTTTGGAGCTTAAGCAGACCTTACTAAAATGGACCTTACAGATCTCTATCGAACTTTTCATCCATATGCCAAAGAATACACATTTCTTTCTCCAAAATAGATCACATATTGGGCCACAAACGAATCTCCACATATACAGGAAAGTTGAAATTCTAGTCTGTATCCCTATCAGACCACCACAGCCTAAAGTTTGACATCCACAACACAACAAGCAACAGAAAGTACACTAACTCCTGGAAACGTAACACTATGATGCTGAAGGAGAATTGGATTCAGGACGAAATTACAAAGGAGATTTCCTGAAAGCAAATGATAATGAAAATACAACTTACCAAAATCTCAGGGACACAATGAAAGCTGTCCTAAGAGGTAAGTTCATAGATCTTAATGCCTACATCAAAAAAATTGAAAATATCACAAATAAATAATAATGCAGCTTAACGCTTTAGAGACACTAGAGCAATCTGATCCAAAAAGCAGTAAGAGAAAGGAGATTACCAAAATAAGGGGAGAAATATCCGAAATTGAGATTAGGAAATGATACAGAAAATCAACCAGTCAAAAAGCTGGTTCTTTGAAAAAATCAATAAGGTTGATACACCCCTAGCTTAATTAACCAAAAGCAAGAGAGAGAAAACCCAAATTAACAAAATCAGAAATGAACATGGAATTATCACTACTGATACCCAAGAAATCCAGAGAATTATAATATCATATTTCAAAAAATTATACTCTGTGAAGTTTGACAACACAAAAGAGATGGATGAATTTCTAAGTAAACACAACTTACCTAAATTGAATCAGGAAGTTGTGAATTATTAAATAGTTCTATAACATATGAGGAAATTGATGAAATAATCTCGAATCTTCCCACCAAAAAATGTCCTAGACCAGACATTTAAGTTTCTAATAACACCAATACTCCTTAAACTGTTCCATCAAATAACAAAGGAGGGAACACTACCAAATTCTTTCTATGAAGTTAATATTGTCTTAATTCCAAAACCTAATAAGATACACTTAAAAAAGAAAACTATAAGCCAATCTCTCTGATGAACACAGATGCAAAGATTCTCTACAAAGTCTTAAAATGGGATTCAAAAACATATCAAAATTATCATTCACAAGGATCAAGTAGGCTTTATCCCAAGCATACAAGGTTGGTTCTACTTATGCAAATCAATAAATGTAACTGACCATATAAGCCAGTCCAAAGTCCAAGACAACATGATACTCTAGATAGATGCAGAAAAAGCTTTTGACAAGATCCAACAGCCCTTTATGATCAAAACCCTAGAGATAGTTGGAATGGAAGGAACCTCTACCAATATAATAAAAGCTTTCTACAACAAGCCAACAGCAAGGATTATACTCAATGTGGAAAAACTTGAAGCATTCCCACTTCGGTCAGGAACTAGACAAGTCTATCCACTCTCACCACTTCTATTCAATACTGTACTTGAAGTCTTAGCTGAAGCCATAAGACAAGAAAGGGAGATAAAAGGGATTCAAATTGGCAAGGAAGAAGTAAAGTTATCTCTATTTGCAGATGACATGATCTTGTACCTGAGTGATCCAGGAATGTCCTGGAACTAATACAGAAGATCAGTAGGGTGGCAGAATACAAAATAAATGTACAAAAATCAGTGGCCTTCCTATATGCCCAGAATGAAAGAAGTGAAAAAGCCCTGAGAGAAACAATCCCATTTACTATAGCCCCTAAAAAATGAAATACCTTGGTATAAACCTAAACAAGGAAGTAAGAGACCTTTATAATGAAAACTTTAAAACCCTAAAGAAAGAAATAGCAGAAGACACCAGACGGTGGAAAGACCTCCAATGTTCTTGGATTGGCAGAATCAATATCGTAAAAATCACCATCCTACCAAAGGCAATATACAGATTCAATGCTATACCAAATAAAATCCCAAAACAATTCTTTAAAGAAGTTGACCAAACAATCTCAAAATTCATAAGAAGGCACAAAAGACCCAGGATAGCAGAAACAATCCTGAGTAACAAAAACACTGCTGGAGGTATTACCATACCAAACCTTAGTCCATATTACAAATCCATAATTGTAAAAACAGCCTGGTATTAGCTCCAAAATAGACACACAGATCAATGGATAAGGATTGAAGACCCAGATATAAGCCCACACAACTACAGCCATTTGATCTTTGACAAAGGGGCCCAAAAAAATCCAATGGAAAAAGAGCAGCATCTTCAAGAAATGGTGCTGGCAAAACTGGATCTCCACATGCAGAAGATTAAAACTGGACCCATACTTGTCACCATGTACAAGACTTAATTCCAAATGGATCAAGGACCTTGATATAAGGCCAGAGACTATAAAACCCATAGTTGAAATGGTAGGGAACTCCCTCGAGCTGATTGGGCTAAGCCAACAATTCCTAAACCAACATCCAATAGCTGTCACTACAACCAACACTCAAGAGCTGGGATCTTGTGAAATTAAAGAGCTTCTGTTCAGATACAGATATTGTAACTCTAGCACAAAGGCAACCCACAGAATGGGAGAAAATTTTCACTAACCACATATCTGATAGAGCTCTATTATCCAGTGTTCACAAAGAACTTAGAAAACTAAACACCAAGGAAACAAATGCCCCAATTAAAAAATGGGCCTTGGAACTTAAAAGAAAATTTACTAGGGATGAAATTAAAATGTCTAACAAATATCTTTAAAAATGCTCCACTTCTTTAGCCATTAGGGAAATGCAAATCAAAACTTCTCTGAGATATCATCTCACCCCTATCAGGATGGTAAAAATCCACAATACAGACAACACCAAATGCTGGAGAGGATGTGAGAGAGGGGAACTCTCCTACATTGTTGGTGGGAACGCAGGCTCCTACAACCACTCTGGCGAGCCGTCTGGAGATTCTTAAACAAATTAAAGATTGAAATGCCATATGACCCTGCTCTTTCACTTTTGGGAATAACCCACTATATAGCAAAAATTCACCTCGATAACACAAACACGACCATGTTCATAGCAGCACTGTTTACAACAGCAAAGTCATGGAATCAACCCAAATGTCCAAGTGTTGATGAGTGGGTAAGGAAAATGTGGTACATTTATACAATAGAATACTACTCAGCCATTAAAAACGATGAATTAATGCAATTTGTTGGGAAATGGATGGAATTAGAAACAATTATATTGAGCAAAGTATCCCAGACACAGAAATATAAGTGCCGTATGTATTCCCTAGTACTAAACCCACATAGGGACACTCAAAGATAAATCTATGTAATACCTGAAGTAATTGCAAAGATTATAAACAGGAGTGATGAGGAAGAAGGACCCCACCAGAAACAAGGAGAGAGGGGACCAAGTTACAGCAGAAAAAATAGGTTACCATCACGGACTGCAAGTAAGTAATGAGACATCTGGTTAAGTTCACAGACTTTCCTTCCTGATCATTTGCAACTGATGGGATATGATCTCACCAGAAGGGGAGGGCATATAGTCTGGCAGATAGAAAGTAACCATTTTGTAAATGGGTGATTGACCCCTTCCTCACCACGGTCTCCTACTTTTATTCCATCTACCTTTGAATATACTCTTATAACAAGACTCTAATTCAACAGGTTTTGATCTCTGGCCAGGGGGTGACATCTAATACCCATCTGGATGTAGCCAAGGGCATTGCAGGAGCAGCAAAACTGAAAAAAATCAATAAACCATAATTCAGAACATCAGAGACTCTATACCAACCACCTGGAACTAGGCCAGCCTAATCTCTCCCATCCTGGAACTCAGGGAAACTTGCAGAATAGGGAATGGTAAGATTGTAAGAGTAAAACAATGGGAAGAGTAATCATATGCAACATACTCCACACAAGTTAGGGCCAAAGCAATCATAATAGGACTTTGCATGCCCTGCACAATGTCCAACACATTATTGACCCCACAAAGTCTAGCATGGACTAAAGACACCAGAATCCCTGGAGGCTTTTGATTGACAGTCACAGTAGGGTTCCCATGCTTAAGGGGAACACAGAAAAGGTTTCTGGGAAATGCTGCTGGGTCCTTACACTTTATCAGAGAGGAGGACCCAGAGGCGAGTTTGGCATGCACATTAAAGATGCTCTGGGGATGGGAGGGCGAAACACTGGGGGCTGGGGAGGCAGGAGGGAGGGGAGGGGGAGTAGGGGAGTGAGGGAGGTGGAAGGAAAGGAGGAACCAGTGTACCTGATAAGTTTGTATGAGTGAAAATAAAAAAAAGAGAAAAAAGAAAGGAAATAGATTGATAGGGAAAAACAGTCAATTTGTATGTAGGTGGGAAGACAGTAAAGAGCTACTATTATACTCATAAATTTCAAGAGCATTTAACATTTAGCCTAGAAATCATCTTCTACAAGAGACGTAGAGAGTCTCAATGCCCTGGCAGGATAGAGACTAGGCCAGTGGAAGAGCCGTGAAGTGGATAACAATGGCCAGACATAATGCAGATTACTGCCAACTAGGCAGTGCTCATCCAGAATCAGATCATCTTAATCTCTCCCCATCCTAAAGCTTGGGTAACCTCATGGAAGAGGGAACAATAAGATTGTAAGAAACTTTAGATGGGAAGGTTCACTGTTGAACGAGATATTCCATTTAAGGCAAAGATCCTTCCCAGTAAGTCACAGCAGTGAGACTTGTCCTTACCAAACCTGCATAATGACTGACATACCAACATTCCCCCATAGACTAGGAAAAACTGAAGAGAGATATGAACACACAGATAAAAACCTTAGAGAATAGAGATGGATGAGTGAAGGGATATGCATGCCCCCATCAGTGGGGTATCCAAAGGAGGAGTAACTTGGTATGCCATAGAGGCCTGAACTCCCACAAGCATAGACAAGCCAAAGGGAACCCTGGGATCCATAGAAGCTGTAAGGTAGAAAGTGGAAGGGAGTGGAATGCAAGGATGAAGGAAGTGAAGGCAATGGGAGAGAGGGGGGATGGAGGGAAGCAGGAATTAGTACTCAATAAATTTGTAAAACAGGCATCCATCAAGGACTGCAAGTAAGTAATGAGACATCTGGTTAAATTCACAGACATTCATTCCTGATCATTTACAACTGCAGGGGTATGATCTCACCAGAAGGGGAGGGCATATAGTCTAGCAGATAAAACGTAACCATTTTGCAAATGGGTGATTGACTCCTCCCTCACTGAGGTTTCCTACTTTTATTACATCTACCCTTAAATGTGTTCTTATAACAAGATTCCAGTTTAACAGCTTTTTGTCTCTGGCCAGGGGGTGACATACAATGCCCAGCAGGATGGAGTGAAGGGCATTGCAGGAGCAGCAAAAGAAAATCAACAAACCACAATCCAGAACTTCAGAGACTCTATATCAACCACCTAGAACTAGACCAGAATAATTTCTCCCCATCCTGAAGCTCAGGGACATTTGCAGAAGACAGGGCGGTAAGATTGTAAGAGCAAAAGGATGGAAGGAGCAATGATTTGCAAGATATTCCACACAAGTTAGGGCCGAAGCAATCATAATTGGACTTTGCATGCCCTGCGCAGTGTCCAACACACTATTGACCTCACAAAGTCTAGCATCTGCTAAAGGCACCAAGATCCTTGGAGACAAGGGATTAACAGCCACAGTAGTGTTCCTATGCTTAAGGGGAACACAGGAAAGGATTCATGGAAATGCCACTGGGTCCTTGTATGTCATCGGAGAGGAGGGTCCAGAGGAGAGTCAGGCATGCACAATAAAGGGCTCTCTGGGAATTGGGGGGATGGCACTGGGGGATGGGGAGGGAGAGGTAAGGGAAGGGGGAACAGGGGGGTTCGGGGGAGGAGGAGGGAGGGAGGAAACTGGTGTCCCTATTAAGTTTGTATGAGCTGAAATAATAATAAAAAATGCATAAAAATAAAATAATATGAAATGAAACTATTATGTCACAAAAAAATAAATAAATAAATTAGAAAAAAGAATTGACTAAAAGAATTGGACCAATCATGAACAAACTATATATTAATGTTAAAAAACAAAAATAAAAAAATTTTAAACAAAATAAATGATGAAACAGATTTTGAAGGAAATCACTAACAACGAAAAATAGGAAAGCAAGCACTTTCCTATTAACAGAATGAATACAAGGAATTTGAATGACTTAATAGAACATTTTTGCTTGACTTAGTGTATTATATGTTCTTCACTTGATTTTTTTCATTATAACTACAATATCACCTACTAGATAATAATTTGCATCTTTTAAAGACATTATTATAAATGCAAGTAACTTGGAGGATTAAAACATAATTAGGATTTTTTGAGTTGCAATGACTTCTTACAATTTATTTCCAACCTCTTACAGTGAGTAGATAAAAGGAATTTTTCTGAAATAAACTGAGTGATCTCAAAGATGCCTGTATAGGAAGAAAGCCAGCAAAGAAAGAGCAATCTAGAGCAGCTGATCTCCAACTTTCAAGAGAGTCTCCAAGAAGTGACAAAGAGGGGTTAACGGAGAAAATACTCCTGAGTTTGTCCTGCAATAGTCTTTTAATGCTTGCTTGTACATTTAGCATATGATTCTCTAGGGTGGTCATAAATTATATATATATATATTTATATGTCATGATGTGATATACATATGTCATGATGTGATATAAGGCAAATCAATGCAATGTGATAAAACATAATAGCATTACAGAAATTTAAAATATATCATTTATTAAAATATTGCAATCAATAGAATTGTCAAAACATTTTTATATCTGTCCATCATAACAAATAGTAGTCCATCAGGAGTTACATCCCTAAGATACAGAATCCCTGTAAATGATATTTTCATTTGTGACAAGGACACACCATAGGTGAAAGGGGTATGTATACTTTCTTATACTCTAGTGATGTTGTCCCTGGCTCATGCTTCAAGAAGGAAGGCAGGAAAATGGATCACTTTGCTTCCTTGCAATAGTGAGCTTTGAGCAATGTTGATGAAATAATGGAAATAAGAGATAAAAATCTTAAAAAGCCAATTTGTGTGTCATGGCTCTCATTTTCTTATATTCTAGTCCTTTGATATCTACTTGAGGAAACTGATCTACATAGTTATTTTTCCTCTATTTTTATGTTCATATGATGTATGAATGTATGTGTGATGTTCTCATATGTGTGGGTGCAGTGATGTGTGTATGACTGGAATATTCCTCATATTTTTACTTTATCTATTTAACACAATGTCTCTCAATAAAACTCAGAACTTTCCAGTGTGTCTACTGTCTCTCACCTTCTTCCTCTGAGGATGTCCCTCTGAGGATACCATGCCTCTATATCATTTATCTGCATTCTTGGAATCCACTCTCCAGTCATTTGCTTATACTGGAAGGTACTTTAGCAAATGAGCCATCACTCCAAACCTATTTAAGCTGTTTTTGAAAAAGAAATACTTTAAAAAGATATGAGTGATCACATAAAATAGTTATTTGAACTAGTATTTATCAGGATTAAAATGTTACTCCTAGAATTTTACCTATTCTTATTAGACATATACATTAGCTAACCATCACAAAATAACATTTTTGTTGTGTATATGTATATGTATATATACATTGAAAACAAAAATCAATTTCTTACACAGAACAGTGGAGTGAACATTTAAAATAAAATATACGTATAAATGAATGAAATGAAATGAAAACCCAAACTAATTATTCTTGGTACTTTAGAAACCCAAATGAAATATATATGATGTCTCTCTGTCAATGTCCATGTAGTAAAAAATATATGTACATATACAGATAGAGAGATTGATGATGATAGATAGAGGGGTGATAGATTTATATCTGTCTGTGCTCTATCTATTATCCCATTTCCTGTATTTTAAACATGTCTATATCGCTACTATTTTTAAGACTTTTAATTTTTCAGTACATGTGACTTGAATGCGCAAATTTAATTAAAACTTAATATACTCATATACATGAAAGTGGGTACAATGTGTGTGTGTGTCTATGTTTTTGGGTGGGTTGAGGGACTTGGAAACTTTCTGACTGAGAAGTAATATCAAGATGACTGTGTACAAATTTCTTGGCTATTTTCCTCTTCCGTGTCTTCATGTGCAAGGTAGCACTATTCCCAGTGCTTTAGCACTTAAATCTTTTTTTTTAACTTTTACTTTAATTTCTTTTTTTTTTTTCGGTAACCCCCATGTCCTCCTCCAACCCACCTCCTCTCCCCCATTGTCCTCCATTGCACTCTCCTTTTCCCACTTTCTTTCAACCCCCTCCCTCTCTCCCTCTCTCTTGGTATCTCCCCCTTCCTCCCTCCCATTCCTTGGAATATCCATTTATGTGAAGCCAAACCTCCTTCTGAGTCTTCCACCCTATTGAGGGTTCAGGACTCAGAGGCATAGCCCAGCCTGGAGCCCAGTTAGTATGTAGCTCTTAAATCTTGATGAGTATTCATTCTGTAGATGGGTACATGTTTCTCAACATCTAGTATTGAAAGAGGAGCTCTCTTTCCCAATCTTTGAGCAGAAGGATGTGCCCAACTGATTCATAAGTGGTTCACTGAGAAACTGAGCTGCTTGCACCACACGGACCTTACCCTGCAGGTAATATCTTAAAATTATATTCCAATAGCAAAATATACCACACAAACTTTAAAGCCAAATTTACTTTTAATGGCCAAAGACCCTCTCTAGTTAGAGGGTGAGCACCCGAGTCACTGCCTTAGCTGCTTCTTGAGGAAGAAATGTCTTCCTCAAACTTAAAAAATTCTTACCGCACAGGGTAAGGATTTCAGTCTTAGTTCTTTTTGTTTTTCCTGGAAGCAAAGGATTCATCCATCATGAAGTATAGAGCAGTGTTTTTAGTTCTTCATAACATATTAGGATATTATATTAAATATTCTTAAAAAGTTGTGCACTTAGAAGCTCCAAACTGATATTTGTCAATAAAGACATTCCTTGTCTAATGCGTAGTTCTTTAGTCAAGAAAATACTTTAATTTTGCATAATATTTTTAGTTCTTTTAATAATACTCCAAATTCTCATAAGTAGAGAAAACAATCAATTGAGAAGAGGCACAGAAAATCCAGGGTATTTGGGGAGGGTAGGATATTTACATTGTACTTCAGACTGCATAAAATATCTTAATGTCAATTTTTCAAAATGTATTAAAAATAACATTTATTTGGTACAGTGACAATTTTGTTGCAGGTAAGTGTGCACTTTTATTGTACACATAAATCCTTATAGCAAGCCCTTTGAAAGAATAAACAATGTTTTAACTTGGATTTATTAGAGTTTGGGGATATCTGCTATCTCCTTTTCAATCTGCTAGCTGACAATTGTTCTTAGTGCTTTGCATGGCCTTGTGGGTTTCTTTTCAGTTCATAACTGACCATGAACAAGATAGGACATCATAGACTTAGTGTCAGTAATAATGTGCCTTGCTTTGCCAATTTGGAATGATGACCTGCCGACAACCCTTTTCTCTGTCTTCTGGTCTTACATTCTTTCTGCTCTTTCTTCTGCAGAATAACCTGAAAATTTAGAGTAGTGTATATTCTATGGTGAGTATTACATCTACAACGTTCTCTTTTTCTTGGCATATTGTATAGCCATAGTTCTCTGCATTTACTTCTACTCACTGCAAAAGGAAGAACCTTTGCTTAATCCTGGGGGTTATCATTGTATCTATTCCATCTCTCTTCTTTGATGTTCTCATATTTAAGGAGAAAAGATCAGATGTCCTCCCTGTGACTGAATGCACTATGGTTATTTATTCACCACCAACAATCATTTGTTGCAAAAAACTTTGAGAATGAAGACTGAGAACAGCACTTTTGAGTGGGTTTAAAGATATATTTTCAGAAGGCAAAGCAGCAGCAGTAGTTTCTTCCCCAGGTTCTGTTACTCATAATCTGCAATGTCTTATTGTCGTTACAGGAACAGACATGAGTTCCTTTCTACATAGTGCACCTAGAATTCAATTGTAGAGCAGTTTGTTATCCCCATAACATTCATGCCTCTATGGCATCCATGAGCATGCCTTATCAGACTGGTTCTTCTAACTCTTGGATTTCATAGCTGGGAAAGAATGTTGATGACTTTTCCACTTCAAACAAACTGGGTACTTACTTTCATATTAAGAAAGTTAACCAGAATAGAGGAAACATCCCAAGTAGTTCCAGCTTATTCCCCATGCCCCACATCTTAATTATGTGGTGCCATCATCAATAGGGTGTTAACATCAAGTTCTGATAAGCAACCAAGAGCAATTTTAATAAACTGTATAGACATGGAGCCTTCAGAAGCACCCTAATAGCTCACTTTGGGATACCCCAAACCTGTTACTGAGTTTTGAGTAATCACTTATGACTTCTGGGATTTGCATCTTGATGCAGTTTTTGTTATTCCTTTTCACTTCATCTCTATTGATATTTGCATATGGTACCTCCTTTATGACTTTCTCCTTTATTGTATTTTTGGATCCAGTAGTAAATTTGTAGGTATCAATACTGCTTTGTCTTACGTCATTAACTATTTTTCCCTCTCACATCCCACTGTTACTCTATACAGTCATACTTAAATATCTTCACATGATTTCCCTTTCAGACTTCTTACCATCTGCATTTTTCTGCATTCACCCTATTAAAGTAATCCCTCTTTTTAATGGATCTTTTAATGCTCTTATTTTTAGAGCTATTTCATGTTAAGTGAATCAAGCTATACATTGGAAACCAGATATTTTCTATCGTTGATGTTAGATTTTTTTGAGTTATCCATATATTCTTCTTATTCTTTTTATTTTCATGTGTGTTTTTATCAGTATACACATGTATGTATGGAGGTATGTAGGTATGTATGTATCTATGTATATTTGTGTGTAGGTGTTACACATTTATGTGTGAGAGGATATGTGATGTATCAGCTGTGTGTAACTGTGGAGACCCAAAAGTGATTTTAGGAATCATTCTGGATTTTGGAACCTCCTTTTTATTTTGCTCTGGTGTTTCCCACACTGCACTTCCATGATGGTAAGCACATGATTCTGCCATTTCCACCAAGTGTTTTTACTTGGGAATCAGGATTTGAACTCAGATCCTTTTACTTGCACATGAAAGGCTTAACCCTGAACCATCTCTCAAGCATCAGAGAACACTGTGTGTCCCAGTGCAGGACCAACAGTGACTTCAAGAGTCATCATGGATTGCTTCTCCCTTATTTTTGCTTCACTTTGGTAATCCCTAGGTTCTGTCTGCCAGGACCAGGACCAGAAGTACAGACCATCACCATTTCCACCTCATGTTTTTATGTGGGACGTGGGATCTGAACTCAGGTCTTTCTGCTTGCAAAACAAAATCTTAACCCCTGAGCCATTTTTTTCTAGTCTGATTAATAATATCTTTTACAGAACACAAACTTCTTAATTTCATGAGGTCTCACTTATCAATTCTTAGCCTTATAAACTGCATGTGTGAGCTCATATTCAGAGAGATACGTGTGCAAGTTTTCCTAGAACAGTTTTTTGAAGATTCTGTCATTTTCGACAATATACTATTATGGCACCTTTGAGAGCTTTAGATGTCTAAATATACATGGAATTGTACTTGCTTCCTCAATTCAAATTCCCACAGCTACATGTGCCTTTTTGTTATTATATATTTCTTCATTAATGTTGTCTTATCACTCATAAAACACAGGGATACCACGGAAATGCAGACATGAGAGCTAGCATATGGTGCAGGTGTCAGAGTGAGGAAACAAGAAAAAGGCGAACCATGTCACTCCCTAGCACAGAGCTTGGGCTAGGAATTGGGAGAAGATTTAAGTAGGTGGAAATTAGCCATGAAACTAGTTTAGACAGAAATTTTATAGACCAAGAAAAAGAAACCTTTTTTATTATCTGAGAATGAGGAATAAAGCTGTGAGGAGTGCCTGAGATATTTTTCCATAGAAAAGGTTTGTTATGACAAGAAAGACAGATACCAATGAAACAGAACAAATATATTTGTGGCTTATACCTTACTTAATATAGTTTATTAAACAATGCAGTGCTATTGGCATGAGAATGAATGCTTGCACTATAAAATTGAAAGGAAACATTGAATCAAAGTAATTATGAAATCAGATCATCTTTAGGTATGTTTAATACAAAAATTATTTGTGACAAAATTCCACCAAATACCTTAAGCAAGATTCCATGTATCTTACCTTAAACTGTGTAATTCACAAAACCAAATCTGTTAGATAAATGCTATTTTATCTACTGTTTCTAATCATATTTACTCCCAGACAATTTCATGATTATGAATAATTAGCAGCTTTTTATCAGTTCTATGTAATCACCAGCAATCACACATGAACTTAAAAAATTTTTATAATTAATTTCATACTGATAAAGCTTATATAAAATTATAAACTTTGTATCAGGTGACAAGATGCCATTCAGATATTAGTTGATTCCAAAAGTTTAATTTACCATCTGCAAGAACAAATTCAATTTACAAAATTTTAAGATGTTATTTTAAGGCAATGTTTTAGCATGTCATTTCTACATTCAAAAACACTGTCAAAAATAATTTCATAACTGAAAAGAATATCTTCTTAGTTGAAATACGACTAAAGGGAATTTTAATTCATGCACTTTTTGAAATATACTATGGTCAATACTTGCACAAATATAGAGAGTGCTATTATGGTAGAGTTGTATAATCCTTGAGGGATTGTCTGTTTTTCTTAATATACACACTAAGAACACAACTTACTACAAATATATTTGCACAGCACTCTGAAGTATATATTGATGAGTATACACAGATTTTTAAATTAACTCATTTTCTGTTCATAAACTCAATGAATTCAAAACACATAGCTTCTCCTCTTACCCAGCCTAGCTTTTTTTTATTATTATTATTTCTGCTTATACAAACTTAACAGGTACACCGGTCCCCTCCCTCCCTCCACCTCCCCCCAACCTCCCTGCTCCCACTCCCCTCTCCCCTCCCTTCCCATCCCCAAGTGCTTCCACCCTCCAATCCCCGAAGCATCCTTTAATGTGCATGTCAAACTCTCCTCTGGGTCCTTCTCTCCGATGAAGTGCAAGGACCCAGGGGCATTTCCCAGAATCCTTTCCTATGTTCCCCTTAAGTTTAGGAGCAACTACTGTGACTGTCAGCCCCTAGCCTACAAGGATCCTAGTGTCTTTAGTCCATGCTAGACTTTGTGGGGTCAATAATGTGTTGGACATAGCGCAGGTCATGCAAAGTCCTATTATGATTGCTTCAGCCCTAACTTGTGTGGAGTATCTTGCATATCATGACTCCTCCCATCCTTGTGTTCTTACAATCTTACCACCCTCTCTTCCGCAAATTTCCCTGAGCTTAAGGATGGGGAGAGATTACCAGCCTAGCTTTTGAACTTGAAAGATTGTATCTTGTTTAAACACCTGTCACTTCATTGTCCTATGAAAGGCACCTACTCACTAGTGTTCAGAAATATCAGTATAACCTTTTTAGTACATATCTGAAAATCATTTTCAGGAAATTGCATATTGATAGTTTTTCATATATATTTCTTTGTAATGCACATTGAAAGTCTCTAGATGTGACCAAACCTTTCCTTTCTGTGTCATTCAGGACCTGGAGAAGTCATTAAAACCCACTGTGGTTCATTTTTCTCTATGTCTACATTGAGAGTTCAGCAACAAATGATACCACCTGACCACTTAGGATTGGTACATTAGCACCAAGTGAGACATCCTACTGAAGAATACATACTTAAGGAAAGACACACTTTAGTTAGGTTAATACATAGGCATTTAAAATCATAATACCTTGAAATAAATTACATATAAGCGATAATGTTCTAATAAGCTTTATTGTATTTGCTATTCAGTAAAATGTATACATATATTCTGATATCTGGAGCTATGGGGAAATGGGTAAGTTATATATCATCAGAGATGATGTATAAATTATGAGAACAGTAACAGTTTTATAAGCATTGGAAGAAAATGATAAAATATATTTACCATATATTAATTAATGAAGTTGACATTAAATTTCCCAAATTTTGTGGATATCTTTTTATATAAATTAAATACTTTTTTGACAATTATTAAAACTACAGCTTTCAGGTAAAGTAAAACATTAGTTGAAATTGATGACATATTTATTACTTTTCCAAGAATAAAAAAAATTCACCATGACCTCATACACGATTGTCAGTTCATCTGTGTGTTGATCATGCACTTTTGGGGCATCCATTTTTTTCAGCAATGGATAATGAGGATAAAACATGTGTCTTCATTTATCTTTATTAAATGACGCTTGTATAAGTTATAATCAGGTCTCACATCAAGAACTGAGAACTGAGCTTTAAAGCAATCATGTGATGATTTTCTTAAAAGTTCCCAAGAAATTCTGTGGGATATTATCTACTTAATGTGGGAAACTGTAGTCATAGGAGATGGAATCCTGGGCAAGTGCTTAAGATGAAAAGAGATGGTTCAAAATTTTGGGAAATTGGTAAGTGGGAAAAAGTCCCACTTACATCTTTCCTTATGGATGTGGACAATTGTCTCAGCTCCTGAGAGAGCTTTCCTGTCATTCTGATGAATTGTACCCATGAATCACAAGCTGATGTATACCCCTTGTTCCCAAATATTTCTTGGTTATGTATTAACATTAACAATAGAAGAGAAATGTGGAAAGTAGAAAATTATGATCAGTTAGAAAATATATTCATCTGTCTTGCAGAAATTGTGTGGGTACACAAACTCACCCAGCCCACATTGAGACACTCAAAAGTAAACTTATGTAACACAGTAATTGCAAGGATTATGAACAAGAGAGATGTGGTAGAAGGGCCACACCAGAAACAAGGAAAGAGGGGACCATGTTACAGCAGAGAAAATAGGCCTCCATCAAGGTCTACAAGTACATAATGAGAAACCTGGTTAAGTTCACAGACGTTCTTTCCTGATCTCACCAGAAGGGGAGGCCATATAGTCTAGCAGATAAAAAGTAATCATTTTGGAAATGGGTGATGGACCCCTCCCTCAGTGAGGTTTCCTACTCTTATTACATCTACCCTTGAATGTGCTATTATAACAAGACTCCAGTTTAACAGCTTTTTGTCTCTGACCAGGGGGTGACATACAGTGCCCAGCAGGATGGAGTGAAGGGCATTGCAGGAGCAGCAAAACTGCAAAAGAAAATCAACAAACCACAATCCAGAACTTCAGAGACTCTATATCAATCACATAGAACTAGGCTAGCCTAATCTCTCCCCATCCTGGAGCTCAGAGAAATTTGCGGAAGAGGGGGCGGTAAGATTGTAAGAGCAAAAGGATTGGAGGAACAACGATTTGCAAGATTCTCAACAATAGTTGGGGCCAAAGCAATCATAATGGGACTTTGCATGCCCTGCGCAATGTCCAGCGCACTGTCGCCCTCATAAAGTCCAGCATCTGTTAAGGGCACCAAGATTCCTGGAGGCAAGGGATTGACAGCCATAGTAGTGCTCCTATGCTTAAGGGGAACAAGAGAAAGGGCTATGGGTCCTTATATGCCATCGGAGAGGAAGACCCAGTGGAGAGTCAGGCTTACACAGTAAAGAACTCTCTGGGAATTGGGGGTGAGGCACTGGGGGATGGGGAGGGAGAGGAGGGGGAGGATGGGGTTCGGGGGGAGGAGGGGGTTGGGAGGGAACTGGTTAAAAAATTTTAAAATGTATAATTAAATTTTTAATAAAAAAAGAAAAAAAAGAAAGAAATTGTGTGGGTACAAATAATGTGTATGAAATTATTTTCATACATCTTTTGGGGTCATCAGTATTTTCATATTGAAATGCATGAAGAAACAAAATAAAAAATAAGACAACATAAAATCATCAACCTTGTTTGCCTACTTAAATCAGTATTTTCAAATGTTCTCTTAATTCATGCAGTAAAAACAGAAAGTAATTTCTGACTTGTTCTTTTTCTAGGCTCCTTTACTATTGATTGAAAATTGTGTAATTAATTCTGGACAAAGAAATGGGGAAAAATTTTTGTTACTGTCATGGATGATGCAATATGAATCAAAAGTTCTGAATAATACAATCATAAAATAAAACACTTTGTGTTCCCAACAGTGGCAAATAAGAATATCTTGTGTCCAGATGGGATAGTGATCTCAAGATAAAGGAAACTGCTTAGATTGTGAAACTACATGAATGCAAAATTTATCTTTGTGGCCTAATTTTGGAATTTTAAAATTTTCTGTTATTGTAATATGTTTGTCTATTTTTACATATGATTCTACAAATTATATATTAGATTTTATTATTGTTGAAAGATCTTTTTATTTCTAAGAATCTAATATCTTGATCCACCTTTTTCTTATTTGACAGTATTCTCCAATATAAACCTTAATAAAATTTTTGTGTATTCTTGCAGACACAAAAAATGAAGACTAATAAAGACTAATGTCACTTCAGTTTAATACCCTGAAATATTCTTCAACCTCAATAGGATCAAAATAAGCCAGATATATAAAAGAAAATAAGAAAGCAAAGCATAATTTCCTAAGAACTTTTCTGTAGGCTGGAGAGGTGGCTCAGGGGTTAAGCCTCTCCCTTGCAGGCAGAAGATCGTGAGTTCAGATCCTAGACCCCACTTCACCGGGCGAAAGGGAGAGCAGCCTGCATTTCTGGTCCTGGTAGGGCGGAGCCTGTGAATCCCTGGGCAGAGTAAACAAGAAGGAGGTGGAGGCGGTCCATGGTGGTTCCTGAGTTCGTCCGTGGTTCTAGACACACACACATACATACATACACATACACATACACACATACATACACACACATACATACACACGTGCACAACTGAATAAATAAATAATAAAAAAATTTAACAAAGAACTGATCTGTATTTTACTAATAAAATCCCATTCTTTAGTATTAAAATTCCCTATCACATATCATAATTGCATGGGAACCAGAGTGCATCAAGGTTAGGGAGCCAAAGTGCAAATCATCCCACTATGGCGATAAAACCTGGGAACTGGGAGCTACTAAGTGTAGGATATCTTGACACATATGATCGTGCAATATGTCAGTAGGGATGAAACTGAAATGAAGCTGGAGAATGAGCTTTAATTATAGTTTACTTTATATGCATTTGTATATTAATTAAATGATAGCATGAAACAAAAATTTTAAAACAACACCAAATCATAAAATAGTTATACTTTTGAAATAAAATAATAGTTTTGATTTTCACATAAACACTATTTACTTCTTACCTACTAGTTGCACTTTGGTGAAATAAAAATATACATTGATTGGAAAAAATGTTCCTGTCCATGAAGAAGTTGCAAATTGTGTGTTTGAAAAAAAAAAAGAAGAAAAAAAGTAAAGCATTGACAAAAGTGATGATAAATCTTGACTGTTAGCTTGATTGGACTGAGAAGCACCTAGCAGAAATTCCTCTAAGAGTTTTTCTTAGAATGAAAGTGAATAGTGCATATTCTGCAGCATTATCTCAGTTTGGAGAACCAGAAGGGAGAAAAAAAGCAAAAATGAAGGCTTGTCACACAACCTTGTGGACCAAAATTCAAATCCCTAGAACCCCCACAAATTCAGACATATTAGAACATTTCTGTAGTCTCAGTGAATTAAGATTAACATACAGCTGTATGTTAAGTTTCTGCAATATCAATGTTGGCTTCTTACATAAATTAATTCTCAAGTTGAAGACATATGTGGTGTGAGAAAAAACTCTAAGGTATTTTTGAATAATAAGTAAAGTCAGGAGAAATTGCTTTTTATGCTATTCAACCTAAAAAAAAAATAGACATGATGTTAAGTCTGACCTTGAAATCCATTTCAATTTAGCCAACCTTTTAAGGTTTAGGTTTTGGAACAGTCTGTCTTATAGCTTTTACTCTAATCAAATGCTTTATGTTCCTAATGATTATCATTTGTTATTTATAAAATATTTTTCAGTCGCAATTTAAATCTTTTCCCAAGACAGGAAGTTGCCATTAGCAAGGTGGGAAGTGTTTTCCCTCACAGCCAATGCAAAGAATTATGAGTCTTTGTTCTTCAAACCACCTATTTTGGAGCACATCATTATGGGAGCCCACAAAAACTACTGTAACTTTTTTACTTAGATTTTGCCAATAGAGAAAATAGTGTGTTAATAATAACTTCTGAATCAAAAGTCAAGGAGATAGCACTTGTGATGGGAAAGATTAGGAAGCTGGAAAAATCTTACCAAGTAGACCTGCCTTGGATTCTCTAAGGAAATAATGGGAAAAGCAGACAATGACATGCATCAAAAAATGAAATAAAGAGTCCTATGCTCATGGAAGTTAAATTATTTTGTTGTTGTTGCTGTGGTCTCTGTTCTGTGTATCTGTGTTTTGCCCTAAGTGGTAAAGAAAAAAGAAGTGGAAAAAAGACAAAAAAAATCATAAGACTTTAGTTAGTATCAAGTATGAAGAATTCCCCCACCTCATATGAAAAACTATGCACATGACATATATGGGAAATAAGTGACTTTAGTAAACGTCATCACTGCACTAGTTATACCATCATCTCATTTATATGTTACTTCTAAAAATATCACTGCACAAAAGGCCTGTTAGAATTTAAAATTTTCTGGGGAAACTGCCCATTGTCCATTTCCCAAGGCTCAGGAGGTATCTTAGAAGAAGTGGGGGGAGGGGGAGAATATAAGAGCAAAGGAATCAGGTGAGCTGACTTCTGGATGTGACATGTTGTTGCACTCTAGAACTCTCAGGAGCTGTGATTACCTTAACAAATCTACATAAGCTTGGCCACACCCTCTCTGATAATTTACCACAGATAATGATTGTTTATGGAGGGAGAGATAATAGTGGGGTGTTGATATGACAAATTACATTGCCTTACATGTCAAGACATTACAATTAATATGATAGTAGAATAAAGTCAAAATAAACTTCACAAAGATAAATATATTTATGGGAGTTTCCTAAATATTAAAAAATAAATCAATGTTTATTCTACCATGAAGTAGGTTATGCCAACTAATGTACCTCAGTGTAGTAATTAAGAAGGTAAATATAAATGGCCTGCAAAATTAGCCAGAATAGATTAAGATGGAATATTATTTAATATATTATTTATTTAATTGTTCTAATCTTACACATTTTATTAATCATGTTAATTTATTTTGTTCGTGTGATGGTATCAACTATAGAATATGAATTAGTTGGTTGTCAGTTATATAGCATAGCAAGTAAGGAACGGAATTCATTAAAGTAAAATTTGTTAAAGAAAGAATGTTATGAACTAAATACATACATTGAAAATATACTTGAAAATAAATGTATTTTGTCAGATTTATTGGCTTTAGCATCTGTCATCATAGAGATTCCCTTTGAAAATGTTGTACCCATAGAGATCTGACACTGAGTTTGAGCACATGAACATTAGGTGAAAAGAGAAAATTGAAATTCTTAACTAAGAAATTCATTAATGAGTCATGAAAAGTCTCTGTTAAGTGCAATTTCCAAAATTTAAAGAACTTCTAGTGAGATGATTTATCTTTGCTTTAGCCCCATAACAACTTGAAAATTGATGTAATTGTTGCAATTTTAACTTCATAAGAATTCTAAATTGATAGATTTATAATCCATTTTATCTGTTAGTAAAATCATCATTGTGTCCATTTATTTGTGTCAAATTATTTGCTAAGAAGCTAACTAAAAGTGGACCAGAAATAGATCAGCAGGTTAGGTGCTTGCTTACAAACCTGACAATCTGAGCTCAATCCACAGAAGTCCACATAGTGGAAGGATATAACTTACTTCTGAAAATTATAATTTAATCTCTACAAGGACATCATGACATACATGCATTTCTTCATCTCTCTTCCTCTCTCTTCTCTCCTTATTCCCCCTCTCTCAAATAAATTAATAAACTCATTATTAAAGCTAATGAAATAAAAGCATGAAAGCATGATTTGAAAAATGGTCCATTCATATATAGAAATCAAATAAGTAGACTGATTTATTAAGAAAAGTCTCTGCCATTGCAGAACCACTCCATCCCTTGCCCACTTCTGCTTTTCATGATCCTTCTAGATCTAATCCTATCTTCCTGATTATCTAAATCCCACTTGTACTTCAAGAATCAAGTTACATCCTCAGGGGCCCTGACATTTAGATTTTGAACAGATTATCTCACACAGAACTAAGATTCAAAGTTTCTCTCTGAAAAATTTGGCATGTCTTCTGTCATATCAAAATCATAATGAAGACAGTAAAACAGAAAGGATGGATTATTAAGAAGTTGTCAGAAATTAAGGAAAAGATGTTAGCCACTTCCTAATGGAGAGACGCAGCAAGTTGAAGAACTTGAGAGAAATCTGAGGGGCAGAACTTGGTCAATTTCTGATGCTTACCAGTTAATACTTTATTTTCCAACCACTGTCCTTAAAACCACTGTCTTAAGAAGTACCACTGTCTTAAGTGAAAAAAATTTTGCATGTGTGATCTCAACAGAGTCAATTTACTAGAATTGCATTGTCATGACAAATGAGTTACAATAATTTCCAATAAAGATATTAACAGGAATAAGTATAGAAAACATTCCATGTAATTCCTAAAACTTATGTCTCCATGTATTATTTCCCTTATCAATGTACTAATCATTCCATTGAAATCTTACTTATCAAGCCAGAAATAGTGGAAATAACAAGAGGCCTGAAGTAAATTATAATTTCTATGGTTATTCTTTATTCAACTTGTGCTCTGAAGAGATTGTCACATTTGAAATAAATTCCAATATATTTTATATTTTAAGTACCAGTACTTAAAATGGTTAAGCCATTTAGCAAAAACAAACAAAGAATTCAACTAGGATTCAGTATTTGAGGATTCAAATCATTCCTGAATGTCACAGTTATTTTTTCTTTTGCCCCGAGAAAACAGTCAAATCCTGGCAGAATGGAAGAAAGGGATATTGATATTTCCAGAAATTATATAATCCATTAAAGCAGAAATCACACAGAAGAAGGCATGAATGAAGTTAGAAGCACCGGTCTGGTTCATGTCACCACATTGAGCGAAGAAAGCAAGATAATGAGAGGAAGCAGAAAAGTGCTAGCAATTTCAAAGGCCACCTCTTAAAGATGCCACAACCTTGCAGGTAACGGGTTAAACAGACATAATAGAGTTCCCATACCAGTGGGTAGCCCAAGAAGGGGCTCCAAACTATGCTACTGAGTCCTGAACCCTTACTAGTGTAGATGATTCAGAGGGAAATTCAGCACCCATATACAGATGTTCTGGAGGATGGGAAGGAGAAGGCAGGAAGTGCCAAGAGAAGAGGGAAGGAAAAGGGCTAACTGGGGGAGGGGATGGAAAAGTGGGGAGGGGAAGGAGGAATGGGGACAATGGGGTGAAGGAGAGGGAAAGGAGAACTGGATACCTATTGAGCTTATATAACTAGGATAAAATGTAATATTAAACATAAGCTATATTGAAACCAAAAAAAAAAAAAAAATGCTACAACCTTTCCAAACATTAACACCAACCAGCTAAGAATTCAAACTCATGAGCCTTTTTGGGTGGCAACTCACATTCAAACCGTGACATAACACCTGCAATAAGAAGGTACTCACACATTCATATACTTTCAACTGAGATGTTTGTAATTAAACCAGGATCCTGCCACCTAGTGCAAAGGATGTTAAAAGATTCTGTCAAAACATTCCATTTGAACATGCCTTTATACTAGTGTATGTTATATAATTATCATTAGAGTTAGAGAGTAAAAATAAAAAATTCAGTCACTGATATTGCTTGTATCAATAATTTGGGTCCCACGAGCTCAGCCACAATGAGTGAACTGCTCTAAGGAACATGTAAAGTGCATCCTCTACTAAATGGCCTTTTAGGACAGAGATTTGTGCCATATGGGCAGGTTCCCTCCGGAGTCAGACCATTTTGCTTTGGATTTTGGTAGGAAGTTATTCTAGTAAAGCTATTTGTATAGAATACAAAATTAGATTTTTAAGAATTATCTATAGAATAAATTAGCTTCTAAGAGTTGTCTTTAGAATATAAATTAAATTTTTAAGAGCAAATGTCCAATAAACCTATTAACACTCGGTCTGGCATACAGTAAGTGTTCAGAAAGCATTGCTTCTTTGCAACATTACTTCATAGCGTGGCATTCTTTTCCTTGCAGTTTTTCTCAGAAAAACCTTAGTTGATTTTTTTTTCTGTGAGTGCTCATTGTTAAATTTAAGTCACTGAATAGGAAGAGAAAATGCAGGTGTCTTTCTTCCTATTGTTTAAATATGTGCCATGAATCTTTGCCAGCTGTCACTCGAAGGGAGAAAGATCCTATAAAAATACAAGGATTCACAGACAAATAGATGAAGTTGGAAAATGTGTGTTTCCCACTTCAGTTTTTATTGAATTTAAGTTTTGCCATGGAAACAGTCCCAGGGAAAGGGCTTCAAGGAAGAAATGGAGAATTGTTCTACTGTGTGGGAAGCATGAAGACCTGAGAATAGTCAGGCAGAAGGTGATCATGGCAAGCATATGTATCAGCTCCTCCACACTGCTAAACCTCTCTGTCTTCAAGGACCACTCAGCTACTGGTATTGATGCCAAATATTTACATACTTTTCATACGTCCTAACAAATACTTTGACTTCATTCAAATCCCACAAAGCAAAATATCTGTGTTTACAGAGGAATGCAGGCAGTGTTAAAGTCAAGGGTCTCCTCTATTGTTGCTAATTTGCACATTGCTCCTTCTGTGAGCCACAATCAGAGGTTTGTGGAATGACAAAACTTACATGCAAAGTTCTTAAAATCTGTTTCAATTATTTTGTGAGATAATTTCATGACCAGCCAAATTGCATAAGAAAAATGTCCTCAACTGAGCAACCTTTTGTCCACTTAACAAATAGCCTGTGTTGAAGGCTGCAAAAGCAAATCAGAAATAATATGCCAATTATATCTTATCAGCACACAGATAAGTGCACAAGGAACTTGTCCAGCCTTGGGTTAGATAAACCATAGCATATTTATCAGTATTTGGATTTCAAAACCAGAGCACAAGTTATTTTCTCAATACTCTGATGGACAGACAAGGGCATATCTTTGCTTCTAAGATTTAGGAAAAAAAAAAATAAACCAACCCAGAATTGAATTAAAGTTTCTGAGAAAAGAAGATAACAAACTTGGTTATATTTAATCAACCCTCTATCTGCTTCAAAGAACTGAAATAGGCCATCATTGTCAATGTCAACAGGTTGGAGTACTAAATCCACTTTCTAAATTTCCCAAAGACCTATTCTAGGTCTAGACAATGGAGTAGCATACTAAAATAAATTATCATAAACTGAAAGTTATACGTGTGGAGATATGAAATGTTACAGCAGTCTTGAATACTGAAATTTTTAAAGCAGACATTTGATAAAGGTTCCAAATGTTCCAGGACATATTTCAAAGTAATATCTGAGTTAAAGAAGAGCTGAGGACAATGCATAACAAGTGGGAAGAGTAGCAATTCCTGACCTAAACATCCATGACTGTGGGAATATCTGATTCAACTCAGACAGGTCATTGAAACTGGCTTCTGTGGATGGACATATTCTACCCATGTAGGCACTTTCACAGTACATTTTCCATTACTTCTGATGTAAGATAAAATACTGTGGGAATCACAACCATATTGAGCCCCAGGCCTTTTGCCGTGAAGGTTTATTTTGCCTAACATAGTGACTTCCTAGATTATTTTTGAAAGATTTTTTTAAAAGTTAAAACTATATGAAGCACGAAAACATGCAGAAAAGGACACAGAAGTGGATGACTTTTGGGAAAGAAGTTTGTAGTGGGAAAGAGAAATGGGTCAATATTTAGTAATAAGGGGTAAAATGACACAAAATCTTTGTATTCATGTATGAATCTCTAATAGTATAAAAAATAGCAAAACTATAATAATTTCCCTTTCTGATATGGTATCCAAACCTGTGTTGTATAGTTTTTACCAAATGGCACACAAAAATCTGAAATGAGTTAAGAATTATAAAAATTATTGAATATTTGGTTCACTATGCTTAGGATCATGTGCAGTGATGGTTGAATGAATACAATATAGTTTCTATGAACACTCTCAAGGCAGACAGCATAAATATTAATATTTAGATAGGTATATAGACAAGTAGGTAGAAATTAAATAATTAGCCAACAACTGAAAATTATTTTTGTACATGAGAAGAATTCAGACTTTCTAAAGACACCAGTGAGCAACGTTCACAAAGCACCATCATTCATTTTCAAATAAAATTAATTGTACATCTCAGCAGAAATTTTATTGTAGTCATATCTAATTTACAGACACAAACTCGCATACACATATATGTGTAAAATCTTTATTTTCAATCATACCACTGACACATGCTTTACTTTGTTTGATCATTATGTTTCTAAGAAAGATCTCAGCATCTGAAATTAAAAAAAAACAAAAAATGCATTGTAAATGTGGTTGTTTTGCATTTAGAAATGAAATTTAAAACCTAAAAATTCTGCCCAGGTTTATGATTAGATTCTCTTTTCGCTCTGTTTTTTACATTCATAACATATTAAAAATGTTGGTTTTTCCGTATGTCATATTAAAAAAGAATCTGTACAGAAACAATAACTGATAAGAATCAGGGCTGAAACTCTGAGGAACGAAAGCACATTTCACAGAGGTACAAAGTAACTGGTTTAGAACAACTGATAGCAGGTGAATGAGGGAAAATTCCAACAACATATGACTTCATGAAGCTGATTTTCAAATTATTAAGTGATATTTGACAATAAAATATTGCATTAAAATATATTTAATGTATATTATTTAGAGATTTTATCTACTTATTATGAAACAACCATTAATTATTTGGTAAATAGTGTTTATTGTATTCATACTGTTATAAGTTAACCATTTAGAAGTCATTCCTCTTAAAAATAAAACTGACATTTGGGCTGAGAGATGCTCAGGGGTTAATACTCTGTCTTGCCAGCAGAAGATCCTGAGTTCAGATTCCTGGTACCATGTAAAAACACTAGGCAGAAACAGTAGAAGCCCACACTTTAGGCCTTGGTGGGTAGAGTCTAGAAAATCCCAGTGCAAAGCAAGAAGATAGAAGCAATTTAGGATGATTTTCAGAGTCACCTTTGGTCTTTCGCAAGAACACACAGTGCTCTCTGATACACACACACACACACACACACACACTCACACACACATACACACACACACACACAATATATATATATTTAAAAACTGACATTTGTTGTCTTATGAATAACATCTGCCTCCTCCCACTCTCTCTTAGCTACTGATAAGTACTTCCTCCTCTATTTCCATGAGCTGAGATTAATGTGGGAGTTTTAGTATTTTTATTTTTGCATCTGACTTACAATAGCATGATGTCTCTAGGTTCACCTTCATTATCTCAGATCACTTCTCTTTGGTAGGTACTGTTCCATTGTGCTGACTACTTATATCTTATCTATTCCTCCTCCAACAGATATTTGGAATGCCTCAATAGCTGGACTGTTGTGACAAAAACCAAAAGTATCATGGAATGTACAAGTCTCTTGAGATCCTCATTTCCATTGCTAAGTACTCCATGGATTATCATAGCCTACAATGAAACAAAGCCATAGACGAACCTGGATTTTTCACCCAGTTCTTGGAACAGACTTTTAGACAGTATTTAATTTTTTTCTATAGTTTTTGAAAAAAAAATAGCTAAATATGCCATTTTAGCTTAATTTGTTTTGCCCAAAACTGGTTCATCAGATACACACTGTAGCTTGCCTGTACTAGGTTCATTAGAGGAGTCACAGTGCTTATATATCTTTACAAATTGTTACAGCTTGTATATTTCAGGTTCTAAAATTAAGAAATTGAGAGACTGGGTTTCAAATATACTGATAAAATATTACACTCTTTATATGAATCTACTAAAATTAGTGATTAAAATAGTTTAATACATAGCATAAATGCTGGAAATTCATTTTTAAGTACAACAAAATAGCATTTAGAGGCCTAATGTTGATAGGAAAGAAAGGAAATATATTTTCCTCAATAACAAATCCACTAACACATGATTCATGCTCCACCAACTATTCAAGTATATGTCATCAAGGCAAACATTGAAAAGACTTGAAAACAGGAAGAAGTCTGATTCGTTCCTGATTATTTACAACTAAGAGGGTATGAACTCAACAGAAGGGGAGGGCATATAGTCCGGCAGATTAAAAAGTAACCATTTTGCGGGGCTGGAGAGGTGGCTCAGGGGTTAAGCCTCCGCCTTGCAGGCGGAAGGTCCCGAGTTCGGATCCCAGATCCCACGTATAGACGCCAGACGGAAGCGGGGGCGGCCTGCGCTTCTGGTCCTGGTAGGGCGGAGCCTGTGAATCCCAGGGCAGAAGGACGTGGAGGTGTCCATGGGGGTTCGCGAATTCGTCCGTGGTTCTACACACACACAGACACGCGCATACACACACACACACACACATACACAGACACACACGTGCGTGCACATACCCACAGTTGAATAAATAATAATAATAATAAAAAAATTAAAAAAAAAGTTTAAAAAGTAACCATTTTGCAAATGGGCGATTGACCCCTCCCATTGCCAAATGCCATATGACCCTGTGATTCCACTTTTGGGTATAAGTATTACATCTACCCTTGAATGTGCTAATAAGACTCCAGTTTAACAGCTTTCTGTCTCTGGCCAGGGGGTGACATACAGTGCCCATCACGATGGAGTGAAGGGCATACAGGAGCAACAAAACTGCAAAAGAAAATCAAAGAACCACTATCCAGAACTTCAGAGACTCTATATCGACCACCTAGAACTAGGCCAGACTAATCTCTCCCCATCCTGAAGCTCAGGGACATTTGCCGAAGAGGGGGCAGTAAGAGTGTAAGAGCAAAAGGATGGGAGAAGCAATGATTTGCAGGATACTCCACACAAGTTAGGGCTGAAGCAATCATAATTGGACATTGCATGCCCGGCGCAATGTCCAACACACTATTGACCTCACAAAGTCTAGCATCTGCTAAAGGCACCAAGATCCTTGGAGGTGAGGGATTGACAGCCACAGTAGTGTTCCTATGCTTAAGAGGAACACAGGAAAGGGTTCAGGGAAATGCCACTGGGTCCTTGTACGTCGTCGGAGAGGAGGGCCCAGAGGAGAGTCAGGCATGCACAAGAAAGGACTCTGGGAATTGGGGCGGGAGGCACCGGGGGGATGGGGAGGGAGGGGTGACGGGAGGGGGAGCAGGGGTTTCCGGGGGAGGAGGAGGGAGGGAGGGAACTGGTGTACCTATTGTTTGTATGAGCTGAAATAATAATAAAAAATGTATTAAAAAAAGAAAATAGGAAGAAGTCTGGAAGAAGAGATTGTAATTAAATATTACATATATTTAATGTATACTTAATAATAAAGGCACAATGAGGAAGGTTGGATTGGGGATGAAAGGCTGAAAATAACATAAATTCACTGTATTCATGTATGAAATACTAAAATAATAAAAAATTCAAAAAATTAGTATTCAATATGCATCCAATGAGCCCCTAATTTTATTGATTACTGTTATTATTATTGTATATAATTGTCTGAAATTGGTATCTGATGCTGGTGTAGTAGAAATCCTATGAGAATGAGGAAAATTAATTAGAGATCTGTTAAATATCGCAAATTTGATCCTGTCAACTCTTCTTACACTTGAAGATAAGTGTCCCCCTAATGCATTAGAATTGGGTAGATTCTATAATCACAGCTTTTCTTTCACTAGAGAGGCATCAGATGTCCCCTAAACCATATTCTACCTTTGCATATGTTTTTTAAATTTTTTAACTTATTTATTTATTCGATTGTGTGTGTGTGTGTGTGTGTGTGTGTGTGTGTGTGTGTGTGTAGAACCACAGGCGAATTCGGGAACCACCATGGACGCCTCCACCTCCTCCTTGTTTACTCTGTCCCGGGATTCACAGGCTCCGCCCTACCAGGACCAGAAACGCAGGCCGCCCCCGCTTCCTCCCGGTGTCTGTATGTGGGTCTAGGATCTGAACTCAGGACCCTCCGCCTGCAAGGCAGAGGCTTAACCCCTGAGCCACCTCTCCAGCCCCCTGTTGCATATCTTGATTCTTCAAATATTTAGAAGAATAACATCCATAATCAAATACTATATCTGTTTTTCCCTTTAAGGTGATGGAGCTGAGGTTCAGGATGGTGAAGAGTTGTTCAAGTTTAAACAAATCCACGTGGAAAAGCTGGCATTCCTTTCAAATGTAGATGCTCTGGATAATCATCCCAGTAGTCTCAGTCAGCTGTTCTGTAGTACTGGCTACTGCACAGATCAGGGCCACCAACAGCAATCATTGAGGAAGAGCAGGCAGTAGTATGTGGATAAAGTAGCCACGTATCTAACCCTCAGCAGCGGACGGTGTACATTCTTTCTGTTTTTCAGCTCTGTTCAGAATTGCGACTGGCTGATTCATCCATTTAAAAACTCATTTATTTCTGGACTCTCAGAATATGTGGAAAAGTAAGGTGAAGGATGACAGAAAAGGTGCATTGTAACTGTCTGTGAGCTCTGAGTTCCTCAACTGCCTGTTTGTGTACTGGTCTTTCATAATTCAGCTTTGACTGCAGAGACCAAATTTATTTCCCAGGAGTTCCTTACCAGGTGTGAGAGCAAAAGTATTTTATTAATAGATGTCATGACATCACTTGATTTTAATTTTTGCTTAGGAAATAAAAAAATCTTAATTTTAAAGATATTATGTATTCCATTCTGCCTATTTTCACAAACGTCATGCAAATTTTTTAAAAGAATAATTAGAAGGAAGTGCAAGACAATTCAATTTCTCAAAAAGGACTTATTTTATTGCTTTTTGTCACTCTAGGGTGCTCAGCTGTGATAAGCCAAAGATTAGAAGAAATATAATTAAGAAGGCAATAATAATACCTTATAAATTAAAAGTAAGTCTTAATAATAAACCCACATTCTTATTTCTCAACCATATTTCTTACTTCTGATAAATATTTTGACATATAAAGGAATAATAATCTTAATTATTTAAAAAACAAATTGCAAGTTAAAAAAATAGAAGTCCACCCTGAATAAATAATTTATTTATAAACAAACAAACAAATATGTCCTATTGCAGGAGTTTACCTTCCATGTATAAACATGCCCACATAATTAATTGTCAATTACCCTAACAACCTTTGGAGTCTGTTCTTCAAACAATTCTTACGTTTGGAAGATGACATTCATAAAACATTAAGATAGAGCAACACTGAAAAGAGTTTCAATTTTTGGAAAAATATCATGGATTCTGTCTACGGATTTGGAATTTTTTGACTCCTTTCCCATTAGAAGTGAGAATTTAGCACTGAGTTTAGAAAATATGAAAATTACACAAAGCACCAAGAATTTTCTCTTCTTCTTCTGAATCTCAGGTATTGTAACAACTACAGTAAACAACAGGCAATTAATGACCACACCCATGTTTCAGAAATTGTGTTCTGTTTAAAATAGAAAGTTATGCAATATGAGTTACTAGCCATATGGCATTCATGAACTGCTGACCTATATCTAATAGTCTCTGCTTGATAAGCCAACTATAAACATTTGTTGATGTGAGTTGCTACTTTAAAAACATGCTTACAAGACACTTTATTAGACATATCAACTATAGAAATTAACCTGTTTAAAATTTCTCTTCATTCATGAGTTCCTAATGGAACTGGGAACATGTGTCTGCACTACTCCAGTGTATTCCAAAGATGAAGAAGTGCAATGATCTTAAAGCACCAAGGTTCACTGAGATAGGTGCTTTAATAAAAATGAACACAAGCTGGAGTACGAAGTCACTATCTAAGTAGGAAGATATGCTTGGGGAAACATTAATCGAGTGTAGGTGTATGAAAGTCCTCTGTGCTAAAGGGTTCTATAATCTTCAGTCACTTTAGGATCACCAAATATTCATGGTTTGATTGCAAAGCTTATTCACCACCACCATTTTCATATCATAGTATTTATTCTCTTCTGTAATATTAAGAGCTCTTCATTTTAATTGATACATTGATTCAATAAATAATCTAAACAAGATTGCATCTGTAAATATACACATAGCAAATATTTTGGCCATTCTAGGTGACCTTGTGCTAAAGAACTCTTAGGAAAAAAAACAACTATGGAGTCAGGTTGATTGAGTGTGAGATTCACAATAAAGTGGGTAACAGTTAAAGAGTTGTGAATGTTCAGTGACTAAACATCAATCTGAAATTACGTATGAAATGAATCTGAGGTGCTTCTGTCAGTGCTCTACATTACATTCTGGATAGTTTTTTTGTCCTGATTCTGAACATACAACATGCACACATTCCAGTGCGGGTGCTGCGACATCACAAATCTCCAAAGAAAACTGCCTGAACACCTTGGCTCAGTTTCCAGATTGCCTATTATGGATGCCATGTTTTCACTCCAAATGCAAAGTTTTCTGTTCACAGAAACACAACAGTTCAATTACAGAAAACGAAGGCTTTTAAAACTTTCCTATAGATTTCTTTCATTATGTAAACATCAAGTTACTATACATTAGGAATAAAATATATTGGAATGTATTGTTTTCAAAATTTCTAGCTGAATTGTTGAGGAGTTTTACAAAAAATTCTATGATTTTTTTTTAAATAGGACAAGGACGGAATTGCCAACAATTTCTAAAATGAGACAAAGCATATAATCTGCACATTTTAAGTTACCCAAAATTTCTAAAATTAGATGAAATGCATTATCATCTATGTATTTTGTACTTTGCATTTATATAGGGTAGTGTTTTCAGATTTGATAATGACAAAATCAAAATGTTGGACAACTGAAAAATGTCGAATGTGTTCTACATGTATTAGTATCAAACATTCAGCTAAGACTTAATTCTTTATTTAAAAATAAGCAAGCTGGCTTCGGAGAGGCTCAGCGATTAAATAGCTTGTCTATAGCCAAAAATTCTAGAGTTCAGAACCTCAGAACCCACTTAAAAATGTTAAGTGTTTGCAGCTGCCTGCCTATAATTTCAGTCCCAGAAGAAAGACTTTGGGAATCTATACAGCAACTTGCAAGCCAGAATAGCCTTATAGGTGAACTTTGGATTTAGCTGGAAGTCCAGGCTCAAAACAATAAAGTGGAAAAATCAATCAAGGTGACTCCCTCCTCCTGAACCCCTCTTTGCACACACACTCTCATGCACAGGAAGATAGACATAGGAGCACAAACACACACACATTTGTGTACTCCCCATAACACATAAACATGAAAAAAATAAATAAGCACTTACATCTCATTAGTGTGAAAATTTCTTTTCTCTTTAATAAATATAAAGCTATTTGAGCATCAGAGAATTACTTAAAATAAATATATTGATGATATGTCATCAGTAAATGTTGATTGGTATTTCTGTTTTATGTAATTAAATTCCCAGGATAGCATGAAAATTTCTTGAGTGAAAAAACTGTCACAAGTGAGAAATGTTTAAAAAAGGCTATAGATTACTGATTTAAACATCTGAATGTTGTATGACTTCATACTCTACTTACACATCCACCTGAACATCCTATCCATCCAAGATTGCTCATCAGGTCACTTCCTGTATTGTAATACACTCATCACCTTATTAATTCCTTTATTATGGAAAGTGTGAAAATGTCAAGTACCAGTTACTCACTGTGTCATGAACAATTGGAAAAAATAAAAGTGTAAAGCTAACAAATTAAATGATGAACAAAGGATAGCCAGAAGTATTCTAACTTTCAGTGTGCAAACATTGACTATAGAAAGGTTTAAAATTTACACAAAAGGAAGGAGAAAATTAATTTAGCACTGTTGAAATAATATGGTGGGTTACTTAAGTACATTTTTCATTATCTGACTTACACAGATAAGAAAATTTTCAAAATGAGCAAGATGATGACATAAATTATCTTTGATTTTTAATATGCATCACATTTTCAGATATATTAATAGATTTATAGATTCAAAAACAGATCTGTAATCCATGAATGAGGTGTTGTGGGTAATTTACATTTTTATTTTTGGAAAAATGTAAATGTTAACCTTGCATTAAAATATAATCTGAAATAAAGCATAAATAGATACTTTGCATTTAATTTTGACATGATTTAAAGAAAACCATAAGTCATATTTTCTTGAGCTTCTCAAAACACCTAAAACATCTCCCTTTATCTCTATCACAACTAAAATCTGAAATTTCATTTAAGTTAGTTCAAAGCAATATTCTTTTTTCTTTACTTAAAACTTGGAAATAAAAGTTTGGGGAAATAGTGCCGGTAGAGAAAGAACTTGCTGGCTTTCTTGGAAAACAGTTCATTCTCCAGAAGGAGTCATGGTGAGAGAGAACTGACATTTTTATATAGGCTTCTGATCTATGGCTTTCCACCATGACATGTAGGCATATATTCACTCTCTCTTTCTTTCTCTCTCTCAAAATAAATAAATAAATAAATAAACAAACAAAATACAAGATTAAAGTATGCAGAAAATTAGAGCCATTTAGGGTAATCTATATAGTTAGCCTAAGTTAAAATCCACACAAAATAAAATGAAAGTTAAATATCAGATAAAATTAAATGAAGTAAATTTTGATGAATGGATCCATTACTCAATCCATGACTTAGTCCAACATGCAGCAACTACAGATATGTGATATTGGTTTAAAAATAAAATGCTAAGCTTATAGTAAGCCAAGAAGGCCAAAATTTCTAGTTCTATGTTTTTAATGCTCCCCAAATATTTCACTATACATAAAGCATTCCTTCTTTACAATGTAAATTATAAATATGCATGGTAAATGATTCAGTTGTTAAATAATGAGATGTTACATAACAAATTATAAACAATAGAGTGATTTAAAATTGCTTGCTTATTATCATTGTTTCCTTAAATTCTGTCAGTGTGCACATATCCATTTGTATGTATATATATATATATGTATATAGTTCTATTCATAGAAGAAAAAATATTATTTTCCAAAAACACCTAGGATGTGGAAACAACAAATAGTTCCAATAGGCTTCCCCAGCAAAAATCACACAGTATCATGGACAGGAATAATCAGTTCTTCTCAACTTCATTTAAAGTTTCAGTGCAAATTTTGCATATTCTCAAAGTGATTATATGTATTCCAATAAAAAATATTCTCATATTCACAAGGCAAGTTAAAAGGCCCAGAGCAGGCAATGTTGCATCAAAAGTAGATGCCTGACACTGCCTGACTAAGAATACAATATGCTGAATGATTGGATTGTCATATATGGCAATGGTGAAAAAATGGGCCTGTGCATCAATGGAGCAGTATGGAGACCTGAAGTAGAAAATTGATGGAACTTAGTCACTGGAGAAGAAAGAGTAAAACTATACAATTGACCAAAGATTGTCCTTTCAGAAATTGTTACTGAAATTCCACATACAAAGTTTTCACATATACGTGGATATATCACTCTTGGCAAATGTGAAATGTATTAGGGACACAGATGTAAAATGCAAAATTATGAAACATGCATAAGTAAAACATTAAATATCATGGGTTGGGGGCTACGTTTTGCTGTTTCATATTCAACATACTACCAGAGACATACTTCATGAAAGAAATAAGTATTCAACTGGACCTCATTAAAATAACAAAAAAGACTTCGCTTTTTTGAACTCACCAGAAGGGGAGGGCATATAGTCCGGCAGATTAAAAAGTAACCATTTTGCAAATGGGTGATTGACCCCTCCCATTGCCTAACGCCATATGACCCTGCTATTCCAATTTTGGATATAAGTATTACATCTACCCTTGAATGTGCTCTTATAATAAGACTCCAGTTTAACAGCTTTCTGTCTCTGGCCAGGGGGTGACATACAGTGCCCATCACGATGGAGTGAAGGGCATACAGGAGCAACAAAACTGCAAAAGAAAATCAAAGAACCACTATCCAGAACTTCAGAGACTCTATATCGACCACCTAGAACTAGGCCAGACTAATCTCTCCCCATTCTGAAGCTCAGGGACATTTGCCGAAGAGGGGGCGGTAAGAGTGTAAGAGCAAAAGGATGGGAGGAGCAATGATTTGCAAGATATTCCACACAAGTTAAGACCGAAGCAATCATAATTGGACATTGTATGCCCGGCGCAATGTCCAATACACTATTGACCTCACAAAGTTTAGCATCTGCTAAAGGCACCAAGATCCTTGGAGGCAAGGGATTGACAGCCACAGTAGTGTTCCTATGCTTAAGGGGAACACAGGAAGGGGTTCAGGGAAATGCCACTGGGTCCTTGTACTTCATCGGAGAGGAGGGCCCAGAGGAGAGTCAGGCATGCACAAGAAAGGACTCTGGGAATCGGGGCGGGAGGCACGGGGGAATGGGGCAGGAGGGGTGAGGGGAGGGGGAGCAAAGGGTTGGGGGGGAGGAGGAGGGAGGGAGGGAACTGGTGTACCTATTAAGTTTGTATGAGCTGAAATAATAATAAAAATGTATTATATTTTAAAAAATGTAAATGCAGAAGAAACAAACTGAAGGAAAATATTTAGAAATTGCAAAGGTGCAATGGACAATTATCCATTCTTTGCAAATAATTATTGCAAATAAGTGGATTCAGATAAATGTCTTTACCTTATCACCAAGTTATACATATAAAAAATGTGAATATGGAATGTAAATATTAGTGTTAGTAGGAAATGTAAATTAAGTGACATACCACCACAAGCCTATTAGAGTGAACAAACACTAGAACACAAAGATCAACAGATGCTAGGAAGCACATAGAACAGAACCTCTCAATCACTGCAAATGGACTGCTAAAGGGCACAGTCCTTTGGAATGATAATTTCTTTGCTTATTTATTTTAAAACTAAGCACATTCATCAAGTATAATTTAGCAGCCCTGCTTTTTGGTATTGGCTTTTAGAAATTGCGAACTATCTAAAAAATACCTCCACACAAATGTTTACAACATTGTTAGTCATAATTCTAGAACCTGGAAACCACACAGACCACAAAATCATAGGGCTGCAGTTTCTTCAATATTTCATTGACTCTTTTCTAGTGGCTGAGAGAATCAGAAAGCAGAACGAACTCATTTAATTAGAATCAGGCTTTAGGTAGTATTGAAGACAGTCTTTGCATGATTAAAAAGTACCTTAAATATATATTCAGGATGAAGTAAAATGTATATAACATTTGAGGTAATGTTTGTTAAATGTTTTAAAGCACCTGGAATAATCATAATAATTCAGATAAGGATGACCATTATTTTCATATCTTATATAATAGCTAAAGATCAGCTAAAAGGAAGAAATCTGTTTAACAGTAATACCACATGGCATCCGATCTTCCTCACCAAACTGTTTGCCATGAGTGATACGTCCAGTGTGGACAGGAGATGTAGGAAAGGCACAGAAAGTAGTCAATCAAGTTGACTAAAGAAAAAAATTAAAACAACTGAAACACAGACAGAAGCGTAGCAGGAATATACAAGAGACTTTGCATTCGACAGTATGATGTTGTGTGTATTTGATTTGTTTGTACATAAGACATCAAAGGCCAAATCCTGCCCACCAAGTGATGATGTTAATAGCAGTTACTTGCTTATAGGTTGTCAACTCTCCCTATAGATCCAGTTTCAAAATACATGAATTAGGCAATGTGCCCTGAAATCCAAAATTGCAAATTAAAAGCAATGGGGTATTCTATAAAAGATGAAAAATATCTTATAAAATGCATAATACTTTATTTAACACATTTAGTTTTTAAATCTATACTAATCACTTGAATTTCACTGTTGAAATCCCAGCTGACTGATTGAAGAGTAACAGAAAACAGGTTCAGTATTTCTTAACAACTTAGTCAGCATGATGCTGACTGAAAATAAAGCACAGTACTCCTAATGTGCTTATGTATGGAATTCAGGATTATAAGGCATGAAGGTGAGAAAAATAACAAAAGTTAACAGTCAAGTGCCAGATGATTCTGTAAGGCATATGATGTGACTATAGGTGTCTATGCTTTCAACATTGCACCAAAGACAGATCAAGTGTGTCATAAAGTAAGAGTAGTAAATAGCACCAGGAGGCGCTGGAGCATAACACATGCTTAAGTATCATGAACAAAACCTCAGGTTATAACAGAAATCATAATTACACTGAAACATGACAATAATCTGCTTAATGTTTATCATATTAGGATGTTACATCAAGAAACTTATGAGAAGATGTTTAAAGTGTAAGCAATCTTTAATTAGCTCATAGCAAATTTCAAGCATACTGGAAGAATAGAAGAAGACTTGCAGAAGAAAAAAATTTTCAATTTAAATAAAAAATGGGCTAGCAAGTTGTCTCAAATGAAGACTACTGCTAAGAATCTGATGACTTTAACTTGATTCTTTGAACTCACGAGTTGATGCAATAAAGCTGAGTCACCTTCTGATCTCTACACATGTACCATGACATATATTTGCACATGTTCATACACACACATGCACACACACTAAACTTAAAAGTAATTGTAAAAAATTAAATTGAATTAAATTATTGGGTTCATCAATAATGTGTTCTGCATACATTCCTGACAAGCAAAGCTTGCATCCTCGGTAACCATATAAAAATCAACCCGTATTGAATCCCACCAGTGAAAAATCCACCGCAGGCCTCCTGCCACCCCCTGTAGCTACTGCCGTCCCCACCCCTTCTGCCCTGCCTGTAGCCCACCTCCCTGTCTCAAATCCTCCTCAGACAGTAAACTCCAGCTCAATTTCCCCTAGCATTCCAGAAGGCTAGGGGACTCAAAAACCTCCTTGTTGACAGTTTCAATCAAAACGGTAGCATCTTCAACAAATATACCTCTAGGACTTCTCTGGAAACGTTATCCCTCGTGTTAGTTCTGCTCAATTATCCAAAACCTATGGAAGAAAACCATTCAATGACTCACAAAAAGTCCAAAAAGAAGTCTGAAGTTCGGGAGGAAAAGGAGGAAGATCTTCAAAGAGAAGACATTGCCAAGCTAAATAACTCTAGTCTAAATTCCAATGAAGGAGTTATAGAAGGCTGCCCTGACTCCATGGAGTCCTCTTCAACAATTAAGCTCCCAGATTATCTGCTAAAATATATTGCAATAGTCTTCTATTACAGAATTACAAAGATGACTTCAATGCGGAATACGATGAATACAGGGCTTTGCATGTTCCGATGGAGACTGTGGCTAGAAGATTTAGCAAACTGGATACACAAGGAAACACTTTTCTTCAGGCTCAAAGGAGTACCAGAGTGTTCATGAAGAAGTCTTGCAAGAATATCAGAAGATCAAGCAGTCTAGTCCCAATTACCATGAAGAAAAATACAGATATGAGCATCTTCATAAGCTTCTGGGAGCTCACATCAAAAGACTAATAGGTGAATTTGACAAATCCCAAGCAGAGTCATGGCACCAGAACTCTGCTTGGACCAGACGTGAATAAACTTAAGCTTATTTATTTAAAATTCCAAATGAGTTATTCTAGAATCTAAAATGATGAAAATTTGCCTCTTGAAAGTTTCAGTATTAGTAAATTTGAGTTACTTTTCTTTCTGCATTTTTACTTTGCTTCCCTGCATTTTGGCGCTGCTTTTTTTCTGGTCCCTTTTCCCCTCTCAAGACTTGTGTTTGTTAAGAGAACTGAATTTTTAGATACTGGGGATTCAGTGTCTGCTTCGAATCAACTTTTCCTTGAAAACGTGTGTTTGTCATTAGCAATGATTTTCTAGATTTTGGGGATGCAATGTCCACACTCAAAAGTTGTGTGTGTTTAAAAACAAAACAAAACAAAACAGTAATGTGCAAGGTGAAATGTTTTTGGATAAACGTAAGCCTATTTTCTGACCTTTCTTAATTGAACTCTTTGTCTTAAATGGTAGAATATATAGACATTTACACAAAATACAAAAAAAAGTTAAAACATTGTTCTGGAGGGTTAAAAATGGGAAAATTGTATGTGTAGATTTTTATGCACATGCATATATATATGTACAGGCTGATTTGCTTTAGAGTATTAAATATGCCCTGCAGGTCAAATCCCCCATTGCAATGGTTGCCTTAAGGTGTTTGCTAGTTGTGTGCATAGTGGGGTTAATCATTAGCCACACTGCTTCTGGGTGATTACAGCAGGGGGAAGCACACTGTGGTCTACCAGCGTCTGAGAGCGTGTGTTCAACTTGTGTCTGTAGATGGGATATGGATGTGAGCGTGCATGAAGTAAAAAAGCTGCTACTCTCAGTAGGGCAAGAGCTCAGGTTAAAAAAACTGATGAGTGTTATGTAGTTTTTTTTTTTTTTTTCAAATTGTTACTTCTATTGTGGAAGACAAAAACAGTTCCATTTCAACAGTTTGTCAGCTTTATAAATGTTGTACAAAATTAATATGTAATAAAAATGCAATAGATCTATACTTTTGGGACAAAATTATAAAATTAAATGTGTAGGTAACCTATTTATATACTGTTATAAAGTATTTTTTGAAGAGCTATTACCTTCATGAGATGTATATTTAATTTTTTTTTCCTTCTGGATGCCAGGAATATGTTTTAAAAAGAGCAGATATAGTTAACCATAACATACTGTGATTCATCAAACAGCACAAACTTTCATTTCATGGAGTTTATCTGTTGATGTTGATTTAAATGTCACTTGTTTTATCATGTGGGAACATAAGTTATGTGGTCAAAAATATAAGGATTTTGGACTAATGTTGATTCAAGTCTTGTTGTTTTTACAAAGTGCTGCCAGTTGAAAAGGGAAACATTATGTTTACAAATCTGTTTTGAAATTTTTACCAAAAGTTTGGTAGTGTCTTTAATAAAGACGTTTGTCTCCAGAAAAAAAAAATCATTCCTGTATTCGCAGCATCAAAGAGGTGGAGAAAGGAAGAATTCTAGGAGTCACTAGGCTGCCTGTTTAGCAAAATTGGCAAACTCTGAGTTCAATAGGAGACATTTTCTCAAAATATGAGGGAAAAGTACTGAAGAAGTTACCTAACTAACCTCTAAACACAAACATGTGCACACACATACACATGCAGCTACCTAGCTACCTATACACACACACACACACACACATACACACACACACGTATGCACAAACCCACATACATATGATCACACAAAATTATATTCTTTATACTGAATGAAAAGTATCTGTCTTCAAATATAGAAAAATAATATTGACCCACTTTTATCATCAAAATAAAAAAGAAAATATAATTACTTCCTTGTAAATTCACTGAGTCTTCTGAACCATCAGCAAAGATTTTCAATTATCATGGGCCAGATCTTTTACACTGCCAGATCTAGGAGTGGGTGAACGCAACAATGAAACACTTGTCTACCATGCCCAAGAACATTATATTATTCATCAATACTTGAAATAAAAAGAGTTCTCTATCTCCAATGATAAATGAAGTTTTTGTATCTCCTCTCTTGAGAATTTTTTTTGTTTATAAGACAAATCTGTGACTAAACTATACAAGCATAGAACTCTTTAAATTTATATTCTATTTGCAGAGACACTTACGACACTGGAAATCACAGCTCAGAAATTTTCTCATTTAAAAATTTACTTGTTCTAAAACTAGGATTCAGATGCTGTGATAGTTCAATGGACCATCAGCTATAAAATTTCATTAATCTGAAAAGCATTTATTTATAATTTTTAACATCTTTGTCTCATTTGATGACATATGTCATACTACAGTTTTAAAAACTGGGGTTTTCAGATGTTAGTGATATAGATGGAAAGTGTGTGCAACCTAGTCTTAGAGATGACAAAATACAGCTTGTCATTTCTGAGGGGATGAATTAAATGCCTTTGTAAGTGTAAAGGTATTTGTCAAGTGACTTCCCAAGCTTCTGTAAAGGCATGTTCACATCTAAGTGTTTGAAAGTCTAAATGCATTCGCTACCTTCCTAATGCAATGTCATTCAAACTTTGCTGGCTTCTTCAATGATTTTTTTTTGTTTCCATTACTGAAATAATTTTCTATAAACGATGGACTGTGTTTGAGTACCAACATCACATCTCTGCCAATAAAACAGAAGTTCACAAATATTCCTGGCCTCTGTAATTAAGAGATTAGGGATTTTGTGTCACTCTACTGTTGTTCTTGCTACTACCAAAGGCACTGCTAGGGGAGAATATTATAGTGGCAAGTAGACAGAGCCTCTGAGAGAAAAACAAGATAGCTTCCATTGTTTTCCTTTAGTTGTTTGAAAATGTGAAGTCTTCAACCCTCACGTGTTGGTTCTGAAACTCTCTTTGGAGTTCATTCACAAGATGAAATCATTTCACTTGCAAAGATTTACTTTTAAGCTTTAATGAAGCTTTATGCTTGTTTTCTAAAACTGCATTTATAGCTAAACTACACAAAAAACAAATATATTATATAAAATTGAGCTACTTATTCTAAATGTACACTCTGTTCACTCAGAATATGCTTGTTAAAGGAATAATCACATTAGTTCCTCCTAGAAACTGTTTTATGAGTGAACAAAGTCTATTTGACTAACTACAAATTAAGAAAGCCCAAAAGCCAGATAAATGTCATCAGCCGATAGAGGATTGGTTTCTAGCAAGCACAACTTCTTCCTTATTCCAGTCATCTTCTGCCTACCATTCACTTGCATTTGCTCATGAATTAATCATGACTCCTCTCCCCAAAGCTGTGGATTTATATGACATATAATGTTCTGGTAATACTGCCCTTTCCAAACTTACTTTTCTAAATAGCAATGAAACTTTCTCCATGGACCTAGTTTAATATATTATTTTCCTTATTTTGTCAGTTGTTTTTAAGTATCAACTTGATATTTGAGAATGAACCTTTAAACATGTATATGTGAAATGAGTTAGTAAAGGCAAATCTCTGACAGGACTGTAAGAGATTAGCAAACCAAACTGATTTGGTTTGCTTTATTCTAAAGAAAGGATTTATACACTTCTCTTGACTCCTGCTGATAATTCTATCATAATAATAAAAAAAACCAACTATAGTAAAAATCCCCTGGTTCCCCAAATCTTCAAAGGCATGTTTTCATACAGCAATGGGAATGTGAAGTCAAGATACTTTCTTCTCAGTTAGTTTTGCTTTTATTCTTATCATTACTCATTAGGTCTTTTGGCATTTTTGTACCAGATTGTACCTTTTTAAATTTTTAAAAAAATTTTGGTATTTCTCTCTTTGTGCATCTCTGTGTGTCCAAAGGTGACTTTAGGAGTCACCCTGGATTGTGCTATCTCCTCTTTGTGTTGCACTGGAGTTTACCAGGCTCTGCCTCCAGGGTTCAAAGTAGAGACCACCTCCATTTCTGATTGGCATTTTTACGTGGTATATGAGACCCAAACTGGGGATCTTCTGCTTGGGAGGCAGCAATTTAGTCCTTGAGACATTTCTCCAGCCCCAGAATATAACTTCTTGACAGTGGTGATCTTAGTTCATTTGTTGCCTGACCTCACATAGTGTTCTAACAGTGGAAGATGCTTGGATATGGATATGAATTAAAATTTTAGATGGAAATCAGGGTTTATTCAACTTTAAGATAGCCAGATAAAAACTTCAGGATTATGAATTAATGGTACAAAAGCAGCTTTTTTTCCTCCTTACGGTCTCTCAATGTGGCAATTGCTTTTGTAGTGGGGTGAAAAACATTAATTTAAACTATATCACACAGATATTGCTTAGAAGTCATTTTCTTAGGAAATTATAATTTATGTAGCATTTTATTTATTTATCTATTTATTAGATAGAGGCAAAGAAATGAAGGAAAAGAGTTACACAGAGAGAGAAAAAGAGAGAGACAAGAGTGAGCAGGCACGTGCGAGCCATAACACCAGTGAGAAGGTCAAGGCGACTTTCATCAGCTAATTTTCTCCTTCCACCACATGGGTCCTGAGCAAACCAGGTCAACCTGTCACAACATTAACACATATGATCCATTACTTCACTCTACATAAACATTTTGTTCACCAATACTTAATAAATTTGTTGATATTAAATATATGCTCAATCAATTATGCCTTTATACTAATAATACATAAACTATTGTTTAATTTCAGTAATCTAAAAATTCTTAAATTATATCAAACAAATCATCAGTGAATGTAAATGAAAATGATATTCTTTTCAAATTATGTTCTCAATTATGAAGTCATCACAAAATAAGTAGATTTGAAGTTACTTAATTTTCTTGGCATCTGTTATTTCTACTGATCAGGATATGATTTCTTAGCATTTGCATGAATGTGATTCAAACAAATAAAATAGTGAAATATAACACATGCTTAAAAGTAGAGATTAAAGCATATACTAGTATTAATTTTAAGAATTGTTTCAGAAATCTTTCCTCTTTAAAATAATTGACAGAAATAATTTCATATGAAGTTATTACAAAAGATTTTTGTCATATATACATGATACATGTGGATTGTTTTATATGTAGTTGGAGACTTCTCCATATCATTTCAATACAGAGCTACAGCATCACTAAAATGTATGTGGGCGGGAGGGAATTCTGTTATCTGTTTCCTGTTATCTGTTCAGGCCACAATTCTCGGTCATCTGTTTAAATATGCAAAGCCATTTCCAATGTAATTAAACCTGTAATTATAAGTGTACATCCAAACTTTGTCTGTATTTTGGCTTGTGTAATGAATTATGATTTATAATCTTTCAAAGTCATTAATTTAAAATCTGTGGAGCAGTGCATCAGCATTTTATTGTACCATGAGACTTGTTCTTTTAGGAATCACTTAAGCAACATTAATTCAATAAAATATTTAGTAATTACTACTGAGATGCAATTGAAATGCTACTTTCTGATATTAAACAAGGTTCAATATGTATCCCAAATATTAAAAGGCAGTCTACTTTTCTAAATAAAAATCTTTCAATGTTTTAGTCTTATATAATATTGAAAGCATTGTTTTATTAAAAATCTGACAGAATTAATTTAGTAATTTGAAAATATTAATAAAATGCCCTTGTAAGGTTATACTGATTTAATTAAATAAAATATTTTATATGTGTATGTGTGTTTGTGTGTGTGTGTGTGTGTGTGTGTGTCTGTGTTTGTGTCTGTGTCTGTGTGTGTACATACATAAATACAGGAGAATTTTTTTCCCTAATGCCAAGCTGGCCTCCTTCTTGAAACTGCTGAGCTGCAGGACACCACTCAGTTTGGCACTATGCACATTTTTAAAGGCTTAGTCTTTCTGGTGTATTATGGCCATATTCTAGTTAGTGACTTCTAAAGGGAATTATATACTTTGGATTTACATAATGTTAATATTGATATCTATTGCATATCAAGCTAGTTTACAAAAGCTAAATAAATGTTTTAACTTTAAAAATGTATTTACTTAAGCATTACAATGTAATATTAAAAAACTAAATATTGTGATCATATTCACAAAACAGTACTTTTAGTGTATTCATTACATACAAATAGAAAATTCATCAAAGCAAAAGAATATTCAATGGAGTTCTAATATGAAAGAATTCATAACAGTCACCCTTCAATTTTGCATTTACACTAACAAACCTTGCAGCTATTCTGGTGATCTATAAAAATATGTTACATAACCCATACAGCTATAAGTGAAAAAGATACTTCATATTTACAAATGGAAACACTATTTATCTCAGTGATGACATTCTATTCTCCTTTTACTTCAGCTGTGTAATATAAATCTAACATAAGCAACTTGCATAGCAAACACCTTAAACACTTACATGATATTAAGCTTTATATATGAAGAAGAAATAAACTTCTTATGAGTCTGAGATGCACATTGCAATTCCAGAGTAAAGTAAAATAGGCAAACTATTGATGACTGATTCAAGCACTCCAACCTCTACTACAACAGTATACACAGCATATGCACAACTCAAATCAAAAGAAAAGCAACCTTGTTGGCATATTGCAGAAAATGACTGCAAGAGTGAGAGAGGTCTCAGCATGCTCTAAAATGAGAGTGATCATAGGTTCTTCTAATAGTTAAGATGAAAATAAAGTAGGAACAATATTATTAGACAGGAGAGAAAAGGTAAGAAGGTACAGTGGACTTGATGAGCTTGGTCAGAAGTAGCTTACTGCATGCATAATGGATGCAGTAACACATGCAAAGGTAGGTAAAATAGGGACTCTATATAGAGAGTGGTTACCAGGAGCACATGAGAGAGGTGGACCTTAGATATGTAGCACCCACACTTGAACGTATACAGACACATGTAGTCTCTATTAGTTGTCGAAAAGTGACAATTGTTGGATTGAACGTGAAAAGGATATATCATTACTAACGGAAAATTAGCCTGAACAAGAAAATGGAAAGATGTCATATGGCTTCAGCAGCAGCCAAAGTGATATGCTAAGAAGTCATTACTAATCAGTTCAAAGTGGGCTGATGAACTACTGCTAATTCTAACCCAGTTCAACAGACCCTTAGCATTTTTCTTTAGAACAGTTTATTAAAATTACATGCTTAAAATATCAAAATGCAGAATAAATGCATTTTACACTAAAGAGATCTCTTTCACAATTTCTATCTTATCTTGGAACCATTAACAATTTTATTATGAAATTATGATTTAAATATTCTCCATTATTTCCTGAAGTTTTATTCTCATTTGAATAGAAATACACTTAATAAATTTTATTTCAGGGACTGGAGAGGTGGCTCAGGGGTTAAGCCTCTGCCTTGCAGGCAAAAGGTCCTGAGTTCGGATCCTGGATCCTCGACCCCACGTATAAATACCGGGCGTAAGTGGGGTGGGCCTGCATTTCTGGTCCTGGTATGGCGGAGGCTGTGAATCCCAGGGCAGAGTAAACAAAGAGGAGGTGGAGGAGGTCCATGGTGGTTCCTGAATTCGTCAGTGGTTCTACACACACACACACACACACACATACACACACACACACATGCATACACACATGCATACACACATGCACAATTTAATAAATAATAATAAAAAATAAAAAAATAAATTTTATTTCAAATCTTGGGCAGTCGATTTTTTTTGTTTCCATCTTAGCAATTATTAATATCTGGATCCTTTACATTCAATAATTTTAGCTATACTTTTAAAAAAAATTTTTCTTTTTCATTTTTTCTTTAACATTTTCATGCACTATATGTAATACTTTTAGCCATTTGTCCCTCCCATTAGTCTCCAATCCTATCCTGTCCTGCTGAAATCCTTTTTCATTCAAACAAGTCCCCTTCCTACTTTCATGTCTCCTATTTGTGTGACCTTTTGATTTTAATTAAAGCTGTGTGCACAAGTTTTTTTGTAGCATGGAAAACTTTAAATTTGTTAAATTATTTTTCTTTTAGTTTTATATGTTTGTACTCTGGATGCATGTGGATCTATATGTATGTTTGCATATGTGGGTGTACATGTATATATTCAGATGTATTTATGTGTGTGCATGTTTGTATGTATGTGCATTTGGAGGTCTGAAGTTAATATTGAAAATCATCCTTCATTTCTCTCACATCCTATTCTTTTGGAGACAAAATGCCTAATCAAACCCAGAGTTTACTGAAAAGTCTTCTTGAGATAATCAGTTTGCTCTGGGCAGTCCCAGTCATCTGAAGACAGAATTACAAGAGAATCACTATCCCCACCTGGCTATTTACTTGTTTATGAGGATTGGAACTCTAATTGGTTTCCTTGTACAGCAAATGCTGTTACTGATAAGGCATCTTCTCAACCCCAAATGGGCAACTTAGTAGTGACTATACTGGCAAGAAGGACAAGGATGACACCCCTCTCTCCAGAACAACTCACTGCCATTATTACCATAGGAAAGGGTGGACCATTCACATATATATGATAAAAGTGAAGGGTTCAAACTTGAGCACATATGTAGGTCACCAATGTGTTTAAGAGTATGATAAATAAGTCATGTAAAGAGGACAGGTTCTGATGTTTACATTCCCAAACTCCCATCTTCATGCACAAACACTTTTAAAAACTATCTTATTTATTTGTTTATTTTGTGTGTGTGTGTGTGTTTCAGAGGGCATTGTGTGTCCCTGTGGAGGCCCAAGGGTGTCTTTGGGAATCAGCCTGGATTGCTTCTACCTTCTTCTTGCTTCATTCTTGGATTTCCCAGGTTCCACATACCAGAGCCAGAAGTTCAGGCAGCCACCATTTCCCCCTAGCATTTTTATGTGAAACCTGGGATCTGAACTTAGGACTTCAGCTTGCATTGCAGAGGCTTAACCTCTGACCTATCTCTTCAGCCCAGATATACTCATTTCTTGAGATTTGGAGAGGGTGTTGTACATGTACAATAAGACGAAGCGTACCCCCACTACTACTTATTATTGGCCCTTTGACAAGTCATGAGTCTTCCCATTGACTATCACTCATCACACTAAGCACCTTCTCAGAAGTAGGCTTAGTGTAACAGCAATATAAACATGGGTACTTAAAAAGCTGTTTTATAAAATGAGCATTTATCAAAACAATAGTAATGAGTTCATTTCTAGAGTTTTGAATCAGTCTTATACTAGGCCTTTCAAATAAAGAGCTACTTTGAGGCAGAATTAGAACAGATATACTGGGATGGGTCTCTCAAGATCTTTGAAGGTCTGTGGAATTTATGAAGGCCATCCCCGGCTGATGGGATAATGCTGCAGGAACAGACCTGTTGAGGAACTGACTCCACTCCTCCCAGAGATAAGATGGCCAACTTTCCTATGAAAGGGATTATGGAGATGAGCTCTCCATATCAAACAACTTGATCTCTAGCCCATATGGGCCAGGGAGCAACTGGGTTGGGCCCCAATGGGAGTTAACCATGAGAAAAAGTCAGTTTCCTGGGCTTGTCTAGGTGTATAAATATGCCTGGCCCTGGCATCCATCTTTGGCGTCCCAGCCTATGATGGTACTTGGGAGTATCAGGAGTTCTTGTTTGCTTCTCATGGATTCCATGCTTAAGGATCATGAGTTCTCCAGTGCCCTAGCCCCTCATGGCACTCCATGTCTGGAGTCCATGAGTTCCAGCTTTTCTCTCCTCTAATAAATTTTTTACCTTAATCCTCTACATTTGTTCTGATTTCAATCTTCAACTCCGGAACACAAGAAACCTGCATCATTGGGATATTCTTTCCTGTAACAACTTGAATGTTTCACACCTTTCACAACTATACGTGATAACACACATATAATTTCAGTCTTTTTGCTTCTCTCTCTCTCTCTCTATCTCTTTCTCGTACTACTTGGCAGCAATTGTGAATTGACTATAAAACTCACTAAAACTATTTTTTGCTAACTCTCCCAGTATATGTTATGAAAGTGTCTACATAAAGAATTCTGTAGAAGTTGAAAAAAATAACTTCAATATGAATTGATAAAATAAATACATTTAAAAGTATTTACAATTCTTAATAGAATTATTTTGTAAGTTGAATGTGGAATTTCTTTTGGATGATTTCATAATTTCTGAGTATGTAAAAAACAAACGTATACTACAATTTGAGTTTTAAAACATATTAAACACAACTATAAATACAATAAAGGTTTGATGGTTGATAGGGACAAATAACTTTTAACATATATGAAACAAAGTTTTTAGTGTTTTGAGAACTTCAAAATTAATTACCAGAAAAAAAAAACAACTTGGAAAAATATCTACAAAGAAAATAAAATGAACCTAAGGTTGAAATATTCACAAATATTTTATGAAATTTCACAACATTTGTCCTCTGACCTTCATACCTTTCATACCTATGCTACTTTGGTAGCACATATGTACTTTCATTCTCTTTCTTTGTCTCTCTTTCTGTACCTCTTTTTCTCCAAACAAATAAAAAATCAAAATAGGAATTCTAACATATTATAGATTTTTAAAATTTTTCTACTTTTACAAAGATATTGAGTATTCATTCCAACTTGCCTCCTTTCCCCCTCCCTGAAAAAGCTGAATGAGTGAAAGGAAATGCACATGTCAGTGGGGTGGCCTGAAGAGAGATAACTTGATATACCTCAACCTTGAAGGCCTGAGTTCCCATAGGAGTAGACAAGCTAGAGTGAACCCAGAGTTTCACAGAAGCATACAGGCAGAAGGTTGAGTAGGAGTGGAACGGAATAGTTTTATAGTTTTTATTAAAAAAAAAAAGAAATTAAAAATATGGAGCACAGGTAAGGAAGGACAGGGAAGGTTACAGGCCAAAAAAGAACAAAGTATATCAACATGTTCATGTGAAAATGCCATAATCAAAGCAATTATGCAGTTTTTTAGTATGATAATTATAAATAAAATTAATAACAGCTAAAAGATGTTGCATGTTACATAGTATATTTCCCACTGCAGATTTCTATGTTCTAATGAAAGGACTTCTCATAAAAATCATCAAGAAACATGTTAAAATACCTCTCAAATATGAAAATAATGAAAAGGTCTAAAACCATATCATAATGTTAAAAGTAGAAGTACAGAGAAATTAATGTGTATATTTTATAGTTTGCACTTCACAAATGAATTTGCAAATTTGCAAAGTCAATAACAATACTTTATAATTAGTATGTGAAAACAATTCTGACACACTTTAAAATTATTTTCAAACTGTAATTGCATTTAAAAAATTCAAGCACCCTCTCCCCCTTCCTCTAGCCCTGAACACACGCGTGCTCGCAAGGTCCAGGTAAGGCATCTTGCTTCCCAGGTGCTCCCCACCAGAACCCAGGTCACCCACTCCTCCCAGCCCCTCCCACTATCCAGCCTGAGTAGCTCCAAAGCTGCCGAGGGCTTGGGTGGAATACTGGCCATGCCCCAGGTTCTAGGTGAAGCCTGCCCATCATTATTAGCCCCTCCCTCCCATTCTGTCTTCTGGGAATACACACTGGCTAGCTCTCAGACCAGGTAAGGCATCTTTTAATTTATTTAATTGATATACTAAGGGTTCAATTGCCTCATCTTGGAAATAACAATTAACAACAGACAAACATACCCAACTCCAAGGTAATAACTGACAGAGAGCAGTTATACCAACTAAATCAGTTCAGTCAAAAACACACACTTGTAAGGACTCAAGAGACAAAACAACAATGCCCAAGTCAAAGTGTAGATCCATGAAAAACAAAACCCAGGAAAGCAAACCTCCCACTGAAAGAATTAACCCCATTGTGACAGATTCCAACCAGAAAAAATTCACAGAGAATAGCCAAGAAAGCCAGGCCCAAGATAATGACTTTCAAAGCATAATAATTACCGTGATTATACTATGAAAGAGGAAATCCAGGAGGAGTTAAATAGTCACATCAACCACTTTGAACAGGAACACAACAGATACCTGGAGGAATTGAGAAAAACAGTTCAAGAAACAAAAATAAGCATAGAGCAGTTAAAACAGTCTCAGGCAGAGTTTAAAATTGAACTAAAAGACAAGTTATCCTCAACCCAGAACTCAACAGAGAGTCTTATCAACAGAACTAATGAGGCAGAAAATAGAATTTCAGATCTTGAAGACAAAGTGGGAGAATCAACCAGGTCAATGGAAGAGGTTGTTAAAGCCAAAAAGATACTTGAGAGAAATATTCAAGAGTTATGGGACACCCTGAAGAAGCTTAACATGCGCATTCATGGAATACAAGAGCAAGAATCCTAAAATACCACACCTGAGGAATTTTTCAAACTATCATAAATGAAAACTTCCCTGATATAAATGATGAGAGGCCTATCCAACTACAAGAGGCATTCTATACCCCAAACAGATATGACCAACATAGAAACTTGCCACAGCAAATAATAGTCAAAACACTCCATATTCAAGACAAAGAAAAGATGCTGAGAGCTTCAAGGAAAAAAAAAATATTTTTAAAGATTAGCCTGTTAAAATAACAAATGACTTCTCAATGGAAACAGTAAAAGCAAGGAGAGCTTGGAAAGACATACTTCAAGTACTAAATGAGCAAAAAATGTCAACCCAGGCTGATATATCTGGCAAAACTACCTGGCATGATCAAGGGAGAAAGAAAAGTTATCCAGCCCAAAAACAACTTGAAGGTTTAAATGTCTACCAAATCAGGCCTTCAGAAAATGCTACAAATGATACTTAAGCTTGAAGAAAAAAACAAGCATATCCAGAAGGACAGAAGGGAAGTATAATACCAGCAAAACCTAAAAGCCAAACAATACACTTATAAAAGCCACTAAACATAAAAAATATCTGGAATTAAAAATAACTTCTCCATTATAACATTAAATGTCAATGGAATTAACTCACCAGATTACAAACTTGGATTAAAAGCCACAACCCATCTATCTGGTGCCTTCAGGAAACTCATTTAACCACAAAAGAAGCACATCCTAAAAATAAATGGCTGGTCCAAAATTCTGCAAGCTAATGGAACCAGGAAACAGGCTGTCAGACAACGTGGACTTCAAACCAAAAAAAATTATAAGAGACACAGATGGGTACTACATTTTACTCACAGGTACAATTCACCAGGAAGACTGCACAATACTGAACATATATGCACCTAATACAGGCCCCTCCACATTCATTAAGCAAACCCTACAGCATCTAAAGAGGGAAATCAACTGCAAAACGATAATTCTTGGGGATTTCAACACCGCCTTCTCAACAGGTCAAAAGCATAACAGAGACACTTTGGAACTTAATCAAACCCTTACTGAAATGGACCTTACAGATCTCTATGAAATTTTTCATACACGCACAAAAGAATACACATTTTTCTCAGCAGCACACTGAACTTTTTCCAAAATAGATCACATATTGGGCCACAAAAGGAATCTCCATGTATACAGGAAAGTTGAAATTCTAGCTTGTACCCACCATGGTCTCAAGCTTGACATCCCCAACACAACAAACAACAGAAAATACACTAACTCCTAGAAACTAAACACTATGATGCTGAATGAGAATTGGATTCAGGAAGAAATTAAAAAGGAAATTCAAGATTTCCTGAAAGTGAACGATACAATTTATCAAAATCTTGGGACACAATGAAAGCTGTCCTAAGTGGTAAATTCATAGCTCTTAATCCATACATAAAAAAATGGAAAAATCACAAATAAATAACAATGCAGCTTAAAGCTTTAGAGACACTAAAGCAATCTGATCCCAAAAGCAGTAGAAGAGAAGAGATTAGTAAAATAAGGGAAGAAATATCTGAAATTCAGATTAGGAAAACAATACAGAGCATCAATCAGCAAAAAGCTGTGCTTTAAAAAAATCAATAAGATTGACACACCCCTAGCTAAATTAACCAAAAGCAAGAGAGATAAAGCCCAAATTAATAAAATTAGAAATGAAAATGGAGTTATCACTACTGATACTCAAGAAATGCAAAAACTTATACTTTGTGAAATTTGACAATATAAAAGAGATGGACAAAATCCTAAGTAAGCACAACTTACCGAAATTGATTCAGGAAGTTGTGAATTATTTGAATAGTCCTATAACATATGAGGAAACTTTACCAGGGAAGAAATTGAAATGTCTAACAAATATCTTAAAAAATGCTCGGCATCCTTAACCATCAGGGAAATGCAAATCAAAACCTACCTGATATATGATCTCACCCTAGTCAGGATGGCAAAAATCCACAATACAGACAACACCAAATGCTGAAGAGGATGTGGAGAGAAGGGAACTCTCCTACATTGCTGGTGGGAATGCAAGCTTATACAACCACGGGACGTCTGGCAATTCTTAAAAAAGTTAAAGATTGAAATGCCATATGACCCTGCTATTCCACTATTGGTAATAATCCCCATACAGCAAAAATTCACCTTGATAGCACAAGCACAACCATGTTCATAGCAGCACTGTTTACAATAGCAAAGTCATGGAATCAACCCAACTGCCCAACAGTTGATGAGTGGATAAGGAAAATGTGGTACATTTATACAATGGAATACTACCAAGCCATCAAAAATGATGACTTAGTGAAATTTACAGGGAAATGGATGGAATTAAAAAAAATATATTAAGTGAAGTATCACAGTCACAGAAAATTAAGCACTGTATGTACTCCCTAATAGGTGGATCCTTGTATCAAACGCACTTAGAGACACTCAAAGATAAATCTCTTTGATACCTACAGTAATTGCAAAGATTATAAGCAGAGAGGGAAGAGGAAGGAGGGCCCCACCAGAATCTAGGAGAGGGGGGATCATGCTACAGCAGTGAAAATAGGCTACCATCCAGGACTGCAAGTAAGTAATGAGACATCTGGCTGGGCTCACAGACTCTCCTTACTGGTCACTTGCATCTGATTGGGTATGATCACACCAGAAAAAGAGGGCATAGAGTCTGGCAGATAGAAGAAGGTAACCATTCTGCAAATGGGAGACTGACAGTGTTCTCCTACTCTTATTCCATCTACCTTTGAATCTACTCTTAAGACTCTATTTTAACAGCATTTTATATCTGGCCAGGGGGTAAAGCTCAGGGATATTTGCAGAAGAGAGAGTGGTAAGATTGAAAGAGCACAAGGATGGGAGGAGTAATGATATGCAAGATACTCCACACAAGGTAGGGCCCAAACAATCATAATAAGACTATGCCCTGTGCAATGTCCAACACATTATTGACCCCACAAAGTCTAGCATGGACAAAGGCACTAGTATCCTTGGAGGCTAGGGATTGACAGCCACAGTAGTGTTCCTATGCTTACGGGGAACACAGGAAAGGGTTCTGGGAAATGCCGCTGGCCCCTTGCACCTCATCGGAGAGGAGAACCCAGACGAGAGTTTAGCACGCACATTAAAGGATGCTCCGGGGATGGGGGGAGGCACTGGAGATGGGGAGGGAAGGGGAGGGAAGGGAAGGGAGGAGTAGGGGGGTTTGGGGGGGTGAAGGAAAGAAGGGACCAGTGTATGAGCAGAAATAAAAAAGAAGAAGAAGAAAAAAAAAAGATTGTAAGAGCCTAAAATGGGGAGGAACAAAGATATGCAAGATACTCCATACAAGTTAGGGCCAAAGTAATCATAATAGGACTTTGCATGACCTGCGCAACTACCAACATATCATTGAACTCCCAAAGTCTAGCATGGATCACAGGCACTAGGATTCTTAGAGGCAAGGGATTAACAGCCACAATAGTGTTCCTATACTAAAGGGGAACACAAAAAAGAGCTCTAGGCAATGCCACTGAGTCCTTACACCTCATCAGAGAGGAGGACCTAGAGGAAAGTTTTACATGCACACTAAAGGACTCCAGGAATGGAGGGGGGAGGGAGCACTGGGAGAAAGGGAGGGAGGGGGAAAAGGAAAAGGAAAAGGGGGGAGGAAACAAGGGGATCCAGGGAGGGGTGGAGGGAGGGATGGGAATGAGGTATTTATCAACTTTGTATGAGTGGAAGAAACAAAAATAAAAAGAAAATTCGAGCATATCTTTTTTAGATTTTATCATATTTTATTCAAAATCATAATTGAAAAGTCTTAACTGTAACTTATGTCAGTAATCTTCAAATATTTTACTTCTTTTAATGTGCAATTAAGGATGATATGAAATACAAATTTCATGCTATAATTAAAATATCTTTGATTTTTTTCCCCTTAACTCTGAGTAACACAGATGATAAGCAGAAGTTGGTTGATTATCAATCCATAAGAAACATTGCTAATATCTAGTCAATTGATTTTCAACAATTATTTTGAGTGAAAAAACTAATGTATGTTCAACTTTTAGTACAGAAGATCTTTTGGTATTCCTAACATAATTGTTTTCAATGTAGGAAGTTGGGTTATGTGCAAAATTGTACCTCCTTACCTCCTTACCAGTGGTAGTCATCTGCCCTCAGAAATCTGTTTCAACATTTGAATTGAATTTTTCATTAGGGACTATTTACTGATGTACTTGTTCTTCCTAGTATTAACCTAGGCTATAGTTTTCAGTCTTCCACCATGTTCCTCCACAGTAGTCAGTCACAAACCGAGGCATAATTAATGAGAATCCCCACTTGCACAAGTACAGGGCTTGTGAAAAATTAAGCAACATAGACACAGAGGACAAAAAATTGATGGAAAATGGCTTCCTAAGTTGGAAGTTGGTGACACTGTCATAAAAAACCACTTACATTTACAATAAAAAATAAATGGAATAGCAAATCAGGGTCACAGAAGCCATAATCAGACTGCATTACCTGCACAATGACTGACATGTCAACAACCCTCCAAAGTCTGGATGCCTGGATGGATCACAGGCAGTAAGATCCTTAGAGGCAAGGGATTAACAGTCACAATAGTGTTCCCATGCTAAAGGAGAGCACAAGAAAGGGCTCTGGGCAATGCCACTGATATGCCTCATTAGAGTGGAGGGCATAGGGAAGTTTGACTCTCACACTAAAGGATGCTTCAGGGAATGGAGGGGGGAAGGGGCATTGGAAGAAAGGGAGGGAGGGGGATGAAAAGAAGAGGAATAGGGGTGTGTGTGCAAGGGGAACTAAGGAGGTGTGGAGGGAGGGAGGGGACCTGGGTAACTATTAAGTTTGTTTGATTGGGAAAAAAATAAATAAACATAATAATAAAAATAAGACCTTGTGATGCTTATTTAATGAACAAATGTTCTTCATCTAAACAAAACTAAGGGAAAGAATATATGTTAGTTTTTAAGTGGTATGATGATGTAGTTTCATAAACTAAAAAGCTGAAAACTTAATAAATATATTTATATCAAAAGTATTATGCAAATTATACATTAGTCAAAAATATCACCAATCTAGATGCGAAAGAGTAAAGAAGAAATAAAAATGCTCATAGAATTGTGGAAGTGTTGCTCAAAAATTTCTCTTCAATAACTAAATTTTCATAATTAGAGAAGACTGATTAAAACAAATAACTCTTGATAAGAAGGAGGCAATATTCATTTTTCTAGTACAAATAGCATCTCCAGAATGAAGTAGATGTTTAAATATCAAAATAAATGGAAGTTTATGATTTGTACTTGTTAGATTTAATTTATTCATGAAATCATATTTTTAAGTATGAGAAAATACCCTAACTGAATAAGTGAAAAGTGCTATTTTTTTTTACTATAATAGCCTAGGAAATGAAATTAAAATTCCAAGTTAAAAATAATAAAATTAAACATAAATATTATCATAGAATATGTTTTCATTTGTATTTTAAGATAAGTAATACTTGATATGCAAAATTGATATGGAAAATCACTATCAGCAAAATAACTTACTTTGATTAATTTCTTTTAAGATAATTTAATTTAGCTAATGAGTATTGTGAAATATGATCTCATCCTATCCCATGCTGTCTCTGTAGTAGGTAGGCAAAGCATGCCTTGAATTATTAGAAATCCCTCTATGTATTTGTATTACATAGACTATCTCCATTGCTGTAAGTAGCGAGACATCTGGTGAAGCTCACTCTCACTTTCCTTTCTGGTCACTTGCGACTGAGGACTTTGATCTCATCAATCAGGGAGGATTGGCAGATAGATAGTAATCATCCTGCAAATGGGGCAATGACACCCCCTGCCCCGACTGTGGTCTCTTATTCCATCTATCTTAGAATGTTCTCTAATAGTAAGATCTTCATTTAAACAGCCTCTTATCTGTGGTTAGGTGCTGATCTCCAATACCAATGAAGATGGAGCCAAGGGCAGTGCGGGTACAGTAAAATTGAAAACAACAACAAACCATAATTCAGAACACCAAAGACCCTACATTAATCACCTGGAACCAGGTCAGCCAAATCTCTCCCCATCCTAAAGCTCAGGGAAACTTGCAGAAGAGGGTCAGTAAGATTGTAAGAGCCTAAAGATGAGGAGAACCAATGATATGCAAGATACTCCACACAAGTTAGGACCACAGTAGCCACAACCAGACTTTGCATGACCTGCACAATGACTGACATGTCAACGACCCCCAAAGTCTAGCATGGATCATAGACAGTAGGATCCTTAGAGGCAAGGGATTATCAGTCATAATAGTGTTCCCATACTAAAGGGGAGTTAAAGAAAGGGCTCTGGGCTATGCCACTGAGTCCTTACTCCTCACTAAGAGGAGTAGTTTGGCATTCACACAAAAGGGGGGAAAAGGGAGGCACTGGAAGAAGGAGAGGGACTGGGAGTGAAAGGAAGGGGAAAAGGGGAAAAGGGAGGGTGCAAGAGAAACTGGAAAAGGGTGGTGGGAGGGAGAGGACCAGGGTACTTATTGAGCTTGTATGATTGGGGGAAAAAAAAAAGAATATCTCCATTGCTACAATAAATCTTCAGAGGAGGCAGGTAAAAGATAATTCTCATCTACAGTGTCCTGGCTTATCTTTCTGTAAGAAAATGAAATGTGTTATAAACAAGCAGACACATTATTGCAAATTATTTGAATAAATTGTTCCATGTCTCATATGCAAATAAGTATTCTAATGATAATATGAGCAATAAATACATATTGAGTAATCTAACCTGGAGAAATGAATACAATATACTATATTCTATTACAGCTTACTTTCTTTAGTAATAAAGAGTAAGTACATGTCATCACACAGAAATGTGCAGTGAGCTGTAGCTTAAATATTCTTTCCCTAAATATAGATAATGCTTAGGAAGCAGTTATGAGAAGAGATGACTTATGATTAACGTGGAGAAAGAGTTGGTGGTGATTAGTGTCTGATTAAGTGACACTAAAAATAGAACCATGCTTAGTTGGTCAAAATGAAAATCTGAAAGAAGCCTTTGTCTATTGTGGACTTCAGAGGATAGCTCTAGGTCAACAGCTCCTAACTTTGAGAATCTAACATCCATGTCTTCACAAAATTGCATGTGTGCACATAGATGTAGCATTCTGTAGTGTTCCGAAAACTCTGCTGCCCTGAGTCCCAGTTCAAAGCTAGGCAAAGTTAAAGCTGCATAGTAGATTAAGTTTGAGAGGATTCCCAATCAATCATAAATACCCTTGAGTAAAATACACTTCCTGTTAGCACAAAATAGCTTACAAAGATATCTACTCAGAGAGGCCCTTCAAACACATTTTATCCTATCATGCAGATCTCACTTTGCTATTTATACACATGGCATTTTATTAGTTTCTGTATTCAATAGCAGTGAGAGTCTTGAAAATGTTGCAAACAGCACTTAATTATTATGAAGTTGCCTCGCTTCAACAGCAAACATCACCCACCGTTAGAGTTTTACTTATTTTTTACCTACAGCAATCATGGATGTAATGATTCTTCAGAATAGCATACACATTCACAGATATTCATATTTGTGGAAATTGTGTCTTAAAATTTATATGATATGTAGAAACATAGAAAGTTACTATAATCTTCATGTATTAATATATAATCTAAACATGAGACAAACTTCCATTATCAGACATGTTTCTAGTGTCAAGAGTCTCAATTTATTTTGATTGCAAAGAAGTTATAAAAAATAATACATTAGTACTATTTTTATTCCATGTTCACAAAAACATATCTTGAAATTATGCATTTCATTTAATGGAGAGGTATGATCTATTTATCTGAGATATTTTGTATATCCAGTATGTTGTTACAATCTGTTCTGTCAGTCATATAGCATTCTGGAGTCTGGTGTGAGATCTACAGTTACTCTGATATTTGACTACTAGGTATATTCATCCTCCTGAGTACATAGGGTTGGTACCTGAGAATGAAAAGTCTGATTGTAAAACTCAATGAAGAATGGTAATTGTTGATTCTTGTAGATGCATTGTGACTTCATAGAGTCTAACTCTCATGGGGTTCATGTCCAGACAGAACACTTCAGCATCAGGCAAGGTAACCAGCTCAGTATATTTTTTTGAACAAAGAAAACTCTTAATTGTTATGCTAATAGTCACTGATCCTGTAAAACTACCAATGCCTTTAAATTATTTAAAAGTGTCTTACACAGGGGCTGGAGAGGTGGCTCAGGGGTTAAGCCTCTGTCTTGCAGGCAGAAGGTCCTGAGTTTGGATCCTAGACCCCAGGTTTGGACACCGGGCAGCCTGTGTTTCTGGTCCTGGTAGGGCAGAGCCTGTGAATCCCGGGGCAGAGTAAACAAGGAGGAGGTGGAGGCGTCCATGGTGGTTCCCGAATTCGCCTGTGGTTCTATACACACACGCATACATACACACATTCACACACTCACATACATACACATGTGCACACATGAACAATTGAATAAGTAATAAAAAAGTGTCTTATACAATTACTTTTCATTTTGTAAGAGTGTTAAGTATGTTAATGAAACATGAATCCTATAACTTTCAGAATATTGTACTAACAACATTTGTTTTGGCAACATAGAATATTGAATAATGCTAGTACTGCCACCAGAATAGGAAGTATATAAAATGTGATTTACCACTAAATGGCAACCATATAAACATCAGATTTGTTGATCTGAACTCATAGGAACATATGTAAATATCATGAGCACAGGAAAAAATATAAATAAGAAACTCTCAGAAATGTGCATAAGAAAATATTGGTTACAGAAATTGAATACATGTTTGTAGAAAGCAAAGCTTCATCAACTTTAGTGCTGCATACAGATCTAAGAACACAGAAAATAACCATTAACAAATTTTCCACCTAATACGATGAGAATGCCAGGCATTTCAGAAAAGCTGGAGAACCAAAAGAAAAAAAAAAAGGTAAATTTAAGAAGAAATACTTAACAAGTGGAGGCATGTTATTATGTAAAATGTCTAACATAAACAAAATGAATGCTATAAACTTCCAAACTGTTATCTACAACAAGTAGTATGCTAAAGCTATCAGTTACCTACTCTGTTACAGATAGGTCTTATGACAATGAATACAGTCTTACATAAAACTTCATTTTGATTCAGACATGTACATTGTGCTTGTTCTCTTTTTGCAAGATACAGAAAAGTACATTTTCCTAAAAGCTTAATGACTTCATATATGAGTTGACACTGTAGCACATTTCTGAAAGTGTATCAGATGTTTACTATTCCTTTAATCTAAAGCCTTTTTAAACTGGGTGATTTAATTAATTGATAATTAAATACCATATATGAGAACGTAGGGGACTAGTGCAGTGAAGCTGTATCAGGATGAAAGATGTTTACACATTCCACAAAGATTCTTCCCTGAATGAATAAAGGTGGGAATTAGAAGCAAAGGCAGAGGACAGTCAGCTGATAACAGGCTATTCATTAAAGCATGAGCCTCCCTGAGCTTCAAACATGTCAAAGACTCTTTTACTCACATAGCCACAGAGAAAATAATTACAGAGCAAAAGAATGTTGCCTGCATATGTAATAAGACAAACATCACCATTTACAACCTTCCAAAATACTTGCAGAAATGTTTATTTCACAGTCTCCATTTTTTGATAATGTATTTTCCATATTTATCATGATTAACTCTTTATTCCAATTGTCTTGCACTTTTGTGTGTTTCCTCTTCAGCAATGTAAGGTTACATTATGGGAGGTTTGTTCTTTTACCCCCACTCCTATCCTCTTGCTTTATCTTGCAAGGTAGATACATAAAATATAAGCATAAATATTTTCAAAGGAAAGACTTTTTGTGGGAGATAAAACTTTAAAGTACATAAGGCAAGAAATGTTGTCCCAAGCAGTGACTTGAAAATATTATTTTAATATTTTTTATTATTATGCTGATGAAGGAAAGAAGGAAAAATCATTAGCTTGAAGAAGCTTACTGTAGTCTTTTACTAGATATGGGGAAATAAAATCCCATAGGATCAAACAGAATTCTCTAATATTTTAAAATCAACAACAGATAAGAATTTATAAACATCAATTGCCTCCAATAAAATAAGGTAAACCTGACATTTGTAACCTCAATGCATAGTCTGAGTATGCTTGAATACTGTGTGTTTAGTAGAAAGGGCTCTGGAGTCACAATATGTGGGTTACAACTTTGACCATATTGCGTCTCTTAAGTGACTTTGGCATGTATCTCTGAAGCTTTCCACATTTGCTCCAAGATGAGAATGTACTCATAGGACTGCTGAGGATAGTAACTGAGACAGTTCATTGAAAAGAAACAGAAAATCCATTGAAAATAATTGGACAGTCCATTGAAGTCATTGAAAGCAACCAGACAATTCATTCAAAATGATGGCAAAGGTGGCAGATGTTTGGCAATATCTGTTATGATATTATTTATCTTAGATATGCATGTCCAATACTTAGGTTAAACACTAAGTGTATATATATATATATATGCAATTCTACTGTGAAAATGTATGTGTGGCACAGCACGAAGAAACATATGATTCCTCACCAAATTCAATGTTTAGCTGCTATCTTTTATCCGTGTCCTTCTATATGTAACACTTATTAATATGTAATATAAAACATTGATATTTCTCTATTTTAATTATCAATCATCTCCTCATACCAACATGCCAAATTTATTACTATCTTCAAATTGCTTTGTCTCCATTACCTGAACTCTAAAATTTTATTTGTATTCAACACAAAAGTGTCTCTATCCATCTTATTGCAATATTTTCCAATATTGGAACTCTTAGAATCCTTAATCATTTTCTATCATATTTTGTTGTCAAAAACTTTTATTAGTATTCCTCAGCAAAAATATTTCAAATACATATTTCAAACACTGCCGTATTGTTGAATGTTCAGTCTGATTCTGAGAATTATTTTCATTTTAAAAGGCCAACATTTCAGACTTTTCATATAACCTTTTAGAATAAATAGCTCTGTGACTTTTCCTATTTAATGAGTATTCCGCACACAAATAATCATCTTTTAGAAGTCAAACAAAATGTAGATGTGTTCTTTTTCTGAGAAGCCTGAAAAATGACGTCACTGGGAATTTAGCACATAGGAGCATGATAAAATTAGTCCCTGTGTGCAATTATTTGAAATTACCTCTAAGAATTGTAGGTCTGAGTATACTGAATCCATGGATGGTGTTTGATTAATTAATAAAGTTATATCAAAAATCAGTGGATTAGGGTTCCAGGACTGGCTGCTGCCTTTGTGCAGCTCCAGCCGGCATAAGCCCAGTGGAGGAACCAGCATGATGAGCGTCCTGGCAGCCTGATGCAGAACTACGACTTCTGCTCAAATTCCTGCTGGTGGGCGACAGTGACCTGGTCAAGGTCGAGATCATTGCCAGTGCGCAGGATGGGGCGGCCACCTGGCGGGAATCCATCACAAGACAACCAGCATTTTGCTGGATGGCCAGAGGGTCAAACTGCAGCTTTGGGATACCTCAGGACCGGGGAGGTTCTGCATCATATTCCACTCCTACTCCAGGGGCACACAGGGCATGATCCTGATCTATGATATCTATGAAGGACCAATTGCTGGTCCTTCAATGGCATCAATGCTTTAAGGATATTGATGATCATACCCTCGGGGTTCCTAAAATCCTGGTGGGGAACAGGATACACTTGGCAATTCAAGCGGCAGGTGCCCATGGTGCAGGCTTACGATGGATGTCTGTGGTTACTTTCTTGGAGCGCAGCCCTTTGTGTAACTTAACATCACGGAGTCCTTCACGGAGCTGGCCAGGATTGTATTGCTGTGGCATGGAACGGACCGACTGTGGAGGCCAAGCAAGGTACTCAGTTTACAAGACCTCTGCTGCTGTTCAGTGGTGTCCTGCACGCCCGTGCCTCTGGTGGACAAGCTCCGGCTCCCGGTTGCCTTAAGGAGTCACCTCAAGTTATTCTCCAAGGTCAATGGCCTAAATGCAAAGATAATACATGGACACTCCTATTTCTCATGCCCAGCTCCAAACACAAGAGAAATAGCTTCCGTAAAGCCAGAACTACTCACCCAGACCCATCTAGAACCTGTTCCAGAAAGAGCTGCACAATTTCCTAAGGCCTGGCCTGGTAGCACAGGCCATTGCCCCAACTTCCTGAGAGGCTGAGGGAGGAGGACATCTTAGACAACTTAAAACCTGCTCCAAAATAAAAAACATCAAAACCAGTTGGGGACATAGCACAGTGATGGCTTAGTTGCCTGGCAGGAATAGAGCCCTTGGGTTACATAAATTTCTTAAGAAAGACATCAACAAAGCACTTCAGAACCTCTTTGGTAGAGATTCTGTAGTCACACCTGGAAGATGGAAACATCCAAGATACAAGAAACATACCCTCTGTCTCTATGGTAACGGTGCTGTTTCACTTAGAATGCCTGTGCATGGCTCACGGTGTGACTGACACTTCTGTGTGGATGAAGCTCTTGTTCTAGACTTGTATGTACAAAGGGAAAGTTAGTACTTGTTTAACTCTTGATAACCTTAAGTGTTGGATGTTACTTTTATCATGATAGCTGTGCAACATTTTTCTGTAAAATACTGCCTTTATATGGCTGGTGAAATGTGCAGAGTGAGTACACATCTGAGGGAATTTCAGAATCAGTGACAGTCAGGTGACTACCATCATCTGTATTACAAGAAGGGCCTTTTTGTAAACCTCTTTTTATTGTCAGAGAACCAATTTTTAAAAATGCTATACTTGCATATGGAGATTCTGTACAACAGATCTATTCCACTTGGGCATGAAATGAGTTTGATAAGTTTTTGCTATGTTGTTTACTATACTTTGGAATTAACGAGTAATTTATTTATTTATAATTTATTAAGGAGAAATTAATGAGTAAAATGCATGCATATTTTCTGTAAACCTACTTTTTTTGTTCAAGGTATTCTATAAGTATGAAGCAGTGGGAAGAAATGCCAAAACTGTCTCCGTTACACTGCACATTGCCAACATGGTTTAAATGGATTGTCAAGGAGAAAGTTGTGTCAGTAAAGAATGAAGCAAGCACACCATTATTTAATAAGGTAAAAAATAAAATATTTATTCCTCACTTGAAAAAAAAGTCAATGGGTTAGAAAAAATAGAAGCTAAGCATTTCACTAAAGTTTGCTTCATTAAATATGGGAAATATACAAACATAATTTCTAGTTCAAGCATGTTCTTTAATTAGAAAAATTTGGCACAAGATAAAATGTTTCCCCAGAAAAGCTTCTAATTACTGAGTTAGCTTGTTGTCTATGAATTGTATATTTTTGGCATTCAGTTTGTGTGTATGAAATAACAAGTCTGTGTATAATCATTATAACCTACAATTACACAATATATGTTTATATTATTGCCCCTATATGACATGATATAAATGAATTTCTAAATGTGAAATAATTCTCCCTTAGAGTAAGAGATCAGTAGATTGCTATTAAACATTTAATTTGTTAAAATGACTAATATGTTGCATAAAAGAAGTATAAACTTTAGGTAATCTCTTCTTCAAACAGGCATACATATACGTAGAGTAATATGCATGAAGAACAAGTTGAATATTAAACTACTAGCATTTCCTTTTTATACTTCATTTGACCAAAAGACTGAGAAGCAATTGGCATGTTTTTATAACCAAAAAGTGGTCACTACCACAAAAGGCCAGGACCAGAAGGGATAGCTTATCAAAAACCAAGTTATATGATGAAATTGCACAAAATATATTAAAAAAAATCAGTTGGTAGGTGACAGAAAGCAGTAGAAGAGCATTCACAAAAATGTGACTAATTCTACCATTTCTATTTTTTAGTTTAATTCTGTTATTTTTAGCACAAATTTAATTAAACATGTTTTAATAAAGATATTAAGAGTAGCAAATGCTGGCATAGATGTGGGGAGAAAGGAACCCTCATACATTGCTGGTGGGATTGTAATTTCCTACAACTCCTTTGGAGAGCAATTTGGAGGTTTCTAAAAATGTTAAAAATTGACATTTTCTATGATACAGTTATAACACTCCTGGAAATATTCCCAAAGAATACTTTATCCTGCAACAGAATCACATGTGAAAACATGTTCATAGCAGCTCTTTTCACAACTGCAAAGAAAATGGAACCAACCTAAATGTCCAACAGTTAATGAATGTTTAATGAAAATGTGGTACATATATCTATGTGTGTGTGTGTGTGTGTGTGTGTGTGTGTGTGTGTGTGTGTGTGTATACATATATGAATACTATTCAGTTGTTGGGAAAGATGAACTAATGAAATTTACCAATAAATGAATAGAACTGGAAGAAATCATACTGAGCGAAACATCCAGATATAGAAAGACAGACACTGTATATTCTCCCTTATTAGCGGATCCTAGCATTAAACATTCAGCTTGATGTCATCAATAGAAACTCTTACAATACCCAGAAATGTAAAGGAACACAAGTGGGAAGAGTGGAAGAAGATCCCAAAATAGCAGAAACAAAAGAACATGGGTAAACAGTTTAAAAAGGCTTTATGTAAGAACAATCTTAAAGGAGAGGGAAGAACAGGAATAGTACACATTAGAGAATAGAGTTAGCCTTCAGGTAACCAACCACCTGCTTACTACCCCCTAATTATGCCCCCATGACAGGAAACCACTCCCAACACTTGTAAACTAGTCTAAACAACAGTAGATAGGGAGAAAACTTACAATGGACAGATTCCAATGTCTTAACACAAAACACAAATACCAGAGAGTTAACTTTCCCAAACTTACCCAACAAAGACACAGCCTAGTGCAATGGAAGAACAGTAAAATAGACAACTCTCAACCAAAATACAGACCCTAAAATGCACAGCCAGAGTGAGGCCAACCAAATCTTTTCCTATCCTAAGGCTCAGGGAATCTTTCAGAAGAGGGAGTGATAAGATTGTTAAGAGCCTAAAGATAAGGAGGTCCATTTCTGGCCAAGACATTACTCTCAAGTAGGGCTGCTGCATCCAGAAACTTGCTGCAGTGAAGTGTATCCTTACCAGACCTGCACAGTGGCAGACATAATAACATTTCCCTGTAGAACAGCAGTTTACTCAGGGGAATATTCACATATTTCTTAGGGGCTACAGCTAGATAAGGGAAGGGAATATTCTTATGTGCCACTTAATGTGCTACAGAGGCCTGAACCCTCCTCACTTGAACAGACAATCCAAAGGAAACCCTGGGGCCCACACAAGCAGACAGACAGGAGAGTGGGAGGAGGAGGGATGGACCAACTGATGGAGACAGGGAAAAGTGGGAAATGAAGTGGAGGGACAACCACTCATTATGCTTGTAAAACTAACTAGAAACAAAAGGGGCCCTCTTGGATTGTAGCCAGATTAAAGAAGCTTCTTTGAGGAAGCAGTACTAATTATTGGGAGATACTTTTAAACAAATGCGAAAAAAGCAGCTCAAAGGGAAAATTCTTTTTTTATATAATTTTTTTATTAATACACTCCCTCCTCCTCCCCCCCCCCGTACCCCCTGCTCCCCCGCCCCACCCCCCCTCCCTCCCCATCCCCCAGTTCCTCCTGCCCCATTCCCAGAGAGTCCTTTCTTGTGCATGTCTGATTTTCCTCTGGGCCCACCTCTCTGATGACATACAAGGACCCAGTGGCCTTTCCCTGAACCCTTTCCCGTGTTCCCCTTAGGTGTAGGAACACTGCTGTCGCTGCCAATCCTTTGCCTCCAAGGATCTTGGTGCCTTTAGCAGATGCTAGACTTTGTGAGGTCAACAGTATGTTGGACAATGCGCAGGTCATGCAAAGTCCAATTATGATTGCTTCAGCCCTAACTAGTATGGAGTATCTTACATATCATTGCTCCTCCCATCCTTTTACTCTTACACTCTTACCACCCTCTCTTCCGCAAATGTCCCTGAGCTTCAAGATGGGGAGAGATTAGTCTGGCCTAGTTCTAGGTGGTCGATATAGAGTCTCTGAAGTTCTGGATTGTGGTTTGTTGATTTTCTTTTGCAGTTTTGCTACTCCTGCAATGCCCTTCACTCCATCCTGGTGGGCATTGTATGTTACCCCCTGGCCAGAGACAAAAAGCTGTTAAACTAGAGACTTGTGATAAAAGCACATTCAAAGGTAGATGAATAAAAATGGGAAACCACAGTGAGGGAGGGGTCTATCACCCATTTGCAAAATTGTTACTTTTTATCTGCCAGACTATATGCCCTCCTCTTCTGGTGAGATCATACCCCCTCAGTAGTAAATGATCAGGAACAAAAGTCTGTGAACTTAAGCAGGTGTCTCATCACTTACTTGCAGTCCTTGATGGAGGCCTATTTTCCCTGCTGTAACATGGTCCCTTTTCTCCTTGTTTTTGGTGTGGCCTTCCTATCCCATCCCTCCTGTTCATAATCCTTGCAATTACTGTCTCTGGGTGGGCTGGGTGGGTTTGGTACTAGGAGCCACCTATTAGGGAGTACATACGGCGCTTAATTTTCTGGGTCTGGGATACTTCACTTAATATAATTGTTTCTAATGACATCCATTTCCCAGCAAATTCCAGTAATTCATCATTTTTGATGGCTGAGTAGTACTCCATTGTATAGATGTACCACAGTTTCCTTATCCACTTGTCAACTGTTGGACATTTGGGCTGATTCCATGACTTTGCTATTGTAAACAGTGCTGCTATGAACATGGTCGTGCTTGTGCTATCGTGGTGAACCTCTGCTGTATGGGGGGTTATTCCCAAAAGTGGAATAGCAGGGTCATATGGCATTTCAATCTTTAATTTCTTTAAGAATCTCCAGATGGCTCACCAGAGTGGCTGTATGAGCCTGCATTCCCACCAGCAATGTAGGAGAGTTCCCCTCTTTCCACATCCTCTCCTGCATTTGTTGTTGTTTGTATTGTGTATTTTTGCCATCCTAACTGGGGTGAGATGATATCTCAGGGAAGTTGTGATTTGCATTTCCCTGATGGCTAAGGAAGTGTGAGCATTTTTTAAGATATTTGTTAGACATTTTAATTTCATCCCTGGTAAAGTTTCTTTTAAGTTCCAGGGCCCATTTTTTAATTGGGCCATTGGTTTCCTTGGTGTTTAGTTTTCTAAGTTCTTTGTGCACTCTGGACAGTAGAGCTCTGTCAGATATGTGGTTAGTGAAGATTTTCTCCCATTCTGTGGGTTGCCTTTGAGCTCATGTTACAATCTCTTTATCTGAACAGAAGCTCTTTAATTTCACAAGATCCCAACTGTTGAGAGTTGGTAGCAGTGACTGTGCCATTGGATGTCTGTTCAGGAAATGTTGACCTAGCCCAATCAGCTCGAGGGAGTTCCCTATCCATTCAACAATGGTTTTTATGGTCTCTGGCCTTATATCAAGGTCCTTGATACATTTGGAATTAAGTCTTGTACATGGTGACAAGTACGGGTCCAGCGTTAATCTTCTGCATGTGGAGATCCAGTTTTGCCAGCACCATTTGTTGAAAATGCTGTTCTTTTACCATTGGATTCTTTGGGCCCCTTTGTCAAAGACCAAATGGCTGTAATTTTGTGGGCTTATATCTGGGTCTTCAATCCTTATCCATTGATCTGTATGTCTATTTTGGAGCCAGTACCAGGCTGTCTTTATAACTATGGATTTGTAGTATAAACTAAGGTTTGGTATGGTAATACCTCCAGCAGTGTTTTTGTTACTCAGGATTGTCTTTGCTATCCTGGGTCTTTTGTGCCTCCATATGAACTTTCAGATTGTTTGGTCAACTTCTTTAAAGAATTGCTTTGGGATTTTAATTGGTATAGCATTGAATTTGTATATTGCCTTTGGTAGGATGGTCATTTCTACGATGTTGATTCTGCCAATCCAGGAACACGGGACGTCTTTCCACCTTCTGTTGTCTTCTGCTATTTCTTTCTTTAGGGTTTTAAAGTTTTCATTGTAAAGGACTTTTACCTCCTTGGTTAGGTTTATACCAAGGTATTTCATTTTTTTAGGGGCTATAGTAAATGGGATTGTTTCTCTCAAGGCTTTTTCACTTCTTTCATTTTGGGCATATAGGAAGGTCTCTGATTTTTGCACATTTATTTTGTATCCTGCCACTCTGCTGAACTTCTCAGTTAGTTCCAGGAGCTTCCTGGTGGAGTTTTTGGGATCACTCAGGTATATGATCATGTCATCTGCAAATAGGGATAGCTTGACTTCTTCCTTGCCGATTTGAATCCCTCTTATGTCCCTTTCTTGTCTTACAGCTTCAGCTAAGACTTCAAGTACAATATTGAATAGAAGTGGTGAGAGTGGACAGCCTTGTCTAGTTCCTGATCGAAGTGGGAATGCTTCCAATTGTTCCCCATTGAGTATAATCCTTGCTGTGGGCTTGTTGTATACAGCTTTTATTATATTGATAAAGGTTCCTTCCATTCCTACTGTCTCTAGCGTTTTGATCATAAAAGGCTGTTGGATCTTGTCAAAAGCTTTTTCTGCATCTATCGAGAGTATCATGTGGTCTTGGACTTTGGACTGGTTTACATGATGAATTACATTTATTGATTTGCGAATGTTGAACCAACCTCGTGTGCTGGGGATGAAGCCTACTTGGTCCCCGTGAATGATCTTTTCAATATGTTTTTGAATCCGATTTGCTAAGACTTTGTTGAGAATCTTTGCGTCTGTGTTCATCAGAGAGATCAGCCTATAGTTTTCTTTTTTAAGTGAATCTTTATTAGGTTTTGGGATTAAAACGATATTAGCTTCATAGAAGGAATTTGGTAGTGTTCCTTCCTTTGCTATTTGAGGGAACAGTTTAAGGAGTATTGGTGTTATTAACTCCTTAAATGTCTGGTAGAACTCTGTGCTGAATCCATCTGGTCCAGGACATTTTTTGGTGGGAAGAATTGAGATTACTTCTTCAATTTCCTTATATGTTATAGGACTATTTAATAATTCACAGCTTCCTGATTCAATTTAGGTAAGTTGTGTTTACTTAGAAATTCATCCATCTCTTTTGTGTTGTCAAACTTCACAGAGTATAAGTTTTTGAAATATGATGTTATAATTCTCTGGATTTCTTGAGTATCAGTAGTGATAACTCCATGTTCATTTCTGATTTTGTTAATTTGGGTTTTCTCTCTCTTGCTTTTGGTTAATTTAGCTAGGGGTGTATCAATCTTATTGATTCTTTCAAAGAACCAGCTTTTTGACTGGTTGATTTTTTCTATCGTTTTCTTAATCTCGATTTCAGATATTTCTCCCCTTATTTTGCTAATCTCCTCTCTTCTAGTACTTTTGGGATCAGATTGCTCTAGTTTCTCTAAAGCTTTAAGCTGCATTGTTAAGTTATTTCTGAATTTCCATTTTTTTGATGTAGGCATTAAGAGCTATGAACTTACCTCTTAGAACAGCTTTCATTGTGTCCCAGAGATTTTGGTAAGTTGTATTTTCGTAATCATTCACTTTCAGGAAATCTTGAATTTCCTTTTTAATTTCTTCCTGAATCCAGTTCTCATTCAGCATCATAGTTTTAAGTTTCTAGGAGTTAGTGTATTTTCTCTTGTTTGATGTGTTGTGGATGTTCAGCTTTAGGCCGTGGTGGTCTGATAGGGCACAGGTTAGAATTTCAACTTTCTTGTATATGTGTAGATTCATTTTGTGGCCCAATATGTGATCTATTTTGGAGAAAGTTCCGTGTGCTGCTGAGAAAAATGTGTATTCTTTGGTGCTTGGGTGAAAAGTTCGATAGAGATCTGTTAGGTCCATTTCTTTCAGGGTTTGATTAAGGTCCAAAGTGTCTCTATTAAGCTTTTGACCTGTTGATCTATCCCATGTTGAAAGGGCGGTGTTGAAGTCCCCAAGAATTATCAGTTTGGGGGTTGATTTCTTGCTTTAGACACTGTAGGGTTTTCTTAATGAATGTGGAGGGGCCCGTATTGGGTGCATATATGTTCAGTATTGTGAAGTCTTCCTGGTAAATTGTACCTGTGACTAAAATGTAGTATCCATCTGTGTCTCTTATAATTTTCTTTGGTTTGAAGTCCACTTTGTCTGATAACATATTGGCTACCCCTGCCTGTTTTCTGCTTCCATTAGCTTGTAGAATTGTTGACCAGCCTTTTATTTTTAGAGCGTGCCTATCTTTTGTGGTGAGATGGGTTTCCTGCAGGCAGCAGATTGATGGATTGTGATTTTTAATCCAAGTTTGTAATCTGTGTCTCTTGATCGGTGAGTTAATTCCATTAACATTTAGTGTTATAATGGTGAAACTATTTTTTGTTCCAGACATTTATTATGTTTGGTAGTTTTTATAAGTATATTGTTTCGCTTTTAATGGTGATACTTGCTTTCTGCTCTCCTGGATATGCCTGTTTTTTTCTTCAAGTTTGAGTATCATTTCTAGCATTTTTTGAAGGCCTGGTTTGGTGGACATGTATACCTTCAAGTTGTCTTTGTGCTGGAAGATTTTTCTTTCTCCCTCGATCATGACTGATAGTTTTGCAGGGTAAATCAGGCTAGGTTGACATTTTTGCTCATTCAATACTTGAAGTATGTCTCTCCAAGCTCTTCTTGCTTTTAGTGTTTCATTGAGAAGTCATTTGTTATTTTAATAGGTTTACCTTTAAAAGTGACTTATTTTTTCTCCCTTGAAGCTCTCAGCACCAGTTCTTTATCTTGAATGTGGAGTGTTTTGACTATTATTTGCTGTGGCGAGCTTCTGTTTTGGTCATATCTATTTGGGGTGCAGAATGCCTCTTGTATATGGATGGGCCTCTCTTTTTTAGATGAGGAAAGTTTTCCTTGATGATCGTTTGAAAAATTTCCTCAGGGGTGGTATTTTGAGATTCTTGCTCTGGTATTCCATGAATACGCATGTTGGGCTTCTTCAGGGTGTCCCATATCTCCTGGATATTTCTCTCAAGCATCTTTTTGGCTTTAACAATCTCTTCCATTGAGCTGGTTAATACTCCCACTTTATCTTCAAGATCTAAAATTGTTTTCTGCTTAGTTAGTTTGCTGATAAGACTCTCTGTGGAGTTCTGGGTTGAAGATAACTTGTCTTTTAGCTCAGTTTTAAACTCTGCTTGAGTCTGCTTTAAGTGCTCTATGCCAGGTTTTGATTCTTGCACTGTTTTTCTCAACTCCTCCATGTGTCTGTTGTGTTCCTCCTCAAAGGGATTGATAAGATTATTTAATTCCTCACTGATTTCCTCTTTCATAGTATTGAACATGGTAATGATCATATTTTGAAGGTCATTATCCTGGGTCAGGCTTTCTTGGCCATTTTCCATGGGTTTGTTTTGGTTGGAGTCTAACATTATGGGATTAATTCCTTCAGTGGGAGATTTGTTTAATTGTGTGTTGTTTCTCATGGATTTGCACTTAGACTTTGGCATTGTCATTTTAACTCTTAAGATCTTTTAATTTTTGTGCGTTTTTCACTAAACTGAATTATTTGGCCTGGGGCTCTGGGGGCGGGCAGGGACCGAGCTTAATTGGTTGGCAGCGTGGTGAGGCCCGGCTGGACCGCGCGCGAGGTTCCAAGGCCGTGGAGTGGATGGGAGGGGGCGATGGGGCGTTGACGGGGCGCAATTTAAACCCGGGCCACCCGAGGGAGGGGCCGGGCACAGAGGGGGTGCCCTCTCCCCCTTCCAGGCCCTGCGCGCAGGTCTCTGGCTTGATGGTGGGAGGAGCTGGGTCCTCTAGGGCGGCCTGGAGCTCTGGGGGTGGGCGGGGACCGAGCTTACCTGGTTCATGGCGCTGTGAGGCCAGGCTGGACCACGTGCCTGTCCTGGGCGGCGGAGTGGAGGGGAAGGCTCAAAGGGAAAATTCTTATACAAAACATCTGGCTTTAGCAAATACGAAAATATTTATGATGTAATACCAATTGAAGAAGTTCACTTGCTTTTTTCTTCTTTTTAACTTTGATCTTTGAGTTTTACATTAGTATGTTAATGTTAACTTACTAATACTTCATGAGAATTGAGTGCAAATGAGGGAGGCACCTAATGGAGCCTCTTTTAGGATGTCCTGAAGCCGACCTGCAGTCAGCTGCATCTCAGAGCTGAAGGGGTATTGTCTTTAAAAGAAGCTTTGATTAATTTATTAAACTGACTTCTTTCAATTTCTTCATTGAAAATGTGTTCATGTGTGAAACTGGGACTTTCTATTCTCTAGAATAAGCAGGAAACTTAAATTGCTTGGCAATCTTTATCTAGTTTTAGGAAAGGTTGCTTCTCCCAAACAAGACCTGAACCTAAACTGAAAAATCATCCCATGCATATCATGTTGTCAACATGAGTTTACATAATAAAGAACAACTGACATCACCTTTAAAACAAGATATTAAAAGCAGTAATGTTGTAACTGACAAGACAGAGGCATAATTTATTCAGGACAAAATTCCATAAACGGGTTTGTGACAAAGTGGAAATGACATTGAAACTTGGACCTCACTTTATATTTACAAGAAATGTGCATTACTAAATATAATAGTTATGTGCAATTGTTCAAAAGCTAAATTCTTTGCAGAGTTCAAGCTTTTCACTCTCTTTTCTATCATTCTGAAGCATTCTGGAAGAAATGTTCTCAAATTGTAAAAGGGAACAACATGTCATGAAAATCTCCATAGGGTGGTAAAAATGTGATGACATTAGAATCAGTACTCTGTCTTCCACAGCTTTTCTTTTGCACACCTATCTAAAATAAAGACACATTGTTATTTCACTCCCTTCTCCTCTCTTCATTTCTACTCTTAAACAGATGTTGATGTAAGGAAAGCAGAAGTCTTCATCGCCTTAACTTCAGCACCACAAATCCTATGAGCCTTAACTGAAGCTAGTAAGACTATTTCCTTTCTTTAGTGAGAAAGTTTAATCCTCCAACACAAATAATCCTTACATTATCCTTGCACTATCAAATTCCAGCTCTTTTCTCATGTTCTGTCCTATTTCTTGTTTTATTAAGAAACAAAACAAAACAACCCACATAGCATCTTTCTCTTGTAACTCTGACACCCATCACCTACCTCACGCAGTGTGTGCAACTCTTACTATTTACAGAAAGAACTTCTAGCCCTCTGGAGCATGAACTATCTCAGTTTGCCACAGTCCTTTAGTCTGATCTGTTCATTCACATGGCTCCTCAATAAACCCACATCCAACTTTTTTATCAACTCTTTTTCTTTACTACATGCCAATCCCATCAACTCAATAATATGCTAAAATATCTACAATAAAATGACATATTATTAGAAATACTACTATATATTTCCTTATATTTACATAGGCACTTTCCTGTAGCCATTACCTCTTCATTATTTCCTTTCTTTAATGAACTCATAATAAAAATATAGTACAATATATAAAAATGCACTATATAGAAATGCAGTGTGTTAGCTTCTCTTCAATTTCTGTCCCAATGGATGACTCAAACTACTTAGGAGAACAAAAGATTTGTATTCAGATTCATCATTTCAGTTCTTAATGTTTTACAAAGGAGTTCACACCAACATCAAGAGCCAAGGGCACATGCACAGGAGTAGCTGAGAGAGATACATGTTTTCTAGATTACATGCCTTGGGAAACCAGCTAGTTTTCTTATCATCTTATTGACCTCTTCCGGCAATGACACCACCTGCTACACACTAAGGTTTCAGACATCGGCCAGATAATTTCCTATAAGCTTGACTAAAGCCTTTCCTTAACTAAATAATTCTTCGCAGGTGTACTTCAGGCTCAGTTCTCAAATTGACATCTAAAACTATCTGTCAGAGGCAAAGCTATAAAATACTATAACCTGTGTTAATCAATTGTGTATTAATAAATATTTTTGTGGGGATAGCATTGCAATCCTAGTTTCTACTTCTTTTGAAATATAGCAGCCTTAAATATCTGCCTATTATGAAAATGTCCATAGGGTGGTAAAAATGTGATGATATTAAAATCAATACTCTGCCTTCCACAGCTTTTCTTTGGTACACCTATCTAAAAGGAAGATATTATTTCACTCCCTTCTCCTCTCTTTGTGTCTACTCTTAAGCAGATGTTGATGTGAGCAGAAGTCTTCATTGCCTTAATCTACCTATTATGCCATGGAATGCTAACACTTGTTCCTCCTGTTTAACTTTGTCAATGACCTAATCATCCCCTTCTCTTTCACCCTCTCTAGTCTCTTCCCCAGAGATCAGCATTAGAGATTTCATGTATGAGTGAGATCATGACATACTTGTTTTTCTGTGTCCTGCTTGACATAGGTCATCCAGGTTAATCCATGCCACAAATCATAGGATCCCTGTTTGTGGCAGGATACTGCACCCTTACTGCGTCACATTTTCCCCACTTTTTCCTTATTCATGAATCTTTGCTCTTTGATTGTTTCATAAGTTTAGATAAAACTTTCTGTTTACTCTCCTGTCTGTTTTCACCTCTTCCTTCTCTCTCCTACTACCACCCATTCCCTCCTAGCTCCCTGAATATTCAAATCCTTCTGTTTTTGTTTTGTATACATTGGATTAAACGAGGGCTTGTCTGTCTGATTCTGGAGTTTCAATCTTTCTAAGGAATTTAACATGCCTCTCCATTTGCCCACATCTAGATATTTTTGCCACACAGCCTTCCCTTCATCTTGCTTAACCATTGTTCAATTTATCAATTCACCCACTGATGACCGCTAACAGGATTCCATGTCCTAGGAATTATGAGCAATGCTAGATCTTAAATTTAACGATTGGCTCCAGGCCTGTCCTCCTACCTTTCTGACCTCAAATTGGCATATGACATTTGAATAAACAAAAGGCAAATCAAAAAATGTCCAAAACATTTCATCAGTCCACAATTTCCCAATGCTTTAAGTGATATGAATCTTAATAAATGCCATTGATATTTACCCAGCTGCTCAAGAGAAATAATAAGAAACCAGAGATGACTCTCCCAGAAAGCATATGTACACATTGGTAAATTCTATTAGCTCCACTAAATATATGCATACATTGTGTGTGTGTGTTCATTATCAGAGCACATCTATCATCTATATCTATTTTATTTCCTGTTCTGATAGAATATATATGTATGTATGTCTCTGTGTGTGTGTGTTTCTATCATCTGAACAATTCTAACATCTTTTTAACTTCTAGTTTTCTTCACTTACAGAATAGCCTTATAAGTTCTGGAAATGTACAGTTTGCAAGCATGCTTCATAACACATAATACTCTAAAGGTAAGTGAGATCATATATCCATTAATCAGAGCATTTATGTCTTCTCATTACAGACAAAACATACCAGTTTTCAACTATATTTTCCAATTTAGTTCTTATCATCATCTACCCTTTTTTCACACTGTCATGTATGGCTTATTGTTACAATTTGCAGATTCAAGAATATTTGGTTTTTATCTTTGCCTACCTACACCCTGAATGGATTTTTTTATTGATATTTTTATGACTTGACTTTGCATTGTGGCTTCTGCTCAGGCAATGTGTCACAGACAAGGTCCTCTGTCTGTGCATTCTAAAGAACTACCTATAAAGATCTCCATCTCTAAAGGTTGTTTTTCTTCATATTTGTTGATATGTAAAGGTAGTCCATAGATACTCCATGAGTCCATAGACACTGTAGTCTGCTATGAATCAGATTCAATGCATGATGAACAAAAAGATTAACTGTGTAGCATTCATTGCAGATATAAATTCACACACATTTCTGAAAGCTTTGTGGACAGGAGCTGGAAAGCATATCTACTGAAATATTGCTCTTCACTTGATTGTGTAAAATGGTTTTAGTGTCCATGGATTCTTAATAACACTAAGTTTGATTGAAGAGCCATGTCAAGCAATTTGGGCTTTTAGTTATTAATCTGAAGACTGAAAATGGAAGCGAAGTTGATGAATCACACCAGTTATAGAGAATTGCTAATTTAATAAGCAACTCATTAGAATTTGCTATGGTGGCTCAGAAGTTTAATGAGCAGAAATTTCCCCTCTCATTTTTTCTGAAACACTGAAATGCCAGTGAATTAAGCTGATACTGCAATAATAGTGGTTTTTTTTTTTCTCTACCCATTTTTTCCTGGGAAATTGGGCCACATAATCTCTCACTTTCTTTCAGCATCTATTGTTTGAATGTATGTGATACTTTTAAAATACACTACACAATGCGTATTTCAGCACCATGGTTTTAACTTAGTGGTAAATAGCACTTGATAATACTGTTATGCATATTCATACTTTTGTAATGTGTTTTCTAAGACAGAAGAGAATAATAATAGTAGTTACTGCTGCCAAGTCTTCTGTCAAGCATTCTAAACATTTTCATTTATCACATTTCTTAGCAAACACTTTATATTATTACTGTCCTGAGGGAGTCACCAAATCAGTTTAACCAGTTGTTGAAATTATAGTTAATCATATAAGTATGTTCATTTGACAATGCTCATTTTAAATAATAATACTTTCATGTACCAAATGAAATAAAAATAGACATTTAAGTCATTATTTTACTCTTTTTCATGTCTTGTCATATTCTAAAGATGTTTTGGGAAGTCTTCTGAAGAACACTGTGGCTAAGTAAAATATTTCTCAAGATCATGTACTTATATGCCAGAAACAACTGAGTGAAAACTAAGTCTCTCTTTCCATAGTCGCAATCCTGGACAGTTAACTGTATATCTCTAAAGCTCAATTTCTCAGTGTTTAAAATGAGGAAAAGTCTGTCACACATTCTTTCTTATTATGTTACTTGGTTGCATGTACTTATACCAATGCTTGATTCACAGTATACATTGCTTCCCACTCCACAAAATACTGAAATACTAATCCATTTGTTCTTCAAGTGTTTTAAAAGAAGAAAAACATTTCTTAGGCATAAAGCAAATATCATCCTAATGACAAAGAACACACTGGACTCTCTCTATTCAAATGTCATGTATAAGCTTAATTTAAATCAATGATAAATTAAGTGCATAAATGAAATGAAATGAAATGAAAAACTTCTAGAGTGTCTTGCATACTATTGCTTTAGCAAGTTTCTGTTACTGTGACAAATCATGCAGGCAATGAAAGTATCAGATGAAAGTAGGTAGCCATCCTAGTACCAAACCCACTTAGAAACACTCAAAGATAAATCTCTGTAATACTTACAGTAATTGCAAAGATTATGAACAGGAAGGATGGGGTAGGAGGACCATACCAGAAACAAGGAGAGAGGGGACCATGTTATAGCAGAGAAAATAGGCCACCAACAAGGACTGCAAGTAAGTAATTAGACATCTGGTTAAGTTCACAAACTTTCCTTCCTGATCATTTACAACTGATGGGGTATGATCTTACCAGAAGGGGAGGGCGTATAGTCAGGCAGATAGATAATAACCATTTCGCAAATGTGCGATTGACCCCTCTCTCACCGCGGTTTCCTACTTTTATTACATTTACCTTTGAATATACTCTTATAACAAGACTAATTTAACAGGTTTTTATCTCCAGCCAGGGGCTCACATCCAATACCCATTAGGATGAAGTGAAGGGCATTGCAGGAGCAGCAAAACTGAAAAAAAAAATCAACAAACCATAATCCAGAACTTCAGAGACTCTATATCAACCACCTGGAACTAGGCCAGCCTAATCTCTCACCATCCTGAAACTCAGGGAAATCTGCTGAAGAGGAGGCGGTAAGATTGTAAGAGCACAAGAATGGGAGGAGTAATGATATGCAAGATACTCCACACAAGTTAGGGCCGAAGCAATCATATTTGGACTTTGCATGCCCTGCGCAATGTCCAACACACTATTGACCCCACAAAGTCTAGCGTTTGCTAAAGGCACTAGGATCCTTGGAGGCAAGGGATTGACAGCCACAATAGTGTTCCTATGCTTAAAGGGAACACAGGAAAGGGTTCTGGGAAATGCCACTGGGTCCTTGCACCTCATCGGAGAGGAGGACCCAGAGGGGAGTTGGCATGCACATTAAAGGATGCACCGGGGATGGGAGGGGGAGGCACTGGGGGAGGGAGAGGGAAGGGGGAGGAGAGGGGAGCACAGGGGGGTGGGGGGAGGGAGGGAAGGGACTGGTGTACTTGTTAAGTTTGTATGAGTAGAAATAAAAAAATAAATAAATATATATATATACATATAAAAGAAAGTAGGTAGCCAGGAAGCAAAAGAGAAAAAGAAGAAAGGGCTAGAATCCTCCTATTGTTCACAAAGGCTTATCTCCAGTATTGTAAGTATTTCTTAGTCATTCCCACATCTTAAAATTTCCACAGTCCCTCATTAATTACAACCTACAACCCATTCTTACAACACACGGGCCTTTGACAATATTCCTGGTGTGAACTATGCAACATAATAGAGCTGAAATGCACATGGGGCAGAGAATGTTGATAAGACCACATATTCAGCCCATGGATCTTGATGGTTACAGACTTTGCCTAAGATAATGCTTCAGTGTGGTAATTTTTCAGCATTACAATGGTGAGAAAGTACTTAAGAATCCTTCAAAATCAAAAACAAATATGTTACCTCTTTACTTTTTTAAGCTAACTGGTGCTCCCAGTTTATAATAGGATCATGGCATGTATATCAAGGAATATCTGACAGCAAAATATTACCAGTGTTGTTTGTTTAGATAGTTTAGATAGTATGTTGGTTTTTGTGGTTACTCACTCTTCCTATAAACAATAGTGTGTATGTTCATGGGAGATATTCAATGAGTCAATATGAAATGAACTTTGTGTTAGAAAATACTTGTCTCTTTGTAGACTATGTTCTTTGAAGCTAATTAGAGTAGATCGGCTAGGTTCTAATGTTTTGTGGATTATATGCTGGAAATGCCTTCTAGAGTTACAATACTTTCAATTTACAATCCATTTATCAGGATCAAACTCAGTAATGAGTTAATGAGCATGAGTGCATTTAATTTGAAATAATTTTCCCCTAATGATGCAAAATTAACAGTAAAAATTGATATGAAAACTATATAACTGACTATTAAAGGGATAAATAAAGACTTGCTTTACTCCAAAGTATTTTTGGTATATGTTGTTCATAACAGCAGCACAGGATAATACTTATTATTGGAATTAATGGTGCTAATTGCTATATATCTTTGATGATAAGAATAGGATATTTAAATTTAAGAACAATAATTATAAGTGTAGAGTTTCATTTTATATTTGCAAACAGTATCATGAGGAACATGCTTATTGTATTGAAATTTCTTACCCTGTCCATGATACATAGACTAACTATGTGACTATGATAAATTGTTTAACTCTCAGAAATCTAGTTTTCTCATTTATAAAGGATCTTTTACTATTTGAAGTGACAGTAAGCAGTATGCTTGTCATATACCGGAACAAATTATTATTGTTTTCCAACCCTTTTCTTGAATCATTTTCTTAATTAAGTTGTAATTACAGACTTGAAATATCTCACAAATGAAAATGTTTCTGCTTTTCCAGAAAAATGATTCCTACATTTGCTTTCCAAATGAATGTTGTGTTTTGAAGCCCTAATTGTTTAAGTTACAACCAGGAGTCATTGGAGTCTTCTGATTACTCTCTCTGATTGCATGGAATGCCAGGAAGTAGAGGTTCTGCAAGAGAATGTTGTAATGAGGACTGCTTTAGAAACAATTTTTCTAAATGATTAATTTGGCATCCACCCAATGTTTTACTTACTCTTCTTCAGTCTTAAGAACTTTCAGCAAATCATATTCCCTCAGATCTTTCTGAATATTGAATGACTATCATTTTAGATGAAGCTTCTTGTCTGCTAGAATGAGAGCAGGTTAAAAGTGGGTCTCCATTTTTTTTATTATTTTATTTATTTAATTGTGTGTGTGTGTGTGTGTGTGTGTGTGTGTGTGTAGAATCACGGACGAATTCGGGAGCCACCATGGACGCCTCCTCCTTGTTTACTCTGCCCTGGGATTCACAGGCTCCGCCCTACCAGGACCGGAAACACAAGCCACCCCCGTTTCCGCCTGCGTCTATAGGTGGGGTCTAGGATCCGAACTCAGGACCTTCTGCCTGCAAGCCAGAGGCTTAACCCCTGAGCCGCCTCTCCAGTCCCCCTCCATTTTAACTCTTAACATCTCATGATTATTTAGTGAATAAACAGCTAAGGGTCACTACAGGAAGGAAAAATATTCTATAAAATTTGACATAATAATAAAAAGAAATATATTCATTTTTTGCAAGGGGCTATGATTCCTTAATAAAACTTTTTCTTCCTGAATCTATAATTTTCTGGTCTTACATCTTCTTGTACTTTATTTACAATGCTTCTGTAAATTAGAAATGCTGTAACTGACTTAATTGAAATTTTGTTAAAATATTTGAAAAATCTAGGTTGGAGAGATAGCTCGGCCCTGGTAGGGGCAGACTGGAAAATCCCAGAGCAAAGCAAGGAGGCAGAATTAATCCAGTATGATTCTTGAAGTCACCCTTAGTCCTCCACAGGGACACACAATGCTCTCTGATACACACACACACTAAAAAAAAAAAAAAAAAAAAAAAAAAAAAAAAAGAAAGAAAGAAAGAGAGAGAGAGAGAGAGAGAAGAAAGAAACAAAGAAAGAAAGAATAAAGGAAATAAAACATTTTTAAGAAATTTGAAAAGTCACATAATTGCATAATTGTCATTTTTATTTTTTATTAGGATTTTTTGCTTTTCTAGTTTTACAAACATAATAAGTGGCACACATTGTCATTTCAAAAGCAAAATTCAGCTCACTTTCTTTAGAATAATTAAAATCCAATTCACCATCAAGGCTTCTTATCCCAAGACTATTTTGTATACTAATATCAGGAAACAGAGGAATTAGCCATAATACAGCCACAGAAAATTGAGAAAAGGAAGATTTTCCAGCTTGCTGATCTGCGAGTTTCAGATCAACTCACTCTGTCCTAACTAACCATCCAGGGATTAGTTCCACACATGGACTAAGCCTTCCCATATAATTAGTAATCTTACACACACTTGCTTAGGATTTGTCTTTGCTAGATAATTCTCACAAGTGCACTTAGATGCTTATATCTACATTATCAGTTATCAAGTTGATATCTGTATCTGACAAGAACAACAATCAAGGAAAATAAAATCTTAAAATCCAGTCATTCAGAGATGGAATTCAAAATCTTTATTCTCTAATTGTATCTTAGCACTTGAATCATCTTCTAGAACCTTTTCTGCAGAAACCAGAGTATAGCTAGCAATGGTAGCACAAATGTATTGAATAGATGAATTATTAGTAATTTTTTGAATAAGAACTGTTTCCATTTCAAATATCCCATGTTATTCTTTTGAATTTATAAAATGATATGATTTCTAGCATGTAAATATCTGTCCTATGTTGCAACTAGTTGATACTTAGTTTGATTGAAACGTCTCCCTACATACTGCAGGTAAATCATTTCATTATAAATGTAGAGGAACCTGGAAAAAAATAAATCAAGATAATTTGCAAAAATCTGGATTGTTGTTTGATTAGGCCTGGCAAGATTACACAGCAGGTTAATGTGCTTGCCACGTAAGTTTAGCAACGTGAATTTGATCCCTTGAATCTACAAGGTGGAAAGATACAACTGACTAGAGCTCACCAATATATATTTGTCCTCTGAGCTTCATATGCTCCATGCAAGTGTTCAGGCGCCTGCATGCACCACACACAAACACACACACGCTCACACACTGAATTAGTTGAGCCTCACAGTAAAGAGCTTTTGAAATATCCATATATGCATGAAGTAAACAAAATTGATAAACAAGGCTTATGATTTACAATATTTTCTCAGGAAAAATAATTCCAGCTTTTCTGTTTCAGTTTCCATTACTGCTAATTGTGAAAGGGAGTCAACTCTGCTTCTATCGAGGTATAGTGAGCTATTTTGTAAACTCCTTTCTTTAAATAGGTTTTAAAATAGAAATATTTTCTAAATATTTCTGAAACACTCATCATGACTGTAGCTCTTAGTTGGCATCAAACCATGAGGGCCTGTGTTACTACCAAGAAACTACTTGAATTAATATTTTCAGTAAATAGCAGGCTATAAAATCAGCATACAAAAATCAATAGTCTTCATATATACCACAGACAAACTAGCTGAGAAAGAAATAAGGGAATTAATTTCATAGCTACAAAAATTTTGTGAAATAAAATGAACTAAGGAAGTGAAAGATCTGCATAAAGAAAACTATAAAACCCTACTGAGAAAAAATAAAGAGGATACTTGTAGGAAGAAAGATCTTCCATTCTCATGGATTGGCAAGATCAAATTTGTGAAAATGACAATCCTACTAAAATAATATACAGATTAAATGCAATTCCATTTTAAAATCCCATCATGATTCTTCACAGAAAAAGGAAAAAAATAATCTCCAATTCATATGGAGTGATTAAAAGCCTGAGTAGCTAAATCAATCTTGAACAAGAAAAGCACAGTCGAAGATATCACCACACCAAATTTTAAGCTATATTGTAAAGAAGAAAGTAATTAAAACATCTTGATATTGGCATAAAAACAGATACATCAATCAGTGGGTTAGAGTGGAGAATCAGATACATGCTCACTCACCTACAGCCACTTGATTTTTGACTAAGGTGCCAAACAAACATTAGGGAAAAGACAGCATTTTCAAGAAGTGATACTGGGAAAACTGGACATGTACATGTAGAAGAACGAAAGTTGACCATTGCCTCTCACTTTGCACAAAATTTAATCCCATGTAAATTGGAGACCTTAGTGTTAAACCTGCCTAAATATAACTAAAATTAAATTATCGTTCTTTGATTAAAGAATGAAATCTATCTTGTAATTATTATAGAAGGGGGTTCGGGGAGAGGAGAAGGGAGGGAGGGAAGTGGTGTACCTATTAAGTTTGTATGAGCAGAAATAATAATAAAAATTGTTAAAAAACTTATTCTGCAATATAAGGGACAACTTTTGAATTTTTATAATATATAAATATTATACTGTTTCATCTTCTTTGAGACATCATTAAGTTCTCTGCTGTCCTACATTGTTACTAATTACACTATAAGAGCATAACTATGTATTCCATTTAATGCTGTGATGGCTGTCCTAACCAACTTCTAAAATCACATCATTTTAATGACTACCTACAACTGTCTAAATATATTGATAAAACTACTTTCACTTAACACAGTAAGGAATATATTTCTGTGTGTTGTATATGAAATAAATATCTTTCAAGAAAGAATTTAAACAAATCATATTGAGCACACACAGTTTCTATTAAATTGAAGAAAATTTAAAAATTTCATAATTTGAGGCAAGTTCCTTCCACATATAGATCTCAATTTTCATCAGAACAGTTTCTTTTAGCAGTGGGCTGTGGTTAATACAGATATTTACAACTTCTTAAAGTGCAGATAAGTGACTGCAGTGTGCACAGTCTTAAATGGGTCATCTCAATGACACATGCACTCCACCTGATCTCCAGTACTCCCTGGAGCCATATTTACTATTCCATGCAGCACCATTGCCTTGCAACATTAATACATTTTACCCAGTGTAACTGTATATAAGTTGGTCCGTCTTTTCTGTTCCTGTACTGATTAATCCTTGCTTTATTCTCCACTTGTATGTGATCAGAATTTCTAGATGCTATATGCAAATGGCATCAGGAGACATTCATTTGCCTTCTGTCTTACCTTTCATTGTAACGCTGTCTAGATGTACCCGTGTTTCTGAACCCGCATAGATTGTATAGCTAAACATTATTCTGTCTGTAGATGTAACACCTTCTGTTTTTCTCAAAGTACGCCTCGAAAGACCCAAGGAAAATCTAGGAAGATGAGGCAAAATAATGTAAGAGTAAGATTTTGGCAGGAGTATGTCAAGATCTTTTAGACCTATGTGCCTATGAATTCTCACTGTAGTGACAGTAACTTTCAGGAAACCTGCACAAGATTGTCCTCTTCAACATTTCACCTCAAGTTGGGGGGATGCCTCATGAGGCTCCATCACACCCCAGAAAGGTCTTAAAAGATAATGATGGCTGAGGGGGAAAAGAGAGATGTTTTCTTTTGAGTTGTAGTAGACACTGATCAGTTTTCTATGTTCCAGTAAATAACCTCCCATGCATGTTCATACAAGAAACCATAACTAAACTCAGTGAATGACACACACAAGAAGTTCATATGAAACCATCAAGAAATTAAGCACTGTCAAAAAGTTAAAAACAAATTTTAACTACTAAAAACCAACATTAACCACTAATTATAATTTAAAACATAAAGTCATACTTAAACCAATGAAAATGTTTTAAAAATCAACACTTTTTTTCAAAAATTTTGAGTCTTTCAGATGGAGATGGGTTAGGGGTTAATGACTCTGCCTCACAAGCAGAAAGTACTGAGTTTGAATGCCAAGTCCCACATAAAAATGCCACGCAGAGAATAATGGCCCCAAATTCTGGTCTTGGTGGGCAGAACCTGGGAGATCCCAGAACAAAGCAAAAACGGAATACATTTTTCTATTCATGATTCCTGAAATCACCTTTGATCCTCCATAGGGGCACATATTGCCCTCTAATACACACACACACACACACACACACACACACATGCTAAATGAATAAATATTTAAAAAACAAAGTTCCTTCAAAAAAAGGAGGGGGCTGGAGAGATGGTATGGGAGTTAAGATTCTGTCTTATAAGCAGAAGGTTCTGAGTTTGAATTCCTGGTCCTATATAAAAGCGCCAGGTGGAAATGGTGGAGGCCTGCACTTCCAGCCCTGCTGGGCAAGAGTCTGGGAAATCCCAGAGGAAGCAAAAAGGAAGTAGAGACAATCCAGGATGATTCCCGAATTCACCCTTAGTCCTCCACAGGAACACACTATGCTCTCTCTCTCTCTCTCTCTCTCTCTCTCTCTCTCTCTCTCTCTCTCATACACACACACACACACACACACACACACACACTAAATACATAAAACTTAAAAAATTAAGTTTTCATTAATTCAGAGATTACTTTTCAAATACTTCTTAAAATGAAAATACAATGTACATTTTTAAAAGTTCCATGACTCTAGAAATTATTGCAACATAGAGAGTTCAGTGCCTTTGACAAATATTTGTGTTTATGAAGCCTTTACTAATTCTACCATTTCTTGGTATATCCAACATGACATCAGAAGTATGAAACATAATCAGCAATTTTGTATGTAGTGAAAAAGATACAAAATACAACTTATGAACAAGTATAGCATAATTATGAAAATTATTTCTCCCAAATTTCAATAATACTTTAATTAACTCTAGCAGTGAGTCTCTATTTTCACTGAAATAGCATCATGTCATTTAAGGCACAGACACAAAGTAGTGGAAAAGATGAGGAATGCATATAATAAGTAATATTCAAGTTTTAAATATGTTAACAGGCCTTTATCATAAGTCACTGAAATCTGTGTGCTTTTCTGATTCTTTTATGTTTAGAGAGTGAGAGGGATAACATTGTAGGTATTTAACTTACATGATTTCTGTTGTTAGATTGCTAGCAGGTGTTTGAAAAACTGTGTAAATTTGCTAATATGGGGAATGTAAATAAAAACACAGTGATAGATAATCTCATTCTAGTTAGAATAGTCATTGTAAAAGGACAGTGAATATATAGTCTGGCAGATAGAAAGCAACCATTTCGCAAATGGGCGATTGACCCCTCTCTCACCGCGGTTTCCTACTTTTATTACATCTACCTTTGAATATACTCTTTTTTTTAATTTTTTTATTATTATTATTTATTCAACAGTGTGCATATGTGTGTGTATGTGCGTGCGCGTGTGTCTGTGTGTGTGTAGAACCACGGACGAATTCGCGAACCACCATGGACGCCTCCACTTCCTCCGCCCCGGGATTCACAGGCTCCGCCCTACCAGGACCAGAAGCGCAGGCCGCCCCCGCTTCCGCCCGGCGTCTATACATGGGATCTGGAATCCGAACTCAGGACCTTCCGCCTGCAAGGCAGAGGCTTAACCCTTGAGCCACCTCTCCAGCCCTGAATATACTCTTATAGCAAGACTCTAACAGGTTTTTATCTCTAGCCGGTGGGTGATATCCAATACCCATCTGGATGGAGTGAAGGGCATTGCAGGAGCAGCAAAACTGAAAAAAATAAATCAACAAACCATAATCCAGAACATCAGAGACTCTATATCAACCACCTGGAACTAAGCCAGCCTAATTTCTCACCATCCTGAAGCTCAGGGAAATTTGCAGAAGAGGGGCCAGTAAGATTGTAAGAGCACAAGGATAGGAGGAGTAATGATATGCAAGATACTCCACACGAGTTAGGGCCGAAGCAATCATAATTGGACTTTGCATACCCTGCGCAATGTCCAACACACTGTTGACCCTACAAAGTCTAGCATTTGCTAAAGGCACTAGGATCCTTAGCGGCAAGGGATTGACAGCCACAGTCATGTTTCTATGCTTAAAGGGAACACAGGAAAGGGTTCTGGGAAATGCCACTGGGTCCTTGCACCTCATGGGAGAGGAGGACCCAGAGGAGAGTTTGGCATGCACATTAAAGGATGCTCCAGGGATGGAAAGGGAAGGCACTGGGGGAGGGGGAGGGAAGGGGGAGGGGACGGGGACACAGGGGGGTGGGGGGAGGGAGGGAAGGGACTGGTGTACCTGTTAAGTTTGTATGAATGGAAATAAAATATATATCTGTATACATATAAATAAAGGACAGTAAATGGCAAGCATTGAAGAAGAAGGTATGGGGAAAAGGAACTCACATATTGGTAATTGGAGTAGTAATTAGTACAAATTTTATGGAGAAAATATGAAGGTTTCTGAAAAAAGTGAATAAATTTGACAGATTTACCACATGGTCTATCTGTGCCACTTTGAGGAATACATCCAAATTAGGTGTCATTTTCATGTTTGTTGCAGCACTGTACACAATACATGATTTAAAGAATCAACCTACATCCATGAGTGAACTGAAAAAATGTACTACAGGTACAGACATAATAACTATAATAAAAAAATCACTCTGTGTGATATTGTGGATATACACTTGTATGAATCAAGGCTGGGATTACTCCAGACTCCTGTGTAACTATGACAACAACCCTGTCATAGTTAGACAGTCTTAGCCTAGACAAATGAATATAAGTTAAACCAATCAGAAACTACCAACTGTTTTCTATCTAGAAATGCTAAGGTTATATTATTATTATTTTGTAGCATATTTTTTTAAATCTGGCATCTTGAAACTATTTACTTTATTTTCTAAATGTCAGTAATACTCCAAAGCTGCATCAAGTAAGACTACGCGTTAGTGCTGCTGCAAATCAGTGAAGAGTATGTTCACAGGATGCAGAAATGCCTCAGCGGAGCAACAATATTAGAGAAAAGCCATTCATGGAGAACATATGCTGTCTCTGGAATGAAAGCAATTCCATTAGTACATGGTCCAGTGGGTGAAGCATACTCATTTCCCAGCTTTGATTCCTTCCTTAGATTAAGTTTTTGTGAGAGGCAGGGCCCAAGAACATGATGTTAATTCACTGAATATTTTTTTGTTTTTTTTTTTAATCTGGTTATTTTTTTAACAAACTCAATTTCAGTATCAGTAAACTGGTAACTTCACTTAAACATGAGCTTTCTTTTTCTTTTGCACTGCAGATAAACTCTTGGGTTGTCTACTGTGTTATCCAGCATTTATAAGAAGGTAATTCCAAAATTTAACCCCATTCTGTAAAAGTAAGCCAATTAAGAGATTGGCCAGCAATTGCAAGACACAAAACATGTTCTCCTAGAAGAGTAGAACATCTGTGTGACAAATACGTTCATTTGCTAAACTACTATGTGGGCCCCTAGCTACTCATTTTTACTAAAAAGTAATTAACTAAGCACAATAGAATAGTTACAAGTCTATTAGGAAAGTTTCATGGGAATTTAAATAAATTAGCTATGATTAGAACTAATGAAATCTCTACTAGCACCAGGTTTAATTGCAGAAGTTTCTCAGAAAACATGTTCAATAATTTCTATAGGAAATCTGAAAGCTATTAAATTAATGTCCAAGTGCATTAAAGTCAGAGTTAAATTAAAATTCCCCAAATTGAAACATTGTACCTTGAGATGCATGAGCTGATATTTTGCTTCAGGATCAAAGCAAAAAGTTCCAGTGTTAACCACATTAAAACTATAACTAGTCTGAAGAGTGGTGACAGACAAAATGTAGAAAGGAAACATGCATGAAATCAGAAGAGATAGGTCAGTTCAAAATGATGAAATAAGGACTGTGGCAGTTATTTTTAATTGTCAACATGACAGAATCTAGCATTACCTAGGACACATGTCTACAAATATACCTGTGAGAAATTATTTAGTGGAGGTTTAGTCTCCCTAGATACATCTGTGAGAGATGATGTTGATTAGGTTAATTGAGGTGGAAATACCCATCCTAGAAGTGGGAAACACACTCCTTGACTTCTGCACTCCAGTGAAAAAGAGAAAAATCTACTGAGCAGCAGCATTAATCCGTCTCCCAGCTGCTTCCATCTCCTGCCCCTTTGACTTTCCCATAACAGGCTGTATCATTAAACTTGGAGGAAAGTAAATGCTTTCTCTTGTATGTTGTTCTCCCAGCAGATTATTTCACAGCAACAGGAAAAGTAACTAATGTATAGCAGTGAGACGGCCAAATACATGCACTTTAAAGTGGATGTGATTTGTAAGTGCATGTGAGAAATTAACTATAAGATATTTAAAACTATAAATGGCCATTTCTTTTCCCTGGTCAAGACATTCTTTTCAGAAAAAATACATGGAAATAAAATAAGAGAAAAAATAACAATATAAATAGTAATTATCACTATTTCCAACCTGAAACCACTGATATGTGCATAAATATCTAGCCTTTCATGAATGTAAGCAAAGTTACTTGTGTTAATTTGATATAGTGCCTAATTAAGAAGGAAGAATCAAGTGAAAACACTCTTATTTGTGAAATGATTTTTCCGACAGGATTATTTCTGCATTTAGGCAGAATTACTAATTTTTGCAATCACATTTTAAGAACTAATGAGGAGCAATTCTGAAAGTTTTAATAAGTTAGAAAATATTTTATTATCATTATAGTTCAGCTAAAGTACAGAATTCATTTCACACTCATAATTAGTGAGGAATTGGTTTAATAACATGATTTATTTTAATATAACATAAACCCATATTAAAACAGAAAAGCAATATGAAAGATCATTTTAGATGAATGCATTACAGTCTGAGAAAATATTAAATCATTTCCTATTTAAGTACTCCATTTCTTTGTTTGGGCAGGGATAATATCAATCTTGAAATATATATATATTACTTTAATATGTGGAACACTTTGATGTTCAAATGATTAAATTTTAAATGCAATCATTCAAAATAAAATCATTCAAAAATTCAGCATTAAGGAGGCTCATTCCTGAAGAAGATGTAAACATTACCATCCCTTCTAAGGCCCAGAGAACACTGAGGAAGGAGAGACAGAAAGAGTACAAGAGATGAAAGACAGTCAGAAAGATCATGGTCTGGACATAACACAGCCATTGTGATCAGGAACTTGAGCATCTACCAGTGCCTGCTTTGGATCTGTACAAGAAAGAGCCTGTCGCCAGTTAGATATGGATGGAGGAGTGATCCAGGAAGCCCTGTACCTTCCTGTTAAGCCATGCAACTGTTTGCTACTGATAGATTCCGGATCTATATGAGTCAACTGTGCACATACTGGTGATCACACCTGGTTCCAATACATAAATCCAATTCAATGTTAGCACAGATGACCTTGACTAAACCAATGGGACAAAACGCACACATACACACACACACACACACACACACACACACACACACACACACAATAAATAAATAAATACTATAAACCTAGGAAAGGAATGATTGAATTGAGATGGAGGAGAGGTAAGAGAGGATAGAGAAGAGATCAATTTGAATATACTACACAAACATACAAAATTGTCAAAGAATAAACTTCAAAAAAATAAAACATTGAAATTATAAAAACAAATCTAGAAAAAAATGCTTTAGGAAAAGGAGTGATGGTAAAATTCGGCATGCTATAACTGTGTGTTTATTTAAGAATAGTTGAATTTCAAACATGTTTGAGCTTCTCCAGAGGATGAATAATCAGGTTTACAATCCACAACATCTGGAACTGGAAAACTCAGCTGACTACACAAGGAATTTCTTCATGCTAAATTTTACAATGACATCGATGGGAATTTTCAGGACAAGAAAGCTGTGAGTGTCCTTGGTGGCATTACTATATCACTATTGCTATTTTAATGCAGCTGAACTTTCTAGCTCCCCATTATTAAGTCAGGGATATAAATAAAGCTATTATTTTTTCAGGGACTATTGAATGTTCCTCTGGCTTATAACCTTAAAATGGTCTGGTTTGGCCTTAGGATAGCATTTGAGAACATAGACTTTATTTTTTTAATACACATGCTTCAGGCAGGTTTTTTAAAAAGAGCACTTCTCTTTGTATATTCAGAAAATCTGCAAAGGAAATAGTTTGCAAACTTAAGTCTCAAAAGAAGAATTTTGACCTTTGGAGTGAAGATGAGTATATAAAAATAGAAATTGGTTTTCATCTAGGTTGGCTGTACTTGTGTGACTGAAGTCTTGCTGAGATAAAATATCAGTGGTTAGTTACACCACTAATCAAAGCAGCTCCCATCCCTTCACCCAAGATCCATCAATGTTGTAGTTCTCCTGCTGATAAATTACCATATTGATTTATAAACTTTTTATGTTAACAACTAAATAAATATTTTGTAGAATGCAAAAAGCTTCAATAGACTTTTTCTTGTGTTAAAATACATGAGCTGAAAGCTCTTGGACTACAAGCTTACTTTTCTTTCTAAGACTTACTATAAATTCATTACAAGAAGATTCAAGTTGCTTAAAACTAACATTAAGATCTAGAAATTTAATTGTTTCCAGTAATGGAACCATTAAAAGCTTGCATTGCAAAGAATTGAAGGTATAACAGCCTGGAGAAACAGTCATGAAAAGACAGAACACAGGAAAGGGGAATTCTATCCATACTCTTAAGATGTTAGGTTTTAGTGACAGATTCTTAGGTATTTTGCAGAGCAGACAGTTATGTGCTCATGAAATTATCTCATGAAATTTTAAATATCATGTGTGTGTGTGTGTTTGTACATGTGAGTTTTACTGAGAATGCAATCCTTGGTCTTAGGCCTCCTATATTTCAAGTATGTTGCCATTGGAAACCACCCTTATATAAGAAATTCTTAGTTATGATAAGGGAAGTGTGTTTTCATTTTGCATAGGCTCCTTAAGTTATGTAAGTCTGTGTGAAAAGGTAACTTACATATATTATCTTCTAATGCCTACATTTTAATTTCTTATGAAATAACAAAACTCATTGTTAGCTTCCTAAGCATTGATAACTGTAATTCTACAAGTTTATTTTTAGATATACTTTGATATACATTAATTTTATATAATTCCTCACTGTAAAATCAAATTAATACAGTATTTACATGCTACAGGAGCTGAGTATAATTTCAAAATACTGGGCATACAGCTCTCACTAAACATTTTGAAAAAGTTTGAAATGACAGAATTTTTTTATTTTCCTGATGTTTTGAATCATTTTTATGTAGAACTAAATAATTATAATAAATTAAGTTGAATAGAATTGATTTCATTTTTCTATCAGTCTTTCCCCATGTATGTACATATCTCTATATGTATCTCTCATTTTTATATCTCTATGTGAATACATATATGGACATAAATACACAATGTAAAACAAAATCATTTGCTAAGAGTGAAACTAATTTAGGTAATATCTGCTCACTATAACTCAATTCAAAACTGAGTTATAGACACAAACAAGCAAACACAATCATCCATATCTTGCTAAATGTGACAATAAAACAGGTGATAAAAATCAATAGAAGCTAGAATACATAAATTATTACCCACATTCAGTCATTCACTTGGTAGCATTTTTAAAGATCCTTTAATCTAAAAGAGGAAGATCAGCTAGTATGTGGGCTGAGTGAGTAGTGCCTGCTACTGTGCTTTGAATGTGGTCTCACGGATCATGTTGAAATGTAATTGTCATTGTGACAGTAGAAACAGGCAAGGTATTGGGAAGTGATGATGTCATGAGAGCCCTGACATCCTTCATTACTAATACCATTAGTGTAGTTGCATAGTATTTAAAAATATTAATTTCAGCCTCCTTAAAATTCTTCTCCTGTATCTAACATATTCACTTGTTCTTTCCTCCCCTTGACAGGAAATCATGATCTTGGACTGGCCAAACCACTAAATGTGGGGTGGGTAAATACATCACTGTTCATTATAAATCATCTATTTCTAGCTGCTCTGTAATATCATCAGAAAAACACTAAAACAATTACAAAAACCTTAAATTAATTACATAAACTTAAAATGATTGCCCAGAAATTATGAAAAAGTTGCAAGCATTACCAAGTAATTAAATGATAGCTGGAACTTTATCTGGAAATAAATATGTTCCTATAAATACCTACAATAAAGAACCTTTCTTCTGAGGTTGAATTCAAGTGAGAACACATGAATTTAAGCCACCATAATCTATGAGGTTTTCATAATTTATTGGGAAAGCAATAGTGAAAGAAAGCAAGGTGAGACAGAAATGAAACTTTTAGTACTTCTCATTTTTTATGGTTTAGTTTTCTTTCTTTTCCTTTACCTTGCTTTTTTCTTTCCAGTTTCTGAATTTATGCATAAATACATTGTCTTCTATAAACCCTATTTGAGCAATAAATAACCACAATAGTTAAATACTTTAAAAAATAGCATATGAGAAATTAAGAACATTGAATATTGTCAACTTGAAAATTCATAATTTGATTTTCATTTTCTGCCTGACATAGTTCATTGATAGCATTTTATGGATAATTGAGTTTAAAAACATAATTTTCATAGTAATTATGGTCATTAAAGTAAAATAGAACAGTCTTTATTCTAGAAAAAATTGCCAAATTGAAGAAATTATATATATTACCAATATAACCATTATCAAATAAATATTTTACATAACTTTCAATGGTTGTAAAACTAAGCTTCTATTGTATTTTAGAAGTTTATAATCTGTTAATGAAATTTTAAACTATTCTTTTCTAGGAGCAGATGTGGGCAACTGTAATTCACAAATGGAACCTAGTATGTGTGCATAGTTCAGGGTCAGCAAGATAGCTTAGTAGGTAGTCACTTGCTTGACTTGCTGACCTGAGTTCAGTCTTTAGAAATCATATGGAGGAGGAAAGATCATAATTTTGAAAGCTGTACTCTGACCTCCACTTGTAAACCATGTTCCTATGCTCTCCCCTCTCCTCCCCCTCCTCCCTTTATCTCCCCTCTCCTTTCACTCTATCTCAGAATAAATAAGCTATTAAAACAATTTCCGTACCATTGGTTTGTTATCATACTTTAATTTCTATCCACGTTTCCATCTTAACTAAATGTAAGAATCAAGTAACTTCCAGAATATAAACAAAAGTCCATGAAGTTGGCTAGTCCTTGTGCTATGCTCTCACCTGCTAATCTACCTGAAACATACTGCTCCACTAGTTGATGCCATCTTAAATCTCTGAGACACTAGAATATTTCTCTCATTGTCTAGAATGTTTTCCATTGGAGGTTTCCACAATGCTACTCTAATTTGCTTTATTTCTCTATCTTTTATCATTAAGTGAAAAAGATAAGTACATGTGTTTATAGATATTCAGACATTGTGATGATCATTAACATATCTGGCATGTCAAATACTCTTTCTGGGGAGAACAGCTGTTTACACTCAGTTCGATGTAAAAAAAGTGCATTCAATGAAGATTTATTTCTATTTATTTCTCCTCTGGGCTGAGGAGCATGCTCAGCAATTGAAGCACTGGCCTCAAGCAAAATGATCATAGTTTGAATCCCTAGATCCTAATTAAAAATGCTGGCTGCCATGCAAGTTTTCTTGTATTTGCAGCTTCAAGGATCAATCCTTTAAACATTCAGAGCAACCTGGCTAGCCATACCAGCCAGCAAGGCATGCTCTGAATTACCCAGTAGTTACATGGAGTAGTTGGGTGGAAGTGTGATGATTAGGCATTTTGTGACTTCCCCATGCACCCACACTCACGTGTACATTTGCTGATGTATGCAAGATATACATGCAATTATACATACCCCATGCATATATTAAAAAGTCTTATTCTGCAGTCTGAGACTTTTTTATTTTTAAATTCCTACTCATCTCAGTGTCCAGTCAACGTGCATTTCTTATGCGTTCATGTATTCATTCAGAAACACAAAGCATTTGTTGCTGTATGATTGTCTTATTTCATCTAACATGATCTATTCCATAGTCAACTATGTGGCTTCCGATGATACAATTTTCATATTCTTGAAGCTGAGAAAGTATACATTTATAAAAAAGGTCATATTGTCTTTTAGTAGCAAATCCTGTCACAAATAGGACACAGAACATGATGGTATGAGATACTAATAGATGCGATGTTAATAAATATTAAAAAATAGTAAAGAATATATGAGGATGAGAGAGGAGGGCTGTGGAAGCAGAGAGGCAAGGGCATAAGCTCTGTGTGTTTGCATAAGAAAAATGCTTAATAAATAAAGCTTGTAGATCTCTTATCTCATGCAGTTTAATTTTATTTAGTTCCAAGAGACAATGAAATTTATTCATATAGCTGAACCCAAAATACTATAAATTTCATTACTTAAATTTTCTTGTTGTCAGTTTTTGAAACATGATGTTTTATGAATGTGGTGCTTTTTGTTCATTGGTCTATATCTCTATATTTTTTCCACAGCTCCTACTATTGATAACTATTATTTTTCTCCATTTATTTGAGCTTTTTAATATTTTAAGAATTTATATACAATGAAATTATGTAATAGTTTGCTTCTATGTATGGTTTATTTTAACAAATTCCTTTGACATCAATATTTTTCCAATTTGGTTTAATGTATTCTTATTGTATACATATTAATATATCATATAGATATATTGCATTGTACATACAATATATAATGCAATGCTGCATGAGTTTTATTCAATATATTATATATATGTATCTATATATAGTGTTCATGTGTTTGTGCTGCACATGCTACAGAACACATGTGACGGGTCAAAGAGCAACTGTTGTGTTGATCCATTCGAGCTCCAGGGATTAAACGTAGGTTGTCAACTTTTTCAGCAAGCACCTTTATCTGCTGAACCATATCTCTGACACACTGTGTCAGATTTTAAGTGTTTTTGGGTGTGAGTTAATCAGACTGAAACACATACACACTGAATTTTTTATAACAATTTGCCGAATGATTTTTGTTCATACTTGTAACTTAGGGTAACTCCAGTACTTGGATAATGTTAAAAATGGCACTATGACTATGGGAATGCAGATATGTACTTAACAACTTGATTTTAAATTATTTCCATATATATTTGCATGTCAAATTTCTAAATTACATAATGATTACATTTTGTATTTCAAGAAATAAATACTGAACAACGAACTGAATACTTGAACAAACATTTTGGAAGAAAGCATACATGGTCAAGAGATCATGTTTAACTTGACTGATCCAATTGGGGCATGAAAATTAAAACCTGATGTGATATTACCTCATACCTGTCCAAATGGACTAATAAAAATGATAGAAGCTGGCAATGGTAAGTGAAGATGAAGCAAAGGAAACCATTGGACACTGGTTTTTATTAATGAATGCAAGTGGGAAATGCATATTATACATTTGGATGCTGGAATTTTTTATTATGGGAAACAACAGAATTACTTCTCTTATTATCTTCTGTTCCATTCTATAATACAGCCTCAAAATCTTCCCTGATCAAATAAATTAATTTCCTCTCTCCATCTCCCTCTCTCTTTCTCTCCTTCTCCTATCCCCATTTCATCTTTCTCCCTTCTTCATTTCTTCCTTTATTCATTATTCTTCCTCTCCTTCTCTTTCTCTAGTCTTTAGTTTTCTTAATTTTCATCCTGTCTCTGTTCTGAAAATTATTTATATTTTAATATGTTAAGTAGACATAATGTGTCATTAGCAAAAGTGAAAATATTTTGTTTGTTGAGAAAATAGGATTGGAGAGATGGCTCAAAAGGTTAAGACTCTGCCTTACAAACAAAAGTTCCACAGGTTGGATCCCAGGTCCCTTGTAAAAATGCCAGTAGTGGCCTGTGCTTCCTGCCCTGGTGGATGGAATGAGGAACTCTTGGAGGGAAAGATAAAGGAGGTAGAAGCAATCCAGGATGATGCCCAAAGTCACCTTTGGCCCTCCACAGGGACACACTGTACCTTCTGACAGACACATAATAAATAAATGAAATTTAAAAGAAAATGAACAAAATATTTTTATAATATAGCCTTCAACAATTATATAAATCTTTTCCTAAAAATGTATTAAAATATACATATAATTTTATGTTAAGAAGGAATACAGTCATTACAATGTCTGATAAAATATTAGCAGCAATTTTCTAAATATGTTAGATTTCCAGGCTCTGCCTTCCAGGGCTAGATACAGACTGCTGCCTTTTCTGCCTGGTGCTTTTATATAAGATCCTTGGTCTGAACTCAGGTCCTTCTGCTTATAAGTCAGAGTTTTAACTTCTAAGGTATCTCTCCAGTAAGATGATGAGTTCTTACATTTTATTTATACAAGAACACAATGTATGTTTGTGTACATTAGGCACTAAATTTTATTGTATCTCCACAATGCAGATATAAAAACCAAATATGACTTAATCCCAAAATTACCCAAGATCAAAATCAATAGAAAGCTGGTGGATGGTTCAGAATTGTCTCACTAACACTTCTAATTTCAATTTCCTTATTTTTTCTTTTCTATTTTATCTGCTGGGTTCAGAGAAAATATGTCAATGCTAGCTCAAAAATAAGACCAATTATCAGAAGAAGGCAGATTTTCTTTCTAAATGTGCACATGAAGTTTTTCCTAAAATCATTCAATAGTCATAGAATATAATATGAAGGAAACATCACCAACGTTCCTCAATTTTTAATCTTATCCTTGCTGTGGGCTAAATATAAAAGAAAGGAAAAACAGAGGAAACGGAGCATTAAATCCCCTGTTCTCTCTTGCTCTTCATCATTAATTGACTTGTGGACAACATTGAGTTGCATCCTATTTTTCCTTTTCATTCATTTCTTTTTCTTTCTATTTCTCTTAACCGCTAATAATTTCATTATTATCTGAGTATTTTATGTATGTGAATGTGCTCATATGCCACTATGTATGTGTATATTAGAGGTAATTTTGGGGAGCCAGTTCTCTTGTTCCACTCTTACATGGGTCCTGAGGATCCGCTCAGGTTGCTGGACTTACAAGTGCTTTCACCTCCTGAGCACCTTACTGCCACATCTTCGGCAATCTACTTTATTGAGGTCAAAGTTAATAAGGTAATAGTCAGCCAGAAAAGTGCTGTAATAGGAAGGTGTGCTAGGGTAAAATGATGTGGCCAACTAGTGAGGGCTCATGATCCAATTGGCATAGGTTTAAACTTAAAAAAATTCCCATGTGATCCTAATAATTATTACATAAACTGAAAAATTTATTAAAATTGTGAAACACATAGCAAAAACTATTAATTTGCTTATACAAAAGCACACTTTCTAAGTTCTCATAAAATACAGAACAAAACAGAAATTTATACTGTCATTGCATTTAAGTACATAAAATGTTTTAGAAAAGAAGACATTTAGAGCTTTCTGTTGTGTTGATCACTGCACAGACATGTATAGATGTGTGCATACTAAGTGAATTTGCATGTTTTTTATTGCATGCATGCATATTGTATATGTTATTCGTATTCTGTAGGACTGTATCTATTGTACAGTACAAAATCTTTAAATTGAGCAAACATAATTCAGAAAAGGAGCTCCCCACATACTTTATTCAATGTCATCTCTTTGATTTCTCTTCTGACAGTTTTAATTTCATCGCCTTCATAGAAACTCATGGATCATTGAAGAAATATAGAAATATATGTCCGTTCTGGCCATCATTAAAGGAATAGCTTTTAAAAAATGAATGACTAGTTGGAAGAAATATTTTATTCATGCCATTTAATCTAAATTATGATTTCTTTTATTTTAAACTTTATTCATTCATTTTGTGTGTGTGCATGTGTGTATGTGCATGTGTATGTGTGTGTGTGTGTGTGTGTGTGTGTGTGTGTGTATCAGAGGACACATGTGTCTCTGTGGAGGACCAAGGGTGACTTTGGTAATTGTCTTGGTTTGAGAAGTGTCCTCCACAGTCTCATGTGCTTGGCAAGGTCATGGCACCTTGAGAGGTGGAGCCTTGCTGGAGTAAGGCAGTGACAAGCGATGGGACTTCAGGTGAATTAGTCCCACCCTACCTCTAGGAGTCCTCTGCCTTTGTAGAAAGCATTCTTGGAGCTCTTAGCCTCTAAAATGTTTGCAGTGATGTAGCCTCCTCCACCTTTGACCAGCCAGCCATACCACCTCCACCATGAGATATTGTGTCTCCCCTCTGGAAAGTTAAGCTATTTCCCCTTCTCCCTTAAGTTGTTTGACTTTGGGTGCTGTCTCACAACAATAGTTAGAAATAACCATTACAAAATACATCCTGGATTGTTTTTACCTCCTCCTTGCTTCACTCTGAGATTTCTCAGGCTCTGCCCACCAGGGCCAAAAGTACAGACTACTACTGTTTTTGCCTGGCATTTTCACATGGGACCTGGGATCCAAACTCAAGACTTTCTTTGTGAGAGACAGAGCCTAACACTCTTGAGCCATCTTTCCATGCCCATAAATTATGAACTCTTAAAGTCAATGAAATCTCAATAGTACTAAACTATATTAGAAAGTTGAAATTTGACAATAATGCATCATCTTAAGCATTCACTCTATACTCATTGTATGGAACCAAAAGACTTTTCAGTCATTGATCCTAAGCACTTTGTCCTGCTAAACTCATTAGAAATGAAGGATCTGAAGTAGTAGTTAAAGAAGACAAATGGGGAAATATATATTACTCTCAATGTAAATACTAAGAATGAACCAAAGTTCAAAATCTTTTCATTTAAAAAAATGAGCTATTATTTCAACTCATAGCCTTGAACTATGAGTTGGACTATATCCTATAATTATTTTAATCAGAGTAAACACAGCACAAACAAAATTAGAAGCATGGGAATAACATCCTGTGAATGTTACTACTAATGTTCATCCTGACATTTTGGGAGGAAGGCCTGCACACACACCAGAGAGGTATTACCTTGATTGCATTAATTAATGTGGGAGGAAACAGCCCAAAACTATGCAGGAGTATTCTCAAGGTAGGTAGTCTGGGAGAATGAAAAGTTAATGACAGCTAGCTCAGCATAGGCCAGCATCAATTCATTACTGCATTTATTAATTACGCTTTATTCTTTCTATGAATGCAATGTGAGCAGCTGCTGTAAGAATCTGTGGATGCAATAAGAGCAGCTGCTATAAGCACTTGCTGCTGTAAGTCCCTGCAATGATAGACTATAACCTTTAATTTTGAAATGATTAAACCCCTTTTTACCTACATTGCTTGGATCGTGTATTTTGTGGCAATGCATTACAAAACTAAAACACCCACCAAAAAAGTAAAATTCATAATAAAATAAACAAAAATCCATTGTAACAAACAAAAGATTATAATTCACAGATACCTTTGAAGATTTACTGCTAATAAAAATAGGAAATATTCAATACCTTCACTCATATAATTTATTAAAAACAGAATTGGTACAATTGGTACAATTGGTAAATTTGGCTACATATTAGAAAAGTTAAAAAAAGTTTCACACACAAATGTTAGAATAAATATGTAAACATGAACCTCTCATTTGTTTTCAGAAGCAAAACAAATAGGGCACTTTTCAAAACAGTACTGCAATTAGTCCTGCAATGACACGTTTATATATTTCCATCCAGAAATGAAAGAACATATTTAAAAAAGTGACTTTCAATCAAGAATATTCAACTTAGCTTTGCTTATAATATTTCAGAAGTTTTCAATGTCTCTAAACAGGATAAACAGTAATTCATTTTATTCCTATAGAGCCAAACAATATTTAAGAAGTGATAAAATAAATGATAACTTGGTGGTACAATGTGGATACATACATTAAACTTAAGAAACAATACACAGAAGGAACAATTTGATATTTCTATTTATTAAAAGTCTGAATCTAATTATATCATGACAGAAATCAGAAAAATATCCTTAGACAGAGAGTGGGTAACTCTAGAAGGGACATGTTGGAAAGTTGTCATGAGGAATATAAGCCTGTTCTGTACTTTTCACATGCTAATATGTACAACTTTTAAAACTCAAAACAGTAAATAAAATATTTGAATAATGCATATGCTAATTTATGAACACAAATTCCTTAAAAGTAGGGATTCAGCTTATGTAAAACAAGGATAAGTGAAGTACTCATACATTTAGACAACAAAAATCCATAAAAATAAACATTTATTGAAAAATGAACTAAAAATAACCCAGAGAAATAAAACCAAGATAGCAGAAAGAACATAAAAAAGACCAGATTAATGACATGAAAAGATCAAAGAAAACAAAAATCTTCAGAAAGATTTAAGAAATAAGAAAATATAGTCTGTTAGCTAAAACATAAGATGTAAGAAAGTTCTGAATTGTGGTTTGTTGATTTTTTTTTTTTCAGTTTTGCTGCTCCTGTACCACCATTAGCTCCATCCTGATGGGTATTGGATGTCACCCCCTGGCCAGAGATAAAAGGCTGTTAAAACAGAATCTTATCATAAGAGTAGATGCAAAGGTAGATGGAATAAGAGTAGGAGACCGCTGTGAGGGGGGATCAGTCTCCCATTTGCAGGATGGTTACCATCTATCTGCCAGACCCTATGACTAGTGAGATCAAACCTCATCAGTGACAAGTGACCAGGAAGGAAAGTCTGAGAGCTTAACCAGATGTCTCACTACTTACTTGCAGTACTTGATGGTGGCCTATTTTCTCTGTTGTAGCATGATCTCCTCTCTCCTTGTTGCTGGTGGGGCCCTCCTTCCCCTTGCCTCCTGTTCATAATTTTTGCAATTACTGTAGTTATTACAGAAATTTATCTTTGAGTGTGTCACTAAGTGGGTTTGGTACTAGGATCCACCTAATAGGGAGTACATATGGCGCTTAATTTTCTGTATCTGGGATACTTCACTCAATACATCAACCACCTGGAAACAGGCCAACCTAGTCTCTCCCCATTCTAAAGCTCAGGGAAATTTGCACAAGAGGGGGCTGTAAGATTGTAAGAGTTTAAAGATGGGGAGGAGCAACAAAATGCAAGATACTCCACACAGGTTAGGGCCAAAGTAATCATAATAGGACTTTGCATGACCTGTGCAATGACCAACATATCATTGACCCCCCCCCAAAGTCTAGCATGGATCACAGGCACTAGGATCCTTAGAGGCAAGGGATTAACAGCCACAGTAGTGTTCCTATACTAAGGGAGAACACAAAAAAGAGCTCTAGGCGATGCTACCAAGTCCTTACACCTCATCAGATAGGAGGACTCAGAGGGAAGTTTGACATGCACACTAAAGGATGCTCCAGGAACGGGAGGGGGGTGGAGAAAAAGGGGGAGGATTGGGAGAAAGGGAAGGAGTGGGGAAAAGATTGAAGGGAGCAAGGGGATCTAGGGAGGGGTAGAGGGAGGGAGAGGAATGGGGTACTTATCAACTTTGTATGAGTGGAAGAAAAAAATAAAAATAAAAGATATAAGAAAGTAACAATAATATTGGAGAAATGACTCAGGGCTTAAAGCCTCTGCCTCTCAACCAGAAGAATCTGAGTTCTGATCCCAGATTCTATGTAAAAGCCCCAGGCAAAAATGGTGTTAGCCTGCACTCCTCGCTCTTGATGGAGATTGCAAACCTCCAGAGCAAAGCAAAAAGAAGGTAGAGCAATCTAGGATGACTGTTGAAGTCAGCTTTGGGACTCCACAGGCAAATGCATGCACACACACACATGTGCACGTGTGTACACACTCACACACACACAATGCAAAAATAGAAGTGGGTAATCAGTCGAAAAACATTTTAGCAGACAATTGATATGTTTAGAGAGCAAACTTCGGGTGGGGAAAATAGTACAAAAAGATAGAAAAGCAAAATTAATTCCATCTGGATAAATGTCATTAGTTAATATTTGTGAACACTACAGCCCATGAACAATGTGAAAGAGTATCTCAAAAGAGACAATGTTTAAGGAATTAAACTTTGAGGCTGGAGATACAAATCAGTGGTTAAATCCTTTGCACCTCAAGCAAAATAACTTGATTTTTTATTTCCAGTAAGAGTATAAAATGCCAGATATGTGTGGTGGTCTGCCTACAATTTTAACCTTGTAGAGTCTGGGACTCTCCAGAGCAAGCTAGGTAGTCTACCCATAATGGTCTACATTAAGTTTAATTAGAGAACCAGACGCACAACACTAAAGTGGTAAAGCAAACAAGAATGATCCCAATATTACCCTAGGGCCTCACAGATGTACACTGAAGTACACTCATTACATATACCTGCACATACACATGCACACACCTAAATGCAATGCATTTATATAAGTACATGTATCCCATGCACATACATATGAAAGAAAGCCAAAATACTACACGGATACAAACTGGATGATTATATCAAGCCACTTGTATATACATAATGCTAAAGCAACAGGACATGTTTCAAACACAAATCATGATAATTTTGCACAAAATTCCAAAAAAAACTATCATGATGTGACAGTGATTTACAACATGGTCATTTCTTGCAAATTCAATTCTGAGAAGTTAATTCAGCCACAAAGCTTTTGACCCATACACTATAATATAGTTTCCAGCCAAACGATGATTTCAAATATAAAGTAAGGTCAGAAAAGAAAACAAATCCATTTTTATTATTTTACTCATTCCCATAAGAAAGCTACTTGATCAAATTTATAAAAGGAATGAGTGCAAGATTCTTTGTTGTTGGACTATGATCAACACAAAATCTGTACCTTTCTCCCACATTTTTCTTCTAACTCAGTGTTCTCTGAGCATAGTGAGCACAGCTGTCTCAAGTCACAGCAATGTATGATAACCACAAGTAAGCGTTCAGGGACAGACATATGACTCAGATGATCATTTCACAGCTCTGAGTTTAAGAAAATCATAAGGGCAGGGTTGAAATCCAAGATAGCAGACTGTTTCTAAGAAGAGGAAAACATGCCAGGGCCAAGACCATAAAGAGCATTGGGAAGGATCATGACTCGAATATCAGTTGTCCCCCACATGCTCATGTATTTGAACCCTCAGTAGATGTTTGGAAATGTTGCAGTGCCTTTAGGTGGTGGAGCCTTGCTAAAGGTTGGCCCCACCCTGCTTCCTGTTAAAGTCGGCTCTTGCAGTCTGCTGCTAACTCTTTACGATGGACGTGATCTCAGCTACTTCCAATTTCTGCTATTCAGTCATGCCTTTTCCATCGTAATGGACTTTGTTTCCCTTCTGGAACCCATAAAGAAAAAAAAAACAAAAACAAAAAACAAAAAAGCCCTCACTTTTCTTCCTTTAGGTTGCTTTACCTTGAGGGCTGTCTCACAGCATCAACTGAAAGAGTACCCGAGATGGGAGGTGACTAAGCAATTACCTGCATCTCACAGTAGCCAGACATGTTTACATTTTGATTTTGGAATACTAGGCTGCATAATTTTGAGGAAGCGCATGTCAATAGTTTTTAAGCTATCTGTTGGTTATTTTACTTGGCATCTCTACCAAAGTAACAGAGATTTGCATGAAAAATAATTCTATAAAATATACTCTGCATGTAATACCAGTGTCTCTTTATGTCTCAAATAAGGATGGATCTTGAATCATGATTATAGAATATTTAGTCATCATTGAGTTAGGAAATTTCTAATATATCCCAAGAAGCTTTATGACACATCTCAAATTTTATCTCATTTCACACACTGATGAGTAATAATTGGTGCAGCATTGAACAAATAGAAGATTAACTTATTCATTTTTGAAAACTTAACTCCAAATTGTACAGAGCTATGAAGATGATCTGGCACACATTTAACCTATATAGACAAGGAAGGAGGTAAAAAGACTGGCAGATATATTAACAAAATTTACCAAAAATAACTAATTTAAAAATTCAGCTTGTGTATGGTATTATTTATTATTTGTATTACACTGAGGTTCAATAAAATTTGACCAGTTTCTTTTCAATGTCCGATAAAAGACAGAGTGGGGCTATATAAAATAGGTCACAACATATGGGATCATTGATCTACATTCCTGTTGAGAGATGAACATGGAATGACTAAGAATGGGAAAACTCATTGAGATCCTTTCCTGAGTCATTATTCCAACACCAGGAATGTGGCCATCAGTCTTAACAGGGTACCTCTGTTACCCAGAATTTATACATTATCAATGATCAAGAAATATTTAATAAATACTTCAGAGTAAATGCTGAATAAACTACCAACCATGTTGTCAAATTGGAAAAATAAATTATCAATGGAGTTCTATTTAATATCTGTCACTTCTGAATCTATTCATTATTAAATTCCACTTCTGAATAAATCCCTAATAAAATTTGTTTTTTCACAATTGTTTAATAAATCTAGTATGACTTGTCTTTTCTTCCATCAATCATTTTCTTTATCTTTTCAATAAATATAAAATATTAATAGCTTGTTCTGCTGCTAACAACTTTATGCATCTTATGAGCAAACTATTCTCCATGCCCTTAATATGAAATATGATGATGAAGTGTGGATGTGTACTAAGAAAGAAATCAAGGATTTTAATGAATCTTAGTGATAGCTTTGATTCATACACAATTTAGTTAGTCTTTCAATTAGAGTAAAATTTCATCTGCTGACTTTAATGTTCATACAACCTTGTATTCTTTGGCTATGAATGTTTATTTTTGATGTGTGTGTGTGTGTGTGTGTGTGTGTGTGTGTGTGTGTGTGTGTGACATTGTGTGTGTGTAAGTCGGAGGACATCTCATGGGAGTCAGTTTTCTTTTCCAGCATGTGTTCCTCGCATCAAACTCAGGTTATTAGAATTAAAGATCCTTTGTGTCAATTCACCATCCTTACTCTGGTTTCTGGATGAAATTTAACAGAAGCTCTTCCTTTCTGACATGACTGTGCACTCTCTCTAGTTCACTTCTCTCATCTCTGCCTCTTGTCCCCATTTAATCAGACTGTTTTTTCACGTTCTCAAGAGCACTGAGCACAGCCTCTGCTGCAGCTCCTATTCACTGCTCGCCCTTTTACTTTTCTCAGAAGAGCAAAGAAACATACAAAAAAATAATCAAGTAGATGACTGTCTTTTTAAAAATGCTTAATGTTTTATGCTTAAACTCTACACTGAGAGGATAAGTATTTTGTGAAGTTCTTTCACTGGACATATTTTGTTTATCTTGATCACAAGCTTGTGCATGCCAAGGCTTCCTGATTTCACAGATAGACATTGTTTAGTTACCTTGCCTTTTGTTGTGAGACAACACTCAAAGTCAGGCAGAAATGAAGATTCATTTGACTTAAGGTTCCAGAGGAGATATTGTCCATTGCTATTGAAATCATATAGCAGAAGGCATAGGAAAGGGAAAAGCAGTAGGACGGTTCAAGTCACATCAGTCATCATGCGTAACAAGGCCAGGAGATCAAACCTCAAGTTCTGTCCCGTTAAGATGCTTTTCTACAGACAGCACCCACTGCACCTAAAAGTACCATAATCTTCCCAAACATTAACAGAGCAGAGGTTCAAGCTCATGAGCCAGTCAGGGACAACTCACCTACAAAACCATGATGATAATGTTTAAGAGGATGAATCACTTGCCAGAATCATGCTACCAGGAAGTGGCAATAGAATCTCAGTTTTCTGTGTCATGATCCACCCTAACACCCCATTAGTGGTATCAGGTGATCATGGTTTCTGTAATGCAAAAGCTATATTATGACTGGGTTCTAATCAGCTTCCTAAGCTAGCAGAGGCTTAGAGTACGGATCCCATTCAAGTCTTTCTTCACCATGCTTCCATTTTCCAAACACTGACAGCATAATCTGTCTCGCGGCACTGATGATTTAGGTATAGCATTTTTAATTTCATTTTAAAATTATAATATACAAGTATAATTGAATATTAATGTTCAGGTGGATTACAATTTTACATTGTATCACTATGAAACTCAGAAGACAGGCTGAAAACAGGTGCTCTCCAGACTGCAATTTCTAAAATAGCTAACAAATCTCCCATGAACAAGCCCTTGACACATGAACCTGTCTGTCAACACCCCGTAGCTGTCAACTGAGTCCTTTCTCCTGCTCTCAGGGATTCTCCCACTTGAGCTATTACCCGCCTGCCCTGATCAGCCAAATAACAGATGACAACCATGGAAGCACAAGACCTGCAATCCAAAGCCAGAACCTTCACACTCTCCAGTTCTACTTCAGCTCCTTGCCAGAACCTTCACACTCTCCAGTTCCACCTCAGCTCCTTGCCAGAACCTTCACACTCTCCAGTTCTACTTCAGCTCCTTGCTCTTCTCTTGCCTTACTGAATCCATCCTAAGGAATCAAACTGAAACCTCCCGCTTCACTTGCCCTCATTCTCCCTATCCATACACTTTCCTGGTGCTTCCACAAATGATCCTTTGCAGCCAGTTGAGACTCCAGCCTCTTAAACTGTAAGTCCACTATCCCATTTTTGAGCTTGCAGTTCTTTTTCTGAGCTATAAAAGCAAACTCCAGATAGCTTAAACTTGAAGGAAAAGATTTGATGATATTAATCTTAAAAAATAATAATCTTCAATATTTTTCTTGTTTTGTGAGAGTTGATTTCCTAAAATAGACAATTTTGGTAATTTAGGAATATTAGAAATATGTCTATGTTACTGTGGATGCGTGTGTTTGCATGAAGGGAAGATGGGGAATTTAAATAGTGATCATGCCTTTAAAAGACTCTCATGAGAATTCACAGACCTCAGGGTTAACTTCAGCATACTCATAAGAGCTTGGTAAAAATTACAGTGAATTCAAAGCAATTTCAAGGCTTTGGAAGCACGTTTGTTAATCACACACCTGTGAATATCTTATTTTCGCCTCCTTTGACGAGACAGTTGTCTGGATAGTGAATCAAAGCAAAGGATAAACTAGCATTGAATAGGTGTTTTATCTTCTGCAATCTTAACTCTATAAATCAGTTAATGGAGACTCGGAACTACTTTCCTCAGCCATTGTGTATAGCATTTATGTTCCTTGAAAAGGCTTTGACAGAACAACAGAAGCAGCAATCATGAAAGCTGTTACAGATCAACAAGGCAGGGAAGAACATTGCAGGGCCCTGACATAAATTTGTGGAATCAAACAGAATTGTTGAAGTACATTGTGGCTATAGTAACCAAGTCAAAAAGGGGACTGACGAGGTTATGTTATATTCTTAAGACTGAATTCCTACAAGTGAGACTTAAGGAAGAAAACAATGGGTATAGAAGACAATCTGTGAAAACAAAGTAATATGGGTCATAAGCCTCAAAATAAATAAAAGAAAAGGGCAGACATAAGGAATTACAGAACTTGAAACTTTGAACTTTAGTTGAAATTAAGCTGAAAGAGATGCTGCAATGCACATGCATGCACATGTCCCAGAGCTTTTCTATAACAGACATATATTTCATATATTTTGCTAACATCAGAAATGCACAAAAAGATCTCAAAAGTCAAGTGTTTTAATGTGTTGTCACATTCTATAATTATTTTCAGTGCTCTAAATAATTTGTATATATAGAATTTTGAAGAAATGATAACCAATCTCAACGCCCTTAATATGAAATAGAGAGGCAATTCAGATGCGTGGTCTGCATTGGCCTCACTCTAAGCACGGCAGTCACGAGACTAACAGTTCTGCAATGCATAGTAGTTGAATAAAAGAAAAGCAGCCTACCATTCTACTAATGGTAACAAACAGTTCCACTTAGATTATTTTCCATGTTGTAACAGTAAATTTTAAAATCATTTTAAATGATTACATATAAGAGTGTGAATATTACTTATCCCATTCAAGTTGATAAGGGAATGGATATTGCAGTTGACTTAGTACTTTATTATTCATGACTTGATATATAAACAGCAGAAAAATACTTCAGAATAATATGTTATTATAGTTTACCACATTAAACACAGTGTATATTACGACTAGAGATATAAAATGCCCAATTAAGAAACTCACAAATTGAGAGCAGCTATTTCCATAAAGCTTTTAGTTTTTTTCATAATTAAACCTAATACCTACCAGATTGCTCTGTGCACAGCAGACAAGTTAACTTTTTTCTGAAATACTGTTGTTTAGTATAAAACTATATTAAACATTGTTTACGACAGTCTTTTTCTATGAAGCTACTTGCAGCTGAAGCAGTTCTGAAACTCACTAATGCTTGTTTGATTCAGTCCCTACTTGTAATTCTCTTGCCTCTGCCTTCCAAATTCTGAGTTGCACACCTGTATTACTATATCTAGATTAATATATATCTATCATATTCAGTTACTTTTCTCATCACTGTGATAAAAATTCTTAAACAGAGAAAAGTTTTTTGTGACTAATTATGATAGAAAACTGCACTCTATCAGTGGCCTGGTAGGGAAGCTGTAATGAGAGTTACTCTGTTCTTGAGACAGAGTTGTTCAAATGACATTCAACAGTATTTGCCAGGCCAGGACCACAAGGGTACATAATCTTCAAAGTTCCCCACCTTGTGACTTACTTACACTAACCAGGTGTAAAATCAAGTGGCTCTACTATCTCAGATTCATACTATAATAAGCCAATATCACATCGTGAAAACAATTGAGGAACATTTTTCCTTTATGATGTGATAAAAGACCTCAAAGAATATTCTAGAGAGGAGAAAAATTGGGAGAATTAGATTACCAAAGAGTACCCACTAAACATACAGACATGAATACGCTGTAACTAAGTTTACCTGCACAAGACCTACACCAGATTGGGCCTAGTAAATAGCATAAGGAAAGAGGGCAGAATTCAGGTTGCCACCCTATCAGAGTAATTATGGATGATCAAAGCTTGCTAGAAGAATTGGTCTCTTAAGCATCATTGGTACTACCAGTGAAACATTGCTTAAACTACAGTGAGTACGTGGGCACATACAAGAAAAGATGTCTTATTGAACTCAGTGGAACACACAAAGAAGGGACACTGGACTAGGAGGGAAACTTGTTGGGAAGAAGAATAGTCTCGTGGGAGGAGATGAAAAGTAATAGGGGAAGAAAATAAAAAATCCACTGTAATTTTAATAAAAATTAAAATAAGAATGTTCTGTTATGAAGATTTAGTTAATTATTGGTGTGTGTGTATGTGTATGCATATGTGTGTGTTGGGTGTGTATTACTTTCTTTAGGTGAAAATAGCAACAATTAACAAATCTAGATAGGAAATAATATTTTAGTCTCATAATAAGACATTAACTATTATCTAAATATGGCATGCTTGTAAGATTTAGAATTAAAAATTAACATAAGAACAAATGATGCTTATATATTGCATGATTTATTAATTATTAACTGCACATATTCACGGGCAATATCTGAATACAGAAAATTAGAGTCAATTATCCAGATATTTTGCATAATTCAAATGTTTCTTGAGATCAAACACACATTCGAAAAGGTTTGATTATTATCTCAATTTCCAAGTTAAATGTGAAGATTCATATACTCTTCCTCCATTTAATGTATGCAAAATGTATCCAACAAATGAATAATATGCATTATGGAACTTATCTTGTACTGAATCAAACTGATTAGTATTATTTAGTTTTAATATAAAGGTTCTTCTTGTATGAGAAGACTCCTTTTCTACACAGCCATACACATGATGAATAACCTCCTTAGCGATAACGGGTACTATTTACAACATATACAACTATTTGGCTCACTAAAATTCATAATATTGAAAGGAAAGATTAGTGGTCATTCTCTGATATGAACACTGTTCATATAGCAGAGGGAATACTTATCACAGCAGTTCATTATGAGTTTCCATTTTTATCCCAAGTGATAAGGCATGCTTACATTCAACTGTAATGTAGCAAAACATTTCTGTACCACTCATAAAACTGAGTAGGAATTCCAAAGTATGCAGATGATAAATAACATCAGAATGTTTATATGGACTCTCTCACTTTGTGATCTCTCTCAGACATGTTATAAAGCAGATATTTCATGCTCCAGAAGTGGGTTTAAGACTGTCAGCTAAAGAAATGCAAGAGCACATCACATATGCTAAATGATTGGAGCTCACAAAGATCATGCACCTAGTGCATAAGTTACATTCAGCCTTACTTCTTTGAGTCTCAAATCACTCACTCTAAAGTATATCCTGGAAATTATCTAAAAATCATGTGAAAGGCTTGTATATATGAAAATACTTACCTTCTTATGAAAGACAGTTGGAATTCCTCAAACTGTCAATTCTAGAGAAGGATCCTTGTATGATTTTGTCTGCTATACCCTGCATCAGACTTACCAAGAGTTACAGACACATCAATAAGTAAGCATGTATGCATGTGCTTTCCCTCACCATCCCTTTATAAGCTCATTCCTGTGATGAAGTCTTCCTTTACAGACTACCAAAGGAGTTAAGAAATTGCTTTCTTTTTTAGTGGGACCCTGTGGATGTCTCATAAACAGGCATTGGGTAAGTTGGCAAAATATTGTACTATGAATGTCCACTAATGATGCCCCACTGTTTTTAAATCTCCTTCACGGTGTGGGACTGTACTAATTAAGAGCTGACATCAGCATAACTTGGGCTCCTGAGGTGCTACACAGTGAATATTAGTTGGCTCAGTGCTGTCTCAGTCGTTCTGGGATTTCTGGAGTGCTGACACTATATTTGGATCACAAGGGGAATAAAATTATACTTCATTTAAGTATTCTCTCCCTTTCATCCTGAACTGATTTGAGGCCTTTCCTAGAATGATGTTTTTAAGCACAGTCTTTGCAGGAGTAATAGGCACAGTCAGAATCTAGTCATGTTCTCAATACATTGTGTTTTTTCATTAGTATTTAAGTGACATATACGTCATGCTGAATCATTCAAAAATAAAATATGCATCATCCATCAACAAAAATACATTATAATATAATTGATAACTTTAATTGTTTACTAGTATTACTTGTATAATACTCTGTCCTTCAAAACAGAAAATTGAGGTAAAGATTTCCTGCTTAATACTTATGACCAACCAAAAGTTAATTCCTTGACCATACATGTCTATAAACAATATATACCTCATAAGCATAATTAAATCATAATTGGTTTTATTGATTATCAGAAACAAGTGAAACTATCTTTTCTATGTCATCTATTTTCTTTAAATAATGCTTTATCATGAAAAATATTGACGGATGGCCTGGAAAAAGCATGAAGGGTTAATGTACTTTCCAGGAAAGTGTGATGATCTGCAGATCTGCAGAATCCTGGGAAAAGTATGGTGTTGTGTTGTTTCATTTGTAATTCCAGTCTCAGAATGTGGAAAGAAGAGCTTCTTAGAATAGGCTGTCTAAAAAGAGGAGTCATGAGGTTGAATTCTAGGTTGGATTACAGAACCTGCCTCAGGAAAGAAGGTAGAAGAATGATGAAGGATTATTTTTAACCTCAGTCATGTAGCCACCTATGTGTGCATGCCTACACATGTGTATGCAACCAATTAGGAACATGCATGCATGTGTGTGTGTGTGTATACATATCATGTATATGGCCACATATATTTACATGTATAGCAAGTAGATAGAATCAGAAACTTTAAAATATGTTGACTGCTGCATATTTAAGTCCAATTAATTAGGCAAAACTTTAATTACACCATTAGCAAAGAAATGTTACTGATTGGACTATAAGGAACCCATCAGTAAATTAGCATTTAAAATATATCTTGTCCTATTCTTTCCATTCCTATGTCTTCTAAGTGTATGCTATATTAATAATTTCAATTTTCTATTGGAAATCATTAACTTTCCCAAGCTATTTTAATCATTTCAATTGCTCTATAATGCAACATTTTATTAAAATAACTAGCAGATATTTACAACGAAATTATAAACATGTTTTTATTAAACAGGATTGCGAACTATATAATTTCTCAAAATGATATTAGCTCAAATAAATGCTTTTCATAATATTGCTGGAACAGGTTGGCAATAAAACATTTTAGTACTATGTGCAAAGATATAGATATTCTAAATTGCTTTTATAAAAGCACATTTAAAAGGAAAATTAAATACAGTCTTGGAACACTATAAATCATTAAATAAATTTAAAGAATTATAAGAAACAGAAATTTAATTATTTTGGTGAAGCTTAATTAAATCATCTTAGAAATGTAATATTAATATCAACTTTATTGAATGAATTTAAAAATGGAAACATTTTCTAAAGCTGCTTCAACTCCCATGTAAGTATGCTTTTTCAAAATTCAAACCACTTAAATGTTTCCATTTACTTAGTTACAGATAAAGAGTACAGATAAAGGGTATAATTATTGGTAGATTTCTGGTTTTAATGGTATTAAAATGGTAATACACAACAATATTTAGAGAAAGGAAATAGATTAAACTCTACAAATATTCGTATGTTTATTCCAGAGTAGATATGTGCCACACCAGCAATCCAAATATCCATTCAAATACACCATCTCCATTCTGTCTGATGGAACATCAGTGTAGAAATTTATATGCTGACAGCTTAGGTGAACAGTCATCACAAACCCCTTCATTTCAAATACATATGTACACATGCACAGGCGCGCACATGCACGTCAAAAATTGACACTACATCCACAAAATCCAACAATGACAGACTAATTGTGTCTCATTCTGAACCCTGTCTTTTCACTATGGAAAAAAGAGGACAATTTAAATTGCTGTATCGCCTTGTTTATGAAAGAAATAATGTGGAGTATTTAGATTGCACCAGTTTATAATATAGGAAACACAGAAGAATAGAAGGAAACACTGAATTTAGTTATCTGTTCAATGTAGTTGAAATATCTATTTTAATATTTTTAGTTTTTTGCAGCATTTTGTGTGCGTGTGTGTGTGTGTGTGTGTGTGTGTGTGTGTGTGTGTGTGTGTTCATGCCCTGTGTGTATCTGTGTGTATTTGTGTATGTCAGAGGGCACTTGCTTGCCTGTGGATGCACAAGAATAACTATGAGAGTCATTCTGGATTGCCTACTCCTTTGGTTTTGCTCTAGGGTTTCCCAGGCTCTGGTTTCAAGGGCAGGAAATGAAGGCCACTGCCATATATTTTTCTTACCTATCAATGAATGCATGTTGAGCTTGTTATATTTATTTCTCGGTAATAATATTCCTCACAAATTTCACATGAATATATGTACCAACACAGTTACTCCTAAGAAATGACAACAGCCATAAGTCATTACCATAAAGGCATGAAGAAGGTGAGAAATCATTCATATTTAAGTTATCCAATAATATGTGTTACATTTGCATTTATTATTTACTTTTAGCATAGTCCTAGTAATTAAGGACCATACTGGAAATATATTGTCCAAGAACTAATGTCAGAAACTTTTCAAATTATTAACATGTTTACTTGATTCGTCATTTTTCATGACACTTTTACCATGAGTATTTGTACTTAATTTTTGTGATATTAATTCGTGATTACTAAGATGTTAAATTTAGACAAAACCAGAACTTTCATTTTATATGCTCTGTATGCTCTGTATTTGTTTCTTTATTTATCCCTTGCCCTATTCCCAAGAAGCATAATAAGCTAATAATTTATGAATTATCTAACATGAAATAGATAGTTATAGTAAATCTTCTTTTGTAAATGTTCATATAATATAAACTTCACAATTTAGTCTTAAGTCCTTAGAGGACAAGTGTTTTTATAACCTCATTTTGGAATCTATACATGTAGATACTGTATTTGCATAATCTGATGTAACAAAATTGAAACTGTTTTAGAAAAAAATATACTAATTCCTTCAGCTTACTCTCCACCACCCCCCATACAACTAAGTTGCATTCAGATATATTTATTTGGTGCATTTTCTCTTTTTCTTGGAAAAAAAAACTAAACAACAGAAGTTCTTGTGAAGGGAAAAAAAGAATCAAAGTTATGTGCTAAAGCAAAAGTGAGCACAGTAGAATAAGAAATCAGTGTAAAGGGAGATGCTGCACCTTAAAAACTTCAGTCATGAATCCTCTGAGTATTGTGCCCCAGTGACCAGGCAGTACACTTCTCTTTGCCCATGGCTACATATTTCCTCAACCAGATTTTGCCTATGTGGTCTACCTATCAGTCATTGGACGTCTAAAAAAGAGGCTGAGTCCACACTTAAAGCTATTAAAATATCTGAAGGCTAAGGAGTCAGCAAAGCTTCCCTCTGTTTCCAGTCTCCTTTAAAAGAAAGCAACAACTAGAAAATGCTACTGAGTCCTTACACCTCATCAGAGAGGAGGGCCCAGAGGAAAGTTTCACATATGCATTAGAGAATGCTCCAGGGATGGGGGAGGAGGCACTGGGAGATAGGGAGGGGAGGGGAAAGGAAGGGGAAAAGGGGGGAGGGAGCTAGGAGGTTCAGGGAGGGGTGGAGGAAGGGGGCGGGACCGGTGTACCTATTAAGTTTGTATGAGCAGAAATAAATAAATTAATTAAAAAAATAAAAAGAAAAAAGAAAAACATATATCCTGGAAAACATCACAGGGAGAAGAGGCCTAAAAAGAACCAACCAGGTTACTGTACTATAGTCAAGTCTATATGGCTACTTGCACTGAAAATGTTTTTTTTAATTCTAAATTAATGCATTCAAAAGAGGCCAACTACCTGTTTCTTAGAGCCAATGGGCCTATAGACACAAACAAATCATGGGATCTTTTCAGTGTGTGCTCAGACATGCTAATAACACATATTGTGTCTGTGCCAGTAGTTTATTCAGGTAGCATCATGTTGTTATATGATCAAACTTTCCTTTGGATGCTACAAACATTCAAATGTTCAAAAAGTCGATAAAACAAAGAGGATATTTAAAGGTTTTCTGATTCAAACTTAATTTAGTTGGTTTTAAGTATTTCTTACATTCACAACCACAGTTAAGCTTAATAACAATTATTCTTCTCTCATTATCTGATATAGACAATGAATAGCACAACAAAGCTTTCCATATATGTATTTTACAAACTTTCACAAGTAAAACATCTAAAAAATTATGTTTTCATCACCAAACTCCACAATATCATATCAACATAATAGATCAAATACAATGAAGCATCCAAATATGGAGACAAAAAATGAATAAAAACTTAATTACAGAAAAAGTTTAAGTAGCTTCTTTTAATTTTTATACTTTTAAAGACTCTAAACATAGTTTTCTGTCTCTATCATTTATGTTCCTTTTTTTCAAAAATGTATCTTGGATATGAAATATGAAGCATTTCTGAGCCCTATTTTGGTTGAAGCTGTTGTGGTCTGTCGAAGCAGAGTGCTGTGATTTCAACGATTAGGACAGCATATGCATGAAAATAACCAAGCAGAATCTCACCTACTTCTATGTGAGCAAGAGTTAGGCTTCAGTTCATTGGAACAATGTAGTAGAAAGAGTTAGGCTGAGTAGAGCAAACATGGTGAACAACATGCAGTCAGTTTGCTAGAATCTCCAAGGAGAACGTGGGGAAGCTGCTTAACAGCTATCAGACGGGACAACTCAGGGTTGAACAAAGACAAATAGGGAACTTTACAAAGCAAGAGAGGTGGTCAAGAGTCCATCCTAGAGGGATTGGCTTGGACAGGGGAGCTCGCTACTGTCAGTGAGGGAGTGTGCTAGCATCAGACTGGCTGTTAAGTAATGGACAATTTAAACAGCAAACGAAAGCAGGGAGCTACAGAATGGATGTGATATGGTGCTGACAGAGAAAGGAGAGAATCCAGGGAAGTTCTCACTTCCCAGACTTTAAAAGGAACAGTCATGGGGCCCAAGTTGCAAGAGAATCTTTGCAACCTTAAACAGTTAGCAAACCCTGTTCTCAGGAAACAGAGAGTATGTGCCTCAGGATGACACAGTAAAAGCTGTGTAGCACAAGACTGCTGAACTGGGAAGAAGAGGTTTTCCCAGCAGAGTTGAATTATTCAGCAAGCATGCTAGCCAGAATGTCCTGATAAACTTACATCCTCAGTCCCAAGCAGTTGCCAGACACAGGGACAATTTGCCCAGAGGTTGGAGAGCACTGTTAACCCGACCCATGAAGATGAGAGCAGCATCTGTGACACGATCTAGTAAAGGCTCCCTGGGGGGAGGGACAGCACTCATAACTGAACTGCTGAAGATTTTCCAGTGATGGGACTGGCAGCTGGGACTCCATCTCTGAAGTGACACTCACTGACTGGGCCAGTTTCTGTGGTTCTCAAAGGAAGGCTCAGAGGCAAAAAAAGACTCTTGAAAAACTTCCCAGAGTTTGGAACTGACCCGACCATTTTTTTTTTTAAAGGAACAGCAAGTCATGTGACCAGCTTCTGAGAGCCAATGAAGGAACTGCAAGAGACTGAAGCTTGAAGCCAGCAAAAGGCAGGGTAGCAAGTGTACTTGGCACTCCTCTCTCCAGCATATGTGCTCCTCCTTTTGTAATAGCCAAGATCAATACATTAAGGTAGGTTTTACTTCTGTTTTACATTGTCTTCCTCTCCTCTTCTTTTCCCAACCATTTGTTCCTTTTATGATTTTCCTTTCACAAACACCTACATTGGCCTGGTTTGCTGGGCTGAGATTTTAGCATCTTCAAAGTTGTGATGTTTCTACATGTTTTGACTGTATTTACTTCTCAGTTCTCATTCTACCTTTATCAAAACTCCCCATACTCATAAGTCCCTGCCATCTCCCACCTTATATTTGCATTTTGCTTAACATTTTTCTTCATCAACACAGAATTCATCATTAGTCTTACTTGACTTTTTCCCTCCTTTCCATTCGTGCTCACAACCACAAACAAAATACACATAGCACTGTAAATGTTCCTTCACTTCCCAAAATTTTTGATATTATTATAGCTTTTTCATTATATAATTTACCCTACAATAATGATGGGTTTCATGAAAGTTAAGATAATAGCTACACTTCTGGGAGTATTCAGTGTTTAATCTTATGCTCTAAACACTAGTCCAGCATAGAAAAGGAAACTGCAGTACTACTAAACATGATCCTTCCTGAATGTTGGTAATACCTGTTCTATAATAATATACAATGGAGGCTGGAGAGATGGCTCAGGGGTTAAGACTCTGCCTCACAAACAGAAGGTACTGAATTTGGATCCCAGGTTTCATGTAAAAGCACCAGGCAGAAACAGCAGTGGCCTGGAAAATTCCAGAGTCATGGTGGGCAAAGCCTGGGAAATCCCAAAGCAAAGCATAAAGGAAGTAGAAGCAATCCAGGATGATTCCTGAAGTCACCCTTGGTCCTCCACAAGGACACACAGTGCCTTCTGAGACACACACAGACACACACACACACACACACACACACACACACACACACACACATGTTCACACACACACAAGATTAAAAAAATACACACACTGGAGTATTATTATTCAGCTCTTAAGGATAAAATTCACAAATAAATGAGTTGAACTGGAAAGAAATCATACTGAGAGAGATGTCCAGAAAGACAAATGTGGGGTGATATTCTCTCTCATATATAGATACTAATAATGAACCTCCAAGTTCGTGCAGTAAACAATATAAAGACCTGAAGATTTGTTTAACATTAGTTAGCATTGTATTGACTCAAAAACAGAGTTATTAATGAATGAATTAGAATTGAGTACCAAGATATACACTCATACACCTGCCATCAACTGATATCCCTTTGGAAAAAGGTCAGCATCTTCAGCAAATGGTGCAGGGAAAACTAGTTATGTATATTCAGAATAATGAAACTGGACCCTCATCTTTCATTCTGCAAGTTTTCAAGTTCTGCCAGTATGTGATGAATATCTCTTCAAAGAATAATAATGATGCTATTTCACTACACTTTTTTATTTTAAGAACATATACTGGAACATGAGTCAAAGTTACTTGTATAGATACAAATGTAAAATAATAATAAACAGAAATAGTAGAAGGAATTAAAACTTGAAACAGAAATAGAGAATAAAAACTTAGTACTTAAAACTAAGCACGAAGAAGTATCAGTCAATGGCTATTATCAGATGTGCAGTTCTTACTGGAAAATATATACAAAAATATATACAAAAATATATACAAAATATATACAAAAATATCGATTTAAAAATAATTTTAAAATATTATTATTATTTTCAAAGACACCTGAAAGGAATAAGGAAGTTAATATCAAACGTTAAAGTGCATTTATTTATTTATTTTTTGTATATAAAAATTTTTAATAAAAATATTCATATGAGAAGTGAAAATGCTTTGACTGTGCATGTTTATTTTATATCCTAAAACCTCACTAAATTCATTTATAAGTTTTAATAATCAGTTGTAATAAGCTTTCAGTAAAGACTACAGGCTTTTCTATAAGTAGAATTATGTCATCTGCTAACAGGGATAATTTGGCTTCTTTAATTTTTTTTCCCACTCATACAAACTTGATAGGTACCCCATTCCCCTCCCTCCCTCCACCCCTCCCTGGATCTCCTTGTGCCCTCCCCCCTTTTTCCTTTCCTTTCCCCCCTCCCTCCCTTTCTCCCAGTGCCCCTTTCCTCTCCATTCCTGGAGCAACCTTTACTGTGCATGTCAAACTTCCCTCTGGATCCTCCTCTCTGATGAGGTGTAAGGACTCAGTAGCATTGTCTAGAGCTCTTTCTTGTGTTCCCCTTTAGCATAGGAACACTATTGTGGCTATTAATACCTTGCCTCTAAGGATCTTAGTGCCTGTGATCCATGCTAGACTTTGGGGATTCAATGATATGTTGGTCATTGCGCAAGTCATGCAAAGTCCTATTATGAATACTTCGGCCCTAACTTGTGTATCTTGTATTTCGTTGCTCCTCCCCATCTTTAGGCTCTTATAATCTTTTTTTTTAATTTTTTCTTATTTATTCAATTGTGTGTGTGTGTGTGTGTGTGTGTGTGTGTGCGGTGTGTGTGTGTGTGTGTGTGTGTGTGTGTGTGTGTGTGTGTGTATGTATAACCACGGAGGAATTCGGGAACCACCATGGACGCCTCCACCTCCTCCTTGTTTACTCTGCCCTGGAATTCACAGGCTCCGCCCTACCAGGACCAGAAATGCAGGCCGCCCTGGCTTCCACCCAGAGTCTGTACATGGGGTCTAGGAGAGGCTTAACCCCTGAACCACCTCTCTATCCCCTAGGCTCTTAACAATCTTCCCACACCCTCTTCAGCAAATTTCCCTGAGCTTTGGGATGGGGAGAAATTAGGCTGGCCTGGTTTCTGGTGATTAATGTAGGGTCTCTGATGTTCTGAATTATGTTTTTTTTTTCTTTCAGTTTTGCTGTTCCTGCTCCACCCTTGGCTCCATCCTGATGGGTATTGGATGTCACCTCTTGCAGTACTTGATGGTGGCCTATTTTCTCTGCTGTACCATGATCCCCTCTTTCCTTGTTTCTTCCCCTTCCCTCCTGTTTATAATCTTTGCAATTACTGTAGGTATCACAGAGATTTATCTTTGACTGTGTCACTAAGTGGGTTTGGTATTAGGATCCACCTATTAGGGAGTACATAGGGCACTTAATTTTCTGTGTCTGGGATTCTTCACTCAATATAATTTTTTCTAATTCCATCCATTACCAAGCAAATTTCATTAATTCATCATTTTTGATGGCTGAATAGTATTCCGTTGTATATATGTACCACATTTTCCTTATCCACTCATCAACTATTGGGCATTTGGGTTGATTCCGTGACTTTGTTATTGTAAACAGTGCTGCTATGAACATAGTCATGCTTGTGCTATTGAGTTGAATTTTTGCTGTATGGGGGATTATTCCCAAAAGTGGAATAGCAGGGTCATATGGCATTTAATCTATTAAAGTGCATTTAAACAGAGATACAAAAATGTCAAATAAAAAGCAAACTGAAAATTGAACACTGAAAGTTCAATAAACAAAATAACTCACAGGCAAGAAGATAAGTAAGAGGAACCAGAACTTCCATTCAAAGGCAAAAATACATGAGCAAAAAGCTAAAAATGTATTATTCAATAATTATGGGACCCCCATAATTATTGGAGAGATGGCTCAGGAGTTAAGACTCTGCCTCACAAGCAGAAATTCCTGATTCTGAGCCATGGTTCCCTGTAAAAACACCAGCCAGAAACAGCAACGTGCATTTCCATCCCTGGTATGTGGCACATGGGAAATCGCCTTTGGTCCTCCACAGGACCACACAGGACCCTCTGACACACACACAAACACACACACACACACACACACACACACACACACACACACAATATTTTTTAAAAAGAAATGAAAATTGTCCTCTGATTTCCACCATGTGTCATGTGCATGACTTCTCTCAAATAAATAAATAAAATATTTTTTAAAATCCTAGGCAATCCCTAAACATGGAGAAAGAGATGTCTTTCGAGCTACAGGAGTTTAGGACACTAAACAGACAAGATCAGAAAAGAAGATAAAAGAATCAATCTTTCAGATTACGATAAACACATCCATGGATCAACAAGAAAGAATAAACCATGCTGCTATAGATGTTAAAAAAAAATAAGGACTAGGAAAACATAAAACAACATAAAATGACAGGAATTGGTCAGTTGAGTCCATGGAGGTTTAAAGTTATAATTCAGAAAGAATTCAGAATATAATTTCAGAATATAATTCAGAAATTCATGGAAGATTTTTCTTTCACCTTCAATCATGATTGATACTTTAGCTTGGTACAGCATCCAGGATTGGCATTTGTGATCATTCATGATTTGAAATACACCTCTCCAAGCTCTTCTGGTTTTTAATAGGAGTTCATTGCAACGATATCTACTACCACTAGATTTTCATAACGCTTGACATATTCACTTTCCTCCATCAATCAGCAAAAATCTCAAGAGAAAGAACTATATTCAGAAAGAATCTCTAGGTCAGGTGCTTGACAAAAGAGGCTTCCCCACTTGAGAATTTGCCCACTTAAAGGGCATGCATAGTATCACAGAGACATGGTGTCTTACTAGCACTGGTACCCTAGAGAGAGCCTTGTGATCTACACATGTAGAGCTGCAGGACAGTGGGAGAGACATAGCTGGATTGGTGAAGGAAGGGAAGATAGAAGAGCAGGGGTTTGAAGGGAATGAGACAGGGCATGAACTCATTTTGTTTGTATATGAAAAATTCTCAATAAAGAAGGAAACCAGCAGGTGTCACTTTTTTATGTTGGACAAAACAGTCAGAAGATATAAAATGTCCCATCATACAAGCAAATGGAACAATCCATCAAGTGGACACAGAATTCTAAACATATACATATATGTATATTCTAAACATGTGTGTGCATGTATATATAGAAATAATATAAAGTAAATATTTATATGTATAAATAAGGGAATATCATGATATTTCTTTGTATAAGTGATAGTATTGTAATTCTGTTACAGGAAAACATCACAAGAAAATTTCAGACCCTGATCATGATTACATTGGATGAACATAAGTTTTATTATAGTGCACACTCTAAATACTTTCTCTACATGGAATAAAGGATAGTTGGATAGGTGGCTTTATACTGACTTCTGCTTTAAAAAAATTCAAAATGTTTTGACTGTGAGATAAAGTATTTTAGTCCAGATATGGCCATTTTTATAAACTACAAACAAATGGACTCTTGAAAAATAAACTTTAGCTTTTACAATACAGAATAATAAGTGCATAAGCATATATAGTTCATTTTTCCTTATATAGAAATTTTTATACTGGACAAAATAGACTCTAAATTGGAAACTTCCAATGGAGATTTTTTGCAAAAACATAACATGAAGTGGAATAAAACATACAACTATTTCAGATAAGGGCTTATTTAAGAGAGAAGTGCAAAAGAAAATATAGCCTGGTGCCACGTATGTGCAATTACTATGTTGGTGTGTCCAGGAGGTCACATATTTGAGACTCGCTTGAGAAGCATAAAGGGCCTCCCATCTGAATATAAAATAAAAAGGGGGTTGAGATTTACCTCAGAATGTCTTTAATATTAAAACTTTCCCAAAATGCGAGAGCCCTTGATACAACCCAAGTAACACAAAAGAACAGGTAAGAAAGGTTTTAAAAGTTACGTTTTAAAGCAGTATGTGGTTACCTATCGAAATACAATTTAATAGGGGCTGGACAGGTGGTTCAGGGGTTAAGCCAGGCAGAAGCGGGGGGCGGCCTGCGCTTCTGGTCCTGGTAGGGCGGAGCCTGTGAATCCCGGGGCAGAAGGAGGTGGAGGCAGCCATGGTGGTTCCCGAATTCGTCCGTGGTTCTACACACACATACATACACACACGCGCACACATGCATACACGCACAATTGAATAAATAATAAATTAAAAAAGAACATTTAAAAAATACAATTTAATATAATATTTACTACTTGTTGCACAACTATGATAATCCTGGCATAGTTCTGCAATCCTGAGATCCTTTATTTCCTTTCAACTTACATTGTGAGGTGAGTAGAGTTATTTCCTTATTTTCAAATGATTTTAGAAAAGTTAGGGAAAGTTAAATAATTTTTCCAAGTTTAATGAAATTTGTATGCATGTATTTGGATATATTTAGATGTATGAAAATATTTGTCCTGATATATATGAAAAACTAGGTGAACTTTAATAGACCATAACCAAATTGATTTAATTTCATACAATACATTTAGTAATTTAACTCATTAAACGAATTAGTTTTATATTCCCAGCATGAAAGCATAATGATATGCAAATATACCTAAACCCTTTAAAACTTAGACTACAATAAAGCAAACATATTAAACCTATTTTGATTTGCTATAGTTTATTATTATTATTATTATTCATATCTTGACTTGATGTATGCTTACAACAAAATGACATATGTTGAGATGGCCATATGACTTAGCAGTAAGTGCTCAATAGGATAAAATTTGCACAATTTTCCTATGCTCTTCTTATTCTAATCTTGTTCTTCATTAAAGCAGAATGTTTCATCAAGTGAATAAGTGTTTTATCCAGATGTTATCTTTAAAAAAACTCTTATAACATTGTAATATTACATCTGCCATGGTAATTTCCAACAGGTGGGGAAGCTGCATGAAAAAGTCATTTCGTAAATTGGAGTAAAATATTCCTAAACATCCTATTAAGGTGTTATTAGAGTATCCATTTTATTAATATATGTTAGGCATATTTAGGCATGGTTTTAACTATAACACATAAAACAATTTAACAAATTTAAGTTCCTTACCAGCAAAGCAGCATCATGGCAAAATTATTAATTTAAAAACTCTGACCATGTTAGTGTGGTACAAATTAGCTCAAATTTATTGAGTGTTAAAGAATGTTTAGGGTACTTAATGTACATTTAATTGTATTTGTTAGAATTATTGCATACATATCATTTTATACAGCAAGTATCTAGAATGCAAAAAAGTATGCAACATTTTAGCTTGCCTGTCTAAATCTTGTAGTATTACATTCACTGGAATAAAAAAAGTTAAAATATTAACTAAAATCATTATTATATTTGAGACATCAACATGTGAAACAGAATAATCATTACAAAATATTGGAGAAAGTAAAGCACACGAGGGATGGGGAAATGGTGATGATTAGTGCTATTAGAGTGCCAGCAGCAGGAAATTCTGCTGTGCACAGAAGGGCAACTGTAGGTTAAAAAAAAGTTATGCTATATATTTGCAAAGCCAAAAGTAAGCATTTTGGATTTTTCATGGCAACACGTGATAAATATTGAAAAAATAGAAATATTTATCATGATTTAAATATTACATAATATATTCATGTTATAAGTCATCACATTGCACCACTGTTATAAGACATACTCGTATACATAGAGCCATTCAAAACAGAATAAAAATAGCAATAAGAATAACAACAATTAAATACAAAATGATAAATTTTAAGGACGTGGTGCATCAGAAATATATAACGCATTGATGAATCAACAGAATTGCCAGTTTTGAGCATGTTAAGTGATGTTATCATACTTATTTATAACACCTTTAAGGAAAGAGAGATCAAACACCTTGGACTGGCAGAAATACTACACAAAGTCAGAAAATATTTTAACTTTCTCTAAGTCTCCATATTTCAGTTATTTTAAATTTTTTATTATTATTTATTCAATTGTGCATGTATGTGTGTGTGTGTGTATGCAGTGTGTGTGTGTGTGTGTGTGTGTGTGTGTGTGTGTGTGTGTGTAGAACCAACGGGTGAATTCGGGAACGATCATGGACCGCCTCCATCTTCTCCTTGTTTACTCTGCCCCGGAATTCACAAGCTCCGCCCTACCAGGACCAGAAACGCCAGACCGCCCCCGCTTCCACCGGAGTCTATACATGGGGTCTAGGATCCGAACTCAGGACCTTCCGCCTCTAAGGCATAGGCTTAACCCCTGAGCCACCTCTCCAGCCCCCATATTTCAGTTATTAAACTATCTGTCTTTGCATCAGCTGACAGATATGAAGTATTTTAATGGAGAAGAGGTCACATTTACAAAAAGAATCCTAAGAAACCACCATAACAAAAGCTTATATCTTCACTTCCCTGTTTGTGTTGAGGTTCAGGACCCGAAAAGTTCAGTTTCTAAGCCCTGGTGAGAAACAATCAACCCTGTGATGACACCTTAAAGTGTCTTGTCCATGAAAAAGTCACAGGAATACTTACGATAATGAAAAAAGAAGATTTAGGTCTTGCACATTAATAAAGCTAGGTAAGTTTCATCTTGTCACAGCACATAGAAGAGTGAGTTTCCTTCCAGGTGTCCAACAATGGGTAGGAAGCATTAGAGGTTCAAAGTAGATAAACAGCTGTGTGTTGCTCATCATGAAAGATCCCAGACATTCATTATCTTACCGCAAGATAATAGTTCTTAGAAGTGGTTTTCAAGATTCTTGTATTTTTCTATAAAAATAACATCTGGAAATCTATTGTACTCTATTTATTTTTTAATTTCCATTCATACAAACTTAACAGGTACATCAGTCCCTCCTCTCCCTCCCCTCCCCCACTCCTATGTACCCCCTCCCCTCCCCCATCCCACCCCATTCCCCAGTAACTCCCCCTCCCATCCCAGGAGCATCCTTTAATGAGCAAGCCAAATTCTCCTGTGGGTCCTCCTTTCCGATTAGGTGCAAGGACCCAGTGGCATTTCCCAGAACCGTTTCCTGTGTTCCCTTTAAGCATAGGAACACTATTGTGGCTGTCAATCCCTTGCCGCCAAGGATGCTAGTACCTTTAGCAAACGCTAGATTTTGTGGGGTCAATACTGTGTTGGACATTGCGCAGGGCATGCAAAGTCCAATTATGATTGCTTCAGCCATAACTTGTGTGGAGTATCTTGCATATCATTGTTCTTCCCATCCTTGTTTTCTTACAATCTTACTGTCCCCTCTTCCGCCCTGAGCTTCAGGATGGGGAGAGATTAGGCTGGCCTAGTTCCAGGTGGTTGATATAGAGTCTCTGATGTTCTGGATTATGGTTTGTTGATTTATTTTTTTCAATTTTGCTACTCCTGCAATGCCCTTCACTCCATCCTGATGGGTATTGGATATTACCCCCTGGCAATAGATAAAAACCTCTTAAACTAGAGTCTTGTTATAAGAGTATATTCAAAGGTAGATGTAATAAAAGTAGGAAACCGCGGTGAGAGAGGGATCAATCGCCCATTTGCGAAATGGTTACTTTCTATCTGCCAGACTATATGCCCTCCCCTTCTGGTAAGATCATACGCCATCAGTTGTAATGATCAGGAAGGAAAGTCTGTGAACTTAACCAGATGTCTCATTACTTACAGTACAAGGACTTGCAGTCCTTGATGGTGGCCTCTTTGCTCTGCTGTAATATGGTCCCCTCTCTCCTTGTTACTGGTGTGGCCCTCCTTCCCCATTCCTCCTGTTCATAATCTTTGCAATTACTGTAGGTATTACAGAGATTTATCTTTGAGTGTATAAGTGGGTTTGGTACTACGAGCTACCTATTAGGGAGTACAAATAGCGCTTAATTTTCTGGGTCTGGGATACTTCACTCAGTATAATTGTTTCTAATTTCATCCACTTCCCAGCAAATTCCATTAATTCATCATTTTTGATGGCTGAGTAGTACTCCTTTGTATAGATGTACCACAGTTTCCTTATCCACTCATCAACTGTTGGACATTTGTGTTGATTCCATGACTTTGCTATTGTAAACAGTGCTGCTATGAACATGGTCATGCTTGTGCTATCAAGGTGAATTTTTGCTGTATCGGGGGTTATTCCCAAAAGTGGAATAGCAGGGTCATATTTCATTTCAATCTTTAATTTCTTTAAGAATCTCCAGACGGCTGACCAGAGTGGCTGTATGAGCCTGCATTCCAACCAGCAAGGTAGGAAAGTTCCCCTCTCTCCACATCCTCTCCAGCATTTGGTGTTGTTTGTATTGTGGATTTTTTCCATACTGACTGGAGTGAGGTGATATCTCAGGGAAGTTTTGATTTGCATTTCCCTGATGGCGAAGGAAGTGGAGCATTTTTTAAGATATTTGTTAGACATTTTAATTTCATCCCTGATAAAGTTTAAGTTCCAGGGCCCATTTTTTAATTGGGCCATTGGTTTCCTTGGTGTTTAGTTTTCTAAGTTCTTTGTGCACTCTGGATAATAGAGCTCTATCAGATATGTGGTTAGTGAAGATTTTCTCCCTTCTGTGGGTTGTCTTTGTGCTCGAGGTACAATCTCCTTATCTGAACAGAAGCTCTTTAATTTTATAAGATCCAATCAGTTGAGTGTTGGTATTGATTGTGCTATTGGATTTCCAATTACGAACAGTTGGCCTAGTCCAATCAGCTCCAAGGAGGTCCCTACCCTTTGAACTAAGGTTTTTATAGTCTCTGGCCTTATATTGAAGTCCTTGATCTATTTGGAATTAAGTCTTGTATATGGTGACAAGTACGAGTCCAGTTTTAATCTTCTGCATGTGGACATCCAGTTTTGTCTGCACCATTTATTGAAAATGCTATTCTTTTTCAATTGGATTTTCTGGAACCCTTTGTCAAAAATCAAATGGCTGTAGTTGTGGGGGCTTATATCTGGGTCTTCAACCCTTATCCATTGATCTGTGTATCTATTTTGGAGCCAGTACCAGGCTGTTTTTATAACTATGGATTTGTAGTATAGACTAAGGTTTGGTATGGTGATACCTCCAGCAGTGTTTTTGTTACTCAGGATTATAATTCTCTGGATTTCTTGGGTATCAGTAGTGATAACTCCATGTTCATTTCTAATTTTGTTAATTTGGATTTTCTCTCTCTTTCTTTTGGTTAACTTAGGTAGGGGTATATCAATCTTATTGATTTTGTCAAGAAGCAGCTTTTTGACTGGTTGATTTTCTCTATCGTTTTCCTAGTCTCGATTTCAGATATTTCTCCCCTTATTTTGCTAATTTCCTCTCTTCTACTACTTTTGGGATCAGATTGCTCTAAAGCTTTAAGCAGCATTGTTAAGTTATTAATTTCTGAGGTTTCAATTTTTGATGTAGGCATTAAGAGCTATGAACTTACCTCTCAGGACAGCTTTCATTGTGTCCCAGAGATTTTGGTAAGTTGTATTTTCATTATCATTCACTTTCAGGAAATCTTGAATCTCCTTTTTAATTTCTTCCTGAATCCAGTTCTCATTCAGCATCATAGTGTTAAATTTCTAGGAGTTAGTGTATTTTCTGTCATTTTTTGTGTTGTGGATGTCCAGCTATAGGCCGTGGTGGTCTGATAGGGCACAGGCTAGAATTTCAACTTTCCTGTGTATGTGGAGACTCATTTTGTGACCCAATATGTGATCTATTTTGGAGAAAGTCCGTGTGCTGCTGAGAAAAATGTGTATTCTTTGGCGTGTGGATGACAAGTTTGATAGAGATCTGTAAGGTCCATTTCTTTAAGGGTTTGATTAAGTTCCAAAGTGTCTCTGTAAAACTTTGACCTGTTGATCTATCCCATGTTGAGAGGGCGGTGTTAAAGTCCCCAAGAATTATCGTTTGGGGGTTGATTTCTTGCTTTAGACACTGTAGAGTTTTCTTAATGAATGTGGAGGGGCCCGTATTGGGTGCATATATGTTCAGTATTGTGAAGTCTTCCTGGTGAATTGTACCTGTGACTAAAATGTAGTATCCATCCGTGTCTCTTATAATTTTCTTTGGTTTGAAGTCCACTTTGTCTGAAAGCATAATTGCTACCCCTGCCTGCTTCCTGGTTCCATTAGCTTCCAGAATTTTGAACTAGCCTTTCATTTTTAGGATGTGCCTATCTTTTGTGGTGAGATGAGTTTCTTGAAGATAGCAGATTGATGGGTTGTGGTTTTTAATCCGAGTTTGTAATCTGTGTCTCTTAATCGGTGAGTTAATACCATTGACATTAATGTTATAATGGAGAAATTATTTTTAATTCTGGACATTTTTTATGTTTAGCGAATTTTGTAAGTTGACATTTATGTTTTGGTGGTATTATACTTCCCTTCTGTCCGCCTGGATATGCTTGTTTTTTTCTTCAAGTTTGCGTATCATTTCTAGCATTTTTTGAAGGCCTGGTTTGTTAGACATGTATCCCTTCAAGTTGTCTTTGTGCTGGAAAATTTTTCTTTCTCCCTCCATCACGACAGATAGTTTTGCTGGGTATATCAGTCTGGGTTGGCATTTTTGCTCATTTAATACTTGAAGTACGTCTCTCCAAGCTATTCTTGCTTTTACTGTTTCCGTTGAAAAGTCATTTGTTATTTTAATAGATCTGTCTTTAAAAGTGACTTGCTTTTTTTCTCTTGAAGCTCTCAGCACCTTTTCTTTGTCTTGAATGTGGAGTGTTTTGACTATTATTTGCTGTGGCGATTTTCTATTTTGGTCATATCTGCTTGGAGTGTGAAATGCCTCTTGTATTTGGATGGGCCTCTCATTTTTCAGTTGAGGGAAGTTTTCATTCATGATAATTTGAAAAATTTCCTCAGGTATGGTATTTTGGGATTCTTGCTCTGGTATTTCCATGAATGCACATGTTAGGTTCTTCAGGGTGTCCCATATACCTTGAATGTTCCTCTCAAGTATCTTTTTGGCTTTAATAATCTCTTCCATTGTGCTGGTTAACTCTCCCACTTTGTCTTCAAGATCTGAAATTCTATTTTCTGCTTTGTTATTTCTGCTGATAAGACTCTCTGCTGAGTTTTGGGTTGAAGAAAACTTGTCTTTTAGTTCAATTTTAAACTCTGCCTGAGACTGTTTCAACTACTCTATGCCTAATTTTGTTTCTTGAACTGTTTTTCTCAACTCCTCCAAGTGCCTGTTGTGTTCCTGTTCAAAGTGGTTGATGTGGTTAACTCCTCTTGGATTTCCTCTTTCATAGTATTAATCATGGTAATGATCATACTTTGAAAGTTGTTGTCTTGGGTCTGGCTTTCTTGGCTGTTTTCTATTATTTTTGTTCTGGTTGGAATCCATCCTTAAGGGGTTAATTGGTCTTCTTGGGTTTTGTTTCTCATGGATCTGCACTTTGACTTGGGCATTGTTGTTTTGTCTTCTAGAGCTTTTCAGTTTCTGTGTGTTTTTGACTGAACTGATTTAGTTGGTATTACTATACTTTGGCAATTATTACTAGTGCTTTCCTTAAAGTTGGGTATATTTGTCTTTTGTTATTGTTATTTCCTAGTTGAGGCTATTAGGCTGTTAGTACATCAGTTAAGTCAGCTTAAGTATGCAGGGGGTGAATATTAGTATGGTAGTGCACTTTTACAGTTTAGTATCTTGGTGATATGTGAGAGTGAGCGGTATAATCCCTGGAGGTGTATATGTTTTTGGGGTGGCTGTATGGAAAAGTTAATCTATAGTGATTAATATTAGGAAGGAACAGTAAGGTGAAAAAAAGGGGGTTTACTTATCTTTGGGCTGTTTGTGAAAAATCTCTTCCATGTGATAGGATGATTGTAGAGGTTTTCAGATGTATGGCCTTTGACCCTTAGAACTTTGCTTGAGTTTCCTTTGGACTCTGTTGAATTCTGAGTAGCAGTATGTCTTCCGTCGACCATGTGCGTGGGTCCTAGGTGGGCCAGAGAGGCAGAGGGGCTGATGTTGATGTCAGAATTCTTCACCTGGGACCTGGGACTTGGCTTAGTGGCCCACCCAAGCTCCAGGGAATGAGGAATGTGAGCAAGTCCTGTCCAGTTGGACGGACAGGAAGGCAGGATAAAGAAAGGGGCTGGGGCCTGGGGCATGGCCCTGGCTAAAACCCGAGGCAGCCTGGGTGCCGCTGGGACACGGGGCAACCTGTGCGGGGCTGGGCGGACTCACCTGGGGTTGGCGGACTGGGAAGCGTGGTCGGACAGACCAAAATCTATTGTACTTTCAAAGCTGATCAGTGGTATCACAAAGCAACATGAGGGAAGCACTAGGAAGATGATGTCCACAGGCCTGCACCTTTAACACTTATTGAAATCTAGAGAAATTACTTTTGTCCAAAGTGAAACATTGGCCAAACCCACATTACTATAGGTAACTATTTAAGCCATGATTTGGTAACTAAATTCTCCTTTCCTCTTCTGTTCTTCTTTATATGAACGGAATAGATTATGTCTAATTGAAAACTTCAGTTAGAATGCAATCACACTGCCATAATTAGCAAAGGGATTTCCTTTGGATGAATCATTATAAACCTAAATAAAGTTACATTTCAGTGATTTCAGTGTTAACTATGAAATATTTTGTTACCAGATATACAATTCCTCTTAAGTTTATGATATAAGAAGAGAAATAATATACTTTAAGTTAGGGTACTCATTTTTATATAAATATGTTTATAATCTATTGTTCTTTATAGGGTATTGCTTAAACTTGTGTCATAAACTTGAAGAAATGTTACCCTACGGCGAATAAAATGTGGTCAAAGATTACAGACATTTCTAGGTTATTTAGTGAGTGTTCTCTGGTAGAAAAACTAAAGTCAGTGATATAATAAGCTCACAGACACATGAAATAATGGATAGCAATATCAGAGCACAGTAGAAGACTATTCGTGTGGTTGTTTTACTTGTAGAATGTGGAACAATTTAGCACATGATTTCTTGTTTTCCTTCTAATCTAAAATAGAACCAATCATTTTATGGGTAACCATGATAAATGTTATAAATTAATGGGTATGAAAATCCCATCTAAGTTGAGGGTATAGCTCAGTGGTATAGCACTTTCCCAGCATGCCCTACACTTGATGATAGTCCCTAAAAAACACACTCTTAAAACCCTACTACTCACATACTACATGCATTAGAATCTATGATAAATCTATTTTCCAGTTAATTACAACAGTGGACAATACAATATGCAACTGCAAGTCCATCCATTTTCTTTTCCATCTAACATTATCTATTTAGTATGGGAAACTCTGACTTTTCAATCATGTTCAGTTGTGATATTATCTGCAAAAATGAGAGAGAAACTTATCTGGGCCTTACAACCTGAGGGAACTTTAGAACACGATTTAAGTATTGACAGAGTTCTGCTACAATGAGAGAATAAGAAGCAGAAATGAATTTTAAAATAAAGAAGGATAACAATGAGAGAACTGATCAATCATCTTAAACAAAAATGAAATGAAATAGAAATTCTGAAATTACTTTCCTCCACACTTTTCAGTTACACACACTGTCCATTATTTAAGCTGAATTTACTTGGGTTTCCTGCAAATTTAGCTGACAGTTTACTATGTTACTTGATAGTTCATTGATCAAATGTTACTTCTTCTAGGCTTTATAATAAATACAATCAGCAATAACTCTTGAGTTGTTCAGTCACATCTGTTTTCAAGCCAACCCTAAACCTAGCTATAAATATATAAAATCAGTGGGCAGTTTTGTTTTATTCAATTTAGACAGACTAATTTTGTCTAAATTAATCCCATTTCATGATCTTTCTCTTCTTTGAATCTCCCTGTCTACATGTTTTCCAACAATAACTCCATCGTCACTGGTCCCCTAGAACAAAAGGTACATGTGAGAAAGAACATCAGCACCGCATCACCTGACCTGAAGAGCTTGCTGCCTTTCACAAAGACCTTCCTTCAACATCTGTGAAATGAATGAATCATTGAAAAAATTACAATTTCCTAATTGTGCTGGAAAGGTAAAATTAAATGTAGATATTACAGAAAATCAGAAAAAAGGACAGGAGAAGTTTGTCAGAAGGCTGAGCCACAAAATGACTTAAATTTCACTGGGGAATGAAGGCTTTTCATCCAGTATAAGAACTGTATGTCAAAAAATGAGAAATGCTAAGTCATTATGGAACATTTTATGCTTGAGATGAGTGATAATTGAAGGTGACCTGGGTGAGATATTAGGTTGAAATAGGACTACATATTGTTTCCTATGACACGTGCCTCTCAACAATCAGTCTATTTCCATTTTTTTAAAACTCTATTTGAGTAATTAGTCAGTTTTCTATTCCATACCTATTTAATGTAAATCTGAGCTCCTTGGCTTTGTATTTTCTGGGAATTAATTAACCTCATGATATTCCCATTTTCTCTATGAGATATTTTATTTCCGTGACCATGTTATTGAAAAAGGTTCAATCAGCTACACATTTAAATGAAATTTATGTATCTCGATTCTATGCCAACCAGTAATACACTTCCAGAACCTCTGCAACAACATTCCTTCTTTGTTCTATGTGTAAGAGACATATATGCAAAATATATTTATGATAGATTAACATATTTTTGTAGAAATGTTTCCTATCTTTGGTCGTTTTATATGTAGAATTAAAACAACTCTCTCTCTCTCTCTCTCTCTCTCTCTCTCTCTCTGTCTCTGTCTCTCTGTCTGTCTCTCTCTCTCTCTGTCACAACTGGTAGAGTATATACCATTTCTTTAACTGACTTCTTGTTACTAGTGACAAAACGAACCAAGAAAGCACATTCTGTGATTGATCTCCTTTATGTTTTCTCCCAGGTGAGTGTCTAGGAAGGGAGTAGTCTGGATGGACACCAAACGCTCCAGAGGGTAGCATCCACCATTTGCCTGGAGGAAATCTCCTTACCATAGCTCTGCCACCAGAAGACATGGGCAAGACTGCACTGTCAGGATATATAATTATGAATGACACAAAATTCTCTATTAGCCTTCTAGGTAACATAAATGGAGTTGATTTATCTAATATTTAAATTCAGAACTTCGAACAGAATCAAAGTTTTCTTTGACAATAAGCAATATCAGTTGAATTCTGAATTGAGTTTTGGAGCTAAGTTTGAGTTTCTTTATGCTCTGGTTATTTAAATATATTTCATAGCTGACAACAAAGAAATAGTTTAGCCAAATGCTAAATCTGCTTATTATCGTAGAGGATGTAGGCTTAAAATCACATTCATGTCTTTCTACTTTTGAAAAGAAAATTCCTCTTAATGAGGTCTGCAGAAATTACCCCACTTGATTAGCAATCTTACCTTTCTTGTAAATACCAATCCCAATGCCTATCACAAACTGTGCATCTTATTTTGTTTGACCTATATAGGAACTACAATAAAGTTTACTAAGTAGATAATGTATATATGTGTACATACACACATGCATGCACACATGCACACACACACACATATATATATAATATATATATGAAACATGGTATTTATTGCCTATTATTCCTCTAAGCTACTCAATTTTCCAATTATTAAATTCATGAGGGAAACTTTCAATGCTTCATTTACAAACAGTCCCAGAAGTCTGAAATAAATCCACACGCATTATATGGTCTGTATAATTAATTGTAGAAGTTATTGAACAATAAGTTTGACCTATCTTGCAGTCATTGGAGAACAAATATACTGTTTATCAATATTAATTATCACTATTATAACATTTATTATTAGCAATGTTAACAATTGTGCTTCAGAAATTTTCATCCAAAAACATTAATTTTCTTTCAGGTCTTCAATGGGTTTCAAGGCCTTCTTTTATCATTCTTCTAAAATACATTTAATTTTTATTTATGAAAAAAATTTTTGAACTTAATTTAGTTACTGAACACTTTTTAATCAAAATTGTTTCTCCTAGAGCTGAATGAGAGAAGGAAAATGCACTATCAGTGTGGTGTCCTAAAGAGAAGTAACTTGATATGCCGCAAATGCTTGGGCCTCCACAGGAGTAGGCAAGTCAGACTGAACCATAGGGTCCATATAATCATACAAGTGGAAGGGTGGGAAGGAGTGGGAGGGAATGATGAAGGGAAGAAAGGGGGTAGGAAGGAGGGGAAGGGATGTAAGCTCAATGTTTGTAATAGTAAAAAAAAAATAGGAGAAAAAATATTGTTCCTTAGTTTGATTTAAAATATTAGGATCAAACTCATATTTGAGCTAATTTAAGAGAAATTAGCAAACAAGAAGCAGCTAGCTTACTGATAGTTGGCTATGTTCCATAGATTTCTACTGAGTATTGATTTTCACATTAAACTACACTTTCTATTCACTGTTATTGAAAACTTTAGTAAACAAACTGAGTTAGTAGGACACAGATCCAAATGAACAATTAAGTAGATGCACTAATTGGCTTTTTCAAGTGGCAGCCTTCTTTTTCACAAAACTCTAGGGAAGACTCTCTTGTCTCTCATAAAAAGCAAGCACAAAGGCATGTTTTATAATTGCACGTGACTGTCTTTTTAATAAGCTCTTAACAACAATTCTTATCATTCAATCTCTTTGAGTAATGATCCACAATAAGTCTTTATTTACAATAAGGGATATAACCATAGTAGACAACACATACAAAGCGGTCATGTGGTATTGAGTGAGATGCATAATCTGCTGTATCTGATCTTTTATCTTCTGTGGTAAATATTACTTCCAATAAAGGCTGTGTCAAGTGCCTTAGCTGCTCATAACTGTGATGAATGCAGTACAAATAAAACTGCAGATGCAGTCTTGTCCTCTATAGTCTTTCACGCAAAACAGGCACTCTACCATAATGACACACAGATTCTAACAGGAAAACAAGGAGATGAAAAATATGTCTGTAACAAATGTAGGACAAGTCCACTTTAGTGCACTGAGAGCAAACTCAAGATAGACACTTAAGTTTGTAGTTCAAATGAAGTGATAACATTTACTCTAAGATACTTTAATAGCAGCTGAAAAATAACATAGACCAATCCATTTAGGAGATATTTCCTCATCAGTAACTTTTCACAGTGTAGGATAGCCACACTACAGAGAAATCTAGGCTGGCTTAGGGTTTAAAAAGAAATTTCATTAATGGAATGAATCCATCCGTGAAAGGCTTCCCCTGCCTAGTTCACATGCCTCCATTATGATATGCAGTTTCCCTCACCCAGTGTCCTCACTGTATGCTTGCATTTGCAGCTACTGCACTAAAAGAAAAGTTTTGACAAGATCAAGGACATGTATCTAATTGATTTCATTTATTGGCATAGCATACAATAGACAGTCATTGAATTTTTTATGGAGAGAAAACAATTGCATTAAATAGTAAGCAATTAATTCAAATGGGAGCATATTAAATCTATGTGATCATTTGAGATAATTCTGATACTAAAAAGGGATTGCAATAAAAGCCCCCAAAATTATGAAGAACAAAAATCACAAGTATAAGATAACAGAGGGAATAATATCCCTAAACTGAAGAACAAATATGGCTACAATGAATTTCAAAATTGGTAAATAAGTGAATTTATGATGGAGATATTGGAATTACTTTTAGAAGCATCTATATGTGCACAGGACTCATTGGCTGTATTATTATCCATATGTTCACAGGATATATTAGATCTATTAGTATCCATGTATCCTCAGGGTGTATTAACTATATTAGTATCCATACATGCATTGGATATATTAACTGTACTATTATTCTCTTCTTAACCTCCTGAATTTTCCACAGCATCTTTTCATTTATAGCATCTTCTTTTCAGCTTTATCTATTTACTAGCCATGTATCATTGTCTTAAAAGATCGCTGCCTGGGCTGTGTGGTTTCCTGATGTCGACATTTTGATGGAGCTGATGTGAATGTCCCTTAGTTCCTTAAACTGGAATTAAGGTTTCATGGGAAAGAAACCTAAGAGCAGGAAGGACTTATTCCTCATAAACGTGACTGACTGCTATATTAAAAAAAAAAGAAAATATAGCACACTGGTCCAACCTGTTCTGAGTATTGGACAACAAGATAGGAAACCTTGTAGTTTCATAACAAAAGTTGCAGCCATATCAAAAAAATTGTCTTTCAAAAGAGAATCAAAACTAAGACATAAATGCCATTTTGTTGATAAGAACCAATGATCAATAACAATTACATGCATTAGTACTTTTATTAATCTATGTAAACATATGACCTTGTTGCTAGTATCTTTCCACTGAGTAGTAACAATAGTAATAACAGTATTAAGAAACCAAAATTTGATAAGCAAATAATTTTAGATATATTCCATTTTTTATATTGAAGTGAGGAGATGGCTCAGTGGTTAAAGTATCATATGAGCAAGAGAAACAGAGTTTATATTCTCAGATCTTATATTAAATGCCAGGCTAGTGTGGTAGTTGCCTGTAATTACAGCCTCACAAGATAGAGACAGAGAATTCCCAGAGCAAGTGGTCTAGCAAGACTGACTGAATTGGACAGGTCTGGGTTTGATTAGAGATGCTGCCAAAAAACAATAAGGAAGAAGAATGATTGAAAGTGATTCTTAATATCAGTCTTGGACCTCCTCACACATGCACACCCCCCCACACACTGGTAATATCTCATTCATGCAGTACACATACAAGCAAACACACACACACACACACACAAATATGAAAATAGAGAAATGAATAAAATACAAACATGATTTCACAATAAATTCATCCTGAAAGTACAAGAGAGATGTGAAATAATAGTAAATATGAATACTGGTATTTATGAATTCATATACAGCATCCCCATCTCAGATGTTTTGAATTATGTTGTTTATAATTATATACTCTGACAGTATTTTGCATATATAGCTGATAAATACAATGTTGCTTATTTCTCACTGTGTATATAATCACATATACAATCTCTAGTTCTGAAATAAATACAGTCCATCCTCTGGCTCAGCAATTTGTGTATCTCACTCATACCAGATTTCATGGATAAAAAACAGAGGATTAGGGCTGGAGTGATGGTGCAGGGGTTAAACTTTTGCCTTGAAAGTAGAAGGTCCTGAGTTTGGACTCCTGATCCCACATAAAATATTCCAGACACAAATGGTAGGGGCCTGTACTTTTGGTTGGAAGACAGAGCCTGGGAAATGTCAAAGCAAAACAAAGAGAAGGTAATGCAATCCAGAGTGATTTCCAAATTCACCCTTGAACTTCTACAGGCACACACAGTGTCCTCTAATATACAGGGACACACACAGACACAGACACACATGCAAAAAAAAAAGTGAGAGAAGACTAAGGCGACAGCTACGATTTCTCCCTCTCCTTCATGTTTGCAGGTATTCAGTTTTTAGCCCCAGCTTTTCACAGAGAAATAACTGACAAGACTATTCAAATAATATTTCAGATCACTAATGTCAAAATGAAGTACATTATTTTTCCTTTACTTTTTCTCTTAGAAATCAGTTAAAATTGCTAATAAAAATTAAAGGAATAGGACTTATTTTGGAATAAAATACATTTATTGTGAGAAAGCAAACATCTGAATATATTTATGTTGGTCCTCATGGAGCCTGGGCCTGAGGCCTGGTGGAACTTCTTGAGCCTAACTAAAGTTTGGCAACCTGTCTCTGGCCTGTGATTTCCACATTAGGGTGACTCAATACATCCTGGAAAAAAATAACCTCTGTTTAGTTACCGTTTTCATGGTGACACCTTCTCCCTGACCAACTAAAAAAAGCACTATTCACCCTAAAGACCAATTACCTCCATTTCAGAAGCATTGGTCTTCCTCCATTACATATAGCTTCATTTGGGTCAAATGAAGGGACCCACTAACTGAGGCTTAGAGGGGACCAGACCCCCTCCTCACTGCAGGAAGAGGATTTAGATGTGTTTTCCCTCAGGACAAAAAGCGACCCAATAGGGTTCCAGCGAGGGATCTAAAAGAAGGCGATGACTATATTTTCTCCAGGGAATGTTCCACCCCTGAAAACTATCCCTCTGCTTTCTCTCCAAAAACAATCAAAAATACAACTGCTGAGCCTTCTGATGATGACAATATTCATCCTGCTCAGTGATGGAGGACTTAAAAATTCACACGATGCCCGAGCCATCTTAGCCAACGGATGGGGAAGCCTTGTGACTGCCAGGGGGGACCATATAGAACACAGGCATCAGGGACCTCTATGATTACCTCCACAATTGACTGTGGAGATAAGACTGCATACTCACAGCCTCAAATTTCTGTAGTCACTGGTGCTATACCATCCCAATAGGTCTGCGTACAAAAACCTAAGATCATACCTTTAGTGGACGGCAAACCGGGACCCTGCCCTTGTTCCAACTTTTATCAAACTGTGCACTCTGCCTGTTATGATACAGTCCAACAGTGCACCTCCAATAATAAGACATACTGGACTGACATTAAAAATTTGAGGATGTCGGGGGGGGGCACAAGTGGTTTACTCAGGGTGATGGGGGATATGCCTCCTCCCCCTGTCTTGGCTTTGTAGGCCAAGGTGTTTGCTGGAACATGGTAGCTCCTATTGGGTATTCCAATGGCAAGGGGGGTTCCAAAATAAGGTAAAAAAAAAAAAAAAAAACTAGGTTAAAAAACATAAAAAAACTCATACAGGCCCAATACCCAGAACTTAATTATCACCCTATTGCCCTCCCTAAAAGTCGAGGTGCGCTCTCTCTTGATACCTTGATAGAATCCCTACTGAAAATGATATTTAATCTACTAAATCAGACAACCCCCTCACTTGCCAAAGATTGCTGGCTCTGCCTTCGGCAGGGCCACCCCCAGCCGCTCGCTATTCCCACTAATGCTATGGGGAGTCACCCTGATAATTGTTCCACTATACTCCCCATCCATGTTCAACTTCTGCCTATCACACCTAATGGGACCTACTTTTGGGCTTCGCCATCCCCGGATAACACCAACATAGATTTAAAAGCCATTCATCCTTCTTTTTGTGAGTCAAACATAACTGAGCCTAACTTACAACTCTGTCTGCCCTCTGGGATGGTCTTCATCTGTGGAGGAGGGATGGCTTACAGCCGGCTGCACCCTGGAGCTGACCAGGATGGTGTCGGTGGCCCAGACCCCCCCACCTCACCATCGGGGAAAGATACACAAGCCGGAAGACCTGTCGAAACAGGATCTCACTTTATTGTATCAGGAACGCACTTATATAGAGTTGGAGGAAGGGGTGGAGGTATAGAGATAGGGTGAGGTGTAAAGTCCAATAAGGTTTCACCACTGAAGCAGTAACTAGGCAGATGCTATTTTTTTCCTAGGATGTGTTGAGTCACCCTGATGTGGAAGTCGCAGGCCAGAGACAGGTCACCAAACTTTAGTCAGGCTCAGGAAGTTCCACCAGGCCTCAGGCCCAGGCTCCATGAGGCCCAACATATTTACATTACAAATAATATATACCTGAGTGAATGTACATAGCTCCATATTCAAATTAATTCTAAGTGTTATGGAATGATTTCAGCTCTAATAAATTGAAGACAAGAGCTTTTTATTTGACTTTTTAATAATGGTTTTAAATTTTACAAAAATTTTAAGAAATAAAAAAGTTAACTTTAAATTATGTTTTTACATTTAATTTTTCTTCAAAAGTGATTTCTTAAAACATTTTCCCTTGCAGTTCGTCTCAAAATTGAATCACAAAATGTTTGATATTTTGTAGAGCTCCAGGAAGTTTATCCCATGAAATGTCAAATGATGTCCAAAATCCCAGAATGTCCAGTGCTCAGGCTATCATGACTTCTTGCTTAGATGAGGTATTAACATTCATGGAGAGTCTGTTACTGGACTTGATTACCTTGTGTATCAAAGTGACAGATCTACAGCCCTGATGACATATTTCAGGGCATAAGCACCCATGGCCAATTAATCCCTTCTGAATCAGACCAGAGTTAGCCAGTTGTGACAGCTTTGGAAGTGTGTTAGCTCTCCTTGATAAAGGACACCGCAGTATTTAAGTTCGCATTAAAGAGGACCTTCAGGGATATTTTAAAAAAGGAATAAAGGCCAGAACTCCACATGGAGGTGTCAGTTCCAGGATGAATAGAGTACAGCTGTTATTGAAAAACAGTACAGAACAAGTGCTATTTGTGTTAAAAATCTTGTAATTAGCCATCTTAGAAAATAAGTTGTTATTGACTGTTTTTTTTTGAAGATAGTAACAGAGTCTTCTTAACTGTATCCTGAATGCTCAATATGCCTCAACTTCTGTTTCCATGACAACTACAACTACTTTCAGACAGAGCAGATTCTCTAGTTTTGTTTCAAGGTCTCACACCTTTCTTTACAAATGGATAATTTGTCTTCCCAGAAATAATGATGGCTCCACGTTATTGCTTTTTCACTGTTCCAAATAACTAAAGAACAAAGATAAACACCTGAATCTCTGCATTGTTTTTACTCACTAAGGGTATAAAGGAAGAACCACAAAATTCTTTCATAAATAATTCATGAATGTTGTCAGCATACAATGTCACAGTGTAACTTGCTTCATGAAGACTTCTGCTTAAATGTTTGCTGACTAATTAAATGCACAAAAAGTCTGTCTTCATTTTAAAACTTTGACTCTTATACTCTCACTTGCTCTCTCTCTATATGGATATACATTTACACATATCTTCATGTGCACCCATACAGATGTGTGTATTCATATACATATACACATATCTTCATGTACTTGAAGATATAAGCATATCTACAAATTCATTTGCTTGTCTAAGTAATAGACATATTCAAGCTTAAATATCATTTAAAACAAATTTTATTCAAGTATTTTATAGCAAAGAGTCTATGTAAGTCCCCCCATTTAACAGTTGAACCATATATTATGCAATTTAACACTTAAGAGTTATCCTTTAAAAGTTATTTCTGGAGATAATTGATATTCCAGTAGTATATTTTAAACTTTTCTTACAGTTTACAAGTCTAGTAGATGTTATGTTGGTCATAAATGTTCTAAATATCAAGCATTGAATATATTTACATTTACTATATCATTGTAAAGTATTGAACCTCATGTTGCAATATTCAGAACGAATTTATATCAAAAGAACAGTTTATTTTTCTGAAATACAAGTTTCACTAATTGGTACATTTTATTATTTGCTAACTAAAGCAAAGCATTTAATCTTAAATATTTGGAAAAATATTCGCAAATCTGAGAGTAAATATAGGTTTGAAGTTTTAAAAATATTTAGATACAAAATGTAGTTCAGGAAAGGTGAGCAATGGTGAAGATGATTAATAAAATTTAGTCATCAAGCCTATTATTGTCACAGAATAGTGCCCTAATCACCAGTTTTATCCATCCATGCAATTAGTGCAATTAAAGATGATTATTCTGTCCCAAAACACTTGTGGTCTTCATTAATTTAATATATAATAGTCTAAATTCTATCATCTGGAAAGGGATGATGTGAAAATTTATTATAAAATCCACTCAATATATATTTTGAAAATGATACAAGAATATCAGATATTATGAAAAAGTTTCCACTTTATGTATCAGTGTTTATAATGATACTGACCAGTTCACTAAAGACCATTAAATCTCTCAACTAGGGGAGAGATGCACTAAAATGTCTCAGCAGATAGAGACACCTTTCTGCAAGTGTGTCCACCTAAATTCCATCCCAAAACACACATGGTGGAAGGAGAGAACTAAGCTTCCAAAGTTATCCTCTGACATCTACATGATATGCCCTGTGGCCCCTCTCTCTCTCCCTCTTTTCCTTGTTCCCTCCATTCTTTCTTCAAACACATAAAGTATCTTAAAAGGAATTTTTCATGAAAAGTACAAAAAAAGTGAATACACCTGTGTAACACCTCTGAGAATACAGATTGACCTGTTTATAGGCTATCTCATACTGAATTAACCCATTACTATTTCTAACCCATTATTATATCTCTAACCCTTTACTCCTCTTCACTAATGCAAGAATATCCATTCATATTTGCACTAAAAAGTCTGACATTCAAGGTACACGGAATCAACCTGTACTTACTTTTCCCAAATACAATTTGCCTCTTGCTGGCATGAGTTTTAGTAGACTGATTTTCATAATAGAAAGATTTTCTCAGGCAAAAGTTGATGATGTTAATGGCTGCCAGACAGACATGATTGTCATCAGACATGGAACTCTGAGCGCCCTTGATTTTCCACACAGAAAAGTTTGATGCATAATAAACATGTATCTTATTGTCCTAAATTATAAATAAAAGAGTAATCCCATCATATATGTGACCCACAATGTCATTAATCTTTATGTATGACATGTACATTCTAAGGGACTACTTTTTTTGAGCAATCCATTTTTATGGCCTGTGTTTGCTATTACGGTAGATAAGTTATGTTGTTGTTGTTTTGTTTCATGAACAGAGATACTGGTGTCTTCTGTAGTGTAGTGTCTTGCTTAGAGCAGGATTTATTTTTACCATTTGCTATAAAAGATAATATTTCTATCTACAGAAAGTTGACTTGAGGTTCCTTGCAAAACAATAAGTTCTCTTGGAGTTGGTTAGGTTGGGGAAATAAATCAGTAAAGTTCTAGCACTGACATGAGGACTTGAGTTCAATCCCCAGTACTCAAGTAAAACACCAGTCATGGTGACACATGCTTTTATTTTCACGGGAGAAGTGGTTAGAGTTTGATTCCTAGTCCTCCCTAGCAAGCTAATGTAGCATTTTTGGTCTAGTGAAAGACCATGTCACATATATACACACCAAGTTGGCCAGTGACTGAGGAATGATACCTAAGGTTATTTTATGAGCTCATGAAAACATACATACACGAACACATACCAATACCACCACCACCATTACCACCATAAGCAAATATGCACATCAACATATACAAATTCACAATTAAATTTCCTAAACTTGGAGTTATTCATGATCACCTTGTTAAGTCCTCTGTTTTGGAGGGAGAGTGAAAATAGACATGAACATGAAGGGAAGGTGACTTGATATATATGACAATAAATTCTTTTCTCCAACTCAGATGTCTTGGGGATCTTCCTTATGTCTGAATCTATAACTAGTATTTAACTTTGTAAAATACTAAGAGCCAGAACATCAGTTTTTCACAATTCCTGGGATATACTCAACAAACTTAATAGAGTTAATGCATTATTCAATAGTTTGAATTCTTAAAATAATAATACTTCTCAGTTGGTGTAAAGAATTTAAATAATCTTTAATGTTTAGGTTTTGTCATTTCATTTAAGTTCCTTCACCACATAATGTACTCAGAACCTACAACCAGAAAGCTGTTCTTGTTCATAGTGAACAATTATACCACATTGTTGACTGTAACCACTATGAGGGAAGGGGTTTTGCCTGCATTCTAACCCAGATTATACTAGCAAAATATTATAAATATTCACCCAAAATGCAGTGTATTATACAGAATTATATTACAAAGCAATCCTGTGATTTAAACTATTGTTTTGCTAAGAAACAGAAACATATGTTTGCTATTTTCCTAACCTAAATGAGCTTAAACTAAAACTATGATTCAGATCACACATGAAAGTTTATGTTTGAAAAGAGGCTAACTTTGAAATCATTATCTTGTTGCAAATTTTGATCTGTCCAACAGACAATAACTTTATGGATCATTCAAGAAACAGAAATATTACATAAAGATGAGATTTATAGTTCAAATCTGTATGCTGCTGTTTAATGACAAGTTCTTGAGTTTTTTGAGCCTCAATTTCCATAAATGTAAAATGGAAAGCATAGCACTTGTCAACTTAGTTTAGGAAAATAAAACAGCTAATAAGTAGCAAATGTTTATTTAATGGGGACATTCTTCACACAAATTTTTTTAATTTTGATACTTATGTCTATAGATAAGGTTTTCAGTGTTATCTTTCAAGGTATATGTACATTTCACCAAGAACTGATGAATGTTAATGAGCATTTTTTAGCCTTTCACATTTATCATTGTTTTGTAATAGGATCATTCCAAACACTGGCCTTGCGCCAACCATAAGTATATTAATCAAAGCAGAAGAAAATCAGGACCAATGTCTTCCTATCCACCTATATGTAGCCCTGTGTTTGTGGCATCATATTTCATCATGCTTTCTCCCCTACTTCTACAGGGCTTCTATTCACTATGCAACATTTGACTTCTTTCTTTGTTACTTACTGTTTAAGCTTCTTTATGAGTGAGATTGGGAGATATTTGACACTGTATGACCAGATAATTTCATTTTATGATCTACCTCCAGCTTCATCTAATTAGTATGTTGTCACAAATGACATAATTTTGTACTTCTTAATATTCAGATTAAATATCTTGTTATATTTTCCTAATCCATTTACTTATTGTCAGAAACATAGGTAAAATCTGAACCTTGGCAATCAAAAATAGCAATGCACAAAACCTGGGTCTGTAGATTTCTCTTCTGGTCCCTGGTTTCATGTTCTTTGATCTAGTAAGGTATTTCCAAATCTTGCAGGATTCTGTTTAATTTCTTTTCAAGAAACTCCATAGTTTCCCTAAGAAGCACTCTTACTCACTTGCAATGAATACATTTTCTCCACACCCTCAACAACCACTGTTGTATTTTCAATAGTTAATTCCAATAAAATGAAACAAACTTTCATTACTGTGAAGATTGCAATAAATCAAACACAAAGCTAAGACTTACAAACACATACAAAAGTCTTTTCATACTGTATATCATATATATATATATATATATGTATACATCCATAAACGCATAAACACATATCACCAACATCACCAGATGTAACACTAAAGAATTATTTCTGAATTCTCTGTTCTTCCTATCTCATGAAGAGACATTAGAAAAAAATCATGGAAACAAAGTAACTATTAAAATAGTCTGAAATGTTAACCTAGAAATTAAGTTCATGATTACTATTTTTGATTTACCTAAAGTAAGACTTAAGTGTCAAATGGACTCTAATGGGATAACAAATATTATGCTTTCTACTGCCTAGTTGTCAAATTGTTAGCAAATCCTAGTTTTTGCATTTATAGAAGCATCTAAGAAGTCTGTGAGATATTGTACACCATAGTCAAACTTTGTATTAAGAACTGTTCAGTCACTGTGCAGTCTGCTACTGTCAATAAACATGATTCTCTTGGATTGCTAAAACCAGTCACAGAGCAGTCACAGCGTACACAATCCTTCATGTTCTCATGAACCAATTGAATCCCTTGTTTCCTTCTTCAACCTTCAGCTCTGTGACCTACAAGTACCTGATATAGCAGCTCTCTTCCAGCCACACAGCTAAGCTCTTTGGATATCTGCAAAACGGACACTGTGTTACAGACTAAAGGATTTTGAAATAGATTGATAAAGATCCTTTGATTGAATAATCTTTAACCAGTTTTCTCAATCTGTGAACTGCCTTGTAAAATTTGTTTCTTGCAAAGTAACTCGCTGAGTCACTGTGTCAAGTTTCCCTACTCTTGACACTTGAGGTCCCTTAAAATCTAACAACTCCCTCATCCTCCATCTACTCAGGGTGACTTCATTGAACTTTAACATTTTCTTCAACAAGAATTTTGTGGTTTGTTTAGATCTTACACTTGAAGTTTTTATCTCAGTGAATTCCCCAACACTGAGCCTCACCCTGCTCCTTGGATACACACCTCCCATGCATTTGCTGTATCTGAAGTTGAGCCAAAAACAATTGACCCGTTGGAAGACACTACTGTAATATTTACTGTACTTATAAATACAGCTACTTATAGATATAGCCATGAAAAACATCTTTCTTACCTTGTTTTCAATAGTACCACTGAGATAAGTGTCCTCTAAAAGTAATTCTCACTACCATCATAAATTTGCTCAATAATATTATATGAGAATTTGGTACTGCTCAATGCTTCAGGCCATGCAATGACTTGAACGGCTTCCTGATATGCCATGCATCTGTGACAATTGTATGCTATGAACAACAACACTTCAACTGTACACAAAATTTTCTGATGTTACAAAGGCATGATGATTTACCCCGCCCCCGCCCAAGGTGAGTGAGAGAGAGAAAGAGAGAGAGAGAGAGAGAGAGACCAGCCCAGCCCCCACCCACCCCGGAGCCCCACACGTCCCAGCAGCGAGCACCCAGGCCGACTGCGGCTTGGCCTGCGCCCCCGGCCCGGACGACCCCAGCCCCCTCCGCCGCGCCGCCCTGCCCCTGCCCGCCGCCCTCCCCCTGCCGCCCAAGGTAAGTGAGAGAGAGAGACCAGCCCAGCCCCCAACCACCCCGGAAACCCACGCGTCCCGGAGGCGAGCACCCAGGCCGACTGCAGCTTAGCTTGGGCCCCGCCCCGGACCCAAGCCCCTCGCACCCTCCTGCCCCGTGCGCCTAGCCACCCCCCTGGATCCCAGGTGAGAATTCTGCCATTGAGCCAAGGAAGCGAAAGAGCCCAGCCCAGCCCCACCCCGCCCCCCACCCAGGAGCCGCCCGGCCAGCAGCACCACACTGTGCAGCCGGCTTTGCCCTGGGCCCCGCCCCTCTCCGTGCCCACCTTCCCAGATCGCAGGTGAAGAACTCTGCCATCAACATCAGACCCTCTGCCTCTCTGGCCCACCGGGGACCTATGCACGTGGTCCACGGAAGACACACTGCTACTCAGAATTCAATAGAGCCCAAAGGAAACTCAAGCAAAATTCTAAGGAACAAAGGGAGCACAGGCCATACATCTGGACTCCACTACAATCATTATATCACGTGGGCGAGTTTCTTCTCATCCAGCCCAAAGATAAGTAAACTTTTTCTTTTCACCTTACTGATCCTTTAAAGTATCAATGCTGTAGATCAACTTTCTCATACAGCCACCCCACAACATACAACTCCAGGGAGTACACCACTCACCCCCACATTTCATCAAGAAACTAAATCGTAAAAGTGCACTACCAAAGTAATACTCACCCCCTGGTAACGTAACCTGACTTAACTGACGTACTAACAGCCTAGTAGCCTCATCTAGGATATAATACTAACAACACACAGACATACCCAATTCAAGGCAAGCACTAGTAATAACTGGCAAGCGTAACAATACTAACTATGTGGATTCAGTGAAAAACAGAAACTGAAAGGTCCTAAAAAACAAAACAACAATGTACAAGTCAAAGTACAGATCCACGAGAAACAAAACCCAAGAAGACCAATCTCCTGCCGAAAGAATCAATCCCATAATGAGGGATACCGACCAGAACAAATCCACAGAAAATCTCCATGAAAGCCAGACCCAACATAACGACTTTCAGAGTATGATCCTTACCATGATTAATACTATGAAAGAGGAAATCCGAGAAGAGTTAAACAACCGAATCAAACACTTTGAACAGGAACACAACAGGCACTTGGAGGAGTTGAGAAAAACAGTTCAAGAAACAAAAATAGGTATGGAGCAATTAAAACAGTCTCAGGCAGAGTTTAAAATTGAACTAAAAGACAAGTTATCTTCAACCCAAAACTCAACAGAGAGTCTTATCAGCAGAACAAATGAGGCAGAAAATAGAATTTCAGATCTTGAAGACAAAGTGGGAGAATTAACCAGCTCAATGGAAAAGATTGTTAAAGCCAAAAAGATACTTGAGAGGAACATTCAAGAGATATGGGACACCCTGAAGAAGCCTAACATGCGCATTCATGGAATACCAGAACAAGAATCCCAAAATACCACACTTGAGGAAATTTTTCAATTCATCATAAATGAAAACTTCCCACAATTAAAGAATGAGAGGCCTATCCAAATACAAGAGGCATTTCGCACTCCAAACAGATATGACCAAAATAGAAAATCACCACGGCAAATAATAGTCAAAACACTCCACATTCAAGACAAAGAAAAGGTGCTGAGAGCTTCAAGAGAAAAAAAGCAACTCACTTTTAAAGGTAAACCTATTAGAATAACAAATGACTACTCAATGGAAACAGTAAAAGCAAGAAGAGCTTGGAGAGACATACTTCAAGTATTAAATGAGCAAAAATGCCAACCCAGACTGATATTCCCGGCAAAACTATCTGTCATGATTGAGGGAGAAAGACAAGTTTTCCAGCACAAAGACAACTTGAAGGGATACATGTCTACCAAACCAGGCCTTCAAAAAATCCTAGAACTGATACTCAAGCTTGAAGAAAAGAACAAGCGTATCCAGGAGGGCAGAAGGGAAGTATAATACCACCAAAACATAAATATCAAACAACATGCTTACAAAGTCTACTAAACATAAAAAATGTCCAGAATTAAAAATAATTTCTCCATTATAACATTAAATGTCAATGGTATTAATTCACCGATTAAGAGACATAGATTACAAACTTGGATTAAAAACCACAATCCAACAATCTGCTGCCTTCAGGAAACCCATCTCACCACAAAAGATAGGCACATCCTAAGAATGACAGGCTGGTCCAAAATCTTACAAGCTAATGGAACCAGGAAACAAGCAGGGGTAGTAATTATGCTTTCAGACAAAGTGGACTTCAAACCAAAGAAAATCATAAGAGACACAGATGGATACTACATTTTAGTCACAATTCACCAGGAAGACTTCACAATCCTGAACATTTATGCACCCAATACGGGCCCCTCCACATTCATTAAGAAAACCCTACAGCGCCTAAAGCAAGATATCAACCCCCAAACGATAATTCTTGGGGACTTCAACACTGCCCTCTCAACATGGGATAGATCAACAGATCAAAAGCTTAACAGAGACACTTTGGAACTTAATCAAACCCTGAAAGAAATGGACCTTACAGATCTCTATCGAACTTTTCATCCATGCACCAAAGAATACACATTTTTCTCAGCAGCACATGGAACTTTTTCCAAAATAGATCACACATTGGGCCACAAAACGAATCTACACATATACAAAAAAGTTGAAATTCTAACCTGTGCCCTATCAGACCACCATGGCCTAAAGCTGGACATCCACAACACAACAAACAAGAGAAAATACACTAACTCCTGGAAACTTAACACTATGATGCTGAATGAGAACTGGATTCAGGAAGAAATTAAAAAGGAAATTCAAGATTTCCTGAAAGTGAACGATAATGAAAATACAACTTACCAAAATCTCTGGGACACAATGAAAGCTGTCCTAAGAGGTGAGTTCATAGCTCTTAATGCCTACATCAAAAAAGTGGAAACATCAGAAATAAATAACTTAACGATGCAGCTTAAGGCTTTAGAGAAACTTGAGCAATCTGATCCCAAAAGTAGTAGAAGAGAGGAGATTAGCAAAATAAGGGGAGAAATATCTGAAATCGAGATTAAGAAAACGATAGAAAAAATCAACCAGTCAAAAAGCTGGTTCTTTGAAAAAATCAATAAGATAAATACACCCCTAGCTAAATTAACCAAAAGCAGGAGAGAGAAAACCCAAATTAACAAATTAGAAATGAACATGGAATAGTCACTACTGATACCCAAGAAATCCAGAGAATTATAACATCATATTTCAAAAACTTATACTCAGTGAAGTTTGACAACACAGAAGAGATGGATGAATTTCTAAGTAAACATATCTTACCTAAATTGGATCAGGAAGTTGTGAATTACTTAAATGGCCCTATAACATATGAGGAAATTGAAGAAGTAATCTCGAATCTTCCCACCAAAAAATGTCCTGGATCAGATGGATTCAGCACAGAATTCTACCAGACATTTACGGAGTCAATAACACCAATACTCCTTAAACTGTTTCATCAAATAGCAAAGGAAGGAACACTACCAAATTCCTTCTATGAAGCTAATATCATCTTAATCCCAAAACCTAATAAAGATTCACTAAAAAAAGAAAACTATAGGCCGATCTCCCTGATGAACACAGACGCAAAGATTCTCAACAAAGTCTTAGCAAATCGGATTCAAAAACATATCAAAAAGATCATTCACAGGGACCAAGTAGGCTTCATCCCCGGCACGCAAGGTTGGTTCAATATACGAAAATCAATAAATGTAATTCATCATGTAAACCAGTCCAAAGTCCAAGACCACATGATACTCTCGATAGACGCAGAAAAAGCCTTTGACAAGATCTAACAGCCTTTTATGATCAAAAATCTAGAGACAGTAGGAATGGAAGGAACCTTTATCAATATAATAAAAGCTGTGTACAACAAGCCCACAGCAAGGATTATGCTCAATGTGGAACAATTGGAAGCATTCCCACTTCAATCAGGAACTAGACAAGGCTGTCCACTCTCACCACTTCTATTCAATATTGTACTTGAAGTCTTACCTGAAGCCATAAAACAAGAAAGGGACATAAGAGGGATTCAAATCGGCAAGGAAGAAGTCAAGCTATCCCTATTTGCAGATGACATGATCTTATACCTGAGTGATCCCAAAAACTCCACCAGGAAGCTCCTGGAACTAATTGAGAAGTTCAGCAGGGTAGCAGGATACAAAATAAATGTGCAAAAATCAGAGGCCTTCCTATATGCCCAGAATGAAAGAAGTGAAAAAGCCTTGAGAGAAACAATCCCATTTACTGTAGCCCCTAAAAAAATGAAATACCTTGGTATAAACCTAACCAAGGAGGTAAAAGACCTTTACAATGAAAACGTTAAAACCCTAAAGAAAGAAATTGCTGAAGACATCAGAAGGTGGAAAGACCTCCCATGCTCCTGGATTGGCAGAATCAACATCGTAAAAATGACCATCCTACCTAAGGCAATATACAAATTCAATGCTATACAAATTAAAATCCCAAAGCAATTCTTTAAAGAAGTTGACCAAACAATCTCAAAATTCATATGGAGGCACAAAAGACCCAGGATAGCAAAGACAATCCTGAGTAACAAAAACACTGCTGAAGATATTACCATACCGAACCTTAGTCTATACTACAAATCCATAGTTATAAAAACAGCCTGGTACTGGCTCCAAAATAGACACACAGACCAATGGATAAGGGTTGAGGACCCAGATATAAGCCCACACTACTACAGCCATTTGATCTTTGACAAAGGGGCCCAAAGAATCCAATGGAAAAAGAACAGCATCTTCAACAAATGGTGCTGGCAAAACTGGCTCTCCACATGCAGAAGATTAAAGCTGGACCCGTACTTGTCACCATGTACAAGACTTAATTCCAAATGGATCAAGGACCTTGATATCAGGCCAGAGACTACAAAAACCATAGTTGAAAGGATAGGGAACTCCCTCGAGCTGATTGGGCTAGGCCAACATTTCCTAAACAGACATCCAATGGCACAGTCACTGCTACCAACTCTCAACAATTGGGATCTTGTTAAATTAAAGAGCTTCTGTTCAGATAAAGAGATTGTAACACGAGCTCAAAGGCAACCCACAGAATGGGAGAAAATCTTCACTAACCACATATCTGATAGAGCTCTACTGTCCAGAGTGCACAAAGAACTTAGAAAACTAAACATCAAGGAAACCAATGGCCCAATTAAAAAATGGGCCCTGGAACTTAAAAGAAATTTTACCAGAGATGAAATTAAAATGTCTAACAAATATCTTAAAAAATGCTCCACTTCTTTAGCTATCAGGGAAATGCAAATCAAAACTTCCCTGAGATACCATCTCACCCCGGTCAGGATGGCAAAAATCCACAATACAAACAACAACAAGTGCTGGAGAGGATGTGGAGAGAGGGGAATCCTGCTACATTGCTGGTGGGAATGCAGACTCATACAGCCATTCTGGCGAGCTGTCTGGAGATTCTTAACAAAATTAAAGATTGAAATGCCATATGACCCTACTATTCCACTTTTGGGAATAACCCCCCATGCAGCAGAGGTTCGCCTCGATAGCACCAGCACGACTATGTTCATAGCAGCACTGTTTACAATAGCAAAGTCATGGAATCAACCTAAATGTCCAACAGTTGATGAGTGGATAAGGAAACTGTGGTACATCTATACAATGGAGTACTACTCAGCCATCAAAAATGATGAATTACTAGAGTTTGCTGGGAAATGGACGTCATTAGAAACAATTATATTAAGTGAAGTATCCCAATCCCAGAAAGTTAAGCGCCGTATGTACTCCCTAATAGGTGGCTCCTAGTACCAAACTCACCCAGCCCACATTGAGACACTCAAGGGTAAACCTATGTAATACGGTAATTGCAAGGACTGTGTACAGGAGGGATGGGGTTGGAGAGCCACACCAGACACAAGGAGAGAGGGGAACATGTTACAGCAGAGAAAATCGACCTCCAAGGAATGCAAGTAAGTAATGTGACACCTGGTTAAGTTCACAGACATTCGTTCCTGATCATGTACAACTGAGGGGGTATGATCTCACCAGAAGGAGAGGGCATATAGTCTGGCAGATGAAAAGAGATCATTTTGCAAATGGATGACTGATACCTCCCTCACCGAGGTTTCCTGCTTTTATTACATCTACCCTTGAATGTGGTATTATAACAAGACTCAAGTTTAAGCAGTTTTTTGTCTCTGACCGGGGGTGACATTCAGTGCCCATCAGGATGGAGGGAAGGACATAGCAGGAGCAGCAAAACTGCAAAAGAAAATCAACAAACCACAATCCAGAACTTCAGAGACTCTATATCATCCACATAGAACTAAGCCACCTAATCTCCCCCCATCCTGAAGCTCAGGGACATCTGCGGAAGAGGAGGCGGTAAGATTGTAAGAGCAAAAGGATGGGGGGAGCAATGATTTGAAGAGTCTCCACACTAGATAGGGCTGAAGCAATCATAATAGGACTTTGCATGCCCTGCGCCATGTCCGTCACACTATTGACCTCACAAAGTCTAACATCGGCTAAAAGCACCAAGATCCTTGGAGGCAAGGGATTGATGGCCACAGTAGTGTTCCTATGCTTAAGGGGAACACGAGAAAGGGTTCAGGGAAATGCCACTGGGTCCTTTTACGTCATCAGAAAGGAGGACCAAGAGGAGAGTCAGGCATGCACAATAAAGGACTCTCTGGGAATTGGGGGGGGAGGGGGAGCAGAGGGTTCGGGGGGAGGAGGAGGGGGAAGGGAACTGGTCTACCTATTAAGTTTGTATGAGCGGAAATAATAATAAGAATGTTATAAAAAAAAGAAAAAACAAAGGCATGATGATTTAACTGTAGAAAACAAAGATTGTCAATGTTTTCTTACTCTCATTCATTAGTATGAGCCACATAAGTGTATTGTTGGATGGTATTATATTACAGTGTTTTAACGCAAAATCTCTTTTTTTAAAACTAATTTTTTTGTTTTTCTACTTTTACAAGCATATTGAGAATTTATGCCTACTTCCCTCCATGGTCTCTTCCTCCCATCCCATCATCAATTTTTTCCACTCCCTCCCAACCTCTTGCTTGTATGCTTCTATGGACCTCAAGATTCCTTCTGGTTTGTTTACTCCTGAAGGTTCAGGCTTCTGTGACATACCAACTTCCCTCTCTTTGGACCATCCCACTGATAGAGGTATTTCCCTTAATTCAGCCAGCTTTAGTCCCCAAGATTTCCATTGTTACGTTATCTTTCTTTAGTTTCTGGAGAATCTATTAGGGGCATGTTAGTATGCCACTCATTATACTGGTCTGGAAAGGACAAGTCTCAGTGTTGTGAGTTCCTAGATGCACCAATCCTGACTTGAGTAAAATGTTTTGTCCAATAGTGAACATTCCCACCTTAAGGATCATACAATCTCTCCGCCCCCTCTTTTGTGAGGTTCTCAAAGCCCTAGAATGAGGAGAGATTAGGTTGGCCTGATTCTGCATGAGCTTTGCTGAGTTGCTGGTATTCTGCATTATGGCTGGCTATTGTTGTCCACTTCTCTGATCTCCTGTCCTAGGTTCCATCCTATCAGGGAGTTAAGATTCTCTATTTCTGTTGTAGAAGACTTCTAGGCTGAATGTTAAGTATTTTTTCAATCTATGGTTATGATAACAGCTATTTACAGAGCAGTTTGGTATATTGTCTTCCTACCTATAGTTCCATTGGTTTTTCTTCCCTATTGATCTATTTTCTTCCCTTTTTAGGTTCTTGTTCTAGTTTACAGGAATGTGCTCCACTCTGACAAGTGGGTCTTGAGTTCAATCAGAAAACTGTTAGTTGTCTCCTTAATACTTGTACCATTATTACACTGGTGGTCATCTGTTGCCATGATGATTTTTTTATTGCAACTTGCAGATCTCATGTGTTATGGGGCCAGTATTTTATTTTTAAAAATTCTTGTTGGCTTGAGATAAGAAGATAATTTCTAACATTTTCTGTAATACATCTTTTAGCCAAAATTGATTCAATAATCAAAATAAAAAGCATGTTCAGCTCATTAGAAGGCAAATTTATTTTAATATGTAGCGAGTGGTAATAATCTATAAATATTAAGGGATTGGTGAGAAATAAATTTCATTATGTTTGTTTTTCATTAAATAATATAACTTTAAACCTATTTTATAGAGCTACATACCCAGGGTCTTGTAAATTTTCTTAGATGTGGGAAAAGGAGAGAGAATCCATATGTTCTACATAGCTCCTCAAAAGAAATCTTAACACTAAAATTATCTTGTGAATTATAAATGACTGAACACATAAATAGGGACTGGTGGTTTCACTGTGAAAGAAAAACAATAAACAAGTGTGATGAAAATGAGGATGAGGAAGAGTGCTTTGAGGCTATACCAAGCTTCAAGCATCCACAGGACACATGGTCATTTCTGCTTTACTTGAGATTTAGAAGTTACTTTTAGCTCATAATGTACCATCCTGAGGATGTCGATCACAGAGCATTGAAGGAGTGATGCCTCAGTGGTACTTGTGTGTAAGTCATCTTTTATGTTGTACCTATGGCTCTTACCTGGAAACAGCACTGCGAGGCCTGGCAGGGAAAAGTGCTAGAAAGAATTTTATCAAAACAGACAAATAAGTTTTAATGAGAAGAACCTTCTACACAAGTGTGAGGTCATGGAAAAAAGTCATATTACACTTCAGGAATAGAGATAAATTCAGGGAAGACAGCTCAGCAGTAAAGTGCACCAAAAAATATCCTGAGTTATAGTTCTAAGTTCCATATAAAAAAAAAAGTGAGATAGCCCACATATAATTGCTGTTCAAGAAGGCAGTGCTGTGGAGTGTTCAGAGAAAACTGTTCAGCAAGAACAACCTATGTATAAACTCTGTGTCTTATTAGAAATTTAGCCTCCAAAGAATGAATAAAAGTGAACAAAAAATATGAGTGACTTTTCTGCTATCAATCTCAAACCTCCATAAATAAGCACACTAATGCATATACACATACTCGTGTGTTCACACATATGCAAGCATGCATATACACACACACACTACTACCATAGACATATCAAAATGGGACAAAATAGGTCTTTGAAAACTACTAATTGACACAAACACTTCAGTAGATTATTGAGAGAAAAGACTGATACACAATTTCATGGTGCTACATGAGAAATTGTTTTAATTGAAGAAAGAAATCATATCCCTAAAATAAAAAGCTTCAAATGTGCAAATAAATCACCTCACACAGCTTCCTTAACAGGAGAAAAGCTGATGTAATATAAAGCTATTAACAATCACTTACATAGTCCTCTTGACAAAATAAATGTAGCATGAATTTACACACAAGAAAAACATTACCTATATATAATTATGTGTTATTTTATAACGGAACTGGTTTAATCTCATCATCTGTATCAACTATTATGGCGGAAGTGGGACTCATTGTTATAGGTCACAAGAGACTTATGACACATCTTCGAATGGAATGCTTGCAATTTGAATACATATATCCTAGACCAAATCAAGAAAACTATAAGCAGTTAGAAAAATTGTATATAGAATAAATACCTAATACTGAGACCATGTCATTATTTGGGAAACAATAATGCCACAGATGACATATGGGATAATATTTTTTTACAAAATTTGTTAAAATAATTGTGTCTAAAAATGCCAGGGTTGGTTCATCTTGGCTTAAATAGAACAAAAATAACAATGTGCCAATAGTGAATAATATCAATTGCACTAGTCTATTAAATATACTGGAAATTATTTATTCACATATTGATTATGGAGTAAAAATAACAGGAAACTGTATTAGTAAAGTACAAGATACATGTCAAGCTCCGAAGAGTTCACAACCAACATGATATCCCAGACCATGTACTTTCTGATGTGACACCTTGACCTAATTTTAGAAGTTGGGAATTGATTTTTCTTTACTCACCCCAGTTATTTAGTTAATCTATAAATTTCTGAAGCACATTATTAAACAGGTCATAAATATTTACTAACTTTTAAAGTGATAGGACATGGTATATGCCAAATATAATTTTGCATTGAAGTGACTACATTTTGATTGTTTGAAGCATAGGCTTCAAGTTTATGAAATATTCATATATATACCATTCCCTTTTATCACATGCTATAGAAATAAGACCTAGACAGATTCATAACCAGAGTCCTGAAACACAATTTAATTCAGTTGCTATGAAACTAAAAAATAACTTACCCTTTATCCACAAAGGTGTGAGTGCAGACTGTCTTCTGGAGATGGCTTGCAGAGAATGCAGAGGTAGCCAAGTAGACAACATGAAAGCATTATCCCTGAGTATTTCTTATGTGACCAACCATTATGCAACAATAATGAACTGGGCACCCACGAAAATATTAAGTGTAAGTCATAAAATTAAAATTTTCCCAAGCCTCAAGAATGTTCAGTGAGTGTAACAAAAGCTAACTGAAAAGATAAGGACCTAGGAAAAATGATGGCTAATCAGTTGCTAAAATTTCACTTGTAATTCTGGCTACAAAAGTGAAACAAAAGAAAGGAAAAAAAAAAGAAACCAATACAAAAATACTTTGAAATACACACTTTTTAAAATTTTTCTAGTTTTATGACATGAGTGGGGTCCCTGCTTCCCTCTATCCCCCTCAATCCCTTCCCCCCTTCTACTCTCAGCCTCCTTTCACCAGTCTATTTCTCTCCCTCCTACATTGTGACTTGTCTGATAATGTGGGCCCAGGATTCTCTTCTGGTTGTCAGCATTAGTATGGGCTCTGGTCTTTGTTGCAGATTGTGCGGCCCTTACTTGTTGAGACCCACTGATAGGGTCACTTTCCTTACCTAAGCTCTGATCACTAAGGTTCTATTTGTAAGTAATTATTACTCCTCAGTTCCTCACTATTCTATGGAGGAATGTTGACATGTCAGTCATAGTGTAGGTCGGTTGAGGATAAATCCCACTGCAGTAAGTTCCTGGAGGCAAAAACCCTATCTTGAACAGAAAGCCTCTCATTTTATCTTTAGAAAAAGATCTCAACACTCAAAAAATGAAACCTGCTATCTCAATGAAAGAGCAGTGAAATAGCAACCACTGTACAAAGTACTGGTGACCCTAAAACATTCAGTTGGAATCTGGTCAGTCATATCTCTTCCTATCCTAAGGCTCAGGGACTTTTCCAGAAGAGGAAGCAGTAAGATCCTAAGAGACTAAAAGTGGAGTAGTCTAATATACTTATTCTTGAAAGACAACATCACATTGGTTGTGTGAACTACTTTTCCACAGGAGACACCACACAACTCTCTTCCCACTCCAGAGAGAAGTTTCTCTACAGACCAAATTGAGGACAAATCAAATTTATTGGGGTTACTTACAGGAGCAGGCATTATTCACAAATGATCTGACTCTCTGTCTCTCTCTCTTTCTCTGTCTTCTTGCCTGCTCTGTGGTCATCTTTTAACTACACTGCTTAGCTGTGTAATCACTCCAAGGCTTCTTGGCTGCTTGGGTGTCTCCTTCAGACTGTAACTGCTGAGCAGTTCCCCTCTATGGGCTTGGCTGGCAGGACTGCCTCCTCCCCCTGCTGTGTTTCACTTTTTTTTCCACATGGGGGAGGGGAAGAAACCCTGTCCCCCTGGTTTACTAATCTCAGGAACTTCCTGAGCATAACAGTTGTTTACTTACTAAGACTGGGACAAAGGGCAAGATGGTTGCCCAGAGGAAAACTGCCACACAACACTACCATATCAACAGTTATTTATTTTAAAAATATTGAATAGGATAGTCACTTTTTATTCTAAAGCTTAGTTTTTTTATTGAGCATGATATATTCATACATTGCCATTTCATCAATTTTTGTAACTCAGCTTTTATAGATCCCATTCAAGATAACTTGTTTAACATGACTCAGCTTATCTTTACCGTTTTCATGTTAAAACTTACAAATGGATTGTTGTAAAATGATTTTCCTTCCATGAAAATCAGGTCTATTAGTACAAATCTTGATTTGGAAATAGATACAGTGTTAAAAAGAAAAGACAGGCTCTTACTTTATTCATAAATATTATGAAGTCTGTTCATATTAGATATGACCATGATTGAATATAATTCTAGGAATGTATTCTCATACAAAGCTACACATTTTCTTGTTCATAAATTTGTAACATTTTGAAAAGTTACTTTCCTGTGTTTAATATTGTATTTCAAAGTGTTAGTTGGGCATCTGTTATTTTTCAAGACATATGAAAATTCAATAAATATTTATTTAGTCGAAAAATGATTGGTTGAATAACAAAGATTTTTACAGAGAAATACAATAGAAAAGAAATAACTAGAAAAGAATACAAATTCTTTCAAAGAGTAAATATGAAAAGTCCTTCTATTTAGCAGCATAAAAGTATACAATAATATTCTATGATAGTTATTCTTTCTTTACAGTACATTACAAGTTGTTCTGGTAATATTTTTAAATTATTTAATTAACCTTGAACCTGCTCTATTCTTTCCTCTGAAGTAATACTCTTGAGACATGGCCGAAGCAAAACTCCATGAAACTTTAAATTTTGACTTCATGGGGATACAGAACATCTTGCCTCTCAGTATTCTTCTGCAATCTTATGAGTAAAGTACATGGAACACTGGATCATAATCTGTGAGTATGTGTGTGTCTGTGTGTGTGGTGTGTGTGTGTGTGTGTGTGTGTGTGTGTGTGTGTGTGTGTATGCATACTCCACATAGTCCCCTACTACAACTTCTAATAATAAGGAGGTTATTCATTAGCCTTGATTATAAATCAATTTAGAAAGTAATTTTAGTAGACATAATTTCTAGAGGAAACACTATATATGTGAATTGTAGAGAAGAAATTTAGCTGTTTAATTGTATCATGAATGAATTCCACTAAAGTTGAAGATGTTGAGCTCCCTTCATGCAACAAGCGAGGAAAGGTGAGAATCTGCCTCTTCTTGGCCACTGCTAGCCTTATTCTAGATTAAATATCATTCTAAATTTTAATAAAACCATGTCAAATGTAACTACAGATCAATGTAAGATAAAAGTGTTAAAACAATGTTCCTTGAATCTACAATTGGCCTTGAGATGCCTTTGAAATACTAAATCCTACAGAGGCACTGTGAGAAATAGCAGACCCCTTTGAGACTCTATCTTGTGCACTCTTAGTTTCTTCTGCAGCTGGAACAGTCACTTCATGCAGGTTTTGGGTTGCTACTTAGAAAGTTAATGAAGAAGCAAAAATATCAAAAGGTAACATGATGTGAACAGCAGAGATCAAATAATGGAATTGCAAATCCAGGTGTGTAATGAATGCACTACATGTATTCTTGTGGTGGTAGTTACTTAAAATTTTGTCATATATCTTCAAAAGCAAGATTTTATTCTAAAGGGCATTATTCTTCATTAAGAACTAGAACTTATGCTCCAAAAATAACAGTCTTTAAACTTTACTTTTTTTCTCAGTTTCTGTGATTTGTTTTATTTAGCTTCAATTCAGTTAGACTTAATGTGCCTTGTGGCTGATTTGACTGCAGTCTGCCCAGGTGCTCCAGGTGAACTAAGGTTGCTCTTCCTGCCTTAGACTCAGTCCCTCTCTTCACTAATGATGGAGTGGCCGTTGCATGTCAGTTCTTCTTTTTTTAACATTTTTTTATTATTATTTCCGCTCATACAAACTTAATAGGTACACCGGTTCCCTCCCTCTCTCCTCCTCCCACTGAACCCCCTGCTCCCCCTCCCCTCACCCCTCCCTCCTACAGCATATTTATATACAATTGGTGGTGACTCTGAGATAGTGTTCATTTTGTAAAAGACTTTTGCATATAAAGAAATGTTCTCTGATTGACAAAGAAGTGAGGAATGTGCTTCTAATTCACTGTGGGTTTTGTAGGAGATTTTATGAATTGCAGTGCTGTCTTACACTGACTGAACTCTCTTGCAGGGCCACATACTGGCAGCATGCAGAGACAGATCCTTCATTTCAACTTTAATACCAAAGAGTGCTCTGAGCATGGTGCAGAATCGAAAGAGTATATAGACTTCAAATTCTGTGAAAGCAGTTCTCCAGTTCCTCTAATTTTCTTTTGATTAAAATGATATAGAGAAACATTTGAACAAAATAGTCAGCATGATAGCGTATTATGTTACACTGTTTAATTTCCATCACTTCATGTCTCCAGTATCCCTTCCCTGTCCAGACCCAGAACCACAAAGGGAAATCAACATCTATCAAGCACTCAGTGAGCTTACTTCAAGAGGCTGCTGAGTTTAGTTTCACAGGGTGCAAAATGGTACACGTTGTCTGTCATCTGGGAACTCTTGGGAAAAGAGGACATCATGAGGGTTGTGTTTGTAATTCACAGATCTCTCATATGAAAGCCCTCATTCGCACCATTTGAAACATTCTTCCATTGCCAATGCTCATTTTAGAGGGCAGCAGAGGTAAAATATTGAGCTTTCAGATTTCCCCTTCTCCCTAGCACCTGAGGGCTAACATTGAAGGCAAGTATCATAATACCTGAGAAGCGGGCTGAAATTTTTAATATTTTTATTCGTTTCTCTCTCTCTTTCTCTCCCTCTCTCTCTCTCTCTCTCTGTCTCTCTGTCTCTCTGTCTCTCTGTCTCTCTCTCTGTCTCTGTCTCTGTCTCTCTCTCTCTCTCTCTCTCTCTCTCTCTCTCTCTCTCTCTCACACACACACACACACACACACACACACACTATCAGTGACCTGGCAGGTAGGAAAATAATGAAAATGAATCTCCAAATAAAACCAATTCCTAATAAAGAATGAAGTGTATTAGAAAAACCTTCAGACACAGAAGGGAAAGCAGATGGAGAAAGACAGATGATGATGATGACAATTATGTGAGTAGAAATAATGAGAATAGTAATAAATGTTCCTTTGACACATTACATCAAATGAACACACAAGGGGTTTCTCCTATGAAAAATGGATTGTAGATAAGAAATTCATCATGAGATAAATCTGTGTGGGATGTAGAGGAAAAACATACATTAAAATATAGTATAATGACAGAATTGGAAGAAATTTATAAAATACTAAGAATATAATACAAATTCTTATACTTGAAGGCAGAGCTTATTTGTAGTATTTGTGTGTGTGTGTGTGTGAGAGAGAGAGAGAGAGAGAGAGAGAGAGAGAGAAAGAGAGAGAGAGAAACACTGTGTCACTGTAGGGGACCAAAGGTAACTTCAGGAACCATCCTGGATTCCTTCTACCTCCTTTGTGCTTCACTTTGGGATTTCCCAGGTTCTGTCCACCAGGTCAGAAAGTGCAAACCACTGCTGTTTCCACCTGGAATTTATTACATGGGACCTAGATTCTGAACTCAGGATCTTCTGCTTGGGAGCAGAATCTTAACCCCTGAGCCATCTTTTCAGTCCTACTTGTAGCATTTATGGATGCTTTTCAAAAGAAATATTTGGTCTCTAAAGTCCTTCAGCAGTCCACACTGCTTACACAACAAAAATCCTGAAAGAATAACTCAACTGGAATTGGTCTGCAGTCATGGCTTACACATTCCACTGCCTAATGCTTTCTTCTCAAACCTCTTTCACACATAGGTCAGAGCCCCCCCCCAAAAAAAAAGAATTCTAGTAAGAATCATAGAGTAAATACCTTAGGCTCAAACAGAGAAGTAAGTTATACATTTCAACGATGCTTCTACTGCAGAAAGGCAGAGCTATGTACAATCTGAAATGTAGCTACAACAAACTTTTATGTACTAACAAGGAACTTTAAGTTTCATGTTATTTATGTTATTTTTTTCTAATAACCCATTTGCAAATATAAAAACATTTCTTATGTAGTAGTAACAGCTTATGCAATGTTACATCTCTCAATATCTATTGTTTCTTCACAACCATAAACACTTGAAAATATTAATGGTTAAAATTATATATTGATGAAGAACATAGTTTCTTGGGTCATATTATTTGTGTTTAAAGTCCATTTCTAACATTTTCTTTGCAAAAAGCAAATATTCTCCATTAAGTGTCTAGCTTTCCTTGTATGAGAAAGGACTCTCCAGATTTGGCTTGAAATGATGGTTCTTCTGTGAGTTTCCAGCCTCCTAACTCAATTATCCAGGAGTTTGTATTTGTCAGCCACTGGAATTTCTCAGCACAATTTTATAATTCTCTCTCTTTCTCTTTCTCTGTGTTGTTCACTTGTGTATCTTTGCTTATCAATTCTACTGGCCATGTTTCTCTGACAAATGCAACCCACATTTTACTGACATCTAGAACTTCTGATTTGTTCCATAAGCAGAGCTTTTTGAAAGCATTATGCAAGGATTTTTCTTTATTTGTTAAGCTAAAGAGGATTTATCATAGACTAATTTTGAATTGCATATGAAAAATACTTAAGTAGTTCCTGATATTGACTGAAGCAAATGTTTTTAGCAATGACTGTATGCTTTTTAAATTTAATTATTTTTTCTACTCTTTCCCTAGGATTTTGTTTATTTTCACAGGATTGAGAAAGAGGTATAGGTCCTTATAGTTGCCATTATGAAAGTTAAATATTTCAAAGTTCCTTTGACAGATATGAATGTTTTTAGTATTTCCTAATCAAATGCCTTTGCATAGTCAATTGTCCAGAAATATATGAATTGATCCAATATCTAATGCCATGAAGCATTGTTAGAATGTAAGAGATGATGTAGCAAAGATCAAAGAAATTGTAACTTCCCATATGACACAGATCTATAAGCTAATATCTTCAACAATTGGCAAAAGTGCTATCTTAAAGTGAAAAGAAATCAGAATGTGCTTATATACCAAGGAAAGCAAGAAAGTCATATAAAGAAAGAACTACATCTAAATAAAATACAAATAAGTTGATTAAATAGTAGTAGTTTACAGAATAAGTAGAATTTGCCAGAGTCCATACAGAAGAATTTTTTTCTAGAAAGAGAAATAGAAGTATTAACTATATTAAAAGAGTGGAATTTTATGTTAAAAATATAAATACTGGGCCTAGAAAGATTTGATAGAAAAAAATGAAGTTATCCATGGGAGATATATCTATTGTGTAAGGGTTTTGGTAGAGATCATAAGAGGAATTTTAGAAGTAAACAAACTTAAGTTCCCAAGGGTAGAGGGCAAGGCAAAGAGAAAGGAAGAAGGGCTGTTTAAATCACCATCAGAAGGTGAACAGGATGTGCAGGAAGGAAAGGTGGCTCTGGCTCTGAGGCTGGGAATGAGCAAAAGATGTAGTAAAAAGAAGATGGTGCAATAAATGCAAGGGGTGAAAAGCTAGACATAATTTAAAGACCATTGGGCACTCCCAGACATAATGTGCTTGCTGAATCACTAGATACAAAGTACTTTCCATATATGAAATCTGGATATGCTCTATTTTCTCTTTTATATATATGTAGGACTTGCACCTAAGTTAAGTAGAAACTCAATAGACCACAGCATAAATGAAAAGTAATGTGCTCTTTGGAAACAGGAAGACTTAATCTTATGTGAATTAGGCAAAGTTTTCATGAAACTGTTTTCTACAAAATAACCACTATCTTTAACTTCTTAGTGAATGGATAAGGAGCCAACCTGACATAGAGAATCATCATAAGAATTCAATGTGATAGGTTTTGTAAAACTTCTGAGACAATATTTTCCATAGAATAGAATCTCAATTCTGATGATCTTGTGTGCTTATGTCTGCACTGTAAGATGTACAAATCACAGATGGCATAGGGCACAATGATCATATGGGTGGCACATGTTTTGAAGTAATTGGAATACTTCAAAATAGTAACTATGCAGTGTATATATTTGTGTAATAGATTAAACACTGAAAATAAGAATATCAACATGATTCTAATGGAGAAGTTACAAATAAAACTATAAGGGTTGTGTGCTGGTTTCTGCAAATTATTGAAAATCTCAACAAATATGAAATACTGCTATTGATTATGGGATTGCAGATTACTGTATGATCTTCTCTAGTTTGTGTTTATCAATGTTACTATGTTAAAACATTAATACTTTTATAAATGAGGTACTGTTAAAATATAATTGTGGTAAAACCTGTGTGAAAATAATTGATGATAATGTTCAAAATTTAAGCACATATGTATATTAGCATAGAGCCCAGAGCCCAGTGACTGGGATCTTTCTTATAAATTTCAAATCTTAAACTAATAGATTAAATATTTGAAAATTCATCCTGCTGTGTTCTTATTCATGGAGTTAGTGAATTTCCTGTGATTGAAAAGACATTTTACCACATTTCAAATTAAGTAAGTCTTAATTTTTATTTATAATTTTCTTAAATCATCATGTCTATGGACCAGTTTTGGAAACAACATTGGAAATTCCAATAGAATTTAAAGATGTATTTTAAACTGCTGTACAATAAAGTGACATGCTAATGCATTGGGTACTTCGAAAGTTCCAATAGAAAATATATTTGAGTAATTTATCTTTACAGAAAAGTTCCATTCAAGCTTTCTAGGTATGTCTAATGCCCAATGAATGTTTTAAGCAGTAAAATATTATCATTTCAGCAAAAGGAGCATCAATTAAAATATAATCATCACATTCCATTATTGACATGGGAATATTTTAAATGATACAGAACAAATACATATGAAGGTTCCACCATTTACATAGTGAAAAAGTGCCATTTCTAGTGAATATTTTGGTATCTTTAGTGTCATAATAGCTTTATTTCACATAAAAACTCTATGTATTGTTTTCAAAGCAAGCATAGATGTTTAAATAAGTGCTTTCACCCATTTTTACTGCAGAAATAATACATTTTGACTCTTAGTTCTCCTCAGAACATGATGAGGGTACTGATTAGCTTTAAATACTCATTGTTCCATAAATTCCAGAAAAACTAAGTGATAATATACAAAATGTAGTATTGAGTCATATTTGTTCTCTGTGTCCAGCTTGAAAACAATCAGAGAAAAATAATGCACTCTTTTTCTTCTTGTTCTTGGGTGTTCTACAGAGATTAATGATACCATGATATGTCCAGATGGGAAAATTTAGGCTTAGTATGATCAGCAATTCATATTCTTTTGTTTTCTACAACCTATCGTTCTGGGTACAGATTGTCCAGTTTTTGAGAGTGTCATGAATTTCCACTGTTATGTAAGAAATCCAGAGATCGATTAGTCACAAGGACAAAAATCTAAATATTTCTAATCATGTTTTGTATTCTCTACGTTATTAGGCTTTCTTCCATCACTGAGGCAAGAGAGAAAACCAATATGCACCGAGCAGAGCTGTAGGACTAGGATAGCACTGTGTCTGCTTGCAGTTAAGGCCCTAGCTCAAAGGAGCCTGAATGAAGAATGGTGGCTAACACTGCAAGTCAGTCACCTGAATATCTTTAAATAGTGGGACAAAATGAGACAAAAGCACAAAACAAAATGAGGAGAGTTTTCTTGGAGAAAAATGGAATTTGATATTCATCTTAAACTGCTGGCAATATCATTTGAATGATCTCAGATTATTGGAATAAGTAATTACAGAAATATTCTCAGTGTAGTGAAGGTTAAAATAGCAGGACTCTCAAAAGCTATGATACCTAATTTGCATCAGTCAGTGCTCAATAACATACTTTGAGAGCTAGACTAATATCAGGCTCAATAGTGAAGGTTAAAATAGCAGGACTCTCAAAAGCTATGATACCTAATTTGCATCAGTCAGTGCTCAATAACATACTTTGAGAGCTAGACTAATATCAGGCTCAACAACCTGAGGCTCTATTCTACTTCTGCAGTCTCACATCTGACCACAATGTTTAATTTACTTTTCATCACAGATCCAAAGAAAAAGCATTGCTCTTCTTCATTCAGGGAGATGAACATTGGCATACCATGTGCCTTTGCTTCACCATGTGTGATAGTGCATGTCTTCCATGCTGGTAGATAGAATGGTGAGGTAAGATGATCACAAGTTTCCAACTACACTGTTTTGTATGACAGTATTCTGCCTGTAAGTAAAAGTTGATTAACGGTTCACCTGTAATAACCACTTGGTGCTTCCTTGATGTCTTCCAACCTTCTTACCGATATTCTAGCTCAGCACCTTGTGTCATCTTCCTGCATTTTTTTCTGCTCTATCCCAGTAAGCTGACATCTTTGGTTTTCTTGCCGACTTCAACTCCCACTCTTCATGCTGCTCACAGAATTTAGTGTGATTTTTCACAGACCCCTGAGATCAGGCTTTATAATTGGTCTACAATCTTCTCTATACCTTCTCTGAGCTTCTTACTCTGGTTAACTCACAAGCACCTGACTTATACTTCCCTGAAACAACTTTCAATAATAACATAGAATGCATTCATCTATTGTATATTTTCCTGCAAAATCTGTTTTAAAATGATACCTTCTTTATGAAACAACCCACAATCCAGCCAGACTAGGTAACAATTTCAGCACTACTGCATAGGATGGAAAAATCTCCATCTGTGTCTTTGCTTAGCCCCTCAACCAGGTAAGTAGTCAAACATCACTTCCAAAGTCACTGTTATGATATTTTTTAATGAGATCACAATTTTTAATTAGTTATCTAGTCACATAGTTATGTATCCTTTACTGATCTAGCATCTACTACTGTGTATTTTAATCAACCCTTGGACTCATAATCCTCCTGTTTTTCCTGAAGAGTTATCTATGATATATCAGTGTTACATCAAAGCACATTAGAAATTTATTCAGTGCATTCTGAGTAACACAGATTGTTCTTAATAATATGGATAGTCCTCTTCAATCACCTGAGAGCTTTAATAAAACAAAGCACTGAAATGCCCTGCATTTTGCATTTTGTCATGACAAAACAACTTAGAGTAACAAGGGTTATTATTCTTACTTAGGACTCTGGTTGCAGTTCACAGTCCAGCTCGGGTGAAGAGTTTATACCAACAACAGAAGCCAGGTGAACTGGCCACACCATATACACAGGAATTCTTAAGAGAGGGGCAAACCCACTTGCCACACTGGAAGTCTGGCAAATTATAACAAATATGTCAAATTACTGAACTAACTATCATCTGATCTACTTGTCCAGGGAATGTTTCCCCAACCCTGGACTGGGATTTCCCACACCAACTAGAACCTCTTACACAAATTTATACAGAGCTTGACTCAACTACCAATTCTCACATATGCCCAGAACACAACCTTCAATTGTCAAGTTACACACACACACACGCACACACACACGCACACACACATACGCACACACACACACACATACCTAACACAGTGGGCAATAGTGGATTCTGATTCTTGATGCTCTTCAGCTACAATCTTTTTCCCTAAATTCCCAGTCCATCTGCTCATCCTGTAGAATTTAGTATTTATGTACCTCCACAACTGTTTCAACCATTTTTTTCCTTAAGATAAAGGGGAATGAATCTAATCTCTTACATGTGCTAAATAAGAACTATATCATTAGACTATATCTGCAGGCATTTTTGTTTTACAGATGATAAGATCTTGTTATGTTGACGAAGCTGTCTTTGGACTCACTCTGTACCCCTCCAGGCTCTGAACCTGAGATCATTTACATTGGGACTCTACATCTGTCATTTGAATCTGTTCCTTAGATCTCTTTCTGTATATTCAAATCTTACTGGTTTTGAGTCTGAAATCTTAATTCACATGATCCTACAATATGTTGAAATCTTTGAGAATTTGTTTATAACTGAACATATCTCACATCTGTATCCATTACTAGATATATAACCCAGAAAAAAATGGGTTTAAATGATATTTTTCTTATGTACTCTACCACCTGTTAAGAAATGATTATTATTCATCAGTGTACTTGGTCTTTGAAATAGGTTGTAGATGTATATTTTAATTAGTAAGAATAACATATGGGGCTTTTCACCTTGTCTTAGGGACCTCATTAACTCCCCATACTTCAGCTCACTCTGATGTTGCACAAAGAATTAAAAAACTCACCAGCTTGAAACTTCATTAATGAAGCAATGACTCTCATTAGCACGAAAGCAATGTATGTAAGACACCATGAACTATGGATATCCTTTTGAAAGGGTCTTTATCTTAAATCATCCTAGGTGTTTTTTTTCCATAATTACTTCTTTGATCAACTGATTACCTATTAAGTACTCACTTAAGTACCTTACCTGTAGGTACTGCATACTAAGGGATCTTTGAAGGTTGAATTCTGACAGTTTATGAAATTAGCACTGCATTGACATTAACTCAAATACCTTATGAAAGAAAGTAGTCAAATAAAACTCTCCAAATATTTGAACGAATATTCACCACCATAGTAGTTTAAATTAGGAAGGCTGCACTAACAAATGTACAAAAATGGTGAATCTCAGCTCATTGCAACATTAGCAAGGTCCTATGCTTTTCAAATATTATGGCATGTTTGAGTCACCAGCTGATTTCTTTTAATGAAATGAAAACAAATTTTTATTAAAATAGATTTCAAATCATACTTTTAGTGGTAAGAAAATAGAGATGACACAGTTCAGAATGAAAGCAACAAAAATTACTTGGTAAGTTTGTTTCTCCTTCTATGGAGTTCAATATTGTTCTATACTAAACAAATGAAAAAATGTAGTTGCATGTAATTGTATGTATGCACATGTTTATGTGTGCAGGTGCATGTGTTACAAGTACAAGTGCATGTTTCACTGTACTGCATGTAGAGATCAGAATCCAGCCTTTACCTTGTTGTAGATAGGTCTCTTCACCATTGTGTAAATCAATCTAGCCTGAATATCCTAAAATATCTCCAGATTCTCCTGCATCTGCCTCCCTTTTCTTGTAAGCATGACAGAATTGCAGGCACTATGCTACTCTGTCTGAATTTTGCATGGGTGTGGGGGTTCTAACTCAGGTTGTCAGTCTTATTTAGCAAGCATTTTAATGAGTATCCATGTCCCCAGTTCCTCCATAAACTTTTATTGATAATAAAAATGTCCTATTCTCTGCCTACAACATAGAATTAGTCAATCGATCAGTACTTCCTAAATTCTTCCTCTGTAAAACCAGGTGTTAAATTGCAGATCTATATGTATACATACAGTAAAGGAAGAGATGGAACTCATGAGGACGGTACATGTGTCTTTGTACCAATAATTATGGATCAATTAAACATACATATTGCGAAATAACTTAGCCATAAAATGATGCATTTATCAGAAGCATGAGTATCTATATTTTTATAAAACTATGTAAGAACTGATTTTAATTTGCACTTTGAAGAACTGCAAGTGAAAAGGATTTTAATTCATTATCAAAATCAATAAAGAAGGATCCAATATCTAATAGATACAAATTTTTATCAACAAAAGCAATTACCATTTTTATCAACAAAAGCAATATCTAATAGATACAAATTTTTATCAACAAAAGCAATTTTATCAACAAAAGCAGACATTAGGGGAAGTGACATGAATATGAAAGGAAAAGCAAAGATAAGCATGAACAGTCAGCCTTCATGTAGAGGCTATAGTAAATGGAATTATTTCTCTTAGGACTTTTTTACTTTTTGCATCCATGATGTATAAGAAATCCACTGATTTTTGAACTTTAATTTTGTAACCTATCATTCTACTGAATTTATGTGCAAGTTCCAGGAGTTTCTTGGGTGAGTTTTTGGGTCTCACAGGTACAGAATCATGTTTTGTGTAAACAGGGATATCTTGACTTTTTCTTTTCCTTTTTGCATGTCTTTTATCTCCTTCCCTTGTCTTATGGTTCTATCTTCAAATACAATACTGAAAATAGAAGTGGTGAGAGTGAATAGCCTTGCCTAGTTCTTGATCAAGTGGGAATGCCTCAAGCTTTTCACCATTTAGAATGATCCTTGCTCTATTATTATTGTACCAGACCTTTATTAAGTTGACATAAGTTCTTTCCATTCCTACTGTCTCCAGAGCAGAAAGGGATGTAGGATTTTGTTAAAAGCTTTTTCTGCATCTATTAAGAAAATCATGTTTTTTGTCCTTGGATTTGTTTATATGATGGATTACATTTATTGATTTGCTTATGTTGAACCAAATTTGTGTGTCTGGAATAAATCCTACTTAGTCATAGTGAATGACTTTTTTGATATGTTTTTGAATCTGGTTTGTTAGAATTTTGTTCAGAATTTTTGCATCTTTGTTAATCAATAAAATTTGCCTACAGTCTTCTTTTTTGTTGAATCTTTATTTGGTTTTGGGATCAGTGCAATATTAGTTTTGTAGAAAGACTTTGGACGTGTTCTTTCCTTTGCTATTTTATGGAATAGTTTTAGGAGTAGTGGTGTAAGTTGTTATTTAAATGTGTGATAGAATTCTGCCCTGAATCCATCTGGTCTTTGGCTTTTATTTTTTTTTTTTTGAGGAAAAATTTGTAATTACTACTTTAACACTGTAACTCGACTGTTTAAATATTTCTGTGCATCCCTATTCAACTTTAGTAAGTTGTATGTATTTAGAAAACCATCCATTTCTTGGATGTCATTAGAAACAATTATATTAAGTGAAGTATCCCAGACCCAGAAAATTAAGTCCCGTATGTACTCCCTAATAGGTGGCTCCTAGTACCAAACCCACCCAGCCCACCTAGAGACAGTAATTGCAAGGATTATGAACAGGAGGGATGGGGTAGGAGGGCCACACCAGAAACAAGGAGAAAGGGACCATGTTTCAGCAGAGAAAATAGGCCTCCATCAAGGACCCAAATAAGTAATGAGACATCTGATTAAGTTCACACTTTTGTTCCTGATCATTTACTACTGAGGGGGTGTGACTCACCAGAAGAGGAGGGCATATAGTCTGGCAGATAAAAAGTAACCATTTTGCAAATGGGTGATAGACCCCTCCCTCACTGTGGTTTTCCACTTTTATTACATCTACCTTTGAATGTGCTTTTATCACAAGACTCTAGTTAACAGCTTTTTGTCTCTGGCCGAGGGTAACATACAATGCCCACCAGGATGGAGTGAAGGGCATTGCAGGAGCAGCAAAACTGCAAAAGAAAATCAACAAACCACAATCCAGAACTTCAGAGACTCTATATCAACCACCTAGAACTAGGCCAGCTTAATCTCTCCCCATCTTGAAGCTCAGGGAAATTTGCGGAAGAGGGGGCGGTAAGAGTGTAAGAGCAAAAGGATGGGAGGAGCAATGATATGTAAGATACTCCATACTAGTTAGGGCTGAAGCAATCATAATTGGACTTTGTATGACCTGTGCATTGTCCAACATACTGTTGACCTCACAATGTCTAGCATCTGCTAAAAGCACCAAGATCCTTGGAGGCAAAGGATTGGCAGCCACAGTAGTGTTCCTATACCTAAGGGGAACACGGGAAAGGGTTCAGGGAAAGGCCACTGGGTTCTTGTACGTCATCGGAGAGGAGGGCCCAGAGGAAAATCAGGCATGCACAAGAAAGGACTCTCTGGAAATTGGGGCGGGAGGCACTGGGGAATGGGGAGGGAGGGGGTGGGGAGGGGGAGCAGGGAGTACGGGGGGGGGGGAGGAGGAGGAGGGAAGGAGGGAACTGGTGTACCTATTAAGTTTGTATGAGCTGAAATAATAATAAAAATGTATTAATAATAAAAAAAGAAAACCATCCATTTCTTTCTCAATAAATGCTGGACAGTATGTAGGGAGAAGGTAACCTACATGTATGGTAGATGACAATACGAGCTTGTACAACTGCTCTGGAGATTATTACAGTGGTTTCTAAAAAGGTTAAAAATTGAAATTACATGTGACTCACCTATACCAGTACTGGCTATATTCCAAAAGGATGCTTCATTTTACTATAGAGACACATGGACATCCATGTTCACTGCAGCTCTATTTACAGTAGCAAAGTCATGCACATACACAATGGAATACTATTCAGCTATCAAGAAAAAGGAATTGATGAAATTTTCTGGTAAATGGATGGAATTGGAAGAAGTTATACTGAGCAAAGCATCTTAGAGACAGAAAGACAGATGTCACATGTTCTCCCTTGTAAGTGAAATCTTGTATCAACCAAGCCCTCATAGTGACATACTCAAAGAGAAATCTGTCTCCCATACCAACATAGGCACCCCAAAGAGAGTCCTGTAATACACACAAGCATAAGGACAAGACTGAGATGGGACAGGCAGGACTGATGAAGGGATGGGAGCGTGGGAGTAAGATATGTGTGCATGGGTAAGGGCAAAAACATAAACCCGTAAACAAACAAACAAATAAACAAACAAACAAACAAAAAAGCAAATAAATAAATGTAAATAAAAATGTGTCATCCTTCATTTGAACTGGAAGAACAAAAGAGAAGTTAGAGTTTCAATATAGAAAAAGGATACATGTGGCAGAATGGTGGGAGAGAGGAGTGTGGGCTCCGAAATATGAACTTTCCAAAAACACATGATGTACTTCATGAAAAGAGAGAAATTCTGTTTTAGGTATATAACAGTATCATTTCAGGATGACTGTAGAAAACTGGAAACTTTAAAAATTAACAAATGCTGGGAAAGTAAGGGAAAATTGAACCCTAAATGATAATTCCACAGGATTTCCTATGTGGTGGATTGCATTGCTTCTCATTTTATGCTTTTTGATTTACATTTCAAAGAAAATATCTAAGAGGTAAAATTGGTTACATTTTTCTTTTTCTAAAAAAAAAAAAAAAAATATCCAGAAGTAGAACACTTAGTAGATTAGCTACGGTGGAGTTTTTTATGTTCATTTGATATTCACCTTGGAGGAAAGGCATTAGAATAAACTGGTTTTCACTTCATTCATTGGCATCCAAATGCCAGAGACAGAGATAGGGCAGTTATTATTAATTGTGAGGAGGGTGTCATAAGTCTGTATGTACTCAATTTATATGCAGGGAAAACAAATTGTCCCAGTGGCTTAAATGTTGCCATTGTTGAAAGATATATCTCTTGAAACATGCCAATTTACTAGAATTAATCAACTTTAAAAAATCTACAAAATCTCCCCAAAACTTTTTAACCCTTAAATATGACTTACAATAATAACATATGTTACTTATATCATGTACGAAGTCATTATATATAACAGTGTTTCAAAAAAAGACATGATTAGCTAAGAATTTTAATGGTAAATTTTTAAAAATTGGATAGCAAACAAAATGTCCCCTACATAGTTCAAATAGAAAAGATTTTTGAGGTTTATTAACTGGATTGTAATTTTTATTTTAAATTGAGTAATAAAACAATGTATCTAGTAGGAAGGCTAAAGAAAAACAGAAACTTTTAAAGCAAAAAATTAATGAACAAATTTTTGTTGAAAAAGAGATAGCAAACAAGTTAAGTAGTGTATCATCTTGAAGTACAACCAAAAATAATTGTTTAAATTAGAAGAGCTCTAAATCATTCTATAGATGTATAGTATAGAAGCAAATCATGGTGTTTTCCCAAAACAAATTATCCTAATGTTATAGTTAGACATGTGAATTCTATTTGTGCCTTTTTACTTTAAAATAATATTTTTTTACTTTTAAAATTGTATTTAATCAATTATGAACTAACCATTAATGATTAATAAATAAAATGATAAATGAACTGAAAATTATAGCAACTGTTATTCTTGCTAATTTGTTTAGGTAGCAAAAATATGCAGTGTCTAATCCATATGCTACTTGACTACTTGCTGACACACTTGAACATATATTTTAACATTGCAACTCTGACATTGATATAGTCAGGGACTAACTTCCCTTCAGCTAAATCATCTTATACATAATAAAGGTTTACTTATATGATTGTTAAGGATGCTGTCATATAGTTTTGAGTTCTATCAAATGTGCTAATATTCATTAAGAATTTATTTAATTAGCAAAATTTAAAATCCCCCACTTTTAATGCCAGGGAACACATAAATATCCAATACTTTAAACTTGGCCAAATAGCAGCAGGAGTGGAGAAAACAGACACCAGACAGAATCAGTAGTATTAACCATTAATAAATGCTAGTAAACACCATATAAGCACCTCTCATTACATCTTTAGATGAGAAAAGTTCTCAACAGTTAATCAAAATGCAGCCTATTGCAGTGGAAGATTAGTGAAGGAGAAAAATCAAAGCTAATCAGAATTCAACATATCACTGACTCCAAAATGCTTAATCCTAATCAGGCCATCCAAATCTCTTCCCATTCTAAGACTCAGGGAACACTGCCAAAGAGGGGGCAGTAAGATTATAACAGCTAAGGATGGTACAACTGTAACAGAACTTGGTGGGATATTGTTTGTGAGCCTAAGAGGATCTGGTTCCAGAAAATGAAGTGTTTGTGAAGCTGAGAGAAGTTGGTACCCAGAAGCAGAAAAGTATGATGTGGCTTTCAAGTTTTTGTAATTATTGGTTGGAATAAATATGGAGAACTATGGGAACTTTACACTGGGAGCACCTTTGATCCCGGAGACAGGCCAAAAAGAATAATACTCTTATAACAAGACTCTGGTTTAACAGCTTTTTATCTCTGGCCAGGGGGTGAAATACAATACCCATCAGGATGGCGTGAAGGGCATTACAGGAGCACGAAACTGCAAAAGAAAATCAACAAACCACAATCCAGAACTTCAGAGACTCTATATCAACCACCTAGGACTAGGCCAGCCTAATCTCTCCCCATCCTGAAGCTCAGGGAAATTTGCGGAAGAGGGGGCGGTAAGATAGTAAGAGCACAAGGATGGGAGGAGCAATGATATGCGAGATACTCCACACAAGTTAGGGCCCAAGCAATCATAATAGGTCTTTGCATGCCCTGCGCAATGTCCCACACATTATTGACCCCATAAAGTCTAGCATTTGCTAAAGGCACCAAGATCCTTGGAGGCAAGGAATTGACAGCCATAGTAGTGTTCCTATGCTTAAGGGGAACACAGGAAAGAGTTCAGGGAAAAGCCACTGGGTCCTTGTACGTCATCAGAGAGGAGGGCCCATCAGAGAGTCTAGCATGCACATTAAAGGATTCTCCGGGGATTGGGGGGAGGCACTGGGGGATGGAGAGGGAAGGGGGAGGAGAGGGGGATCAGGGGGAGTAGGGGGAAGGAAGAGGGAGGGAGGGAACCGATGTACATATTAAGTTTGTATGAGCGGAAATAATAATAAAAATGAAAAAAAAAGAAAACTAAGGCAGTGTAAGTCCAGCTTCCGAACAAATAGAGTGTTGCTTTGACTAAGAATTTAGAGAAGTTTTGCCTTCATCCTGAAAGTTCGACTAAAGTTAAATTTGTGTATGTGGCTAAGGAAGCTTCAAAGAAATACTGTCTTGACACTGTGGCATGGCTATTTTTTGGGCTCTTGTTCAGAGTTATGAGGAAAGGTAGCAAGGACTCTATCAGACAGAAAGAAATAATAATAGTGAGGTCTGATGACAAAAGATGGGATAACAAATGAATAGTTCAACACAGAAATTTCAGAAAGCAAACTGGCAGCTATTATTAATGAAATGAGCCCCATTAGTGAATCTTGATTTGGATAATAGAAGTGGCTACACTTGGGGCTGGAGAGGTGGCTCAGGGGCTAAAGCCTCCGCCTTGCAGGCGGAAGGTCCTGAGATCGGATCCCAGATCCCACGTATAGACGCCAGGCGGAAGCGGGGGCGGCCTGCGTTTCCGGTCCTGGTAGGGTGGAGCCTGTGAATCCCCGGGCAGAAGGAGGTGGAGGCGTCCATGGTGGTTCGCGAATTCGTCCGTGGTTCTACACATACACATACACACACACACACACAGACACACACGTGTGCGCACATACACACGCACATGCACACAGTTGAATAAATAAAATAAAAAAAATTTTTAAAAATTTAAAGAAGTGGCTACACTCTAAGGGCAAGCCTCAAGAAAGGCTCTTACTCACAAGAATGAAAATTCTTTTGGAAGGGAAGAGCTATAGGTTAGAGCTCCAAATCAATTGCATGCTCTTCTAAAGCAAAGGCTCAGGATTTTCTGCTCAGTGTCAGCATACAAAAGCTGAATCAGCTATGATTCATGGGGGCTAATCTCCACTTAGAGGTTATAGTGGAAACTGGCAATGTCATCCACATGGTATTGGTTTTAGAGGCATCAGTGATCCAAGAGGGAAGAGATTTTGAATTCCTCCTCCAAAGTTTCAGAGAATGGCTAAATTCAGGCAGAGTATGATAGGAAACCTGCAAAGAGTTCCAAGATGTGCATTTTGTGCTGTGAAGTTGTAATGGTCACTATACTCAAATACAACCTGAGGAAGAAAGAGAGATTTATTTAGCTTACTGTTCCAGAGGAAAGATACAGTCCATTATGGTATAAAAGGCATGGCTAGTGGCAGAAGCTGGATATGGTCTAAGTCACATGCATTGTGGAGGAGAAAATGTACAAAATACTAACTACAAGCTCAAGAACAGGCTAACTTAGTGAAACAAAGCAGGGGTAACTACCCTCAAGGCCCAGCCCCTGTTAATACCTTTTTCCAGCAAGGCTCCATCTCCTAACGGTGCCATGATCTTTCTAAACAATTATAGATTCAAACACATGAGTCTATAGGAGACAGCTCACACTTCAAGTTTCTTCATTTGTTTATTTGGTGCGTGTGTGTGTATGTGTGTGTGTGTGCGTGTGTGTGTGTGTGTGTGTGTGTATCAGAGGGCGTTATGTGCCCCTATGGAGAATCAAGGATGACTTTGGGAATCATCCTGGATTGCTTCTACCTCCTTTTTGCTTCACCCTGGGATTTCCAGTCTCGCCTATAAGGTCAGCAAGTGTAGGTCGCTGTGGTTTCTGCCTGATATTTTTTTTTAATTTTTTTATTTTATTATTTATTCAATTGTGAGTGTGTGTGCGTGTATGTATGTATGTGTGTGTAGAACCACGGACGAATTCGGGAACCACCATGGACGCTTCCACCTCTTCCTTGTTTACTCTGCCCGGGGATTCACAGGCTCCGCCCTACCAGGACCAGAAACTCAGGCCGCCCCCGCTTCCGCCCGGCGTCTATACGTGGGGTCTAGGATCTGAACTCAGGGCCTTCCGCCTGTAAGGCAGAGGCTTAACCCCTGAGCCACCTCTTCAGCCCCTCTGCCTGATATTTTTATGTGGGATTTGGTATCCAAATTTAAGCCTTCTGCTTGGGAGCCTGAGTCTTGATGCCTGAATCATCTCTATAGCATGAAAACTCACATTTTAACCATGACAGGAATCAGTTTGGTTAACGATATTAAACATGAAAGAACCAACGTAGGATATCTGACTAGGAGAGCTGTATACATTTAGAGAAGCCAATCCAAGAGAATGATGTGCTCTATGGGCAGCTTTGCTTGACAGATGGAGCTGAAGCTCTTTGGAACTTTGATGACTTCAGTAAGAGTTGCTAGACTTGAAGCTACAGGAATAAGAGTTTGTTCTGTTTGTTTTCCAACACTTTATGGAGTAACTGATTTTTCCTGCATATGCCTTCATTCCTCCCTTTTAAAATAGGAATGTTTATTCTTTGCCATTGTATGGTGAAAGTATGTAACTTGTATTTTGATTTTGCAGGAGGCTTTGGACTTTGGAGTTTTGGACTATGTTGGGACTGATACAGTCTGTGTTGGAAATTTTATAGAATGATTGAATATGGTTTACATAATGAGATGGAAATGAGCCTATGGGGATCAGAGGTGGAGTGTCTTGGTTTAACAGGTGAGTCGACTGCCATAGGCTCATGTTGAATCTTTAGTTGTTTGGTAATGTTTTAGCACTTTTAGGAGCTGTAACTTTGCTGGAGGAAGGCAATCACAAGGGTAACCTTGATGTTAGTTGGCTCACTCAGTTTGAGTTAGTGAGTCAGCTTTTGAGCTTGTAGTAGTAGTTTTCAGCCTCCATAATGTCTGCAGTGATTTAGGCATCCTCCAACTTCTGCTAGCCAACCATGTCTTTCTGCCATAATGGACTGTATTTCCCTTCTGGAATCATAAGCTTAATAAATTTCCCTTTCTTTCCTTAAGTTGTTTGAGTCTGAGTGCTTCTTACAGTAACAGAAAAAAATAGCCAGTACAGTTGGATAGGTACACTGATGGCCAGGCCACTCCAGTTATGACAGGGCTGTTGCATCCAGGATCTAAATGCAATTATATCTACCCTCACTATATCTACACAATGACTGATATATCAATATTCCTACATGGACCAATGAGGATCTCAGTATATATAACTACGTACTGTGGGCATCATAGGGATCTATGCAAGACAAGAGAAGGGGAGCTTCCTCACCTGTGAGCTTACTCACTAAAGAGCCATTTACATGCCAGAGAGACCTGTCCCCCACTAGTATAGGCAACCTTGTAGTCTACACAAGTAGACAAGCACAAAGATCCCAGGGAGAGAGGGATGGATTAATGAAGGGAGGAGATGGTGGGAAAGGATGAGTAGAGAAAGGGAAGGAGGAGCAAGACAAATACTCATTTTGTTTATATAAAGTAAAAATTGTTGATAAAACCTTAGGCCATTCATTGTCCATCTCAGAACTCTACACATTTATGCATCCATGTGCATTTGCACTGACATCATATTTGTCCACCTCCATGCTAATATGCATGCATGCATATATAGTGCTATACATACTCACATATGCAAATATGGGAAGATGCATTTTCCCAATTTTATACTCACAATAGTTGTCAATGTTGAGCTGATGGGATTACTTAGTAAATAAAGGTACTTTTTTGCAAACTTTGAGATCTGAGTTCAATGTCCTGAAGCCCACATATTAGAACAGAACCAATGTCTGAAAGTGATCCTCTGATCCCAGAATAAATTCTATAACACACAGGTACCTGCTCTGTCTCTCTGTGTGTGTGTGTGTATCTGTCTGTCTCTCTCTGTCTCTCTCTTCTTTGTCTCCTTTGCACACACATGAAAAATAAAATCTAAAAAGTATTCTTCAGTATCAATTCATAACAGCAATCAGCACTACTTTTGATTATATATAATATATATATATATGTAAAAGATTATAGTTTTCCTGTTCACTTTTACTTATGTAGAGTTTTTGGCTTATACTATTAGAGAACAGTGGGCTATTTGCTTTGCAATACTTTTTCTTTTCTAAATCTAATTTCTAGTTTTAAGTATCCTCTTCAAAATGAATGAGACTAAATATTCAGATATTCCGAGTGTTTGAACTGAATAGAAATCACCATTTAATGCCAAAATAGTATACTTTTGAAATTTTATTTTCCTGATTTCTGAGATTATGAATTAATGTATGAAAATATTGTTCTTAAGCTTCTGTACAATAGGACCTAATCATGCACCTTCAAAAATTCTCTCCTGTGGCAAGTGTTATCAGATAGTATACTCTGCAGATAGCATACTTTTCAGTAGGTTATAAGATCTTTCTATTTTTTTTTTCAAAGAACAAACACTTTTTTAGATCAGTGTGTTATGATTGGAATATAAAATGTGTCCCACAATCATATGCTGAAGGTTTGGCCCCAAACTAATGATGCTATTTTTGGAGGTTGTGAAAACTTTAAGATGTAGGACCTTGCTAGAAGAAGTGGGTCACTGTGTGTGCACCTTTGAAAAGTCTCATTTTTGGTTGCTTCCACTCTCTCTGTTTCCCAGTTTTTAGGGAGTGGGACATATCGGTATCCTACATATACCTATTGCCATGATAATCTGTTTCTCCACAAACCCACAGCAACAGAACAAACCAACTATACGTTGATACCTGTAAAACTGATAGCAAAGTAAAACTATGTTCCCATGGGCTGTCATCACAAACATTTGTCATATTGATGAAAAGTGACAGAAATAGGAGAATATGTTCGAAGACAATATATAGGTTTCAGTTTTTCATTAAATACTTAGAATTCTAAAAACATCTTTGTGTAAAGAAATATCTATAAGAAATTACATCTATTAGGATTTTAAAACATATCATTCAAAACAAACAAGATGTAGCACAGTGGCCCAAACAACTGAAAAGATTTAAACATAGAGGGAGTCTGGCAGAAGAGATTAAGAGTTACAGGGGGAAAAGGAGGGGCTAAGGGGTGAAAATATTATAAATTCTCAATATTCATATATGTAACATTAAAAAGAATGGAAAAATCTTAAAGAAAAAAGATCTCCTCAACTCAGAATAACTTGACATAATTGACACTATTTTCCAGAGGCTCATTACATCTTTTCATGTAAAGTCTTTTTGAGTGACTTCAGGAAATTCCCATGTTTTCATTTTGTCTCATGTTTTATGTTTATGCAGCACATGTGGGGAAAAAACACTGTGCAGAAGGCTACAAATGTTTTTAATACACTAGTCAAGCATCTGGGGTGCTATTTTCCTCTCGATTCAAACAATTATATAATTTCAAAACTGCTTATTGCATTCACTGCTTCAGGAAAGGAAACCTGTGGTGAGCACACAAAAATCAATCAAGTACATTAAAAAAGCAAACAAGTAGAAAAACCAGTGAATTTTGACCTACAAAGTTATAAAAGAACTCAGGAAAAACAATTAAATGTCATAAATTAGAATGAGACTTTCTAAACCCTGTTTCTTATAGTATAATAGGTAGAAAGGAAGTTAAGATTCACAAGGTCAGACTCTGATAAATTCAGCAGTCTCTATTTCTACTTCCCTTTCCCTAACTCAATACATGTGATGGATTAGGGGAAGAAAGAGAAAGGAGAATACTGAAAAATATGGATACCTGGTAGATTTAAGAATTAGAATGTCAGTTAGTCTTTGAATTACTCAGAAAATATAATTGAATGTCAAAATGAAGGTATAACTGAGGTTTTTTTAAAATATCTAAATATCAAAAATGTCTAAATAAATATGTTACCCATAATCCAGAGTAACCCAGGGTCATATAGAACTATATCATATGTCTTACAATATATGAAAATGAATGTATTACTGCAGCTTAAACAACTTAGCCTAAGAAAGTATTATCTAGAAGCAAAGGAGATGCTCTTGTGCAGAGCTCAGATAAGATCAAATGTCAGGAGGCTATAGTCCTAAGGTATGCAATAATAAATCAGAGAGTAAAAAACTAATAAATGGATTTCTTCATTAGTAAAGGAAATTGAAATTCAGACAAATCCCTCCAAATGAAAACTTAAGCTTTACAAACCCCACAGATGGCAGAGTGTCTTACAGATAAAAGCAAACTGATTGAGATCATAGTCATTTAACATAGTTCTTGATAAAGTTGAGAAATAATAAATTATATTTATTGTATATTTAAGATTATTTAATATACTTAGTCAACTCCAAAAATTTCAAATTTTAAAATCAGCAAAAAAATCACTTAATTGAAATCATTTTTACAAAGGAACAAATACTGCTTTTATCCTAATTTATAGGAAATATTGCTGTTATGTACAACATTGTCTCTATATGAAAGATAAATATGGTTGAGAACTGTTCAGGCAATCTTTAGTGGATATTTATTTAAAAGAATTTTCTAGGACAGATATTCTTTCTTTTACCCAGCAATTGTACAGTCACACACTTCTCTTTTTCTTATGATAATTTGACAGATTTTAAATAATATTGTATAACAATGTTTATGAAAGACAAAATTTTGATGAGCACAGGAAAGTAATTTACAAAACTAATTTTTCCTTAAAAAATGGACAACTTTTTGTTCAGAAACTTTCTTTGCTTTTTTGTGTTTCCCTAGAGATAAATGTTCCTCACAGGATTAAAGTATATGGTATGAAAATATGTGGCATATTTCCAAGATAAGCAAATATTTTTCCAAGAAACTGAGACTGTGTTTTAAAGATATTGTATATAATATTTTGTTATGTACATATTTGAAATACAAATACTACTCCGTAGCCCAAGCTGGCTTGGAACTGACAATGTAGCCAAGACTAACCCTAAAGTTTTGTGCATGAAATCGTGTCTACATTATAAGTACTGCTCTGAATTCAGAACAGTATAAAAATGTGCTACCTATCAAGGTCAGAGTGATTCAAAGGAATGAAGACACATAAAAGTAAAAAGATATTTTATGAACTCTGAAATATTGTTCTGAAATACTCCTATTATTCCTCTTCCTGAGTAAGCATCTTCATGTCTTAACTCCTCGTTCAAATTGTGGGCTTTGATCACAATAACTATAGCAATCTAATTAGGAATAGGAATGTTAAATATTAAATCACAAGAAGTGTTAGGGATTATTATTTTAATACAATGTAGTGAATTTTTTATTCAAAGAAGTTATGCTCAATAATGTCATTGTGTACATCATATTAGGAAATACTGAACCCATTTCATCTGTAGGAAAAAAAGAGGTAGGTTTTTGCAACTTACTTGCCATTGTTTGTTCAATGATTATTTTCAAATGTTCTGGATGCTACTGATATTTCTGATTAAGAACACAGATAAGAAGATTCAAAGCTAAAATTTTGATATAAGAGAACATATGTGATATTTGTCTTTCTGTTTCTCAGATACCGCACTTCACATCTTTACATCATATTTTCCAGTACATCTGTCTACTAAAACATTTCAAAATTCCTCAAAATTCATTATTTATTTGTCAGTGGGTAGACATCTTGGCTGATATCATTACTACCACACACTTGTGAAGAGAGCTGCATTGAATATGGATACACGAAAACTCTAAAGATTTAGAGATCTTTAAGAGAATGCCCAGAAGTTTGGTCATAAGTTAGATCAACTTTTAGCTTTCTTGGAAGTTTCATAATGATTTCAAGATGGCTGCACTAGTTTATTTGCCAACTAATGATTACTAAAGGTTCCCTTTTCCCCACAAACAGTTTTTTATTAGCCTTTTTAATCTGGTGTAAAATAAAATCTCATAGTTGTTTTAATCCACATTTCCCTGAGGGTTAGGGAAGCATTTGATGTCATTTTATAATAATTTCTATCTAACTTTTGGTTTTCTAAACTGAAATTCACTTTCAGATTTAAGAAGTGAAGAGGAAAGGCAGAGGATGGTGGAGAGGAAAGAAAGAAGAGATTAGAAGAGGAAGAGGAGAAAAAGGAGAAAGAGGAAGAAAAGGAAGGGGAAGATGAGGAAAAGGAGTTAGTGGTACCACCAGCTTGAATTTTTTTATTCAACCTTTGCTGATATTTCTACTGAGCTCTCACCTTTCTGAGCACATTCAACTGGAAATCATAGTAGAATGAATATATATATATATATATATATATATATACACACACACACACATACATACATACATATATATGTGTATATAACAGTTGTCTGGGGTTAAAATAGTTATCTTTAATGTTATCAGCATTTTTTCTTACAAAAGTTAATGTGAAATGAAAATGTATATTTAAGTAATTGAACACAATACTAGACACAATAACCTTTTCTTAGGGAAATATTGTGTCCATCCATAGAGTTAATACAAAAAATGTCCAAAATAACAATATGACCAAACAATTAATTCTGTTATGTAAAAATACCAACCACGAGAATGTTTTAATTAATAAAAAGAATAATTTAGAGATGTCTATAAAAATTTCACTATAGTGAAATATTTAAACATCATGAATCTGTGCTTTTCTATTGTAATTTTTCTTCTGTTTATGTTAAGCCACTTGAAGAGACTTGAAGAATCATTAGTAATTAAAAGAGCAATGTGTTTTATACCTAATATATACCTGATTGAAATTCATGTATTAAAGCAAAGAACAGATGAAAATTTGAAGGGAGGATAAATATTGATTTGTATTTGTCTAACAGATAAATGCATATTAACATCTTTCCTTCACAGCTGTATATTTGCTGTTCTTTACTTATAGACCAGTATTTTCAGTGTTTAAATAACATATGTACTTGCATTTCATGTAGAGAATTCATGGTGGCATTCTGATATAGCAAGTAAGTTTGCTTTTAAGCCTTTCATGTAAAACACAGATTATTTAAGACAATTAATTCCAATGTTAAACAATATTAATTAACCTTTGTATCTGAGTTGGCTAGAATCAGCATTTGAGATCTGCATGGGAACACTTCTCTGTCTCAGGACTTCTATAAATAGGTTGAAATACCTACCCTCAGAATTTTTACATCTGAAAAACAAGCAAACACTATAAAATCAATGCTTGTTATACTGGTACTTGTAGATTAATCTGGATAGCTTCTTATAAGGTCATACCATGACTGAAGAATAAAATATCTTTGTCATGTTTGTGTAACCAAGAGAATTATTTCTGCTTTAATCACTAGTCTCCTTCACTTTGAGAAAATTTAAAGTAACATATTGGATATAAGAATACTGTAAAGTGAGCATCTGCCTCTCAAGCAGAAAGACCTGAGTTTGGATCCTATATTCCACATAAAAATACCAGGTAGTAATGGCGATGTGGCGGTCTGCACTTCCAGCTCTAGTGAATGGAGCCTCGAATATCTCAGAGCAAAGCATAAAGGAGGAAGAAACAATCAAGGATGATTCCTGATGTCACCCTTGAGCCTCCATGGACACACAGAATGCCCTCTGATACACACACATACACACACACACATACACACACACACACATGCACACGCACATACACACATATGCACATAGAAGAAAAACAAATTAAAAATAAGTAAGTTGGTAAGCTTTTCTTGTGAAAAAAAAGAATACTGTAAAGGTTCAAATGTGACAAAAAAATTTTAGTGCATTTTGAAAATAAAATTCAATATCTTGAAAGTAAAGCAAAACTTGAAAAATATTTTAAAACCTGGCAAGAATCTCTATAACAACACAATGTTGAAATAAGTTGGAATTTAATGATAATTTAATAATAATATGGAATATATCACTTTACATGTTTTGCATTCATCAGAATGAATCTGGTTTTATGTTTATTATCTGGCCACAAATGTCATGAATTGGCATTTTGAATAAAAATCTATTGCAATGAAATTGCATTTTCATACATGTGTGTATATGTGTGTACAAAGGCATTATTAGATCATTGTTAATTGGAATAAAAAGTTATACTTGTGAGAATAAGAAATGTACAAGCTTGTTAATGAATGACATATAATTTACTTTTGGTTCACTTTTAAGAATAGCTCAGTGGGTGTGGATAAGCTAGGTCAGTAAAGTGTTTGCAGAGAAAGCATGATGTTGCAGTTCACCTGCATGTTTGCTGATAAATCACCATCGAAACCATCAAATGGCTGAAGGGAACAAGGGATTTATTTCTTATGATAGTCTTGTAATAGTTCATAGTCCAGCTTGACAGGAGAGCCCACAACAACACCAAGGCTGGAGGACCTGGCCACACCATCTCTATATCATGGCTGAGAGAAGCCAGATCAGCATGTCTGGCCAAGTGTACGCAAGGACACCAACACCCTCAACAAGCTCTCTGTATTTTATCCCAGGGCCTAGTCCCACCCACCATGGGCTGAGCCTTCCGCATCACTAGACAATCTGGGCTTAACTCAACCATTAATTCTCTATAAACATGCCCAAAGATCAAACCCTGAACTGTCATGTTAACACTTGTGTCTAACTATGGCACATGACAACCTAATTAGAATCCCTTATACTTGCAAAAAGCTGCATGTGGCAGTTTTCCTGTAATCCCAGATTTATGAGGCTGCTATATGTTCTCTGAAGCTTTCTGTCCAAGCAGTCAAGTTGAATAGGTCAGATTCAGATTCAGTATGAGACTTTATTCTCACCATTGGAGCTTTTCCAGGCATTAGAGAATATTGAAAATAAATAAGTCTATCCTATGTAATGTTTAAGGAAAAGCAGGAATATTTGATGATTTAAAGGTCTTTGTGTGCTTACTAGAGACAGAATACCAATGCAAATATTACCAATTAGATTGGGTGCTAAAACACAGGAGAAACCTGGCAATTTTTGGTAAATATTAAATTGTATGATTTAATAGATAAATTAAAAAAACAGATTATTTCAGATTATTCAAAAAAGTGAAACTGCTTAAATAAATTGTGAAAATATTGGTCTAACCCAGTACTTTTCCTTATGGAGTTAAAAGAAAACTCATATGAATAAAGCAAATGCTTTTTACCATAGATATGATAAAGTGTAACTTGTTGCAATTACTGCGAGTCACAGACTCTTGTCTCCAAGAACCACACTCCAGTACATTTCAAATATCTTACAATGGAAAGTCGGAGGACAGAGACTTTTGCTGTAGTAAACATGTATTTCATATAATTATGTGGAAGAAATACAGAAGATGCAAGAAAAATAACCTCATTGTCTCCTTTTCCCAAAAACACAGCTCCTCTCTATGAGAAGTACTGGCCATGATCAAAAAGAAGTAATTAAAGATATCAAAAATGACATACGACACTATTGACCTGAGTCATTTTCAAATCTACAGTTTTAATTCATTTTCAGGTGAAATAGAACCTTGGAAAATGAATGTTTTCAAGAGAGGCACAAAGATAGCTGTGTGTCCTTTCAATTCTACATCAGCATTTGATTTTTAAGTAATTGTATTGGAGTTCTTCCATTCATTGAATGACAAGCAAAAGCTATTTGCACAGGCTTTTGTTTGTTCTACCTTCAAATGCTGGTCCTGCTGCTGCTTCTAATTTATTTTTATTCAACCTTATGTCAAAAAGACTTAGTATGAATAACCATCTCCTCTTTTCTCTCCTCCTCCTCTTTTGTTTTCTCCTTTTCTTTGTCCTCATCCCTCCTCCTCTCCATTTGCACTTCTGAGTGAATCCTTTAGTCCTGAACTAGAATCCTGGTGATGTATCACTTGGGGTTGTGGTAGAGAATGTCTGAAAAAGTGTTTCTGGAGTTAGGAAAACCCAATCCTAGTAATAGGAGATCAGCAAATAATGCTTATATTAAAAACAAAAATTAAGATAATTTTTGAGGCAATTGTTAATCTTATTGTGTTAAAGTGTTTCTCTGAACATAAAAACCAGAGCTTTTTGGCCACACAAAAACACCATGAGCATTTGGTTATGTTTGAAGATTGTTGCTTCTGACCTGCCAAGACAAACACAACTATAATACACTGGTTTTGAATTGAAATCAAGTGTGTAGGCACAATTATGCAAATCCTGGAGCCATTTCTGACCTATGGAATACAGTTGTTAGAGTAAAAGTGTAAGGAAGTTTGGGATGTAACTCTGTGGAATGACTTAGGAAAACCTCTTCTTGGATGCATGCTTAATGAAGTCTACTTGCAGACTTGTAGACTTGGTTCATTTGAATTCTTCACAAAATGTCTTAACCTAAATGGCTACAATATACCCAGGATATGCAGGCTTTGCAATTAAGAAATAACCAAGTCAACTCTGAAGACCATTGAATAGTTTAGATGATTTCTATTTTATTTTCACTGTATGTCATCTAGAAAATTTAACTTAATGGTACTTTTTGTAGCTATTGCCATAAGTCATATTTATTTAATGGATGAGTTTCTACAATTTTCCACCATGCTTACTAAGCTCTGGACAAAACATTTTATTTAATATACCTTCTAACAAAAGTCTTCAGAAAACTCCTTGAAATATATTCCCTAATGTCTTGAAGTAATATATCATACCTACTTAATTATATAACAAGAAGACTCTTCCAAGTCCCTGGATGGTTTAATATCAGAAAGCCTGAAGACAAACTAAAAGAATAGACTAAGTCAAAGACCAAATATTTTTCAATAATGAAGCTTGAAAGTCTGAAGTGTTTTAATGGTTCTGGAAAAGTGGTGTACTGTGATCTAGAAGACAGAGTTCCAACATGATGAGGACTTTTTTAAAATTATACTATTATATGAGAATTTACTTAAGAATTTGGAAGTGTTTTTCTCTAGTATAAATTTTATTCACATCATACAAAATTTGACTGGTCTTTTCTATAATTCCATTTTAAGGCTAAAAGCATTAATCTTGAATAACTATAACATTTATGAATGAGAACAGAGAAAATATGAGGAGGGTCATACTGCACATGATGAGTAAGATTACCTTCAATGGTGATTCAACACATGAGGTACTTAATAAGAAGCTTTGCTTTGTTATGTAACAAATATACAACCTTCCCTAATGATAATCAAGGAAAACTAACTACACAAAATGTTTAATTTCACATATGTGTTCATGGTCAGAAAATCTGCACAGATGCTTTGGTTCATTATTTTTTTCAGCATTGCAACAAAATGGCAGACAGAAACAATGTCAGGAAGGAGAACTCTAAAATGGCTCACAACGTCAGTGGGCAAAGTCCATTCATGGTGGGAAGGCATAGAAGCTGGGTGCTTACTTCTAGAATATCTGGGCTTGCAGTCTAGCCTGTTATACCTTAGAGAATAGTAAAGAAGAAACATGACCATAGATAAGGCTATACTATAATTCTTAATGTTCAGAGAAACTTATATCTAGTAGCTAGGTCCAAGTTTCACAGCCTCTGCAATCAGTACCACTACCTGCCTCCCAGGTATTAAAATACATAACCTTGTAGGATACACTTCATATTTAAATGATAAAAGTATGTCATTTATCTACTTTGTAAGTCTTCTTGGCCAGTTATTTGACTCTTGTGTCATTAATACCATGAAATTAGGATAATGATTTTAAATATCCATATATCCATGGATTTCTGAACTGTGTCTAGTGCAGTTAATAGATTTGCCTTTAGTGGTGAATTCATTGGATAACTTGAAAAGGTTACTACTAAAAAGAAAATATAGAAGAATTCTCCTTGAAATGAAATTGGTGAATTAGAATTAAGTGTTAGGAAAGTACAAACTAGTTAACATTTCATTTCTTTGAGCAAACAAGCCATATTTTCTATATTTTAAGTCCTGGTGGCCCTGGCTGATTTCTACCCCTCCCTCAGAGACTAAATAAAGGTTGTGAAGTACAAGATGCTTGCAAGAACTCAGATACTAAGGAACAAGAGTGAATATTGCAATGCTTATCATACAAAAAATTCTGGATTTCTCAGGAGGCAACAAAAACACTCCATCTTCCCGGATGATGAATAGAAGCTTGAATAGAGACAAAAAAAGACAAACCAAGCATGCATTCCTTTTAACATGGAACCTTACTATGTCCTTACAGAGCTCAGAGAAGACATATCAGGATGTGACTGTGAACCACCTGCTTTTCAGGTAAATTTCCCCAGCCACCAACTAAATTCCCCCAGTCCCCAGTCCCCCGCTCATTCCATCTCCTCCCACCAGCCAGCCTCAGTGACACCCAACCTGGTCTGGGCATGGGAGGGCCACTAAGCCACACCCCAGGACCCAGGTGAAGTGCTTAGTCATCAGCACCCCTGGCCATTCTGCTTGCCTGGGACAAATGCAGTCTAGGGAGGACACACTGCTTCTCAGTCAAAAACGCACAGAAACTGAAAGAAGATCTTAAGAGATAAAACAACAATGCCCAAGTCAAAGTGCAGGTCCATGAGAAACAGAACGCAAGAAGACAAATCTCCCATCGAAAGAATTAACCCCATAATGATAGATTCCAACCAGAACAAATTCAAAGAAAATAGCTAAGTAAGCCAGAACCAAATAACGACTTTCAAAGTATGATAATTACCATGATCAATACTATGAAAGAGGAAATCCAAAAGGAGTTAAATAACCACATCAACCACTTTGAACAGGAACACAACAGACACTTGGAGGAGTTGAGAAAAACAGTTCAAGAAACAAAAATAGGCATAGAGCAGTTAAAACAGTTTCAATCAGAGTTTAAAATTGAACTAAAAGACAAGTTATCTTGAACCCAGAACTCAACAGAGAGTCTTATCAGCACAACTAATGAAGCAGAAAACAGAATTTCAGATCTTGAAGAAAAGGTGGAAGAATTAACCAGCTCAAAGAAAGAGGTTGCTAAAGCTAAAAAGATATGTGAGAGAAATATTCAAGAGTTATGGGACACTCTGAAGAAGCCTAATATGCGCATTCATAGAATACTAGAACAAGAATCCCAAAATACCACACCTGAGGAAATTTTTCAGATTATCATAAAGGAAAACTTTCCTCATCTAAAGAATGAGAGACACATCTAAATACAAGAGGCATTCCGCACCCCAAACAGGTATGACCAAAGAGAAACTTGACTGGGCAAATAATTGTCAAAACATTCTACATTCAAGACAAAGAAAAGGAGCTGAGAGCTTCAAGGGAGAAAAAACAAGTCACTTTTAAAGGTAAACCTATTAAAATAATAAATGACTTTTCAATGGAAACAGTAAAAGCAAGAAGAGCTTGGAGAGACATACTTCAAATATTGAATGAGCAGAAATGTCAACCCAGCCTCATATAATTGACAAAGCTATCTGTCATGATCAAGGGAGAAAGAAAAGTTTTCTAGCACAAAGACAACTTGAAGGCTTACATGGCTACCAGAAAATCCAGGCCTTCAGAAAATGCTAGAAATGATACACAAGCTTGAAGAAAAAAAACAAGCACATCCAGGAGGAAAGAAGGGAAGTACAATACCACCAGAACCTAAAAGCCAAATAAAACACTTATGAGAGCCACTAAACATAAAAAGTGCCTGAAATTAAAAATAATTTCTCCATCAAAATATTAAATGTCAATGGAATTAACTCACCAATCAAGAGACACAAATTGCAAACTTGGATTAAAAATCACAACCCATTAATCTGTTGCCTTCAGGAAACTCATCTCACCACAAAAGATAGGCACATCCTAAAATAAAAGGCTTGTATACTCCACACAAGTTAGGGCTGAAGCAATCATAATTGGACTTTGCATGCCCTGCACAATGTCCAACACACTATTGATCCCACAAAGCCTAGCATTTGCTAAAGGCACTAAGATCCTTGGAGGCAAGGGATTGACATGCCACAGTAGTGTTCCTATGCTTAAGGGGAACACGGGAAAGGGTTCAGGGAAATGCCACTGGGTCCTTGCACCTCATTGGAGAGGAGGACCCAGAGGAGAGTCTGGCATGCACAGTAAAGGATGCTCCAGGGATGGGAGGAGGAGGCACTGGGAGGGGAGGGGCACATAGGGCAGTGGCAGGTTGGAGGGAGGGAGGGGACTGGTGTACCTGTTAAGTTTGTATGAGTGGAAATAAAAAAAATAAAAGGCTGGTACAAAATTCTGCAAGATAATGGAACCAGGAAACAGGCAGGGGTAGCCATTATGCTATCAGACAAAGTGGACTTCAAACCAAAAAAATCATAAGAGACGCAGATAAATACTACATTTTAGTCACAGGTACAATTCACCAGGAAGACTTCACAATACTGAACATATATGCAAATAATACAGGCCCCTCCACATTCATTAAGCAAACCTTACAGAGTCTAAAGCGAGAATCAACACCCAAACTATAATTCTTGGGGATTTCAATATCACCCTTTCAACATGAGATAGAATGGGTCAAAAACTTAACAGAGACACATTGGAAATTAATCAAACTCTTACTAAAATGGACCTTATAGATCTCTATCAAACTTTTCATCCACCCACCAAAGAATACACATTTTTCTCAGCAGCACATGGAACTTTCTCCAAAATAGATCACATATTGGGCCACAAAACGAATCTCCACATATATGGGAAAGTTGAAATTCTAGCCTGTACCCTCTCAGATGACCATGATCTGAAGGTTGGCATCCACAACACAACAAACAACAGAAAATATACTAATTCCTGGAAACTAAACACCATGATGCTGAATAAGAATTGGATTCAGGAAGAAATTACAAAGGAAATTTGAGATTTCCTGGAAGTGAACAATAATGAAAATACGACATCAAAATCTTTGGTACACAATGAAAGCTGTCCTAAGAGGTAAATTCATAGCTCTTAATGCATACGTCAAAAAAATGGAAACATCACAAATAAGTAACTTAACAATGCAGCTTAAAGCTTAACAACACAAGAGCAATCTGATCCAAAAATCAGTAGAAGACAGAAGATTAGGAAAATAAGAGGAGAAATATCCAAAATTGAGATAAGGAAAACTATACAGAGAATCAACCAGTCAAAAAGCTGGTTCTCACGTGGTGGATGGCCTCTCGTGGGCATGGCACCGTGTGTTCACAAGTGGGATGGTCCCCCATGGACCAAGGCTTTGTGCGCTCCGAACGTGGATGGCCTCCCATGAGCTGAGGCTCCCTGTGCTCACACCATGAACTTAGTCTCACAGAAGATGGACAAAACTGTTCTTCCTTAATGTATTTTCTTTTATTGCTTACATATTATTTTATATTGTTCAATTTAAAAATTTAGGACATAAAAGCAGGAGGTGGACATGCTAGGGAAATGTACAAGGGAAGTAGGTGGTAGATAAGGGTAGCTATGATCAAATGCATTGTCTGCATGAATGAAATTGTAAAAGAGTGAAAATAAATAAAAAAAGAAATAAAGAGAAAAAAAAGCTGGTTCTTTGAAAAAAATCAATAAGATTGATACACCCCTAGTTAAATTAACCAAAAGCAAGAGAGGGAAAACCCAAATTAATAAAATTAGAAATGAAAATGGAGTTATCACTACAGATACTAAAGAAATTCAGAGAATTATAATGTCATATTTCAGAAACTTCTACTCTGTGAAATTTGATAACACAAAAGAAATGGGTGAATTCCTAAGTAAGCACAACTTACCTAAATTGAATCAGGGAGTTTTGAATTATTTAAATAGTCCAATAACATATGAGGAAGTCAATGAAGTAATCTCGAATCTTCCCACCAAAAAATGTCCTGGATCAGATGGATTCAGCACAGAGTTCTACCAGACATTTAAGCAGCTAATAACACCAATATGCCTTAAACTGTTCCATCAAATTGCAAAGGAAGGAACACTACCAAATTCTTTCTATGAAGCTAATATTGTCTTAATCCCAAAACCTAATAAAGACACGCTTAAAAAAGAAAACTATAGGCCTATCTTTTTGATGAACATAGATGCAAAAATTCTCAATAATATCTTAATAAATTGTTTTTAAAAACATATCAAAAAGATCATTCATGCTGCTCAAGTAGGCTTTATCCCAGACACACAAGGTTGGTTCACAAACAGAAATCCATAAATGTATTTCACCATATAAACCATTCCAAAATTCAAAACCACATGATACTCTTGATAGATGGAGAAAAAGCTTTTGAAAAATCCAACAGCCCTTTTTGATCAAAACCTTAGAGTCAGTTGGAATGGAAGGAACCTTTATCAATATAATAAAAGCAATAGCAAGGATTTTACTCAATGGGGAAAAACTTGAAGCATTCCTGCTTCGATCAATAAATAGACAAGGCTGTCCACTCTCACCACATCTATTCAATATTGCACTTGAAATGTTAGCTGAAGCCATAAGAAAAGAAAGGGAGATAAAATGGATTCAAATTGACAAGGAAGAAGTCAAGTTACCTCTATTTGAGATGACATGATCATATACCTGAGCGATCCCAAAAACTCCACCAGGAAACTCCTGGAACTAAAACCAAAGTTCAGCAGGGTAGCAGGATACAAAATAAATGTTCAAAAATCAGTGGCCTTCCTGTATGCCCAGAATGAAAGAAGTGAAAAAATCCTAAGAGAAACAATCCTATTTACTATAGCCCCTAAAAAAATGAAATACATTGGTATAAACCTAACCAAGGAAGTAAGAGCTCTTTCCAATGAAAACTTAAAAACCCTAAAGAAAGAAATTACAGAAGACACCAAAAGGTGGAAAGACCTCCCATGTTTCTGGATTGGCAGAATCAATATCATAAAAATGACCATCCTACCAAAGGCAATATTCAGATTCAATGCTATACCAATCAAACTCCCAAAACAATTCTTCAAAGAAATTGACCAACCAATGTCAAAATTCATATGGAAGCACAAAAGACCCAGGATAGCAAAAAACCTGAGTAGCAAAAACACTGCTGGAGGTATCACCATACCAAAATCTTAATCTAAACTACAAATCCATAGTTATAAAAACAGCCTGGTACTGGCTCCAAAATAGACACACAGATCAATGGATAAGGGTTGAAGACCTAGATATAAGTCCACACAATTACAGCCATTTGTTATTTGGTAATGGGGCCAAAAAAATTCAATGGAAAAAGACCATCATCTTCAACAAATTTTGCTGGCAAAACTGGGTATCCACATGCAGAAGATTAAAACTGGACCTGTACTTGTCACCATGTACAAGACTTAATTCCAAATGGATTAAGGACCTCAATACAAGGCCAGAGAATATAAAAACCTTAGTTGAAAAGGTAGGAAGCTGATTCAACTAGGCCAACAGTTCCTAAATGGAAATCCAATAGCACAGTCACTACTACCAACACTCAACACTTGGGATCGTATGAAATTTAAGAGCTTCTGTTGAGATAAAGAGATTGAAGAGCAAGAAGGCAACCCACAGAATGGGAGAAAATCTTCACTAACCACACATCTGATAGATCCAGAGTGCACAAAGAACGTAAAAAACTAAACACCAAGGAAACAAATGGCCCAATTAAAAAATTGGCCTTGGAACTTAAAAGAACCTTTACCAAGGAAGAAATTGAAATGTATAACAAATATCTTAAAAAATGTTCCGCATCCTTAGCCATCAGGGAAATAAATGCAAATCACAACCTCCCTGAGATATCATCTCACCCCGGTCAGGATGGCAAAAATCCACAATACAAACAACACCAAATGCTGGAGAGGGTGTGGTGAGAAGGGAACTCTCCTACATTGCTGGTGGGAATGTAGGCTCATACAACCACTCTGGTTAGCCATCTGGTGATTCTTAAAAATGTTAAAGATTGAAATGCCATATGACCCTACTATTCCACTTTTGGGAATAACCTCTTATACAGCAAAAATTCACCTCAATAGCACAAGCATGACCATGTTCATAGCAGCACTGTTTACAATAGCAAAGTCATGAAATCAAACCAAATGCCCAACAGTTGATGAGTGGATAAGGAAAATGGGGTACATTTATACAATGGAATATAACTCAGCCATCAAAAAAGATGAATTAATGAAACTTGTTGAGAAATGGATGGAATTAGAATTATATTGAGTGACCCTTTACCCCACCCTACTCTGCTGGTCCGCCCGTGTGCTCCAGCTGGGCCTCACCCCGCGACCTAGGTAAGCTCCGCCGGAGCCCGCCCACCAGAACACCAGGTCAGCCCAAAGGGACCCAGCTCCGACTCACACCATCCAGCCGGAGCCGTGGGCAGGGCAGAGAGATGAGGAGGACCTCCCCCTGCGCCTGCCCCGCCCCAGCTCCCCTCCGGTTAAATAGCTCCACGCCTACGCCCCCATCCTCCCATTACCCCACCCGGCTCCGCTGGTCTGGACCCGTGCGCATTCCAGCCGGGCCTCACCCGCGACCTAGGTAAGATCTGTCCCTGCCCACCCCCAGAACCCCAGGCCAAATAATTCAGTTTAGTGAAATTGAAAGATCTTAAGAGTTAAAACGACAATGCCAAAGTCAAAGTGAAAATCCATGAGAAGCAACACTCAAGTAAACAAATTTCCCACTGAAGAAATTAATCCCATAATGTTAGACTCCAACCAGAACAAACCCACGGAAAACGGCCAAGAAAGCCCCACCCAGGATAACGACTTTCAAAATATGATCATTACCACGTTCAATACTAAGAAAGAGGAAATCCGGGAGGAATTACATAATCGAATCAATCGCTTTGAAGAGGAACACAACAGACATTTGGAGGAGTTGAGAAAAACAGTGCAAGAAACAAAAACTGGCATAGAGCAGTTAAAACAGACTCAAGCAGAGTTTAAAACTGAGCTACAAGACAAGTTATCTTCAACCCAGAAGTCCACAGAGAGTCTTATCAACAGAACTAATGAAGCAGAAAACAGAATTTCAGATCTTGAAGATAAAGTAGGAGTACTAACCAGCTCAATGGAAGAGGTTGTTAAAGCCAAAAAGATACGTGAGAGAAATATCCAAGAGATATGGGACACCCTGAAGAAGCCTAACATGCGTATTCATGGAATACCAGAGCAAGAATCTCAAAATACCACCGCTAAGGAAATTTTTCAAACGATCATGAAGGAAAACTTTCCTCATCTAAAAAAAGAGAGGCCCATCCATATACAAGAGGCATTCCGCACCCCAAACACATACGACCAAAACAGAAGCACCCCACGGCAAATAATAGTTAAAACACTCCACATTCAAGATAAAGAACTGGTGCTGAGAGCTTCAAGGGAGAAAAAACAAGTCACTTTTAAAGGTAAACCTATTAAAATAACAAATGACTTTGCAGTCGAAACAGTAAAAGCAAGAAGAGCTTGGAGAGACATACTTCAAGTATTGAATGAGCATAACTGTCAACCCAAGCTGATTTACCCTGCAAAACTATCCGTCATGATCGAGGGAGAAAGAAAAATTTTCCAGCACAAAGACAACTTGAAGGGATACATGTCCACCAAACCAAACCTTCAAAAAATGCTAGAAATGATACTCAAACATGAAGAAAAAAACAGGCATATCCAGGAGAACAGAAGGCAAATATAACACCATTAAAAGCAAAGCAATATACTTATAAAAACTACTACTAATAATAAATGTCTGGAATTAAAAAGTTTCTCCATTATAACACTAAATGTTAATGGAATTAATTCACCGTTCAAGAGACACAGATTACAAACTTGGATTAAAAATCACAATCCATCAATCTGCTGCCTGCAGGAAACCCATTTCACCACAAAAGATAGGCACGCTCTAAAAATTAAAGGCTGGTCAAGGAAATTAAAGGCTACAAGGAAATGGAGGCAGAAAACATGCAGGGATAGCCATTATGCTGTCAGACAAAGTGGACTTCAAACCAAGGGAAATTATAAGAGACACGGATGGATACTACATTTTAGTCACAGCTACAATTCACCAGGAAGACTTCTCAATACTGAACATATATGCACCCAATACGGGTCCCTCCACATTCATTAAGAAAACCCTACAGCATCTAAAGCAAGAAATCAACCCCCAAACGATAATTCTTGGGGACTACAACACTGCCCTCTCAACATGGGATAGATCAGCAGGTCAAAAGCTTAACAGAGACACTTTGGAACTTAATCAAACCCTGAAAGAAATGGACCTTATAGATCTCTATCGAACTTTTCACCCATGTACCAAAGAATACACATTTTTCTCAGCAGCACACAGAACTTTCTCCAAAATAGATCACATACTGGGCCACAAAATGAATCTAAACATATACAAGAAAGTTGAAATTCTAACCTGTGCCCTGTCAGACCACCACGGCCTAAAGCTGGACATCCACAACACAACAAACAAGAGAAAATACACTAACTCCTTGAAACTTAACAATATGATGCTGAATGAGAACTGGATTCAGGAAGAAATTAAAAAGGAAATTCAAGATTTCCTGAAAGTGAATGATAACGAAAATACAACTTACCAAATCTCTGGGACATAATGAAAACTGTTCTAAGAGGTAAGTTCATAGCTCTTAATGCCTGCATCAAAAAAATGGAAACATCAGAAATAAACAACTTAACAATGCAGCTTAAAGCTTTAGAGAAACTAGAGCAATCTGATCCCAAAAGTAGTAGAAGAGAGGAGATTAGCAAAATAAGGGGAGAAATATCTGAAATCGAGATTAAGAAAACGATAGAAAAAAATCAACCAGTCAAAAAGCTGGTTCTTTGAAAAAATCAATAAGATTGATACACCCCTAGCTAAATTAACCAAAAGCAGGAGAGAGAAAACCCAAATTAACAAAATCAGAAATGAAAATGGAGTTATCACTACTGATACCTAAGAAATCCAGAGAAATTATAACATCATATTTCAAAAACTTATACTCTGTGAAGTTTGACAACACAAAAGAGATGGATGAATTTCTAAGTAAACACAACTTACCTAAATTGAATCAGGAAGTTGTGAATTATTTAAATAGTCCTATAACATATAAGGAAATTGAGGAAGTAATCTTGAATCTTCCCACCAAAAAATGCCCTGAACCAGATGGATTCAGCACAGAGTTCTACCAGACATTTAAGGAGTCAATAACACCAATACTCCTTAAACTGTTCCATCAAATAGCAAAGGAAGGAACACTACCAAATTCCTTCTATGAAGCTAATATCGTTTTAATCCCAAAACCTAATAAAGACTCACTTAAAAAAGAAAACTATAGGCCGATCTCTCTGATGAACACAGACACAAAGATTCTCAACAAATTTTAGCAAATCTGATTCAAAAAACATATTAAAAATATTATTCATGGGGACCAAATAGGCTTTATCCCCGGCACATAAGGTTGGTTCAACATACGCAAATGAATAAATGTAATTCATCATGTAAACCAGTCCAAAGTCCAAGACCACATGATACTCTCGATAGATGCAGAAAAAGCTTTTGACAAGATCCAACAGCCTTTTATGATCAAAATGCTAGAGACAGTAGGAATGGAAGGAACCTTTATCAATATAATAAAAGCTGTATACAACAAGCCCACAGCAAGGATTATGCTCAATGGGGAACAATTGGAAGCATTCCCACTTCGATCAGGAAATAGACAAGGCTGTCCACTCTCACCACTTCTATTCAATATTGTACTTGAAGTCTTAGCTGAAGCCATAAGACAAGAAAGGGACATAAGAGGGATTCAAATCGGCAAGGAAGAAGTCAAGCTATCCCTATTTGCAGATGACATGATTTTATACCTGAGTGATCCCAAAAACTCCACCAGGAAGCTCCTGGAACTAATTGAGAAGTTCAGCAGGGTGGCAGGATACAAAATAAATGTGCAAAAATCAGAGGCCTTCCTATATGCCCAGAATGAAAGAAGTGAAAAAGCCTTGAGAGAAACAATCCCATTCACTATAGCCCCTAAAAAAATGAAATACCTTGGTATAAACCTAACCAAGGAGGTAAAAAACCTTTACTATGAAAACTTTAAAACCCTAAAGAAAGAAATAGCAGAAGACACCAGAAGGTGGAAAGACCTCCCTTGTTGGTCTCCCTGGATTGGCAGAATCAACATCGTAAAAATGACCATCCTACCAAAGGCAATATATAAATTCAATGCTATACCAATTAAAATCCCAAAGCAATTCTTTAAAGAAGTTGACCAAAAAATCTCAAAATTCATATGGAGGCACAAAAGACCCAAGATAGCAAAGACAATCCTGAGTAACAAAAACACTGCTGGAGGTATTACCATACTGAACCTTAGTCTGTATTACAAATCCATAGTTATAAAAACTGCCTGGTACTGGCTCCAAAATAGACACACAGATCAATGGATAAAGATTGAAGACCCAGATATAAGCCAACAAAATTACAGCCATTTGGTCTTTGACAAAGGGGTCCAAAGAATCCACTGGAAAAAGAACAGCATCTTCAACAAATGGTGCCGGCAAAACTGGATCTCCACATGCAGAAGATTAAAGCTGGACCCATACTTGTCACCATGTACAAGACTTAATTCCAAATGGATCAAGGACCTTGATATAAGGCCAGAGACTACAAAAACCATAGTTGAAAGGATAGGGAACTCCCTTGAGCTGATTGGGCTAGGCCAACAGTTCCTAAACAGACATCCAATGGCACAGTCACTGCTACCAACTCTCAACAGTTGGGATCTTGTGAAATTAAAGAGCTTCTGTTCAGATAAAGAGATTGTAACACGAGCTCAAAGGCAACCCACACAATGGGAGAAAATCTTCACTAACCACATATCTTATAGAGCTCTACTGTCCAGAGTGCACAAAGAACTTAGAAAACTAAACATCAAGGAAACCAATGGCTCAATTAAAAAATGGGCCCTGGAACTTAAAAGAAATTTTACCAGGGATGAAATTAAAATGTCTAACAAATATCTTAAAAAATCAGGGAAATGCAAATCAAAACTTCCCTGAGATATCATCTCACCCCAGTCAGGATAGCAAAAATCCACAACACAAACAACAACAAATGCTGGAGAAGATGTGGAGAGACGTGAACTCTCCTACATTGCTGGTGGGAGTGCAGGCTCATACAGCCACTCTGGCAAGCCGTCTGGAGATTCTTAAAGAAATTAAAGATTGAAATGCCATATGACCCTACGATTCCACTTTTGGGTATAACCCCCCATACAGCAGAGGTTCACCTCGATAGCACAAGCACGACCATGTTCACAGCAGCACTGTTTACAATAGCAAAGTCATGGAATCAACCCAAATGTCCAACAGTTGATGAGTGGATAAGGAAATTGTGGTAAATCTATACAATGGAGTACTACTCAGCCATCAAAAATGATGAATTACTGGAATTTGCCAGGAAATGGATGTCATTAGAAACAATTATATTAAGTGAAGTATCCCAGACCCAGAATATTAAGCGCCGTATGTACTCCCTAATAGGTGTCTCCTAATACCAAACCCACCCAACCCATCTTGAGACACTCATAGGTAAATCTATGTATTACCTACAGTAATTGCAAGGATTATGAACAGGAGGGATGGGGTGGGAGGGCCACACCAGAAACAAGGAGAGAAGTGACCATGTTACAGTAGAGAAAATAGGCCTCCATCAAGGAGTGCAAGAAAGTAATGTGACACCTAGTTAAGTTCACAATTTGTTCCTGATCATTTATAACTAAGTGGGTGTGAACTCACCAGAAGGGGAGGGCATATAGTCTAGCAGATTAAAAAGTAACCATTTTGCAAATGGGTGATTGACCCCTCCCATTGCCAAATGCCATATGACTCTGCGATTCCACTTTTGGACATAAGTATTACATCTACCCTTGAATGTGCTCTTATAATAAGACTCCAGTTTAACAGCTTTCTGTCTCTGGCCAGGGGGTGACATACAGTGCCCATTACGATGGAGTGAAGGGCATTACAGGAGCAACAAAACTGCAAAAGAAAATCAACGAACCACTCCAGAACTTCAGAGACTCTATATCAACCACCTAGAACTAGGCCAGACTAATCTCTCCCCATCCTGAAGTTCAGGGACATTTGCGGAAGAGGGGGCGGTAAGAGTGTAAGAGCAAAAGGATGGGAGGAGCAATGATTTGCAAGATACTCCACACAAGTTAGGGCCGAAGCAATCATAATTGGACATTGCATGCCCGGCGCAATATCCAACACACTATTGACCTCACAAAGTCTAGCATCTGCTAAAGGGACCAAGATCCTTCGAGGCAAGGGATTGACAGCCACAGTAGTGTTCCTATACTTAAGGGGAACACAGGAAAGGGTTCATGGAAATGCCACTGGGTCCTTGTACGTCATCGGAGAGGAGGGCCCAGAGGAGAGTCAGGCATGCACAAGAAAGGACTCTGGGAATCGAGGCGGGAGGCACGGGAGGATGAGGCGGGAGGGGTGAGGGGAGGGGGAGCAGGGGGCTCGGGGGAGGAGGAGGAGGGAGGGACGGAACTGGTGTACCTATTAAGTTTGTATCAGTTGAAATAATAATAAAAATGTATTATAAAAAAAGAATTGTATTGAGTGAAGTATCCCAGACACATAAAATTAAGCACTGTATGTATTCCCTAATAGATGGATCCTAGTGTCAAACCCACTTAGTGACACATTCAAAGATAAATCTCTGTAATACCTACAGTGATTTCAAAGATTATAAACAGGAAGGAAAGGGAAGTAGGGCCCCACCAGAACAAGGAGAGCAGGGATCACCCTAAAGCAGAGAAAATAAGCCACCATCAAGTACTGCAAGAAACTAGTGAGATATCTGGTTAAGCTTACAGACTTTCCTTCCTGGTCACTTGCAACTGATGGGGTTTGATCTCACCAGATAGCGAGGGCATAGATTTTGGGAGAAAGATGGTAACCATCCTAAAAATGGGAGTCTGATCCTCACTCACCATGTCTCCTACCCTTATTCCATGTACCTTTGAATCTACTCTTATAGTAAGACTCTATTTTAACAGTTTTTTATCTCTGGCTAGGTGGTGACATACAATACCCATCAGGATGGAGCCAAGGGTGGTGCAGGAACAGCAAAACTGAAAAAAATATAATTCTGAACATCAGAGATCCTACATTAATCTCCTGGAAGAAGGCCAACCTAATCTCTCCCCATCCTAACGCTCAGGGAAATGTGCAGAAGAGGAGGCGGTAAGACTGTAAGAGCCTAAAGATGGGGAGGAGCAATGATATCCAAGATACTCCACACAAGTTAGGGCCAAATTAACCATAATAGGACTTTGCATGACCTGAGCAATGACCAACATAGCATCCTTAGAGGCAAGGGATCAACAGCCACAATACTGTTCCTATACTAAAGGGGAACATGAGAAAGGGCTCTAGGCAATGCTACTGAGTCCTTACAGAGAGGAGGATCCAGAGGGAAGTTTGACATTCACACGAAAGGATGCTTCAGGGATAGGGGGAGGGGGTACTGTGAGAAGATGGGGGGGAAGGGCATAAGTGGGGAGGGAGCAAGTGGATCACAGGAGGGGTGGAGGGAGGGAGGGGATTGGGGTACCTATTAAGTTTGTATGAGTGGAAAAATAAATTAAAAAAAGAGTTCAGTGTGTCAATTTCTCTCTTTAATGTATAGGAATGTAATTTATTGTGACACTCACATTTTTGTTCCTGAAAATAATAAAATATATAAAAATATATAATGCATAGAAAGCAAAAATGAATGGGATTAGATTAATGAAAATTTTCAAGAGCTATTATATTAATTTTTCAATTTTTCTAAATTACTGTACTTGAATTCATGGCTGCTAGACCACAAGATGCAGTCAGGAAATTAGCCAAAGGAAAAAAAAATCAGATAAGTTTAGAGACAGAGAAGTCACCAACAGAGGACATATACAAATGAAAAAACATGACATCCACGAAATCTCCTGAATTAACTTAGTAACAAATAAAGACAACACTAATGTGATACAGTGAACATTTCACATTTCTCCATGTCAGTATTTATAAATTGCTTTCCTGACACTGAAATATATCCACGTAATATGTAATATGACTACTTCTAAATTCATGAGAGGATCAAGATATGATGATAAACTAAACGTCAGATGCCCTGGGAAGCCTCCCATGTTCTCTCTAGAGGTTTATAAAGCAGCCTCTGAATGGTGTTCTAAAGCTGTTACAGGATGAATGTATGTTTTCCTTCCAATTTCATGGAATTAAATTAATATGGATGTTTGTATACACCTATACATAACAGTAACACTTACATGCATGTAATACCCGGTATATATTAAAATAAAATTGAATTTTATGGAACTGAATATTAAAGCAAGAAAGTATGGTCTTCTGCCAGAAAATACAACAATCTGAAAACTAGTAAGAGTTGTCATTGCAAATGCTTTAAAAATGCCAGAAGTTAGTGATGTTCTAAGAAACATAAAAATACATCTACTATAATACATATTTCACAGTTTCTTTTCTTCTGCTTCCTTTTGTGGTCTCCTAATTTCCTATGGCTGGGTGGTTAATGTTTTCAAGGAAATGTATGTTTAAAGCATTTTAATTCTAAAATTTTATGTATTAGCTCTTTTGTTTCTATGTGAGCCTTCATATGCTCACATATGAATTTAAAAGTTGCCTTGGGTGTTCACATTCTTCTGTCTGTTTCTTTCATGGGCCAAATTCACGCAACCACTTATGTATTTAGTGTTTTAGTCATTGACAAACACATTAGTCCTAACATGTCTAGTCATTTACAAATATATAGTCCTAACATGTATGTATAATTTCAAGGTTTGTGTTCTTTTTGTCTCAGTCACCACTCAGCCTGCTATGATACATATATGTACGTGTGTGTGATAAAATTCTGTTTGAATAGCACAAGTGTTTTGCATAAACTACAAGTGGCAGAGCACAGCTATAGTTCCATCTGTTTTGACACATGAGGTAGAAGAATCACTTTATTTCAGGTCTCTATGCCATCTTCAACAACATAGATTAAAATCATATGAATATTATTTTTTACTATTTTTTAATTTTTTTCTACTTTCACAAACATATTGAGTATTCATCCCAGCTTCCCTCCCTTCCCTCTTTCTTCTATCCCCTTCATTCCCATCATCATACTCTCCCACTCCCTCTCCCTCCCACCCTTCTGCCTCTATGTTTCTATGTACCCCAGGGTTCACTCCAGCTTGTCAACTCTTCTCGGGGCTCATGCCTGCCTCTGTGATATATAAAGCTACAGATCTTTAGATCACCCCATTGATAAGTGCATTTCCCTTCACTCATCCAACTTTAGACTTAAGTTTTCCACTGTAAGTTTCCATTCCATGAGTATGATGACAGTAACCTACAGAAAAGTTTGATGTACTGTTTTCCTACCTATAGATTTACTGGCTGTCTTCCTTATTGATCTATGTCCTTCCCTTTTTTAGGTTCTCATTCTAGTTTACGTAACAGGGATGTGAATCATTCTGACAAGCGGGTCTTGAGTCCAATCTGAAAGCTGTTGGTTGTCTCCTTGGTACTCATTCCACTATTACTATGGTGGTCATCTGTTGCCATGGTGAAAATCATCTCAATATTAGAAAATAAATAGGCAAATGAAGAAGAAATAAATGTTTTGTAGGAAGTAAAATTTTGGTTTTAGCCAAGATCATGCTAAAATATATTACTGATAGTTTCTATAATGATGTCATTTCAATTTGGAAGGAATCTTTTCTCATTTTTCTCTCACTCTCTTCTCTGCTTCTGTGTATTTTGCTTTTTAAATATTTATCCTGTCATATAAATAACCTCTAACCTGTCCATATTTGCATGGACACAAGTAACTAGTGATAGTGAAAATAATGTGATGTATTTATGGACAAAGGAGAAACATGACTGTGTTTTCAAGGGGAGACAATTCCAAGAATTTTTTTATTTCATATCTTGGTGATTTAAGGCTGCAAGGCCACTCCTGATTCACATCATCCATCTATAGTATAAATCAGGAGATATACTGCGGTCTATGTACAATTTGTCACATAATCTTCAAGGTTTGCAACCTCTTTAATAATCAATTATATTGATTGAAATAATTTCTGATTTTAAAAAGTCTTAAAAAGTATAGTTTTAGGAGAAAGAGATGAAGGGAAGATCAAAACTAGCTGCATCAAAGAGAAATTTAAATAAATATTCAAATTATTCTAATATATGAAACAGAAATAAAATAAGCTTTTTAAGAATGTCAGCTATTTAAAGTTTTATTTGGTTCCCAATAATAATGTGATTTCGGGAAAATTAGTTTTACTCTTCTAGCTTCAGTTTTCTTGCAAATGACATGAGAGGGTTGAATGTTTTGTGAGGCACTTGCACTTAACAAAATGCACCTTCCATGAATATGAATACGGATATTCATGACTAAATTAAAAGAGTTTTATGATGTATTGATATTAAGAAAGCTTTCAAATTGCCTGAGATAAAATGTCTGTTATGCTACATTTGTCAGTATTTGGGAATAGGTCATTTTAGAATGGGACATACATGCCAGAAACATATGCACTTACCTTTTTTGTTGTTGTTGTTATTTTTACATGAGAAAAAAACCAAGCCTGACTGGCCTCGAAAATTCACTATGATTATCATGAGTTTGTCACTACCTATTCCCACGTCTTTGGGGTGCTAATATTTATAGTCATATTCTAATGTACTAGAGGTATTCACATCTGGCAGATATGAACTTAACTTTTAGTAACCATGTAACTCCAGGAATCCAATCCATCTGAACCAAACTCTCGTAAAGAAGCAAGTACACACACACACAAGTCAAATACACAAAGACCCCACACACATGAATTCCAGTCCTTGTTAGTATATTTTCAAAGAGTTCCTAATTAAAGCAATAAGGTTTTTTTTGTTTGTTTTTTTTTTGATTTCCTAGAAAAACATTGGTTAACTATGACCTAGTATCTAATGTATGAGAAAGATATTAGCAATAATAAAGCTGCAAAAATTATATAAATGTTGCAAATTACTTTTTAACAAAAGTTGAACCTTTTCTAAAGCCCTTATAACTTAACAATTCAATGTAAGAAAAGTTAAAGCATGTTTGGAGGAATTCAAATGAATAGGGGTGCTAGGCTCCTGTTGTTTGGGTAATACTGTTTGATATCAATATCTAAACCATGCGTGGGTATTGACTAAGAAAATTCCTGTAAGGATGTTGTCCTCAAATTGCTTACTTGGCTATTCATATTAGGTTTCATGAAAATGATAGATTGAAAAGCATTGAGAGCTCACAATTCATTAATTCAACTATTCAATTGTAGTCATTTCCCATTAAGTGTGTTACCTGAAATGTAGTGCTTTTTCCAACCCCTAAATCATTCAGTTAATCTTCCCCTCTGTGTAAAACAGCCCTCCCCAACACACATGAACTGGGACCAATGAAGGGTAAAGAGTGTGGAAGAGAGGGGTTCGTAACTTAGGTGAGGACTCAATGACCCTCTGCTACTTTCCATGAGGTCAAGTTTACAGACACATTGTGGATACTCAAAGCTACCAATCAGATTGAGGAATGCAGGGGAAAATAACAATTCAAATATTGTGAATATAAAATGATTTTACAAAGTTTTACTTAAAGAACTCATTGTGAACTTATTTTCATTGTATTTCTAAATTTAAATGCTTTATTCAGAGAATGAAATTTAGCAATAGAGTAACACTAAATATGTTTGAGAGCCTGCATTTATTCTCTAGAACCACATCCTCTGAAAAGAAGGAAATAATTAAATTATATTTTATATTTGAAAACATTACAGAGGCTACTAGAACATGAAATAGAGTCCATATTAGCACACAATTTTTAAAATTAATTTTATTTATTTTTATTTTAAGTTAGCAATTTGTGTGCTTTCAACACCTACTACATATCCTTACCCCACATCCCATCTCATCCCACATGTACTCCCCTCACCTATTTCTCTTCCTCTCCCAGGTCTTCCTACATGATTACTGCATGCTTTTGCCTTAAGTAAAGTGACTTAGTGTTAAGGTGTTCACATATTGAAAACTGAATTTGTCAACCAGAGTAGAACTGCACACACATTAAAAACTCCTTAAGTAGCAAGCAAGTGATTTAGACTTGGAATCACAAATTCAAGCACCTCAGGGAGCCACAGAGGACTAAAGTATGGACTGAAGTGAAATGAAGGTAGTAGACGTCAGGTTAAGAGGGAATATGCAGTGAATAGCACCCAAATATTCCAGTCAGAAGAGCCATACAACATAAGTCTGTCACTACGTTGATGGGTATGCTTTTCTCACAGTGTAATTTAGATGAGCATGTTTGATCTGTTGGCAGACATAAATTTCTGAAGTCTGATATCAAAATGTGGATTCCTATTTGAAATGATATCTTTGCTATTACTGGTCATTCTGGCCACTTATTTGGTTAGACAGCTTTAGGTTTCCATTGATTTCAATTAGAAGGAAGAAACTGTAGGGAGCAAATGTGTTTCCAGATGAAACCAGGATAAGGGGTTTACCCAGGCAGCTGCACCCCAGTGTTCTGGAATAAGGAACAGAAGCAAGATGAGCTGAGGATGTGCAATCAGCTGCACAGAGGGAAAGGAGTGAGGGTTTTGCAATCTAAACGGAGTGAGGAGTAAGGATGAAATGTGTTTGGAATGCTAAAGAAAAAAATTAATTTAATCCAATGAGTTTTCTATGAAAAATGATGGATAAAAAAGTCTGTGAGTTTCAATGAAAAAAAAATGGGGAATTAAGCTTTCACCCTCACCTCAAAATTGTGTCAATGTAATTTGAACATAGCCCTATTCAATGGGTCCCCAAATAGGAGAAGTGAACAGAATTTGACCAAATGAGAAATGATATTATAGCATTGTGGTATTTGGAGATATTACTGTTTAAAAGGCATTAAAATATAACTTTCTGGTGCAGAGATCTAGATTCTCATTTCACCTTTGCCTGTTCCCTGACATAGAATTCGAGTGAATCAATTTGTCTTGGAGACCTTCATTTTCTTTACTTACAATGATTGTTGTCTCTATCTTGATGGTGTTCAGCAAGATATTTATAACTACAATGCAACGAACAAAACTATCCTCCTTAATACGTCTCTTCATCCAAATGTGACTGCTGGCAGCCACTACGGATTACTCTGAACCAACACTTTTCTTAAGTTAATCATGAATAAACCTGAAATTAAACCATCTCCTCTTTGAAATACCAATCAAATAAAAGAATTTTCCAAAGAAAATTTCCCCACATATGGTCATTCTTAACATCCCATCATTTTACTACATTATAGGAATGGGAAGATATTTGTCCCTTTAATGGATAATCAGTTACTTATATGAAGGTGACTGGTTTCTTACAAATACCATTTCGAACAGTGTAGATTGACCTTCTCTATTGTTCATATAAATTCTACTCTCTTTATATGTTGAGGTTGAAAAGCATATATGATAGGCCATGTTTTGTTACTCATGTTACAATTAAATAAATGTAGATATATCTTCAAACTGAATAATCACTTTTCCTCCATTCACTTGAAAGTAGCCTGTGTTTTGGAAAAAAACTAATGTGTATACAGGCTATTAAATGGTCCTGTTTCTTACAGCACCTCTCGGGGATTAACATATTGTTCACCTACTCTTCCAGGTCACTAATGAGAGTATTAAACAAGGCTAGTCTTTAAGACACCCTCCTAGACACCTGCTCTAATTAGGTTTTCTACCTTTTATCATTACCTATGTTGGCTATGGTACAGCCACTCTGAACTTGGCCTAACCGCAGAACCCCAGTGATTCTCAGGCAAGCAGGCTATGTAAATATATTTACATTCCTCAGGCCAGAAGTTATTCACTTCAATGGGAATATTCTAGATGTCAGATGCTGGCACATACTTTGAATCAAAGCATTAATCAAACAACCTTAAAAACAATTCGCAAAAGCAAGGGCTGTGAAATCAAGACTGCTAGCCAGATTTTATATATAAATTATCATTTGTGTTCAAATGTTCATGGATTGTTATATGTTAGCCCAACATAAATGGCTTTCCATTTGCAACCCCCAAGTAACAAAATTGAAATCACGCCCTCCTTCCTCTAGGTTCTAGGTTCTGTGTCTTGATGAATGCCATCAAGTGCCACTAACTGATCTCATTCGAGTTTCCCTGTATCCTCACACTTAACCTCATATCATGCTTTTCAGCTGATGGTCGTTTTAGCCTCACACAGGTCTGTTACACTGCTGGTTATGATAAACTAAAAGCAAAACATTAGTTTGTAAGGAGGCAACTTAATTTGGACCAATTCACTGTAATTTTTAAATAACTTATTTTTCTCAAATTCAGTATTCTACTTGGTGAAACAAATAAAAATAATGCCTGTACCACATGACTATTAGGAATATAGGAGAATTTTTCCCTCACTCATATAAACTTAATAGGTACCCGGGTCCCCTCCCTCCCTCCACCCCTCCCTGGACTCCGTAGCTTCCTCCCCCTTTTCCCCTTATTTTCACCCCCTCCCTCCCTTTTTCCCAATGCTCCCCTCTTTCCTCCCCAATCCCTGGAGCATCTTTTAGTATGAATGTCAAACTTCCCTCTAAGTACTCCCCTCTAATGAAGTGTAAGGACTCAGTAGCATTGCCTAGAACCCTTTTTTGTGTTCCCCTTTGGTATAGGAACACTATTGTGGCTGTTAATCCCTTGCCTCTAAGGATCCTAGTGCCTGTGATCCATGCTAGACTTTGGGGGGGTTATTGATATGTCAGTCCTTGCACGGGTCATGCAAAGTACTATTAAGGTTACTTTATTCATGTATTTTAAGTCAGAGGGGTAGAAAGAGAAAGAGACAAAGACAGAGAAAGAGGAGAGAGAGAAAGAGAGAGAGAGAGAGAGAGAGAGAGAGAGAGAAGAATGAGTCAGGGCACATGTGTGGAGGTTAGAGGACAACTTCAAAGTTTTTCTTCCCCCCTTTCAACATGTGTGCACTGGAAATAATACTCAAATCACCTCATTTCTGTGCATGTGATTTTACCTGCTGAGCCATTGTAGAAGCACAGAAAAAGTTTAAACTTTTTATTCTTTTAGAATTTCATCTATGATTAGAGTGAATTTATTATTTCTTCACATCTTAATTCCCAACCCCATTCCCTTTCTTTTCTCTTCTTCTTTCCTGCCAGTGTCCTGCTATATTCATGGCTTTCTGCATTTGTGACCCACAGAACTTCTTCTGTGCCCAGGAGGATTTTTAAAGAATGGGATTACTAAGTCCTTAGAAGTCTGCTTGGAAAAATTATGTGTGATGTTACTTCTCTTTTCTCCTGACACCTGTGCATTCCTTCTTCTACAGAGATCTTTCCTGCCATATTTAGGTGAGCCCATCAAGAGCTCAATGTCTTTTACCTGTGGCCCTAACAACCAAGGATATGATCAATGTTCTTCTGATCTTCATCCATCCAGGCAGGAAATTAGCAACTCAAGACCACCCTTTTATCCCAGAGCCCATTTGAATTATGGAAAAAAACACTCAATGAAAGATTCAGCATCTGCTTTTTCCCTTTCTGACGACATCTGCAATCTGGTCAAATCTTGTTTTTTCTGAGCAGTAATACTTGGCATGCTCAACCTGAAAGTTGATCAGATATATGTGAGTTCTCCGTTTGAAAAGCATTTAAAAGGAAAGATTTTTGAAGCTTAAGTGTCTGCTTCAAAGTTACAGTCCCAAAACATGTATTGATTTATTCTGTATACAAACTTCAATGTTTAATAGCACCATGTTCCTATCAATGCTGTGTTTCACCATTCCAGACCCTCATCATTCCGTTCTTCAAAACTGCCAAGAGCTCTCAAAATTACTACCTCTCTCATGGGAAAGAGTCACTAAGAAGTCACTTTCACGAATAACTGGGAGAGACAGAGTTCCAGAAACTGAATAATCACTAGCATTATTCCTTCCTGTCAAGCCCTAAAATAGGAAGGTGAGAAGTGAGTTGCTTACATAATGCTTCAAAGTGGAACAAGAAGAGAAATAAAATTTCTAAAGAGAGGAAATGATGATATTTCTATTGCATTACTTTGCCTCTAGACATCAAATCCATATCAATGTTTGTGTCATGGTTATGCTTGTATCAATCCTGTATATATGGTCATCTCTGGAGTAGTTTCTGAAGTTCGCCAGTGATTCTCATCCAGTACTAGAGTTTCCTAATAGCCTATCATCTCTTTACCAACTCATCCTAGGTTTTCAGAATAACATGTATCATGTTATCTGTTCCTTTGATGTCTCATAATCTTTCAGAACTTTAGGAAGGATGTCTCTTATCATTTGGAATTATTCAAGATAACTGAATGCTCTGTTAAGAATTTCTGCCATGGGGGCGGGAGAGGTGGCTCAGGGATTAAGCTTCTGCCTTGCCGGCAGAAGGTCCTGAGTTCGGATCCTAGACCCCACGTACAGACGCCAGGCGGAAGCGGGGGCGGCCTGCATTTCTGGTCCTGGTAGGGCGGAGCCTGTGAATCCAGGGGCAGAGTAAACAAGGAGGAGGTGGAGGCGTCCATGGTGGTTCCCGAATTCCTACGTGGTTCTACACACACACACACATACATACACACACATACATACACACGTGCGCACACGCACAATTGAATAAATAATAAGTAAACAAATTTAAAAATTTTCAAAAAAAAAAAGAATTTCTGCCTTCCTTACTGTCATTATCTCCTCCTACCTTGTTATTGACAGTGATTCTCTTAATTGCCTCTTCACACTGATAATCTTCCACTTCAAATATGTTAATGTTCAGAACAAACCTGAATCTCTAGCTACTGTCATGAACACTTTAGTTTACTTTCTGTCTTCTAATGTGCTTGAGGCAGTTAACGCATCAGGGAGTCCTGATTACTTTAGTGAGCAACAGGATCGAGCCCAGTTAGTACAAAAAGGAAGCAGCTTTTCCCCTGTTCCATTGACTCACTCACTGAACCACCGCCAAGCAATCTGCCAGAGGCCAATGAGAACTCCCAAAGCAAAGCTGTGGCAGGAATCTTGGACCTTCGCTGTCTGAATACTCATGTGCTTTACAGAGCTCCAGTAATGCAGAGAAACACAATGAGCCTTAGCTCTATGCCACTGTCCTTTAGTGAGATTTGAGTGGATGGAAAATATTATTACAAACAGGCCAGGATTCAATTAGTATATTAGTAAATAATTGTGAATGTCATTTGAACATACTTTAAACTCAAAAAATAAAAACAAATACTAGAATTCCAGAGAGTCGTTCTTCAATCTACTATATTGCATTAATGTTCAAACTATAAACATGTATTCTTTTTTCTCCCATATTTTATTTTTTTCCTAATCATATAAGCTCAATAGGTACCCTTGTCCTCTCCCTCTCTCCTACCCTCAAGTCACCTTCCCTTACATTTCCCCCCCTTACGCACTTCCTTTTACCCTCCTCCCTCCCTCCCTCCCCCTCTCCCAGTGCCTCCCCTTTCCCACCCTCTCATCCCCTGTAGCATCCTTTTGTGTGAATGCCAAACCTCCCTTTGAGTCCTTCACCCTAGTGAGGAGTAAGGACTTAAAGTGGCATAGTCAGGAGCCCATTAGTATGGGAACTCTATTATGAGTGTTAATCCCTTATCCTCAAGTATCCTACTGCCTGGAGCCTTCTCTCCTGTGATCCATGCTAGACATTTTTTTGGAGGGGGAGTCATTGACATGTCAGCCATTGTGTAGGTCAGGCAGTAGTCCAATTCTGGTTGTTGCAGCCGCAACTTGTGTGGAGTATCTTTCATACCATTGGTCTTCCCTATCTTTAGGCTCTTACAATCTTGCAATCCCCTCTTCCACAAGGTTACCTGAGCTTTAGGATGGGGAGAGATTTGGCTAATCAGGTAAATAATGTAGAGTCTTTGGTTTTCTGAATTATGGTTTGTTATTGTTTTCAGTTTTGCTCTTCCTTTACTGCCCTTGGCTGCTTCCTGATTGGTATCAAAGATCACTTCCTAACCAAAAATAAAAGACTGTTTAAATGAAGATCTTAATATAATAAGAGACTCAAAGGTAATGATAGAATAGGAGTAGGACACAGCAGTGAAGGAGGATTAGGGATGGTTGCCATCTATCTGCCAGTCCCAATACCTTCGCTGATTGGTGAGATCAAACCTGTTCAATCCCAAGTGACCATGAAGGGAAGTGAGAGTGAGCTTCATCAGATGTCTTGCTACTTACATGCAATACTTGAAGGTGACCTATTTTCTCTACTGAAGCATGACCCCCCCATCTCCTTTTTACGGAGGCATTCCTTTCCCTTCCCTCGTGTTTATAATTCTTTGTGATTACAGAAAGTATTATAGAGATTTACCTTAGAATATGTCATTAAGTGGGTTTGGAATTAGGATCCACTGATTAGGAAATACATATGGTATCTAACTTTTTGTGTCTGAGATACTTCACTCAGTATAATTTTTTCTAATTCCATCCATTTCCCAGCAAATTTCATAATTCATCTTTTTTGATGGCTGAGTAGTATTCCATTGTATAAATGTATCACATTTTCATTATCCATTTGTCAACCCAACTGTTGAACATTTGGGTTGATTCCATGGCTTTTCTATTGTAAATAATGCTGCAATGAATATGGTTGTGCTCATGTCACTGTAGTGAATTTCTGCATTATGGGGGATTATTCCCAGAAGTGGTATGACAGGATCATATGGCATATCAATCTTTAATTTTTTTTTTAGAAATTGCCATACTGATCGCCAGAGTGGTTGTATAAGCCCATCAACACAGGAACGTTCCCTTTTCTCCACATCCTCTCCAGCATTTGGTGCTGTTTGTATTGAGGATTTCTGCCATTCTGACCGGGATGTTTTGATTTGCATTTCCCTGATGGTTAGGGATGTAGAGCATTTTTAAGACATTTTTTAACATTTCAATTTTGTCCCTGGAAAAATTTCTTTTGAGCTCCCAGGCCCATTTTTTAAATTGGGCCATTTGTCTCCTTGGTGTTTAGTTTTTTAAGTTCTTTGTACATTCTGGATAATAGAGCTCTATCAGATATATGGTTAGTAAAGATTTTTTTCTCATTCTGTAGGTTGCCTTTTTGCTCAGTTTACAATCTCTTTAGCTGAACAGAAGCTCTTTATTCCCACAAGACCCCATTTGTTGAGTGTTGATTCTAGTGACTGTGCTATTGGATTTCTGTTTAGGAACTGTTGGCCTAGCCCAATCAGCTTGAGGGAGTTCCCTACCCTTTCAACTAGGGTTCTTATACCCTCTGGCTTAATAATAATGTCTTTTATCCATTTGGAATTTATTATTGTGCATGGTGACAAGTACGGGTCCAGTTTCAATCTTCTACATGTGAATATTCAGTTTTGCCAGCACCATCTGTTGAAGAAATAAGCATTTATTCTTTTTTTAATTTATTTATTTATTCAATTGTGTGTGTGTGTGCACGTGTGTATATGTGTGTGTGTATGTGCGTAGAACCACGGGCGAATTCCGGACCCACCATGGACGCCTCCACCTCCTCCTTGTTTACTCTGTCCTGGGATTCACAGGCTCCACCCTACCAGGACCAGAAATGCAGGCCGCTCCCTTTCCCCTGCTTTCTTTCACCTGCAAGACATAGGCTTAATCTCTGAGCCACCTCTCCAGCTCCAATAAGCATTTATTCTTAAGCGATGAAACTCATCATGTTTAAATGTGAGTTGGTTATGCTTCTGTGGTAATAATATTCAAGTAAAATTTCACACTGATGTTGGGTGGCCAACATGGTACTCATACTACCAGATTGCACAGATTATCATTTTGAGTTTTGCCCATTTAATTGATAAATTCAGGTGATTGGTCCTAATGCCAAACCAGCCCAGATTATTGCTCTGAAATGAACTCACGATGGTCTTTAGGCCATTAAAATGTTCTCAGACCATTTAAAAATATATCATGGCACACAAAGTGAAGTGACTTAATTTGCTCTCCTGTGTTCCATGTGTTCATTAGTGAAAAGTTGACATCTGGGGTAGAGGGAGGTCAGCTAAGTTTTTGGCATTAAATCAAGATTGACATTCTAACATTCTAACATAAATAAGTATACTTATGAAATGAATGTTACTATTCTCAACTTACAAGTGAAGATATTTTGGTAGACACTATCTACGTTTTATCAGAAGTCCTATTGTAGGAAGATAAAGAACTGAATCCATTCCAAAGCTATAAGAACAAGATGAGAAAGGACAAAAATTAAAAAAAATAGTTTCAAGATTCTTTCTGCCTAAATACTTAATATATAGAGCAAAAAATTGGTACATATTACACAGACTGAATGTAATGCTATGTCTCAACCTTCTAATGTACACGAGAGCCACACAGCTAGTTTGTTCTGTCCTGCTGAGATGATAAGCACACACAAGGCTAAAGAAAGAGATACAGATGATTTTAAAATTTGACTATCTCTACAATTTCATGTTTCAAATTGCATTCTGCATTCAGAGAAATGTAATAAGAGTGTTTATCCATGTTATTTAAGAACAAAAATATTATCCTTATTGAGAATCCTCTTCTTTCTGCAGCTGCCTAAATGGTGAATGGGAAGTTCCAGTCACTGGAGTCAGATATTCCATAATTTTAGGGAATTTTAAAAGAAAGTTTCTGGTAGGAAAAATACTTGTCACATTTTATTATAACTATTGTAAGATGTTTCATATTGTCTACGTTATTTGTTTTTAAAATATCCTTACAATATTAATTTGTTAATGACTAAGGCTTGAGAAAGCTGTCACATGAGGTAGACTCAAGTTCTATGAAATACTCTCAGAAATCACAGCAAATCAGCTTCCTTGATAACAGATTTGAAATCACTGAACACGATCAGGTATTTCATCTGAAATATGTGTATTTCTTTGTATGTGTATTATCTCACAATTGTGAAAATTGAAATTTTATTTCCTTATCACATCAGACTATTGGTTAGTGGAAGCTGAGGCTGAGACCTCCTGATTGATGTTTCTGCAATGTTAGGGCCCCATGCAAGGGTAGTACTTCATTCCTGAACTAGTTCGTGTGTGTCTAGGTGTATATGAATACACCTAATTTATTTTTTCATGTGACTCACAAACTATTTTGCATATTAAGGATTCTGCATGCACACTATGCCAGGCCTGATGATAGATTCTCACAAGACAGTGATAAGACACAGCAAATGAAGTGCTATGTCTGTGGAACAGAAATCAAATGATCAGAGAATTACTGTTCAAGGTAAATATTTAGGGCAAATAACTTTCAAGAAGCAACCAAACAGAAGTAGTAAGAAAGTGTATGACTAAGTTTAGGAAACTTCAGAAAGAAAGGAAGAATTTCAAATGACAAAACATACGTGGATCCATAGGAAGATGAGAAGGGAATAAAGAAAGGAAAGAGGGGAGGAGAGGAGAAAGAAAAGCAGAAGATAACAGGGATGCCTAGATACCAAAGTAGAGTCATCTGACAGGACTTCAAGCCCACCACATAACTCTTCTTAAAGGTGTCATAAAAGCAATGGAAAACTTTTGAAAATTTCAAATTCTTTGGAGATACATGATGAAATATGTATTTTCAAAAGAATTCCAGGCTTGCATTCCATGTGTGTGGTGAATGTGTACTTTCAAGTGGACAAGTATAGAAGTTCAGATTGACAGAAAAGGGAAAATGGAAACAGGAGTTTCCAGGATAAGCATTGAAATCTTGTCCTGCATTCATTCTTGTCTTCAGCTACTGTTACTTATTTTCTTTCAGGTTGTTATTACATTTCTTTCCTGTGATCATAGATAATTGAAAGAAAATAAAAGTCTTAAAAACCTGAGCCATTAGGGACTGGAGAGATGGCTCAGGGGTTAAGACTCTGCCTCACAAGCAGAAGTTACTGAGTTTGTAGACAAGGTCCCATGTGAAAAGGTCCCAGGAACAGGATTTTCAAAGTTATCCTTGTTCCTCCACAGGGACACACAGAATCCTCGGACACACACACACACACCACACACACACACACACACACACACACACACACACACGCAATAAATTTAAAAAATCTGAGCATTTAAACCACGTCTCACAAGTACATTCTCAAAATTGTTGTTTATTCCTCATTCATTGAAACTGTCTTATGAAATGTGAAATCAAAACACACTGATTGGAATCTGACATATCTGTTATGTGAAAATTATTGAGTAAATATCTATGAATGTGCATGTTAAAAAAATCACTGAATGTCTGTTCATTAATGTTTCTCCATTGATTCATTTAAAAGCAATGACTAAACATTTTTACTTATTCCACAAATACCTCTGTTATATCCATGAACATTTAATGCTGTTTCTAATGCATGTATCTAAAATTCTGTACAGAAAAAAAATCTATTTTCATTCATGTATATCTACTTATGTCCTTTCCTATATATTACAAAGTCCATTCTATTATAATTCCTAATTTCTCACTGTCTTAGTATCATGTTTTCATTGATCTAATGAATATATGACCCAAACAATTTAGGGAAATAAAGTCTTCTTATTTGTGTTCATGGTTTTAAGTTATAGTTAATTTTGGCTAGAGATTTATACCAGCACCAGGAGCCAAGGTAACTTCCTATACCATGTCTATAAGAAAAGATTAGAATGACAAACTTTTTTGTTTGCCAGTCTGCTAAGTTGCCAATTAAATCTCTCTACACTCTTTCTACCTGCCAAGGAGTGGTTCCACTCAGTTTAAGCAGTATCTTCCCACATCAATTACATAATCTTTTATAAACTTGTTCAGAGGGTTAATGTAAGTTTATTAAATGCTCATTTTATTCTGTCTTAATCAATATCTATAAAAGTCATCATGGAGGATGATATTAACAGATAAGTCTTAAGGTAATAAGAGACACAGATGAAGAGGAAATAATTTATAGGAATCAAGATAGATATTATTAGGGGGCTAGGCACATGTAAAGACATCACAGTTCCTTGTTACTAGAATAGTGAAGTCTCCTAAAACGCCCACTTCCTGAAATTTTATTCTTACACAGGAATGCTAATAGTAGCTGGGGATCAGGATACAAACTCAAGTGAAGGACTTATGATTAGTGGAAGGAGAGACTGGAAAATGAGAATCCCTCTAGTTTTCATAGCATGCTCAGACAGCCAGTATGCGACGTCAGGAGGAACAAACATTGTGTAAAATTCCTCAGATAATGTGACATCCCTTTGTCAAGGTGAAATTCAAACCAGCACTTTCCTCCTGGTGGTACCTACAGGTTACCTTTAAATGGATAGTTATTTAGTTGGCACCTGAAAATAATTAATCCTTTCACTTTACCCTTCTCTTAAAGAGAATCATACAGTCTATCTTATGGCCATATGATTAGTGGTAATGTGATGAGAATACAGCTCACTTTTTTGAGGGAGTCACATTACAATGTATAATAAACAACACCAATGACACTTGCAGAGTTCAAAAGCATTGGCTTGACAGATTTAGTTATTTTATGTTTCCCCCCACTGTGATAATTATTCTTTCAGGAATCTTCTCTTTTCTGGTTACCATAATGCAAAGAAAAGATGTGGTAGGGTTGCTCAGCAGATGTGGAATATAAGTGAAGAAGCAACAGCTGTCAGAAAATGAGAAGATGGGAGCACTTTTCAAATAAGATGACTATACTGAAAGAGGCCTGGCTAATAAATAATAAAATAGTGGGTTTTTTTTTTTTTTGTATTTTTCAGTACTGCGATTGAGTTTAGGGCTTCACATATCACATTCTAAGGAAGACACATAACCAACTCAAAGAACACATATTTCAAATTTTTAAAATTTATTAAAGAATTTACTTAAGTTTTCTACACCTGAAATATGGAAAGGAAATTGAATTCACATCTTTCCATGAAAAGACTGAAAGAAAACATGCACATATTATTTAAAATGAATGTTGGAACACATGATGCCACAGGAGATGAAAGCCATTGGTCTCTAACACCAGGGAACAAACATCAAGTCCTGCCACAAGGACAACTATCTCACAGAAGGGGAAGGAATAGTTCTGTCCAGGCCCTCAGAGTCTCTAAGTCGAGAAGATAAGCTGAGAAGTTGGGATGGTGGAACAGCTGGAATTTAGAGAAGTCAGCAGAGGAGACAGCAATACTAAGAGATGGTGCTGGAACCTGTGAGCACTGCATATTTTCGCCTGAACAGGAAAGGAAGAGCAACTGGTAAAAAGAAGAATGAGGTTATGATGTGCAGCATTAGCACCAGACCAGAAAAACTTCTGATTCTTACCAGCCAGAAAAAATCTCACTTAAGGACATTATGTAGAACATAAGAAGCAGCAATGCTGGACAGTTTTAAGCCTAAGAATTGAAATAAAAAAAAACTTTCTAAGTAAGTTAATTGCATAAAAATCAGTAATATGCATAAAATACAGAAGGAAAAGCTCAGGCAGACGTCTACAAACTAACAACAACAACAAAAAAATAGGAAAATGCAACATAATCAGGAGAAAAAAAAACAGTGAAACCTGACTTAAAATTGACAACAATTTCAGAATTCTACACTTGAAAATTTTCATTTTAATTTTTATATATTCAAGTTTATCTAGAGCAAAAGAAAATGTTAAGGAAAAAAGATGTAGTTAAATATTAAGGTTGAGAATGACAGCTGTGGAAAAATCAGAGCATGTAATTGATGGCAATTAAGATACTGAGAAGAAAAATTAGTGAATTGAAAGGTGGGACTTAAGAAAATACGTGTGAGAGAAAATGATTTGTCAGATTAAACAAGTTAGTAAAGAAGATAAAAATTATTTGTTCACCACAAAGCAGGTACTTTAAATGTATAGGCATTAAAGATGAAATGCTGGGAAAATGATATGGATAAGTAATATGAGCTAAATAAAAAGAGATGTTTATATTAGTATCAATCAAAGTAGATGGAAAACAAAGAACACTGGCTGGGATAAAATGAGATCATGCCAAGTGTTGTGGGTCGTACACTTGACATCACTATTTTGGAGGCTGAAAAAAGGAGGTTCAATACAAGGTCAACAGCAACCTGATTCACAGATCTTGTTGAGATCCACCTGTCTCAAAAAAATTAAAAATGAATAAATAAATAAAAATAACATTTTCTAATGTTAAAAGGGTGGTTTCATCTGGATACATTTTCATCTTAAACAGGCATGTACCTAATCATAGGAACTTCAAAATATGTAAAACTGTAAGAAGAGATAAACAAACTATAAAAACAGAGATTTCAGACACCTCTCTGAGTAACTGACTGATCAAAGAAAGAAAGCTTGTAAAGTACTAGAAAACTAACACTTAGTTTCAACCACCCATAATTTCTTCTATTAAAGATTCTTAGGGGTTGGAGGGGTGGCTCAGGAGTTAGGCCTCTACCTTGCAGGTAGAAGGTCCTGAGTTCGGATCCTAGACCCCACGTATAGACGCCAGGCAGAAGCGGGGGCGGCCTGCACTTCTGATCCTGGTAGGGCGGAGCCTGTGAATCCCGGGGCAGAGTAAACAAGGAGGAGGTGGAGGCAGTCCTTGGAGGTTCCCGAATTCGTCCACGGTTCTACACACACACATACACATACATATACCCACAACTGAATAAATAATAAAAAAAAATTTAAAAAGATTCTTAGTAGACTAGAAATAGGAAAAAATCACTCAATCTGACAAATACTGAAAACAAAACTAGAGTTAATAGTATACTTAATGAGAATTTTTATGTTAGAAAAAAGCATGGTTTTTCTTTCTAAGATAAACAATGTCAAGAATGAATTTTCTTATTATTTATATTCGATAGTCTCCAGAAGGTAACAGATAGAAAATGCAACAACACAAAGAAAATGTAACAAGAATGGTAAACACCTAAATACATCATTATTTTCAGAAAGCAAGATTTTCCATGTATAAAACCAAATAAAATCTCCAAAATATTACTAGAAATAATGAATGAATTTTGCAAGACAGCAGGATAATTCATAAATATAAAGTAGCCACTTCAGTGATCCCATAAATTATCACCAAAGAAACAGAAACAAGTTTAAAATACTACAGATGATAGCATAAAATCATGACATTCTTGAGGAAATATGATGGAAAATGTAAGATTCTGAAAACTGTAAAGCCTCACTCCAAAAAACTGGGAGGTGAGAAATACACAAATGAACACAAATCCTGCGTCGATAAATTGAAACATTCCATACTGTCAAAATAAGGATTCTCCACAATAGTTATATATATTCAAAGCAATGACAGTCACCGTTCCACTAGATCTGTTAATACAAATTCACATTCTAGAACTACGTTTCAAATCAAAACACATAAAATAGACCTTTCAACCTAAAAATAAGTGGAAGTCACATTGGGTGACTAATGCATTTTCATTTCAAAACTTTTCGATATTAAAGATGTATCATCAGGACGTTGGTAGGAAAAACACCTCATCATTGATCAGTGAAAGAGAACTGAAAATTCAAAAAGAGACCCTCATGCATAGGACAGCTCTTGCAGAGGAATGGAAAAGAGTCATTGGAGGAATGGTAATATGTTGCAATATTGGGTAGCCATACATGAGAAGATAAAATTTTTGTTTTCCTTTACAAAAAAATTATCACATAATTTACAACTGAATATAAATCCAAAAATTATAGCATATTTAAAAAATTGGGTAAAGCTTTGTTAATTTGATTTTAACAAGATTCCTTAAGGTGGGTCTTTAAATGCAACCTATGAGAGGACCAAGGGAAAAAATAGACATCATTGAAATTGAAAACTTTGCTCTTTGAAGGTTGGTGTTAAGAAAAAAACAACATATTACAGAGTACATGAAGAAGTTCACATAGTTATCCCAGAGAGATCACAACTATTAGTACATACAGGTTTCAAAATTTATTAAGAAGTAAACCAATGATCTAATTAAAATTTGATAAAGTTTGCAGTTTTGCAGGGAATGACTATGAATGTCTAAGCTCAAGATTAGGTCAACATCATTATTAGTCTCTAAAATGCAATCTGACACTATAATTAGATTTCATTTTCCATATATATCGAATGTATAAACTTAGTGATTGTGCTTCCCAGTTGCAAACATGAAGAATAGATACAAAAAGTGCTGGGAAAATTGTAAAGATAATTTGCTGCATGCATGGTTACCACATGATCATCCACTTTAATGTATTCTTTCAAGAGAAAATAGATGTATGTCAGTTCAAGTATTTTCAAGAAAGACTTTTTAAACAATTTTTATTCAATGAGTGGTTGTGTGTGTGTGTGTGTGTGTGAGAGAGAGAGAGAGAGAGAGAGAGAGAGAGAGAGAAAGGACACTGTTCATATGCCTATGGACAAGGGTGACTTTAGAAGTCATCCTGGATTGCCCTACCTTCTTTTTGGTTTACTTTGGATTTCCCAGGTTCCACCTTCCATAGCCAGAATTGCAGGCCACTGCTATTACAGCCTGGAATTTTTCATGGGATCTGGGATCCAAACTTAGGTCCTTCTGCTTGTAAGACAAAGTCTTTACCCTTGAGACTTCAAGCCCTGTGAAAGCCTTTCTTAAAAAATTAGGCGAATCAGGATAAAATAGGTGCATGGATTATGAACAATGAAATACTACTCATTGATGAGCAGAACTCAGATCAATACACTCAATAATATAAACTAATTTCAAAATAAAAATGGTTATTGGAAGAACCTGACAATAAATAATATAAAACTATACTTGCCAATATGTAAATTTATGGAAAATATAAATTAATCTGTTGCTTCAGAACACAGATTTTAGCTTAATATAAACACTTCTGTAATTTAGGGTAAATAATTTCCTAGATTATTGGTGGACAAAGCAGTCACAGGTTCTAATATTTTGGCTCTTCTTGTTTCCCTGTGAAACAAAAACAAGATTATGGGAAAGAAAATCAGCTTTTCTGTCAAAAAAAGATGGCAGATCAGATTTCTATATTACACAAGTCCTTAGAATAGGAAAATAGATCTATTTTTAATGTTTCTTCTCTTTAAAATGTATTTCAGATATCTATATCCAACCACCTGTCTGTTTAGAAAAAGTACTACTGATCCAAAATATTTACAGATAAAATTATTAAGAGTGCAGACTATGCCTTAAACCCATTCCTTGTAAGTCTACTTTGGGAATAAACATGTAAAAATTGAACTATAATTTTTCTTAAATATACACAGCAGTACCTCTAAACATTTGTAATATGCACAGAAAACCTTAAGTGTCAAGCTTCATAATTCAAAAACAGAAATATTTCACAAAGATAAAAATATTTTCCAATGTCCTATTATTTTAGAATCAGATAGTAGAATATTTATTGTCCATGGATATCTGTGATTGCTATGTGCATACACAAGATTTTACCTGTGCTGTGAGAAAAATCTTTAGCTATAATTTAAGAAACATTTGCTATTTGTGGCTGAGTACAATACTAATGAAAATAGAAACATGATTCAGCAAAAGGTAATGTTAGGTGAACAGTCCTGAAGAAATGACTGTCTGAGAACATTCTGTAATTAGTTATTTTTCATCTCAATTGGATATTTTATTGAGTTTTTTCTTCACACCAAATGCTTTTAGTCTCCTCTGCAAACCTCTTGTCTTTTCAATTCTTGTTGATATTTAGTTTGAGGCAATCACAGCTTGTATAGTTATATTATGTTGAAGCAGAACAAACATAAGGAAAATGGCATACTAGATATTTTTTTTGCTTAACTCCCCCCTAGTGTTTCACAGAGTAATAACTAATCTATCTCCAGGAAATTCTTTCCAGGATTCTTCTAGTGTAATTTTCAAGTTTTACTTAGCTTGAACTCTACTACAATGATTGCTGCCAAACACCAATAGAACCATTGGTCGAATATCAGATGTGTTTTACAAAAACACTTTCTGTATTATGGCCACCTATCAAGGAGGAACAAAATGCCTTCCAATAATTCCATTCTCATCATAAATGAAACCAGCACACATGTTTGAGGGAAATGTTATAAAAACATGCATGTTGTATGAGTGTGTGCTATTTACAGTTTGTAAAATACCCAATGGATTTCTAGTTCCCACACATTATTACAAGATATTTTCTCTTTATAGTATGAAAATATAAAAATGTGGTGTTGAGAACGTAGCAAGAGAAAAACCTCATGTGATTCTGGTTTTTATTTTTAATGATCCACATACAGTTGGAACATTGCAACTTTTCATCTCACCTGAAGCATGCTGGCCACTCCAGTCCAACAAAGGCAGTTCCCTTGGGACCTATGCTGGATGGACCCAGAAGGTCTCGTGAGGTAAAAAGGCTAGGACACTTGCTCTTTCTGACCAGGCAGTGCTGTGGCTGATTAATATCTACCCAAAGCCACAATCACCTTCTGATCTGAGGAGCAGGTGACGTGGAGATTCTGGATCCGGACAATACAAAATGTAGGTTAAGAGGATCCGGTCACTGAAGTGGTTGCCTTTATCCATTTAGGGACTGAATCTAAAGATATCATTCTCCACTGGCAGTGCATAGCATGATGTTGTTGACAAGTAAGCATTACCTGGATGTCTTCTTTTCAAATGAAAATTTAGGAAAGGAGAGAGGAAGGAAAGAAATCATGGTAGGTATTTCTGATGACAATGTTTTATTTCTTCCTTCTTTCTTAAAGGAAACCATACCAATTTTTCCACTAGCCAATGATATTCTTTGGCCTATAGATTATCCCAAACCTTCCTTGCTCCTTGCCAATTCAAAGTACAATAACAGTGAAGCATCTTTTGGGACCCAAATAAAGACACAAAGTTGCTTAATGCACAAACATTCATTTGGCAATCGCCCAGTCTCCATTGATTCCTTTGACATACTCATATTCTTTGCCTAAATTTACAACAGTAGTTCCAAGAATCACAAAATATAATGGAAATGTACTATTGCTACCTGGCTGCTTGTATTTATTTTACCAAATTCATTATTTGATAATCTATTTAAACACCCAAAAAATTTGCTACCTCACTATTGGGTTTTAAGAAGACAGTTGATATTCACAAGATTATACAAAAAGTGACTCTCCATGCCATTTCATTTAAAGTAACAGAGCACATTAATTTGTAATGTCAAAGATAAGTTAATATATGGAAATGTTTAAAAATATGCAATTTTCATTTCAACTAGACCTTAATTCCTCACAAAGAGTAGAAAACAGCATGAAAATATAAACTATGCATAATTATTTGTCATTAAGTATAAAAATAACAAGCAAATAATTCAAGATAACTTTAACACAAATATAGTATATATGTTATTATTTAATTTTGTTATCCTAGTATGAAACTAGTAGCCTTCACTGTCTTTCAGATATGACAATGTCAAATGTGAAGTATCTTAGGTATGTATAGATTTCAATATTAACCTGGAAAAAGGGAAGAGATGCTGGCAATTCATATTACTTTAAATGCTTTCCTCCATTTATTTCATTTAATACTGGCAGGAATCCTGTTGACTTTTATCATTCATCTGTGGAACTAAAGGAAAAGTAAGTCAACAGACATCAGAATCAGATTCCCTTGACTGACTAACGAAACCTCCATAGTATGTTCTCTTTGCCTCCCTTCTCAAACCATTACATGCTCTGTCACTGGTACAGGTATGAAGCATGCCCTTGGTCACCTGCACAGCCCTGAAGAGCTCTCCAGCAGGCCTTTCTTAGGAAATTCCTCCGTTGTTTCTTTGGTTAACTCATGTCTTTAGGATCCAGCTGGAATACAGTCCCCGGTGGTAATGGAGTTACAATGTACAGGCACTTATGTTCTGTGTTCCCATTGCACATAAACACACCACTGGTTCTACTATATGAGATCAAGTGGAAACAGAACTACGTTTTTGCTCTTAATAGAGTCTCAGATTGGAGACAATGTTGCAGTCATTAGATTCAGCTTAAAAATAACTGGTCGTAAGGTCAATTTGTAACCCTATAGCCCATGTATTCCTGCCAGTGTCCAGGTTGAGTACGCATTATCCAATTTGTCAGTCCTTAAGAGACATCAGAACACTGGAAGGAGACATGGTCAAACTGCAGCTATATTATTACAAAGGCACACAGAGGCATTAATCTTAGGAATTTTCTCCAGAAATAGTCCCCCCTAGTTTTCATGAGTACCAAAGCAGGACATGACTTGTAATGATGATGATCTCAAATTCTAAAGGTAGTCCTGTGATAGGATTTTGCCAACATGTAATTCCATTGATAGAATTTGAAGTCTTTCATTTTCATTCTTGTTGATTTGAAATTGAGTTACAATAAAAACATACCCAACTTTAGAAGGCTTTCCTAAATTTATAAGACAATTTATAGTGATAACAAACAATGCTACCCTATACTTTCTGACAATTCAATTCCTGTGTGAAGCACATTTCTCAAATATTTCTACTTGAAGATTTTATACTCCTAAATAGTAATTTTATAAGTGAATCAAAGTAAGATACGGTGAAAATAAACAGTAGTAGGAATGAAGATCAGAACTGAAGTGAATATAAGTACTTGGCTATTATGTAAATTTTGTATATATAAATATAAACATATTACATATAAAATATTAATTCTAAGTTGAGTACTAATATAAAATTTGTATACAGTGCATTAAGAATTGAACTTATGTTTCCATTGAAGGTTTTTCTCTGAATCTGTCACTTTCTAGTGAAAGAAATCTGAAGATAGTATTATTCAAAGACACTAAGAAGCATAATAGCTACCCTGGCACACTGACATACATATCAAATGGGTGCTGAGTTTACCAGTGACTCAAGTGGAAACTTGATAAGGACATGGAGAGAGATATGTGATAGCCACCTCCAAAGGTTAGGGTTTGAAGTAAATTAGTCACTCAAAGAAGAAATACAACATGGTTTTAAAAACTATTAACTATATTTTCTAAAAAATTGCAATCTAGTGTTTTTTTCCATTTCAACTAGGTGCAGGTTCTAGAAAGATATGTGTCAGGCAAGAAGCTGGTTTCTCCATGCACTGCTAATGAAAGTGTAAGTATTAGAACTGATCTGAAATGTGACTTGACCATAACAAGAGGAAAGAGTCGAAAAATTAAACCTTAACCTGGTATGACCCTAAGTATCAGTGTGTTTAAATATTCCCTGGTAAGTTTTAAATAATCAGGCAAGGGAATTTTAAGTCTGTGCAATTAATATTAAGGACAATTATTGTTCAAGTGTTGTTCATTGAGTACAGGCAAACTACAACTTGCTAACTTTTCAAAATCACACATATGTAGATTCATATGATTATTCAAGGTAGCTACTGTAGTTAACCATTAGTGATATTTTTTCCATTAATTATATTGATTATTATTATTTGCATAAATTCAAATTTAATGAATCCAACATCATGGATATATATATTGATTCTGGAAGAATAATAACTACTTTTATGAGGCTAACAGTAGAGCATCTATTATTTCTTTATGATAGCTGTAAATAGTTATTATTTCTTAATGACAGTTAGTTATATCATTTTATAATGATAGGTTCGAGGAAGCTAAAGTTTTGAGAACCTTAGAATTGTCTAAAGTGTATTTTACTATGAAACCTACTATCTAATCCAACATTACTATTGCTGAAACTTATAAGGTGACATCCTTAATATGGATTGTAAACAATTTCCCCAAGTGATTCAGATATAGAAAATAGTTTTAGAACACTATGATCAGCAAGAGATACCTAGAATTGTTTGCAATTTCTGTAAATAGAACGCGATTCTTACTGTTCACTTACTCTGTAGTTTGAGCCAGTGGTTCTCACACATTTTGGCTTCACCAACTTTTGCTATTGTTAAAATTGCTGAAGACACCAAATAGCTTTCATTTTTATTAAGTATTATGCACACGTATGAAATTTAATATATTTATTAATGTGTTTAATGACAATAAAATTGCTATATATACCAGAAAGAACATTTCATAAAATATTTTAGTAACAAAAATCCAATAGGAAAAAGAGAAACAATGTTTCACATGTTGTGGACCATTTCAGTGGTCCACATTGAGTTGAAATGAGAGGAGCATCTGGACTTAAATGATACTTATATATAGCATGAAAGGAAGTATATGCTCATCTTCCATATTGCCTCCCAGGTTGTTAAAACAATTCTACAGAGTCAAGATTTCAGATTAGCACTGCCAACACTCTACCAAGGATGTTAAGAAGGAGTCAATCACAAAAAAGATTAAAATGATCACTAATGTGTTTCAACCCCATTCTCTTCATTTTTGTCTTCTATTTGATTAATAATGTCAGTCATATTTTAAAAGGAAATTTGTAGCTTATTATTATTATAAAAATGATTTAACCCTAACATCGCAGTTAAATGCACAGAGAAATGGGAACATGAAGGCTATGTGGCTAGAATTCCAGCCCTCATTCATTTGACAATATTAATAAACAAATATTCTCCTTATCATACCAATAATGATTATTAGCTTAGTATTGACAGCTCCTGTCATTAATATCTCCAGCAATCTAGCCTGTTATTAATAAATTTCCAGGTCCATGTATGTACATTTTTAGGATTCTACAAATTGATTTAATAGTACACAATTGAGTGAAATCTGCTTGCCAAAGAAAACAATGATGCCAGAATCTAAGTTCCAGAAAGAACAATAATAAAGTTTCTATAAATTTTAATGTGCATACAATAATAAAGTTTCTGTAACTTTTAATTTGCATACATACATTAAGTTTCATTACAGCATTATCAAACAAAATAATTTCTGCTGATTTTCTACCAAAGTAATATTTCTGAATTTACAAGTTATTATGCAGAACCTTGATCAGTGTCCAGAGCATAAAAATATTTGAAAATATTTACCAAGTTATTGTTTGGTGTCTTAATAAAAATTGCATTTTAAAAGGCAAATTATGTGCTGAAGAATGAAAAATAAGGAGGAAACTTGATTAGGAGACTGCACTCTGCATTTGTTCACCTGCATTTTGAATGCAGAAACTAGAAACCATAGTGGATTCTTCAGGAAAGAATCCTGGGACTTGGTAATATTCCATAATACATTGATAAAAAATAGTTGACTTTTTATGTTCTCATCACCATCTAGTGTCTAGAAAGAGTAACATCAGGCTTTACCCCACAGTGGGTAGGTACCCTTTGACATGTTTATTTAATATGTTTTCCAGAGAATTTCCAAGAAAGAGAAGAAAGAAGAAATTAAAAGAGCAGTACAGAAGGGAAGGGAAGAAAATTCCCATAAATGAATGCTACTAATATATCTATAAGTTTTAAATACAGTTCTTTTAGGTCACTTGAAGATGTGAGTGTGTATTTTTAGTACTGACATCCAAATCATTAAAATTAAAATTCGAGTTCTTGAGACTAGAGAGATAGCTCAGAGGTTAAGCCTTTGCCTAACAAGCAAAAAGACCTGAGTTCAGACACCAGATCCCACCTAAAGGTACCATATGGAAATGGTAGAGGCCTGCACTTGTAGCCCTGGAATCCAAAGCCTGGGGAACCCGCGAGCAAAGCAATAAGGAGGTAGAGCAATCCAGGATGATCTTGAAGTCAATGTTGGGCCTCCACAGATACACACAATGCTCTGACCTTCACACACCTGCACATATCCATATCTACACGTGAAAAGATGTGGTCTATCACTTTTAATATTGCTCCCTTGGAGCTGATAATTTGTTTTTAAATACTTTCTAGTGTATTTGTTATACAGATTAAGGAAAATTGTGCCATGAGACAAAGTTCTGCTAACTCTGCATTGCTCTGAAACTTTTGAAAACAATAACATGAAAGTTCAAGATGGGAAATGGTGACCTTTACTTTAGAAAACCAAACAGCAGAGATTTCAGAGATACATATTTCTGGTCTGTGGTGACAGAGTAAAGGCAAGAAACCAAGTGGTCCCTACTGAGCATGTGTCTAGTCATTTGCCAATACAGCTAATGAGATTTTAGGAAGACACAAGCAATTGTTCTTAGACAGATAAGACTGTCTCTGTTTGTGCTGTGTCTCTGAATTGTAAAATATCATCGTTTTTTTGTATTTATAATGTCAACCTTTGCTGAAAGTACATTCTCAAGGATGAACCCTTAAAACTATTTTCAATTCGTAACAACACCCTGTTGTTGCTCATAAGCTAATTTACAAGAAAGAAACCATAACAGAGAGTGAGACTCATCCAAGAACACATTCAACCAGACTGTGTGGGGGACATGGAACGAATGGGGTGTAGGCAGTCTGACAGTTGAAGTCAGCAGAGTAAATGAAAAAATGCCAAAGAGACCATGTGCACAGCTCAACTGCTGCCCAGTAATCAGCCTTAGCAGTTTGGGTGTTTACAAGCACAGCCCACACTGTAGCAAAAGGAAATTCTTTGAAACCCATTCCCTCCTTAAATCAGTTAGACCTAAAGGCTTGTGTTGCATGTAGGACAGAACCTGTTTACAAAGTAGCAGTTTTAATTTAAGTTTCTATGCCATTTGGAAATGCAAAGGATGCGATTCTAAACTTGTTGATTTCTTAGGTTGTGAATCCCTTAATGTGTGGCTGCATTAAATACCATGTTTGCTAGAGTTAGTCCTATAATAATCCCATCACACCCATGGCCCTGTCTGCCCATGAACACTAGAAGTAACAACAGCCACAGGTTGATTGGTTTGAGACCTGGGTACCCTAAGAAGGGTACTAACTTAGTTTAATACTCTGCTGCTACATCTTGAAATTCTTCCTAAGGTTTTTTTTAATGTTTTTCCTTCACTTTGAAAGAAACACATTGAAATAAAAAAATTCTTCCTAGTTTTTTTTTTTTAATTTGAATGTGTTTCTCTCAAAGTGAAGTCTGTGAGAAAATGAAAATGTATAGGAACAAATGAGCTAGAAATGTGTTCGAGGCATAGAAATCAAATTTACTAAGTAAACCTGTGATAGCTAAAACTGGACAAGACTACATTTCTTTCATAAAGAGAACTTGTTTCCATTTTGTTTGTTTTTTTTTTTTTACTTTTTCATCTGCAAGTACTATAAATTTATATTTTATCTTCTACTACTCACCTCAGATTCCCATCTCACCCAAGTCCTCTTATCTATCTAGTCTCCCTTCCATTCACCCCAAATCTCCCTGTTTGGAAGACACGCTTGATCTGAGATACAAGCTTTGGTCTGTTCCTGGGTATGCTCTGGACCATGATCAGCCCACCAGTGGGCTGAAGATAGAGTGAGCAATCGCCCCCTCTCATGACTGTAAGAGAACTTCTTTATAGGAAACAAAAATGACCAAGAAATTCCACAATGGTCTGCATCTTCCTAGCATTAGCCATTGCACTGAAAATAATGGTATCTTCCCCCTTTCTCTCAATACTTTCACATAAGTGAAAAGAAGAGTGCGAGTAAGATGTAAATAGATCAACATTTGAAGTGGAAAGAGAGATTATGTAGAATGTCCCTGCACTAGTTGTACAATCTATAAAATATAAATTTGGCTGGGGAAATAGTTAAATAAGGAAATTATTTGCTGTATAAGCATGAGAACCTGAACTCGGATCCCCATAATCCACATAAAACAAGACTAGAACACTTACGTTGTAATGGAAAGCAGAGTTACGAGTATACCCAGAAGCCAGAGAGTTAGAAAATTTGGTACACGCATTTGTGAAGTGAAGAGTCTTTCTTAAACAAGGCAGATTCAAGATGTACTCATAACCTCAAGATATACTATATCCACAAGTGTTCTGTGACATGTGCACACTGGTACTCTCATACAAAATTTGCAGGCACATACATATGCATTCATCTCACACACACATTATACATATAAAAAGATTTTAAAAAGAAAAAATGAGTAAACTATATAAATCACTCATTCTTTTTGCTAGCTAAATGTTCTGAAGAAAATGTTTCAAAGTTTGTATGAGTGGAAATAAAAAAAAAATAACCTGGAATTAGACCAGCCAAATCTCTTCGTGTCCTAAAGCTCAGGGAACCTTGCGGAACAAGGGATGGCAAGATTGTAAGAGCCTAAAGATGAGGAGGACCAGCCAGAATTGGACTTTACCTGACCTGTGCAATGACTGACATGTCAACAACCCCCCAAAGTCTAGCATGGATCACAGGGGAGAAGTTCCAGACAGAGGCAAAGGATTAACAGAGTTAATAGAGTTCCCATGCTAACGGGGAGCCCAAGAAGGGACTCCAGGGTATGCTACTGAGTCCTGAACCCTCACTAGGGTGGAAGACTCAGAGGGAGGTTTGTCTTTCACACAAAAGGATGCTCCAAGGATGGGAGGGAGGAAGGAGGAGGCAGTGGGAGAGGGGGAAGGAAGAACGGGGCGAAAGGAAGGGGGAAGGGGGAAGAGTGTAAGGGGGGAAGACTGGGGAGTGGAGGAGGCAGAGGGGATGGGGGTACTTATTGAGCTTATATGATTAGGAAAAAATAAAATGTGCAAGAAAAAAAGTAAAAATATTGTTACTTTGTGATACAAAGAAAAACAGTTGAATTCATCCAAATATTTAAAGTATTAACATGTCTTTACATGTAGTGACATTAAATAGCAAAAAAAAAAAAAAAAAAACATTTTGACAATTTTAGAGACAATCCATGGAAAAGTTAAGAGCGATTTATATGTCAGCAGCTTGGGTTTTGAACAAGGGTTCTAGCAATTAGATTACACATTAAATGTTACAAAGGGTGTTCCCTAACGTTGTAGATCATGCTGTTAAATCTTTCAGATCAGATGAGAAAATTCTTGAGAGAGGGATACTATCAATGCATGATCCCTTTAAATTGAACTGAGGCTATGCAAACTGAATTTCCTTTGGTGACAATGTTCTTCAGAACATTGCTCTACCTGGATCCATATTTGAGAAATGTATACTTTAGCCCAAACATATTTTCTTCCCAGAGTCATGACAGTATATCTCTAAGTGGCTATGAAACCAATAGGATACAATACAATAACTATACAATACAATATAATACAATAACTATAATGGTTGCCCTGCATATATCTTTCTACTGTGCCATTTTTTGAGAATTTCATTAAAATAGAATCAATTTTAAAATATATAACACGAAATGAGGCCAATGAACATAGACAATGCCTTTTATGGAACAATAAATTCTTTGATGTCATCATGTTGCATTTGTGTATAGAAAGTATAGAAATCAACTGTGGTTCTTAATATTTCCATCTATTCTCTGTCAAAGATAACAATTGCAGAAATAATGCTATGGAGATACCTTGATGAGAAGAAATGGTATAGTGAGGGTCTAAGTGGCCTTTTCCCCCCTTGTGTCTTCAAGACAGCAAGAAATGTATGGACTGGAAGAAACCTACTTTCCCTCTAAATACTGTCCATGTCTACAGAGAAAGAGAGTTCGTGAAGCTTGAAGAAGGGTTGCTTTGGCTATCTAACGCTATATTAGCTATTGTGTTCAGCATACAGTAGGTTTACCACAGAGCTGACTTTGAACTTATATAATCTGAAGTCAAATGAAGGCATGAGAATGAAAGTTACTGATTTGAAAACCACATTAATCATCATGCTAATTGAAGAACTAAAGATGGGAGTTCATCACTAAGTTCTTTACCTCACACACTTAATAATTAGAAATATGATTTTACCTAGCAGCCTTACTAAGGATCGACAATGCAGGATTATCAATCTGACCTTATTCCAAGTGTTTCATACTTTTCATTTGTCCATGGAGTTCTCCATGTAAACAGCCTGTAAATAGTCATCTTCATATGTACACATGTGTCTTATTCCTTTCCATCTAAATAATAATGAGGCTTCTAACAGCAACCAATTACCTGAGTCATCCGGCATGAAGACAAAATTAGCACTGATACTCCTAATAACACTGCTGTAAAGATTGTGAGCAAGGAAAACACTAGCCCTAAGGAAATGTTTTTTTTTATTAGGTGAATTTTTTGTGCAGATATCATTGCTTTCCTAGATTGTAAAGTAATGTTGATAATACATGATTCTCCTGCACCTCAGTCTGCTCTTGAATTTTCTGTATCAAGCAAGTACCTCTGCTCACATACCGATTTCCTATCACATTTTTTAAAGACTTTTTGTTTATTCTTGTTCTCGCATGCTCCCAAAACCCCTTATTTTAGAAAAAATGAAAATCATTGTATATTCAAATATGCAAAATATTATTTAATGAGTCCTGTTTCTCCAAATAAAATTCAGTCACCTTTGCATTGTATTCAAGGTCTTTGTAATATCCTGAGCAATATTACTATTACTTCCCCTTTTCACCTCACTCCGTTGGCCTATATCTTGATCTCTTACTTACTTGTTACTTTCCAGAGAAGAAGAAAGCTAGTTCTCAGAAAACAGAAAGTTTTGCCTGAAAGTCCTGGCGGGCTATTATTCTTTTCTACATGATTTTTTCTTCTCAAAAGAATGTGGTCCCATCCAATGGTGATATTTATCATACAACTTACAACTATACTCTTTGAATAGATGTTGTCTTCTTCTAGCACTAGGTAAAAAGAGAACAGAATTTCTGAGAATAACAAAATTTGGCATTCTGGTGAAAAAGAAAGAGTTGACATAGCTACCTGAAGAAAGTGGAATGCAACTTTTTATTTTTAATAATTAATATTGATAGGTCTATAGGATACATTCCATTTGTCCTTCCCACCTGCGGTCTTTTATCTCCATTCCAGACCTATGAACCTCAGTTCTTTAGAGAGCCAATATGCATAGAATGTGGATACAGGCCTCATCATTTCCTGCATTCTGACACCATCCACAGTGTACCAGGCAACACAGTTCAGTGATGTGGATCACTCAAATCACAGAATGGGTCAGAACAGAAAATCTGTAAAAATAAAAAAAAAAAAAACCTGTGTTCAATCCAGGAAATAAAAAACAGAAAGAGGGAAAACCCAAAGAAGCTCCCAGGCTTGGAGCTTTGGTCTCTCCCAGTTTTACGTGCACTCAGGGAGTTGGCTAATTAAGGAATTCCTCTGGCAAAATTCTAAAATACTTTGACAAAGCAAATTATCAACTCTTAACTTGCAAAGTACTTAAGGAGTTAGGGGCTTCTCTGTCACTGAAAGGCACTCTGGAGACCACTCAGGGTTAAAGTGCCTTTGCAAGCACCTAACTCCAAAGAAATTGCCAACTTTCTGCAGAAAATTTTATTGTAGATGATTTAAGATGTTAATTTTGAACTTTTATAGAAGAACGTTAATAAGGTTCTATTCACTTTCCTATTTAAGCCTCAAAGCATAAAATAACCAAAAAAAATCTCCGTAGGTAGGTAATTTTCTAATATTACATTTCTTCTGATTCAGACAAAAAAGCAATAAAAAGATTCCTATGATTAAAATCTATGGTGTAGTTGCTATTATGTTTGATTTTGGAGCAAAATTTAGGCACATTTTTCACAGTCTAAATAATGAAAATCTTTTCAAAGCCTATATTTAACTCTATTATTGGTTTTAAAACAGTTCTCCTAGGTGTCAGCGGACTATACTTTTAGTATGCATTAGAATTTAAATTCTAGTTTTGTCTAGAATATTTGATTATCAAATTTCAGAATATTTCAAGAAAAAACATTATATTATTATTATTTTTAAGTATTCAGAAGTATAATTTCAGGAAAGAAACAGAGTACACAGAGTCCATTCTTGCCTAATGGTCCTTATTCTTCATTAAAAAAAAATCATCCTCATAATGTCTGGATATAAGATTTTTGCACGTTATGTATGGTCTCTCTGATGCATGAGAAAGTTTAGAAAGCACTTAATTGTTTCCTTCAAGATGGAGATTTTTAGTAAACATTGTTTTGTGTGTTTTATTAAAGTGTGCTATTTGAGCATACCAAGTACATCAATAATTTTCTACAAGTGAACATTTTCCTCTTAAACAATATCTTAAAAATCAACCTGTTTTACAATGTCTAAAATATTCCATATACTTCCTGTCTGGTCAACTTTCTTCATAGATTCTTCTATGTCCTCCCTCACTCGCTCTTTTCTTTCTTCCTTCCTTCTTTTTCCTTTTCTTACCTCATTTGTGATGTTTTCTTCCGTTTTCTTTCTTTCCTTCATTTTTTTCTTTTTCATTCTCTCCCTTCTTTTTCTTTCTTACAATAAAAGTGTAATACTTCTATAAGTTATTTATGAGTTTCAAGTTAAAATAAAATTGCAGGGCTAATTCAAGCATCATGAGAAAATATTAGTAAAAATATCTTGTATAATGTAAAAATGTGCCTGTCTGAGTCCCTCTCTATTTCTTTGGTATCATTACCATATTTTGGAAATGTTCAGCTAAATTGAGTTTCACAATTACATGTTATGTCAGTTCCAAGCCTTCATCTTTGCCACTTTCCTTGCCTATAAGTAACATATCCTGAAAAGATTTCTATTGAGGACTATTCTGTTACAATTGGTGATAGGTCTTGGAGTAGAAAAAGCAGCACATTTGCAGTATCGCCCATGTGTATGTTGGTGTAAATTGGCCTTGTATTGTCTGTGTTCCAATTACTGGATCACAATGTTTAAAAAAATAATCAAATCTTTCTTTGAGCCATTGGCCCAGCCTTAATATATCTCCATTAAAATGCTGAACAAATATTTTAAATATGAGGTTCTTATACAATTCCCTTATGTAACAGTGAACTTCCCAAATTCCTTTACTTCTGTATTTACTTTTATATGCCATATTCCTAAACTTCTGTAGGTGGATGAGGGAAATAATGAGTAGAAGAATTAAATCTGGCGGCTAATTATTGTAGAAAAAGTTATCATATTCACTTGTGATATTGATTTACATGAACTAACACAAGCCTTTATTAAGCACATCTCAATTTCAAAACGACAATGAATGTGAGAATATAAAATTCAAAGTTATGATTTTTATAGTCTCTGACCTTATATCAAGGTCTCTAATCCATTTGGAATTAATTCTTGTACATGGTGACAAGTACGGCTCCAGTTTTAACCTTCTACATGTGGAGATCCAGTTTTGCCAGCACCATTTGGTGAAGATACTGTTCTTTTTCCATTGATTTTTTAGGCCCCTTTGTCATAGATCAAATGGCATAATTTTGTGGGCATATATCTAGGTCTTCAACCCTTATCCGTTGATCTGTGTGTCTATTTTGGAGCCAGCACCAGGTTGTTATTACAACTATGGATTTGTAGTATAGACTAAGGTTTGGTATGGTGATACCTCCAGCCGTGTTTTGTTACTCAGTATTGTCTTTACTATCCTGGGTCTTTTGTGCCTCCATATGAATTTTGAGATTGTTTGGTCAACTTTTTTGTGAAGAACTGCTTTGGGATTTTAATTGGTATAGCATTGAATTTATATATTGCCTTTGGTAAGATGGTCATTTTTATGATGTTGATTCTGCCAATCCGGGAACATGGGAGGTCTTTCCACCTTCTGGTGTCTTCTGCAATTCTTTCTTTAGGGTTTTAAAGTTTTCATTGTAAAGGTCTTTTACCTCCTTGGTTAGGTTTATACCAAGGTATTTCATTTTTTTAGGGGCTATAGTAAATGGGATTGTTTCTCTCAGGGCTTTTTCACTTCTTTCATTCTGGGCATATAGGAAGGCCTCTGATTTTTGTACATTTATTTTGTATTCTGCCACCCTGCTGAACTTCTCAATTAGTTCCAGGAGCTTCCTGGTGGAGTTTTTGGGATCCCTCAGGTATAAGATCATGTCATCTGCAAATAGGAATAGCTTGACTTCTTCCTTGCAGATTTGAATCCCTCTTATGTCCCTTTCTTGTTTTATGGCTTCAGCTAAGACTTCAAGTACAATATTGAATAGAAGTGGTGAGAGTGGACAGCCTTATCTAGTTCCTGATTGAAGTGGGAATGCTTCCAGTTTTTCTCCATTGAGCATAATCCTTGCTGTGGGCTTGTTGTATATTGATAAAGGTTCCTTCCATTCCTACTGTCCCTAGCGATTGGATCATAAAAGGCTGTTGGATCTTGTCAAAAGCTTTTTCTGCATCTATTGAGAGTATCATGTGCTCTTGGACTTTGGACTGGTTTATATGATGGATTACATTTATTGATTTGCGTATGTTGAACCAACTTTGCCTAGCAGAAATAAAGCCTACTTGGTACCCATGAATGAACTTTTTGATGTTTTTGAATCTGATTTGCTAAGACTTTGTTGAGAAACTTTGCATCTGTGTTCATCAGAGAGACTGGCCTATAGTTTTCTTTTCTAAGTGAATCTTTATTAGGTTTTGGGATTAAAACGATATTAGCTTCATAGAAGGAATTTGGTAGTGTTCCTTCCACATAAGTTAGGGCTGAAGCAATCATAATTGGACTTTGCATGCCCTGCACAATGTCCAACAGACTATGGACCCCACAAAATCTAGCATTTGATAAAGGTACCAAGATTCTTGGTGGAAAGGGATTGACAGCCACAGTACTGTTCCTATACTTAAGGGGAACACAGGAAAGGGTTCAGGGAACTGCCACTGGGTCCTTGTAGGTCATCGGAAAGGAGGGCCAAGAGGAGAGTCAGGCATGCACATTAAAGGATTCTCTGGAGACTGGGGGGTGGCACTGGGGGATGGGAAGGGAGGGGTGAGGGGAGTGGGAGCAGGGCGGTGGGGGTTGGGGAGGAGGAGGGAGGGAGGGAACTGGTGTACCTATTAAGTTTGTATGAGGCCGACTGACCCCGCCCACCAGGTCACAGGTCCACAGGTCCCAGGTCCCCAGGAGAGTTCGTCTGCCCAGCCCAGTCCCCCAACCAGTACCTCTGTCTCCCAGCCTCACCCAGGCGGCCTCCAGCTTTGCCTGGGTCCCACCCAGGACCACAGCCCCTGGCCTCCAGTCCTGCCAGCACACCACCTACTGACCCCCGCCGCCAGGTCCCAGGTCCCCAGCAGATGCTCTGCCTCTCCGGCGGACAGGGGACCTACACATGTGGTCCAGGGAATACACACACTACTCAGAATTTAATACAGTCCAAACAAAACTCAAGCAAAATACTATGGGACAAAGGCCATTCATCTGGAGTCCTCTATAATCATCCAATCACGTGGGAGAGATTCTTCACATGCAGTCCAAAGATAAGTAAACTTTTTTTTACCTTATTGATCCTTTCTAGTATCAATTCCTGTAGATCAGCTTCTCCATACAGCCACCCCCAAAACATATACAACTCCAGGGAGTACACCACTCACCCTCACGTATCACCAGGATACTAAATCGCAAAAGTGCACTACCATACGAACATTTACCTCTTGTCTACTTAACTTGACTTAACTGTGTATTAACAGCCTAATAGCCTCACCTAGGAAATTACAATAACAATAACAAACATACCCAATCCAAGGTAAGCACTAGTAATAACTGGCAAGGATAATAATACCAACTAAATCAGTTCAGTGAAAAACACGCAGAAACTGAAAGGTCCTAAAAAACAAAACAACAATATCCAAGTCAAAGTGAAGATCCATGAGAAACAAAACCCAAGAAGACCAATCTCCCACAGAAATAATTAACCCCATAATGATGGATTCTGAGCAGAACAAATTCACAGAAAAAAGCCAAGAAAGCCAGACCCAACACAATGACTTTCAGAGTATGATCATTACCATGATTAATACTATGAAAGAGGAAATCTGAAAAGAGTTAAACAACCAAATCAAACACTTTGAATAGGAACACAACAGACACTTGGAGTTGTTGAGAAAAACAGTTCAAGAAACAAAAGTAGGCATAGAGCAGTTAAAACAGTCTCAGGCAGAGTTTAAAATTGAACTAAAAGACAAGTTATCTTCAACCCAGAACTCAACAAAGTGTCTTATCAGCACAACTAATGAAGCAGAAAACAGAATTTCAGATCTTGAAGACAAAGTGGGAGAATTAACCAGCTCAATGGAAGAGATTGTTAAAGCCAAAAAGATACTTGAGAGGAACATTCAAGAGATATGGGACACCCTGAAGAAGCCTAACATGCACATTCATGGAATACCAGAACAAGAATCCCAAAATACCACACCTGAGGAAATATTTCAAATCATCATAAATGAAAACTTCCCACAACTAAAAAATGAGAGGTCCATCCAAATACAAGAGGCATTTCGGACTCCAAACAGATATGACCAAAATAGAAAATCGCCACGGCAAATAATAGTCAAAACACTCCACATTCAAGACAAAGAAAAGGTGCTGAGAGCTTCAAGAGAAAAAAAACAAGTCACTTTTAAAGGTAAAACTATTAGAATAACAAATGACTACTCACTGGAAACAGTAAAAGCAAGAAGAGCTTGGAGAGATGTACTTGAAGTATTAAACGAGCAAAAATGCCAACCCAGACTGATATACCCGGCAAAACTGTCTGTCATGATTGAGGGAGAAAGAAAAGTTTTCCAGCACAAAGGAAACTTGAAGGGATACATGTCTACCAAAGCAGGCCTCCATAAAACGCTAGAAATGATACTCAAACTTGAAGAAAAGAACAAGTGTATCCAGGAGGACGGAAGGAAAGTATAATACCACCAAAACATAAATATCAAACAATACGCTTACAAAATCCACTAAGCATAAAAATGACCAGAATTAAAAATAATTTCTCCATAATAACATTAAAGATCAATGGTATTAATTCACCATTAAGAGACACAGATTACAAACCCGGATTAAAAACCACAATCCAACAATTTGCTGCCTTCCGGAAACACATCTCACCACAAAAGATAGGCACATCCTAAATATGAAAGGCTGGTCCAAAATCTTGCAAGCTAATATAACCAGGAAACAGGCAGGGGTAGCAATTATGCTTTCGGATAAAGTGGACTTCAAACCAAAGAAAATCATAAGAGACACAGATGGATACTACATTTTAGTCACAGGTACAATTCACCAGGAAGACGTCACAATACTGAACATATATGCACCCAATACGGGCCCCTCCACATTCATTAAGAAAACCCTACAACATCTAAAGCAAGAAAACAACCCGCAAACAATAATTCTTGGAGACTTCAATAACTCCCTCTCAACATGGGATAGATCAACAGGTCAAAAGCTTGACAGAGACACTTTGGAACTTAATCAAACCCTTAAAGAAATGGACCTTACAGATCTTTATTGAACTTTTCATCCACACACCAAAGAGTACACATTTTTCTCAGCAGCACATGGAACGTTCTCCAAAATAGATCACATATTGGGCCACAAAGTGAATCTACACATATACAAAAAAATTGAAATTCTAATCTGTGCCCTATCAGACCACCACGGCCTAAAGTTGGACATCCACAACACAACAAACAAGAGAAAATACACTAACTCCTGGACCTTAACAATATGATGTTGAATGAGAACTGGATTCAGGAAGAAATTAAAAAAGACATTCAAGATTTCCTGAAAATGAATGATGATGAAAATACAACTTGCCAAAATCTCTGGGAAACAATGAAAGCTGTTCTAAGAGGTAAGTTCATAGCTCTTAATGCCTACATCAAAAAAATGGAAATTCAGAAATAAATAACTTAACGATACAGCTTAAAGCTTTAGAGAAACTAGAGCAATCTGATCCTAAAAGTAGTAGAAGAGAGGAGATTAGCAAAATAAGGGGAGAAATATCTGAAATCGAGATTAGGAAAACGATAGAGAAAATCAACCAGTCAAAAAGCTGGTTCTTTGAAAACATCAATAAGATTGAAACACCCCTAGCTAAATTAACCAAAAGCAAGAGAAAGAAAACCCAAATTAACAAAATTAGAAATGAACATGGAGTTATCACTACTTATACCCAAGAAATCCAGAGAATTATAACATCATATTTCAAAAACTTATACTCTGTGAAGTTTGACAACACAAAAGAGATGGATGAATTCCTAAGTAAACACAACTTACCTAATTGAATCAGGAAGTTGTGAATTATTTAAATAGTCCTATAACATATGAGGAAATTGAAGAAACAATCTCGAATTTTCCCACCAAAAAATGCCCTCGAACAGATGGATTCAGCACAGAGTTCTACCAGACATTTAAGGAGTTAATAACACCAATACTCCTTAAATTGTTCCATCAAATAGCAAAGGAAGGCACACTACCAAATTCCTTCTGTGAAGCTAATATCATTTTAATCCCAAAACCTAATAAAGATTCACTTAGAAAAGAAAACTATAGGCCAATCTCTCTGATGAACACAGACGCAAAGATTCTCAACAAAGTCTTAGCAAATCAGATTCAGAAAAATATCAAAAAGATAATCCATGGAGACCCAAGTAGGCTTTATCCCAGGCACACAAGGTTGGTTCAACATACGCAAATCAATAAATGTAATTCATCATATAAACCAGTCCAAAATCCAAGAGCACATGATACTCTCAATAGATGCAGAAAAAGCTTTTGACAAGATCCAACAACCTTTTATGATCAAAACGCGAGAGACAGTAGGAATGGAAGGAACCTTTATTAATATGATAAAAGCTGTATACAACAAGCCCACAGCAAGGATTATGTTCAATGGAGAAAAACTGGAAGCATTCCCACTTCAATCAGGAACTAGACAAGGCTGTCCACTCTCACCACTTCTATTCAATATTGTACTTGAAGTCTTAGCTGAAGCCATAAAACAAGAAAGGGACATAAGAGGGATTCAAATCTGCAAGGAAGAAGTCAAGCTATTCCTATTTGCAGATGACATGATCTTATACCTGAGGGATCCCAAAAACTCTACCAGGAAGCTCCTGGAACTAATTGAGAAGTTCAGCAGGGTGGCAGAATACAAAATAAATGTACAAAAATCAGAGGCCTTCCTATATGCCCAGAATGAAAGAAGTGAAAAAGCCCTGAGAGAAACAATCCCATTTACTATAGCCCTTAAAAAAATGAAATACCTTGGTATAAACCTAACCAAGGAGGTAAAAGACCTTTACAATGAAAACTTTAAAACCCTAAAGAAAGAATTGCAGAAGACACCAGAAGGTGGAAAGACCTCCCATGTTCCCGGATTGGCAGAATCAACATCATAAAAATGACCATCTTACCAAAGGCAATATATAAATTCAATGCTATACCAATTAAAATCCCAAAGCAGTTCTTCACAAAAAAGTTGACCAAACAATCTCAAAATTCATATGGAGGCACAAAAGACCCAGGATAGCAAAGACAATACTGAGTAACAAAAACACGGCTGGAGGTATCACCATACCAAACCTTAGTCTATACTACAAATCCATAGTTGTAAAAACAACCTGGTGCTGGCTCCAAAATAGATACACAGATCAATGGATAAGGGTTGAAGACCCAGATATAAGCCCACACAACTACAGCCATTTAATCTTTGACAAATGGCCCAAAAATATCCAATGGAAAAAAACAGTATCTTCAACAAATAGTGCTGGCAAAACTGGATCTCCACATGCAGAAGATTAAAACTGCACCCATACTTGACACCATGTACAAGAATTGATTCCAAATGGATCAAGGACCTTGATATAAGGCCAGAGACTACAAAAACCATAGTTGAAAGGATAGGGAACTCCCTCGAGCTGCTTGGGCTAGGCCAACAGTTCCTAAACAGACATCCAATGGCACAGTCACTGCTACCAACTCTCAACAGTTGGGATCTTGTGAAATTAAAGAGTTTCTGTTCAGATAAAGAGATTGTAACACGAGCCCAAAGGCAACCCACAGAGTGGGAGAAAATCTTCACTAACCACAAAGCTGATAGAGCTCTATTATCCAGAGTGCACTTAGAAAGAACTTAGAAAACTAAACACCAAGGAAACTAATGGTCCAATTAAAAAATGGGCCCTGGAACTTAAAAGAAACTTTACCAGGGATGAAATTAAAATGTCTAACAAATATCTTAAGGAATGCTCCACTTCTTTAGCCATCAGGGAAATGCAAATCAAAACTTCCCTGAGATATCATCTCACCCCAGTCAGGATAGCAAAAATCTACAATACAAACAACAACAAATGCTGGAGAGGGTGTAGAAGGAGGGGGACTCTCCTACATTGCTGGTGGGAATGCAGGCTCATACAGCCAATCTGGCGAGCCGTCTGGAGATTCTTAAAGAAGTTACAGATTGAAATGCCATATGACCCTGCCATTCCACTTTTGGAATAACCCCCTTACAGCAGAGGTTCACATCGATAGCACAAGCACAACCATGTTCATAGCAGCACTGTGTACAATAGCAAAGTCATGGAATCCACCCAAATGTCTAACAGTTGATGAGTGGATAAGGAAATTGTGGTAAATCTATACAATGGAGTACTCCTCAGCCATCCAAAATGATGAATTAATGGAATTTGCTGGGAATTGCATGTCATTAGAAACAATTATATTAAGTGAAGTATCCCAAAGCCAGAAAATTAAGCGCCGTATGTACTCCTTAATAGGTGGCTCCTAGTACCAAACCCACCCAGCCCACCTTGAGACACTCAAAGATAAATCTCTGTAATACCTACAGTAATTGCAAGGATTATGAACAGAAGGGATGGGGTTGGAGGGCCACACCAGATATAAGGAGAGAGGGGACCATGTAACAGCAGAGAAAATAGGACCTCCATCAAGGACTGCAAGTAAGTAATGAGACACCTGGTGAAGTTTACAGACGTCCGTTCCTGATCATTTACAACTGAGGGGTATGATCTCACCAGAAGGGGAGAGTATATAGTCTGACAGATAAAAAGTAACCATTTTGCAAATGGGTGATTGACCCCTTCCCTCACTGTGGTTTCCTACTTTTATTACATCTACCCTTGTATGTGCTCTTATAACAAGACTCCAGTTTAACAGCTTTTTGTCTCTGTCCAGGGGGTGACATACAATGCCCATCAGGATGGAGTGAAGGGCATTGCAGGAGCAGCAAAACTGCAAAAGAAAATCAACAAACCACAATCCAGAACTTCAGAGACTCTATATCAACCACCTAGAACTATGCCAGAATAATCTCTCCCCATCCTGAAGCTCAGGGAAATTTGCAGAAGAGGGGGCGGTAAGATTGTAAGAGCAAAAGGATGGGAGGAGCAATGATTTGCAAGATACTCCACACAAGTTAGGGCCGAAGAAATCATAATTGGACTTTGCATGCCCTGCGCAATATCCAACACACTATTGACCTCACAAAGTCTAGCATCTGCTAGACCAAGATCCTTGGAGACAAGGGATTGACAGCCACAGTAGTGTTCCTATACTTAAGGGGAACACGGGAAAGGGTTCAGGGAAATGCCACTGGGTCCTTGTACGTCAATGGAGAAGAGGGCCCAGAGGAGAATTTGGCATGCACACTAAAGGACCCTCTGGGAATTGCCGGAGTAGGCACTGGGGGATGGGAAAGGAGGGGTGAGGGGAGAGGGAGCAGAGGTTCCTATTAAGTTTGTATGAGCAGAAATAATAATAAAAAATGTTTAAAAAGTTTGTATGAGCGGAAATAATAATAAAAAATGTAAAAAAAATTCAAAGTTACATGAACAAGGTTCTTCTTACAATGAGTCCTGAAATTCCTCAATTTACTCCCTGAAACATAGGCATGATGACACTTTTTGTCCATTCTTTACCAGAAAAATTACAAGAGTTAGTGGAGCTATTTGCAAATGAGAGTACTTTTATTTATAAAAGGTGGTTACCATTAAAATCTAGAGTGAAGAAACACACTACACATTATTTAGCTAGAATTATATAATGGTAGTAGAAAGTTGGAGAGTTAGCCTTGGGGGAAGAAGTCTCTGAATTTCTTTGAATATAGTGCAATTTAGAATATGTAGGTAGTCCTTCAGTCACATAATTCATATAAATGCTTTTTGGAGTCAGTAACCTGAAGGCACCATGAACCTTATGTGCATGTCTTCAGTTAACTTTCTTGTTTTACTTGATATGCTGTGTGAGAAGAAAGTAAGAATAGCTATAGAATATTTTATTGAGCCAATCAGCTAATAAAACCTCTTCCATCTGTTTATACTATTTTATTCATTTTTATCCATCCATTTGAGCACACTAGTTTGACTAAATAGAAACACCAAAAACATCAATAAACTGCATTATTTCCAACTAGCAAAATTGATCATGGCAAAATTTACTGGGCTTTGTTGTTAAAAATAAAGAAAACAACAAAGTTTTAATTATTATATTTAATTATTTGGCTTATATAATTGATTATGTGTGGCTTCAGAGAGTCAAGTAGAATCCTGTCATGAGTTGCAGTCCGAACCTAGTTAAAATTACCATAAACAATTAAAATAGCAGGGATTAAGCAATTTTTAATAAGTTAAATGATTTTGCTTGTGGTGGACATGATGCATATTCAATATATATTATAATGTAACTATTTATCTTAACAAAGATATACCATAAATGCATGTCTTCAATATGATTGGTTGTATACATTGCCTCTAAGATATCCTTGGTAGCATAAATGATCCCAAAATTTCAGCTGTCTAACAATAATAGGTTTATTCAGGATTACAGTTTGGAAAAACACACATGTTGCTTACTTAATATGAAGAAGAATAAATTCAGCAACATTCCTTTTTCAGAAGTGAACTTCGGTAAATAAATGAGTGAGCTTTCCTCATCAGTGGATTATAATCTCTACATCTCAACCAAGGCCAGTCCAGTCCTAGTCAGAATGAGAGTAAATGTGTTCTTATTGTTATTTTCTTGCTTTATCCATATTGATATATTAGTTTAAGAACATGCTTTTGCTTGTACCAACACTTGAGAGGATGATTACCTCACTAGGAAAAATAACCTTTAGTATGGACACTTCAAACAATGAATTTCGTAAATGAGTTCACCATCTTTCTCTTAGACCAGTTTTTGAAAATAGGAATATGTCACTCAAGAAAAGAAACATAACAAAGAAACATAAATCCTGCAACTCATGGCAGGATTCTACTTGACTCTCTGAAGCCACACATAATCAATTATATAAGCCAAATAATTAAATACAATAATTAAAACTTTGTTGTTTTCTTTATTTTTAACAACAAAGCCCAGTAAATTTTGCCATACATATGATTGTGGTTCTACTATTATATAAAATTTAGCAAAACATAGGACAAAATAGTTGCAACAATGCTAAGAGCCAAGAAAATTCTGTAGGCTTTAGAGAAAAAATGCACAAAAACATATTCCTTACCTGAAAATTTTATTCAACCCTTTTATACTTCTGATTTAATTTTCTTCCATTTACAAAGAACAATATCCTTTGTCATATAACCTTTTAGTTCTCTCTGGGCATCATTCATGTATTTCAATACATTCACATAGAAATTGGTCATTTTATATTTAACCTGCCTGCCTTGCTGCATTGTTTCATTAGACAACAATGACTTACTGTGAGCTTTTTGAAAGTCTATTGTCCTGAGCTTCTGTGCCCCAAGAGATTTACTTGGCTCATAGTTTTGTACTGGCTTCTTAGTACAAAAAAAAAAACTTCTTTTGTAGTGATAATTACTATTTTATAAAGTAAATCTATCATAAATATAAATCTTTGCTGTAGAGGATGAAAAGGTTAATTGTTAACCAAGCATCAACTTAAATTATTGTTTTCAATTGACTAAATTTGGTCATGGTGAGAAAAGTAAGTATGTGGAGAAATATTTTTATTTTGTTTTGTATTGTGTATCCTTATTTATAAGCAGACTCCTTTATGTCTATCACATTAACTCCAAACTGAACTCATAAGTAGCCAGTATTTTACTCAGTTTCAATAAAATTCATATGGGTGATAACCAATACTATATTCTCCTTGAACGCATAAGGCCATTGAAAGTAGAATTGCACTTTTAAAAGTGCAATTTTAAAAGGAAAGAATATGTGTCTCATGTGCAAAACAGAATCTCAAAATGGCATTACAAAGATCCAATGTCTAGATTACATTTCCTCTTTCTGCCATTTCTAAAGTCAACAATCTCTCCTACCTATTGCTGTGGGAAATTTTTTATATGCAATTAAAATTCTCAAACAATTGACTTTTTGAAAATGTTATTATATGAATGAACCAGACCTATTTGGTGAGTCAGCACTTGAAAGGGATTTAGTTACTTCTGAAAAATTCAAAGCATGAAAGTGTTTTAGTTCATTTTTGCTACTATAAAAAATGTCTAAGCCCAAGGAATTTTTAATGGAACTTATTTCTTACAGTTCTGGGAACATAAACATTCAAAATCAAGTTTCTGTCAAGTTTGGTGTCTAGTTCATTACCTTACCTGCACTTCTGTCTTCTATTGGTTGGAATGGTACTTTCAACATGAAATCTAGAGATAGCAAACATTCAACATCAATGCTGAGAATGATAATGAGAGGGAAATTCTTATTGATAACTTAGAAGGTGGAAGACAGGAGTGAGTTCTGTCTCAGGGTAAGACACCTGAATTCTGACCTGAGAACTGTGACAAGATAACTAGCTGTTACTTTAAGCTACTGTATTTGTGTTTCTTCTCTTGCATATCAACAGCAAACATTGGCTGGCTGGGCAATGGAAAAAAAAAAAAAAAGCAGGACCCTACAATTTCTAAAGGCTTTTGTCACCTTCAAACTGCATCATAACAGATCATGTGACTGTTCAAACAGTAAAAACACACAACCACCACAAAGCATTTGTGCCCAACATAGCTATCCTTTGGTTAGGGATTTGGTCAGTTTTCCCACCACCTACTTTCATGATAGCACTAGACTCTAGTAGGCTCTCTTCTTTAGGCCCATCAACTGGGTCAAGCATTTGTGCTAGAGTTCCATCTCCCACAGGGAATTCGATCTACCTGGAAGCTTGCCAAAGAGATGGAGAAGGAGCCCACTTGCACGCCCCTCCCTCGGCCTTCTTCTTCCCCTGTCTATATTAGCAGGACATGATGCTAGATGTGGGTGGCTTCCCACAAGTAGGACACATCTTGTCTCAAAGGGCTACATGCTCTTTCTTTCTCCGCTCTGATTCCTAATTTTATCTCTCTCTCTCTCTCTCTCTCGCTCTCTCTCTCTCTCTTTCTCTGTCAGTTTGTTTGTGATTCCTCTAAGGGCTGTAACTTCTTTGCCCATGGAATCTTGCCATTTCTAAACATGCTTCCTCAGGGCAGGCTCAGGCTTCCATAGTCTTTGGTCCTATTGATCTATAAATGAGAATATTTTAAAATATTTTCCAGCTTAACAATTCTTTGTTTTGTGGAGCAAACAAAGCTAGAGATCTCTACGTCAGTATCACTTTTTTTTTTATTGCAGTGATATCACCATGTCTTGGCAAATGTCTGCTCATATTATTGCAAGTTAAGTAGCATCCGAAATCCCTATGTAAGTAAAGTGAAGGGGAACAGCCCTACACCAGAGAAATTCCAATCTATTCCTGAAATTTCTCACTTTTTCTTCATTCATGGATAATCCTGTTCTCTTTTTATAAATAGTTGAACAAACTATCCAAAACTTTCACTGAAAAGAGTGTAAGCAACCCTGATTGCATATTATTGCACTGTAATATGCTTCCCCCAAGTAATTCACTGGCTTGTGTTTCTGAGTATTTTCTTTGATTGTGACAAAATACATGGTATAGGATTTAGTCTGGTCTCCCTAAACTTTCTTTTTTTTTAACCTCTCCTTTATTATCAACAAGAGAAAGTCTATACATGGATGATGTGGCACAATAAGGAACTAATGATTCACTAACAGACATATGTAGAGCTACACTGTGACAAAATTAGAAAGAATTTGTGCAACATTAATAATGTCACACTAGAATGAATGCTACCATAAGCTTCTTGCTTTACATCCTGATTACAGAAAAGAGACACATGATCCAAAAACATATTTATAACAAAACCCAGCAGTTTAACAAGGTACTCTGCTACTTTGGACTGCAGTTTCTTGGTCCGTGCACTGAAAGCACAGGCCAGGACCAACCATCTCTGAGATCCATTTAGGGTGAAGAGTCTTTAGTATCTGAGAAAAAATATAGCACTAGGAAAAAGAAGAGCACATACTACTGTGCATGAATTTCAAATCCTTAGGTGAACAGAAAATAAACAGCACATGGTGAATAATTAATGATCTAAAGAAGGCTACACATGGAAATAAATATTTTAAGATAAATGAAAACAGCCTGGCAAAACTTTTGGGACTAAGAGAAAGTCCCCAAGAGGAAAACAAATAGCTAAGAATGTCAATTTTTTTAAGAACAAAGAAAACTCATTAATCATTCAAACTAACTTATCACCAGAAAAAAAAAACAAAAAGTAAAGTCAATATAGAGAAAAAGGAGAAAATCATAAAGAAAAATTTGCAAACAGGTGAAATCAGTTCTAAAGAAAAAATAAAGAAAAAGTTCTTCATACTAAAACTTTTCACACATCAGTAATGGGCAAGCTGAAAATGAAATTTTACATTTTGCTATAAAGAAAGGATAAAATACATGAAATAAACTTAGAAGTTCAATATTAAAACCTAAACAACATAACAGTTGTTCCAAAATAAAAGTTTTCTTTTATATTATTACATTTAAATGATATTTAGTATATTTATACATTGAATACTATAAATACTATATTTATAAATTGAATACTATGAAGTTTAAGATGATAAATAAAAATATTATATTTATATAGTATAGCACTTAAACTTTTAAGCTTACTTAATTGGTTTTCAGTGTTAACTGAACTTTAAGCTTACATGTTGGTATTCAATGTCAATCACTTTTAATATCTCAGTTTGTATATATGTAAAAGTTTACATACTAATCTAAAATTTGTAAATACGAGGGACAATAATAAACAAAATTTGTTAGAATGAAGGACTGATGTTTAATTTCAAACCTAAGTAAAAAACTACAGTATTAAGGATGTTGTAGCACTGACATTAACATACATGTGAATATCAATGGATTAGAAGTGGGAATCAATGGAGCCAATTGACTTTTGACAAATGTATAGACAATTAACTAGAGAAAAGTGTTGTCTTTCAACACTTAACACAGAAAAAGAGTGAATCTCAACTAGTTGTTCACAATAAACAGAGTAAACAACTCAGGAGGGACTCAAGATTTAAATGAAGAAATTAATACAAGAAAATAAAGTGGTGCAATAGATCGTCTTGGCTTTGGATTATGGTTCTATTGTATCGTATTCTTAAAATACAGAAAACAAATGAACAAACTAACTATACTGACTACATCAAAATTTTAAGAATCTATGTCAAAGGACAATATCAAGATGCCAAAAAAATTGCCAAGAGAATGTAATTAAATATTTGAAATTAATTGGTATTCATTCAGATTTCATAATTAACTTACAACTCAGTAATGAAAAACACAAGTTACCCAAAACATTCCTTTCAAAGAAGATCTGACAATGATCACTAAATATATGAAAGGCACTCAAGTTCTCAGTTTAAGAAAATCATACCTCACCACAATAAAATGCTAATTCGTGTGTCATTAGTATGGCTTTAATTCAAACAGGTGAAGCTAGTACTGGAGTACTGAAAAGAACGTGAAGAAAACTGGAAAACCTCAAACTTTATGGTAAATGTAAATACTCTACTTGTTCCGGAAACATTAACTAAAGTCACCAAATGGCCTCATTGATTTCACTGCTATTATGATGTACACACTTATCCAGCTAATAAAAATCAAATGGCTTTAAAAGTTTACAGAGTTGTTTCAAGTTTACTTTTGGCAGGTTTTTGATTTGTATTTGGCATGTTGAATATGTTTGAATAAGTTTCTTAAACATTTATTACTTCTACACAGACTAGTTTCCAATAAAAATAGTGTTACCATTTTAAAGACATGGAAATAAGAGTTGTTGCCATGTTGATCTTTTACTTTCATTCTTAAATGCAAATTTTCTCATTTAACTAATCCATATGAATTTTTAAGAATAAGATTAAAAAATGGGGCTGGAGAGGTGGCTCAGGGGTTAAACCTCTGCCTTGCAGGCGGAAGGTCCCTGAGTTCGGATCCTAGACCCCACGTATAGATGCCAGGTGGAAGCGGGGGCAGCCTGCGTTTCTGGTCCTGGTAGGGAGGAGCCTGTGAATCCTGGGGCAGAGTAAATGGTGGTTCCCGCATTCGTCCTTGGTTCTATACACACACACATACGTGCACACACACACGCGCATACACGCACAATTGAATAAATACTAACAAGTAAAAAAAATAAGATTAAAAAATGAAGCTTTCAAAGCATTCATTCTCCCACAATATAAACAAATCCTTTTTTTTTTTTCACAGAAGACATGAAGAGGAAAAATCTTAATTTTGTTAACCTGCAGTAATTCCGATAGATTTTCCTGTTTTTTCTTTTTCCGTTTTAATCACAAAAATGCACTTTGTATTGTTGTTGGTCCTAATATAAATTTAAATCTGGGAATCTTTGTGGAATCAGAACTAAGTCTGAACACTGTTTTTTCAAACTCTCCAAAGGTACAGGGGTTCCCTTTTTTTCCTCCCTGAAAGCTCAGTTCCCAAGTACAGATCTGTAGTCCAAGTAAGAAGTCTATTTCCTCAGACACTCAAGGCTCTGATGAAGCAGGCACAGGTTTTTGCTTGAAAACTAAAGTAGAGCAGCCTATTCTTTTTCTTCAGTGCAAACCTCAGAAGACAAAAAAATGGATGCTTACTTACTATTCAAATTTTTTCTAAAATTTCCTATTTTAAGAGCTTGCCATATTTTAGAGACAAGCTATCTATAACCTTCCCACATTTTACAGATAGATTGGTTATGTTAAAATATAACTATCGACAGTGACAGAAAAAGATGAGCTTATTTTGGATGAAAGAGAAAGCACATATGTCTTATTAAGCAGAGGGGGAAAAGAACATAGTTCCACGTTCTAATACATTTTGCTGTTCGCTGAATTCTTTCATGTCTGATAGGTTGGGATGGACATGAGGTATCCTGTGTGCAATATAGAAAGGGAACGTTGATAGATTCCAAAATGGTGTATCTCTTGGCTTAAGAAACACATATTTGTGGAATGATCAGAATAATCAGAATGAGCAGATATGTCCAGATATACAAGGGAGACAGAGCAATATAAGTCGTTGAACAAAATCATTTCCATGGTGCATGGTGTCTAATAATGAAGCCCTAAAATAAAGAATGGAAGTACAGAGTGCTCAAAAACCACACCTTATACTGAAATAGCAGAAATAAAAACAGGAAGAAGATTTCTCCTTTTAGGAAAAGGAAAAAGAGTCTTAAGAAACAATAGAAAAGTTGGTACAAATCCACAAGAGAATGCAGTAAGTACTAAGATGGTCATAATTCTAACACTTGTTTTATACATTTCCATAAAGGAAATAGACAGGGCTTTGTTTCACATCCTGGTAATTGAGAAGTTAAGGTAGTTCCTGGCTGAAAAAGATTTATTATTTTAAAAAATATTTATGCAAGCAGAAAACAATCAATAATGGAAATCTCTGCTAAAATATATATGCCCAGACAAACTTTTACCTGTTATTGACACAATTTTGGACTTAAACTTTCTCTAAAGTACTATTCCTACCACACTCATTGGAGAATATTTTACTGCCCTTAATAAGAATACAAAATATGGAGTCTGAGCATTCATTCTTACACATCACCTAACTTTTCAAATTTCACTTTTGTTATAATGTATCATGAAAATAAAAATGTGACTTGGACATTTACCTAGGACAAGTTAAATGAAACATTTTCAGCACTATCGACAGTGATACTAATTTTAGTGACATCTTTTTCTCAAGAGTCTGTGTTGTACAATATCTGAAATAAGGATTTTGTAAAATGAAAAGCATTGTTTTACTGACAGATTTAAGGTCCCAGATTCCACACCACTTACAACACAGTACCATTGGCAAGGGCATGGGACTAAGCAAATTGATTACCAAAAAATTAACTGAGGAAAATGAGAAGAATCATTCCCCAAAATCTCTTTAAATTCATATTCCTAATATTCTAATAGTCTACTATACCATCATAACACCTAAAGCTCCAAAGTACCTCTCAATAGCATTATGTCAGGTATCTAGATTTTGTGGAATACTTAAAATACATACTATATTAGTGGCCTCCTATTTATAATTACTATCAGGGCCCTATAGATAACATCAATTATTACATACGGTTCTGTTATTTTCATTAAAATTTAGTTAGTTTAAAATTCTTTTGTTCCCATTCCCAGTTCCAATTGTTCTCTCTTCTACATACTCTTTGATTACTCTCTCCAGAAAGTAGACTCTGAAAGAAAACTTAATAGGAGAATATTTATGAAGCATATCCAGTGGATAGAAGGGAATGAAACATAGCAAGTCCACTGCTATCTAGGCTTATACAAGTCTCACACAACTCACCCCCCCCCAAGGAAGCTCCGAATTCAATACTGGTCCATTTAAAGTTTTGCTGGACTGTCTGAGAGGCTGGGATTATTTATCTGAGTTATTTTGTATGACTGGATGTGAGGTCACAAGCAAGGTGTGCCTATGTGTCTGAGATAGTCCTGACACAAAGTATCTATCCGCTCACATTGTCTGAAGGTGTCCTGAAAGCAGCAGTGATTCATCCCTCAAGGGTACATTTAAATAACATATCACAGCAACATGTGACACTTGCTGGCTCCAACTCTTATACATTTAGATGTGTAGAATGTGTCTCATATTTTGATCACTTTCTGTTAGCTTCAGAGTACGCCTGTGAAATTTGTATGTATTTATATCTACACATCAGATAAATGTGACATGACCTCCTGTTTTCTACTGTGAAGCACGCAGTGCATCAAAGATACTGTATCAGTGAACTCTACCACATCCCATTTCTCTGTGGAAGAAACAGGACCAAAATAGCCATTAAGTTGTTCCATGTAAACTGGTGAAGTCGGCTTCAGATCCAAATAATGAATCACCTAGAGGTCTGCTTGATTGTACTCAGTTAGCTGTTGACAGTAGCTCAGCCCTTTGCAATATCTCTTTTATTCTATGCTCTCTTTCAAAAGCCAGTTCCAATATTTCTCCTACATACATAGCTTTGGTAGTATCAGTATCATGTGAAGAGCTCAGTATCACAAAGAATTTGATTTTAGAAAAGAAGTTACAGATTCATTTTATAAATTGCTACCTCCCACCAAGAGTATAAAAAGTACTGTGCACAAAGAACATAATAGTAGGTGATTGTTTTAATTTAAATATTTCTAGTTATGGTGATTACAGTTCATTTTGCACCAACGTAATTATATATTATGTTAAATTAACAAGAATACAAAAAATAAATTTCTAGCCAAAATGATATTTATTTTGTTATAAATGTTACAAGAAGATATATTTATTTTTTAAATTTTTATTTATTTATTTGAGTTCTTTTTTTTAATTTTTTTATTATTATTATTTATTCAACTGTGCGCATGTGCATGTGTATGTGCGCGTGCGTGTGTGTGTCTGTGTGTGTGTAGAACCACGGACGAACTCGCGAACCACCATGGACGCCTCCATCTCCTTCTGCCCCGGGATTCACAGGCTCCGCCCTACCAGGACCAGAAATGCAGGCCACCCCCGCTTCTGCCTGGCCTCTGTATACATGGGGTCTAGGATCCCAACTCAGGACCTTCCGCCTGCAAGGCAGAGGCTTAACCCCTGAGCCGCCTCTCCAGCCCCTACAAGAAGATATATGAAAGAAAGAAAGAAAAAGAAAGAAAGAAAGAAAGAAAGAAAGAAAGAAAGAAAGAAAGAAAGAAAGAAAGAAAGAAAGAAAGAAAGAAAGAAAGAAAGAAAGAAAGGGATAATTTGAGATATCACATTGAATAAACAATCAGGATGTTTATGTAAGACTCTGATGAATTCTAAATATAAATGTCTTGCTTAACATGCAGTGGCCTGGGAGTATGCAAGACACATCCTCCCTAGTGCTTGAGTGTTTTCCCTGTAGTTGTGTTTCTGATGTGCAAAACTGGGCTGATAATTTTCCAAGGATCATAAAACTCAAACATAGAGGCTGGCAAAATAACTCAGGGAGAGAGGGAGGAAGGGAGAGAGGGAGGGAAAGAGAGAAAGAGAGAGAGAAAGAAAGAAACGAAGAAAGAAAAAGAAAGAAAGAAAAGAAAGAAAGAAAGAAAGAAAGAAAGAAAGAAGGAAAGGAAGGAAGCATTAAGTCCGACTTCCTTCCCTATTCGTCATGTAAGGCCGTAAGACTTGAACGCACGCACCCCCAGTACGAATATCCGACAATCGCACCCCGTGGCCCGAAAATCACATCATCCCCTCCCGACGCACACCTCCACCACCGTCCTCGCCCACATCTCCGCTCCATCCCCCTCCTCCCTCCCTCTCCCCATCCCTCGCCCCAGCCCCTCCCTTCTTCTCTCGTCCTCCTTCATTCTCGTTCTCCTCCCTCACCCACTCCCTCCGCCCCTCCCCTCTCTCCTCCCTCCCCCCCCCTCCCTCCCTCCTCCCTCCCTCCCTCCCTCCCTCCCTCCCTCGCTCCCTCCCTCCCTCCCTCCTCCCCCTCCCGCTCCCGCCTCTCTCCCTGCCTTCGCTCCTTCCCTTCCTCTGCCGCCTCCGACTTCTCTTTTCCTTTCTCTCTCCCTACTGACCAGGAAGAAACAGAATTCACTTTTCAAGGTCAAATAATATCCTACTTTTCATATTTTACCTTTTCTGTGGTTATTAATACTTGTGAAGCTATTTTAGCAACTTTGCATTTTCTAAAACATCTACAATTTTTTAAACTCTAACTTTAGCTAAACCAGCTTATAGTTTTGTCCTGGCCAGAAATTCAGACATATTTCTCATGAATATTTTTGTTTATATACAGATCTTGCTTTCTGTTGTTGCTGTAGCAATAATTTCCTTTTCAATTTCAGTATCTAGTTTCATGAGCCTTGTGGAATAAACTTAAAGCTGGCTAAATTGGTACAAATTGGAATCCCAACACTAAGAATCAGAGGCAGGATGATTCCCAGGGAATGCAAAATACATTCACACACACACACCATTGCATGTTATTATTTAGATTTAGAGAAGACAGTATCCCAAGGCAGAGCTTGGGAAATTATGTTAACATACACACTCTCCCTTTACCTATCATATATTTAGAACAGTAATCGGGTATTAACAAACAGAAATGCACTAGAGTCAACCATTCGTTTTATCATCCTTAAATTTCATGTGAGGAGTTTAGTAAAAAACTAATTACTCTTAATCATTTGGCAGATTGATTCCAAAGACTGTAGAAAGAGGTAATTTGAGGTATCACATTGAATAAACAATCAGGATGTTTATGTAAGACTCTGATGAATTCTAAATATAAATGTCTTGCTTAGCATGCAGTGGCCTGGGTGTATGCAACACACATTCTCCCTAGTGCCGGAATGTTTTCCCTGTAGTTGTGTTTCTGATGTGCCAAACTGGGCTGATAATTTTCCAAGGATCATAAAACTCAAACATAGAGCCTGGCAAAATAACTCAGTGAGTAAAGGTACTTTTTGTCAAATCAAATTTGATTCCCAGAATCCACAAGATGGAAAGAGAGAACCATCTTCCACAAGTTATCCTCTGAGTTGCACACATGTGCTATGAATTGCCAGCCACCACGCAATGGCATATACATATGTACACATATGATAAATAAATGTAATAGAAATGAAAAATATATATCAAGTTTAAAACCAATGACACATAATGTCTAATAAATTTACAAATAGTTATTTTAATTTTAGCAAAGAATAAGTAATTCTTCTTTAAGTAATAAACCAAAAATTACATAGGCTTTCTATTCTTGTGTGACTTTCTTCTTTTTCGAGGGAATGATAAACTTGATGTAGCAAATGTGTTCCCCATCCTTAAATTTTCTACAGATATACCTAAATGAAAATTAAAAATAGAGCTATGTTTCATAGATTATAAAGGCCCCCTGTTTACATAAAAAATATCATGGTGATAAACGTTTAGAATCCACAAAATTAAAAAAGAAAGATAATTAAGGCTGGAGAAATGAGATTGCCTGATCCACAAATTCTAGCTCAGAAGCACACATGAAGGTGAATGGAGAGGACTGACTTCACAAAGTTGTCTGATAGTTACATATATGTTGTAATTTATAAACACATTATAAATAAAATTTAGAAATCTTTAGATTGGCAATTCATTATCACATCAAAGTTGTTCTCAATACATATTTTATTTTCTGTGTTGCAAATAATCATCACAATATGTCTCATCTTAAAACATCAAGGTCACAATCTTGCTACTTTACTTCCTTTCAGTTTTCCTGATTCTATAAGATTTCTTTGTTGTTCAAGTGTGCTGACAGCCTTTCTCTTTCAGCTATATCTTATCCGTGATTTTCATATCCTCCAGCATCTATTACATCCCACACTCAGCCCTCCCTCCTTCCTTGTTTTAGTTAATTGCAATGGTATTGTATTTTTCCATTGGAATGTCACCTCTGAGCATCCAAATTCATTTGTAATTCCCCTGGAGAAAGAAATTAAGTTTTGTCCAGCTCTGTTCTTGGCAGCAGTATAGTTCTTGATTTACAGTGAGTATCAGGGAATTAATTAATGACCATATGTTTTCAAATAAAATAGTGTATTATCTAGTTGTTTGTTTAGCCCACTTCCTTTACCTATAATGTCAAGAGCTCTCTGTTGCGGTTTTTGCATATGCCAGGAAATTCATGCTGTGATACACAAACAATAATTAATTGGTTTGGATTCTTTGATAGGAATGTTTTCAAAATAAAAGAATCCATCTTTTACAAAACTCTGTTGTCCTCTGTCACTGGTTTGAGCCTCATTAAGTTTCCATGTCTTGGCTGGGTTGTGTCTTTGCTCTCTTACCTTAATGTCTTGAAACTAGAAGACAGACATTTTATTCTTTGCATTATTCACAGTGCCTGGCCGATTATTATTATCTTGGTAGATGTATAATTTTAAAAGGTCAAAGGAAGGTAAGGGTTATTTTATTGTTTTATCTTAAAATTTGTTAAAGACATTTTGAGGTTTTTAGATTTTGCAATTTTTTGAAAATATTGTGCAAATTCATTGTAGAAAATTTGAGGAGAATACAAAGACAGGAAAACATAGACAGTGACAATGACTCATCCCTAAGCTGGTCCCATTTCCTTGCTGCTATGAATGATACAGCCTAGGCCTGGGGGAGCAGGACTTCTGCCAGCAGGATATGAAGTCTTTGAATGGACGCCCAGAAGTGGCAGAGCAAAGACAAAATGAAGCTCTAGCTTTAATTTTCTGAGGAGTTGACCTCTTCACATTCACATTGGTTGTAGTAGTTCGCACTCCCAACAGCAGTGAATGAGGCTCTCTTTGTCCACATCCTCCCCAGCATTGGAGTCATTTGTTTACATTGTTATCATTTTGACTGGAGTGAGAAAAATCTGCAAATGGCTTTAATTTATATTTTTCTGATTGATAAGAATGCCGAATAATTTTTTAAAGAAAATATATGCATCGGCCATTTAAATTTCTTCTTTGGATACTGTCTGTCTTTTTCATGAGCTCATTTATTGATTCACAAGTGTTTAATTTGCCTAATACTCTCTACTATTAAATGAGGATATTCACTTAATTGTGAATGTATGTGAGTATGTATAAAGCTGCGTAGTAGACCTTGTTGAGGGGGAAGATGCTATAGTACATGCGTGACATGAAGGTAAAAAGGTGAAATGTTGGAGAAGGGAGCAAAGAGAAATGGCGATGCATTTCTTTTGAAAATGTAGTAACAAACCCTAAGAGTTATATGTTAATAAAATAATTAAGACATTTACAGCAGATATTGAGTAATGGCAACTCTAGTCGGAGAACTGCAGTGCGATAAAGAGGAGTCAGAGTCACTGCTGAGCTTACTGAGATCAAATGTGAAGTATAAGAGGGTAGAGAAGTCTGGGATGCTGTCAGGTTTTTCACTTGAGCTGTCTGAAGAAAGTAGGTACCATATGTGAGGTGGAGCAGATCTCAAGAATAGGATGCTGAGGAACAAGACATTTTTTCATTTGTAAATCCTTAAATTTGATATTTATATGCTGAAGCCTAATAGACAAAGGAATCCAAAGAAGTTCTGGCCAACATATAAATTTGGGTGTGCTCAGATTAAAAATTACCCTTAAACTAGGGGCTGGAGAAGTGGCTCAGGGGTTTAGCCTTTGCCTTGCAGGTAGAAGGACCTGAGTTTGGATCCTAGACCCCACGTATAGATGCCGGGCGGAGGCTGGGGGTGGCCCACGTTTCTGGTCCTGGTAGAGCAGAGCCTGTGAATCCCCGGGCAGAGTAAACGAGGAGGAGGTGGAGGCGGTCCATGGTGGTTACCGAATTTGCCTATAGTTCTACACACACACGCGTGCGTGCGCGCGCGCACACACACACACACACACACACACATACTCACATGCACACACGCACACACGCACAATTGAATAAATAATGAAAAACACATACACACACATGCACACACACGCAAACATGCACAATTGAATAAAAAAAATTATCCTTAAACTAAATTTATTCTCTTGCACATCTTTGGTCATGACATTTTGGTCATGACCCTTTGATAAATAGTTACGCATGGGGATATTGAGCTTTGATGTTCCTGACTTATACATACAAATAATTATCCCAAGACACTGTACATTCTGTCGTGTTTATTATTCTTCATATTTAAACATTCTAATTTTAATAAAAATCCATACATTTCTATGTGAATTTTATATGAATTATGAGTAATCAGTGAAGATGTTCAGCTCAGAAACTAACATGAAAATATGTTTCCCTCAAAAACAACAGAAAGTATCAACCAGTCAAAAAGCTGGTTCTTTGAAAAAATCAATAAGATTGATACACCCCTAGCGAAACTAACCAAAAGCAAGAGAGAGAAAACCCAAATTAACAAAATTAGAAATGAACATGGAGTTATCACTACTGATACCCAAGAAATCCAGAGAATTATAACATCATATTTCAAAAACTTATACTCTGTGAAGTTTGAGAACACAAAAGAGATGGATGAATTTCTAAGTAAACACAACTTACCTAAATTGAATCAGGAAGTTGTGAATTATTTAAATAGTCCTATAACATATAAGGAAATTGAGGAAGTAATCTCGAATCTTCCCACCAAAAAATGTCCTGGACCAGATGGATTCAGCACTGAGTTCTACCAGACATTTAAGGCGTTAATAACACCAATACTCCTTAAACTGTTCCATCAAATAGCAAAGGAAGGAACACTACCAAATTCCTTCTATGAAGCTAATATCGTTTTAATCCCAAAACCTAATAAAGATTCGCTTAAAAAAGAAAACTATAGGCCGATCTCCCTGATGAACACAGACGCAAAGATTCTCAACAAAGTCTTAGCAAATCGGATTCAAAAACATATTAAAAAGATCATTCATGGGGACCAAGTAGGCTTCATCCCTGACACACAAGGTTGGTTCAACATACGCAAATCAATAAATGTAATTCATCATATAAACCAGTCCAAAGTCCAAGACCACATGATACTCTCGATAGATGCAGAAAAAGCTTTTGACAAGATCCAACAGCCTTTTATGATCAAAACGCTAGAGACAGTAGGAATGGAAGGAACCTTTATCAATATAATAAAAGCTATATACAACAAGCCCACAGCAAGGATTATGCTCAATGGGGAACAATTGGAAGCATTCCCACTTCGATCAGGAACTAGACAAGGCTGTCCACTCTCACCACTTCTATTCAATATTGTACTTGAAGTCTTAGCTGAAGCCATAAGACAAGAAAGGGACATAAGAGGGATTCAAATCGGCAAGGAAGAAGTCAAGCTATCCCTATTTGCAGATGACATGATCTTATACCTGAGTGATCCCAAAAACTCCACCAGGAAGCTCCTGGAACTAATTGAGAAGTTCAGCAGGATGGCAGGATACAAAATAAATGTGCAAAAATCAGAGGCCTTCCTATATGCCCAGAATGAAAGAAGTGAAAAAGCCTTGAGAGAAACAATACCATTTATTATAGCCCCTAAAAAAATGAAATACCTTGGTATAAACCTAACTAAGGAAGTAAAAGACCTTTACAATGAAAACTTTAAAACCCTAAAGAAAGAAATAGCCGAAGACACAAGAAGGTGGAAAGACCTCCCTTGTTCCTGGATTGGCAGAATCAACATCGTGAAAATGACCATCCTACCAAAGGCAATATACAGATTCAATGCTATACAAATCAAAATCCCAAAGCAATTCTTCAAAGAAGTTGACCAAACAATCTCAAAGTTCAGATGGAGGCACAAAAGACCCAGGATAGCAAAAACAATCCTGAGTAACAAAAACACAGCTGGAGGTATAACCATACCAAACCTTAGTCTATACTAAAAATCCATAGTTATAAAAACAGCCTGGTATTGGCTCCAAAATAGACACACAGATCAATGGATAAGGATTGAAGACCCAGATATAAGCCCACAAAGTTACAGCCATTTGGTCTTTGACAAAGGGGCCCAAAGAATCCAATGGAAAAAGAACAGCATCTTCAACAAATGGTGCTGGCAAAACTGGATCTCCACATGCAGAAGATTAAAGCTGGACCCGTACTTGTCACCATGTACAAGACTTAATTCCAAATGGATCAAGGACCTTGATATCAGGCCAGAGACTATAAAAAACATAGTTGAAAGGATAGGGAACTCCCTCGAGCTGACTGGACTAGGCCAACAGTTCCTAAACAGACATCCAATGGCACAGTCACTGCTACCAACTCTTAACAGTTGGGATCTTGTGAAATTAAAGAGCTTCTGTTCAGATAAAGAGATTGTAACACGAGCTCAAAGGCAACCCACAGAATGGGAGAAATCTTCACTAACCACATATCTGATAGAGCTCTATTGTCCAGAGTGCACAAAGAACTTAGAAAACTAAACACCAAGGAAACCAATGGCCCAATTAAAAAATGGGCCCTGGAACTTAAAAGAAACTTTACCAGGGATGAAATTAAAATGTCTAACAAATATCTGAAAAAATGCTCCACTTCTTTAGCCATCAGGGAAATGCAAATCAAAACTTCCCTGAGATATCATCTCACCCCGGTCAGGATGGCAAAAATCCACAATACTAACAACGACAAATGCTGGAGAGGATGTGGAGAGAGGGGAACTCTCCTACATTGCTGGTGGGAATGCAGGCTCATACAGCCACTCTGGCGAGCCGTCTGGAGATTCTTAAAGAAATTAAAGATTGAAATGCCATATGACCCTGCTATTCCACTTTTGGGAATAACCCCACATACAGCAGAGGTTCGCCTCGATAGCACAAGCACAACCATGTTCATAGCAGCACTGTTTACAATAGCAAAGTCATGGAATCAGCCCAAATGTCCAACAGTTGACGAGTGGATAAGGAAACCGTGGTACATCTCTACAATGGAGTACTACTCAGCCATCAAAAATGATGAATTACTGGAATTTGCCGGGAAATGGATGTCATTAGAAACAATTGTATTAAGTGAAGTATCCCAGACCCAGAAAATTAAGCGCCGTATGTACTCCCTAATAGGTGGCTCCTAGTACCAAACCCACCCAGCCCACCTAGAGACAGGAATTCCAAGGATTATGAACAGGAGGGATGGGGTAGGAGGGCCACACCAGAAAGAAGGAGAGAAGGGACCATGTTACAGCAGGGAAAATAGGCCTCCACCAAGGACCCAAATAAGTAATGAGACATCTGATTAAGTTCACAGACTCTTGTTCCTGACCATTTACTACTGAGGGGGAGTGATCTCACCAGAAGAGGAGGGCATATAGTCTGGCAGATAAAAAGGGGTAACATACAATGCCCACCAGGATGGAGTGAAGGGCATTGCAGGAGCAGCAAAACTGCAAAAGAAAATCAACAAACCACAATCCAGAACTTCAGAGACTCTATATCAACCACCTAGAACTAGGCCAGCTTAGTCTCTCCCCATCTTGAAGCTCAGGGAAATTTGCGGAAGAGGGGGCGGTAAGATTGTAAGAGCAAAAGGATGGGAGATGCAATGACATGTAAGATACTCTATACTAGTTAGGGCTGAAGCAATCATAATTGGACTTTGCATGCCCTGCGCATTGTCCAACACACTGTTGACCTCACAAAGTCTAGCACCTGCTAAAGGCACCAAGATCCTTGGAGGCAAAGAATTGGCAGCCACAGCAGTGTTCCTATACCTAAGGGGAACACGGGAAAGGGTTCGGCAAAGGCCACTGGGTCCTGTACGTCATCGGAGAGGAGGGCCCAGAGGAAAATCAGTCATGCACAAGAAAGGACTCTCTGGGAATTGGGGTGGGAGGCACTGGGGGATGGGGAGGGAGAGGGGTGGGGAGGGGGAGCAGAGGGTACGGGGGGAGGAGGAGGGAGGGAGGGAACTGGTGTACCTAATAAGTTTGTATGAGCTGAAATAAAAAAAAAAAACAATCTCATAAAAAAAAACAGAAAGTACTAAGTATTGTTTTGATATAGTCAGTTATATAAACTAAACAATATACACAGACACATATTTCCACACATCCATAAACATATTCATGCCACACATCTGGGAGCATATACGGATATATATTGATGAATGGACAGGAGGGAGATGGGAGAGAGGAGAGATGGAAGAAAGCAGGGATTAGTACTCAATATGCTACTAAAAATAAAAAATAAAAAAGATGTAAAAAAATGAAGGAAAGATCACCACATTGGAAAAATTTGTACAATATAAGAAGGTATTAAGATACCATGTAAGAGATTTAGCATTCTTCTATTTTTAACTAGTAACTGCTTCCATTCTGAAAAATACAATGAATGTATAAACAAACATGCATCAAATTTTACTTTGTCAAAATGTATCCATTCTTGTTAATTAATGTTTCATACATATGTGTGTTTGTACCTCTGTATGTGTGTGTGTGTGTGTGTGTGTGTGTGTGTGTTTCTGCAGGTACATGCATTCCACTGAAAATGTGTGGAAATCAGAGGGCAACTTCAAGAAGTCTGTTCTTATCTTCCAGCTTCTTAATCTATGGCCAGGGGGTGACATACAATACCCATCAGGATGGAGTGAAGGGCATTGCAGGAGCAGCAAAACTGCAAAAGAAAATCAACAAACCACAATCCAGAACTTCAGAGACTCTATATCAACCACCTAGAACTAGGCCAGCCTAATCTCTCCCCATCCTGAAGCTCAAGGAAATTCGCGGAAGAGGGGGCAGTAAGATTGTAAGAGCACAAGGATGGGAGGAGCAATCATATGCAAGATACTCCACATAAGTTAGAGCAATAATAATTGGACTTTGCATGCCCTGAGCAATGTCCAACACACTATTGACCCCACAAAGTCTAGCATTTGCTAAAGGCACCAAGATCCTTGGAGGCAAGGGATTGACAGCCACAGTAGTGTTCCTATGCTTAAGGGGAACACAGGAAAGGGCTCAGGGAAATGCCACTGGGTCCTTGTACGTCATCGGAGAGGAGGGCCCAGAGGAGAGTCAGGCATGCACATTAAAGGATTCTCTGGGGATTGGGGGGGGGAACTAGGGCATGGGGAGGGAGGGGTGAGGGGAGGGGAGCAGGGGTTCAGGGGGAGGAGGAGGGAAGGTGTAGCTATTACGTTTGTATGAGCGGAAATAATAATAAAAAATGTTAAAAAAAAGGTCTTCCAGCTTCTTGCTACTGGTGCTGTGACTAGGAGTTTCCAGTCTAGAATCTTGTCTGTACTTTCAACTTGTCATGGGAGTGATGAGGTCATAGCTGTGAACCATTACATCCAGGCACTTAAGTGGCTTCTGAGGACTGCTAGGCTTGTTTTGTATGCAAGCATACCCACTATATGACCTTTTTGCACCTGCCACCGTGTGTGTGTGTGTGTGTATGTGTGTGTGTGTGTGAGAGAGAGAGAGAGAGAGAGAGAGAGAGAGAGAGAGAGAAAGAGAAAGAGAGAAAGTCTCTGTGTGTGTGTTCATTCTGTGTGCCTATAGAGGTCAGAGGGTAAATTCGGAAAACATCCTGAACTACTTTGATATTCTTTTCGATTTGCTCTGGGATTTCCTAGGTACTGTTTTCCAGAGCCTAAAAATACTCTGTCCTTTCTGCCTTTTGTTTTTAGGTGGGATCTGGGGCTAAATTCAGGTCTTTCTGCTCGTGAGACAGAGTTCTAACCCCTGAGCTGCTCCAAAGTTTAACCACATTTTTAAAAATTACAATAAATTATAAAATACTTTCTACTTTCTAGTTAGGTTATTATGTTTCTAAATATAAGTGATCACAAACAGATAGTAAAGAGTCAGATAAAATTTTATAGGAAAGAGTTACCAATACTGAATTCATAGGAATTTAGAAAAGAACATGAAGACTTTCAAAGAATTGGAAATGTGTTTCTGTTCTGTGTTTGCAATTTGTTTGTGACTTATTTCACTCAGATCCCTTCAGATCCATCCACATTCCCACAAATGATAGTATTCCCTACTTTTTAAATATTCCTCATGATTATTAATGTCCAAGGCATGGAAAAAAGGGAAGATAGGTAAAGAGCACAGTTGTGATAAAAAAGAATGTGTAAATATTCTAACCAATTGACCTTATTGGTGACCTTGACTTGAACATTTCACACTGTAGACACATGTCATAAAATGTCTTTGCATCCCACAAACACAGTAATACACAATTTATCAGCAGGGTAAGAATGTAAACTGGTAGGCCATATAGTTTGAAGAAATGTATGACCAATGTTAAAGCAATTGCTATCTTTTAATGAGGGAACATTGCTTTGTAGGACAAGAAACTGAGCGATGATCAGAGTACATGCCAGAGATTCTGGCAAATGCACTTTCCTCTCTACTCTCTAGTTCACATTTTCTTACAGCCACAGCTGAGGCGCTTTACACTCATTACATACTAATCTTACTCTTATTTACTGACTTTCCAATGCTAAACAGTTGTTTGCTCATGGAGTTGTAGAAGGGCAGACTATAAAGGAAAAATGAATATAGAAAGAACATATGATTATGGTGGGAGAAAAGGAAACAATCCCATGAGCAACTGCGAAAGGCCTTATTGAGATTCTGAAAGGCCTATGTAGCTTATGAGAAATGTTTTACAAATCATTAGGATTATAAAAATCATTGATTCTTTTCAGAGAGGGAATTATTTAGTGTCAACTAAGTTTCTTGCATGTTTATATGAAGGAAAGGGATTTCAAATATCAATCCCATTTCAGTTTACACAGCAGTATGCTTTCATCTTTAACTGCATCACATTATCTCTATTCTTCCACTCATTTTCCTCTAAAATAACGATGTTCGGGTTGGAGGAATGATGCCCACTTATAAACCCCTAAGGATATCAAGGAAGGAGTATGAGAGTCAGAGACCAGGTATATAGTGAGAGTGAGTGTAAAAATTGTGTGTGTGTGTGTGTTTCTATATACAAATGACATGTGTGCGTGATGTATGTGTACACTGGGGATAAGGGTGCATGATATGTGTATGATGGGTTTGTGTGTCTCCTTATGATGTATGCTTATATGCTGCATTTGATGTACATGCAATATGTGTGTGTGGGGGGGAATGGAAGTGTGCATACAATTTAGATAAATGTTTCATACAATTGGAAAATAACAATATATTTTTCTATGCAGATTTATTTAAATATATTGTGAAAGCAGTGGCTTATAATATTATTTTAAATGACAGGGTACAAGACCTTTCCCCTTTAATAAAATTCAGGATACATTTCAGATAATCATCTGAAAGTATTCAAAATATTATTTAGCAAGTTTGCCTTTTCAAGCTGTGCTCAAATTAGCATGACATTCTTGATTTCCCCAACCTCTTTCCTCCTCCCCAATAATTTTCCCTAGAATGCTTATAATCAGCATAACACTTGTAGAATATTGGACATTCTTCTGCTTCAGTTTAAAACGTCTAATTTCTTGCTACCTCCTATTCAAAGAAAAAAATGGCAACAGTACAATGTATCATCATAATATCAATGTGAGATATGTGCAGCAAGAAACTATTTTTGAATTCCACCCCCTCAGCTTCCTTTCTCATAGCTCTACTTTATTTTGGGAACAGTGACAAGAAAAATGTGGATAGATGAACATCCTGTAAAAAGTACTTTACTTCAGACTGAATATTTTGTTTTAAAAAGAGTTCAAATAATATACTTTTCTTCATAATTGCATATAGAGAAAAATTCCTAATTAAAAAATTCTGAGACAAGTCAGATAGTTCCTGGCTCTTCTTTTATATCAGCTAATAGTGTGACAACAATGAACATGCATAAATTAGTCTGATGAGGGAAAGCTGAAAGATAGTTGGGGACTGAAGGTTGGTTTCAATATCTTGACTTGCTCACAAAATTCTTTTAAAAATGGTAAAAATATTGTCAGTATTATTTACAAAAACTTTACATAAATGTCAACCAGAAAGAATGAGTAGATTCAAGATAAATATCAATAAATTTTGTCACCATTTTGATATGTGATAAATCATGAGCTTGAATCCTTAGGAACATTTAAGAGTTGGAGCCTTGCTGCAAGAAGGCATGTCACAAGGGCAGGCTTTGTGTTTGGTGACCTGGCCTTGTTTCTAAGTGGTTTTTGCTTCTTGCCCCCATGCCTACATACTGTTGTGACTTGTGCTAGCCTCCAGCTTCTGCTGCCTACCATACCTTTTCTGCCACAAAGAAACCTTAAGCCAAATAAATCTGTTTCTCCCTTAAGCTGTCTGTATAGGAGTATTACCTCACAGCAGTCAAAGAAAATAACTGCAATGGACATTTTTGTCATTGTTACCTTTTTTCCTACCACTGTGAGATAGCCCTCATACATGACTTAAGGGAGAAGAAGATTAATTGTCTTGTGGTTGCAGGGGGTAATAAAATTCATTATGGCAAAAAAATGTATGGTGGGTAGTAGAAGCAGTCATCAGAAAGAGAGGAGAAGACAGAGAGAAGAGACAGAGAGGAGAGAGGAGAGAGAGAGAGGAGAGAGAGAGTAAGAGAGAGAGAGAGAGAGAAACAGAGAGAGAGAAAGGAGACAGAGAGAGAGAAAGGAGAGAGAGAGAGAGAGAGCAAATTGCAGGTAGACCAGGCTAACAAACCTCCCTCAAGTTCTACTCTTTCGTGACCTACCTTCCTTCAGCAAGGTTACACCCCCTAAAGTTGCCCTGGTATTCAAAAACATTAGCATCAGCTAAGAGTCCAAACACATGAGCCAGTGGGAGACAACTCACATTAAAACTATGACAAATTCCAATAACATAGTCATTCCAAATAAGTGTATTTACATTAACAATTTCCTCAATTTCTATTTCATCCTCTTTTATTCTCATGGCACATAAGGTATTTCCATACTTTAAAGATTGGAACCTCATTTTTCCTTTCTGAGCTGCATTTCCAAGTAAGACTGAGGTGCTCTGGTAGTGTAATGTGTCCCTAGAAGCTGTGGAGTTCAGAGATCTATGCTTTCCTTTTGCAAGGAGTTTCATCCACATACATGACAAAATTATGTAGGCAAAGATAATTACTGCACTGAAGTAAAAACTGTCTTCTATTAGCTGATTCCCTCAGTTGTGATTGTTAACAAGAAAAGATAAGAAAAGGAGCCCCTGCATTATGAATAGAGAAAACCTTGGAAATCCTCACAATTAGATAAAATTACATAGCACCACTGCACTTGTAAAAAAGACCATATGATGATTCCTTGTCTTGCAAAACCAAAGTAAAAGATTTGTTTTCTGAATAGATTAGCAAATATTGAGGGGGCAAATTTACAACATACGAAGAAAGAGTTTTGTTTCTGCATAAAATGATTTTGCAATTTTGTAAAACTAACAGTCCTAAAACTTTTGAGGGAGTGGTCAGAAGAATGGCTCAACAGTGAGGAGCACTTATTTGCTGTACAACCCTGAAGGTGGAAATTCAACTTCCAGAAGTCATGTGAGAAAGGGCCATGCTGTGATTTAAATCTGTAGTCCCAGCACTCCTTTAATCAGGATTAAAGGCAGAGGCAGGAGAGTCACTTGGGTGACTAGCAGGTCAAGTAATAACAAGCAAGACCCTGCCTCAACATGGGGAAGGAGAAAATTAACTCCAGGAAGTTGACTTTTGATTTTCATACATTCATAACATATACCTGCCTGCATATACTGAAACACTCTAAAAGGGTGTGGGGGGAGCGAGTAAGAAATAAAGAATTTTTAAAGCCTTTTTAAAAAAACAATTTAGTAGCAAATTTGTAATCTAATATTTACTATTATGGAATTAATGTATATAGCTTTCTCTCTTGTTTACTGATTAGTTCTGTTTCAACTTTATGAAAGATTGGAACTAGATGAACTCTATGTCCCCCTCCAAATGTATCATGTTGTTGTCTTCTTAAAAACTAAGATGTGATTGGCTTGTGATAATAGAAAAAATTCCAGAGAACCACAGACAAAAAACTATTAAGCCATGTTCTGATTATAATGGAGTCATTTGGTTCAAACTAAAGAGAATTATTTATATTGTCAATGTCCATAGACAGCCCTTTGGCTATTTCATATGACTTCAAAAAGGAATTTTGCAAGCAGGGTTAAAAATCTTCAGGGGATTTTTTCTTTTTTGATGATACCAGTAAGTCCAACTTGTCTTTGTGAGTCTAAATGTGAGATACTTTGTGAACAGGGTTCAGAGTTTGAACAATTTGATTGGGATCGGAGAAGTATTATAGAAGTTCAAGGTCAAGGAAGTTGCTAAATATGAAAGATTGTGTATAGGAGGGTTTGAAATGCTCCAAGCCTGAACAGATTTTCTCAGCATCAGTTGCATCTGACCATGTTTGACCTCTCTTAAGTATGTTGTTTTAAGCTATTGAATTGTAGCAAACTGGTATAACAGCAATATGAAATAATGTAAGCTAAAGATTACACATTGATTTTCTAATTTTTAGAAGAATTTTCATTATATTTTAACCCTGTTTATGCTGGAGTGTGAATGACCTCTATATGATCCCAATAGACTTTGGAATTTCTCATAAAATTTGTAAATATTGTTATTTATAGAAGTTCAGTTCTGAGCATCAGATAAGAAATACCAAAACCATGCTATTAAATGCCCATGGTTTTCTTCCATGATGATAATTATGACTACTGAACTGCCAATGTCAAATAAAATCTTAAACAGCATACCAAATAATATAATGATTTTGCATTACTTTAATACCATAAGAAAAACACTCAGAAGCATTTGTTCATAAGACTATTGTATTTTTGTAAAATATAAAAAGTCTAAAGCACTCACTTGAACAATAATAACTTGTTCAGCTTCATTTCCATCAGATAACATTGCCTTTGATTTAATTCTAAATTCTCTGCAGCCCTCTTCAGTGGAAAGCCTTACTGATATCTGCATCAAAGGGACCTGGTGATAGGCATACATCTCCCTTTAAACATGATTCAGTCCCTCAAGAAATATGATAGCTTTTAATATGTAGAGATCTGTAAGAATTCAATTTATGATGTGCTTCTAGGTTCAGACTTTATGGGAAAAAAAGCAATTATAAAACATTCATTGAACACAACAGATGTGAAACTTCCCCTATATTACCTATCCTTTGTTTAAAAACATGCATCTTACTGTTCAAATAAAAAGCTTCTGTCAGAAATTCAGTAAAGCAACTGCAGTTGAAGGGATGGATGGCTGCCCTATAGCTTTCCTTGGTTGTATATTGAAGTAGACTTGAAATACATCTATCCATCATTATAAACTACATTTCTATCTGCTAAAGGCAATTTCATGTCAATGGTGTAAACTTAAAGGAAAAGCTCAATTAGATCCATCTGTTAAATGAAAAGCATAAAAATGGACTACAAACAGTGTCCCTCAGGTAACTATTAAGGGAAAAATATACAAGGGTCCTTTCTGCCATTCACAATGAACACAATCAAGCTTCCTATTTTAGATGATTCCTGGCCCTCTCCCAACTTGTGACAAAGCCAACTACATGCTCCTGAAGGAGAAAGTATCAGAGCCCCTGGTAAATCCTTTATCCCCAAACATGTGGCTCAGATGTGTGGTTATTTGGAAGCTACCACACGAAAAACTTCATCATTTTAAACCAACCATAATGAATTCACAATGTCCCCTTCAGAACCAACCTGAAATATCAGCATTCAACTTCAAGGACAGAATGAAGGAGAATTGAATTAAAAAAGTATTCTATATACTAGAAGACAAAATATCAAGTAGAAGCTTGTAAGTAAGCTTGTAAGTATCTAAGTAAACTTTCATATTTTCCAAATATGATGCTGAAATTTGGATACACAAAGTAATTTACAAAGCAAAGTATATTTTACATTAATCATTTTATTTCAAAATTTGTTGAGAGTAATATTAATGGCTGAGATTTCAGCAAGATTTTCTACATAAAATTTGAAGTAATTAATATCTAATCATTATACTAATTGATATTTGTTATTAATTGATGCAATTAAGATTTTGTGCCTTTATAATTACTAGCTCCATTAATAGCATTTATTTCAGAATACTTATGTGACTTGCTGTAATACCTAAGCTGTATGTTACTACTTAAGCTCAAATACAAACACTGACTTATCATATTGGTTGAATTAATTAACACTAGTTTTCAACTTATTGACCTACAAAAATCTGTTTTAAAGTGAATAGTCAAGAAAACGAACTAGTTAAACATCATCTAACTCTATTAGCAGTATGGTGGAGGGAAAAGAAAAATTCTATGCCTCCATAGAAACTTCTCAGTTGTTTCAATAATATGATAAAAATATAGAAGATAGGCTGAAGAGATAGCTTAGGGGTTAAGAATCTGTTTTGCGAACAGAAGATCCTGAGTTCAGAACCCAGGTCCCACATAAAAACACCAGGAAGAAATGGTGGCAGCCTGAACTTCTGGCCCTAGGTGACTGAACTTGGGAAAGCAAAAAGCAGGTAGCAAAGCAGAAAGGTGGTGGATGCAATTGAGAATGATTCCCAAAAGTCACCCTTTGTCCTGCACACACGCACACATACACACACAGACACACACACACACAGACACACACACGTGTGCAGAAATATATTTTTAATGTTTTTTATTATTATTTATTCAATTGTGCGTGTGTGCGCGTGTGTGTATGTATGTGTGTGTGTGTTACAGTAGAACAGTTTCAGAAAATACGTATTCTTTGTTTTAAGATGATTGTATTTGAATGACACAGATGTTTGAACATTAAAAATAAAATATTTTTTATCAGAATCATCACTGAATGGAAAGTATAAAAGTGGTCCATATGTCTAAACTGCATCATACAGTATGGCTCTGTGAGGAAGTAACTTGTAAGATAAGTTTAAATTGGGAGGTGGAATAATCCAGGCAAGGCATGATAGGAAGTAGCATCTCAGCTCCGGGAACAGACTGAGCATGATCCATCAATACAAAGGTACAACTGATATCTCAGCTGACTATCAGGAAATGAGAAATGCTGGATAACAGGAAGATATGGCTTGTTACTGATATATGATCTACACTTTTCTTCCGAGGAACTTCTGGGCTGATATGATTATATTATATTCTCAAAATGTTCTCTGTGTTTCAGCATGAACACATTGAAATTCCACGAATGATGTAAAACAGAGCAGCTGGACTACAGCAACAGGTAATAAGTGTGAAAGAATCTCAGGCTATTCGTGAGAAAGAACTCAGGAACTGTTAAATGGATTGCCAGAGATGTGAGGGAGTATCAGGCTTGAGAATAATCCCCTGGTGTCTGGTTTGATAGTATGAGTAGGAGAACGAGTCTCAAGATAGAGAATCCTAGTTGAGAACATCTATGAGATAATTCATTGTCTGGCATCTTCCTGAAAATTGTATGTGTTGCACATGTAGCCAAATGATGATGTTGTGTAGGCAGTTGAATAATTAAGCTGTAGTCTGAAGAGGAAGTTTGCTTTACAGAAATAAATGTGGAATGACTTTAGTCTTTACTAAACTAATGCAAGATGATGAAGACAATGTAGTAAATATACATGAGTTTTTTTAAGCCAATTTTCTTTAAAAGAAATCATCATTGTATTACCAGAACTGCCTACTTTGAATAATGTAGATGAGTTTAAAATAAATCCAGGTCATAGCAGGAATTTTACATTAAGATGTTTCATAAATTTTACAATTGCTAATTAAACTGTCATTGTCTGGAGCCTGCTCCTCAAGCTGCCTTTTCCCTTCCTATTTTCCACTTCAGGCTATTAAATATTTACATTTCCACTGTGGTGCTACAAGTGCTTAAGCGACATTGGTTTCTAATGACTCCAAATGTATCTTTGCTTAACAAAGTGAACAGTAAAGTGCTAGTTTTTGACAAAGCATTGTGATGTTCAAGTTATTTAAATTGGCTATAATGTTTTTCAAGCTAAAATCTTATGTAAATAGCTTATCAATAACTCTAGGACCCCTCTTCTTTGCTCTTGAGATGGCCTCCCACACATGATTTCAGAAGTATTATGTAGTTAGGAGGCAGATTGTTCTGGGATTCCTTATTCCCGCAGAAAGCTTTATCAAGTCCTGTCTGGTGTATTAAAGCATCCACATCAGTGGCCCACATCTGCAGTGTCTGTGCGCTTAGAACTCCTACAAGGACAGAGCTCTGAGATTCCATTAAGATACACGTTGTAAAATGTTCTCATAACCAGTGCTGAATACATAAGAGACTTGGCACAGACTTCTTTCTGAATTTTGTTCTCATACTGCAGAGTGACCTGTCAGGACAATGAATGATGCCCTAGCCCTTTAACACTATCACACATTAGTAATGACACTAGAGTTTTTAATCTTGTCCTATAATTTGGTCCTATTTGTTCAGGTAGGTTGGTGTACTTGGATTTTGTTTACTTTTTAAGACAGGGTCTCACTCTGTAGCTAAGGATGTTCTACATTGTTAATGTTTATGCCAAGACCTCTGAAAGGCAAGGATAGAAAATGTGTGCTAACATAATTAGCTAGTTTAAGTGTCCACTGCATATAAAATGTAAAATACTGACAAAGCAATAAAAAAATAGATAGGAGTGAGGCTGGAGAGGTGGCTCAAGGGTTAAGCATCTGCCTTGCAGGGGGAAGGTCCTGAGTTCGGATCCTAAATCCCATGTACAGACACCTGGCAGAAGCGGGGGTGGCCTGTGTTTCTGGTCCTGGTAGGGCAGAGCCTGTGAATCCCCGGGGAGAGTAAACAAAGAGGAGGTGGAGGTGGTCCATGGTGGTTCCCGAATTCGCCCATAGTTCTACATACATACATGCACACACACGCACAATTGAATAAATAAAAAAATTAAAAAATAGATGGGAGTGAAATATTAAAGTGCTTCTTAGGGTAATCATAAAAGTACCTTTAAAAATTTTAAGAATTAGGACTGTTACTGAAAAATAAGTAAATATCAAGATAAAAAGTTACATGGTACTTGACTTCCAAATGAGTAAAATTTACAAAGGTTTCTGTCAGTCCTGTAAAATATGATCACTTTAGGAGACATCTAGAATTTGGGTGGATAAATAAATGCGTGATTCAGTTTCCCATGTAATAAATATATAAGACAAATCAATGTGCTATACAAAGTATGATAGATTTCATACCATTGTTTTGGAGATTTTTAGATCATTCTGATACTATGGGTATTGTATCTATTCTGAGATCATTCATCTTTACAGAATGGGCATGTAGGACCAAAATTGTTCATGTTATGGATAGGACTAGATGAAAGAGAACACCAAAGCTCCTTTTCTCCTTTGAGGATGTCCTTCCAGTGACTTAGTATCTCACATTGTGTGCTACCATGTAACAGTGCCCCCATGTCATTTCAGTGCACGCAGGAGAACAAGGCTTCAACTCACAGAGACTTTGGTTGACAACTTTAAATACAAAGCAGAGCTGGGAGGTTCTGTGTTAGTTACTATGTAGGTCATCAGAGACATATAGAGGGCTAGCAGATGTACATCCACATAAGAAAATGTGTGAGTCATTATCAGTCCATGAAATACTTCAGAATTATTAGAAATGAGACAGATTCTGCATTTGGATGAAAGTCAAAATTTTAAGCAGCAAGAAATTCTGGTCTGTAAGTCAGATAACCATGAGAGGTAATTTCTGGTTTAAACACAAGTTTAAATTTCTTCTTTGCTGTTGAGTAGTAAGAATTTATTCCAGAAAATTCTGCTTCTTTATTCCATAGCAATGAAGTTAAAATGTTCCTTGGGTTGCTTAACTAACAATAAGAAGCCAGTATAACTTAATAAATTTTAAGTAAAAATAACGGCAGATGTTGCCAATTCTTAAATGCTTTATTATCACATACCTCAGAGATTTTACCAATGTATTTGTCTTTAATAAGAGTAAATACACTTGGTTTGTCTACCCAATGAAGAAGTGTAAGTACAGAAGTGGTCAGAACTGTGAAACTGATGGGTCAATGCTCATTTACACATGGAAGATAGAGAGAATGAGAAATACTAAGCACACTGATTCTTCCAGTGCATAGTATAAGCATGAGTGGAAACACCACACTGTACTACACAGTTATGTATAAATTATTCCTTGCTAATTAAAAAAATCAAAAAAATAAAAAGCATTATGTAGTATTAATTTCAAAGCAACACCCCATTTTTAATTTTTTTTCATTTTTTAATCTTTGATTCTTTTGTGAATGAATACAATGAATATATGTATTTTCACTACTCACCATTCAATCCCATCCCTCATGTCCCACTCCATCTCTCTCTTTCCTTTCTAAACAGTCTTCTTTCTACTTTCATTTCTTTTTCCATGTGTGACCCACTGGGACTCATCTCGAATGTCTGTACTGGAAGATGCCTGAGTGTTTGCAGGGGCAAGGATGACTTCATTGAGAAAAAAAGCTCCCATTCTCCTGTGTGATTTAGTCTTAAAGTCTGTCAGGGAGGGCAGCACCTCACTTTTTTGGTACAAAGTGATCTTAGTTTCACATTCTAATGCTGTATTAAAGCTATTACACAGTCTTTAAGAGAAACAAGGGGTTTTTATTCATGTTTGCCATTTTAGGTTTCAGTAGATCATGCTGGCAGGAGGGTTATCACAGATGCCAGGGAAATTGCCTACAACCTATCGATAGTAAGTAGAAAGACTAGGACTAAGTCTGCTATCTAGGTTAGTAACTTGCCAAATAGTTCTTGCCTGCTATACCTTATCACTCTGCCTTCTGAGCTGAGCCTTCCACAGAGATCATGAATATAATAACACAATATTCTTCAGGTTTGTCTTAATTAGTTCATTCCTCATAGGTGTATCTAAAGGCTCTGCTCTGAAGTGTTTTGTTGACAACTAAAGCTAGAGTTAAATGAAAAAGAATGAAATATGAACTTCCAAATCATTCATATAGTCTAAATATCTATCCAAAAATAACACTCATTTAAATACACACATACAGTTATACATGCATACATTGGAAACACGTTCATAAGTAAATAAGAGTTTTTCTGTGAGGAAGTGATTCTATTACAGATGTGTCTGAAGTGTATGATTCTATATTAAATTTACAAAGTCAAAGGGTTTCCAAAGACTGATAATGATACCTTCTGTCACTAAGCTTAAGAAAGTTCTCTGTTTCATAGCCTACATATAAATAAAAATCTAATTATATATTAAGGAGCTTAACTTCAAACCACATAGAATGAGAACTATGGTTTCTGGACTAATTACAAAAACAATCACTAAAGTTTTTTGTAAAAAAATATTTGTGGGGGGCTGGAGAGGTGGCTCAGGAGTTAAGCCACCTTGCAGGTGGAAGGTCCTGAGTTCTGATCCTAGACCCCACTTAAAGACGGCGGGCAGAAGCAGGGGCGGCCTGCATTTCTGGTCCTGGTAGGGCGGAGCCTGTGAATCCAGGGGTAGAGTAAACAAGGAGGAGGTGGAGACGGTCCATGGTGGTTCCTGAGTTCGCCCATGGTTCTACACACACACATACACACACACACACACATACACACCCGCACACACACAATTGAATAAATAATTCCTGACAATTTACAACTGATGGGGTATGATTTCACCAGAAGGAGAGGGCATTAGTCTGGCAGATAAAAAGTAACCATTTTGCAAATGGGTGATTGACCCCTCCCTCACTGCGGTTTCCTACTTTTATTATATCTACCTTTGAATATACTCTTATAACAAGACTCTAGTTTAACGCTTTTTATCTCTGGCCAGGGGTGAAATACAATACCCATCAGGATGGAGTGAAGGACATTGCAGGAGCAGCAAAACTGCAAAAGAAAATCAACAAACCATAATCCAGAACTTCAGAGACTCTATATCAACCACCTGGAACTAAGCCAGCCTAATCTCTCCCTATCCTGGAGCTCAGGGAATTTTGCGGAAGAGAGGGCAGTAAGATTGTAAGAACACAAGGATGGGAAGAGTAATGATATGCAAGATACTCCACACAAGTTAGGGCCGAAGCAATCATAATTGGACTTTGCATGCCCTGTGTAATGTCCAACACACTATTGACCCCACAAAGTCTAGCATTTGCTGAAGGCACTAGGATCCTTGGAAGCAAGGGATTGACAGCCACAGTAGTGTTCCTATGCTTAACGGGAACACAGGAAAGGGTTCTGGGAAATGCCACTGGGTCCTTGCAGCTCATCAGAGAGGAGAACCCAGAGGAGAGTTTGGCATGCACATTAAAGGATGCTCCATGGATGGGAGGGGGAAGCACTGGGGAACAGGGAGGGAAGGGGGATGGGAGGGGTGCACAGGGTGGTGGGAGGTTGGAAAGAGGGAGGGGACCGGTGTACCTGTTACATTTGTATGAGTGGAAATAAAAAAAAATAAATTACGGAAGAAATTAGCTTACTTACAGTTCAAGATAAAGTAATAACATAGCACCAGGAAAGCTGAGTAAGGCATTATTTTATGTTAAAGAAGATTGAGGTAGACTCTGCTGTACTCTTCCTTGAATAGTTTTATGTGGATAAAAGCAATGCACTGGCTTCTTCACAAAAAATAATAGTAAAAATATTTGTGGGAAATGTAAAGATCATGTGCATGTAATAAAGTGATAACTGAGATAATGAGGATATTTTGTAACCATGGTCTATGGAGTTTATATACACAAACTACTTTGAAATACTTATGTCACAGGTACAGGTGTCAACTTGACGGTTGAGGGTTCAATTTCTGGACACATTTGTAGAGAATTAGTAGCTGAGTTAAGCCCAGAACTAACCTGTAAGAGATTGTCTGGTGGATGGGGAAGGCCCAGCCCATGGTAGGTGGGACTAGTCCCTGGACAGGTGAATTAAGTGGAGGGAACTGTTTGAGGAAGGGGACATACTAGGCTAGACATGCTGGCTTAGCAAGTAAGAATCATCCTTGTCTCAACTGTTACATGGACATGTTGTGGTCAGTTCTCTCAGACCTTTGGAGTTGGTTTGAGCTCCTCTGCCAAGCAAGACTAAGTGCTATAACTGGACAATTGTAAGAAAATAAACCTCTTGTTTCATTAATCTGTTTTATCATGATTTGATCAGCAACTATGCAACAAGTCACATTTCATACAAAATAGCAAAAGTCCTAAAAGATAGTGGCTTGAGACAAAACATCTCTTTTTAAAGCAGGCTCTATAAGGTTAGTAAGTTCTCTGATGACATGAAAGATCACCACAGCCAGATTTATTAGGTTTACTTGGTTTGGGTATCAGACGATGACAGTTCATATCATTGCCACATAAAATTTAACAAAAAAGGAAAACTTTTGATTTACTTGACTTACTTGAATGGCATTCTAATCCATAACTATTCAAAGGAATTCTTGCACTAAAACTAACCTTGGCTCACTTGCATCATCCGTGTGAAGCCCAGGAACTAGGATTGATGATTAAACCACAGAACTTTATGTGACCTACACATGCTCCTCTGACATGAATAGGAGGCCTTCAATGGTGTGTGCCCGCTCTGGTTTGATCAGGTCTGTCTTTTGCCTAACTAGAGTTCTTAGAGAGAGTGTGATTCTTGTAATTCATATCATAGGTAGAATTACCACAGCAATAAATTAGACAAGGCTGCCTCCGTGGAGTCTACATTCAAATACACACACTTCAAAATGAAAAGTGATATTTCTGCCACTAAGAATTTATAGTGATTCAATAATCTTAAATTATGTTTCATAAACAACTCAAAATGTTACCATAAAACCTTCCTTTATTTTTTTTTATTTTCCATGAAAGTGTGATGGTATATATGTGTTAGTGAGTCAATGAAATGTAAATCATTTGTCTATAAAATTATGGTCCTTTAAATTTTCTAGGAATCTCACTGTAATGAAGTCATCTATCCTCAAAAAGGCTTGATTTGTATTAATTTAAATATTTAAAAATATTGCTGTAACTCTGATGATCCTAGGTGTATCCAACAACTAATGTGTGTTGTTAGTAGTTTACTTTTAATAAGAATAAAAACAGATTTAATCCAATAAGGGTTATATTTTCCTTCTCTTCCTCTTCCCAGATTAGCCATTTGATGGATGATGAACCATAATTCACCAACATCTCTGTCCAGTTCCCCAAATTCCAGTTGCTAGCACCACAGAGCACCAACATTCTTAAATGGATGGGGGTGGTGAGGTAGCTCAGTGTAAGAGCCCTTGTTGTGGAAGCATGAGGACCTAAATCTAATTCCCGGTGACCCACGTAAAATATCAACTGGCTGTGAGCATCATGTGAGTATAATCCCAGTGCTGTGGCAAGCACAGAAAGCAAAACTGCAGGAGTTTACTGGCCCTCAGTCTTGGGCTAAGATAATACTTGAGAGACCAAGGATTAAAGTGGATATGGTAGAGCAGTTTACACAACATTCTCTTCTCATGTCTGTGAATGTACCACCTGCATACATGGACAAATGAGCCACACAGGTGTATCACACAATCACACAGAAACAAATAAGCAAACAAATAATTTTATTCTACATAAAGCCAGACAAAATAAATATATTGGGGAAAAGAGAATGATTTATTACTAATGCTGCATCACTAGCTAATATATTTTCAATGTGAGAAAAATTATATTTTAAGTTGAAATATGTGATATTGGTATACTTTCTTCTTTTCATTTTCTGAGAAAAAAAAGTAAATAATTAAAGACCAGAGCAATGATATGCAAGATACTCCACACAAGTTAGGGCCGAAGCAATCATAATTGGACTTTGCATGCCCTGCGCAATGTCCAACACACTATTGACCCCACAAAGTCTAGCATTTGCTAAAGGCACCAAGATCCTTGGAGGCAAGGGATTGACAGCCACAGTAATGTTCTTATACTTAAGGGGAACACAGGAGAGGGTTCAGGGAAATGCAACTGGGTCCTTGTACGTCATCGGAGAGGAGGGCCCAGAGGAGAGTCTGGCATGCACATTAAAGGATTCTCTGGGGATTGGTGGGGCAGGAACTGGGGGATGGGGAGGGAAGGATAAAGGGAGGGGGAGCAGGAGGGTTGGGGTGAAGAGGAAGGAGGGAGGGAACCGGTGTATCTATTAAGTCTGTATGACCGGGAATAATATTAATAATAAAAAAGATAATATGTTTTGTACATATTCACAATGGAATATTATTCAGTCATAAAGAATAATAATGTTGTGCCATTTGCATAAAAAAATAAAGACCAGAGGTAAGAGATCTCTCTTACCTCTTTCTGTTTATCTTGGTCTCTGCATCTGAAGTCAGTACAAGAGAGATATTTCGCAGAAACTTCATTTATTTTTGGTGATTTAAGGGGAACAATTTGTGACAATTTATATACAAGTTCATTTGTTTAAACTATCTCAACTGGCTTCAATAAAGTCAAAGAGTTTGAAAAGGAAAATGTTACAGCTATAAATGTCAACACGTGAATCTGAGCCTTCTGGAAAACCTAGGAAGAGCAGTTTATTGAAGGCAAGTCTCACAGCAAGCCTGTGGTAGATTATCTAAATGATGTAGTAAGATCTAGCCCACAGTGGGTGGAGTTATTTGCTGAGCTGATAGACAAAATGGCTAGAGAGCTGGTTAGTTTGGACAGATTAGAAAGATAGAAAGCATGCCCAGTTTCCTGGGCTTCTGTTGTCATGTTTCCTTTCATGATGATAAACTATAATCATAAAAAATAGGCTAATAATACAGCCGTGTTTCTTTAATTTGTTTGGGTCATTTATTCATGTGAGCACATAGCAAGATGAAGTTAACACAGATTTTTGGTAACCACAGAAATAGTATGTTGCTGCAGAAGAAAGACAATAGTATTTGAAATAGTATTTGAAAAAAGAGGAGAAAATTAATTTATTCAATATTTACTCAAAGTCCCTGTTTAAAAGTACTGTGGATTCACCAGTTTCAAAAAGCTGTGCTTTATTGAGGGGTCTGATAAATGAAGAAATACAAGAGTAGGAATATTACAGATCTGTATCAAGATTCAGAAAGAACAAATTCTCATACATAATTTTTCAAGTAACACTTTCACTAAAATATCCTAAAATATCAATATCATTAAAGAATACAATGTTTCTAAAGTTATGAATGATCAGAAATTGAATTGAATTGAACCAAATATGTTATTAGATTCGTATGTGCATGTTTTTATGCTCTCTAGGTTTCTACTGTAGTGTTATCTACATTTGCAGCATGTAAATACATGCCCATACATTTTAGGACAATTTCTCAGTTAGCATTCAAGGTTATGTTTATCACATACATCAGCTTTTCTAAATGTTTAAAGCAGCTGTTTTAAAGTCATCCAGGTAACCATGATTGTGCTTCACATATAGTCTACAGGCTTCAGACATTCAGTTAATCACTTTACATTAACTTTCATCCCACTCCATATGTCAACCATTGCAACTTTCAATTAGTAGAGACAGGATTAAAGCAGACTTGTTATAGGTATGTGCATATTTCCAAATCATAAATTGTGCATTCTGAAAATTATCTAAGTATGTATTGAATCCAATCACTGACTCCCTCAGGAAATTCCCTTAGATAATTTATTTTAAAAGGAATTAAATTGCTTCCTTGATGTTTAACTTCCTATCTCACAGTAATTAATTATGCATTTGATTGAGTGGTATTTTTCTTTCATTTAATACATATCTGCTTCCAAAATTTCACTTATTTTCTTTCACATTTGGAAGATAATTTCTTCCTGACCTGTGTGTGCCCTATTTCTGCCAAATGTTCAAACATCTTAATATTATAATATATTCCACAGGAAGTTTTGCAAACCAATATCATTTAATTGTTACATAAATCCATTTGAGAAATTCTTTTTGGACACTGTGTCAAAGTTTTAGTCTAGAAACGTTCAAGTTTTGATCTCAGAGCATAGTGTTAACTAACTCAATATGTTGAACTTGATTCATTGTTTTTTCTGGAGGCACAAAGTGGTGCATCCAGTACTGAACATCCTTCCTCAGTTCTGTCATAGATAGGCCAGTGACATTTCATGTTCCTTGATCAGTGTAGTTAGGATTTTCTGATTGCATATTTTAGGTCATGTATTTTATCATCATCAAAAATTCGTCCACATATTTTTTTATTATTATTTATTCAATTGTGCGTGTGTGTACGTATGTGTGTGTAGAACCACGGGCGAATTCGGGAACCACCATGGACGCCTCCACCTCCTCCTTGTTTACTCTGCCCGGGGATTCACAGGCTCCGCCCTACCAGGGCCAGAAACGAAGGCCGCCCCTGCTTCCGCCCGGCGTGTATACGTGGGGTCTAGGATCCTAACTCAGGACCTTCTGCTTGCAAGGCAGAGGCTTAACCCCTGAGCCACCTCTCCAGCCCCCTGGTCCACATATTTTAAAAAAACCAACATTTGATCTCATTAACTCTTGATAGGACTTGTACTCAGTGAGTTGTTCCATTTAAACACACAAGATTTTCCACTCAGGCCTCCATGTGTTTATATATAAATATATATAAAATAAATGTATAAAATATATATAAATATAAAAATCATATTTATTGTAATTATGTCTTATTTTAGATGAAGTATGGTATTATAAAAATTAATGACATGATTAAGTCTTTCAAAATCAATCTTCTAGGTTCTATGTAACCATATAATATTTGTAAATGTTGAGAAACATAACTTCTAATAGGGTATAGAAGGCAGAACCTCTCTAATTTACAATGATTTTCACCCAAAGACATTGGGTTACACACACACACACACATACACACATGCACAGAGTTAAAATTTATTATACACCTTTCATATTTACATTATTTAGGTGAATAGATAGATGATATATATAAAATAGGAAAGAACTTATAAAAAGTTTGACTCATTACTTATAGAATTTTTATTAAATATATATATTATTTGCTTTACTTTCAAGTATATGTATATGGTTGTATGGGCTGCATATATCTGTATGTGTATTTGTGTGAGTGTGTGTAAGTTTTACATGTGAGAGGATGTACATGGGTGTGCATATATACAGAAGTGCACTTAAGCATGTGTGCCTGTGGAAACCCAAGGGTGATATCTGGGAATCATCTTTGATGTCTCTTGATGTGAGCTTAGGACTCTAATTATATCCAGAGAATATCCTTAATATTAACTGGCTAGCAATTTGCTTTAAGGATTCCTAGGCTCTGGGTTTCAGTACTAGAATTACAAGTGGATTGACACACCCACTTGATATTTTAATACTAGATCTGGGAATCTGAACTTAAGGACTTCTTGCTTGAGAGACAAGAACTTTAACTACAGAGCCATTCCTCAGATCCTGATTATTCACTTTTAACAATTGCATGAAAGTGTAAATGTATTGAGGTTGCAATCAACCTCTCTTATCGTCCCTTACACCCACATACCTGAACCCCTTTTTCTTCCTCACTGGTACCATACCTATTTTCCTATTAATATTGTACCTCAATTCAAACTTCCCATTTGTGAAAAATTTTTAATTAATTTGAAATCATGCTGAATTTTATTTTAGTTACTGATAAAAATTTTGCGTTATGACATTTTCAAAAATTTGATGAGGATCAGCAAAGTTTTCTTCTGAATATCTGAATGTAGATATTCTAGTCCAAGTTTCAGGACTGCAGAGCTATTTATGGTAGGTCCTAATAGAAATCATTACTGAAAATGGGTAGACTAGATTTTTGGTTCCTTTATAGCATTTGAAATGTTATCTTCAAATTTATATTTGATTATATGAGGACATCACTGTAAAATAAAAATAATGTCATTTGAAAAAACCAAATTTTACTTATCTGTATTTCTTATTTAAAAGTCAAATGGAATTTTTGAGAAGTGATAACATTAAATATACCACAGTGTGAATATAAATATTGTCAAATTGATATAGTATCAATTAAAGATCTGGATTAGGGATCTAGAATAACTGGAAAGACAAGTTTCTGGGCATGCCTTTGTGATATTAGCTGTATAAGTTGACTAAGGTGGGAAGGCCTACTAAAATATGAGTGGTTTCATTCCATGCCACAGAGGGCTTTTCTGAATGAAATAAGGAAACATCCTGAGTATAAATATTGGTTTCGTCCTCCGTGGTTCTACATACATACACATACAGGCACACACATACATGCACACAAGCATACACGCACGACTGAATAAATAATAAATTAAAAAACAAATATATTTTAAAAATTAAAAGATATATCCTTATTTCTTTAAGTTATTTCGGTCGATATTTGATACAGAAGTGACACAAGTATTTTATATATCTCTAAGCTTAATCAATAACCTAAAAATAGCCTTAACAAAAATATCCGGTCATGTATGATTATATCTACAGCATCTACATGTAAATAGATAAATAGATATAAGGACAGACAGATAGATACATAGATTATAGATAGATAGATAGATAGATAGATATAGATAGATAGATAGACAGACAAACCAGGGTATACAGAAATGTGCATATCCATATATATGCATCAGAATAAATATATGTCAGATAATATATATGACACATCAATTCCTAAGAGATGATAATTTGTGAAAAATAGAATGTTCTTAGGACAAGTCCACATATCAAATGAGCACTTCAATGTAAGGTGGCTAAAAATATTTATACATGTCTTAATTAGACCAGAGACATTCCAATCTCTGACATGTGTCATGTTATTTTCTTTTACTTTCTTAGAGCTGACAGTGAGTAGCTGTGAAAGAAGTGTAAATGAGTTTGTAAATGAGAGCTATCACCATGGAATCTAGATATGTAATTTTCAGAACCTGCTGCTCTCATTTTTAAATCTACCTACAGTTGACCAAATCTCCACAAAATCAACTTCTGCTGAATGATTTCCTGATCTCCACATGTTCTTGAAATACTCTAAAATCAAAATCAAGCAAAGTCCTGGAGATAAGTAAAAAGCCATTAACTCCACAGTGAAGCACAATAATCCTGATAGGTAAGATGAACACTTATTATGAGATGGTGCCTTGAGATGGAAAGAGAAATCTAGGAAGACCTGATACGAAAGGGCTTTGGGCACTAGAGACAAGGGGAGAAGAGAGGAGAGAAAGGGGAAGGAGGAAAGAGGGAAGGGAAGATGAAAAGGGAGCCCAGGTCCCAGACAGGTGTTGCCAGAGAGAAAAGGGAGCCATTTAGAAAAATTTTTATAAAGATAAAATATTAGAGGTGATTTTCTTCTGCTATTAAATACATATTCATTCACTATAATAAAAACATAGTCGTGGAAATGCCTTAATGATTATTGAAGTCCTTATCTTGAAATAAAAGTGTAAGATCCTAAGATGTTAATGTTTTTCAGAAAATATTTTATGTAGTCATTGATGCTATCCTTTCAGTTATTCTTCATATTGTCTCTTTCATTTGTATTCTAAAGAACTAGTTAAGTTCAATAACTAGACCTATCTTATATCTTATATGAAAATTGAAATAAAAATGTGCAAAGTTAAACAGTAAAAATTAGCAAGGAATAATATTTATTTTGATATTAAAATGAAAGGGGATTCTAGACATATAAGGAATTGTAATTGTTATTAATAACCTATTTGTTATTATTGTACTTTCCCTTAGTGTTGTTGAAAAGTTCAAAACCAACCAACCTAAGGGGTCAAAGGATATATTCATGCTTGTGATTTTCAATTACATTTCAGCAGCATGGCAAGCAAAGTCTTATCAACACAGAGGCTAAGAGAAGTGACCACAACATGTCCACATGAATCACTGACAATGGAACAAACATTCTCATAATTTGCCAAAAAATATGCTAAGTTACTGACTGAACAAGCTTTTTTGTGCAGTATCCACCTGCTCAAGAAATGGCCTCACAAACATAGTCCAGTATTTCCTCATCAATTAGATAATCTCACACAAGTTTGATTAGGTCTTTTCTTAACAATCAATTCTTAACAATTGTGCTCCCAAACCTCATTCTTCAGTTGTCAAGTTGACACCTGTACCTGTCACACTAATAAATCATTTGAGCAACTTCTGTTTCTTTGTTCCTTTACTTAAAGTAAGAGTAGGCATAGTGATGCTAATATAGGTGCATTTTGGGTGGGGTGTTAGTTCAGGGATTAAAGCCTTTGATTAGCAAGCAAGAAGACCTGATTCAGATCCCCAAATCCAAAGTAAACATGACAGTGGAAAATGGCTATGGTATGCAATTTCAGTCCTGAAAGGAAGAAACTTGGATACTCTAGAGCAAAGTAATAAGGAGGTAGAGAAAGTCTGGATGATTTGTGATGTCACCTTGGGCCTCCACAAAAGGAGTACATATTCAAGCACCCTCCTTCAAGCATGCACGCATGTTCGCATGCATGTATGTGGGCACACACATGTACACACACATGATAATATAGCTGCATTGCAATAATACTATTTGCAAATATTTTTATTTATAAATATTTTACTATTAAAGACAATAAAACCAATAAACTTCTGCTTTAAATAATGAACAATTCACAGGAAAACTAGAAATATGTCATGCAAAGTTTACTTTTGGAAGTCTTCTTTGAAGACTATTATATTCATAGATGTACACCACTATGTATATTACCTTGGTTTGACTTGATGGCTGCAAAGTGTACTTGCAGCCTGTGGTTTTTATATATGAGTCCAATGAGAAACAACCTCATACTGCAACATTTAAAGGCATCCAGATGGACACAGATCATAAAATGCCATTTGGAAGAAAATAAAAGTCATCTTCCTTCAGCATAGAGATGATTAAATTTTATTATATACTACACATTTAGAATTGCACATATTTAGAATACAGAATCTAATGTGCCATTTCATTTCTAGACAAACAACATTTGAAAAGTGTGCACTTCAAATGAAGTCAGCACAACATGGAATATAGTCTAATATTTCCAAGTTGTCACAGTTACTTGCATGTCAAATCATGTTTCTAACCCACGCATCATGACTTTCAGCAATGGAGCAGCATAGTAAAATTCTGGGAGTCAACATTTGCCTGAGAAGGCTAAAGAAAAATGACAGAAATGATGGCACATGTGCCCATCTTGACTAAGGCATGGCCCACCAGTTTTCCGTGACTTCCAAGTCTCCAGAAGTCATGTAAGGAAAATGTGAGTTGAGTTTGATCTCAATATGAAGCTCAATCCCTATATCTTCTGAAGGATCACAAATCTCTAGCATCCCACAGTGAGGGAAGAAAGCAAGTAGTTACCATCTACAAACTAAGTTATTCTTGCTCAGATTTAACTGGAGACTTATATTCTGTTTGTTCTAGTTTGTAAAGGTCATTATAATGAATGTAAACAATGCACAGTGCATGTAATCTCTAATATGTGTAAACAGTATGATGCAATGGTAGAGAAGTAATGTGGAAAGTCATACATGGTGACAAATATCTTCTGATTTCCTATTTTCACTTTATGGAAATTGGAGAAAATGAGTTTTTAAACTTTTCAGTTTATTCTTGAAACATAAGGTTTTTTCTCCGCCAGCCTCTCTCCTCTCCAAGTAAAAAAAAAAATACTTTTAAAAAGTAAGGCAGAAAAGATGGCTTTGCATGTAAAGATTTGCAAAGCTGGTAACCAAACATAAGAGTTTGATCCTTGGACTGACATGGTGAATGAAGAGAATCGACATTTGAAAGGTGTCTTCCAACATTTATAGGTGTGCTGTGGTAGTATAGTTCTCTCTCTCTGTGTCTCCATAAAAATGAATAAATTAATAAATGAAAATAAGAGTTCTGAATTAATTTTCCAAGTTAGAAGACATTCAATTGAATTTTAATATAAAATATAAAGTTACATTCATATAATGTATAGAAATTAAGCTTTCAGGGGCCAGTGAGATAATTCAGTGTGTAAGATTCCTGGTTCTTGAAAACCTGGTGACCCGAGTTTTATCCTTGGAAGCTAACATGATGCATGTGTACACTTTTCCCTCTCTCATCTCTTTCTCATATAAATACATAAAATACCTTTAAAATGTAATTAAGAGGGGTTGTAGAGATCATGCAATGGTTAAAGCTGAAGGACCTAAGTTCTGATTCTATATCCCACCCAAAATTGCTGGATGAGAATGGGAGTGACCTGAAATAACATCCCTGAAAGGAGGAGCCTGGAAAACACTGAACAAAACAATAAGGAGACGGAGAATTCCAGAGTGATTCCCAAAATCATCTTTAAGCACACATACTCCACTGCTTTCTTAGAGGCACAGCTGCATAAAAAAAAGGAAAAAAGGAAAGGAAAGAGAAGGGAATGGAAGGTAAGGGGAGAGGAAGGGAAGAGAGAGAAGCGTATGGAGAGAGGAGAGGAAAGGAAATTAAGTATATATTTCCATATTGAAATTCTGTCTGGACTAATGTTTTCTAAAGTGTATTGCTAAAACTATATTGCTTCCTCAAAAACTGTAAATTTTGGAAAACTACATTCTTTAAATCCCAGTAATTTGTCATTCATGCTGTTGACTATGAGAGCAGATAATAGTTTGTTTAGCACACAGTATCTTTGTTCATAAAAAGCACTCTCATATTGGTCTGAACTAAATTCATGAGCACACTGAATACAAGAGTCTGTAAAAATCTCAACAGGTAGGAAATTCAGACTTTCCTTCTAGCCTAAGGCTGCACACTCATTGATTTAATTTTTCTATTAGCAATAAATAAAATCATTTTTGTAATCATGATGTATTGTGTAGATCATATTAATTAAATAGCAGTAGTTCACAATTTTTAAAATGAATAAAATAACAAGACAGAAAAAAACAATTAGAAATATATGCAGATAATGGCACAGGCAAAACTGACAAACAATTTCTAAGGAATGTGGTTTACAAACAATGTTTCATAAAAATCAGTCATCTCTCTTGTTCTCTAGTCATGAATGATGAAAGTAAAGCTTTGTGGCTTTAGTGCATCCCTGGGACATCTTTGATTTTCAATGTCATGAATGAGTAAAGAATTAAGATTGTATTGTAAGGAACAACATATTTCTCACACGAAATGTACTCATGAAATTCTCACTTATTATACCATGTTTTTAAGGTAGAAAAAGATAAACTGGTGACAACATGACATTTTATTTTAAATGGTGTGAGAGATGATTCAGATAAATACTTTTTTTTCCTCCTCCGTCTCTTCCTATTAATTTCCTTAGGGGTTTGGGATCAAAAGTCTCATACATTCTATTCAAATGTTCTATCACTGAGCTAAATCTCCAGTGACAAATGTTGCAGACTAAAATGTGTTCAGAAACAATTATGCAAACTTCAGTCACACATATACGTTTATGTCCATATGTATGATGCAGATACAATATACAAATGTATATATAATGTGAATGAACTAGTGCCATAGACAAAACTAACAATAAGGTATAATAGGCCTTGCTAACTTCCCTTCCTTTTGTATCTATGCCCTCTCTACATGCTCAACCACACTCCTAATTCCTTCTCACAATGGAAAGTGCAATTTCTTCCAGTCACCCTGATTAATGTTCCCTGAAGCCTTTGACCTCTGAAGATAAAAATAGTGTTTGGTAACTGGTGAGATGTTGTGTAGAAAAATGCATACTACTAAAACTTATCCAAATACTTTTAGTCACAGTACGAAAATTTCTTACACTTATCAGGTTAATGTTACAATCTCAATGAGAAAATCTTAAACAACTAAGTTATTTAGAATAGAAAAATACTGATTCAGTTATGTTTCAAGAACCTTATCAAAAGAGTAAATTAAAATTGGGGAAAGACAGATTTCCCAAAAATCTAAGACATTACTGTGCATATTTTCCGGAAATGAATTAATCCTATCTGCACACCAGGGAGCTATTTTGGGAGCTACACTGATACATGTTCCTCAGAAACTGTCATATTTTAGAAGAATTTGCTGCTTGACTGGAAACCACCCACCAGCCCTGCCCCATGTGATTTCTTTGAGGCTGCTCCCACAGGAAGGCCTCTGCAAACACAAATCTAATGGCCGAGTGGTATCATTCAGAACTGAACACGAGACATGTTTGCTGCATCTCAGTTGAGTTTCTTTACTTCAGTAACAAATTGTTACTTAGCTAATAAAAGTTTTCTCATCTTTTCTGTAACGTTTCCCTTATGTCCTCCTAAATAATATTCAGATTTAACAAACCAAATTATCTGTCATGATTTAAAAATGTGACATCACAGATCAACGTACAAGAAATCCTATAAAAGATATTCCAGCCTCTTATTAAATTATAATTTACTTGAGCATGTACATCAGCTACTAATGCAAAATAAAATTCATCAGTCTAACATTATAATGTACTCAAACTATTTTTAATGTTTATGATGGGCTGATGATGGTTCAGGGATTAAGACTCTGCCTTGCAAGAAGAAGATCCTGAGTTTGGATCCCAGGTCCCACAAAACCACCAGGCACAAACTGCAGTGGCCTAAATTTCCTGTTCTGGTGGATGGAACCTGGGAAATCCCAGAGGGAAGCAAAAGGAGGTAAAAGCAATCCATGATGATTCCTTGGTCCTCCACAGGGACATAAAGTATCTTCTGATACATACACACTTGCCCACACCCACACACACGCACACACATGAAAAATAAAGTTTAAATGTTTGTGATAAATTTCAAAGAAATTGTATTTGAAAACGTAACTATATTTTGTATTTAAATTACCAATTAAATATTTATTTGTTAAACTAATTAGATACAGATGTAAACTTGGCAAATAAAAGTTGAGATATTGGTTACAAATATAAGGAATTGACAGTTAAGAAAAGACCTATTCAGGACCTGAAGTAGAGGCCCATTAACTGATGTGGAAGAGCCCAGCCATAGTAGGTGGAACTGTCCCTGGGCTGGTATAAGATGTCAGAGGAAGGTTCAGCAAGTTGGCATTCTTCAACATACTTTGGTAGCCTTGCTGTCTGGTAACCAAAGTTTATCACTCTCTCGGCGATCTTTATGACTGTAGTATGGTCAGTTTCCTCGGCTCCTGATATTGATATGAGCTCTCTTGCCAAGCTGGATTAAGAACTGTAACCAAGAAATGTGACAAAGAAAAAAAATCTCCTTGTTTCCTTAAGTTGTTTACTCATGAATTTATCTGCAACAAGCAGACAGGTGTGCATGCATGTGTGTGTGTGTGTGTGTGTGTGTGTGTGTGTGTGTGTTTGTAAGAGAACTGTATACAGTATTATATATAAACATATGTCTGTATGTTAAGATAACAGTGTTAACATGTAACTACAATGTTTAGAATTGTATTTGCTTTGCATGGCTAGATATATTTCAAAAGTGAGTATATATAAAAATGAACCATTCAAAAGCTGTGTAACCTATCAATTTTTCACTAAAGCTCTTTGGTTTCCTAAGTACTCTTTTAAGATTAAGAAATATGTAAAAGTAAAAATATAACCAACTCATATATTCAAATAATACTGGCATAGGATATATTGACAAACGCCAATAATTCTTTTACCTGGAATTGCTCATGTTGACTATTGAATAGATGTCCTTTCAGGACTTGACAAGACAAGAGAAAGATCAAATAACATACGCAATCTGAACATAATACTTTACTGTATGTTTCAGATTTATTAGTGACCTTACCACAAGAATAATCATTTCTGTCAAAAAAGTATCCAATTCCGAAAGACCAGCTTTCGCATCTGTATATAAGATTTGCAAAATTGCCTTTAAAACTTTTAAGTTACTTTTATTTTTCTAGTTTTACGAACATTATAGGTAGTTGTCCCTAGGTCCTGTCCTTTCTCTTCTTCCTTCCTCTCCCACCCTCCCCTCCCTTAAAAAATCCATTCCTCTCCTTCCCACTCTTCTTCCTGTCTGCTCATGTGAGTCTCAAGGTTCTCTTTGAGTTGTCTCATCTGGTAGGAGACTCAAGCCTCTGGGTCAGGTTGAGTGGTCCTTCCTTGAACAGACCCACTGATTTAAAGCTAAGTTGATATGTCAGACCTGCACAATGGCTGATGTATCAACTTGCTTATAAGATTAATGTCATCTGTGGATATAGTTACTAATCACTCTTACATACAGAATGAAGAAGTGTTGTTCATGTCCAACTTAACCAATTTTTGAATGACATGAAACAATTTTGCATAATGTTATTTCAGTTTCATAACTACTTTTCTTAAATTTTAAAAGCAAGATGATACACTTGCAACAGAGGCATGGTTATTTTGCAAGGACTAATATGTGAATCTTTGGTCATTCAAAGATTTTTAATTTTTTAGGAATGTCCCATTATATTTGTATAGGACAGCTTTCACTCAGGATCTGAGAAAAATATTACATTCAAAACATGTCTTCCATTTAGCAATAAGGGTAGTGCCTCTACTCACATCACATAGACAGGTTGACTATATTGTCATTAGAGAAAGCATATCCAAGTATACTCAAAAGATCCACCTTTGAGATGAACAGCATATGTGTTGCCAAGTGACTCCCTCATTACTTGACTCACTCATAATCATTTACCAGATTCCTGGGAAAGAGAGAGAGCTTACTGCAATCTGATCTTCATGACTATTTTTGCTCCATCTTCTATTGACAGCAATAATGAAAAAATATTTAAAATTCAGATCACAAGGTAGTGGTAGCCCATTTAAGGATGATAGTTTTGTTTGCTGACACATGATTATTTATGTTTTTTTAACCTTTGTAACTTTAACAAGTTGAAAGAAAAATTTTCAAGAGGATTGTAAATGTCAAATTCATTCTTAAATTATAAAGTCCATCAATAAAAGCACTTAGCAAAGGAAACTACTTAAATAGTTCCTAGTCAGATAATGCTAAAATTAGATACTGTATGTGAATTCTCAGCTCTCCTTTGGCTTAATCATTTTTTTTGTGATATATTTCTTGTGATAGAATACCCCTCTTGTTTTAAATTGACAACTGAATACAAACTCTAAGTACTCTGTACTATGTATTAATAAATCATTGGATTTAAAGTCCATTTCCATATTTACAAGCTTCGAGAACATGATTATTAGGGCTGAAATGAAAGACAAATAAAGGAAATGTTATAGATTTGTACTTATGGACTTTTTTCCACATCTTTACTTTCTGGTTGCATCGAAAAATTATCTCAGCAAATTTTGTTTTCATTCTATTTGATACCTTCTGTACACATTTCTCTCATAACTGATTAATTAGGAAGCAAGTGTAACTTAATGAATTCATGACATTTATCTGACTTTGGTACGTCAAGGAGCTTCAGTTCTCAGTTCATGCTACCTTGTTTCATTTCTGCAAGATAAAAGGGTAGTTATTATGATACCAGCTATTACTTCATTTAAGTATAATAAATAAAAAGGAGGCAAAAATACTCCTCTTGGAAAGGCATACAGACAGTAGCACAAAGGCATTTATTAAAATAATTACCTAATTTCAAACTTGAGATTCAAATACTATGTAATCTTCTTAGGGTGTATATGAGAGGAACCTTCTTATATTCTCTTTTTCCCAATTTCCTTTTCTTATTTCTATACGGAGAATTAGGTAATGATACTGCCTGCATGTGAAGCAAATGCCGCCTCAGAGTATCTATATCTCCATGGTTACATCTGTTGACTCCATCCCACTGTTTCTCACAACCAGGTTCTCCATTTTCAGATGCTGTGAGTTAAACACAAGTTTTCTTCACTAGACAGTACACACTATGCACTATGCTGAGTGTCTTAAAATACCTTTTAAAATAAAGTTCATCATTTGCTTCAACAATAAAATTCATGTGTCAAATCTTCCTAATCAGAAGGGTCATCTTACTCATCAGTAATGTGTAATGCTCATTTGTAGTCTACGGATATCAGATTATAAAGAATACAAGCAATAATAACAGTGATCAGCCATTTAAATAAAATAAGTTAATGGGTTGTTATAATGGGAGCCACTCTATATATTTGCAGTTTCACTGAAACATTCTGTAAGATTATTTCATCTGTGTATGTGGCTTCGTCGCTGTTCTGGATAAAATGAATATCACAGAACCTTAGTCAGAATTCCAGCTATACCTGTTATTTCAATGTGTAGGCATGAAAATTGTCAGCTGTTAGGACATTACTCCAGGCTTTCTTCCATTAAGTAAGAACAGAAGCATTGACCGACATATTTTGCAGGTTTGGTGCCAAGAGATGGTTAGATGAATTTTCTAAAAACATTTTGACAACTGTGTCTTCACACTTAAATATGATTAATCAACCTACAAGCAGCATATGGATTGATTATCAGCATAGATGTTAAATGAAGAGTGTTCCAAACCTCTCCTGTCATGCTAGCTGTGACCTTGGGTAGGATTTAATCTGTTCATGTGGTATTGGAAATAATTATGGTACATTTGCATTAAGTTATTGTTATGACACCAAGAATTCATATTTTAGAGGATTCAGAAATAGTGCTTGCCACATCTCAGTAACATCTACACCAAATAAAAGTATTTCAGATTCCAAAATGACACAAGCTATTTCCTTTCTTTGTGTGTGTGTGTGTGTGTGTGTGTGTGTGTGTGTGTGTGTAAAAGATGGCATTGTGTATGCCTGTGGAGACCCCAGGTTGACATCGGGAATCATTCTGGACTGTTATACCTCATTGCTTTGTTCTGGGACTTCCCAAGCTTGACCTTCCAGGGCCAGAAGTTCAGTCAGCCACCTTTTCTGCCTGGCGTTTTTCGTATGGGACCCAGCATCTGTACTCAGTTATTTCTGCTTGGGAGGCAAAGGCTTAACCTTTGAGCCATCTTTCAAGCTGTTTCTTATTTTCACCTTGGAGAATGCATGAATGAAATTCACATGATGAGATAAATTAGAACATAGATTTCTTATATTAATACCAGTGTTGCTATAACAAATATCATAGCAGCTTTCACTAGTAATCACGTCTTCATGTCTGCAATGTATGAAACCACTGGTACTTGGTGAGTTTTCTACATCTGTAACATCTTAGTCTGAAGTCTTTTAAGTTTGGGATACTTTGGATTTTATTATGTGTGCATGAATATTATGAGATATTTGTTGAAAAGGATACAAATTTAAACACAAAATAATTTTTCTTTCATAGATACATAATATACCTTACCTGAAATTGTTTCTCTGTGATATTTTTGTATATCTAATGCATGAGATAAAAAAGCATGACATTGAATTTTCCACTTGTGATATCTCATAATGTTTCAGTATTGGGGCATGCTGGATTTCATATTTGGGGATTATGGATACTTAGCTAAAAATAGCAGTTAAAACAGTTTTGTGTGTGTATCTTTTTAAATTCAATGCAGGTGTCGTTGTCTTTGTAAAGAGCTTTGTACATTCCAATTTTAAAGATTAAGAAACTCATGCTATCAAATGTTAGAGTTAAGATGCACTGCCAGCAACCTGAATCGCTTTGGTAAGACAGTTTCAAAGTTGAGTAGACCAAATACTGACATAGATTGCATTATACCACATGAGTGTGTAGGGTTGACTCTTGTCTGTTGGTACAAATGGCCCAACTCAGGGAAGGGTCTCAGAAAATCAAAATAACCCAAAGTGATTTGGCCATATAAAAGATGTGAAAGTGATAGCTAATATTCATGGATCACATGGCAGCAGACTTGTCATTTCATAAATCACTGTCTAGTATCACAGGAAAACTGGGCAACCTTATTCAAAACATCCTTTTTATCAAAAATTCTGAACCAAATATGAAAGCAGAATTAAAAGCAAGAAATGTATTGAGATCAGATGAACTTTCTTCCAATTTTCAAATAATTAAAACAGAATCAATACAAAAAAGCTTGTCGTATAAATAGTGTTCCTGTACTAAAGGGGAGACCAAGAAAGGGTTCTGGGCAATGCCACTGAATCCTCACACTTCACTAGAGTGGAGGACGCAGAGGGAAGTTTGACATTCACACTAAAGGATGCTCCAGGGAACGGGAGTGGGGAAGGAGAGGCACTGGGAAAAAGGGAGGAGGGGTGAAAAGAAAGGGAAAAGAGGGGAGGGTGCAAGGGGGAAAAGGGAGGGATGGAGGAAGGGAGAAAACCGGAGTATTTATTAAGCTTGCATGATGGTGAAAATATAAATAAATATAATAAAAAAATTTAAAAAGCTCATCAACCAAAATGGCAGCAAAAGACAGCTGTTAAGGGGGGAAATGTCCATAAATGAAGAAGATAGCACAGAAAAACTTATTAACACCATTGAATACTCCACAAAGATGGATAAACAATGTGGAGTGAATGCTGGAATCTTTAGGAACATTCCATCAAAATACAGAGCAAGAAATGTGAAAGGAGGTAGTTATATAGTTAAGATGCCATGCTGGGCTTGAGGATATGATTCGATGTGGTTAAAAGTTTGATGCTCAAACAAAAAAGATGAAAGTGCAGATCTCCAGGTCCCATATTAAAAATGTTGGGTTCAGGCAAGCTAGACTACAGAGGGTAGAGCTTTGGAAATCTCCCTAGAAAGCTGGCTGGATATACTAATTGTAATGGTGTTGTGTATGCTTACTTAGAGACACAGCCTCAGAATAATAATGCGGAAGAGAGAGTGAAGATGATTCCTGATACTAACCTTGTGCCTCCACATACAAAGGCACTCATGTGAATGTAAAGGGGTACACACTTAGCTTGCTTGAAATGCAAACATAAATAAACACATAAATGAAACACATAAATATATATGCATAAGAAAAAAATCATGCTAACTTTCATACAGCCATCATTTGTGCTTAACAGTACTTTTCAACTAACTCTAGTATAAATATATTCTATCTCACTCTAGGATGTTCCCATGGATGTCATTTAAGAGTTACAAATCCACAGTTAATTACTGTACTTACAAGAAGTATGCATGTAATTAATGATGGTGGTCAAGTACAGTTCTTTCCAATTATCATATCTCAAGATATTCCAGAAGTATAATTCCAGGGTGATAGGTAAAGATTTCCTTTCCTTTAGGAAAGTTACCCAGATCCGTCCCATAAATGTCCATTCTTTCAAATCCTCACACAGAAACTGTCATTCAGAATGGACATAATCTTTGGAACTATAAAAATTCTGGACACGAGGTTGTCTGTGCGCACTATGGATTCAGGGAGGCCCATAGTCCTGGCTCCCTGAATCCAGGAGGTCTGGCCTGAACAAATTCGGACATGCCCCAGACATGTCTCAATAGAGGAACCATATAGGTGGAGGGATGGACAACCAATGGAAGGAGGGAAGAATAACCAGTGGGAAGGAGTGACGACTGACCAATGGGAAGTGTGTATCTGAACCTGCCTCTGTAATGGACACCTAGTGAACAACTAAATGATTGGTGGCTGCTCTCCTCCTCCCCCTGAGGAGAGGTGGTAACATCTGATTGGACCCCCGACCCTATATTAAGCCCAAACATTTCCTGAATAGAGCTAAGCCTGAAGCCAACTCGACCTCTGCCTGCTGCTTCTCACCTGACTCCCGGTGACTCCGTCGCTGACTAGCCCATTCGCCTCGACCCTTTCGCTTCGAGTCCATCTCCTCCTCGTCCCCCACCGGTCCAACTCAGGAAATCAGACAAACATAATTCAAATATTACATATTAATTTATGATCTGTGCAATCACAGATAAATTCTCCATTATGAAAGAAAAAAGAGCTATAATAGCTACCTATAATTATTGTGATGATTAAATTACATAAGGTATATATGTACATAAAATATATAAGCAATTAATAAACCATAATGTTAATGACAGCATGATCTCCAGTGCCCATTTTGCACCCCCACACCTATCTAACAGGCATTTCTATCCTACTGAAAGAAATCCTTAGCAATATTAATCCATTTTATTCATTGTAAAATGAAGAAGAATAATTAAATTTCCAATAACTTAAGAATCTTGAAATCACCTTTAACTTATCTGAATATGCTTGGCTTTAGTTTTCTTAATAATAACATGTTGACAAAGTTGATGTAAAGGCAACTGATGCTTAATCACTGCTAGTTTCTTTGTTTAAAATATCCCTTAGTTAACTTTAGACCTTGGGAGGCCAAATGTGTAAGAAATTAATCATTAGCAACTAGTGGAATGCCATAAGAAAAAACTGATAGCCAATGTTCTTGGTAACAATTTGTTACTGGACTATGCAATGAGATTCTTGCCCACTATATCTTAAAAATATTACTTTGGCATGGAATGATTAAATATGGTCATTTGGGAATCATGCCTTTTATTTTAAAATATCATATATGAAATCAATATATAAATATATTGCAATCAAATGTAGTTTTCTGAAGAAAATTTACATGCATTGAATCCATATACTTTTAGAACACAGTGATTGATATGAATCTAGCTAGATTCTGATTATATCCCTAGTTTCTCCAAATAAGATTTTTTGAACTGTGTATTCCCCAGTCTAAGAGTACAAAATGTTAAGCCATGAAATAGTTTGGGGTATTTCATTGTGCCCTAGAGACAGACAAAAATTTAGGATTCCAATCTTCTCAATGATAAATTGTTTTGTACTGATTGTGATGAAGTAACAAGAAACAAAAGTCACCTTAAAAGGAGATAAATTGAAGACATAATCACCATGATCTAAATATAGCTACTTGAAGGACATTTTCTTCCTCACAATTATGGGTTTTAACTCAACCAACACAAAATTGAAACACTTACTACCTCAATTTCTTACCATAAATATTGTAAATGACTTGACTTAAATTGAGTATCTATGTGTTTACCTACATATTTGTGTTGCATATGAGTTTGAGCTTTCAATAGGAGCATTAACACTTTTGTTTCTTTTTGTCCTGCCAGGGGTCTCTGAAAGCATCAAGTATTTGTAAGGTCTGTGTGTGTGTGTGTATGTGTGTGTGTGTGAGAGAGAGAGAGAGAGAGAGACAAAGACAGGGACAGAGAGAGAGAGAGAGACAGACAGACAGACAGATAGAAGGAAACCTTGAACCCAGATGAAACTGCCGGTGGTATAAAATCATAGTTTTACCTTACCACAGCTTTTTCAGACAAAATAGAAAATAATGTCTGTTTCTTTGAAACTGTAGTGAACCCATGTGAACCCATGTATAGTTTTATTCTGTTTTTACCTAATGGAATGATTTCTACTACATACTCTTTTTTTTAGTATGAATGAGGAATTTTCTCTTTTTTCTTTTTTTTTAATTTATTCAATTGTTCGTGTGTGCGTATATGTGTGTGTGTGTGTGTGTGTGTGCACGTGTGTGTGTGTGTGTGTGTGTGTGTGTGTGTGTGTGTGTGTAAAACCACGGACAAATTCGGGAACTAGCATGGACGCCTCCACTTCCTCCGCCCCGGGATTCACAGGCTCCGCCCTACTAGGACCAGAAACGCAGGCTGCCCCCGCTTCCGCCTGACTTCTCTACATGGGATCTGGGATCCGAACTCAGGACCTTCTGCCTGCAAGGCAAAGGCTTAACCCCTGAGCCACCTTTCCAGCCCCAGGAATTTTCATTCAATACATTTTTACTAAAAGTTGTCTCTTAATACTGAGAAAAAAGAGAAACTCCCTGTATGCTTGCTAGACTTACAGAGTCAACAATATTATATGTACAAAAATGGCAGGAAGACATGAGAGAAAGTAAGCAAACTTAAATTGTTTAAAGCTATTTGAATGCTACATAAATTTTTCTTATGGCCGTAAAATGGCAAGTTATCAATTCAATCAGGTAAGTTTTTTTTTTTCATGATCTTGTACAAAAGGTCTAAGAGGTATATAGTAATTGTACCTTTTTCTACTAAATTCATTGAAAATAAATTCTTTCTCTGGTTCACTCTATGTAGAAAGGGATTTCAGATGCAAAGAATAATTTCAAATCCAGTGGCATAGGAAGTAGTATGGAAAATGATAATTTACAGAATAATCATGCCTGCTTAATTAAAATTTCAAATCTAACATATGCTTTTGTAGTATTGGCGATTTTTAATATTTTTATGTTTTCAAATTTTATTTTATATTCACTTTTAAATCTTATCATTTTGGTACAAGGAAAGTTAAAACAAAATTAGATGCTCTAGTATAGAGACTTATTCAGAATCCTAGAAAAGTTATGAAGATTATTTTAAGTGGAAGACTTTTGAGATCAGAGACACAGAAGGAAGTTTCCAGGAGCTTCTCTTATCTGACAGAAGCAGGGACTTCTGTAAAAGGAGATTTCCAACAACTAGTCAACATTCCTTCCACAGAATCCTCCAAAGTCTTGAAATAAAACAGTAAATACATTCATATCTGCATCAGCAAGCATTATCTCTTTTGTTGTGGAAGTCTATTTTGTCCTTCCTAAACAAACCCTTTTTGTCCTTCACATAATGTATTCTTTCTTCCTCCTTGTTTTCTCCTACAAATTTGTAGGTCAGTTCTTTAACTTTTTGTGTGTTTGTTTGGTTTAATTTTGAACAGATCTTTCTATGTAGCTCCAGGTGGCCTTGAATTTACAATCTGAGTGCTGAACTACAGACATATGTTGCAAAGCCAAGACAGGTATTTACATTATGTACCTACAATCAGGTAGTTACTTATACTGTTACATCCTATATTGGAGTAGACATATTTATCTCTTGCTAATTTATTGTCATAAACTGATGCTCAGCTCTGCAGTTACAGATCTCAAGAGTCTAAGGCATAGTTTTTCTCCCTAAGAGCAATCAAGGTATCTAAAGAGCATTTCAGATTTCAGTTTCAGGTACATGAATGTTGAAAAATTAAAAATGTTAAAAGTAAAAACCATTTAAGACATTTCACATTGTAACGCACAATGCAAATAATCAGGAGTCAGAAAATAAATCTGTCTTCCATAAATCATACTCAGAGCCTTTGCAAAAGGTTAAAGAAGCTCATTGTCCAACAGTAAACATGGATCTGACTAGTAGTTCCCATTTAGCATCTATTTTCTGAAAAATCTAACATTGTAAAGATGTTAATTAAATGAGTAAGCTCCATAAACCTTTTCAACACAGTAGACTGATTGAATATGAAGCAAACATACCTCTCTCAACTATGTTGTGATCATTACAAGAAAATTCTCTCCTCTGCTACTAGGAATCTGAAGCATTTTAATAGACTTGCTATTTTGTAGAAAGTGAGTTTAAATCTAATTTTCTTTTCTTCTGATACATGTGTATACACACTGTCTCAATATGGTCTCTATCATAGCCAAAGGCAAAATTATGTTTTGAATAGCACATTATTTTAAGTCATATAGCATTTGTTATTATTTTAATTTCTTAATCTCACTAATTTTATTGCACTCACAGCATGACAATCCTTGCCTAGGGAAGAGTACATTGCATACTAAGAATTTGGGGTTTTATTTTCATGTACCAAGAAATCAAATTATTTAAGAACTGATGGAGCAGGAAGACTAATTTATAGAAAAGAAGCTTCTCACAGGCCAGATTTTCTGACTTAAGAAAATGCATGCCTGGAATTAGATGAGCAAGAAGTGCTGAATGACAGCTTGCTAGAGGTTACTTGAAAAGACAAGAAAGTCCCAGAAGAGCTTCAGTATTCCCAGTTCATGTGGTAAGACTGAAGTGCTTCAAGTACTCACAGCTTCTATTTTCTCAGGAGTCTGTCTGTCTTTAGTATTCCATGTTAACACAAATGCACAGGTTGAAGACAAGTTAGTTTTATGGCTCTCATTTAATGTAAGGAGAGGGAGAGGTGCAATAACAGGAAATCTATTAGAAATTCAGGGAAAGGAAAAAGCATGAAAGAAGGGCCCATCTCAGGGACAGATTATGAACAGCATGATTACTACAGAGGTAAGGCAAGGCCAATTACATTGTGGAAGACCAATGGTGATTTTTTTTTAAGCAACCACTGTGTTCAGATCACCACAGTGGGCTAAACACGATTAATGTACAGTGCAGAGTTTTAGAAAGAAGGACATCTCACCCTTTTAATTCAACTTTGATTTCAATGAAAGTATTTTACATATTTAGCACCATAGACATAATGAAAACAGTTATTTTTGACATTTTGTTGATGGCAGAAAGGGAAAATGAGAAAAGAAATAGATGAGAGAGAGAGACAAATAGAGAGAGAGATTGTAGGAATCCATCTTCCATGGTGTAAGTGAGGAAGCCAGAGGTCAATTTTCAGAAGACAATTCTATTCTTCCTCCTTGTGGGCACTGATGACTCAACGTCACCAGGTTTGCAACTGGGAATATTTACCTGCTGAATTGTCTTGCGGACCCTGGAAATAGATTTTAAGTAATGCATACTTTTGTTTTCTATCTGCTTTTTATACTTATTTATTTTTTGTTTGGAACAGCTGTCTTGTAAGTGGCATCTGTTTAGAAATCACTCTTCCTGCTAGCATGGGTTCAGCCATCTCCATTCATATGCCACAAGATAACTTTTGAAACTCTCAGGAAACTCAGAAAGATTGCTGTCAAATTTAAGTCATCTCCTCCCTTGGTCTTGGCTGGCATGTGAATAAAAAAGAGTTCTCCCATAAGCCACTCATCTCTACCTTTATGTGTCTCAAGTCTTAGTCCCTACTGACTGGATGGTCCCAGACTATCATAGTGTACAAAAACATTTATGATAACTATGTCTCACATACATTTATCTTCCATCAGGGTGAGTCATAAAGAAATGGGTATTGATGACAACACTCAATAATGAAGACTTACTCCATCAATATTTTGCATGTGAATGTTATCATTGATGTTCCAATAGTTACATATCTTGAAATTTCTTATCTGTTCTAAACCATAAGAGTCTACTCTACTCTTTTTAATATGTCTATATTCAATGAGAGACAATTAAGAACATCCTCTAGCCTATGCAGCTTTAAATTCATTGAATAATGATATAAAATACTTAAACTAGACTGGAGATTGAGTGGACAAGGTGATTGTCCCTAAGTGTGAGAGCCAGAGTTTGTATCCCTAGACCTCAGCTGGGAATGAGGAGATGGGAGATAGAAGGGACATGGGAGATAGGAGGGACAGAGGGACTTATAGAAAACCCTACAACTATGGAAAGAAATCCCAAAGGAACATCCTATGTTAATATTATGTCAAAAATGTATTTTAAAGAAAGGAACAAGATCGAGGAGTCTTTATGCAGAGGAGCATAGAATGAGGAAAACAGGAAAAAACAGCTTTGATCTAATCCACATAGAACCCAGGGGAAAAATATACTAGAACAAAATGTTGACAGAATATTCAGAAAAGTCTTAAAGGCCCCCAAACCTTATAGATTTCTGCCATTGCAATTGGTTGCTCTCCAAAAACTATCAATAAGACCTTATTACTAAAGATGCAACACAAATGGTTCACAGAATACGGGCAAAATATATCAACTGGAACTGGTCTGAGTACTTTCTTCTTGTTGGAAAGCTTATACAGTACCAAGGAATACTGTAGAAGCTTCTGGGGGAGAAAAATATTCACAAACCCCATCAGCAGTATGAGATCTGTAAGTTGCAATATAAATCACCATGACCACAAGTGACCACCAGTGTAATAGTATCAAGGAGACAGCTATCAGCTTTCTTATTGGATTCAAGACCTGCATGTCAGAATGGTAAAATCCATTACTATAAACTGTAAGAAGAACTTATAAAAATGGAAGGAAAAAGATCAGTATGAAAGACAGCCAGTGAACCTATAAGTAGGAAGATAGAACATCAAGTTGCTCTGTAGGTAGCTGTTATTAAACCCATAGAATGGGCGCTTACAATGGAAACCTTTGGGTCTAAAGGTGGGTGAGTAAAGGCAAATGCACCTATCAGTGGGTGGCCTGAAGAGAGGTAACTTGATATACAATGGAAGCCTGAGCCTCCACAGGAATAAACAAGCCAGACTGAACCCTGGGGTCCATAAAGCACACAGGCAAAAAGGTTGGAGGGAGTAGGAGGGAATGGTGAAGGGAAGGAAGTGGATAGAGAGGGAAAGGGGAGGGAGGGAAGCTCTGGATGAAAACTCAATATGCTTGTAAAAGTAGAAAAAAATTAAAAGTGCAAAAAATAATGCATAAAAAACTAGTCACATGGTAGCCACCTATAATCCCCGTACTTGAGAAACACAGACCCCTACTCCCATGCTGATGGTTAATTAGTGTTGGTAACTGAAAACTCTGGGTTCAATGAGAGAACTTCCCTTGATAACTAAAGTGGCAAGCAATTAAAGAAGACACCTAACTTTAGGTCTCCACACAGACTATGCATGTATGTTTACAAGCAAACATATATGTACCACACACATACTAACATCCATATACACATGTATGTATCTCCTCATATATATACTCAAAACATGGAACCTTAATGGGTAGAGCTAAATAGGTGAAAGGTATTACCCCTTTCAGTGGGTCTTCTCAAGGAAGGACCACTTGATCTGCCACAGAGGCCTGAACCCCCACCAAAGCAAATGATCCAGAGGAAACCCCCAGGACCCATAGAAGCAGATGGACAGGAGGGTGGGAGGGAAGAGAGGAGGAGTAAAGGGAAGAGAGAGAGGGAGAGAAGGGGAATGAAGGAAGAGGGGAAGGAGGAAGCAGAGATACTCATGGTGCTTGAAAAATGAGAAAAAGTAAAATAAAAAATAAAAAGCATAAAAGGAGAACATAATAAAACATATCTGAAGCTCTTATCAGAATACAAGAAATATACATTGCCAGATGTAAAATATCTGCTAATTATTGAACTTTTGTTTTAGAAAGCAACATTTAATGTCCTGATAATTAAATCAACAGGTGAAAACTAATTGATTTGTACAGTTAATATTTCATTAAATGTAACTTATGGAGAATAATACTGCTTGGATCCTCACAGACAGAAAGGTAGAAAATATTACAAATCATAAGTATTTTGAAGATGTTTTATATGTAGGAATTGTTGCAACTTAATTTAGGTATATTTGTTCCTATACCTTTTTTTCTAATTCCTGTAATTTTTATTTGTTTATTCATGGTTTATTCACCAAGTGCTAATATTGTATACAGGTTTTTTTATACATTTTTTATTATTACCGCTCATACAAACTTAATAGGTAGACCAGTTCCCTCCCTCCCTCCTCCTCCCCCCAATCCCCTTTTCCCCCTGCCCTCCCTCCCATCCCCCAGTGCCTCCCTCCCAATTCCCAGAGAGTCCTTTATTGTGTATGCCTAACTCTCCTCTGGGTCCTCCTCTCCAATGACATACAAGGACCCAGTGGCATTTCCCTGAACCCTTTCTCATGTTCCCCTTAAGCATAGGAACACTACTGTGGCTGTCAATCCCTTGTGTGTGTGTGTGTGTGTGTGTGTGTGTGTGTGTGTGTGTGTGTGTGTATCAGAAGGCACTGCATGTCCCTGTGGTGAGCCAAGGGTGACTTTGGGAATCATTCAGGATTGTTTCTACCTCCTTTTTTCTCTCTTGGATTTTCCAAGTTCTACTCACCAGGGCCAGAGTGCAAGTTCCCATGGTTTCCACCTAGCATTTTTACGTGGGTCCTGGGGTCCAAATTCAGGACTTTCTGCTTACAAGACAGAGTCTTAACTTTTGAGCCATCTCTCTAGCCTATTACTAGACATTTAATCTTATATAAAGATGGTGTGTTTATTTCGACATAAAGAAATGGCTAGCTAAACTTAATTTTATGTTAAATTTTCTTCAAATATCAATGCCTGCATTTGACAGAAGATGGATTCTATTCTATTTATGGTTGCATTCATAAACAAGCCTAGGGTAGACAGACCTCTTGTCTAAAATGAGGGACACTGGAATTGCATAAGCCCAAATAAAATGGCTCTTAAACTTTAAGGGTTTACCTTCTTAAGAACAGGAAATTTCATGATTTTCTTAAACAATATTGAAAAAGTAACTGCTCTTTAAACATTAGCTGAGTATGAGGCGCAGGATGCTAAGCATCCTGTTTTGAGGTTAAAAAAATTCAAGCAAATGAATTTTGAGAAGTTCATTCTCTGAATCCATATTTTAAAAGTGTCTTCAGTTTTGAGTCTTTAGCATACGAGAGAGAGAGAGAGAGAGAGAGAGAGAGAGAGAGAGAGAGAGCATCTTGGACATCCTCAGTGGCCTTGAGAGTTCCACTCTGGATTTCATGGCTTATTAACATCTAAAGTACCTAGAAAGCAATAGTGCTTCAAATGTATAAAGATGTGGAATTTTTCACAAGCAAATGTTTATCATTACTTTAACAGTGTTAATCACAAGATGGGAATATAGTTGATGTCCATCATTGATTAAATAATATGGCCTAGATTTACAATTGATTTTTTTAAATGACTTATTCATTCTGTTCAACCTAGGTTTTTCAGTATTATTTCCTGGTGTCAGGACTAAATCCTCCAAAATACCTGAAACTCAAGAAAAGAATATTCTTGATTATTTTTAGAATTGTTGCTTAGAACTCTCAGAGCTGCACTTTATTAATTACATGAGTTACTCTGAGCTCTTCTGAGGTACCACTGAGGCTCAAACAAATTAAGGGGAAAAAAGGAAAATATATTCAGCTTATGGTTTCAGAGGGGAAATACAGTCCATTGTGGCAGAAAAGGTATGACTGGATGGCAGAAGCTGAAGTAGGCCATGGTCAGATCCATGAAAGAGGCTGAGAGCTGCAAAAACAAAAAGCTGTTTGCAAGTGCAGACCTCCCACGGAAGTGAGGTCGCACTAATCAACCTGAAGGCCCACCATCTGTGACTGCTTCCATCTAGTAAGGCTCTACCTCTTAAAGGATGTCCTTCCAAGCAACTAAATTTTCAGCACATAACTCTATGGGTGACAACACACATTTTAAACCATGACACTATCCTTGGAATAATTGATTAATTAGATGAGCTTCTGAGTGAAATGCAATTTTATTTGCTAGACCTTTCACTCACAGATTTGGTTTCATAATTTGTTATAACAAAATACTGAAACCAAACAACCCAGGGGAGAGAGGGGTTTCATTCATCTTAAAATTCCCAGCTATGGTCCATTATAGCAGAAGCATCTTGTCAGAATCCAGAGCTTAGGGATCTGTGTGTGGTCACAATCACATCCATCGCAAGAGAACAAGGAAAAGAACAGTCCATACTTGTTTGGTTCATTGTCAATGATACTAGCTCTCTGTCTTTATTTTAGATTGCTTTGTATAAAACAATATGTTGACGTATCACTAAAACAATTTTCTGGTGTGGCTTTGCATGGAGTGTCCTACATGGCATTGTTCATGGCTAAGTGTAAAGTTTGATAAAATAAAGTATGTCTAATCATCCATAGCAACTAAATTTCTCTATTAAAATATCTACCCACTGAAAAGCTTACAAACATTAAAGTATAAAATATTATTAAAAATGCACACTTGGCATGATGAAGCCTGGTATCCTACATTGCTTCAAGATTGTCTCCCAAAATGTGGTGGCTTAAACCTCTTTTTTGACAGCTCCCCAGAACAGGAAAAGAATGTAGGGGATTAGAGTTAATTTCAGCTATATGCTATAATAGGATACATCTCAGGAGAAGGAAACTCCAGATGATTTCTATCTCACATCAGAGATGGTCTTGAATTTGCACACAGTGGAATAGTGTGGTCAATGTCTAGTCTAAGAGACTAGCATTTCTGCTGCAAAAATTGAAAAACGTTTTGATTATCAATATTTTCTTAAAAACAGAGGTGAAAAATAAGTTCTACAGCAATAAAATGCAAAATATAATATTATTTTATTGATCCCTGTGTGGAATGAGGAACATTCATCAATAACTTCAAATATCAAATTAACTCAAAATAAATGTCTGAAAACTATTAGTTCATCCAAAATCATGCCCATGACACTGAAATATATATCTGAGTAAGTCTTATAATATTCTAATGAAAACACATTCATGATTTAAAAAAATCAAACAAATTGGAACAAAGTATCACTCTATGGAAACCACCAGAAAGAACAGAAAGTAAAACAACTGCAGATAACATTACAGAAATATCATAGCAATGATTTATACACTGTATGGTTCTGAATTTGATTAAAAAATTCAGGTGAAAATATATATAAACTTGGATTAAACATATGAATAGGGAATGAGATAGTTTATGGAAGACAGAGTTATTTAGTACAGTATTAAGCCATGGGAAGAATCTTGGCCTGTCATTGTAAAGCTAGAAGTTAAACTGGCTAAACAAAAGAGGAAAGCCAAAGGGCAATTTTACAAAGGGAAAATGTAGCATCTTCTAATAATTGTATTAAGATTGAGGAAAATTAGAGCAAAGAGAATTCAGAAGCACAGAAAATGAATGAAATATTCATATCAAATTATACTTGCTCCACATTACAAAAAGTACACATGAATATCTTATTAATATGACAGCGTCAAAGTATTGGATAATGTACTGAAATTTAGCAACAGGTAACATGTTCAAAAACCCTCAATCACTCAGTATAAAGACATAAATTGATAAAATTTTGTTGTTTAATGTGAAGATAAAACTTTAAAAGCAATTTCTATAGATAAAGTAAGATAAGAAAACAAAATCTAATCAATCTGCAATGCGCACAAATTAAATATAAAATAATAGTAAAATATATTATTAAGTTTAGTTACTATAAATGAGTCAAACTTTTAATTAAAAGTAAAAACCTGCTACTGTGAATAAAATATAAAATTAGGAAAATACATAAATGAGTAACTCTCTAAATCAAAAAACAGAAAAATATTGAACAAGATGAATCCCAGAAAAAAAATAATCTGTTACTGTTTATCTTTACACTGCTGATAAATGCACAAAATATTTAGAGATTTGTACCTGACTTAATAATAATAATAATAATAAATGATAATGTTACACAAAATCATTAAAAAATAGAGCACAAAGCAAAACTACAAAACCAAGTTGGGTATGGTAGCAGTCACCTATAATACCAGCAGACAAGAGGCACAGATAGTAATATTCTAAATTCAAGATTACATTGAGCAGCATGGTACAAGCCACAAGCATGAAACAATAAATATTACATCAAAATAACCAGGAATAAAATGAAATATTTATTAAAATCCAAAATAAAAATCAAGTGTCACAACCTACAGAATGCCTTGAAAATATAATTATTACAAAATATTCTGCTAAAGGTGTATTAGAATAAAAGAATTTTAACTGAAATTATTGCATAGTTAAAGCAATGATGAATAAGAAAATGACATGCAAATTATGCAAAATTTAGTCATCTACAAATACTAACAAATTTAGTGAAAAGTCATTGACATTATTGTTCAAGAAAAAATATAAAGATAGTAAGAATTAACAATCTTACCATAAAGCACATTCAGATTATATATTTTAAAACACTAAGTAGTTAGCTTAGCATAGTTTTAGACAGTATTCTATTAAATATGAAAATTTAAAGCTTAGAAAGAAGAAAATTCTAAATAATGAACAACAGGTAAAATAAATACATATTTTATGAAAATGAGCAATATTGAATCTACAGTTAATTATGTCTGACCATGAAAACCACAAGTCCAGATGGTTTACAGGTCAACTGAGCTGCAGCAAATACTGAAGACACAAATAATTCCAACTTGCACTTATCCAGCCATGAGAAATAAAATTTGAACTCTAAAAATGCAACTTACTTTATAAACGTCTCACATTGTTACTTAAGCCAAAGTAAACTACAATCAAATTAATTTCTGGTCTTGTGCTTTTATATGCATATGTGTACTTTCTGATCATTTCATTTGGTGAGAAATGTTCATGCTATGCAGCCCAGGAAGTCTTTGAGCTCACAGTAACTTCTCCTTAGTGTCACCAATGTTGGGAGTTCATTTGGCTACTATTATGCTTGACCATGAACTTCATTGTAGAAAACACTATCAGAATAGAAGACGCTATTAGATTGAAATATACTGGACTTTTATTCTGACTTGTATTGTTTGGTCTTTCATGATGCTAGAGATTGATTGCAGGGTTATGCACAATTTGCCAAGTGGCCTATCATTACGTTATACCTGAATCTTTTATTGTAACTTTAAAATACCATGTATAGCTTTTTTCATGAGAGGCAATTTTGTCTAGTGAATTTTATATCTGTTTTATCTGTGAAGACTGCTCATTAAATAGCTCTAGGGCTGATTGAGGTCTCCAGTCTTTTCAAGGATTGCTGCTGATTTCCATATCAACTTTGGATACTCTTCATTTAGGTGGGATCCCAGCACACTGAAGCCAAAGTCAGCTTTCAGGTCCCTATTAGGTCAAGCTTTGTCAGAATAGCTAGTGAGTAGACTCCAATATATATACATATATAATTATAGAAGTTATCTGTATGTCTCAGATTTATAAAAGCTGAAATATACATGAATATGTATGTGTGTGTGTGTGTGTGTGTGTGTGTATAAAACCAGATATGTAAGAAGCACAAAAGGGGAAATTTTTTCAAAATTCATAATTAGCAAAATTATATATTTGGCTAGCTAGCTAGGGAAGCATAAGGGTTCTTGCATTTATTTGCTACTTTGATTTTAGGCAAACTTTTAAAACAGATGACTGATGAACATTGTAAATTATGCTATATTATCATTTTAAATTTTTTTATTATTTATTCAATTGTGCGTGTGTGCATATGTATGTGTGCGCACGTGTGTATGTCTGTGTGTGTGTGTAGAACCACGGACGAATTCGGGAGCCACCATGGACCGCCTCAACCTCCTTCTTGTTTACTCTGCCCTGGGATTCACAGACTCCGCCTTACCAGGACCAGAAGAAGCACAGGCCGCCCCCGCTTCCACCTGGCATCTATACGTGGGATCTGAGATCAGAACTCAGGACAGTCCGCCTGCAAGGCAGAGTCTTAACCCCTGAGCCACCTCTCCAGCCCCTACATTATCATTTTAGTTAGACACAGAATACTAGCAGAGAAGTGTGTGTTTCACTTATAAAAGATTTGTTTTGCATTTTTATCATGGAACAAAATAGTTCTCTTCATTACATTGCCTTTGCTTGAAAGCTGAATGGAAACAGGAATGACCTGCACAAGCACATGCATGTTCCCCGTGTTCTCTTCCAGCTGGGCCCAGACATCACTAATAGAATATTGTTTTCTGTCCTAGATATCCTAGACTGCTTCAGTGTCTCCCAGCTCTGGCAGAACAAAGCCACATCAAACAGGAGCTGCTCCATGGAGCCAATCAGAGGCAGGAAGCACCCTGCCAAGACTGCTCATTAAACAGCTCTGGGGCTGATTGAGGTCTCCAGTCTTTCTAGGATTCCGCCGTTTTCTATGTCAACTTTGGATGCTCTTCATTCAGGTGGGATTCCAGCAGACATTGAGGACTGAAGTCAACTTTCAGGCTCCTATTAGGTCAAGCTTTGTCAGAATAGTTAGTGAGTGGACTCCAACAGCTGAAGATGCTCCGTATCAATTTATCTTAAGAAGATAACTAAACTTTCAGCAACATGTAGGTAATTCAAAATTCAGCACTAGCTGGGTTCGCAATATACAGACATCCTTGTTCGCAGCATGCTATTCAAAGCAAGGTTAGGACCCATGTTGATCATCAGAATATAATTTTTGGAAACCCATGAATCCTAAGGTTTAGTATATCATAGTTTGAAGTAATGAAGCACCATTCCTTCTCTCTCTCTCTCTCTCTCTCTCTCTCTCTCTCTCTCTCATTCTTTCTCTCTCTTCCTCTCTCTCCAAAACAAATTCAATGAGAGAGTAAGGTAAACAAGTTTTTGGATGAACAGAATGAAATAAAACTAAAAGAACAAGATAATTAAATATCTCTCTTGTTTAATAAATTAAAAGATACTTTAATATGAAAAAGATAATGACATCTTCTGAAAACACCGGAAAACATCCAGATTTGATTTATCCTACTAAGTTTACATTTTGCTTAGAACTGGCAAAAAAATCGTCGGGCCATAGGTATTTTCCATATTTTCCAGATCTCCTTGATATGATTAATACATGTAGTATTCATTTATGGTTGCACCATTCATGCTATCTATCCTCAGATGCTTGCTACTTTTAGAATTCCCTACTCCAGCTGTTACTCTTACCTTGTCATCAATAAGACCAAATCATTAAGACCACATTGGCTTCAACTCCAATAGTCATCAATTCCATCTCTTTAGCGTTGAAGAACTTGGCTCACCAGTGTGGTGGCCCATTCATTGGAACACCGTCATTGTATAGACACTAGTTTAGTATACAATTAGTAAAATCAATTCAGTTGGATAACCACAGACCTGTTTTATGACTTAAATGTGAACTGTCCTTCACCGGTTATGTATTTGAACACTTCAGTGCTCTTTTGGAAAACCGAAGAATATTTAGGAGGGGAATCCTTACAAGAAAATGTGAGTCATTGTGGTAGCATTAGAGTTTATAAGGTTTATAGTCATTCTGCAGATTCTATACAGCTGTGTTTCCTGGTCCCCTGCTTGTCAAGCAATACCATGCTCCCATCACTAAACTGGGCGAATTTTCTGCTGACATGCCTTTTCCACCATGGTTACTACTAGACTGTGAACCAATATGAGCCAATTCTCCCTTAAATTTCATCTTATCAGCTACTCATAGTGATGGAGATGATAGCATGAGGACACTTCAAGCAACAACCATCTGAAATGCATTTCATGCTTCATAGAATAGTTACTGAGTGTCTACTAATTTGAGATACAAGAGCTTAAGTACACTTGGTTACAAAGCAAGTCTTTTTCTTAATTAAAAGCTATAGTTATGCTCTAAGAAGCATAATATCAGCAATATCATCATAATGTAATGAGCAAGCTAGTATATTTTTTAAGTAAAATGCATATATGTCACCTACTTTAGTGCGGGAAACCACTCTTAATAGAACTTAAAGCCTGTCAGCCCAAAGAGAACAGATGAACATGTATGACTATAAATAAAAAGTATATGTAAATCGTATATGTTATATATATATATATGATATTTAGAACTCAGGCATGATAAGAAAATAACCATAATGGCATTACACAGAAAGAGTTGTATAGTAATAAAGCTAAAGTGACTGGGACCTCCAAAAATGTCTCTCTTTTTCTCTGTCTTTCTCTCTAACACTTTCTCTCCCTCAACATTCAGCAGTCTTCATTTTCAGATTGATAATCAGAGTATCATAGATGTTGTTCTCCCCATTTCCTCAACAATGGTCTCATGATATAAGAGCAAAGAATTTTGGAATTTTGGATATGTCAATGAATATCTACAGAGTGCTTCCTAAAGTAGAGAAGAAGAAAGTTACTTCTGTAAAGAAGTAAATGTAAAGAAAAATGCTGAAGTCATTGAGATCTACAAAAAGAAAAATCTTTTGGGAAACTATGAAAAAGGAAAAGAAATGTTTGCTACTTTTACTAGCCTGTAGGCTGTCAGTAGCTTAGACACAGATGTTGACATTACAGAAAGTGAGGTGAAGGGTATCAAAAACATGGTAGATGAAGTCACAAAAAAAGTTTAAAAATGAGATTTTTACACTGGATATGAGCAGTAAGGGAACCCACTGTAGAAATATAAAAAGCCCTAATGTATTAATTTTTATGGCACACTCCTAGAAAAATATGTATGTACACAAAATCTGTAGGGAACAATAAAATATTCATGAACTCTATAGACAAATATGTAAAGTTCCTTATTCAATAAGACACTATGTAATGATCATGAAAAGAACATCATTTGAGAAAAGCTTAAAAAAAAAAACGCAGTGGCTTTTTCTGTCCAAGACCCTGGACACAGGCAGACTCCTTGCTCCTCAGGTAAGGCCCCTAGGCTATGCCCCAGGTTCCAGGTCAACTGTATGCCCCACTAGCCACTCTGTCTTTCAGACCCAGACTCTGGAACCCAGTGGGCTCCCTTCTCAGATTTCAACGGAGTCCAGAGAAAACCCAAGCAAAGGGCTAGGAGACCAACACCATTTATCTGAGATCTTCTAAAATCATCCCATCATGCAGGGGAGAATCTTCACTTCCAGCTCTAAGATAAGTAAACATTTTTCACTATCCTGTTCCTCTCAATTATTAGTCACCATAGTTTAACATTTCCATATAGCCTCCCAAAAAATCATACAATTTCAGGGACTATATCATTCATCCTCACTTATCACCAAGGAAATAACCCAAAAAGTGCACTACCATACTCTTCAATCCCTGTCTACTAAGCCTAACTTAATTGATGCACTAATAGTTCAATAGCCTCATCAAGGAAATAATACCAACACCAAACAGGCATACCCAACTCCAAGGCAAACACCAGCAATAACTACTCAGTGTAGTAATACTATCTAACTCAGTTGGGCCAAAACACACAAAACCAAAAAGGACATAAGAGATAAAACAAAACTGCTCAGGTCACAGTGCAAATCCATGAGAAACAAAAAACCAAGACAACAAATTTTTTATGATCAAAACCCTAGAGAAAGTTGAAAAGGAAGGAACTTATATGAACATAATTAAAGCTATATACAACAAGCCAACAACAAGGATAATACTCAATGGGGAAAAAACTTGAAGTATTCCCACATTGATCATGAGCTAGACAAGGTTGTCCACTCTCACCACTTCTATTCAATATTGTACTTGAAGTCTTAGCTAGAGCCATAAGACGAGGGAGATAAAAGGGATTCAAATTGGCAAGGAAGAGGTCAAGATAATTCTGTTTGCAGATGACATTATCATATACCTGAGAGATTCTAAAAACTCCACCAGGAAACTCTTGTAATTAATACGTAAGTACAATAGTGTGACAGGTGACAAAATAAACATGCAAAAATCAGTGGCCTTTCTACACACCAATGATAAATAAAGTGAGAAAGTCCTAAGAGAAACAATCTCATTTACTATAGCCCTTAAAAAAATGAAATACCTTGGTATAAGTCTAACCAAAGAAGTGAAAGATATTTTTAATGAAAACATTAAAACCTTGAATAAAGAAATTACAGAAGACACCAGAAGATAGAAAGACCTCCCTTAGTCCAGGATCAGCAGAATCAACATCTTAAAAATGACCATCCCTTGTGGCAAAAATCCACAATACAAACAACAACAAATGCTGGAGAGGATGTAGAGAGGGGGGAACTCTCCTAGATTGCTGGTGGGAATGCAGGCTCATACAACCACTCTGGTGAGCCATCTGGCGTCTCTTAAAGAAATTAAAGATTGAAATGCCATATGACCCTGCTATTCCACTTTTGGGACTAAGCCCCCATACAGCAAAAATTCACCTTGATAGCACAAGTACGACCATGTTCATAGCAGCACTGTTTACAATAGCAAAGTCATAGAATCAACCAAAATGCCAACAGTAGATGAGTGGATAAGAAAAATGTGTTACATTTATACAATGGAATACTACTACAGCCATTAAAAAGGATGAATTAATGCAATTTGCCGGAAAATGGATAGAATTAGAAACAATTACAGTGAGTGATGTATCCCAGACACAGAAAATTAAGCACCATATGTACTCCCTAATATGTGGATCCTAGTACCAAACCCACTTAGAGACACTTAAAGATAAATCTCTGTAATACCTAAGTAATTGCAAAGATTATAAACAGGCGGGATGGGGAAGGAGGGCCCTACCAAAAGCAAGGAGAGAGGGGACCATGTTACAGCAGAGAAAATAGGCCACAATCAAGGACTGCAAGTAAGTAATGAGACATCTGGTTAAGTTCACAGATTTTCCTTCCTTATCATTTGCAACTGATGGGGTATGATCTCACCAGAAGGGGAGGGCATATAGGCTGCCAGATAGAAAGTAACCATTTTGCAAATGGGTTATTGACCCCTATGTCACCGTGGTCTCCTAGTTTTTTTCCATCTACCTTTGAATATACTCTTATAACAAGACTCTAATTTAACAGGTTTTTATCTCTGGCCAGGGGGTGACATCCAATACCCATCAGGATGGAGCCAAGGGCATTTCAGGAGCAGCAAAACTGAAAAACAAACAAACAAACAAACAAACAAACAAACAAACAAACAAACAAACCATAATGAGACTCTCTATCAACTACCTGGAACTAGACCAGCCTAATCTCTCCCCTTCCTGAAGCTCAGGTAAATTTGTGGAAGAGGGAGCAGTAAGATTGCAAGAGCACAAGGTGGGAGGAGTAATGATATGCAAGATACTCCACACAAGTTAGGACCAAAGCAATCATAATAGGACTTTGCATGATATGCGCAATGTCCAACACATTATTGACCCCACAAAGTCTAACATGGACTAAAGGCACTAGGATTCTTGGAGGCTAGGGACTGACAGTCACAGTAGTGTTCCTGTGTTTAAGGGGAACACAGGAAAGGGTTCTGGGAAATGCCGCTGTGTCCTTGCACCTCATCGGAAGGAGGACCCAGAGGAGAATTTGACATGCACATTAAAGGATGCTCCGGGGATGGGAGGGGCATCAGTAGTGGGGCAGGACGGGAGGGAGGAGCAAGGAGGTTGGGAGAGGAGCTGGAGGGAGGGAGGGAACCGGTGTACCTGTTAAGTTTGTATGAGCAGAAATTTTAAAAAATGTCATAAGGATGAAAAAAAATGATCATCCCTGGGCTGGAGACATGGCTCAGGGATTAAAACTCTGTCTTGCAAGCGGAAGTTCCTGAGTGTGGATCCCAGGTCTCAAGTAGAAAGGATAGCAGCTGAACTTTTGGCCCTGATGGGCAGAGCCTGGGAAATCTTAGAAGGAAGGAAGGAGGTAGAAGCAATGCAGGATGATTCCAGAAATCACCTCTAGTTCTCTACAGAGACACACAGTGCCCTCTGAAACACACACACACACACACACACACACACACACACACACACACACACAAAACCAAACATACACACTAAAAACAATAGTATAAAACCATCCTATCCAAAGCAATATAAATATTCAACACTATACCAATTAAAATCCCAAAACAATTCTTTAAAGAAATTGACCAAACAATCTCATAATTCATATGGAAGCACAAAACATCCAGGATAGATTAAACAATCCTGAGTAACCAAAACTGCTAGAAGTATCACCATACCAAATCTTAATCTATGCTACCAAAATATACTAATTAAAACAGCCTGGTACTGACTCCAAAATAGACATGCAGATGAATGGATAAGGTTGAAGAATCAGATGTAAGCCCTCGCAATTACAGCCATTTGATCTTTGACAAAGGGGCCCAAATATTCAGTGGAAAAAAAACAACATATTCAACAATTGTGCTGGCAAAACTGGATGTCCACATGCAGAAGAATAAAACTGGACCCATACTTATCACCATGCACAAAAATTAATTCCAAATGGATCAAGGACCTCAATATTAGATCAGAGACTATAAAAACCCTAGTTGAAAAGGTAGGGAACCCCCTTCACCTGAGTGGGCTAGGTCAACAGTTCCTAAACAGAAACCAAAAGCACAGGCATTCGAACCAACACTCAACAAATGGGATCTTAGGAAATTAAAGTGCTTCTGCTCAGCTTAAGAGATTGTATGTGAAGCAAAAAGGCCATCCACAGAATGGGGAAAAATCTTCGCTAACTGCATATCTCATAGAGCTCTATTATTCAGAATGCACAAAGAATTAAAAAAAAAAAACTGAACACCAAGGAGATAAATAGCCCAATTAAAAAATGGGCCTGCAAACTCAAAAGAAACTTTTCCAGGGGACAAAATTTAAATGTATAACAAATATCTTTAAAAATGTTGCACATCCCTAGCTAGGGAAATGCAAAGCAAAACTACCCTGAGATATCTCAGGGAGGGAGGAAGGGGGAGTCACTGGGAGCCTAGTAGGGAAGGAGGGGGGTGAAAGGAATGGGGAAAGAGGGAGAATGCAAGGGGAAATGACTGGGGAAGGGAATGACTGGGGAAGGGAGGAGGGAGGAGGAGGACAGGGGTACCAATGAGCTTGTATGATTAGGAAAAAATAAATTGCGGGGGAAAATTTAAAAAAAAAAGATCACAGTGGACATTTAATGCTTTCATTAGGCATGAAATAAGACAAGACTTTTCCCACAGGAAAAATAAACAGGCTGATGATCAGTGCCTGGATCTAGGAACAGATCCAAGACCTGTAGAGTGTATTTGAACCTGACTCCTCTTCTGCACGAAAAATGACTACCTTCATGCTCGGTCAGACTCAGCTAAGATAAACAAACAAAATCAACATACTCATACATTCATGCAAAATGTAAGTCTCATCAGAATAAAATCTGAATGGTAATGCATTTACAATGAGAGGGAAAAGAAGCTATCATTTTAATGACCTGGAGAAATTAGATTGTTAGAATAATTACTAATTAGTAGTAGTTAGCAATTAGTTATTTTAATGGGTTAGAGCTATCAAATCGAAGTTTTGTATTAGATGATAGAAGTAGGAAATTAAAACATGAGCAAATGGTGGTTGAATGCCTAAACAATTAGATATTTAAGGTCAGTTAAATTATCAAATATTGGGATACAGTTACATGAGTCTGCCCAATATTAAAAATGCCTTCTCTCTGAAAAGATTTGTATTAACATGTCTGTCTGTGTAATGTCTAAATTTATCATGTTTGAGTGACTAAATTTATCATGTTTGAGTGACATATAAACATTCATGCACCAATTCGTTCTCCTTTTGGATGTACCAATGCATTTATTCGTGATGTAGCTTAGTTTTTCTATGGTTAGAAATATTTTACCCAGATTGGATGATTCTACATCTACACATTGATTGATTAGGTATTAATCTTATGGTTTTACTCTTAGAGGAAAAGTGAGCTTATATGCCTCATCTTAAGATGCTTTTTGGTGGTTCCCAAGAGACTGACAGTACATTACATTATTACTCTTCAGAGAATATTGTTTAGCATATGCACCCATATTTTTAGATTGATTGCTGAATCATGTCTGTCTTTCTCTCATACATCCAGTCCTTACATTTTCTGTGACGAATAAAATATTATTTACAATGAATTGTTGAGATGTGATAGTATTTCACAAGTATTTGCCAAATATACAAAAAGTGATTCACAACATTACACTGAAAACACTTGTACTGTTCTCCTGACTCTAAATCTAGACTGTTTAAGTGTCAACCAGGGATCTATTTCCAAAGGCATAAAACAGTGTCTGAACAAGGATGCCAACAGCATTCTAAAAATGTAGCTGCATACTTTGGAGAAAAAAGAAAATGTGTTATTTTACTCTTCCACATTGAGCATGTAATAAGATGCTTGTTAAACAAGCTCGAAGCCTGGCACAGAGGGTCAAAAAGACACTCAATATTTTTAGTTCTAAATCCAAATGTTAATATTTGGAACCTGCAAAATGCTGAGACTCTGAATGTATATTGATTCCCTCAGGGCTTGCTGAACTTCCTTTATATGCATCTTTGTATATACATAAGACAATACACTCAAGATACTTCAGCTGTGTGTTAAACATGGTTCCTGTTCAGCAGTTTGCAATATTAGTTATGATACAGTTATTCCAAATCCTAGGCATTAACACATCTCTATCTAACCACAGAAATCCCATATCTTTCCTGTGAAAACACGTTGGAGGCAGGCACCTAATCCAAGTAAGCTGTGTTCAAGAAATCCCCTGAGAATACTGACTTGATTATTGAAGCAGCCATCAAAAGATGGTATTGTGGAGAGACTAGAATAATAAGTACATTACAAGCAAAATTCATAGGGAAGTATACGTTTATAATCACCCTATACAGAGACATCACAGATCAAATTAGCACTACTGCCTTTGTGTTTGTTCTATAATCTTTACCACAAAGTAAGCATTCACAATTATCTTATATCCTTATTGAAATTCACAGTAGATATTTCTTTAAAATGTACAAAATTTGTGCTATAAAGGTCTGTGTGCTTGGTACTAATTCTAAATCATAGCAAAATGTAGATAAATAATAACAAAATTAGTGAGAATGACAATTTCAATTTGGTCCAAAACTATTGTGGTTTATATTAGTCATTGCTTTGCCTCTATTAAACAAAATTTAGGAACAATAATTATAGGTGTATCTGTGAAAGTGTTGTCATAGGAAATGCAAATGTGACTTGATGAAATAAGATGGAAAAATATGAAATCCATATACCCATCTAGATAATATCTATCATCTATTGTTATCTCTCCATCTGTCCTCTTATCTTATCCATATACCAATCATCCCACTTTCTCTCTAGATAACTAGAAGTTGCTTCCATATACCTGCTGGTTTATGGTTGAATTGATAGAGAGCATATCTAAGGACACTGATGGATGATGTCACTGTCCCAAGTAGTACTTTCTTTGTAGACCCTTGAAGACTCAGAGGTATCTCCACACTCCAAAACACAGCCTAATATCAGAGAGAATAATACCCTCCAAAAGAGCAAAAATCTAGGAAGTGCCCTGTAAGCTTCTTTTCATGTAAACTGGTAGCTCCAAGTACTGTCTGCACTAGTACTGATCACATCAGTGTTCTCTGTTCAGAGTAGTTTGTTCCTATGTAGTCTAAGTATTTTCATCTAAGTAGTGTGGACTACATCTCAATTTAAACTGTGAAATAGGGACTAAAATGTCTTTCACTACTGGATGTTGCTTAGTATCCTGGTCAGTGAATGTTCTAATATTTAGTTGGTATTTTCTGTTATTGAAGAACAAGAATTGAATATATACATATTCAAATTTGAGGACCACTCAGGAATATGTTTCTGCCACTTTCTATATTAGTGTACAAAACGAAGTTTGAGAAAGCAAACCCAAATCTTTTGTGTCTCCTCATTCAGATCCTCTCCTGAAAAACAAATACCATCAATACAGTTTAATTCAACTTCAAGTAGAAACAGTTTCATCTATCATGTCAGCCTCAGTGTTAACATTTGGGGAAGGACAAGCTGAGCTCACCACAAGAAAAATATATGATGCCAGGGACAAAGCAAACCATACTGGAAGTCATTCTAGTTCCTTAATGGACTATTATCAACACACAGAAGAGTGTGGAGAGAGGGCTCCAGATTGGTTGGCTTTCACTGCTGTTGATCAGTCAGTTGTTGAAATCAGCAAGATCGATTCTGGCACTACAGTGCACCACAGCAAATTGATTGGGCTTTGCTCCTTTAAAATTCTTACTTTGTTCTAATGTGGGAAACATTTTCAATATCTAAAATTTTTCAGTTCTCTTTCTTTTAAACAAATACACTTGCATAGAAAGAGAGGTACAATGACTTTTGAAATAACATAGCTTAAAAGTGCCCTGAATACAAAATTTGTGTTGTATTGCAATTAGTAAAAGAACAGTGACTTTAGGGTACAAATAATCAGTTTCAGGAGACTGAGCAACTGCAAATATCATTGAGTATTTTGTTCTCTGTGTTTAATACATTATAGATGATGCTAGGAAGGCAAGCATCAGAAATTATAGCACCTCACAAGACTATTGTACATTTAATATATGAGATATTTGGGCACCAGTTTCACGTACAATTTCGCACCAACACAGCATTAATGTTTTAATGAAGCATTTGCTTTCCCTTGTGGACAGCTACTGTGGAACAAGAATCTCTTTACAAAATTTATCATGTTGAATTTTAAACCTGCTGATTTGAGTTGATCCAATTATCTTTATTCTGCCTCTGAACACCAAGGCTGTATCTAATGATAGCTGATGATATTTAACATTTTTGTGCTGTTTAAGAAGTTTAAAAGAAAATGAAATTTCTCAGATATTTCCTTTGGGAAAGATGGAGAAGAAGAAATAACCACCAACCATGTCAGAGACATAGAAAGAACCCTCCTGCTTTTCTATTAGAGAGAGTTATTATCTTAGCTATGGAGACTGACCAGCAAGTGAATTAAGTGAAATAAGGAAATATCACATCTTTTTTCCCCTTTGTGTTTCTCTTCAATATATACTAGTTGTTTTAGGATGCACCTGAAGAAAATTGAATGTCCTCTCCTCTCGGTATTCTTGATAATTACAATTTAATACATTTGTTAAATTCTAGAATTGTTCACTCTTAAAAAAATCTCAACAAAACTTGGATCTATGTAGATAAAAACATACCTTGGAAAGTTTATATTTAAGCCACTCCTTCTCAGTTGAAGAAAGCAATCCAGAATCACCCATGACCCTTAGATTTTTGTCTTTCCTTTCACATTGTATTCTTTTTTAAACCCAAGTCTATGCTGGCAGAATTGAATACCTCACATTACGCTTCTTCTTCTTTTTTTTAAATTTTTTTTATTATTATTATTTATTTATTCAATTGTGCGTGTATGCGTGTGTGTGTGTGTGTGTGTGTGTGTGTGTGTAGAACCACGGACGAATTCGGGAGCCACCACGGACCGCCTCCACCTCCTCCTTGTTTACTCTGCCCGGGGATTCACAGGCTCTGCCCTACCAGGACCAGAAACGCAGGCTTCCCCCTGCTTCCGCCTGGCGTCTATACGTGGGCCTAGGATCAGAACTCGGGACCTTCCGCCTGCAAGGCAGAGGCTTAACCCCTGAGCCACCTCTCCAGTCCACATTACGTTTTTTCTTTAAGCCACTTCCTTCTTTCAGTTCCTTTTTAATAAAAGGCCTAAATCTGCCTTTAATTCTTCATATTTCCTGCATCATTTTATTCTACCATTATTTCTTTCATCAGTGTTAGAGATGGAGTATGAAATGCCCATCATTGACTATGTATTTGAAAATAGTCCATAATTGATAATGCTGTTTGGGAGGGGAGGATATGGGAATATTAAGAAGTAGAATCTTCTTGAAGTTTATCACTGGCCCTGCTACTAAATTTTGAGGTTTGATAACATTGTCTTATTTAATTTTCTCTCTTTCTCTCTCTCTCTCTCTCTCTCTCTCTCTCTCTCTCTCTCTCTCTCTCTATTTCTGTATTTATATCTGCCTAGCTTGCTTCTTCCTTCCCAATGGTTAATCTAATTTTAATTATCCACCATGCCTTCATGCCTTTTCTGCTTACCACCAAGTGCCTACCCTGTAAATCATGAACTCTTTCCCTTACGAAAACATAAGCTGAAATAATTCCCTTGTAACATAATTGACTATTCTATCACATCATTGAGAAAGTGACTAATGCATTCAGCCACACTTCACAGGTTGCATTCCTGAATTCAGAATAAACTCTCCTCTTCTGACTTTCACAAAGTAAAACCTGTGTTTTTGTTTTTCTCTGCATCTGCCTGCACCTTCATGTCTTGACCTAATTCTAGACTTCTGTTGTTCCACTTCCCCTGCAAACTGGAATCTTGGCCTTGTCCTCCTTTATGCTCTGTTGCTCTTATTCCATTCTCATATTGCCAGGCCAACAGATGTATCTATGAAGATATTATAATTAGCGTGTCTCTTCTGCAGTGGTCCTGCTCATAACTTACAGACAGGAACTAAAGCATCAATCAAAAACAAAACAACTAAGCAAGAAGTATCCAATTTTATATTTCAGTATAAAATCTGAGTTTTCACAATTTTTTATCAAATATGATACTTAATATATAACTAAATAATAAAATTGCTGAAGGAGATTATAGATATGGTATGTTTCATGGAAGATACTGATTAGATTCTCTAAAAGTAGCAAGCAAAAATAATGACATACTTTTGACGTACAGCTGATTCACATAAATGAAGTAAAATAAAAGGATGATTGTGATTGGAATTATGGCATCTATTCCTTTAAAAAGAAAAATGTTCAATATATGGATTTTAAAAAATGTTATTCTGCAAAGAGAAGATTGATTTCACCACACATGACTGACTTGTCTAGAGCATGGAGATTTATTATCATAAGATGTTATTATTTCAGGAAATTGAAGATAAAATCAATACTTCCAAGATCATAAAATCTTGGCATGAATTGAAAACTGAAGACAGGATATTTTATTGGATAATCAGGACATATATATTTGGGAAACTATGGAGGTCATTTTACTGGTATTCCTCATTTAACTTCAAACAAAAATAAACAAGTTTTTTTTGTTGTTATGTCAGCTGAAGTTTTAAACAATGTGTAGTACTATAAATTTTTGAGTACTAACTTTTCTTTTGTAACTGTGATAAAGCAAGTTAGATAAGAAACTAATGCTGATAGCTGATCTAATAATTCTAAAACAAAATAAATCATTTTATCCAAAGAAATCAAAGGATGGCAAATTAGTTGTTCATTGTGTGAAAACTCATGTTTTTAATGTAAGTGAGCTAACTCATCTTTAAGAGCAATAGCACAGGAGAATACCATGTCATTCTTTCTTTAGTTTCGATCCTTTTAAATATTTTTTCTGCATCATGTCAAAGGTTTCCAAAACATATTTTAATCAGAATTCAATAACAAAAATTGTTTTCTCTTTTCCACTTTTTCATATGTATTCAGTCACAGTAGGTATGTGTGTGTGTGTGTGCACTATGTGAGATTGCACATATGTGCTCAGGAACACATGCACATGGTGGCTAATGTTGATAATGGGGATCGGCCTCAATCACTATTCAATCTTCTTTTTTTAGAGACATGGTCACTAATCAAGCCCAAAGCTCACTGATAGAGCTAACTTGGCATTGAGATTTCAAGTCTCATCCTTCTAAGGCTGGAATTACATGCACACAGAATCATGTGCAGGTTCTCGGCATCCAAACCTTGGTTCCTTTGTTTGCATCATAAGCACTTTAACTGCTAAGTCATAACCAAAGCCTAGACCTAAGCAATTCTAAATCATTTGTGTGTGGGGGTGTGTGTGTGTGTGTGTTTGTAAGAGGGCATTGTGTATATCTGTGGAGGCTCAAGGATGACTTTGATAATCACCCTGTATTGTGTTATGTCCTATTTGATTTGTTCTGGTGTTTTCTAGGTTCTGCCTTTCAGGCCAGAAGTGGAGTCTGCCACAATTTCTCCCTTAAATTTTTCACACACACAAAAGAAAAAAAGAAGAAAATGTGGATCTAATAAATAAATGAAGATGAGGATGTGAAAACAAGGAGACTGAAGTAATCACAGTTGAGTCTGAATTATTAGTGCTGTTAGCCCTAAGAAAATTGTTCTAGAAGTCCAGTTAAATTGGAAAAGAAAGATTAAATACATAATAATAAAAATCACTGAAAATCAGGCTTCCTTGCTCCTCATGGTACTCTATGCCTGGAGTACATGAGTTCTTGGCAGTTCTCTTGCCCCTTGTAGATTCATGTCCATCAGTTCTATTCTTTCTTTCCTCTAATAAACTCTGCTTGAATACTAAAAAAATGAAAATCTTAATTTTAAATGCAGATAAAAATCAATATGTAAGGCTATAATCAAAATATAAGGAAAAACATGCCCTGAATGTTTGTGCTTGCAATGTAAGGAAGATTATGATTATATTTAAGATTTCTTTATTATTACATGATATAAAGAATAACAGGAAAATTTCTTTGCAGACTAAAGGAAAAATAAATTCAAATTAATTTTAAACCTTGTCATTACAAAATTCTGTTAATAATATTGCCTTATCCTTTATTTTATTAACACTATAAATTTGAAACAGATGGTGAGATATTTCAGTAAAATTAATATAAATAAACATATGCATTCAAATTTATTTTGTAAGCATAAACTTTTACTACCTTAAATTTAGTAGTTAACATAAAATTGCAGTGGTAAATACATCTGAAATACTGGAAATATTTCTGTGGTAAGCTTCTACTCACATTATCTAAATATACAAGCAGTATGATATATTAATCTTTTCATTTCCTATCATTTAGTATTCTTGTTGGTTTTAAAAAATAGACATATTCTCATGAAGTAGTAGATTTCATACAGGATATACATGATCTTTTACCAAGTGTGGATGATAGAACTGGGTCAAATAATTTTAAGTGTTTTAAAATGAGCAAGTTGTCATGTTTTAAGGGGAGCTGTTTAGTTTTATTCTACAAATTATGTGTGGGTGTACTCATTTAAAGCCATTTGTGTTTACATATTTGATAGAATGATTATTTGTTGTCTTTTGTCAGCTATATAGGCTAATATAAAGGCAACAATAATACATTTATATTATTCCAGTCTAATTTTAATATGAAGAATACACATTTCTGCTAGGTTTTATGAAAACTGTTCTAATATCTTCCTGATGACACAAGCCCACGAAAAAAAGATAACCTCCACATCTTATAGCTTCAGCTGATCCTCAACATGATCTCAAGGAGTTAGTGAACATTTGAGAAAAAGGTTTTATCCAACTCAAAGCACTTACTAACACAAAATGAGTTTCTATCAAAAGATAAAGAGAAATAATAAAATACTTAAAATACCTCAATTGTATATCTATATTTTAATGATTTGATGTCAATATACAGACACTTAATTGCTTTTCCTCTCAATATTACTAGCAGCAGCAAAAGATGCTGCTATTTGTTGCACAAGGTAAGAATTATACATATTTATTTGAGTCAAAAGGGTCCATTGAGAACAAACCATTCTTTAAAAAAATTCTTTAAGGTGCTGGCTTTGGCAACATATATACTAAAATTGGAAAGGCACAGAAAAGATTAGCATGGCTCCTAAGCAAGGATGACACGCAAATCCATGAAGAGTTCTATATTGTTTTGTTTGAGATTGAGGGGGGTATAGACCTTCTATCTAAAGTAAGTTAGTATTCCAAATTTACTATAATAATGATATCCAACTCAAAACACATTAAAAACATTAAATTATAAAAATTCTTTTAGATTTTAAAAATGTTTCACTCATTTATTTATTTGTGAGAAGAAAGAGAAAGAAATGCAGCATGGGTGGAGGTCAGAGAACAACTTTCAGAATACATTTCTGTCCTTGCACCTTGTGATCTTCCAGGAATTACATTTAAACCCCAAGGTGTGAAAGGAGGTAATTTACCTGTTGAGCCATAGCTCAGACCCACATACACTGTTTTGTAAAATTCTACATTATCACTAACTCTAAATCTTCATGGGTATATCTTTTTTTCTCCCACATTCTATTTTTTTCTAATCATACAAACTCAATAAATATCGCTCTCCTCCCCTTTCCCCTTCCCCTCCCCAGTCCTCCCTCATTGCACTCTCCCTCTTTCCCCCCTTCTTTCCACCACCCCTCCTTCCCCCTCTCCCAGTGCCTACCCTTCCTTCCTCCAATCCCTCACTGGAGCATACCAGTGAGGGTTCAGTTCTCAGTGGCATAGCTCCAGCCATTTCTTGGGCTCCTAATTAATATGGGAACTCTATTATGACTCTATTATTAAACTCTATTTAATCCCTTGCCTCTAAGAATGCTACTGCCTTCTCCCTGTGATCCATGCTAGATTTGAGGGGGGGGGGGAGATCATTGACATATCAACCATTGTGCAAGTCAAGCAAAGTCCAATTCTGGAAGCTGCAGCCCTACCATGTTAGAGTATCTCGCATATTTTTGATCCTTCCCATCTTTAGGCTCTTACAATCTAACAATCTTACCACCTCCTCTTCACCAAGGTTCCCTGAGCTTTAGGATGGGGAGAAATTTGGCTTGTCTGATTCCAGGTGACTAATGTAGGGTTTTTGATAAATTATGGTTTGTTGTTGTTGTTTTTAGTTTTGTTTTTCCTGTACTGCCCTTGGAACATTTTGATTAGTATGGAAGGTCACCTCCTAACCCAAGATAAAAGACTGTTTAAATGAAGATCTTAATATAAGGGGAGACTCAAAAGTAGATGGAAGAATAGGAGTAGGACACAGCAGGGGTGTTGGGGGGTCTCATTTGCCAGTGTTTACCATCTATCTTCCAGTTCCTATATCCTCCCTGATTGTGAGATCAAACCTGTTCAGTCTCGAGTGACCAGGAAGGGAAGTGAGAGTGAGCTGTACCACATGTCTCACTACTTACATGCAATACTTGACCATGGCCTATTTTCTCTACTGAAGTGTGATCCCCTTTCTCCTTTCTTTTGAGGTCCTCTTTCCTCTTCCCTCCTGTTTATAATCCTTTGTGATTACAGTGGATACCACAGAAATTTACCTTTGAATATGACATTAAATGAATTTGGAACTAGGATTCACTTATTAGAGGGTAAATATGGTATTTAACTTTCTGTTTCTGGGATAGTTCACTCAATATAATTTTTTCTAATTCCATCCATTTCCAGGCAATTTCATTAATTCTTCCTTTTTGATGGCTGAGTAGTATTACATTTTATAAGTGTACTACATTTTAATTATTCATTTGTCAACTGTTGGGCATTAGGGTTGATTTCATGACTTTGCTATATTGTAAATAGTGCTGCTATGAACATGGTTGTGCTCATGTCACTATAGTAAATTTCTATATTATGGCGGATTATTCCGAGAAGTGGTATAGCAGGGACATATGACATTTCAATCTTTAACTTTTTTGGAAATCGTTACTCTGATCGTCAGAGTGGTTGTATAAGCCTGCATTCCCACCAGCAATGTATGAGAGTTCCCTTCTCTCCACATCCTCTCCAGTATTCATGTGTTGTTTTTACTGTGGATTTTTGCCATCCTGACTGGGGTGAAATGATATCTTGGGGTAGTTTTGATTTGCGTTTGCCTGTACTATTATAGTTCTGTTTAGGAGTTGTTGGTCTAGCCCACTCAGGTGAATGGAGTTCCCTACCCTCAAGTAGGGTTTTTATAGTCTCTGGGATAACATTAGGTCCTCGATCCATTTGGAATTAATTTTTGTGCATGGTGACAAGTAAGGGTCTAGTTTTAATCTTCTATATGTGGATATCCAGTTTTGAAAGTACCATTTGTTGAACACGCTCTTCTTTTTCCAATGAATTTTTTTGGCCCCTTTATCAGAGGTCAAATGGCTATACTTGTTGGGCTTAAATCTGGTTCTTCAATTCTTATCCATTGATCTACATGTCTGTTTTGGAGCCAGTACCAGGCTGTTTTTATTAGTATACATTAGTAGTATAGATTAAGATTTGATATGGTAATACTTCTAGCTGTGTTTTTGTTACTCAGGATTGTTTTTGCTATTCTGGGTGTTTTGTGCTTCCATATGAATTTTGAGATTGTTTGCTCAATTTCTTTAAAGAATTTCTTTGGGATTTTGATTGGTATAGCATTGAATCTGAATTGCTTTTGGGAAGGTGGAAAACCCTCCAATGCTCCTGTACTGGCAGAATTCACATTATAAATATGACCATTCGTTGTAAATCTTTATTGTCAACATCTTCCTTTTTTGTATATGAAATAAATTTTAGTGGACATATAGAAAGAAGAACCAACATTGTATATTTATAAAAGAAAAAAATATGAAGTCTGAAGCACGTAGCTTTCCTTATTAAATTATGCCTGAAGAATGGGAATTCTGTCAGATTACCACAGAACTAACAGCCAATCATAGTCTTTTAAAACTCTAATGGTAAAGTTGCAGAAAACTCTTCAGCACTGCACAGTTTCCTTTCACTGCCAAACTCATCAAAGAATATCTAAGACAAAAAAATCATTTGCTTAGATTAAGTTGTTTAAGTGACTGAAATACACCTAAATTGCAAAATATTTTAAAGAAATTTGCAAAGATCTCTTAGGGTACCAACTTACATATCTATAAATACTTAGCTCTACTGGAGTTTGTAATTCAAGGACATATTTTGCCTCTGAAAGGAGTTACAGTACAGAGACTCAATTTACTGTGTTCTTTGAATCAGTTGTTTTTAAAGTAATTGTATGAATACTTTGGCTAAATCATCAAATCTTGAGCAAGAGATATATTGAAGAGAGTTATCTTCATGATTTTTTGATGGCTTGCCTGTCTGCAGGTAACATTTCTGATAGAGGGAACTAGCAACTAACATTCAATGATCCAAAGAAACTATTACCAGACAGAATTTACAGCCCAGATGTACCACAATGTATGAACTTTTGTTGAACTCCACCCAAAGCAATAGAAGCACCTACTCTTTATATTTCTTCTTTATTGTACACTTGTAGTTGCCATAGGATCAGGCTCCATGCTGTACAATACCATGTCATTAAAAAAAGAATTCATCTAGGCAATTGAAACCTGACACACTTATGTGTAATGTTCATGTCTAACTATAGTATGTGATTGATTGGTGGACATAAATATTGTACCACTTTTGGACCATGAAAGAAATAACAAATAAACCTCATTTATAGACATTGGTTTGGTCAATAGTTGTTATTATCTACTATGCTGATTAAAAGTAATAATAGTATTTTCTACATCCTGAGGCAAGTCTGCATCCAGGAATAGAAAATAATGTCACCACTAGACAAATATCTAGTTAGAACAGAACAATGACTATTATTTTTCTGTTTTCAGAAGATGATACCACAAATATACAAAGGAAAATTGCAACATTACATTTAAGTTTTACCAGAGAATCCAGTATATCATTGCTCATCCATGGAAGTCCTTTTACATCTTGCTTTTTTAATTGCACATTTTTGGCAATGGGGACTAAATCAGTGCTTCAATGGTGCTTGAATTGCACTGATTATTTTATGCCTTTTAATCTGTGAGTACATTGTATGTACTAATGAGATTAAATAATCCACTTTTTATTCCAGCTCCATCAAATGTATTTTATCAATATTTTTATCAGTTTTAAATCAATCCAAAATATAAATACCAGTCTAGATATAAATATGCTGCCACATGTATGCTGTGGACTATGAGACAATTTGAAAAACACACTCGCTTTCCAAAACAAATTACAAAGTGACTGGTGATTGAAGAACAGAGAGTATTCTACAGATTTTTTCATAGAAGGGACAAGTACACAAAGAAATGCATTAAAGAAGCATGTCACTTGAAGCCCTCAGATACCTAAATTGGAAACTTGGGCAGTTTGGGACAGCCAGTGTATTGTTTAGAAACACCTCTCAATTTTACAGGAACCCAACTTGCTTTCAAATTATAGCCCTAAGTAGCAACATCATCCATCTCATAATTTACTGGAACTTTTAAATGTTTTCTTTCTGGAAAAATACTTGTTACACAGCTAAATATAGTGTGCATCCTTCTGCACTTAATCTGTCAAAATTTTTGACTATAGGATAAATATTGAATACCTATAGATCTGAAAGAAGGATTAGGAAAGAAGCATTATTGGAAGGAAGGTGATTTTCTTTCCTTTGAGTCTCAAGCATGCTACCTAAGACCCTCATGATGTGTAGATTATTATGTCCACCAGGTTCTGATATTTTTGTCTTTCTTAATTGCCTTGGAGGAAAGGAGCATTCCTGTAATGTGGAAAATGCTTTATAACATATAGTTGAATTATGTAACACACTATACCAAATGTTTATGAAAAGATGCATTGCTTCAAAGTTATCAACTACTGCTCTTCCTAAATAGGAATATTAAAAATAACTATCAAGATTATCATATAAATATGTACACAATTTACAAATAACCATACAGAAAAATGAATCTGTGGTCTACCTTTATCTACAGAGACATAAAAGAAGACAAACAGTTCTCAAAAGCTGTGAAAGACACACATTGTATTATCCAATTTGAGCATTTACTAGTGTCCCTGTACTTTACTTGTAAAATGCGAAAATTTTTTCCAGTTTGAACATGTAGAAAATTCACTTAGGTATATGGGACACAGTAACCGAACCAGTGAAATCACCACAAATCCATGGAGGAAATGCAAGCTCAACTAGATTTCACATGAAAAATTGGTAAGGGAGACAAATGTTTAAGCAGTAGGCTAAAAAAATAAGGTTCAATGCAAAAAATGCTCTTCCATGGGGAGAGAGTCCTGAAAAAGAAAATGCAGAGACAAGAGAGGCAGAAAAAGAGAGTTTGAATAATTTGGGCCAGACATTATGAGAATAGATTGTTCCTATGCACTGCAGACATGAAGAGGAAAAAAGAAAAAACTCATAAAATGTCACTGGCAAAGGGATTAGCCCTGTTCGCAACAAAAAAGTAGGTTTCCTGAGGGTTTGCTCCAGGCAAAACTGAGAAATAGAAGGAGAAGCCAATGAACAGAGTGGGAAAATTCTTGGACTGAAAGTTTGATTTTATCGAATTTCTGAACAAAATGGCAATGTAAATTCCTGTCTCCTCATTTTCCTGTATTTTAGTTTGATTATCTAGAAAGTATCTCTGAATCTCCTCAGAAGTAATTGCAAGAAACCTGTAATTTTGAGTCTGTCTTCTTTGGATTTCAACCCACCCACATGGCACTTTCTACCACATGTGAGTAAGAGAACAACCTTTTCTAATTTCATGGTATCAGCGATTTGGTATTTCGTTACCTAAGGGCTGCACAGAATCACTCATGGCATCGTGTAACCCCTAATTTCCAGTATGACTCATGATCTGGAAACAATCTTGCCTGATGTTCCTCCACAAAACTAACATCCCATGCCACAGTGAAGTAGAAAGTTAGTTGGGTCATTGTATTTCAGTGCTGCCTGTATTCAGGAAAGGGACCAGTGTATGCAAGTGATAAAGTTGAATTAAGTTGGCACTTTCAGAAACCATCCAATGACATACCAATTATTTTCTTCATATTCAAAATGAATATTTTACTTTGAAATTCAAGCTCAAAGAAAGTAATGCTAATTGCTAAAATTGAAGGAAATATTTCTATGCAGTTCACTCTTTATAGTTTAGCTCAAATTTTGCTCTATTCGTTTGGAGGAGAAATCATTTATTTCAGTCCTCATGTCTCACAGCACCCTTCAAATTTATTCATTTCTTTCCAGTGTCTTCTATATTCAAATGTTTTGCCTATTATATTCTCATCCCAGGAAAAAAAACATTTTAACATGTTCATATAATCCCAAATATGACAGCACATGGGTTTATTTTAAAGGTTACAAAAGTGCAGGAAATTCTCCTCCTTTAATTCCAAAGCAAAGGTTACAGGACCAAAAATAAATTAATCTCATAAGCCATGTACCAAAGAAGGAGCAAAGGAACCTCTTGCTGCAATTGGCAATCTTGGCTTAACTGAGATCCCCTCCAAGTCCAAAACAGTGAATCTGTCGCCATTAGTACTTTTTTTATTATTATTTTTTCAACTGTGTGCATATGCGTGTGTATGTGCCCGCGCGCATGTGTGTGTGTGTTTGTGTGTGTGTGTGTAGAACCATGGACGAATTCGCGAACCACCATGGACGCCTCCACCTCCTTCTGCCCCGGGATTCACAGTTTCCGCCCTACCAGGACCAGAAGCGCAGGCTGCCCCCGCTTCCGCCTGGCGTCTATACGTGGGATCTGGGATCCGAACTCAAGACCTTCCGCCTGCAAGGCGGAGGCTTAACCTCTGAGCCACCTCTCCAGCCCCGCAATTAGTGATTTTAACCACTTGATTGAATCTTTCTTTCATGATTTAGCCATTCTTTTCAATATTCTGGCACAAACACAAAAATTCATCACAATGTACACATATAAATCTTGTTGATTTTATTGTAATATATCAAAAACATAACTACAACACTACCTTCACATACCCTTAGACCATTGCTCCACATTCTTCCTTCCCATGCTTCTAAGCATATAAAAAAGCAAGGTTAATGATCTGCCTAAATCTATACACCTCCATATTATGCAGAAGTAAAGTTGTTACTGAGATGGACTGCATATCAGAATTCCTAAAGGCAAATTCTCAGTAATAACACTCCTCAGGGAGTTTATGTCATGGACTGGGCAGAGAGAGACTTTTAGTTTATCAGGTTCCAATCTAAGGTTATATCCTTAAAATAGATGCTCAACTAAACAGAGAATGATTCTTTGTGCTCTTGCATTGAGAAGATGTTGGATATGATCTACACCCATGTAGCTTCCTACAGATTAGATTAAGAAGGACTGTCGCAACAGTTTTCCTGTACTAGTGTAATCAGACTGAGTACTGAGGTCTTAAGTAAGTGATCTAAGAAGTATTATAGGACCCATTAATGGTGAAAATGAAGTAGAAGGCTATACTTACCCTCCCAATTCACACTATTCCTCAAACTGAATGGGAATCAGGATTGCCAAGGCTTCACATATTCCATGTGAGAGAATGGGTGGATAATACATCATTGACCAAATTTATTCCTTAGCTCTAGTTTGCACAGAAGGAGACTCACCTGTGTCTATTCTGGACAATATTTTTATAAGATAGAAAAAAAATATTTATATACTGGGAAAGAGGAGATAAAAGTCTTCCAGGATTATGCCTATACTTGAACAATTAGGTTCCACTAAAATCAACTCTCTACATACAGTTTCTCAAATTCCAGAATCTAGTTGTCATACAAATCAACCAGACTGTGCTCCTAATTCTTTGAATTCTCCTCAAAGGTGCTACTTGAAAATGACTGCCCAAAATTGCACACAAGTTATTTAAGCTCTGTCTCTACTTTTTCAAGAAGCAAAGTTACAAAAGCTCAATGACATTTTAAACACATTAAACTATTATAATAAACAATAAAGTAAACATGTATATTATCTAAATATAAAAATAAATATAAGTGAGTACAAATATATAATGAAAATTACATAATATATAATAAATAAATAGTAATAAGACTATTCAAACAATAAAAACATAGAACTTGATATGATAGTTTCATGCCTATAATTTCAGCAGTTGGGGGTTGAGGAAGGAGGATTTCAAGCTAAAAGCAAGCTTAGGTTAAACAGTGGGTTGAGTTGGAGGAAATAGCTAAACAGCAAAACTCAATCTCATGAAGAAAAACAATATGAACAGTCATCTTCATTTCTAATTTACAATGTAGTTTTAGGTCAAAATATCAAACAGGCCAATCTATTAAAATGCCATCTTTAAGATAAAGCATTAAACTCAAATATTAAATATATACTCATTTCAAATCTTAATGGATCTATCAAATATTTTATTTACAAAATGGACAAAAATTGGGAGCCATTGGTGAAAAATTTAAATTCAGATGCATTAGTAAAATTTATTTGAGAATGCATAGGTGATATAGAAATGAAATTATCTAGACAATTTCAATAAAGTAACCAATGTTTTTGATAATGTCAATAAATCATGTGGTACTCAGATTTCTGTCATTGTGACAAATAGAAACCCAACTTACTAGGAGAAAATGTTTGACTTATGTTTATGTTTTCGATGTTTATTTATTCTATCAAGTTTTGTTTTGGGAGTCATTATGGGGCATGTTCTAGAAAATAGCTACTCACATCACTCTGGCCAGGATGTGGATACTGGGCAAAAGCAGTGACTGATATTCCCTCTGGGGCACATTCAATAATTTAATTTCCTTCTGCTAAAGTCCAAATTCCAAAGGTTTTACCACCTTCTAAAATTGCACATGTTGGGATCAATTATTCAAACTAGGACATTCAGGGACATTTAAAATTCCCAAATGATTAAATATCTCAAATTGTCTGTTTAAGTATTTTACTCTTAAAAATAAATAAATATATCTGTCTAATATTCTTGGAATTGCACTAGCAAAGTGAATCCTCAAACCAAAACCAACTTAAACTTGATAATTCTAATCAAAATATAGGAAAACATGCAAATCTAAGAATAAAAATAATGCATTAGAAATTTTGAATTAGGAAATAACAATGATTTTCCTATCGCTCATGAAAAGAAAATATCAAAGTTTATTTTAAAATATTAAAATTAAAACTCTTCATGTTTGCTGATAAAATCATAATCAGGCAGCTTAAGGTAATAAGAGATTCATTCTCTTATAAGAGTCCCGTTACAGTTGCTTGTCCAGCTCGGCAGGAGACCTCACACAAAATCCACAAGGCAGAGAACTAGCTACATTATATCCATGTAACATCTGAGAGAGGGAAAATCCTTACTTGCCAGACCAGAATTTCTGGTCAAATATACACAAGAATGCCTCATCTCCTTTGCAAACAGTTCTCTTCATTTTCTGCCCAGGGACTAGTCCTACCTTCCATGGACTGGGCATTCCTCATCCACTAGACAGTCTCCTGCAGGTTTGCCCTAATGTTAACTCAACTACAAATTCTCTACAATTGTGCCCATATGTAAGCTCTCAATCATCAAGTTGACACCTATAACTAACTAAGACATTTCAACCCTTGTCAACTTGATAAAAAAAATCACTTTTTGACTGTAACTTTCAATTCTTGTCCCTACAGTTTTTAAATTTATCTTATAAATATATTAATTCTTAATATCTGAAATCTTGCAACTGAAAGATCCTGTCAAATCAAGTTAAATACTTTAGCACCAGTAAAACAAATGGAACCATCATGCATTCATAGGGCCAATTAGATAAGCAAGAGGGAACCATGGGGTCCATAGAGGCATGCAGGCAGGAGGGTGGGAAGGAGTGGGAGGGATGAGAAAAGGAAGGAAAAGAATGGGAGGGGGGGAATGGAGGGAAGTAGGGATGAATACTCAGTATTTCTGTAAAACTACAAAAATAAAAATGCTGTTTTATAAAGCTGACAAAGTATACAGGACCTGATTATAAAAAAAATATTTTTTTCCAATTGACATATGAAATAACTATTCAGAAATGCATGAGTGCTATTGTATGAGCAAAAGATCAAAGAATTGTGACAGGTCACATGCCTTCCCTTATATTTGAAACTGAGACTTTGTACATGTCTTAACATATATGATTGACATGAGAAAGAAGTAGGGCATTGTATATATATATAGTGTGGAGATGAGGAGATAGGAATGGTGGGGAATAAATTGAAGTTCATGCACACGACTGAAAGTGATTTTATGAAACCGAGCATTTTGTAAAATGTACAAACATTAATAAAATTTTAAAACAATGAAAAAATTATAGTAAAGCCATATTATGTATTATACAAACATTAGTATTAAATTATTTGTATAATTGGTTAAAGAATAAAAATAAATGAATAAACGAAATGATAAAACCAAAAAACTGGAAGCATTGTGACCCAATAAGAAAATATCAAGTTAATACTAACATCCGCCAATCAAATATTGTATCCTATAGCTCATGTCCTTTTTCTGTTGTTCATCACAAATCATGGTGACTCAAAGATTCTGGAAAATCCCAGTCCCTCTTTGCAGCTTAAAGTTATAGAATCAGTTTCTCTGGACCAGGTCAATTCTGCATTTACACCTATCATCAACAGAAATCCCATGTATGTAGCTCTCCTTGACAATCTTCCCAATTAGTTCCGCTCTAACAACTTTTCCGTGGCAAGCCAGGCTTTTAACTCTACAGCACAAAATGTTTTTCTTGGGCCTCTCTACAGGCTTCCTGACACATACTGCCTGGCTTCTGCTATTCTCTGAAACTCTAGAGGAAAGATCCATAATCTCTTCTCTTTTGCATCTTTGATGCTTCTAAAACCAGAACCACATGGATGACATTGCCAAAGTCTGCTATAACCTCAAGGTGGAGATTGGCTCCCTGGAATGACAGCTGATTGGTTTTCCTGTGCTAAATCAAGGACGAACATAGTATATACATTTCTTCCACCATCCCAGAACAAAACACAAGATGTTCTTCAATCATGCTTATTTCTCTGACAGCAGCAGCTATTGTGTTCTCTGCCTTTTCCTCATCCAAAGCTTCAAGGCTACCAACACCACACTTCTGTATAAAAAAAAAAAGTCTATCATCTTCAACTTTAACAAAGTCCTTGTTCTTTTCATCGCAAATAATCCATAACCCTCTCAGCACATCTGTTCTCCGAATGAGCCGTTAAACTCTGTATAACAGTATTTGTAATCCAAAGTCCCCACATCTTCAAACATTTTAAACTTCATCCAACAAAACTGTCCAAAACCAGATATAACCAGATTTATCAGCAACATCCCTACTTCTCTGGTACCAAATTCTGTAAAGTTTGCCTTCATTTTTGTAATGAAATTTGACAAAACTGCTTAAGGGAATAAGGGTTTTTTTTTTCTTCTTATCATAGTTCAATTACAGTTATTTGTCCAACTTGGCAGGAGTGCTCACACCAAATACACAGGGCCAAGGGAACTGGCTACACTATATCCATGTAACACCTGAGAGAAGGAAAAAGTCTTACTTGGCAGACCAGCATGCCTGGTCAAGTACACAGAAGAATGCCCCCTTTTCAAAAAGGTCCCTTCATTTTATTCAGCTGCCTAGGGACTAGTCCCACCCACTAAGGGCTGGGCCTTCCCTATCCACTAGACAATCTCCTGCAGGTTTGCTCTGGGCTTGACTCAACTACTAATTCTCTACAAAAATGTCCAGAGCTCAAACCCTCAATTGTCAAGTTGACACCTGTATTTGTGACAAGTGGGGAGGGTGGAAAAAGAGAGGGAGAGTGAGGAGGGGATTGGGTTAAGGACATAAACCATTTTGCTTCTGTGTGAAAAGCTCTCAATAAAAATGTGAAATAAAAACCTACAGATTTTCATTCAATGAACTCTCAAAAATTAAATGCCCCCTGCCTTTATTAGTAAATCCTATGAAATTGATGAGTTTATCTAAAAAGATGAAAGCATGTCCAAGCAATAATAAATGAAAGCAAGGGTTTGTTATACAAATTTAAAAAAGAAATTAGAAAATACAAATAAGCCAAAATAAAACCACTTGTTCCCTTTAGTTGTTTGGTCTTGAATTTATTGGCAACTTCCATCAATTTTTGTGCCCATCATTTTCAGTCCTTCATTTTCTCCTTTCTTGATCACACCTCTGTTTAACAAGGATATAATGAAGAAGACACATAGACTGCCCCTCCATTCTCTAACATCCCACAGTCTGTCAAATTTCCTCTCAAAGACACTTCAAATTTTAATATCTAAACCAAGCCCACTGTACTATTCTACCTCAGACCTCTTTGACAATATTGGACATTTGGATCAGTTCTTCTTGCTGTGAATAAAGTCACAATTTCTAATTTGCAGCCAGAAAATTTGCAATCCCTCCATTCTATATAATCAACCCCCAAATACCACGGACCTTGTTTATTTCATCCCACCCACTCTATTCCATCTGTACTACTGGCCCAATTCAAATTAGTACCAGTGGCCTCACGCTGATTAGTGGCTTTCACTCCTCCTCTCCAATGTACTTTGCAGGAATAGGCAATACTATGCTCAAAGATTGGCCTGTTCTCTGAAAGATGACATAGTCTTTGACCTTTGATCTTTTATTTTTTTATTGTATGGGGAGAACTTTTCCCACTACAGGTCCCTCTGTTACACTGAAGACAAAGTCGTTCTTTCTACTACTTCCTCACAAAGTGCTGTTGGGACAAATAACTCCCATTGGTTCTGTTTAAATGTCCTTTCCAATTCTTTCTCCAGCTAAGCCATATTTATTCATCTTAGCTCAGTTCAACATAGCATTCTCAAAGAAGACTTTCCTTAGCTGTTGATCAGATGCCTGTATCACAGACTCAGGGTTTACCTACTCATTTACCCCTTTAATAATTTTCCATGATGTTTATTTGATTATCATCTGAAACTCCATGAAGGAATGAATGGTGCCCAGTTTTTCTTGCTATTTATTTCCCAGCTTTTAAATAAATTAGATGCTCAAGAAAAACTTAAATGGTTGATTAAAATTTATTTTATATAATAATCCACGTACCCCAAATAGAGAACTGAGCAAGTCCAAGACTCACTTGACCCAAGAGCAACTGTTCCCCACAGAGATATATCTTTAATGGCAGATCATTTTCAAACAGCAAGATGTCCCATAGAAGTTTTCCTGATTAAATGTTGCAATGCAATGTATACATCTTGTATAGAATTGAATCCAAGTAGAATTTATTGAGTCCAATCTGGGTATGAATTATAATAAGCATAAGAATAAAGTGTAGCAAATTTCAAGTCTCAGCAGATTGGTTAAAATGATTGTGTGATTCTAGTTTAGAGATTGAATTACTATCAGAATCCCCATCCATATGGCTCTTTCATTTGATTTATTCAAGTGATTTGCAGTATCTCATCTTGATCCTGTCAAACACACAGTGTATGAAATAATCTCAGTTTCTATTATGACTTTTGTGACAGATTGATTGAAATCACTTGAATAGGTCTTCTGGGAACATTTAGAATTTCAGCACTTCATGGAGGCTCCTAACTTAAATTTATAGAGCAGATATACTGATAAAAGTGAAATTTGTCAGTATTTACTAACAGCTTAGCAGCTAGGAAATTATTTTCCAAAGAAATGAACTTAATTACCATTTAACTAGCCATTTATTTTACACACATTCATAGATTAGAAAACCTGAAAATATCATATTCTTTTTGTCAAATATATTGAAATTCTCAACAAGATAAACCAGTCAAAAAGAAATTAAAACAGGGGGCTAGAGAGGTGGCTCAGGGGTTAAGCCTCCGCCTTGCTAGGCGGAAGGTCCTGAGTTCGGATCCCAGATCCCACGTATAGATGCCAGGCGGAAGCGGGGGCGGCCTGCGCTTCTGGTCCTGGTAGGGCGGAGCCTGTGAATCCCGGGGCAGAAGGAGGTGGAGGCGTCCATGGTGGTTCGCGAATTCGTCCGTGGTTCTACACACACACAGACTCACACACACACACGCACGCGCGCACATACACACACATATGCACACAGTTGAATAAATAATAATAATAAAAAATTTAAAAAAAAGAAATTAAAACAGAAAGTCTCATTGCTGCAGCCAACGTTGCTACAGACAACTGAGCCATCCATACAAAGGTGTGCCATAAACAAACAGTTCCTGATCTTGACACAGGAAAGACCCACCTAGGAAGAATGACTCTTGGGCTCATAATTCATAAATAATAGGGAAATAACTGAGAGCTAATCAGGGCAATAGAAACAAATTTTAAAATTAACTCGTATGTCTGATATTGGAAATGATTGAGAGTTAAGTCTTTCAAAATTAATGGAGGTCTGAATATATTCTCTTAAGGCCACAGATGACTTTCGACAAAGAATTTTTTTCTTCTTAATTAATATTTCCTCTTTAAATTAATGGTAGAATTTTGAAGTGTAGGAGAACGTTCCCTTTGTATACACAGTCTGCATCATCATTCTTAAGTTGTGATGCTTTTAATACTACAATGTTCTCAGGCAAACGTAAGGAGAAAGAGAAATGTACAAAGCTACTGAAGGACTATGATTCATTTCACAATGCATGTGTGACACCTTACCTCTTTCTGAATTCCACTATTATGCATCTAAAAAGTTACTTCCTTTATTATTTTAATACTTTAAATTGTTATTGACATAAAACAGATATATATATTCAGTTAGATCATTGGATCATCATAATTTAGGTACTTAAAAAGTATTTGTCTAACTAGACCCACGAAAGGAGAAGAAGGAAGATGGAATGAGAGGGGGAGGAAAGAGAGGGAAAAAGGGAGGGGGAAATGTAGTTATATTTGTTAATGATGAGTTTGTTTTAGATAGAAAGAAGTATTTCTTGGCTCAGATCTTACATTGCCTTTGATAAAGCTTATCTTCTTCATCATTACCTTTTTTTCTGGGCTACAAATCAGATCTGTACCTGTGTAAGTTCCATTTATGGACTTTCCTTCTTCTCTTTTTGTGGTAATACTCTGAATGGATTACAAGAACTTTCTGAGTTAAAGACAGACAGGTTTCACTTTTCCAATTTTATTTTTATCATTATAATTTCTGTTGTATTATTTCCTTTTTGTTTCTATATGAATTTTTATTTGCTGGTTCTCGAATCAAAATGTTGATGTTTTCATGATGGTTTTCATGATCTTATCATTGAAAAAGGAAAAAATATGCTCAGTTTGATCATTGGGCCATTATGATTTAGGTACTTAAAAAGTGTTTGTCTGACTAGATCCACCGTCATTGCAATGAGAATACAGAACAATTTGAGTGTATTGTCACAGATATTATATCTCTATTATATAAATATTTTTCACTTTCTTTGGAAAGGATTACTTTTACCTGTCTTCTGTAAGATTAATTTATTATATTTTTAATCCTCTGATTAACAGGAGTTTTACATTTCCAATGATCCGATAAAAACTTGGGAAAAGAAAAGTGATTTGCTTAAATCTTTATCCTGATGTTTCTAAATGTTACTTTTGGAACTATTTTATAAGGTTCATCAGTTCATGTATGCATTTGAATTATTAAGCATTGATGCATACTGAATCTCACTTTTTTCAGAATGGACTACTATAAAATTAAAAGCTCTGAAATTTAGAAGACCACATATGTCACCACAGGATCTTCTGAATTTACTTTTAAGTTTGTAAAAGTTTATTATACTCTTGCTAAGAGACCTGGAATTTTAAGGTGACTTCTTCATTTACTTTTGAGATCTTATTTCCTAAATGTCAGATTCTATTCTTGCTGGGTTCCTTACTGAATATGTACACTAAGCAAGGGCATTCATGCTTTTATCAGTTAATTCACATCAGTTTTGTGTGCATGGAATGGAAGGATGTGCTTTTTGTTAATATAATGAATAGTTTCACATTCACAACAGGAAATGAATTAATGAGTATTCCCCAAGGGTGAAAATGAGGTGCAATTTTTCTGTACCTATAAAGCAGCTGCTAACAGCTCTTGCTGACTTGCAAATCATTAGTGAATGCTTCAGCACATCTTTTTACTTGTTGACATTGTGCAAAGTCAGCTCTTGGATTGCCTATAATTGCTAGGTATATGATTTATTTTTTTAATTTCATTATACAAAAGTATGGTCAATAATATGATTAGTAAAATATGTTTTTCTGGTACTATTGCAAAGTATATGTTATTTTAAGATCTTAATGAGATATAAAAATGCATGGCAAATATAATGATTTTGAATAAACACCAGTGATCTTTACATTATCAGATGATCACATCCATAGGGTATACCTAGACAAGGGATAGCTAACCATTTGAGCATCTGAGAGGCCTAATGCTTTTTTCCTGAAATCCTATGAATTTCATTACCTGTAGATCTCTTTCAGCTTCCAGCTGCATGTCTGTTTGCATGATTTTATGATTTTTTGGCATAATTTTATGAGGTGCACATCCTACTCCAAATGATAGTCTATAAGTACTGCAGTGAATGAGACACTCAGAAGTAAAGCTACTTGGCAGATTTAAGGTGAAAACAAAGGGGACAATAGAGAACAGAAGCAGATCATCTATATTGGCTTGTATATGGACTAGTGTTTGGACTAGCAAATTCCATTTGAAATTCCCAAACATAAAAATGGGAAAGAGGAGTGTAGGCTATCTATCCATAGTGTTTCCCAATCTAGGTATTAAGTCAATCAAATAGAAGACCTCAGTTTCATCCAAAGTGACATACAGTGTGGCAATAGCCCATCCAAAAGTACTGATGAGAAAATATTGTCCTTGTGCAAATCAAATACACAAAACAAAATGTTACGAAATAACATTATAAATTATGCAAACAACATATGGGCCTTCAAGCTAGAAAATCTGAGTTTATCACTATATCAAGAAACTGGACTCTCCAATCTTGAATTTAGACTCTGATAATGGTTATCATTGTATTGAAATTTCAGCTTATACTGAAGAGATACTGTAATAAATGTCTGTGGAATCTATCAGGCACTACAAAGGAAGTAATTAGAGATTTAAAAGAAGAAAAATTAAAAAATAATTATCTATTTTTGTTTTGGCTAATTCAGGACTGAGTACATGCTTCAGAGATAACACAAAGCTGTTTCCTGCCCTGTTCAACATCATGATTTCCTAGACTTAGGAATCCATGCAATTTCACATGATTGGCAACATAAATTCTATTATTTACTTTTTATTTTATATTTCAACAAGGGAGATTTGGCTTTTTATAAAAGATTAAAATATTTAAGTAAAAATTTAACCCTAATATTCATTCTTAGTATTATATATTTATTCATAATTATCTACATCATCATTGAGTCCCTCATAGCAAATGTCTCTTATTTCTGACTCATTGCAATTATTTATTTAAGTAAATATTTAAGAATATTTAAGCTATGTACCTTTCATCATGATTGTCTTTATCTATGAAGTTTTGCAACAGTAGTGCCAGTCTGAAGTTAGTGAGAGAACACAAGTCCAATTCTCTGAGCACTAGAAGAGATAGATAGTGCAAATGTATGACCAATATGAAAACTTCATACCACCCACATTAGTGTTAATCTTGATCAAAATGCAAATCCTACTCCAAATCTCATGAATTACACAAATTTCTGCTCTGAATATGAAGAACCAAGAAAGTGAAGAAAGACCAAATTTAGCACTTAACCTACCATCTGCAGTAGCTTAATGTTCCTTGAGAGTTTGGGTGAAGTATATTATTGTATATAAAACCAGGGTGACTTAAAGTACTTCATAGTCAGAACTGCCTTTGTGAGAGTTTCACTTCAAATTCTTTATGGCAGATAGAGGATGCTGGAGCCAACCAGCACCAAGTGATCTTCCCACAAGAAAAGTCAGTGCCTCTTCCTGCTCTGAAATCCCTCCCATCAAAATAAAAAATATGCCATCTATGAAAAAGTTTGGCACAGAAACTTTATATAAGAATGTCCTATTTTACAGTTCATTGAGGCAAGTACTATGTGATTTTCAAGGTTCAGCTTCCACAACACTCCTGTATGCATATTTCTTCAATGGTGACATTGTGTCCCTTGCTAGCTGAGGTATCACTAATGTGAAAAACAGGGACAGATTTAGAAAGTCAGCACTAAATGTGTATTTGCTAATAGGAATGAGGCGATTCTTTATACAGTACCAAAGAGTTAGTTGACACTGAACTAACATTTAGTTTGTCACCAGTTACATACAGCAAAACATTCCTTATTTTAGGCACAGCAATGTTTCTGTTATTTTTACAGTGCATTTATAATGTACCAGCATTATAGGTTCTTTGTGTGTTGCTTCCTTTAAACTTAGTGATATCATCACATGCATGTTAAAGAGAGAACAAAAGATACTGAAACAAAGTAGAAAGTTGCCTGAGGTTTTGCAGTTCGGGGGGTTTACTGTCACACAGAGCCCATTTTACAGTCATCCCATCACACCATACTGCAGTCTACACCTCTTTTGTCTTTCTAACTTTTATTCTTTGATAATTTCTTACATGAATACAATTAATTTTTTGCCTGTTTCATGCCCCATCCAATCTGTCCCTTTTCTACTGCAAACCTTCCCATTCCTAATCAGTCTCCCTTTTACTTTGATGTCTTTTGCATGAATGGCTCCCTGAGTTTCATATATATTATATGCATGTGTCTGAGGTCTTGTTGGAGCACGGATGATATGTCACTGGACAAACATACCTCTGAACAACAGAGTTTCCATTACCTCTTCTTGTATTAACCTTCAGTAATCTCTTGGGGGAACTATTGTGATTCTTAAGGTCTTACCCCTTCCATGGTGAAAGGTTAATAATAGACTAAATACTGTGCAGATCTTGTGGAAGTACACACAGTTACAGTCAGATCATGGGTGCAGCAGCCTTGTCATGTCCAGAAGTTATTGCCTGGAGGCACATTCCCTCTTACTCTTACATTCTTATTTATTCTCTTACAGATTCCATCTTGAATTTTGAAGTAGGTGGCAATTTAGATATCCCATTTATAAATGACCAGTTCACAATCACTTATTATCTGCACCTTAGCCAGTTTTAACTCTCCATTGTCTTGCACATCTTCCATTGCAAAAAGGAATCTTTTAGTTGAAGACAGTCTCCATCAATACAATATACACAGCACACTTAAGTACAACCTAGATCTTGAATCGAGGTCAACTTTGAAGCTTAAAATTTTCTCCACATCTTAAATTCAAATTTCTCTGTCATCATAGAATACATATATTTCTAGTATTTTGAAGCAAACAATAATCTAATTATCAAGCTTTAAAGTCAGGAAAGTGAATATTATGCAAAATTAACTCCTAAATTTTGTTTATTCAAGCCATACATGTTCTTACCAATTTCCCTTTATAATTTAGACATTATTTCTAGCTACAAGATTATCTATAAAACTGTGAATCTACTTTTGTAAAATTCCTTTTCTTAGTATTTTTAGACACCTTTTGACTTTTTCTCATTTGAAAACAAAGCCTCCTATTTCTTTAAAATTTACTTTCATTTTTAATATTATGTTAATATTTAAAAATACATCAGGTTTTGTCTGTTTTCTGTTTCTCAAGTCTCCACTCAAAATGACCTAGATTTTATACATTAAATTTAATCTCTCTTGGGCCATACGTGGCTTTTCTTCCTGCTTTGTGGCTAGCAGATACACCTGAAGCATGTATTTATATCTCAATTTCTGCTAATCCAGTGATCACCATCATTATTAATTTAGGATGGTGGAGCATCTGTTCTTTCCGAATCACTGAGAAAGCCCAATGAATTGATTAAATATTTCCTGTTATTAAAAACTCCTGCTTTGCATCATGACAAGATATAAATACAAAACAGTGGAATAATATTTAAAACTTAAATATAATTTTAAAAAACCCTAACCTAATAATTCAATGATTTTCAAAGGTATAATCTCACTAACCACAAAAGTAAAAATCTCATGATTGCTTCATTAAAAGTAAAAAAATATACTGCAAGATCAAGATGTAACAATTAGCAGTTTTCTTGTATTCCAAAGATGAACACAATAAGGAAGAAATTAAGGAAATCATTTCATTCATAGTTGTGTAAAGTAATACGTAGGACTAAATCCTCATGCTTCATTTATGACATGTACTGTACCCCAAAAGGGTCAGGAACCTTTGTGAAAGATGGAAAGAAAATAGTGTCAGAGCCAGAAAACAGGGAAAAGGACTGGGAATGACATCCTGCCAAGACATGGTCATACAACTATGAACCCAAAAGAGAGGTGCCCATATTAAATCCAATCCATTACAAAATAAAGTAACATAAATAATGCATGGAAGACTTGGCTGAGGGAGAAGAAAGGAGATAAGAAAAGGAAGAAAAGAAAGTAACTACAATTTATTCAATCGACTTATTAAATTGTAAAATGAGAAATTACCAATAAATAAAAGAGGGAAAATAAAACTAGGAATAAACCTAGTCAAGTAAGTGAATTGGACTTTGCCTGACCTGCACAATGGCTGAAATGCCAAGGAACTCCCAAAGGTCTAGCATGGATCACAGGGGAGAAGGTGCCACACAATAGGATCCTTAGAGACAAGGGATTAACAGTCATAATAAAGTTCCTATGCTAACAGAGAGCCCAAGAAGGGGCTCCTGGCTATGTCACTGAGTCCTTTGGCATTCACAAAAAACTGGATGGGAGGGGGTGAAAGGAAGCAGGGAAGGGGAAAGAGTGCAATAGGGGAAGGCTGGGGAGGGGTGGAGGGAGAGGAAGGATGAGGGCATGATTGAGCATGTATGATTAGAAAAAAAATAAAATGTGGGAGGAAAAGTAAGTGAATGACAAGGCTTCCACTGTAAAAATTGTAAAGTATAAAGAAAGAAATTGAAGAAGACATTAGAATATAGAAAAAGATTGCATGGCACAATTAATATAGAGGAAATTAATGTATTAAAATACAATCTACAAATTCTGTAAAATCACCAGCAAAAATTCAAATTCCTCATGGAAATAAAGTTCTTCATTCAAATACAAAAGATTCAAGACAGCCCAATACTGAGCAAAAAACATAATAGTGGAGGTACTGTAATACTATATTTCAAAGTAAACTATAAACCACGGAAACACCACCTACATGGTATGGGAATAAACAAGCACATACATCAATGAAATAAATAATAGATGACCCAGAATTAAATACACATAGCTTCACCTATGGGAATTTTTACAAATATACTACAATATACATTGAAGAAAAGACAGTCTCTTCAGCAAATGTTGCTGGGAAACTGAGTATCTACATGTAGAAGAATACATCTGATCTCTGTCTCTTACCATGCACAAAAGTCAATTCAAAAGGATCAAGACCTTAATTCAAGACCTGATACTCTGACACGTTTAGAAAAAAATGCACTTCAAGATATAGGTAAAGACAAGAATTTTCTGAGATAAACCCCAGCAGCGGAGCAAACAATGACAGGATTACAGATAGGACTGTGTTATATGGGAAAGTGTCAGCACAGCAAAAATGTTTGGAATGATTATTAGACTGTGAAGTGATGGTAACAGTTTGAGGCAGGTGATGGCTAATAATGTTTAAAATGAAGCAAGTGATTGACAAGCTAGTTTTGCTTTTTTTCCACATTTTGGACTCAGAGTAGGCAATGGCCAGTATATGAGTGGATAAAAAAAGTAAAGACTAGAAAGTCAGTTCACAAGTTGAAAGTGGTATCTGTTCTCTATTAGCTGAACTTATTATTTTAGTTGTTAAGCACCAATAATAATATATTTGATAACATCTTTTAAATTTACAAATCATATTACAAAAATTATTTTCAATATATCATATTATTTGCAGAAGTAATGTAGTGGAAACTACATTGTTACAAAATGTATGTGTTCCTCTGAGGGACTATATGATGCATATAGTTCTTTTCAACAACCCAGAGACAGGTGTTGAACTTGGTCAAGGAGACAGGGCACAAAGACAGGGTGACAGGGAAGTGGGAAGCACTGTCACTGAGCAAAAACATTGAGATAACTGAAATATGAGTGCATTGTCAGAATTGACCCTTTAAGTTTTCACAGTTTAATTTTTATTATATTTTTATTGATGCCTGAAGTAGTGTATGCATATACTCTTTTCTATCACCTATCAGCAGTTTACCATACATCTTTCTATCCCTGTCATCTATTCTTCTATTTATTAATTTATATACTTTTATATAAGTATCATCAAACATCTGTCATCTATCATTTATGTAAATATATCAGTCTACCTATTAATCCATCTGTATCTATCTACCTATCTATCCATACGTATATGCAGCTTATCATCTTTTTATCATTTGTCTGTCTATCAGCCTGCCTATCTATTCAACTACCTAATTGATCTATCATCTGTTTGATCTATCATTCATCTTCCCAGGCATCCTATCTACACCACTTTTTCTTCTCAATTCTGCTTTTTCTTCCTAGTGTATCACATTGGCTGACAGCTGGGTAGCTACAGTAGTATTTCTACTGTTTATAACTTCTTGTATCAATTCAAAACCTATGGGATTGCAGACTAAATCTTATGAAATGTGGTTTGGGTAAAACTGCTTCCTGTATTTGGAAGTTGGCCATTGAGGAAAATATGCTTTAAAAATGGAAATCACTTATAATGTGAAGAGCTAGTTATTTTGGCTTTATGTAATATATACTCTCTCCCATTCAATTCAATCATCATCTCTTCTATCAAAGTGTGTCCACCTAAGCCAACCCCAAATTAAATTGGCCTCTTAGGATTTCATATATTGTATTATCATCAGAATTAAATTACCTGTATGAAAAGCTTCGTAAATGGCATGAATAGAATTTAGATTTCTTTTAGATCAATTCCTTTGGCTCACTGAGTGAGGAATAACATAAAAAAGTTTGGTACTCATATAAAAGTTACTTCTTCCTGCTTTCTAGATGAAAAAATTAGGAAAATCCAGGGCACATTTTGGTTTAAGAACTATTGTCAGCATTACATTGCTTTAACTATTTAAAAATGCATTAAAGGCCAAGATTAAAATAATATTTCTTCATACTTTATTCTATTATAATTTAAAGAAAACATAATGATGTTAATTCAAATAATTCATAAACTTGATGGTACCAATTTACCAAGGGCAGTATATATAGTTCTATGTATAAAATATGTAAAACATAGTAATTAATAAGTTGTACTTACGGGTTCTAGTGAATAAGACCTTCCATTATTTCAATCATAATGTAGTTTCTTTTGGAAATTTGAGAGGTTTAGCAAATTCATTGTCTTTTGGAGGAAATTTCATTTCAGTACTTTTAATATAGCTCAGAAACAGAAAACAGAGCTCAAATGTATAAGGTATTGGAAAAAGGAGGAAAAGAAAAGGAAATAAGAAAAAAGAAGCATGTTGATGATGAGGAGGAATAGGAATAAGGAAAGAAGAGAAAACACAAATGAAAGGAAATTATATTATATTACAACTCAATTAGAATAGGAGGAGATTTTTTTTAATGCGTGTGTGTGTGTGTGTGTGTGTGTGTGTGTAGAACCACAGGCGAATTCGGGAACCACCATGGACGCCTCCACCTCCTCCTTATTTACTCTTCCCTGGGATTCACAGGCTCCGCCCTACCAGGACCAGAAATGCAGGCCGCCCCCGCTTCCGCCTGGCGTCTATACGTGGGGTCTAGGATCCGAACTCAGGACCTTCCGCCTGCAAGGCAGAGGCTTGACCCCTGAGCCACCTCTCCAGCCCCAAGGCAGAGACATTTTATTCTTGAAAATACAGGTACTATTTTATTTTCTCCAGTTAGTGAATGTAAAAACAAAGTGACATTGACTTTGAATTTATGCAATGCCATGTTTAAAATTTGTTTCATAATTTACAGGAATGCAAATTTAAGAAAATTACTTAATTCCTGTGAAACTCAATCTCATTCCATCATACAGATTTATTAAATTTTTGTTATACTGCTTGTAATATTAATTACTAATTTTCATCCTATTTTGGAGACAATATATACCTTGTAAATGATTTGGAAGTCAAGTCCATCTTTCATTGTGCAAGTTTTATCTATTTAAGCTGTTTGATACCTGGGAAATTATTAACCATTTTCCAATATAACTTCAAAGACAGATAAAATTATGGCTGAGGACCACACTCTTAAGTAACATATGGAAAATCTTAGATACACTGTTATCTGTCTATCTATATACCCATACGAGTGATAAAAATTCTCATTTCCCCATTACCATGGAGATATTAATGAATAAATAACTACATAAAATAGTTTTCAGCTTTCACATTCAAATTCACTATCTAATTATGAGAGATGATGAAGCTAGTGAATAACATAAAAATTCAGTTGTATAACATCTATTCTATCAAGAGAGCAAATGCTGCTTTTCCTAGGTACTTTTATTAGGTATTATCTGTGTGTTTCTTTGGTTCATATCAAGTGTGTCTTTTAAAGGATATAGATTGTGAAAATAAACAGAACAATGGTAATCACTATTGAACCATTCCAAAGCATTTCATTTACTCCTTGGTTCTTTGTTTTCATATATATATATGTATATATATACACATATATACATATACATATATATACATGTATATATATACACATATATACATATATATACACATGTATATATGTATACACATATATACATATATCATTCTTACTGCAAAATAATAATTTCTATTTAGTGAAGCTCAGGATTGTGTACTCTAAGCCTTTCATACTGTCATTAATTTGTATTATCTTATATTTCCAATTAGAAAAATTAAAATAGTGGGTACTTTTCTAGGACATATTACATCCCCATTCATTAGCTCTTCATGAGATTTACAGAGCTGGGCATGAGTTTCTTGCTGTATAGCAAGCCTTGAGCCCAAAAAGAAAGTTTTCTATTATAACATTCATTCTCTTATTATAGAGATGAATACATATTTTTAGGATGTTTCTTGATATAGCTGAAAAGATTTATAGCTGAGTAAAACTACTGAAGACTATTGATGGTCTTACTCTTTCAATGGCATTTATATTATTTTCTGATATAGAAGCTAACCAGCCAGAATGAAGCTTCCAGATCATTTCCAACTTGCCTTCTTCACATGGTATATGTTTTTCTTTACAATAAAGTTTTAACATCAGCTTCTGGGAGCATCAAGAGCAATAGCAATAGCCCTTATCATTATGGAGCTTATAAGATATCACAGAGTGTGTCTTCCAATGGATGAACAAATAAAGGTTAAACATTTTAGGACCAAAGTGGTTTCAATACAAAGACCCAAGGAAACTCACCACGTAGTATACTCAGAAAAAATTGAGAAGGGAAAAAACTATTTCTCTTCCCAGCACACCTGTACACCTGTTTGCCAAAGGCAGCAGATTATCAAATTGTATATTTTATACACCTGCCCAGCGAATGGTGCCTCATTATTAAGATAATTTTCCACAGGGATAACCAAGTGTTCAGAGAACTGTCCACTTGTTCAACTCTTAATTATCAGGTTGACACATTTGCTTATGATTGACACACCCACCAACAACCTAGGATGTAGATATTTAATACTTGGTACTGGGAGGGAATTTTGAGTACTTACATATGTGCACTGTAGTCAGCATCTCAAAGGGGTTTCTGCTATTTTTTAAATCTTTACTTCTCTTTTTGACCTTGGAAAAAGTATTTCCATTCCAAGTCTTTTTTTAATTGTATTTTGATAAGATAATAAAAATTATATATTAAGCCTTTGTTTATCCCTTGATAGTAGGACAACTTTCTTTAACATGAGGGACTTCTGGTTCAAACTCTGGGGTCGCCTGTTTGGGAAAATGAAAGGGGGGAGAGAGAGAGACAGAGACAGAGGCAGAGGCAGAGACAGGAGATAGAACTTTGAGTCTCATGAGAAAAAATCTGGTGACTAGGGAAACAACAATCTATCTATCTATCTATCTGTCTGTCTGTCTATCTGTCTGTCTGTCTGTCTATCTATCTATCTCTTTCTTCTTCCTTACCAACATTAGCCTGAAGACCTTTCTGTCACATCTCCTTACCATAATTCTAAGAGAAATACACCAAATAATCATGACACAGAACCATAATACAAAGCTTTCCTTAAACGTTTTTCCCCTTTAAGTATTTATTACAACCTTGTAAGACAGCAAAGGAAATCAGTATCTAATATTTTGAAGATACATCAGAGTGGAGAAAATTTTATAGTCTTAGCCTATTTGTAACAGTACTGTCAAAAAATAATTCTGAGAGTCTCTTCTCTATTTTTCCTAAAGGAGATGTACTAGTATAATGAGCCTAAATGTGCAATTCTCACAACCAATATTTTTCTTACTGATACTACCAAATCCTCTCAAACCATATTGAAGTAAATTATAGGACCATTTTATCTGTAATGATTTCAGCATAAAATATGGCATTGTGACACCATATATATGTAATTTCATTCTCATGAATAAAATAAGAGCTCATTGTTAAAACATATTACAAATTAGCATTTACACTTCCCTAGTGATCGTCAGTACTGTAAAACACATTTTTATACCACATACCAATGAAGCTCATTTTTAGACAGTGCTATCAATATCTCTTAAATTCCTTTAATTAATTTTCCTTTATTTCTCTTTAGTAAGAAGACTTTTTTTCTCTACAAAATATCATATAATTTATTATTATCTTTTCACACTTCTACACTGTCATTTTCATATTATCATGGTCAATGAGTAGTAAGTACATTTAATAATTCTGTTTTGGGGTTAATTTCTTGGTAAAAATGTCTTTCATATGATGCAAATTATAATGTTGATAATTTGTATAATGTTCCTCCAGGCTAATCTGCATTGACTAAAATTAAATTGCTTTTATTTCACATAAGTTTTTTAGTTTTTCTTTTTATTGATGTTCAGTATTTTGCATTCTTAGTTTTTCATAGCACAGTATCTCTTAATATCTTACATCAGTATTGATGTTTACTTTCTTATGTCTCCACAATGATCCAATGGTTGATTTTTCTCTGAACAGCATGTTACTGTTTTAACCAAAGTGGTTGTCAGTAAGAACAGTATTAACCTCTGTTTCTTTCAAAATCACATGGTTTCTTAATAGACTCATAGTATCCTGCTTTCTTTATTTCAGAGTTCTTGTTTATTTGAAAGCAAATGCATATTCAGTGCTCAAACCTGACAGAATGAGATAAATACTATTGGAGGCTTTTCAGTTTAATGGTAACATATTAAGGTGTTTATTTTTGTCTCTTCTTTCTAGAGATTACTGTAAAGTTACATTAAGCTTGCAACAGCATTAGGATGTTAATAATCCCTGTTTCATGTATGAAAGCATGTTGTTGCGTTTTCTCTGTCAAAAGAAAAGAACATTCTTCTTTTTCCAAAACCCACATCATAACAAAAGATCAACTTATCTCAGACCTTTTTCTATAATGACAGAGTACAAGGTACTAAAAATTATGAGAAAACTCAGGAGTAAAATGTCCAGAGATGTAAAGCCTGACTTCAATGCCTTGAATTAAAATTCAAAGTCAACAGAAAGCAGCTCAGAATGCAGGATGTGTGCTTAATGTATTCTATTCAGTTCACTGCCAGAAGTGAATTGTTGCATTGTGAGTAAGTCAAAGCATCCAGGAGGGATTCAAGGATGGAATGAGTGAGGACGTCACAGATGTCCATTTAGGGGACCAGAGGAAAAAAAAAAGTCTGTCTTGCAAGGCCAGGTAGATGAATCACAGTTCCAAAACACCATTTGAAATTTAAATTTGCTTTTTGTATGTTTTAGGAGTAGGATTTCATCAACAATAATTTTAAGTCATGTTGCAAATGGTTTGTTCTCAAAACACATACAGGACAAGAATGAAAGCATTGAGCTGCTTTGGATTTTTATGAAAGAGCAATCTGAAATATCCTAAGAGTGGAATTTGAATTAGGAATGAATTCTTTTAAATGTAAGCAAGTAAAATATCTATGTATACTGTATTGTAAAACATAAGCAGAAAATTATTTTATACCTAAATAGGTTGATATATCATTGATATTCTGACAATAAGTTGAAAAAAAAGATTCTCTACGGATGCAAATAATTACTTATTGTGCTGGGAAGATGGCTATGTGGTTAAAAGCCAAAGGACTTGAGTTTTTACCCCAGAACTCACATAAAAGTGTCAAGTGAATATGATCACAGCCTTTAATACTGGCTTTGGAAGATAGAGCCTTGGAAACTCCAGAGTAAAGTAGTTAGGTGGTAAAGCAATCTGCCATTATTTCCAATGAAAGCCTTGGACCTCCACAGGCAGATACATTCAAGTACCCTCTTGTACATACACCCAAATACATACGTATATCCATCCACACATAAAGCATACACACAACACACACACACACACACACACACACACACACACACACACACACACACACATTCATGCATGCATGACCTTATGCATGCAAAAAATTAAAAAAAAAAAACAAAAATTACCTCACAAAACAAAATTACAAATTAGATGTTATGTAAGTTCTATTCCTGGGGCCTACAATGTAGTAAATCCCTTTAAGACTTTTTATCAACCCAAACATTTAGTGGCAATTACACAAGTCTAAATTTGATTTTACCTAGCTATTACTCTGATACAAAGTAAGTGTGATACCTCTCTGAAAATTAAGGAGTTTGTAGCAGTATTCAACTCATCAACTTGGTACATTTGCCAATTATACTTTTAAAATTAGTTTAATTCTTAGCGTTTTAAAATTTTGCACTCTTTTCAAAGACTGCTGATTGAAATCTAATTAGGAAAAATATTACAGGTGTGAGATAATCTTTCTTGGCTTGATTCTTTTCCAGGTAAGACTGAGCTACAGAAGCCAAGGGAAAACATTAACAATCTGTTTGTTAAATAATAAAAATTTAAGTATTTGCTTTAATGGTTACATTACTTTGAACGAAATATAAAAAATAAAACTTTTGTTCTCACCGCTGTTGTTTTGTGCAGGAAGAAGTAAGTTTAAAGGTTGTTAATAATATATTAGTATAAGTCATAAAAAACAGAAAAAATAATATACATTTTTATAAATGAATTATCATAATTTTCTTAAATGAGAATTTTAAAATTTATCCACTGCATATCTGAGCGTCCAAAAGTCAAATTTAAGTTTCATTCTACAGATCTGTAAGCTACAAAACAATAATGGAAAGATTCAACTTAGAGAATTTTGGTTCATAGCATTCCTCTGAGGTAGGGGCTGTACCTTCAGGTTGCATTTCTTTTGTTGTGAGAAAACAGCAACATAGGGGAGAAAGGGAGAATTATGTGGCTGACCATTCCAGAAGAGATGTAATGAATCACTTTGGGAAGTTCACAGCAGAAGGCATGGATGGAGTCTAAAGGGAGAGGATATTTCTGATCACCACAGCCATCAAAAAGGGAAAGAGAGCAAGAATAGCTCAGGTAAGCAAGGATGGGCTGGCTACCAAAACTCAAAGCCCACTCTCGGGTAACATGACTTCCTCTAGCAAAGATCTACTTCATAGAGGTGCCACAATATTATCAAATGCTGACACTAGCTAAGGAGGCAAATACGCAAGCCTGTTGGGAGGCAAATCACATTGAAGCCGTGACTGTATTTAAGAATTGTTAAATAGTAAAATAATATAAGTAAAATTCCCTATTTGAAGGAGAAGATTCTGCTTAGGTCAATCTCCAGATATGGAGAGGAAACTCTCAAAGGAGAAGTGAAAGCATTCAAATTTCAAACATCTCTCATACGTACAGGAGAATAATAGATGCCATTCTCTACAGAACTCAGTTATTGTGTGATTTTATATAATCATCTTTTCCAATCTATCTGTCAAAAGTAACGCTCAAAAGACAATTAGATAATTTTCTCATTGCAAAATACAGTAGTTACTAAACTAAGTAAATACTGAAGTTGTTAACCTTTTTATCTCGATTTGTACAGAAATCATGCTGGTAGTTTCTCTTAAAATGCCTTCATATTCCAATTATATAGCTGGTTCTTTCTCTTTAAAACACAGTTAAGTATTTTAAAAATCACTTGGGAAAATATACTTTGATCATGGATGTCTTTATGGGAAGAAATTTACCTGCATTATTAATTATTACAATGTAATTATATCAAAACCATTTACACTTTTAATTTGAAATTCTATTGCTTCATAATTAACGCAAAAGGAGGATTAGGTAATTAATTTTTCAGGAAACAATTTCACTGCATAAAGTTGAATATCAATTAATATGTGTATTAAATTGCCAGTAGTGTTTTGAAAAATTAATTTGTTCCCAAACTTTCAGCACAGCAGAAATTTCATCAGTGTCGTATCAATGTCAAGTAATTTACAAGTAAAACACAGAGTTAATTTAATTATAATAATCACTACAAATATTACTATGTTTCTGCTTATTTTCATTTAAGCCTTCTGTACTAATTTTTAAGGTGTAGGCATAGCTTATCAGAAATGCATATTTAATTTTTGTAAATATTGATAGTAATTTAAAGTGTATTATTTGGCATAATTCATGGAACATGTTATTCCGTTGAAAAATAAAAACTCTGGTGTCACAAGAGTTAAATAATTTATCTAGAGATAAAGTCAAGGATATGTGAATGGTGAGATAAACTAATATCCCTTCTTTTTACAAAACATCCTATGAATAAAAGGCAGACTTCCTAAACAGAGCATCCCATAGGCTGCAGATTATAAAGGATTCAATCTATTTTCAATAGTCAATAATAGTTACACAAAAGTTTTCAATGTGTCATCCTTACAGCTCACATGGGAACTAATTATAGATTTTGACAAGTTTGTTCTTTCCTTATATTCTAAAATTTATTAATGGCTTACATTTGGATTAAGAGTAGGATTTTATTTCCTTTTATTCAAAGATAAAAATTAACTGCCTTCCAAATTTATTTTTGGTTTCTATTTAGTTGATGAAGCTATTTTTAGGCCATATTAAAATATGATAAATAGAAAGTAAAAATAAAAAGCTGATCATACACTTGACCACATGTGACACTTTTAGATTCAGGGAGGCCCTAGTCGGGGCTCCCGAATCCAGGAGATCTCGCTACAGACAAGTCTGAACAAGGAACCATACAGGCAGTGGGATAAGACAACCAATAGGCAGAGGATGAACAGCCAATGGGAAGGAGGAATGAACAACCAATGGAAAGCGGCCATCTAATCTGGACACCTAGTAAACAGCTAAATGATTAGTGGCTGCTCTCCTCCTCCCCGAAGCAGAGGGCTGGCCACACCTGAGTCGACCTCCAACCCTATATAAGCCCAAACACTTCCTGAGTATAGCTGAGTCTACAGCCAACTCCTCTTCTGCCTGCTGCTTCTCCCCTGACTCCCAGAGTCTGGGTGGTGACCCGGTAGCAGGCTTGCTCATTCGCCTCGAGCCCTTGAGGCCCTTCTGTTTCCCCTCTTCCCTCTGCCTGGCCCGGCAGGGGATTCAGCAACAATCACAGACTTGCTGAAACATATTTTTTATATTTTTTTCCAACATATCTTGTCATAGTTAGACATGGGTACAAACTTGACAGTTGAAGACTTGATCTCTGGCACATTTGTAAAGAATTGGTAGTTAAATTAAGTCCAGAGTTAACGTATAGAAGATTATCTAGATGATGGGAAAAGTTCAGTCCATGGTGGGAGAGACTAGTCCCTGTGCAGGTGAATAAAGAAGGAGGGAACTAGCTGAGAAAGCTGACATCCTTCTGTATACTTGATAAGACATGCTGTTCTTACAAGTAAGATTTGTCCCTCTCAGCTGTTATGTGGATATGGTGTTGCCAGGTCCCTGTGGCCCTTGGTAATAGAATGGGCTTTCCTGTCAAGCTGGACAAGGAACTTTTACTGGACAAAGTCAAGAATAAAATCTTTTTTTCCCTTAAGTTGTTTGTCATTAATTCATCAGCAACATGCAGAGTAACTGCCACACTTCTTAATAAAATAATGCATGACTATGAAAAACTTTTCTGAGGTCGAGAAAATCTATCTTTAATTTTTTACAATAAACACAGAAGAAAATCATTGTTAGAATATTTACAGATAAGCATGCAATCTTCATTTATTGTGACTATTTGAAGTTCTCATGTGGCCCTTTTCTAATTGACTCACTAATATTTTGGAAAGAGAGTTATAACAAGACTAAAAAGTTCTTTGCTCAACAGAGAACTTCAAGACTGATATTATTATCACCTGGTGTCTTAAAGATAACTTGCTTTTTCAGGAGACTCTGATTGAATGTTCATCAAGGATCCAGAGCATAAAATTTGCACACTGAACACTGGTCAGTAGGCTATTGCTCTAAGGGGAAGAATAGCAACACTTACTCTATGTTCCACCTGGTAACTACTAAGGAGACCAGAGAATCATGGCCCTGAGGTGCCTATAGCAGATACCTTGTATACCCCTAAAAGGAGTAAAAAGATGCTTAACCAAAATGCAGAGAGTAGACAGAACATTAGTGACTATGTCTTGAGGAGACATGAATCATAGGAAAAATCTGAACATCACAGACAAAAGCACCCAAACTATCATGTCCAATATAAAAATTATCTAATTATTGTCTAGTGTACACTGCATTTTCAGCTATGAGTAGAAATGTCTGTCTGTCTGTGTGTGTGTGTGTGTGTGTGTCTGTGAAAGAGAAAGAAAGAAAGAAAGAAAGAAAGAAAGAAAGAAAGAAAGAAAGAAAGAAAGAAAGAAAGAAAGAAAGAAAGAAAGAAAGAAAGAAAGAAAGAAAAAGAAAGAAATTCATTTTTTTCTGACTTTTTGAGACTAGGTACCAGTACATCTATACTCATTGCAAAAGTAAGTAGACATCAGGAATTAGAGATGAGAGGCTAAAGGAGAGAGGGCTGAACAGCACAGGATGATGTGGTACCTGGTTCTGGGCTTTTATCTGTACATAGGGATGATTGGCATACTGGAATGATGTAGACACCACTATGAAATAGATGTCTATGCATTTGCATTAAACACATTCCTTGTTTTTACGAATAACCAATGTTGTCTGTCCAAGTTTAGAGCTGATACAAAAGTCACAGAGTCTGTCACCTGGCAGTTTAGCAAGATAAGGAACGAAAAAAAAATCACGAAACTCATCCTTCATGGGAAAAAATCATGATATCAACTGAAAACGTAGTGGGATTCAGAGCAAGTGTTAATCTAAGGCACAGACCTAAACTCGTCCTTTGGGACACAGGGAAAGATAGGGGTGTGGTGTAAATTTATTGAACTACCACAAGCTGCTCTCAGTTATCCAAGTGCTGAGAATATAGGCATCAGCCAATATGTTCTCATTCAAACAGCTTTTCAATCTTCTGTTACTATCATTTTTGTTATTCAAATGACATTTTAAAACCCTCTAAAAGATAAGCACACAAATATTGGCCCTTAACCACTGTTGTTCCAGAGCATCTCACCTAAAGCAAGTCATTTGTATGCGTTTAAATTAATCTACATGAACTCCTCCTTTCAGTCATCTGCTAATTCACTCACTCAACTGTAACAAAGCCTCTGCTATTTACTCATAGTCTAAACAAGGATGCAGTGATGGAATTGAGTTAAAAAAAAAAACTCTGGTCATAATAATAGTTAAAATCACGGAGTTTATTTTTTTAAGTAAGTGTTATGAAGAAATAGAGTAAATTCAATGAAGCAGGATATTCTTTTTGTGGAGAGAGGGGTATGTTCACAAATATCTTTCAAGGGGAATGATGACAGTCTGCCACACATGAGCCATTTCACAAGCAGAGTCTTTGGTAACACATAAGAGTAACCTAGATGAGGGGACCTGGGAGTTGTAGCTATGAAAGTTTAGAGAAGTGACTGGAACCTGTGTATACATAAACTAATGTTGCAAATAGGCATTTGCCTTACATTCAATTTGGTTGTTTTTCATTTAAATAATTACTATCTGTTCTTACTTGATTTGTTGTTTTAGACATTGTAGTGTGTGTTTAATGAATGTGAAGGAGCCCATATAAGAGTATATATGTTTAGTATTGTAAAGTCTTCTTGGTGAATTATTCCTTTGACCAAAATGTAGTATCTTTCTGTATCTTCTATGTTTTTCTTTGGTTTGAAAGAAAAGCATTTGCAGGTCTCTCTTTATGATATCCCATCACAGGCTGTCATGAAATGTGGATTTAATCAGAGTTCCTCTATTATAGTAGGGATTCTCTATTTGTAAGTATGATTATTTATTACCCACAAGTGAAATGATTGCTAATGGAATGGTGGTGGTGGTGGTGTGTGTGTGTGTGTGCACATGAGTATGTGCTCATATACCACTGCTGTGTCTACTACTTAGAAGGCCACATATCACATCCATTCTAAGAACTATATACTCAAAAAGTACTTCTTAATGAATAAACTCATGTTTTTGTTTATTCCTTATATAAAGTTCATATCAGGCTCTTAATGTTTTAGAAGCCTCCCCAGCTTCATTTCTCAAATACCGCAGATCTAAATTTCCATTGTCTGTCTGATTAGAAAATTTCCCCAAGATCTTTCTGCCAATGTCATATGTTCTGATGGAAGAACTAATACTATACATAAGTGGGGAAGAAACAAGTTGCAAAATTCAACAGAAGTTAATAGCTCTAGGGCCATTGTGAGGTATTTGGAAAGTATCATATTTCTACATTCCCATTCTCTAATGAATATTTGACCTAAAAGAAATAAGGGAACAAGTGGTTCATTCAAGCTTACGATTCAAGTTATGTTTGATCATGAGTTACCAGTAGAAGAATAGAGAATAGGCCACAACCACAGCAAGAGGAGGGGGGAGGGACAGGACTAATGCTACATACTTGCTTTCAAGCATTGCAGCTTGCCAATATGCCAATGAGTTCTTGTTCTGTCTGGTTTTTCTGCCCAGAAAATGTTGACATTCACAGTCTTGGTTTTCCCACACAATTAAGCAATTAGACAATCCCCTATAGGTTTTTATAGGTTAGATAAATCCTCATAGGTGTACTCAAAAGCCGAGCTCTGAAGTGTCAAGGTGACAGCTGATACTGGCATAAACAAGGAGACACTGTGGTGCCTAGCAAGAATAAATCAGAGTTACAGTGTAGAAACTCACTCTGATCAGGAAGGAAAGTCTGTGAACTTAATCAGATGTCTCATTACTTACTTGCAGTACTTGATGGTGGCCTATTTTCTCTGCTCTAACATGGTCCCCTCTCTCCTTGTTTCTGGTGGGGGCCCTCCTTCCCCACCCCTCATTTGCAACTGATGGTGTATGATCTCACCAGAAGGGGAGGGCATATAGGTTGCCAGATAGAAAGTAACCACTTTGCAAATGGGTGATTAACCCCTCTCTCACCGTGGTCACCTACTTTTATTCCATCTAACTTTGAATATACTCTTATAACAAGACTCTAATTTAACAGGTTTTTATCTCTGGCCAGGGGGTGACATCAAATACCCATCAGGATGGAGCCAAGGGCATTGCAGGAGCAGCAAAACTAAAAAACAACAACAAAAAAAAAATCAACAAACCATAATTAAGAACATCAGAGACTCTATATCAACCACCTGGAATCAGGCCTGCCTAATCTCTTCCCATCCTGAAGCTCAGGGAAATTTGCAGAAGAGGGGGTGGTAAGATTGTAAGAGCACAAGGATGGAAAGAATAATGATATGCAAGATACTCCACACAAGTTAGGGCTGAAGCAATCATAATAGGACTTTGCGTGACCTGCATTATGTCCAACACTTTATTGATCCCACAAAGTCTATCATGGACTAAAAACACTAGGATCCTTGGAGGCTAGGGACTGACAGTCACAGTAGTGTTCCTATGCTTAAGGGGAACACAGGAAAGAGTTCTGGGAAATGCCCCTGGGTCTTTGCACCTCATTGGAGAGGAGGACCCAGAGGAGAGTTTGGCATGCACATTAAAGGATGCTCCGGGGATTGGGGAGGGGGCCACTGAGGGGAGGCACTGGGGGATGAGGAGGGATGGAGGAGGAGAGGGGGGAACAGGGAGGTCAGTGGGAGGTGGAGGGAGGGAGGGGACTGGCGGTGTACCTGAAAAAAAAAAGAAAGTTCACCCTGGTGTTTCTGAGAAGGTTATATTACAAACATGAGAAATAAAAAATTAATAACTTGGGGAATGGTAGGAGTGAAGACACTAAGAAATACCTACCTGATCAGACACTGTGACAAACAACAAGAGGAAGAGAGAAAAGTTAAAAATTGTAGCTAGTTCTGGGGAATTATTAACAGGTTATTGGAGTGAGTGAGAGATTCTTCCTTTTGCTTAGAGCACAGAGAGATTGCTTGTCCCTTCAGCAATGTAAGATGACACCGGGAAAGTAGCAGTGGGTCCTGAGGTCGGTTAGGACCCTGTTAGCTTTGAAGTTCATCCTACCAGGAACTGCTCATGTGTGCTCACGTCACAGAGCACCAGGACCCACCTGCACAGAGGAGTGCAGGTTCTCAGAGATTCATCACATTCACTCAGAGGAGTAGTGATCCAGTAAGAGGGGAAGGATGATCTCAGCGAACTGTGACCTCAAACAATCCCTGAACCTTTCTTTGCATAATGAAATGGAATAATAGCTGTACTGTGAATCAGCTAACCTATTATAGTGCCTATGACACAGTTTATTGTGAAGATTATGCTAAAAAGATGCAAATATTTTGTAAGCTATAATATTCAAAATACCAGGTGTACATGTACTTACAAATTGTCACAATCTAGTATATCTAATAAACCTCAAAAATCTTAACACAAACATTTTGGATTTCAGACACACTGTGCCACTTTTCTTTCCCGGAAATTCATTTCTGAATTTGTTTTACTGGGTATCATGGATCACAAATGTCTCATGTATGCTAAGCAGACCCTGTATTACTGAGCTACATCCCAAGCTCTCTCAATATTCGAATAAACCCAGAGCATTTTCTTATCTATTTTTATATTACTGGCCACTTCCAAAAAGCATTAATTTGTGGAGAAAATTAGGTTTCTGATTAGAACAAAAAAATATATATAGACTTTCAAAAATACCTGTCTGTTCACTGGGTATTTCCACAGCTGGTAACACTGGGTGAGGGACGAATGCTATGATGTTTCCTGTTACAGCAGACAAAGTCCTAAATGACTGTCGTTGCAGGAAGCCAAATGGAAGGAATTATAGTTGACTCTAAGATTATAGCTGAGAAGCTGCACATTTTCTTAGTTATAGTTATTGGTAGAAAGCATGACAGAAGCCTTCAGGATCTCCCTGGTACACCCAAGCCTGGCATGGTCCCAAGTTGACATTTAGACTAAAGAATGCCATCACTAAGTAATAATATGCACCGGTGTCTTTCGCTGTATATAGAAAATGTCCAGAGTTTACACAATTGGCCAGCTTGTGTGGCAATGAAATGTTGGTATTTAAACCTAAAAACATTGCATGACTGCATACTTCTTTACATTCTTTTCCTTCACTACACTTACACAGTCATCTAGACAGCCATCTACTTCTCTCTCTTTCTTTAATTTAGCTGTACCAGTGTTATGTCTGCTTTGTGTCCACATGTACTTAGGAGTATATCTGTGTATTTCTGTGCATTGTTATATGTGTGCACTCAGGTACACATCCATGCATATGCAAGTATACAGACAGTAGAGAACAACCTCAGGTTTCATTCATCAGACATCATCCACCTTTATTTTTTGCAAAAAGTTACTCCTTGAGTTGGATCTTGCCAAGTAGACTAGAATGGTTAAGAAGTACCTTCCAGAAACCCTCCTGTTTCTACCTTTTGGTACTGGAATTAAAAGCAAGCACACACTATCATTTCTGATATTTTTACATAGGTACTAGGGATTGAATTTACGTCCTTTAGCTTGCAATGCAAGCACTTTTTTGACTAAGCTATCACCCAACCAGATATTCACTTATTTAATTGTATAATGCTAACAACATTCATATAAAAGATTCCTTAAGATTATTTTGATTTCAATGGCGATAAACTTCTATTTTTGCCTAAAATCTATATATTCTTTTGCAGATTACTCTAGCAAAAACTAAAATTATTATTTCCTATAAGTTTTTTACAAGTACATATCATCCCATTTGAAGAAAAATTTTACTGATGAAGTCAGAATGCATTTATAAACAAGCAGCAAATTTATTTGAGTGAATCAATTGCTAAGGAAGATTAAAGCAGAAATACATTAGCATGCAGTCCTCTTTTCTCATGGTGAAATTTATGCAAAGATCATATAATCCAGCTGCAATGCTTCAAGTGAAAGTTAATTAGATGTTATTAATATGTGATGATATTAATCAGGACCATCATCTTCCCATTATTTTCTGCACCACTAAATATAAAGCATCGTTATCTTTATGATCTGTACTATTAGAATTAGTACCAGTCATGTCACCACTTCCAACATATGCAGTAAAGAAAGGCAACATCCCAATTGTACTCCTGTCTTTTGTCAGAGACACTAAAAAAAGGAAGAGGGTGAAAACAGAACATTATCATCAATACTTAAAGACCAAAAAGTATTAACATACTAAAGGAAAATGAATTAGTATCTGAAGATAAATACCTTTTCAAAGTCACACAGCAAAAAAAAAAAAAAATCTATAATACTGTTCAGGATTAAACAGGTCTGGTTGACTAGGAATAAGTTTTTTTTTCATGAAAAATACCAATACTCCTTAAAGGAAAATTACTTCTAGATGAACTGGTTGCAGTTATAAGGTTTCTGATGAGAAACTATATGTATTCTTATTTAAGTAACAGTGAAAATGAGAATAATGCATCATCATTAATTACACAGGCTCAGTGCACGAAGGGTTGTTGCATTCCAATCAAATTCTTTAAGGAGTTAAGTTTAGGAATCATTAAGAATCAATCTCAATACCAAAGAAATCGAAGACTCAACTGGATTTCTCTCTAAGCTTTAAAGCTCAGGAATTTTGCTCGATATGCAACACTATGTGAAAGCAAACATTCTATGGATGTTCTAATGCACAGATTTGTGATCCTAAAGCAAGGATATAAATGCAGTAGTATATGGGGTAGTTTATAGTATTCAAACTTGATTCAAATCTATATGGAACCTTGGTGTATTTGATTGACTGATTAGCTGATTGAGCAATCAATGGATCGAATGATTGACGGATTGATTTGGCCAGTTTTTGCAGCACTGTCCAGACTGTTCATGGCCATACCCCTCCATGAGAGAATTCCAGTGTTCAATGTTGTCTGAGGAAGTAGGAGACTCTGTCCTTCCAGGTAGCCCAGAAACATTCAGGCTACTTATTAAATTCAGTGGGTCACACTGGTACAAAGAGATGTGAAAATAGGAGGAAGGCTGTTTAGAAAGAAGAAGGTTTTCAATGCGATAAGAGGGGACTGATAACAGTAGTGTCATATAAAGAGAAAGTAACTAAAATATATTGCACACATGTATGAAACTGTGGAATAAAAAAAAGTCAAACAAAACAGTTATCTTGTACATAAAGGAAAAAAGATGAAGTTAAAATTTAAATATGTGAAATTTATACCACTATTATTTCATTTTGAAACTAAAAATGAAAACAATTAATAGCTAAAGGTTTGCCACCAGCTTATTATCTGCAAGGATTTCAAGTACAGATTCTCAGCTCTGCCCTGCTTCATCTTATTTCTGACTTAGTTGTAGTTGAGAAAGTACTTTTCTAAACGCTCTTCAGAGTTGTCTCTGATAAGTATAGAGGAGTAGAGCAGGATATCTACATGCTCTACTTTTTAGGTGGCCACTGATGGCATGCCATAGGCTTATAAGGAAAGGAAGTCCCAGGCTCTTAGCTACCATTGGGAGAGACGACATTAAGGCTATTAGCCACAAAAAAAGTAGAGAGTTGAAATTTGGTAGTTGGGAAGGAAACAAATGGCCCAATTAAAAAACGGGCCTTGGAACTTAAAAAAAAAAAACTTTACCAGGGACAAAATCAAAATGTCTAACAAATATCTTAAAAAATGCTCCACATCCTTAGCCATCAGGGATGCAAATCAAACTTCCCTTTACTTTCACAAGATCCCAACTGTTGAGAGTTGGTAGCAGTGACTGTGCCATTGGATGTGTGTTGAGGAACTATTAGTCTAGCCCAATCAGCTCGAGGTAATTCCCTACCCTTTCAACTATGGTTTTTATAGTCTCTGGCCGTAAATCAAGGTCATGGATCCATTTGGAATTAAGTCTTGTACAAGGTGACAAGTACGGGTCCAGTTTTAATCTTCTACATGTGGAGATCCAGTTTTGCCAGCACCATTTGTTGAAGATACTGTTCTTTTTCCATTGGATTTTTTGAGCCCCTTTGTCAAAGACCAAATGGCTGTAATTTCGTGGGCTTATATCTGGGTCTTCAACCCTTATCCATTGATCTGTATGTCTATTTTGAGCCAGTACCAGGCTGTTTTTATAACTATGGATTTGTAGCATAGACTAAGGTTTGGTATGGTGATACCTCCAGCAGTGTTTTTGTTACTCAGGATTGTCTTTGCTATCCTGGGTCTTTTGTGCCTCCATATGAATTTTGAGATTGTTTGGTCAACTTCTTTAAAGAATTGCTTTGGGATTTTAATTGGTATAGCATTGAATTTGTATATTGCCTTTGGTAGGATGGTCATTTTTACGATGTTGATTCTGCCAATCCAGGAACACAGGAGGTCTTTCCACCTTCTGGTGTTTTCTAATATTTCTTTCTTTAGGGTTTTAAAGTTTTCATTGTTTTTTTTTTATTATTTATTCAATTGTGCGTGTGTGCATATGTATGTGTGCGCGCGCGTGTGTATGTGTGTGTGTGTGTGTGTGTGTGTGTGTGTGTAGAACCACGGACGAATTCGGGAACCACCATGGACGCCTCCACCTCCTTCTGCCCCGGGATTCACAGGCTCCGCCCTACCAGGACCGGAAGTGCAGGCCGCCTCCACTTCCGCCTGGCGTCTATACGTGGGATCTGGGATCCGAACTCAGGACCTTCCGCCTGCAAGGCAGAAGCGTAACCCCTGAGCCACCTCTCCAGCCCCTAAAGTTTTCATTGTAAAGGTCTTTTACCTCCTTGGTTAGGTTTATACCAAGGTATTTCATTTTTTTAGGGGCTATAGTAAATGGGATTGTTTCTCTCAGGACTTTTTCACTTCTTTCATTCTGGGTATATAGGAAAGCCACTGATTTTTGTATGTTTATTTTGTATCCTGCTACCCTGCTGAACTTCTCACTCAATGATATATCTCTGTAATATAGTAATTGCAAGGAGTATGAACAGGAGGGATGGGGTAGAATGGCCACACTGGAAACATGGAGAGAGGGGACCATGTTACAGCAAAGAAAATAGGCCTCCATCAAGGACTGCAAGTAAGCAATGAGACATCTGGTTAAGTTCACAGACTTTTCGTTCCTGATCATTTACAACTGAGGGGGTGTGATCTCACCAGAAGGGGAGGGCATATAGTCTGGCAGATAATAAGTAACCATTTTGCAAATGGGTGATTGACTCCTCCCTCACTGGGTTTCCTACTTTTATTACATCTACCTTTGAATATACTCTTATAACAAGACTCTAGTTTAACAGCTTTTTATCTCTGGGCAGGGGATGACATCCAATATCCATCAGGATGGAGTGAAGGGCATTGCAGGAGCAGCAAAACTGCAAAAGAAAATCAACAAATCATAATCCAGAACTTCAGAGACTCTATATCAACCACATAGAACTAGGCCAGCCTAATCTCTCCCCATCCTGAAGCTCAGGGAAATTTGCGGAAGAGGGGGCGGTAAGAGTGTAAGAGCACAAGGATGGGAGGAGCAATGATATGCAAGATACTCCACACAAGTTAGGGCCAAAGCAATCATAATTGGACTTTGCATGCCCTGCGCAATGTCCAACACAATATTGTCCCCACAAAGTCTAGCATTTGCTAAAAGCACCAAGATTTTTGGAGGCAAGGGATTGACAGTCAAAATAGTGTTCCTATGCTTAAGGAGTACAAAAGAAAGGGTTCAGGGAAATGCAGCTGGGTCCTTGTACGTCATCGGAGAGGAGGACACAGAGGAGAATTTGGAGTGCACAGTAAAGGATTCTCTGGCAATTGGGGGAGGGTAGGCACTGGGGAGTGGGGGAGAGGGGGTACGGGGAGGGTGAGCAGAGGAGTCGGGGGGGGAGGAGAATGGAGGGAGGGAACCGGTGTACCTATTAAGTTTGTATGAGCGGAGATAATAAAAAATGTTAAAAAAAAAAAAAACAAAAAACTTCCCTGAGATATCATCTCATTCCGGTCAGAAGGGCAAAAATCCACAATGCAAACACCACCAAATGCGGGAAGCATGTGGAGAGGGGAACTCTCCTACATTGCTGATGGGAATGCAGGCTCATACAACCACTCTGGCAAGTGGTTAAAGATCGAGAAAAGTTAAAGATTGAAATGCCATATGACCCTGCTATTCCACTTTTGGGAATAATCCCCCATACAGCAAAAATTCACCTCGATAGCACAAGCATGACCATGTTCATAGCAGCACTATTTACAATAGCAAAGTCATGGAATCACCCCAAATGCCCAACAGTTGACAAGTGGATAAGGAAAATGTGGTACATTTATACAATGGAATACTACTCAGCCATCAAAAATGATGAATTAATAAAATTTGCCAGGAAATGGATGGAATTAGAAAAAAATATATTGAGTGAAGTATCTCAGACACAGAAAATTAACTGCCATATGTACTCCCTATTAGGCAGAACCTAGTACCAAACTCACTTAGTGACACACTCAAAGATAAATCTCTGTAATTCCTATAGTAATTGAAAAGATTATACACAGGAGGGAAGGGGAAGGAGGGCCCTGCCAGCAACAAGGAGAGAGGGTATCATGCTGCAGCAGAAAAAATAGGCTGCCATCAAGGGCTGCAAGTAAGTAATGAGACATCTGGTTAAGCTCACCAGAAAGGGAGGGCATAAAGTCTGGCAGATAGAAGGTAACCATCCCGCAAATGGGAGACTGCCCCAGCCTCACCGTGGTCTCCTACTCTTATTCCATCTACCTTTGAATCTACTCTTATAATAAGACTATATTTTAACAGCCTTTTGTCTGTGGCAGGGACAATACCCATCAGATGGAGCTAAGGGCAGTGCAAGAGCAGCAAAACTGAAAAAAATCAACAAACTATAATTCAGAACATCACAGACTATGCATCAACCACCTGGAACCAGGCCAGCCTAATCTCTCCCCATTCCAAAGCTCAGGGAAATTTGCAGAAGAGAGGGTGGTAAGATTGTAAGAGCCTAAAGATGGGGAGGAAGCAATGATATGCAAGATACTCCACAGAAGTTAGGGCCGAAATAATCATAATATTACTTTGCGTGATCTGTGCAATGACTGACATATCAATGACTCCCCCAAAGTTTAGCATGGATTACAGGAACTAGGATTAACAGTAACAATAGTGTTCCCATACTAAAGGAGGACACAAGAAAGGGCTCTAGGCAATGCTACTGAGTCCTTACATCTCATTAAAGTGGAGGACGCAGATGGAAGTTTTACATTCACACTAAAGGATGCTCCAGGGATTGGGGGAGAAGAGGGAGGCACTGGGAGAAAGGAAAGGAGTGTGGGTGGAAGGAAGGGGAGAAGGGGAAGGGATCAAGGGGAAGGGAGCAAGGAGGTCCAGGGAGGGGTGGAGGGAGGGAGGGGACCAAGATATCTATTAAATTTGTATGAGTGTTAAAAAAATAAATAAATAATAAATAAATAAATAAATACCATGTAAAATGAACTCACATTCTTGGAATGAATTATTTAGAGAGACTATGGAGAAAATATGCGCTTGGGGAACAGACTGTATGGGTTCAAATCAGACTCCCTAATAGTATATATAACATTGAAAGGTTCCTCAGAAAGCTTAAAATGGAACTGTCATATGACTTAGTTCTACCACTCCTTGGAATATTCCTCAAAGACTCTACAGTTTATTACAAAGACACTTGTTCATTTATGCTCATTTCAACTTTATTCACAATAGTAAAAAAATGAAATCAGCTAACATGCCCATCAACAGAGAAATGGATAATGAAAATGAGGTATATACACCCAATGGAATATTACTCAGCCATCAGAAAGAATGAGATCATGGAATTTTCTGGTAAATGGATGGAACTTTAATATTAAATGAGGTATCTCAGACACAGAAAGTTAAACATTCCATATTCTCTCTTATATGTGAATGATTGAACTGATATTCTTGTCCATGTATTTGGAATGGAAGCATTGTACAAGCCAGAAAATTTGAAAAATAAAACCTGTTAATGAGAAGATGGGAAGGGAAGGTTATTAAAGGAATTACATACATGGCGGGGATCAAGGGGATGGGAGATAGGAAGGACATGGAGATAGGAGCAACAGAGGGACTTACAGAAAAACCCAAAGATTGTGGGAAGTAACCCTAAAAGAACATCCTATGCTAGTAATATATTGAAAATGTCTTTTCGGAAAGGAACAAGAATGGGTCCCTATGCAGAGGAGCATAGAGTGAAAAATGGGGGAAAAAAAGCCTTGAGTTGATCCACTTAGAATCCAGGGACAAAATTATGCTAGAAGTAACAGGAATGTGGCACTTTCTGACTAATTGTGGTCAGAAAAGTCTTAAAGGTCTCCAAACATTATAGGCTTTTGCCATTGCTATTGGTTGCTCTCCAGAAACTGTCAGCAAGATCTTAGTACTAAGGATGAAACACAGATGGACAACAGAACATGAACAAAATATATCAACTGGAACTGGCCTGAGGACTTTCTCCTTGCTGGATGGCTTACTCAGTACCAAAGAATACTGTAGAAGCTGCTGGAGGAGAGAAATATTCACAAGCCCTATCAACAGCATGAGATATGTAAGTTGCAAATATAAATCACCATGGCAGTAGGTGACCACCGGTGTAATAGTGACATGAGTACCAAGGAAAAAACCAACAGCTTTTTGATTGGACTCAAGTCCTGCTTGTCAAAGTGGTACACATTCCTGTTACTGTAAACTGGAACAGAAATCTAAAAAAAGGAAAGAAATAGATCAATAGGGAAAACAGCCAGTAAATCTATAGATAAGAAGACAGTATATCAGAGTGCACTGTAGGTAGCTGTTATTATATCCATAGAATGGGAACTTACAGTGGAAACCGTCTGGTCTACAGCTGGATGAATAAAGGGAAATGCACATATTAGTAGGGTGGCCTGAAGAGAGGAAACTTCATATACCATGGTGGCCTGAGCCTCCACAGGAGTAGACAAGCTAGAGTGAATCCAGGGGGTCCATAGAAGCATACAGAGTAGGAGGGAATGATGAAGGGAAGGGAAGGAATGGGAGGGATGGGAGAGGGAGGGAAGCTGGGATGAATACTCAATATGTTTATAAATATATGTTTAAAAAACAATAATTTGAACAAACATTTGTCAGGGGATAGAAACTCCACAGAACTTGTTCTTAGCAATCTTTCTGGGGATGCTGATGAATATTAAATTTGATAACATCTAGAAAATAAAAAATTATGACAATCAATCATCATCAATGATATATTGTGTTTTGGCAAGTCAGTAAGATGACAATGCAAATAATTTAGAAAATATGAACACATGTATTAATTGATTGATTCTCTTTAATGTTTTGCTAGTCTGACAATGCCTACATTTCTAGGTAAAACAAAAAATTGTGCTATCCAATGGTAGAGTTTAGAAACAAGAAACTATAGCTTTATATTGAACAATTAAGTACACTGTGAAAAGCTCAGAGTGATCAATTTTATCTTGAAATCAATTAGTCAAAAAAAAAAAGAAATCCATTAGTCAACTAAGGTTAAGATAATCCCTATTTATTAGCCCTAAGTATAGCAATTACATTCCTTTCTGTGAAAAAGACCTACTACATGACAAAAAATAAAAGTTTACATTAAATATATGGGATCACACTTGGGATTTGTAATTCTGGTGTGCCTTCTGTACTGATATTAATAAAAATGATTAATTTACTCAAATTTTCAAAGAAAAGTAATAATTTTTAAAATAATTGAAGGGACAAGATAAAGAAGCACTTTGGGATGATTCCCTATATCCGTCTCATGCCTTCACATACTTAATACACACATGCATCACACACATGTGAACACACATACATATACACCCCACATGCTCATAAGTGAAAATGAAGTGAGAAAAAAATGGAAAAGTTAGGTTTTGTACTTTGAATGGCATATTTAAATGTTACAATACTAACACCAAAATTCAAAGATTAAGTGACAATATTGTGGTCTCTATAGACAAACTATTAGCTTTTTTTAAAGGAGAAAAATAAAACAAACCCAATAAAGACAGTAAATAAAATTAAATAGCTTTCATTTGATACTTAATAATAAAACTCAAAACATTTAATGTGAGCATTTCCAACCTCAAATACAAAATTAAGTAATAAATTAGTCCTCAGTATCTCAGTATGTTATTTTTATGTGTACATGAAATGTGTGTGTGTGTGTTTTATTGCTCGCACAGGTGTGCAAGGAAACAAGAGGTGAATATTTAGTGTGTTCCTCTATTATTCTCCATTTAACATGTCATATATTGATTTCAAGTTACAAAAAAGACTGAAAAATTCCAGCTTAAATTGAAAAATTTAAGTTCTGTGTTTGAAAAATTCTGGGTCAGAACCAGCCAAATGGTTCAACAGGTAAAGGCATTTACAGCAGCCTACCATGCAGCTTTAATCACCAGAACCCACACAGTAGAGAGAACTGAGCTCTGTGAGTTGTCATTCAAGCTTCCCATACCTACCACAGCATGCACCCCCATCCTGAAGACATGGAGTCACAATTAAAATCACAGCTGTCAGTCTTACAACTGATAACTGAGCTCTTTTTTTTTTTTAATTTTTTTTATTATTATTTATTATTCAACTGTGCGCATGTGCGTGTGTATGTGTGTGCGCATGTGTGTCTGTGTGTGTTGTGTGTGTGTCTGTGTATATGTAGAACCACGGACGAATTCGCGAACCACCATGGACGCCTCCACCTCCTTCTGCCCCGGGATTCACAGGCTCCGCCCTACCAGGACCAGAAGCGCAGGCCGCCCCCGCTTCCGCCTGGCGTCTATATGTGGGATCTGGGATCCGAACTCGGGACCTTCCGCCTGCAAGGCGGAGGCTTAACCCCTGAACCACCTCTCCAGCCCTGATAACTGAGCTCTTTGACACGGCTTTGAACTTAGTTATGATTAAGTCACCAGTACACCAGTATCTAATTGAGTGGGAAAACGCAGCCCACAGTGAGTGGGAATATTCCCTAGGCATGTCCTGAGCAAGACAAGGTAAAGTGAAATCTAGTGGTCAGTTTGGCAGACTGGCAAGCTGCTGGACCTCCATGCCTGAGGCCTGCAGGAAATTCCTAAGCCTGGCTGGAGTTTCAGGACCTGTCCTTGAGTTCTGAAACTTATCTCTGACTCCCTCCTCCCCTCTCTGATGTAGTGCTGCTGTAACCTCCCCTCACTGACCTGGACACATCCCTTTGGCTGCCTTTCTCCTTCACCACCCCTCACGCCACCTAGCTCTTCTCCCCCCAGCAGGACCCTATATAAACTCAGGTGCTATTCAATAAAGTTGAGTTCCTGCTTTGACAGATCTCCAGCCTGGTGTGTTTCTCCCCTGTGGTGAAGGGGGTTCGGGCTGCAACACTCATCACCCATCCAGCCCCAAGGGATACTTGGCTAGACCAGAATCCCTCAATCGCACTAGCTGCAGGCCCATCCTAACCTGTGCAGCAAGCTAGATAGAATACCTTTTTACTAGCTTTTCCTATGGATGCTTTATGGCCAGCTTCTGATATTGGGGTAAGTCTTCTGCCATCCTGGGCTATAATCTGAAGCCATAAATGTGAATAGAGACCTTCTTCTCCTGAAAATGCTTTAGGTCCATATCAGCAATAAAGACATTTTGGTACTAGAAGAGTAGGATGTGACTGTGAAATAACAGTAAATGAATAAAGAAATGCAGGAAAATTAAGAAAAATAGATGTTTAACTTTTAATTAAAATTTGAATTTTTGAAAATAAAATGCATTAGTTTCTCCATTTTAAATTATGATTATAACTTTTTTACAATTAATTATACAGTGTGAGACACATCCAAAAGCAATATTAAAGCTGTGGTGCACACTGGCCTTCCACTTTCTGTTTCTCAATGTTCTTGTCTATTTAAGTTGTACTATAGTGCCTGAAATATTTAATTCCATATATTCTGGATGTATCTTTATGAGACATAATCCTAGTATTGAAGTAACTAAACTAATGAACTACATTTTCTTAAAATAATAATCAAACTCACTAAACTAATGAGGTACACTTTCTTAAAATAGTAATTGAACTATAGTCACGCTTTGGATTAGATACCACCATTTATTACTATATTTATTGAGCATACAAATTCATGTATTTGATAATTATGCCAAATAAAATAACATTGTGAAATAAATTTTTAAAATTGGTTCAAATATGTTTTGTTAAAATTCATGTTAGCTATTCAAAATAAGTACAGTATTTCTGCAAAAATTTGATTTTCCTACCTTTAATCTTACCTGAAATTTATATTTCTCAGTTAAATCGTAATAAATAAACTCTAGCTATAATATAAATACCTTGTTTTATGTCTATAGTTTTCTAACTGTAAACTATTTAAATAACAAGGATATCTGAAAATATCCTTATGCCAACTCTTTACAAATGCATAGGACCCTAAAAAATTCTGATGAACTATGAGCAGTCTACAAGTTTGAGGTGGTGTAGGCAAGCAAATATATCTAGCAGTGTTCATACCAGGCTCCCAGAGAAGATTCCACCGCCCCAGAACTGCACAAGAGGCTAGGATTGAACCCAATATGCAAAAGTCACAATATGAAGACTTGAATATGGAAGGAAGTCTAGAAGTGGGAATAAAGTGGGGAGGAAACAGGAAAAAAGAGAGAGGAAAACAAGTGAAAGGTTTTCTTGCATATTTAGGAACATGAAGCAGCAAAAATTATTCACAAAAATGACAAAAAATAAAACACCAAATTAAACTACATATTAAGCTACTTTTTCCCCCTCTACTTACCTGTCCACACCCTTGCTGTGATCATATCAAAAGGCGCATCCCTCACAAAGGTACTTAATTCTTCCTTGACTATCCCAGAAACCCCTCACTAGTTTGTAGCAGCTTTGACAAATTTCTTTTGCTAAATAAGCTTATTAAATTTCTGTTATGTATTATTGATTATAAGGTATTTTCATTATTCTAATTCCTTTTTTTCTTATCGAAGTATCCTGGGACATATTAGTAAAATAACAATTAAGAGAAAACAATGGAAAGATTAACAGCTTGCATTAATTTGACATCAATGTCTTCAACTGTTAAAAAAAAAAGAAAAAATCTGAAAAACAAGAAATCACCTGGTCAAAGAAGGAAGAGTTATAGGAAAGCAGGGGGGATATTGAATGGAATAAACTAGTCCATTACTCAAAATTATCCTAAGGAAAATCAAGCTAACCTTCCTCACAGTGAATTTGCTGAAAATATGTATGTCAGATGCAACAGGGTAGGCAAGATAGATTTAACATCTTATGGCATTTTTTAATATAATGACCCAATTGTCCTTCTTGACATCAAAGTTGGTTATAAAATCTTTTGTATAAGTCACATATGAATATTTTTTCAGAAGTAGATGCATTTCAGCATTTTTATCATCGATTTAGGAAAATGAGGTACATCCCACTTAGTTAAAATTATCACTAAAGACCATGCAACAGTTTAGTAAGATTACTGAGAAATCCGAAGAAATTCTTTTAGAATGACATAGAGAAAAACTCCAAAATGGAAAACCATTCTGAGTCTCTTATAAATTTATTCTTGGAATGTGCCTAAAATTGTCTTTATAACTGCTTATAAATACAGCTTTGTATAGTTAGCAAATTTAAAATTTCAATCAGCACATATTTCTTATATGGCTAATCCTTTGTCCATTCTTTTCTTTGATTCTTAAAATAATTGTAGCAATGTATTTTAAAATAATTCCATCTCTAGGTATAATTATATAGCCATGTTGAAAATATGCACATTTTTAAGCCTTCTGGTGTTTTTCTCTTTCATTCAGATTTAAATAGAAGAACAGGTAATAATATAGCATAAAAGACCTTTTGCTTTGAATTTGAGACAAAATAAGTATTGCCATACATTTTTATACCACTGATTAAAAATAGAAGATAGGTGGTCCTATGCTTGACATGAATAGTCCCTGCTAGCAACAAAAATAGTATTAGATTCTTGTTCCTTTTGGCAATAAAAATATCTGGCCTTGAAATTTGATGTCTATGTGAAGAGAAATAACCCTATACATTTATTCTATATTTTTTAAAAAGTGCTTTCAAGTCACATAGTTTATTCTTAAGGTATGATGAATCACAAAATATTTAAATGGCTTCTGTAATTTTATCAAAATGTAGGATAGGACTATGTACATAAAGCATAGAAATCCAGCAGAAATATTCTGAATTTTAAAAAAAGTTGTGTTACATGAATATTTTTTAGCATCGATTCATTATTTTCTAAAGAAGTCAACAGCACTTTATTTTAAATGTTCCCTACATATTTAACAAATATGCGTACTGCCCAAGTAGGTGCTTGAAGGTCCAATGTTGAAAATTTTGTGTGAACCACATTTTGTCCTGTGCATGCAGATATGTATGTAGATGCGTTTTAGTTCAGTTCACACACTTCTGGTATACATGTGTATACCAAAAGGAACTTGAAAGTGTTATGCCTGTGGAAGTCCAAGGGTGACTTCAGGAAGCATCCTGGACTTCACTAGCCCTTTATTGCTTTCTTCTGGATTTTCAGCCTTCCAGGGTTGAAATTATAGTCTAATGCTTTAGCTACCTAGCATTTTAATATGGGATACTAGGGATCTGAACTCAAGGCCTTTTGCTTGTAAGCCAAAGGCATTAACCCCTGAGCCATCACCCAGCTGTTGACATACTGTTTTAGCCTTTCCTTATTAAGTTCAATTTTTTCATTTTTTCACTACATTTTTGCCTGGAATATGCAGCATTATTATTGTTCTTGCTCCGTGAAGTCATTATTAAAAATAAATAAAGAATAAAAGCATTATGATAATGTGGCAGTATTCTGGTTATCAAGAGACTTAATAGACCAATTTTGATTTCAAAATTGAAATAAGAACTATTTACTGTTACATCAAAAGTGATTTTGAGGAAATTTTAATTCACCTTTCTTTCTTTGCATCTTTTTTCTTCCTTCCTTCCTCCTCTTTCTTGCTCTTTCTCTTTCCTTTCTCCTTCTTTCTTTGTCTTCTTCCTTCCTTCCTTCCTTCCTTCCTTCCTTCCTTCCTTCCTTCCTTCCTTCCTTCCTGCCTGCCTGCCTGCCTGCCTGCCTTCTTTGTTTCTTTGTTTCCTTTCTTTCTCTTTCATGATCCAGGCTGGATTCCAGCTTAGGGCACATACAGCAGATGCTTATTTTGAACATTTTCTACCTTCAAGTGCTGAGATTACAGCCATATGTCAATAACATGCTTCTTGTCTTTCCATTTATTTTTAATCTTTTTATGCATTAAAGAAAATAAAAATCACTTTGAATATTTGTTTAAATAATTAAATAAAATTCTCATTCTATTCAGTGTGCTCAAAGTAACTGAAGTACAATGACATCACTTGTAACTCATATTGGGGTTATGATGATTCATTCAGACTTATCCAGGAGTGAAATGCCTCTAAACTAAATTCTCTATTTTTTTCAAATTCAATGGAAATGAAACTGACATTTTGTGTTGTGTTTTATTCTTTCTATGTTTTTTAAACAGTTCACTAGAAGTAGAGTGAAGTGGTAAAGCACTTGCTCAGAATTTGGAAGCCCTGAGTTTAATCCTCAGTACTGAAATATAAAACTAAAGTAGTGGTGATTTTATGAACATTCAACTACAAAAATCAGAAAAGGAGTTAAGTATCAATCTCTAAATGTCTCATAGAAATACAAACACTATTGGGAAATTACACAAGCATTTGAGAGAGTTCATGTTTCAGTGCTCATTGAAGAGTATAAATTGTAATTGAAATTCTACACTACAATTTTAATACAAAGCTTCAAATATTATAATTTTGAATTAATGGTGTCATTCATCACTACCACCTATATGGTAATAAATATTTTCCCAGAAAGTATGGCATCTTTTCTGAGCTATATGTTTCTCATCGTCATTAAGATAAAATTATGTCAATTAGAAAATATCATTCAGTGGTATTTCTGCAAAATGTTCTTGCAAAAAAATTTTATTAAACAATTAATTGCATATGATATAGGATAACATGGATTATTTTGATATAGATAAAGAAGAACCCCAATATTATAAATATATATACTACAAATTCATTCTTTTCTCATTTAGCAGGAATAATTTCTAATGGAGGCATATTTATTTTATACTTTAGGTAAAACTAATCAAGCAATTTTGTTTAAACTAACATTTTTATTAGGATTCCACATTATGCCTTTCAGTGAATTTGTATATATAAACCCTTTATAAATTACTTCATTTTTAAAAAATGATTCCTATCTTTATCCATTTAATAGTTCAAATAGGTACAGATTTCTCTAGTGATACCCCATGTATCACTAAGCCATCAGAGAAGATCTTAATTATCATTGAGTCTCTCTTTTTCAGTAATTCTATGGATTCATTGTAGGGACAGAAGATGGTATATGGTTTTGTTTTCATATGTAATTGTAATTTACTGGGCGATATTTCAAAGTTTGAAAGCCATCTTTCTCTTGGGTTTAAATTTTGGAAAACTCATTTGCAGAAATAGTAGCTGGTGCCAAATTCTTAGTTGCAAATAGGTTAGGTTTTAAGAAATAGAGTTACGGTTACATTTTAAAAATGAAAGCTGTGTGCATTAGAGAAAAAAAAATACAGAACAGGGTGACTCATTTGGTGGAACTGCAGCAGACTTATCTCTTGTATTTAATTATTTTATGCACAGACATATATCCCTTTTTAGAAACGAAAAGCTAGATAGATTGGATTGTCTCAATACATTTCTCCTCAGCTGTACTGAAATAAAATTCTTAGTTATGAACCCTTATGAACAAGCAAGGAGATTGGAAATAAAATGATCTGAATAATGGAATCATAAAGCTGCTATGGATGGAAAGAGCTTCTTTGAGAATGCATTTTATTCCCAGGAACTGAAGCGGGTGCATTTAATCTTTCCCTCACCATCTATAATACAAAGAAATATATAGCCTCAAATGGTTCCTCCAAGGCACTTGAAATTACTTAAGTAATGCCAATTTCCTTTGCTTAATGTCCTCCCTGCTTTCTTGCTTCCTCCCTCTTTCCCTCCCTTCCTCTCTACCTGCTTCCTGATCCAGTGCCTTTCACTCAGGCATATTTTGAGCTAATCAATGTCTGGGAAGGGGAGAGGAGTTGGCCAAAAATGTCAGCAGAGTGAATCCAGAATCTGGTCAGGAAGCCCTGCTTTCAAATTGTAAGGCGAACACTTCCCAACTCCAGGCATTAGGATAATTCTTACTCTTACTGAGCATTAGCTTTCCTCATTGCAGGTTTATTTTGAGAAGTGCTATGTGGAAAGGATATCATTTGTTACAATCTTAAATAGTGGCTAGTGTTACAAAATAATAAATATACATGTTAAATTTCCCCTAATAAGGTATAAGGAGATCAGCTAAAGACATATGTTTGAGTTATGCTCAGTCTCTGCTAAGACAGCATATATTTTTCCCCAGGGGGGAAACTGGTTCTATCTATTTAACTAGCTAATATGCCTTTTTTTATTATTTCCTTTCCTTCCTTCCTTCCTTCCTTCCTTCCTTCCTTCCTTCCTTCCTTCCTTCCTTCCTTCCTTCCTTCCTTCCTTCCTTCCTTCCTTCCTTCCTTCTTCCCTCCCTTCCTCCCTTCCCTCTTCCCTTCCTCTCTCTCTCTCTCTCTCTCTTTCTTTTCATTCTTCTCTTTCTGAGACTGTCTCACACTGTAGCCTAGCCTGCTCAGGCACTCCTGTAAGCCAAGCAATCTTGGCTCCCAACAATCCTCTCGATTGTTTGTTTTTCCATATTTGCCTTTTGGGTTCAGTGCCTGTGCAGGGCACGCCCCTGGCTTTGGGACACCAGTGGGCCGATGGGATTTCCTCTTTGAGCGCAGCCTCTTCTCCATGACCCCAGGCTCTGGGTCATCAGCATGGGGACCAGTTCAAGGCAGCCTTAACCAACACACTCCCTGTCAACCAATAACAGAACCTCCAAGATTTCAACAGACTCCACAGGCACCATAAACCCTGAACCCGGGACCAGAGCACCAACATTTTGCTAAAATAGGAACGTAAATCTAAACAGAGGGAGTCTTCACTCCAGCCCTAAGATAAGTAACACTTTTTACTTTTTATCTCATCACAGTTGACAACCACCTCTGCCTGTGACCTCTGTACAGCACACCCAAAACCCCACACACCCACCTTTAAGGCCTTAAATATTGACACTCATAAATATGGAAGTAACTAATAGTTGCTAAACTCTAGCCCCAATCCCAAACATCCAGGCAAATCTAGACCTAAACTCTTGTCACCCCCAGAACCAGAGTACCACTTTCACACTTTTTTTTTTTGGTAGTATACCGTCTTATCCACAAAATAACAGCAAGGATGAAACCTTAAACATTTAGGTAAACAGTAGCAATAACAGTCCAAGTGTAGCAATTCTGTCTGACTCATAACAGTCATAAACATATAGCAAGAAAGATTCTAGAAATCAAACACAAAATGACCAAATCACATTGTAAATCCACAAGAAACAACAAAAAACATGACAACTACTCCCCCACAAAAATGTTGACCCATAACAATGGATCTTTACCAGACTTACCCCTTGGATATTCAAGAATTCAATAAGGAAGACAAGGATTCTCAAAGCATGATATTTATCATGATGAAAAAAACGAGAGGAGTTAAATAACCACATAAGCCAATATGTACAGGGCACAATATGTATGGACACCTAGTTGAAATGTTTTGCCATGCTCGAAATGGAATGATAGGTGAAAAATCTGAAGCATAATGTGGTTTATGGTTGGATCTAGAACAAAACAAACAAAACGCTTTCTCAAGAGTAATATAATCATGAGTACTCATCTGCTTACTCCAGCTTCTTTCGGAAATGGCTGAGAATTAAGTAATCAAAAATGAGTGGTCTCAGGAAACTCTTCAAAGATGTACTACAATAAGCCATGGGCAATGTAGATTTATATGGTCAGTTAAAAATACCACAGTGGGGGCCGGAGAGGTGGCTCAGGGATTAAGCCTCTGCCTTGCAGACGGAAGGTCCTGAGTTCGGATCCTAGACCCTACGTATAGACGCCAGGCGGAAGCGGGGGCGGCCTGCGTTTCTGGTCCTGGTAGGGCGGAGCCTGTGAATCCCTGGGCAGAGTAAACAAGGAGGAGGTGGAGGCGTCCATGGTGGTTCCCGAATTCGTCCGTGGTTCTACACACACGCACACACATGCATACACGCACAATTGAATAAATAATAAAAAATTTTAAAAAAATACCACAGTGCACAAGTTTCATTAAAAAATATTACCCATGTCTTCTATAAACAAACTGATCTTATGGTGAAAGCCAAAGACACGTGGTCATAAAGTCAGGCATTTGTGACAGTTTAATTTACAAATACTTTATACTTGAGCTTATTGTGCCTTTCATTGCCACCAATGCTTTGTGGCCCACTCCATATTAAGTTTAGAAATTATTTCTCCAGGTTAGGTATACGCATTGGGATTTTCTTATAATTCTGTTGGGGCAGTTACATCTTTATATAATAACTACTTTATAATTTTCTACTGAGCTTGCCTCAAGGGCTACTTTCTCTAGCCAGAAACAACCCAGGAAGTCTTCCATAAGAAACTTGCAGCATAGGCCTTATAGTAGACTTTAAAATTCTAAACAAATACACAGGTTAACTGTATTTTGATAAAAAAAAATGATGGTTAAATCAAGTGACAATTCTAGATGAAAGATGAGCTAAAATAAAATCTACTATATTTCCTTGTTACTTGAAGGACGTGTCCATGTATAACATTAAATGCACAATTCATAGTCTGGAATATTTCTTACCCTTCCTTCTGAGAAACTTAATAATTTTTTGTTTATTTGAAATTTCTTGTATATTTGTTGATCACTTTTTCTGTGTACTTGTAACAACTTATTTTTGTACTTCTATTGTATAGTTTTTCATTTTTTCTTCAAGATTTTATATATAGGTTTAATCTTATAATCTATTGCTGTGATAAACACTTAGTCCAAATGACTTAAGAGAGAAAAGAATTTTATTTTTCTCACAATTCTAGATTATGCTCCATGGTTATAGTCAGTCATACTAGATCAGGAGCTGAGAAAATATCACATCCACAGTAAGACTGAAAAACAAAGATCAATGCCACATTCTTGATTTCTAGCTTAATAGTGTGTCAACTGTCAGATAATCCTTGTAATCCATTTGCTCAGGGAATGAGCCCACCCACAATGCACAAGACTCCTTACCTCAGTGAAATCAATGAAGACAGTCTCCTACATGTTTTCCCAGAGGACTTGCCTTAATTAAATAATTCCTCTTGATATGCCCCAGAGTCTTATCCCCCTAAGTTTCAAGTTGACAGTTGAGATTAACTGATGTAGTACATAAGAACTAGCTCCTTTTGCAAGAATCCTTGCCTGAATATTGAGTTGCTAGACATATAGCTGATTATGTGGCCTTCACTGTTAAAAATGCTGCTTTCCACTATATTCTACAAATTGGCCATAATAACAAAAAATAAATATTCACTCCAAACAACTAGCTCAATCTTCTTTTATCTGTCCTTTTTCCCTATATTTCTAGACTTTCAGTTCCACATAAACTCACACTAACCCCATAGCATTTCCTTAATATTCTACTATTTTCCCCCCAGTGGATTCCCAATTTTCACACATGTTTGGCATTCAAATATGTCAGCTCATCTGACAGGCAAGAAATCGGATGTTAAGCTACATTCACCAGGAGAATCATAATGTGACAGTATGTGGTTGAGTTCGTGTGTGGATAAGAAATGGATCAGTCCTCTTTGTTTCATATGCTTTTGGTACATTCTCAAATATTATGCTTTTGACGATATAAAGACTGAGAAATAGAATAAAGAATCCTCCTTCATGGGGTTAGACTAGGGAAAGACTGTTATGATAGACATCTGCTCTGTGTGGAAAAAAATCAACCCAGTCTTTGAAGGGGACAAAGCACAACACTTCAATGATTGCTTATTAGAAACTCCCCAGTATATTTTAACATTATTTTAGATAAAATACTGTAAAAAATCAGCTGAGGACTCAAGTCCAGAATGAGTCTGTCTCTGAAATGTGTGACTAGACAGAATATTATTTTATTTTAACCTCATAAGATTCAGTCACTTCAGTACATGAATAAAATTTGTCACTTGGGCTTCTGGTTAAGATCAATCAAAGAATAAAAATTGTTCATACCTCAGAGGATTATTGGCATAAGATTCTTGCGAAGATGTTCATACTTTTCCAAGCTAATCAAGAAAAGATAGCCATGTTTATTACCAATGTGATACACACATTCACATGATATGCTGTGTCTGAAAAGCAGTATACATTCTCAGGGTTTCTCATGTGATCCTTCATCTCTGTTTAAATTTTGGGAAACTAGTTAATCCAATCCCAGAGGATAACAAATTCCAATCCCAAACTTTTAATTTTTAACCCTTTCTACATCCACTGCACCTCTATGGGCTACAGGAATATATCTAGAAGCAGAACTGAATTTTTGCAATGTTATTTACAAGTTCTTACATTTGTAAGAACTTTGACAAATGAATTTCCTTTAAGAAATTAATAGTAAGATGATATCAGACAAAGGGAATCATAACTACAAGCCTCTCTACCTCCTGCTTCTCCTAAGCTGCACCTTACTTTTCCTGTTAGAACTGTATCCCATATACACCCGTGTACTCATTCAGCACATCTCAATGTGAAGCTCCCAACCAACATCTGTTACTAATTTTCATTTTGTCACTGATATTGTCCAAGATCATTGTTATAGTTAGATATAGGTGTCAACTTGACAATTGAAGGCCCAGCTCTTGACTCAGTTGTACAGAATTAGAAGTTCCGTGACCCATTTTCTAAGTGGGCTAATTACCTCTTTGATGTTTAAGTTTTTAAGTTCTTTGTGCACTCTGGATCTTTGTACACCTCTATCAAATGTGTGGTTAGTGGAGATTTTCTACTATTCTGTGGATTGTCTTTTTGCTCTGTTGACAATCTCTTTAGCTGTACAGAAACTCTTTAATTTCATAAGATCCCATATGTTGAGTGTTGGTTCTAGTGCCTATGTCATTGAGTTTCTGTTTAGAAAATTTTGGCCTAGTCTAATCAGCTCCAGGGAATTTTCTACTCTTTCTTTTAAGGTTTCCATAATCTTTGGCCTAATATTAAGGTCCTTGATCCATTTGGAGCTGATTTCTGTGCATGGTGACAAGTATTGGTCCAGTTCCAATCTTCTGCATGTGGATATCCAGTTTTGCCAGAACCATTTGTTGAAGATGCTTTACTTTTTCCATTGAATTTTCTGAGCCCCTATGACAAAAATCAGATAACCGTAAATATAATCTGTATCTTCAACCCTTTTCTATGTGTCTATTTTGGAGACAGTACCATACTGTTTTTATTATTGTGGATTTGAAGTTATAAAAGTTTGGTACGGTGATACTTCCAGCAGTGTTTTTGTTACTCAGGATTATTTTTGCTATTCTAGGCCTTTTGGTCAATTTCTATAAGGAATTGCTTTGGAATTTTGATTCATATGGCATGAAATCTGTATATTACTTTTGGGAGGATGGTCATTTTTATGGTGTTAATTCTACTACTGATCCAGGAACAAGAGAGGTGTTTCCACCTTCTGGTGTCTTCCCTAATTTCTTTTTTCTTTGTAAATTTTTCTCATTTATAACAAGTTGTTTCATTTTTTAGGGGCTGGTAATTGGAATTATTTCTCTTACGTATTTCTCACTTTTTTATTCTTGGTGTATAGGAAGGCCACTAATTTTGAACATTAACTTTGTTACCTGCTGCTCTGCTGAACATATGTATTAGTTCCTGGAGTTTCAAGGTCGAGTTTTTAGGATCTCTCAGTTATATGATCATGTTGTCTGCAAATAGGGATAGCTTAACTTCTTCTTTTCCAATTTGAATCCCTTTTATCTCCTTCTCTTGTCTTATGGCTCTAACTAGGACTTCAAGTATAATATTAAATAAAAGTGGTGAGAGTGGACAGCCTTGACTAGTTCCTAATCTAAGTGGGAATGCTTCAAGGTTTTCCCCATTTAAAATAATCCTTGCCGGGCTGGAGAGGTGGCTCAGGCGGAAGGTCCCGAGTTCGGATCCCAGATCCCACGTATAGACGCCAGGCAAAAGCAGGGCGGCCTGCGCTTCTGGTCCTGGTAGGGCGGAGCCTGTGAATCCCGGGGCAGAAGGAGATGGAGGAGTCCATGGTGGTTCGCGAATTCGTCCGTGGTTCTACACATACACAGACAAATGCACACACAAATACACACACACGCGCGCGCACATACACACGCACATGCACACAGTTGAATAAATAATAATAATAAATAATAATAATAATAATTTGCTTGTTGTGTATATATATATATATTATTCTGTTGATGTAAGCTCTTTCCATTTCAATTGTTCCTAAGGTTTTTGATCATAAAAGGATGTTGAGTCTTTTCAAAAGCTTTTTCTGCATCAATTGAGACTTTCATGTGGTCTTGAACTTCAGATGTATGTATATGATGAATTAAATTTATTGATTTGCATATGTCAAATCAACAATGTGTGCCTGAGATGAATCAGACTGGATCATAGTGAATAATCTTTTTAATATTTTTAATCCAATTTGCTAAGATTTTGTTACGAACCTTTGCATCTGTGTTCATCAAAGAGATCTGCCTATAGTTTTCTTCTTTAATTATGTCTTCATTAGGTCTTAGATCAGCATAATATCAACTTCATAAAAGGAATTTGGAAGTGTTCCTTCTTTTATTTTTCATGGCATAGTTTAAGGATTAGTAGTATTTGAAATGTCAAACAACTTGATAAATATTCCCCCTCCTAGCTATTAGGGAATGTGAATAAAAATATCCCCTGAGATGTCTTACCCTGGTCAGATTGGCAAAGTCCAAAATGGATACAAGGACAGCTGTTGCAGAGGATGTGGGAAGAAGGGAACTTTCATACACTGCTGATGGAATACAGCCTTATTCAACTACTCTGGATATCTGGCAGTTTCTAAAAAAATTAAGGATTGAAATATCATATGACCCTGCAAAAATGCATCATTTCACTATAGTGACACAAATACATTCATGTTCATTACAGCACTATTTACAATAGTAAAGTCATGGAATCAACCCAAATGCCCAAGTGTTGATGAATGGATAATCAAATGGGGTACATTTATAAAATGGAATTCTACTCAGCTATCAAAAATATGAGTTAATGGGGGCTGGAGAGGTGGCTCAGGAGTTAAGCCTCTGCCTTGCAGACGGGAGGTCCTGAGTTCGGATTCTAGACCCCACATATAGACTCCTGGCGGAAGCGGGGGCGGCCTGCATTTCTGGTCCTGGTAGGGCGGAGCCTGTGAATCCCAGGGCAGAATAAACAAGGAGGAGGTGGAGGCGTCCATGGTGGTTCCTGAATTCGTCCGTGGTTCTACACACACACACACACACACACAATTGAATAAACAAAATATATATACATATAAAAATTAAAAAAAATATGAGTTAATGAAATTTGCTGGTAAATGAATGGACTTAGAAGAAATTATACTGAGCAAAGTATTGTAGGCACAGAAAGTTAGCTGTTGCATGTTCTCCTTTATAAGTGGATCCTAGTTCCAAAACCTTTTAATGACATACTTAAAGGTAAATCTCTGTAACATCCATTATAACCCCCTGAAAGTAGCATGACATCTGATACAGCTCATGTTCACTAGCCTTCCTATTCACTTGGGATTCAAAGGGGTTGAAGAGCTGGGCATATCTCCCCTGGCATGGAGGGGATAGGAACTGGTACTTAGAGGGTAGCCAACTGACAAAGAGAGAATAGAGGGGGTGGACAGGTGGCTCAGAGGTTAAGCCTCTGTCTTGCAGGAGGAAGGTCCTGAGTTCGGATCCTAGACCCCACGTATAAACACTGGGCGGAGGCAGTACGGCCTGCGTTTCTGGACCTGGTAGGGCAGATCCTGTGAATCCAGGGGCAGAGTAAACAAGGAGAAAGTGGAGGCAGTTCATGGTGGTTCCCGAATTTGCCTGTGGTTCTACACACACACACACACACACACACACACACACACACGCGCGCGCGCACACACATGCACAATTGAATAAATAAAAAAAAGAGAGAGAATAGACCCGACTCACCACTGTGTCCTCCCATTCTCCCCTCTATCCTCAAACCTCTTGAATACTAACACCTTCTTTTAAACAGTCTTTTATCTTTGGTTAGGAGAAGACTCAGTACCCAAACAGAATGCAGTCAAGTGCACTGCAGAAACTGCAAAATCTGAAAACTGCAACCAAACATAATTCAGAATACCAATGACCCAACAATGTCTATCCAGTACCAAATCTCTCCCCATCCTAAAGCTCAGAAATCCTTGCAGAAAAGAGTGCAGCAAGACTGTAAGAACCTAAGGATGGGGATGCCAACTGATGGACAAAAGACTCCATTCTAGCCTGCCAAGATATTGCTACAATTTGATTTGATCTTGGCTGACCTGCACAGTGGCTCACATATCAATAACCCTCCATGGACTAGCACAGATCCCAGGGGAGATGACTTCAGGCCGTTCGAACATTAGAGGCAAGGGATTCAACAGATATAATGGAGTTCCCATATCAGTAGGCAGCCCAAGAAGGGACCCCAAGGTATGCCACAGAGTCTTGAACCCTCATTTCTGTAGATGATTCAGAAGAACCTCAGGGCCCATATGAACTAATGTTCTGAACGGTGGGAGGCAACGGGCAGGAAACCTTGGGAACAGTGGGGGAGGGAGGAATGAAGGAAAGAGAGAGGGACAGGGAAGTGAATGGGATAGGGAATAGTGGGGGGAAAGGACATGGGAGGAGGAGGGGAAAGGAGGGGGCTCAAAAGTACCTACACATTGAGCTTGTACAACTAGGTAAAAATGAAATACAAAAAAATGAAAATTTAGAACGGGAAAAAACAAAAATTGAGTTAATCCTGGACAAACATGCAAGAAATTGTCTAAGTGATAGGGGGAGACCCAAATCATTGTAGATTGGACTATTCCCTGAGCAACTGTATAAAATCGAAGGAGCTGGCTAAGTAGGCATTTTTTGGAATGTAAAATTTGGACAGACAATGTTGTCTGACAAGGGAAATTTGTCTCTCTCTTAGCAGACTGGTGGATATGGTGTGACCAGGTCACTCAGTCCCTGGTGTTGATATGAGACAAACTGGACTAAAAACTATAATCAGACAGTCATAAACCTGAATGAAATCCTTTGTTTCCCTGAGCCGTGTTGTCATGAACATGCAGAATGACTGCAATAATTATAAATTGACAAAGAAGAGAACTTGTCCTTTTAAATGCAAAGGACAAATTAAGTCATGCATAAATAAGTGAAAATCAGCTTATGTCATAGAAATGAGTTTGATGAAGTACATCTGAGTAGGAAAAATGGAAAAGCAGCCACTTTAAGTTGGATAGGCAGGAAATGCCTGTCTGGGGAAGTGATGTTTAAATCGAGACAGGCAGAATCAAAGGGAATCAACTGTATTCTGATAGAAGAGCAGTCCATGCACAGTGGTCCCAACACAGAGTATTTTCATATGCTGAAGGAGTGAAAGATTGTAATGCAAGTGAGGTGATGAAAGAGGAAGGCAATGATGAGGACTGATGGAAATCTTAAGAGATTCGAAGGCAGAGGAAGGTTGACATGATTTATCATGATAACCTGTGCTGAGCATATATGGTATGTTTGAAAGATTGGAAAGGCTTCTGAGCTCGCTATGTTTTAAGATAAGAAAACCTAAGAATTGGAGGTCATAGTTATTTAGTGACTCATGTCCTAAATAGAATAAAAGAATTGCCTCTGATGGGTTATTCTATGGTATGGGTGAAGGACCACTTTCTCATGCATTTGCTTTTCTAAGCCAGAAACCTTAACTGAAATAGTCCTCTTCTGACGGCCTCATCTTTCTTATTTATGGAGGAGACTTGAGTCACATTACTGGTAATTTCAGGCAAATACCCTAAGTGTTAAGTACACAGCATACTATTTCTCTGATTTTCCTCCCTATGTGGCTTGAGAAAGCACAAACTCTGTACTATGCTGGGTTGTATGATTTGGGAAGGTAGATTGAAATTGGGAGAGGTAGCTTCAGGTCAGTCATAGAAATCTCAATGGGACATAAGTGAGCCATGCTGTCCAACCTAGATTTGATCAGCAGTAAGTCTGGCATTTTCAATTCCAATTATCTGACTCCATGCTTCTCTTTCAATTGAGTTAGATCTCACAAAATTGGAGGAAGGGGAATTAGGAAGCAAGAATTGTCTGGTAGACACCAGGCTTGAAAAGCAGCTGGATGTGACAAATAGACTCATGCAGATATGCTAAATTTAGGCAGTAAGTCAGAAGTAGACATTGAAATCATTTATAGGTCATAACAATGCAGATATCTTGACAGGACATTGCTATATAAATCTATTTCATGGGCATTTAACTGGAACCAAAATGGAATGCAGCAACATCTGTCAATTATCACTGTATTTTCATCTAAAAGAGAATAAAATCTCCAAATTAGAGCAGGTGTTGACAGTCCCTAAACAAGGTTTCTGCTGAGTCATGTTACCTCAGCACACATTCCATTCTTATGAGATTTCCTGTCAGCAATTCATCCTGGCTTGCTCAAGGTATATGATTTGATGTAGGTAAAACTCAATTAAAAATCCCACACATTTCACCTCTGACTCACCCAAGGTGCATATTGTCAGAGTAATTGAAGACATATCTGTCCAATGAACAATGAAGGAATAAGCCTGTACTGCTCAATCCCCCCACTGACTAAATTACAGCTTCCAGTAGAAGTGAGCTGGGGCGAAAGCTGGAGAGTCAAATCTGCACACAAAGACAGGCTCCTGTGCATGTTCTCCATGGACCTCGCTGTCACGAGTTTGTTAACAAAGTGTATTCACTGCCAGTTAGCCAACATAAAATATTGACTCTAGCATATGAAGCTACCTCATCCTGATTCTATTGCTGTGTGGGATTGTCTGATAATAAACAAAATGATGGACATACTGGTTTCCAACAGAATGGGTTTAATTTATCTTAATTGCAAAACACTTCATTTTCATTATGACCACTAGTCCACCTGTCAAATTATTAGCTAACATGTCTTAATAAATTGGAGAAATTAGTTAATATAACACAGTAGTGATTGCTCAAAATATACACACTTGCCTATCTTTGATAAATATACTTTCCTTTGATACTTTCATTATAGAGATCTCATTATTTACATCAATTTTAACATAATTTATAAATTTAATTAAATTAATGATTATGCTAGTGAATTTAAGGGAAACAGTATACTTTTTTGAAATAAATACACGCCCGCAAAACATGAAAATATTGCTATATTCCTTTAATGCCATACTGCCACCATATTAACATTTGGTTGAGGTGATATAAGAATGCACCCTTTCAGTTTATCAACACTGAAAGCCTGTTGAAAATTACTTAAAGCTTTTCTGCCCCTGACCCAGACCAGTACGAGGACTGGCTCCCTTAACCTCAGGTAAGCTTCCTAGACCATATCCCAGGACCCAGGTCATCTGCATTCCCCACTAGTAGCCAGCCTGCCTTTCTAGCCCTGGGAAAGGCCCTTAGACCACACCTTAGGCCCCAGATCACCTGAGAGCCTCACTAGCCGCTCTGATTTTCTGCCCTGGATCCAGACCCAAACTGGGACCTGTACCAGGGCAAACTCCATGCTCCTCAGTATTCAACAGAGAAAACCCAAGAAAAGGGCTAGGGGACCAACACCATTCATCTGAGGTCCTCTAAAATCATCCCAGCATATGGGAGAGAATTTTCACATACAGCTCTAAGATAGTAAACCGTTTTTACAATCTTTTCCTCTCAATTATTAGACACTAGAGTTTACATTTCTTTCTAGCCACCCCCAAAACCCATACAACTTCAGAGACTATACCATTCACCCTTACATGTCACCAAGGAGTAAACCTAAAAGGTTCATTAGGATACTAATCTTCAATCCCTGTCTATTAATCCTGACTTAATTGATGTACTAACAATCCCATAGCCTCATCTAGGAAATAACACCAACACCAGACAAGCATATCAAACTCCAAGGCAAACACTAGCAATAATTATTCAATTATAGTAAAACTGTCTAATTTAGTTCAGCCAAAACACACAGAAACAAAAAGGACATGAGACATAAATGTCCAGATCACAGTGCAAATCCATGAGAAACAAAAACCAGGACAACAAATTGCCTACAAAAAGAATCAACCCCATAATGATGGAATTCAGCCAGAAAAAACTCACAGAAAATAGCCAAGAAAGCCATACCCAAGATAATGATTTTCAAAGCCTGATCTTTACTATGATCAAAACAATGAAAGAGAAAATCTGGGGGAGTTAAATAACCACATCAGCTACTTTGAACAGGAATATGATAGGCACTTGGAGGAGATGAGAAAAGCAGTTGAAGAAACAAAAATAGACATAGAGCAGTTAAAACAATCTCAAGCAGAGTTTAAGCTCAAACTAAAAGACAAGCGATTTTCAACCCAGAATTCAACCAAGAGTCAGCAGAATTAATGAAGCAGAAAATAGAATGTCAGATCTTGAAGACAAAGTGGAAGAATGAACCAGTTCAATGGAAGAGGTAGTTAAAGCCAAAAAGATATTTGAGAGGAACATTCAAGAGTTATAGGACGCCTTACAGAAACCTAACATGTGCATTCATGGAATACCAGAATGAGAATCCCAAAATACCACAACTGAAGAAATTTTTCAAATTATCATAAAGGAAAACTTTTCACATCTAAAGAAAGAGAGCTCCATCCAAACACAAGAGGCATTTCTCATCACAAACAGATATGACCAAAATAGAAATTTGCCACAGGAAATAATAGTTAAAACACTACAAGACAAACAGAATGTGCTGAGAGCTTCAAGAGAAAAAGAACAAGTCATTTTTAAAAGTAAACCTATTACAATAACAAATGATTTTTAAATGAAAACAGTAAATCCAAAAGAGCTTGAAGAGATGTACTTCAAGTATTGAATGAGCACAAATGTCAATCCAGGCTGATATGTCCATGACTGTCAGTCATGATTAAGGATGAAAGAAAAATTTTCTGCCATAAAGACAACTTAGGGGCTGGAGAGGTGGCTCAGGGGTTAAGCCTTTGCCTTTCAGGTGGAAGGTCCTGAGTTCAGATCCTAGACCCCACATATAGATGCTGGGCAGAAGTGGGGGCAGCCTGAATTTCTGGTCCTGGTAGGGCGGAGCCTGTAAATCCTGGGGCAGAGTAAACAAGGAGGAGGTGGAGGTGGTCCATGGTGGTTCCTGAATTCGCCTTTGGTTCCACACACACACACACACACACACACACACACGCACATGCACACGCACACGCACACACACACACATACACATGCACACACATTTGAATAAGTAAATAAAAAAATTAAAAAAAACACAACTTGAAGGCTTACATGACCACCAAATCAGGCCTTCAAAAAGTGCTAGGAAAAATACTCAAGCTTAAAGAAAAGAACAAGCATAACCAGAAGGAGAGAAGGGAAGTATAATACCACCACAACATATAAGTTAAATAATACACTTATGAAAGCCACTAATCACAAAATGTGTCAAGAATTAAAAGTAATTTCTCCATTATAACACTAAATGTCAATGGAATTAACTCACTAATCAAAAGACACAACCCACATCTTACCACAAAAGATAAGCACATCCTAAAAGTAAAAAAATTGGTCAGAAATTCTTCAAGCTATGGAACCAAGAAACAAGCAGGAGTAGCAATTATGCTATCTGACAAAGTGGACATCAAACCAAAAAAAAATCATAAGAGATACAGAAGGATACTATATTTTAGTCACAGGTGCAATTCACCACAAAGATTTCATAAAACTGAGCATATATGTACCTAATATGGGTTCCTCCATATTCATTAAGCAAATGCTACAACATCTAAAACAAAAATCAATCCCAAAATGGTACTTGGAGATTTCAATACTGCACTCTCAATATGGGATAGATCAATAGGTCAAAAACTCAACAGAGACACATTGGAACTAAATGAAACCCTTACTGAAATAGACTTTACAGATATCTGTTGATTTTTCCATCCAAGCACCAATGAATACACAATCTTCTCACCAGCCCATGGAACCTTCTCCAAATAGACCACATATTGGGCCACAAAACGAATCTCTACATATACAGGAAAGTTGAGATTATAGCTTGTATCCTATCAGACCACCATGGTCTAAAGCTTGACATCCACAACATAAAAAACAGCAGAAAAATACTAAACACTATGGAAACTAAACACTATGATGCTGAATGAGAAATGGGTTAGAAAGAAATCAAGAAGGAAATTCAAGATTTCCTAGAAGCGAGTGATAATGAAAATACAACATACTGAAATCTCTGGAACTCAATGACAGTTATCCTAAGAGGTAAGTTTATAGCTCTTAATGTGTATATCAAAACTGAATGCATCACAAGTAAATAACAATGGAGCTTAAAGCTTTAGAGATACAAGAGCTATCCAATCGCAAAAGCAGTAAAAGAGAGCAGATTAATAAAACCAGGGGAGAAATGTCCAAAATTGAGATAAGGAAAATGATACAAAGAATCAACCAGACAAAAGCTGGTTCTTTGAAAAAAAATCAATAAGATTCATACACCTTAGTTAAATTAAACAAAATCAAGAGACAGAAAACCCAAATCAACAAAATTAGAAATGAAAATGGAGTTATCACAACTTATAACCAAGAAATTCAGGGAATTATAAGGTCATATTTCAAAAACTTATACTCCATGAAATTTGAAAACACAAAAGAAATGGATGAATTCCAAAAGCTAATACCATACTAATCCCAAAACCTAACAAATATACACTTAAAAAGGAAAACTATAGTCTAATCTCGTTGATGAACACATATGCAAAGATTCTCAACAAAATCTTAGCAAATGTCATTCAAAAACATATCAAAAAATCATTCACTGTGATCAAATAGGCTTTATCCCAGACACACAAGGTTGGTTCAACATACACATATCAATATATTTAATCCATCATATAAACCAATCCAAAGTCCAAGACCACATGATACTCTGGATACATGCAGAAAAATCTTTTGACGAGATCCAATATCCTTTCATAATAAAAACACTAGAGACAGTTGGAATGAAAGGAACTTATAAGAACATAATAAAAGCTGTATACAACAAGCCAACAGCAAGGCTTATACTCAGTGGGGAAAAACTTGAAGCAATCCCACTTGGATCAAGAACTAGACAACTTCTCACCACTTCTATTCAATATTGTAATTGAAGTCCTAGCTAGAGCCATAAGACAAGACAGGGTGATAAATGGGACTTAAATCAGAAAATAACAAGTCAAGATTTGCAGACAACATGATTGTATAACCAAGAGATTCTAAAAACTCCACCAGGAAATTCCTGGAATTAATACATAAGTTCAGCAGAGGGGCAGGTTACAAAACAAACAAAAGTGGCCTTCCTATACATCAAGGATGAAACAAGTGAAAAATTTCTAACAGAAACAAACTATAGCCCCTTGAAAAATGAAATATCTTGGTATAAATCTAACAAAAAATGAGAGATGTTTATAATGAAAATCTTTAAAAACTTAAAGAAAGAAATTACAGAAGACACAAGAAGGTAGAAAGACCTCCCATTACCCTGGATTGCAGAATCAACATCATAAAAATTACCATCCTACCAAATCAATTCTCAAAGCAATTCTTTAAAGAAATTGACCAAATAATCCCATCTCAAAATTTTTATGGAAGCACAAAAGGTCCAGGATAGCAAAAACAATCCTGAGTAACCAAAACACTGCTGGAGCTATCACCACGCCAATCCTTAATCTATACTACAAATCCATAGTAATAAAAACAGCCTGGTACTAGCTCCAAAGTAGATATTTGGATCAATGGATAAGGGTTAAAGACCCTGATATAAACCCACACAATTACAGCCATTTGATCTTTCATAAAGGGGTCCAAAAAATTCAATTGAAAAAGAACAGGATCTTCAACAAATGGTGTTGGCAAAACTGAATATCCACATTCAAAAGATTAAAATTGTACCCATACTTGTCACCATGCACAAAATTAATTCCAAATGGATAAAAGACCTTAATGCTAACCCAGAGACTATAAAACCTTAGTTGAAAAGGTTAAGGAGCTCCCCCAAGCTGATTGGGCTAGCCCAACAATTCCTAAACAGAAATCTAATAGCACAATTGCTAGAACCAACACTCAACAAATGGGATCTTAAATTACAGAGCTTCTGTTCAGATAAAGAGATTGTAAACCAAGCAAGAAGGTAATCCACAGAATGGGAAAACATCTTCACTATCCACATATCTGATACAGCACTATTATCCAGAGTGCACAAAGAACTTAAAAAACTAAACACCAAAGAGATAAATGGCCCAATTAATAAATGGGCCTGGGACCTCCAAAGAAACTTTTCAGGGATGAAACTGAAATGTCTAACAAATATCTTTAAAAATGCTCCAAATACTTACCCATCAAAGAAATGCAAATCAAAACTTCCCTGAGATACCATCTCACCCTGGTCAGGTTGGCAAAAATCCACAATACAAACAACATCGAATGTTGGATGTGGAGAGAAGGGAATGCTCATATATTGCTGGTGGGAATGCAGGCTTATACAACCACTCTGATGATCAGTATGGCAATTTCTAAAAATGTTAAAGATTTAAATGCCGTATGACCCTGTTATACCACTTCTGGGAATAATCCCCCCAAATGCAATAATTCAGTATAGTGATACAAGCACAACCATGTTTATAGCATCACTCTTTACAATAGCAAAACCATGGAATCAACCCAAATGCTCAACAGTTCACAAGTACATAAGGAAAATGTATTATATTTATACAATGGCATACTACTTAACCATGAAAAAAGACGAATTAATGAAATTTGCTGGGAAATGGATGGAATTAGAAAAAAATTATATTAAGTGAAGTATCCCAGACAGAGAAAGTTAGTCACCTTATGTACTCCCTAATAGGTGGATCCAAACCCACTTAATGACATATTCAAAGGCAAATTTCTGTAATACCTACTGTAATCACAAAGATTATAAACAGGAAGGTAGGGTAAGGAGGGTCACCCTCAAAAAAAGGAGATAGGAGATCATGCTTCAGTAGAGAAAATAGTTCACCATAAATTATTGCATGTAAGTAGGGAGACATCTGGTGAATCTCACTCTCATTTCCCTTCCTGGTCATTTGGGATAGATGGTAACCATTCTACAAATAGGACACTGACCCCCCTTCACTGCTGTGTCCTACTCCTTTTCTTTCATCTACCTTTGAGTCTCACCTTATATTAAGAATAGTGTATAAAAACAGTGTTTTATCTTTGGTTAGAATGTGACCTTCCATACCTATCAGGATGCAGCCAAGGGTGGTGCATAAAAAGCAAAACTGCAAAGAACAACAAACCATGATTCAGAACACCAAAGTCCCTACATTACCTGTAACCAGACCAGCTAAATCTCTCCCCATGCTAAAGCTCAAGGAACCTTGTGGAAAGGGGGGTGGCAAGTTGTAGGTGCCTAAAGATGGGGAGGACCAACAATATGCAAGATATTCCAAACAAGTCAGGGCTGAAACAGCCATAATAGGACTTTGCCTAACCTGCACAATGGCTGACATGTAAATGATTCCCCCCAACAAGTCTAGCATGGATCACAGGGGAGAAGGCTCTAGGTAATAGAATCCTTAGAGGCAAGGGATTAACACTCATAATAGAGTGCCCATACTAAAGGGGAACCCAAGAAAGGGCTCCTGGCTATGCCACTGAGTCCTCACTAAGGTGGAGGACTCAGAGTGAGGCTTGGCATTCACACAAAAACATGCTCCAGAAGATGGGAGGAGGTGGGGGAGGCCCTGAGAGAAAAGGATGGAGGGAAGGAGAATGAAAGGAAAGGGGAAGGGGGGAGAGTGCAAGGGGAGACTGGGGAGGGAAGGAGGGAGAGAGAGGACAGATGTATCTATTGAGCTTGTATGATTAGGAAAAAAAAGTGAGAGAAAAAATTATTTGAATTTAATTTTAATAGAATTAATAAAATTAACCATCATTAAAAACTATTTTATTTCTTAAATTAGCCAAATTGTAATGGTGTTAAAATTTAAAGAATCTGAAACTAATCAAGAAGAAAAGTCATTTTTTCAAGACTGCCTAGCTCTACAAGTAGACCAAACTTGCCACCATTCAGCCACTTCTTTGCCCCTTTTAGACCTTCCAAATGACCAAAAATTCCTCCCTTTCCTCTTGCTTTAATTTTTAAAATATCAAAAATACATTTTTAAGTTTGTAGGCTAAAGAAAAGCCAACCACTATGATTTTTTGCTATGTATTAATTTGATTATATCTTAAAAATTAATTCGAATGTTTGACATTATCTATAACTAGTTGTGATGACTGTGAGTCTGAGATGCCAGATAGACTTACAGATTTGAGAAAAGCATGCTATGACTTATATCCCAGATCCAAAACCATGTAACTATCGAGTTATGTTACGATCAGAATCTTCTGCATATCTGAAGCTATTTGGTCTCCAAACATCAACTTATAAGTCAACAATTAATTAATAAGATTGATGTACATTATAGTAATAGGTTAGAAATGAAAACGTGGTTTAGATTAAGAGAAGAAAGAAATGAGAAATTAGAGCAAATACTGCATACTCTACATGTGATAAATAAGTTTCTTCTATCTTCTATTGATTAATATGTGTCCCTCTTTTTTCTTGATAAATGATCTATATTTTTTGTATTGCAATTACAGGAGCCTGAAAGTAAAGATTCATTGCTCTTTATGATATTAGATAGACAAAGCTATATATGAAATGATTTTCCTTGCATACTCTCAGTGTCCCTTGTTTTTCAATAAAATATATAGAAGCTAGCTATAGCTTCTGAAGTTACCACCCAAAAACTGTATTATATATATATATGAATAATATTTAGAAAAATGACTGTTGTTCTAGAAATATTACAAGAGACTTTGTTTTCTTTAGGACCCTTAATATACCTGTCAGGTTTTTAGCTAATATGGCTTCCTAAGAAAATTAACTGAGATGTCTTTACTCACACCACAATGACTGTATATAACCTTGTGAGATTTGAAAACATTTCTCTGAAATTATCCTGTGTAGATAGCATACAAACCAACTGTTGCTGCTTCATAAAGGTGATAAGATCAGGAAGGTTTTAAATTCATCTGTGGATTAATGCATTAATGAGTTCATATTGAATGGGCTGTTAAGTATTGGAGATCATTTGGAGCAAGTATCTTGGGAGACTTCATGATCTGGGCCACTTCCTGTTATCTTTCTGATCCCAGATGCTACAATTGAATCAATTCTATTCCACCACACCCTGTCTGCCATGATGTTATGCTTGACACACATCCAAATTGGTAGAACTGGCAGACCATGGACTGAATATTCTGAAAGAGATGAGCAGAAATGAGCAGAAATAATTTTCTGAACTTATTTATTTTACAATGTCTGTCTCTCCCTATACCTTTCTGAAAAACATCCTGATAACACATTTTACAGAAAATGGAAATAAAATAAAAATATAACTTGATTTTCACTATTTTGCTTCATAATATTACCATAATCTGACCAGGGGAGTTTTGTGCATGTATTGTAATGAGACAAGTCAAAAATGTTACAGTAACTGGACCAATGTGACACTGGCAGTTATAAGTGCCGCTGTCAGTCATTGTCAGGAAATACTGTGCTTCATGTAAAGGATTTATTTATTTATGTTTTGATTTTGTTCAAATATATGCACTAAAAACACAAAATGTGAATGTTTCAACTTTTAGGTATGTCACTTTAAGAATATGGCATCAATAAATTTACAATGAATGTTACTTCTGTAGTGAATTCAAAGATTTCAGAAATAGAATAAAATTTACCTTATCTTTTCTACGCACTCAACAAATATAGCAAATACAAATATGATTCTATGAGACAGAAAACAGAGACAGAAATAACTTTCTCTAATGTAATTGTCTTAGAAATTAAAAAGATATTTCAATGTTTACTATTTGATATTCAACAAATCTTTCATGAAAGTCATTATTTTCTATATTTCGTACTCAAGAAAGCTAAGGATTAGAATTTAAGCAACTTAAGATTCTTAGGAAGATACCTGAGTTACAAGAGCTGCCAGAAATTATGGAATTAGACAGGTGACTAAGATTTGTCAAGTCTGTAGTAAATGGCCCTCAACTACTGTAAGCATTCTCTTCAATCTTGTGCATGATTATTCTAGCAACTTCATCTTTTGCCAGAAAACAGCAGCAATGATTTCTTCCCCTGGCCAACTGTCATAATCTGTTTCTAGTCTATGAGGTGGAAAATCAGATAATCAAGTTTGCTGCAAATTGGACATGAAACAGATCATATGTTATGTGAGAGAGGGCTTCTTTTTGGAACCAACTGAGTCCTTGGCTTTGGTACACAAATCACAGATAGACTATCGTTGTGTATATTAGCTTTCCATGGCAACTTACTAGTAAGTGACTGGATTTTAGAAGGATCTATTGTTAAGCCTGGATTCAATCAGAGAATATGTTACTATGTTTACATTTGTCCTCAAAATGCCAAGAGTGTACTTCCTAAAACACATACACACATACCACACACACACACACACACACATACACACACACACACACACACACCTTTGTCCTCTATTCCTGTGTTCTGAAGTTTTCTTGTACTCATAAGTATCAATCAAATAAAAAAGTGTTCTAACCCTTGAGCTTCAGACACTCGCTTGTGGTCTTTGTATTTTTCTGACTTGCACCTTTTACATCTGTTTCTAAGTTTTGAATATAAAGAACAACTTCTGAATCTACTTAGATAAGGTCATTGACTTCTAACATAGATAGACATTTGTGCAGATCACTCATACTTAACACATTAAATGTGAATATTAACAGAATGAAAACAGTTTCTTAAATATAACTAGAAAATTTCTAGTAGCTTTCCAAACCTGAGGATCACAATCAGTTTTTATTGGCATAGTTAGCATATCTCAGATTTTTATGATAATGATTCCAAATATGGACATTGCTGATAAACAGGTGTCATAAAGAAATGAGTGAGATAACTATCAAAATTGCTTTATGGAAGCACATTTTATAATTGTGATTGGTCATTTCTTAGATGAATCAGTGAATGAGAAAAACAAAATCTTTTATTTCTGTAGCACTTAGGGGAAAACAACAGAAGAAATGGTCACAATAAACTAAAATGAAATCAAATTCGTGATTTATGTGAATACAAGCAGGGAACAAACACTGCACATCAAAAAAAATTCAAGTAGGGTAATTGGTGCCTAGTGACTCTAGAATTGTCAGAAGCAATAGTGATGTGACATTTAGAGCAGGTCCTTGAACATAAATTTCAAGCAAACTCTTGAAGAAGACTTAAAAACTTGGACAAGGTAGTCATATAATACTATGTTCAATTCCATTGAATAAAAGTGGTTCATATCTTAATAGTAATAATGTTCCCCAATATCTGATGCTAAACTTATTATGATGAAGTCATGAGTCTACTCTAAGAACTTTGAATTTAAATTCAAGAAACAGATAAATATTAGATCACATAGCTAAAACTTCTTAGCATCTGCTACAATCTCTCTTCATTTCTAAAGAAAAAGATGAGATGGTGTTTCAGGGATCCAAGAACCTGAGTTTTGAACCCTAGATCCCATATACAGTGCCAGATGGAAATGGCAGAAGCCTGTAGTTCTGGCCCTAGAAGACAGAGCTTGGAAAACCTCAGTCCAAAGCGATAAGAAGGTAGAATAATTCAGTGATATTTCCAAAGTCATCCCTTGAGCCTTCAAAGGCATACACAGTTAACTACCTACTAGTACAAACACATACAGAGAGAGAGAGAGAGAGAGAGAGAGAGAGAGAGAGAGAGAGAGAGAGAGAGAAACAAAGGTGGGAAGAGAGAGAGAGAGAGGGAAAGAGAGACTATTCTTTTTCTAATTAAGACAGAAGAAACACATGAATTCCAGGCTGTCATCTTGAAGACATATAATTGGATCTTTTTCTCTGTTCTTCTTCCTACTTCCTTTTATATAAGACAGCAAAACTGGAAAATAAAACCTTTTCCCCTCAGGCAGTTTTTTTTTTTTATCATGCCAGCTGAGGAACAGGGAGGCTAGAAAGACAGATAAAGAGAGTCCTATGGGGCCACAGGTGGTCAAGGAATGTGTGGCAATCAAAGCTTCTTCAGTAGATATCTCCTTTAGCCAAGTGTAGGCACTGAAGGTTTGATAAGAAGCTGATCCCTGAAATTCCTTGCAGTCCTTTCTTGCATTTTATAAAGGATTTAAGGTTCAATATCAAGAAAATATCTTAATCTGTTACAAAAATTAATTTTGAAGCAATTTTATTTCTTGTTTACATTGCTATATATTAATCATTCAACCAGTCGTTTTGTTGTTTTCTGAGATCCATGAGAAAAATGAAGCCATGCCATCCTAGATGGTAGACAAATATAGATAGATTGAAAATGACAGATTATATATGTATGCACTAATGCACTAATGTATGTAACTGTAATGATATATTAAAAATAAAACTTTATGACTAGCTCCACATGTATCCTCTTTATGAAAAGGAAATATGTACACATGCATGGTTTTCATGCAGATAGATTATATTTACAATTATTGAATATGTATGTCTTATTCATATCACTTTTCCAATATATGTAGACATTACTTGCTTTGAATCACAGAAATAGCTATTTTATTGCAGTTTATTGTAATAGGATTGTGAAATACCACTTGTAAGATTGCTTATAAGATTACAAGTTTTTGCAGCCTAGGGTAGTTAAAAGCAGTGAAGTGGACAATAGCCAGCCATAATGCAGAGTACAAATGACCTGTCAAGCCTCATTCGGAATCAGGCCAACCTAATCCCTCTCCATCCCAAGCTTAGGGAACCTCTCAGAAGAGGGGCCAGTAAGATTGTAAGAACCTAAAGATGGGAAGGTTCACCACTGGACAAGGTATACCATTCAAAGACTGCTGCATCCAGGAACTCACTGAAGTGAGACTTGTCCTTACCAGAACTGCATAATGACTAACATACCAATATGCCCCCATTGACTATCCAGGAATTTAAGGAGATAAGATCATACAGTGGAAACCTTAGGAACTGACTAAGCTGGATGATTGAAGGAAATGCCTCTATAAGTGGGGTGGCCTGTAGAGAGGGAACTTGGAATGCCATTGAGGCCTGAACCCCTACAAGAGCAGACAAGGAACCTTGGGGTTCATAGGAGAAGTCAGGCGGGAGGATGGGAGGAAGTGAGATGGATTGATGAAGTAAGGGGAGGGGAGATGAAAGGGGGATGAAGAAAAGCAGGGATAAGTACTCAATATGCTTGTAAAACTAGAAAAATAAATAAATAAAATTATAGATTTCAACACTTGGTCCTACCTCAGTTGGTAAACCTGCATTAGTATGTAATAGAACTTTCCAGATAAAGGTCCTCAGAGAAGGCAGTATATCTCTGGTCCTTGGGCTTTTATAGTACTCCCTGCTTCCTGTTCCAACAAGGTATACATAAGAGAGAAGTCCCAGCTCTGCTGTTCTGTTACCATGGAATCCCATGCCACCATGAATGGAGTTGCCAACCACTATGCCTTCCTCTCCATGATGAACTGAATCAAGCCAGTGTGCCAAAATAAACATTATTTCCTTAAGTTGCTTCTTGTTGAGAATTTGACCACAATAGCAAAAAAAGGAACTAAGACAAATGTTTCTTGGAAGAATTTGGAATTTTTATATTTATGTCAAGTCAAATTTGAATGACCAAAACTTGATTCAAAAAAAGTGAAAAGTCTAAATTGTCTGAAATGTACGTCTAACATTTCAAATACGTTTCTTCTATTTCTAGAAAAAATGTACATCAGGTAATAGGAAGAAATGATTCATGCACATCCCCAAATTTTCTATTTGTTTTCAAGCACTGACATTTTATGTGAGAGGGAAGAGTCTTAATTTTTAAATGATAAGGAGATGTTGTTATAACTGTGCTGTAGTTATTTTCCAGAAAGAAAAGGAACACAAATCAGATATTAAGATTAAAAAAATACCAGACAAAAGTCTGCGATTGTTCATCGAAGTGAAGTATGAAGAAGTTCAAACAAAAGTGCAATGATTTCCATTTATATATATTGTCAACACCACCAACCCAGCTGTGTTCAGACATCACTAGCGCTCAGTGCACAGCTGTGACATTACAAAAGGAACTCGATTGCCAATCAGAGCTTGGTTTCAGAAGCTCATTGTCCAAACCTTTCCCTAATAACTTCTGGAACTCAGTCTGCTTCAGCGATTGCCTCCATAGATAGCCCTGTATTGTGCCGCTAGATACATGACAGCATGTTCCTATTAGCTGAAGCTATATATTATACTTGAAAAACCTTAAAGCTTTTGATCAAAGTTCAGCAGCAGATTTTTCTTATCACTTTATATTTCTCATTTGAGGAAACACATGAGGTAGAACACTGAAGAGCAATAAGGTAGTCCCATGTTACCTTAGTTATCAGCACACTTATCCATGGCTACTATTCTCCTTTCCAAGAAGGAAAAGGCAGGAACAGAGGTGGCATCAGTGACAGAATCACAGACGAGGGTAAATTCTATTATTGCTTTGTATCTAAAAAGAGATCACTTTCCATTTTGTTACACATAGTATGTAGAACACAAAAGGGGCAGCTTTCAGAAAAGAACAATGTGTCTCTGTGAAACTCTAGACCTCTCACAATTATTTTTGTCAAATATGGTTTTCATACTTCTGTATGCAGTTACAGTGTGGACTAACATTTTTAAAATTCCAAGAAATTGTTTATTTTTAATTTTTCTATTTTCACGAGCATATTGAGTACTCACCCTGTTCCCTCCATCCTTCCCCCTCCTATTTCCCTCCCTTCCCTTCATCAATTCATGCCTCTCCCTCTCACCCTCCTGCTTGTCTGCTTGTTGTGTACCCCAGGTTCTCTCTGGCTTTTCTATTCATCTCTTTTGTAGAAAACTTTGTTTCCCCTATATAATAGTGAAATATGATCCAGGGTGTTTTGAAATGGTTTAGTCTATGAGCTACCTGCATTCAAAACTGTTAATCTGAGCTTCTGGTGTTCACATGGTAAAAAGAGAGAAATGAGATACTTCTAATTAGTTATCCCCTCTCATTCACTCTTAGTCTCTTTTTCAAATAAATGAAAACATCCCATAATTTTATACCATACAAATGGGAAGATATTTTAATATCATACAAATGGGAAGATTGTTTTAAGCATTTTTTACTTAAAATTACTCTTATTAAAATGAAGACTTATTTCTGACCAAATGAAGAGAAGGAAAGGATATATGTGAATATATCACACACACAACTCTATGGATCAGAAGTACAAATTGTCTATTGTGCAGATTATGCTGATTCTATATATTAAGAGAAAAATTTGCCTTTCATGAGCATGAGGTATCTTCTAGTCATATGCAATAAAATTTATTTAAGGAGGAACAAAAAAGTTACATAGCAAGGACCTTCATTTCCATGAATAGACATACCAGACAACAATGTTTGGGCTTTAGAAATGCTTGCCAACAGATAGAATCTTTATATTCCATAAGTATGCTAACTTCCTTACCTCCATCACTCATGTTGGTATGATTTTTAACTTTACCATTATTTTAAAGCTAGGAAGGAGATGGTATACTAATTTTACTGTGTAAAAATTTTAATTTTTTAATTTATTATTTATTCAGTTGCACATGTATGCGTGTGTGCGCGTGTGTGTATGTATGTGTGTATATGTATGTGTGTGTATAGAACCATGGACTGCCTCCATCTCCTCCTTGTTTACTCTGCCCAGGGATTCACAGGTTCCGCCCTACCTGGACCAGAATTGCAGGCCGCTCCCGCTTCCGCATGGTGTTTATACGTGGGGTCTAGGATCTGAACTCAGGACCTTCTGCCTGCAAGGCAGAGGCTTAACCCCTGAGCCACCTCTCCAGCCCTGTGTAATATTTTTAAAATACAAGCTTTTTAATAATATTTTATTCTCATTTCACTTTTTAAAATAGAAATGTGCTTTGGTACTATTTAACATTTGATATATATTAAATATCTATTAATTTTTCTGACCTGAAAACTATGATGAATTAAGTAAAGATCCACATAAGTTCAGCATCAACTTGAAGCACATACAGGTAGTAGAAGAGGGAAAGGAGAATCAGGTTCTCTTACTTCAAGAATCACACCCCCAATGTAAATTAAAGTTTTGCTTTACTCCTAGAGAATTAAGGCAGTTACCATACTCTCCATTTGACTAGTAAATTATAAAGGATTTTACAAGAGTATAGAATGAGACACTCCTAAATGAACATATCTACTCCAGCAATATTGTAGTGTTGGTGATAATCTGAACATACATCTATTGCTTTCTTTTTTCCTTGGGCATTGTTATAACTCAAAGTTTGTTTCACAAGAAATCAAAATATGAAGTTTGTTGCCTCATATGCCCCTTCATTGATTTTGGTTCAACTGGTTGAAATGCCAACCCTGAAAATGATCATACAACTACCATATAAGTAAATCCCAAGAGTAGTTCTTTACAAAGAGCTTTAGTCATTCCTTTTCTAGATGCTGTAGAAAGAGGTTTCATATTACGAGATTAAGTTCAGAATATCTAACTCAAAAACTGGATTGTTGTCTGCTCACATATCTGAAATCAAATTATGCATTTTTATAGAACTGAAAGGACTTTAATCCTCCAAATCTTATTCATTTACATTGTATTCAAGAAAATCTGAAAAACAGATTGCCAACATGTTCAGAATTCAAGTTTTGTGAAAAAGTGTAACTATGCAAACACAGAAAAGCATTCTCTCGAATTTTGATAAGATTTAAGTCATCTTCTATGCAAGTTATAACTACTTATTTATCTATGCCTCAACAAAGATGGTTGCAGCAAACAATATAAATATCCAAATAATGATTCCTGTACAAAAACAACTTGATCTATACATAATGCACATGCTAATAAGTATCAGAGAAATACCACTAATGAAATGAATAGAAACATTAGAAGCTCTTTGCAATATTAACTTTAAGAATCATATATATATTTATTTATATATATAATAGTTTTTTTTAACTGATGAGTTTTCTTAGATTATGTGTGCATGTAAGTTTCAATGTATATGATTTTAAAGTCAGATCAAAACATCTTAGTATGACAACTGCAACTTTTGAAATAATTCACAGTGACTGGCTGAAAAAAATATATGATAGTTTTTTTTCTTCTACTCATGAGAGAAAATTGTTATTTGAGGATTTAGAGACCAATCAAGAAATCCCTTGCCCATTGTAGAATAAGAAAAAGCACTGAATCCTATTTCTGTTTTCCTCTAAGTTTATCAGTTTTTGATTGTGCTTTCAGTGTTTTGAGCAGCAGAGTTTCAAGCCAAAGTCTTTCATAATCTATTTCAGCATACAAGGCTATCATCATGCTTTCTGAAAATAATGGCTTCTATGAGATGGTTATAATAGATCATCCTGAATTAGAAATCTTTTTTGTAGTTGCTTTCAATGCAAGCAAGCAATCTGAAAAGAAATGTATGCCTCTTTGTTCCATTTACCAAGCCACACACTTTAGTGTGACCAAAGTCTCCCAGCACACATACTCTGCCAAACACCACTCTCAGTATAAAAAGCCAAAGGATGAAAGTCATGTTGTTGGATCCCATGGTCATGTTAAGACATGCAATTAAAAATCATTATAGTATAGAGTTATAAATGCAGAAGCAGCTCTGTATACAAGACAAGGAAAGAGTATACAGGGGACAGGCAGGGAATATTTTGGGAAATAAATCTACGAGGGGTTGTGAAAGATGAATAAAAGTTTTATTTACATTAAAGAAATTTAACTTCCTTAATCTATGGTTTCCTTTCCATCTTTAAGCAATAAACTGAAAATATTTCAGTTCTATAATGCAGCAATACCAAAGTTTTATTTAGTTGCGACAATGTCCTGAGAGTACAACAGTGAAGGTTTTTTTAATATAGTATTGTGATTTTTACCTCATGGAAAGATTTTATATTTTCGTGGTGATAGCTTATGGATTTTATTGGTAAATTTTCACATAAAATAGTAGGTTTTAGCAGTCCAAGGTATTTGGCTGATTGAGTGAGTGAAATAAGGATAAATAATCTGAAGAGCATAAGCATCTACATCATCTGATATGATAAAGTCCCCATTCATCACTGAGTATTACATTTACCAAATGTCTGCTTTATAAGAAATTATTCCACACTCTTTAGAATATGAAGATGAAGGCAGGGTTTTTTCATTTCAGAGTTCACTTAGTGACCAAGAAAAGAACTTGCTTAGTCAGAATTATGTGTGTAAAGATTATGTCAGAGAATAGTCCCAAAATCAGAGGAGATATACAAGCAGAGCAATGGAGGGCTCAGCAAAGCTTCTCATAATAAGAAGTAGAAAGAGAGTCAGCTACCAAAAGGAAGACAGGAATTGTATAAGCCAGGAGAATGCAGCAGAATGGATCCACAACATATTTGGAGACTATGACATAAAGACTCTAATTTGCTGGAGCATCATTCTAGAGAAAAATCCACATTTCATCTATGATTGTCATTATACTTTATGTCTTTAGTGGGTGTGAATTATCTCATCAGAACGCACTGCTGGAAATCGCTTCTATCAGGCCAGTGTGTACTGATATAGATTTATCATGCAGACAGTTTGCTTGGTCCCCCTGTACTTATTGAAGGAAGTTATTCATTTATACAATAACATGACTGTAAAAAATGATCAAATAAGTTTACTACTCTGTACCAAACACAACTTTTCAGGTTTTGGCGGATACATGTAAAGGTACCGATCCTAAGGATTTGACCAGGCCTTGTGGTGAATATGACCATATTTCATTGTGCTGTCTGCTACTCTGGATATAGCAAAGAATGTTGAATCTTAACAAGAATGTTGAATCTTAACACAGTCACTTGACAAGCCATTTATTTTGCACAAAGCTAAGACAGGTGAGACAATACACAATGTCAATAGTGGCTGATGCTGTTAAAACACATACCACAGGCTCTTCACCACTGAAGCTTTATGTGTTTCCATTCAATCCGCACATTAAGTCTTTGAGGTTCCAACAGAAACACAAGTCAATCAAGGAGTGTGGCAAAGTTTTCAGCTAGTGAGCCTTTGCCCTGCCATTTGACTTTAGGAGGAGTGTTCTTGCCAGATATACTGAAGAGCTTCTTCGTCAAGGGCTGATGCTGAATTATTCACAAGACAATGTCAGCTGTATCAGTAATGCCCTAAGGAATTGTCATACATATTTAAATACTATGCAAATTGACAGTCAATAGAATACATGGAGATGTCACTACTTTGAAGACACCCAGAATTCTTTCAGTATCCTAAGTCTCTCCTGTATATTCTGTACATGCCATATTCTCTCTATACATACTCTGAAGTCTATGTTTTCTAACTCTATCTTTTACCCAGTTTTACTTTGGTAGATCACAAATGCAGGAAAGGATGAATATGAATATGAATATGCTTAAATCTCATTGTCACATTTTATATAAATTATTCAATCTTTCTGGATTTCAAAATCTTCACATTTGAAATGGAAAATGTACAAAATGATATTAATTTGATAATTTTTTCAAATCAGAAGGAAGGAGGAATACCAGCACTCAAAATATACAGCAGCATCAATTAGAGTAGTCACACTTGCTCTAAAATATCTTCCCAACAGCTAAGGAGGCTAGGTAAGAGGTGACAGCAACTTTATGAAACAGAGATGTGGCACATGCTGTAGGAGGACAATGTTTGGTTCATGGGAGATCATATATATATGAAAAGGCCATAGAATTATGAGAGGGCTGAAATCTTCCTGTTGCTATCAGAATCTTTTCTGAGGCATTCATGTGTGCATATGAGTTACATGTCCGTATGTGTGTGGGCATATGCGGGCATAGACACATGAACTGTGGGCTTGTATATGTGGTTCCCAGAGGTTGACATCAAGTGTCTTCCCTAATTTACTGAGACAGATACTTTCACTAAGTCTATAGCTTGCAGGGTCAGCTAATCTACCTAGGCTTCCATGATCCCTTCTAAGCTTCCTATGCTCTGGGATGGCAGACATGCGGCCATGTGTACCTAGCTTCTATGTGAATTCTAGGAATCCAAACTCTGGTTTACAGGCTCACACACAAAGTCCTCTAGCTGCTGAGTCATCTCCCCTACCTCCTGCATAAATATGGTGAGAAGCACTGCTCACCCTCCTGTGAAACCAAACCACTGCACTGAGTTATGTAATAAGTTAGAGTTATGTAGTAAAATATTTAACTCCCAATTATAATAAATCACTGTATTGCTGTAAATTTATTGTTTTACTTTTTGTTCATTATTTTTGCCTATAGTTGTACTTAAATGTAAAACATCCTCTGTAAAGCAGGTCCTGTGCTATCTGGCAGTAGCCTCATGGTACTCATTTTTATTTTCCTTGATTAAGAAAGGACACATTCAATGATTGACCCATATGTACCATTTAGGTTTGAGTAAAGAACACATTTTGATGTTCCCAAAGTGAAATCATTTAATGAGAGTATCTCAGAACATATTGCTATTGTTAAATGACACTGTACTATAGTAAAAGATTTACTGAGTGATGGAGGAGGGATAGATTTAAATCACAATCATAACACCACTACAACCACAGACAGCATAGCATGAGAGAAACAGTGTCCAGAGGGAAAGGAGTGGAATATGGGCTTCAGAATTCTTTGAGCTCCAACTTCAGGTCTGCTCCAGTTAAACTCTTATCCTATATATTAGTCGGGGTTCTTTGGAAGAAAAGACTCACTAGAATGTATAAATGTAAATAATTTTATTAAATCAACTCACAATAAAAGTAATGTCCTTCAAAGTAGCTGCCCGAAGCTGCTTCATTCCTGTCTGCAATGTCTCACAAAGCTGAAGGATCATGACATGGTCTTGAGCCTCTGTCTAGTTGGAGGGTTGAACACGCTGGGCACCAAGGTTATTGAAGACCAGCTGGGCTCTTACCTTAGCAATGAACAACAAACAGTGACAACACTTACAATACCAGACTCCGAAGACAGTAGGAACAGGATCAAGGTGAAAGGAATGAGCTCTGAGTCAGTCAAGGATGGAGGCAGTATCAGCAGAGCAGCAAGGAAGAAGGCAAGGTCACTTTAGAAGACAACAATGCTCAAAGAGTGGACTTAACAGTAAGCCATCACAGGGTAAGGGAAGAACAAGTCCCTCCTCATTACATATCCTACTATCTGGTCCACCACTGATAAAAGCACCACTCACTATGGGCTGGATTTTATTGCCAATTAAGCAGGTGCCTATATACTTGTTCAGGGGCCTGCTACAACCACCGATTCTTCACAGCTGTGCAACAGCTTGCAACTGTCAGATTGACACTCACATCTAACCATAACACCCTGGAAGGCAACTACAGTCCAAACTCCAGGCTGAGATTTGTGTTCCAGGCATGTACGTAGTAGCCTGGATTCCATACCCACAAACAATCAGCCTGCCTAGTAGACTTGGCCCCTGAAAACTTCAGTACAGTATCAGACTCCAGTAGCTCTAGAATGATACCAGCAGCACTTGGCTTAGTGTTGTGGTGCCAGGGCAGCAGACAGAAATTCAGATTCTGGTACTGGCCCATAGAACAGTGTAAGTACATTAAATCTAGAATGTGGACCACCATCTAGTACTCCCATTGCTCTATATTGTACTCTAACACCAGCACAGCTATTACAGCCCAGGTTCTAAGTCTGCTCCAGATGACAGACCATCCAGGGTGAGAGGCTTCCACAATTTCAGGTTCAAAATAGACAAATGACTAATCCTGCTTAGTTCTACACTGGTCGCATGTTTCAGGCCTGTGCAGATCCAAACTTCTTCAGACTAATATGCCAGTCACTAAAGTAGACTCAGGCATAAGCACGCACCAGACTAGGGAAGGCCACAACAAGACAGATTCTAGGACCTCCCTTCCCCTTTTGAACAGAAATCCAGGAATACCCCCTGAAATTCATGCTAGATCTCCTGGATTTGGCCCTAGATAAATATCCATACAACCACTAAGCAGGCTGTACTTAGTGGCTATCTCCAAGTTGTCTGCCATCACCATAATCTTCAGAAGAGTTTCTGAAACCCCAAGTACTAGGCTAGTAACTTCCACCTAATAATCTCTAGATTAGATTCTATATTCTAGGTCAAACACCAGTTCTAACACATGACTGGGCACAGGCTTCTGAATAGTCTATATGATCAGGATATCCAAGATACAGGCCCTTCCCACTAGACCCTTGGGGGAATGCCCCTCAGAAAAGACCCAATGACCATTTGTTCAAACTCAAGTTCCAACATAGTTCCCATTGATTTAGAACCTATATCCACTCCTGAAAACTTTATATTCCACATATATCACAGTGCCTGTTTATTCTTGAATTTTCAAGTCTATGTTTCATGTGGTCTGTGTAGATCAGCAACCTCCAGACCCAGTCTTTAGGTAAATTCCTGGGGATATAGTCTTCTTATCCACTCCTCCAAATCCAATCAGTAGACTTCAGTGAGCTGAGACAGAAGGTCTGCTACATGCCAGAGGACTTACAGATATACTCACTTGTGAATCACTCTACATGAACTACACAGAATATATGGATGTGCAAACGAGTAAATGACTCTCCTAAACATACCAGTCTGCAGGAAAACAGTGAGACAATGAGAAACATGATAAAGCCAGGAGAGAAAACATACCAGAAAAATAGAGTAATCTTTCAGTAGGTGATACTGTAGAAATAGACCTACATTCTTGAAAAATAACTTACCTTGAACATGTGTATTAAATAAACCCAGTGAATTATGCTTTGTGGCATGTACCTATTATTTAAGCACTTGTGAAGCTGAGGCAGAAGCATCCTGGGTTCCTGATAAGTCTCCTGCCTTATATACACAGACAAAAGCAAGAATCACCTGGGCATAGCTGAGGGGAATTATCCTGATTATATTAACTTGGATGGGAAGTTAATATGACACCACTCTCTGGTTGCATACTGGACCACATAAACAGAGAAATGGAACTGAGCAGAAGCAAGCATTCCTTGCTCTCTACTTATTGACTGTGGATACAATATGACCCTCTGCTTCAAGTTCCTGCTTCCTAACTTCCTCACTATGATGGACTGTACCTTGAACTGCATGTAAAAATTTACCTCCTTTATTCCATTAAGGTACTCCTTTTGGTAGTATATTTTATCACAGTCACAGGAAAAATGACTAAGACACATAGTGAAGACTGCACAACAAGTTTCAAGAAGTGTAAAGAAATGCTTCAATAGATTCAGAGAAAAATAGAAATTTAGCATAGACATGGACTTCTAGAGCTTAGAAATATGAGTGTTAGGATCTATGTACTAAGTTCCACAAAACGCTCATGTATTGACGGTTTGACCCTTAGCAAGTAGACCCAATCACTGAAAGGTGATATTCTGAATTAAAGTATGGATTAGTTTATTATTAGTTCAATAATCTGCTGACATTATTTAGAGGTAGTGGGATGTGGGTCTTGTTGCCAAAAGTAGGGCACTGGTAGCCTGCCTTTAAAATATGTATATTTATCCTAACTGTTTCCTTCACTGTTCACTTACTTTTGTGTGGTGAGCAGCACTCTCTACCACAGAATCTTCTCTGCATTCAGCCTCTAAAATTCTGAGTCAAAAATAAAAGGTTACATTTTTCAAGTCGTTTCTCTCAGGTATTTCTCACAGAAAGAACAAACAACTAACAGAAAAGTGATACTGGGCAGTGACTGCTTCTGAGAGTAAATTTGACCATGTGGTTCATAAATTTCTGAAACTAATTTATAGAAGGAATATAAAAAGTATGAAGAAGCAGGTTAAAAGAATTTCAAGGATTCTGTAAGTAAAAATTAATGAGCAATTCTCATAGGAATTTGGAAGATCAGATACTGATAAGGATTTAGACATGGAGGACCATTCATGCAAGGGATTTTGGACACACTATTTCTACGCTCTGGCAAAGAATACAACTAATTTTGCCAATGCAGTAAGGTAGGTATAAAGGGGATGAATTAATTAATGCAATGTGGGAAATATCAGTACAAAAACAGCATGCTCTCTGCTTTCAGCCAAATCAATAGTAGAACTGGGAGAAAATGCAAAATATAATGAAAGGTTTGGAAAAATAATTTTTTGTCAGTAAGGATCTTTAAAATTTGTGGCCAGAATATAGCTATTAAAACAAGAGAGCAATTAAAGAGGAAATAAATACATTGCACTTGAGCAATAAGAAAGATATTGAAGCCATCTCAGGAGTCAGCAAGATACCAGGCATCAGGGTCTCAGCCATCATCCAGGGGTTCAGGCAGTAGATGGGTGGCTTCTGTTATCATCCATATGAATGTTTTTGCAGACACTCAGAACAGTACATTTGTTATTTATTTCAATAAAGTTTCTGCTGATATTTATAGCAGTGTGGGATTCCATGGGAGCAACCCTTGGGAAAACAATGCTTGCAGCTGTGAGAGTGGAACTTAAGAAGTAAGGGAGAACCAATAACTTAGAAATACCAAGAACATGGAGTGCAGCTGTGCCGATTAGATACAGGTGACAACTTAACAGTCGAAGGCTGAGTTTTTGAGATCATCTGTGAATAATTTTTTTTTCAGTTTGTAAAAATTGTTTATTTCTTACATTTTAAGCATAGGTCTTGTATTCCCAGAGACTCTATCCAGGGGCCTGAAATAGAGATACCATTGTTACCAATTTCCAATCTCAACTTATAAAACAATTAAATTGCTTAACACAGAAGAATTAACAGAACAGGAATGTCCTGACAAAACCTGCAGCAGATTGTTCAATTGAGTGGGAAGACCCAGCCCATGGTTGGTGGAATCATTCCCTTGTCAGGTGAATAACATGCAGCTGGTTTGGTACTTTGGCATATTTTCTCGCATAGAGGCATTTTAACAAATGAGATCGTATGTCTTTCTCCTAGTAATCTCTGTGAATGTTGTGGGTGGCCATTTCTCTGGGATTATGTCGTTGTTATACACTCATGTCAAGCTCATGAATTGCAAGGAAGAACAATAAGCTAAGAATAAATCATTGTTTTCACCTAAGATGCTTGGTCAATGACCGGAGGCTGAACTTAATAGACATGCCAAAGGCAACAAGCAGAGAAAACACAAATGGATTGCAAATGGTAAAGCAATAAGCTCCAGGTTCCTCTAAAACTCTGGGGTCCATATCATTTCACTGCATGGTCTAAAAGCCAGACTTGCAGGGTTTAGTGTTCATTCTTTTGGGTTTTCGTCTAGCCTCAGTCCCATCTCTTCTCTCTATGTCCCTATTCCAACTTTTGCATTAGGAATGTTTATACTGTTCAACCACTGTACATAGAAAGTATAACTTACTTTTTCATTTTGTTGGGTCCAATACTAAAAGTTGCCTTGCATCTGGGAAGAGACTTTACATGTAAATTTTGGACAATTCTGGTACTTTCAAGAATTTTAGAACTCTTGGAGATAGAGTACTTGCATTTTGTTATTGTGAGAAGGAAATGAGTGTTCAGGGAGTTATGGAGTGAATGATGTGGTTTGGAAATGATGTGTGTTACCAATGGTTGATGTGTTGAAGGTCCCAGAGTATGCAATCAAGCATTAAGAGGTACTGATGTAGTGAGAGATTAGTATATGGATGGAGTCATAATTCGATAACAATATTGAGATATAGGGCCTCTTTAGAGAAAGTAAGTAGCTATGGGTATGCCTTCAAAAGTCTTCTATTCTGGCTCCTCTCAGGCTCATTCACTGTTTCCCGGATTCCATGAAGAGAGAAATCTTGCTGTTATGTAATTCCTCCATAATATTATCTTTTGCCATTAAGTCTAGAAACAGCAAGGTAAATGACCACAAACAGACTGTGACCTAAAATTGAACCTTCTCTATTTTTTTCTCTCATGTATTGTATAACAGCAGCAAAGATCTAACAGAATGAAGGAAATCAGAAAATGTAATGGAAAGAATGGAACATGCAACAGAATCTGTGAGCTTCAAAAGGATTAACCAAAATATATAATAAGAGGACAATAATGAAAATAAATGAAAAGATCTTGCAGAATTTTTGAATGCATAATAATTCAAATTATAGAAGTTTAGTGATGAAAAAAGTAAATTTAAAAGAAGTAGAAAACTTACTTCAAAAATAACAATTATTTAAGTCTTAAGACATGTATAAATATTGAGGTACATAAAAGTTAAAAAAACTTCATGTTAAATCTAAAGGAATAAGAGAAAAAATAAAGTTAGTCCAATTTAACAGAAGAAAGGAAATGGTGAAAATAACAGAAGAAATATACATAAACCAAAAAGACAGTAAAATACTTCCAGTATTTGGAAAGTGAACGAATATCTTTAGCTAGAATAAGAAAAATAGTCAAGGAAAACAAAACTCTTGATAGCAGAGATATAGAAAGAGTCACAACAGTGGTTATGCTGACTACGCACCAAAACTGTGAGTTACCTAGAAGAAATGAATGAATCATTAGAAAGATCTACCACACAGTGACTGAATAAAGGGAAATCAACATATTAACAAGGAAAAAAGAATAAGAAGTTTGAGTCAGGAATAAAAGAAGTTTAGCATAAAAGAGAAGCTTAGGATCCTGAAGGCTAAATATTGAAAGAACTAATAATAATATTCAAAACTGACCCACACAAGAAAGGAAAGAATGATATTTCCAAATTCATTTTTATAAACTCAGCAATAAATTGATAGCAAAGGTGAGGGAAGTACAAGGAAAGAAAATCAAAGATCAGTGTCTCTGTCGAAAGAGCCTGTAAAACTCAAAAAATCAAGAAAACACTATCAAGCTGAACACGATTGCATATTGAGAAGGCCACTCAGAAAGGTCAATTTGATTTGGAAAAAATTCTATCTCTTTATGATAAGGTGTTTCAACAACTTAGATAGAGAAAACATAATAAAGGCAATATAAGACAAGCTCATAGCTGACTTCATAAGTAGCATTGCAAAGCTGAAAGCTGTTCCTCTGAGACAAGATCAGGACAAGAGCACCCTCTCTACTTCTAAATTCTGGAAACATTCACTAGAGAAATTATCTAGAATAGGGAACTCAATTTAGAAAGTAAGAATATATGAAGCCAAGAAGTGAATGAACTACCTCATTTGATTTATTGTTAAAGAGAAAACAATACCAACATAGCTAAAAATAAACTATCTAAAAATTACAGATTTGTACATCAACTGCAAAACACCCATGGAAGTAGTTGAAGGAAAATTAGCAAAAGATTATATCCCATGCTCATAAATTATAGGAATTAACATTTAATAGAAGAAAGGAAATGGTAAAAATAAAATATGAAATATATATATAAACTGAAGAGACAGTAAAATACATCTAGTATTTGAAAAGTTAATGAATATCTTTAGCTAGAATAACAAAATTATGTTATTCTAACACAGAATCAATGAAAAACACAGAATCAATGAAAATTCTATATAAATGTCCTAACATTTTTGGCATAAAGAAAAAGAAACTATCTGAAAACTTGCAATAGGAAAATAAAGTGAAATTGAATAGAGGGTCAATATTTAAATGTTTCTTTTAAGAGTGATTTAATTTTCTCAAAATTCTCAGACTACACAATTAGATATAAGTATCAGCAAGAGGAAGGCGCAACTGTATATGCACCTGTGGAATGCAATGAGAACCTATCTCACACCATAAATGAAAATCTACTTAAAATAGATTAAGCCTTTAAGTGATAAACCTAAAAATTTAAAACTCTAGGATAAAGTCTAAGGAAAATGTTTCCTGACCTTCTCATGGACAATAAGATTTCATGCATACGACCCCTCAAAAAACACCCAGGCAGGAATAAAGGAAACAAAAAAATGAAATTTCATCAATGAATTACTCTTTATAGACACAGAAACTATTAGCTGGTAAGGGACAATTTCAGTATAAGGGGAAAATATCTACAAATCAGATAACTGATTCAACAGCAAGATTGCCAATAATCAAATGGAAAATTAGTAAAGGACTTAGAAAAGTTTTCTAAAAGAAGATTCTCCTTAAAGATATTTTGAAATAAACATTAATATTCTTCAATACATGAATATGAAGTAATAATATATATTTCTTCAGAACTACCTGATATATTAAAGTCCAGATTAATTATGAGGTCTGTATTATAAATAAATGTCCTATAAATAATAACAATTTAATTTTTATTGTTGTTTTCACATTTTCTTATTCTGAGTACGGACATTATTACGTTTTGTGTATATCTCTATATTGTATGTTGCATTTTGATTTTATGCTTACTGAGCAACTTTTTATTCATGGTACAAAATTTCAAATTCCACTTGAACCTATAAGTAGATTTCTATTTTAACTCATGCTTTATATGTTTTATTCATTAACTTTGAAAAAGAGTAACTAACACTTGAATATCTTAAGAATTTGATTTTACTATCACATAGGTGAAGCAATTCATTTCACCTCACAGATGAATGTGTTATGCAAAATCATGTAAAAGCAATCATATAAATCAAAATCAAAAATTTTAAAGTAACTCATATCCATCACTATTGTGCTTGTAAATACTTAAATAATATGGGTTTTAAGAAAACAACAGTTTGCATATCTATTATGTTTGTCTACATTTCATGTTTCATTGCCATAAATATATTAAACAAACAATTTTATTTGACAAGGAGAGTTTTAACTTATGTAAATTTCAGTTCTATTACGGCAAAAACTTATCAGCAGGGGCTTCAGAAAAAGAGCTGAGAGAAGACCAACTTTCTAGCTTGCCTATCTACCAAATTACCAACTAGTTCTCTCTCCAAATTATCTACTACAATGGTTCTTCCACTATGCACTGTATCTTCCTGCATATATTTGATATCACCGTTTAAAAAATCCTACATTTATTTCGTCCACCCCTAAATTAAGGATGAAAGGCAGAACTCAAATGATTATGAGTTGGCTTCTGCTGATGGCTTCATATTTGTTCTGCAGTGGTCAGGATTTAAATTGGTTCACAGCTTGGGGTGTTGCTAAGTCAGCTGCAGTACCCCAAGGTGTTCTGCCCTACCGGGTCACATTTTCCATCTGAATAATCCATTATGTTTCTTCTCCATTAGTAAAAGTTGACAGTACTCTGAAGCAAACTAACAAATATATCAATTCAATATAGATTCAAGTTCAAACATAATTTTCCATGGTGAATTGGTTTACACCACTTGCTGTTTTCATCCTTACTATAAATGAATGCATTCATAATGTCTAAAAAGCAAGTTATTTGACTTAAAACTGCACACATGTCTAAATATAAGCTCATCATCAATAAACTTTTGGAATCTGCTACACGAGGAATAACAAAATGTTTGAAAATATATACTTTGTCTTTAATAGTATAGACATTGCTGAGTAGAACCCAGTTTCCCCATTTGAAGAGAACAGAAGAATAACTTTATCTGACATGATGGCATGTGTACATTAGTTTATTACTGTTTGAGTATGATAATCTCCACACCAAGAGTACATAGTGTCTAAAAAGCATATTAGAACATCTGATTCAATATTTGTTACTTCCATTCAAGTCCTTCCTCCCTTGACACTGAATCCATAGACCATTACTAACATGGTAATATCCAGCATCCATGGGTATTTTTGAATGGCTTTCCAACCTGTAGTTTCCAGCCTTGATGGTTTCTTTTTAAAAATATTTTATTTATTTATTTATTTATTTATTTATTTATTTATTTATTTATTTATCTATTCATTCATTCATTCATTCATTTATCTATTTATTTATTGTGTGTGTGGTGTGTGTGTGTGTGTGTGTGTGTGTGTGTGTGTGTGTGTGTGTCTCATAGGGCACTGTGTGTCCCTGTGGAAGACCAAGGGTGATTTCAGGAATCATCCAGGATAGCTTCTACTTCCTTCCTGCTTTGCTCTGGCATCTCCCAGGCTCTGCCCACCAGAGCCAGAAGTGTGGGCGGGCACAACTTCCACCTAGCATTTTTTAAAAGGGACCTAGGATCTGAACTCAGAACCCTCTGCTTGTGAGGCACAGTCTTAACCCTGAGCCATCTCTCCAGCCCCAGCCTTGATTGCTTCTAATTAGCAGAGAGAGAACATAGTTTAGTTCATGATTTTTATTTTCTTTATTTAAAAAAATCCATAATACTTCTTTTTTCATAGACCAGGATGATGTGAAAGTTCCCAGATGTTTCTCTTGGTTAGAAAACCTAAATTCAAAAGTTAGTGTGAACTTAGATTTTATAATATGGATTCTCATGTATTTTTCAGTAATTCCTTCATGAATTTATACTTCTGTTCATAAATTTATTGTAGTCCATTTTAAATGACTCATCACATGGGTAATTCATTCTAAACCTAAGAATGGAATGTTTTTCAATGTACTGTTAAATGAATCAGATTTCCTTATAAATTTTAACTCAGGCAAAGTCAACTTAAAAAAATAGTGAGATATATTTTGCTTAATACTTTGTGTTATGATTGAATTTCAATGTCAACTTGACAGTTGCAGACTGTTTGGGGGCAGCTATGGAAAATTAATGGTTAGAATGGCCCCTGAACAAGTCTGTGGGTACTTGACTGATGCTGTGGAGAACTCAGCCCATAGTGGGTGGAATTTCCCAGTGGTGGACCGGATAACAGGAAGTGCAAGGAGGAGGGACTTGCTCTTCCTTATCCGGTGTGGACTTGCTGTGCAGTCCACTCTGTGTGCACATTGTTCACCTTTAGAGCATCTGGCCTCCTTGGTTGCCGCTGCTGCTGCCTCCATCCTTGGCTAATTTGGAGCTTAACCTTTTCCATCATGTTGTTGCTATTGGCGCTGCCTTTGGAGCCTGGTCCCTAGGCCTTGTTGCTGTTCATTGTTCATTGCCAACGTCAGAGTTCAACATCTGCAACCTCCAGAGGAACAAAGGCTTGAGACCTTCTGGGGATCTTTTGGCTTTGTGGAACATTCCAGCCAGGAAAGAGGCTACTATGGGCACTGTTTTTATTGTGAGTTACTTTTAAATAAACTTACTTATATATTCTACATTCTATACATTCTGTTTCCTCAGAGAACCCTAATGCACTTTGAAAACTTATTTAATGTTAAAAATTTTAAATTTATTTAAAACATAAATGAAATTTTTAAAAGTATATAGAAATATGATAATTTTCTTGGACTAGAAACTGTTAGCAAAAACTCTCATATGAAGGAAATCTTTTGTTCTTCTTTAGCATAATTTTGAGATTACATTTTACAACTCAGTAAGTTTTGAGTCAGAAAAACTTTTAGAAACTCCTTTTCAATAACCTGTCATTCTCAATGTTTTTTGCTACAAATGGAAGGATTGTTCTCAAAGCTGCTCACAGTGAGTAGCGGGCACACCAGGAATTCTCCAGCAGAAGTACAGGGAGAATGCTAGCAACATCGCATGGGGCAGAGGTCTGCCCATGCACTCTCAGAGGATTCTGTGTCTCACAGTGTGAAAAATGCTTGGCAAACCTCATCCAGTCAATACAAATCCCTTCAGACAGCTCTGGCCCAATCTGAATTCTTTCCTGCAAAATTAAGTGTAATTGCTCTTCCTACACCTGCGTAATTTTGGAATGTTGATTTAAAAAAAGCTTTCATTCTAAATGAACAGATCTCCGTAAACATATCTTATTCACTTATTAGTACATACATGATAACTTCACTACATAAATCTAACTATCATGGTGTACAAAACTAAATACTGGGCTGGTAAGTTGATTCAGAGGTTAAAGTCTTTGCTTCTCAAGCAAAAGGACCTGAGTTCAGATCCTCAGATCCCACATACAAAGATTCCAGGTCAGATATGGAAGCTGCCTATAACCTTTGGAAGATCAAGCCCAGGAAGCCTCGAAGCAAAGTAATAAGTAACTAGAGCAAACTAGGATGATTCCCAGTGTCACACTTGGACCTCTACAGGCACAAAATTCAAGGGTACTCTTTTACACAAACACACATACACACACACCTAAATTCTAAGCACAATATTACTTTGTTTTCCTCTAAATTTGTCCATACAGTTGACTGTGGATCTCTGTCAACTCAACCTCTGTTTCTACCCACTCTTTTTAAGTCAATTAGAAAAATTCACTTTACATATAGTTTCATTAGTTCATAAATTGTTCCACTGAGAAAACTTGAACTTTCTGGTAAGCATTCTGTACTTACTCATCCACAAAGATCTTGATAGATTACACCTTTGCCTTCTAGTAAAAATAGGATTTTTTAAAAGAAATGTATATGGAATTGGAAATGATTTGAGAAAAGTGAAGCCTCAAAGATTTCTGAATTTCTGTCTTTCATGAACTTTTTTAGAAGTACTGAGTTTGAGAAACATTAATGGTTATAATTACACTTAATTTGGAAAATGTTCAGTAAGAAATTGCTGCATGAAAATTACTCACTAAGGATCTGTGAAGAAAATTTAGAAGATTAAGAGTAACAAAATTAGGAGTTAATGATTAGAAGTTAATTAATCCCCATATGGTCTAGGGAGGTGTGAATAAGGTCAAAAAATGTGCCTTCTATGAAGAATAGGGCTGGAACAAAGGCAAAACATGCCATGAATAGCTTTACAAAGGTAAGTTTATACTATTGGGTCATAAGACACAATAGTTAACAATACAGTGAATATTAATTTTTTAATTTTAAATTGTAAGGTTTATTGGTTTAAGATAGACTACAGCAATGTATCTGTAAATACTTATGGTGCATGGCTGTTGTATTTATGCAGGACATCTGGTGTCAATTTTGTATCGGAATATTTAAATTAGAACCACAGGAAATGTTTTATTGTTTTTGCATTATTGATTATAGCAGTGAATATTGTTCTTTAGTTAATGATTTATAATAGAACAATCAGCAGAAGAAACACACAAGAAGGCAATCGATATCTTTTATTCAAGAAAGATCATGTAACATGTATTAGTCAGAGGGGAATAGGCTACCTATGATACATTTCAGATAGATTAAGAGATTAGAAACTTTTCAAAGTTAATGGCAGTTACAATAGAGTGAAAGGGCAGACAGATTTATGATGAGGGAAAATTTTCTTTATCTTATGTGAATCTCCTGTTAAAGAGAAATTATACTGAAGAAAGATGGATGAATATGGCTATGCAAATTTTTATATTTTTAGACCAAAGTTAAAACATGTTTACATGCATGTTTAATTCAGTAACATCCAAGTCTTTTTTTCCTTTGGGCTGAGCTATACTGGTTTGAATGCAAGATTAACTTTGGTCTCCTAGCTAGTGATAGAGTCATTCTGAGATGTCAGATTGGTGCTTATCACTTATTATTAATTATTTATGCCTGCACAGCACATTTGTTTATGTTTCTATCCTTCCCATTCAGCACTGGAACCAGTGTGACTGCATCGATCTGCATCCTGGTGCTCAGCTCCACTGGCAAAGCTGAGTCCCTGATCAGAGTTGAAGGCTGCTTCTATCAGCCAAATTGATTGCAACTGACATTTGACAAAGTGGCTCATCAGGGCAGGAGTCAGCTCTCTTCAGCAGAGACACTATCCAATCAGGCAGACCTCGTTGGCCAAGGAGAGAGCAAATTAGAAGAAAAGGACCAGGAACACTTTCCACCATACTCCATAATGAGATGAACTAGCATCCAGATACAAGTCAAAAGATTTTTTTCCATTTACATGTTTCCTAACATGAATGAAGAAAGGTTCCATAATCTAAAATCCACCCACACATTAATATTACACAATGCACATTTTTCTAAAATATTTGGTATGTTAGTGAAGTTTGTCTTTTTGCTACTTATCTTCTAAATGATTTTGACTATAAGCAAAATAACAATTTAATGAAATATACTGCACCTTATTTACTTATTTGCCTACTAATTTATCTCTTTGAGGCAAGTTCTCATGTATCCCGACATGCTTTGAAGTAGTTTGAACTTTTGATCTTCCTGCCTTTATCTCCCAAGGGCTGAAATTCTAGATATGACCATCCAATTACTTTTAAGGGAATGAAGACTACATCCAAAGTCTTTTGAATGCTAATAATGCTTTACCAGACCATATATCTATCCTGTTCTGCATCATTCACCAAAGTCAAGCAATGAAAGCTTTACCGTCCACTTATAAGGAGCTTAACAGTTTATATGCATAAATCCATTCATAAATGTCACAGATTGTTGAAGAACATGTAATTAAACAAGTGTTGCAAATTAGTATTAAAAGGTACCTACAGAAAATAAGTTGACACCAGCTGAGAACTCGTTAATTTTGAACATTTCTCACTTATTTATTTTTTAATTTATATCAGTATGTCCTTTGCATTCTTCACATTTCAGTGATTAATAGTCCATTAAAAGTATATTTTTTTAATTTTGCTGCTAATGGTATTTTTATTAATTTGGGTAATAATAGTATTCCTTTGTATGTTTGTTCTGTAGTCCATTCTTTGTGCATTCTTGGTCTTCAAGTGAAACAAAACTTATCTGATTCTTTTTCAGGCCCAGGAGAGAAGAGTCACTGTTTCTCTGCTTGAAGAATGCCATCGAGAAACAAAGATCAGAGTGACAGATATGCTTATTGCTACTGCTGTGTCTCTGCTTTTGTTCCTCTCGTCAGTCAGAGCTCTAATACAGATGGTAGAAAGGCAGATATAAATGCATCAGTGTCTGATGTTAACACTGCCACAGCCATCTGACATTCTTGTGTACACACTAGCCTTCTGCTTTTATTTATTATTCGTAATTTTCTTCCTTAACTGAGAGAAAGCACATCTCCTGTCCTCAACTTAATAAATTTCCTGCAACAGAAAGAATTTTAAGAATTGCTGGGCTGGAGAGATGGCGCAGGGGTTAAGACTCTGTCTCTTAAACAGAAGTTCCTAAGTTCAGATCCCAGGTCCCACGTAAACCTCCCAGGCCAAAAAGGCAGCAGCCTGAACTTCTGACCCTGGTGGGCAAAGCCTGGGAAATCCAGAATGAAGCAAGAAAGAGGCAGAAGCAATCTAGGATGATTCCCAAAGTCACTCTTGGTCCCCCACAGGGATACACACACACACACACACACACACACACACACACACACACACACACACACACACACACACACACACACACACACACACTAAATAAATATTTTAAAAAAGATTTGCTGATTCATACTATTTTAAAATTATAAATGTCAAAATTTTTGATTATATTTTCATATTACCTGCAGCTCACTTTACACATGACAGTTCTACACACAAATACATGTGAATGGACACTCTCCTGTGATTTTCTGTTCATAGCTATATCTAGCCTCTTCAGCATTTCACAGTCTTAGAAATGCATAATGTTCATTCCTTATACATTACCCTATAGAACTGTGCACTATGGCTAGTATATAAATTAATATTGTATGTGTTTTTGCTTAAAATATGATTATTTACCACTTAAAACATTGGGAAGGATTGGTAAAATCATAAGCCCATGCAATCAACACTCCTGTTAAGATTTTAAATGTTTGCATTGTCCTGGAAATTCACCTGTGCCTCTTCCAAAGTAAACCCTAGCATCAAGGGAAAGAAATTACTAAACTTTTTCTTCATAGATTTCTGTTCTACGGAAATTCATATAGATGTCGTTATAGGGTACATACCAAAAGATGATTCTTCAGAAATATATTTAATTCTAATTTAAAACATTAGTCATATATAAAGTAGGTACATGAGTACCAAATCTTTCATGTTGGTAGTAAGGGAAATCACTTACAATTTGTGTTTCATTCATCTAGATTGGTTAGTATAGGGATCTCAGTTGGAAAAAATAATTCAAATTATAAACTGGATTCCCTTGTGTCCGAATATTTAGCAAGTGTAACAAACACATTTATGTATAATTTAGTTATACATAATAACTAAAAAGCTACAACTAATTTATAAATTTTTATCTAAGCATATGTATAATTTAGGAGGATTTTAAGAACTGTTTCTTAGATATATGAAAAAAGATCCTTCTAAAATTCTCATTGAGTTGACAACTCAAGAATTTATATACTAATGATCATTTACCCAGAAAGGTAGTTTGATACATTTCATCTAATAACATAATATTTTTTTCTGTTTTAAACCAAATTAATTAATGATAGTCACATCATTTCACTAAAGTTAAGTTACATAGGTAATATTTTAGACCACTTTTCCTTAAATAGTATTTTATGTAATATAACTGTCCTAAGGGATAATCAAGTATTCATTTAAAAAGTACTTAATGAGCCTTTATGTCGTAGACAATAGAGCTATTAGAAGTATAAATGATATGAGAAGTTTTCAATGAAATAAAATTCTGTGAGAGAGAAAAATCCATGGAGGATTCCCCAGAAAATTTTGGAAGCAAAATGCTTGACTTATGGAATAAGGAAATAGCAGTCATGCAGACTACATAAAAACATAATCCAGGTAGTAAATTTTTGTGTACAGGAATATCTTTTTGTAAAGGAGTGTTTAGTGTGCTCAAAGTCATGAATGAGGACAGAGAAGAAGATTGAAAAGCTTGCCACATGAACTTGATGACCTGAATTCAATCTCTAGAATCTACATGAATGAACAAATGAATGAATGAATGAGTAAATAAATGCAATGTGGTGACTATCATGTATAGTCTCATACTTCATCATGATGGAAAGTGCAGATAAGAGAATTGGTAAATCGGCAGTCTAGCTGGACTCAAATAAACAGCAACAGAAGCTAGAGAAACACACACACACACACACACACACACACACACACACACACACACACACACGGTGAAATGGTGAGATTTATCTAATAATACATTCTCTGAGTGGGTGATAAGAGGCCATGAACAACCATGCTTTCATTTCTAAGCCCTGTACCTGAAGAAATAACGGAGCCAGGTTTCTGAACATGAGAAAATCAATGATAAACACTGAATGCATAAAATTAGTGTGCCAGCTATAAAAAGATGTGCAATACACATTTGTGTTTTTCCTGAAGGAAAGTTTAAATATTCATATAAGTATACTCAAAAGTATAAGACATCTACATGACATTTCATGTCATTTAAGTTTTACTAAGGAAACTAGATAATCTTGCAGAAGATCTTGAGAACTGAAGATTAAGTGGAATTATCATAGACCACTGCTAACAGCTAGAGGTCAATGGAAGAGGAAGAAAAAGTAAAAGATTTGACACAATGTGGGCATAGTGTATACAACTGAGATCAAGACACATGAGCAGACTAAATGTAGGGGATAGCTGTGTAGGAATGATTTTTTCAGTGTTTTTAAAATGGATGTCAGCAGCAACTCATCAGCAAAGCCTGACAAATGAAAGGCAAACTAGATTAAACGATGATGAGAGAAGAAATGGAGAAAGCATATGGAAATAATTTAGAACAGCAGCAGCTGCTGAGAGGTAAACAAGGGAAGGTATATTTCTGTTGCACAAGAGAACCTGACATGCTTATTGGAATTCTACCACAGAAATTTTTTCTGTCTCTTTAAATCTTTCTAATCCTTATTTGGCAGATACTCACTTCTTTTCTGGATTGTGAATCCAGATTGTGAATCATTTGCAATGTGCTACAAAGTCAAATAACATAATATATATGTAGTCCAATAGTGTCCTGAAATTTTTTAAAGCAGGGCCTCAGTCTTGGTAGTCTATCAGGTTTGAGAAATCTAAGGTCAGACTACAGACAACTCTTTTATTCTTTACAACCTCCTCTAACCTGTAGGGAGTCAAACATCTCTTAAAATGTATCTAGCTGAAAAGTGAATCTATTGTAAGGTTATAAACCAAGACAGAAAAAGTAAAATATGTGGAGGACACATTGAGAGGAGCCTTAACAGGAATGTTATATGAGTGCCTTATACACTTAGATACCATTATTCAATAGATCTTCAGTTTCTTTTGGGGGTTACTTTTTTGGCCCCATTATGAGTTTCAGGAAACTTATTGACCATTGAAAACAAAATTGAGAATGAAGTTAGTTTCACTTCACTCTTTTCTTTACTGGAAGAGGAGAGAGTATGCACGATTTTAGAATATTCATCTCCTAAGAGATGCATTGCTAACACAGAGGTATCTCTTATCATTGATTATTAACCTGGCTAAACTTTATTCCATTTGGATATCTATTTTTTAAATTTTATTTATTTATTCATTTATTTATTCATTTAATTGTGCTTGTATGCATGTGTGCACGTGTGTGTGTATGTATGTGTGTGTGTATGTATGTATGTGTAGAACCACGGTCGAATTCGGGAACTACCATGGACCACCTCTACCTCCTCCTTGTTTACTCTGCCCCAGGATCACAGGCTCCGCCCTACCAGGACCAGAAACGCAGGCTGCCCCCGCTTCTGCCCGGCGTCTATACGTGGGGTCTAGGATCCGAACTCAGGACCTTCCACCTGCAAGGCAGAAGCTTAACCTCTAAGCCATCTCTCCAGCACCTCCATTTGGATATCTTGAGTAAGAGTTCTGAAGAAATCATTTCCTACCATCTAAACAAGCTTTTAGGAGCTGGATATGACTTAGTACATCATAATATTCTGTGACTATCATACTTCTAATACTCAGACCCAATACTCAGACTCTTGTTCTTAAATCATGACCACCTTATTTTCCTAGACAAAACTGAAAGTCAGAAACAAATTCTGCACTGTGCTGTGAAATTAACATGACATATTTGACCTTTGCAAAGCAGATGGGCTGTGAAGTACTAAGACTCTGCAAAGTTGCAGAGTGCAGGACTTTGAGAGTAGCTAAGCAAAATGAAATCACCATGAGTTAATGAAAATGGTAAGCATAAAAATCACATAGACAAACTCAATATTTTGCCTAACAAAAATATTATATCCCTCATGTATTAATAAGCACCAGTCTACAAGGAAAGGTTTAGCTCTTGTTACCAATACATCCATAGATAAACATCAAGTGATGATAATTTATTTTCCAAGTCATATCAATGTTAATGAAAACCTGAAGATCTAGTTACCAAAATGTCCTACTTCCTTTCCAATTTTAAATTACATAAGTCAGTTTAGTACAATGCAGCCTAATCCACATAGTTTCCAGGTTCCTCTGAGCATGTGCTCACCCACTCCTCTGGAAAAATACAGCTTAGAGGAGGTCAATAGCTTATGTGCCAATCTACTAACTACCCAAAAGTTCTTAATATGTTACTGTTACCCCCAGTATCAGCAATGAAATGAGAGACATGTTGCTTCCCTCCTTTAGGTGAATAGACTGAGTATATGCTATAATTTTGTGTGTTTTGACTGGAAAGAGGCAGTAAATTAGTTTGACTCCAGCATGCAGGCCTTCTGTCCATATTTGTATGTATCATTTCCACTATTCTATAGAAGCGTGTCTTTAAAATATATGCAATTTCTTAGAGACAAAGTTATGCAAAACCTGTTATGCAAAGCCTTCAATCTTTGTTTGCCTTTGGTCATGTGCCCTCTTGGTTCATCACTTCTAGAGAGGTCAAAATGACACATTGTATAAAATCTAATCCTTGGGGCAAACATTAAGGGCTCATCATTAGAAGAGGGTTCTCACTCTTCCAATCTACATTCATGCTGCAGTCAAGCCTTGCTATATGTGCATATGCACTGTCATACACACAGACACACATGTACATACTCAGACAACCACACACATATCCCACCAAAAAATAAATAAACAGTGGAATAGGTAGGTGGAAATGTGACCAACCCATATTCATGTCACAGCCAAGCCTTGTCCTTAGCAATGGTTAATTACACCAACTTCAGTGAGCTTCTGGCACTTTTGCACACCAGTTTTTCCATCCAAAAGCAGATAGTCTAATAGCCAGAGATAGATAGATGGATAGATGATAGATAGATAGATGATAGATAGATAGATAGATAGATAGATAGATAGATAGATAGATAGATAGATTAAGGTGGATGGATGGGTAGATAGACAGACAGGTAAACAGATAGATAGGTAGATAGACAGACAGACAGATAGATAGATGATAGATAGATAGATAGATAGATAGAGATAGATAGATGAGAGACAGATAGATACTTGACAACTTATGATGTGGTTATGCACTAATAAGCATGTGATACAGCTAAACTTCTGAACAACCTAACTTTGCAGCACAATATACTTCAGAGTACTGGTTGCTGATTCTCATAATCTAATGACCAATGAGGGTAGCTTGCTGCTGCTGTCAAACACCATAAGGTAATACACCATAGCATACATTGCTTTCTAGGGAAAAAATCAGAATTAACAAATATGAAGAGTCATATGCTGAGTAATGGTAAGTTAAAGACCACATCATACACAGATAATATATCTGATTCATATATATTCTTTTATATTAACTGTTAATCATCATCATCTCTACCAATGCCACTACTACTATTGCTACTGCTCTAGCTGCTGCTGCTACTACTATTGGAAATTTCTTTTCTTTAAATATTTGTGGTGGACCTTGGCCAAACATGCCTCTCTGACTATACATAAGTAAACCATTTTCAGGTTACACAATGATTGTGCATGTATTTCAAAACAAATTTGGGGATTATTTCTAGTGACATGTACCATGAGTAGCAACAGCACTGGGATTGCATGAAAAGATAAACCATTTCCTCAGAATTGCCATGGACCTTGCAGGTTTGAGAGAGGCAGGTTCTGGAAAACCATTTGCCTGTGTATCTTTGAATCTTACAAACTCCTCTCTTGTGAAGGACTGCTGACTATTACCACAAAACAACAAAGGTCATCAAGGAGACCTTGAGCAGCTGTGCTTACTCAGCTTTACACTCAATCATACCCTGGCGATGCTCAATAAAACTTGTGAGCAGAAGTGATCATCGTCCTTGAATCTATCCACAAACGAAGGAGGCTGATGCCTTGGAAAGAGCTCCCCAAGCCTCTGCTGCCCCATCTGCCTGGCAAGTTAGCTCCTCTTTGACCTGTCCTCTTCAGTTGCATTGCTGCCACCCTTCCTTTTTTCTAACTAAACTTAATATTTAATCTCAGCGAAGTATGCTGAGATTGATGCTGAATGAAAGATACACAGTGATGAATGGCATGGCCTTCCAGTGCTCATTTTTAAATTTATTTACAAAATGGTCATGAGCAAATCTTTGTCCTTGAACAATTTAATTTCTCGCTAGAGAAATTAGCCCAGAATGTCCTTTCAGAGGCACAGTCCTTGGTTTTTGTAACACGAATCACAAAGAATCTTTCCTTCCTGATCCCTGGATGACAGTATCCTTGGGTGCTTTCAGCTGTGGGTATATTTTCTTCCTGTCCTTCTGTTTGTTCTCATAGAATCATGTGAACAGAGCTGAGAGGAATATGCTATTGTTTTTATGTTCTATCATGAATTTTAATGAGGAAAAAATAAAGCTTTCTCTTTTCTCTATGCATTGAACTATAATTTCTGTGACTTGAAAAACCAGAACTTTTTTTGGCATCCTAACATAATGCTAGGCCTGTTGTAAGAGGAACAATAATTCAAGCAAAACAACAACAAAAAAAGATAATTCCCCCAGACACAAGAAAAATTAGTTAATGAGTAAATGGAGGATTAGATAAGTGATGCTGTTTTCTATCTTTTTGCCTTAATGTGATAAAATCAAACATTAGAAATGTCAGTATCAAAATCCAAATGCAAAATATCAGAATTTCTTTTTCTGTAATTATATCTTAATCTAAAAATTTTTTCTCTTCTCTTTAATAGAGTATCCTGTCATAGTCACAGCTGGCTAAAGGAAATTATGCAAAACCCTGTGTCTATGCAGGTTAAACGGGAGCTCAAATTTCAATATTCATCTGGCTCCACTTCATTAAATCCGCCTTCCTGGTGACTGGGAGCATGTAAAATTTATTTTTAAGAAGTCCCCAAATTGTGCCAGAGTCAGCAAAACAGCACCTGTTAGTTATTGGACACGTCTCTAAGCTACTGCTCACCCTTCTGACAGGCAAGGTTTATGACAGGAGAGTTGAAGGTGAAGAGGATGGATGTATAAAAGGTGGAACACGGCCCTGCACTCCTATATGCCAGAGTGCATGTGTGAGACTCTGAGGATGCAGGTCATACTGCCAACAGCCATGATGGGAGTGTGGGTTGCAGAGCCATAATTGGGTGCACATGCATTGGCACTGTGGTGCCCTGATTAGCACTGTGTGGGCTGATCAGCACTAGGCTGGAGCACAGCACTTTCAGGGGACAAGCATATGGGATGTGCAGATGTTCAAAGGGTGGCTTCACCCGCAGCCAGCCAGCATTCCTCCTTGAAGAATTATCATAACCTAGCCTGAGCAAAAATATTCAGAAAAGATCCAAAAATTTCTTGTTTGAGAAAGAATCTAATAAGTTCCTTTTCAGAGACAAGCTACCTGGACCTCCTCTTAAATACCGTGTTGTCCTTAAAACATGTATGCACACACTCTGACTGAAAAGTAGCAGTAGTAAAACAGGTAGTATTAAGGCAACCCAAATATCTATGGGTCATATAAAATGTCAATATCTAGTATTTATTACTTATTTTTTCATTAAAGAGTTTATGATTATCTGCAGCAGATAAGAATACAAAAGGAATAATGGATTTAGGTATGCAGAAAACTGAAGGTCAAAGAACAGGACTCATTTGTTTACGGAGGACATAATTTGAAATGGAATTAAATGTCACCTCTGTATTGAGTCCAAGAATCTTCCAATTCTTCCAAGAATCTCATTCAGAGACAGTCATGTTCAACTACATGATGACAGGAGTAGGTGAAAATTAAAGCCCTGTAATATTACTAATTTTTATCTATTACCTTTCAACTCTTATAATTAATCTATTCAAGCTTCTCAGTGCCTCAGATATGCCAAACACAGTTCTAGATGGTGGAGATGCCCTACTTTTAAGATTCCCAAGCTTGCTTTCTTGTGCAACAATAAAAAATCTTCCTGGGGAAGTCCTCAAAAAATATACTACAAGAATAACAGTTATGTTTAAAGAAGTGCTTTTAACTAATTTGGGAGGTAATTTAAGATATTTATCCACTATCCTATATCACATGTGCATCATAGATCCATGTTTTAAAAAAAAAAAGAAAAACCTTCCTTCAGAGAATAAAGTAAACTTTCCTCTGGACCAGCATTAACGATGGACCATTATACTGGGAATGATTTACTTCTGGGTTCATGAATTTCAATATTTTTCCTTTGAGACTTTTTAGAATTAAAAAAGGCCAGAAAAATTACTGTAATATATTAGCAATCTAAAGTATGACTTTCTGAAGAATGGAACTAAATGTTCCAGCAAAAACATCATTCATAAATGTGGTTAGTTTTTTGTTTGTATTGTCCTTTCCCTAGTGTGACCATTTAGCAGAGGTTTTAAGATTTTATACCTAATTTCCTTTATGGAAAGATGCTTCATTATAAAGAAAGCAGCAACATTAAGATCTTAAAAAAATAGCTGATAAATCATTTGATAAAAATTTACCTTTTATTACAATAAAAAGGTAGTCCAATTTATTCTCCTATGGCCATGAATGATCTTTCCAAAATCTATTTTAAAGTGTAGATTCCTTTAACACATTTTCACTTTTACCATTTCTGTACCAACTTCATTATTCTGAAATGACTTTGGATATTGCTTTCCCACAAATTTGAATTATTTTTACTCACATCGTGCTTCACAGAAGACCAGTGAAGCAGAAATATGACTGGTCATTACTGCCACCATTTGAAAGATACTTGAAACAAGACTCAAGTGAAACCAGAGATATTTTTACTAGAAGTATAATCCTTAAATTATTTTTAAAATTTAACTTGTTGAAGATTCTTTCAAAAAGAATATACACTGCTTTCTCTTATTCCAGTGCCACCTAATTCTTATTTTAATTATTTATTTATTTATTTATTTACGCTCATGCAAACTAAACAGGAACACCGGTCCCCTCCCTCCCTCCACCCCTCCCTGAATTGAGTGCTTCCTTGATTTTTATTTATCTGTATATAAAACATAAGATTTATTTATTTAATTCATTTAATTTTTTACTATTCTGATATTTCTATGCTGGGCTCTATATTATAAACTAAGTTTCCAAGTAAGACTCAGATTTGCTCTATTTTAGAGCACATATTTAGATTTTCTTAATCCATCTTCTCTTCAACTACTTTCAGAAAACCAGGAATCTACCAAGATTTCAAACCGCACAAATCCTGCCTTGCAAATTTTTTTTGTAATCTCATTTCTGGATAATAATCACACTGTATTAAACCTCCAAATGTCATTTATTTGAATGTTTATAATAAGAACTTTATATAAGCCAGAACCACAAGTATACAAAGCAGAACTCAATATTTGCCACCATAAACCTATATGAAGAGTATCTCAGTTTTCTCATCTGTCATCACAAAACTGGTCATTTTAGTACTTGCCATTGCCATTATTGACATAAAGAAGCTTAAGCCATTGTCTATTTTGTGGTCATTCTTGTCAGTATGTTGATACTGACAGTTTATATCATTCAATCACAGTTTATATCATTCTCATTTATTCTTCCTGTGCTATCTAAATGGCTGATACCCTTTCATGGATCCAGCAATCATTTTTCCAAATTAATTCTACACAAAAATATTGACACATAAAGTATAAATATGACATCAGTTTTTTCTGAGCTGTACCTTGGTCATCTTCTCTTGCTCCTGTTCCCTCTGTGCCTATTACTTATGCTGAATTCTATTTTCCTCAGGCTTTTCATATGTACACATAAACTTTTAAATAACTTTGGGATTATTTCCTTATTTCAAGGCAGTCTTTAAACATTCACTCAGTGTAAAGACTTTCTTTTGCTGATCTAAAACACTAGGTTATAAGCCTATTTTTATTGTAACCACTTTTATGTCATATTTGTTACATGGTTTGATAATTAGAGAGTTACTCATTTAGTTTTATGAATAAACCATAAATTCCTCAAAAGTCATAATGTCTCCTTATTAACTATAAACCCAATACTTCATAGAACTTTTATTGAAAGCAATAAAATATTATATAAAATATGTAAGTTGTTTTGGATTTTGTTTTAAACAATTCTTTTCATCTTAGCTCAATTACTATTTGTAACTTTTTTCTGGCATATATGTTAAAGGCCTTATTTTTGATTCTTTTGTCACTTTTGGTTTATTTTTAGACACTGATTTGTCTTCTTTTCTATATTATGAAAAACTCTGACAAACTAATCCAAAAGTTTTTATTTTTATATTTATCAAGTTAATACAACTTGAACTCAAGGTACATATTTGAGCTGCTATTTCTTTGGCCTCTCATTTTGAGAATTTTATTATAAATTTTTGTTTTTTTCTTCCGTTTTTGAACCTTCTGATGAATTTTCAACTCAAACTGTTCTACCAGTATATTAAATCACTTCCAACTTCATTTAAAAATAATATTTACACACACATTAATTTATCTTTCTAGATTTATTATGAGAATATACATCACTGTAGTAACAAGCATTTATTTCTATCCCATAATTACAAATTACACAGCCCTGTCTCTAACTGTATTTTTTTAATCCACAGAAAATTTTTGTCGCTAAGACAACCAGTACATTATCATTGAAGATTGGTGAAGTCAGGAAACAGTAGAATTTCTCTAGATGTGAAAAATGTCTTGAACTGACAAGCATAGGCAATCTCTCTCTCTCAAAAGTAATAAATCTATACTTATCATCTAAATTCAATAAACTTTTTATTCAACATGAATAATCAGCATACACGGAAATAAAACTTCTGTGTAGAACTAAACTAGGAACTCTAACTGATATGTACTCATGTACATGATAATGTATTTTTAAATATATGTACATGCATACATGTGTAGTATGTATATAAATATCTATAATTTTCAAATAAAAATTGCTATTTGACAGCTCATTTCTGAATTCCAGCTCAGGAGATAGAAAGAGAAAAGCTGCTGAGCGTTTGAGGAAAATCTAAGCTGTGTAATGACTTCAAGGACAACCTGGATTACAGAATGAAATATATCTCAGAAAAATCCTAATTTTATGTAATCTTCAGTAATTTATTTCTATAAATGACTCCATTTCATTGAAAAAAGAATATGTTCCTTCTTAGCTGCCGCATCCCACCTCTAATATGCACACTTAAACACACACACATACACAGACACACACACACACACACACAAAGTGTCTAACAAGGAATAGTTTTAAAACAATAAAGTAAATATAATTAATCTACTTTTCATTATTTCAAAATCAATCTAAAGAATCATATCTTAGAAGTAGAAAAGACTTTAGAATTTATTTTATTAAACCATTTGAATGGAAGTATGAAAATTTGTATTTCCTTGCTCTGTAGACAAACATGTGATAGCTAAAATAAAGTATCAATAAACCATCTGGGGAGTATTCAGAGCATGTTCCTGGAGTCTGCAGATTTTAATACCATCCAACAATGCTATCACCCAATATTGCCAAGACTTTCACCAAAACTTACCATAATCAATTTAGCTTGTTTCTGAATGTTCTGAAGTAGAAAACATAATTTTATATTAGGGTTCTCAATACACTTGTATCTGCCTCTACCAATGTCATGGTTGATGTATTCCTTCTTTTATCCATAAATATTCCGTGTCTGTCTATAGGATGCCATGCATTGTGACAATTAAAGAAATCAAACATTAGTTCAAAAGGCTTCTGAACTAGTAAAAACTGCATACAATTTCTCACTGCAGCTTGCAACACTTTCCTGGGGCTGCTGTGATGTGATCAAATGGGAACACTTTAGGGAGACACCTAAGTAAAATGGAGACAATAAGGACTGAGCAAAACAATGTAGATTAAAGAATGGGCTGAAATAGTCAGTTAAAATTCAAGCAGTAGTCGGGGCTGGAGAGGTGGCTCAGGGGTTAAGCCTCTGCCTTGCAGGCAGAAGGTCCTGAGTTCGGATCATAGACCGCACGTATAGACGCCAGGCAGAAGCGGGGGCAGCCTGCGTTCTGGTCCTGGTAGGGCGGGGAGTCCTGTGAATCCCGGGGCAGAGTAAACAAGGAGGAGGTGGAGGCGTCCATCGTGGTTCCCGAATTCGTCCGTGGTTCTACACACGCATACACACACAATTGAATAAATAATAAATAAAAAAAATTTAAAATTTAAAAAAAAATTCAAGCAGTAGTCATGGAGTGGACTATATGAGATGTCATAAAACATTTGATTACTGAAAGTATTTTGAGCATCTGGGTCATAGAATAAAAGAACATGGGTTCAAAGATGCAAATGGAGTTATGAAGAATGATCAATATCCTTCAACTGTAAGATCTGTAAAAGAGTGAGGCTTTGTTCTAAAGACAAAAGGAAGGCAGCATTAGTCTCTGTAATGGTCTATTAACCAGGAAGTAAGTGTTGGGCATCAATATGACATTGGGCGCTGAGCTTCTGATCCCTTTTCTAAAGAGATTTATCAAGATTATAATCTCTCTATTTGTAATCATAAAAGCAGTATTTCTCCACACTGTGTTCCAGATGTAAAAGCTCAGAATTTACTGTTAGGATGCATGATAATTATCCACCACTTATTAAACGCTTAAGATTTACTGTCTTGTTTTGATTCCATAAAAATCTTATGAATAAGTTCATTTAGTCTACAGATTACAAATTCAAAATGAAAGCTTTGATGCTCACAGCATGTCCAGTCCACAGATGGGGATAATGGGGGTCAGTTTTGTACCCATCTCATTTTCATAGTCCTTCTTTCCTTGCAGGCAATGTTTGCAAGGAATACCTGAAACCCAATATGCAAACCTTGTAAACAAGAAGTATGTTTCAGCAGAAGAAAGTATGTTTTGTTAAAATAGTCAAAGATGCACTAACACCATTTAAGGGATTTTCTAAATTTAGTGAATTTTTACCCTTCTGAAAAGAATTTCATTTTCACAATCAACCTACGTAAAACCAGACCGACAAAATGAATCTACATAGTCGCCAATTTCTTTGGGTCTGTTTTTTTCTGTAGCCCTAGATTCATGAAGTATTTCAGTTGCTTACATCAGCACATTCATTTCTCTGGTTTGTACTCATTTTGTAAAATGATAACAAAAAAAAACACAATGAAACTCATAATCAGAAAATTAAATGCTATGGGACAAAAAATAAAATACTAAGACTGAAACTGACTGATAGACCGTACCATGGCCAGTACTGCAGAATAGTTGTTTCTCATATACCAACACCAAATGTATTTTTTCATTCCATAAATTATGACAGTGCAGAGTTCACAGAGTAAATTGTTCAGTGTAGCATAGTTGATTATGTACGAGGTTATAAATATTATCAAAATTTAAGTAATGCTGTATTTTCTAATTTTCATATCTTTATATTTCTTACTGAAAATCTTTCTGATTAAGGAAACTGAGCAGTTCATTTGTCCTTTACTTGTAACTGTAACCTCTAGATTCCTTCCCTTTATTCTCTTGTCAGTTTCACAGTTTTTTCTTCAGGAAAGTTAGGACTTGGGGTTTAAGCCCAAGGTCTTTTCCAAGTTCTGACAGTACTTTGCCAGTGAACCATGGTGTGAGCCTTTACAGTTCTGATTCCCAGTTCTAGTGCTTCAATATTGCTCAACCATATAATTCAAGTATTATTTAAAATACCAGTTCTCCTCTGAAATCTACATTTACTTTGGTAATTTTAGCATGTTGTTAGCAGAAGAAATTTAACAGCTACTGTAGACCCTTCCCACCATGATATGGGTAGTTTTAATTTAATTATTCCCTTGATGAGACTTAATAATATCTACATGATTGACATGTCTCAATAAAATCTTTTAAAGAGATGATTAATTGGGGTTCATGAGGCAATGTCCATCTGTGAAAGGCCCACCCATGAATGGTAGAAGCACTGTTTCATGGGATAACACTGGACCCCAAGATTCAAACTGTTGAGATTCCTTGTTAGATTTTATACTAGGTCAAAATTCCTCAGACAAGTTACTCACTAGCTGAGCTAATGCTGGAATAGGAAAGTCATCCTTCCAGTCAATGTTAGATGATAAGAATGTACGTATGTGTCAGATAACTTCCTAGCCTAGGACATCTCTAAGACAAAATCCTATTTTCCATAATAGCTACTTATATTTAAAAAGGAAAAAAGAAATTGTTAGAAAAATTTGGCTAGCTACATAATATTTTTTTAATTTTCTTACTTAACATGTAGTTTTAGATAATCTATTTTAGACACTTTTATACTTTTTAGATACAGTTTAGTAAAATGACCCATTCATAAAATAGAAAAAAGGCGGGCAAAAACTGCAACTTCCTGTAATTCTGGCTCTGGTCCATGGGGTATGGGAAATTCCAGAGCAAAGCAAAAAGGAGGTAGAAGCAATGCAGGAGTATTCTTGATGTCACCCTTGGTCCTCCACAGGGACACACAGTGCCCTCTGATACACACATGCACACACACACACACACACACACACACACACACACTAAATAAAGTTATTTTTAAAAAGGAAGAAAATGGGGGATAATAGTTTCTGTTTGCAATCTCAGTACTTTTGAGGTGGGAAAAGATCAGAAATTAATTTTAGTTTAAGATTATCCTCTGCTGCATAGCAAGTTGGAGGTCATCCTGCAATTCATGAGATCCTTTCTCAAAATGCAGAAAATAAGATTGCATAAAGGAAAGAAGTTACTGACATTCTTCAAAAAATGAAGTATATTATTATAAGTCAAACATATAATAACTTTAATAAAATAATTTATCTAATTAATATAAAAGGATATTCATATAGGTAATACAGACCTTTTAGTTCATCATATATTCTACTCAAAAAGTAGAAATTTCTGGAAGCCAGATGTGATTCTTAAAATGTTCTCTCCTTGCTGCAGAAAGATTTTCATTTCCACATTCCCAATGGTCCTGCACAATGGTGCTTCTCTGACATTGCTGAGGGTGATTTTCTGAACCATCAGAGTTTAGTGCAGTAGGTTAAGAGCTGCTAAAGTGGAAAGTCATTTTAAAGGTAGGGACTTACTCCACTCCCTGTAAAGTTAACATAGTCTGCCTTAATAGGGGCTCCTTACTAGGATGACAGATACTTCAGAGTACTTCTGCTAAGCCAACAGGATTGAGGAGAAAGGTAGAACATAAAGTGTGCCATGGTTAGATCTCTTTGTGCATGGTGCAGTTATTTTTAATTCACAAAATAAACTTTTATACTTTTGAAACAATCTATCTTCATGACTACTGATAATAAACTAGACATGCTTCCTTAAATGTATTTTATGAGTAAATATTAATGTGAGAGACAAAATACCTAAGAAAAGCAGCTTAAGGAAGGACGTGTGTATTTCAGCTTTCAATTTAAGGAGACACAATCTACCATGATAGTGAAGTCAAGGTGGCAGGAGCTTGACACACTTTGTTATAATATATCTGCATTCAGGAAGCAAAGAGCTACAAAAATGGTATTCAGTTCTCTTTTTATTCATTTCAGTAATCCATAGAATAATGTCATTCATAAGTAAAGTGTATCTTCACACCTAACTTAACTTAGAAAGTCACTGGGGAGGGGAGAGAGAGATAATTGCAGTATCCATAAACTGAGTAATGATTGACAATTAATGAACACATGAGACTAATAAAACATGACATGATAAAAGGCTAATGTCACAGTTATCTTGACTATTCTGTAGTGCCTACTTCTTTGACCTAACACCAATATAGATGTTACTCTTAAGATACTTTTAAGTGTAATTGATTAACATTTAAATCAGCAGACTTGATAAAGTACTTCTTATCATATCTATTAAGTGCTAAGTCTTCTGAGAAAGAAAGATTTGACTCTCAGAATGTGCCTAAAAACTCTGCTTGAGGATTCCACATGTCCTCATAAATGTTGCACTTGCTAGTTGCCACAAATGTAGGAGCTAATTACATAAAGTGCTTCCCCTCCTCTTCTTTCTTATTTCCTTGCCCACCCTAACTCTCGCTCTCTCTCCCCTTCCCTTCATATATGTTGATAGAAGATAGGTAGATAGGTACATACATACATACATATATAAATGATAGATATGATATGATATATGACATGACATATATGTAGCTATAGATACATATGTAATCTAAATATATTCTTTCTCACATATATGGTCTTGCTCTTTTGAGATAGGATCACTTTGTAGCACCTACATTCATAAATTTCTTTCTACTTTCCTAATGTACACAGGCTCCATCTGTGTTCTTGAATGTAGAAAACAGGCATTGCTTATGTCCATCATGTATTATTTTTCCGGTATGTCCTGCTAGAGACCTTCCTTTTTTTTATTTATTTCCACTCATGCAAACTTAACAGCTACACCGGTCCCTTCCCTCCTTCCACCCCTTCTGCCTCCCCGCTCCCCCCTACCCTCCTCCCTCCTCATCCCCCAATGCCTCCCCCCCATCCCCAGAGCATCCTTTAATGTGCATGCCAAACTCTCCTCTGGGTCCTCCTCTCCGATGAGATGGAAGGAACCAGCGACATTTCTCAAAACCTTTTCCTGTGTTCCCCTTAAGCATAGGAACACTACTGTGGCTAATGATCTTTCTTTGTTATCTAAAATGGCTAATGTTTTCTCCAAACTCTTGCTGGAGCCCTTGTCAGTGCCCTGTCATCCAATCAAACTATTTTTTATTTGGTCTGGCCTTTCTGTTCTTTCCTATCAAAAATGTACATTTCTCAGTTTTCTTACAGGATTTTGTAGCCTTTTCCCCCTACTATAACTCCACCCTGAATCTGTATATCTGATGAACCATTGTTTATCACTTCACCTGTGTCTTTTAACTAGAGCACACTCAGCACTGATCTTAAAAGCTGTCACCAACACATTCTGAACACTGTATTGAGCTCTTTAGTGACCGTAGATAGCTATATAAGGTGGTTTAATAACTTTGACAAGAAGTGATATATTTATTATTTCACATGCATTAGCATCTTTCCTTAGAATTTTCTGGTCTTCAGAATTAACTGTGGGCAAAACAAACAGTATCTTTTTCTGGGCAACATTTAGTTTCAATATTCCTTGTTCAGACAAAGATAGGAGCTATCATTCCCACATAGATACACACACATAGATTAAGATATCCATTTCTCAGATTTAGTGTGAAACTAAATAATTTAGGCAGAGTACATATTTAAATTCCAAAATAGCAATCATTCTAAATGCCCTGGTATTTTATGGGGTCATTTTCTTCTGAAAGCATAATGAAATTTAAAGTGATATGTGTGCAAGTGTCTCTATGCAGTAATATAATAGCACAGAGCCAAAAGAGACATTTGCAAACCTGCACAGGATCCATTTTAATAAGTGAGAAAGTTGAAACCTGTGAATTTGTTTGATGAGAAAAGAAGCAAAAGTTTAGTAAGCTTTGATTAGTAGCCAAATCTACTATTGTGCTGTGGCCCCAGAGAGGCCCCATTCACTAGGCACTATGACTACCTCAATAGATGACTCTCATTTACACAAGACACTAATACAACTACTTAGAGATAAACCAGTATTTGGCAAGATACCATCCATAAAGCATGCAAAGAGATAAATGCTTGTAATTATTTTGCATATATTGATAATTTGAGCACAACTCCTGCTATGAAATAAAAGAATTTGGTACTCCCTTTATTGAGATGTCCTAAGGCATTTAAGGCATCAGTGACTCACTATAGACTGGACAGAAACAGAAATAATTTGACATGTCCTACCATAAAAGGAAACAACAACAACAACATATCATGGGTTTAACAATTTCTGATTTTTTTCCCATAGAATTGCTGTTTTATATATACAAAATTAAGAGGCATACCTGTCTTCACTGAGATATTTTGGACTTCTAGCACTTAAAATATGAAGATAAAACATAAAGTATATCTATTTTCTTTTTCCAAATCAAGAAAAATTCCATATTAAAAATATCTAGGATCTGAGTTGAGGACTCACTGGGTAAAGTACTTTCTGGTGAGAGGACCAGAGTAAAGATCTGAAGATATCTTGTAGATGTCTTAAGCAATGGGTAATAATCTACAATCCCTGTGCTGCTCTGGAAAGTGAAAGGCAGAGGCCAGAAGCCCCTAGGCATAGCTTGGGCAAGCAGCCAGTGAAGATGCCCTCTCTTGAATGAGGTAGAATGCAAAAACAGAGCAATATTATCTTCCATCTCCACATGCACTAACGCACACAAACACTCATACATCACATGCATGCTTGCATGTACACACACACACACACACACACACACACACACAATCGTGACATTTTCATATTTTTGTTATTTTTATCATTTCAGAATCTTTTATGACTTTTTGGGAAACATTATTATTATGATACGGACAAAGCAAAGGGGAAGAAAAACTTGCATATGAAGGTGTGATTTGTATGACTGTGGTGGGTAGAAGGCAATTAAAAAGACATAGAGTGGGGGAAAGGAAGATAGAGAAAGAAGTGAGTGATTGCAGAAAAATTTAAGGATTATTATCATCAGGGCCACCAAGAGACAGATGCAGGAGAAAATGGACTGTGTTAAAGTGTTCATATTGCTCAGAATTCGGTGTTGACATAATTGTACTTCATGCAAACCCTGCTGTCACCACCAGTACTAGATGAACAATTAGCTTTAGTTGCCTGCTTTTCTTTTTAGTATGTACTCTAGAGTTATCATTCCCTAGGAAGTAGGCTTCCTCTCTGTCTCCTTCCACTCTTTCCATCACCAGTAGAAGTAACACAGACCACAGGAGAGTTAGGTCTAAGCTCACATGTGCCCTTGAAAACAGCTAAGTCACACATGGATGGGTCCACATACAAGGAAGACAACAAGCAGCTCATCTCCGGCTCTCCTGCCTCTCTCCACACAGGTCAAGGGTCCTATTCTTCTTCTTGCCCACACCCTCTTTTTTATTCTTTTCTTGTGTTTCACAGAGAACAAAGTATGGGCTATTTCCTTACAGTGCTACATCTCAATAGGAACATCATTTTGACAAAGACTTTCTTAAACTCTGCCTCATTTCCATTGATCAGAGCTTAAAAGCATGAGATCTGACAAGTCATGCTTCCCTACATAATTATAACGTGTCTGAAGCAGTGTTTTAAGTTATGAAACCAAATGCAAAGTGATTTTAACAACTTGAAATGTTAAATTACTTGTTTGGAATGTTCCTTATGGAGACTCTCTGCTATAATGACAGAATTTTTTTCCTTCGATAATAGGAAAAGTCAGAAGTTCATTCAGAGTATTTTGAGGATACCTCTGACCTAACTCTACTGTATCATTAATAGGCATTACAATGGCTTTTGTGTTAAATACATTTGCAAAGTCATTTCAAAATATGGATCTGCAAAGGAATAAATTAAAGCAATTGAGCTCTTAACATTAAGTAAACCCATGGAGTTGAATTTAAGTGCAACGGTTATGGCAGTTATTCCGGGTGCTCTGCTTGGCAGATTTTCCACTATAAAATAATAAAAATAAGAGATTTCTGTGAGAATTAAGCTATCATGAACATTAGAAAATCTTTAACATACTAGTTTAGCTAAAATATCAGTGTATACTTCAACAGATGGCAATCAATGAAAAGAACTCGATTTTTCTATATAAAGAGGAAAAACAGGATTTTTACCTTGCAATTTACCACCACTATTATAACAGCATTTTAATTCTATGCTGAGCTCCAGGAACTACTTGAAATTTTGTTTTGAACTATAGGATGCATTTCAAGGCCAGGTACAAATTGTATACTACTTTTTAGGTGCCAAAATTCCAGAGAATGATTTCCTTTTAGAACTGTGTACCATGGTTTAGATTAGTGCAGACTAAACCTTCCCAGAAGATTTATTTGATGTGGCCCAAGTCACCTAAGAAGAATGAAATAAAGTTATCATTTCTCACTTCACAATCGTTGCATCCCCAATATTCTGCCAGATCAATAAAGACCACAGTCCGTTTTATTCTATACTGTACATAATTAAAAACAATCCTACTTTCATATGTTCCTATTTCTTTAGATACATCCTCTGTCTTTGGTTAAGTTGGTATTATTTCTGTTGGTAAAACACATGACTTTTAAACTAGTCTTCCATTTGTATATTTGGCTTTTATAAACCTGCTCCTTCCAAAGTGACCCCGAAGCATCTATTGTCTCCTGTGTACAGTGTTTTAAAGTTTTGTATTTTGATTCCATTGATGAGTCATTTTATCTAATAAGATATTTGAGTCATTTCCATGTTTCACACATATCCATTTACTAATGGTTCACATATTTTGTGTGATATGTTCCCTCTTTGTATCTTTATAAGTATGTTAGACAGATAGACAGATAGTTTTAATTTTGAACTGATATCTATATTCATAATTATAATTTCAAAATCTATGAAAAAGAATCTATGTAAATGTATTTTTCTTCACCTCTCAAATTCATGAATTATGTTTTCTCAATGGTTCACTTATGTTACTTAAGCACCAATACATATATGTATATATACAGATTAATATATTGTGCATATATATATAGTCCACCCCTCTGAATATTCTTCTATTTTATATATACTAATATTTATTTCTTTTTAATGCATCTTAACTTACTTCTTAGGATGTCAGGTTTTAAATCCACTTCTCTCCCAGTTGCCTCCTAGTTTTTTGTTTTCCCTCTGAGCAACCAGAGTTTTTAAGAGACATGCAATTTGTACATTGTCAAGTCTTATTTTTCACACATTTTTTAACCATAATGTTCACACTTATTTTACCCTTTTATCCTACAATTTAATTGGATTTAATGCTCACTGCTAGCTTTAAGTTTAATGAGAATGAAAATTCATCATCTTGATGTCACCGTGAACCACAGAAACTTTATTGACTTTTGTCTTATTTCTTCAACAGTAATTTCTGCTTTCATATTTGATAAACATTTACTTTGCTTTGGTCAAACTCTCTTGGACTTACAAACTTTTTCTTTTAAAGCTTGGTGAGCATTGCTCAATGTTCTTTCGGGTCTTGTTCTTGTGGATGTGTATAAAACTAGACTCATATTTTTGTCTCATAAACTACACATAACACAGACATTATATGTCTGTTGAAGGAAAAGTTATTTTCTTTAAAATCCACTCACCTTCTGAGTAATGTCTCCATTGTAATTATTGTCTGCTGATACCAGCATTTTTTGCAGCATTCTTCTAAAGATTCAACTCCCCTCTTACTGGGTACAAAAAAAAATCCTTCCTTTTGTTTTGTTCAAAGATTTTCTGGTCCCTTATGAGGGTGCTTAATTCATATTTTTGACATGGCATATTTTTTACTGCCTCCTAGTTCTCTTTAATCCTTTTTACCTCTGCATTTCTATTCCATCTCTTCATCAGCCTATCTTCCAGTAGGTTTTTTTTTAATAGCTATGATTTTTCCCTTGTTTTACTCACTTTTGTTTTCAAGCGTCCTTTCTTCCTTTTTTTGAATGTGTGTGTGTGTGTGTGTGTGTGGGTGTGTGTGTGTGCATGTGTGCGTGTGTGTGTGTGTGTGTGTGTGTGTGTGTGTGTGTGTGCGTGCATGCATGCACACATGCCTGAAGAGGCTTAAGGGTGATTTTTGCTTTGCCAGGATGTCACCTTTTTTTCCTTTTTCTCTTTTTAAAGAGATGATTTCAGTTATTTCCCATCTTTGATTCCTGGTCCAGGTATTTATCATAGAGGCAGAAGAGCAGCTTCTGGTTATCTTCTGAGATTTATAGTGAAAATTTTGGTAAAAAAACAACATACAGGACGGATGCATTTTTTTGTGTATGTATTTCAACTTCCCAAACACATGTTGAATCTAACTTCTACTATCTCAGAAAGTGGATTTATAGTTGCTGAAGAGATAATGAAGATCAAAGGAGAACACTGCTATATGGCCTTGATTTACTACTGATTGCTGCTTTCATGAGATTGAAACAGACATAGACATAAGGAGGACAAAGGAAATGGCTGCCACAGAAAAGATGAGAGACCCCAGAAGAGCAACCCTTCCAATACCTGTTCTTCTACTTCTAAACTCTAGAATCATTTAAATAGCATAAATTTCTGTTATTTAAGTCCTGCCCAAGTACATTGTTGTGGTAACCCTAGTAGACAGACACAAGTGGAGACACTTCCTACTTTAGGAAACTAGACTCCTGTGAACTTGTTGAGCGTTGAACTGACATTTTCATCTCTGCAGGTCTTCTAAGACCTTAGTGTGAACTGTACTGCTATGGATAGATTCAGGTGTCAACTTGACAGTTTCAGGCTGTTTGGGGCACAGCTGAGAAAAACCAATGGTTGAAGCACCACCTGAACAAGCCTGCATGTGCTTGTTTTATTGATGTGAAAAACCCAGTCCATAGTGGGTGTTGCTTTCCAGTGGTGGGGCAGATAAAAGAAACTACAAGGAGAGGCGACTTGGGCTTTCTCTTCCCTTATCCTGTCAATTTGCTTTTGAGTCCACTCATGGAACATCTTTGCCTTCCTTGAATGTAGTTGTCTTCTTTGTTGCTACTACCATTGCTGCCTCTGTCCTCGACTGATTCAGAGATCTGCCCTTTTGAGCTTGCCACTGTTCCTGCTGTCTTTGGAGCCTGGTCTTATGGGACTTTCTTCTATTCACAGCCAACTTAGGAGCTCAGCTGTTCTTTGCCCACATGGGAACCCAGTGTCCTCACCCCTCCTGCAAGATACAGGCTCCAGATTTTCTTGGAATCCTTAGGCTTTGTGGACACTCACATCAAGAATGGAACAACTATGAGTGACTACTTTGAAGGACAATGCTTTTATTTTGAGTTGATTTAAGATAGATAAATGTATATATTATATTCATTCTATTGACCCTAAGAACTCTGATGAATACATATTACTGAATTTGGAAGCTTTATCTGCGTAGAGTTACAGGTGTCTCATGGGTTTCTTGAAACTTGAGTTTTTGATATATCTTTTTATTTCTATAATTATATTATGACTTTAAATAGCAAAGAAGGAAGACCTTGCCTTACTTTCATTTGTTTGTATTTTCTTGTGTGTATAGGGGATGCAAGTATCTGTGTGTGTGTATTTATAGTTGCATACATAAGGGTGCACATGTGTGGGAGCGTGCAAGTGTGTGGCATCTGTGTGTGTTTGTGGAGATCCAAAGTGATGTCAAAAATCTTCCTCCATCTCTCTGATACTGTATTTTTTGGGTGCAAGATCTATCAATGAAAACCAGAGCCTGAAGGCAAGCCTAGTTTCGATAGTCAGTTTGCTCTGGAGAGCTACTGTGATTCCCTCTGTGCCTTCTGTGGCTAGAATTACAGGTAGGAGCTCATACCCACCTAGCAGTTACATGGGTTCCCTAGATTTGTACTTAGATCTTCTTGCTCCTGTGTCAGGCATTTCAATTGTTTATTCCTCTTCCTAGCATCTCACTTAATTTCTTAAATTAGAAGTATGGGAGCTGTTTTTAGATTTTAAAATTTTTGATGATTTTTTTGCTAAAGAAATCTGAATTATGACATATAACCTCAGCCACTACTTGACAAGACAAAGTTAGAAAAGCAAAGTTAGAAATTTCCATTTAGGGAAATTTCCCTAGAATAAAGTATAACAAATTGAAATACAGAGGAGAAAGTCCATGATTCAAAATTGAGTAAAAGTATGGTTTTTTAATCATTATTAAATAAATAAATAAATGTAGGGAGATACATAGTAAGATATCCATGAGACATCAGGTAATCACTTAAAACATTCACAAACTGCTCAGATTTAAGATTTTTCTTAAGCCTTCAAGTTCTATACAAACAATCGCTAGGTTATGATGGAAAAATCAGCTACCTGTATTTATCCATTCTTGTGGATAGATACTGGACAGCTCAAGAGAGAAAATAAGATCACCAGCAAGGATCATTTCAAATAATTGACTGTAGTGAAGAGAAAAGAAACCAAGACTGACTGAAAACAGAAGAAAACACAAAATGTGACAAAATCTGAAGTAAATAGATGGATAGCTTCAATCTCTCTTGTCACTTAATGAGAATATTCTTTTCTATAATACTTTTCTGTATTTTCAGAATTTTATAGGTTTATGTATCAAATAGTTTATATATTTTATAGAGAAAAACTAAGTATATTGGACTTCTACTCAATCCCCCTCTAGCACCGTGTTTTCTCAATAGAAATTCAATAGTCACATGTTGACAAATTAATATCTATGTTATACACAGATAGAGAAAGCTATGTAAACATACAGGAGAAGGAGCAAGTCGGTGAAATTTGTAAAATATAGAGTTACAGAAATAGCTGTCCATGGCAAAATAAGAAAATATGACATTTCAGTTTTCCGATTTGAACCAGGGGCACAGAGCATGAAATATGTAAATGTTCGATGCAGAGTCATTAAAGGGTGATCTCGAAGTAACAATTAACTTTCAATGCTTATTTGTCCAAAACCTGAGAAGACCTTTGTTTCTTTGGGATTGTTCATTTGTACCTCCTTATCAAGTCACTATGACCTTAATAACCATTAAGAGGCCTCTAATTGAATAAAGCAACAATTCTTTCATTACTGTTCAGTTGACTTTCTGTCATCTATATAAACAACCTTATTGTGAAAGGCCGACTTTGAAGCTCATTCTTATATGAGAGCATTATTCAGAGACTACCCAGCATTCCAGCACATTTTGTTTGCAAACTTTAGATCAATGCATTGGATTTCAGAGTCCATTTTTAATTTATTTATTAATTTGATTTCATTTTCATATTAAAATTCAGTTTGAGAATAGGAAAGCTCTTATATCTTTAGTGTATGAACCAACAGGCTAATTTGGGTGAAATATCTACCATTACACAGAGATGAATAGACCATAATACCAAGCAAATAATATAAGACAGATAGATAGCCATGAAAAAACTTATACCATGAAAGAATGCAAAGAAATTGTAGACCATAACCAATTGGAACAATTTCCTATTTATTCCAAATCTACTCCTCTACCTTGTTATCTAAGTTAAATAAGATGATAAGCTTATAATTTCCATTACATGAGTTAACATGTAATAATACGCATTTCTGACTTTTTGCATATTATGGAAGCAGCATAAATTCTGCTAATTAAAATGATCATAGGTAAATTATTTATCAAATTAGTCATCTCTGTTTATATTGTACTTTTCAAAATGCTTCTGCAAACATAAGATGCTAGAAAGTAAATTGATTTGATAATTCATCAGCATCATTACCACTTTCTGTTATTTCTACATAAAATATTTTGATGTTTTAAGTTAATTTCTTCTATTTCCTCTCCTTGTTAAAAATTGTTTTCTCCCTGACTTTTACAATCAGTAATAATCTTCCAAACACACCAATAAAACAAGCACAGAATATTCGCAAGATTATAGGTACACAATTGAAAACAGCTGCCCTATCTTTAAAAAAAAATTCTAGGAAATTATTACTTGTCATTAAGAAGAATCCTCAAATGAAGAAAAGAATAAAGAAAGAATCCTCTCTTAAGAACAATGTAGGATTCTGTTTAGCATGTGGCAATTTATGTTCTTTAACTCAATTCTGTTCCTGGACTCTCATCTAGATTCTTCATGCATGATACAGAGATCTTTTGGTTTGTCTGCCTGTAATGTTTTTAAGAGAATTTAACAATTTAGAGGCTGGAGAGGTGGCTCTACAGTAAAGGCACACAAGCCAGAAAAACAGTAGCTTTGATTCCTAAAGTCCAGGTAGATGGTATGGGCATCTTGCCTCACCTGTGATTCCAGACACAGAACATAGAATAGAGGGTTCTCAGATCAGAAAAGATAGATTAGTCTAATTAGCAGGTAGCCACATATGGACATACATGAATACACATGGGTACTTGCACCTCCACACATGTATGTCTACACAGAAGTCAGTGTGTGTACATGCACACCACACAAAATACTCATGAAAATGAAAAAAAATCAGGCAGTAAAATGATATTCATCTCTAATATCTGTTACAAATTGTAAAACAGCAGAAAGATTATTGATCAAATGTCATTGTTTTCTCAAATGAGTAATATAAGTATGTGAACTTATCAAATGAACTACTTAAACCAAAGGAGTTGGTTTGCTTTATGACATTCCTAAGATATCATGATATATAATTGAAGTAATATATTTTGGGTTACTGATCTAAAAAAATGGTGTGAATTTCACTTAGAAGAAACATCAACATGTGGCTTTAAAAACTGAAGATAAACTTTGGCTTGTAGATGTGCATCAAGTGCATTTCTACTTTTTCTAGCTTCATTAGCAATGGTGACTGTAATGGGGTGTCAATAATTTTGATTATGTGCTCAATCTGCAAAGTGCCAAATGAGCAAGTAATTTGATAGATACACGTAATTTAATTTTATCTTCAACCCCAGGAGATGTGCTTCACCAATTATCATGTTTTGTTGAAGAATTGAGGCTTTAGAAAGTTAGTTGACTTTGACAAATGCAGAAAACTAAAGTGAAATATGGCCAGTATTTGTTTCACGAATGTGTAAGCTCAAATTCTCAACTCAGTCCATGCTTCATGTTCAGATCATTAAATCCTATATGCTAATTCTTTACTCTCTTTTGCATTTTGTCTATTATTCATAAAAGCTAAGATTTTAAATGAAAAATATCTTAATTTTATAAAATTGGGCAAAGATGAATAAGGTGATTGAGTGGAACATTAGATACACCTGCCAAAATATAAGGCATTAAATCAATTCCTCAAAAACAGCAAAAAAAAAAAAAGAAAAAGACCCTTGTGTTTGGTTACCAATCTAAGGGAAATTACTTCCTCAGGAGTTACATGGGAGGATGTGGAGTATGACATGCATTGATATTAGCTGAGAATCTTTAATAATTTAACATTTTAAGCATGGTAGGGTAATATCTGTTATATCATGTCTGTAAATCTGACTTCCAGGACATGCTGAGCCATGATACACATATTATTTGGCTTCAAGTATCATTAATATTGTATCTTTGCTACCGTTTTATTCTCTTATCCACATAATTCCCCAGGTTAAAAGACACTTCTCTACACTTTTCTTTTCCAAAATTTCAACAAACTTTCCTCCTATAATTACTGATCAGTGTTAACCTGTAGCATTCTTATCCATATATTCCCAACTTTACTTACCCTCACATGAGAACAAAACTCTTGAATGATCCAAAATATAGGCTTTTAGTTTTCAACATATTGCTATTCTAGTCTAAAAGTATACTCTCCTACATATAAATGACACTAATTAAATATATTTTGTTAAGTGCATAGAGCCCAAAATTTATGCTGAAAAATAAAGCTTAATTGTATTCAGCTGTTAAAAAAGGAACACCAGTAAGAGTGATAACTTGAAAGGATCACTGTCATAGTTAGGCACAGGTGTCAACTTGACAGTAGAGGGTTTGAGCTCTGGGCACTTTGTAAAGAATTAGCTGTTGAGTTAAGCCCAGAGCAAAACTGCAAGAGATCGTCTAGCAGATGGGGAAGGCCCAGCCCATGGTGGATGGGTGTAGGACTGGAATAAAATACAGAGAACTGGTTGAGAAAGTTAGCATACTTGTGTACACGTGGCCAGACATGTTGCTCTTGCAAGTAAGGATTGTCCCTCTCGTAGCTGTTACATGGATATGGTGTGGCAGTTACCCAGCAGTTTCCTGATGGTGCATGGTCTCCTGTCAAGCTGGACAAACAACTTTAACAGAACAATCACGATGATTTTTATCAGCAACCATGCAGACTAACTGCTACAGGCACATTGTAGCAAACAGAATATTAAATTCTAGGGATACTTGAAAGATGATTATGGCTGCAGTGTTTCATCAGTACAATAATTTATGCTTATATTTTCTTGTTCATAAATCAGGAAAATATTTTTCATACTCCTCCAAATTACTTTATAGCTTTGAATGATACAGGCAAGTTAAAGTTGATTTAAAAAAAAAAAAGCACATGCCTTATCCCAAGTATCTCCTCTTTGGGATATGTTTTGTAACTCTACCTCAGAATACATTCAGTTCCTTTCAGGACACATAGTTTTTGAATGCATGTGCTATAGGTTTTCAGCATATTAATTCTTTATCCTCCTTCACTTGTACAATCCAGATGCAATTTCTTCTTGATGACATCTCTTCCCACAAATCTCTTCAAGATGTATGGACATTAAATGTTTTTGAATATAAGAATATTCTGTACATTTTACTGGAGCATATTATTTTCTATATACTCTTTCTTCCTGACCCATTTTCTCTATCTAGATGGAAATTTACCCCAAGGGATTTCAACAATGACAGTGAATTTTCTTACCTTACATATTTTATATCAATAAGCACAGAATTGGCTGTGTGAGGGAAAATTTAGACAGAGGAAACAACTGGTCAAGTTTTCTTAAAAGGCAACATGACCAAAGGGCAGGGGATGAGGAGGCCTCTGTGGCATTCATTGCATCTTCTTCTGAGCTTTCCGTTAAAATTGGAACAGTGGATTTTATTAGTTTTATGTTGATATAACAAATAGACTAAAGGCTGGTTAACTTTGCAAGGCAGAGCAGTTTTTGACAGTTCATGGCATCTGCAGAACTCTGAAGCCCTCACAGTGGATGGGCAGTGTTGGAAGCACTTGCAAAAAAAAAAAGACTATGTAGCAAGACAAGAAGAAAAAGAGGCCCATGAGTTATGCCTAGGTTCATTCTGTTATGATCTTGTTGTGAGAAATAATTCAGATTTTCTTTAGAAATAAGCTTGTTCCTCTCAAGTTTAGTCGCTCTTATGACCCAAGAACTTCCTACATAAGCCTACTTCTACATTTTTTTAAAATTCTATGACAGTTTCATACATGGATACAATGAATTTAAGTCTTTTCCTCCCCATGTTACCTGCTCCCACCTCCTTTCTTCCCATTAAACACCTTCTTCTTAAACAGTGTTCTTCCTACTTCCATATCTTCTGTGCAAAGCTCACTGTTTCATCAGAGTTGCCTGCATTGGCATGTGCCTGGGCACGTGCTGGGGCATGGATAATGTATGAGTGGGTACACCACTGAGGAACGTTGTTCCCCTTCCTAAAGCCAGCAGTAACTTCAGTAATCGCTTAGGGAGCGATGGTACCTCATGAGGTCATTCCCATCCATGATGAAATGTGGGTGAGCCAAACCTTGAGCAGGTCAGGTGGCAGCAAATACAGCTGCACTGAGTTCACGTCGCAGCAGCCCTTTCATATAGAAGATGCTCTTTGAATTTTGAATTCTTTCACCCCTCTCTTCAGCCTTCTGAAGGCCAAGGGTCTTATTTCCCTTTAGCATCATCACATTGAAGATCAAGATCCCCACTATGAAAGCACACACAAGTAAATCATATACATTGTTGCCTTTCTGTTGCCTCATCTGGGTTTATAAAACACCTGTAGGGATGACTGTGTCAGCAGAGTGTTTTAAAATTTTTAACTCAAAATACTCCACTCATTGTTATAAAGTTGAATGAATTCTACCAAGCACATCAACAGACTCAGGTGTACCTTGTCCGATATAGGTCGTACCGTGCTGTTTCTCACCACATCTGATTGATCTGCACACATATCTACATAGATGGTCTCATGCTCAACCTCTCTACTGGGAAGATGTGACAGATTCTTTAGAATTCCAGGCTGCCTTTAATACTCACAATGCTTTTGGAACACTTTTTAAAGCTTCAGGTGTTTAATTAATTTCTATGTATAAAAGGCAATCCTGATGTATTTTGAAATATCCGGGATTCAGCTGAGACTGTGTATTTATAAAATATATTATACTTTAAAAATCGGTCTAGTTCAAAAAACTTATCAGAAAACCCAAGAGTGTTTCTTCAATATTACTTATTTTATTTTTCAGATTCAATCAATGTTCCCTTTCACTGTGAATTCAGCATAGCTGGTAAGGTTGAAGTTTCTATAGATCAGAGAATAAAATAAGGGTCAAGAATAAAAATTAGAATATTAAGTCATTTTCTGCAAACAAGCTGTTAGTGTACCCTAAAAAAACATTCAATTAAGTACTGGAATGCAGAGTGTGCACTTACAAACCAAATTTTTTAACATCTTATCATATAACTAAATATCAGGCTTCCTTTAGACTTATTGCATTCCAAGAAATTTGTGTCTTAGTTATCATCCCTACATAATTTGTATGTGTTTTCCCTCTGTCTCTGTCTCTGTTTGTCTGTCTGTCTGTCTGTCTCTCTCTTTCTCTCTCTTATATATACACACAAATATATCTCTTGTGTTAGTAATATAGCAAAAAAGAATGAAGTAAATTTCCACAATCCAAAATACATCTCAATTACCAACTTCCCTGAATATGGAAAAGATCGAATAGAATACTAATGCACTTCCTGATGATTCACAAGCAGTCCAATGCATACAACATATTACATATTGAGTTTTGGTCATCCATTATTGATCATCCATATTTTATACAAATAAATGTGAGATTAGGGTTATACTTCAATTCTTTCATGCAGTAGGCATTTAAACTGAGATGTAGCTTCTCTTATCTGTGTCATAAGAAATATCATCTAAAGGAAGCTTACAAATCATTTACTGGTGCCCCGTTGTAATAATTTGACTGAAATATGCTGCAATTTAAAGCCCAACAAAGGTTTCTGTAATCATTTCAGAAACATCCACTTTGTTTTCTACACTGTAAATGATTTGGGTTCAATTTCTATGAAGCCCAGTTGTGATGAGTATAATTTACATAAATGGGAATTTTAATTATGGATTAACTTCAGAGACTAGGAAATTTTAAATGCAATAAATAATGTTTTCATAAATCAGGCATTCAAGGCAACACTAAGGAGCATATGTGTTCAGCTCTTTAAAAAAGCAGAAAGCACAATTCTGCTGTATTGAACAGACATCTGTTTGTCCTTTGTCTCCAAGTAAGGCTCTTCAGGTATAAATAAATACCCCCTTGTTGATTGACTCAGGTGACCGTGCACTGTGCATTCACATTCTCCTCCAGGAAAAAGAGAAGCAGGCTTAACTGATGTATTTACTGTGCCCTAATTTTAAACTAGATATTTTACATTCAGTTTTCCTTTTGGAAATTATAAAACACTAAAAAATGACATGTAGTCATTGGTTCTCCTAATTGTTATGGGAGTAATCTATGTCTTAAATCTAAACTTATGAAAAGATAAGTTACTCAATAAGAACATATTTAATTGCTATTAATAGTAGGAAAAATACAACATTGAAGTCTATGAAAACTTGTCACTAAAATTTTGGCTTCTTAGAAGAGTTTTCTAACATAAATATCGAAAGTTATTTTATATGCTGAAACATCAGACTAATGTAAATATACCAGATTAAGTATTTTTGTTTAATTGTATAGCACAGTCTGATTTTTTAATTCATAATTCTAACACTTCACCTTCACTACTGCTGAAATTTCAGACAGATACTGTAATGCAATTTTAAGGTAGAGTGGTAAAATAATTTGACAAAAATTTATGTATAAAATCCTTGTAAGATATTGTTTATTCCCTTAACTGAACAATCTCTTTTAATTTAGTTAAAATTATAATCAAGAAATTAAAACCCAGTAGCTTTAGCATGTTCTAAGAAGCATAGTACTCATTTGAATATTTCTTCTTCATGACTGTGAGTTTGAGAAATAAAATTTAGCAGATGTATTAAGTTAATGTATATTTCATGGTAATTTTATCCAGAAATGTCATTGCTTTATTTAAGAAAAAGCTGGTTTAATTTGTTTCATGGCATCATAATGTCTGACTTTGGACAAGAGGATTTATGACAAACTAGAGTGGATACGTTATCATAGAAAGGAAATAGAGATAGAGACAGGAGAAAGAGGCAGAGACACAGAGTCAAAAAGAGGACAAGGAAAGAGAGCGATTACTAAACTTCCTGATTTCTCCCATTTCTTCTTTAATTTTATCTGTATTAAAACCATAATAGATATAGGACAACCACATTCAGGGTATGTGATCATACTTTATATAGCTTCTATGGGACCACCTCACAGAAGCATCCAGGTGTGCTGACTCATTGTCCAGGTATTCCAAAGTCCAGTCATTCTAAGGACTGGGGAGGTAGATCAGGTAGTTGAGCTCTTCCCATCATGCAAAAAATCCTGAGTTTGAGTTTGAGATTGATCCCCCCATCACTCTACAAATTGGAATTGGTAACAAATGTCCTGACTGCTAGCATCCGGGAAAAAAAGAGTAAATATACCATTACAAATGCCTTCCTCTAAAATTTCCAAGAAAAATCAGTGCTGGGATCTTCCTCTTCTTCTTCTCTCTTTTTGAGATATGTCCAAATGCTGTTTTTTTTTTAATTAAACACTGAGACTCCTTTTGTGTGAAATCTGTATGGATAATTTCAACTACAATTTCATTTTAAAGATTATAAAGTATTAGTTTCAAGCACCCTCATAATTTTGGTTCTGCCACGTTTTACATATTTGACCTTGAACAAATTACTGAACCATATTGGCCACAGAATCATGGTCACAAGTGTGCTGTTGAGAAATGAGAAAATAAACCGAGAGTACTTACAATGATGCCACACAAACAGTAACTGCTCAATAAATCCTAGCAATTGTTGTGGATTAACTTTTATCAATACAGCTGTCAAAATCTTGTAATGCAATTTCAATTTGTGAATGAGGGCATTGCTCTGTGAGTTAATGTTGTGCTCAGCAGAGCACTAATGAGAAAAGAACAATCACGTTTGTAGACATTGCTTGACAAATTGCATGAGTTGGTACAGGTGTCATACCATCTAAATTCAAAGTCTGTGACTTAACTACAAAAATGATAACCATTTGAAGCTTTAGGTTTGTATTTGTACCTAAAATTAGTCAATGTGCTTCTTTTTGCTGATTTTTTACTTACAACTAAAGAATATTTGAAAAGGAAATCTTTTTCTCAGAGAAAAATATTAGCTGAATCTTAGAAAATCCTGCAAATAAAGGTCATAATATCCTTAAGAAAGAAATGTAATCAATCACAATTTTCCATTTATTCATGCATATACCTAAAGGTTGCAAGAGAGGCAATGATGATTAACAGAAAATACTTTGGTCAGCCTATACAGCCTACTCTTTAAAATTAATACCCTGAACCATAGACTTTAAAACCAATATTTAGATATTATATAATATGTGACAAAAGTTCAGTATATGGAAGCTCAGATAATGGCAAAGAAAGAAAACCTACATCCAATTCAATAAAGCTTCTGTGGGTAGTACACAGGAAATACTAAATCAGAGCCAAAATGTGCATCTACAAATGACAATTCAACATAAGCATATCCTGGAAGGAAGAAATGTGTTCTCATCTTAGTAATTAAGTGGAAGATTAAGAGCCAGAAAGACTGATTAAGCAGGACTCAATCTGGAAGGGGACCAGTAGAGGGAAAATAGGAAGATAAATCCAAGAGTTGATATGAAGTAAACAGATGGTTGATGATGTGTGTAGGTCAGTGAAAGCCTTGGTTTGGGACTAATCTCAAAAACACCAATTTTCTTCCCCTTTATGTCTTCAGTCAAACAGGTGCAAAACAATCTGAATAGTGAAAGGCAGTATTATCAATTTAAGAAGATGGGAGATTAAAAAGTGGGTTTCCAGGGCATATACTAAGTAGCCAACATAAAATCTGGACTTCTTTCTCACTTGGATGAAAGGTGACCTGAATTTTTTATTGAATAATTAAGACTGATTCCTTTGTTTCTGTACATTAATGTTGCAACATCTACTTGACTTGGCTGTCTCATAATTAGAATAGAAAATGGAGTTATTAAAGCAAAGGGTTTTCCTTTGCTATCATGGACATATTGAACTGATAAAGTCATAACTTTTATTAAATATACCACTTTTTTTGCCTAGTCAGAATAGACAGAAAATTTTTGATGTGTGCACACACACGTATGTGTGTATGTTTGCATGTGTGTGTGTGTGTGTGTGTGTGTGTGTGTGTGTGTGTACTCGTGACTGTGAAGGGACAATGGTGACATCCAGAATCATCCTGTATTACTCTACCTCTTTATCGCTTTATTCAGGGATTTCTGTAAGTCTCTATCTTCTCGGGTACAAAGTGTAGGTTGCCACCATATCCATCCAGTGTCTTTACATGAGATCTCAGTATTTGAATTCGGGACTCTTTGCTTTTGAGGCAAACACTTCTTCAGTCCTCCATTTACATTTAACTTTGAAAATCCTGATTATTGTAGAAGACTTGATCTTTCAAATTTACACTCAGAGCCTATACTTTCAAGATCCATTTCTCAAAATGTATGTTTCAAGTTTTAATTCACATACACATATTATACTTCATATGAATATGAAATAGTTTGTCTATATGTATACCATAAATCATAAGCATCAGACTCTCCTGTTAAAAAATATATCAAAACTGAATTTGACTATGGATCCTTCCAGAGACAGTCTAAATATGGAACTCACAAATACTTAATCATAAATTCAGTTGGTAACATGCTAAAAGGAAAAGATGAATAAAAGGGAGGGTCTTTTTGGGAAGAAGGGAAGAGGGGTAAATAATAGAAATGGAGTGAAAGTGACTATAATTTGTTATGCATATATATGAAACTTTCAAGAAATTATTGATAAAAACATAACAATTAGGCTGTAGAGATGACTCAGTCCTTAAAGCCTTAGTCTCATGAGTAAAAGGGCCTGAGTTCCAATCCTCAGATCCCACATAAAAAATCCTGGCACTATAAATCAAGACAAAGGTTTGTGAAAAGGGAAATGTTAGGTCTTAGGTTGGAGCAAACTTTTCAGTGTTAATTGTCAATACTTCTTAGTAAGCTACCATCTAAATATTTATCATTATATCCTTAGATGCAAAATGCACTCAACACTCAACACTCAACCAAGAAGCATTCTTCCTCAATAGAGGATGAGCAATTCAGAGAACCCCAACAGGCTAAAGTGCAAAGTAAAAGTGACTGGACAGCATGGCCCTAAAGAGGACATTCAAGCCATCCCCATCCCATGACTCAGGAAGCCTTGAAGAAGATAGGGAGAAGTACTGTTAACATTAGCCTCCATATCAGGAGTCCCAAACCCAAGATCTCAATGCAGTGATGTCTACTTAAACCTCCACAACAGCTGACTTAATCAACATTTCACCATGGAGAAGGGAGTATCACAGGGGACATGGTACAACATGGGAGACTATTTAGCACTGATACTAAGAAAGAGAAGAGGAATTTCCTTACTCGATGGGTTGCCCACTGATGGGTTATTGTGCCCAAGTAGATGCCCAGATAATTCCCATTGCAGACATCTTGGATAGGGCCCATATATACAGAAAGACCTGCAAATGGGAGAGACACTGGTTGAAAAGGAGAAATGAGTGGAGTTGGATGGGGGGAATTGAGAATGAGTAAGGGGGATGGAGACATTCAAGTTAATTATGTTTGTATATAAAAGCTTCAAATAACTTAAAAAAGTTAGATGAGTATGGCAGCCAACCTATATGTAATTCTATTCCTGGAAGGAAGAGTCTTGGAATAACCAAAGTAAGATGGCTCTAATGATGGAGAATGGTTCTCGATATTCCTGGCTTCAGCAGGTACACATACTCAAGTCCACTCTACTCACACAACTGTGTATACACCTATACCCACTTACATGCAAACTCACGCACATAAACACACAAAGCATGCATCCCGTATGCATATGCATGATTGAAAGAAAAAGAAAAAAGAATAGATCCATCAAGAATAACCCTTAAGTACCCTTATTATAACCCAAAAATCTATTGTTACACAATACTTTTCTATAATATTCACACAAAGAACCTGTTATTAAAAGTGCTCTTATTTTTATACAAGACAATAAGAATATTTATATAAAAGAAACATGAAATGATTGGTGAAAATAAGTCAAATTTAGAAACACAGGGCATGAGGCTTATTGACTCTATAACTTTATTTAAGACATGTGTCATGTTTTGAAATGTGTCCCCCACAGTCTCATGTGTTTGGCAAGGTCATGGCACCTTGAGAAGTGGAGCCTTGCTGGAAGAAGGCAGTCACAAGGGGTGGGCCTTGAGGTGGATTAGTCCCACCCTACCTCCAGCACAAGTCTGTTTTTGCAGCAAGCAGTCTGCAGCTCTCAGCCTCCAAGATGTCTGCGGTGACTTAACCTCCTCCAGCTTTGGCCAGCCAGCCATGCTGCCTCTGCCATGAGAAACTGCCTCCCCTCTGGAACTGTAAGTTGAATAAATCTCCCTTTCTCCCTTAAATTGCTTGACTTTGAATGTTCTCTCACAGCAACAGGTAAGAGTAACCGGTACAACATGCAACATACTGCATCACTGAGAACTGAGTACAACTCTCTCTGGTTCCTAAATAGCCATAATTCTAGCAGTGGGACCATGCTGCTAAGTGAGTATGGTTCATCTTCAGAACAATGAAATTAGTATGGGTGACAAATAGCTTACTATGTTTTTCTTTTCAATGGTTCCACGTGATTGAATGTGCACTATTGCTACTGCTGAAATATTTTGATATGCTTAGTGTTTACAACAATATGAAAGTGGGAAAGAATTTAGCAAAATACAGCCAACTTTAGTATTAAATCAAAATATACTCATAACAAAACTCTAGTTCCACAAGATTTTATCTCTGGCCAGGAGGTGACATCCAAAACCCATCAGAATGGAGTGAAGGGCATTGGAGGAGCAGCAAAACTGAAAAAAAAATCAACAAACCATAATCCAGAACATCAGAGACTCTATATCAACCACCTAGAACTGGGCCAGCCTAATCTCTCCCCATCTTGAAGCTCAGGGACATTTGCAGAAGAGGGGGCGGTAACATTGTAAGAGCACAAGGATGGGAGGAGCAATGATATGCAAGATACTCCACACAAGTTAGGCCGAAGCAATCATAATTGGACTTTGCATGCCCTGAGCAATGTCCAACACATTATTGACCCCACAAAGTCTAGCATTTGCTAAAGGCACTAGGATCCTTGGAGGCAAGGTATTGACAGCCACAGTAGTGTTCCTATGCTTAAGGGAAACACTAGAAAGGGTTCTGGGAAATGCCAATGAGTCCTTGCACCTCATCAGAGAGGAGGACCCAGAGGAGAGTTTGGCATGCACAGTAAAGGATGCTCCGGGGATGGGAGTGGGAGGCACTGGGGGATGGGGAGGGGGGAGAAGAAGGGGGTACAAGGGGGTAGGGAGTGGATAGAGGGAGGGGACCCGTGTACCTGTTAAGTTTGTATAAGTGGGAATTAAATAAATAAGTAAATAAATAAATAAATCTGGCAGAAGAAAAAAGTTGATTTAGAAATACTGTATGAATATTCATTGTTTTTAATGAGAATAAGAGAAATAAAACTGTTGGATACTTTACCATCTTGATCCTTAAGATGTGAAAGACACCTGCGAATTGGAAGTTCTCCTTGTGATCAACTGGATAGGAGCTTTAAAATTCTACTCTTCAAAAGAACTCAGAAAGTCATATTTCTCCCATTAAAAAACTTAACAGCATATACATATTATACTTTGTCTAAGGCTAAAAATTCATTCCAAGTGAGGAAATTGTCATAATTATCATGTGTATTATCATGGGATATGAAGATTGCAAGAACTTTAAAACATTTAACAAAAACCCACTTTACTAGTTGGATAAAGGAGTCAATTTGACAATTGGTAACTGAACTTTTAGGAATGTCTGTGAGGAACTGCTTAGTTAAGGAAGCCCCTGAGCAACCTATAGAAGATTACACAGCTGATATGAGAAGTTTCACCTCATAATTGTTGGGATCATACCCTAAGCAGATGCATAAGATGAAGAGAACTGGCTCAATATTTTGGCATACTTTAGTATACAGACATGCTGGCAAGTGAGAAAGTGTGTTCCTTTCTCTGCTAATTATATAGATATGGTATGGACAGTTACCCCAGATGCTGATGTATATATGAACCCTATTACCAAGCTGGACTATAAACTATAGCCAGAATCATAAGCAAGAATAAAACTGTTTGTTTCCCTCAGTTTTTTGTACTTTGTATTCATTCAGTGGTAGGAAGATGAAACTTACCCACTTGAAGTGCCTGAAAATAGAACTAACATCAGAACATATACATAGACACTTGAGTAAAGTTTAAATACCAGAATAGTAAGTGTAGATTTTATTCCATGGCAAAGTGACATGCACATTCATTAATGTCACATTCCAAGGCATTGTTAGCATATGTGGACGGTGTACAAGTCATTATCGGAAAAGCACATTACTTGAACTAACCCAAGTATTAGTTGATCATAATCTTTGGCAATAATAAAAAACTAGAAAAAAAATTTCAGGAGACTCATAAAAGTATCAAGCTTTTTTAGACTGTTTAGGAAACAAGAAAAAGAGTTTCTGTATAGATTTGAGGCGAGAGCTCAGTTGGTTCATACAGTTTGCAAATGTACTTGACATGTATATTAAACAATCTATTAACTGCTCTGAGCTATCCCTGCATCTTATCAGGAATCAAGGTTGAGTTCTACTAACTCACCGTGGGGTAATCTTTTATTTATTTTTATTATCATTTCTATTTCTATCTTGATACAAATTGAACTCAATTTTTTCATATTCTGTGCACCAGGAATTCTGTGCATCTCATGTTTAGTATGTGTAGACCTGGATCAGTTTTCAGAGGGCAGATTCTATTTAACAATTGCTTATAAGAGAAATCAGAGCTTTACTTCCATTCGTCAACAGGAATAATGCAATTTAGGGAAAGTAAATTTCTGCAATACATATTGAAACCCATAATATTTCAATTCTGCATTTGGTCTAAGTATGGACTTAACTATGGACTGCAGTTGCCATAGTTAAGAGATGGCAATACAGCTGCACAATACAGCTGGTTCGTGTCAATATGTTGACTTTAAGGTTAATTTACTAGTGGTTGTCAATGATGTGGTAAGCAAAATATAAATTATAAAACTGAGATATCCACTACTCTATGCAATAAGCAGCTCATTAAACGGTCTGCTTACCCATTTTTAATTTTTTATTCATGTCATTTTACAGGACTAAAACAATACCACAAGGATCAAAGGAGACTGGGGGTGGGAGGGTTCTTCATGTTAGGTCTTATAGATACAGCAATGTGTAGGATGAGACAACAATAAATTCTTTCTCCTCAAGAGCCACGGGACTAATGGGAGACATAATAAACAAAGAGGAAGCAAAAAATGAAAAGAAAACTCCTAGGAGAGTGCTGTAGCTTTAACAAGCTAGACGGAGGTGTGGAAACCCACAAGGATACTGTTTTGACTGAATCTTGTATGAGGAGATATCTAAGCTAGAACTGAGTGACAGATAAAAAAGCTTTTCCTCTGAGACTAGCAGAGAACCATCATACAGATGTCTTTGGTTAAGAGTGGACTAACACCTTTCAAAGAGAGGGAATGAAGTGTGATTCCTTCACAGGGAACAGGAGAAATGTGGGGCTTGAGTTGAACCACAGTGTTACCTTATTACTATCTGTACCAATAAGACCCTATCAAGTAAAGCCTGGAAAAACTGTATTTTAAACATATTTTGAGAAGAGATGCTTTTCACATAACCATATTGACATTTTCATTTTACTTTAAATGTGTCTTCCACTAGGAATTCATTGGTGTATCATAAATGAACATGAACCTAGAATCTTTCAAATGCCTAAGAACATGCTTTGGAGGGCATAAACCTACACTCTGAGTAATTGCCCACGATTTTTTTTCTGTTACCAAGCATATCAAATTTAACCAAAAATCGTCATTAGATGTCAAATTGTTCAGATGTCCTCTGGACACCTCTAAGTAAGCAGATGAAGCAGGCTGACAGCAAAATTTTGGTTTCCAAAGAATACCTAGTTGAAGGCACATCGAGCATGGTGCATCTTTATTTTCGTAAACTTAATTTTCATTCCCATAAAATCTCAACTAAAACCTCTTGCTCAGTTCCTACAAGGACCAATGCTTCTCATAAAGCAGTTTATCGTGTGGATTAATGTTCAGACTGACGACCTGGTTCCCAAAGAGTAAACATTTGAGTAGTTTGAACACTAGTCGGTTGAACAATGGCTCTGAGACAGGCTGCAAGAGACAGAAAGCAGTCAGTGACCTTTTTGCTCTTTTTAGTCTCTAGCCAAGGATTTGTTAAATAAAGAAAAGTCAAACTCTATCCTTTTTACCAGCATGAGAATTTGGAATGTGAGCCATGAACTTATCTTCCGAACTGGAATGCTTCCGAGTTTAAAACAAAGTTCTGTTGATGACTCAGGTGGGACAACAGGTATAAATCAGGATTGGCTTAAGCATACCTGAACACGTGACCCTCTTAGGGATAAATTAATGCCTTGGAGGCCTTTTGAACATGATACCTTATATTTTCACAGAGAAGTACAACACCTAATGAATTATAAGCATTTTAGACAAAGAAATTTACTCTTTAAGTAGCTACTGTTTCCTGAACATAAAACTGAAAATTGTAAACACTTTACACAGTAACATATATGAAAACAGAAGAAACTTTCGAATTGTAAATGACACTTTAGACATAATGCCTAAGAGCATAATTCATAAGGGAAAAAGACGTATTTTCATAAAAATTTAAATTGCATGCTTCACAATAGATATTAATAAAATTATGAAAAGAAAACCCGCAGATTGGACAAAACATTCCAAAAAAACATAGCTCTTAAAATCCTCCAAACTTTTCAAAAATGTAAAACTCACTAATAAGAAAAGAAAAACCTTGTTAAAAAGTAAGTTTAAAAGGTGTCATGCTCTGAATGTCAATTGTCCCCCACAGGCCCATATGTTTAAATCCTTAATTGAAGTTGATGTTTGGGAATATCATGGCACTACTGGGAGATGGAGACAGGGGGAGAGGGGGGAGGCAGGCCTTGAAGTTAGTAAGCCCTGACCTGCTTCCCCCTAGGAATCTACTCTTACAATCTGCAGTTTGCTCTCTCTGCCTTCATGATATCTGAAGTGACCTAGGTTGCCTCTAGCTTTTGCCTTCCTTGCATTTTCTGCAATAATGGACTATTTCTTCCCTTTGCAACATAAGCCAAATACATCTGCTTTCTCTCTTAAACTGGTTGTATGAGTGTTGTCTCATGGCAACATAAAGAATAACTACTACTACAACAGATGACAAGTAAACATGGAGAAAAATGTTCAGTCTTTATCTGTAGGAAATACCTTTCAAATTCAGACATCGTAAGTCTTATTTCACAAGGATTTAAATGGTTTAAATGATTAAAATGAAAAGCAATGCCAAATGCTGATGCTGTAAACAAAAGAAGTCCTTAAATGCTGCTGTTTCCTCATTGCATGTGAACTGGTGAGTTTTCTTTCAAAGTCACTTGGCAGATTTACAAAGCTAAATGTAGATGTAGAAATGAGTTTCCTATATGTGGTTGAGGTATTATCAATGTAACCCAGAAAATAGCACTCCAGACACAATGGAGAGGCATTCTCTGGATTAAAGGACTGTTTTACGTCCTTTGGGAAAACCTATAGGAGATTGTTTCATCTGTTTTGGTAGAGATGAGACCTTCCCATTGTAGGAGGTGCCATTGCCTATATAAGAAAGCTATTGGAGCATTGGCATTGGGCAATCAGTAAGCAAGCATATAACTTATTGGTAAGCTCTCTGTTCTTATGGTGGATGTGATGTGAAAAGTTCTGTTGGCTCCTGATGGGGTCTGATGATGACATGATATGACATAACATGGGATGAATCTTAGAATTATGAGTTAGAAGAAACCTCTTTACACCCTCTCTCTTTGTTACAGCAAAGAGATAATCAAGATGCCCTTTGTACCAGTAATAATCACATAACTGAATACTTGCTTAAATGTCTACAAAAAACTGTCTCCTCAAAAACTTACTGAAGGGCTGAGAGATGTCTCACAAGCAAAAGGACCTGGGTTTGGAATGAAAATACCATATAAAAAATATCCAGTTAGATTGCAGTGACCTGAACTTTCAGCATTGAAAAGCAGAGCTGAGGAAATTACAGAATGAGGTCAACAGGAGCTAGAGCAATGCAGGATGATTCATAAAGTCATCCTTGGGCCTACACACACACACACACACACACACACACACAGTGCCCTCTAATACACACACACACACACACACACACACACACACACACACAAAAGTTTATGTTAAGTTAACTAACAACTTCCAACTCTTGGAAGCAAACAGTAGGCCCCACAATTTGTATGGGAGCACAAACTGTGCCATCTTGAAATAAGAAAATGATTGTTCAGAATTAAACAATGAGATACAGAGTCACGAATACTAATAGATACATATTTGTTAAATGAAATAAACCAGTCTAAAAGTGCCATGTAGAGCATGATTCTGACTATATGATATTCTGCGAAATGCAAAATCATACAACAAATTTTTTATTTATTCAATTGTTCATATGTGTATGTATGAGCGTGTGTTTTGTGTGCACGTGTGTGTATGAATGTGTGTGTGTGTAGAACCACGCGAATCTGGGAACCACCATGGACCACCTCCACCTCCTTGTTTACTATTCCCGTGGATTCACGAGCTCCGCCCTACCAAGACCAGATTCGCAGGCCACCCCTGCTTCCGCCCGGCATCTACACATGGGGTCCGGCGTCTATACGTGGGGTCCAGCGTCTATACTGTGGGGTCCGGCGTCTATACGTGGGGTCTAGGATCCAAACTCAGGACCTTCTGCCTGCAAGGCAGAGGCTTAACCCCTAAACCACCTCTCCAGCCCCTATACAGCAAATTTTTAAAGATCAGTGGTTTCTAGAATTTTGATGGTAATACGGAAAACAATATATTTTTAGGTCAGTGCAACAACCCTCGTGTATTTCAACAGTGGATACATGATGTAATGCATAGTCAAAACACAATTTTCAACATGGCTAAACCTGAATAAATCAGTTTATTTCTGCTTTTGTTGCACCAGTTTTCATAGATCTAACAGTGAATTTTCAAGAATTTTAAAATATTATTATTATAATTCACTTCACATAAAAAGGAAAAGTTTTATTTGTGGCATTTACATACATACTTAATTTTAACGAGTCCCTGGATCCTCCACTTTTCTCCCTCATCTCCATACTCTTTCCTACACCCTAAAAAAAATTGCATTAGTAAAAATGTTGAATCTAATGGAACCATTGAATTTTTTTTTTATTTTAGCTCATAGAAACTTATTAGGTACACCAGTTCCCTCTCTTCCCTCCTCCTCCCCCCATACCCCCTGCTCCCCCTCCCCACCTCTCTCCCTCCCCATCCCCCAGTGCCTCCCGCCCCAATTCCCAGAGAGTCTTTTCTTGTGCATGTCTGATTTTCCTCTGGGCCCTCCTCTCCGATGACGTACAAGGACCCATGGCCTTTCCCTGAACCCTTTCCCGTGTTCCCCTTAGGTATAGGAACACTGCTGTGGCTGCCAATCCTTTGCCTCCAAGGATCTTGGTGCCTTTAGCAGATGCTAGACTATGTGAGGTCAACAGTGTGTTGGACAATGCGCAGGGCATGCAAACCATTGAAATTTTTATCAGGTAAATAGAATTGGTTCAGAATACCACTGTTTAGAATGTTTACTGCTCAAATATTATATATCTAATGAATCATTGTTACTAGAGTATCACTTATATAGAGTTCTTGTCCAAGACTATGTACAGGTGAACATAGAATCTAGAAAGATAAAACCTTTCTTGACCTCAAAATATTCATTGTCCTATATTAACTGTGAAAATAGAGACTACATAGGATATATTAGACACAACACTACATAATTAAACCAAAGAACAAAATAATGAAGTCTTTGCTGTATATCACAAAAGGAATGCATTAATAATCAAGAAATAAAAGTGAAAGTAAATTCATACAAAAGTTTGACTTGAGAGGAAAGATTTGAAGTAAGAGTGATCTTACCATGTTCTAAAGCCATTGCAAAAGCAGTTTGATCACATTAAAATGTCTTGTAGACAATGAGTTAGAGATAAAGCTAAAGGGATAAAGAGAACCATATGGGAAACACTAAGACGTCTGCATTTTGCTTTTTAAATAATAAGAACAAATAAAGGAGTCTAGGCAAAGAGATTAAACTAGAATTAATCTGAAGATAAGAGCACATTAGGACAGGAAATTAAATGCAAAGATTCCAAATGGGATCACAGGTTAAAATTATAAAATTTCATATTAATAAAAAGATGAACTAAAATTGGGCCTATTAAATTCTCTAAAAACTCATAGTACAACAGGAGAATAAAAACTACATAAAAGGAAAATATTCATATATTAAGAAAATATTATAACTAATTTGAGGTGCAAAACACATAAATGAGAAAATAGAAAAACATCAAAGTCAGGAATTGTGGAAAACTCAATTTGCTGTATAAAAAAGCAATATAGTTATAAATATTCCTTGCAAATATCAGTAATTAGGGTAAAGTGACAAGGCCTCATTTCAATGATTATTTAAGTTCTGGACAATATTATATTTTATCCATATTGATCTTTCTTGTATTTCTCTAAGAGAAAGTAACTGTTCCAACTTCTCAATTAGCAAATTGTCAGGGATGCATTTTGATTCTCCCTTGTGGTTTTGAGGTCATTCTGAAAACAATTCATCTTGAGGACTCTGTCTCTCTCCTTGTAAGTCCCCTGGATATTAATTACTTAATACAGTCTCCTATGGTGTGGTCAATTTAGGATGGAGATTTACTCCTGAAATGATTGGATGATGAGCAAAGGAAGGCTACAAAGGTCTTTCTAAATTTTTGTGCAAACTACATATTGGAAAGAGAGAAAACACAAAGAAAGATACATCTTAAATACATGCATATCTAATATTTTTAATATTTTAACTAAGATATTTCAAATGTTTCAAATATGAAGAAAATTGGATTTTACATTTTCAATAATCAGAAATAGCCATGGATGTACTTTTGTTGCATATTCTTCCAAAAATATTTCTGCACATAAGTTCCAATATCACAGAATTAACACCAATACATTATCAATTGTATCAATATTTTAACATCATTTTGAGCTCATAAAACTTTCTCTAGCAGCCTGTCTTTGTTTCTTCTCTTGTTGTTGTGCTACAATATCCCAACTAAAGCAACTTAAGGGAGAAACATTTTCCTTGGTTTCCCTTATGCAATTAAGATAGATTGTCATAGTTAGGCACAGGTGTCAATTTGACATTTGGGGGTTTGAACTATGGGCACATTTGTGGAGAATTAGTGGTTGGGTTAAACCCAGAACAAACCTGCAGGAGATTGTCTAACCGATGGGGAAGGCCCAGTCCATGGTGGTTGGGATTAGGCCCAAGAATAAAATACAGAAAGCTGGTTCAGAGAGTTGACATCCTTGTTTATACTTGGCCAGACATGCTGGTCTGCCAAGTAAGGATCGTGGCTCTCTCAGCCATTATGTGGAGATGGTATAGCCAGTTCCCTCCGCCCTGGTGTTGGTGCATGCTCTCCTATCAAGATGGAAAGACTATAACCGGACTATTGCAAGAAAATAAACTCCTTGTTCTCTTAAGCCATTTGATGGTCATTTATCAGCAATGATGCAGGGGAACTGCAATATAGGTCTTTCCACTTCAGATAAGATAACATAATAATCACCACTAACATGCTTAAAGTCCCTTTTTCCCAAGCGATTCTACATTGTATGAAGTTGAAAACTGAGACTGCCCATCACAGTACATATAAATTTGAGACATTCTGTAGAGCTATGACATACTGAAGATTAAACATAAATTATGTCACCACTACATACTTAAAGTCTTTTGTCATTACGAATAGCACATGAATATAAAGGAACTCTTTACCCATTCTCCTGAAAGTTTCAAAAATGCATAGAATGAGTACATGTTGCTATTATTGAGCATGACCAAATTATCATTAAAGAGTTGATATAATTCGTGCCTGCAAAATTGAGTATCTACATATAGAAGAATGAAACTGGATCCCTATCAGTCATTCAGCAAGAAAATTAACTCCAAATGGATCAAGACCTCAAGTTTAGAACAGAGACTAAAAACCCTGGAAGAAAGAATGGTGAAGACACTTGAATGGATTGGCCTTGGTCAGCATTTTCTATAAAGGGCCCATGAGCACATGAAATAAGACCAACACTCAACAGGTGGGAGGGATATCATGAAATAAAAAAAAAACAATTCAGCAAAAGAGAGTGTTAGCTGAGAAAAAAGGCAACCCATGGATGGAAAAAAATTTTCATGAACCATATATCTGACAGAGGACTGATAACCAGAAATCACAAACAGCTCAAAATATAAGCTCAAGAGGAAATTTCTATAATATCCACTGTTACCACAAAGGAATGTAACTTGGGAAGTATAGGAAAGAAGACCCAAGAGAGTGGAGACAAAGGAGCACAGGTAAATAGATAAATAAGGCCACTATGGAAAAAAAGTCCTTGAGAGAAGAGAGTAAGATGATAAACCTTAATAAGGGATACAGGAGGGAGAAAAAAACGAGGCATCAAGGGCTTAACCCAGTAATGAATGCTATAAACACCATAACCCTTGTAAGAAGAATCTATGGGAGCAACTGAGGTATGTAAGACTCATGGGAAAGCAATTACTCTCTGAATGGATTCTTATCCCCTTAACAGCGGTAAGTGCCTGATAATGTAAACTTATTCAAATAACAGTAGAAGGGGAAGAAATGGACAGGAATATATATACTAGTGTTAAATATAAAAGACTGTTAATATAACACCATCTAAATATTCCATTTTTAATCCTTCGATAAGAAAAATCCTCAAAACTCAACCAAGTTGCACCCTACTACAAGGAAAGACTAGTGAAGCCGAGAACTGCATCAGATCAAAGTACAGAATATCAGCGAACCTGGGATATTCAGTCCTAATCAACACATTAAAACAACCCATTAAAATCTTATCCTATACTAAGGTTCAGGAAATCTCATGAAGAGTGGGGTTTAAAAGGTAGTCACAACAGGGCTGCTACCCAAGAGCCCAATGTAGCAAGAACTTCTACCACCTGATCTACACAATGGCTGACATATCAACATTCCCCCAAGAACTAGTGAGGATCTAAGAAGCAACAACTGCATGTGGACAGTGTCTTTGGTGCAAGCACTGGAAAAGGAAAGAGGAACCTTCGCACTTATGACTTTGCCCACTGAAAAGCCACATATACTGCAACAAAAATCTGACTCCCTTACCAACCCAGGCACCCCAAAGGGAGCCCTGTGATTAACACACTCAAAGGAAAAAGAGGGTGGGAGGACCAGACTGGACTGAAGTCAGGAAGGGAGGGAGAAAGTTGAGGTGGAAGAGAGGGGTGTATATGGGGAGGAATTTGGGTCAAGGATATAAATCCATTTTTTGTGTGTATGAAAAACTCTCAATTAAAAAAAAAGTTGTATTATTTGTCCTTTATGTACCCAAACATGGGGAAAACCTCTTTCATTAAATAAGTGCTAACTCCTTGTCATTTCAAAATTTCTGTAATTATCAATTTTGTTGCAAAATTAAATAATTTGTGTTGCTGGTCATTTCCATAACTCTTATTTAAAAATTCACTCATGTCCTACCACATTTTTGTATTCTAGGCTTTCATTAGTTTTAATGTTTTTCATGCATTAAGAAAATCACAAATATTTGCAGTTTTAGATTTGTGTTTTTGACTATCTTCATTACTTCCTTTAGATATTTCGAGTCATGGCAAAATTAAGCTGTTTTAACCATACCTTCTGTGTTTATGATGCTCATGGATGCATGCAGCACTTCTACAAATGTCCAATTTCCTGCAACATGTTATTGATTAAACTGGATCCTTTTCCCTTAAACCCTTCATGGGTAAGTTCGTTTGTAGATATATACAAATAGAATCCCACCTAATAATTTTGTTCCACGTGGACCAATTCTTCCCCAAAATTTTTGGAATGCTCCATTGTTGTATGATTTATTTAACTTGTAGATTTTATTTAATTTGTAGAATTTGTTTGACATAATTTCTGTACTACCTTGAATAGTTTAATATTAGTTTGGATAATATAGACCAACACATTTTTAATTATTATGAAATAATGCTATGAAACCAAAACATAGTATAGGTGTGTTTTTCTCATCATTCTTTTTACTTATTCCTGAGAAAATTCAAAGTGTTTATCTTTCCAAATGAATAACTTATCAATTTAACAAGATTTTAAAAATATTTTCAAACATTCCACATGTATTCATAGAATGTGTCAGTGACAATATATACATTGATACTTTAGAACATTTCTACCCAGGGATAAAGTGCTTTCTCATGGTAATCTCATATCTGAATTCTAGTTTAGTTTTAAATTTCTTCAAATTTTTATTCATATTTACACATCTAAATAGGGTAAATAGGTAGGATAAAGTTGCCCAAATACTTTTAACAATATATTAAACTTTTCCATCCACTATATTTATGACAACTCTTTTTTTATTTTTCAAAAAAGTGCTCACTGTAATGATATCCCTTGCTTGTTTTATTTCTAATTGTATTCTTGGATTTTTTGATCCATACCATACAAATGATTCCATAATTTCTCTTAATTTTTAGTTTTTCTTCCATCAATTTACAGAGTTAAAAATCTGTAGCAATCTGATATTAATTAAAATAATCTAATCTTCATTATGTTCATCTTTACTACAAAATTTTATAGCATAATTAAGGTGAGTTTGTTTTAGAATCTGTATCTGTGTCTACTTTGCATAATACCCATAATTTTAAAATTTATATTTTTGGTCTGATAAATGGTTAAGTTTAACACCTGCATTTCTAATGTTGGTCATTTTTCATCATTCAGTCTATCATATTATTTTCATTTCTTGAGTCTATTTCATATGTTTATAACTTTATAGGCACTCATAAGTAAGCTTAGATTACTTCATTTATGTGAAGTTTTAAACCTTTATCATGTTCAGGCAGTTGCATAAGGTTATTTTAGAACGTTTTTGTTCTCTTCATAGACTAGAACTGTTCAAATTGTATTGAGTTCTCTACATCTCAACATTTTTAGAAAATTGGTTTGCAAAATAATTAGCTTAATGTTTCTGAGATTTTTCTCTTTAAAAAGATTACTTATTTCTTTCATGCTTGTGTACCTCCTCTATATTCAATTTCTTCATATTTTTATAACTTTTAGAAATTACCCATTCATTTAAAGTTGAACAAGTGTGAACAAATTATTCCTTTATTAACTTTTTAATCCACCCTATCACTGTGATTGCTCTGCCATTTTTGTTTCTAATTTACATGCTCTCTTAAAATTAGATTGCATAGTAGTTGTTCTTTACACTGTTTCCTCAAGCAAATAGAATTGCTTTTACATTAAGTCCACTGCTTTCTATGCTAATTTCCCCTGTTATCTTTCTAAATTTATTACTTTTGTTTCCTGTAGGTAGATTTTCTTATTCTATTAATAACTTCTTAATTTGATTTTTAACCAATTCTAATAGATTATTGCTAATTAATAATAAATATCTTGAGTATGTGCTTCCCAGATACTTTGTGTCAGATGAAATCCTGAGAATATTTTTCATACCACATGGAGTAAACCATTTTATTGCTCACTACTCAGGATCCTGCTTCATGTTGACCATCCAAAGGACTAAAGAGAATAAAATATTTTGAAGATTCTTCATCTATTTCTGCACATCAGTTGAGAAGCTCTGCTAATGGAATCAAGTACATCCTGAATACCCTTTTGTATCTCTCTATACATCCAGTAAACTACCAGTGAGTAATTGTGCTGTGGTTAAGAATACAAAGTGGATGCATTAAAACTGAGGAGGTGGTTCAGGAGTTAAGGACTTTGCCTTGCAAGCAAATTAAAGACTTTGCCTTGCAAACAAAAAGACCTGATCTCCAGATCCTATGTAAAAAATGTTGGGAGAAAATCTCAGTGGCCTGCAATCCTGGTGCTGGAAGGTGGAGCCTGGGAAACCCCAGAGCAAAGATGCAAGGAAATAGAACAACCCAGGATGATTTCCAGTGTCAACCTTGGGCCTCCACAGACACACTCAGGGGCCCTTTGGTATACACATACACACATACACACACACACACACACACACACACACACACACACACACACCACTAACACCTACACACACAAAGTTTCAGTATCAATGAATTCTAGAAAGTACATAGGAATGATAGTTTGCATTCTAGTCCCAGATACACATCTACTATATGTGAAACCCACATCTGTACTTTGGTTCCTTCAATATGCACTGTATTGAAAACATAAAAATTATAAATGGAAACATTATTGCTAATGTATATCATCATTATTAAGTGCACATGCAGATGAACATACATATCTATGCTCTCTGGCATGACTCTGATACACAAATACTAAAAGGAACATGTTTGATGGAATACTTTGCTCATCTTGGTGGAACCAAATTAAGTCTGTGGCCACTGTACTTATCAGAAACAGGCTGTCCAGAACCAAAGAAAGTATCATAAATGACTCTGCTAAGAATACTGCAGCCATAGAAGAGCAGTGTCGGTCATTGATCCTCTCCAATTTGATGTCTTTGGATCAATTTTTAACAAAAGAAGTGGGGAAAATCTGCCAAAATTACTCATAATTGAAAGAAATAAGATATCTCAAGCATGAAAAAACACCCACAAAGGCAGTAACAAAAATGAAGGTCTTAAACACACAGCTGATTGAAAAGATAACATTATTTCTTGGCAATGTGGGATGTTCTGAGTCCAGCAGCAAAACAGCAGCAGCAGCAACAAGAGAGCATCATTTCCTCTTCTCTAGCTTCCAGAGTTTCTGGGCCCTTGAATTTTAGAAGTTCTTTTAGTTCACTGCTAATGAATCATGAAATACAACTTATGATTGGTTTACATAAGTAATAATTCAAGTGGGTTATTACTAGGGATTGAGTTTGAAATTTTGAAGAATATTTTTCCAAAACAGAATGTGTGAATAAGTATTAATCCCAAGTATCTCTGAGCATGCAGGAATAAAACAAAGGTCACTATCTTGCAAAATAACCACAGGAAATTAGGACATAAATGTCTGTAGTTACTTATTTAGAATGAAACACAAGGCGTTTTACAGCAATTCTGATTGATTTTTCCAGGATATCTATGTTTTAAAGCAGTTCTGTGATGCCATAAACTGATAAATGAATCAGCTAGAATAGATTCAGAGTGATGTAATAATAGCATGCAGGCCACACCCTATGGTGCATTATATAGTGATGATCCAGATGCTCACTTGTTACACAGTTTCAATAGCTTAATGTACATAAGGCATTTGAGCACATGGGAAGCACATGCCCAGGTTAACCGTTGTTGCTGTTGCTATTATGCTGCTGTTAAAATTTTAGAGCAAGGTTGGAAAGATGGCTCAGGAGTTAAGACTATGCATCCCAAGCAGAAGGTCCTGAGTTCTGATCCCTGATCATATATAGAAATTATAAAACAGCTGCCACCTGTACTTTGTGCCTTTGTGGATGGAGCCTGGGAAATCCCTGGGTCAAGTAAAAAGAAAGTAGAACCAATCCGGATGATCCCGAAGTCACCCTTGGTCCTCCAGAGGGACACACATGCACACACACACACACACACACACACACACACACACACACACACACAAATAAATATTTTATTGATATGTCACAGAGGCCTGAATCTCCACAAGAGTAGGCAAGCCAGCATGAACCCTGGGGTCCATAAAAGCAGACAGGCAGGAGGGTAGGGAGGAGATGGGAGGTAGGGGTGATGGAGGGAAGCAGGGATGAATGAATACTCATATGTTAGTAAAAATAGAAAAATTTAGAAAAATTAATCAAAATAAATAAATAAATGTTTTTAAAAACTAGGTCATGGTCATGTTTTTATTAGTAAACTGTTTGGAGATATTTCATCATTTTAAAAAATAAAGCCTAAAGTGAGAAATTGAGAGTGAATCAGTGAAATAAATAAGCACATTAATGATCATTTAGAATGAATTTAAAGTCTTGCTTTGACATTAAGGAATACATTCCTGCTATTTTGTCTTGATAACAGAATAAGCAACAGGTCAACTAGATGGTCCTTAAGTTAACATAGAAGTACTCAACTGCATTTAAATATCTCTTAGATTTTGGAATTATCTGCAGATGATAAATGACATCTTTCATGGTTGTACACACTAGTAGACAATATAGGCTCATAACATTTTCCCTATAATGATCAGCTGACTGTTCTTATAATATCCATGAGTAAGTGTGACCTTGGTCAATGTTTAGGGAGTCTCATTATTTAAATGCAGAGTTTCCAGAAAAAAAAAAAAAAACCTTTCAGTTGTTTTTCACTGGAACTAAGATTCCCCATTCTGCATTTCATAGGTAACATGCAGCACCAAAGTGAAGCAAAACAAGGCAGGGGCATATGTTACATTTTGTAAGATACCTGTTTGCTGCCTAATATAGTCCTAGGTCACTGCAAGCAAAACAGCATGGCTCATCTCTCTCTCTCTCTCTCTCTCTCTCTCTCTCTCTTATCCCTCAACTCACTCTGTCCTTGTAAGTATTTGTATTTTAGTCTTTCTGGAACAAATTAAAAGGTTCCTGTTTGTTTTCAATATCAGTGCTGTTACTTGACTTAGTGAACCCTAAAATACACATCCTAAAAGGTTGTTCTATAGCATAGTGAAAACCCATTGTGGAAACTAAATTGGAGTTTGTAAGGTCACTGAAGTCAAATCTAGGAAGTTAATTTAAATGAGACACCTTGGTAATTCTCACGAAACCTTTTAAATAGTCAAAAATAGTCACTAAAAGGTGTGCAAATCTGACTCCATCAACTCCTTATCTTCTGAGTTCAAATTGAGTGGTTGCAGTGCTCACGTACCTTCTATGATATGACACCTTTTGCCATCTTCATGAATGGTTAAATTCATGGTCCTTGCCTAGTCCTTAACTCAGGACTATCAGGCATATCAAATTTTCTTCTTTAAAAATTAGGTGCCTTGAGGCTGGAGAGGTAGCTCAAGGGTTAAGCCTCTGCCTTGCAGGCGAAAGGTCCTGAGTTCGGATCCTAGACCACACTAATAGACGCCGGGCGGAAGCAATGACGGCCTGCGTTTCTGGTCCTGGTAGAGCGGATCCTGTGAATCCTGGGGCACAGTAAACAAGGAGGAGGTGGAAGCGGTCCATGATGGTTCCCGAATTCACCCGTGGTTCTACACACACACACACACACACACACAATTGAATAAATAATTAAAAAATATTAGGTGCCTCAAGTATTTTGCCATAACACTGCAAAGATTATCAATACAGTTAGTCATCTGATAAAATTTGGAGTCCTCTCACAGAAAACAAAGTTGAAAGCAAAATGAAATGAAAACTCTAGAAAAGACAACATAATACACATATTTCAGTGCAGTTTCCCAGGCTTAAATAATTGCTCTTTAATCTTTGTTGCTGTCACCTTTCTTTCCTAAGTGTTCACTATACAGAGTTGATATACTTTGGATAGATCTTTTCTCCTTACTCTTAGATGAGTCACTCCATCCCCTGGATTCAGAACTTGCATCTTTGATCTTTTTTATAAGCTCCAGTCCCTGAAAATGTAGATCTCTGGTCCCTAAATATCTCAACAATGGCTAGTCTACAAGATGGAAATCATGCCTGGTTCAGCAGCTTTTCTGTATAACAGACTAAAAGGAAAAGCTTTTCAGTTTTAAACATGTGTTTTGTCTTCGTTGAGACTGTTGGGCATGGGCTTTGTGGTCTAAATGAAATCACAAAAAATACATGAAAGTGATAGGTAATATTGTGATACATTTCTATGGTATAAAATTATTCACTGATACCTTTAGACAAGACCATTCTGATTTGGTACTATAAATTCAAAGCAAGAGTTGCTTCATGTGTGATATAACCCAATAAGTAAGTGGGTATAAATATTGGCATCATGGATAAAAGTGACTTTGTGTCAATTTTTAAAAATATGAGTAGATTTTGCAAAATACCTTATGGAGAAGTGGCACACCATACTCCATTGAAACTCAAACACTCTTAGTTCCCAGTATCAGGATATAGAGTCTTACTTTGCAGGAAACACAACTGAATGCAGAAGTGTAATACACATTACATTGTGCAGTTGAAGCACAAGGAGTACAAAGAAAAGTTCTAAAGGTGTAATGAACCATTTGCTTTTCTCTAAAGAGCCAATAGAATTAGCAATGAAGAGTAGAAATAGTTGATGAGGCAAGAAGTTTAAAATAGCAGACAATGCCTTTGAAAATCCACTTAATTCAGTGATATACAATGTCCATATGTATGAAAATTGGGTAGGAATATTAAGTTAGAAGACAGCTCAGTAACTCCCCTATTACTAATAGCCACGATCTTCAGTGACAGGATTCTTTTGCACTGTTGTCAGTGACTAGCATTCCAGCCTGACAACAAAGTCTTTTCCTAACTGTCAGTAGCTAAATATAGGTATCAATTGAGAGTTGAGGTTTCAAGCTCTGGACACATTTGTGAGGATTAGTAGCTGAATTGAGCCTGGAGTAATCTTGCCAAAGATTGTCTAATTTTTTTAATATTTTTTAAATTTTTTATTATTTATTCAATTGTGTGTGTGTGTGTGTGTGTGTGTGTGTGTGTGTGTGTGTGTGTGTGTGTGTGTAGAACCACGGACGAATTCAGGAACCACCATGGACGCCTCCACCTCCTTGTTTACCCTGCCCCAGGATTCACAGGCTCCGCCCTACCAGGACCGGAAACGCAGGCCGCCCCCGCTTCTGCCTGGCGTCTATACGTGGGGTCTAGGATCCTAACTCAGGACCTTCTGCCTGCAAGGCAGAGGTTTAACTCCTGAGCCACTGATCCAGCCCCCAAACCTTGTCTAATTGATGGGAAAGAGCCAGGTCATAGTTGAACTGGGCAGTTGAAAAAGACGGAAGGAACTGGTTAAGGAAGTTGGCATTCTTCTAAATACTTGGCCAGATATGCTGATCTAGCAAGTGCAAACTGTTCATCTTTCAGCCTTATGTAGATATGGTGTAACCTGTTCCCTCTCCCTTGAGTGTTCGTATGTGCTCTCCTGCCAAGCTAGAAATTTTTTTTTATTATTATTATTTATTCAACTGTGCGCATGTGCGTGTATATGTGCCCGCGCGTGTGTGTATCTGTGTGTGTCTGTGTCTGTGCCTGTGTATGTGTCTGTGTATGCGTAGAACCACGGACGAATTCGCGAACCACCATGGACGCATCCACCTTCTTTCTGCCCCGGGATTCACAGGCTCCGCCCTACCAGGACCAGAAGCGCAGGCCGCCCCCGCTTCCGCCTGACGTCTATACGTGGGATCTGGGATCTGAACTCAGGACCTTCTGCCTGCAAGGCGGAGGCTTAACCCCTGAGCCACCTCTCCAGCCCTAGACAAGGAACTTTAACCGGACGATCATATGTTCTCCTATAAGCCTTTGGTCATAAATTTATCGGCAACAATGCAGAATAACTAGTATACTAACCTTCTGTTCAGCCCCTTCACTTCCCAGATTGTCCCAACTATTGCACTCTCTACATCTGCCTCATAACTCATAATCCCTCCGTTGCACTGTTATTCTACTCTTTTGTAAGTGTGCAACTCATCCTGTAGAGGAATAAATATAAAGAATTAGCTAAAAAATGCATTTCATGGATTTAGAAAAATCCTAATGGCTTAGAGTTCCAATTATCTAATTGCAAAAACCCCAATATAAGTACATTTGAAATTCAAAGACAAGTTTGCATAATGGCTATTGTAAGACTCTCATTTTAAAAATGTACTTGAAGACATCAGCCATACTATGAAATAATGCTATAAATATGCAATATTTGCCACAATTATTCTTTTGTATATCTTATTGAATTCATTTTAAACACTCAAGGAAAAAATAGCTTCTTTCAACTGTCTTTACAATGATATGTAATCAGTAAGAATGACAGTCTTCATATATTAAAATTGTAAATTACCCAGTGCACTCTATTTATTAAATACCATGTTCCACACAGTAAATGTATACTTTATTCTGGAAAAAAATGTTTTTTTTATTATTAGCTTGCAACACGTAAGAAAGAATGTATATATTTACACTGAATTATAATAAAAGATTAGAATTTCCCAGTACTTGTAGTTTGTCAACTTGCTTCAGCATATTTTCATGGAGCACTTTGCTATTTAACTGTGGAAAATGAGTTCAAGATTCATTGAGCTCTGAGTTCTATTAGCCACATTTCAGTTTTCCTCTATAGAACCCAACAGCTAAGTCAGAAAAAAGTTTTAAAGTGTGGTAATCAATCAACAAATCAGTCTTTCTTAAACATTTTTTTCTATTTCTGAATATAGCAAAGACGAAGGGGAAATGTATTCACTACCTTTTAGCATAGCAATTATTCCTTCAGATTTAAATAATTTATATATTTGAGAGAGGAAAAGATAGAAATGGGGAAACAGTAATAGAGAGAGAGAGAGAGATTGACTGCAGGAAAGTTCATGTCACACTGTGCACGTGGAAGTCAAATGATGACTTGATGTCTGTTCACTCCACCATGTGATCTGTTGATGTAACTTGGGTCATTAGGTTTTGTGCACATACTGAGCCATCTTGCTGACCCTCAATTTTTTTAATACTGAAAAAACAACCTGTGTCTTCTGCTAGACCTGGGCTACTAAGATGAACTAAATTTTTCATTTGTGTCTCCCAAATGGCAAAGAAATGCAGACTAGTAGATAAGATGGGAGGACATGGGATGTAGGACTTCCCAGACTTTCTTGGCTCTGGTATTTCAAGAAAGGGAGGTTATGCAATTCTGATGTGTACATGTGCATGCAAGACAGACAAGTACAAACCATTCAGAGCTGACACAAAGAGTCCTTTTACCATAATGAAGCTCATTGGTCTATTAGGCTGGGAACACGGTATCAGAGAATGTCTTTCATGTCCTCCCTGGATAATTAGAACATTATTGAAATTTTTGAGTTTTCTTTATTCTGTATTATGACAGATTATGAGTCCCCTTTGACAAACAATAGTGAATTTTTCTTCAGAAAACTTATCACAGTTTTATATCAAAACCTGTACAGGTAGTATTTCGCTCCAACACTATCAAATAGATCTTAGCTTGAGGATGTATTTTCCTCACACTTCCAACAAGATTTATTGATTAATTTAAGTGGTATAATGCTATTGTTATCAAAGATTTTTCTTTTTAAAGTGGCACTAACTTTCAGATTTTTTCTTAAAAAGCTTATCTTTCCTTTTCAATTTACCAGATGTTTCAGTCACTACAGTGATAATGTTAGTAATCTGGTATTAAAGCTTAGAAATTCAGTCTAGTGATATAGCAGATAAGGACTTTTATAAAGACTCCATTATGCCCCCTGAGAAAATGAATTGGCATTCTAAGCCCATCTGCCTGCTTTGGATTTATCTCACAAAACTGTTATCACTTTCATTTCTAAGACACTGTGACAAAATTTTCAAAGAAGAGATTTGTTGTCTGTTTCCCCAGTGTTGTTAACTTTGCAAAATTCAATCACTGTCCCATTGGTATTTGAATACCTTGTAACACTGTTTATCCTTAAAGATATGTGGTGGTAACTATCAGCCCTGGGAATTAATCCAACCTCAGAAGATGATCTTCTTTGGTATCTAATGTCGGAGCATCACCTCCCTGACTACAGCCCCCCTGGGAATCCTGTCAGCTTTCATTCATCTGAACACATTGGAGAAGCAAAAGCCAATAAGTGCTTTTAAATAACCACTTTGCCTTATTTTCATGGAGTTGCCACAGTAACTGTGTAATGGGAGAATTTGCCAGTATTATCACTGATTGGGTGATGTAATTTCACTAGATACTTTGTTTTGAATCAATGTTCTGTTTTATAGTTTTTAAAACATAATGTCCAGAAAAAGATACTCATTTCTTCTTGTCTCACTAGCATCTTTCACTCTTTTCCAGATCTTTCCAATCTCTTCTAATAATTATAACTGATAGCATCTTATAAGACTAAAAAATACATTAGCTCTCAGCTCATCTTTTCCAGGGGATTCTCTCAAAATAACGTCTATGTCTAGAAAATGTGACATATAGTATTCTCCTGAAGACCAAAAAGAACCTTGACTAACCATTAAACACTTGGAACAATTATTCTGGGAAGAATCTTCAATCAAAGGATAATTGTGCTCATCTACTTCTTAAGGTCAAATATCAATCAAAAGATCTGTCGATTTATAAGGAGATGGAACTTTACAGTGCAAGACATAAATGAATAAACTTAAATGCCATGATGGAGAAAAGAAGACTGTTCAGCTAAAGTTAGTCTCTAAGGTATTGGACCTTAAAAACAGGAAAATTGGAAGAATGAATGAATAGAACTTTCAAACAATATGGCTCTGTTGGGTTGAAGAACTGATTTGAGAGTTAAGCCTTTACCTCACAAGCCCAAAGGACTTGAGTTTGGATCCTCAGATCCTAAGTACAAATGCCAAGTGGATATGGTGGTGACCTCACTTCTGTTCCTGGAAGGCAGAGCTGGGAAAACTCAAATCAAAGCAATAAGAAGCTAAAACAATCCAGGATGATTCCATGTCACCCTTGAGCATCCAAAGGCACACACACACACATACACACACACACACACACACACACACACACACACACACACACACAACTTCTGTACAAGCGTATGCTTGCACATATTCAAAAAATACATTGTAATATCTGATGAACATAATTTTGAAAACGAAGATTCTTTGAGAACAGGAGAAAGCATATTTTTGAAAAATAAAAAAAAATCATTTTTTAAAAGATGTCAGTTTGAGTGTGTAGTGATCTCTCTGACCTCTAAAAACTGAGTTTTATAAAGTTGAAGATATAATTGTAATGAAGGGATTCAACACAACTATATTTAAAATTTCAGAAAAACTTTTTATGAAAATAGCCAATGACCAACTTGATAAACTTTTTGGAATTATCAATCTTTGTGCAAATGTAGATAACAGATAAATGGCCCCAATTGACCATATACTTTTACATTTTTATTAAAATATTCAAATAATATCCTATAATTAAAGCATGAAAACAGCATGAACTAGTGTAAAGACAAAATCAGTTTATTCCAAATAGATAATTCAAAAAGGAATTACTGGTACTTATAACATTAAATAAGATGATATTGAGATAAGAATATGCAAAAGTAAGATAGAGACCAATGGCATGAAAGATTTAAGTTTTTTGAATTTTCCTTCCATTGTAGAAAAATCACCCTTCCAGTTATCCTTATTAGAAGATGTTTTCAAAGGTTTTATATCCTAGTATCTGAACTATTTTGATTTTTGTGAGAACATGCAATCATGGAAAGAAAAGATTTGGAATAAATATACAAATACAAAAAATTGAAATTCAGAACATTTATGTTTTAACTCAACATCTTGAACTAAGATGGGGCTCTGGGCAATGCCACTGAGTCCTGAACCTTCACTAGAATGGAGGACTCAGAGGGAGGTTTGGAGTTCACACAAGAGAATGTTCCACAGGATTGGAGAGAGGAAGGTGGAGGCACTAGGAGAAGGGGAGGGAGAGAAAGGGTTGAAAGGAAGGGGGAAGAGAGTGCAATGGGAGATGACTGAAGAGAGGAAGGGAGAGGGAGGACAGGGGGCACCTATTGAGCTTGTATGGTTAGGAAAAAATAAAATGTAGGAAAAAAAAACTAGCATGTTAAAAGCATTGTTAAAAACAAAACAAAAAAAAATTTCAAATGTTCTTACCTTAACTCCAAATAGTACTAAAAAAATCATGACTAGAAACAAACTAAACTATGACTATGGGTCAGAAAGAGATCCCATTTGTTTAATTTTACCTCTGAAGACATCATAGTATTTGAAAGGTCTACACCAGTGAAAACTTCATGCACAGAGGAAACAAATAGCTCTGTTGTGCTATGCAAAGATTTTTACTGTTATTTGGAAATGTTATTCTTCAAGGTAAGTAGTAGTAAGTTAGTCTATAGCTACAGTGTACAGTATTATTAACTTGACCCCCATGATGTTCACCTTCAAAACTACCTGCATGCAATTGTTACCTTAACCACCTTGTACAGCTCAATAACTGTTAGCCACCGTTTGTGAAGCAATACTGCCCTGAGCTATTATGTAGGTTTAATACTAATACTACTGACAGCATTCTTCAAATTATTCTCACTTCGAGTTATTTCTTTCATTTATTAAACTTTGTTTTATATTCTTTGCATTTCATATACAGAATAAATTCCCAGTTCTTGACCCTTCCGTGCCATTCTCCATCCCAGCTGTTTCCCTCCAATTCCTACTTCCCCCTGCATGTGTGTTCCATTGGTCCCTGTTCATGTTGCCTGTAATGACAGGTGCCTGGGTTCCTGCTGTGGTTTGAAGAGCCCACTAGCAGGCAAATCAACAAAATGGAGAAGCTTCCCTTCTCCTATCTAGTACCAGCCCCAAACACTGTCTGTAAGTAGTTCTTTATCTCCTGAAATCCTTGCCTCTTCGTGGGAGGATGTTGATAAACTGGCTATAATCTGATGGAGTTAGACCAGGTTGCAATGAGCCTCTAAATGCAATGATCTTATTGAGTCCAGAGAAAAGTGGCTGGTTATTTTCTAACTTTAAGTTTCTTCCAAGATTATTTTTCAAAACAAGACCTACAAATGCCGCCACTTAATGGTTCATTTTGCTTGGAAAATTTATGGATGTAGTTGCTTCATCAAGTCAATTTTTTTTATTTTTATCAGTTTGCACTCTTAGAATTTTATTCACAACTAGCTTATTATCTTTTTCTTCCAAATATTTTATAGCATATCTTAAAATATAGCATTTTTTCTAAAATTAGCTTCACTTAAGTCTGTTTTCTTGATTCTGTTTACGTGGATTTGACCAAATGAAAACTGCCTTTAAAAAAACCTATACTTGGGGCTGGAGAGGTGGCTTAGGGGTTAAGCCTCCTGCCTTGGAGGTGGAAGGTCCTGAGTTTGGATCCTAGACCCCCACGTATAGACGCTGGGCGGAAGCGGGGACAGCCTGCGTTTCTGCCCCTGGTAGGGCGGAGCCTGTGAATCTCGGGGCACAGTAAAAAAAAAGGAGGAAGTGGAGGTGGTCCATGGTGGTTCTCGAATTCGCCCGTGGTTCTACACACACACACACACACACACACACACACCTACACGCACAAACGCACAATTGAATAAATAAAAAATTAAAAAATTAAAAAGCTGTACCTGTGAGGAACATGTATATACTATTTTACTTGTCATTATTCTTCAAATAATAAGGTATAGCCACTGTTTTTATAACTTTCACATTAAGGCATTGTAAGCAATGTAGAATTGATTTAAAGTATACAAAAGGATTGCATAGGTTATATGTGAATGCTGTACTATTTTATGTAAGGACTTTGAAGATTTGAGTATCCATGGAGAGATCTGCAACAGTACTCCTACCATACTGTGAAATGACTACATTCAGCAGTGTTCTTCTTAATCATATAATAGAGCATAGGATTGTAGCCCACATGGGGTACAAAAAGTGTATGCAATCCAGACAAGACACTTTAAGCAGGAAGAAGACTTCATCTTATTTGTGTCTGGAATGATAACTCTGGCTGTGACATGATGATGAATGAGATGGAGAATGCTTATACCTTTAATAGCAGGAGTTTAGTAAAAAGCACTTACAGTAATCTATGCAAATGGCAGTGATAACTTACATTTCAATTTGTGAAAGAATAAGCCAAATCTAATATCTCAGTAGAATTTCCTTACTACATTTGCATTACCATGATGAGAAAATGTGTTTATTATGGGAAACAAATAAACCTTGGCAAATAAGAACTTGAACTTCATATCATGGGAACTGAGATTACAAACGTTAATTATTGATATACTGAAATGATTTGCTGCAACTCAGTTGTGGGATGACAACTCAGTTTTGGTTCTAAAGATGAGTAGTTATGCACAAGGAAATGGTTTACAAAATACCAGAGCAGCTCTCCCAACCATGAATAGTCATGGTTTAATTAAAAATAGGAAATAATTTAGAAAAAAAGCCTTCTCGAAGCCCAAAACACTGGAGAAGACTATTTATCTGAAAGGATTCCTCTTCAGCTATAAGACTGCTTGCCAAAATATCAGCCAAGCTCTAGGTGCGGCTGCCAATTCCAACTAGTTTTGTGGTTGTGCACTTGCTCCTGCGCCAATCCAATTTTTAAAAATTATTATGAGGTCTGAACACTGGCAAGAAATGCCAAGACCAAAAAACAAGTTCCAACAGGGTGATTGCATTTTCGTTCCAATGCATGTGTTACCCAGACAAGAGAAGGCAATTGTGATTTTTACAGAGGAGCATGCATATACAACAAAGAAACCCACAAATTAGAAATTAGAAGAAATATGTACAAAATTTAATTTGATATTACAACACATTATAGCAATGAATTTGGAAAATTCCAATATGCAAAGAGAGGAACTACAGAGATATGATAAATAAAAGCAGTTGCTTTAAGAAATCACATTCAGACTTTTTTTTCATCTCATTACATTGATAAACTCAAAAGAATTTGCAGGGATTGATACGATATAGCTGCTGATACTTTTTGTTAATATCTGTCTTGTTTGGCAAGCATGTTTTTTCAGTTTTCCATTATTTGATACATGTAAAATTTTCATCAATAAAATGAAGGTGATCAATTGCAAAACAAAAATCATATTTTCTTTGGACTCTGAAAAGTGAATATATCTGAACATAACTGCAATATTTTTTCTGTATTCTCAACAACTGTCTCCTCTATACCTTTCAACACACACTTCCTATGGGGAAATGGAATCATATATCCTCTGACATAGTCCCGGAGTTCCAAAAACAACTGGCATATTGAAAGGATTGTTATGTAGGAGACAAGAACCTTCTTCCTGTAAAAGTCTTAGTCATTTTCAGATGTTACATTTAAAATGACTTCCTTATATAAAGCTGTTTTTATACCATTAAGAAGAAAACATTTTTCTCTTCTTTTGCATCCATCAAGCATTTTTATATGCTAACTTTGACTTTTTCCTCTTTCCTAATATACTCACTCAGAACATCAATCTCAGTAATTAGATGAATGGATAAACATAATATAAAATACATATAAAGATATATCTTTATGGGCACACCATTTATGAGCTCATATCTAGTATGTCACAAAATGAATATTGTTCACCCATAATGTTACATCTCAGTGTTTGTCTTACAATGTGGAATTCAGTGACTGATAAGTAGTAATAATCATCTGATAACATGAGTATTAATACTGTAACTGTATTAGTTCACATTTTGTTGCTGTAGAACATTGTCTAATGTAAGCATATTACGAATATACTTATTTGGCTCATACTTGTAGATGTTTGAATATGTGGAATTCAGGTACAGGGGAGCTTCATCGCAACTAGCACACACAAAGAGTACAAATTTAAACCTATGTGGACAAGGATTGACAGTTATAGTGCAAAAGTGATATGTTTTTGTATCAAGTTTATAAGGGGTGAAATGTCACAGTTAGATACAGATGTCAACTTAACAGCTGAGCTCTGGGCACATTTGTAAGGAATGAGCAGTTAAATTAAATCCAGAGTGAATCTGTAGGAGATTTTCTAGTTGATGGGGAGGGCTTGGTCCATGTTAAGTAGGACCAGCCCTTGGGCAGCAGAATAAGTTTGAGGAAACTGTTTAAGAAAGTAGGCATTCTTCTGTATACTTGGCCAAATATGTTGGTCTGGTAAGAAAGGATTGTCCCTCTCTCAGTAGTTAAGTAGCTATGATGTGGCCAGTGCCCTCAGACCTTGATGGTGATGTGGGCTTTCCTGCCAAGCAAGACAAGGAATTGTAACCAGACTATTATAAGAGAAAATAAAGTCCCATGTTGCCTTAAAAAAAGTACAACTACCATCATCTAAGAATTTTCATATATAAGACTTTTCAAGTCTTAATCATACATATATGTATAGTATATATACTCTCTCTACATAATATGCATATATGCATACATAAATATGACAAAATAAATATAAAATAATACGAAATGATAAGGGACAGCATTCATCTGAAAACTCTAACAACCACTGTGTGATCCTTATAAATATTTGGAACTTGAAAGCACGAATTTAGGGCTAGATCAGACACACAGGACAGTTCTGAGGTAGCTATAGTGTGTGAATTCCTCCTTGGGAGTTGAAGCAGACAGGGCCAGGAAAAAAGTGATATATTTTCTTCTTACTTATGATGCTTTCACAAATATTCTTCAGAATTAATAATATAAATCTCAATCTTACCTCACACTGAATTTATATTTATATATTATGAGTGCATCTTGTAGAGTTGAAAAAATTTAAGATTACCCAAGAAAGGTAAATGCTAAACCACATGCAGTTCATCTATAAAAGTCTCTGTGTTGCATATAAGCACCATACTCCACATTTGGAACAAAAGTTAATTCAATATTCAACATTAATATTATCAACACAGGAGAAATAGGAAAGAAATTTTAAATGGAGAAACCCAGTAGAATCTACCTTTTACATTCTCAGTTTTGACATGTAATTTTTCAAACCTTACAATACTTTAAAATAGCTATTTATATTCTATTTTCTTCCTAAATTTAACTATGCTTTTCCCATATGAGACTCTGAACACTGACCTATAAAACAGAAAGAAATTCCAGATTCTGTGGTATGGAAATGATAGAGGTTCATGATGCACTAGGCTATTATTTAGGCTGAAAATAAATTGATTTTTTTCTGAATAGACCACTTTTTAAGTTACTATGTGCAGGATCTCTTGTTCTCTCTCCTTACACATGCTGTTCTACACAATCCAACAAGAACTGAATTGCTTTTGAGGTCCAGAGTCAGGGATCAATCTTATCCACTGAAATACAGAAGAACATCCATTTTCTTAATTCAGTTCCACTGATGCTTCCTGGATACTCTGCATAGTAGTATTTTTGTATTGTACAAATAAGGATCCCCCTATACCATGATACATTTCAAACTTTGGAGAATTGGGGGTTGTAACTTTCTCTCCATACCATATCTTTGAGAAATGAATTTCTGCTCTGAATTTGAGTCATAGACTGTGAATCTCTGACAAAAATGAACATCTGAAGGCAGCTTACCATCTGACCTGGAACTCAGGAGCATGAGCTCTGATCCTAAATCTATACAATTTTATACTAAGTCTCTTAGCCAGTGACAGGAATAAATTTTCCCCAAATCCTTTAACAAACATATCTTCTCCATTTAGCTTAGCTATAATTCATGGATGTCCTTGCTTATCTATGACAAGGCTAGACCTTCCAAATCTCTGTTCTCAACATCATACACATCTAGCAAATCAATCAGAGGAAAATAAAACTTCCTTACTAACTAAACTTTAGTTAGAATTCCTCCTTTTTTGCTCCTAAACTTTGGTCCAGCCTCAATGTGAAGTAACACAAAGCTTTCCTTAGCTCTTCCTCGTAATAAGCCAATTGGATGTAAAGTATTTGTCTTCTTGTGTCAGGCAACTTCGCTTCTTAAGCTGTGTTCAATTCACTCTTGATTGTTCCTACCTCCTAAAAGAAAGTCTAGTGCAAGAATAAAACAGATCTAGCCAGAGGGGATGTCTCAGTCTCTCTCTCTCTCTCTCTCTCTCTCTCTCTCTCTCTCTCTCTCTCTCTCTCTCTCTCAAAACCCTTTACTGTTTGTTCATGCAGTGGTTTATCTTTTTAATGATCTCTTTGTTTTTGTTTGACACCAATTAGTGAGCTTTCAGCCTGCATAACTGAAGAACCTGAAGTCCTCTGACCAAGTATCCATTCTGCCTACCACCTTCGCGAAATGTGCCTAGCGTGATATGCCAGAGGTCATGGTTTGACCTTCACAAAGCAAACTACAGTTAACAATCAGAATCTTTACTGTGTTGACTTTCTTATCTTAGGATTTATTCGATTCCTAATTATTAGTCCAAAATTCAAAAAGTAATAACACACACACACACACACACACACACACACACACACACACACACACAAATTATTCCCCTAATTTGCCCAAATCATACTGCTACAAAATGTTCCCATACATTCAGACTTATACATCGTAAAGAATTTGTAAGAAATTTCAAACAAGCAAAAAAATGGTTTGAGAAAATGATTCTCACTACTTGAGAAAAGTGCTTAATAACCAGCCATGCATAGGGAAGCCATCATCTAAATACACAGGATGTATTTTTTTATAAATTCAGACATATTCTCCTAAATACCATCAGGTTTTTTTTTTAATGTCCTTTTAAAAAGACAGAGATTAAGACTCTGTCCCGGAAGCTGAAGGTCCTGAATTTGGATCCCAGATCCCATGTAAATAAAAAACCAGTAGGGCAGCAGACTGCACTTCTGGCACTGGGGGCAGAACCTGGGAAATCCCAGAGTCAAGCAAGAAGGAGGTAGAAGCAATTCAGAGTGATTCCCCAAGTCACCCTTGGTCCTACACAGGGACACATAGTGCCGTCTGACACACACACACACACACACACACACACACACACACACACACACACACACACATAAAATAAATGAATAAAATATTTAATAAAAATATTTTTTGAAAAGACAGATTAAATGTAACTCCCCTGCAGAATGTGGTAGACTTCTGATGATGTAGAAAATCACCTAGGAAACAACCAGTTGCCCTTTGCTGTATATCCTTTTTTGGGATTTATCTTCCAAAGTCAAATAAATATACTCTCAGACAACCATATAGTCATATAGTCATGTCAGTAATTTTAAAATAAAATTGGCAGTGTAACCAGTATGATTCAGTAGGTCAAAGAAGAGAGAATAAGATGTTCTGCCTTTCTTCCAATAATGAGGCATCATCTTTGGTATGACTTTAGTGCCAACTGAATTAATATTAAAGACTCTTGTCCAAGAGATATTGGAAACTCCTAAAAGAGGGTGTTGGAGGTAACCCCACAGCCTGCTATTCCTGTCTTGAATGGCTTCAAGCAGGCAGGGAACACCAAGGAATCACAAGTAAGTGGAGACTTGGCTGTGTATTCTTTTGCTCATATAAAATCTGAAGCTTAGAGATTGGACTCCAAGCTCACTGGCTTAGTGCTCAGTCATGAGTACCTGAGTTCAGATCTCCAACATTCACATGAAAGTCTAGAACAGGGAGACACAGCTGTAACTTCAGTACCAGTGGCAAGGAGGGTTGGCAGAGACGGGAACATCCCCAGAATGCTTTAAAGGAGCACTCAGAGCCAGCTACAAGCCAACACATGAACAGGAGGAAATGTTCTATTTCAGAAGTAAATAAAATACTGTAAGAAGCTAAGTCTCACTCAAATAGAAAGTTTTGGGATAAGTTCCTGATTTTGGTATGTTGACATTCCCAGTGTATTAGTAAAAGAAGTAGTTCACATCAGTTATGACTGGTTAATTTAGTTAAATTACTTTCAATGTTGGTTATTTTTTCTAAAAAAAGTGACATGATTGGTTATGACAACCCAATCAAAAATATTTTCCTATCAATATCAAGTATTGTAAATAAATGTAAACACTAGAAGCAGTGATTACATGCCAAAAATTATCCCCACTACCTTAGATCACATTTTTATGATTTCTGAGTATTCATCACTTAGCTCTACAGGAGAGATCTCAAAGACAAAATCATCAGTAAATCTAACAAGTTGAAGATAGTGCTTTTCACTTAATGTTTCTTAAACATCTTTCTTTCCATATTGCAATCATTTATTGATATGATATGCCAATCATTGATCCTAAGATAGCAAGGTTTTGAAAAACATGAGCTACATAATCTTCAGTTGCTAGCTAGTAACTAAAATAAGAAAAGAAATAGAACATAGCAATTGAAAAAATTATATTTAAATTTCAGTAACAAATACCAGATGCAAGGAAGTATTCTCTACCAACTCACTATAGCCAATATCTTAAGAAATGTCAAAATCATATCATATGTATGATCAGATATGATTTCATTCATCTATCAACTGTAGCAAAATCAGAAATATTTCAATCAGTTTATATGCTTGTTATACCTTTTAAATAAAAGACAAAAGGTTTCTTTGAGAATGGTAAGCATATTAACACTATACTATTCCTAACTTTTGTGAATTGGTCAATGAACACAAGAGAATATTTTTTAACGAAATCAAAACTTTCATCAACAGAGTATTCTCTTCTAGAAAAAAACACTGCCGCTTAATCTCTCTGGTTTGAAGCTGCTCCAGTCATCACATACATTAATGGAGAAGACGTTCTTGCTTATGCAAGCCAGGTAATTGGCACAAAGAATGTCTAAAAACATCTTCAGAAGAATAAATATAGTTTTGGTATGGCAAGATGTTACTCAGTCTGGAAAAGCTGCTCTTTAGCTCTTAATCTTTTCCAATTTTACTCTTTTTATGGCAATGCATTAACTAATACCCTTAAATGAGATAAATGCCTTGACGTTAATTACTAAGCCAGTCTTTTATTTTTAATAGAGCTCAGCAATTTAACACCTTCCAGTCACTTTCCTGAACAAATGTATAATTGTAATTCTTTCAGTGCATTGGTGGAAGTACATAAAAGATCCTGGAAATTGTTCATTTTTCTTACATAAAGCTGTTAGCTTAGCTAATTACAAGTCATTGTCTTGCTGTTATTTTTTTCATGCAACTTCTTTCAGCATTATACAGTTGATTTAGCAAGAACCATAAACACTTGGGAGCAGTTAAAGAAGTAAGACTCAATTTACTGGAAAGCACACTAGAGGTCCTCATTCTTCAGACTCATAGCATTATGATTTTCCAAGTTACAGGTTTTGTGTGAGTGGTGTCTGCCTGCCTGGGATCACTCTAACTTATCACTCAGTTTGTGTTGTCAACTCAATTTTCTCCCAAGTCCTGTTGTTCTCAGGACTTTCTGTATGTCTTTCCAAAACTTTCAATTATTCCTAATGTGAGTTGTTTAGGAATAGAACCAGCTAGAACCTTTAATAGATAATTAGGTCCTGTGATCTCCACCCTTGTAAATAGATTACACTATTCACAGAGTAATTAATTAAAGGGAGAATTGTTGTTATCAGGGTTTGTCTATCTCAAACCAATTTGGCTTTCTCTTCTGTGCAAATTCCTCTTGCCTCATGATATCCCAGATCATCTATGAAAAACTGAATATCTCACACCTCCAAAATGTCCTCATCAGATAGGCTGTCAACATCTTGGGCCCCTTAGACTCCAGGAACATGAGCTGAATGAAACCTTATTCTTTATAACTAATGGAGTTTATGACAATCAGTTATTATAGCAAATAAAAAAATAAGATCCACATAGCATAAACTCAAGGAAAAGATCTTTTCCAATGACAGTACTCTATTAAAAGTAAAATTTTATTCTTTTGTAAAAATTAAGACGTTTCATTTTAAGATATGATTTGAAGCAAAAAAAGCTAGTATTGTGAATACAAAATTCTCAGTGTAGCATGCACTCCTTGCATAAATGTGCAAGACTTAAAGATTGCAGCAAATTCTACACAATTATAAATAATGTGCCTAGAGTCACAATTTAAAGTTTCTCAAGTTATCCTATATTAAATATTTGCTATAGAAAAATATTAATGGTGTGTCAGAAAAAAAGTAAGTAAACATATCTTGAAACTTATACAAGAAATTGATCAGGTCAGGATTTTTAGTGTGTGACGATGCTCTTAAACTCTAAGGTACCATAAAATACACTTTCTCTAAAACAAATCTCATTGTAAAAGTGTTCCTTGATTATTGCTTAGTCAACCAGATGATAGCACTGTTGCTATGAATGCCATTGTAATAATTTAGGCTGGTTTGCCTCTACGTTTGCTTCAGTTGCAAAATTACAGTGACTTATGTTCACCTAGACATCTTATTTTCTGAAATATTGTCCAATATGTGGCTCTGTAGAGTTTTCAGGTTAAGAAAAATATTAGTATAAGACTCTTTTGTAATTTTTGACCTTTTTACAAATTATAGATAAATTATGGCTCTGAATATTTAATTTGTCATTTATTTCTCTGTGCTATTAAGTGGATCAATATATTTCCCTAAAGGCAAATATTCAGACACTATTCTCCACCTGAGTATTACTGAAAACTTTCAGATAAATAAACAAGGCAGAGAAAGCAGACTTTCTTAAATTGGATCATTTTCACTGATTTTGTATTTCATTTGAAAAGAGAGAAATAGAATTACAGTAAATAAAAAATGGCATTCCATATTTCTTCCATTCACGTTATCCCGACATGTGAAGGAAACAAAGTCACCTTGTCAAAAAAGATTCAGCATCTTATTAAAGTATGTAGAAATTTGTGCATGCTGTTTTGTAAATATTTACCAGATGTGAGAGTGGAGCTGCATGTGGAATAAGAGATGCTTGTAAAATCATTGCAGTACAAGTGGTCGGCTTCTGTGAATTCTGGAATTCTAGAGGCTCTCACCACTTGTAGCTTTGTATTTCTGTTAAGGGGGTAGGCATCAGGCATGCCAAATAATATTCAGTTTGCTTACAATTTACTGCAGTCAACATTATGTAGGCCCTGGATTATTGATTCCCCTTAACTCATAATGAGTTCATTATGTGTTTCAGGTTTTGAACCATCCAAGGGAGCCTCTCAGTGCCTGGGGCTGCCATGTGACCATCTCTGAATAGCAGGTGTCACATCAGCACATAGTGAGGAATATTTCTTCACAGGCTGGGGTATGCAAGAGAGGGAATCAGCTGGTTGGGGAAAGAAATACAGAAAGCATTTATTGAATTGAAGTTTAAATTGAAAATGCAAAATCTAAGTTACATAATAATATTCCAGGTAGACAAATTGATTGTCTTATACACACTTTACAGATGCATCTATTTTCAATCAAACTCCTACTTCATGCTGAATTTAATAAGTGCTTATGCTGAGAAGGAAGAAAGGGTTTATGAATAATAATGTTAATCAGAAGTGGGGCAGGAAGGAGTCAGTGCTAAGGAGTGCTGAAGCCCCCTCCATATCCATGTCACATTCTCTACAAAGTTTATGTGGAATAAAAAAAATCTCACCATGTCCTAAATGCACTATACTTCTGTAAAGTCCATTCCCATATTTAAAGATTCACTATAACTGCTATTGCTATTGCTTTTTAAAAATGTTTTTATAATATATATACTTGTATATATATATATATATTATGGGATGTATATCCTGCATTTTAAAATGGATACTGGAAAGGATATATGACCATATAATAGATACTGAAATTGCCCCCATCAAAAGCCATATTTTAGCAGCCTCTGTCAATGTCATTACATCTTCATACTTAACTCTATTGCTAAGTATCAAGCGTTCTATGTGTTAAGCTCTACACCTCTGCATGATGCATTTCCCCTGGGTGGATAGGCATTGTGAGAAGATTTTATTTAAAGTTGGCGAATAATATGAACTTGTTAATGATTTAGATACACTATTAACCCCAAGTGCTGGGTCACCTTGGGGAAATTTACCCTTTTCTAAATTCAAAGTCTCAGTATTTTTTTTTCACTCTTGAGGATTGAGTAAAGTATTATCATACATTCAGAGTTTAGCCCAATGAATGATTCAAAAAAAGCTAGTTGCCAATCATAACAGTACTGCCCCTCTATTCTATCATTTTATAAAGATTTGCTATTTTGTAAGTAGCCATGTGAGTGATTTCCTCCATCACAATGTTTGCTTCTGTAGTAGTTTCAGAGTTGCTTTCAGTTCATTCGAAGCTTTTTCTGTTATCCATCACACAACTCACTCATCCTGCTGAGCCTGCCCCTATTCAAAAACCCATTCATTTCTGTCTTCCCTGAGAACCTCAGTAGAATTGAAACTGAGTGCAAAGGGAAAACAAATGCATCTTTGCAGTCTTGCTCTGACATGTTGTGTGCATGTGCAGCAGCGATAGACTATATACAGTACATGAGATGTATTGCATGATTGTATTTAAGTATCTATTTAAGCAATAAGGACACCATGATGTAAATATATTGAATAATAAAACTGATCCTTAAGGTTTTTCCCCCATTTTTCTGTTTCCCTTAAGCCTGTGGTTTTCCACTTATATCTTAATCTACATCTAAAAACATTTAGTAAGCAATTATAATTAACTGATGTGATTTTGAATGTATGTATATCATCTGCCTTGTCATGGCCATGCACAAAAATCCAGGGAATAGGATAAATAAATTTTAAATTGGAATCCATAATTCACCATGACTCTACAGTTCATATATTTTCCTAGTAAAAGATTGATTACCAAAAAAGTAGTAATGTATAGTAGGCTAACCTTTAATTTATAAAAGGATTTAATATCCTGGAGTGCTATGTAGCAATTTCTTTTCCTTTACAAGGTATATTTTCAGTTGCTAAGAAGCTAAACATCACAGCTATGGCTATCTAACAAAAAAGATTGTTGCTGCCATACTTGATTCATGCTGCCAAGAAACAATTTCACATGGATATAAATTCTTAGAGCTGGGCCCTATCAAATATATGCCCTAGGGTTTGAGACATGTAGTGCATGTAGCCAGTATACAGTTAAGTGGATGTACACATCAGTAGATAGCTAAAGTTCCCTGTGGTTTCAGAATAGACACAACTTTTTGAGGTAAACTGACTTCCCATAGGTGACAAATAAAGGTGTATGACTTATGTGCCACATTTTCATTTGGGCGTATTCACAGTGAAATCTCAGTGAAATGGCTAATTAAAAATTATTTGTTTTTAGGGCATCACAACTCAAACATATTTCTTCTCTCAAGAGATGCTTTCAAGTTTTTTTTTTTTTGAGCTAGAGTTGTGCTAAGGGAGAGGCATAAAATGGTAAAGACTATACTCATATGTTAAGGTGAAGTATAAGATGAGAGTCTAACACGTGTTGCTGCTGCTATAGTACTCCCTGCTTACTATACCCACCCTGGGCCAGGATTCAGGCAAACCATCTCACCTCCAGTCTTGTGTTATTTATACAAACAAGATGACTGAATTCCATCACTGACAAACTGCCAGAGAAGATGCTATTTTATCATTATGATTTTAATATGAAGTGGGTTTTTATTGATTACTAAAAATGTAGTAATATATAGTAGGCTAACCTTTAATTTATAAAAGGACTTAATATCCTGGAGTGCTACGTAGCAATTTCTTTTCCTTTACAAGGTACATTTTCAGTTGCTAAGAAGCTAAACATCACAGCTATGGCTATCTAACAGAACCATATGTGTACAGTGTCAGAATAATTATGCACTAGCTACTACAGAAACCATAAATCATGGACATTAGAAATAAGGGGAAAGAAATTTAGATCACCTGCTATAGACATAATATAAATTTTAACTCTCACCAGAGTGAATACATCTGAGAAGGGCAACATGCATTTGCTTATAACATTTCTCCCATAGCCCAGCACAACTTTAGCCCAAAGACAATACAAAAATTTTCTAGGGAAGGAACACTGATGTTTGTTCTTGGCAGTGTTCAAAGGGAAAGTATTTTCTGTAAGATCAAATGATTCTCCCAGGAAAGGGAACAGAAGGCCGTTAGAATTTTAAGGAAGCTTCGTATTTCTCATATTCTTATTCTCAAGATTTCCAGAATTACACATATAAAAGCCAAATCATTGGGATTTCCTACGTGCCATTTTACTTTTGTTATGAATCTTTTTGGGAAGCATGACTTTCTAAAACTTTTGGGGAAGCATGATTTCTCCAGTATGTCTAATGAAGGTTTTCATCATAAAAGTAGAATTTTTTCCTTGAAGATATATTCAGTATCATTCCACAACTGGGGTCACTCTCTTGCCTTGACTTAAGAAAGCAAAACCTTTAGGTATGCTTTCCAGGGAAGACAAAATACCAAATAAAATACAAAATAAAAAGTGATACATAATCTAAAATTTGAATCCCACAATATTGATATTGCAGTTTTTGGTAGAGACATAAATACAAGATATTTCATATGCATTTTATATGATCATTTAGTCCAATTTTTGTCTCATTATATACTCTATATTTTAAATAAAGTTCTAAGCTCTTCCTGTTATTGTATCAACATATTCTTGGGTCAGGTCCTCAAATACTGACTTGGTCCTGAGTTAATGAAGACTTTGAATGAAGTATGTATTAAATAGTTCCATAGTTACTTGTTTTTTATTTAAAATATTCTTCACATCAGCAGAGTAACATTCTCTGAATGAAATACTTAAGTAAATTTTCTGTGTAGGCAATATTATGTGGAGATACATTAATTTTTTACATTTGTTTTTATAAACAGAAATATGTTTATTTATGGTGGTTATATATTTACAGAAAATCATCTCTAAGATATCCTTGTTTAGAAAACATGGTAAAACAATTGATATAGTTTAGCCTCCTAGATTAAAATGAACAAACCAGAACAACAGCTTCTAAATTGAACATTGAAATGTATTAATTTTAACTTACATTTTTCTAAAATATTCTATCAATTTTTTCATTAATGTCCTGATCCAACCCTGCTATTCTTTTCATCCTCTTCATTCTCTGTGTAGTTTTATGAGACAACAGAAACTAGATTCTCTTGGAACAATCAATTGTGCTGTATACACTATACAACTTTCCTCCTCTGAGTTTTAAGAGAGTTTATTTTACCTTATACTTAGACTATTTCTTGGGGCCACTCAATATCTTTCTAATAAATTATTCTCCTAAATACTGCCTCTATATTAGGACCTTCTGGTTTCTCTGAAAGTTGTAAGTTATTCTTTAACATTCTAGAATTAGTCAAACACATTATATATTCTCTTTTCGTTATATATTTGATCATCTGCTAAATTGTTTGGACTAGGGATGAAACTGACCTAAAACATCACAAAAATTTAAATAGTAAGTTGATAAGAATTGCAAATGAATTACAGAGATATTCTGTGATGATGGACTGAGGATGAACAGACTTTGGAGCCCACTAACTTCTTAGAAATCTCAGATCTGCTACATAAATAAATCTAAATAATGATTTTTTTCATTTCTCTGAGCTTTTATACCTTACAATACAAAAATAATTACAACACCCTTTGATTAATGGGATGCTAGAAAAAATAAAATATGAATGGTACAGAAATATATTTCTCATGGGTGATTAAAGATATGCTTTTATTCTTGACCCAAACTGAATCAAATGGTATCTGCAAAAGAAAAAAATGCCTCAGGAGCCTCTGAGAAATCAAGAGGCTTCTCAACATTGAGCAACTTGAGCCAAATGAAGAAAAAGAACGTAAATAATTAAGTAAATGAAGATAGCAGAGAAATTGTAACCCCACAGCTAAAAAAAAATGAAAGGTATAGCTTTTATGGTTAATGAGATATCCAATTGTATAAAACAGTAATCAATGTACAAAATAACTCACACACATGTAATGCTTACAAAGATAATGATATGAGCACTTACTAGAGATTTTTTTCTGACCACATCATGATTGCATGTTGCTGATAGCAGTGCAAGACAGCTAAGTTATAATCAATTTTCTAAGGAAACCAGTTTTTGGAAAGGTACAGTATACTGCAAGTAATATATTTTGTTTATTTCTAGTGGTGATTTTGAGAGATTTTGATTATTTTTCCACATATTAATATAATATCAATACTTTCTAAGTTGAAAGCATCAGTTGAAAGTAACCTGTTAGGGGAGTAATTATGGAAAAACAAGCATTCTTTTCCATTAAAATCCTAGCAATTTTTGTTGTATGTTCAGTTATATGTGAATTAATTTGTAATTACACTTTATAAAAGCACAATAATTGTATGATTATATCTGAGATATTATTTAATATATATTGACTTATTTCCTTAATAAATAATCATTTATTTAAGGAATAATTAAGTTAATACAATTAATGATGTGGAACAATGCAAAAGGTATAGAGTTTATCATTCCTGACCTCAAACTTTAATACAAATTTCCATAAAAGGAAGTAAAAGCAGAGTCTTTCAGTGTATCACTTACCTGAAAAATTATGGAAGACAGTGTTTGAATTTGATTTAGTTGAACATCAAGTGGCCTTCCACCCAAGAGCTAGAATATCCAATCAGCATGACTAGTACTTTAGTATCATTGGTGGAACACTAGTGTAAAACTGGAGTCAACTGAACTTGTAAGAACCAAGATCATCTCTATACATAGCCTTTCCCATTCCCTGAACTACCTTCATCCCTCATAAAGAAAAAGATAAATAAAAGATTTTTAAAAATGAAAAGGGAAAAATTATAATGTGTGTCACTGTGATAATTTTATGATATTGGACAAGACAAAGTTCTCAAGGGAAAGCAGTTAAGGCATAAGCCAGCCAGGTGGTTTGTCCTATTCTCTCAAAAAGTGGAGAAGTCCAGGTGCAAACCAGGGGGTAGATAGTCTTTGGACAGGGACAGAGTTTTCTTTTAGGGGACACTTTTATGAGGAGGGAAGAAACGTTGAAGAAAGAATTTTATTGATTCATTCCATGCCACAAAACCACATTAACCCCTTTCTGCAAACTGTATGAAACATGTATCATTCCTTACTCATATTGGGATCATGCTTATGGAATTACAGGAGAGCATGGAATTCTTGTGTCAGAGTAGAGAAAGACCAGAGCCCCACTTTGACTCTGCTCTCCACTTTACATTCATGCCCTTCCATTTGCAGAAGGATCTGAAGTGGATGGTAGCTACATAGTTTCTTATGCCAAGGGCAAAGGCAAGTCTCCAGTGCCCAAGATGCTGGTGACAAGTGCAGGATGAGGATTCAATTACATGGACACTACTCCTAAACACTTTATGATCTCTGTGGATAAAAGTGCAGAAAGAATGAAATAGTCAAAAGTCAGGCAAAAGGTTTATGAAATCCTACAAAAACACCATATCCATGACCACTATGTATGCACAATGACACAGGTGGTTATTGACACTAAACCTCCAGTGGACCTACGTGGTTATCTCTGACTTACAAAGAAACCCATAGACCTTATAAAGCACTGATGAACAATGTAAAGCTAGCAGACTGGGAAAGGGGACAATTATCTCCAGCTATGTCCCAAAAAGCCGGACAGAAGCAGGGGCGGCCTGAATTTCTGGTCCTGGTAGGGCGGAGCCTATGAATCCCGGGGCAGAGTAAACAAGAAGGAAGTGAAGGCATCCATGGTAGTTCCTGATTTCGCCCGTGGTTCTACACACACACACACACACAAATTGAAAAAAAAAAAAAAAAAAAGCAGTCCCTTGTGGGAAAGACCCTCCTTACATGTCAAAAAGGTTCTCTAGTCTACTGTAAAGAGGAGTAATATTTCTCTAGTTCCAGTTTTTGGTTAAAAAACAAATTAATTGAGGGGATGCTTAAAGGCTATTTTATGATTTTTATCACAGATAAGGGCCAACTGTTATCAAGTCGTCAGTCACCAATTCAGGGTCACACCAACTCTGAAGTCTAGGTGTACAGTATAAAAGAAACAGAATGCAGTATAAAAGAAAGTTTAACTTCACCCTTTACCAGTGTGTCTGCAAGACAGAACCACCAACATAATCTATACCTACAATGACCAGATGCAAATTTTTTTGGAAAAGAGATACAAAAATAAATCTTTAACAACCCCTGAGTGTTGCACTTTCCCTGAGGCTCTGACTAACTCGATCTGCTCCAGTCAACCTTTCTGTGTGAGGACAGGATTTAAAAGTGAAAATAAAGAAATACCACTTTTCACTTACCTCACTGCTAAGAGAAAAAATTGATAATAGGCAATTTTAATGAGACTGGAGGAAACAGACACACTAGAAAACTGATGGTGGAACTATAAATGGAAAAAATAACTTCCTGGAGCATGATTTGACAGTTTGTTTCAGAATTTTCAATGTATATTCACTGACCCAGCAATTCTACTTCTAAAAATACTCATTAATAATCAGACAAGTGTTCAAAGAAAAGGTGCAGTAATACTCCATTGATAATATAGAATAACTAGAAACTAAAGGGAGAAGTGCATTAACAGATATTTGGAAAGAAATACTAGGCAAAGAAGTACAGTGGAGTCATTAAAAATAATTATGTAGATCTATATTTAGTTATATTGGAGAATTTTGAGAAGTATTAGTAGAAGAAAACAAATAAGCTATAAAATAATCACCCATGCAAAACTTTCATTAAGAAAATGTCTTGGGGCTGGAATACAGCTCAATGCATTGATCCATTATGCTAAAAGTCTAGCAGGGGAATCAAAAATGGGAATACTCATGCATTTAAGATGGCAACATTTTTTAATTGTTATAAATAAATAAATAAAATATTAATTTTCATGCCAAATGCATAAAATATAAATTCTCAGAGTTTCATTGGACTGTTGTCAGGCAGTAATTTAGTAGAACCAATGTTCTCATCAAATGAGCTTACTATCCCGTGGTTAGTAATCTTTAATGGGTAGCCAGCACTGGTTTTTTTAGTAGAGTACCTTCTCAAAGTCTGGGGCCACAGGTCCTGCTACAGTTAGGCAAATTCCAGTTACCTCAGTCCCATCATCTGACCACTACGTGCCTAATTTTTCATACCTATCACACACAGAAGCAGGTTCCCTTGTTTTGATGACAGGCCTTGCCATGGGGATTCAAAACTCAGAGCAAATTAAGTGAATTTTGCCCATTTTAATGCTTGATTTGAGAAATCATTTTAGAATTTTTGAAAATCTTTTTGATCAGGGTAGGAAATTAGACTGAGAAGTTTTTGGTTTTTAATCTACAAAAATAAAGGATCCGTCCTGTTTTGTAATCAGGTGTTCTCTTGCCAGGAGAAACTGTACCTATTTGAAAAGAAAACAAACACTTTTTTTCATGGATTCTCCTTGGATTTTGGGTAAGGTTATGTAGCTTTCATTATTTCCAACAAACTGATGTCCGGTGGGCCTTCTTTAAAATGGTCCTCCATGATATCACTCCCTGACATGCTCTTTATTCCGAACATGGGCTGGGAGTACCAGCTTGGTTCCAATTATGAGATTATAACAAAAGTTATGAACTTAAAATAATGGACTCATTACATTCTTTCTTAATCTACACCTGTACTTACATATATATATACACATGCGTGCGCACACACAAACACACACACTAAAGAAATAAATTTAAATTTATTTTCTCTTTAACTGTGAGAATGGATAAAACTTTATATTATCAGTAAAAAGCTAGATATACACATTAAAATTATTTTGGAATCTTAAGCATCTAAGTGAACATTGTATAATTCTAGCTATCATTGAATAACAAATATGTATAAAAGAAATCTGGGACTATTTTATGAAGAATTCATTATTTCTATGTAGAAAAATATTTTAAAAATTTTACTTAAAACCTGTATAAATATATGCACAACAAAATAAAACTACTGTTTAAATATACTACAAATTGTACTGGTTCTAGGGAAGAATATCTTTGAAACTCAATAAATGTACTGAGTTAATGAATTAATAAATAAATAAACTTCCCAAAATTAACACTGCTGTTTTGACTTTACAATTATTCATCAGCATGCTAGCTTCATTATTTTTCTTGGTTCTCAAATAACCTTGAATTGTAGAACTTCTCCATCCACCATCCATGAGAAATATATATATAAAGCAGAAAAGAATAATGACTAAGACTAAGAGTGAAGTTAGACTGACCCAAATAGACTTTGAAACTGTGGTCAATTTTTTAAACATTTAAAGTAAAATAAACAACCCCATCAGGTTTTTGTTTGATTGTATTTTCCTCTTGAAAGTATCACTTATCTAGGTTATGTTTGTTTGTTACTTGGCTTGTTGAAAACTGAGGTGTCCTGAGGTAGCTTGAAAACAACTGGAATTCTAATAATAAAAGGTGTCAAGCTGTTGAGAATGTACTTTAGAATTGCCAAATCACAGGAAACACATTGCTTTCTTCATGCTGCAAGAACAAAGCAAGGCAAGAATGCCTATAGAATGATGAGGAAAGTAGCAGGAAAAAACAAAGCCTTTTGAAAGTTTCACGTTTAGAGGAAAGGAGCCTAATGCAGTGCACAGGAATACAGAGCATGAGGGAAAATCAACAGGAAACAAGCACCTGCCTTGAAGGAAGGAGGGAAGATAGCACTATCCAGACAAAGGGTAAGATTAGGTCATTGCAAGCTACAGCCACAGATGTCAAAACAGATAATAGTAACAAATTACAAAACGTGACAGGAGAGCAATGAAAAATAGTCATCACAGTCCTGAGAAAATGAGCTGTCTTGCAGGGGATGGAGGTAATGTCAGTCATTCTCAGGATGACTTTATTTTAAATTTATCTAGCTTTTCTGGTTATATATTTTATTGTGACTGTTCTGAAGTATGTATATGTACACAACATACACACGCACACAACATGTAGATACACACACATGCAGATACAGAAAGAAAGAGACGGGAGACAGAAATCTTATAAAAATTAGTATTTCAAAAATGAACACTAGTTAACAGCATATGGAGTCAAGTACCTACACTCTCCTAAGTAACTAAAGTCTGGAGATCAAATAATATACTCAATCATAGTGTAAGAAACATCAGTTTTCTTCAAAATTGAGATGTGCCTGAGGGGAGATCAAGATTTCACAAAGAAAATTGGTAGAAACAGTCACACTTCAGAAATCATTTGAAGAGATGTTGCATAGAAATCTAAATTTCAAATAAACAGCAAAAGGGGAATATTTTATAATTCAACAAAAACTATTACTCAATATTTAGTGCCCTGACAGAAATTGTATAAATAGGTACTGTCTTTTGTGGGAAAAAATGGAACATCTGGCCTAAGTCCATGAAAATATTCTTTCGTTGACCCAGCAGTTCCACTTTCTGGAGTTTACTTTAATTAGACAGTGTTACAGTAACACAACAGATGGATTCACAAATAAGTTCAACACAGCAACGTTTATAAAACTAGCTGTCATAACTGAGCCAAAAGCATGGTTTGAAAAATAATAGTGTATTCATAATGCTAAAATTCTCTGCAAAGTATAAAAATGGCATGTGAGGATATCCAATGCCTTTTAATATATTTAAAATAATCAATTAATCTTTTCAGATCAGTGTGCCTAGAACATAAAGCTGTCTTGGAAAGATCATGAACACTTTCATGTAACAAATAAAAGGTTGGGATAGAATATGGCTCAGGGCATAAAGTACTTGCCAAGCACTCATGAGAACCCAACTTCGGACCCCCCAAACCCGATATAAAACTTGGGCAGACATGACAGACATCTGCATTCCCAAAATTCAGATGGTAGAGACAGGATTCCCATGGCACACTGGCTATCTAGATTAACTCATTGGTGAATGCTGCATTCCATTCAGAGATCCTAATTCAACAAATAAAGAGCAAAGCAATTGAGAAAAAACATACCACATACACATACACATATACAAACAAAACAAACAAGAAAGAGGTTACAGAACATATTTAAAAAGAGGCATCTGAATTCATCTAAGCTTCCCCGAAGAACAAAAGCATTAGGTATATACTGAGGTAGCAGCTATGGTTGAACATTTGAAAAGAAAAGTGGGAATATTGGATAACAGTACGGTGGAAGAAACCTGTAGTTCTGACTCTAGAAGTGAGGCAAGCTAGCTCTTCCCAGTGCTGGGATAGATAAGAGAGAGTCTATCAGCAGGGACCCTGGCAGCATTAGCTGGCAGTCTAGCTAGATAAGCAATTGAAAAGTGTGTAGCAGCCCGGGTTCATAAATAGAATTCACTTCATTTTCTAGTAAACCTCCAGGATCCTGGAGTCAGCTAGCATCTAGAAAAGCAATTTCATGCCTGAATTTGGACTGTTCTAAGAGAAAAAAAAACTTGCAGTTTTTCATCTTGTAACCCTACAAGGATTCCGCTTCACTGACTGACTGCTTATCTGCTTGGAACATCAAAGGTGGATCAATAGATAAATTGTAATCAAATCTGGTGAGAGCCCTGCTGGACAAGGAAAGGTGCTGCTACATGGAAGGGCAAGGAGGCATCCTTTACCCAAAGAGCTGGTAGTTTGAGAATCTATCAAGAGACATGGGGCATAGCCAGCCACACATGCTTTCCCAGGTCAGAAAGGAAAGTAAAAATCATTCAAGAAAACATACCAAGTCATGTGGATATGATTGGTAATAATTTGATACTTAACTTTACTATGCGATTTGTTCTTATGTTTTAGTAACACATAAACATGTTAGTTAGTGTGTTTTACTCTGATATTTACACACACACACACACACAAAGAATGCATTAGTTATATCCATTCATTCTTCCATCTTTGCAACCCCTGCCCCAACACTCTTTCTAGCCCATATCAATAACTGTTCTACTTTCATATGGATTCTCCCACCTTCCCTTCCTCTACCTTCTGTTCCTCATTCTCATTTTCCTTCCTCCTCCTGCTTTTCTTTTTTCTCCTCCTCTTCCTGTCACACAGAAAGGCAACAAACACTCTTATTGTTCTGCACCTGTCTTATTTTGCTTAGATATGTTCTTCAATTTTGCTCTTTTGTTTTGCAGCAAAGAATAGAATTTCATTCTACATCATTGCTGAATAATGTATCATAATATTTCATAACTCACATTTAATTTATCCATTCATCAGTAGTACAGCAACTATAGTTATTGTGACTACAATTACCACAAAAACAACTACAAAAATGTTACTTTTGTATAGTGACTTAATTTCCTTTGGATGGGTACTCAGGAGTGAACCTGTTGAACAATATACTAGTTCTATTTTCAGCTTTATGAAGAAACATTGCTTTTCATGGTGGCAGTACTAGCTTACATTTCTACTAACAGTGCATGACAGTTTCTGTTTTCTTTACACCCTGGTGAGCATTTATTATTATAATGATTATTTTTATTTAATCTTTGTTAATGGCTGGATTCTGTGGGTATCTGATAATATTGTAATTTGTGTTTCCCTCACAGCAATGAATACACAGAATCCTTTTCATATATTTATTGATTGTTTAGATTTCATGAATTGAGAAGTGTATACCTAAGTAATTTTCTCATCTCTGTGTGGACATCTAATTTTGCTGTACCATTGGTTGAAGAGGCAGTCTTGTTCCAAATTTTGGCATTTTCGTGGAGAATCAATTGGCTACAAAAAAAAAAAAAAACTTGGGCTTATTTGTGAATTCTCTATTATGTTTCATTGGTCCAAGTGTCTGCTTCTGTGCCAGTACATTTCTAGCTTGACTACTATGGCCCCGAAGGGTATTTTTAAACAAAGTTTTATGAATCCTATAGTTTTTAATGTTTTTATTAGGATGGTTTTGGTAATCGAGATTCTACTTTCCCTTTGAAGTATTTTCCCTTGTATTCCTCTAATTTTGCAGAGTTTGGGATCTTACAATAAGGTCTCTGATCCACCTTGAATCCTTATGAAATTTCAGGACTGTGTTTTGTACTTCTGGAAATTCATCAGTAATGCAAATGGAGATTTTATTTTAGCCTCTATATTAAGATTTGGGTAGTTTTGGGCATTTTAATTAATTAATTCTTGCAGTCCATGAATATTCCAAGTTTTTCCAACTTTTAGTGATATATTTAAGTTCTTCATTTTGTATTTCAACTTGTTTTGTTGAGGTCTTTTCATTTCCTTAATTAAGTTTATTTCTACTCATTACATTACTTTTTGGCTGCCAGAGAAAATGGGATTTCTTTCGCAAATCTTTTCTAAGCATAACTGGTAAGAGAAAAGCTACTGACTTTTGTGTGTTTCTTATATCCTCTAACTTTAGTGAATTATTTTACGTCATTACAAAAATTTGTTTGGATATATTAATTTTGCATAGTGAGGGTTTTATAAAGACTATATTTTTGACTATATTCTACTACAGCAACCTCTCTTTCTCTCTCCTCTCACCTCGCACTAATCTCCTTCCTTTTCCCAGATAGTCTCAACTTTACTTTCATGCCATCTGTCTATCTGTCTGTCTATCTGTATATCACCTACCTATGTCATCAATCATCTTTCTACTACAGTTTTATCTACCTATCTCTATTATCCATCTATCTGAAATCTATCATCTTGGTAGTTTCAACCTATTACGTATCTATGAGTCTATTATCATCGATATCTATCTAGATATATATTTATATATGAATTAATATACCTGCATATAATCCAAGATCTTTGAAATCATACATGTCATTTATATTTATGAGTTCATCTTTTTTATTTAATATTATGATTTCCATTTCCATTTATTTTCCAGAAAAGTTATTTTCATACTTCCTTGTAATTGAATAAAGCCCCATAAAGTGTGTGTGTGTGTGTGTATATATATATATATATATATATATATATATATACCATATTCTCTTGATCAAGTCATCTATTGGCAGTCACCTAGGCTGATTCTATAAGTTGTATATATTGAATGGTGGTGCATTGATGTGCATGTCCATCTCAGTATGCTGACTTAACTTCCTTTAAAAACACAGTAGTTCTATCAGTAGTTTTATAAGGAATCTCCATACTGATTTCCACAGAAGCTATTTTACTTTCTTTCCAGTAGCATTAAGGGTTCCTCCCTATTCTTCTAGTCTCACCAGCATTTATTATATTTTATGCTATTTCCTTAGCACCTGGAGTTCATTTTAGAAAACGCTTGTCAATGTCTACAGCTTGAAGTATTTTTCCTTTGAAGTATTTTCCCTTGTATTCCTCTAATTTTTCAGAGTTTGGGGTCTTACAATAAGGTCTCTGATCCACCTTGAATTAATTTTGTGCAGGGTGAAAGACAAGGATCTTTTTCCATTTTTACATGGTAAATCCAGTTTTCTCTTGGCCATTTTCTAAGAAGTCTGTCTTTTTTCCACTGTATGCTTTTTGCAAGATTTTAAAAAACATATCAGATAGCTACAACAGCATGGGCTCATTTTGGAATCTGGATTCTATTGATTTGTGTATCTGCTTTTGCACCACACAAAGCTACTTTGGTTACTATGGTTTTGGAATATGATTTGACATTAGAAACTGTGGCACCTCTAGAGCTGCTTTCCCCTCTCAGGACTTTTTGACTCATCACAGACTTTTATACTTCTGATGAATTTCAAGGTGGCCTCTTATCTCTGTGAACAGTGTCATTGGAATTTTTAAGAATGTGCTTTTATCACAAGACTCTAGTTTAACAGCTTTTTGTTTCTGGCCAGGGGTTAACATACAATGCCCACCAGAATGGGCATTGCAGGAGCAGCAAAACTGCAAAAGAAAACCAACAAACCACAATCCAGAACTTCAGAGACTCTATATCAACCACCTAGAACTAGGCCAGCTTAATCTCTCCCCATCCTGAAGCTCAGGGAAATTTGCGGAAGAGGGGGCAGTAAGAGTGTAAGAGCAAAAGGATGGGAGGAGCAATGATATGTAAGATACTCCATACAAGTTAGGGCTGAAGCAATCATAATTGGACTTTACATGCCCTGTGCATTGTCCAACCCACTATTGACCCCACAAAGTCTAGCATCTGCTAAAGGCACCAAGATCTTTGGAGGCAAGGGATTGGCAGCCACAGCAGTGTTCCTATACCTAAGGGGAACACGGGAAAGGGTTCAGGGAAAGGCCACTGGGTCCTTGTACATCATCGGAGAGGAGGGTCCAGAGGAAAATCAGGCATGCACAAGAAAGGACTCTCTGGGCGGGAGGCACTGGGGGATGGGAAAGGAGGGGGGTGGGAAAGAGGAGCAGGGGGTATGGGGGGAGGAGGAGGGAGGGAGGGAACTGGTGTACCTATTAAGTTTGTATGATCTGAAATAATAATAAAAAAATGTATTAATAAAAAAAAAGAATTTTCAGGCTGTAGATCACTTGTAGAAACGCAGCCATTATCATTACAAGAATTCTGCTGATACTGGAGAATTGGAGGAGGGAGTCTTCCCAAAGAATATTCTATAATTTCTATCTCCAGAAGTTTAAAAATTTTATTTTAGTTCTTAAGTTACTTTTGTTCCTGGATATTTTTGAAGCTGTCTTGAAGGAAATTATTTTTTTCTGATTTCTTTTCAGTATACTCATTATTGGTATTCAGGAAGATAATGATTTTGTGTGTTGATTTTTAAACTTCCCACTTTGGGCAAAATGTTTATCTGTTTAAGACAGGTTTTGTTGTTGGAGTCTTTAGGTTTCTTGAATATAAGATTATATCATCTTCAGAGAGGGTGATTTTACTCATCTTTACCATTTTAACTAATTTATTTCTCTTATTTTATTGCTCTAAGACTTTCAGCAGTATAATGATGAAGAGTGGAATATGCTTATTGCATGAGTAATAATTACCACTCCTGTTTGCTATGGGAAATTATTTGTTTACAATATTATTTCACATCATTTCAATTTCAGTTTGTATGCATTATTTGGGCATCATATTACTATAACTTGTTTCTTAAACCATTCAGACAATTGGAAATATTTTCACTGGCAAATCAAGACTATTTTTATTGTGAGATATAGACTTTTATAATACAAATTAAAAATAAATTTATCAATATATAAATTAACTTATAAACTGCTGAAATTAAAATTAAAATTAAAATAGTTACATACTTCACAGTATATAAGCTCTACAAAATTGAAGCATTACTTCTACTTACACCCTTTAAATTGACAGCTATGAAGATTATCACCCTAAATGCTGGAGATTTGTTGTCACCAGTCTTCAGAGATTTCAGTAAACTCATCACAGAACAGATTCATTGTATCTTTTTCAGGAAATCATTCTTCACAAAGAATCCACTCAAGCAGAAGCTGTTTATTGCTACCTTGTATTGTCTCCTTTGCTCAAAACTGAGGAACTGTCTATTGAAAATGTCCTTATCTTACAAAAGTATATTTCCCAAAGAGCTTTTTGTTGCAGTAGATACAAACTAAAAGAAAGTCCTTCACAGAAATTATTTATCTGAGAATCATCCATGGAGAACATGAGTAGATAACCTACATATTAAGTTTAACTCTAAGTTAAGATTATATATATATATATATATAATTATAATTAGTTTCTTAAACCATTCAGACAATTGGAAATATATATATATATATATATATATATATATATGATTGGTACAATTGGTCCCTTGAAATGATACATAGGCAGAAAGCAACTTGAACTTCTCTGCTGACTTTAACCTTAAACTAAAGTACCCATATATAGTTTCATTTCATTTGTACCCTGGGGATATTTTTTCCTTTGACCACAATGTAATCACTATTTTTCTGGAAAAATTATCCTAGTATATACTTGTCCCACTATATACTTGTCCCACAGAAGAACACAAAATTATCCAGTAGTGTTTACGAAATAAAACCATGTTCTCTACAACTTTCATACTTTATGACTTCATGCTTCCCAATTCTCAGGCCCAAGGCTATCACCCCTCCAAAATATCTTGGGTTTACTCTCTTGCAGATAGAACAGGTGGGCATTTCTGGTCTCCTTCTCTAAGACATCGCATGTGCAGATACACACCATACTGAATGAAGGCTTCCAGGTATTGTATCACTGTGGCATTGTCTAATGTAACATTAGAAAGCTAATCTTCCCTGGGTTCCATACTACAGAAAGATCTGTATCTGGCAAATGCAGATCAATTTATCTTATCTGTACAGGATGTAAAAATGGAGCAATGCTTTTCTTACAAATTGCTCCTAGCCCTCCTGGACTTCCCTCTAGGCTCTTTGTTGTCCTCAGCTCTTCCAGGTCTGCCAGTGTGATTCTGACTTTTAGAGCAGTATTGCTTGTGTTTAACTCTTCATTTCATAGTCATCCTCATCTTTGGCTGTCCTTTATCATGTTCCCTCTTCACTCAATATCTTGTATATCTTTTATCTCTACATTTTTATCTCAACCCTCCTACTTTACTGTCAAAACCAGAAAATGGTGATTCCATCTAAACTTCATGTATCTTTGCATTATTTTTCTTCTCCATATCAACCTATTAGCTATTTCTATTAATCTACTGACTTTTCTCCCAGTCCTTAAACCCATAGCCTCCTTCCTAAATTATGCTCATTTTAGCATCTATATGTGGAATACGAAATGTTTCTCTCTACATAGCTACTGCTTTGATATATTTCTTATATGCATATAAAAATAAGTATATTACAGCTGTAACTTTCGATATACATTTGGATTAAAGAGCGTTCCTTGGTGTTTAATCTGCCAGGTGCATAGGGTACTTTAATATTTTACATAAGTACTGTGAAGAAAAATTATTACAGTTTTATGCTAAAACCTGCTAGAGTGTATTCAGAATGCTAAGAAAGGTTCATAATTCTTCTCATTTTGACATTCATTTGGAGATTATAATTTAGAGTTCATAATTCAGGCAGAAAATACCTAGATGACTCATGGAATATAAATAGTGAGGCCCCAGGGCATGGGATACAAAATGAAAGTAAAGAGTTTTAACAATTTCAAGAGTAGAGGTTTGCAATGGAAAAGATGACAGCTATGGGGATATGGAAACTGAGAGTCATAAGGACCTGAGAGATGAAAAAAGGCTGGACCCAAGAAGAACTAGAAGTCTTTAACAGCAAGGACCAGTTAACAACAAGGTCTGTGTCATGTTACAATAGGCACTTTTCTGGAACTAGTAACATTTGACATTGACTTCAATATGACTCCCATCTTTTGATTCTTCTCTTTTTCTACAATTTCTACTGAAATCTTCAATGCCAATGGAACCTAAGGCCAATGGAAATCTAGGGATAAAAAAGAAAAGAGGTAATCCTACAAACCACAAGTGGATCAATACCATGGAAACACAGAAATTTTGTTGATAAAATACACATAGCAGGGAATTTACCAAATTTGCCATCTTAACCATGTTAAGCATATGATTTGGTAGTCATATATACATTCACATTGTTAGGTAAGCAATATTAAATTCTTTTCATTATGTAAAATTGAGACTCTAGGTACTGGAGATATGGCTCAGTGGATAAAGTATTTACTGTGCAAGGATGAGATGTAATAGATCGAATACTCAGAACTCACATAAAGCTGTATGTATGGCATGCATCAGAAGTGCTATGGAGAGATGGAAGGCTATGGGAGATGGAAGGCTATGGGAGATGGAAGGCAGTCACTGGAGAATGTTCCAGAAGCTTATGGGGCTGCTAACCAGGCATACCTATTGTAGTGGCAAAAGACAAATAGACCCTTGGACCTACATAGGCACACATACTGACGTGCCCGCTTGAACACACACACTTACATACACACATTTGTATAAAGAGCAATCAATTAATACAAAGCTAAAGGTTTTATAAGGAGAGGAAATGGGAAGATTTGAAAACTAACAAAGATCAACTTAAAGTCTCATATTTATATCTCAGATAAAAGATAAATATGCCATGCCAAGTTGTTGACTCTCAAGAAATTATGAGTCTTAACATTTTGAGAGATTTACTACAAAAATTCAACTGCAGAGTCATGTTAAACCAAAGCAAGTATGTAGTATGTAATGTATGAGATGAATGTACTGAAGTTAATGCTAAATCAAAGCAATTATCTAATACATAAAATATAGAAAATATACTGAAGTTCATGCTAAGCCAATGTGGAATTTGTATGTCTTATGAAAAAAATTTCTTCAGTTCAGGAAAGACATGATACAATAAATCAGCTTCTTGAGGTCATGTAATCTCACACTTTCAATAATGCTTGGGTTAAAGGAAAGCATCTATGACAGTCTTGAATGTCTTACTTTATGAAATAACAAAAACAAATGTTTTCTTAGAATTAGTGTGTGATAGGCAAAAGACTGGAAACACAGTTTTTCATTAATACATAAATTGAAGGGAATTAAAGAAATAACCAGAAATTATTTGAACCTGAGCCCAAATTTTTTGATTACTTCCTGTCCCAGCCCTCAAAAGAAATATTTTAAAGGGAGTCCTCTCCATTTTCAATTTTTGTTAGACTGATCCTTTTCTTAATAATAGGCTAATTGTAAATTACTTTGATGGGCAGTGATGCATCCCTTAGCTTGAAAGCACATGTGTAGACACATTTTATGACACAAGTTTGTGTTTCTAATTTCCTTTGTTGATTGGATAAATAAATCCAAGGAAAGAGCTCTTCATTTGCAACTCCCACCAGCTATATCAGAAAGGCATCAGATTTAAAGGCTCCATATATATATTTCATCCTTTCTATAATCATTAAGAAAACCTGATTCTCAAATGACTAATATCCAATACTCCTGGATACTGTTTGTCTCTTCTTAGTAGTTCCACAATCTTTTAACCATTCATTGCATCTTCTCAGGACTTTGCATTTAGAGAGTTCTAATACCATATGTACTTAACATTGAACTTCATAACTATTCCCTAAGAATTGTTCTTTAAGAGCAAGATGAAAATCACACCACAAAGCCTACAAATCTGAGAGGAGAGAAATGAGGATGGAAACAGAGTAAGGGAACGGAAGAGTGAGGAGCAATAAATTCAAAAGCATTGCTCTAAAATCCCATGCTCAGTTACATCTCTCAGGCATGTAGTGACTCAGATGGTGAAGCAGTGTCAGACACGCATGTGGCAGGTTCAGGCTGTGACACAAGGCCCCTGTCATCTTCCTAAAGGCAGATGAACAGTATTTTACACAAAAGCAATATGAAATAGTCTTTTAATTTCAACAAACTATACAACTTTTAAGCTTATCAGGATATGAGGTAACAAAAAGAATACATATAATTTTCTAAGTTAAAAATAATAGGCTATGATTATAAGAAATTACAAATTCATATAATTTCAAGCTAGTGAAATTTTCTAAGTTCTCAGACTAGTGAAATGGCTCAACCCATAAAAGTGGGTAATGTACAAGTCTGATGACCTGAGTTTGGTACCTAGAATTCAAAAAAAAAATTGGATGTGGTGGTTTGTATTTGTTATTCTTGAACTCCTGTAGTGAAATGAGGTGCAGAGACAGGAGAACCACTAGGAAGCTAGCTGGCTACATAGCTTAGAATACATAATGTACGAGACTCAGCAGAGAATACATTCCTCAGCAAGACTGACAGAAATAGCCTACTCACTAAACTAATGCCTGACCTCCATATGTGCACACATACAGGCACACAGAGAAATATCTATTAATCTTGAAGTCCAACAAAGTAAGATGTATCTTTATTTAACACTAAAGGATGTCAAAGTTCAGATTATTTGGAAGCTGTCTGTAGTCTGTCTATCTTCCAAACTATCAACTGATCAGACAAATGATATTTAGATTAACAAAAAATAAATATAAAGTATAAATGCTTAACCATAATTTCCAACCATAGTAACATTGCTAATAGAATGATAAGATAAAAGGCCTTTATACCCTTCCCACTTTAGATGTCTCTCTGAGTATAGATATAATCTTCTGTATACTCTTTTAATTGAAAAAAGATAAAGTGGGCTTTGAGGTAATTAGTTTTCTTGTACAATGATAATAAAAAAAAAAACACTGTATTTTAAAGGCTTAAAACAAAAGGAGTTTTGCAGGGTGAGAGAATCTACACTCAATTCCCAGCAGAGCTCTTGGCCTTAAGAAGAAATAAGTCAAAAACATAAATATATTTTTCCTGTTAATTTTATTGAATTTTGCTAAATTTTAATCAGGCACAAGAGATAACAGGCTCATGTCTTTACAATAGTGGGAGCACCAGGTAACACTCAGTCAGTCATTGATGGTCTCTATGGTGTAATAATCTAAAAGAAATTTCCCGCTTTACCTGGAAAGTAGAATGGGAAGGACATAGAGTTACAATTATATTCAAATTTCTTTGCAGCAATAAACTCACTTCTACATTTAGAAACCTAGTTTCATTTGAATGACTTTCTCTCTAGTTGTCCTGAACGTGAGTCCTGGGCCCTCTTCTCCTATAACTAAGGCAAATACTAAGCCCGTTTTGGGGGGTTTACTTATAATCTCAGAGTTTTGGAGTCTTAAATTTGAGTCTCACTTTGGTCTGAAATGTAGAGGCTCATAATAAGACTTTCATTCAATTCCATATGAAATCAGGAACAAATATATGTTCATTTCCTGCTGAGTTTCATTCATTTAAATGGCTTGTAACTGTGTTCAGAGAGGTCACTGATGACCAAATAGATTGAACATTGTACTTTTTTTACCCTTTCAGCAGAGAAAGAAAGAGACCTTGCTCCTTGCACATTCTTTGTGCAGATAAAGAGAATTCATCTCATAAATTGGGATTTCTATTGGAAAGGTCATTTTCAGCACAAAAAACAAATAACAAAAGCCAGTTAAACAAAAATTTGTCATTTAGTGTCATCGTTTGTTTAGTTTAAAGAAAATATATTTAATATGCTTAAACTATATTTTAATATGCTTAAAATATATTTTAATATGCCCAATAACCACATTATATGTGGTTACTGGGCCTTGGAAAAACCCACAGATATTATCTCAAGAACAGAGCCTACCTTTAAGAAGCAAGGCTCATTTTTTATTTTATGTTAAAATTTTTTAAATGGGAATTTACATATGCTGAAATGTTTAGAAAAAAATTTACAGTTTCTTTATCACCTTTAAGCATTTGTTAAAGTGGATACCTTTCAAAATAATAAATAATACAAATATGGTTTTATTTAAATATTCACATCAATAAATTGAAATATATACAGCTGTTTTTCTGCTCCAGGCCCCAGAAGGTTCTCTACTCCCTGCAAAGTCAGGAAGGCCCCTAGGCCACACCCCAGGCCTTAAGTCATCTGTGGGTCCCACTAGCTAGTTGACCTTTTCTTCTCAGGGCCCAAGCGGGCTCCTTGCTCTTTATGATAAGGTCCCAGCTGCTGTGTGCCCAGCAACCTCCACTGAGACATCTACCTAACCTCCTATGGTAGTTTTCCTCTCCTACTCCTGCTTTCTTCTCTCCCTGCCTCACAAATGACACCCAAGAAATTCAGAGACTACACGGATATATTTCATAATGTTATATTCCATGAAATTTGATAAGCCAAAAGAAATAGATGAATTTCTGAGTAAGCACAACTTACCTAAATTTAATCAGGAAGTTTTGAATTATTTAAATAGTCTTATAACAAATGAGGAAATTGGTGAAGTAATCGCAAATCTTTTCACCAAATAATGTCCTGGACCAGAAGGATTCAACATAGAATTCTACCAGATATTTAATGAACAACTAACCTCATTAATTCTTAAACTATTCCATAATGTAGCAAAAGAAGGAATATGTCCAAATTCTTTCTATGAAACTGATATTATACTAATCCCAAAACCTTAAAAAAGAAAATTTAAACCAATCTCTTTGATAAACACAGGTACTAAGATTCTTAACAAAATCTTCACAAATTGGATTTAAAAATACATCAAGATCATTCACTGTGATCACAGGCACACAAGGTTGCTTCAAAATATGTGAATCAATAAATGTAATTTACCATATAAGCCAGTCCAAAGTCCAAGATCACATGATACTCTTGATTGATGCAAAAAAAGCTTTAGACAAGATCCAACATCTTTTTATTCTCAAAACCCTAGACACAATTGGAATGGAAGTAACTTACATCGACATAATAAAAGCTGCATATAACAAACCAACAGCAAGGATTATACTCAATGGGGAAAAACTCAAAGCATTCCCACTTCAATCAGGAACTAGACAAGGCTGTCCACTCTCATCACTTCTTTTCAATATTGTAATTGAGATCTTAGCTTGAGCTATAAGACAAGAGAGGGAGATCAAAGGGATTCAAATTGGAAAGGAAGAAGTCAAGATATCTCCATTTGTAGACAACATGATTGTACAACTGAGAGATCCTAAAAATTCTACCAGGTGGAATTAATACATACATTCAGCAAACAGGCAGGTTATAGAATAAATGTGCAAAAACCAGTGGTCATCCTATACACCAAGGATGAAAAAAGTGAAAAATGTCCCAAGAGAAACAATCCCACTTATTATAGCCCCTAAAAAATGAAATGCCTTGGTATAAATCTAACCAAAGGAGTGAGAGACCATTATAATGAAAACTTTAAAACCCTAAAGAAAGAAATTGCAGAAGATACCAGAAGTGGAAAAACTTCCCATGCTCCAGGATTGGCAGAAGTAACATAAAAAAGCAATATACAAATTTAATGTTATACTAATCAAAATTCCAAAGCAATTTTTAAAGAAATTGATCAAACAATCTCAAAATTCATATGAAGGCAAAAAAGGCCCAGGATTGCAAAAACAGCCCTGAGTAACAAAACCACTGCTGAAGGTATCACCATACCAAACTTTAATATATATTACAAATCTACAGTATAAAAACAACTTGTTACTGCCTCCAAAATAGCCACATAGATCAATGGGTAAGGTTTGAAGACCCAGATATAAGCCCACATAATCATAGCCATTGGATCTTTGACAAAAGGACCCAAAAAATTCAATGAAAAAAAGAATAGTATCTTTAACAAATGGTGCTGGCAAAACTGGATATCCACATGCAGAAGATGAAAACTGGATCTGTATTTGTCACCATGCACAAAAAATTCAACTCCAAATGGATCAAGGACCTTAATATTAGGTCAGATACTATACAAAATAATCCTACTTGAAAGAGTAGAGGGCTAGACCAACATTTCCTAAATGGAAAGTCATTAGCACAGGCACTAGAACCAACACTCAACAAATGGGATTTTATTAAATTAAAAAGCTTCTGTTCAGCTAAAGAGATTGTAAACCAAGCAAAAAGGCAACCCACAGAATGGGAGAAAATCTTCACTAACCACTTATCTGATAGTGCTGTATTATCCAGAGTGTACCAAGAACTTAAAAAATGAAACACCAAGGAAATAAATAGCCCAATTAGAAAATGGGCTTGGGAACTCAAAAGAAACTTTTCTAGGAATGAAATTGAAATGTCTAACAAATACCTTAAAAAATAGTCTACAACCTTAGCCATCAGGGAAATGCAAATCAGAACTACCCTGAGATGTCATTTCAGTCAGGAAGAAGAAAATTCACAATACAAACAACACCAAATGGTGGAGAGGTTGTGGAGATAAGGGAACTCTCACACATTGCTGGTGGGAATGCAGGCTTATACAATCACTATGACGATGAGTATGATGATTTCTAAAAAAGTTAAGGATTGAAATGCCATATGAACCTGCTATATCACTCCTGGGAATAATCCCCCAAAATACAGCAGGTCACTGTAGTGACACAAGTGCAGCCATGTTCACTACAATAGCAAAGCCATGGAATCAACCCAAATGCCTAACAGTTGATGAGTGGATAATGAAAATACAGTACATAGGAAACACCATTAAATAGATAAAGTAGGCCATGGTGATGTATTGCATGTAAGTAGCAAGTGCGGCTCACTCTCACTTCCCTTCCTGTCCACTTGGGACTGAACAGGTTTGACATCCCCAGTCAGAGAGGGTATAGGAACTGGTAACCAACAAGCAAACGGGAGACTGACCCATCTCACTGCTGTGTTCCACTCCTATTCTTTCATCTACCTTTAGGTCTCCTCTTATATTAAGATCTTCATTTAAACAGTCTTTCATCTTTAGTTAGGAGGTGACCTCGACATCCAATCAGGAGGCAGCCAGGAACAGAAAAACTGAAAACAACAACAAACCATAATTCATAACACCAAAATCCTTACAATATTTACCAGGAACCACACCAGCAAAATCTCTCCCCATCTTAAAGTTCAGGGAGCCTTGTAGAAGAGGACATGTAAAGATTGTAAAAGCCTAAAGACGGGGAGAACCAACGATATACAAGACACTCCACACAAGTCATGGCTGTAGCAGCCAGAATGTAGCCACAATGTGATTGGACCTTGCCTGATCTGCACAATGGCTGACATGTCATCAACCCTCCCAAAGTCTAGCAGGGATCACAAGGGAAAAGTCTTCAGGCATTAGGATCCTTAGAGGCAAGGTGCTAAACAGTCATAATAGAGTTCCCATACTAGCAGGCAGTCCAAGAAGAGGTCTCAAGCTATGCCTCTGAGTCCTGAACCCTCACTAGTGTAGATGAATCAGAGGGAAATTCAGAACTCACATAAACAGATGTTCTGGAGGATGAGAAGGAGAAAGCAGGAAGCAACAAGAGAGGAGGAGAGAAGGAAAAGGAATAGTGGGAAGATGGAGATTGGAATGGAGGACATTAGGAAAACATGGGGGGATGGAGATGAAGGGAGGTACCTATTGAACTTGTATAATTAGGCAAAAAATATAATATAAAAAGAAATATGTATTGCTAAGATAGACATATGAAGAATTAAAACTTCATAGTTTAATTGAATATTGAATAATAAGGGAAAGAAAAAAAATGATTTTAGATAAACAAAAAAGAAAATAACTCTCAATGAGAAGGGCTTCAAAACCCACGGACTGAGGCTGAGAAGATGGCAGTCTTCATGAGCACTCAGTAGGGTTTGTAGATTGTCAAATTACATGATTTGACAACAAGGTCACTTTATAAAGTATGTTATTTGCTTATATCAAAAGGAGAAAGAAAGATAGAAGGAGAACAAAGAGGAAGAAGAGGAGCAAAAGGAGGCCAGGGAACTTTTAGATGCCATTTCTCTCCCTCTACTATGTGCCGTGGGGACAGAACTCAACCCTCCAGGTTTGGGCAGAGTCCCTTTTACCTACAGATCCATCTCAGCAGCCCAAGAAATTGATTTGAAGCCTATTGTGCACAGTACTAAATATCAAAATGAGGAGTTTGTGCTTATTAAATTATATTCCTTACATGAATTTTAAAAATTCTTTAAATTAATAACTAAAAATAGTTGAAATTTTGTTGTTAAATTCTCAGTCACACTACAGTTCTTACACTAAACTCATAGATTAATTGAATGGATCTGGTCAAGTAATATCCTACAGACTTTAATTCTGCCCACTTTCTACCTTGAAGAACTGAAGGCATTCCCTGGTGATATGCAGAGGGAACCTGGCCCTGAGTTATTGTTCTGTTAGTCATAGAGTGTATCATTTATGTTTTTCATATTTCATGTCATGCTTTCAGTATTAGAGACATTGATGTCTGATTCTATGAAATATTATGCACTGATGAATAGCTGTCATCTGAAAGCAAACTATGCAATTACAAATTTTAAGGAATGGCCACTTTTTAAACCTATGTAACACAGTAATTGCAAGGATTATGAACAAGAGAGATAGGTTAGGAGGGCCACACCAGAAACAAGGAGAGAGGAGACCATGTTACAGCAGAGAAAATAGGCCTCCATGAAGGTCTGCAAGTAAGTAATGAGAAACCTGGTTAAGTTCACAGACGTTCTTTCCTGATCTCACCAGAAGGGGAGGGCATATAGTCTAGCAGATAAAAAGTAATCATTTTGCAAATGGGTGATGGACCCCTCCCTCAGTGAGGTTTCCTACTCTTATTACATCTACCCTTGAATGTGCTATTACAACAAGACTCCAGTTTAACAGCTTTTTGTCTCTGGCCAGGGGGTGACATACAGTGCCCAGCAGGATGGAGTGAAGGGAATTGCAGGAGCAGCAAAACTGCAAAAGAAAATCAACAAACCACAATCCAGAACTTCAGAGACTCTATATCAATCACCTAGAACTAGGCCAGCCTAATCTCTCCCCATCCTGGAGCTCAGGGACATTTGCGGAAGAGGGGGCAGGTAAGATTGTAAGAGCAAAAGGATGGGAGGAGCAACGATTTGCAAGATTCTCAACAATAGTTGGGGCCAAAGCAATCATAATGGGACTTTGCATGCCCTGCGCAATGTCCAGCGCACTGTTGCCCTCATAAAGTCTAGCATCTGTTAAGGGCACCGAGACCCCTGGAGGCAAGGGATTGACAGCCATAGTAGTGATCTTATGCTTAAGGGGAACAAGAGAAAGGGCTTATGGAAATGCCACTGGGTCCTTATATGTCATCGGAGAGGAGGACCCAGTGGAGAGTTAGGCGTACACAATAAAGGACTCTCTGGGAATTGGGGGGGAGGCACTGGGGGAAGGGGGGGGGAGGAGGAGGTTCGGGGGGAGGAGGGGGGAGGGAGGGAACTGGTAAAAAATTTTAAAATGTATAATTAAATTTTTAATAAAAAAAGGAAAAAAAAAGGAATGGCCACTTTTAAAAATATAATGAACAAAATAGGATTTTCTTCAAAGATTAGCTTTCATACATATTATCTTCATATTAAATGTGTAACGTTAATGCCAAGGTAATGTTTGAAGGAATAATTGCATGGGATAAAAGTCCGTTTAGTAAATAATTTAAAACAAATGATTAAAAATTATATTAAAAATTAACAAATATAAGAGAGTTTTCTCTGTGTGATATAGTAAGATATTTTCCTCAGATGAACAAAGCTTTTCAAAGGAAAATAACTTTAGGTCCACAGCTCTCAGCTTTGGGAGGCTTGCTCCTGAGGGTTACTTTGAAATGATTTTTTTTCTTTCCACGGATAGCAAATTCAAGGACTTTACAGTCCTCAACAGAATGTGCTACAGAATCATGACTATGCCTTTGTAGTAAAAGGAACCTAAGGGACAAATAAAAAGCACTTTGGTATGTCTTAGAGGAGAGGAAGGAGCTGTCCCTCTCATGCCAGGGCTGGTTAAGGACAGAGAAAGGAAGGCAGCACATGGACTGCAGCATGTTCTGTCAGAAATTGCTGAAACTTGACCTCCACTGATACTTACAGAGGTAAGATGCTAACCATCAAAGGACTTGGTAGTTCCTCTGGCCAGTGTCATTCTGAAATAGGAGGTTTTATTTTACCCTATCCAAAAATTTCAATGACTGTGACTAATTGGTAAGGAAAATTATAGACACCTAATATTACAATGAGATTGACTACAATTGATCTTTTGAAAAGAAAAAGATGGAGGGATTTTTAGGAATGTGCACAGATTCATGAGGCTGATTAATTGGAAAAATAAGCTGATGCAGCAACAAAGATCAGCAGTCAAAGCAAGATGAAGATCTTATGCCAATATGCAAAAACACTAGTGAAACACTTCTGAATTGAGGTTAAGACATCTCTTTTCTATACAAACAAGATGAGGCTGCTTTACTTCTGAGTCATCAACCTGTACTGTGATTTCCCTAAACAGTCTAAAGCCACTCAATGCGAATCCTTTCAGCTTTGGATGCAGTCTGTGCTGCACGCGTTTGTAGAAGCTGTGAAGCCTCTTGTTTCTGTCCTCAACCTCGGCCTACCAATGAACTCAACACAAGTGGAGCTCCCGCCACTCCCACTATTAACTTTGGGTTCTGTGCTGACCTGACCTTTCTGTCTGCTCTCTGAAGTCATTCAGTCCTGCAAGTCATGCACACTTCCCCTCCTGACTTACCTTACCAGAGGACCATCTCTCAAATACTTTTTCTATCTCCTACTCCTCCCTGCCCTGATATCCTTCCCAACCTCTTTCATCCTTTAAGTTTAGTCGAACAAGGAAAAATTCTGTATTCTGCACTTTAAAAAATCTCTAGGGTAATGACTTTGAATACTTGACCAATGATGTGGCATGAAGAACAGAAAAATAAAAGTCAGACAACTTTTGGAGAAATGATAATTTATATTTGAATATAAAGAAACTGCTACATCAAATAAATACTATTCCTTTTACATGAAAAATATCACATTTATGCTAAACTTGGTAAAGTCGTTTTGGAAAATATGGTTTTAAAACTTTGTAGCATTACTTTGATATTTGATCTCATTGCATTACTTCCTGATATTTATCTTGTACTAGACTGATGAGCTACAAATCATATTTATAGATATAAATACATAAAGATTACTTTATCTTGCTTTGCTAAGAACAAAGAATTAGGAAACAAACTTTAAAAAATCCAGTAATCTTAATATCTAATTTATACATTATAACAATTGATCTGTTTAAGAAAATATTTTATTACTAATCTGATGAAAATTAACAATAAGATGATAAATAATAAGTCACTTGATTATTTTTCTAGTAGATATAAAGAATTTGAGTTACTAAAAAAAGTTTCCATTGAACCTCTTTTTCCTAGCTCACTCTTTTAAACTGAAAAAAAAGTTTGCAAAGAAGAGAAAACAAGTTCACGGATTTTTATGTTTCTATTACTATTCCACAGTACTTCACAGATTTGATGTGCTGTGCGATAAGCAATCGCCCCAAAGCAAGTACTAAAGTGTTCTCACGATCTCAAGATGCTCTGATAACTAGAAGACAAGAAACTAAAAATGACAAGCAATTTTCATTGTTTCAGTAATGCGAACAGTTTGCAATTCATGCTGGGAAATGCATTATTCCGTGTCTTAAATGATTCGAAGTGTATACACAATCATTTCTTTGCAAAGTAATTTATGACTCAGGGAGAAAATGAGTAGTGTTTTGGTGTCACCCTAAGGGAAGGAGAAGTGACAGCTTCAACAACATAATTCTGTCAATTTAATCAGAGGAGAATGACAAGAAATCAAAGAGGAGTGGCAAAGTAAAAACAGGTTTGGAAAGCACCTAATAGGATCATGAGCAAGAGCAAGAAGTATCAATCTCAAACAGAAAGAGACAAGGTCAGAAGACATCTTAAGCTGTGAGTCATGTGCAGCATCCCTGCACACTGCAAACATCTGGACTATTTGGTAGTATATCACACGGGCAGGCATTGACATGCCCACACCCAGTGGGCAGTGGGCTGGTGGACTGACTGCTTCATGTACATTTTTTTTCATATGGTGTAAATCAATTCAAACAACTCCAGAAGATCACTTTCCAGCTCTCTTTTGTTATTCTTAAAACCACTGAAGTCTTTAAATAAGCCATTTTCAGAAAGACCTTCCTTCATCAGCAGAACTTCCTAAACCGGCAGAACTGAAATCAGTACCTCACTATCAAAGGTTCTTCTGAATCTTCTATCTGAATGATTCCACATACTACTGCTTAGGCCACCATGCCTTTTGGTATGTGTTTCCTGTCATAATGTACTCGAAATCTTCTAGAAACATAAGTCCTATAAATAAGTTCTAAATAAATAAATAAGTTCTAAAACTTAGCCTCACTATCATTTAGTACCCACAAATATTTCACATGACCCAGCATAATTTCTGTACAGTGCCCTTGATAATAAAGATTTATGTAAAACTAATAAAAAATCATTTTAAGAATATGCAATCTACTCTGATGTTTTGAAATAGAGAAAATAGAAGTCAACACCATATCTTATATCATGTACACACACATACATTTTTCACTTTAATTTCAATTATACATATTCTGTATTCTCTGTAATAATTCTTAAAACAGTTAAATCTCCTATACATGCATGCTCATAAAAGAAAACTCTAATTCTAAATTCAACATTCAAAGTAAGACAATACAGTATCCTTTCTTATATTTCTCTGCTGTTAGGTCTTAGGACAAGACAGCAAAACTTATGTTTATTATTATTTATTCAATTGTGCAAGTGTGTGTGTGTGTGTGTGTGTGTGTGTGTGTGTGTGTGTGTAGAACCACCAGCAAATTCGGGAACCACCATGGACGCCTCCACCTTCTCCTTGTTTACTCTGCCCCGGGATTCACAGGCTCAGCCCTACCAGGACCAGAATGCATGCCGCCCCCGCTTCTGCCCGGTGTCTATAAAGTGGGGTCTAGGATCCGAATCAGGACCTTCTGCTTGCAAGGCAGAGGCTTAATCCCTGAGCTACCTCTCCAGCCCCAAACCCAGTTATATTTTATATATTTTTAAAAATACAAACAAAATGCATGGCAATTTTCATTAGGCCATAAATATATACACATCCAAGATCTTACTTCTTGGAAAACTAAAAAACTTATATCTATATCTTTCCCAAATATGAAAAACCTCATTTTTAAAACTTTACTCTGTGTGTGTGTGTGTGTGTGTGTGTGTGTGTGTATGTGTGTGTGCTTGTGTGTACCAGAGGGCATGGTGTGTCACTGTGGAAGGCCAATGGTGACTTCGGGAATTATCCTGGATTGCTTCTACCTCTTTTTTGCTTTGTTCTGAGATTTCTCATGGCTTGCCTGCCAGGGATGAAAGGCTACCAATGGTTTCACTTGAGGGTTTTACATGGGATCTGGGATCTGAACTCAGCACCTTCTGCTTCTGAGGCAGAGTCTTAACCTCTGAGCCATCTCTCATTTTTAAGAATTTCATTTTAACATTTGAAAATTTTGAAACCTTAGTAGCAGGATCCAGTGAAAAGAGTTATACTGAGAAATAATGATGCCCTTGGTCCTTAATTCTCTTCAAGTTTCCAAGTTCCTGTTTACCCTCTTGTCCCACCCTTTCCTGAAGTGGCTGCCTCCTCACCCCTGGCCCTTCCTCATCCTAGATCTCTTGCAGTCTGACTCAGTAGCTTCTGGCCATGGTTACAACAGCAGGAGTAATAGGTTGCTCCCACCTCAATCCTTCTATCCCTGCTTTGGTGTTGTGGAAGCTGCCGCAATGGGTCCAGTCTACTCTGGGATTTGGTAATGCTGGGTAATGTTGATTCTTCCTCTTAATTTCAGCCTTTGAGATACGTTCCAGCTGTTTCCAATATTTGTTTCTTTCAGCGTTCCTTTTTGATTCCCTTTAAATAGTCCCTTTACTAAGATCTCATCAAATTCTAGCTAAACGTGCCATCTGTTTCCTGCTTATTCCCTGCACAACAACCAAACTCTAAAATCAGAGAGTGGAAGGGCAGGTCTCAGTAGCCTCTCACTGCCAGGGGTCCAAATGAGTCCAGATGCAAAAGTCACACAGGTCCTCAAAACAGAGCAAAATGATTTAAATGGCATTTTAATTAAGGGCTGGTAACCTCATTATTCTCTGAAACAAATTCTGTATTTGAAATTTCAGAGTTAGGATAAAGAAATTGAGAGGCATGCACGGCTTGAAGTCTTTCTTGTACAGAAAACATTAAGCATTTCTACAGAAAGACTGATGATATAATAGGCCATAATGAAGAGTTAGAAAATACTCCAAGGTTTTACTAGAAATGTATGACAATTACACTGAATGTATATTTTTACATAAAATTATTGATTTCCTATAAGCATTAAATTGCTTTCCAAACAACTTACTGTGCTCTTCAAAAGGCTTTAATATCTCATTGGGAGACTACTATCTTACCTAGTTTTAATTACACACTTGTACCTACTTGATTAAAATACTGAATTAGATGTTTTCTCACTTTAGGTACAGAAGATATATCTTATTTATTTATTTATTCCTCTCTCTTATAATATGTATATATACACATATATATACACATTTATATACTCATTTATCAAATTGTATTTATATGAATGTAAATATATACATATAGCTAGACGATAGATAGATTGATAGTCATTCGTGCATTTTGAAAGGATGGAGACTGAGAAAATATAGAAGAGAACCAGGAAAAGGAAAGTAGCATGGAGGTAAACAGAAAACAGAGTCAGTTCTTATTTTTCATGGCATAGGTGTCATAGATACAGGTGTCAACTTGAAGGTTTGAATCCTGGGCACATTTGTAGAGAATTAGTAGTTGAGTTAAGCCCAGATCAACCTGCAGTATATTTAGTTGATGGGAAAGGCCCAGCCCATGGTTGGTAGGACTAGCCATAGAGAAATGAAGGGAACTGATTGAAAAAGTTGGAATCCTTCCATATTCTTGGTTACACATGCTGGTCTGGCAAATAAGGATTGTCCTTCTCTCAACCATTGTGTGGATATGGTGTGCCATTTCCCTCTTAGTATTTGTGTAGGCTTTCCTGCCAAGCTAGACAAGGAGCTGTAGCCAAACTATCCAAGAGAAATAAGGCATTGTTCACTTAATCTGTTTGGTTATGATTTTTTTTGTTTTTTGTTTTTTGTTTTTTGTTATTTTATTTCCGCTCATACAACTTAATATGTACACCGGTCCCTTCCCTCCACCTCCACCCGACCCCCTGCTCTCCCTCCTCTCCCCCCTCCCTCCCCATCCCTCAATGCCCCCCCAAATGCCCCACCCAATCCCAGGAGCATCCTTTAACGTGCATGCCAAACTCTTCTCTGGATCCTCCTCTCTGGTGAGGTGCAAGGACCTAGGGGCATATCCCAGAACCCTTTCCCATGTTCCCCTTAAGTTTAGGAACACTACTGAGACTGTCAGTTCCTAGACTCCAAGGATCATCGTGCCTTTAGCAAATGCTAGACTTTGTGGGGTCAATAATGTGTTGGACATAATGCAGGTCATGCAAAGTCCTATTATGATTGCTTCGGCCCTAACTTGTGTGGAGTATCTTGCATATCATTACTCCTCCCATCCTTGTGCTCTTACAATCTTACTGCTCCCTCTTCCGCAAATGTCCCTGAAAGAAGGTGAAAATAATGGTTATACAGGAAGAGTCATAATGTTTACATTTCTACCCAATAGGGATATCTGTTTTTTTCTATAACCTGATGGGCTTACTCCTGAATCCATCCTCTATCCATCATTACAAAATTAACTTATTGAAGATCATGTGCAGACATGTAAATAGATGGAACCATTCCTATGCTTGGAACAACAATAGATTTTTTGCTATTAGCTCTTTTTTATTCAGAATAAAAAAATGATAAGGATATTTACCTAAAGAGATCACACATTTACACACCGTACATATTTGCATGCATGTGTGTATGTGTATTTGTACACACATACACACAGAGAAAGCACATAGTAATATATCTGATCATTGTTAAGTAACAGGAGCAGAAGGAGGAATATTCAGATGATATATATTTCTGTTGGTTAGACATTTTCTTCTGGTAATTTCAGAAAAATCATTTATATAAGAATGTTACCATATGTAATTATACAAAGATATAATTACATGTATTTCTAATTTATCTAATCATCATTTGGATAGTCATTTCTGAAATTCCTCACAAAACCTTCTACTGTTGACAGGGTTAGTATTTTGAAACTTAATGTAACTAGCTGTGATAGATGGTTATGATTTTATCAGAACATGCAACGTAACTGCAATAAGAGGAATTTTTAATTATAGTCTTCCACTGGCAGGAGACTAGGTGTACTTGGGTTTGTTTTCTCTGTGAAATAATGATCTATTAATAAAGAAAAAAGTTGAGAATGCTTACATTTATTTTAAAACAGAAAACAATAGGACTAGTAGGAGTGAACAGAAGCTGAGAATCCTGACAGCTTCCAGGAAGAGGCATTCTTATAGGTTGGCAAATGATTATAGGGTATAGAAGTTGGAATCAACAGAAACAGCAAAAGTCAGTTGTGATGGCCCATAACAGTAGGGTGTAATAAAGGAGTAAAGGCAGAAGGATTAAGAGAAACAGTAAAAAAGCACTAAATATTTGGAAAACGTAGTTATGAGAGAAGAAAGAAAAGGCTCTGCTCTGAGTTAAAGGCTCAAAGCAAAGCTTACAAATCACATGTTGGACACTTTGAAGCTGCTGCATCTTGTTCTATATCTTGTGAGCACAAACAAGGACAGAAAGAAGGGAATTTGGGGAACAAGAAGATATGGACTCCTCCCATATTTGACACACCTATAGGGTGGTGAACTTATGGGAGGGAATCCTAGTTAAGTGATTGACCTGGCTGGGTCCCTCACCAAATTTTCTAGTTTCTCTGCCTAAGTCATCCTCCTATATAGCCATGAGCCACAGGAGTTGAATAACATGTGAGGCCTTAAGTTTAATACCAACACTGAAAAAATGTATCCTCTTTTCTATTACTATGAGGATTTAAATTTTACTCTAGACATCTACAATTGGAAGAGTTGAACTACATAGATTTATTTTGAGGACATTTCAAAATGTCCCTCTTACGTATTGATAGATATAGACTAATTGGATAGAACATAGAATTAGCAAATGACAGTTTAATAAATAAATCAGCTTCACTACAAAAATTGTTTTTCTACTTGGTAGTCACAAGATGTTTTGGGACTATTTTGTTTTGTTTTACACATTGGCATGATTCATTTAGCATTTCCTACAAAGAAAGACTAAATACTATAAACATATTCCAAGAAAAAGTCCTTTTGTGTTTGTTTTAAGAAACAGATAACAATCACTTATACTTAGCAGAATTTATTTGCATATAAACAATTAACGTGCTAAAGTTTCCCAATCTGCCATTTTTACACAATTGACAAATGCACATTCTGTAGTCTAACGCATTAGCACTTGTTTTCTTTAGGCTATGAATCCTCATATCACAACTGGAAGTTTTCATTGAAAAAGAAAGGAAGAAGCAGGAATGAAAGAAAAAGCCTAGAAACAATATGCTAATGTTTGTCGTTTTTTTACTGTAAGAGTTACTCTTCAACATTATTCTCAATCCACTAAAGCATTCAATATGTATAAAGAAATCACATAGAGGACTGGAGAGATGGGTCAGAGGTTTAGACTCAGCTTCGAAAGAAGGAACTAAGTTTGGTTCCCGGATCCATGAAAAAACTCCAGGTGGAACTGACAACACTGATAACAGCCTATACTACTTTTCTGGGAAGCAGAGTCTGGGAAATCCCAGAGCTAATCAAAAAGGAGATGGAAACAATCCAGGATGATTCCAGAAGTCACTCTTGGGTCTCCACAGGGACACACAGTTCTCTCTTTCTCTCTCTCTCTGTCTCTCTCTCTCTCTCTCTCTCTCTCTCTCTCTCTTTAGTCACGTGCACATAGGTAACATATAAATAATTGGTTATTTTAAAAGGCTCAAAGGATTGGTTATGTATTTGATTAATTTCAATTGATCTATTTTTTTCAATGAAAGAATTCTGTGTGGAAGATGTTCTAGTTTGCGCCGAAAAAAAGAATAAAACCAGGAAGTCAATTTTATAAGGAATCAAAGAAAACTAAGAATTTGATTAATATCTAAACAATGATTTTTATTTGTTTATTAGATTCATATACTTATTATACAAATGCACAGGCATATTTCAGCAGAGTCATAACTGGTTGTGAGAATAATTTCTTGAAATTCTTCCTTCAAACTGTTTATTCTCTGTTACTGTAATAATAGCTTCTATCCATGAAGACATGATACATTTCACCAAGTGAAACCTGCCATCTGGTCAATGTTCAGTCTTCCTTGATTTTCATTAATTACCTGTGTCTCACATCTTAAAGCTTCCCATGGCATTTAGATTTTGAGATAAAATATTCAATAATCTTCTTATGCATCTATATATCACCTGCATTTGCTGCCACTTCCCACAAACCTGTTTAAAAACCATGTAATATTTCTACCCTACTCTATGTTTCATACAGTACCAGGACTCTGTGCCTATCTGTCTAAAATTCTCCTATTTACATGTATCAACTCCTATCATTACATCACCAATGGGCAAATCCTTGTTCATTTTTTATGTATGCCTTGGCTGCAACTTGTTATGACTAAAAGTAACTCAGACAGCACAGGAGCTTCACCTTCCAAAACAGGCTAAATTTATTAACTGAAGGTGGAATGAAAGCATAATCCAATGTCTATTTATTTTTTCAGTCATTCATCTGATTTGTATTAGGCTTCTGCCATAGAGTATCGAAGAAGAAGCTCAGAAAAGATAGTAATAAGTAAGAAGAAGCCCTGAATTTATAGCCTCTGAAGACAAGCACTGCCCACTTATAAGAAGCTTCTACAGCAGGACTTGTGAAAAAGTATGGAAATATATAGGTCAATAGTAGTCAGACTGATTCAGAATCATCAAAATTCTTATATAGAACTTGTTTGAATGTGTGTGTGTGTGTGTGTGTGTGTGTGTGTGTGTGTGGGTGTCGATCTGATCTGAATAAAAAAATCTTGCATTGAAGCCAGAAAACTACCAACAAGGATTGGTAACTTTTAAAAAGGTATCATGGAAAACACTGTTTACAAATCAGTTCATGACAGATATAGGACTATTGCTTCTTTAATTCAACAGCAAGTAGAAAATATGTGGAATTATTTATTTCATTATTAAGTGATTTGAACATAATTTTTTCTCCAAGGGCATATTATGCATAGATTTAGTTTTCTATTGATCTGATTTTAATTTTAATTTTAATCATGTTCTTTTCTTTAAAAATTGAGAATAAAATGTAAATACATATACTTCATTACAACAATATTTAGATCAGTTCAAATGCTTAACAATTGACAATGTATGTCAACAGTCTAGTTAAAAAATTTATTTGTCCAGGATAATTGTGGCTATAAACTTCATCTAATGAAGTGCACAAATACAGTCTTAATATCTCTCTATCATTCAAGTCTGAGCGATTCTAAATTTTCTTCTGATTAAGTCCATGTTCAATTTATTTACATGCCAAAGAAAAATATTTTAAATTCATTTCATATTTGCAAGTAAACCTAGGCCAGTTAGGTAAAACTATCATAACAAGTGATGTGGAAAATATGTTTGACCAAGTTGAATGTCATTGCTTAAGGGATTTAAACTGAAATATAAACTTGAGAATGTAAATTGTATTTAACCTTGAAAACAGCTTGAATTAAGTTTTTTAAAGTTAAAACAAGAAAAAAAATCTTATTATTTTGAAACCATATACATGCTAAGCCTCAAACTGTCCTTAGGCAATATCCCTTTGAATTCATTAATATCTTCAAATTAAGCTCACCAGGACATGAGAATAAGGGATGTATGGTTTAGGGAAACAGACCACAAGAAATATACAAATGACTTCAATGAGAAAGTATGTCATGCAAGCTTTTCCTGTAGAAGTAAGGTGTTTGCACAAATAGTACTCTTGGAATAGAAGAAGAAGTTGAGAAGAATTAAAGTCAATGTTTAATCATTTTAATACCGACGACATTTACTTACTTAATCACACAAAATTACTATGAAATATTAAAGGTAAATGACTCAGAAGAAGGTCTCCTCCCGACATCCTAATACTGGTGTGCTCAAGAATCTGATTGTTGGCCCTTTCTACCAGCCCTCCCGGGACACGCGCAGTCCAGGGAGGACACACTGTGCCCCAGAAGTTGACATCCAATACCTATCAGGATGAAGCAAAGGGCGATGCAGGAACAGCAAAACTGGAAGAAGAAAAAGAAGGAATAACAAACCATAATTCAGAACATCAGAGACCCTACAATAATCATAAGGAACCAGACCAATCTAATCTCTCCCCATCCTAAAGCTCAGGTAAATTTGTGGAAGAGGGCGGTAAGATTGTAAGAGCCTAAAGATGGGGAGGAGCAACAATATGCAAGATACTCCACACAGGTTAGGGCCGAAGTAATCATAATAGGACTTTTGCATAACCTGCGCAATGACCAACATGTCATTGACCCCCCCAAAGTCTAGCATGGATCCCAGGCTCCAAGATCCTTAGAAGCAAGGGATTAACAGCCACAATAGTCTTCCTATACTAAAGGGGAACACAAAAAAGAGCTCTAGCCAATGCTACTGAGTCCTTACACCTCACCAGAGAGGAGGACCCAGAAGGAAGTTTGACATGCACACTAAAGGATGCTCCAGAATTGGGGGAGGGGAGGCCACTGGGAGAAAGGGAGGAGGGAGAGAAAGGAAGGGGAAAAGGGGAGGGAGCAAGGGGATCCAGGGAGGAGTGGAGGAAGGGATGGGAATGGGGTACCTATGAAGTTTGTATGAGTGGAAAAAATAAATTAAAAAATAAAATAAAGTGAAATGAAAAAAAAAGAATCTGATTGTTGGATTTGCTGTTCAGCTCAAGTTTTCAAACCTGGGTGGGCAACATAGTCTGCTCAATCTTAAAAAAATTTGCATAAAGATCAAAACCTAAAGCCAAGGTTATGGTGTGGATTAAACGAATTGATATATATATATACAACTTGGAACATTTTACATGAAGGAGCTCAATGAACAGACCTGTTATTATACTCTAGTTCTCTGAACTCTGTAATGATATCCCCCAAATAATAACAATAATCTAAAGATTATTACGAATTACTGTTTGTCCAAATTCAATTTCTTTATCCATGTAAAAAAATGTGCTTCTGAATCCCTGTGCCTGTTAGAAAATTACCTTGGTGACAGCCTTTTATTTTTTCAGTCATTTAAATCTCTGGAGATGTTACAAACACAGTTTTACTACTTTAGAATATTGCTTTAACAAATTATGTGTGAAGAAATTTAAAACATGAATATTTATTTCCTAAAATACAACTGAATTTCAAACTAACATGCACAATGCAAGAATATAGCATTTTGTCTTCCTAAATAAAATAACCTAGAGAACATCATTTAGAAGATCTGGTATCATTCCAACTCAAAAAACTTCTAGTCATCATGACTACAGTAGCTACTGAAATTATTTCTCCTTCACTCTCTTCTGAGCTTTGAAATTTGGATTTCCAAATTTTTAAGCATTTGAAAGTAAAATCACTAGCTGCTCATCCAAAGTCTCAAAATCAATGCTTAATGGGTTACTGGAACCAACGCCAAACACATCAACAGATTCAATATAAGATAAATCAGTTCCATAACCAGAAAGTTCTAGGATGCTTTCCTATTTGGGACTTGTATAGCTTCTAAAATTATCAGTTCCATTCAAATCTTCATCTCCTTTGCCATGAACTCAGAGAGAATTTGGAACTACTTTTAGGAAATTCTGCTGGATTTTGTGTTTTTGTGGTCTCTCATTCCAAGAAAATAAAAATGGAATGAAGTGCTTTGCTCTTCTGTTTGATTTTGTAAAACTGGATACACAGAGGAGATAGGACTTTCCAAGCTAATACTGAAATAAGGATTCAAAATTACAGAAATAGATACATACCAAGTATTTTCTAAAGTGACTTTCCTCACTGAATAAAGATGGTTTAATATCTGCTATTAAAGTTTTCTCTCTTAAAAAAGAAAGTACTGGCAATGAAATTGGGAGGATATGCTCGTCCACAACTTAAGCAAGTCTGATGACAGATTCTGATGTAAAAAAAAGCAGAGATCCCACAAATAAATCTCTTTCATTCTACCAACATTGTGTATCTTTTCTGACAGTTTTCTAATGGGACTAGAAATAGACAGCAGAATATCATCCACAGAAAATATTTAATAAATGATAAAAGAGTTGGGAATGTGAAAGATTATTAAAATTCATCATTTAATATAGTTTCATCACTGGCCTAGAATAGTGCTCAGTGATGAATATTTTAACTGTATAAGCTCACTTAATTCTAATTAAAAACCTCATACCATAAGTCCTATCAAGTGGTACTTTGCAAATGGAAAAACAATGAAGTAAAGAGAATAATAAATTTATAGCACCAGGCATTGAAATAGCTTATACAATGTCTAAAATATAATTTCTCATGCATCATTTTCTTATAATTGTTGGCTTTAAAATTCTTCATCATCCCAGTTTGAGTTTAAATACTGGTAATTAGTGATTAATTGCATATATTACATTAGTGATTTTCTACAGGGACCACATGTGACCTCATGAAATCTGAAATCTTATTTAAGCAGAGGACAATGCAAGGCCTACTTATGTTTAGCATTTATTAAACAGAGAGAGGTTTTATTTTTAAGACAAAATATAAGCAGTAGTTTGCAGATTGTTTTCACATTACTCCCCATGTGAAGATTACAGCAGCTGAAAAGTTAGGCCATACCTCCCGATACCTTTCATCGACTATATAAACAAAAAAGCACTTGTTACAATATGTATTCCTTTACTTTTAAGACAGATGAAGCTGTTTTTACTTTATGATAAAATCAGGACTATTGACATTTATTTTTTGTGGAAACATCTAAATATACATATGTACACACATTGGCACACAGACATGCATAAACACACACACACACACACACACATACTTACTTGAATCCTACTGTGCTCCATTTGTTATATTCCACATGGCATGAGATAAACCAACTATTCTCTGTTCATGTAATGTTCTCTTGGTGAGCATCTGTACCTCATATTATAGCCAAGCAATTTCCAGTGTCAAACATATATTGTACACTCTCTAAGAGGAGCATTCATCCTGATACTGTTACTATGACAAGCTTTCATAGGCCGTTGAAATAAAAGTGTTCAGATGGGAAGATTAGCCTGTATAATCCAAGTTATCCAATGTAATTGAAAGGGCTCGCTTATAAAAGGGAAGGAAGATGATTAGAAAGAATATTAGCATGAGATAGAGATGATATAAAGATGGAAGAAGAGGAGAGAGAGAGATACAGAAGGGAAAGAGAAGGTGGTGACACTGGCTATGTAATGTAAAGGGAGCATGACAAAAGGTATATAACATTTAGTAGATGAGAAAAGTAAGGGGACGTTATCTTCCAGAGATATCAAAAAGTATAATGTAACTTTCTTTTAGGTAAATCCATCTTGGATTTCTGGTTTCTCAAATTACAAGGCAATAAATTTGTGGCATTTGACAAGTATGTACTGACTATGTGTTCAACCACAAGAGAAAATCAATACATTTTGAATACACTGACCATACTTTTATAAAGAAAATAGTAAGGGAATGTTAAAATGATTAACCATTTATTTTAGAATAAAATTTTCCTCTTAGTCTCTTAAGCATCTATCTACCTAATACACTGTAACCACCATATAATGAGACCCAGAGACTACACTTCAGGTTTTCCTAATAAAGAAATGAATGAGGAAATTGACATGCTGAGAAGTAAACAGCCCCCCCCACAAGTGTGACCAGGTTTCCACTTCCTTCACTATTTTTGGTCACTTTGTGGATATGCTGCAGGTATGGGATCCCCCTGTTAGCCATGGGTGGGAGACTGATGTCCTCCTGCCAGAGTGTTTGTTATCTTTGAACAGCACATTAAACATCTTGGTTTTACTCAGAATGACCAATGAGTGATTTTTTTCAAATGTTTATTCATCTGCGCACTACAAGATGCTTGCTGTTGCCAGTCTGATGATGCCAGGATCACTTTACTTGTGCCCTCAATCTTTGGCTCCCTCTTCGCTCTCTGCAACCTGAGTCTTTCTTTGTCTTCTGCAACCTTCTTCCTTGCTGTCATTACCATCTCCTTTGACCATGCTTTAAAAAAACTTATGTTTTCATCACAAGGTTAAAGAGTAGAAGTCAAATTCCAACAGTCAGTCCGATAAAAATTCTGTAACAACTAAGCATGTTCCTGCATCATTATTCCAAAATATAAGTTCAAATGCAGTGCTGATCTAGGCTTGTGATTCTTATGGTTGTCTCAAAACTTTTCTTGCCACAGGTTGGAGCGTATTTAAGTGGAACGTCCGTCATGAGACAATGCTAGCTACTAGATGTTCATCAATGGGTTTTATTCGTTTAGGCTTAAATATGTTTTTTATAATTAGAACCTGTAAAAAATGACATTGCAAATAAAATGTCTTTGTGTTAAACTCCCAAGAGTTTTCTCAAGAGGAAATTTATTTAGAGTAAGTTGGGTTTGAAATTTTATTATATCTATTTAGTTTATGAGATAGTCTAAACAGTCCCTATATATAAAGAAAGAATATATTTAAAAATATGGTTTAAAATTGTTTCAAATACTAACTTAATACTTAATACAAAGTATTGTTAGTATTTAGGCTACAAATATATGCACAAATAATTACTGATGGAGTTGAAAAAAGCAAGAAGGTATCTAAAAGTCCCAGTGAAAATGTGCAGATATCAAAATCCAATCAAGGGCCTTGAAGATAGCTCAGAGGGTAAAGATAATTGCTACCAAGTCTGATGGTCTGAGATACTTACTCCCCATAACCTACATGATGAACGGGGAGAATCAACCTCTGCAACCTCTTCTGCATGTGTGCCATGGCATATACATGTGTCCTACCCGCACCTACATCCCACATACACAATAAATAAATAAACAAATAAAATAAATATATAAATAGTATTTCAAGAGCATAATGAGTTTGGAGTCTTTTGTGGAGGCTGCACTACATGTAAAGTTGTCATACTGGAAATAAGTGATAGATGAGATAATCTTGAATCATTCATTTGTTCCAAATATTTTAGACACAAGTAATATATATTGAATAAGACAAATTCTTTTCTGATAATCCTCAATCTATAGCATGACATCCAGAAATTTAACATCTATAATCAACTGAAATTTCTCATTCTTCCTAATCCTATGGAATATGGGGAGGTCCATCATCTAGCACTGCTGGGATTCACTATGGTACCTGTAAGATTATATAACCCCACAGAGTGAACAGCCTGATTGCTGGACAGCAGCTGAAGCACATGGTTGTTGCTCTGTGTTGTGGCCTCTTACCCTCTAGTAATACCAGGTTGGTCTTTGCAGGATGCTGAGAGTGGAGTTTTTCAAAAGGGAGAAGGGAAAACTTCCAGATTAAGTTAGGGCAGAAGCAATCATGATAAGGACTTTGCATGACCTGCGCAATGTCCAACACATTATTGATCCCACAAAGTCTAGCATGGACTAAAGGCACTAGGATTCTTGGAGGCCAGGAACTGACAGTCACAGTAGTGTTCCTAAGCTTAAGGGGAACACAGGAGAGGGTTCTAGGAAATGCCCCTAGGTCCTCGCACCTCATCGGAGAGGAGGACCCAGAGGAGAGTTTGGCATGCACATTAAAGAATGCTCCGGGGATTGGGGAGGGGAGGTACTGGGGGGAGGCACTGGGGGATGGAGAGGGAAGGAGGAGGAGAGGGGGGGAGTAGGGGGTCGGGGGAAGGTGGAGGGAAGGAGGGGGCCGGTGTACCTGTTAAGTTTGTAAGAGCGGAAATAATAAAAAAAAAAAAAAAGAAAAAAATGAGGGTCCCTCCCTACACGAGTCTTTTAACTCTCTGGAATCTAGAGTTATTTTCACTTCTCGTTTTCCTTCAGCTCTCTGCTTCATTGATCCCTAGCTTTTCCCTCCCACCACAGCTTCACAATGGCAGACGCCTCTTTCTGTCCACCTCACCCATCTCAAGTCTTACCTTCCAGAGACGACACTTCCAGGTAAATGCAGGCATAGGACGTACATCATGCATCCTCCCTCTACACATGGGTATTGAGCACTGGAGTTGTGACTGGTTCAAATTGAGACATGCTGTTGATATGGAATGCAGTCCACATCTTGAGGCTCAGAGACTCAGGGAGTGAAGTGCTTGCTATGCAAGAATGACGACCTAAATTCACATCCTCAGCCCACCTGGATCCTGGGGGCTTGCTAGCCAACCAGTCCAACCAAAACATTAAGCTCCAGATTCAGCGAGACCCAGTCTCAAAATAAATAAATAAAATGAAATAAATAAAATACAAAAAGAGCCAACAAGATAATTCAGCAAGAAAATGCACTTGCACAGAAATCTGGAGATCTGAGTTCAATCTCCAGAGCCCACTTGGTAGAAGGAGAGAACTGACTTCTGAAATAATAAAATAATATAGGTACCATGGCACACGTGTACCCATTGTCCCTTCTCATTCCCTCACTACATACATGCATACATACGTAATAGAATATTTAAAAACTGAGGAGGACAACAATGAAGGAAGACATGCAACATCAACCTTTTGACCGTTGGCCTGCGTGCGCAAGCATACACACACACACACACACACACACACACACACACACACTCATACACACACACACTATTCCAGATCTTTAACATTTAATGAAAAATGTTAGCAATTTTAATGTTGCAATAATATGTGATTGATTATATGTTGAATCGCAATATCTGGGTGAATATATTAGGAGAAATAAAATCAATAAGTTAACAGCGAAAAAAATAAATAAATAAAGCTGGCAGAGTGACATTTCTACCATGTCTCCTAATCAAAGCAAGTCACATGTCCAATAGAAAATCTGAAATACTTAAAGAATATGTAGAGTGGTAGCTATATCAAAACACTGTGATTTTCATCCTTGAGAGCTATTATTTTGTAAGTCCTTTCTCTTTTGAGCAAATAGAAAACAACTCTTACATTAAGTACTTGTGTTCACAACTACATGAATGAATCATTTTTAGTTTTTCTTCAGAATGAATACAACTAGTCTTTAATAAAATGTAAAAACACAGAATTCCATCAAATATGAAGCACTTCCATTTAAAATGCAGTGAAGAAAATACTGCAGAATTGAATTATTATGAAACATGAAGTATATTGTACAAATAAGAAGGTAGAAGAGAAGGCGCTGTTGCCCTCCAAGATAGAATTCTTAATAGTAAATATTGGAAACTAAAGCAGAAGGGAGATTTGTTTTAATGTTTTAGTCACCTCAAAGTATCTAATGCAAATTGTAATAAATTGTTATAAATCAGAATACAGAAATTAAAAAGAAATAACATGGCACCAAGACCAAGCAGAGCTGTAACCTTACAGCCTAGTAATTACCTTACTTCATTGTTGGATTCAGAGACATCACATATCTCACTAAGAAAAGGTGATGATCACAGAAATGACTTACACTCAGTATTCACAACTTGTAACTATAATACTATACATAAATCTTATTGCCAACCTTCTGTCACTTAACCTTTTTATATAGGGAATGCTAAATATACACCTATAAGATCATATGCATATATGAAATTATTTACATATGTAGAGAAGAATATATATATAATCATAAATCTGAATGCAAGCTAAATATCACACACCTGAAATACTTGAGATAAGAAATGTTCCTTATTTGAAACACTTCAGTTCTGGTAATTTTGTAAATGCATAATGAGATGTCTTCAGCCTAGATTTATCATACATCTTATAAAGGTAATTTTGTATGCTCCCTTTAATAATTTTTCATAGGAAGATAAATTAACTAAAATGAATCATAAAATGCCACATATGGTATTAGATTTGTGCTTTGGAAGTTTTGAATTTGGTGAAATTTCAAAGTTTGAGATTTTTAAGTTAAATATATTCAACCTGAGGTGACATATTATAGATGTGAGTAGGAAAAGAAACAGGAAGTGGCTATATTAAATTTAGCTATGAGCACTTGGATATAGAGTAGACTAATTTAATGCATGGGTCATATCTATATGCCCTATTTATTTGAACTTTTATAGCCAAATATGATTTAATGTTGAACTGAGAAATGAAAAATATCATTATATATTTCTTATAAATTCATTTCAGTAAGTATAGGGAAAATATTAAATTAAGAATTTCTTGTAGTTTCTCTACCAAGCAGTTACATGTGCTGAATTCCTTAGGCTTTTCTAGGCTATCACATCAGTGATCTGATTCCCCTCAATAATACCAGCAAAAACAACAACCACATTAATGCCTATAGTTCACAGTGAGATTGTGCTGTGTACCAGTTTATATATCATTGTAGTGCAGCAGAGAAGAACCCCCTATGTCTCCCATATTTTGCCCTCTGTAAATTTGTCTAAAAAGCAAGCATTCTAAAGCCAAATTTGCATATCAAGTAAAATTGCAGGTTTGCAGGCTAATAAAATATTTGCATGACAAGAAGTTTATATTTAATGTTATCATATCAATTAAATTTTCTTTGCAAATTGCAATATATGACATTTACTCCAATGGTTTTTTTAAAAGATACCTTATGGCCTCTCACTGCTAAAAGTAGCTATAAGCAATTCACAGGTCTTTGGAAGTTTAACTATTACATAAAAACATAAAGGGGCACTGGGAGAAAGGGGGGGTGAAAGAAAGGGGGGGAAGGCGCAAGGTGGACTGGGGAGGTGTGGAGAGAGAGAGGGGACCAGGGTACCTATTAAGCTTGCATGATTGGGAAAAAAATAAATAAATATAATAAAAAAATTAATCCAGAATTTGGAGTTCTGATAACTTAGAGTGGATTTTTACCCATTCACTCATTCAACCACTTCTTATTACCTTATTAACTTAACAATTTCTCAAGTGATCACCATGTGTAGTCACAATATTAATCACTTTAAAGATGCATTTTGACAAAAATCATAGAAAACAGCAAATACCTAAAGCTCATTTTCACTCTAGATCACAGATATAATTCCTTCAATCACTAAGATAAATTAATTTCCATTAAATACAGAGCTTATTTCTCTCCAAAGTTTAATTTTTTAACCTTTTAAATTTGTGTAATAAAGTCAAGATGAGTCATTACTTATGAGATTGGATTGATCCATGTGTTTTAAAATCATTGTTACTCTGCTAGAGTTATGACTAATTAAGATTTTCATCCAGGAAGAAAATCATGATGGAAATTGTAGCTTCCCTTTAAAATTAGAAAATTTAGTAATAGATTACCTTTATAAACAAGAACTAAGGCAGTTGATAACATTTCTACAGGAAAGAACATATAAATGAAATATGCTAATATATATCAATAATATCAAAGGTTTAGTAGTTAACATACAAATTATCTCCTAGGGAAACAAATTGCACATTTTATTTTTCAGAAAATAAGCTTCAATTAATAAATATATGATTGTGAAACATTTATTATCAATTATAAACCATGTGAAATTTGTGATTAATGTTTATAATTAAATAAAATAGGACTTTTAAATTCATATTTCTTTTTTAAACAAGATTCCCAATATGGGGACACTGTGCAGTGTCAATTACAACATAATTAACAGAACAATTTCTAGTGAAGAATTGCTGCACATTAAGATTTCAGTATGTCTGCTATGCTCCATACTTGCTTTGTATATTGAGGAAAATTATTTCATTAAAAGAGTCTACTCTTTTAGAATGCATTTCTTTAAGATAAACAATCTGGCATACGTTTAATTTTTTTTCTTATCAAGTTCCAATACTAAATTTTCAAGTTTAAAATCAGTTCTGAAGGTACAAATGCCACTATACATCTGTTCTATAGAAAGCATTAAAATTATAGGATTTAAATAAATTAGCTCTTGTCCATGGATTTGAAAATTTCAAAAATTCAGTAAGAAGCTCATTAGAATTCTAACTTCTGCTCTCAAGTCTTCCTCCTTACTCTTATCTGAAGTAAATCTAGATGTTTAGCTGTGAGCATGATAAAACTAGAAAAAAGATTAGTTCCATGAATTCTAATAACCAATACCTTGAGTTTCCAAAAAAAAAAAGAATAGAGGGTGGGCAACTGAGTTTACAATCCCATTAATAGTGAGAGTGAGGCAAACAAAATTAAGTTCCTGGATTTTGCTAGCCAGCAAGTCTAACCTATCTCCAAATATCCAACTACAAAATTTTCTGCATATTTAACAATCTGTAGTTGCTTTTAAACCTTCACAGAGACCCATCATGCTAACAGAAATGTCGACATCCATTTAAGTGTGAGGAAGTACTCTTGAAGAAATATAGCTTGCAATGACATACAGTTAGTAATCATGACTTCAGAGCCAAGCCTGAACTTCTGGCAATCACCTCAGTTCATGGTTTTTGGTTCAGTAGGTAGGCTTTTTACTAACTATGATTTAAGTGTTCCTGAAACTGCTATGCAGATCATGAAGAAAGTCATATTCAAATAATGCAATTATGCAATGGTCACCTATAGATTTGAGGCAGTGAATCTCATGGAAGTTTCTTCTACCTCTACTTTTTTTTCCTTCTTGATACTCTGATGCACAATACCTCTCTTCAAGCTTGTTGTTTGATTTTTATTGTAATTTTCAACAAGATTATTAAAACTAGGTTTCCATGAGGTTTCATCATTCCTCTTTAGTGTTATTATACCTTTCCTACTCCACCTGAACTTTCCCCTCCCTGAAGTCCTTTGCCTAACTTTCCCCTTTCCACATTTATATAACTTGTGTTCTTTTGCTGCTCCCCACTAAGATCCTTCTGTACTTCCGTAATGTCCCCCTTATAGTTTCCTGGAATTTATATTTACTATTACTGAAGACTAGAAAGAGAACATAAGAGGTTTGTCTCCATGTTTCTGAGTTTCATTATTCAGTATCATTTTTCCCATTCAATTCATATGCAATCACTTGGGATTATGATCAGAAGTGATATGGCTGAATCATATGGCAATTCTGTTTTTAGTTTCTTGAAAAAAATCCACATTGCTTTCTATAGTGTCTATACTAGTTTTTTTTTAACATTTTTATTATTATTTCTGCTCATATAAACTTAATAGGCATACCGGTTCCCTCCCTCCCTCCCTCCTCCTCCCCCAGACCCCCTGCTCCCCCTCCCCTGACCCCTCCCTCCCCCCCAATCCCCAGAGAATTCTTTTTTTTATGGTAAATATTTTACCTTTATTCCTATTTTATACATCTACATACAGCAGTTACATAAATTTTTTCAGGCAAACAGAAGTTTGTTTCCTCTGATAACCATAAGCCATCTCCATTGTCTGCATTTCCGTGTCCCTCTTCCTCTGGGACAGTCAGTGCTGGAGACTTGGCTGCTTTGTTCTAGGTGGATGACTTCTGAGATGCTGTGTGACCCCCCTGGACCACTGGCTTTCCAAAGTCAATGAGACTGTGTGAATCTCTGTGAGGTGACCCTAGAGATGGACAGTTAATTCCCAGCATGAGTATCAGGAAGGCAGCTCAGAAGGGAAGGTCTTCATAGACGATGAACCAGAGGGTCTAACAGGTCAAGCAGATCCACAGAGGCAAGTGCTCAGACATAAGCTCATAAGATGTTAGTTCTCTCCCAGATCATCTTCTTCACTTTCACATGAGGTCCATGAACAGGTGAGGATGGATTTCTCTAAGGGCTTCAATAAATGTTTGTTCAGTGGTTGAGTTCCAGGAGCGGCTAAAGCTCAACAGCTTCCGCATCTTCTCTTGATTGGTGGTCTCAGTCCGCACTTTCTCATACTCTTCTTCACTCAGAGAATTCTTTAATATGCATGCCAGACTCTCCTCGGCCCTCCTCTCCAATGACGTACAAGGACCCAATGGCATTTTTCTGAACCCTTTTCTGTGTTCCCTTTAAGCATAGGAACACTACTGTGGCTGTCAATCCCTTGCCTCCAAGGATCTTGGTGCCTTTAGCAAATGCTAGACTTTATGGAGTCAATAGTGTGTTAGACATTGCGCAGGGCATGTAAAGTCCAATTATGATTGCTTCGGCCCTAACTTGTGTGGAGTATCTTGCATACCATTGCCCCTCCCATCCTTGTGCTCTTATAATCTTACCGCCCCCTCTTTCGCGAATTTCCCTGAGCTTCAGGATGGGGAGAGATTAGTCTAGCCTAGTTCTAGGTGGTTGATATAGAGTCTCTGAAGTTCTGGATTATGGTTTGTTGATTTTCTTTTGCAGTTTTGCTGCTCCTGCAATGCCCTTCACTCCATCCTGATGGGCACTGTATGTCACCCCCTGGTCAGAGACAAAAAGCTGTTAAATTAGAGTCTTGTTATAAGAGTATATTCAAAGGTAGATGTAATAAAAGTAGGAATCCACAATGAGGGAGGGGTCATTCACACATTTGCAAAATGGTTACTTTTTATGTGACAAACTATATGCCCTCCCCTTCTATTGAGATCATACCCTCTCAATTGTAAATGATCAGGAAGGAAAGTCTGTGAACTTAACCAGATGTCTCATTACTTACGTGCAGTCCTTGATGGAGGGCCACACCAGAAACAAGGAGAGAGGAGACCATGTTACAGCAGAGAAAATATGTGTCTATACTAGTTTATACTCCCTTCAACAGCAAATAAATGCTCCCTTTTCTCTAAATACTCACCAGCATTTAATGATTTTGCTTTCTCACTATTAGAATTTTTGACAGAACTAAGATAAAGTTTCAAAGAAGTTCTAATTTGTTTTTGGAACCTATAAATTATTTTTTATTTGTGAAGATTACATGCAAATCAAGATACAAACAGGGAAAACATTTTACAAAGCATGACCATTTCAATATCTACTGTGACATCTCTTTTTCTTTCAATCAGCAAGGACTGTATACATAGTATATCAAGTTAGCTCAGCAATAATATGAAAAAATATTCTTTCTGCTTTTGCACATTATTATTTTCAGGGTTTTATTCAGTAATATATATTTGTGTCCCCTTATTTACACATGTTTGAAATCACTAAGAAAATACTCTCCTTTTTTGTCCAGATTCAACTAGGTTACACCCACCTTAAGACTGGAAAGATGAAACTCTGATATTAAAATGCCAAGCAATCAACTGCACACAAATTCCATAATCCAAGATCCTACATATGTTCTTATAGAGAAAAAGATTCTAAGTATCTTACTTTACCACATTGTCCATTTGTCTAAAAACAACAGCAAAAACAAAGAAAAATAAAACAACACAACAACATAAAAAAATAACAATCTTGATAAAAAATTTTCTAAGCTTTTTTCTATGGCCAGTCCTTCTGTGTATCCCTTAGTTTCAGGAATATCATTTACAGATAAAAATAATCTGAACAGGATTATAGAACTAATAAAAGCTATGCAAAAACAAAAAGAAAATCCAGACTCATTCCAAAGACAATCTACACTGTGACAATAGGCCTCAGTACTTAGTCTGGAAGTTCCCCTCTCTGAAGTCATTGTGACTTTGTAGACGTGTTTTCATCAAGGTATAAATATAAATGTATATTCCAACTGTTCCTAGACATTCCTATCCTCTTTATCTCTTTTGTCACTGGGGAAAACAAACATCTGATGTGAGGACTTTTATTTAGATTTCAGTTAAACCAATGTCAAGCTTGAGTGCGCAAACTCGGGATAAAGGTGCAAATGCATAATATACGCAATCATCAGGCTCAGCAAAAATAAAATATGACAGATCAGTATAAAACAAGAACTTAGCTTTGTAGTTTAACTATACAGCTAGAAGCACATTGATTCTTCACACAAATGCCTAACCAATTTAGTCTAAATTGGTTTCTGTTTTTCAAACTGAAATTATTTTTATTAAGAAATGTGATATCTACATATGTCATATAATTATTTTATTAAACAATGGAAATAAATTGCAAATAAGAGATGAAATGAATGAGTGCTAAGGTTTTACAGGGTAGCCATTAGGAAAGTCATGTTTTAAAACACACATGATTTGTCTGAAAGACCATAAATGATGTAGCTTTTGGGCCTATAATTCCTCTTTCTATCTAAAGAATTTATTTGAGAAGTCACAATGATTTAATAACAGTAAAGTAACTATGATTCCACTATTTATCCACCATACATGTGGAATTTAAAGATTTATTGATTATATAAGCTTTATAGCTTTTGCCTCAAAACTAAAATTTCACTCATTCTTTAAACCATCTGGGGAATCTATTTAGCTATTGTACAATAAAATTTATCCTCATTATTATTAATTTATCTATAATTTAAACAAGCATGAGAAAAAATTTTGTGGTAAAAATTATTAATTTGTCAAATCATTAACTATTAATATAACTGTGTACTGTGTTCTCTTCCCTTTATGGGTTCTGCTTCTGATGTCTGCTTAGATTGTAAAGACCCATTAGAGATAATTTAGTACAGAATATTTATTTTAAAAGTTCAAAGCCCAAATTCATTGTCCAGAACAACTGGAAAGAAAATGTGTACGATACAAGGTTCAAGGGCAGTAAAAGACTTTCATAACATAGAATATACATCTATGAAAATGATTTTTCTTAGGTATGTTTCTTATTGTGTTGGCCATTTCTCCATTTTATTCCAATTATTCACATTTACATGATATGTAAAATAATCATCAACTATATATGTTTTATGAGAGAGGTTTTATTTGCAAACAATATCATGTTTGACTTTTTCCATACCTTTGAGCATTTCACAGAAAGGGTTGTTTTAATTAAATGAATAAGAATGGTCCTTGCCTTTGATATGCTATTATTCCAATTAACTGAATAGAATTAAGCATATCTACATTAAAACTTAAAAAAAAATCCCTGAAAATATATTTCTGGAATTAGTTCAAGATAACAAGGAATGGGTTATCATATCACTGCACGACACTCTGGAAAAAGAGATGTCCCCCTACAAAAATAAAAAAACAAGTTCACTATTTGCAGAAGTGAAAGCTGAGCTCCGCCTTATGCACTGAGCTGTCTGTGAACAGACTGAAGGGGATTCTGGGAAGGGTGCCAGAGAGAGCCTCAGTCTTTTGGGAAGGTGGTGACTGATCCAATTAAGCAGAAGCAAAGGGTCATTTTGAGATTAAAAAAATAGGAATATGAGAGTAGGCTATTTTTCATCAAGGAATGTTTAGTGAGTGACTAAGAGATTTCTTTCCAATATGGGAGCAGCCAAGATTTTATCTATAATGCATAAGTAGAGAGGTATTTCAGAAGCCTTAATTTATCTATATTGTACAGGAATAATTAAAAATCACCAAATCAAAGATGGGAAAGAAGATAATGACTAAAAGTTTACAACAATAACATAAATAACTAATAAGATTTTACTGTAGAGATACTTAAGTCAAAAAAATGCAAGGGCTATTGTCAAAATTTTAAAGCAATTACAAGATGGATGGATATGGGTTTGAGAGGATAGATGGAATGAAAGGATACTTCTTTGCTTCAAGTCTTTATAAATCAACGCTTTACAAAGTGAGAATTTGGAAACACTAATATAAAAGGAAGTTGGGTGAGTTTCAGAAAAGAAACTGCTCTTTCTGACACACTGAGTTAAAGTTGATGGCAGACCAATCACACAAAAAGATTAGGGAACCAATTGGAATACTGGATCCTTGACAGTAGTTAAGATGAGATACTTAGTGGAAATTATTGGCTGTGATGAAGTTTCCAGACCTAAGAATGGGTAAGGTATGCCAAGAACATAGCTTCCATAATCATGAGAAGCCTAGAAGTAACATCAACTCTGAGAAACAGGAAAATGAAGGAGGACAATGAGGGAGAAGAATAAATAGGGCAATCTCATAAGGGCAAGAAGCGTTGGATTAAAGAAACCAGAAGATGAAAGAGTGTCTGAGCACAAGATTTGGAGTTCATACAGTTCAGTTTTACCCCTCAAACAAGCAGATTTAGAACACTGAATTGTATGTTGTACTCAGGAAGTCAGGAGGTCTGGAGAAGGCACATCACCTCAATAGTCACTGGAGGGATTGTTGAAAAAGAACAAAAGATTCCCTCACACTCAGCTAGAAGGTCTATGGGAGAAAAGAAGAAACTTAAAAGCACTAATTTTTGGAGGAAATGCTTAAGAAAGGAAAACCAAGATGCTATTTATAGGAATTTGGAGAAAGTGAAGGATGTAGTAAATATTCTGAGTACGTTTGTTCCTAAAAATGCATAATTACAAGTTTCAATGTTTTAGTGAACACTTCTCAAAATCTTGCATATACTAACAAATACATTCCAGTGAAAGCCCTGAGTTTGCATTGCTCACATAAACTACTTTGAATTTCTCCAAAATCTCAGAAACACTTAGTCTTTAGAAAACATTTTTATAATTTAGCTAACATTACTCACTCTTATTGTTTAATGAAGAGCAATGAGTCTTCATGGTTACACTGAAACATAGATACAAGGAGAAATAATTCACTTCTAAGTTATAAGAAGTTGCCATAAAGATGTTTAAAAGATTTTTAAAAAGTGGCCCCAGAGTTTTCAGGAAAAGAAGAGGGAAAGAGATAATGGGAACCAAGCCAGTAGTGCCATTGACTATTTTCAATATAAACTTGGTATGTAGCAGCAAAAGATCGATTATTGTAAGGAACTGGAGAGCTTGTCACAATGTCTGTCACACATAAGTAATGAATTTAGTTACATATTAAATAAAATATTTTCCAGAAATGAGTTCATAGTTCAGTTGCCAAAAACTCAGAATGTATTTTTCAAGGGACTTTTTTCATAAGATTATGCAGAATATAATGACTGGATCTCAAGAAAAACCTTAAGATCCAAATTATTCCTCACTTTATCAGAAAGAAGATACATTTTTAATGTTAATGTTTCAGTGTAACCTCACTAAAAGCTCTCAAGAATCATTGAAGGTGGGGATATTAGTATCTTCCATTAACATTGTATCAGTTGAGGCTTTAAAGATCAAGTAACTCCATATTCTATGAGGAGACCCTTGAGCAAGCTATTTGACTTCCAGTGACTCAACTGGCACTCTACTGAAAGTGCCCATATTAAAAATCCCAATTTTGCTGTATTTTATGTATATCCTATCCTGTTATAAACTGCACATTTATATCAAATGGCAAGAGAAAAAATGTTCTTAATGCTGCCCAAAAAGATACATTTATTTTTCAATGCATTATTGACTATTTTTACATCTAAAAATGATTTCTTCTGAATGGCATGACCATATTAAACTGAGTTCTAGACTTGAATTTCTAAGAAATTATGCGAAATGCTCACCTTCACTTTATGATGTCCTGATAATGTCACAAAATTGGACTAAATGAAACAGTTGTGTTGGCTCAGTTCATATATGCAGATAGATTTGTGAAGAATACAAAAAAGTAAGGTGTTTAAACCTCCTTGGTTCTTTTGTAGAATGTCATTTGAAGAAAACACTTAGGTGACTTCTGAGATTATTTGTCAGAAGTGCTGAAAGCTAAGGTCTTTGGAATCATGGAATTCCATGTTCAGAATTCACTTTTTATCCCCATAATCTCTTTATTATTTTCTTATAATACATAGGGACAGCAAAGTTGAAAGTCAACATAATAATGATAGAAAAGAAATGATTTTCAATTTATCTGAAAGTGTTTGTCACAAACATGAAAATGAAAGAGATGAAGGGGGCAAGAAATGAAGGTGAGGTGGTCAGAAGAAAGCGAGAGGGGAAGAGTAATTATTATTTAGTCCTTCTATAGGTTGCCTATTTACATAAGTCAAATCACAATTCTACAGATAAGCAAACTGAATACTTGACTAAATAAGGGGCTCAAAGTCAGAAAGATAAAAACATCAAGTAAATTTAAATGCCAAAAGTTTTTTCTCCTTATTTGTGGCCACCACCACAGACAGATACCATTGATTTTATAAAATCATAGTTGTTCTTACTATAAGTTCCTATCTTATCAAAAGAACATGTGTTGCTATATGCTAATCACTGAGCTTCTAGAAGCTAACTAAATCCTGTGTGACTAAATAGTTTTGATCAATTTTCAAGAAATCAGCTGTGACATTTCTGAGAGGACTTCACTTACACCTAAAATGCAGTAATTTTTTTCCTTATTCTCCACTGGGTGCTGGTATTGTGCAAATTCAATGCTTGTTACACTATATTTATGATCCTAAGAGGGCAAACCTGAGCAAAAAGAGCAATATAAAAAGATTTCTTCTCAGAAAATTAAAAAGTATTTGAATCTTACCCACATTGAGGTACTAAATTAACTGTGGAATGAAGCAAAATCTATTAGTATTGATGTGGAACAGCAAATGCACTAATGTTAAAGTCTAAATCACCACTGTTCAAATTCACTGTATAGAAGAAATGAGTCATCCATGGATCTCTCTTTTCACAATATATATCCTGTAAGAGTTCTAAGTGGCTGCCCTTCTCCAACCCAGTGTCCCACCCACCATGCTGTACCTCAATTCCTCTGCTGATCACTCAGAACTCTCCCCTGAAGAATTTCATCCTCACTTCCCATTCATCAAACAACCTTTGACACTGTCTTTGCTGCAGCTTGCCTCTTTTCATGCTTCCAAGAATTCCTCCCCCAGCCACTAACTTGGTTTCACACTATAGTCTATATTTCGAGTTCCTACAGCTTTCTGAAAGACTTAATATCAAAAAATGAAAAATATATATTCTCTGGTTAACCTCTACTCCTTCCCTGTGTAAACTCTGACAACAATCTTCAATTGTCCACACCCATGCCCATACTCAGCTTCACTTGAAGTTTGACCTTATGGCTCCAACTCTGACATCTGCCATTCCACTCTTTTTAATCTTTGCTTTACTTTTTCCTTTTCCCACTAGGAACTTAAAATCTATCATTTCAAAGTCTTCCCACTTTATTTGGTCCACTATCCATTGTTTTTAAGTTTAGAAAACTAAGATTGACACAGCTGTCCTTATTCAAACCTGAAAAATTGTTATTTTAAAATTTTTTTGAATATATTTAAATTAAAAATTAAGCTAAAAAATAATTGTTATATGGTTTTAAAATAGAATTTTTCTTGTAAAATTCAATGACCAAGGCAGAAGAGAAAAAAGCTAACTGGTATTGTGGATAGCAGAGTTCTAAACTTTTCAGAAGTACAGTTTTAATTGATGCATCTACTGAAATGATGAAAGTGATGATTTCAGCCAAGCCAGGAGATACACACCCATCATTCCAAAACATAGAAAGTGGAGGTAGAAGGAGATCAAAGCAGAATAAAGTACATAAAATTCATGTAAATTAAGAAATTATATGAGAAGGCACAGTTCATATATTGTTGTAAAAAAAACTTTTGTTACATAGAAATAATTGAAAATAACCAAATTAAAAATGTTTCTAGCTGCAGAAAATTATTTTCTACTATAAAACTTTAAGATAATAACAATTTTATTCAATCTTACATAAGTCTCCATAGTACTTTTCATTAGATATGCAATATATCAGTCTACCTAGACAAAAAAATACTAATCTTGGTTGCTAAGATATCATAACTGCCATGTGTCTGTATGGAGTTAAATAAGTAGTTTATACATTATAGAAAACTCTACATTTGAATATAATTGACTTTGATTACTGTAATCAAAATGTAGGAGAAATATAATATGAACTAAATCAATTCTCTAACAGCAATGGTATTTTGGGTCTTGAGAAGATAATAAATAATTAAATTATAATCATTGAAAGTCTCACTAAGCAGAGGAGAATATTTTGTAATGTTCCAACAAGAAAAATATTTATCATAAAGAAAACCACAGTAAGCAAAACATATCTGAGTGGATCTTAAGAACACAGAATATTATCTTTTATGAAGTCAGTTATCCTCTTAGAATTCAATTGTATATTTACTTTTTAATATAGTTTTATTTTAAATGCTATCTTTGTTTAATTCCATTGACTACTTGATAGTTTTCCATATTTAACTTAGCCTTTCATAATTTCCTATTCTACTTTAACATGCAAACTTGTATCAGTCATTTAAAGAATCAATTATTTGATAAATATCTGATTTATAAATAAATGCCCAAACTGGTATTATAGAAATCCACTATAAGAAAAATAAAATGAACAATCCATAATGCAGAATCATTTACTTCTGAGGCTGTGGAGATGGTCTGTAGTTAAATCATTTACTGTACAAGCTTGAGGACTGAAGTTCAGATCCCCAGATCTGTGTAAATATGAGATGGTTACCACAGTGTGCATGTAGTTCCAGCCTCAGAAGACAGAGACTGGAAATCCCCAAAGCAAATTAGTTATGATGACTAGTCCTAATAGTGAGATCTAGCTTTAATTAGAACCCCTGCCTCAAAAAGATTAGATGATAGTATGTTCAATAATGATTCCCAATGTCAGCCTCAGATTTTATGCACATCCATACACATATATACACACATGCATACACACACACACACACACACACACAACAAACACAGGCACATGCACTATAACTAACTATACATATGAGAACATGCATGCACCCACACATATACACATGACAATGGGAAAATTATTTGTTTTTCTTTTCCAAATTGCAAAATATCATTGATCTAAGAAATCAGAGAATTTTTTGTATTAAAATATATGAAATAACCATCTTTAAAGCACACATGTTGACCAAGATAATTGTGATTTAAATCATTTCAAAGACTGCTTCACAGGAATATCTTTAATCCTTTATTTAATGTTTTGAATATTAATAATCATTGAACTTTTAACTCATCCAGCTTTAATATGTTTATGAATATAAAACATTTAAATAATGACAAGCATATTAGGAAATCAAAATTAATAAAATCTCTGTGTAATTCTTATATACTGCTTGGGTTTTAGCAGAATATTTTCTTATGCAGACATACGCGTCTTCCTATACGCTCTCACACAGCCTCCCTGAATAGTAAAGAGCTTGCATTATCATCTATCTTCCTAAGGGAGGAATATTCCTTGTAGAGGTCATGTTTGAGAAGCATCAGACATGAATTTTGAACACTTTGACTCCTCTTCCCTTTTCTAAGATAATTGCCTATCCAAGCTGCTGAAGGAGCAATTTTAGGAATATAATCTGGCAATTGGTCTTTAGAGATGTTACTAAGAGCAAATAAAAACAGCAAACTCAATAAGAAAGCAAGAGCAGGTGTTCTTTCAATTAGAAAGAAAAGAGAAATTTCCGATAACAAGACGATGATGAAAACTGGTGTAAGATACAACATTGGAAGCACAATTCAAAGGCTGACTTTCTTCCCACATGCTCATCTGCATGTGTCTTAATTAAGTGAATGTGTTAGCTTGCATCTTTTAGCATTTAATCTCAAAACAACAACTGCTTTTCATCTCTAAGTAATGACAATGTAGATTGCTGAATATGTAAAACAGTATAAGAAATTACTTTGTAAATCTCTTAGTTAACTGAAGTGGATGGTAGAATCTTGTGATTTTATATCACAAATGAAAGTTACAACAAACATCAACTATTAATACATCTTGACTTTGTGAAAATGGTTCTGTGTAGATTGGCTACATTTTGCTTTATAAGAGCATATACTGATTTGATGCCCCTAAGAAGAAGCTTATTCAAAGCTTCGGTGAAATCCCGTAGTAAAAGTGGAACACAAAACCAACTATTCTTTTTCATCATTGTTCAATTGCTTCAAGAGAATTCCAGATTTCAGATGTCTATGTAGAATACATGTAAACTTAGATGTCCTTCTGGTAACATATACAGGTGTTTAAGGTTACGCTTAAGTAACTTCATGGTCAGCTCAGATGATCAATGACCAGTGCATGTGAGACAGTTGTGAAGGTTAGCAGGGGTCTGGTTTTTTTTAATTTTTTTTATTATTTATTATTTATTCAATTGTACATGAGTGCGCGTGTGTGTATATATATGTGTGTGTGTGTAGAACCACGGACGAATTCGGGAACTCCCATGGACCGCCTCCACCTCATACTTGTTTGCTCTAACCCTGACCCTAACCCTAACCCTAACCCTAATCCTAACCCAGGATTCACAGGTTCCGCCCTACCAGGACCAGAAGAGCAGGCCGCCCCTGTTTCCTCCCGGCATACGTGGGGTCTAGGATCCAAACACCTGCAAGGCAGAGGCTTAACCCCTGAGCCACCTCTCCAGCCCCCTTTTTTTCTTTTTGAACAGCAATATCATAAATGTGATCTGATCCAAAAGGAAAAATATTAACTCAAAGCTAAGTTTAGCTGAAAAAAGCACTCTCACAATCTAACTCATCTAAATTCTGATCAATTTATGGAGAAACCCCTATCTTCCATGAAAAGGCTGTATGCTTTATTTTGTTCACCTACTGGGTTCAACCAAGGCTATTTGTGTGATTATGGACTTTAAAATATGTCTTGGAATCTACTGGATTCCCTGATAGATTTTACAAAAGCAAATTTATCAATAAAAAGGAAATAACACCAAGTATGGAACTCATACTACATGCCAAACTTTAAAGCATAAAGTGAACAATTAATCACATTGGTCAAAGAGTAACAAGGTAACTTTTTTAAATGTTATATGCACCTACATTAATAATAAACTAATCTTAAAACAACTCATCTTCTGGAATGAAAAAATCTTAAGGAGTCTGTATGCAAATTGATACAGTGATGAGAAAATGCTAACTGTAATTCAAAAATAAAAATGTCAGTTTCTTAATGTTATTTTCCTTCCTTCTGTTTCAATATTGATAGACCATGACTGTGGGTGGTCTGAGACTTTCTTCATCACCAGAGTGTTCCTAATCCCTACTGGTTGTTCAGAAAGAATGGTAAGATGTAATGAACCTTTAGAGGACACCTTATGTGTGGCCGCACCTTATGGGCTGCCTATTTACCCTGATATTAGCAGTAATTTTCCAGACCACTAAATGCAATCTGTGAAATCATGATTTAAGGCAAAGGTATTTCCCATCTTAAAGAAATTTAACTTTTATATTATTTTGCTTGATTCCCCAAAATTTAAGGGACAGTAAGAAGAACAATTATCTTATACCAACTCTGTATAAATATACTGCATTTCCAAAAAATTATCAAAAGAACTACTCTCATCAACTCATTATTAAAGAAAACATAAGATATCTGGTTACTTGACATTCTTTTAATTATCCCTCATTAATGTCAAGCCTTGTAAAATATTTCACAAGGATAAAATATGCTTATAGTAATTACAACTCTAGGAAAAGCCGAACTATAAACAGGCAGAGGGGCATAACTGAGTAAGAAAAAAATATCACCTCTTCTTGTTTCATAATCAACTATAATAAAGGTGAGGAAACATTTTTTTTTACCTCAGTTCCACCAAACCATGGGCTCAGAACAAGGCAGAGATTAAAGAGGAAAGAATTCTATGATCAAACTATGACCATGATATGCTGTGGAAGAACTGACAGTTTGCTTCTCAAGCATCATGCCTTGCTTATGTGTTTATATCTTTTATAAAACAAATAGAATCAAAAAATTATGAAGCATTGCTGACAATATTATCCCCAGAAAATGGGAACAAAATCTGAATCAACTAAAGCATTCTTTTCGTAAATACCAATGGTGGTTTTTATTTGAATCACTTATTGATGACAAACTATACTAACCAGGTCAGTCCCATCCCAGGTAGTTGTTCCAGTTATGACTTACAAACCTGAGGAAGAAACATTGGTACTAATGCCTTCTCTATTTTACCAATCCTTAAGAAGTTCACTTGTCCACTGAGAATATTGAAATCTTGAATAAAACTAGTTTGCCTGCTTATAAAAATAAATGGATAAAATTCTCCTGCCTATTATTGTTAAGGTAAGTGGCAGCTATGACGTATAGGAACAAGATTTAGTATGGTAGAAAGGATTACATAACAAAATAAAAGCTGTATATAAATCTGTAAAGATACTTGCAATGAATTCTTTGCAGCAAGGTATGGTACACACCTGCAGTTCCAAGACTTGATAGATAAAAACATTTTGAGAATCATTTTTCAAGGTCATCATTGACTACAAAGCAAGTTCAAGACCATCCTGTCCTCAAAACTTAAAAATAAGTAAGTAATAATAAAATATATTCCACATACAGTGTAGTCCATAATGTAGTTTGTTATATAACACACATATATTTTTTAATAAAATTTTGATTTTTCTACTCTGCTAGGCTTTTCTTTCTCTGTGGGTTGAGACAAAGCTTATTTTTAGCATGTAACTTTTCTAAAAAGTTCTTTGAAAGAATTTAAATTTCTCAAAGTACCAGTATTTCTGAAAAAAAAACCACATGTAAATTGAATAGCTATTTTAGAGCAGTGTAGGTAAACAGTATGTGCCCTATTAGAAATAAATAAAATACACAAAATCTGAGACTAGTTGAGCACAAAAGTAGTTAAACTTGGTGAGATGTGAAATTAGATTTTAATGCATGCAAAACACATTCCAATGCATATTTTTAGGTGGAGGCTGATTGACTTTTCTCAGGGTTTAAAATTAAAGGCTGCCTTTAGGCAGCTAAGAACCTTTGGAGAGCATTTCCTATTACTAAACTCAAGTACTTACATTTAGTTCTGCTATAGAGCTATGCAAGGACCAAGCATCAACTTTCATCCCAGGAAAGATTTTTAATGTGGCCACTGTCACTTCAGTCCCTGACAGCAGGTGCATAAGATTTCCTCATCAGAGTGAACACTCCATAATACATAGCAGAATATTCTCATCTGTTTCTAATATCCTATTCATGTTTTACTTGTTCTCATTAGTCCTTGTAAATATATTGTCCATTGCAATAATAATGAAATAATAACTGATACTTGAGTGCAAAAGGATATGCCAAGTATTTATAACTATTTAATAACTATATCATGCTAGTTCAACAGTCTATATGTAACAGAAACACGAATTAATACCATTTTACTATTTGAGAGGAACTGGCATTCAGAAGTGTTAATTATCTCACCGTAGTCACACAACTTACAAGTAGACTTGGACATGAATCCATGTCTCTGTATCTCTACAACCGAGTATAGACGGGTGTTTGCTGCATCTGACTACTCATATATTGTTATATTGCATTACTTTTCTTCTACAGTCATCAGGCTGAAACAGATTTTACTCAAAGCTCTCCATTCTTAAGAAAGAAAAGACCTCATACAAAGAAATTAAATCTCTTTAGCAACTATATGTTGAAGATTTCAGTACAGAATATTTGCCTAAGTAGATAGAATATATATATGTATGTATGTATGTATGTATAATTTATTAGTAATTAGTTAGATTCACTTCTTTTCAGTGTTTAAGACTCTATGAATTAAATTTGGGTATCATTTGTGTGAGTTATAGTGATGATGTTGTTTTCTTCAACTTTCCCTTGTATACCATTTGGGGCAGTTTTACTTTGATGTATTTTATATAGACATGCATATCATTGGCTAAGTTTAATACGTAAATTCTGAAACATCAGGTGCAAAATTTTACAGACTATCACTTACTTCTTATTTACTCATCAAGAATAAGAAATGCCACATTTGATATTATTGTTGTCTGGGGTGGACGTGCTTTTTTTTTATGACTGCCAGACTGTAAAGATATTTTATCACAAGAGGCAGTGTTATTATTCATATCATATTAACTATCTGATGCAATGCCACAAGTGCTATGAGGAGCCTGAGTAGGGGACATATTGACATTAATGCTGAATATTATCCACTTCTTATAAATGAATGATGAATGAACCAGGAAGTGTAACTCAGAAAAGATCTGAACTGGATATAGAAACTATCCCAACCCATATTCACATAGATATCACAATGATTTTGCATGACAAAATTCAGTAAATTCAGCTTTTGAAATTTTCCATTAAAAGGTAATTCAACAAATATTCATAAAATATCTATTATGCAGTTCTTGCATGTCAGGGACAAATATCTTTCAAGTATAAAATTAATTGATTGTTGTAGAAAGAATCCAGAAGTAAGTGGTTTTAAACATTTGTAAATTCTTACAAATGACATACAAGCCTTTGAAATGCATGTGTCTGAAATATCATAGTAACTGGCAAGTATAGGCGTTCAGGCAATTTCAAGAAAAAATGCAAAACAGGTGCCTACAAATATATTTAAGAATTAAAATAATAAGGAAATCAAACACTTCAGTATTTAAACAATATGCTATTGTAGAGGTTTTTAAAGCAATTAGCAGATTTGGAAGTGGTACTTTTAAAGCTGATTTTGGAAGACATGTAAGTAGGATGAAGACTAGTTAGGGAGTAGATTTTTCAATAGGAAAAGGAGGATAAATGGGATACTAGTATGGGGTAAAAATGACTTAAATTCAAATTCATTATATGCATGTATGAAGATGTCAAAGAATAAAAACTGATGTTTTTGGGAACGTAAGTACTTAATACAAATTGAAAAGGAGATGAATATGATTAAAATGTATAAGTGCATACAGGACAGAAATGTCACAATGAACATTCTTTTTACAATTAATATGTGGAAAGAGAAAAAACGAAAGTAGCTTTGTAGCTACGTTTAGATGAACTGAGGTTTACGTACATAAAATCCCTCTCCAGACTTCCTGTTATCTAACTGTGTTCTGTTAAGAGTTAGAATTCTGTATATAACAACAGCAAAGCTCCAGGTCATAGCAAACAGAGCCCACCCATGTAAAACTCTAATTCTCCAGGTAGCTCTCATTATAATCATAAACAAGTCACTCCTGAAATACAGTGAGTCAGCTAAAGTACAAGCCCTTAGAAAATTGCATGAACCATAGTATGCTGTAATCAATCTATTTTCTCTAAGAAATTAAAGTCAATAATTGTATAGACAGGTTATATATGTTTATATATGTGGGTATGAAGAAAATATGTTTATTCTAGGAAGGAGAAACATGGGTTTTCACCAACAATTAAAAGCAATAGAGCCATAGCAGACAGAAAAATAAAACCAATAATCACTGATGTTTTTCAGCCAACCTCCCTATTTAGTTAGCTGACTTATTTACTTACTGTGAAAAGTCATAGTATCTTTCAGTACTTCACAGAGACAGAGTTTACAAATTCCCAGAAACAGCTAATAATTTTAATTCAAAGAAACCTGATGAATCTGCTAAAAATATAAAAATTCAGCTAAGTAATTTGTAGAAATTCATGGCTTGGGCCAAAATTGTAGAAATAAAAATTAATTATTATTGTCTCCAAATAATCTGTGGTTCTTTTCTTCAAGCTGAGCATTTTTGTCAAATCAGTGGCTACATTCTGGTAGCTTCCATAAGCCATCTTTTCTTTTAGAAAGTACCCTTAGGCATTTGTGGAAACTTCTAAATCCCTTTCTATAGAGTGTCAGGCTTCTTTACGTCCCAGTTCCTATTCCTTTTCAACTTATTCTGAGATGACTTACTAAAAATAAGAAAAGCAAGAAAAGAACACATGAATCCCTTTGCAGTGATTCTGACACTATTCGTTAGGGTAAGATTGTTTTTCATAGTATGATACTAAAATGTGACCAGCATACTGCAATAATGATTAGACAAAATGAAAGACCGATGCAAGATTTTGTCAAATGGTAGGAAGGAAAGAACAAATTACAAGATAGTGTAAGTTTTCTGATTGCCTGATTAAGGAAAATGATGAAACAAATTGGATAACTCCTATTACTTCATCTTATGCCTCAGTTATGCTACAGAGCCTATAGACCTGACAGTATTATTATACCAAAATGATTGTGAAAACCTACATAGAAATCTCTTGGAGAATGCAGATTTCTGGGGTACATACCAAGAAGTTCGACTGAGAGGTAGAAAGTCAATTATTCATGAAAAACGTCCAAGAAAAAAGCAGCAGTATATCAAGGACACAATGCTAGAAAACAGCAACTTTAGAAAATGCATATATAATAGAGTCATAAAATTTTCTGAAAGCAAAAGATCAAATACGTAAGAATTCCTATTGCTCATATACATTAAAATACTATAAAGTCAAATTCTTGTTAAGAATTAAGTAATATATATGCCAAGAATGCTAAGGTTTGTACATCTGCTAATACCTCAGTGAATTACAGGTATTTTAATGTAAAATTTGTGCATTGGGTTGCCTAAATGAAAGAGCAGGATAGAAGATTAGGAAATGGCCTTGTGTGGTAGAAGCATGATTTTTTCCAGCTTATTTTCATGGTTATTAGAATCATTCTTTTTCAGCTAAACTACAGGCTGCAATAAACATTTCCCAATTTTCATTGATGATTCATTTTATATTTTAATATTAACTCTGACATTATTCTCAAAACAAGTCAAAAATATTTCAATCTAGTATATTCTCATTGCATTTTGCATATTGAAAAACAATTCTATAATTTTGAATGATCACAGAGTTTATGAATTAAATGGAGATAGCATATTTTAATGATCACCAGAAAGTTGTAAGAGGAAAGACAAAAAAATTATATGATGAGCAAATATACAATGTTTACAATGATAGAAATCTATTAACAGCAAGTTAATGTATGTTGTTACTAATTTACTAGGCAAGAATTAAAATTTTATACTTAAATAATCCTTTTAAAAGTTTTGAAATTCACTTCAAATACGTTTAAACATGAAATGCATTCTAACAAAAATAGTTACTGCCTGTGAATGTTAGACATTTTCAAATCAGTTGCATTTTCTATTAATAATGGATGACAAAGCATTAATGCTGCAGGAGACAAATGAAGCACATGCTACAAAATAGTATTTATAAGCATGAAGGAAAGTGTTTGTTATAACTGAATAGAGAAGTACATGAAAGCTCCTCAGCTCAAGGTGCTACATGTCAAAAGTATACTCAACAATTTCACCTTCTAAAATTACTGAATACTCATAATTTTCCCAGCAAATACTTAATAATGAGAAAAAGGCGTATCAATAAGACCCAGCACACTTAATTGCTCAGTCTTTGAACTATGACTCAGACAAGAGCTTTGTGAAATTTGATGAGAAGAAATAAAATATCTAAAAGTCAAACTATCTCTGCTGCCTTAAGCAATCAGCAGATAGAAAGATTAGTTGTACAAAGTGGATTTGAAAACATTAAGCAAAAACATTGACTAAGATGGCCTCATCTACTTTAACGTTTCCTAAAATAATGTCTTCACACCAGAAAAATGGAGAGGCATTAGAAATGCAGGGATTTAGCAATATAGGATTTAGCAATAATTATTTTCCTAAAGAACAAATTTCAGAGCTATACAAACAAAGCAATAATGAATTATGAAAGAATGGCTATAAGCAAGAAGATATAAAAATACCATAATTGTTGAGGATCTAACTTTCAGTCTAGACAATAGAAAATTTCATTTTTCAGCAAGAAATTCCAAAAATTCTGTTGATATTGATCAGAAAAAGCCATGTATGTGACCCCCTGGGTGAGGGGGACAGGTGGTTTGTATAGCCTCAGGGTTGTTAGTGGGCTGATAGGGCAGGGTCTGGGTGAAGTCCTTCCCTCTTATAAGGTGATGTCATAGTCTTTTGTCCAGTCCAGGATCGGTAGTTGGTCCCTGACTTTGACCTGGCCACTAAGGATCAGGTAAGCATGACTTTTGCAAGCGTAAACTGGCCATTAGGGGGCAATGATCATCAAGCAGAAGCTCTGCCCTGAGTATGGAAGAGAGGGAATCCTAACATCTACAATGAATAATTATTGATGAAAGTATTTAAGACTGTATTATATGGTCAGGAATGAGGTGAAGATATAAGTATTTATTAAAAAAGAAAGATAAATACAGCTTTCAGGAAAATATCAAAGGATAATTAAGTCAAGGGGAAGCACAATCAGGTGTTTTTCTATGATGAAAAGCATTCATAATTGATCAGAAGCACAACTAATTTTGTTTTTTAAACTAGATAAAAATCTTCATCTCATATTAAAAGAGAGTTGGGAGGTCCAAATGCAATTCAGTAAGTTTTGAGCCAAAAACTCTATTTTCTTGAAGGAACTTTTTTCTCTGTTTTTTATTTTATTTCTTTTTTTGTATTTCTGTGTTTTCCATTTTAAAATCACTGAGATTTTCCAAGTAGAGAATGTCACAATGATAATAACACTTTTCCTTTTGTGACTTTGCTTTTTTGTATCACAAAAACTCTCTTATAGCACAAAAACTTTCTTATTCATAGCAGTGGACTTGGTTATTTCTTTTCAAGAAAGAATCAAAGATAAATATCTTTTTAACGAACCATATTAAAAAGAGATGGGAGGTTTAAAACCAATGAAGAAATAAGTTAGATAATTAGAATGTGTGGAACTGTAACTGAAGTACCCTATGCCCCCAACAAAGATAAATACAATACATTTTTGGCTTTCACCAATTTAGGTTCACAGCTTTAACCGAGTCAGAAGTAAAGTAGAATGTTCATTGCTAATAGTCCCTAATACTTTCATTGACCCAATGACAAAGCAGGACACTTGTGTGACTATCAGAATGCAAGGCATTTCTTATATAGGTGATTTCCCCCATCAGAACCCAGCGGTAGAACTGCTTTTAAGTTCTCTTCACCTCACCTAAGCAATCACACTGCTACAGCGGCAAACACCATGCTCTTCTGAGGAAAATAACCTCAGAACACCACCCTCCAGCAATGGTATTGAAAAGGAAAAGATGGAAGAAAAGAAAATGATGATTCTTAAGTAGGAATATGTGCTATAACATAAATTACAATATCTGCTTAGTCTTACAAATGCTGAGAGTTGAAAGGTTTTGAGAGCATCCTCAAAAAAGCATTATTAAATATTGATCGCTCTTGTGAATATAAAAGAAATGCTCTTCTAAGTAATATTTTACTATATACATGTATTGACTCTTTCATGATTTCTGACTTTTTTCAAAAACAAAATTATATTAGATAGTACCTCAAGATTTGAGACTAAATTTAGTCTACAGTCACTCATTTAATTTTGTTAAATATCAGCAATTTTTATCAAGACTTTTAGCTTCGTAACGACTATATCATAAATCTCAAAATTTGATATTTTAATGTATTTAATTTAATATTTTAATCATTTATACATATATATAAAGCAAAAATCCACCATAAATAAAGCTGAAAAGTCAAATGCATGCTTACAGGTTGAATTCAGTTTACAATCTTGGCAAAATAAAAGTATTTCCTGTTGACCAGAAGGTAAATTAGTGATGAAAATTCATTAAATTAGATAAATTACATAAGATTTATTTTTTAAAATTTGGACTGGGCTGGAGAGATGGCTCAGAGGTTAAGACTCTGCCTTTCAAAAGGTCTTTAGTTCAGATCCCAGGTCCCACATAGAAACACCAGACTGAATTGGTGGCAGCCTGCATTTCTAGCCCTGCTGGCAGAGTCTGGGAAATTCCAGAGCAAAGAAAAGAGGAGGTAAAAGCAATCCAGGATGATTCCAGAAGTCACCCTTGGCCTTGCACAGGGACATACAGTACACACACACACACACACACACACTGAAGCTTAAAAGTTGGACTAAGGTTATAAAACCATTATCCACTGACCTCATTTTCTCTATCACTTAACACTTTTGCAAAACTTTTTTTCTTTTTCTTAAAGACAGACTCTCTTGTTTCCAGGTTGGTCTCAGGCTCACCACCAAGCTGAAGATGATATGAACTGCTGATTCTCCTGGCTCCACTACCAAGTGGCAAGGAATAGGCCTGCAGGCCTGTTCCACCACAAAAGGCCATCTAATAACCAACCTTGGGTTGGATACAATGGTTTTACAAACACATCTTCCATGGGAATGATTCTGTAGCAAGAGAAGATACTGTGATGGCAGCTCAAATGTAGTTACTTATGTCTGAAGTATTGATGATAGGGAGCCTCAATGTGCAATTTCTACCATGAGAGTTGCTTCCAGAGTGTCTTTGATTTTTAGATAGAATGAGTAGTATCATATTTGGAAATAGAAGTGGGTCTGAGAGTTTCTTCCACCCTTTAGTAATCTTGTGACTCTGGACATTCACTTGATTTTTCTGAACCTCAGTTTCATCTCCACAAAAGAAAACGCATGATATTCATCTGGGAGGCCTGGTGTGATGAAGAAATATTTAAAGGATAAAAGTGATCATACTAACTGATCATTTATTATTATTCCCTTTGAAGAGGACACAACCACATCATTTTTAAGACGTACAGGGAGACAAAGATTCATACACCAGAAATTTTGTGAGCGACTAGCCTTGAACATTCTAACTGTGTGTGTTAGTCTTTCAGCTCTTAACAGTTTCTCAGCTAAGTGAAAGAATAGGCAAATAATGACCTCAAACTCTCTGTAACCAAAGGAACTTTCTGCTCATTGGTGAGTAATGATTCCAAATTCCCTCCAACCAGAGGAACCTTCTGCTCATTAGTAAGGAATGACCCCAAACTCTCTCTAACCAAAGGAACTTTCTGTTTATTAGTTAATTGGAATACTTTAAAGATACTGTTTGAAAAAAATTCTTCAGCCACAGTTGAAAACGTGATTACCACAAACCTGAAAAATATGAGTGGAAGGTCAGGGAGCAATCTCCAGAAGCCACAGCTAGTAAAGGGCAAAGCAAGAGTATGAAAAATAGCTTCTCAAGTGACCAGATCTTTAAGGTTTCCACCAAAAAAAATGAATCATTCAAAGATGTTAGATGTGGAGTGAGAACTTGAGTACTATGAATTCTTGCAATGTGGCATGGGGTGAGTCTTTGAAATAACATGAAAGTCTGAGGGTTTAGGCATTGTTACTGATTTTGTGGATGAAGCAGATATTTTATATATAATTTCTTTATGTCAACTTTGCACTGAATCAATCAAAACTACCTGTCTAATCACACCAAAAACCTGACTAGATCTTATAATATTTTTATAATCAAACTACAAAATTCTTAGAAGCATTAAAAACTCATAAGGCACTAAGCAAAATATCTAAAATTAGGTTGTAAATTAGTTCTATAAACTTTCGAAGGAATAGTCATAGTAAATTTTATCTTGAGGTTCATCTGTAAGTCTCTATTCAGGTTCATTGAGGATATGAGATCACCTCAAGTCTGACAACATTTCTCAAGAAAAGTAAAACAAAGTCAAAGACAAATGCCAATATTAGTGCATTTAATGGGATAGCTTATCTTGATTCTCACAGAACAGAGGCAGAGAAGGTTCCGTGAACCATGTGTAATTCTAACAAGTAATTTTATAAACTTTTATTTTCATATGTTTGAGCATCCAAGCAGTCACCAATGTAAACATATTTACTCAAAAAAAATCACTAAGAACTGGACAAAAGTAAGTGGTCATTTTTTTTTTTTTACTATCCTAAAAGCTGCAAACTCTTGCTACATTGCATTTTAGCTGAGATTCCAATATGGCATGAGAAACAACTCACTAAATAATACAGACACAAAAGGAATGGCCCAAAAGACACATGCTGATTTATCTGATTTATTGTCTTACAGCATTAAGCCATCTTGCAGAGCTATGACTTTGAGTCCATAAATCTCAAAATAGCCTTTTTCCCGGTAACTTCAAATTTGATGTATTTTCAAATGGTAAAGTCTGGAGATCAGCAAAGCTGTAGCAGCCAGTAGAAACTTGGAATATGTGTCTCCTAATGATAGCTGATGACTGAAGATGTCTCAAATAGTTTTTTGCACAATTCTTCTTGAATGCAGTTTTTTTCCTGATTCTCTTTCGCCCCATATCAACTGTGTCTCCTAATCCCTTCTAGCTGCATAAGCAATAATCTTCTACTACTACTATTACTTGAAATGTATTGCACTTAAATTAATTCCATTTTGAACATTTTAAAATCTACAATTAAAAGTATACTTGAAAACAGTTTCAATATTTCATTACAAAACTAAATAAAAGGAATTTATTAACTGGCTAAAATGATCATTCCATGTTTTGTACATATTAACACATCATGTTCTATCCCATAAAAGTATACATTTACTGCCAATTAAAATAATGTTTAGTTAAAAACTCAAGATTATGACTTGTAGATAGATTATCCAATGAAGGTGCTTATATGTGAACCTAGAGACCTAAGTTTGGTCCTCGTAACCCAGCTGGTGGAAAAGACAATTGACTTTCAAAGGTGTCCTGTGACTTCTGTAGTTACATCTGTCTCAGCTTGCAGGCATGTGTTTTTCCTGTTTTTTTTTTTCTGTCTGTCTGTCTGTTTCTCTGTCCAACTGACTCTCTCTCTCTCTCTCTCTCTCTCTCTCTCTCTCTCTCTCTCTTCTCTGTGTGTGTGTGTGTGTGTGTGTGTGTGAGAGAGAGAGAGAGAGAGCTCTCTGTGTGTGTGTGTGTGTGTGTGTGTGTGTGTGTGAGAGAGAGAGAGAGAGAGAGAGAGAGAGAGAGAGAGACTCTTCTTTGTCTCGGTCTCAAGATAAATAGAATGTAAGTTTGATTTCTATTGGATCTCCATGGCTAGCTCTTATTGTCTAAATAATTGTTATCAAAACAAAAAGACTAAACTAGATAACAAGTTTAAATTCCTGAAAATGTGAGAAGGAAATCAAATAATTCCTTGTTCACATATATGTTTCCTCATTCTAAACCAAAAAAGAGTGAAGACACAGGACAGGTTGCTAAAAATATGACATATGCTAGAGAGTACTATTTTTCACTATGGAATGACTAACATAAAAAATACCACCTACTTACAGTCATAGCCAAGCCTCCCACACTGTAGCAAGCTCTACTTTCCTGGGCTGTGTGTCTTATTGATGAAGCAAAAAAAAAAAAATCATTTTTAGAAATCTTCTCAATGCCAGCTCTCTGATTTGATTGAACTGTAGATGAATGTACAATATGATTTAGTTAAGACTTCTGAATTTGAAGATCAACCACATGTTTAAACAGTTATACAACATTTTCTTGAGTTATCATTTCCTACCCATCAAGCACTCACTTAATGATCTGACTGTGTTATTCTGGAAGGGTTTTGCTTTGTCTATATAGGTCAAGTTTCAAGTTCTTAGTAGAAGAAATTGCATTTAAATTAAAAAGATAGAATTAAGCAATAGTAGCTGACCTTCACTAAATTAACTCCAACAATTAAAACCCTGCTTATGGAAAAGTTAGTTTATGCATCTCAGTATTAACTATACAATTTCTAATTTTCTGCTTTCACAAGATAATTAAGATATTCCAGAAGCATATTTTCATGTTTTTCAAGCATATGTAAATTTCTCTCTTAACTTCTAAGTAGGTATTAAATGAAGGAATTTTCTAGACAAATAAGTAATGACATATATCTGCAAAATTTTGTGTGTTTGGTGATATTCATGTTTCTGATCCTCAAGCAAATCACAATTATCCAAAAATAGATTGTTTACCTCTAAATGCATAATTTCTTAATTACCAATACAAGAAAATTAGAATCTGTGTTTCAAAAGCTTGGTAAAACAATCAATATTCATATAGTTAATCATAGCCATTTATTCAGCTCAACACCTCATAAATAAACCTTATAAAGAGCAAATTTAAATATGTCAGCTCTAAGCAGCAGCAGCCTCTCTGCTAGTGCACAGGATGATAGGTTTAAAAGAGGAAACTTGGTGAGGTAGAGTTAATATTTAAGTATCAATCACTAAAAAGCACATAGTATCTTTTAACTAGAGATACTCCAAGCTAAAGGATGTTCTTTCTAATATCAGTACTCATTAACTTCCCATATTTCCTAAGCAGCTCCTCATATTTTGAGTTGTTTGACTGTTATTTCTTTTTAAAATAAACACTGAGGCAAAATCCAGAATGAAGTTTATACACTCAGTAAGAAAAAGAGATCAAAGAGAAAAGAACAAACCAAAACTCTTGGGCAGAGAACTCTCTCCCTCTTCATCACTGGTTTGCTTTATCAGAGGGTTGTGTGCAAAGCAGAAGATGAAATATGCTTGCCTTCATTAGCATGCTTCATACATACACATATATCTCAGTTACCCACCAACAAATCCTTTAATATGCATTTTGTGTCTATGATAATGACAGGAATGATTTCATATTTACTTACTGAAGCTCATCCTCAGTTTTCCAAGTTGCAACAGAGAATACTATTACTATATAGCATATAAGAAATACTGATGTCTGCACACATAGTACAAATAAGTGTGTGTGTATATATATAATTTCATAAAGAGAAAACTGTTTATTCTCAAACACAGGTAATGAATTAGTGGCATATTACTTTCTCAGAGCCTTAAAAATAGTAAGCAGTTCATCTAAAGAAATTCATGATCTAAACTGGGTTAAACTGGATTATTACTTTTCTATGCAATTATTTATTCATTAAGGTCCAGCTAATACTTTCCTGCTGCACGAAAGCACCATATTGATAGAGTTTCTACAACTCTGCTGTAAGTATCACTGGATGACAGGAAAAAAAGTTGAAATACCCACATAGTCACCAGGTGACTGTCACCAGCTTATAACCCTTTCTCCACTCATCACCTTGAGTCTTACTTTACTATGAAGCCAGTACAGAATACCTGGACCAGGATTTGTCAGCGAACCCCCTAGTTGGTGAGACTTCTGCAGGTAAGTTATTCCAATCTACAGTTCATCCATCACAGACAGGAGGTATCTCAGGGGGTAAATGTTCAAAAAGTGAGGTCAAAACTGACAGTACAAATTTGCTTCCCAAACTGGAGTGCCTTAAAGCCTTTCTAACAAGGCTTGACTGCATTTCCTCTCTCCATTGTGACACTCAACAGTGTCTTCTTCCTGAGGTACTTTCTCAATGACCTCAATAATTTTTTTTCTAACATTCTTCATTGCTTCCCAACCATATTCCAATGTACCCTCAAATCCATTGCTTCTCAGCAACAAAGTTGGCATACAGAGGCTATGAGAATCTTAAGCTAACATAAAGTAAGTAATGTTAAGGTTTAGCTGTGTTCGATTGCTAACAACAGACAGAAGTTTTCATTGTAGAACATTGTAGAACAACAAACTTGCTGGGTTTGTTCATTTAAACGATTTAGTAGCTGTGCGGTAGAGGGTATAGAGATACCCTAGTAGGAACCTTAGGAGATATCAAAGCAAAGTATAAGCGACAATAGTTTTTCTACCATTTCTGATGAGGAAATGCTCTCCTCTGCACTGTATCATATAATTCACAAAAATTAGTAATTACGAACTTTTCTACAACACACAATACATCATATTCACGTGTTGTGCTTTGTATCTCAAGTAAAACTGCTTCTTTCTCCCAAGAGATGTATGTTTGGGAACTGTAGCAAGGGATGTCTTCAAATACAAAGGCAATGTGATGTGTCCTGTCATACTATTGCTCAGAAGTAACAGACACTTAGATCCAGGCCAAGGTCTGTTCACAGTGACCTTGGCTCAACGCAGTAACTTGGTTGTCAACTTTAACTGGAACATCAAATCTGCCTCCTCCCTGAAGTGGTTGGTATCTAAGGTATCTTCCAAGGCAGGTTGTCTGCTCTCAGCCTGTGTTTTCTGCTGTGTTTCTTCCTGAGTATGCAATGCAGGCAGCAGAAGGAATGGGCTCAGACTGGGGCTCGTTATGCTTGCTGGCCAATGGCACAGGAGGGCTGAAGGAATTGCCAACCCTTAGGTCAGTTTACTGGATCAACCCATTTTCCTGACTCATTTCAGCAAACTTCAACTAGCCAAGTTTCCCCAGGAGGAGGGGATGTCTAAAAAGTCCCCCACCTGAACCAAGTTCATGTAAACCTACAGTAAAATGACTCTCGGTAGCAAAATGGTACAGTATACAAAATGATTATAGGAGAAAGATGCTAGGTTTTCTCTTTTTTTCTTTTTCATCTTTTTTTAAGGTTCAAACTATCGCCCCTTTCCTGCCTTATCCTTTACAACTGAGCGGGACATTTAAATTATTTTGTGATTTGTTGATTTTTTTTTCAAGTTCTTTTTCTCTCTTTTTACACAGGGCCGGCAGGCAGGCAGAGATGCCCACCAGCAGAGTGGCAAATTGTTAGCCTAGGTGCTCCCGCTGGCAGCCCGGGGGCCGCGCAGGGACAAGGAGCACGAGGACGCGGGTCGCGGCGCAGGGCAGGGGAAGGGTCTGGTCCCCCGGCATGGCGGAGGTGGGGAGAGGGTCAGGTTCCCGTGGCCGCCCCGCCCCCTCTAGCTCTGGGCTCGTGGTGGTCCCCAGCTCTGCACACCCGTGCGCCTGAAACTAGAGTTGCACGTTGGCGGCGGCAGCCCAGAGACCCTCCACTTGCAGCGTGCCCCCAACCTATCGCTCCCAGTTCCCGCCCAGAACAGCGGCCACTGTGGGGGACACCGCGTCAGCCGTGATCCGAAAAGGGGTGGGGGGAGTATCTCCGAGTGGCGACCGCCAGCACCTACGCAAAGCCGCTGTAGGGCAGAAACGGGCCATCCCAATGTCGCCAGGGGGCTCGGACGGCTGAGCAGGGACGCGAGGCTAAGTAGCCGCGCAGCATCTCCTCCAAGTTTGCCTGGAAAACGCGCGACCTCAGGCGGACACGCGGCAGCTGCCGCCCCCCGGGGGAGGGGTCTGGGCCCGGGGGCGCAGGGTCCGACTGCTAGGAGGCAGCTGTAGCCCCCGGATCCGGAGCACCAAGAAAGCTCTGTCGCCAGCAGCAGCCGCGCGGAGGGCAGCGGGGCGCGCGATGCCCGGGCCGCCACCTCTGCGTCCTCGACCCGCCAAGTGGCGCTGCTCCCGGGGACGCCTCGCCCGGAACGCCCGCTCGCCGCCCCGCGGGACCCGCAACTCCTCCATCCGCAAGATCGCGAACAGAAACCGGGAATCGCAAGCAAGAAAGCAAGAGAAAGATGAAGCCGCCGAAGCCCGCAGGACCACGTACCTTAAGCTCCACGATGTCCAGGTTTGTGGATCGGTCCATGGAGCAAAACTAAAGGAAGTGCGGAGGAGCCGGGCAAGTTGTCTTCAGACCAAGCTAGTCTTTTAATTTCCAGCTGAAAGTCAGCTTTATCCTCCTCCAAGCCCTGGCAGCTTCGCTCAGTCTCATTCTCCGTGGTCTCGCCGCCTCCACCCGTTAAAAAATAACAATGATAATAATATAAATAAATAAATGATAATGGGAATTCACTTTGTTTTACTTCCTCAAAGATTTGGTGACAGGTGATCTTCACCGCGGTGCCACGCAGCTCAGTCGAATCAGGCACAGGAAGGAGGAAAAAAAAAATCCACTCTATTTAAGAGTATTTCTTCTCCTGCAATAAGCTTAGAAACCAGAGAATTGCTGCATCCCAAGAAAAAAAGCTGCTTTCCTGGACAGCATCATGCGGCAAATTTCAAGCAAATGTGTTCAAACTGAAGAGAAGAGTATATGATAAAAGCCTTGCTCCGGCAGGCTTACTCGGATAGCTAATTTAGCACGCTGTGAGTTCCATACATTAGCCGTGATCAATTTCCCTGGCAAGATAACCGAATCCCCGAAGTCCTGCATAGACTTAAAAAAAATGTCTTGCAGCCAAGAGGCATTCTCTCGGTGGGGAAAAGACGGTAATAAAGTCCGAAGGGAACGTTCTCCTTTGAAGGTTATGCTAAAAGAGTTGAGCGGATAGGTGGTGGATCCCACTGAGAGAAAAGAGGGAGAGAAGGGAGAGGGAAGAGAGAGGGAGAGCAATTTTCCTCCCGCTTTGCTGTTTTACTGGCCTTCACCACCAGGTGACTGACTTCCCTTCTCTCTTCCCACAGCCAGCACTGAGGGGATTTCTCTCATCTGTCAAAAAGCAAGGTTTCCTCTCCAGACAAATACTGTCGCTGGGTCTTAAAGACTGCCCTCTGTCCGGAATCTACTAGGCGACAGGCATTTCAATGCATTTATGCGTCCTTCTCTTCCTGTTCAGATGCTACATGGGAGAAAGATGTTTGCTTATATCCTTTCCATGCATTCAATTCGATATCAGCTGCTTTCGTGTCAGGTTGGTCTGGGGGTTTGTTTTGATTTTTGTTTCCAGTGTACTTATTTTGAAAAGAATGGTTGACAGGAATGTTCATGGTCTCTTAACATGATGCTTCTTATGATGAAAGCTCACTATGGTAATGTTTTAAGAGATTCTGACAGGTCCTTGCCTCTCACTCCTAAGCTATACTGTTTGTAGAAAGGACCCTTTCACCTCACCTAAATTTCTTGGTGTAAACTGCCTTTTGAGGGGATTTGAAGCCTTATTTTGGCCTTTAAAATTCTCAGACTTAAAGATGTATGCAGATTTCACAAAAGAGCAATGCAAATACATTTTGTTCTGAATGACACCATGTATTTAGTTGTGCCTAGTCTAGACCCTTGGTCTGCTTCTCTAACTTCATTTTGTACTTCTCCAGTGCTAGGTAGTCCAGCCATGCAGCTGCCCCTTCTTCTGCTATCAGCTCTGTGCATATGCTCGTGTGTGTGTGTGTGTGTGTGTGTGTGTGTGTGTGTGCGCGCGCGCGGGCTCGTGTCTGCCTGCCTCTCTGTCAGGACAGTTCTTTCCTCTTCTGACTTGATCTGTTTACTATCCTTCTGCTTCTGACTGAAGTCAACTCCTCAGAGAAGACTTTCTACAGGTGTCTCTTTCAGACATTCTCTTGAGTGGTCTTGTCACAGCAGTATCCTCAATTTAGCATTTAATGTGCACTTCTGTTATCCTCTTCTTTGTGGGTACAGGAGACTATAAGACCTTGAGGGCATGTTCTTCACCACTTAGTGAAGAACATGCCTGGGAGCCTGGCAGATCATAATTCACAAATGTTCATGAGAGTCAGTAAATGCATGTAAGAAGTATTTGCAATTAGAATTTTGATGCCTAAAACCCCTCATGTCTCCCTCACCCCTAATCCTTCCCCCCTCTCACTTCCCCCTCTCTCTCTCGCACACACACACACACACACACACACACACACACATTTCTCTCCATCTAATTGGCAGCTAAGCCTCCAGGACTTGGTTTTATGCTGAGTTTTCTAGTTTAGCACACTTCTCTTTCACATGTTAACCAAAGCCATCTTTCTATAAAACTTTGATTTCTGCCTGCAGCATTCAAGAATCATGGAGAAGCCAGTGAACTATAATTAGTTGGGCTGAACATCAAATAAACATTTTTAAATAAATATTACATGTTCTGTTTACATAATTGTCTTATATAATATATGATGAGAAAATAATAAAGCTGTGAGTACACAAAGTTAGATAAAGCATAACTCTAAAAAAGCTGGCTTTTCTAGATTCAGCAATTTAACATAAGTAAAAATAACTTTCAAAATTAATTATTCATTTTTAGTGTTTTGTTCATGAATGTAGTGAATTTATCATATTTTGACACCTCTACCCTGAATCCATCCACTTCCTCTTCCCATTAAAACCTTTCTTCTTCCCTGCCAGTCTCCCTCCTGTTTTCTTATTTTCTCCCATGAGTGTCCCACTGAGTTTCATCTGGATTGTCTTTAGTGGCATGTGTCTAAGTATTTGTAGGAACATGAATTATGATATAACATTGAGGACAACATCGTCCATTTCCTCCTATCAGTATTAACCCTGTCTCAAGGAAGTGTAGGACTTTTTGCGATCTTTTCCCTTTGGTGGTGAAATGTTTATAGGACATATCCCAGGCAGGTCTTGTGGAAATATACATAGCTGCAGTAAATTCATGGATTTAACACCCTTGTTATGTTCAAAAGATAGTGTTGGAATTATTCTCAAGTCAAGCTTTTACATGAAATTACTATCCATTTTCTATCCAATTGCCTAAAACTTGGGGGGGAAATTAAAACAGCACATTTGTGGTAGACATATTTGCAAAGAGACACTAAATGACCCTCACAATTGTGATTGTGATTATGAAAGTGTAGTTCAAGTAGTAAAAATAAATAATTCTTAAGTAGTATTCAGGAATGTAAGATCATGATTGTTTTCTTAAAATGTCATAAAAATACATTTAGAAGAAAAATAATGTTTTTGCTACTAATAAATTAGCTATGTCATTTTAAATATATATGTAAGGTGTGTATGTAATAATTTTAGATGAACTTTAGCAAAGTAAATAAAAAATAAAAGAGTAAAAAAAATCAGCGTCTTTATTAACAACAGAAACCACTGATGACTTCCAAATCAGTTATTTCTTGGAGCCTAATTGTCTATAAATCAAAAGATTCCTAAGTCTTTTACTGGCTCCTGAAGTCCCATATAGATTATAAATCTATATATTCCTAAGCTGCAAACAATTTAAGTTGATCACAAAGATGAGATTTTCTAAAATATATTTATATTATCTTTCCCATTTCACTTCATCTGACATGTAACTATTTGAGATAAATATCAGAAAATTGATAACTTTTAAGTTCACTTGAAACAGAACAATGAAAGATTGAGAACTGTGAATTGATGAAAATAATATTTTCTAGATGTTCTGAATCACAATTCCAAGACCAAGACAGCTACCAGTGATATGACTGGTAGGATGGAGGAAAAAATGTCAGAATTGTCAAGCATGCAAGAGTCCACAATTCATTTGAGCAAAGATGTACACTACAAAGGCAAACTGCACAAGGTGTTTACAACCTCCAAGCAAAGGAAAGTCTGTATGCAAAGACCTGGCGGTCATCAGATGTTACATTTTGTGACTAGTCATCCATAAATGCATTTGTCAATGTCTCCTTCTACAATAAGGTATTACATACAGTAAATGTACACCTGCCATTAGGAGTCTCTTCAAGCTACAGAAGTAGACTACTTGTAAATCAATATGCTTTTTTCCAGTAGACAATATAATTCTTATTCAACTATGGTTTGGAAGCACTTACAGTTTTTAAATTTTGTAAGCTTTTATATTCCTCTCTTCAAATCCTCTTGCCAAATGTGCAATTTTTAGCTTTTATTTGTATTTGCATAGTGCATTACATAGCAGAGCAGTATTTTATTTCTTGCTTTGAAATGATTAACAGGAAAGACAATCTATGATTTATTAAAATATATCATTAAATAACTTATTTAGATGAAACAGCTTATTTCATTGATGAGTATATAAAACCATAATATCAAAATAATTCATCATAAAAGAATTTTTTACTTTTTTATTTATTTCTTCTACTCATACAATAGTTGATAAGTACACCATTTCTCTCCCTCCCTCAACCCCTCCCTTGATTCCCTTTGCTCCCTCCACCTCTTTCCCCCTCCTTTCCTCCCTTCCCTCCCTTTCTCCCAGTGTCCCCTCCACCCCATTCCTGGAGCATCTTTAGTATGCATGACAAACTTGCCTCTGGGTCCTCCTCTCTGATGAGGTGTAAGGACTCAGTAGCATTGCCTAGAACACTTTTTTGTGCTCCCCTTTAGTATATTAACACTATTGTTAATCCGTTGCCTCTAAGGATAATAGTGCCTGTGATCCATGCTAGACTTTGGGGTTCAATGATATGTTGGCCATTGCGCAGGTCATGCAAAGTCCTATTATGATTACTTTGGCCCTAACTTGTATGGAGTATCTTGTATATCGTTGCTCCTCTCCATTTATAGGCTCTTACAATCTTACTGCCCCCTCTTCCACAAATTTCCCTGAGCTTTAGGATGGGAGACATTAGGTTGGTCTGGTTCCAGGTGATTGATGTAGAGTCTCTGATTTTCTGAATTATGGTTTGTTGATTTTTTTTTCAGTTTTGCTACTCCTGCACTGCCCTTGGCTCCATCCTGATGGGTATTGGATATCATGCCCTGGCCAGAGATAAAAAGCTGTTAAAATAGTGTCTTATTATACGAGTAGATCCAAAGGTAGATGGAATAAGAGTAGGAGACCACTGTCAGGGGGTTTACTCTCCCATTTGCAGGATGATTACATTCTACCTACCAGACTCTATGCCCTCCCTTTCTGGTGAGACAATACCCCATCAGTTGCAAGTGACCTGGAAGGAAAGTCTGTGAGCTTAACCAGATGTCTCATTACCTACTTCAGTTCTTGATGGTGGCCTATTTTCTCTGCTGCAGCATGATCCCCTCTCTCCTTGTTTATGGTGGGGCCTTCCTTCCCCTTTCCTCCCTGCTTATAATCTTTGCAATTACTGTAGGTATTACAGATATTTATCTTTGAATGTGTCATTAAGTGGGTTTGGTGCTAGGATCCACATATTAGGGAGTACATGCAATGCTTAATTTTCTATGTCTGGGATACTACACTCAATATAATTGTTTCTAATTCCGTCCATTTCCCAGCAAATTTAATTAATTCATCATTTTTGATGGCTGAGTAATATTCCATTGTACCACATTTTCCTTATTTACTCGTCAACTGTTGGGCATTCGGGTTGATTTCATGATTTTGCTAGTGTAAACAGTGCTGCTATGAACATGGTCATACTTGCGCTGTCGAGGTGAATTTTTGCTGTACTGGGGATTATTCCCAAAAGTGAAATAACAGGGTCATATGGCATTTCAATCTTTAACATTTTTAAGAATCGCCAGACAGCTCGCCAGAGTGGTTGTATAAGCCTGCAACAGCAATGTAGGAGAGTTCCCTTCTCGCCACATCTTCTCCAGTATTTGGTATTGTTTGTATTGTGGATTTTTGCCATCTTGACCAGGGTGAGATAATATCTCAAGGAGGATATGATTTGCATTTACCTGATGGCTAAGGATGTGGAGCATTTTTTAAGATATTCATTGCAAAAGAATTATTTCTCAAAGATTTTATTTTTCTTTCTGTGAAGTTTTAAAATAATATATGAAAAAATAAAGAAGCAAAAAGAATTTGCTCATTTTGTTTTAAGTCGTATAATTGTTATGTTTAGATTGGTGAATAAAAATAATTAAATGAGGTATTAATGTATTAACATTCTGATACAGTTGAAGAAGTATCCTTCTACTTTCACCAAAATGATGAAGTCTAATTATAGCATAGATGTGTATTATAATACAAAACAGTTCTAAAATTAAAATAACTTCTGTTTGCTTCATGTTCCTACTCCAAATTTTTCTCTATTGGGAAAAATAAAGATAATTCTAGCAACTCAGATACCAAAAGAAAGCAAAAAACAGGAAAGCAAAGGAAATCAAGAGAGTAAGTACATGGAGATGAACTGACTTGTAGCCAAAATGAAATCACGATGAACAATTAAGGCTACCAAAATGAATTGAAATTGGGAAAAGGATTTTTTTCTTTTAGATAGTGGGGAAAGCATGGCAAATCATGCTCAATAAAGACAGAGGATTTCTAAAGTACCTGAGTCATAAGAGGACACATGCTTTGCATAGCAAAGGTGATGGTAATCTAGAAAAGATAATGGAACATTTCTTTGCCAAACCTACAGAGAGTGGTGATTAATAGCAACAGTCTTGCAAACATCTCAGGAAAACCATTACTTATTGGAGTTCAGAGTCATGAACATTGGTAATTATAGTGTGAAGTTTCAAATGCAGCCTAACACTAAATGCTCAACTTCCTGAAGAGTATGAGAAATAGAAGCATTACAAGACTACACACAAATGCAAAACAGGGACTTATACAGGGATTAGCATAATCAGAATGGAGTTTAAACTAGGAATAAATAAATAACAATATAGACTTCAGCATGATAATGTGCACTTATAAAAGTACACATTGAAGAGTATCATGTCACAATTATAAACGTACCAACAAATGGAAAAAATATTGTCAAACAATCAAAAATCGCTATTAATATTTAATGAACATTCCTCTAGAAATTATTGTCAATTTCTCTAAAAGTTTTAAGTATTGAGAAATTGTGAACATTATTCCCATACTAAAGCAGAACACAATAAAGGGCTCTAGGCAATGTTACTGAGTCCTTACACCTCATTAGAGTGGAGGACCCAGAGGAAAGTTTGACATACACATTAAAGGATGCTCCAGGGATTGGGGGAGGGGAGAAAGGAGGGTACTGGGAGACAGGGAAGGAGGGGTGTGAAAGGAAGGGAAAAAGGTGGGAGGGAGCAAGGGGGTCCAGGGAAGGGTGGAGGGAGGGAGGGGACTGGGATACCTATTAAGTTTGTATGAGTGGAAAAAAAAAAGTCTTACAAAAAATGTGAACACTAAAACTATAATTGTCACCAAATAAAATACAATTGTGAAAAATTTATTTAATCTGAGATGAACCCTCTATTAAACATTAATAACAATCTTACCAATTAATCTCACTCTTAGAACAAAAAAATTTTCCATTAAATCATAAAACTGTATATAATGTATAAGGTAATATTTTTTATGTTTTTCAGCTCTTTTATTCACAAAATTCATTTCAACAAGCAAGTTTAATAGCTATGTTTTAAACTGAAAACATGGATGCTAATATGCTTGTTGCTATGAGATTTAGAATCACCTGGGAAACCTGCCTTTTGGTATGTCTATAAAGGATTTTCTAGGTCTGTTTGAATTAGGAAACCTGTCCTAAATGTGCATAGCATCATTCATGGGCTGCAGTCCTGGACTGAATTAAAAAGGTAATGCAAGTTGAGCAGGAACATTCATCACTCTGCCTCCTAATTGCCAAGGGAACATGACCAGCCAATTCTGTTGCTTGCCACCAAGCCTTCCCATCCTGATGGACCATATCACCTCAACCTATAGATTAAAATAAATGCTTTTTCCCACAGGTTACTTCTTGTCAAGAATCGTGTTCCAGAAACGAGAAAAGTAGCTAATACACTGTTTCTGAGAATTTTTTTTTATACTAGAAAAAGACTCTAGCTGCAAGGTCATCCTTGTGTACACACTGAAGTGATAAACCACTGTAAGGTCAACAATTGAATGAACTGTCAGTTATCCACAAAGTTTGTTGGCAGCACTGTTGTGATAAATAAAGCAGTATACATGATGTGTCCACAGTTAAAAACAGAGAGAAATAAAACTTAATTGATGAGAAGAGGATCTGAATAGCCAGGAAAAAAAAAATAAAAATAGTACTGGCTTTGGGTTGAAAACATTAACAGTAGAACAGAAAAAAATCAAGAACCTGAAAGACAGTATTCAATATGAGTAAATTCTACAACAGAATCCATGCTTTCTCAATGAACCATTGGTTTGAGACTGCCTATTTCAAAATCAAAATAATATCATTATAATGGTTACTCTTAGCTGTTGCTGTGAGAGAGCACCAAAAGTCAAGCAACTTAAAGGAGAAAAGAAGATTTATTCAGCTTACAGTTCCAGAGGGGAGAAACAGTCTCTTATAGCTGAGGCAGTATGGCTGGCTGGCCAAAGTTGGAGGAGGCTATGTCACCACAGACATCTTGAAATCTGAGAGCTGCAGACTGCTAGCTACAAAGGCAGATTTCTCCTAGAGGTAGGGTGGAACTAATCCACCTGAAGGCCCACTCCTTGTGACTGCCTTCTTCCAGCAAGACTCCACCTCTCAAGGTGCCATGACCTTGCCAAACACATGAGACTGTGGAGGACACATTTCAAACCATGACAATCATACAATTCAACATCACTATTTTTCTCCATCATTTATCAACATTTACTAATCATTCTAAATCTGTCAGAAACTTTAGTGATGTAAAGTTTTTTAATTCCCATACTTGTGATAACTATAATAAAAGATAGATTAATTGAATGAAATTGTAAAGTTTTTCTGATGTATTTTAAATAGTTGCTTAAATATAAAATAGACTTCTAAAAATATGTTGTAATTAAATAACAGTAATGAAACTTTGAGTGCTTATTGTTTCTTTCTGTGGGAGATAAAGAAAAGTTCCAGATCATTCTAAACTTTAGTTTTACTGGTATCTGTTAGCAATAAATTTTCCATTGTCGCTAAACTAAATACTATACTATTGTCATAGATCTTTAATAGCTTTGACAGTTTTTGTTACAAGAAAATTTCATTTTTTTAGCTATTGTTAATTATTCATGTTTTACACAAATTTCTTTGAAGTTTTTCCAGTATATGGAATCAAGAACCAAAACAGCAACATAGCATGTTTTGTTTAAACTGTCACCAACTCACCAAAGAGAGTTACCAATGAAACTGAGGCAGGCAAAGTGGGGACTTATGTTGAGACCAGGAGTCTTGAAAGACAAACCATATTTATAGTAATTGGTCACAAACTGCTTGCTTAGCACTGTTTCATCAAAGGCAGTGTGATATTGCCTGGGTCACTTCATGCTATGACCATTCATGACTACTGACAGGACCACGTTAGAAAACTTGTGTGCTGGTTAGATACCGGTGTCATTTTGGCAACTGAAAGCTTTAAGTACATCTGTGAAAAACTGACAGTTAATGCAGGTTTTAAATAAACCTGCTAAAGATGAAAGAAAACCCAGCTATAGCAGATGGACTGTTTCCGGGTAGGTGAATAAGATAGAGGGCTGAATTAGTAGTTTAGCATACTAGTGAGATGGTTTGCCCCTCTCTCAGCAATTCCCATGATGATGATGTGGTCATCAATTCAGGAGGTTGGTATGAGCTCTTTGGCAAAGCTGCACTATGAACTATAACCAGAATCACAGTCAAGAATAAAGCACCTGGTTTTCTAAGTTGTCCGAGTCCTGTGGTCACATCAGCAACATGCAAACTGCAGCATCATGCATTTGAGCTTTCTAATGCCTAATTATGCATGAAAAATTTGTTATATAAACTTACATTCTTGATATTGAACTAAGAGTACATTGCCCACAAACTGTGGTCTGACTATTGGACTGTGTCAGAATGACAAAGAGTTTCCTGAACAGCCAGAGATATCTGAATATGTCCTAATTAAAAATAAAATATCCTTTGGCAAACACTTCTAGACAGGAAGGTGTCCCTTCTGGTGGGAGTGTAGTAGCTTCCTTCCTAATTATTAAATATAAACTCCAAATGTAGTCAGCTCTATATGCTACTAGATTTGGCTTGCTTTGCTAATGTTCTTCAAACTATCTGCAAGAAAAGGATTGCAAATCTTGCTGTTTTGCTAGGGAATGGTTTTGGAAATGGGTGAACAAAAAGGCGGAATTTCCAAGCACCACAATTGGACATGTGAATTTCTTTGATGTAGAGAATGGTGATGCAATGTTTCTGTGATTAATGTTTGGATTTGTAAAGCTTGTCTGGATAAAACACACATTTATTACAAGTCTGAACATCAAAGACAGAACAAAACAGCTGTATAGATTTTTCTTGTAATAATCCATCTTAAAGCAGGCAGACTATGTAGCCATTTGTAGCTAACATTATAAAACCACCTCCAAAATTCTTTTTCACTACATTGGTATTTTTCATATGGTAATGTTGTAAGTTTAATTTTCTACCTGACTGTCTGATATGGAAGCAATATATGAGTTTTCTATATTTTCATTAAAAACTAATTCCACAAAACCACATTCTTTAAAATGCATTTTATGAAAGCTTATGCATGACTCACCTGTAAGACCACAGAACTCTTTTTAATTTTATTCATATATACCCGTGAATTACAAAACAACTATTAACTCCTTATTATACTCTTTGTCAACCTTCACTCTCATATGATTACTGAAATCCTTAATTCAAATGTAAAATTTCCGTAGTTCCATAGTCACCAGAAAATTTAAAACATTTTAATGATGAAAAGAATAAAATGCCTTCTTCAAACAACATACGGAGATTTCCTTTAAAAATGATCAATAGGAAAATGGGTAAAAGATTGAAAATATGGAAAACAATGGAGAGTCAACAAAATTGTATCAGCTTTTGGAAACTTGGAAAAACTCCAAATAAACAAAGTTTGCATATCTTATACATATATATAGGGAAGTATTTAAAACTTACAATAGAAAGTGGTGGGAAGAATATCAGGTCACTAGAAAATTCATGTTTTTTAAGAAGATTAATTACATAACATTAGAAAAAATTGTCAGTTTTGGCAGATTTGTACAGAAATATACCATGCAATAAAGTCCCCTTATGGACATAAGTTATGTTAGGTAACTTAAAAATGCTAAATATGGCAGACAATACTCACATTCCACTTTCATATTACAATAAATTTTCTTTTCTTTCTCATGACATACAATGATACGAGTCATTTTGCAAGACTTCTGCTTCACACCATTGCTTAATCCACTGGCTCTTCTGAATCAAACAAGGTTAACAGTAAAGGAGCAGACTTCACAGAGTACAACCTATTGCTCTTCTGAGCACTGAACTAGCCTAAGCTTCACCAAGCAACTTGACCTGTCTGTGAAGGTTGATGAGATGTAGTGTAGCTTGGTGAGAGAGGAAAGAGAAGAGAGTGAATAATGAAGAGCACTGGCAAGTTCAATAACAATTATGTCTTTGGGACAAATTGTGGTTGCTTGTTACTATCAATATAATGCATGATATTCTTCTAAAGAAATATTCTAATCACTTTGTCCAGTTCAATATTGCACATATCAGGACTCTAATCAGACTTCTTCAGATTCATCATAGTCAAGCCACTTGTGAATTAAAAAAACAAACCATCAACTTAGGTTGGAAATGATATTCAGAGTTAGAGCACTTGCATATCCTGCATGAAGTTATGGTCTGCTTTGTGCCTCTTTTATTTTAAAAATGACTGTTCAAATGTGTGTCCCAGTTATTTAACCTTCATTTCATGGATGAAAATATTAAATGATAAATAAGTAATAAAATGGAAGAAAATAGAACCTTTCTTTCAAACTTTCATATACAGATGTACAAGTAAGATAACAAGATATATCTCTTAAGAAAGAAGGAAAAGTGCAACATGTGTTGCATTAATTCACCAGGGCTATTATAATCAGACATGAGAGACTATTCAGCTTATACAATAACAGTTTATTATTCATAGTTGTGGAGCAACCAGCCCAAGGTCAGAGTTTAAGACATGGCTTCTTATGAAGTTGGTGTTCTTAGCATTCAAAGAACCACCCTCATACTGATCTTTCCCATGATCCTCTTTCTATATGTTTTCATCATTAGTGTTTCTAATGTATCCAAATTTCCTCTGATAGGCACTCTAGTAAGGATTTAAGTTCACTCAAGAGCCTCATTTTAGTTTGATTTGCTCTGTTTGTGTTCTGTATCAAGATACAATCACGCTATGAAATGCTGTAAGTTCAGTTTCCAACCTGAAAATTTTAGGAAGTCACATTTCAGCAAATAGAAAGTCTAAATGTTTGGCAGTCATGATTTCCAATTTGATAATCAATATCTTAGACTATGAAATTTCCTGAAGATGTATTTTTGCTGTCTAATAGCGTGCATCAGCGATCTTATCGAAGTTTCAGATGTGCTAAATATTCTTGTATATCTATCAATATACCTTTTGTTAAACTTGTTCAATGACCATGCGATGACATGGGAATGGGAGGCTAAGACAGAAGAGCACTGGTAGCCTGATTTTTTTTTATTAAAAAAGAACAACTGCTTTGGTACTTTAGCATGCAAGCTTCTTGAAATTTTTTTTTCTTATTTTATGGAATCTAAAAATGGTCACTATTTCCATGTAGTTGGTATTCCAAATTTCTGGGCTGCTTCAATTCCCTTTCCTTTTATCTGGGTATTTATAAGACCTTTTTAAAAAGCAGGTAGCATACACACACTGTGAACAGTCTCTTTCCAGTATTACGGCTCCTGAACTGAAAACTCAGTAGATGTGTCATTTACCTTGCAAATCATCAATAGCAAAGGCCCTACCTGACTTTTGCAGTGATATAACAGAATCCCAAACATTTTAAATCTCTGATACCTGAGATTTTGACATGATTGGCTGCTGAGTGAAGGTTGAATGCCACATATTTCTGAAAAAGAAGTGAAGGAAAGGGATGGTTCCAAAGTAATGCACAAAATGACATATGCTGCAGCTATTCACATTGCATTGGCCACAGCAGTCATATACAGTCTCACAGAATTGCAATAGGGATAGAAAGTACAGAATTGGTGTCCACTGGATAGAAAAGGACAGTGACAAGTATGGAAATTCTCAAAAACAAACTCTGAAGAGACTTGCATATTTGTTGTTTACAGTACACTTAAACCCAGATAAAACAAATTAAATGTACTTTGACACTAAGATGGATATATACTTATATGTGTATCTTCTGGCAGCATAAACTTAAGAGAAAAACATATAAGACATGATTATGTTAATATTACTGAATGATACAACTGCATTGTGTCATTATGGATAATTTCTAAGATGGGTGAATTTATTTTCTTCATTCCTGTGCTGATAACACCTTTCATCAGCTATCCATCAGTGTTCTCATTCATAAATACCCACCCAGAACCTCTTCCATTCCAGGGTTTGAGCATTTTACCCCAGAAGCAAAAGTCCATGACCTTTAACTAGATCCTGGTATTTTTAAAGTAAAAGCCTCTAATGGGAACATTTCATAATGGTTAAACAACCTATTAGTTCAGAAACAGAATGGTTAAGGCAAGCAAAACAAATTGTTCCAGACATTCATTTTCAAACCACTGTGTGCTCCAGCAAATATGGTGAAGTGTGGGTAGAAACACAAGGAACAATTAGGCCTTTGGCTTTGCCATCATCTCATGGAATCATAGATTGTTTGTAAATGGGAACAGTGGAATGCAAATCTTCAATATGTAAAAAAGCTATTCATATAAAAATATTTGTTTAAAGAAGATATAACCAAAAAAGTGCTCCAAAGGTAGAAAAATAATTATGTGAAGCAACAAATCTAAGAAAGATGATAGACAATTAATAGTAGCTTGCTAAATATAATTATAAAATTATCATGAATATATTTAGGTATGATTTAGGAAATATGTTTTTGTATGTTTTAGAACTTTATTTTTTATAGCTTTTTTATTGTTTAAATATTTTAAAGTAGGGGAACATTTTACAAAAAGTTATGCAGGAAACAAAATTCCCAAACTATAAACACAAATGCAACATCACAGAACACAAAGGCAGAAATACAAAGGGACCTCACACTGTTCAAAAGTGCAACCAAATTCGCAGGTCCAGACTATAAGGAAATGCATTTATAATTTTTTAAATTAAACAAGAGTAGTCACTCTTCCAGTGTTTAGACAATAACATTTTTATAGATCTTTTCTTAATTTACTTTCAATTTCTATCATTTCCTTGGTCCATGCACAACTTGAATGCTATTGAACTTTATAACTACTAATAGATCACCACTAACAGATTTTTTTCTATTTGAGTTTTTAAAAAATAATGCTTATGTTCTATTATAAATAGTACTACCATAAATCATTGCCCAACCATTCAGTTTTCAGCAACACTGGAATGAATATGTCCCTCTTCTCTGTTCCTGTAGCAGGTGTGTGTGTGTGTGTGTGTGTGTGTGTGTGTGTGTGTGTGTGTATCTGTAATCTAAGGATTCATATTATAGTCAAGAGTTTAAAAGTCCCAAAGATACCTATTTATTTCTGGAGCACACCATCTTACACTGAGTAAAACCTTATATATATGCTAACAAAATGTATAATATCCCCCTTTTCACCTGTTCCTCTTCATCTCCCTTGTTCTCTCCTTTCTCTGTCTCTCTTAATCTCCTCTCTCTCTGTTTCTTTCTCACACACTTTATTAACTGCTATTGCTTTAAGGTCATTAAGATTTCTTTTCTTATGTTTGCCTTTGTATAAACATATGTACATATATAATAATGTTATCATTTTTGGATGTCAAATATAATCTTCATATATTTAGCTCTTTGTACCACAATTTGGTGTTCTGTGTGTTGAACGCTTCATGAAAATAAAATTAGCTGGTACATCCCAAGTGTTTAGACAAATGCTTGCATCTGGCACATGGTAGATAAATATGAGTCACAGTTTTTATCATCAACATCATCTTCCTTATCACTCTCAGCCCAGGACCAGAAGGTAAGGATAAGCCCAGGATTTGAGAAACTGCATGGCTAGCTGAATAAAAATCATAAATGAGCTGAGGAATATGATCAACAAGGAAAAGAAACCCATATGAAAGGTATAGTCATTAGACAAGTATGTAAGTTGAAGAAGGAGTCTGCTGGTTGTATATCCAATGCCTTTCATTTGGGCCTAGAACAGAGTCTTGCATATCCATCCAATGGTCTTGCATGATGGTCAAGAGTTTAAAAGTCCTAAAGATACCTATTTATTTCTGGAGCACACCATCTTACATTGAGTAAAACCTCATATATATGCTAACAAAATGTACAATATTCCCCTTTTCACCTGTTCCTCTTCATCTCCCTTGTTCTCTCCTTTCTCTGTCTCTCTTAATCTCCTCTCTCTCTGTTTCTTTCTCACAAACTTTATTAACTGCTATTGCTTTAAAGTCATTAAGATTTCTTTTCTTATATTTGCCTTTGTATAAACATATGTACATTTTTGGATGTCAAATATAATCTTCATATGTTTAGCTCTTTGAACCACAATTTGGTGTTTTTTGATGATAATCGCACAAACTTTTCTATCATGCAGAATTCAATCTTGGATAATGTATCTTCCTATTAGTCAATCAAACTTTCCTTTGAAATATCAGATAAATTTCCATAACAAAGTGATGGTTAAGTATTTTACTTTATTATTTCACTTTCAAGGAAGATATTGGATATCATTATTTTCTGTTGCAAAGTTTTAACAACAGTGAGAATTTTTGCATTTTCTCTAGAATAATTTAGAATGATTTTTTTTTGCACATACAACTCATGAAGTGAAAAATCCAGAGGATTAGATTTACCATGAGGCTGCTAAAGCATAGGTAACTTTTACTCATTAAACTTAAAAATGTGTAATCAATAGTAATACCCAAAGGCAACTCTTAAAAGTAAAGTAAGCTGAGATGTATTCAATTTTCTCTGTCAACCACTTCAATACATTTTAGTTTTTTTATGAATTGTCGGGCTTATTTCTTAGTTCTTAGAATATCTAACCTCTGTTATGATGTTTTAGGGCAAAGTTCTGAAAAGATACCCTAGACGAAAATTTCATTAAACTAACTTACTAAATAAGAATAAGGACATATTTAATATGGAATATAAACTCAACTACTCAACAAAATGTAGTAATATCATATCTCTAAATATGAAATGTATATAATTATACTAAATATATAAGATTATATTTTATATGTGAAATAAATATATTAAGATTATATATTTGAATGAAATTTATCAATTATATCATGGAAAATATTTAAAAGTTTGGGTTATTCTATTCGTAGAGAAGTTTGACAATTTTTGTTTTGAGTATACTAAAAAATCTTCTTTTTCAAATATTAAAATAAAGAGGCCAACTCTGTGACAAATTTGCTTATATGAATTTCCTAGTCATTGATTCACGGGTGTCTGTTCTTCAAAGAAGTAAAGAAGCATCATGAGTTCTGCAGTAAGAGGTGAAGTTTATCTCAGTATTGGGAACAGTGTTGGGGCCTGCTTCACTTACTAGGAATATGAGTTCAAATGTTGACATGCATCTATTTAATTTATCAAAGTTTATAAAATAGGCATATCCCTATTTCATGAAGTGATGTTCCTGAGGCTGCAATGATTGAGATGAAACTGTTAACAAAGTACATTAACAATTATACATACTGAAATCTGTGTAAAAAAGAATATTAGTGAAATTCAAGTACTGATACAGTAATGTTATTGAGTTACATATTTGTTATATGATTATACATTGTGAATCATATGTATTGTATATATTTTATTACTACACATAAAAGTTGTATGCATTTAAAATTATAATGTATGTAATTAATATATATTAATAGGAACCTCAATTTTCTTTTTTTAATTATTTATTATTTATTCAATTGTGTGTGTATGCGTGTGTGCGCATGTGTATGTATGTGTGCATAAGTATGTGTGTGTGTAGAACCACGGACGAATTCGGGAACCACCAAGGATGCCTCCACCTCCTCTGTGTTTACTCTGCCCTGGGATTCACAGGCTCTGCCCTACCAGGACCAGAAACGCAGGCTGCCCCCCTGCTTCTGCCCGGCGTCTATATGTGGGGTCTAGGATCCGAACTCAGGATCTTCTGCCTGCAAGGCAGAGGCTTAACCCCTGAGCCACCTCTTCAGCCCCAGGAACCTCAATTTTCATGATAACAAAAGGATAAAAGCAAAAGAATAGGAGAAAGTGGATTTGAAGTTAAGAATGGAAGAGACCAAAGGGGGTTTAAGGCTTATAAAGAAGAAACCTTTGTTTTCTTATCAATCCCACTTGGGAACTTAAGTGCAACCCAAGCTGTGGAGCAGCATTTATCTGTCCCCTGCTATAGGAATACCCCCAACTTTCACCTAGGTTACCTCCCCTTATGTCCCTGAGAATGACACAGAGATGTCTCACTGTCTTTTGCAGATAGATTCCTGGATCATTGTGATAATTAATCTTGGGTGTCAACTTGACCACACCTGGCTTTAACTAAGATCAGCTGTGAGACCAACTGAAGAGATTATCCAGATCAATAAATTAACAATACAAAGACCAGCCCTAGATCTAATTGGAACCTCCCAGTAGCAAACAAGATAAAACAATAGAAGATTTAGAAAAGAGAGATTCCAGGTTGTTTGCAGTGAATGAGCCTGCCTACAGCTTCAGCCACCAGCCATGTCGCCTCCGCCATGAAAGACCTTTTCTCCCCTCTGGAACTGTAAGCTGAATTTTGAATCACCCTTTCTTCCTTAAATTGCTTGGTTGTGAATGCTCTCTCGCAGCAACTATTAAGAGTAACCTTTACAATAGTCATGTGGCATCTGCTATTTTCCTTGTCTGAACTCCTGCAGTACCTTCTCTGCCAGAGTCAGGAGCCAGGCCTTCAGGGGCCTCCAACTAGATCAGCACTGGGCTTCCCCAAGGTGCCTCTGTTGCATGTGTCCCTGCCAATGTGAAGGCTGCTCTTGCCAGTGTCGCTACTGTCTGCAATGAGGCTGCCCACTGACAGAATGCTGATACTTCCAGGATGCTTGTAAGGCTCAGGGGAGCAGCACTGAGCAGACCGCTGACGACATGGACTGGCTGCCAGCAGGCATTTGGATTCTCCAGACATGTATTGAGGGACTCTACTGGGAAGGCATTTGCTTGTCTTACTTTTCTATAATTTAACATGTTGGGGTAAGTTTTGGTACCTCATAATTAAAAAGAAATTGGTGACTATAAGATGACTTAGTAGATGGTTTTAAAAATTATGTAAAATGGGAAAACCATCTCACTGCTTAAAGACAATAGTAATAAATCGTGTTGCCGTGAAGTAATTAAAAGAAAAAACAATTTGGGGAGCAATGATAGAACAAATCAAGAGAATTCCTAAGGAAGAAAAAGATAAAAAAGAGATACATAGGCAATTTCAACTTTCATTTATTGGTTCATTTTTAAAATGATAAATAGGATACTCATAAGTAAAGCTCTTGTGTGGTGCCTATTATTAATTAAAACCCAAGCTAATATTCAAAGAGAAAAATAACATCGTTAGTTTGTGAATTTGCCTTTAGTCCACCAATTATGTAATGTGCCTCAGTGGTATGTTTTAGTCCAGTTTAAACATTAAATTCTCAACTTTTACTTCAGTAATTGAAACTTGTTAAACAAGTTTTCCTAATGCATTTTTGGCCAATGGCAATCCTATATATAAAACTTTTCCTTACTTCCTACCATTATTCTGTGTAAAACTTCCTTCTGCAATGTTGCTTCTTGAAAATGATTTGTATTGTCTCTTCCCCCATATATCTAGTCCCGTTACTGCTTTATCCTTTATTATCTACCTTCTGATCCCAATGAAAGACAAAGTCATCTATAACGAGATAACTCCAGATACAAGAACCATTTTTCGAGCTTTACCTAACACTTCCTTTATTTTTGATGGTGTTGCAAATTAAATGAATCTTTTTGTACTTCTTAGCTCACTCTGATTACCTTAACACAGCACTTGCTTTCTTGGTCTAGATGATCCTTCCCAACACCTTCATGAATTTGTCTGCATTGCTTTGTTTCATACTTGGTTAATGCAACTTGCTCTCAACTCTCTAAAATTCCAATTTGATGCAGGTGTTCATTTTATTAAAGATTTCTGAAACTTCATGCAAGGCTTGCTCTTTTTACTTTAGGTTCCACTCTATAAATTCTATAAATTCAACTTACATTTCTTTCAGAACCATATCCAAGTTCCCAAAATGTTAGAAGGTTCCTGCCCAGACAGTGTGCACATGCTTTTCCTCTGGTTTGGTGTTCTTAGGGGCACATTTGTCTTCAGCTAGTCCTGTCTTTTCTTTCTTTCTTTCTTTCTTTCTTTCTTTCTTTCTTTCTTTCTTTCTTTCTTTCTTTCTTTCTTTCTTTCTTTCTTTCTTTCTTTTTTTCTTTCTTTCTTTCTATCTTTCTTTCTTTCTCTCTCCTCTCTCTCTCTCTCTCTCTCTCTCTCTCTCTCTCTCTCTCTCTCTTTATTCACTTATTTATTTGAGTATCAACAGTAAATAAAATGCCCTAGAGTTTAGGGACACAAAAAGAATGGTTGCCTCCCTTTATTAATATAGCCAAAATGTGTTAGACAATTTTCCATGACTGTGAAAACTACAATAAATAAAAAGAGGAAATGACTATTTTGTCTTGTAGTGGCAGAGGTTTCAGTCAATGGCTACTTGATCCCTACTGATTCCGAGCCTGCAGTGGTCCAGGGCATCACGGTGGAAACACAGATGGAGGGAGATTTCTTTACTCATGGTGACTGAGAGACAAAAGACACAGATGGGACTACTGCCCAATATCCCTTTTGAGAAGATGCCCTAAGAGCCTAACTTTCCTCCCACAAGGCCTTGACCCCTAAAAGCTCTACCATCTCCAAGCTGGTGACCAAGCCTTCAGTATTAGAATCTTCCTGATCCAAACTGTGGCACATAGACAGGAATGTGGCTTTGTGATGCCATATTGGACTTTATTAGTCATTCGTAAAACTTTTGGCAGATTCCTACTGTGTCCCTTTTCTGATTCTTTTCACCAGCCCATCAAACCATATCACTTGCCCCAATCATGCTACCTTTGCAGGTTTTCCTCCTGCATCTGTTGCTTACATATTTCACAAAGCAGGGAATATACTTTTATCACTGCATAAACATCAACTCTCAGCTCCTGAAATCACATTCTTCCTATATTATTCGCAAGTCAGAGAAGAGAAAGACATCGAAAATTCCATAGTACTTTTTGGAGTGAACTATGAATTTGGAACAATTCTGTTCATGTTGTTCCCAACACTCATGCATGCCCATTTCTTTCAAGCAAGGTAATTCCTAAGCAAATTCTTAAATGGATGTATAAATTCCAAATTTTTATTCTTAAATGGATGTATAAATTCCAAATTTTTATTCTTAAATAAGACAGGTATGCTTCTTCACCATCATCACCCTCCCCCATCAGTACACAGATCTCTGTTATCATTGTTACTGTTGCTGCCCTGATCTTTGATTATTCTTCTATATCTGATTTTCCTCCTAACTTTCATTCCACACTCACCATCTCATCTTTCTTCTAAATCTTTCTTGACAACTTTTAACTTCCCATCCTCAGGGTCATTTCTTTGCTTCTCATCATTTCCTAACCACTCTCTGAAAATCTGTCCAAAGCATAACACTTTGCTAACATGTAGCTGTAATTAATAATATACTTATGTCTACAGCTCAGATAGATCTTTCATACTTTATGTTTCCAACACATTGTTTGAGCAAGTCATTGTACATTTAGCATATATATATATTTGTATACATATATATGTATATATATATATATATGCTGATCTGTATACTTTTCCTGTGCTTTATATTTTTGCTTCTAATTTCAGTTGGAATCTTCATTTACTTTTTTCCATCATGTTCCTCCAAACAATCAAATGCCAAAACTTCTTGCTTTTTTTTTTAGGACTCTGTCTCTCCAATTTTATCCATTAATCAATTATATTACCATGTAATTCACTTGTATTTAGGAAGGCATAAACATTCTATATTCTATTCTCCTCTCCACTTGTAGTGTTTGATATCTTACTGGCACAGTTATGAAACATGAGATTTATGATTTACTGAACATGATCTCCTTTGCAGAGGACTTTGGCCATCAAAAAGACACAGCATTTATGCCAATTTTATTACCATTATCATGCCCTTACATTAGTTTTAATTGTATTATTTTACATTTATATTTTTCATATTATATATTCATGACTTGCATATAATCCCACTTATTAAAAAGGTTTATTCATACAAATCTATAAGCTACATATCCCTCCTTTTAAATAGTCAGCATCAGGAATTTTTATAACAACAAAAACAGGTTTTATAAAGGAAGGTGGATATAAAGTACTTTATAAAGCACAATAGAAACTCTAGAACAACCAGTAACGACCAGCTGGAGAGATTGCTCAGAGATTAGGACTTTGTCTCACAAGCAGAAGGTCCTGACTTCGTATCTCAGGTCCAATGTAAAAACACCAGGCGGAAGGGGCAAAAGAGGCTTGTACTTCTGGTCCTGGTGGGAGTCTGGAGAATCCTAGAGCAAAGCAAAAAGGAGGTAGAAGCAATCCAGGATGATTTCCAAAGTCACTCTTGATCTTACACACGCACACACACAAAATAAGAAATAAAATTTAAAAACTACAGAAAAAAAAAGAAACAAACATTAAAAGTTCAAGAAGGTTGGGGAGATAGCTCAATCAATAGAGTATTTGCAGCTGAAGCAAGCGCAAGAACCTGAGTTTAATCCCCAGCATTCATATACAAAGCACAGTGTAGTCATACATGTCTGGATATCCAGCACTGGGTAGTCTGACATGCAAGGAAGTTTCTGGCCAGTTAGATTAGTGCCATTGGTACCACTGGGTTCCACTGAATGATCCTGCATTGTAAATATGGTGACTGCTCCTGAGGAGTCACATCCACACATCAACCTAAGAGAACATTTACCTTCTGGGCTTGGGCACAAATGGCTAGTAAGACATGTGATGGATGGAGATTCTAATTACATGCTTGGACCTCAACTACAACAGAAATTGTAAATCAAGTTTTTTTTAAATTTTTATGTTTTTACCGAGTAATTCAAGCTCAGTGGATGGGTACCTTTGCCCCCTCCTTCATCCTTCCTCTCCTCCTTCCCTTTCCCCTTATGTACCTTATGCCACTTTCTCTCCCACCATCACTTTCTCTTTCAACCCTCCCCCCTCCTTTCTTGCTGTTTTCAACCTGTTACCTCCCACCATTGTGAGAATTCACGATTCTGTGATATACATTGGGGCACCTTCTTGGGCTGCCCACTAATATGGGAACTCCATTATAACTGTTTAACCCCTTGCTTCTTAAGAATCTTACTACCTGGGAGCTGGAGAGGTGGCTCAGGGGTTAAGCCTCTGCCTTACAGGCAGACGGTCCTGAGTTCAGATCCTAGACCCCACGTATAGATGCCGGGCGGAAGCGGGGGCGGCCTGCGTTTCTGGTCCTGGTAGGGCGGAGTGTGTGGATCCCGGGGCAGAGTAAACAAGGAGGAGGTGGAGGCGGTCCATGGTGGTTCCCAAATTCGCCCGTGGTTCTACACACACACACACACACACACACACACACACACACACACACACACAATTGAACAAATAAATTAATTAATTAAAAAAAAAAAAAAGAATCCTACTGCCTGAAGCCATCTCCCCTGAAATCTGGGCTAGTCTATGAGGGCTGGTTGACATGTCAGTCATTGTGCAGGTCAGGTAAGGTCAAATCACATTGCAGCAAGATTCTAGCTGCTGGGATGGGGAGGGAAGGGTAAAGGGAGGGGGAGCAAGGGGGGAGAGGGGAGGAAGAGGGAGGGAGGGAACCGGTGTATATATTAAGTTTGTATGAGCGGAAATAATAATAAAAAATGAAAAAAAAAAGCTCAGGCTGAAATAACACTGTAACTAAAAAATTCTAACAGGACAATAAGAAATTCAATAGAAAGTCTCAAAAAAAGAACTGTTCACATAGAAGGCAGAGTCTCAAAACTGTAAGACAGGATAGGAGAATTGATAGGATGCTTCCGCCCGGCATCTATACGTGGGGTCTAGGATCTGAACTCAGGATCGTCCACCTGTAAGGCAGAGGCTTAACCCCTGAGCCACCTCTCCAGCCCCCAGGTAGTAGGATTCTTAAGAAGCAAGGGGTTAAACAGTTATAATGGAGTTCCCATATTAGTGGGCAGCCCATTGAAATAAATTGAAAAATGTGCATGAACACACAATGTTCATGCAGAGAACGTAGAGGAGCTCTGGGACACCATCAAAAGACCCAATATATGAATCATGGATAACCCAAAACAGACACACAAGAGGAAGATCCATCATGCATAATTAATGAGATAATAGAGGGAAAAAAGATTCTGGCTGCTGTAACCCAGACATCTTTAGGCTCTTACAATCTTGCTAACCCCTCTTCTGTAAGATTCTTTGAGCTTTAGCATAGGGAGAGATTTACTAGTCTGGTTCTGTGTGAACATTGTAGGGTCATTGATATTCTTAATTATGGTTTGTAATTGTTTTCAGTTTTGCAGTTCCTTTACCGCACCGGGCTGCATCCTGATTGCAGGTCCTCTCCTAACCAAAGATAAAAAACTGTTTAAAAGAAAATCTTAATAAGAAGAGGCTTAAAGGTAGAGGGAAGAATAGAAGTAGGACACAGTAGTAAGCAGTGTCAGTCTCCCAGTTGCCAGTTGGCTACCATTTAACTACCAGCCTCTATCCCCTCCATGACTGGAGAAATATGCCCAGCTCTTCAAATAGGTCCAATCCCAAGTGAACAGGAAGGGAAGTGAGAGTGAGCTGTGTCAGCTGTCTCACTTCTTCCAGGCTGTTGATGACCATGATCTAATTTCTCTATTGAAATGTGTTCTTTGTCTCCTTTCTCTTGAGGTCTTTTCTCCCCTTCCCTCCTAGTTATAATCCTCTGTGCTTACAATGGGTGTTTCAGAGATTTATCTTTAAGTATATCATTTAGAGTGTTTGGAACTAGGATCCATTTATAAGGGAGAACACATGGCATCTAACTTTCTGTGTCTTGGATATTACGCTCGGTATGATTTCTTCTAATTCCATCCATTTATTAGCAAATTTCATTGATTCATTTCTTTGATGTTTGAGTAGTATTCTATTGTATAATTGTACCTCAGTAAATCAAGTTTTTTTGGCTTTCACCATGTGAAGGTGACTCTTGGAAGGAAATTTGTGAAAAAATTTAAGGGTTACATTCAGAAATTCTAGGAAGCCAATTCTAAAATTTTATAATCCACTAATTAAAAGATTTTTATTCATTTTCCACTCTTAATAATTCATTCTTTATCCATAAGGAATAAAAATATACTTATGTTTACGTTAAATACTGTATAAGTAAAAGACTTCACGTATCCTTTAGCCTAATGAAATTGGCTAAATCAATTAGCGCCCAATTTCTGTGGTACTAACCATAATAATTATCTGTCCAACTGGCATCAAACATTATTTTGCATACATTCATACATAGTAAACCTATTACTTGCATATAACATTTTAATGATCAGTAAATGACATAGGAAAAGCTGATGAATTCCCTGGAATAAATTATACATCATGTCATATAATGATAATTACTTAATCATCCAATGACAAAGTGTCATTCCTGTACTTACATAAAAAAATCTAGGTTTCCAACTTGTTACATTTTTCAGTCCTGTTTATAAGGGACAAGGAGCCTTGACTCTGAGAAATGACAAACTTGAAAAAATCAGCAGACTAAAAACTGAGCAACTCTTTTGGGTTCATGAAATAGGGCAGGGAGCAGGCGAACTTCTACATGCAAGAGTGGAGAAGGACAGGCAAATCCTGGAAGTCACATCTTGGCAGAGTGGATTCATTGTTCTGGGGGCCAGAAAGAGAGAAGGAAAACCTGAGCCATAATTATCAAATAACTCAAATTTCAAAGTGAACAAATGTAGCAATTAAAAATCTCATAGTGCATGGTTAAGAGATATCTCAGTGGGTAAAACACTCCCCACACAAATACAAAGAGTTGAATTTAAATCCCCCAAGCCTCTATCCAGGTTTGGAACAGAGAAGGCTGGAACCAGTAAGTACCCATACATGCATACATATCACACTCATACGCATATATACACAATGAAAATTAAATTAGAGTGAAATGAAAATCCTTCAGCAATTTTTATGTCAAAAAGCTAAGTGAAGTTCTCTTAGGAAAAATTTAATAAATATAACCTCATGCTTACTTTATGAAAAGAAAACAGGAACTAGTTCAAATTACACCACAGCATTCTACCTTAAGAAGATCTACCCTCAGGAAAAGCTAGTGAATCCAATCCTACCTTTAAGTTTTGGTAGAGCTGAAACATCCCAAGGAAATGGGAAACTACAGGATGACAGAATGGGAGAGAAAGAAAATACTCAATACCAGCTTTTTTTCAACCAACTAAAAAAAAAATAAGCAGAACTGGAAAGTATGTCAGAATTTCAACTCCAACGACAGCATCTCATTAAAAGAAGACATATTTACAGCATACTATAGAACATGTGTCCTTCTTCTACATATCACTAAATCATTAAATGACTGTAAAATATCTTTGGCTTGGTATTAACACATCTGATTATCAAGGAGAAAACTTATAAGAGAACTTAAAAGATAAAATAATAACTAATAACTAATAACAAGAATAGAAGATAAAAAGAAAACACCAGAACCAGGCTCAAATGCAGCAGGAATATTGAATTATCTGACTAGAAATTTAAGTAGTTATGATCATAATGATATGAGCAAGATGGTGAAATAGAAACCTCCAGTGCTCATCCCCTAAGGAAATTGTAGTTTGAATAACTGCCAACACTCATAAAATACGTTCACAAGAGCTAAAGGATCTAGATGAGACATCATAACTCCTGTGTAATAAAAAAAAGAAAAGATGCATTCAAGAATATCCAAAGGATAATTTCACATGACTTATACCACCCTTCCTACAAATTGTGACAAAACTGTGCACAGGAATTGTCTTTCATATGGGAGAAAGGGTAAAATGAACAGGCAGTGTAGCTATGGACCACTACCACTACCACTTATCTAAATGAAATCTGTCCCAGACTCCTTGATATATAGAGTGCCATGGAGGCCCTTGCAGGTAAAGTACTGAGGCCAATAACCAATGACCCATAAATTATACCTGCTTCTATGACAAGGAAGTCTACAAATTCCAATAACCAAACAAATCCTTACTTTTCATAAAATTGTTGAAATATATAGTAACTGGACTACATTATCTTATCAAAAGACAATGTATACATTAAAAACAGACAACAAATATTATTTACAAATGACTCATTTCACATTCAAAGACACATAAGGGCTAGAAGTAAAGGTATGGAAAACGTTTTATGCAAACAGAGCAATAGCAAAAGTTAGTGTCTCAGACAAAATATACATTAAGTAAAATCCTGCCACTAGAGATAACAGTCAACACAGCATGGGAAATCAAAAGGATGAATGATAAATACTATACATACATCTGGAGTGCCTGAATATGTAAATCAATTCCTGACAGAAGTGAAGGGAGAAAAAGACATTGATATTATGTCATTAGAGAACTTTGTGACCCTGCTTTCAACAATGGATAGATGATTCCTGCAAAAAGCTATGGAAACAAAAGAAAATGTTCACTATAGAATAAATGAGTCTAGTGTTTACACAGAGTATTCTGCCCAGCAGCAAGGGCAAACACATTCTTCTCAGGGGCTTATAAGGCATTTTCTAGAGAAGAAAATGTGTTAGATCACAAAATAATGTTTAATAAAACTAAAATTAAAAGAATAGGACACTAATAAGAAATAGCATAAAGATAATTGGAAAATTTACAAATAAGTCAAAATTTGATAAAATATACATAATCAATGAGTAAAAGATAAAACCAACAGAACTATCTCTAGACAAATGAGTATGGAAATGTAGCATGCCAAAACTCATAGGATAGAACAAAGGACATTGTATCAGGAAGTTTATAATAAGAATCTATCTCAAGAACATAGGAAATATCTCAAACAAATAATATAGTTTGCATCTGAAAAACTATAAGAAAATATCTAATACCAAAGTCAAAAGGAAAGAAGAGAATGGAGATCAGAGAATAAATATTTGATATTTATTCTTACATCTCATCAGAGAGGAAATCCTAGAGGAAAGTTTGACATACACATTAAAGGATGCTCCAGGGAAGGGGGAGGAGGCACTGGGAGATAAGGAGGGAGGGGGAAAAGGGAGGAGAAAAAGGGAGAGGGAGCAAGGGGGTCTAGGGAGGAGTGGAGGGAGGGAGGGGACCGGTGTACCTATTAAGTTTGTATGAGCAGAAATAAACAAATAAATAAAGAAATAAACAAACAAATAAATAAATAAATAAATAAATTTTAAAAAAGAAAAGTATTTTCAAGAGCAAAGGATTTTGTTCATTGCCATAATACATGTACCAAAAGAATGCTTATACTTAGCAACTACTCAATAAATACTTGATGAATAAGTATAAAAATCCTAGAGATTAAAAAATCATACAAGATGAGACTTATTTTTAAAAAATGCTTAAAAAGCCTAAATTATGAAGAAGTAGAAAAACTGAGCATAACAACAGTGAGTAAAGGAGACCAAAAGTAATTGAAGCTCTCAACCAAAAATATCTCACATCCTCACTGTTGAATCCTGCTAAGTATACATATACTATTTATTCTCAAACTCTTCCAAAAAAATAAAAAGAAAGGCAAAATAAGAATAAAGTTCCTACAAACAGACTTATTCTGATTCAATCAAAAGATAACTATCAAGACACTAACACTATAAAAATTAGAATTAGAGAAGAGTATATTTAAAATGTACTAGCAATCTTGATTAAACAACATCAAAAATTGGGATTAATCTCAGGAATGAAAACCTGGCTCAATATACAAAAATCTATGAATATCATGTGCAATTTTACCAGACTGAAGCATATAAGTCACACAATTATCTGAACAGATTCCAAAAGAGCATCTGCCAAAATTCAGCATGTTTAATGATGAGAACAGGCATATATGGGAGGAAATCTTAAAAATAAAAGCAATATGTCATAAATCTAAAGCACAAGTTACTGTAAGTTAAAACAAATTTCTTCGAATATGAAAAACTAAAGAAGGAGGTCCACCCTTTTTACATCTATTGAATGCAGTCATAGCTACATTAGCAGAATAAAGAAAATATAAAAAGAATTCAAATAAAAATTAAACTAAATGTTTCCTGGTTTAGTTTATTGTCCTTTGCTGCAAGAAAATGAATGATCCAAGAAAAAGAGGCTTAGTATCTAACAATGCAGATAACTTTCCTGGGGAAGTTACAAACGCAGGAACTTGAAGCAAGAGGAACAGAGGGCAAGCACCAATGCATAGATGTATACTTGCATTATTTCCTGCACAGAACTAGCTCTCTGCATCATCTTATAATGCCATGCTTAAGGATAGTACCACACAGTATACTGGGTTTCCCTTGTTAATTGTACTATGTAGGTAAATTGTCACAGGTAGGCCTAGGAGCCAGCCTGAATCTACAGACTACCTCTTAGATGGACCTGGACACCCCTTTGCTGGTGCACAAGCTGACAAAGAATAATGGCCATCACACCATCACTCATTATCATCTTCGCCAAAAAAAATCAGTTTGTAGTCATAACTATCCAACCCTTGTCCCTGAAGTTTCATGCTCAATATTTTAAGATAATGTAATACTTAGAAAGGAAAGACTACAACAAAAAATTTACCAAACTAAGAATCATACTTGGAAAATCTTCAGGATAAAAAAAATCAACAGATGAAAATTAGTGTGTTTTCTAAGCAGTAATAAAGAACTATCCAAAAAGAAATTATGAAGGCAACAAACATTAAAATAAAAAAGGAAAAAAATAGGAACAATTTTAATAAAAGAAATGAAAGATTTGGATGAAGGACATTATAAATCATGTAAGAAAGATGATGAAGATAATACAATGAATGTGAACACCACCATTATTTTTTATATATTTTTTATTACCGCTCATACAAACTTAATAGGTAGACCAGTTTCCTCCCTCCCTCCTCCTCTCCCCCCCGAACCCCCTGTTCCCTCTCCCCTCCCTCCCCATCCCCCAGTGTTTCCCCCCCAATTCCTAGAGAGTCCTTTATTGTGTATGCCTAACTCTCCTGTGGGTCCTCCTCTCCGATGACATACAAGGACCCGTAGTGGCATTTCCCTGAACCCTTTTTTCGTGTTCCCCTTAAGCATAGGAACACTACTGTGGCTGTCAATCCCTTGCCTCCAAGGATCTTGGTGCCTTTAGCAGATGCTAGACTTTGTGAGGTCAATAGTGTGTGGGACATTGCGCCGGACATGCAAAGTCCTATTATGATTGCTTCGGCCCTAAGCAGTGTGGAGAATCTTGCAAATCATTGCTCCTCCCATTCTTGTGCTCTTACAATCTTACCGCCCCCTCTTCCGCAAATGTCCCTGAGCTTCAGGATGGGGAGAGATTAGTCTGGCCTAGTTGTAGGTGGTTGATATAGAGTCTCTGAAGTTCTGGATAGTGGTTCATTGATTTTCTTTTGCAGTTTTGCTGCTCCTGCAATGCCCTTCACTCCATCCTTCTGGGCACTGTTTGTCACTCCCTGGCCAGAGACAGAAAGCTGTTAAATAAAAGCTTGTTATAATAGCACATTCAAGGGTAGATGTAATAAGTGTAGGAAAGCTCAGAGAGGGAGGTGTCAATCACCCTTTTGCAAAATGATTACTTTTTATCTGCCAGACTATATACCCTCCCCTTCTGGTGAGATCATACCCCCTCAGTTGTACATGATCAGGCACGAATGTCTGTGAACTTAACCAGGTGTCACATTACTTACTTGCATTCCTTGATGGAGGCGTATTTTCTCTGCTGTAACATGGTCCCCTCTCTCCTTGTGTCTGGTGTGGCCCTCCAACCCCATCCCTCCTGTTCACAATCCTTGCAATTACCGTATTATATAGGTTTACCCTTGAGTGTCTCAATGTAGGCTGGGTGAGTTTGGTACTAGGAGCCACCTATTAGGGAGTACATACGGCACTTAATTTTCTGGGTCGGGGATACTTCACTTAATATAATTGTTTCTAATGACATCCATTTCCCGGCAAATTCCAGTAATTCATCATTTTTGATGGCTGAGTAGTACTCCATTGTATAGATGTACCACTGTTTCCTTATCCTCTCGTCAACTGTTGGACATTTGGGTTGATTCCATGACTTTGCTATTGTAAACAGTGCTGCTATGAACATGGTCGTGCTTGTGCTATGAAGGTGAATTTTTGCTGTATGGGGGGTTATTCCCAAAAGTGGAATAGCAGGATCATATGGCATTTCAATTTTTAATTTCTTTAAGAATCTCCAGACGGCTCTCCAGAGTGCCTATATGAGCCTACATTCCCACCAGCAATGTAGGAAAGTTCCCTTCTCTCCACATACCCTCCAGCATTTGTTGTTGGTTGTATTGTGGATTTTTGCCATCCTGACCGGGGTGAGATGATATCTCAGGGAAGTTTTGATTTGCATTTCCCTGATGGCTAAGGATGTGAAGCATTTTTTAAGATATTTGTTAGACATTTTAATTTCATCTCTAGTAAAGTTTCTTTTAAGTTCCAGGGCCCATTTTTTAATTGGGCCATTGGTTTCCTTGGTGTTTAATTTTCTAAGTTCTTTGTGCACTCTGGACAGTAGGGCTCTATCAGATATGTGGTTAGTGAAGATTTTCTCCCATTCTGTGGGTTGCCTTTGAGCTCGTGTTACAATCTCTTTATCTGAACAGAAGCTCTTTAATTTCACAAGGTCCCAAGTGTTGAGAGTTGGTAGCAGTGACTGTGCCATTGGATGTCTGTTTAGGAACTGTTGGCCTAGCCCAATCGGCTCAAGGGAGTTCCTTATCTTTTCAACTATGGTTTCTGTAGTCTCTGTCCTTATATTGAGGTGCTTGATCCACTTGGAATTAAGTATTGTACATGGTGACAAGTATGGGTCCAGTTTTAATCTTCTGCATGTGGAGATCCAGTTTTGCCAGTACCATTTGTTGAAGATACTGTTCTTTTTCCATTGTATTTTTTTGGGTCTCTTTGTCTAAGATCAAATGGCTGTAGTTGTGTGAGCTTATATCTGGGTCTTCAACCCTTATCCTGCACTGCCCTTTGCTACATCCTGATAGGTACTGGAGGTCACCTCCTAACCAAAGATAAAAGACTGTTTAAATGAAGATCTTAATATATGAGAGGAGATTCAAAGGTAGATGGAAGAATAGGAGTAGGAAACTGTGTGTGTGGTGGGGCGGTCAGTGTCCTATTTATTGATAGTTGCCAGCTATCTGCCAGTCCCTATATCCTCCCTGATTGATGAGATCAAACCTCTTCAGTCCCAAGGGGCCAGGAAGGGAAGTGAGACTGAGCTTCACCAAATGTCTTGCTACATACGTGTAATACTTGACAGTGACCTATTTTCTATACTGAAGTGTGATTCCATGTCTCATTTTTTTGGGGGGTGACCCTTGTTTCCCTTCCCTCTTGTTTATAATCTTTGCAATTACAGTAGGTATTGCAGAGATTTATCTTCGAATATGTCATTAAGTGGCTTTGGAACTAGGATTCACCTATTAGACAGTACATTTAATGTCTAAATTTCTGTGTCTGGGATACTTTACTCAATATAGTTTTTTCCAATTCCATCCATTTTCCACAAGCACCAAGGAATACACATTCTTCTCAGCAGCCCATAGAACTTTCTCCAAAACAGACCACATATTGGGCCACAAAACGAATCTCCACATGTGCACAAAATTTGAAACTCTAGCCTGTACCCTTTCAGACCACCATAGTCTAAAGTATGATATCTGCAATACAATAAATAAATACAGTAGCTCTTGGAAACTAAACACTATAATGCTGAATGAGAAATGGGTTCAGAAAGAAATCAAAAGGGAAAATTCAAGATTTTCTAGAAGTGAACAATAATGAAAATACAACATATCATAATCTCTGGGATACAATGAAAGCTATCCTAATGGGTAAGTTTATAGCTCTTAATGCCAATATAAAAATAGAAACATCACAAGTAAATAACTTTATAATACAGCTTAAGCTTTAGAAACACAAGAGCAACCCAATCCCAAAAGCAATAGAAGAGAGCAGATTAGCAAAATCAGGGGAGAAATGTCTGAAATTGAGATAAGGAAAACAATACAAAGAATCAACCAGACAAAAGCTGGTTCTTTGAAAATATAAAATTGATACACCCCTAACTAAATTTAACAAAATCAAGAGAGAGAAAACCCAAATTAACAAAATTAGAAATGAAAATGAACTTATCAAAACTGATACCCAAGAAATTCAGAGAATTATAAGGTCGTATTTCAAAATATACTCCATGAAATTTGATAACACAAAAGAAACGAATGAATTCCTGAGTAAGCACAACTTACCTAAATTGAATTAGGAAATTTTGAATTATTTAAATAGTCCTATAGCAAAAAGAAATTGATGAAGTAATGTCCTGGATCAGAAAGAATCAGCACAGAATTCTACCAGATATTTGAAGAATAACTAACACCGATATTACTTAAACTGTTCTATAAAATAGTGAAGGATGGCTGAGTAGTACTCCATTGTATAGATATACCACGGTTTCCTTATCCACTCGTCAACTTTTGGACATTTGGGTTGATTCCATGACTTTGCTATTGTAAACAGTGCTCCTATCAACATGGTCGTGCTTGTGCTATCAAGGTGAACCTCTGCTGTATGGAGGGTTATTCCCAAAAGTGGGATAGCAGGGTCATATGGCATTTCAATCTTTAATTTCTTTAAGAATCTCCAGACAGCTTGCCAGAGTGGCTGTATGAGCCTGCATTCCCACCAGCAATGTAGGAGAGTTCCTTTCTCTCCACATCCCCTCCAGCATTTGTTGTTGTTTGTATTGTGGATTTTTGCCATCCTGACCCGGGTGAGATGATATCTCAGGGAAGTTTTGATTTGCATTTCCCTGATGGCTAAGGATGTGGAGCATTTTTTAAGATATTTGTTAGACATTTTAATTTCATCCCTGGTAAAGTTTCTTTTAAGTTCCAGGGCCCATTTTTTAATTGGGCCATTGTTTTCCTTGGAGTTTAGTTTTCTAAGTTCTTTGTGCACTCTGGACAGCAGAGCTCTATCAGATGTGTGGTTAGTGAAGATTTTCTCCCATTCTGTGGGTTGCCTTTGAGCTCGTGTTACAATCTCTTTATCTGAACAGAAGCTCTTTAATTTCACAAGGTCCCAAGTGTTGAGAGTTGGTAGCAGTGACTGTGCCATTGGATGTCTGTTTAGGAAATGTTGGCCTAGCCCAATCAGCTCGTGGGAGTTCCCTATCCTTTCAACTATGGTTTTTGTAGTCTCTGGCCTTATATCAAGGTCCTTGATCCATTTGGAATTAAGTCTTGTACATGGTGACAAGTATGGGTCCAGCTTTAATCTTCTGCATGTGGAGATCCAGTTTTGCCAGCACCATTTGTTGAAGATGCTGTTCTTTTTCCATTGGATTCTTTGGGCCCCTTTGTCAAAGATCAAGTGCATTAGGAAACTGTGGTACATCTATACAATAGAGTACTACTCAGCCATCAAAAATGATGAATTACTGGAATTTGCTGGGAAATGGATGTCATTAGAAACAATTATATTAAGTGAAGTATCCTAACCCCAGAAAATTAAGCGCCGTATGTACTCCCTAATAGGTGGCTCCTAGTACCAAACTCACCCAGCCCACATTGAGACACTCAAAGGGGGTGACATACAGTGCCCATCAGGATGGAGTGAAGGGCATTGCAGGAGCAGCAAAACTGCAAAAGAGATTCAACAAACCACAATCCAGAACTTCAGAGACTCTATATCAACCACCTAGAACTAGGCCAGCTTAGTCTCTCCCCATCCTGAAGCTCAGGGACATTTGCAGAAGAGGGGGCGGTAAGATTGTAAGAGCACAAGGATGGGAGGAGCAATGATTTGCAAGATTCTCCACACTGGTTAGGGCCAAAGCAATCATAATAGGACTTTGCATGCCCGGCGCAATGTCCCACACACTATTGACCTCACAAAGTCTAGCATCTGCTAAAGGCACCAAGATCCTTGGAGGCAAGGGATTGACAGCCACAATAGTGTTCCTCTGCTTAAGGGGAACACGAGAAAGGGTTCAGGGAAATGCCACTGGGTCCTTGTATGTCATCGGAGAGTTAGGCATACACAATAAAGGACTCTCTGGGAATTGGGGGGGAGACACTGGGGGATGGGGAGGGAGGAGAGGGGGAACAGGGGGTTCGGGGGGTGGAGGAGGGAGGGTGGAAACTGGTCTACCTATTAAGTTTGTATGAGCGGAAATAATAAAAAATGTATTAAAAATAAAATTAATAAAATAGTGAAGGAAGGAACACTTTCAAATTCTTTCTATGGAGCTAATATCATACTAACTTTAAAACCTGTGAAGATACATTTAGAAAAGAAAACTAGAGGCCAATTTCTTTAATGAACATGGATGCAAAGATTCTCAACAAAATCTTAGCAAAACACATCAAAAAGATCATTCACTGTGATCAAGCAGACTTTATCCCAGGCACACAAGGTTAGTTCAACATTTGCAAATCAATAAATGTAATCCATCATATAAACCAATTCAAATTCCAAGACCACATGATATTCTCGATAGATGCAGAAAAAGCTTTTGACAAGATCCAACATCCTTTTATGATCAAAACCCTGGAGACAGTTGGAATGGAAGGACTCTTTATCAACATAATAAAAGTTGTATACAACAAGCCAACAGCAAGGATTACACTCAATTGGGAAAAATTTAAAGTATTCACGCTTCGATCAGGAACTAGACAAGACTGTCCACTCTCACCACTTCTATTCAATATTGTACTTGAAGTCTTAGCTGAAGCCATAAAACAAGAGAGGGAGATAAAAAGGATTCAAATCTGAATGGAAGAGGTCAAGATATGTCTATTTGCATATGACATGATCTTACACCTGAGTGATCCTAAAAACTCCACCAGGAAACTCCTGGAACTAATACATAAATTCAGCAAAGTGGCGGATTACAAAAAAAAAAAAAAAAAAAAAAAAAAAGCAAAAATCAGTGGCCTTCCTATATACAAGGATGAATGAAGTGAAAGAGTCCTAAGAGAAACAATCCCATTTATTATAGCCCCTAAAAAAATGAAATACCTTGATATAAATCTAAGCAAAGAAGTGAGAGACCTTTATGATGAAAACTTTAAAACCCTAAAGAAAAAAATTACAGAAGACACCAGAAGATGGAAAGACCTCCCATGCTCCTGGATTGACAGAATCAACATCATAAAAATGACCATCCTCCCAAAATCAATATACAGATTCAGTGCTATATCAATCAAAATCCCAAAGCAATTCTTTAAAGAAATTGAACAAACAATCTCAAAATTCGTATGGAAGCACAAAGGCCCAGGATAGCAAAAACAATCCTGAATAACAAAAACACTGCTAGAGGCATCACCATATCAAACCTCAATCTTACTACAAATCCGTAGTAATAAAAATGTCATTTTAAAAGAAACAAATACTACCAGTGAGAATGTGGGGAAAGGGGAAAGGAACCCATTTACAATATTTAAAGAAAATATAAATTAATATAGCTATAAGGAAAAACATATGTTTTCTCCTAAAAATTACAAAAACATCAACCATGTGATACAGGAAGCTAACAACTAGGTATTTATTCAAAGGGCTTTAAATCAGTATGTCAAAAATATGTATTTTTCTATTTATTGTAGCAGTCTTTAAAGTAGAAAGATGCAGAGTCAAACTAAGTATTCATCATAAAACGAGAAGATAAAAGAAAATTGGGTTGGAGAGATGACTCAGTGGTGAAACACTTTGCCTCATAAGCAAAATGATCTGGTTTCATATTCCCAGAAAAAGGCAGTAAGAATGTAGAACAAACCAGGATGATTCTCAATGTCACCCTTGGGTCTCTGCAGGCACACACATTCAAGTGCTCACTTTTATACATGACACAGACCCATGCAAAACACAAATACACACATTCAAAAAATAGATAAGGAAAAAATAGAGAAAATTTCTTATATATGATAGAATGTTATTCTACTTTAAAAAAGAAGAAAATCCTAATACTTGTGAAAGAATGGGTAAATCTGGAATGTATTAGATTAGGCTAAATCAGTCATTAATATAGAGAGAACTCTATGATCTCATGTGTGTGGAGTTGAAACTACCAAAGTCACAGAAAAAATAAGCATAGCAATGGTTTTCTTAGACTATGGACACCATCTTCTGGTGTCTTCTGTAATTTCTTTCTTTAGGGTTTTAAAGTTTTCATCATAAAGGTCTCTCATTTCTTTGGTTAGATTTATACCAAGGTATTTCATACTAGGGGTATGGGAAGATTTTGATGACTTAAAATCAGAATGACTAATTTGCATGTTCAAAGCATGGAAATATAACTAATAATTCATTGTGTACTTTAAAATACTGAGATAGTGATCATTGATATCATAAAAAGAAGATACAAGTGTTAAGTCCCAGATCTATTAGCATAAAACATTACTTTTTACCATGTATTTGTCAATTTTATTACAATCAGTTTGCAAAATTTTTAATTATTTTAGACATGAAAAGTAAGTAAATTTTTAAAATATAACTATCATTAATATGTTCAGAGCTAAAATAGACAACCAGAATACTGTTTAGGCAATGTAAGCAAACCAGTACAAGTCACAGACTGTGGGCTAAAAACTGATACAGAAATAAAGAAGAACATGGATTGGTCTATGAGAACAGAGCTCATACCCTTGGATTGAGTTTAAGGAAATTTCACTAAAGATCTCAAAGACTTAAAAGAATGCAGACTAGATAACTAAAATAGATTATGCAAAAACAATGAGAAAACTTTAAAGGTTGTTAAGTATTTATTAATTTCAAATAAAGCAGATATCAAGAGGGGTGAATTATCAGAGACAGACAAGGCCTGACATTCTTGTCATGCATGCACTGCAAGGTAAAAATGCAGGAAATGCAAAGAGAAATAGATTGAACTACTCTTACATTTGTAGAGTTCAACACCCTTCTCTCAGGAATAGGCAGACCCTCAGCAAGCTGAAATTAGTAAGAACAGTTTCATTCGACAACACCATCAGTCAACTGGATATAAACCACATCTATAGACCACTTCATCCAACAACAGCACAATATATCTGTTTCAAATTCACATAGAACATTCATGAAGTCAGGTCATTTGACAATGAAGCACACTTTAGTAAACCTTAAGGGATAGAAAACATATAATAAATAGACTGAAAGTGAAATTAAAGTATAAATTACCAATTAAAAGGTAACTAGAAAACCTTACATATATCAAAGTGAAACAATACACTTTAAAATAAGCTATGGCACAGAGAAAATAGGCCTCCATCAAGGACTGCAAGTAAATAATGAGACATCTGGTTAAGTTCACAGACTTTCCTTCCTGATCATTTACAACTGAGGGGGTATGATCTCACGAGAAGGGGAGGGCATATAGTCTGGCAGATAAAAAGTAACCATTTTGCAAATGTGTGATTGACCCCTCCCTCACTGGGGTTTCCTACTTTTATTACATCTACCTTTGAATATACTCTTATAACAAGACTCTAGTTTAACAGCTTTTTATCTCTGGCCAGGGGGTGACATACAGTGCCCATCACGATGGAGTGAAGGGCATTGCAGGAGCAGCAAAACTGCAAAAGAAAATCAATGAACCACAATCCAGAACTTCAGAGACTCTATATCAACCACCTAGAACTAGGCCAGCCTAATCTCTCCCCATCCTGAAGCTTAGGGAAATTTGCGGAAGAGGGGACAGTAAGAGTGTAAGAGCACAAGGATGGGAGGAGCAATGATTTGCAAGATACTCCACACAAGTTAGGGCCGAAGCAATCATAATTGGACTTTGCATGCCCGGCGCAATGTCCAACACACTATTGACCCTACAAATTCTAGCATTTGATAAATGCAACAAGATCCTTGGAGGCAAGGAATTGACAGCCATAGTAGTGTTCCTATGCTTAAGGGGAACACAGGAAAGAGTTCAGGGAAATGCCACTGGGTCCTTGTATGCCATTGGAGAGGAGGGCCCAGAGGAGAGTCAGGCATGCACATTAAAGGATTCTCCGGGGTTTGGGGAGATGCACTGGGGGATGGGAAGGGAGGGTGAGAGGAGGAGGATCAGGGGGGTGGGGGGAAGGAGGAGGGAGGAGGAGGAAGGGAGGAAAAACTGGTGTACCTATTAAGTTTGTATGAGCAGAAATAATAAGAAAAAAGTTTTAAAAAAATAAGCTATGCCAAACGTGAAATCTCAGGAGAAATTTAAACACATTATGAGTTTAATGAAAATGAAAATAAGAAGTACCAAAATTAGTGTGATTCTCTGAAAACAATTAGAAAGGAACTCTTGCATTTGACAAATATTTTAGAAGAGAAGAACATCCTCAACTCAGTAGTTTGAACTTATTCCTTAAAAACTAAAAAAAGAAATGAGAACAATTAATTCAAAAGTAAGCAGAAGAAAATAAAAAAAATCAGTCTAGGGGGAGAAATCAATAAAATTGAAGCAGAAAAATCAATAGAGAAAGTCAAGGATACCAAAAGCTCTTTCTTTGAGAAAAAAAAATCAATAAAATTGATAAGGCTCTGTCTAGCTTGGCTGAATTATGAGAAAAAAAGAGAATACACAAATTTCTAGCATTGTAAATGAGAGAAAGGATATCATTAGAGAAAAAGGGATAAAAAGATAAAGAGTAGAACATCATGATTAACTCAATGACCACATATTTTATAATCTTGATGAGCTAACTCCTTGAAAAATACAATCTGTCAAAATTCAAATAGAAAAACCTAGAACTGTATATGTTAATTAAAAATAAAAAAAACTATTAGATATCTCAAATGAAATGTATCAGTCCAGATGGATTTACTACTGAAGTCAACTAAAAACTTAATGTTATAATGATAACAGTTTTCTACAACTTTTCTCCAAAGATAGAAAATATCTCAATTCATTCTATAAAGCAAACATTGCCTAATACCAAAGCCAGCTAATGACACTGGAAATAAAAATATATATGAAACACTCTTTACACACATTCTTGAAAATATTATCCTAACAATGTAAAAAGTAACTGATACATCAGAACTACTCAACCCAGATATGAAAAATCAGCTCAACATTCAAAATCAAATATAAACACCAGGTTAGAAAAGAATAATCACATTATTATTTCAATGAAGAAAAAGCATGTGACAAATCCAGCATCTACTTGCAGTTATAAAAAGTATAAAATTAGACATAATTTTTTTTAAATTAAAGAATGTTTACAAATATATGAAAAAAGGATTTTCATAACATTGAGGAATAAAAAATCCACTGACACCAAGAATCAAGTGATGTTTTGTTCTCTTGCCAAACCTTTACATTGAACATCCTGGCTAACAATAAGACAAGAAAAAGAAATAAAAGGCATACATATGACAAAAAACAAAACCCTTTTCAACAGATAATATTATCTTCCTATAAATTTGAAAAACCTGGCAATAACAACACTTAGAATTAAGAAGGAGGGGCTGGAGTGGTGGCTCAGGGGTTAAGCCTCCACCTTGCAGGCGGAAGGTCCTGAGTTCGGATCCCAGATTCTATGTATAGACGCCAGGCAGAAGCGGGGGCGGCCTGCGCTTCTGATCCTGATAGGGCAGAGCCTGTGAATCCCGGGGCAGAAGGAGGTGGAGGCGTCCCTGGTGGTGCGAATTCGTCCGTGGTTCTACACATACACAGACACACACAGACACACACACACAGACACACACACACACGCGTGCACATACACACGCACATGCGCACAGTTGAATAAATAATAATAAAAAAAGAATTAAGAAGGAATTAGTAAATAATTATCAATCATGTATGGACTTATAAGACCCTTATTAACCTCTAGTCACCTAATGGTTTCTGGGGTAGTTATATTCCTTACGGTGAAGCCAGTGAGCTATTCTCTTCTACCTCACAAACCATCCTTAATTAAATTCATTAGACGACAAAAATAAAAACATAAAAGAGGTAGAGAACTTGTTGGTACAAAGAAGAAGATAATAAGAGAAGAACAATGGGAACGTGAAATATATGAAAATGGTGAAAGAATAAGTAAACTTTAGAGGCAATCATAGCAGAGTTGTAAGATACAAGGTTAGTGCACAAATGTAAATCACTTTTCCATATACCAATTATAAACATTTGACATGAAAATACAAAATGATGAGACATTTTGATTCGAACTTAACAAATCTACATCATGAAAATAGTAAATCTAGTATGAAATAGCTAAATGAGAAGCAAGGACATGGAGAGATACTTTGTGTTCAGTAACAGCAAGATTCAGTACCATGAAGGTGTCCAGCCAAGTGACAACTAAGAGACAGAAGATCCAGAAGAGCAACACAATCTTAAAAGGGGAAGCAAAGCCTCCTGATGTCAAAGACTCCATAGAAAGGTATAGTTCTAAGAAAAGGTGGTATTCATGAAAGAGTAGTTAGTATTACTGTTTGAATGTGACTTGGCCCCCACAGACTCATGTGTTGAATCCTTAGTTGGTATTGTTGTTTGGGAAAGCAGTGGTACCAATAGGAGAATAGGCAGTAGGAAGGTCTTGAGATATGGTAGCCTTGCCCTGCTAACTCTTGAAGCTTACTTCTTGTTTTCTCTACAATCTTGATGAGTGTTGTGATCTGCTGCCACCATGCCTTCTCTGCTATAATTAACGAGATTTCCCTTCCAGAACCATAAGAAAAATAAATATCCCTTTACTCTCTTTAAGTAGCATATGAGAACTGTCTCAGAGCAGTGAAAGAAGTTCACTAAATAGTGAAACAGATCAATGAAATAGAACTACAACTCCAGAAATGCATCTGCATAAGCATAGTCTTTGAAAAAGGAAAAAAACATTAGACAATGAAGTAAAGTTCATCTTTTGAAAAATAGTTCTGGAACAAATAGATGACATGAGCAAGTAAATCAAAATACAAATCTTACATAATCATGGATCCTTGACCATCATCTAAAACTTAAGTCTATAAACTCCTGGATGATGACATTGAAGAAAAACTGCATCACTTACTATATTCTGGCTTCTTTTAGGATGTTACAACAAGACACAATCCACAAAAGAAATAATTGATAAGCTGATGCTTATGAGTTTAAATTTTCTCCTACCAGAGGGTTTGAGGGATGGCCCAATGGAACTTGTGTGGAACTGTGTGGACAGGAGTTCAGATCTCCTGGACCTACTTTAAAATTGGTCAAGTACTGTGGCTTCCTATTTATTATCCTAGAGGTTAGGAGATAGAAGCACAGAATCTCTGTAGCCAGCTGGCTATATTGGTGTCTTATGTTGTTTTATGTTGTCAGTCAGCAAACCCTGGGTTCAAATAAGAGACTCTATCACAATAAATAAAGAGGAGTGTGATCAATGAAAGCAACATCAATCTCAGGATTCCACATTCATGCACACATATGTAGTGCACAACCACATACAAACCAAAACATATGCATAACACATACAGAAGAAAATCCCACTATAAGACAAATAATTTCAAGAGAAAAAGAAAATAGTTTATAATCTTAGAGAAAATATTGTTATTTTTATGTGTATTACAAAGTTATTTTTCTAAAATGTGCCAACATTTTCAAAATATTTATTCAACCAAATCAAGCTGCTTGAAAAATGGGTCAAAGTCATTAACAGATACTATAGCAAACAGGTATAGATGAAAATAAAGATATGAAAATATGCGTCACATAATGTATTACCAAAGAGATTTCACTAAAATGATAAGCTATTATTAAGATTCCTCTTAGAATATGAATATCCAAAATTGTAGTAATACTAAATGTTAGTGAGAAAGTAAAGCAACAGGAACTGTGATTCTTTGGGGGTTAAATGCAGAATAGGTGGCTCAGGGATTAAGCCTCTGCCTTGCAGGCAGAAGATCCTGAGTTCAGATCCTAGACCCCACGTATAGATGCCAGGCGGAAGCGGAGGCGGCCTGTATTTCTGGTCCTGGTAGGACGGAGCCTGTGAATCCCCGGGCAGAGTAAACAAGGAGGAGGTGGAGGCGGTCCATGGTGGTTCCCGAATTCGCCCGTGGTTCTACACACACACACATAACACGCGCACACACATGCAGAATTGAATAAAATGAAATAAAAAAAAGAGGGACTGGAGAGGTGGCTCAGGGGTTAAGCCTCCGCATTGCAGGCGGAAGGTCCTGAGTTCGGATCCCAGATCCCACGTATAGACGCCAGGCGGAAGCGGGGGCGACTTGCGCTTCTGGTCCTGGTAGGGCGGAGCCTGTGAATCCCGGGGCAGAAGGAGGTGGAGGTGTCCATGGTGGTTCGCGAATTCGTCCGTGGTTCTACACACACACAGACACACATACACACACACACACACGCACATGCACATGCGCACAGTTGAATAAATAATAATAATAAAAAAATTTAAAAAAAGAAATAAAAAAAGAATGCAGAATAGCATAGTCACTTAGTCAAGAGGTTTAAAACTTCTTATGAAAATAAATATGTTCTCATTATATGACCCAGTAATCATAGATCTCGTTATTTACCTAAAGAGCATGATTAGTTCTGTGTGCACAAAAATCTGCACATATATATCTTAAGCAGATTTATTCACCAGCACCCAAAACTAGATACAGCCAAGCTCTTCAGGTAAATTGATAAATAATGTATGGTACATCTACCTATGTGAATTTAACAGCTAAAAAATGAATTATCAAATCATGGTAAATTGAATGTGTAACCACTAAGTAAAAGATTGTAGCCTGAAATGGTTACAGTCTGTGTGACTCTAACTACATGACAGTCTGGAAAAGGTAAACATGTCAACATGACTGACAAGGTTTTGGAGATAATGATGATGATGATGACCAGGAAACAGATGAGAAAGTGGAGCACAAAAAGCTTTGGGGAGCAGTGAAGCTACTCTAGGTATACTACCACACCCTGTGTGGAACACCAAGAGTGACAGATAATAAAGGTTCTTGGGCTGTCAGTAATGCTCAGGGGGTGATCCTCTTCCTCCCTAGCAGAAGAACCTGAGTTCTATTTCTGGATCCCAAGTAAAGACACCTAAGCAGAAATGGCAGCAGCCTGCACTCCCAGCCCTGAAAGGCAAAGTCTGGGAAACCCCATAGCAAAGCATTAAGCAATTAGAAACAATCCTGAATGATTCCTGAAATCACCCTTGGATCTTCACAGGCACATGCCACACATACATACACACACACACACACACGCACATGCACACATACACACACGCACATACACAACTACACATGCAGAAAAATGAAAGGTAAACTATGGAGTTTGGAGGAACATACTGTGTGAATATAGTCTCATTAATTACAGCAAATGCTGTATTTTGGTGGAGGATATGTATAACAGGGATATGCATGCAGGTGTGGGGCCAAGATCTCATAGGAAATCTCAAGACATTCTCCTCAATCTGGCTGCAAATCTAAAACTGATCATTCAAAAATATAAAATGTCTGCAATTTGAAATAGATTTGATTTATCATCAGTAATTTTGTTTTAGTTTTGAAGAAAAAGAATCTAATTTAAAAAAAAATTTTTGTGTTATGAAATTCTGTGTTAATAGAATTTTCTTTGATTTTACATTTATATATTTACATTGTGACTCTACATTTCAAGAATAGATGTTTTATGTTTATGTTATAAACATAATGTTTTTAATGAGGGCATGCAACAGTCATGTTGCTGAAGACAGCAACAGTCTTTGATGCGAACTGACCTACTTTTTCCTGGTTGAGTTTTTGGGATCCCAGAAGAGTTTATTTACCAAAACTGCATTCAGTTTGGTAAACTGACAAGCCCAAAACCTCCTAAAAGGGCAGTTTCTGCATTGAACAACTGGATATATGAGCTGCAGAAAAAAAATGATTATGATAGTAAACAACAAAAGTGAGAAATTAGTTTTTTTATTGTTAGTACTAGTATCAAAGGGGCCTGTGTTATGGTGTAGCAAATTCCTTAAGTGCATGAAATAGTCCCTAGAAATAAATTGGTAGCTTTAGAAAGCTACATTAACTCTTTCTGTTCACAAGAGTCCTATTTGTTGCCAGGAGACACAGACACAGCATGGCATATACACACAAAAGCACTAAGGGACACATTGATTCCCACCATTAACCACCAACTTTCCATTATGCTATTTCTCTGAAGCAGATCTCCAAATGTTTCCATGTTGAGAATTTTTCCTGTGTTCTATTCTGCCTGCTCCTGTAATGAATACTTCTGATCTTATTGAAGATCAGAAAAGTTCAGCAAAACATCCATAATGATCAGAAAAACTTGAACTTAAGACATATGATAAAGCACTGAAAGAACTTATGCCAAGATAAGAAGGTGAAAACAGTTTTAAAATACCTAACATTTGTAATTAGCGTTCTTTTTCTCAACTTAACATAGAAAAGAAAAGAAATAAAAAACAGTATCGTGAAAAAGTTGGCTTAAGAAATGGGAAAACTTTCCTAACAGTGTTTACTTAAAATGATCAACTTTTCTCCCATTATTAAAAAATATCTTTTATGTAGAAAAATTTTAAAGTATAAAAGTGAAATACTAAAATCAAAATCAAATTTAATTCTGTTATTTAAAGATGACCTTGAATGCTTTGACTATCTTCTCCAATGATTTATGTTTCAAATATAGTAGATACTAAAAAGGAGAACCAGGTCCTTGTGTACACTAGATAATGGTTCTACTGTTGAATGATGCCTTAGCCCGTACATAATTTTTATTTTATTATATTCAATGGATGTCCTATTTCTTTATATGATTTGTTTTATTCTGTCACATGTAAATGTATAAGGACAACATGGCAGAGAGAAAGAAAGGGAATGAGACAGAGAGACAGAGAGAGAGAAAGGAAACTAGAGTATTTTTCAAACGTAAAGATAAATGGAATCATGTAATTTGTAGGAAAATGGATAAAAGTAAAGAGCATCAAGTTCAATGAAATAAATTGGACCCTCAAAGACAAACATATCTTGTTTTTTCTCATGTGTGGAAATAGAAACAAAAAAGATAATCAAGACAAAATGAAATTAAAAGAGAGACTAGTAAGGAAGGAAGCAATAATAGAGTGTGGAAAGACACGGGGTGTAACAGAGAAGATAGACTTGAAGTAAGAATTGTTTCTAGAACAATATCTTTTGATGCAATAATTCTAGACAGAAATTGATCACAGTAAACCAAAAGCATTGAGGAGAGTCACTGGAAGGATGCTGTGTGCTCACCTTTCTTTCAGTCCCTCTCATAAACTCCCCTAGATGTCTTTCTACTGGATGTGCTGGGAGATTTCTTGGAAATTCATAAACCGTCTATGAGAAGTTAGAGTTATCCAACTTCTACCATTTACCTTTTGCCTTATTTATTGGTCATTCATAAATGTGTTTTGCTCTTCAGGTCAACATTTCATTTTTTTTTACAAATTATATACCTACATTCATGCCCCAGCAAGTACACAGGAACATGCCCTCAAAGGCAATCCAGGTGAAATGCAGTGGGCCCACACAAACAAAAAGACATGAAATTAGGAGGGAGACTTGCAGGGAAGAAGATGGTCTATAATGAAAAATGGAGGGGGATGGAGCTGCGGATTAAGATATGAACATATCATAAATGTACTATAAACACTCATGAAACTCTAAAAGGACAAAAATAGTAGAATAAAAGATGATGTCCAAACAACAACTAACCAGAGTGCAGAGTACCAGCGACCCTGAAATATTCATCTAGTAGCAGGCCAATCAAATCTCTCCCCATCCTAGAACTCAGGGAATCTTGCAGTAGAGGGGGGCAGTAAGCTTATAAAAGCCTAAAGGTGAGGAAGTCCACTGCCAGCCAGGACATTTCACTTAAGACAGGGATGCTGCATCCAGGAACTTACTGAAATGAGAATTATTCTCACCAGGTCTGCACTATGGCTGACATATCAGCATCCCCCCATAGACTAGCAAGGAACTCAGAAGGAATAATTACATGCAGATGGAACCTTAGGGACTAGGACTAGACAAGTGACCGGGCATGCCCCCGTCAGTGGATCTACACAAGGAAGCGTCACTTAATCAGCCACAGAGACCCGAGCCCATACTAGAGCAGACATCCAGAAGGGAACCCTAGGGCCCACATAAGCAGACAGGCAGGAGGGTAGAAGGGAGAGAGATGGATTGGTGAAGTGAAGGGGATAGGAGAAGAAGAAGAAAGGAATGGGAGAGGAAGGAATGGGGGCAGGGACAACAACTCATTCTCATTAAAAAAAATAAATAAAAAGATGTCTACAATCAAAATTGCTACTAGCAATTTTACAAAATTTTATGATTTAGCCATCACAGTGTTAAGCAGAGTTCTAATTTCCCTTACTTACTTCATAATCCATATTACTACATCATCCATTTTTAGTATAATACAAGAATATCTGCAAATTATTACCATGAACAGCTGTTTCTGAAGTTTTATTCTTTCATTTTATTGGCCTTACTGTTGTGAATACCATATTGCTCTAATTACCAGGTTTCAAAATACAATTTATTATCTGTCAGTTTTAATTAACCCAATGTCTAGCATTTTTCCTGTTATGTTGATTGCATGAGCTTTTCAGAACATTCATCACAGAAATATAACTCCTTGAGCAGCAAGATGACTCAGCAGGTGAAGGTGATTTCTATACAAGATTGACAGCCTGACTTCAAACCTCAGAACCCACATAAAGTGGAAGAAGAGAATCAATACCACAAAGTTGTCCTCCAGGATCTATTCATGCAGCCTCAACAATAATACTGGATAAAATAAAAAATTAAAACATATTCAAAAATATAATTTGTTTATCATTTTTACTGGAATTGAACTTGAAAAACATATTACCCTGGGTGTTAGTGCATTCTTTAACTTGTCTTCTTTTCAACGGATATAAAGACAGATGAAAGTGGCAGAAATAAGAAAGGGGGACTGAAGCTAAAATTTTACTCAGCTTTGGGCCTATAGGCAAATTTTATGAACTGGACAACTAAAGGCTTCCTTAAAGATGAATTGATTGGATGTTGACAGTCAGCAGTAGATGTAAATTAAAAGAAGAATACCTTTCAGGAAATTTCTAGTCGTTGTGTGCCATGAATTGAATTATGCTCCACCTCAAAATTCCTGTATCTAGGTCCTGAGGCCAGTATGCAGAAATACTTTAATAGGGGTTTATTTTAGGTGAGGACATTCCCTCATTGGGGAGGAGGGGAAACTCACAAGTATCATGAAATTCAAAAGGCTCTGAGACTCACAAAACTCATATAACTCACTTCACCTTTCATGCTGGAAAATATTTTTACTTCGCAATGAGTTTATTGAGATATAACTGTCACACAAGTACAGGCGCAGCTGTACTTAGGAATCTTGAATATACCTGATAACCATGTAAATAAATTGAGACTGCGGCTTAGGTGAGATGATACTGGAGTGGTCCTGTGTGCACAGCAGAAGGCTTCCTCTCCAGAACCGGAGTCCTTAGGTTCTCTCAGTGCCTGCAGCTTAGGAGTTTATCTGGATCATACTTACACTGAACCAAGCCCTCTATTTTCGTGGCAAACCGCATCAAACTCATCGCCCAAGCATTTGTTCAAATGTATACTGCGTTTGAATAAACACATCTGGATCTCCAGGTTTTTCCCAGGCAAATGTTTTAATGTTTGGCCATCATAGAAAATAAATAAATAAATAAATAGATAGATAGATAGATAGATAGATAGATAGATAGATAGATAGATAAAATGAAATAAAATAAGAAGAGAGAAAAGAAAGTAAGAGATGAACTCTAAGTTAGATCTAGGTGAAGAGAGAAGAAATGCAGCATTAATGCGCATACACAAAAATAAATTCACAAAGGTTAAATATGAAATGAATGAGATATGTGTTCAAGTGATAGAACGGTTTCAGAGCATATTCTATCAGTTTCAATAGTTAAAAACAGTAAAAGAAGAGAACTAAGATTTTGCATACTTAAAAAAAAACTGTTTTAGCCAGATGAAATATATCCTGGAAAAACAGAGTGGCATACAAGCACAAATGCAGACCTGGATGCAATGCTCCCAAACTGCAAGTCATCAAAGACATTTTTTAATTTTTAAAAATTACCAGAGGGTAAAGATAGATTACCTACAAAGGATTTCAACAGCAATAATAAAAACGGAAAAACAATCAAACAATATCTTCAAAGTGCTAAGGGAAAAGAAAAGTGTTACATTCATCTAAACAATCTTTCTGTAGCTAAGGCAAACTAAAGACATCTCAATCATTCAAAGACCAAGTAAGACATTTTACAGCCCAGAGAACTTCAATTAACTTTCTGAGCATGGGCTGGAGATTGAATTCAGGGCTTTCTCATGCTAAACGCATATTCCATCATTAAGCTACAACCTCAGACCCCAAGAGTTTGTGTAATAACATAAGCTTAGAGAGGGAATTAGGGACTGAAGCAACATTGATAAATGAAAAGGTTGGTAAACTTATTTTACAAAATTTAACAATTCATACTAATATTAATAAGACATTTTGGTAAACCTAAAACTTTAGGATACAAACTTCAACTAGAAATTTTGGGGCATACATCTTGAGACACTCATAGGTAAATCTATGTATTACCTACAGTAATTGCAAGGATTATGAACAGGAGGGATGGGGCTAGAGGGCCTCACCAGAAACAAGGAAAGAAGTGACCATGTTACAGTAGAGAAAATAGGCCTCCATCAAGGACTGCAAAAAAGTAATGTGACACCTAGTTAAGTTCACAGACATTCGTTCCTGAGCATTTACAACTAAGGGGGTATGAACTCACCAGAAGGGGAGGGCATATAGTCTGGCAGATTAAAAAGTAACCATTTTGCAAATGGGTGATTGACCCCTCCCATTGCCAAATGCCATATGACCCTGTGATTCCACTTTTGGGTATAAGTATTACATCTACCCTTGAATGTGCTCTTATAATAAGACTCCAGTTTAACAGCTTTCTGTCTCTGGTCAGGGGGTGACATACAGTGCCCATCACGATGGAGTGAAGGGCATTGCAGGAGCAACAAAACTGCAAAAGAAAATCAATGAACCACTATCCAGAACTTAAGAGACTTTCTATCAACCACCTAGAACTAGGCCAGATTAATCTCTCCCCATCCTGAAGCTCAGGGACATTTGCGGAAGAGGGGGCGGTAAGAGTGTAAGAGCAAAAGGATGGGAGGAGCAATGATTTGCAAGATACTCCACACGAGTTAGGGCCGAAGCAATCATAATTGGACTTTGCATGCCCGGCGCAATGTCCAACACACTATTGACCTCACAAAGTCTAGCATCTGCTAAAGGCACGAAGATCCTTGGAGGCAAGGGATTGACAGCCACAGTAGTGTTCCTATGCTTAAGGGGAACACAGGAAAGGGTTCAGGGAAATGCCACTGGGTCCTTGTACGTCATCAGAGAGGAGGGCCCAGAGGAGAGTCAGGCATACACAAGAAAGGACTCTGGGAATTGGGGCGGGAGGCACGGGGGGATGGGTTGGGAGGGGTGAGGGGAGGGAGAGCAGGGGTTTCGGAGGGAGGAGGAGGGAGGGAGGGAACTGGTGTACCTATTAAGTTTGTATGAGCTGAAATAATAATAAAAATGCATTAAAATAAAAAAAATGTATTAAAAAAAAGAAATTTTGGGGTATCATTAACTCCCTTGTTATGATTCACAAGGCGAAAGAAATAGTAAGTAATTATGATTTCTAATGACTATCATAACTACATAGCTGTTTGCTAATACAAAATTTCTAAGGAATGCAAATTCAATCTCCAAAATTAGCAGGTAGGGGAATATAAACATAGACTAAAACTATAACTATAGAAAAGTTAGTTTAACAGAATACTAAGAAATGTAGAGAAAAAATCAAAGAAAAAGATCACAATGTACATTTTAATTAAAATAAATATAAAGCAATAATAATCACAGGAAGTATAATTTATTCTCAACTTACCAATTGGAAATACAAGGAATTCCATATTCCTATATTCTGTTTTCAAGAATAGCTAAAAGAAATTACTTGGAAGATAAAAAATATAGAATGAGAGATGAACTATATGATTTAATTCAAGGGAAATATAGAAACGAGTTGAAACTAGTCTTGGCTACATAGCAAGAGTTATTCTCAATGAACTATAACTCAGTTCTAGTCTTTCTATCCCCCAAGTACAGGGATTTCAGATGACTGTTTTCCTGGCCAGACATGAAATAAATTCAGTTGTTTGCAACTCACTCAGTGTACGATATTTTGTTAACTCACATGAACTAAGTCAGGGTGTAACCTAACTACTTTTACAAACTAATTAACTAGGTTCTACATATAGTTGGGAAGACATTTGGAGTCAAAAGCAACCAGTAGACATTTTAGCAGATCCTGTATATACAATTTGATAATTAAATGCTCACCATGTAATTAAGGATGGTCTAAACACATGTTGACAGATCCATTAAATAGAAAAACAGACATTACTGAGATACCAAGCTAAGATCTGTTTCAAAAATAAATTAAAAGAACCACAAATAAGATAACAGATATTATGTATGACAATATACACATTTGTAGACAAAATAATTGATACACTTGATTGTATGTCAAATATCTCAAAGCATTCAGAATGTGTTCTAGTTATTGAACATCCTTGCAGAATGATTTACACAGGGGAAGATTCTGTGTAGTTTTGTTTTTGAATGATAAACATGCACCTATAATTTTTTTAAGACTTGGTATTTTTTTACACTAGCCTTTCAATTTTCAATTAGCTCATTTATCCTCTTCTTGACTAATTTGCCTGTCAAGAATCCTCACATTAATTCTATGGCAGTTAAGACTGAAAACACATTACGTGGGCATAATTCTACCTCATCCACTAGTTGCCTATTGCAGTGGAAATAAAGAAGCACAAAACTTGTTAATACTGCACATTTAAGCTTAAATTTTTACGCAGTAATCTTCAAATTTTTCCAAATAGACTTTTTCATAAGCCAAAGAAAGTATTTGTTGTGACAGATAATTTTCTGCTCATATTTAAAATATATTCCATTTTTTAGGTAATTTTTCTTTGAAGTAGTGGAAAATTAGTCGCAAGACAGTTCATTTCATATTTTCCATAGAGAATGCTAAATAAATAATCTGATCTTAACAGCAAAGAAAGAGAGGAGTTTTAATATTTTTAAATAAAATAACCAATTTGTCTTATGTAACCAATGATCATATTAATTCTTATAGAATTAATAGGTCAATAATTTTCTATTTTTGTATTTTGTATTTTCTATTTTGTATTTAATGTACAACACTATCTTGATTTATGAACACTTATCTTTGTGCTGAAAGCTTATTTTTGGGGAAAGATATTTATAAGTTACAGTGAATGTTTGTAATCTGAATCTACTGATAAATTTTTAGGATATAATTTCACAAGGAAAAACAATTATTTCATTACTACTTATGAATTTACATTTGCAACTTTTGTATATTTATTTTTTAGGTATTGGTAGCATGGCATCTGGTTCAGAAAGATAATATTAAGTGATCATACAAAGAATAATTAGAGATAATACTTTATAATAAACATTTATTGGTAGTGCAAACATAAGCATTTTGTGAATAACTCAAGTCCAATATAAGAAAGTGATTTAAAAAAATCTATACATCACAAACATCTACATGTACCAGACATTTTGTCTGGCTCCTTATATGATGATTCTTTCTGACCAAAGATAAATCTATTTGTCTTACTTTCATACTTCATGATGGTAATTAATATCTGACCCAAATAATTTAGGAGGCAAGGGGGGTTTTCATTCTTGCTCACAATTCTAGGTTACATTTGCTCATTATAGTAGAAAGTTACCTGAAGAAACCAAGGAGAGGGACCACATTATAGCCTCAGCCAGAACAGAGATGCTAAAATCAGTCCTGCATATTTGCTTTCGAACATGCCAACTTGTCAGTCTGCCAAGTTTCTCTCTCCATGTTATAAATCCACCCTGTGGAATGGTACCAACCACCATGGGATGCTATACCACATAGATTATGCAGTTAGATTATCTTCACAGCCTTGCTTAACAAGACATTTTCTCACAGGTATGCCTACAGTTAGAGCTCTGAAGAGTCAAGCTGACAGATCAGGCTGTCACACTAGTGTATAGCAGATCTGAAATTCATTCTTTTTAATAGGTTTTAGGATGTTAGCAATGCACTGATTAAAAAAAGATATCAATGTTTGGAAAGCAAAGTAATCAGCAGATCTTTTCAGGTCTTTCCTGTGGTCCCTTTGAGAATACACCCAGCCAAGGTAGTCATCATTTACTGTCTTTTATAATGAATAAGTGAAAAATAATTATGCTTGGAAAGGAGTTAATTCATGTTTTCATGTCTAAATTATAATACAGGTAGATTATTTAATAAGTATCCAATGTACATCCTCTAAGTTGTACTATGAAAATATTTTATTCAGCCATTTTATGTTCTAAAATTAAACCCATATAGGGACAACTATGTAATGATTTTAACCCAGTTCTCATGACTTCTGAGGTACTATAGATTATTTAGGAAATTCCATAAATCGTGTTTTGAGGAGAGTCCAAAGAAATTTATTTGGAAAAAGCAGTCACAAACTTTAAAGATGTATAATATTTAAGTATGAAGAAATTTTTTTCATGTATTATCTAAGTTGGTATTTATCACTTAAAATATATTTTTATTAAAAATGTAATTATACATTTTAAAATTTTTTACTAGTTCCCTCCCTCCCCCCTCCTCCCCCCGAACCCCTTCCTCCCCCTCCCCATCCCCCAGTGCCTCCCCCACAATTCCCAGAGAGTCCTTTATTGTGTACGCCTGACTCTCCACTGGGTCCTCCTTTCTGATGACATATAAGGACCCAGTGGCATTTCCATAAGCCATTTCTCTTGTTCCCCTTAAGCATAGGAGCATTACTATGGCTGTCAATCCCTTGCCTCCAGGGATCTCGGTGCCCTTAACAGATGCTAGACTTTATGAGGGCAACAGTGCGCTGGACATTGCGCAGGGCATGCAAAGTCCCATTATGATTGCTTTGGCCCCAACTATTGTAGAGACTCTTGCAAATCGTTGTTCCTCCCATCCTTTTGCTCTTACAATCTTACCGCCCCCTCTTCCGCAAATGTCCCTGAGCTCCAGGATGGGGAGAGATTAGTCTGGCCTAGTTCTATGTGATTGATATAGAGACTCTGAAGATCTGGATTGTGGTTTGTTGATTTTCTTTTGCAGTTTTGCTGCTTCTGCAATGCCCTTCACTCCATCCTGCTGGGCACTGTATGTCACCGCCTGGCCAGAGACAAAAAGCTGTTAAACTGGAGTCTTGTTATAATAGCACATTCAAGGGTAGATGTAATAAAAGTAGGAAACCTCAGTGAGGGAGGGGACCATCACCCATTTGCAAAATGATTACTTTTTATCTGCTAGACTATATGCCCTCCCCTTCTGGTGAGATCAGGAAAGAACGTCTGTGAACTTAACCAGGTTTCTCATTACTTACTTGCAGACCTTGATGGAGGCCTATTTTCTCTGCTGTAACATGGTCCCCTCTCTCCTTGTGTCTGGTGTGGCCCTCCAACCCCATCTCTCTTGTTCATAATCCTTGCAATTACTGTGTTATATAGGTTTACTTTTGAGTGTCTCAATGTGGGCTGGGTGAGTTTGGTACTAGGAGCCACCTATTAGGGAGTACATACGGCGCTTAATTTTCTGGGTTTGGGATACTTCACTTAATATAATTGTTTCTAATGACATCCATTTCCCTGCAAATTCCAGTAATTCATCATTTTTGATGGCTGAGTAGTACTCCATTGTATAGATGTACCACTTTTTCCTTATCCACTCGTCAACTGTTGGACATTTTGGTTGATTCCATGATTTTGCTATTGTAAACAGTGCTGCTATGAACATGGTCGAGCTTGTGCTATCAAGGCGAACCTCTGCTGTATGGACGGTTATTCCCAAAAGTGGGATAGCAGGGTCATATGGCATTTCAATCTTTAATTTCTTTAAGAATCTCCAGATGGCTCGCCAGAGTGGCTGTATGAGCCTGCATTCCCACCAGCAATGTAGGAAAGTTCCCCTCTCCCCACATCCTCTCCAGCATTTGTCATTGTTTGTATTGTGAATTTTTGCCATCTTGACCGGGGTGAGATGATATCTCAGGGAGGTTTTGATTTGCAATTCCCTGATGGCTAAGGAAGTGGAGCATTTTTTCAGATATTTGTTAGACATTTTAATTTCATCCCTGGTAAAGTTTCTTTTAAGTTCCAGGGCCCATTACTTAATTGGGCCATTGTTTTCCTTGGAGTTCAGTTTTATAAGTTCTTTGTGCACTCTGGACAGTAGAGCTCTGTCGGATATGTGGATAGTGAAGATTTTCTCCCATTCTGTGGGTTGCCTTTGAGCTCGTGTTGCAATCTCTTTATCTGAACAGAAGCTCTTTAATTTCACAAGATCCCAAGTGTTGAGAGTTGGTAGCAGTGACTGTGCCATTGGATGTCTGTTTAGGAAATGTTGGCCTAGCCCAATCAGCTCAACGAAGTCACCTACCCTTTCAACTATGGTTTTTATAGTCTCTGGCCTTAAATCAAGGTCCTTGATGCATTTGGAATTAAGTCTTGTACATGGTGACAAGTACGGGTCCAGCTTTACTCCTCTGCATGTGGAGATCCAGTTTTGCCAGCACCATTTGTTGAAGATGCTGTTCTTTTTCCATTGGATTCTTTGGGCCCCTTTGTCAAAGATCAAATGGTTGTATTTTTGTGGGCTTATATCTGGATCTTCAACCCTTATCCATTGATCTGTGTGTCTGTTTTGGAGCCAGTACCAGGCAGTTTTTATAACTATGGATTTGTAGTATAGACAAAGGTTTGGTATGGTATACCTCCAGCAGTCTTTTTGTTACTCAGGATTGTCTTTGCTATCCTGGGTCTTTTGTGCCGCCATGTGAATTTTGAGATTATTTGGTCAACTTCTTTAAAGATTGCTTTAGGATTTTAATTGGTATAGCATTGAATTTGTATATTGCCTTTGGTAAGATGGTCATTTTTACAATGTTGATTCTACCAATCCAGGAGCATGGGAGAGGTCTTTTCACCTTCTGGCGTCTTCTGCTATTTCTTTCTTTAGGGTTTTAAAGTTTTCATTGTAAAGGTCTTTTACCTCCTTGGTCAAGTTTATACCAAGGTATTTCGTTTTTTTAGGGGCTATAGTAAATGGGATTGTTTCTCTCAAGGCTTTTTCACTTCTTTCATTCTGGGCATATAGGAAGGCCTCTGATTTTTGCACATTTATTTTGTATCCTGCCACCCTGCTGAACTTCTCAATTAGTTCCAGGAGCTTCTTGGTGGAGTTTTTGGGATCACTCAGGTATAAGATCATGTCATCTGCAAATAAGGATAGCTTGACCTCTTCCTTGCCGATTTGAATCCCTCTTATGTCTCTTTCTTGTCTTATGGCTTCAGCTAAGACTTCAAGTACAATATTGAATAGAAGTGGTGAGAGTGGACAGCCTTGTTCCTGATCGAAGTGGGAATGCTTCCAATTGTTCCCCATTGAGCATAATCCTTGCTGTGGGCTTGTTGTATACAGCTTTTATTATATTGATAAAGGTTCCTTCCATTCCTGCTGTCTCTAGCGTTTTGATCATAAAAGGCTGTTGGATCTTGTCAAAGGCTTTTTCTGCATCTATCGAGAGTATCATGTGGTCTTGGACTTTGGACTGGTTTACATGATGAATTACATTTATTGATTTGCAAATGTTGAACCAACCTTGTGTGCCAGGGAAAAAGTCTACTTGGTCCCGGTGAATGATCTTTTTAATATGTTTTTGAATCCGATTTGCTAAGACTTTGTTGAAAATCTTTGCATCTGTGTTCATCAGAGAGATCGGCCTAGAGTTTTCTTTTTTAAGTGAATCTTTATTAGGTTTTGGGATTAAGATGATATTAGCTTCATAGAAGGAATTTGGTAGTGTGCTTCCTTTGCTATTTGATGGAACAGTTTAAGGAGTATTGGTGTTATTAACTCCTTAAATGTCTGGTAGAATTCTGTGCTGAATCCATCTGTCCCAGGACATTTTTTGGTGGGAAGATTCGAGATTACTTCTTCAATTTCCTTGTATGTTATAGGGCTATTTAAATAATTCACAACTTCCTGATTCAATTCAGGTAGGTTGTGTTTACTTAGAAATTCATCCATCTCTTTTGTGTTGTCAAACTTCACAGAGTACAAGTTTTTGAAATAAGATGTTACAATTCTCTGGATTTCTTGGGTATCAGTAGTGATAACTCCATGTTCATTTTTAATTTTGTTAATTTGGGTTTTCTCTCTCTTGCTTTTGATTAATTTAGCTAGGGGTGTATCAATCTTATTGATTTTTTCAAAGAACCAGCTTTTTGACTGGTTGATTTTTTCTATCGTTTTCTTAGTCTCGATTTCAGATATTTCTCCCCTTATTTTGCTAATCTCCTCTCTTCTGCTACTTTTGGGATCAGATTGCTCTAGTTTTTCTAAAGCTTTAAGCCGCATTGTTAAGTTGTTTATTTCTGATATTTCCATTTTTTGATGTAGGCATTAAGAGCAATGAACTTACCTCTTAGAACAGCTTTCATTGTGTCCCAGAGATTTTGGTAAGTTGTATTTTCATTATCATTCACTTTCAGGAAATCTTGAATTTCCTTTTTAATTTCTTCCTGAATCCAGTTCTCATTCAGCATCATATTGTTAAGTTTCCAGGGGTTAGTGTATTTTCTCTTGTTTGATGTGTTGTGGATGTCCAGCTTTAGGATGTGGTGGTCTGATAGGGCACAGGTTAGAATTTCAACTTTTTTGTATATGTGTAGATTCGTTTTGTGGCCCAATATGTATCTATTTTGGAGAAAGTTCCGTGTGCTGCTGAGAAAAATGTGTATTCTTTGGTACGTGGGTGAAAAGTTCAATAAAGATCTGTAAGGTCCATTTCTTTCAGGGTTTGATTAAGTTCCAAAGTGTCTCTGTTAAGCTTTTGACCTGTTGATCTATCCCATGTTGAGAGGGCGGTGTTGAAGTCCCCAAGAATGATCGTTTGGGGGTTGATTTCTTGCTTTAGTCGCTGTAGGGTTTTCTTAATGAATGTGGAGGGGCCCATATTGGGTGCATATATGTCCAGTATTGTGAAGTCTTCCTGGTGAATTGTACCTGTGACTAAAATGTAGTATTCATCTGTGTCTCTTATAATTTTCTTTGGTTTGAAGTCCACTTTGTCTGATAACATAATGGCTACCCCTGCCTGTTTTCTGCTTCCATTAGCTTGTAGAATTGTTGACCAGCCTTTTATTTTTAGAGCGTGCCTATCTTTTGTGGTGAGATGGGTTTCCTGCAGGCAGCAGATTGATGGATTGTGATTTTTAATCCAAATTTGTAATCTGTGTCTCTTGATCGGTGAGTTAATTCCATTAACATTTAGTGTTATAATGGAGAAACTATTTTTAATTCTAGACATTTATTATGTGTAGTAGTTTTTATAAGTATATTGCTTTGCTTTTAATGGTGTTATATTTGCCTTCTGTTCTCCTGGATATGCCTGCCTTTTCTTCACGCTTGAGTATCATTTCTAGCAATTTTTGAAGGCCTGGTTTGGTGGACATCCCTTCAAGTTGTCTTTGTGCTGGAAGATTTTTCTTTCTCCCTCGATCATGACTGACAGTTTTGCAGGGTAAATCAGCCTGGGTTGGCATTTTTGCTCATTCAATACTTGAAGTATGTCTCTCCAAGCTGTTCTTGCTTTTACTGTTTCGACTGAGAAGTCATTTGTTATTTTAATAGGTTTACCTTTAAAAGTGACTTGTTTTTTCTCCCTTGAAGCTCTCAGCACCAGTTCTATATCTTGAACGTGGAGTGTTTTAACTATTATTTGCCGTGGCGAGCTTCTGTTTTGGTCGTATCTGTTTGGGGTGCGGAATGCCTCTTGTATATGGATGGGCCTCTCTTTTTTAGATGAGGAAAGTTTTCCTTGATGATCGTTTGAAAAATTTCCTCAGGGGTGGTATTTTGAGATTCTTGCTCTGGTATTCCATGAATACGCATGTTAGGCTTCTTCAGGGTGTCCCATATCTCTTGGATATTTCTCTCAAGTATCTTTTTGGCTTTAGCAACCTCTTCCATTGAGCTGGTTAGTACTCCCACTTTATCTTCAAGGTCTGAAATTCTGTTTTCTGCTTCACTGGTTGTGCTGATAAGACTCTGTTGAGTTCTGGGTTGAAGATAACTTGTCTTGTAGCTCAGTTTTAAACTCTGCTTGAGTCTGTTTTAACTGCTCTATGCCAGTTTTTGTTTCTTGCACTGTTTTTCTCAACTCCTCCAAATGTCTGTTGTGTTCCTCTTCAAAGCGATTGATTCGATTATGTAATTCCTCCCGGATTTCCTCTTTCATAGTATTGAACATGGTAATGATCATATTTTGAAAGTCGTTATCCTGGGTCAGGCTTTCTTGGCCTTTTTCCCCGCGTTTGTTCTTGTTGGAGTCTAACATTATGGGATTAATTTCTACAGTGGGAAATTTGTTTACTTGAGTGTTGCTTCTCATGGATTTGCACTTTGACTTTGGCATTGTCCTTTTACTCTTAAGATCTTTCAATTTCACTAAACTGAATTATTTGGCCTGGGGTTCTGGGGGTGGGGAGGGACAGAGCTTACCTAGGTCATGGGTGAGGCCCGGCTGGACCGTGTGAGTGTCCTGACCAGTGGAGCGGGGTGGGGAAAGGGAGGATGGGGGCGTGGGCGTGGAGCTAGTTAACCTGAGGGCAGCTGGGGCGGGCCCGGACACAGGGGGAGGTCCTCCTCGTCCCTCGGCCCTGCGTGCGGCTCCGGCTGGATGGCAGGAGTTGGAGCCGGGTCCCTTTGGGCTGACCTGGGGTCCTGGTGGGCGGGCACGGGCGGGGCTTACCTAGAGTCGCGGGGTGAGGCCCAGCTGGACCGCGGGAGCGCGTCCCAACCGGCGGAGCGGGGTGGGGTGAAAGTAAAATATATTTTTTAACCATGGAACTTTGTTATTTTCTAAAGCTAAGTTTGAGATAATCAAATGACTTAATTACATATTGCTTTATTTGAATAGTTTATGAATATTTAATGGGCCCCATGGAAAATAAAAATATGTAGAGTTAAATAAATTAGAAATTTAATATGCAAGTCAATTTCTGATCAGGTACACAATCATTTCATAATGATTGTTATAAATACTCTAAGCATAGAAAAAATGAGAAATAGCATTCTGTTGGTGATCATTATGGTCTAAATGTAAAAAGTTCAATTATGTGTATGCACACTTGTTACCAGCTGATGACAGAGTTCAGAGAGTTTGTGGAACCTTTAGAGCTATGGTCTAGCTAACAGAAGCAGATTGATCCTGGCAGCACTTGAAGGTGGTTCCTAGTCTGGGTTCCAGAGCAAACGCTACTCTTTTTTGCCCAATTATTTTATTTTTTAAACTAATAATTATTTCAAGACTAAACTATTCAACTTCCCTTTTGATAGAATACAAGACATTCAGGATAGGATAGTTCTTGAGTATTAGAAAGTTGTTTGTTTGCTAATTATAGTGACAATCATGATGTCATCTATAATCTCTAGTGACTAAAGATTTTTATCTTCTGTATTAGTCAGGGTTCTCTGAAGAACAGACTAGAATGTAATATATAAATAAGTTTATTAAACTAACTTACATTAAAAAATAGTGTCCTTCAAAGTAGCCACCTGTACCTGCTTCGTTCTTAACCAGAATGTCCCACAAAGCCAAAAGATTCCTAAAAAGATTTCAAGCCTTTATTTCACTGGAGAGTTGAAGACTCTGAGTTCTGACATCAGTGACGAACAGCTGGGCTCCGACATCAGTGAAGCACAGTTGGACTCCGACATCAGCAATGAACAGTGAACGACAGCAAAGGCAGCGGGAACAGGAGAATGTGGAAAGGATGAAGCATCAGCTAAGATGAAAGCAGCAGCAGCAGCAGCAGCAGCAGCAACAACAAAGAAGGCAACGATGTGCTAAAATTGAACAACATTGGAAGCATAGACTCCACAGCAAGCTGACACAAGATAAAGGAAGAGCAAGTCCCTCTTCCTTGCATCTTCTATTATCTGACCCACCACTGGAAAGAACCATCCACTATGGGCTGGGTTTTCCACAGCAATTAAGCGAGTACCTGCATACCTCTTCAGGGACCTGTTCCAACCATTAACGCGCCACAGCTGCGCCCCAGACAGTCTGCAACTATCAGGTTGACACTAAAATGTAACCATAACATCCCCAGTACCTCATATTCCCACAAGCACTAACACAGCACTTGGACTTCTCATGCTCCACATGGGAAAAATCAGGCAGCTGAATATTAAATAACAAGGAAACATAGAGCTCAAGCATTTGGTTTTTCCACAGTGTTACTGGAAAGAGGACACGAGACATCAATATCTCCAGAGGGTCAAAATGCTGGCCTTCATATTACTTCAGCTAAAAGCCATGTTCATGGGGCCAAACCAAAATCAATACTGCGTCCTGAGAGAGTTTTTATGTAATATATTGTTAATGAATATATGATTGCTAATGGAAACTCAAATACGTTTCATTTAAACCTAAAAGATTTTATTACTCTGGAAGATGCACCTATATCACACATTTTTACATATACAAATACCAAACACTGATTTTTGATTGATTCTATTCAAATAGGTCACATTGCAAACTCCTGCCAACATAGGATGGATGATGGATACTGAAAGTGCACAAAAAATGAAATTTTTCCTCTTTTTAAGTTACTTATGCCAGGTATGTGGTCATAATAGCAAAAAAAGGAGTTAATGAACAAATATTCTTATTCTTTCAGTTTGAAGACATCCTCAAGAAAGTGATATTTCGCCTCCACTTTGAAAAATGAGTTGGAATTCCAAAGTTGGAATTCTTCAATCTAATGAATAAGCAAGTGAAGAGTTTAAAAAAGAATGATAGATAATGTATGTCACAGTTAGGTACAGGTGTCAACTTTACAGTTGAGGGTTTGAATTCTGGACACATTTATAGAGAATTAGTAGTTGAATTAAGCCTGGAGCAAATGTGCAGGACATTGTCTAGTGGATGGGGAAGGCACAGCCCATAGTGGGTGGGACTAGTCCCAGGGTAGGTGAATAAAACAGAGGGAACTGTTTGAGAAAGGAGGTATCATTGTGTATACTTGGCCAGAACTGCTGGTCTGACAAGTAAGGATAGTCCCTCTCTCAGCTATTATGTAGCCAGTTCCCTCAGTCCTGGTGTTGGTGTGGGCTCTCTTGTCAAAGTGGACCAAGAACTGTAACAGAACAATGGTAAGAGAATAAACCCTTTATTCCCTTAAGCAGTTTTGTTGTGATTTTATCAGCAACATATAGCTGAAGTGCTACAACATAGCAGTTGTTCAGTAAAAGGAAGTACACTTGGGCAGAAAGTGTGGGAGATTTGGAGGGGTGGCCATTGTAAGCCAATCAGGAAAAGAGGAACCATAGTCAAATATCTGATAGGAATTTTCATCTGTGCCCACATAATGGCAATAATGAAGTCTCTACCTTATTAGTTTTAAAGTTATCTTGTTTTCTACTTCCCAGCATTTCTAGGAAGTAAATCCTGGCATCCTCATGCTATGCCTGACCAGACAGGCCTACAGGGAAGTCTAACTCAATTGTCCAAGGATAGTTACATGACTAAGAAATGAGTAACTTCTGGTAGGATTCAAGTGATCTCTTTCCAGCATCCTCCCTCCTAATCCTCTTTTGGTTGTTTTAAAACTTATGAAGGCTCCAACTAGATATTCAAGATGTTCATCTTGTCATCTCTTTGCTTGCCCTAGTACTAGAGTCTGTGGATACCTGTGAATGAAATTTTTGATGAACAAAGTATAAAAAGGGATTTATAGAGCATGTCATAGTTAGGCACTTTGCTAATAAATGACATCAAAGGGCTTCAGGGAACAAGGGATTTGTTTTCTTATTGATAGTCTGGTTACAGTTCATAGTCCAGCTTGATGGGAGAGCATACACCAACACCAGGGCAGAGAGAACTGGCCACGCCATCTCTACACAATAGCTGAGAGACAGACAATCCTTACTTACTTGCCAGACCAGCATGTTTGCCCAAGTGTACAGAAGGATGCTAACTTCCTCAACCAGCTCTCAGTATTTTATTCACCTGTTCAGGGCCTAGTCCAACCCACGATGGACTGGGCCTTCCCCATCAGCTAGACAATCTCTTTGCAGATCTACTTTGGGCTTAACTCAAATATGCCCAGAGCTCAAACCCTCAACTGTCAAGTTGACACCTGTGCCTAACTGTGACAAAGCACAATAGATTCATATTCTTACACATTCCTATATCCATTCATATATCCTATATGTTTACAGAAGTGCAAAGTAGACAGAAATTGTGGCAATGAAGCCTTAATGAAGGAAGCATTTCAACAAGAATGATATACAGGGACCTATGAATAGATGATAATCTTGATGTTATAATGATGTAAAACTCCAGTTTCATAACACTTTACTGGATGTTACATTCATTGAAGCCTCAGAGTGTTTCCATGGTATAATTAGGACAAGAGTTATTCTCCTGGAATAACTCCTAGGAAAAGGAGGTAAAGATTGGGCAGGATAAATTGTCTTTGCTTAGCACAAACACCAGAGATAGGGCCTGGTTTCAAACATAAGTTTCCGAACTCTACTGCATGTCTATTTTTATATGATGTCTAAGCAGAAGGAAGAAGTCTGGAAAAGTATAGAGGATTAAAACAAACTATTACACATGGTAAATACTGTAAAATATTTATAGACTTTTCCCCACAAACTGAAAAAATAAAAGCATGCCATAATATTTCTATCTACAATCAATAATATAACTTTTAAATTTCTAATAAAAATATGCCTAAAATATCTTTCATACAACTATTGCAATGGACCCAATTCTAGTCCTCCTCTTACAAATGCCTCTAGGCTTTAAATGTTTCTCTAGTAAATTCATCAAATTACATAATTATTATCGACTGATATTTTTTAAATGTGAAGACCAAGTAATTGAATTAAGTTGATATTATGATTTGAAATTTGAGTTGTCTCCCACAAGCTTATATGGTTTGGGAAAGTCATGGCACCTTTAAGAGATAGACCCATGCTGGAGTAAGGCAGTCATAGCGGTGGGCCTTGAGGTTGGTAGCCACACCCAGCTTTAGATAGTAAGTGTGAGTGTGCTTTTGAGGTTGCAGTTTGCAGCTTTCAGCCTCCATGATAGATGTGACCAGCCATGCCTTTTCCACTCTAATGGACTATACCCTCCTCTGAAATCATAAACTGAAAATTATCCTGTTCTCCCTTAAGCTGTATTTGAGTGGTGTCTCACAACAACAGATAAGAGTATTTGCTGTAATTCTTTTATTCTATTGGTATAATTGTTTAAGAAAATTGAAGGATGGAGACCAAAAGGGCTGTGACCTGTATTTCCAGCTCTCAGTGGAGCCTGGGAAACCCCACAGGGAAAGCAAAAAGAAGGTAGAAGCAATCCAGTATAATTCTTGGTCCTCCACAGGGACACATAGTACCATCTAATGCATGTGCACGCGCGCGCACACACACACACACACACACACACACACACAGGTATGTACACAAATACAAAACAAAACAAAAAAAACTGAAAAAAGCCATATAGCTACTGAAATGCCTTTTGATTTTATAACATGACTATTAACATAAAAGGAAAGCGAAATTAGTCTTGAATTGTGAGGTTTGACTCTTGGGCCAACATGCTACCAAAATTCAGGAAGTTGGCTACTGCTAGTATGTCTAGTATCACTGTTAAGAAATTGATTCATGTGCATATGTGTATGTATGTGTACATGTGATTTATTTCCTCTCTGGGTTTCTAATATAAAATCCCCAAGGTGACACCTATACTGTGGAGTTGGCAAACCTCAATTTTGGTCACTAATCCTGGTATCTCAAGGTTATGAACCCTATGAATAAAATAAATTAAAGGATACCCATTTGCCCCTTTTGAATTATTGTTCATTTTGGCTCACCTTCTTTTCCTTCATTAGTCCTAGGCATGAAGCCAGCATGAAATTTATTTCTCACTCATGGCCTCTCTTTTCTAGATTGTCTTTCCGTTATTTATGGATGGGGAAACTAATGCCAGTACAAATGCTAGATTCCACTTAAACTTTCATTCACCTCAAATAATAGATGATCAAGTTATCTGACAGCCTCAGCCCACACTTCAAATGAGATTATGACAACTTACCTGCAGGAATGCCAACTATTCTCACATAATTCTTCAGTGTCATTTTACTTTCCAACTCTTTGAAGTTAACTCATTATATCTCAGAAGAGTTTCTGCTACTTTCTTGAAGAGCATTTCTAAAGCATCATTGCTCTAATACAATATTGCAAAGAATGAGAAATGTATAAATTAAATGATGCTATGAAACAGTTTTCACATGCTGTACCACTCTTAGAAGTTGGTAATCCTTTTATCACTTTGAGTAATTTTTTATATTTTAATTAAGGCAGGAGTGTATTTTGGTATAAATGTCTATGAGTTTTACCCATTACTCATTGGGCCGGCCAAGAGACAATAGTTCATGATGCTAAAAACCCATGTTGCTTTAACCTATTTAAATATCGGTAGTGATCTTTTAAAGTAGGTCTTCATGCCATTTTTATTTGGCAACTGGAAAAATAGGGGTGCAGAGAAGTTTAGGCAGCATTATCAAGGTCAAAGACGTAAAATTTATCAAGTTAGTACTTGACCTCAGGGGTCTTTCCCCTGGGCTCCATTCTTTAGGATACAAGGGCTACTGAGACAATTGTGGTGCTTAATCCTAGTACTGGACTTAAGATCTTGAATTACCTGAAGGGTAGCTTTGGAGAATCTCTATGGGGACAGTCTTGATACAGTTAATTGAAGTGGGCACACTGGGCAGGTTTGGGTGTGTTACCCTCCTCTGGATAAGATCCTCAACTCAATGAAGAGGAGAAAGTCAGTTGAGCACTAACATTGCTCTATTTTCTGGAGTGTGGATATAATGTCACCAGCTCTCAAAATCCTGCCTCTGTGAATCTTCTGCCATAAAAGACTGTAACCTTTCCAGGTTATGAGACAAACAAACCATTTCTCCCTCAAGGTACTTTTGTCATGGTATTGCAACACAGCAGCAAGAGGCTAAATGAAGACAGTTATCTTCTCTAATGTTACACTTTCAAAGTTTCAAAGACAACATGTGAAAGGGATCATACAGAGACATGTAATATGTCACCTGTGGAGATAGCATTTCACTCAGCAAAAAAGATTCTTGATTTATCCAGTTCTGTATCTTCATAAGTCATTACATTTATTGCTTTATGAGTATGCCATTTGATCATTACTTTTTAACCAATAAAGGATATTTGCTCTGTTTTCAGTTTGGAGGGCATAGAGAAAGATGCTTCAAACATTTATAGATGCATTTGTGACATTGAATATGGTTCAAAGGATAAAGCATTTAGCATGTATCTATAATCCCAGGGTTCTTTTTTTATTTTTTTTTAATTTTTTTATTATTTATTCAATTGTGTGTGGTGTGTGTGTGTGTGTGTGTGTGTGTGTGTGTGTGTGTGTGTAGGACCACAGGCAAGTTCCGGAACCACCATGGACGCCTCCACATCCTCCTTGTTTACTCTGCCCCAGGATTCACAGGCTCCCCCCTAACAGGACCAGAAACGCAGGCCGCCCCCCCCGCTTCCACCCTGCCCCGTGGGGTCTAGGATCCGAACTCAGGACCTTCTGCCTGCAAGGCAGAGGCTTAACCTCTGAGCCACCTCTCCAGCCCCAATCCCAGGGTTCTTACAGAAAGATAGAACCTCACTGATTGATAGTTTAATGGACAAAACCCAGCAGTGAAACGTAAAAGACCCTGCCTCAAGGAGGTAGAAAATGAGGACCAATGCTGTAGTCTATCTGACCTCTACATGCACCATGGCATGAAAGTGTCCACACATATAAGCTTCACACAAAAATAATTTGTAAATCTGTGGATGTATTTTGTGTGGATATAAGCTTCAATTTTTCCAGGATACATCCACAGAAGATGAATTGCTGGGTGGTAATGTAAGTATATGATATGATTTGTTTCTTTGAAAATCTGTCAAAGTGTTTTTCTGGAGTGCCTATTGCATGTCACAATCTCACTAGCAGCACATGAATCTGCAGTTCATTCTATGAAACTGGCTCTTCATATCCTGGGAGTTTGATTTTAGCTATTGTAATAAGCAGGGTGGACTTTCATCATGTCCTTAACTTTTTTTTATTTAATATATTTTTTATTATTATTTCAGCTCATACAAACTTAATAGGTACACCAGTTCCCCTCCTCTTCCTCCTCCCCCCAAACCCCCTGCTCCCCCTCCCCTCACCCCTACCTCCCTATCCCCCAGTGCCTCCCGACCCAATTCCCAAAGAGTCCCTTCTTGTGCATGCCTGACTCTCTTCTGGGCCCTCCTCTTCGATGACATACAAGGACACAGTGGCATTTCCCTGAATCCTTTCCCGTATTCCCCTTAATCATAGGAACACTGCTATGGCTGCCAATCCCTTGCCTCCAAGGATCTTGGTGCCTTTAGCAGATGCTAGACTTTGTGAGGTCAATAGTGTGTTGGACATTGCGCAGGGCATGCAAAGTCCAATTATGATTGCTTCGGCCCTAACTTGTGTGGAGTAGCTTGCAAATCATTGCTCCTCCCATCCTTTTGCTCTTACACTCTTACCGCCCCTCTTCCGCAAATGTCCCTGAGCTTCAGGATGGGGAGAGATTAGTCTGGCCTAGGTCTAGGTGGTTGACATAGAGTCTCTGAAATTCTGGATTATGGTTTGTTGATTTTCTTTTGCAGTTTTGCTGCTCCTGCAATGCCCTTCACTCCATCTTGCTAGGCACTGTATGTCACCCACTGGCCAGAGACAAAAAGCTGTTAAACTAGAGTCTTATTATAAGAGCACATTCAAGGGTAGATGTAATAAAAGTAGGAAACCTCAGTGAGGGAGAGGTCAATCACCCATTTGCAAAATGGTTACTTTTTATCTGCCAGACTATATGCCCTCCCCTTCTGTTGAGATCATACCCCATTAGTTGTAAATGATCAGGAACGAACGTCTGTGAACTTAACCAGGTGTCACATTGCTTACTTGCAGTCCTTGATGGAGGCCTATATTCTCTACTGTAACATGGTCACTTCTCTCCTTGTTTCTGGTGTGGCCCTGCAACCCCATCCCTCCTGTTCATAATCCTTGCAATTACTGTAGGTAATACATAGATTTACCTATGAGTGTCTCAAGGTGAGCTGGGTGGGTTTGGTACTAGGAGCCACATATTAGGGAGTACATACGGCGCTTAATTTTCTGGGTTTGGGATTCTTCACTTAATATAATTGTTTCTAATGACATCCATTTCCCGGCAAATTCCAGTAACTCATACTTTTTGATAGCTGAGTAGTACTCCATTGTATAGATGTACCACAGTTTCCTTATCTACTCGTCAACTGTTGGACATTTGGGTTGATTCCATGACTTTGCTATTGTAAACAGTGCTGCTATGAACATGGCCGTGCTTGTGCTATTGAGGTGAACCTCTGCTGTATGGGGAGTTATTCCCAAAAGTGGAATAGCAGGGTCATATGGCATTTCAATCTTTAATTTCTTTAAGAATCTCCAGACGGTTCGCCAGAGTGGCTGTATGTGCCTATATTCCCACCAGCAATGTAGGATAGTTCCCCTCTCTCGACATCCTCTCCAGCATTTGTTGTTGGTTGTATTGTGGATTTTTGCGGTCCTGACCGGGGTGAGATGATATCTCAGGGAAGTTTTGATTTGCATTTCCCTGATGGCTAAGGAAGTGGAGCATTTTTTAAGATATTTGTTAGAGATTTTAATTTCATCTCCAGTAAAGTTTCTTTTAAGTTCCAGGGCCTATGTTTTAATTGGGCCATTGGTTTCCTTGATGTTTAGTTTTCTAAGTTCTTTGTGCACTCTGGACAGCAGAGCTCTATCAGATATGTGGTTAGTGAAGATTTTCTCCCATTCTGTGGGTTGCCTTTGAGCTCATGTTACAATCTTTTTATCTGAACAGAAGCTCTTTAATTTCACAAGATCCTAACTGTTGAGAGTTGGTAGCAGTGACTGTGCCATTGGATGTCTGTTTAGGAAATATTGGCCTAGCCCAATCAGCTCGAGGGAGTTCCCTATCTTTTCAACTATGGTTTTTATAGTCTCTGGCCTTATATTGAGGTGCTTGATCCATTTGGAATTAAGTCTTGTACATGGTGACAAGTATGGGTCCAGCTTTAATCTTCTGCATGTGGAGATCCAGTTTTGCCAGCACCATTTGTTGAAGATGCTGTTCTTTTTCCATTGGATTCTTTGGGCCCCTTTGTCAAAGACCAAATGGCTGTAATTTTATGGGCTTATATCTGGGTCTTCAAGTCTTATGGACTTGAAGCCAGTACCAGGCTGTCTTTATGACTATGGATTTGTAGTATAGAGTTAGGTTTGATATGGTAATACCTCCAGCAGTGTTCTTGTTACTCAGGATTGTCTTTGCTATCCTGGGTTTTTGTGCCTCCATATGAACTTTGAGATTGTTTGGTCAACTTCTTTGAAGAATTGCTTTGGGATTTTAATTGGTATAGCATTGAATTTGTATATTGCCTTTGGTAGGATGGTCATTTTTATGATGTTGATTCTGCCAATCCAGGAGCATGGAAGAGGTCTTTGCACCTTCTGGTGTCTTCTGCTATTTCTTTCTTTAGGATTTTAAAGTTTTCATTGTAAAGGTCTTTTACCTCCTCGGTTAGGTTTATACCAAGGTACTTCATTTTTTTAGGGGCTATAGTAAATGAGATTGTTTCTCTCAAGGCTTTTTCACTTCTTTCATTCTGGGCATATAGGAAGGCCTCTGATTTTTGCACATTTATTTTGTATCCTGCCACCCTGCTGAACTTCTCAATTAGTTCCAGGAGCTTCCTGGTGGAGTTTTTGGGATCACTTAGGTGTAAGATCATGTCATCTGCAAATAGGGATAATTTGACTTCTTCCTTGCCGATTCGAATCCCTCTTGTGTCCCTTTCTTGTCTTATGGCTTCAGCTAAGACTTCAAGTACAATATTGAATAGAAGTGGTGAGAGTGGACAGCCTTGTCTAGTTCCTGATCGAAGTTTCAAGTTTTTCCCCATTGAGTATAATCCTTGCTGTTGGCTTGTTGTACACAGCTTTTATTATATTGATAAAGGTTCCTTCCATTCCAACCTTCTCTAGGGTTTTGATCATAAAGGGCTGTTGGATCTTGTCAAAAGCTTTTTCTGCATCTATCAAGAGTATCATGTGGTCTTGAACTTTGGACAGGTTTATATGATGAATTACGTTTATTGATTTTCATATGTTGAACCAACCTTGTGTGCCAGGGAAAAAGTCTACTTGGTCCCCGTGAATGATCTTTTTAATGTGTTTTTAATTCCGATTTGCTAAGACTTTGTTGAGAATCTTTGTATCTGTGTTCATCAGAGAGATTGGCCTATAGTTTTCTTTTTTAAGTGTATCCTTATTAGGTTTTGAGATTAAGATGATATTAGCTTCATAGAAGGAATTTGGTAGTGTGCCTTCCATTGCTATTTGATGGAACAGTTTAAGGAGTACTGGTGTTATTAACTCCTTAAATGTCTGGTAGAACTCTGTGCTGAATCCATCTGGTCCAGGACATTTTTTGGTGAGAAGATTCGAGATTACTTCTTCAGTTTCCTTATATGTTATAGGACTATTTAAATAATTCACAACTTCCTGATTCAAATTAGGTCAGTTGTGTTTACTTAGAAATTCATCCATCTCTTTTGTGTTGTCAAACTTTACAGAGTATAATTTTTTGAAATATGATGTTGTAATTCTCTGGATTTCTTGGGTATCAGTAGTGATAACTCCATGTTCATTTCTAATTTTGTTAATTTGGGTTTTCTCTCTCTTGTTTTTGGTTAATTTAGCTAGGGGTGTATCAATCTTATTGATTTTTTCAAAGAACCAGCTTTTTGACTGGTTGATTTTTTTCTATGGTTTTCTTAATCTCAATTTCAGATATTTCTCCCCTTATTTTGCTAATCTCCTCTCTTCTACTACTTTTGGGGTCAGAGTGCTCTAGTTTCCCTAAAGCTTTAAGCTGCATTGTTTATTTCTGATGTTTCCATTTTTTTGATGTAGGCATTAAGAGCTATGAACTTACCTCTAGAACAGCTTTCATTGTGTCCCAGAGATTTTGGTAAGTTGTATTTTCATTATCATTCTCTTTCAGGAAATCTTGAATTTCCTTTAATTTCTTCCTGAATCCAGTTCTCATTCAGCATCATATTGTTAAGTTTCCAGGAGTTAGTATTTTCTCTTGTTTGATGTGTTGTGGATGTCAAGCTTTAGGCCATGGTGGTCTGACAGGGCATAGGTTAGAATTTCAACTTTTTTGTATATGTGTAGATTCGTTTTGTGGCCCAGTATGTGATCTATTTTGGAGAAAGTTCCATGTGCTGCTGAGAAAAATGTGTAGTCTTTGGTACGTGGGTGAAAAGTTCAATAAAGATCTGTAAGGTCCATTTCCTTCAGGGTTTGATTAAGGTCCAAAGGTCTCTGTTAAGCTTTTGACCTGCTGATCTATCCCATGTTGAGAGGGCGGTGTTGAAGTCCCCCAGAATAATTGTTTGGGTGTTGATTTCTTGCTTTAGACGCTGTTGGATTTTCTTAATGAATGTGGAGGGGCCCGTATTGGGTGCATATATGTTCAGTATTGTGAAGTCTTTCTGGTGAATTGTACCTGTGACTAAAATGTAGTATCCATCTGTGTCTCTTATAATTTTCTTTGGTTTGAAATCCACTTTGTCTGATAGCATAATGGCTACCCCTGCCTGTTTTCTGCTTCCATTAGCTTATAGAATTGTTGACCAGCCTTTTATTTTTATGGCGTGCCTATCTTTTGTGGTGAGATGGGTTTCCTGCAGGCAGCAGATTGATGGATTGTGATTTTTAATCCAAATTTGTAATCTGTGTCTCTTGATTGGTGAGTTAATTCCATTAACATTTAGTGTTATAATGGCGAAACTATTTTTAATTCCAGACATTTATTATGTGTAGTAGTTTTTATAAGTATATTGCTTTGCTTTTAATGGTGTTATACTTGCCTTCTGTTCTCCTGGATATGCCTGTTTTTTTCTTCACGCTTGAGTATCATTTCTAGCATTTTTTGAAGGCCTGGTTTGGTGGACATGTATCCCTTCAGGTTGTCTTTGTGCTGGAAGATTTTTCTTTCTCCCTCGATCATGAGTGATAGTTTTGCAGGGTAAATCAGCCTGGGTTGACATTTTTGCTCATTCAATACTTGAAGTATTCTCTCCAAGCTCTTCTTGCTTTTACTGTTTCGACTGAGAAGTCATTTGTTATTTTAATAAGTTTACCTTTAAAAGTGACTTGTTTTTTCTCCCTTGAAGCTCTCAGCACCAGTTCTTTATCTTGAATATGGAGTGTTTGACTATTATTTGCCGTGGCGAGCTTCTGTTTCGGTCATATCTTTTGGGGTGCGGAATGCCTCTTGTATATGGATGGGCCTCTCTTTTTTTAGATGAGGAAAGTTTTCTTTGATGATCGTTTGAAAAATTTCCTCAGGGGTGGTATTTTGAGATTCTTGCTCTGGTATTCCATGAATACGCATGTTAGGCTTCTTCAGGATGTCCCATATCTCCTGAATATTTCTCTCAGGTATCTTTTTGGCTTTAACAACTCTTTCATTGAGCTGGTTAATACTCTCACTTTATCTTCAAGGTCTGAAATTCTGTTTTCTGCTTCGTTAGTTCTGCTGATAAGACTCTCTGTGGAGTTCTGGGTTGAAGATAACTTGTCTTTTAGCTCAGTTTTAAACTCTGCTTGAGTCTGCTTTAATTGCTCTTTGCCAGTTTTTGTTTCTTGCACTGTTTTTCTCACCTCCTCCAAATGTCTGTTGTGTTCCTCTTCAAAGCGATTGATTCGATTATGTAATTCCTCCCGGATTTCCTCTTTCATAGTATTGAACATGGTAATGATCATATTCCAAAGGTCCTTATCCTGGGTCAGCCTTTTTTGGCCATTTTCCATGGGTTTGTTCTGGTTGGAGTCTAACATTATGGGATTAATTCCTTCAGTGGGAGATTTGTTTACTTGAGTGTTGTTTCTCATGGATTTCCACTTTGACTTTGGCATTGTCGTTTTAACTCTTAAGATCTTTCAATTTCTGTACGTTTTTCACTAAACTGAATTATTTGGCCTGGGGTTTTGGGAGTGCACGGAGACGGAGCTTACCTAGGTCAAGGTGAGTCCAGGCTGGACCCCGGGTGTCCCGGGCGGGGGAGTGGAGGGAAGGGAGGATGGGGCTTCGGCGGGGCGTTATTTAACCTGGGGGACCTGGGGGCGGGGCCCGGGTGCAGAGGGGGTGTCCTCCTCCTCCCAAGGCCCTGCGCAGTGGCTTCGGCTGGATGGTGGGAGGAGCTGGGTCCCTTGGGCGGCCTGGGGTTCTGGGGGTGGGCGGGGATGGAGCTTACCTAGGTCGCACGGTGAGGCCCGGCTGGACTGTGCATGTGCGTACCAGGCGGCGGAGTGGAGGGAAGGTGTCCTTAACTTTTATTTCACAATGCTGCATATCTTCTTATGGGTTTACTTGTCTTCCATAAACCTGTTTTAAATGAAGAGTCTGTTTAAAATCCTTCACCATATAAAAATTAGAGTTGTTTCTTACTTTTTCACATTGTGTATTCTTGATCCATTTTGAAAATAAATATCCTTTGTTGAATACATAAATTACAAGTATTTTCTGTCACAGCAGTTTCTTTTTTCCATATTTTTATTGCCATAAAGAGCAATAATCAGTGTTTTATAGATTGTGACTTTGGCATCATGTCTATGAACTTTTAAGAACTATCCCTAGATAATAAACATTCTCTACTATATAGCTTACAAAAACCTCTATAGCTTCTTTTTTGCATTTTAACTGATAGGTCCTATGAAATGATGACTGTGTAGATGTGGAGATGTTCTCCAAAGAAGTAGATCCTTCTGTCACTCAGACCTTCCCATGCATTTGATTTTTCATTTGATTCTTATGACAAGTAAAAACAGGATGTTGAGGTTTCCAATCATACTTTATAAATTTGTTTCTAAGTAATAAACTAATTTTTATTGAATCTGTTCTTTGACAATACCATGTATGCATACAGTGCATTCTGACTGCTATAACCCCAACTTTCTCCATTTTCCCTTCTGCTTTCTTCAACTCCTCCTCTAATCACATTTCTGCTTTGGTTTTGAGACCCACTTTGTAGCCTAGTCTAATCCACAGCAGGTACATTAGTAAAGACACTGATGGTCCTCCCTGATAAATTTTTATTTGTACATTTCAAATATCAGTCTATATTCATTCTGTCCCTTAAATTCACCACTTTATTCTTTTATGAGGTTTATTTTAATTTTTTAGTGATTCTATTTAAAGTCTACTTTGAGTACTATTGATATAACCATTGCAACTTTCTTTTTGGTTTGTATATCAAATTTTTACTATTAGGTACCTATGCCATTTTATTTGAAATGAGTTAACTAAGTCACAAATTATTTTCAATTATGTCAGCAATGTCTTTTTAACAAATATTTTATTTATTTACCTTACTTATTAGAGAGAGAGAGATTGAGAGATTGAGAGATACATGTACCATGTACGCTCTTTGAACTCAGGTCACTATGTTTGCAAGCAGGCACTGAGCTATTTCTCTGAACTTCCAGCAATGTCTTTTAATCTTTATATGTGATCCTTACATGTTACATTTTATAGCTTTTAAATTCATTTTATTTTAATCTTTGCATTTCAATTTATTTTTATTTTAATCTACTTTACATTTCAATTTATTTTTATTTTAATCTACTTTCTTTTTTTATATTCTTCCACAGATACAAAGTTGATAAGTATCCCATTTTCCTCCCTTCCTCCACCCCTCCCTGGACTCTCTTGCTCCCTCTTCCCTTTTCTTCTTCCTTTCCCCCCTCCCTCTCTTTCTCCCAGTGCCCTCTGCCCCCCCCCAATTCTGGAGCATTCTTTAGTGTGCATGTCAAACTTCCCTCTGGGCCCTCCTGTCTGATGAGGTGTAAGGATTCAGTAGCATTGCCTAGAAATCTTTTTTGTGTTCCCCTTTAGTATAGGAACACTATTGTGGCTGTTAATCCCTTGCCTCTAAGGATTGTAGTGCCTGTGATCCATGCTAGACTTTGGGGGTTCAATGATATTTTGGTCATTGTGCAGGTCATGCAAAGTTCTATTACGATTACATCGGCTCTAACTTGTACGGAGTATCTTGCATATCATTGCTCCTCCCCATCTTTAGAGTCTTATAATCTTACCGTCCCCTTTTCCCCAAATTTCCCTGAGCTTTAGGATGGGGACAAATTAGGCTGGCTTGGTTCCATGTAGTTGATGTAGCGTCTCTGATTTTCTGAATTATGGTTCACTGATATTTTTTTCCATTTTGCTGTTTGTGCACCACCTTTGGCTGCATCCTGATGGGTATTGGATGTCTCCTCCTGGCCAGAGATAAAAAGCTACTAAAATGGAGTCTTCTTTTAAGAGTAGATTCAAAGGTAGATGGAATAAGAATAGCAGACCGCTGTGGGGGGGGGGTCAGTCCCCCATTTGCAGGATGGTAACCTTCTATCTGTCAGACTCTATGCCCTCCCTTTCTGGTGAGATCATACCCCATCAGGTGTAAGTGACCAGTAAGGAAAGTCTGAGAGTCCAACCAGATGTCTCATTACTTACTTGCAATTCTTGATGGTGGCCTATTTTCTCTGCTGTAGCATGATCCCCCCTCTCCTTGTTTCTGATGGGGCCTTCCTTCGCCTTGACTCCCTACTTATAATCTTTACAATTACTGTAGGTATTACAGAGACTTATCTTTGAGTGTGTCACTAAGTGGGTTTGGTACTAGGATCCACCTATTAGGGAGTACATACGACGCTTAATTTTCTGTGTCTGGGACACTTCTCTCAATATAATTTTTTCTAATTCCATCCATTTCCTGGCAAATATCATTAATTTATCATTTTTGATGGCTGACTAATATTCCATTGTATAAATGTATGTGCACATTTTCTTTATCCACTCATCAATTATTGGGCATTTGGGTTGATTCCATGACTTGATATTGTAAACAGTGCTGCTATGAACATAGTCGTGCTTGTGCTATCAAGGTGAATTTTTGCTGTATGGAGGATTATTCCCAGAAGTGGAATAGCAGGGTCATATGGCATTTCAAACTTTGACTTTTTTTGTGTTCCCCTTTAGTATAGAAACACTATTGTGGCTGTTAATCCCTTGCCTCTAAGGATTGTAATGCCTGTGATCCATGCTAGACTATATTCCCACCAGCAATGTAGGATAGTTCCCCTCTCTCCACATCCTCTCCAGCACTTGTTGTTGTTTGTATTGTGGATTTTTGCCATCCTGACCAGGGTGAGATGATATCTCAGGGATGTTTTGATTTGCATTTCCCTGATCCCTAAGGATGTGGAGCATTTTCTAAAGATATTTGTTAGACATTTTAATTTCATCCCTGGTAAAATTTCCTTTAAGTTCCAAGGCCCATTTTTTTAATTGGCCATTTGTTTCCTTGGTGTTTAGTTTTCTAAGTTCTTTGTGCACTCTGGATAATAGAGCTCTATCAGATATGTGGTTAGTGAAGATTTTCTCCCATTCTCTGGGTTGCCTTTGAGCTCGTGTTACAATCTCTTTATCTGAACAGAAGCTCTTTAATTTCACAAGATCCCAACTGTTGAGAGTTGATTGTATGGACTGTGCTATTGGATTTCCATTTAGGAACTGTCGGCCTAGTTCAATCAGTTCGAGGGAGTTCCCTAACTTTTCAACTAAGGTTTGTATAGTCTCTGGCCTTATATTGAGGTGCTTGATCCATTTGGAATTAAGTCTTGTACATGGTGACAAATACGGGTCGAGTTTTAATCTTTGGTATGTGGATATCCAGATTTGCTAGCACCATTTGTTGAAGATGCTGTTCTTTATCCATTGGATTCTTTGGGCCCCTTTGTCAAAGATGAAATAGCTGTAGTTGTGTGGGCTTATATCTGGATCTTCAACCCTTATCCATTGATCTGTGTGTCTATTTTGGAGCCAGTACCAAGCTGTTTTTATAACTATGGATTTGTAGTATAGACTAGGGTTTGGTATGGTGATACCTCCAGCAGTGTTTTTGTTACTCAGGATTGTTTTTCCTATCCTGGGTCTTTAGTGCCTCCATATGAATTCTGAGATTGTTTAATCAGCCTATTTAAAGAATTGCTTTGGGATTTTGATTGATATAGCATTGAATCTGTATATTGGTTTTGGTAGGATAGTCATTTTTATGATGTTGATTCTGCCAATCCAGGAGCATGGGAGGCCTTTCCACCTTCTGCTGTCTTCTGTAATTTCTTTCATTAGGGTTTTAAAGTTTTCATTGTAAAGTTCTCTTACTTCCTTGGTTAGGTTTATACCAAGGTATTTCATTTTTTTAGGGGCTATAGTGAATGGGATTGTTTCTCTCAGGACTTTTTCACTTCTTTCATTCTGTGCACATATGGGAAGGCCACTGATTGTTGTACGTTTATTTTATATCCTGCCACCCTGCTGAACTTATGTATTTGATCCATTTGAAAACTTATGAGCTTCCTGGTGGAGTTTTTGAGATCACTTAGGTATAAGGTCATGTCATCTGCAAATACAGATAACTTGACTTCTTCATTGCTGATTTGAATCCCTTTTATGTCTCTTTCTTGTCTTATGGCTTCAGCTAAGACTTCAAGTACAATATTGAATAGAAGTGGTGAGAGTGGACAGCCTTGTCTAGTTCCTGATCAAAGCTTCAAGTTTTTCCCCATTGAGTATAATCCTTGCTGTTGGCTTGTTGTATACAGCTTTTATTATATTGATAAAGGTTCCTTTCATTCCAACCTTCTCTAGGGTTTTGATCATAAAGGGCTGTTGGATCTTGTCAAAAGCTTTTTCTGCATCTATCGAGAGTATCATGTGGTCTTGAACTTTGGACTGGTTTATATGGTGAATTACATTTATTAATTTTCATATGTTGAACCAACCTTGTGTGCCAGGAAAAAAGCCTACTTGTTCCCTATGAATGATCTTTTTGATATGTTTTTGGATCCGATTTGCTCAGACTTTGTTGAGAATCTTTGCATCTGTGTTCATCAGAGAGATTGGCCTATAGTTTTCTTTTTTAAGTGTATCCTTATTAGGTTTTGGGATTAAGACGATATTAGCTTCATAGAAGGAATTTGGTAGTGTGCCTTCCTTTGCTATTTGATGGAACAGTTTAAGGAGTATTGGTGTTATGAGCTCTTTAAATGTCTGGTAGAACTCTGTGCTGAATCTGGTCCAGGACATTTTTTGGTGGGAAGATTCAAGATTATTTCATCGATTTCCTCATATGTTATAGGACTATTTAAATAATTCACAACTTCCTGTTTCAATTTAGGTAAGTTGTGTTTACTTAGGAATTCATCCATCTCTTTTGCGTTGTCAAATTTCACAGAGTATAAATTTTTGAAATATGACATTATAATTCTCTGGATTTCTTGGGTATTAGTAATGATAACTCCATTTTCACTTCTAGTTTTGTTAATTTGGGTTTTCTCTCTTTTGCTTTTGATTAATTTAGCTAGCGGTATATCAATCTTATTTTTTTTTCTGAAAACCAGCTTTTTGACCGGTTGATTTTCTCTATCATTTTCCTAATCTCAATTTCAGATATTTCTCCCCTGATTTTGCTAATCTCCTCTCTTCTACTGCTTTTGGGATCGGATTGCTCTAGTGTCTCTAAAGCTGTATAAGCTGCATTATTAAGTTATTTATTTCTGATATTTCCATTTTTTTGATGTAGGCATTGAGAGCTATGAAATAACCTCTTAAGACAACTTTCATTGTGTCCCAAAGATTTTGGTAAGTTGTATTTTCATTATCATTCTCTTTCAGGAATTCTTGAATTTCCTTTGTAATTTCTTCTTGAGTCCAATTCTCCTTCAGCATCATAGTGTTAATTTTCCAGGAGTTAGTGTATTTTCTCTTGTTTGTTGTGTTGTGGATATCAAGCTTTAGACAATGGTGGTCTCTGATAGAGTACAGGGTAGAATTTCAACTTTTCTGTATATGTGAAGATTCATTTTGTGGCCCAATATGTGATCTATTTTGGAGAAAGTTCCATGTGCTGCTGAGAAAAATGTGTATTCTTTGGTGCATGGATGAAAAATTCGATAGAGATCTGTAAGGTCCATTTCAGTAAGGGTTTGATTAAGGTCCAAAGTATCTCTGTTAAGTTTTTGACCTATTGATCTGTCCCATGTTGAGAGGGCAGTGTTAAAATCCCCAAGAAATATCATTTTGGGGTTGATTTCTCACTTTAGACGTTGTAGTGTTTTCTTAATGAATGGGGGGGACGTATTGGGCGCATATATGTTCAGTATTATGAAGTCTTCCTGGTGAATTGTACCTGTGACTAAAATGTAGTATCCATCTGTGTCTCTTATGATTTTTTTTTCATTTGAAATCCACTTTGTCTGATAGCATAATGGCTCCCCCTGCCTGTTTCATGGTTCCATTAGCATGCAGACTTTTGGACCAGCCTTTTTTTTTTAGAATGTGCCTATCTTTTGTGGTGAGATGAGTTTCCTGTAGGCAGCAGATTGATGGATTATGATTTTTAATCCAAGTTTTTAATCTGTGTCTCTTGATCATGAGTTAATTCCATTAACATTTAATATCATGGTGGAGAAATTATTTTTAATTCCAGACTTTTTTATGTTTAGTGGCTTTTTTAAGCGTATTGTTTCACTTTTAAGTTTTGGTGGTATTATACTTCCCTTTTTTCCTCCTGGATATGCTTGTTTTTTTCTTCAAGCTTGAGTATCATTTCTAGCATTTTTGGAAGACCTGGTTTGGTGGACATGTGTCTTTGTGCTGGAAAATTTTTCCTTCCCCCTCGATCAAGATGGATAGTTTTGCGGGGTATATCAGTCGAGGTTGACATTTTTACTCATTCAATACTTGAAGTATGTCTCTCCAAGCTCTTCTTGCTTTTACTGTTTCCATTGAGAAGTCATTTGTTATTTTAATAGGTTTACCTTTAAAAGTGACTTTTTTTTTTTTTCCCTTCAAGCTCTCAACATCATTTCTTTGTCTTGAATGTGGAGCGTTTTAACTATTATTTGCAGTTGCAAGTTTCTCTTTTGGTCATATCTGTTTGAGGTGTGGAATGCCTCTTGTATATGGATGGGCCTCTCTTTTTTTAGATGAGGAAAGTTTTCCTTGATGATAGTTTGAAAAATTTCCTCAGGTGTGGAATTTTGGGATTCTTGCTCTGGTATTCCATGAATACACATGTTAGGCTTCTTCAGGGTGTCCCATACCTCTTGAATATTTCTCTTAAGTATCTCTTTGGGGTTAACAACTCTTCCATTGAGCTGGTTAATACTCCCACTTTGTCTTCAAGGTCTGAAATTCTATTTTCTGCTTTGTTAGTTCTGCTGATAAGACTCTGTTGAGTTCTGGGTTTAAGATAACTTGTCTTTTGCTTCAGTTTTAATCTCTGCTTGAGTCTGTTTTAATTGCTCTATGCCTATTTTTGTTTCTTAAACTGTTTTTCTCAGCTCCTCCAAGTGTCTGTTGTGTTCCTTTTCAAAGTGGTTGATGCAGTTATTTAACTCCTCCTGGATTTCATAGTATTGATCATGGTAATGATCTTTCGTAGTATTGATCATAGTAATGATCATGTTTTGAAAGTCGTAATGTTGGGTCAAACTTTCTTGGCTATTTTCCATGGATTTGTTCTGGTTGGAGTCCATTATTATGGGGTTAATTCCTTCAGTGGGAGACTTGTTTTCTTGGGTTTTGTTTCTCATGGATTTACACTTCAACTTGGGCAGTGTCCTTTTTTCTCTTAAGACCTTCTTTCAATTTCTGTGTGTTTTTAACTGAACTGAATTAGTTGGCTTGGAGCAGCGTCATCTCTGACTGGCTGGTGGGAGGAGCTGGGACTAGTGGGTTACCTGGGGTTTGGGGGTGAGCAGGGGGTGCTTACCTAGTACACAGTGTGTCCTGGCTGGACTGTGCACATATCTGGGCAATTTGGGAAAGGAGTAATCTACTTTCTTAAGGAATGTTTTATGTCTTTTTAACTGATAACTTTACCAAAGAATTTTTTTTACAATTATTGCTTTTTACTTTAAGTGAATTCATAAAACTTATCCAAATACAGAATCTCTCATGCTTCTCCTTGTACTTTGAATCTATCACGGGTTGTATTTATATTGCACTAAAACCAGAACAGATGTTATCACTGTTCTTTCAAGTGAGAGATTACAAAGACTTCAAAAGACTACTGCTCTATATATGCCCAGATAGTCATCATTTCTTGCACTTTTTTCTTCAATCCTAATGCTTACAGTATCATTATATTTCTGCCTGAAGAACTTACATTAACAATTCTTGGGAAGAAACTCAAATGGAAATCAATTCCCTTACTTTGCCTTTATTTGAGAGTATTTTCATTCATTTCCATTTATTGCATTGGGTATAAAATTACAAATTGACTGATTTTTGTTTTGTTTCAGCAAAAAGCTGTTTCTGATAAGCAACGTGAAACCATTCAATTTTTTGCTTCTATATTAGTAATATGCTGCTTTCCTCAGGCTGTTTTAAATTTTTCCTTTCCAGTTTTCAGAAGTTTGATTACAATATCTGTAAATGTGGGTTTCTTCAGATATAAAACATTGTGGGATTTGCTGAACTTCTTAAACCTTTGGGGACACACACACACTCACACACATGTGTATATATATATATATATATATATATATATATATATATATGCATACATATACACACACATTCAAACTTGTAATCATTTATATATTATTTTTTATTTATTTTGTTGTGTTTTGTTTTGGGGCATTTGTGTGCAGGGAAGAGAGGGAGGGAGAGAGGAAGGGAAGGAGAATACATCCCTTCTTCTAATACTTCAGAGACACAGCATTGGGAGCCTTCAGTATTGTCTCACAAGTTCCAGATTTCATTTGCAATAATGTTACTTCTTTGTGAAGCCTGGATTAGACTTCTCTATATTCTCATTATCAAGTTTTTGTACAGCTATCTAATGTCTCCTCTTATGGAGATATCCCGTGAGGTCTTCACTTGCAGTATTATTTGGTCCCCAAATTTCCATTGTATTCTTCTTTCTCCTTAAATTCCTTTGCTGAGATTATCAGCCATTCCATTTTATTGAAGAACACATAAGAGTCTCATTGAAACTTTGTGTGTATGTGTGTGTGTTGTGTGTGGCGTGTGCATATATATGGTGCTAAGGATTGAAATCAGAACAATCAACATTTGAAACAAACACTTTGCCACTGAATTATTTTCCAAGATCAGAAATATATACATATTTATACTTTGTCAAATAATTACATGTTCTGAGGCACCATAGACTTGCTTAACATTAGTTTTCTTTACCATGTTAGTGAGATTATACTAGTTTCCCATGTAACAAATAAGTTTATAACATATCCTGAATGTTTTTAAATCTTTTTGTAAGACTTTTTTACACTTAATTTTATGGATTATACTCAGACTTTGTCTGATCAAGCAATGAATACAGTTTGGTACAAGCCACAGACACAAACCAATCTTTGGCAGGTTACTATTTCAATGTGACTTCTGTTTTTGATGTGTTTTTAGAATCTGCTCTAGTGTGAACCACCCGTGCCATTCTGAGTGCTGAATGCCTCTCTGTTGTTCGTGTCAGTTCTTGAAGTCTTTGGAATGTTATTCATAGTTACATCTAAGCGTGTTCAAGCCAAGGGAGAGCAGAAGTTCATGAAACTACTGGGTCACTTCTTTGAGTCACTTCTGAGTATTTTTCCATGCTTTGATTATTTACTTTATTTTGCTACCTAGTTTCTTCGGATATATTCAAAGATAGAACCAAAAGGTAGGGAGACAGAAGATAAAGAAGCGCAAAGCAAAGTGTCACTGCCTTCCCTTGGGTCCTGCAAATTAGGAGGACGTTTCCCTTCAGAATATTGACTGTGTGGCACTGTTGCCACCACCACTATCCCTGCAGAGAGTATTCCTCTTGACTCCTTGAATCTGTTCCCCTGGGACTCACTCTGGTCATGTTCACTGATGGACCTCAGATACCTTATTTCCCATAGGGAGAAACAGGAAACTCACAGCCATTTCAGTGGTGCTTTGATTCTATCTTGGACACCTATTCGTCTGCTGCTGTGTACAAGCAAGAGCTGTCATGTATATTCTGCAAAAGTGTACACGCTCTGTCTCACCTAGAACTACCTTCACTCCATTTGCATTTTAAATGCTGTGCACACTATGTCCTGTGAAAGACGGCTTTAGCTTTATTAACCCATATTTTCTGGAATCCATGTATCTTTAGAAAGCATTTTCATTACATTTACTAACAGTATGCAAAGTCATACTTCTTAATAAGGTATCTAAAAGCAATGTTTTAAAATTAAATCCTAAGTGAATATAACTGTTAAACTATTGCTAAACTTTTAGTTGATGGGGAAATAAACATGTGGTGATTGTATGCTCTCAACACATTCAGTTGGGTGTACGTTTAAGAAAATAATGCTTTTATCAAGGGTGCATCCCAACAGTACATGTAGATTTGCCTGTATCATAACATCCTTCAAGATTAGAACACAAATATTAACTTTAGAATCATAAACCAATTTAGCTTTCTAACTTGATTCTACAGCCTTAGTGTAAACCTCCACTTGATTTGCATAGCAAGTGGTATACATTTTATCTATAGACAGGTATAGCCACAAACTTCTAAAATTATGTGAATAGCAAAGTTTCTATTTTTAAGTCTATTATATAAAGGGTCCCGAAAAGAAGATATTTTGTTCCATTCTATAAAGCCACACTTACAAACACAGATGAGGAACCATCATTAAATTGAACTGCCATGATATTTTTATGCCACAAAAAATTACTTAATGTATTTTCTTGATCTCAACTAACTCTTAACTCTTTTTATAAACCTTGCAAACATCTACATTATTAATGTGGATTTCAGTGGTGTTCTCAGAAGAGTCAACATGAATCCATACATAGTTATGAGTAATTGACCTAGAAATGACAGCCTAGAGCAATACTTCTTACAACATCCTTTCACCATAAAGCATGTAGTTGCTTTCCTCTTCTTGGCAACTGAACATCTGTTAATAACAGGTTGCTGTGTGCAATAGCAAATAGCAAATGTGCTGTTAGGATGGTTTTGAGTGTCCTGATTATAAGGGGATTTTTTTCATGTTTAGTTTTATTCATTGTCATGGTTTGAAATGTGTCCCCCACAGTCTCATGTGTTTGAAAAGGTCATGGCACCTTGAGAAGTGGAGCCTTGCTGGAGGAAGGCAGTTACAAGGGTGGGCCTTGAGATGGATTAGACTCACCCTGCCTCCAGGAGAAGTCTGCCTTTGCAGCAAGCAACCATGTCACCTCTACCATGAGAGATTGTATCTCCTCTCTGGAACCATAAGCTGAATAAATCTCTTTTTCCCTTAAGTTGTTTGACTTTGGGTGCTCTGTCACAGAGAGTATCTGTTACATTCATTTATTTATTTATTTAGTTGGTTAGTTAGTTGGCTAGTTGGTAATTATTTGTGTATACATGTGTATCTGAGGGTACTATGTACATGTAAAGATCCAAGGTTGACTTTGGAAATCATCATGAGTTGCTTCTATCTCCTTTTTGCTTTGCTCTGAGATTCCCAGGTTCTGCCTTCCAAAGTCAAATATCCAGCTCACAAAGGACATTTCTGCCTGGCTTTTTTAAAATGTGGGATATGCCATGAAGACTCAGGTCCTCCCATTTACAAAGCAGAGACTTAATTCCTGAGATAGCTTTCTAACCCTTTCAGGGCATATTTAAAGAAAGAATTCTACTTTGATTTTATGCCTGAGATATGTTTAAAATTTGCTTACCTTTTGTTTGTGTCCTAGAACCACTGATTCATATTTAATTGTCCATCTCTGTGGAACTGTAGCTATGCAGGACACATTATTTGTTTGTAATGCTCTAGGTATATAAATTAATGTACTGTGTTTTCTAAATCTAAGAGTCCATATGTGCTCTTGGTCAGCCCTGACAGGACTCCCAGCTTGGGTGATAGATAATATTGTGATACTCTCTGGATATGTCTATTTCCAATGGATGACTTAATACCTAAATGCCCAACCATGGTTAGAAAGTTAGCTAAACCCCACCTCCTGTTTTGTTGGTAGCTATAGAATTTACCTTTAAGTTAATGCAACTTGGTAATTAATCAATTACCTGTTCATGAATCCATTTGCACTCTTCAGGAAATCTGACCAATTTGGAGGAATTCTGAAAGTGGGGAGGGTATATGCTTGTTCCTTCTCTCTTCCAGAAGTCCTTTCCTTAGTCACTGTAGCTCTTGTCTCTCAGTAGACTTAAGCAGAAGCAGCAGTTATAGGATTTTCATGAGATGCTCACTCATTGAGTTCTAAGCTCACTGAGTGAATCTTTTCCTTTGTTTCCTCTTTTTATCCTGTTGTTCCCTGTTTCCTTGCCATCTCCTTCTTACCTGCCAGGATTCCAGTTTGAGTCTTACATTTCCTGCCAGTCCTGTTGTTTTCCTTCTTAAAATAAACACATTCTTTTTTCCTGAACTGTAGCTTGCTATTTTGCAGAGAAAACCAGACCATACTCACAGAGACTGTGTCACTATAACCATATGTCCCTCTGCTGGGAGACCTAAGCAGGCAGACCTTCTAAGAACCTTGCCTGACCTGTGTTCAGTTTATTTCTCTTTTATAGTGACTCTCTAAACTAACCCTAAGCCGCAAACGTAGTTAAGTGCATCATTCACACAAGTTATATGGATAGCAGACAGAAGAGGGCAGCATTCTCACAAGGCCAAAGGGGAAAAGAGGAGTGGGAGTAATACACACACTGAATTAGAAAGTGGACAGCAAGATAGAGTTTGGTACTCATGGGTCAACACAAAATCATAGCCCATGGTATGGTTCAAGCATATCTCTCACATGCAGTCCTAATTGGTGGGCTTAGAGCATAAAGTCACAAATCAGGCTGTGATGGAGATGGCCACTTATCTATTGTGGGCATCCACTGTGGTCCACTTATCTATTGTGGGCATCCACTGTGGTCCACTTATCTATTGTGGGCATCCACTGAACAGACCACAGGGGTGTAAGAGCAGCACATGAGCCATCCAGGTTGTCTCTAGCCATAGACAGAAGCAGAGACCATGGTTGAATGTGTGCTTGCTTGCCACTGCTCAGCTCCCACGTGGAGTCTTGACAAAGTCCTAGACCCCCTGCTTACGGAAATTGTCATAGTTAGGTAAAGGTGTAAACTTAGTGAGACTTTAAACTCTGGGCACAATTATAGAGAATTAGTAGTTGAGTTAAGTCCAGAGTAAACCTGCAGGAGATTGTCTAGTGGGTGGGGAAGACCCAGCCCATGGTGGGTCTAGTCCTAGAGCAGGTGAATAAAACGGAGGAAGCTGTTTGAGAAAGGAGTCATCCTTGTGTATACTTGGCCAGACATGCTGGTCTGGCAAGTAAGGATCGTCACTCTCTCAACTGTAGCGTGGATATGGTATGGCCAGTTCCCTCAGCTCTGGTGTTGGTGTGAGTTTTCCTGTCAAGCTAAACTATAAACTGCAATGGGGCTATAGTAAGAGAATAAATCCCTTGTTCCTTTAAGCCATTTCATGGTGGCTTTATCAGCAACCACACAGGCTAACTGCAACAGAATTGAACCACCCAAATGGGAGTCTTCCCACTTTAGTTGAAACAATCAAGAGCACAACCCATCCCAGCATGCACAGAGAACCTTCTCTGAAGTGTTTCTACCCAGTCCTGAGGGCACCAAAAGAGGAGACAAAATATGCAACTTCCCTGACTGTCCTATATTAAATTTCACAGTGTGGTTTAGAGTATACCTTCCAGGTGATGACAGAAAAGTCTTCATAGGTAGAACAATTATATTCAGATATGGAACAGCATTAGTTATCAAGAATTTAGCTTTCTTTTATGTCTAATGAAGAAAACAGTGTTTTCTTTTTTTTTAATTTTTTTTTATTATTATTATTTATTCAACTTTGTGCATGTGCGTGTGTATGTGCGCGCGTCTGTGTGTGTGTGCGTGTGTGTGTGTGTGTGTGTGTGTGTGTAGAACCACGGACGAATTCGGGAACCACCATGGACGCCTCCACCTCCTTCTGCCCCGGGATTCACAGGCTCCGCCCTACCAGGACCAGAAGCGCAGGCTGCCCCCGCTTCCGCCTGGCGTCTATACGTGGGATCTGGGATCCAAACTCAGGACCTTCCGCCTGCAAGGCAGAGGCTTAACCCCTGAGCCACCTCTCCAGCCCAGAAAACAGTGTTTTCAATGTAGAATTCTAGAGATAAATAAAGGGTGTAAATCCTGTTACCAATTCATTATTAAGGGGTAAGTAATGGCCTCAAGAGCCCAATGCTGCAAGGACAGAGTTCAACAGTGATACTAAGGGCTTTTATTGTTTTTCTTCAACATATATCTATGCTTAGATTAGAATAATAAAGTTGGGTTGAGTTGAGGGAAGATGATTAAAGTTTATGATTCACATGTAAAATGACCTGAGTTCAGATTTTCTGATCCCAAGCAAAAAATACAAGGCAAAAATGGTCGGGGACTACATTCCTGGCCCTGAAAAGTGAAACCTGGGACCCCCCCCAGAGCAAAGTAGTAATCCAGATGATTCTTAATGTCACTCTTCGGCTTCTGCTCATACACACACACAGACACACACACACACATGCAAATAAAAAAATAAAGTTCATTGGCAAAAGGGATTGTATACATTTATGACTTAAACTCATAGAAATTCTTTGTTTATATTCACGTTATTTGTTATATAATTTTAATGACAAATAAGTCATTTACACTAGACCCTTTTATGTTGTTCCCTGTGGTTGAATGTTTGAATAATATTCAAATATTTTTAAAAGAAAACAAATCCTGTTGGAAAATCTTATCAAATACTACATTTTTCCTCTTAGCAAAATAATCTATATGGAGCTTATAGTTTTCCATAATAAGAATTTTGAGTATAAGTTAGATACATTCAGATACTTTTCCTATTCTTTCATTAAGATCTTTTTTTCAGAACCAAAAAATAAAGAATCTAAAAATTAGAAAATACTGGAGTCTGGAATCAAACTACATTCCATTGTAAATTATTAAAATTATTATTTTCTATGTTTCAACATTCTAATAAAAGAGTAGAATTAGTTATTGTTGAATAATTCCCTGAGGAAAGTATGAAATCATGGTATCTCCCCTCAAGAATTATTGGTGAAAATTATCATACATTATATTCAAATAGAAAAAATTACCCTAATTTTGTAGTTAAAGAAGCTGTACAGAGGGTTTGTCTCCTACATTGCCTATTCATTGAGTCATATCAGGAGCTTATTTCATCACATCTCTGTGGCATACCCTATATTAAGCAGGATCAGAGAGATATCACGGTGAATGAAATACCTAGCTTCTTCTCTGAAGAGTGTATAATTTAGTAATGGATGTAATGGATGCCAGTGAGTATCTTAGACAGAAAGATGGGTAGGTGGAGGGTAGTGAGTGACTTCTAAAATGTTCTTACACTCTACAAGAACACCACTAATTGACTCTTCCCCAGAGTGAAGATGTTCCTGACCCTTTCCTGTCCTACTCATTGAGAATTCCATTCTTGGAGAGTTGCTATCATAAGACAGGAAGATCTGAATTACTTACATTTTCAGCACAACATAACAGGTTGCAGGGGGACTAGAAACAAAAAGGCAACATTGGAAATAAGAATTCAAGACAGGATATACTAAGCCACCAGACACATTTGTTTGGTAGATTAAGTCCTGAAATCATTAAAGCACCAAACCTGGCTTCAAAACAGCGCTCCACAGCCACCATCTACTTATGGAGTATTGTTTTCTGTTATAATATTTAGTTTACTCTTTTTCAAGTATATCCTTAATTCATTCAAATTAACTGTCTCTATTCAAGTTTGAGTATTTTATGTTAAGAGACTCAATTATTTGTCATGATTTTTTTTTAATTCAAACAAATTCGTGTGTGTGTGTGTCTGTCTGTCTGTCTGTCTGTCTGTGCATGTATTTGGACATGTGTATAAATGGGGTGCATGCATAGGTGCATATGAATCATGACATGCATGAGGTATTCAGAGAGCCACTTTGTGGAGCTGATTCTCTCCTTCCATTTCCATCTTTATATTGGTTCTAAGGACTTAACTCAGATAGTCAGGCTTACAAAGAAAGGCTCTTATACTAAGTCATTTTGTGACCTAGTGTTGACTTATCTCTAATCATTACCCTCTTACCAGTGTGCATCTCTGATTCACACCTCTTGTTAGTAAGATCTGACTTTTCTGTGAGATACAATCATGTTTACTTCAGAAGTCAGGAAAAATCAAGTAACTTCCTGCGGAAGGGTCACTGCCAATGCCAAATAGAAACAATAAAATATAACTAAGAGAAAATAGTGTGAGAAGTCAATGAATTTGTGAGAACTGTAGTAAGTATAGCTATTGAATCAATTAATATAATGTGGGTATAAGACATAAGGAAAGAAGTAATAGTACATAAGTTCAGCAAGTAAAATTGTAGACATAGTTTGCACTGCACTTATATAACCCAGTTTGTTAGACAAGGGAGGCCAATTTGCACTGGAGAATTGGATGGTTAAATTAAGATTAATGAGTATTCAGCAGGGGGAAAATTGGAATGGAAACATAAATTGGATTATAAAGCTATTAAAATATCAAAAACAATTCAGGAAATCATATACCAAGCTACTCCAAGCTAAAGGCAATGGAAATCAGAATAAAGAATAGACAAATAAAGACAGACTTGAGAGGCAAATTATCATCAGAGGATTTTGGATCTAGAACGTTACTACTTGTGGATGATGTGCTGGTTTCTGCAAACAACAGCAGTGAAACACAGCATCGTTCTGGGAGTTTCTGTTCCAGCTACCTGAGAAAAAAAATGATCTTAATATAAAAATCAACATGAGGAGTGACTGGGAGAGAAGTGGGGAGAGAGGGAAGAAAGGGGGAGAGAAGGAAGGATGGAAGGACAGAAGAGGGAAAGGGAGGGAGAAGGGAAAGGGGAAAAGGGAGGCAAGAATACCTACATATTGAGCTTGAATAGGTAAAATAAAAATTTTAAAAAATGGAAGGGGTTCATGTTTAGATCTTTTAAGACACTAGTTTGAAAAAAGCAGAGTGTAGGTCTGCTGGCTGCAGATGCAAGAATAACATTCCGTAGTTTTCAGTGAATACAGCAGGTGTGGGGAGGGGAAGACCCTGAAACACTGTGAATGAAGGCAGCAAAAGGTAACCAGCAGGAGAACACAGTGATGATGATGATGATGATAGACATGATCATCTCAACAGTAAATACAAGTTACATAAAGTGTGGGAAGCAAAAATTGAAAACAAAAATTAAGAGGAGCAAGTGAAAAGTGTTAAAATAAATTTTGAAAATAGGCTAATGTTCTTAAAGCAAGAGAAACTCAAACAGGAAGGTACATATGGTCATGGTGTTGCTTAGATGAAGGGGAACAGAAACTGGGCAACTCCAAAGGTAGAGCAGAATTGGTAAATGGAAACTCATTGAAGCTGTGGGCTAACAATTGACATAGCAAGAGGTGGAACTGTGGTGATGAGGTGCAGGCAGGAAGTTTCCGTCACTCTTCTAAGAACAAGTTATAACGAAGACAGAAATAAGAAACAGTCACTTGAAAAGTTTTTCCAACTATGAAAGACCTGAATGATACAGTCTAAAGGTATAGAGCTGTTTTCTCCTCAAAATAAAAATACAATAAGCAGGAAGATCGTTGAGAATATTTATGCTTATTTTAAAACAGAAAACCACAAGATTTAAAACTGTGAATCCAAGTAGCTGGCAATCCTGACAAAGGCAGTCTGGAGATTGTCTTTGAAAAGATAGCAAAAGTCTTAAATACTAGGAGAAGAATATTTAAATTTTATCAGTTTAGGCAAATGTACAGAAAGAAGAGTAAGAAAGAGAGGGAGGAATTTCTTTTGTGAGAAGCTCAAGGAGCAAATAGTTTACAAATTACTCTTACAAGTTTTAACCCGGTTTTGTTTATATTTTGCTGAGAAAATAAGAAGGAAGAGGATAAGGAGGAGGAAGAGGAAGAGAGGAAGAAAAGGGAGGAGAAGAGAAGGACAGAGAGAGAAATTCTGGGAGTAAAAAAGACAGTCAAGCCCTCCCATCTCATTGGCATACTTCTAGGTGGATGAAAATCTTCCCAGATGATTGACACAACCCATTTAACTTAAGGGTGGAGACTGAGATTCTGGTGCTAACCAGAAACAGGAGCTAGGATCTATTCTGGTCCCAAACATAAATATCTCTATTTTCAGGAAAGGTTATTAAATCACATGGAAAATGACTAGAAAGATATTTAAGAAGAAACAAGGAAGTTGCAAGTTACTAAAATAAATAACAACAAATGACTGCAAATGTAAACTACATGGGTTAGAACTAGTAAAAGGAAGATACCAGAAGAACATGAGGATCTGAATACAATGCTGTCATAGTCAGAGAAAAATATTAGCAACATTTTCTGTCTGTTAGAAGACTGATTGGGCTGGGGAGATGGCTCAAGGGTTAAAACCTTTGCCTCACAAGCAAAAGGACTCAAGTTCAGATCTCAAGATTCCATATAAAATTGCCAGGTACCTGATTGTGGCCTGCAATTCCAGCACTGGAAGATAGAACCTTGAAAACTCCAAAACAAAGTAATAAGAAGGTAGAACATTCCAAGATTATAGCTGATGTCTCCCTTAGGACTACACAGGCACACATACTCAAGTGTTCTCTTGAACACACACACACACACACACACACAGATTTGTACACATATACACACAACACATATGCACATACGCACACACATGCACAAAGATGAAATTTTAAAAATAGTTGGAGTCAATGGTGAAAAACACATCACAGATCATAAGATTTATCAATAAGGAATAAATAAAAATTTCCTGAGTTGGAAAGGATTCTTATCTTATGTCTCTCAGTCATGACTAGAAAGGAACCACTTGTACTGCATGTTTAAGGAATTATGACAAACCCATTATTAACCTTAGCCACAATTGAGAAGGCCGAGGGACACACAGGAAATTCATGGCAGTCAGTACTTTCACAAGTCTAAAAATAGTATTGCAGTCATGACCAAACAAGGGAGGGAAGAAAGAAGAAAAAATGAAGCAGCCAATCACAGAAAAGAATGAGGGGTTCAACTCATAACCATGGTGGAAAAAATCAATAGCAAGATTGAGTGAGTTTAAAGATGGTGGCTCCTACCTGTAATCCCAGATTTCTTGAGGCTAAGGAATGTCTGCCAACTGTTTTAAGTCAACCTGGGCCACAGAGAGATATCTTAATTTAAAATTAAAAAGATTAACAGACTGAGATTAGAAGTGTGATGAAGATTTCTGGGCTTCAACCCAGGTCATGCCATGGTGTTATGGATGATAGTAGAAAGAAAGGAAAAAGGCCACCTCACCTCTTCTTTGGATACAACATCTGGTTTTGCTTTAAGCAACGCAATCTTGGGCTACTTTTTCTTCCCTGTGAGCACATGTACTCTGGAAAAGCATTTAGCACTAGGGCTGTGTATCAGCTACTTGTACAAAAGCTTGGAAATAATTTCCCTTTCTCTCTGTCATTTCTTATCACATTTTATACATATTCAGCAGTATTTCCTGGTGTCTACAATTGAATAATGTGTAAAAACCTTACTGTTTTCCCCATTAAGCCTTTTAATTTCAGTAAATGGTACATCATTCCCAAAGCTGACCAGTCAAGGACCAATAACAATTCTTGCTTCTTTCCTCCACATTCTGAAACCACATTTAAATGCATCCACATTTAAATGCATCTGTATCAGATGTTTCCAAAGGCTTTCCAAATCTACTTACATCAATCCTCATCAAGTAGACCACAGCAGAAGAATCTTCCTGAGCATTGCCATCCATACAATTCACTCATCACACAGCAGCCGAAATAATATCAAAACTGAAATCAGAATATTTCTCCCTTCAGATTAAAGCTCTAAAATGAATCTCACTATACCCATAAAAAGACCCCAATCCCTTGCTGTACCTTGCATGATGTTTTTGGGGATGCCAAGAAAATGTTCCTCATTTGGTTACTCTCCTCTGATCACCATCCCTTGGTTGGTTACTCTGCCATTCCTTCTGTTCTGCATAAGTCTTCCATCTGATGCCCTTGTGGTCTTCATGGTGTTCAGTTCTGTCTTTAGGAAGACTCCTCTGCAGAAGTTTCTCTTCCCTATCTAGGTCTCACTTCAAATGCTCTTGAGTTATGGAACTTGCTGTGAAACTACTGCTTCCTTGTCTCTAGCTTGTTTATTGCTTCTCTGAAGAGTGTTCTCTACACAATGAGCATTATTATTCCTGTGATGGAATGCAAATATTAATTTTGTTCATGAATCTAGAGATTTCAGCCTTCTTTGTACACAGCACACGGTACAACAGGTAACATCGCGGTGGACAAGAAATAGTGTGAAGCAGGAAAGGTAAGGAGTCAGGATGAGGATAAGGTACAGATCCAAAGGCACACCCCCTGCCAAATACTTCCTCCAACCACATCTCACCTTCTAGTTCTACCATTTCCCAAATTTTTAATTCATCCATGGATTAAAACTCCAGGAATATGTTTGGCTAATGTAGGAACTTCTCCAACTAATCCAGTTGACAACCAAGATTAATCATCATATCCCTTCAACACCTGACCTTGTAAACACTGACTTAATTTTCTATCTCGCATACTGATTTTAAACTTTATCTACCTTATTCATTACTATACTTCAGCACCTAGGGCATTGTCACAGATATAAAAAATAATCCAAATACATGAGTAGGTGATAAAAATCATTGAAGTGGAGCTTGTCATTATAGGTCATTTACATTCAGTACATAGTGATAAAAGAACATTCAAAGGGCATCTTTTTCAGGTCATTCCTTATTTTGTGTCTCCATTAGAGCACCAAGGGAGAACAAATGTACTTTTTCCACAATCTTTATCCTTCAGAAATGTGTTATTAATCTCTGATCTGTTTATTCATATTGCTTTGGGGCCTATATTGCCTCTTATACTAATGAATAACATATTTAATACTTAGTACAATACTTCTCCACATGGGAGATATATAATTAACATAATAATAGTGATAATTAAGACTCATCTGGTAAAGAATTGTTATGTTATTTGCTATCAAATTATCTCCTACTTTACTCTTTTTGGAGAGGTAAGCAGTCACAATTAGTAACTAAAATATAGATGGGAAAATATATGCTATAGCATTTTAATACTTATTATATTGTGTAATACATACTTACAACATGAGCCCAAGAAAAAAGCTATCATCTAGTCATCATGGACTTCGGAGATAAATCTCAAGGTTTGAAGAATTTAGCAAATAAATAAAAACTATATTGAGGTTTCATAAAAAGGACTTCCATGGGATTAGAAAGTTATTTGTCTCTTTTCTCTGGATAATTTCGCCTTTTCCTACACATCTGTTGCCTTCTGGGGCTTCCACTGAGCAGACGGCTCATAAATAAAGTGGCTGGATGAGAACTCTAAATATTTAAATCAGTCAAGGAACAAACTGCAGGATATTTGACTTCAGATTGTGTGTTTTAGAAACATACTTCTAAATCAACTTTTCCTTCTGGGAGCTTTTATTTACAAAGGAATTTTTTTAGTTGGAAAAATTGTCTCCATAATCTTACATAATATGGCTCTGAATATTGCCTTGGGGAAATTTGCAATTAAATCTTTCTTCCAAACACAGTTAAAAATTCACTGAATTATCAATTATTGAAATTTACCACCACTACAATCCTATTCATGTTCTTCACAAGAGGCAGATTTTAATCTGTAATATTCATAAGTGTGAACATCAGCTATGCCACCAGCTGCTCACCCTGTAACCTTTGTTACCATTGCAATCAACGCACTAATACAAAAGGAATATCACATAGACATCTGCACAAGTTATTGTCACCAGATGGAGTGCTAAGGAGAAGGCACAGAATACCATGATTAAAAATTGCAAAAACTGTAGACTCCTTTTAGGAGTAAGCTCCCTGGTCATAGGAATGAATATGAATGTCATACCATTGTTATCCTGGAAACATTTTTGTCAGTGTTCACATAAGTGCTGTGTAGGTGGATTACTACAAGGAAAAGGATGGAATGCCAGACCTAGACAAGCATCCATTAATCATTCATCATCAGAGTCCCTAGGTTAATGCAATTGGTCTTGCCAAGCATTTTCCATTGCTATCAGTATATTCAGATGACTTACACTATCTTATCCTTCTTTCTTTGACAACAGAATAAAAAAGTCTATCTAAGTAAAGTTTTTGTCAAGGACATAACAACAACAAATAAAACCAACACTATTTTCCACATAATAAAAATGATCTTACGCTCTATAAAATATACATTTAACTATAACTTAGTTGCACAAATGACATTTTATTAGCAATAAAATTTATTTTAATGTGGTATGTAAATCAAAGGAATCCAAGAAGCAAGAAAAAAGCACTTTTTAAACAATCATAATTATCGTAAAATAGATCTTTAACTTGAAACATGAATTAATAAAACAAACTAGATGCATTTAATGTCTTCAGAAAGTACAAAGTATACCACTGAAAAATTACTTGGTCATGCTTTGAAATGTGAGTTGATCCCCACAGGGTCATGTGTTTGAATCTTTAGTTTGGGAAGGTAATGGCTCCTTTAAGAGGTTAAAGCCTTGATAGATTTTGAGTGGTCAATTATATGTTGCAAGGCTTTACCTCTTAAAGGAGCCATGACTAAAGGCACTAGGATCCTTAAGATCAAGGGATTAACAGTCACAATAGTGTTCCTATACTTAAGGGGAACACAAGAAAGGGTTCTAGGAAATGCCACTGAGTCCTTACACCTCATCAGAGAGGAGGACCCAAAGGAGGACCCGCATTAAAGGATGCTTCAGAGATGGGGTAGGGAGCACTGGGAAAAAGGGAGGGAGGGGGAAAAAGATGGGGAAAAAGGGAGAGGGAGCAGGGAGGTCCAGGGAAGGGTAGAGGGAGGGAGGGGACAGGGGTACCTATTATGTTTGTATGAGCAGAAAAATAAATAAATAAATAAAAGAGGTAAAGTGTTTCTGGAAGAAGGTAGTCACAGGGGGTGGGCCTTGAGGTTTATTAGTCCCATCCTACTTCTTGGAGAGATCTGCCCCTACAATTGGCAGTTTTGCAGCTCTCAGCCTTCTAGATGAATGTAACCTAGCCTGGCTCCAGCTTCTGCCAGCCACCATGCCTTTTCCACCATAAAGGACTATATCTCTTCTCTGAAACCATAAGCTGAATAAATCTCCCTTTCTCCCTTAAGTTGTCTGACTTGGGGTGGTTTCTCACAGCAATAGAAAAGAGTAACCATTACAGTAGTGGGGTATTGCTGTGAGATTAATAGCACCTGGTACCACCATGTGAAATGTTTTGAAGTTGAGAGAAATTGGTATCAGAAAAGTATGGTGTTGCTGTTAGTCAAGGTTCTCTGAAAAAACAGAATCTATAGAATGTAATATATATAAATAAGTTTATAAAATAACTCATAATAAAAAATAGTGTCCTTCAAAGTAGCTCCCAGCAGCTGCCTCACTCTTGACCAGAATATTCTATCAAGCCAAAAGATCCCAAGAAGGTTTCAAGCCTTTATTTCTCTAGAGGGTTGAAGATGCTAGGCTCTGATGTCAGTGAAGAACAGCTGGGCTCCAATGTCAGCGATGAACAGTGAGCAGCAACAAGGCCTAGAGACAGACCAGGCTCCAAAGGGAGCAGAAACAGCAACAACGTGATGGGAAAGATGAAGCTCCAATTCAGCCAAGGATGGAGGCAGCAACAGCAGCAACAAAGAAGGCCACGATGCTCTAAAAGTGCAGGACTCTCGCAGAGTAGGTTACACAGCAAATGGACACAGGACAAGGGAAGATCAAGTCTCTCCTCCTTGAACTTCCTATTATCTGATCCACCACTGGAAAGTACCACTCACCATGGGCTGGGTTTTCCACAGCAATCCATCAAGTACCTGCAGTCTGCAACTGTCAAGTTGACACCAAAATGCAACCATAACAGAGACTAAAAGAATGTGGTACCAAAAAGTGAAACTGTTTGTGAAGCTGACGGAAGGTGCTATCCAGAAATATGGCCAATGCTGAAAAATGACTAGTGTGTCTATGGAAATAACTTTTGGGAGAAATACGGAGAACTTTGGGACTTTATGCTGGGAAAGTCTTTGTATCTTGGGAATTCGGCAAAATGGGCCTTTCTCATGAGAGCTCACAAAAGAGCAATACTGTGAAAGACACAGGCAGTTGAAGCCCAGCTTCTGATGGGTCCAGAGGGGAACAGAGACTGTGTTTGGAACTGGACAAGTAGGGCCATATTTTGGGCAGAGAGTTTAGTGAAGTTTTGCCCTCATCATGAAAGCTTGCCTGAAGTTAAACTGGAATGCTTGGCTGAGAAAATTTCAAAGCAATGTAATCTTGATAATGTGATATGGCTACTTTTTAGTTCTTTTAAGCATTATGAAAAATAGCATGGAATTTGACAAAAAGCAAAAACTATAAGGTCTAATGAGGAAAAACACAATGACAAACATAAAGAGCTAAACCAGGAAGAAGCAGAAAGCAAAATGTCTGCTGTTAAACTTAGAAGCTTCATTAGTATATCAAAACTTGCTCTCAACTTAGACAATAGGAGAGGCCCTACCTTGAGGACAAAATTATCAGATAAGGTCCCCACCCATACCAATGCAAATCATTTTGGAAGGAATGAGCTAAAGGGCAGAGTTCCAAAGCAAAGGTCTTTTACTCCCCTAAAGAAACTGCTCAGGAGAAAAAACTATTTTCCTTACAGTCAGCATAGAGAAGATGTATCAGCTGGGATTCAAAGGAACCAATTTCTAACCCAAGGCTACAACAAAACTTGGCAAAGTCATCCACCTGGTTGTGGTTTTAGAAGCCTCAAAGATGTAAGAGAGAGACACCATGGATCCCTCCTCCAAGGTTTCAGAGAATGGCAGAATCCAGGCAGCATATAACAGAAAACCTTCAGTTTAGAGGCCCAAGAAGGGCAATTTGTGGTCTAAATTAAAGTCTTGTTTTCCATTGAGAAGTGAAAATGTTAGAGATGTCAGAGTCAATGTGAAACATCTGCCAAAGAAAGCTTGAACGTCCAAGAGAGAACTATAGGCAGCTGCATTTGAGGGGTAGAACTTAAGCCCTGAATGAAGATGATTTCAATGAGAAACTTACCTGTTGGACTTGGAGCTTCAGAATTTGAAGTTTGTCCTGATGGTTTTTGGTCTTATTATGGACTGATCTTTTTTCTGGGTATGCCCCCATTCGATCCTTTTGAAATGGGAATGTTCATTCTGTGTCTATGTTAGAAGTGTGTAACTTGTCCTTCAATTTTACATGAGGCTTTGGACTTTTGTACTGTTTTGGGACTATTGATGTAGTCTGTACTGAGACTTTTGAAGTTGGACTTCAAAAGTTTACATAATGAAATGACAATGAGCCTGTAGGAACCAGAGGTGGAGTTTCTTGGTTTGAAATGTGTCCCTGACAGTCTCATGTGTTTAGGAAGGTCTATAGCACCTTTGAGAGTTAGAGTCTTGCTAGAGGAAGGCAATCACAGGGGGTGGGCATTGAAGTGAATTAGTCCCACCCTACCTGCTGGAAAAGTCTGCTTTATAAAAAGCAGTCTTGTAGCTCTCAGCCTCTAAGATGTCTGCAGTGACCTAAGCCTCCTCCACCTTCTGTCATTTCTGCCATGAAATTCTTTGTCTTCCCTCTGGAACCATATGCTGAATAAATCTCCCTTTTCCCCTTAAATTGTATGATGTGGGGTGGTTTCTCTTTTCTGTACTGTACAGAAAAGAGTAACCAGTAAATACCTGAAAACTGGAGCTTGCTAAATTCTAAAGCTGTCCTGGTGAAGTAGAGAAGAGATGTGATTGTATAGATGTTCTGCCACAAACCAGGTTCCTGTGTGTGTGTGTGTGTGTGTGTGTGTGTGTGTGTTTGTGTGTAATGCATGTTCATACACATGTATGTGCAGGTGGACACAGATATGCACATGCATTTAGAAGTTGCAGTAGGACAGCAGTTGTCTTCATCCATTACTAGCCAGTCGTTTCCCTTAGTCAAGGTTTCTACGCAATGAATCCAAGACTGTCCATTTTATCTAGATTGGATAACAAGTGAGCTCCCAGGATCCACCTGTCTTTGTCTATCATGGCCAAGGTTGCAGATGTGCATGGCCATGCCCAATGTTTACATGGGTACTGAGGATTCAAACTCAGTTCCTTGTGCTTCAATGACAAATATTGTTTCTTGCTGAACCAGTTCTCCAGCTCCCAGTTCTCCTTTTTAAACTGTGAAAATAAGCACAAGATATTGCCTTTTAATAATTTATTTTATCTTTGTATAATAAACATATTTATGATTCTTATTGGATTCCATTCTTTTCCATATTTCATAGGAGTCAGCTATTAAAATTGTGCAGTATTACTTTTATAAGTAATTTTTATTAAAATAAAATAAAACTGCTCAGTTCATACTTCCATTCTATTAACAGAGAGAAAACTAATACCAAATTATGAAAAAATAAATGCATACATTTACAATTTTAACTACATTGATTTATTTATGTTGGGGTGCATTGTGCATGTGCACATTAAGAGTGTGCGTGCCATGGCATGGAATGTGTGTGGAGGTCAGAGGAACAGATTCAGGAGTAAGTCCACTCTGTTGCTCATGCATGTCCTGGGATCAAATTCATGTTTCAGGCCTTGCAGCAATCTATCTCACCAGCATATCAATTTTTATACAGCTTTCATTAGCAAGCAAGTGAGAAAACAGAGGCAAAATCCTATCTTGGACTCAAACACAGAAATATGTAATCAAATTTCTTTTATAAAACTCTCAACATGGGGTGGAAAAAAATGACTCAGGGGATCCTGAATTCAGATCCCAAGTCCCAGTCAGAGCCTGGGAAATCCCAGAGTGAATCATAAAGGAAGCAGAAGCAACCCAGGATGATTCCCAAAGTCACCTTTGGTCCTCCACAGGGACACACAGTACACTGTGATACACACACACACACACACACACACACACACACACACACAAATGCAAAAATTAAATAAATAAAACTCTAAAAACATGCACACACTGTGTATGTATAAGTACATGTGTGTATGTAGATGTACATTATTCTGTTACATTGCTTAAAGTGGAAATATTTATTCTGTTATGATACAGCTTAAAGTAGAAATATTTATAAAAACTTTACACAGGGTCTTCTATGAGTAGCTTTCCACAGATATATACTTATTAAAATACCAATAATATCACTTCTATGCATTGCGTACAGAGGTTTCACAGGAAGCATTTCCATTAAGAAGCACATCTTGGGCTGGAGAGGTGGCTCAGGGGTTAAGCCTCTGCCTTGCAGGTGGAAGGTCCTGAGTTCGGATCCCAGATCCCACGTATAAATGCCAGGCAGAAGCGGGGGCGGCCTGCGTTTCCCGAATTTGCCTTTGGTTCTGCACACACACACACACGCACTCACACGCACGCACACACACACACACACACACACACACACACACACACACAATTGAATAAAAAAAGAGTAAATACTCTTGAGGTCACAATAATAAAGATACTATATAAGATAAATAAAATTGGGGCTGGAGAGGTGGCTTAGGGGTTAAACCTCTGCCTTGCAGGTGGAAGGTCCTGAGTTCGGATCCCAGACCCCATGTATAGACGCCGCGCGGAAGCGGGGGCGGCCTGCGCTTCTGGTCCTAGTAGGGCGGAGCCTGTGAACTCCGGGGCAGAGTAAACAAGGAGGTGGAGGCGTCCATGGTGGTTCCCGAATTCGTCCGTGGTTCTACACACACACACACATACACACACGCACACATGCATGCACGCACAATTGAATAAATAATAAAAACATATAAAAAGATAAATAAAATTTACTGAATATTAACAGGTAACTATGATGTCAAAGTAATTAAGCAAGTTAAAACTGAAGACATTAGAAGAATAAGATGTGTGCAAATGTTACATTCTAAATGTGGTCAAAGTTTTAATACTTTCACGTGAACACCTTGTATCTATGAGTGTAGGAATTTTTATTTTACTGTACCTTTCAGGAAGCAATTTTGTGTTAATATGAGTGTCTCCTTGGATTTTGTCTAGAGAAAAGGTTGCAACTAATAACCATCTTTCCCTTCAGGTACCAGCAGATGGGAATAGTAAGTAAATACTATGTAGTAAAGTCTCTTTGCATTGGATCCTATGCTTGATTAAAGTATTTTCCCCAAGTGAGTAGGAAACAGATTGGAAGTGCCTAAAGAATTCATCACAAATATTTGGCACATAACATATTGATTGAACAAATGGAATAAGTGAGCAGATAAATGAGCAAAAACTCCATGAGCTGTGGTGGACTATGATATAATGCCTTCATTTGTGAGCTGATGTGGACTATTTTGTAATGCGTTCATTAGTGATTGGTGTGGGCTGTGATGCAATGCCTTCAGAAGTGAGATGTGTGGACTGATATAACACCCTCAGCGGTGAGTTGGTATGGACTGCGATGTAATACCTTCAGTAGTAAGCAGGGTGAACTATGAGGTAATATCCTCAGTGGCGAGAAGTATGAACCAGGATGTAACACCCTCAGCAGTGAGCTAGTGTGGATAGCAATGTAACACTCTCAGAAGTGAGCAGTGTAACTATGATGTAACACTCAGCAGTAAACTTGTGTGGACTTTGATATAACACCTTCAGCAGTAATCTGCTGTGGACTGTGATATAACACCCTCAACAGCGAGCAGTGTGGACTGTGATTTAACATCCTCAGCAGTGAACCGTGTAAACTATGATGTAACACTCTCAGCAGTGAGCTGGTGTGGACTGTGATGTAACACCTTCAGTAAGAAGTCAGCTCCAGGATGCTGCAGGCATAAACTTAAAAATTTTTACTTTTATAAAAATACTTACATTATTTAAACACTGGTTTTATCTAGATTTAACTTCAAAACTTTCTGTGGCCAATTCAAGGAGTGAAAAAGTGTACACATTGGTCAATTCCATTAAATGTGTTTCAGCATCTGAATGCAATTTCAAAGCAAGGATTTAAAAAATGTTTTTCAACCTTGGCAAAATCAATCTTCATATTTGAGGTGGCCCATGACAGCATATTGAGTTTTTCTCTCTCTCAAAGCAAACCCAATATATAGTTTAAAAGACAGTTTTAATGTGCATGCCAGACTCTCCTCTGGGCCCTCCTCTCTGATGACGTACAAGGGCCCAGTGGCTTTTCCCTGAACCCTTTCCTGTGTTCCCCTTAAGCATAAGAACACTACTATGGCTGTCAATTCCTTGCTTCCAAGGATCTTGGTGCCTTTAGCAAATGCTAGACTTTATGGGGTCAATAGTGTGTGGGACATTGTGCAGGGCATCCGGGGATTGGGAGGGGAGGAACTTGGGGATGGGGAGGGAGGGGTGAAGGAAGGAGGAGCAAAGGGGTAGGGGGAAGGAAGAGGGAGGGAGGGAACCGGTGTACCTATTAAGTTTGTATGAGCGGAAATAATAATAAAAAATGTTAAAAAAAAAGACAGTTTTAAAATTATGAAGAATTTATTAAGGACTAGATATTATGAGAACTCATCAGAAGAGTTACTACAAAGAGGAATAAATTCAAGAAGAAAACAGCAGACCTGAGTAGCAAGAAAAAGTCAGAAACCCCAGAGGACAAAGGTCACAGAGATTCCAGTGAAGTCTAACAGAACAGCAGCAGGGCATAGAATCAGAGGATATAGATTTGAACACAAAACAGCAAAACAGCAAAACAGTCAGTGCTGGACCCTGTCTTAACACCACTGACTGGGATTTACGAAAACATCCATTGCAAGTCCAGTTGGCTGGCTACACCAGCAATGCTAACTGCTTTGTTCAAAGGCTGTTTGCTGAGATCCATGGTCTCAGACCATGCAATGAGTGAATGGATACTGTTTAAACTGGAAACTATTTGAGAATCATCATCACGTCAATTCTAGTCAAATAAATCAGCTTGGAAATGTGAGGTTATTGTCTGATTGCTCACCTACCCACCTGTACATTTACATGTACTTGTCATTTCCTTCCTCCATTTACATCCCAGAAGCCAACATGGTCAGTAAACCTTGCAATATTGAAGTATCATGAACCTGGCCCTAGTCCCATCTAGCTGATGACTTAGCATTGAAGAGAAGCTTCTGGATTACCTTGCTTGTCACATGTCCTGAGTCATGTCTAGCTGGGAATAACACCCTGAGGATGCCTTTGATTTTTCTGAACTCTGTTATAGTACAGTGAACTGTCAGCGCCAGCATCTGTCACCATGCTGGTGCCCTTTCTACAGCTTAGAAGCAACATTATCAGCAATATAAGGAAATCATTGTCAGAGCAAGAGAGAAATCTGTCATGGATGTGAGGACCACAACCCCAAGGGGTAAATTCCCCCAGTAGCCTGTCAGGGAGCCTCAGGCAAGACATGGAATGTCCTTCCATTCCATTTTCCTAATATAACATGGGGAAATAATAACTCTTGCCTCATGAGATTTTTGAGGATGATATGGTTAAAATGAGTAAAGCTCCAAAAATAATCCCTGACAATGTTTAATGAATGACAGCTATTCTTAGTTAATGAATTCCAATAAAAATAGTAAAAGCTTTTCAAGCAGGATTTCACCCATTCTGCTTGGAAACTTGATCCAAATGCCTTCCTTTCCTTATCATGTTCCCTGCTTTTGTTAATCAGGGCTGGCTCAGAGGAGGATGAAGTTCTCTCCCACCTTCTGTGCCTCTTCTCTCAGTAGGACTGCAGGAGCCACCAACAAAGTGTCTGACTTCTGAACTTCTGTTGCTTTGTCTCTAATGTAAAGAAAAATGACAGGTTTTTCTAAATAGGTGACATTATAGTCTCCCATCTATGAACCCTGATGTCCACAATACTAATCTATAAATTTGAAGTGTCCCAGGAAAAGAGAGAGAATTACATAAAGAGTGGAAAAAGGAAAGGACCTCAGTAATAGTTTCTTTCATGGTTCTGTATCTCCTATTGCCTATAGTCCCCACATCCCAGAGACCTTCCAACATGACTCACCAAACAGGGAAATAATGTTGAACTGTGTTCATGAAAAGTGTGTGGGCAGGGGTGGAAGGGATGATGAGTGAGATATATTCCCCTTTGCAGCTTCGTCATCATCTAGTTCTGCCTCAAATTCTTCTCTTTTTAGAAAATTGTAATACCAGCTTCATAGCTTGCAGGGATATTTTAGAAAAATTAATGAGATCACCTAACTCTTAGAAAAGACAGTTGAATATCTCAGTAGGAATTTATGACCAATAAACATTAAATGTAATATTCCAGCAAATGATGATGCTATTTTGACACATTCTTTTCAGAACCGAAGACTGCACACTTACAGGGCCAAGACAATTAAGAAACCCTTCTAAATTCCTCTTGCAAACATAATTTATAGTTATTTCTCTTTCTTTGAATAAAATGTTGTTGAAAATTCATTGTCACTTTTGTAAATAAAGAAAAACTTGTAAGAAATGACAACTAAATGTGGCAAAAACATTTTGGGTCATTCAGTTCACACATCAACAGGCAATCTGTCTAGTGCCACATTTTATTTTCTGGCCTTTTAGTCAAATTTATAGGATTTATTTCTAGAATAAATCTTTCCCAATGTGTCCTGGCAAACACCTATCTTCCAATCTATGTTTACACTCTGGATTTTAAATACTACAAAGCATTATGTAGATACAACAACAGAGTCGAACTTGCTGCATGATAGGAAAGAAGGAAAATTTGTGTACCCCCAAACATCAAGGGAGCCTGGAAAATGCCAGTGCCTCTGAGAGGAAAGGTATTTCCCATAACTCCAAGAGCTCTTCATACACAGATGGTTTGACAGTACCCACTTAACCTCTTAGCAACTTGATCTCTTGCTGTACAGATTCTATGGCAGTAAAATCAAGTTCAATAGCCAGAACACAGCAGCTTGCACACATTATTTCACTGAGTAAAACCTGGAATGAAATTGCAGTGTTCTAAATGTGTGTTCAGATTTTCTGTACAACTTTAAATTTTCTTTTAATTTTTCCTGTAACAAAAGCATATAATTTTCCATCTTTATCATTATTTGGTGTGTATGTGGGAATGTGTGTACATGCATACATGTGATTGAATATAGGCATATAAACCGTGATCTGCGTATGGAAGTGAAAGGAAAACATTTGGGGATCAGTTCTCTGTTTCCCCTACTATGTAGATTCCTGGGATCAAACTTAGGTATTCAGGTTTACGTGGAAAGTACTTTTACCTGCTAAGCCATTTTTCTGGCCCAAATTTACCATTCTGGCCATTTCCAAACTTACAGATGATTCTCACCTTACATGATATACATGTTTGTATACCATGTAACGCTTTTCTTCTGACCTCTCAAAAGCAGATGAATTTTCTCAGGGGACTTCTGATTACAGATTTACTGGTCAATGTACCTGAAATTTTAAAAGCTGTTATCAATTAACATATGATCATCTCTCCTAAATTATCAAAAAAATCACTAAGCAAGGCCACTATTTTATACTGCAGCCTTTCCCAGATTTATTCATGAGCCCAGTAATGATTACTCTTAACTATTCCTATGAGAGAGCACCTGTACAGTTTCTCATATTGGAGGCGGCATGGCTGCCTGGCCAAAGCTAGAGAAGAATAAGTCACTGTAGACATCTTGGAAGCTGAGACCGGCAAGACTGCTTGCTGAAAAGGCAAATTTCTCCTGGAGGTAGAGTGGGACTCATCCATCGAAGGTCCCACTTCTTGGGACTGCCTTCCTCCAGCAAGGTTCCGCCTCTCAAGGTGCCATGACCTTTTCAAACACATGAGACTGTAGAGGACACATTTCAAACCATGACAACACCCAAAGTCAAAGAACTTAAGAGAGATAAGGAAATTTATTCACATTTGGTTTTCAGAGGTGAGATATAATGTTTCACAGCAGAGTTGACACAGCTGGTGGCTGAAGCTGAAAGGCAGGCTAAGTCATGGCACACATCCAGTAAGTTAGTGGGTAATGACTGGCTGGAAGTTTCTGGAGAGTCTCTCTTCTTCCCAGTCTCCTGTTCTATGGTTTCTTTTGTTTTTTTTTGTTTTTTTTTTTTGTTTTTTTTTTTTTTTTGAGGAAAAGGAGATTTATTTGGTTTACTGGTTCCAGAGGGAAATACAATCCGTTATTGCAGAAAGGGCCTGACGGTGTAAAAAGTCGGAGGAGATTTAAGACTCTGTGGATATAGTGAAGGCTGAGGAGCAAACGGTCTGGAGAAGCGCACAGGGGAAGCAGGGCAGCGCCACGCACTCTCAAGCCCCACTCCTGTGACACCCTTCCATCCACCGAGGTTCCCTCCCTTAAAGGCCCCATGACTTCCTGAACACTAACAACAATGAACTATTCAAACACCTAAACCTGAGGGGGACTCATCAAACCATGACAAACATCCACTGGAAAGTGGAGATACTGGTAAATGGGCTTTGCTTGTAGAAGATAAAACTGTTCTATGGTTTCTTTTATCTGGTATACTACTGGGAGGTTCCAATGAGAACTACAGAGGTTCCAATGGATCTACAGCTGGTCTTATATTATAATGTATTGATCTGGATAATCTCTCCAAGTGGTCTAACAGCTGATCTTAATTAACACCAAGTGTGGTCAAGTTGACACGCAGGATTAACTATCACAGGTCTACCCCTTGTCAACTTCACACCAGATCACATTTCCTCAGGCCATTCTTATTTTCTACATAAAACAGTAAGATTCATAATTCCATGTAACACAATATAGCGATCCACCTACCACTGCACGCACATTATTTTTCCCAAGGTAAGTGACAAAGTCCTTTGTGAAATACTTAGTCTTTAGTGTCCCATCACACAATATCATAATGTAGATTACAACATTTTATCCTATAGGTTAATATTACATTATATAACATTAACACCTTCTTTGTGTAAGCCATACTTGGTCCAACTGTAAATGTCTCAATACAGGTTACATTAGTACTCCCAACACAGTTCAAAAGTCTTAAGTCCAAAATGTCCTATAAAATCAAAAGACATGTTAATTTCTCCACATATAATGGCACAGAATAAATATTCCCATTCCAAAAGGAAGGAATGGGGGCATATTCAGGAAAGATTAGTCATAACAAGACCAAAAAACAGTAGCATAAACTCCAAATCCTTTAGCTTCAAGTGAATAGGTGAACCTCTTGTTAAAATCATCTCAGTTCCAAAGGGCTTCAGTTCCACCCCTTCAATGCAGCTCCCTGTAGAACATATCATTCTCTTGGGCTGGTTCCTCCCTGTATATATAGCTTTTCTTGGCAGATGTCTCACATTGTCTCTGGCATCTCTAACATCTTTACTTCTCAATGACAAACCAGGCTTTCACTCCACAGCACAAACTGTCCTCTTGGGTCTCTAAACTGCAGACTTCCTGCCACATGCTGCATGGATTCTGCCATTTTCTGAAATCTTTGAGAAAGAATCCATGACTTCCTCCCTCTAAAACCAGAACCATGCATATGATTTTGCCATGATTTGCCTTGGGTTAGAGATTCACTCCCTCCAATCTTAGCAGATTCAGCTTCTCTGTGCTGACTGTGGTGAGAAGCTATTTAACTCCTGGAAAGGTGCTTTGTGAGAGACAGACCCTTGTTTTGGAACTCCACCTTTAACTCATTTCTTCCAAAAAGATTTGCATTCTTATGGGTGGAAGCTTTCTCTGAGAATCTTGCCCTTAAGGTAGAGCCTCTCCTATTATCCAAATTGAGAGCAGGCTTTGGTTTACTAATGGAGCCAATCTCTTTAACAGCCATTTTGTACTGTTTCTTCTTGGTTTAACTCTTTAAGTTTGCCGGTGTATTTTTCATCATCAAATTTTACAATTACTGCTTCTTCCTGCCTGATTATTGTTCTTTTTCATAACTCTAAAGACAACTAAAAAGAGTCATATCACATTATCAAGGGTACATTGCCTTGAAATTTCCTTCACCAAGCACTCCAGTTTAACTTGTCTCAGAATAAGATCAAAACTTTACTGAATTCTCTACCAACGCATGTCTCCATTTGTCACTTATCCATTTACAAACACAATCTGTTTCCCTCTGGACTATCACAAGCTGGGCTTTAACTGCCTGCATCTCTCAAAGTATTGCTTGTGAGAACTCTGCCTGCATCTCTCTTCAGAGAGCAGGGGTTACAAGGGATTGCCATAACTTTGTCAAGTTAGAATACAAAGAGAGGGACTAATTTGGGGTACTTATAGATGCAAACCTCCTGAAAGATAACCAGGGTGGGAGATTGATTAACCTGAAGACAGGACAGGGGTCATTCAGGGAGAGCTGCCAAAAGGGACCTGATCCTTCTTTCCAGTCTCTCAGCTAAAAACACACACTAAAGGCCAAGATTTGGGAAGCAGTAGACTATAAAAGAATGAAGAAGAAGAAAAGGAAAATGGTGTAGGAACACTGATACCTCTTCAGGTCACTACATTTGGATAAATGAGTTTAAAAAAAGGAAATTTCAGTTTCATGTACCAAGCAAATGCTAGGTCTAGCAAACATGATAGTCCTAGTATACTCATTTATTAAAAACAAATCCTAAATACAGAAAGAGAGAATAAGTTGCATAAGCATCCATTATATTCTAATATACAAATATAAAAATTATACAGAGAAGAAATATGTAACTAAATTGAAAGAAAAGTATTGAATAATTGTTAATTTCATGAGAAATTATAAATGTATTTCACTCTGATGTGCTAAAGATGTATGTAACCAAACAGACAAAAGCATGGAATTGCTTTCATAATAAACAATGGATTATAGATTAACTTCAGTACTTGCTAATGTGTATCCATAGATAAATTTCATGGACTTAATACTGCTGCTTAAATAATAACTATCCTTAGGGAACCTATTATGTCTAAACACTGCAGCACCATAGCATGAAGAAAGTGACTAGTTATTAAAACAATCCCTCAGAGTCTTAGAACCCATTCTCCTCAAATATTCAAGGCTAATCACAGGTTCTCTAACATTTCTAAATATTTCCTGAAGCATTCTGTACTTGGCATGTATGTTCTAATGAAGTCTAATATGCTAAATTAAGGTACTTTCTTAAAATAAGCTCGATAAATTACACTCCATGAATCTCATTTCAAATAGTTAATGTGATTGAAAATGAAGTATACCAAAGCTTTCAAAGATTCAAATTTAAGTTAATCTAATTATGTGAGATTACTAAAGTGCTACCCCATTTGACAGAAAGAAAAGAAAGAAAAAAAGAAAGAAAGAAAGAAAGAAAGAAAGAAAGAAAGAAAGAAAGAAAGAAAGAAAGAAAGAGAAAAAGAAAGAGAAAACTTCATTGTGGTCCATCAGTCAAGGATTACATACTTAATATTATTATAATGACTAAGCAACAAGCAATTAATATTTCACTTTTTTTGGTTGTCTCACATGTTGTACCCAGTGTTCATTTCACCAAGTCTCAGTTACAGTTTGTTCTGTCTCAAAGGAATATAATCATCCTGGCCAGGCTGATTATGGGTTACGGTCCATTGTTTGGTCTTTATCAACAAGAACACATGACATCTACCTTTCTCAGGAGCACAGGCATGACTCTGTGTATTAGCATCCTTGACCAAGGACACTCATTTGATGCGTTTCTTGCTAATTCACCTACAGTTACATCCTTTAGTCCTTCCATGAGTTCCAATGACATGTGGTACGTTTCAAATTTTGCTTGAAAAATTGACCAGCAGTTGCTCCTAGTACTACTTCATTGTGGTCCATCAGTCTTCATTCCACCAAGTGAGGACACACTTTGTATCTTCACGTTGTATCCACTTTGAATGATATACAAGCAGGGAAGTATTTTATATGTAGAATCAGTTCCTCTCAGAAACCAAATCTGTTAGTATATGAACTTGGACTTGCTGGACTCCAGAACTGTGAGGAATAAATTTCTATTTATAAATTATCCAGTAAAAGGTGTGTCGCCATAGTAAAATTGCATATGTACTTTCTCTAATACAGTCTGACCTCAAACCTGAGCCAACTAGCATGTTCCACCTGGAAGAGGGTCTGTGCAAGAGAGTCTGGCTTATGCTGTCCTCTGTCCCTTGTCATGGTACTAAAAATGACTCACCTTCCGACAGAAGTCCTGACTGCCTAGAAATTTCCTTGTGGCTGAATAAAGAGTAAAGAAAGTTCTCAGGTCATCAGAATAAAATACTAACCGTTTGTTTGATAGAGTGGGGATACTACTGTCTGCCACAGCCAAGGCAACACTAATAAATGATGAGACCCAAGAAAACAATACCCTTAGCCAGCCTTCATACAATTGAACTTATATTGGGCAATATAGTCAGCGATAAGTCTATCCTCACATTTAATTAAACCATTCAGCTATTAAATAGTTATGCCTTTCAGGGCAAAAATTTAAAAGGCAAATAACACACACAAGCTCTGAAACTCTCTTGCCACACAGATACCTAGTTGTTGACATCAGGCTGTACCCTATTCTGATTTGAGTTGCTTCACATCATGTAAAACAGTGGCTTTTCAGACTGCACCTTGCTCAGAGAGATATTGTTTAACAAGCAGTCTTTGACTCCGTTTGGACCATGGAGGATAACTGTATGCCCAAGTGAGCACATTAATGGCATCATCCATCCTGCACCACATGTGCAGCACATACTGATAAGTGACTCATTCCTGGGAGTAAAAATGGTGACACTCAACATTGATCAGGGTAAACTGAGACCATACAGAAATGTCAGAACCAGGCCAAGAACTTATTGTGTACCAGAGAGAGGAAAGTGTGGAACTCTGTCACTTGGATCCCATGCAGACCCTGAAACAGAGTTGAGAGATAGCCCGACGGTTAAAAGTACTTTCCATACTAGCAAAAGTATCAGTATTCAGATCCCTTGACCCCACATATATGCTGGGTAGGTGGAGGTCTGCCTGTAATTCCAGATCCAGAATGCAGAAGCAGGGAAGCCCCAGGGAAAGCAGGCTAGCCAAACTAACCTGAGAGATCTGGGGTTTGATGAGAGACCCTTCCTCAAATAGAATAAGGTGGAAAAGTGATTAAGAATGACTTATGATATAAATCATTGCATACAAACACATGTGAACACATGTATTCACCCTCCTGTCTCTAACAACATATACATGTGAAAATGAAGAAAAAAGAAAAACAAAAGATGGACAATTCCGTGATTGCATGGAAATGGCACTGACTCCCATTAGCCTAACTTTTCGAGGTCTGCTATGTGTGTTGATGACCTATAGGCAAAAAAAAAATCCTAATAGACCATGGGGCTTCCACTTAACAGTGTCTCCACTGTTGACTTGGCCTATTTGACTGTCATCTGCACATTCCATCACTCAATCTGGACCCAGTCCTGTCCTTTTCCTTTCGTAACTGGACACACATGTACAGTTCACCTCTCAAACCAGTGACTTAAGACATCCTGACCCTAGGCCAGCTTCCTCTATGCAGCTAGTCTGTTTCTTGTCCTGTCAGTGCAAACTCTATAAATATTTTTATTCACTGGTTCTGAAGCCTCTTACAATTCTGCTGATGCTTCTTAAGCATTTCGTAATAATACTGTAACCTACATAGATGGATAGGTAGGTAGGTAGATAGATAGATACATAGATAGATAGATACATAGATAGATAGATAGATAGATAGATAGAGAATGTAGATAGATAAATTGAAAGATAATAGATATAGAAGACAGTGATGTATTTACATTTTATTATTTATGGTTCACTTCAGCAAGTTATCAATAAAAAGTGGGATACCTTGTGAATTTATTGTTATTCAGTAAATTCTGACATTATGGAAAAATATGAGTGTGTCCCTCTGTTTTTGTGACATAGTATGTTCAGGCCACTAGTTTTAAGCACTAAATCAAAGGACCAACATTCCTTTGTCCCTTCAGAATTATAGACTTTGCTCATTGTAACCAAGATATGATTTATACTTCTTGGCATGTAGAATGCTGTACTCACATAAGAATGCACTCAATAGAACTTTCAGGTCCCAAAAAGCCTGTTTAACTGAGACACAACATGATGTCTACAGACAACCCTGTGCCAAATTGCAATCTAACAAGTAAACCTCTGCATGTGCCCTAGTCTCTAAGTAGTAAATCAACAAGTCTTCTTTGAGCACCTTCACATGTTGAACTCTTCAATCTTCTCAGTTCTCTTCCATGCATTCAGCTGCTACTCCCTTCTCTAATTAAGCAGATTCAGTGATCCATCTGTCCTTGAACATATGTTCAAAGTGTTTTCCAATTGACTCTCTCCTATGTCCATATCAGAAAAGTTAAGAATTGTGTTATGACAACAAAAGCATTAGAGATTATGAAACTTGCTTACTGATTAGACTAATATAATCAATTATATTCTCAAGGTTTTACAGAAAACATTTTTAACCTCGACTACCTAAAAATACCATTTATTCACAGAACATGAATAACTGTTTCTTTCACAAAAAAGTTAGCCATTGAATGGAAACTGTTCCAATTTACTAACCTCAATGTAAAAATTAATCTGGGCTGTCAGATCCAAGATTCTTAACAAAGCACTAGCAAAGGAAACCTAAAGAAAACTGCACCGAGTCACATCATAATCAAATTACTAAAAGCTCAGAGATCTCAAAAGCATCAAGGAGAAAAAGTAAGCGTTTTCTAGTGAAACAAGAATGGAAACGACATCAATAAGTGAAGAGTCCAACAGAGTCTTTAAAGTACTGAAAAAAAAAGTTAACCCAGAATTCTCAGCCCAGGGAAGATGCAATCCTAAAATAAAATTGCAAGGAAGATATTTTCAGACATACAAAAGCTGAAAAGACCCAACACCCACAAGTAGCATTCAGGGAAGCCCTCAAGATATGAGTAAGAGCACACAGACGGAAAGACATAACCAGGAATGAAACCAGAGCAGCAACCCGCAGAGATTGATAGCTGATAGAGATTATTAGGATGAAAGTTTCAGAAAACAAGAAGAAAAATGCTGAAAATTGATTAGCATTAGTAAGGTTCAGAGTCTTCCTCCAGTAGGAGTAAAGAGCTGCAAAAGGTCATAATGAACTAAGATATCAGTGAACCAAGTCAACCAGCCAAATAACTCAGAGGTTATGAGCATCAACAGTCAGTCAAAGAGTCTAAAATTTGTACTAAAGTTAAGTTGTTGAATGGAAGAATCTGGTAATGGTCTCAGGAAGCAATCAAACTGATTTTCTGAGAGGATTCATAAATAGTTTCTGTCTCATCTAAATATCATGTGAAAAGATCAGCGTGGAAAGCATGTTCTTCTTTTTCAATGGAAAGTGTATTTCTAAAAGGATATAATCCCTGCATTTTTTGAAACCCTTAATGACGGGAAGCCTGTAGTTCCTATGAGTTTCAGTAGTGAAAGACAAGTAGACTAATCAAAGTAAAATACACAGGAATCCCCACTGTACTGCAGAGAAGGCTGTCCCTTGTGAGTCTGAACACATGTTGAAGAATCGCAGTCATTTAGTAAGAACCAGGAGCATAAGCTAAGAAATATTCTTAATACATGTCAACTAAATGACAGAATAGAAAAAGGCATTCAAAAATCAGAAATATATGCAAATATAATTAATTTCACTGTTTTCATTCCCTTTCCAGCCTGTCTTGGTCTTACTTCCAAGTTTTTGTGCATATGTGAGCCGTTAGGTCTCATCCAGGATGCTTGTACTAGCAAGACCCTGAGCAAATACTGGAATATGAACTGCCCACCAGTGGGCCAATCATTAATTAAAGAAGCTCCCAACTCCTGTCTGGCACCAGTTCCAACTTATCTCCCTGGATAGAGCCATATCTCCTGAGATCCTTCTTATCCCATAGTAAAATAGTGATAGACCAGTTGCTGTGAGGAACTAGCAGAAACAGACATTGCTGCATTGTGCTCTTGCATACGTCATCCCTGACACAATATACTTCTTGCCATTCTCAGCCTCTTACATTCTTAACACTTCCTCTTCAAAAAGGTCACCTGAGCCATGGAATGAAGTGCAATTTAAACATCCTGCTTGGGGTTGAACTGTACGCAATTACTTTACTTTGCACTTTGGCCAGTTGTGATTCTCAACATTGCTCATTTTCCATTGCAAGAGGATATTTCTTGGTTGAGGGCTGACTTTTTCTGTGATCTGAGGGTATAATGATGTTATCAGACAATAACTTGCCATTGAGTATTTATAATTAACACTAAGAGGTTTGGTTCCACCTAAGGCCTTTGATCTCCATTTTGAGGGATATTTGACTTGATTTATAATACCAGACATGTTTCCTGCCATAAAATGGGACTTCATGCCAATTATAAAGGTGCCAGTTGCCCCCACACTTTATATGCCACCATTGCACCACTGGATGCCTCTTGACAGAGGTGTTATTGTAGTTTGTAGTAGTCATAGTTTGTTTTTTTTTTTTTTGCAATATTCATTCCTGTTTTATTTTTCTTTGTCCTGCAAGCAATGTGTGTTGTGTCTTCAGCAACAGGGTCTTATCTGGTTTTGGAGGATAACCAATAGCAACAGCAAAGTGACCATTTTGTTTTAGGGGGTGTTTGAGGCTTCTTTATCCAATATCTTTAGAAGGCACCATATTCTGGAACTAAGAAATTTATTATATCATCTATGGCTTCAGTAGGAGCATTTCAGAAAAATTTCTGTTTTCTCCTCTTTCTGTGTTACCCTATGCAGAAGTGTTGACATTTCTTATTTTAGGTTATATGTTTTCATAGATTTGTATAATAGAAGATTTCTGTCTGGCTATGTTTTATAAGTTTGGTATTAACTTTTACTCCCCCAACCTTTCCAAAACCTTATCCCTTTACTACTGTCCCCTCATAAAAACTTTTTTTCATAATATTATCCTTCCTACCTTCTTACCTTCATGATGAATTATATACCCTCTTTTGGGGGCTTTCATACTAATCCCTCTCCTCAGTTTATGTTCCTTTCTATTTTTTTTTAGCTATTATAGGCATTTCAACTTCAGATTTAACCATTTAACTTTTATGAAGATTCAATGGATATAAAGGAGAACATGTGGCATTTGTCTTTCTGCATCTTGGATAACTCATTCAATATATCTACTAATTCCAAAGATTTCCTGGCAAATTTCATAATTTCATTTTTCTTGACAGCTAAATAGCATTCAATTGCATATATGTACTACAGTTTTTATTAATAAATTATTTAATTTACAAACAAGCTGAGTTTGTGTCTTAGGTCTGATCCCTTCTCTCCACTGTCCTCCTCTCCCACACTCCCCATCCACACACAAAATAAAAGAGAATAACAGTTTGTTCTGCCACCTATTGCTCACTACATGAGATTTTTCACATAGTCCCAAAGAAATTTAGAACTGGACAGATGGCTAAGTGGATAATGATTCTTATGCTTAAACATGGGACAAAAGTTCCAATCCCAATGTCCACTGGCTTTGGACAGGTGTCCTATAACCCCAGCATTATGGAGACAGAAACAAGAAAGCCACTGGGATATGTTGGTCACCAGCCTATCTTCATGTTCAATGAAGAATCCTGCCTCAAAGTAATAATCAAGACAGTGATAGAATAGGACACCCAATGTACTCTCCTGGCTGCTTGTACACTCACATTCAAAAGTCACATATACCTCATTCATGGAGGTATGTGCCTACTCACACATACACACACACACACACACACACACACACACACACACACACACACACATATTCATGTACAGAAAGAGAGAGACAGAGAGAAAAAGAGAGATGCTGAAAACTTTCTCCAAAACCCTAGTTCTTCCATTTCCTACAGCCATAGAATTGAGCTAGTCACAGATGTCCAGTCTGTTAGAAAATCTCCCCTTTCACTGGGTATGATCAACCACCTTAGGACCAACAGAAGATGAGTGAAAACTATATTGAAAATGTTTATATCTTCTCTTTAAAACATGCCTTAATTTTCATGTGCTGTTCTTTTAAGAAGGTACAAGGCAGATTAGGAGCAGAGTCAGTGTTAAGCAAGCAAATTAGGACAATCTAGACTGGGGTAAGAGGGAAGAATCTGGATCATGCAATAACTTTGCAGGATCATGAATATTTTCTTACCATAAACCATCACCAATTGCCAGCTTACATATCACATAATTATACTTTGTCCTTGAGGATCTCCATTGTAGAATATAGTTCTAGTATATGGCATTTTTCCATATGGCAGCCATATGGGCAGCCACCTTAGACTTTGTTCCAATCTATGCAAGAAGAATTGTGGCTGTAATGTAGAAGGTAAAGCCACATCATAAAGATTTGGGACAAGCCAAGTTGCAGCATGGGAATTGAGGCCTAGTAGAGCTGGCCTGTTCCAAAGTTGCTACAGTAGGAAAGTATGACTTGGATTAGGCCATCCTGCTTCAAAGGTGGAGTAAGACAAGACTTGGACAGAGTCCTGTTTGCCTAATTCTTCCTAATATGATTGTTTATGCTTGTTTGAGACGTCCCTTCAGAATGCATTGCATGCTGCATAGAAATCCAGTCTCCTCATTTCCCTGTGTCCCTGGCACCTCCTGATGCAGTGTTCACTTAGTCTATAAATAATAAACACTTGCTAAAATGGCTGCTGCCAGACTTCATCAGGACCTTCACAGATACTCAACCTCACATTAATCTACATATTGTGTCCTTTTCTTTTCTTCATTTTTTAAGCACCTGAACAGAGCAGCACCACACAGTTTTTACAGAGAACACTGAAATCCAATCCTGGTGGAATTTTCAGTAACTAAATAGCTCAAGAATTTTCTGAAACATAATAAGCTCGGGGGAAGAGGGTCTCTCCAGGATGGGGAAAACACTAAAAAGCAGATGAGGGAGGAGACTCTCCTTCCAGCCAAGCAGTTTCAAAGGATCTGAAGAAAATCTGGGAGCAGTCAAGTGTAGAGGAGACTGCTGAACAGACCAGCCAAGAAAGGCCAGCAAACTAGTCAGCAGTTGACGAGAAACAAATTCTGGAGCACTCCAGAAAGGTGGAGGAGAATTTTCTGGGAGCAAGTCATGTACCAGAGAGGTCTAGGAGTGCAGCTTCTATGAGTCTCTGGGGGGAAACTTTCAGATAAAACAACTGACTTTGGCAAAATGGTTACTTTGGTCTGTTCTTGAACTCCTATTTGGGATGGATAGACAGTTATGTGACCTCTTTATAGGAAAAGGGTTCATATAAGTTGCTAAAGAGAAAAGACTTGTATTTTTCCAATGTTTAATCTGTAATAAAAAAGAAATTACAAATGTACTTTCAAAGAATGGAAAGACTACTTCTATATCAAGAATACTTACTTGAATTTTGAACAACTTTGTACAAATTCTCTACAGATTAAAGACCAGCTCTACATCTCATGCTATGGCCCACTCACATGGTATTTCCCTCCAGCAGAACACATTTCCAATCATGTTTTTTAGAAAGCCATTAAATGCTTTAATTTCCTACTTACATAATATATCATGCAAAAGTGGGTGCCATAGCACACAAGTGTTACTCATGAAGTGTTACACACAAGCTGCTCATGAAACCATAACTGGGAACATGACCTAAGCTCAGGAGATCCAGACAACCTGGGCAACATAGGAGGACCCTGTCTGAAATAAACAAACAGCAAAGTACAGATTGATTTCCTCGGTCTTCTAAGGGAGATGTGCCAGACAGTTACTTCACTCCAGCCTCAAGCCTTTGCAAAGTGCTATTTCCACTCCTTGTCAGTGTCCCAAATGATTGTTATTGACATTTAAATGCTATCATCTCTCATATAAAACTATATAGTTTCTTCTGATATCAAGAAAATAAACAGCTATTAAAATGGAATGTGTTTTCAAAAATCTTCTGCCTTCAGCGAACTCATTAATGCAGTAGACAATATCCAATCTTTTTTGTATTTCTGTTACTCAAAACATGGATTTATAGCTGTTCAGGACTCCAATATCTCCTTACTCTTGTGTTCAAATTTAAAACTAAATAGATAAACCTGAAATTTTCTCAATGATTGTTTGGAAAGGTACAATTACCTCACTTTGTCTCTACCATCAAATATGTCTGTATACACATATATGAGACACATAATCATATAAAAAATAATGCATAAATATAAGTAAATGTATAGCTAACTATCTGCATGTTCAGGTCATTTTTTCTGTTAAAACTCTTAGAGAGAGACACACATACACACATACAGAGATAGAGCACATAGGTAGATATCAGAAGGCAACTCTTCAAAGTCGGTTCTCTCTTCACATTATGTGGACTTCAAGGATTGCCAATCCCCAGTTTCTTTATTTATAAACATTGGAAAGACTGAATGAACAAAATTGGCCATTTATAGGCTGGAGAGATGATTCAGGGGTTAAGACTCTGCCTCGCAGGCAGAAGGTCCTGAGTTTGGATCCCAGGTTTCACGTAAATATGACAGGTAAAAAGACAACAGCCTTCACTTCTAACCCAGGTGGAGCCTGAGCCTGGGAAACCTCAGAGCAAAGCAAAAAGGAGGTAGAAGCATCATGATAATGATGCACCAAGGTAGCCTTGGTCCTCCACAGCACAGGGACACATATGCCTCTCTCTCTCTCTCTCTCTCTCTCTCTCTCTCTCTCTCTCTCTCTCTCTGTCTCTCATACACACACACACACACACACACACACACACACAAGCAAAAATAGATGATAGATAGATAGATAGATAGATAGATAGATAGATAGATAGATAGATAGATAGATCAAACATTTACAATAGTGGTTAATTTCTAGAACATGTGCTCTGAATACACAGAGTTCAGATAATGGAAAAATCTTCATTCGTATCACAAAATTTTATGATAGAAGCTATTCCACAACCTGAAAATTAATGTGTTAATATTTATGTTATGTAATTTAACCTCAGTATTGGTGGTCTTAGTTTTAAAGAACAATCATAAACAATGTCTTGGAGACCAGGACAGATTCAGAATTATGTTGAGACAGCAGGTACAACACAAGAATAGAAACGTATATTGAGAACCCTTCAAACAAGTCCTTGACATTTAACAATACCCCTCCAGACATCTCAAAATACATTAGTCATGAAAATCATTTTTTAATTTTATAGATTTACAGACATTCACTTAGTAGTCTATAAAATGAGAAAAATAGAAATAGTCCGGGAGTCATTATCTATTTAAGAGCAATCAAATTATTCCCCAGTTTCTCTTTTCCAGACCAAATCACCCCATTTTCCTTCTACTTCTTTCATTAGTTGAATTTTAATCACCTTTTTGGAGCTCAACCACAAAGTTATAAAAATGTAGTCTCTAAAAAATTGGAATGGAAAGATAAGAACTTAATCTGAACTGTATGTGAAAGAAATCCAAGCACAGCAAGCTTGTCATGGTCCTTATTCATTATAAAAATCCAAGGCATAATGAAAGAGGTCACCATCTCACATTTACATTCAGCATTGCCATTTTATTGTACCTCTTGTACCTCTTAGGCTAGTTTTCTTAACTGTCAATACTATAGCTTTTGCTCTTTGTTTCATGATGTGAGGTTTATGTGCCTAATTGTGCAATGTTAGGTATAGCTAAAGCAGTTTGTTTGTTTGTTTGTTTGTTTGTTTAGAGACTCCCCATCCCTAGTAAAGTGTCTCCATCTTTTGATTTCTCATCGGAGCATTTACAATATTAAAAATGCTAGGTTAAGTTTTATTGGGCCTTTAAACATATTCCTATGGGTTTATTCAGTTCATAGGAAATTTGTCCATATTCTGGTTACTTACTCTTAAGTATTCTAGTTATAAATGAACAAACTTAACCATACAGTCTAGTGGGCCAAAGAAACAGAAGTGATTTCCCATACCAAGTAAGAAGAAACAAATCATAAAATAGTCGGAGCTGATAAAGTCAGAGGCTTTTGTAAGACCAAATAGTTACATGTTCAGTCTTACAGGCCCTTACAGGGTCCCCTTGCCACCTTCCCTCTGTAAATTTAAATCATTCACTATGTATGTCATTTTGAAATAATGGCAATATCAAATTTCAAAACACCCAATTTTATTCCCTAATTGTTCTGTTTGCAAGTTTTTCTGATATCGCCCTTTAACCCCACCCCACTGCACCAGTCAGGACGCGCGCGTGCACAGCCGGGCCTCAACCGCGACCTAGGTAAGCTCTGTCCCTGCAGCTCCCAGAACCCAGGCCATATAATTCAGTTTAGTGAAATTGAAAGATCTTAAGAGTTAAAACGACAATGCCAAAGTCAAAGTGCAAATCCTTGAGAAGCAACACTCAAGTAAACAAATTTCCCACTGAAGAAATTAATCCCATAATGTTAGAATCCAACAAGAACAAACCCGTGGAAAAAGGCCAAGAAAGCCTGACCCAGGATAACGACTTTCAAAATATGATCATTACCATGTTCAATACTATGAAAGAGGAAATCCAGGAGGAATTACATAATCGAATCAATCGCTTTGAAGAGGAACACAACAGACATTTGGAGGAGTTGAGAAAAACAGTGCAAGAAACAAAAACTGGCATAGAGCAGTTAAAACAGACTCAAGCAGAGTTTAAAACTGAGATACAACACAAGTTATCTTCAACCCAGAACGCCACAGAGAGTCTTATCAACAGAACTAAGAAGCAGAAAACAGAATTTCAGACCTTGAAGATAAAGTGGGAGTATTAATCAGCTCAATGGAACAGATTGTTAAAGCCAAAAAGATGCTTGAGAGAAATATCCAAGAGATATGGGACACCCTGAAGAAGCCTAACATGCGTATTCATGGAATATCAGAGCAAGAATCTCAAAATACCACCCCTGAGGAAATTTTACAAATGATCATCAGGAAAGCTTTCCTCATCTAAAAAAAGAGAGGCCCATCCATATACAAGAGGCATTCCGCACCCCAAACAGATACGACCAAAAGAGAAGCACCCCACGGCAAATAATAGTTAAAACACTCCACATTCAAGATAAAGAACTGGTGCTGAGAGCTTCAAGGGAGAAAAAACAAGTCACTTTTAAAGGTAAACCTATTAAAATAACAAATGACTTCTCAGTTGAAACAGTAAAAGCAAGAAGAGACATACTTCAAGTATTGAATGAGCAAAAATTTCAACCCAGGCTGATTTACCCTGCAAAACTATCAGTTATGATTGAGGGAGAAAGAAAAATTTTCCAGCACAAAGACAACTTGAAGGGATACATATCCACCAAACCAGGCCTTCAAAAAATGCTAGAAATGATACTCAAGCGTGAAGAAAAAAACAGGCATATCCAGGAGAACAGAAGGCAAATATAACACCATTAAAAGCGAAGCAATATACTTACAAGAACTACTAAACATAATAAATGTCTGGAATTAAAAATAGTTTCTCCATTATAACACTAAATGTTAATGGAATTAATTCACCGATCAAGAGACACAGATTACAAACTTGGAATAAAAATCACAATCCATCAATCTGCTGCCTGCAGGAAACCCATCTCACCACAAAAGATAGGCACGCTCTAAAAATAAAAGGCTGGTCAACAATTCTACAAGCAAATGGAAGCAGAAAACAGACAGGAGTAGCCATTATGCTATCAGACAAAGTGGACTTCAAACCAAAGAAAGTTATAAGAGACACGGATGGATACTACATTTTAGTCACAAGTACAATTCACCAAGAAGACTTCACAATACTGAACATATATGCACCCAGTACGGGCCCCTGTACATTCATTAAGAAAATCCTACAGCGTCTAAAGCAAGAAATCAACCCCCAAACGATAATTCTTGGGGACTTCAACACCGCCCTCTCAACATGGGATAGATCAACAAGTCAAAAGCTTAACAGAGACACTTTGGAACTTAATCAAACCCTGAAAGAAATGGACCTTACAGATCTCTATCGAACTTTTCACCCACGTACCAAAGAATACACATTTTTCTCAGCAGCACACGGAACTTTCTCCAAAATAGATCACATATTGGGCCACAAAATGAATCTACACACATACAAGAAAGTTGAAATTCTAACCTGTGCCCTATCAGACCACCATGGCCTAAAGCTGGACATCCACAACACAACAAACAAGAGAAAATACACTAACTCCTGGAAACTTAACACTATGATGCTGAATGAGAACTGGATTCAGGAAGAAATTAAAAAGGAAATTCAAGATTTCCTGAAAGTGAATGATAACGAAAATACAACTTACCAAAATCTCTGGGACACAATGAAAGCTGTTCTAAGAGGTAAGTTCATAGCTCTTAATGCCTACATCAAAAAAATGGAAACATCAGAAATAAACAACTTAACAATGCAGCTTAAAGCTTTAGAGAAACTAGAGCAATCTGATCCCAAAAGTAGTAGAAGAGAGGAGATTAGCAAAATAAAAGGAGAAATATCTGAAATCGAGACTAAGAAAACGATAGAAAAAATCAACCAGTCAAAAAGCTTGTTCTTTGAAAAAATCAATAAGATAGATATACCCCTAGTTAAATTAACCAAAAGCCGGAGAGAGAAAACCCAAATTAACAAAATTAGAAATGAACATGGAGTTATCACTACTGATACCCAAGAAATCCAGAGAATTATAACATCATATTTCAAAACTTATACTCTGTGAAGTTTGACAACACAAAAGAGATGGATGAATTTCTAAGTAAACACAACTTACCTACATTGAATCAGGAAGATGTGAATTATTTAAATAGTCCTATAACATATAAGGAAATGGAGGAAGTAATCTCAAATCTTCCCACCCAAAAATGTCCTGGACCAGATGGATTCAGCACAGAGTTCTACCAGACATTTAAGGAGTTAATAATACCAATTCTCCTTAAACTGTTCCATCAAATAGCAAAGGAAGGAACACTACCAAATTCCTTCTATGACGCTAATACCGTTTTAATCCCAAAACCTAATAAAGATTCACTTAAAAAAGAAAACTATAAGCCGATCTCTCTGATGAACACAGACACAAAGATTCTCAACAAAGTCTTAGCAAATCGGTGTGAAAAACATATTAAAAAGATCATTCATGGGGACCAAGTAGGCTTCATCCCCGGCACGCAAGTTTGGTTCAACATACGCAAATCAATAAATGTAATTCATCATGTAAACCAGTCCAAAGTCTCGATATACGCAGAAAAAGCTTTTGACAATATCCAACAGCCTTTATGATCAAAACTCTAGAGACAGTAGGAATGGAAGGAACCTTTATCAATATAATAAAAGCTGTATACAACAAGCCCACAGCAAGCATTATGCTCAATGGGGAACAATTGGAAGCATTCCCACTTCGATCAGGAACTAGATAAGGCTGTCCACTTTCACCACTTCTATTCAATATTGTACTTGAAGTCTTAGCTGACACCATAAGACAAGAAAGGGACATAAGAGGGATTCAAATCAGCAAGGAAGAAGTCAAGCTATCCTTATTTGCAGATGACATGATCTTATACCTGAGGGATCCCAAAAACTCCACCAGGAAGCTCCTGGAACTAATTGAGAAGTTCAGCAGGGTGGCAGGATACAAAATAAATGTGCAAACATCAGAGGCCTTCCTATATGCCCAGAATGAAAGAAGTGAAAAAGCCTTGAGAGAAACAATCCCATTTACTATAGCCCTAAAAAAATGAAATACCTTGGTATAAACCTAACTAAGGAGGTAAAAGACCTTTACAATGAAAACTTTAAAACCCTAAAGAAATAAATAGCAGAAGACACCAGAAGGTGGAAAGACCTCCCTTGTTCCTGGATTGGCAGAATCAACATTGTAAAAATGATCCTCCTACCAAAGGCATTATACAGATTCAATGCTATACCAATCAAAATCCCAAAACGATTCTTCAAAGAAGTTGACCAAACAATCTCAAAGTTCATATGGAGGCACAAAAGACCCAGGATAGCAAAAACAATCCTGAGTAACAAAAACACTGCTGGAGGTATTACCGTACCAAACCTAAATCTATACTACAAATCCATAGTTATAAAGACAGCCTGGTACTGGCTCCAAAATAGACACACAGATCAATGGATAAGGGTTGAAGACCCAGATATAAGCCCACAAAAATACAGGCATTCGATCTTTGACAAAGGGGCCCAAAGAATCCAATGGAAAAAGAAGAGCATCTTCAACAAATGGTGCTGGCAAAACTGGATCTCCACATGCAGAAGATTAAAGCTGGACCCGTACTTGTCACCATGTACAAGACTTAATTCCAAATGGATCAAGGACCTTGATATAAGGCCAGAGACTACAAAAACCATAGTTGAAAGGATAGAGAACTCCCACGAGCTAATTGGGCTAGGCCAACATTTCCTAAACAGACATCCAATGGCACAGTCACTGCTACCAACTCTCAACAGTTGGGATCTTATGAAATTTAAGAGCTTCTGTTCAGATAAAGAGATTATAACGTGAGCTCAAAGGCAACCCACAGAATGGGAGAAAATTTTCACTAACCACACATCTGATAGAACTCTGCTGTCCAGAGTGCACAAAGAACTTAGAAAACTAAACACCAAGGAAACCAATGGCCCAATTAAGTAATGGGCCCTGGAACTTAAAAGAAACTTTACCAGGGATGAAATTAAAATGTCTAACAAATATCTGAAAAAATGCTCTACTTCCTTAGCCATCAGGGAAATGCAAATCAAAACTTCCCTGAGATATCATCTCACCCGGGTCAGGATGGCAAAAATCCACAATACAAACAACAACAAATGTTGGAGAGGATGTGGAGAGAGGGGAACTCTCCTACATTGCTGGTGGGAATGCAGGCTCATACAGCCACTCTGGCGAGCCGTCTGGAGATTCTTAAAGAAATTAAAGATTGAAATGCCATATGACCCTGCTATTCCACTTTTGGGAATCACCCCCCATACAGCAGAGGTTCACCTCGATAGCACAAGCACGACCATGTTCATAGCAGCACTGTTTACAATAGCAAAGTCATGGAATCAGCCCAAATGTCCAACAATTGACGAGTGGATAAGGAAAAGGTGGTACATCTATACAATGGAGTACTACTCAGCCATCAAAAATGATGAATTACTGGAATTTGCCCGGAAATGGATGTCATTAGAAACAATTATATTAAGTGAAGTATCCCAGACCCAGAAAATTAAGCGCCGTATGTACTCCCTAACAGGTGGCTCCTAGTACCAAACCCACCCAGCCCACCTAGAGACAGTAATTGCAAGGATTATGAACAGGAGGGATGGGGTAGGAGGGCCACACAGAAACAAGGAGAGAAGGGACCATGTTACAGCAGAGAAAATAGGCCTCAATCAAGGACCCAAATAAGTAATGAGACATCTGATTAAGTTCACAGACTTTTGTTCCTAATCATTTACTACTGAGGGGGTATGATCTCACCAGAAGAGGAGGCCATATAGTCTGGCAGATAAAAAGTAACCGTTTTGCAAATGGGTGATAGATCCCTCCCTCACTTTGGTTTCCCACTTTTATTACATCTACCTTTGAATGTGCTTTTATCACAAGACTCTAGTTTAACAGCTTTTTGTCTCTGGCCAGGGGGTAACATATAATGCCCACCAGGATGGAGTGAAGGGCATTGCAGGAGCAGCAAAACTGCAAAAGAAAATCAACAAACCACAATCCAGAACTTCAGAGACTCTATATCAACCACCTAGAACTAGGCCAGCTTAATCTCTCCCCATCTTGAAGCTCAGGGAAATTTGCAGAAGAGGGGGCGGTAAGAGTGTAAGAGCAAAAGGATGGGAGGAGCAATGATATTTAAGATACTCCATACTAGTTAGGGCTGAAGCAATCATAATTGGACTTTGCATGCCCTGCACATTGTCCAACACACTGTTGACCTCACAAAGTCTAGCATCTGCTAAAGGCACCAAGATCCTTGGAGGCAAAGGATTGGCAGCCATAGCAGTGTTCCTATACCTAAGGGGAACACGGGAAAGGGTTCAGGGAAAGGCCACTGGGTCCTTGTACGACATCGGAGAGGAGGGCCCAGAGGAAAATCAGGCATGCACAAGAAAGGACTCTCTGGGAATTGGGGCGGGAGGCACTGGAGGATGGGGAGAGAGGGGGTACGGGGGGAGGAGGAGGGAGGGAGGGAACTGGTGTACCTATTAAGTTTGTATGAGCTGAAATAATAATAAAAATGTATTAATAATAAAAAAAGTTTTTCTGATATCTAGGCATTTATCCAAAAGGAAAACAGAAATTTTGAACTGGACAAATCAGTAGTTCTAATTACTAAGCTCAGATACATTTCCCATCCATTGGCATTCCAGTGTGCCACCAATAAATGTGCTAATTTTTCCATCAAAAAGTTGACATCGTCTGTGTTTCTAGCTCATGTCCACTTTACAACTCTGAACAGCATTCTTAAACAAAAATATCCCTTCTGCGTCTATTTAGATAACTCAAAGGGTAAAAGTGCTTGCCATACAAGTCTGACAAGTTGAAGGAAATAACTGACCCTAAAGAGTTATCCTCTGAACTCTGTACATGCTCCATGATATGCTTCTCTTTCTCTCTTTCTTTCCTTCTCTTTCTTTCTCTCTCTCTCTGTCTCTCATTCTCTCTCTTTCAAACATACACACACACACTCACACACACACACACACACACACACACACACAAAGAAAAAAAGTTCTCTTCTGATCTCAAGGGGCTAAGTTTTACCCCCACAAATATAAAGTCATTTCTAATCTATTAGAAGAATCCATTTGCTTTCCTGTGCGTCTTGCAGTAACCGATTGCAAGCACATATTAAGGATACCTCAGAGTGGAGCCCAAACAAAAATTTATTGAATGATTGTAATCTATTAAATATATTCAGGGAACTACAAAAACAAGTATTTCTTTCCAAAGCAAGAACCCTTCATGAATGGTCTTGACTACATATTTAAAATATCAAATTGAACAAGAAGGGACATTAATATTACAAATTGCACACATCTTTCTGTGTGGAAGCACATTGCTTATTTGCACTGTACAAAGAGGGAACCTTATTTTCTTCTGTATTCTGAATGGCACCTGAGATTTTTGTCTACTACAGACACACTATTTTAGAGCCTCAGTGGAGACAAAGCTTCACTTTGGTGTTTTCTAAGAACTCTGCATAAATCTATTGCTTTTCAATGTAAGTATTAAAGAGGAAGATCTGAGTTTCTTTGATTATGCTTGGCACCCTTTCCCTTTTCTGAAGCAATACCCAGGGCACACCTATGGAAACTTTAGACACCTTGGTCTTTGCCACACTGTAATATACCCTGTAGTTTTCCGTCTAGCTCTTTCTTCTCAGAGCTGACATACTGTCAGGAATGAAATGTTGATAAATTATATTGTGTGTTGATAAAATTTTACTGTGGGGAGCATACATTTACTTAGGCACATGGAAAATGAAAACTCAGATTTCAATTGGTTTCTTAAAAGGTAAGGGATATGATATCTTAGAACAACTATAAATACAAAAAAATACAATTAGGGATTGCTATGGTCAACTAAAAAACCCAAATAGGATTAATTTACGATAGATCAATATAATGCATAGGTGAGTATTTTAATCTTTTAAAATATTGTATTTATTTAAGAGACAAGCAGATGGGGGGAGAAAAGAAAAAGGGAAGGGGGAGAGACAGAGCAGGCAAGCATATGCATGCTGGAGGACAACTTTCAGAAACTGATTCTCTCCTACTGTGTGAGCTTCAGAAATTAAATTAAAGGATCATGTTTTCAGGAAGCCCTAAGTCACTCAGCCTACCCAAATATTTTAATTCTGGAGAGAATATCTTATTTGGTTTAAAACCAAATCCCCCATAGTTATTCCTCAAAGACAACTTAATTTTTAAAGTATATTCTTTATCTAAAGGATTTTTTTGAGACAGGGTCTCATTTAGTACCCAAGATTGGACTCAAATTCACAATTCTCCTGACTCAGCCTCTCAAGTGTTGAAATTATAGGCATGTAACATCACATCTGGCTTTAAGAATAATTTTAATGATGTGAAGATAAGAAAAAAATGGAAATGTCAATACTGAGATAGTGACTTGGTTTGATTTGGTTTCTGCTGAGCTACCTGGCTTCATCCTTCACCTGCATAAACCTTCACAGGTCTCCCAGATCCAGTACATAGCTAAGACCTATTCTTTGCATGACTGTCTGAAAGAGTACTCTGAGCAGTAGCTATGGTGAAGTCTTGGTAGTTCTGAAGTTTCATGATGACTGGCAAGGCCTTCACACCCACTTTCCCTTCTCATTGTATTTTCCTATTATGCTTCTCATGTGACTTTGTCCATCATATTGGTGTTTCTATCCTCTCTCTATTTGCTCATATATAGAACATTATAACTCATGACCTCAAATTTATTGTTTCCCTCAACCCAGCATATGTGTTCCTTAGAAAACTGATTGACTAGGTTGGAAAGATAGCTCAGTGGTTAAGCCTATGCCTCACAAAGCAGAAGGGTCCAGAGTTCAGATTCTGGATCCCATGTAGAAACTCTAGAACAAAGCAAAGAGGAGGTAGTGTAATCCAGGGTGATTTCTGAACTCACTCTTGGACCTCCATAGTCACACACAGTGTCCTCTAATACACACACACACACACACACACACACACACTCACACACTCACACAAATTTTAGAAAGAAAGAGAGGCAACTGCTGGATTAGGCTGGCGAGATGGATCAGGGATTAAAACCTTTGCCTCACAAGCAAAAGGACCAAAGTTCAGATCCTCATATCCCACATAAAAAAAAAGTCAGGCAGCAACTTGCATTTTTCGCTCTGAAAGCAGAGCCTAGGAAATCCCAGAGCAAATCAGTAATCATCTAGAATGATTCCCAGTGTCACCTGTGAACCTCTGCAGCACACACTTGCTTAAGAACCCTCTGGTATAAACACAATACACACACACATACACAAAAACAGAAAAGAAAGAAAAAAAAGAAACTTTGATTTTGGCATCTCCTTTATCTGGTGTTAGCTTGTAGCTCCTCATTCCAGTGGTATTTACTGATATCTTCTTCCTTAGTACCGTCTGCTTCTCTGACCACATGTCTGTGCTGTAAGTCATCCTCTTCCTGATTAACGTTATCTTGTATCTGGCTTATTGCCTTCTGATATGTAGCATATGTCTTTCTTCTCAACTTAAATGTAAGCAAAAGACTTTTGTCATGTACAGGCATGTTACACTGCGGGGTTATGGAGTCATATTAAGTGTTCAAAAATATTTGTTGGATGACATAAAGATTTATGAAAATATTAAGATATGAAAAAGCAGATAATGAAGGAGACAAAATAAATGAAACAATGGGCAAAGGAGAATATAAGCAGGCGCTTTACTGAGAGTAGGAAGGAAAGGAAGGTGGGAGGGTAATGAGTGTTAGTGGGACAGGGACCATGAATGGGCTATAAAAAGGAAAATTAAAGAGAAAATAAGATTAGAAGAGATTTGAATCCTTTGTAAAATGACCTAATTACAAGCACTTGTCCTGACAAAGTCATTCTTCCAAGTAATATGTTCATGTCCTTCATTCCCCTGTGCATCTGTGACTTAGACTTTGACTTTTTATTCTCACTGTCAATGTTGGAGGACTATAATAAATTACAATAGCATAACTCCATTATGATAACCTTATTAACCTATTAATGTGGATGTGGATAAAAAATTCTGTCTGCCATTGGCCTCAATATTCCATTTCATTAATAGCATATGTACCAGATTATCTACAAGTCTTCAACACCAAAGTAGCAGATCGTCAGGGTCTGAACGAATGTTAGAGAACATCTAATCCAGTTCCCAGTCTGATACTTAAATCCCTTCAATTTACTATCTCTGGAAGCAGTTCTTCTAGTTTCAGATATTGTACCTCTTTCACATGTTGAGACAGTCTACAGCCCTTCTGGGGACTTCACACACAGTTCTACCCTTGAGGAACTGTAGACAAGTGGCATTTCTGTTTTCTGAAAGAGCAGTATTTCTCATATTTGAAAACAGCTGTCAATTTGACTTTAAGTCTCTTCTTTTTCAGAATAGTTTTTAAAGAATTTTTTTTTTGTAATTCAAGGTGTTTTTAAGGTTTTTGAAAGACTTCTATAAGCCTTAGATTGTCAAAATAATCTCTCAGGTAGACATGTAGAAATGGACACAACTTTCTAAGAATTACTGCCTGAGTACTATTGAGGGAGAAAAATTATCTTCTCCTTAAATCTTTTTTCACATCTTTTAAAATGTGCAGCAATAGCATTTGCATGTATAGCAGTTTTAAAATATAAATCAGTGAAATTGTTAGTCAGGAAATGGCTTTACAATAGTCACAAGAGCAATCTTAATTTCAATGACATATCATGGTATGTGTATGTGGGAGAGAGAAGAAGAGTAGAGGGAAAGAGAGAAGGATTGAGATGGTATGCTGTGTGAAATGTTAATAAGAATATGTTTGTCCTCAAAAACAAAATCTAAAAAAATAGTTTTATGTAAGACTAAATTTACCAGAATTAGAAGGTTATTACCAAGCAGAATATATCCAGGCAGCCACTTTGGTCAGAAATGTTCATCTTGGAAAGTTAGCAAAATAGAAAATGGAGCAGCTTATAGTATTAGGAGCTTAGTATCTTGGACTACATCAACTGCAAAGCATAATGGAATCTTTACTATGAAAACTTCTATGAAGCCTGTGCATACAGCACATTACATTCATTAATGAAGAGCCAGAAAGTTTCCTAAGCTTGTGTTTTTTTGTCTTTGTCCAACATGTTAACTGACAGTAACACTCAAATGATGATTATTTCATGAATACAGAGATTAGTTGCCCTAGAAGCCTCTCTCTGTTTAAGAGGATATCTTCTTGGGGCTGGAGAGATGGCTCAGGGGTTGAGCCTCTGCCTTGCAGGCGGAGGGTCCTGAGTTCAGATCCTAGACCCCACGTATAGACGCCGGGCAGAAACGGGGGCGGCCTGCGTTTCCGGTCCTGGCAGAGACTGTGAATCCCGGGGCAGAGTAAACAAGGAGGAGGAAGTCCATGGTGGTTCCCAAGTTTGTCCGTGGTTCTACACACGCATACACACACAGGCATACACGCACACACATACACGCGCACAATTAAATAAATAATAAAAAAAATTAAAAAAAGAGGATATCTTCTTAAAAAATAATGATCAAAACTATTTTCTATTATTTTCATCACAGAGAACAGTGTATATTTGATTTTTTCAGATCATGGCTAAAAACAGTACATTTGAATATTGATTTAAATATGTTATTTAAAAATTCATTGAGACCTTTGAATTTAAGAAGAAATATTATCTAGGATTTATATAATTAAGAAAATATTGATTCTATTAAATTTGAATATTAATGGGATAGTTTTGCATAAGTAGTCAAACTATTATGAAATAATAGTCAAACTATTATGAAATAAATCAAATCCATTTAATATAAATACATTTGTAAATGGGATTCAATATTAATCAAGTCATTAAAGTTATTAAAAATTATACATGATAATAAAATTTAAGAGAAAGCCTTACATTTTAAGAGTGACTGTTTAATGGAAAAGTAGCTCTATTAATCTTCATTTTATGAAATTGAATGTTCTTTTCCAAACATAGAACACGTTCTGCAATTAAGTGATTCTACATACTGGGAAATGGAGATCACTGGTAAACATAGGTGAAGTAATGATCAACCTGATTAGTGGAAAAAAGAAAAATAAGACAAATGACATTGTCAACTTTTTCAAGAGGCCATCCAAGAAAGAAAAATCATAGAAACAATAGGGGTATATGTTGAGTTGTGTAGCAGTTTGTTTGTATGGTTGCTGATAAAATCATGATGAAACAGTTTAAAAGAACAAGGTGTTTATTCTGTCTTCTGATAGTCTGGTTACAGTTCCTTATCCAGCTTCACAAGAGAGTACACAGTACCACCAACAAGCTCAGGGAACAGGGCACATCATATCCACATAATAGCTGAGAAAGGGACAACCCTTACTGGCCAGACAGAAGTATGGCACGTTTTCAACCGGTTCCCTCTATCTTACTCACCTGTCCAGGAACGAGTCCCACCCACCATCAACTAGAAAATCTTCTGTAAGTTTGTTCTTGGCTTAACTGCTAATTTTCTACAAATGTGCCCAGAACTCAATTCTCAAACATCAAGTTGATGCCTAACTATGACAAGTATTTCAGTATTTAAAAGAAGAATTATTTCCCCAAGACTCAAAATATTTCATGATATGTGTGTACCAGTAAAATAGACTGATAATGCAAGAAGGAAAAATGATCACTCTAGGAACATGCAACCTGATTTTCAAATGAGCAATTAGATCTTAGTGATGAGTATAGACAATCCTTTTTGTTTATAATTGTCTTTATGCTGGATATTTGTGAAGGGAGAAAGAGGAGGTTGTTTTCAGACTCTTCTAGAGAAATAGTTGGAGATAGAAGATCGCTTGAAGCAGTTGATTAAACAAAGCAGAGGACTGAATTAACTAAGGAACTGTAACTAGACTTGCCAATGCAAACTGTGTACCCACATGAGGTTTGTAGCCTCACATTTAAAGCAAGCCTTATGTTTATCCAAACACAACTGTGTTTATCTAGACACATGATGCATATCTGAGTAGTGATTAGGCATGAAGGTTGGGAGCTTTTTCCAGAGGAACTGTGATGAAATTCAAAGTCAATATATATATGCAGAGCGATGAGGTGGCCCACTTCAGTAGTGCTTCTTAGTCTTGCGATAGGAGTATCAGGGTAGCCTGGGCTGCAAAGAATAAATAAATAAATAAATTCTTCATAGTTGAACATTTTGATGAAAACAAATCCTTGCTATGTTGAGATGATTTCAGTTTATATAGCAAGTGGTATATGAAGTTCTTCTTTCTCTGAGTATATATGTGAATACATGTGTTTATGCAAAAGGAGGAAAAATAAAAGAACACACAGAAATTTCTGTCATTTGCTGTCTTCGTTGTTTTCTTATTTTAGAATGCCTCCTCATAGTGAATCTAGCAGTTTGCTACATGATTTCCAGATGAGTCTGGAAGAAGTACACTGTGATTTAATTCCACATCACTGGTCTGAAACATGCACTCAGATGATCTTTGAATTAATCTGGATCATAGTTTTGACTGTGACTAACATATTATTCAATGCCTTTTCTAATCACTTGGCACAATGATAGATTTCAAAATTAATAAGGCACTACTCATGGCCAAGGCAAATGTGTTGCCAGACCCTATCATACAAGCCCATGTGAAGAAATATTCCAATTTCATGGACTGAAGATATACTTGAACCTTCATGTTTACTGCTGTCAGTATTTACAGCAGTCAAAATATTGAACCAGTCTAGATGGCAATCAATGGAAGGTTGGATGGAGAAAGCATAAGCGTATGTACAACACAATTTTATTCAGTCATAAAGATAAATAGAATTATAACTTTTATAGGAAAATGGATAAAACTGAAGATCATTATCTCTAGAGAACTAAACCAGTATCAGAAAGAGAAAAATCACATGCTTTCTCTTATATTCAGAATCTAGATTTAAATTTATATATGTTTGCATATTTGTGTGTGCATATGAAAATAGAAAGTAGATTATGAGAGAGTAGGAGGAAAAGATCTAATGGGACAGGAAGCGAAAATAAGAACAGATTATAGAATATATGTGTTCCATATAGATACATACATGTTTATCTATGCTATATATCTGATAAGAAAGTAGATGGGGGATTATTTGAGGGTACAAAAGGGACCAGTAAGAATTGGAAAAGAAAATGGAGAAAAGTAGTATAAAGGGGTAAGAAGAAAGTAAAACAATATCTACCTGAAAAAAATTCACAGGGAAATCTATTTCTTTGCATATTTACAGCAACAACAAAAAGCATATACGCCCCCATCCTAAGGCTTTGGGAACCTCACAGAAGAGGGGGCAGTGAGAATGTAAGAACCTAAAGATGATAAGGTTCACCTTTGGAGAAGATATCCCACTCAAGGCAGGAATGCTTTATCTAGAAATTTAATACAATGAAACTTGTCCTTATCACACCTGCATAATTACTGACATGCCCCCAGAGAATATCAAGTTACTTAAGAGAGATAAGAATAAACAGTGGAAAATTTGGAGACTGAAGCTGAATTAGTGAAGGGAAATGCCACTATCAGTGTGGTGACCCAAAGAGAGGCAACTTGATAAGTCACAGAGTAGATGAGCCAGAGGCAACCCTGGGATCCATAGAAGCCGACAAGCAGCAGGGCAGGATTAATGGAGGGATGGGAAGGAGAGATGATGGAGGGAAGCAGGGATAAGTACTCAATATGCTTGTAAACATAGAAACAAAAATAGACAACCAGAGGGAATCCTGTGGTCCACAGAAGCAGACAGGCAGGATGTTGGGAGGGAGAAGGATGGAATAAGGAAAGGAAGGGAAAGGGGATGGTTGGTAGGGGAGATAGAGGGAAGCGGAGATAAGTACTCAATATGATTGTAAAACTGGAAAAATAAAAAAGCATGTATTTAGGATGGTCCCAGAAGCATAAAGTACTACTTCAAAAAATCCACATAGCTGTTAGTCACTCATCCAGAGTAATAATCTGTTAATACCTCCTTCCTGATGAGATATATGAGTTAGGATATTGGTACCTTTTTCAGTTATACATTTTTCCATTCACTTCACAAACATGTCTCCTGTCCATATATAATGCCATTTCATGTATAGTAGAAAGAGAAAACACGATTGGATTACGTATTATTGCCTAGTATAGTTTTCTAAGTACCTAATATTCATTCCATAACATCAGTGCAAATTCCATCCACACATGATATGGAATATAAAATACCTATTTCTTTCTTCCATGAACACACTTGACTAACACACTCACTCTTGAATACCTTTCTAATAAAGGACTTAATGATCAGAAAATATGCAATTCTGTTTTAAAAACTGAAAATATGAAAATCATTCTTAATTCATTCAGTAATGAGATTTTTAAGCTTTTCCTTGATTATTCAATTTCTGTCATTTGAAATCCTCATCAAATAGCAATCTCACCCAACATTAATTTTCTTTATTATTCCATTTCTAATAAATCTTTTAGGCCTTTAACTTCCATCATCATCATCACAGGATCACCATAATCTAATAAAAGCAGACACGGATAATGGTACCCTAAATCTCTTTCCTATTTCATTAATTATTATTATTATCATTTATTATTATTATATGATATACTGCAACAAAGCAATTTAAAGCATATACAAAACATATTTGGCTAACTGCAATTATTTTCATTTATTTCTGGAAAATTATGCCAAATACAACAATAAATTTATAGAGCTGATTGTCTCAATTTAGTCTGGTGTGAATAATATAAGGCTAAGGGTTACTTCGGCTTTATTTTCAGTGCAGTGCCTTATGTGTTCATATGCACTTGGTTAACCTTAAGTGACATTGCTTGGGCAATTAAGGCAATTGCATTGCCCTGGTGTTATTAAAATGATTCCCTCATGTCAGATAAAGGATTTGCCCAATTCCTCCTTAACTGTTCTTATAAGTTTGCATAATTTCTGCAGGGTTCATAGAGGTCTTGACAGGACAGTTAATTGGATCCTACCAAACAGTTAAACACTATGACAATTTCTTAAATTGGAGAATTTAGATCAGAAAGGTTTAGAAAAGTCATCAAATTTAACCTTCCACACAATGATAAATCCTTCCTTTAGCTATCCAACATTTAATAATGGGTCTTTTCCTTTTAGCTTTGACTTTTTATAATTCATAAAATATGGTTTATTCTTTTCTGAATTTTTGCAGATACAAATTTGAAAACAAAATTAACTGAAGACAGAAAAACAACTCCTTAAATCTGTGGTAATGGAATTAGATATTCGTGGTAATGGAATTAGATATTCGAAACTCCATTTGCTCAATGTCAAGAAATTGTTGATAAGCAGTTCATTTTAGAATTTTCCTTATTTAAGCAATATACATGCACAATGATATATTTATACATACATCTAAACATATACCTATGCATATTATATACACAAATTCATATGTAATTGGTTGATTAATTTATTAGTCTATTCAGGTTGCTATAGCAATACAGGCCATTCAAGTAGTCCAAAATTGTTTCTAAGTAATTAGCAGCATTATGCCTTCCAAGAGTATTATCCAAACGAACTAACGTCTGCCACCAGGGCCTAGCTAGTAAAGATTACACTATCTCTTAACAGGGCCACATTGGGAACCAAGCTTATAAGGCATGAATCTTTAGGAACACATATAAAACATGTCTGTATCACAGCAGGTGCAAAGATCATTTAATGGATCAAATTATCTTTTCAACAAATATTTTGAAGAAATTTGAGTATCCACAGTGAGAAAGTAAAGATTCACTGTCCATTCAGACAGTAGGGAAAGCCTACTGCAATCTCAGCTGCTTGGGATACTGAAGTAAGAGATCACAAGTTCAAGCCTCCCAGGAATACAGCAAGTTCAAGACCAGCCTGTGCAACTTAATGAGACACTGCCCCCCCCAATAAAAAGCATAAATGATGAACTGGAGATATGAGCTCTGTGGCAGACTTTTTACTTCTTCTTAACATACTAGACTCTAGGTTCATACCTAGTGCAAAAAGAAGCAGGAGCTGTTGAAGAAGAAGATGAGGAAGAAAATGAGAAGGAAGTGAAGTAGGAGAAGGAAGAGGAGAAAGATTAATATTACTTTTCATTATATACAAAAATTAATTAAAAATAGACCTAATATCTACACTTAAGATGTAAACCTCTAAGTGGACAGGGGCACAGTCTGACAATATCTTCTGGATGGGACAGGGCTATTACTTCCATAAACTCATTCCACCACCTCTGTGTACTTCCACAAAACCTGCACAGTATTTTTAAGACGAAAATATCAAATTGCATCTAAATGAAACCCTATGGAATCTTCACACTAGGAGCACTTCAGCCTGTTCTCATATAAAGGATGAACCAGAACCTGGGTAATGAGCACCTTGTGTCTGTAGGTGATTAACTCAAGTGAAGGAACTAAGTGTTACTTCCTTAATTTGTTTCCAACTCTTACCTCAACAGTACCATTGTCTTCTTCTCTAGACAAATCCTTATATTTTGCACTTCTGAAGAATTTCATTTTTAACCACCCTGACACCAACTACCTTTGCTTATTTTAGCTACTTCTTCTGACTGCCACTTCCAAGAGCTACCTTGCTCCAGATCTTCTGTGATGTCATTACTTGCTTCGTGAGAAGCAAAACCGTGCTGATAGAGGCACCAGACCATGGGTTACAGTGTAAACCTCCCACTGGAATGTATTTCCATGCATTCCTTTGTGGCTGGACACTTAGATTTCCTGTACTTTCCATTCACGCAGTTAATGGACTGAATGGGAATGTTCTCAATCTAATAGAATAAGTTATTTTAATGAAAACAATTGAATCACCTAAGTATCTCATTTTAAAAATATTAGATTAGGAAAAATGACCATATTTTATGCCATAGTTCCAAGACAGAACATTTTGGTTTTGTTTTATTTGAATCAGGGTTTCTTTCATGTTTCTCATGCTACCTTGAACTGTGTAACTGACAGTGATCTTTAGGACATCTCTTGTGCCTCCAACTGCCAAGTGTTTGGATTGCAGGTATGAAGAACCACCAGATTATTTCAACAGGAATTAATGTATACCCAGTGAGCCCTCACACTTGACGGTTTGATGTCATCGTGAAGTAGTACGCCTGGTTTGCAATTTCCAAAATATCACAACGTTGGAAGTTTTGAAAATGAACCTTGGGATGATTATAAAGTATTTTCTCCCTCTCCAAATCATTTACAATGATCTTATTTCTGTAAACCTAACCCTTCTTGTACAAGACTGAATAGGCTTGATCAGCTACTTTTGATCAGATAATTGAATTTTATTTAGGATAGCTATCAAAGTTATTTTTCTAGTCCTGGACACCTCCATAAAAAAGAGATATTATTAGTATTTTCCTCCCATGTTTTATTTATTTCCTAATTATACAAGTTGAATAGGTACTCTTGTCCTCCCCCTCCCCTCCCTTGCCCTCCAAAGTAATCCCCCACTGTACTCTCTCCCTTCCCCCTTCCTTTTACTCCCTTCCTCCCTCCCCCTTTTCCAATGCCTCTCTCTTCCTCCCTCCCATCCCCCGGAGCATTCATTTATGTGTGCTGTGAACCTCTCTCTCAGTCCTCCACCCTAGTGAGAATTTAGGACTCAGTGGCATAGTCCAGAGCCCCTTCCTGGGCTCCCGGTTAGTTCGGGAACTCTATTATGACTGTTTAATCCCTTGCTTCTAAGGATCCTACTACCTGGAATCTTCCCCCCTGTGATCCATGATAGATTTTTGGGGGGTCTTTGACATGTCAGCTATTTTGCAGGTCAGGCAAAATCCAATCCTGGCTGTTGCAACCCTAACTTATGTGGAGTGTCTTGCATATCATTAGTCCTCCCCCTCTTTAGGCTCTTACACTCTTGCCGCCCCTCTTCTGCAAGGTTCCCTGAGCTTTAGGATGGGGAGAGATTTGGCTGATCTGGTTCCAGATGAATAATGTAGGGTTTTTGGTTGTCTGAATTATGATTTGTTGTTTTTTTTTCAGTTTTGCTTTTCCTGCACTGCCCTTGGCTGCATCCTGATTGGTAACAAAGGCCACCTCCTAACCCAATATAAAAGACTGTTTAAACCAAGATTTTAATGTAAGAGGAGACTCAAGGATAGATGGAAGAACAGAAGTAGGACACAGCAGTTGGGAGTAGGGGTCAGTGTCATGTCCCATTTGCAGGATGGTTACTGTTTATCTGCCAGTCTCTATAACTTCCCTAATGGTAAGAACAAACCTGATCAGTGGCAAGTGACCAAGAAGGGAAGTGAGAGTGAGCTACATCAGATGTCTCATTACTGACATGCAGCACTTGACCATGGCCTATTTTTTCTACCGAAGCATGATCCCCTATCTACTTTCTTTTGAAGTCCTCCTTCCCCATCCTTCCTATTTATAATCCGTCCTAATTACAATAGGTATTACAGAAATTACCTTTGAATATGTCATTAAGTGGGTTTGGAGCTAGGATCCATTTATTGGGAGTACATTCGTTGTCTAACTTTCTGTGTCTGGGATACTCTACTCAATATAAGTTTTTCTAATTCCATCCATTTCCAAGCAAATTTCATTCATACGTCTTTTTTGATTACTGAATAGTATTCCATTGTATAAATGTACCACATTTTCATTATCCATTTGCTAGCTGTTGGGCATTTGGGTTGATTCCATGCCTTTGCTATTGTAAATAGTGCTGCAATGAACACGATTGTGCTCATGTCACTGTAGTAAATTTCTGCCTTATGGGGGATTATTCCCAGTAAGTGGTATAGCAGGGTCATATGGCCTATCAATCTTTAACTTGTTTCCTTCTCTCCACATCCTCTCCAGAATTTGGTGATGTTTGTATTGTGGGTTTTTTGCCATCCTGACTGGGGTGAGATGATATCTCAGGGTAGTTTTAATTTGGATTTCCCTAGGGCTAGGGATGTGGAGCATTTTTAAGGCATTTGTTAAACATTTCAATTTCTTCCCTGGAAAAGTTTCTTTTGAGTTCCATGGCCAATTTTTTAATTGGGATATCCACATGCAGAAAATTAAAACTGGACCTGTACTTGTCACCATGTACAAAAATTAATTCTAAATGGATCAAAGACCTTAATTTTAGGCTACAGACTATAAAAACCATAGTTGAAAGGGTAGGGAACTCCTTCGAGCTGATTGGGCTAGGCTAACAATTCCTAAACAGAAATCCATAACATAGGCACTAGAACTAATACTCAACAAATGGGATCTTATGAAATTAAAGAGCTTCTGTTCACCTAAAGAGATTGTAAACTGAGCACAAAAGCAACCCACAGAATGGGAGAATATCTTCACTAAGCACATATCTGATAGAGCTGTATTATCTATAGTGCACAAAGAACTTGAAAAACTAAACACCAAGGAGATCTTATTAGTATTTATGCCGAGAAAACTAGAATAAAACAGATTTATCTTGAGCAACCCAGAATTTGTCACCTGTCATTTATCACATGTATAGGTTCGTTTTCTGTGAGAGAAGTATCTAAGCTAAATTACAGAGATTTCTATCAAAATGTGCCTTCCTAAAAATATTACAAGAACAAATAGGAATTTTAACATAAAACTGTGCCTGTTTATGTTTTTTTAATTTTTATCATTTTATATTTTCAATCATGCAATAAAGGTTAAATAAATTTGATGTATTTTCTAGCAAGTATCCTTACAATAAAAAATGCAGAAAAGTAGCATTATATGTATTCATTGTAGAGATACACAGTGCAAATTTGAAAAACTTGCAAAGAATTACACTTGTATATAAAAGAACTATATTCATCTATATCATGAACATATACAATGATTACATTTTTCTCAAAAAACATATTCTACACAGAGTGATTTGTGAGTTTCTCAAGCAGAGGCCAAAATGCAGAAAAGTAGCAGAAAAATGATTACATTTTTCTCAAAAAACATATTCTACATAGAGTGATTTGTGAGTTTCTCAAGCAGAGGCCAAAAATGCAGAAAAGTAACATTATATGTATTCATTGTAGAGATACACAGTGCAAATTTGAAAAACTTGCAAAGAATTACACTTGTATATAAAAGAACTATATTCATCTATATCATGAACATATACAATGATTACATTTTTCTCAAAAAACATATTCTACACAGAGTGATTTGTGAGTTTCTCAAGCAGAGGCCAAAAGGGGATTTTTATATGGTAGTATTTAAATGCAGAGAGTTTATTGTTGCATATGAGCTTGGGATACTTAAGTGAGAAAATATTTGCTGAGGAGTTCCAAGGGCTCAGTTTGCAATAAAAATCACTGAACAAGGAAAAGTATTACTACACACTGGGAAGAGCTACAAATAACTGGGAAATCACTGTGTGCCATTGTTTTCCTCATAGAAGAACAAGTAAAGCAATACACAGGCTGCCCAAATGGGCAAGGAAGTTGCTTTGGTAGCAGGTCTTTAGAGGGCAAGGCTAAATTTTAAAAAATAATTCCTTGCAATGAAGAATTATTTAAAAAATAAACTGCAAAGGGGTTATTTCTGTGGTAATTACTGTAAAAGAAAAATATGAATGATTTTGGTTTGGGATTTTAAGGGCAGTGCTCTCTATTTTTATGGAAAATCATTTTTGTTTACTTATGTGTATGTTTTAAAAGACAAGTAATATGTTTAAATTCTCTTCCTGTAGGAGAAAAGAATGGGTTTACATGAACACCTTTAATTAGTATTTCTATTTCTTCTTTAATAGGCAGACACTGAATCCTCAAAGTGTTATTTGATTATTTCCAATGCTGTAAAATTTTCAAGGCTGTGATGCTCAAAAACCTGAGTTAGGAGGCCAGGTGATTTGCCAACATCTCCTGCTTCATAACAGCTTGGCTAACCATTCTTAATTTGTAGTCTTTTAATTTTGTGTTGGCATATAGTTATTACACAGTAATGATCTTAATAAACATTTTATTCAAATGTACCATGTACTTTACTACATCACCCTCCCTCTCTGAGTCTCTCTGTTCTCCTTCCCATCAGTCCCTTCTTCCCCAGTCTCACTTCTCTTTCACATTACATTGACACATATTTCACTAATTAGATGGAGGTGTCAACTTGATAATTGAAGGCTAAGCTTTGGATACATCTGTGAAGAATTGGTAGTTAAGGTAAGTCCTAAGCAAGCCTGAGGGTGATAATCTAATTGAAGAGGGGTGACCCACACACACATCTGTAGTAGCACAACTCACTGGACAAGTAGATAAGATGGAGAGAGCTGGTTCAATAATATGTCATACTTTTGTATATATTATCAAACTCTTAGTCTGGCATATGTGGAACCTTACCAATCTTTCTCAGCAATTCCTCTGGATATGCTATGGCCAGTTCCCTCTTCTCCTGGCAAACTGGACTGTGAACTGGAACCACAACCATAAGAATAAAAGTGCCTTGTTCTCCTAACTGTTTAGTCGTGAATTCATCAGCAACATGAAAAAACCACAATTTATGGTTTTATGTATCCGTATAAGATGCAGGATCCAGAAATGAGATAAAACATCTCTTATTTGCCTCCCTGAGTCAGGTTTATTTCAAATTATCTATCTGAATATATAAATACTTAGGCACCTCATGAGCACTATGAGAGTGGGAAGCTTATGGAGAAAAAGAAACAGGAATTGGTATGGTATGTGTCCCTGTCATACCATAGGGATAAGACTGGAAATCTGGAGGATGACTGACGTTCATGCTGAAAGATGCTGTTCAGTCACTCTGGAAGTTCTTCCCAAGTGAAGAGACAGCTGTATCACCTGGCCTCTCTCTGCAAATCCCCTTCCCACCCCCAGGCCCCCCAATGCTCTGTGCTCAGCACAGCACTGGCAAGAGTCTTTGCAACACAGGTAGGCACTACAAGATTCCTAACACCCAAAGCTGTGGTGTGCAGCTATGTAACTCTGAAATTCAGGATTTGGCAGTCTCTTTCTTTCTACATCAAAGTGGAGCTTCCAACTAGCATTGACTAGTAATTGGGGCAGCATCTTCTACTTCTTTATCAGGTGGTTCAGAATAAGAAGTATAAGGATGGAGTATCTAAGGATGGAGTGTCTGTTGAATATTAAAAGACTATATTCTTTAATTTTGATTTAGCATTCATATTAATAAGTTTTGCTATAGCATTTTCTGCCAATGTCACACTATACTTTGTTTTTATGTATTCCTCCACTTATCCTGGCTCCTGCCTCTCAAAATGGTTCCATTCACCTACTTTCATATCACACACATTCTCTTTTCAATTGCTTCACTCCCTTAAAGATTTCTCCCTACTCCTTCACACTTTCCTCTCTGCCTTTCTTACACTACACATGTGCATTTCCAAACATAGGCAGTATACATAGGCAATATGTATAATTATATATATATATATATAAACTAACTTCTATATGTGCAAAATAAGCAATATTTGCCTTTAAAAGCCTGACTTCTTTTATTTAGCACAATGATATTTGGTTTCAGCCATTTCTTTATAACTGACATAATTTGATTATTCATACTTGAATAAAATTCCATCAAGTATATGGACACATTTTATTTATCCATTCCTCTGCTGATAGACACCTACACTGTTTCCATTCCTTAGCTATTGTGAGTAGTGTATCAATAAGCATGGACTTGCAAGTGTCTGTGTGTCTGGCTGCTTTAGAATGCTTTGGGGACATACTAGGAAGTCTTATAGCTGGGTGACCTGCCAGTTCTATTTTCACCTTTCTGTGAAACCTCTGTACTATTTCCACAGAGCTTGCATCACTGTGCACTCCTCCCTGCAATGACTAGTGTGTCCCTTCCCCACATCCTCATCAAGACTCTTATTATTGTCTTGACAATAGTCATTGTCACTGGGGCAAGATGGAATCTCAAAGCAGTTCTGATTTACATTTCTTTGGTGGTTAAGGATGTGTATTAGTCAGGGTTCTCTGAAGAAATAGAATCTATAGAATGTAGTATATATAAATAAGTTTATTAAAAATAACTCACAATAAAAATAGTGTACTTCAAGATAGCTGCCTGAAACAGCCTCTTTCCTTGCTGGAATGTTCCACAAAGCTAAAAGATCCCAAGAAGGTCTCAAGCCTTTGCTCATCTGGAGGGTTGAAGACACTGGGTTCTGATGTCGGTGAAAAACAGCTGGGTTCCCACGTCAGCGATGAACAGCCAGCAGCAGCCAACAACAGCCTAGAGACCAGGGTCCAAAGGCAGCGGGAACAGCAATAATGCGGTGGAAAAGGTAAATCTCCAACTCAGCCAAGGACGGAAGCAGCAGCAGCAACAAAGAAGGCCAAGATGCTCTAAAGGCGAACAATGTGCACACAGAGTGGGCTGCACAGCAATCAACACCGGATAAGGGACGAGCAAATCCCTTGCACCTCCTATTATCCAGTCCACCACTGGAAAGTACCACCCACTATGAGCTGGGTTCTCCACAGCAATAAGTACTTGCAGACTTGTTCAGGGGCCATTTAACCATTAACTTTCCACAGCTGCCCCCAAACAGTCTGCAACTGTCAAGTTGATATCGAAATGCAACCATAACAGGGTGTTAACACTTTTTTAATAATTATTTTTTATTTTTTAATTGTTCCTAGTTATAAAAGTTCGATGAGTAGGTATCCTTATTACCCTCTTTACCCCTTCCCCTCCTTCCTTCCTTCCATCCATTGCCCCTCCAATCCTCCCTATTAACCATTGGTATTTCTCCTTTTGAGAACTGTCAAATCAGTGCATCATAGCATTTATTGATTAGATGACTAAATTTTTGGTGGTTATTATTACTTTTATACTAATATATTCTAGTATTAACCTCTGTCAGATGTATCACTGGCAAAGACTTAGTCCCATTCTGCAGGCTGACTTCACTCTGCTGCCTATTTTCTGTGCTGTGCAGAGTGCTTTTTTATTATTATTATATTTATTTATTTTTTCCCAATCATACAAGCTCAATAGGTACCCCGGTATCCTCCCTCCCTCCCTCCACCCTTCCCCAGTCCGCCTTTCACCCTCCCCCCCCCCCTTTTCCCCTTCCTTTCACCACTCTCCTTCCCCTTCTCCCAATGTCTCCCCATTCCCTCACATTCTCTGGAACATCCTTTTTGTGTGAATGCCAAACTTCCCTCTAAATCCTCCACTCTAATGAGGTATAAGGACTCAGTGGCATAGTCCCGAGCCCTTTTTTGGGCTTCCCTTTAGTATGGGTACACTATTATGACTGTTAATCCCTCGCCTCTAAGGATCCTCGTGCCTGTGATCCGTGCTAGACTTTGGGGGGGGGTCATTGACATGTCAGTCATTGCACAGATCATGCAAAGCCCAATTATGGCTACTACTGCCCTAACTTGTGTGAAGTATCTTGCATATCGTTGGCCATCCCCAACTTTAGGCTCTTACAATCTTGCTGCCCCCACTTCCACAAGTTTCCCTGAGTTTTAGGATGGGAACAGATTTGGCTGGCCTGGTTCCAGGTGATTAATGTAGGATCTCTGATGTTCTGAATTATGATTTTTTGTAGTTTTCAGTTTTGCTGTTCCTGCACCGGCCTTGGCTCCATCCTGATTGGTATTGGAGGTTACCTCCTAACCAAAGATAAAAGGCCATTTAAATGAAATCTTACTATAAGAGTAGATTTAAAGGTAGATGGAATAGGAGTAGGAGACCACAGTGCAGAGGAGGGGGGGGTCAGTGTTCCATTTGCAGAATGTTTACCATCTATCTGCCAGATTCTATACTCTCCCTGATTGGTGAGATCAAACCCCCTCAGTGGCAAGTGACCAGGAAGGAAAGTGAGTGAACTTAACCAGATGTCTCCCTACTTACTTGCAATACTTGATGATGACCTATTTTTTCTACTGTAGCATGATCCCCTATCTCCTTATTTCTGAGGGGAACCTCCTTCCCCTTCCCTCCTGTTTGTAATCTAATCTTTGAAATTACAGTGATTTATCTTTGAATATGTCACTAAGTGAGTTTGGTACTAGGATCCATCTATTAGGGAGTACATACAGCGCTTAATTTTCTGTGTCTGGGATACTTCGCTCAGCATAATTTTTTATAATTCCATCCATTTCCCAGCAAATTTCATTAATTCATCTTTTTTATGACTGAGTAGTATTCCACTGTATAAATGTACCACATTTTCCTTATCCACTCATCAACTGTTGGACATTTGGGTTGATTCCACGACTTTGCTATTGTAAATAGTGCTGTTATAGAACGTGATTGTGCTTATGTCATTGAGGTGAATTTTTGTTTTATGTGGGATTGTTCCCAGAAGTGGAATAGCAGGGTCATAAGGCATATCAATCTTTAACCTTTTTTAAAAAAATCACCATAGTGATCTCCAGAGTGGTTGTATAAGCTTGCATTCCCACCAGCAATGTAAGAGAGTTCCCTTCTCTCCACATCCTCTCCAGCATTTGATGTTGTTTGTATTGTGGATTTTTGCCAAGGATGTTGATTCTTGAATGAGGATTATTTGCTGTGCTAAAATTTGTATTGTTTGGGCTTCCAGAGCCGGTCGGAGCCGCGGCGCGCGCGCAGCGCGCAAGCGACTCACTGCAGCCCGGAGTCCCCGGCCTCTCTGCCCGCGCGGTGGTCGCTGCCCCCTAGCCCGGGAAGCTAGAACCGAGCTAATCGGGCCTCCCGCTGAAGTCCGCCAAGGAAGCTTCGAGCTGCCGCTGCAGGGCCGGCGCCAGCGCCACCATGGTGTGCGGGGGCTTCGCGTGCTCCAAGAACTGCCTGTGCTGCGCGCTCAACCTGTTGTACACGTTGGTTAGTTTGCTGCTGATCGGAATTACTGCTTGGGGCATCGGCTTTGGGCTGATCTCCAGCCTCTGAGTGGTCGGCGTGGTCACTGCAGTGGGCACCTTCTTGTTCCTCATTGTGCTGGTGGGGCTGATCAGAGCTGTGAAACACCATCAGGTCTTGCTCTTTTTTTATATGATTATTCTCTTGCTCTTATTTATCGTTCAGTTTTCTGTCTCATCTGCTTGTTTAGCTCTGAATCAGGAACAACAGAATCAGCTTCTGGAGGTTGGTTGTAATAATACAGCAAGTGCTCCGGATGATATCCAGAGAAACTTAAACTGCTGTGGACTCCGGAGTTTTAACCCAAATGACACCTGTCTGTCTAGCTGTGTTAATAGTGGCCATCAAGGCTCGCTATGCGCCCCAATAATTGGAGAGTATGCTGGAGAGGTTTTGAGGTTTGTTGGTGGCGTCGGCCTCTTCTTCAGCTTTACAGAGATCCTGGGTGTTGGCTGACCTACAGATACAGAAACCAGAAAGATCTTCGCGCCAATCCCAGCGCTTTCCTTTGATGAGCACGCAAGGAATCCCTTCTGCATTATGATCTTGTTCACTTTTGCTGATTTAAAATTTTTTTTTATTATTATTATTATTTATTCAACTGTGTGCATGTGCGTGTGTATGTGCGCGCGCGTCTGTGTGTGTGTGTGTGTGTGTGTGTGTGTGTCTGTGTATGTGTAGAACCACGGACGAATTCGCAAACCACCATGGACACCTCCACCTCCTTCTGCCCCGGGATTCACAGGCTCCGCCCTACCAGGACCAGAAGCGCAGGCCGCCCCCGCTTCCGCCTGGCGTCTATTCGTGGGATCTGGGATCCGAACTCAGGACCTTCCGCCTGTAAGGCGGAGGCTTAACCCCTGAGCCATCTCTCCAGCCCCACTTTTGCTGATTTTAAGTTAAGCTAACTTCCCCATTTAACAAAGAAAAGAAACAGTGAATGAATAGTTTCATCATGAACAGTGGAATTATATATTTTTACTCTTCTGTTTTTCTAAATGTTTTCCTCTTTCCATTGCTGAGAAAAAAGTTGAAACTCTTGATGTCCTCCGACCTTTGGCGGTCCTTGTCACTGTCCTCAGCGCCTGACACTGTCCACTGTAACCTTTTGTAGCATTTTTATTCACAGAAAAGCTTTGTACAGCACTACTGTGTTGGTCATATGTAAACCCAAGTACCCGTGTCACTGGAATAACTGAACGTAGCACTGTGCTGTGTAGACAGCTTCCACTGAAAAGTTGAAATTTATGAAGACAGGAAGTGAGTTTAGTCCTTCACGTTCTACAAATTCCCAATACTTTTGTCATTTTGGAAATGTTGTATCTTGATGAAAAGTGTTAATATGAAAGTGATCATTTAGCTCTACTAGTATGTCATGATTCCACCAGTGTATTGTAGCAATAGCTGTGTCTTTAGGAAATTGCGTTTTAGTTTTTGACTTACAGGTAAGAGCAAAGAAGACATGGTATCAGAGATATTTTGGTGTATAACATTCATCTCTGGCTTTCAAAATGGAATGAATTTGAGTAATTTAGAATGTATATCTATATAATCTTGGTGTTCTTGTTTTTTTAAATTTGAAGTCCAAAAGACTGAATTTTTAAATAAGTTACAATGAATACATTCGCCCCTGTAGCAGAAAGATACTTGATTATCTTAAAAGTAACTTTTTAATAAAATTTCTCAGTATTGTCACAGGAGACTGTCAAATCCCAAAGTATGTGATAGCCCCATAATTTGAAAGTGAAATAGTATTGTGGTTCTGTAGATTATGTTCAAAAATTAAAATCTGGAAACCTTCAAAAAAGTTTATATTGTTTGGCCTGTGTTAAAGAGGCATGCCTGGGGAGAAATCAGTTTGTTTTGGTTTCCTTTTTTCTCCAAGTATAATTATCCTTATAATTTTTCCCATTTCTTCCAATACCTTAAGCATTTGGATCTGGAGACTGTAGGGAAAGTATCTGAAAGATAAAAAAGGAATGCATTAGAATTAACCACCTACATTGGTATTCCATTATATAAAACCTCAAATTCTCACAAAACTAATCAATGAATTATAATTATCTCAAGTTCATAGAGGGCTCCCTTTCTCTTGCTGTCTAACAAAACACAAGAATGCCTATATTTTTAAACAACCACAATTATTGGATCCTATGAGCCAAGGAAGACGGATGAAGCCCATAGAAAAGAAGGCTTTTGTATCTTCTCAGAGAAGATACATTATCATATGCATGTCCTTATACTTTGTTCTATTCATCTTAGTCCCTCAATTTGTCTTTCTCAGACCCTACCCCACTTACAGTTCAAAGAAATAAAGAACAGATACCAGTGCAACTCCTTAATTCTTACTTCTGAATTGTTACTGTATTTTCTCTACCATGGTCTATTAGTTGCAAGTCAAAAAGTGGGCTCAGATTTAAAAGCAAAAGAAATAGAACCTGCCAGTGCATGAGATAAGCACATATATGGAAAGAGATAGTAAATGATTGCTGACATTCACTATAGGGAGATAATCTATAACAAAGAAAATACCAGATGAGAAAAAATAATAATTTACCTAAGATCACACCACTGCAGAGTAACATACTAAACTACAATGTCTTCCAGAATCTAAAGCTGACAGTATCAACTATCCAGTCCATGATTCAACTTCCAATTGCTCAGAGCCCCTGGCCTGAGCAGGTCCGTTCACAACAGTGTAAGAACATATTCATTGCTGATGGATACCTTTGAAGATAATATTCAGGACTAATTCAGTCTGCAAAATAGTGCCCTCCTCTGTGGTTTCTTGCTTAAGAAGAAAATTGGACAGTAGAACTGAGATTATGGACTGCAAGAAAATGCATCTTTCAGCCTTAAAAAATTTTGTCTCCATCTCTGCCAGTATAAATACAAAAGTTTCTTTAAGGTTTTGCTATGCAAGGCCATTTTTATTCTGTTTTGTTGAGACAGTCTTGCTCTTTAGGTGAGACTGACCTCAAACTCTTGACAGTCCTCCAGGTGCTGAAATTACAGTGGTGGGACTTCGTTCCTGGCTGGCATGCAACATCTCAAACAGTAATTTTGGATAACTTTTCCAGGAACATTTTTTTTCTATTGAAAAACATTTACTCTTACACAAAGAATGAAATAACTTTTTATAGAATTAAGAACAAATTTCTAAACCAACTTCTCTTAGCACATCTTCTGTTTCCAGATTATTTTTATCTTCTATCAGTTGGTGGGTGTCTGTGAAAATTACATGGTCCATGAAAAACAGAAAGTGATTTGGCTATGTGAAGATAATAATTTGTATGAAGAGATGACTATTTCAATTACTTACTACTTTAGGCAATCCATGAAACTATTCTACTTTTCATAAGATGTTAGAGAAGACATGACTGCAATTAACTCAAATGCTATTTTGGGGAAAAATAAGAATAACTAGGAATACTCTGCATGGATCTGCCATGCTTGTTAGTAGTTCCAGTGAAATGAAATAAGCAAGGTGTTTTAGAGACAGATCGTCCAATTATTTTCCTTACCCATGAGAATCAAAGCATCCAAACAAAATCAATGAATGAGGTGCTTTCTTTTTTTCTCATACATTTTAAATAATATGGGTGTCATGTTAGAGCTTACAGAAAAAGAAACATTGAAACTTTTTAGTAGATGGGCACATCTTTGAGAAAAGTTTTGTAGCAGGTAACATTATTATTATATATCAAAAGAGCAATAGTGGGAAGACTCTATAAAGATCTCATGATCTCTCATTTGATCTTGGGGTACTGTCACATGCAAAACTGAATGAAAAGTGATCCTGAACAGAGGATGTGGTCAGCACTCCATGTTGCCTCGGCACCAATTTTTCTCCCTTCCCATTGTGCCTGTCACTGAAGAAATTTCAGCTTAAGTTCAAGGAAAGCTAAATGCAGTATAAGATAATTTGGGTGTGTAGGGAGGCATACTTACCATAAATCAAGATTTAATGACTGACTTCACATATCTAAGCCCAAGCTGAAGTGGGGTACTGTGCCATTCACAGGCTGTCATGTTTTAGAATTGTCTTCTGTTCTCTGAGAAATGATAGAACACCATAATTTTACCCCTAGGCCTGTCAACGCATCCAAATTCTGATTTGAAGACTTTAAAATAACAAATGAATTGAATGGTGAGTAGGCTGGAATTAATTTTATTTGATTGCATGAGAGTGTGCCTAGCAACCTATGTGTAGAACTTTAACAAGATAAATTCCACTGCCTTAAGTGAGCGCTTCTCATGTACTTTCCCATGAACCTTGCTCCGTGGCTTTCAACATGTTATATATTCCTATGCTCTACTGATTACAAACAAGGCGATATCCAAAACAGTTCTCACAACATAATCCAGGAAGTTATGAATCGATCTTCCCAAAACTTTAAGAAAATGTTGTTTCAAGAAGGGGGATATACTTCATGTATACAACACATGCCCAGAATGTACATGGCCCTGACTTGATGTATAGCCTGAAGATGAAAAAGTAAGAAGAGGAAAAAGAAAGAAGGAGGAAAAGATGAAGGGTAGGGGAGGAATGAAAGGAAGAAGGAAGAATGAGAAGAGATAGGCAGATAAAGGGACAGTTTTCCTTTATCATTAATGTGCCTATGCAAGCACAGTATAAAGATAAATGTATAACCCTTTGAAAGGCAGCAATGTAGTTTTTCATTAAACCTGAAAAAATAAATCCATCTTTCCTATGACTAGCAACTCTCTCACATGAACAAATGAACACATGACAGCTGTCATATTTTCTCATCTGATTATTCCACCTTTGCTGAGTCCCAGGTTGTTCCATAATGAAGATCAAAGGAGTTACTCTTTATGAATAGTATTTTCAAGAAAATCAGGTAACATCTATTTCCTGTGCTGTGGAACTCTAAAATTCTCCTTGAGAATTCTTGAGGTTTAGCTTAGAAGTACAGTGATTGGCAAAGATCTCCAGTCTCTGGATATATAAAACCCAGTTTCTTCTTTGCCTTTAGCTGGACAGAAATGGGTTAAAGAAAAACCTGCAAAACAGTAGACCTTCCTTTCTACTGAAGATGAAACTCTGAAATGATTTTCTTTTCTAATAAAATACATTAATTAAATTCTGACAGTCCACAGCAAAACCCTTAGTCATGTGTGAGATCAAAACGGATATCGCTTTGTGCAAAATTGCAAAGGAAGTTGATTTATTTCAAACCCCAAACAGAAAAATCTGTTGAGAGAAAACATAGCACAATAAGCAAGCACATTGGATAGGAAAAGAAAAACAACTGGAGAAAAGTGCCCAACATTTGAGATCACTTTTTCTCAAGTTGTTTCTGCAGGATCTGGAGCAGGTGCTGAGACTAAAAAAGCAACCATAGATTTCTAAGGCATCATGGAACTTCATGAAGAACAATGGATTTCAGACTACTCATAAAGAATGCTTTTTATCAGCCCAGAATGGTCAGTATTTGAAGACAGGCTCCTCTGAAAAACCAAGAAGCAAAAACTAAAATCCAAGAATTTTTTTAATTTAGCATATAAAATAATGGATTTTATTAAGATACTTTCATCCATATCCTCCTTAATCCCTTCACCTATCTTCTTGTTTCATGTCATAAATGAAGAATATAGGTAAATGGAGAAGACAAGAAGTGGAAACAGACTAAGAAACCTCATTGCTCCAGATAGACCCTATCTTAAGGGTTACTGACAGCTGGATACCAAGTGTTCACACAAGTATATGAAGGACATGCAATACTAAAATCACAAGTAATGCAGGAGCCAGAACTTAGAGCCCTCTGGGGAATTGCTCTATCATTGAGCTGTATTCTCAGAATGCCAAACCCAGTTTTGAATCAGCTCCAATACTAATGAGGAGAAGGTATTTTCCTGCTGCAGCTGTCCTTAGAGTCATTGCCCAAAAAAAAAAGTATACATTATTTTCTGAAGAATTATAGCATCTTGCGAGACCTCAAATTATTCCTAATTTCTCTTTTTTGTAGTGCAGATATGAGAAAACAAACACAATTTTCACCTCAAAAGTAATGAGACAATTTATTCTGGAGTCAAGTATGAGTGAGCATCAACCTGGAGCATGGATTCAGATTATCCTGAGAAACATGTCTCTTTTATGAAGCTTTAAAACATGCTTACAGATCTAAAGAAATTCATGAATTGGATGGAACTTTTCAAATGCATTGATGGAAACATCGGGTGAGTAGATTTCAGCAATATAGAGAAATCTGTTATAGTCTTCATATGTTCACTGATGACATTCTTAGTTTTTGTGTTAGTGGAGACTGGAAGTTTGCTAGAACATTCCAGAAGTACTTCACAGGGATGTTAGATCAGACACAGAAGAGAGTCATGGATGACTGACTATTAAGTGAATAATGTTAGCCCTGTTTAATTGTGTGCTGTATCTTCAACATTCCAACTCTGCACAGTTACCATGTTATAATCACTTGACCTTATAGAATTTTGTCATAGGATTGTTTCTTTCTAGGAAATTCAGTTCAGAGTTCCCACTGTTGCCCAAATATCATATTTTATACATACAGAGGTCAAATGTTATTTTATGTCTTGCTGTGCTGAAAGATTCAAGCCTAAAATCTGATAAAGATAAGACTGAGAAGGTAGGAAAGTGATCTTGAAGAAAAAGAAGTAGTTAATAAAACCATTAAGGCACAAACTCCTCGAATGTAACAGGTTTTCCTTCTGTGTTTGCAATAAGGTTTACATGGTGACATTGGAAGCAGTATATCTGAAGTCGAAAACACAATATGACTAAAAGATGAAGGAAGTTGGAATTTCAATCCAAAATATATTAACTAACCAACAGATTGTTCTCTCCTACCTCTGAAGTTCTCTGTATACTGTGAAATAATAATTTAGCAGAAACAGCTGAAATGGATATGTTCAAAATAGTTATTACCTTACTATTTTAGATTTCTTTTGGTCAGTTTGATTCCATAACCTCATGAAAAATAGATGCTCCAATTTCAAAAAAGATTGACATTTAATTTCTGAATTATCATAACTCTCCTTTCCATGTTTTACCTTAAAACAGACCATAGACATCTTTGCCTTTGATTCCTTATTTCTGTTTGAACTAAAGGAGGAGGAAAAGGAAAGGTCAAAAAATGACAGATGAGAGTCAGGGATTGAAAAAAGTTGGATTTCTCAAAAATTCTCTTCACATCTGATACAAACTTTTTATTTAATTTCTTGTTCTTTTTTATTGTTTCTTTGCCCACTGAAACATTTCCTTGGCAAATTTTTTGCCTTTGCTATAGTTTCTAAAACTCTAACTTTTTTGTAAATTATAAATTTTATCATGTTTTAAATTGCAGTTAAATGAGACTGTTCATATCTTTAGTCTTATTACCTAGAACTCATAGTTTAACATGAAACAAAAGCTAATTAGAATTATCAAGAAGTCTCATTTGAGGGAAATATAAAGCCGAATACTCTTTAGTTAAATTTTCCCCAAGTACTTGAATATGTAATTATTAGAATTATTAAAAGTAAAACCAGCTGTGTTGCCAAATGGTAGTTTTTCTCCAAACAGTTCCTCCTTGAAACTATTTACTATTATCTCCTAAAATTTGCAAATTTCTCTGTGCCCACTGACTGTTGGTGACTTCTCTCAGACTTATGCACTGCTTATGTGTTACAGTTCCAACACTTCCAACTGAGCTTGGAGCTTTCCACTGTGTCCCTCAATTCTACGAGGGACTCAAGACCCTACTGTGTCTTCCTGTCTGAGTTACTAAGGTTCCTTCCAACCCTATTTCTGAGTGTAAGGCAGTCCCATGATCTTGGATATTTGTTCTGACAAATCCATTCTGTAATAAGACACTCACAGAATTTTTAAGCCAAAATAGGAAAGTTGGAATAAGCAAGAGAGGTGACAGAAAAACAAAGAATAAAGTATGGGAGGGATGGCAGGAATAATGTTGGCAAATAAATGAATGTTCTGAACACAAACAGGAATAAACCAAATGCTTTGAAGCCAAGTGTTCTGAAAACAAACAAAAAAGTGGATATCCAAAGAACCAAATACTGTAAAAGCAAAGTATCATATCCAAACAACTAAATGCTGAAAAAAACTGGAACCCAAATAACAAATGGTCAGAAAACAGAAAAATGGAAGACTAAGGATTTGGTTAAGGGGTTAATACACTTGGCCCACAAGCACAAGGCTTGACTTTGGATCCCTCGATGGCATACAAAAATGCCAAGAATGTGTGGCAGTCTACCTGAAATTTCCAATCACAACCAGAGCAAGCTGGTGAGTAATACCTGCAAGTTCTGGGTTGATTAAGACATTCTCTCCAAAGAATAAGGTACAAGAATAGTTATGAGCACCTACACATACACAAAGAAAAAGAAAAAGATTAAAAAAGAATAAACTGATAGACCATCAACTAAATGAAGGAAGTCAGAGAGTGCCCGAAAGAACTTACCAAAATTCACCTAAGGAGGCAACATGCTGGTTGGACACAAAAGGAAGACCAGCTAATCCAGGGACTGCTCCATTGAAATGCCATCATCCTTGGGCTCCATGCTGACCACGAAAGATGCTGATGTAAAAACACAGCTTTCACTTTTTAGGGAGTAAGAGATAGTTATTGTGGGGCCATAAATGAGTGACCATGGCACAGGAACGTAGATTCAGGTTTCTCTAAATACTGTGTGTCATAGTTAGATACAGGTGTCAACCTGAGGGTTCAAGCTCTAAGCACATTTGTAGATAACTGGTAGTTCAGTTAAACCTATAGCAAACCTCCAGGAGATTTTCTAGTTGATGAGGCAGAACCATTCCATGACAGATGGGACCATGCCCTGGAAAGGTTAAAAAAAAAATACAGAGCACCGTTTGACAAAGTTGGTATCTTTGTCTATACTTGGTCAGACATGCTGATTTGGCAAATAAGGACCATCCCATTAAGTGAAGATAGTGTGGCCAGTTCCCTCAAACCTGATGTTGATCAGAGCTCTCCCATCGAGCTAGACTAAAAACTGTAACCAGACTGTTACAAAAGAATAAACTTCTTGTTCCCTTAAACTGTTTTTTCATGATTTTTTCAGCCACATGCAGAGTAACTGCTACATCATGTTTCAGTGTGGTAAGTTTCATGACAATTGTAGAAGAAAAGAAAGCTGTGAATTGAGATGCCTTTTCATATACATTGTTGGAAACACTAGGTCAGTGAATTTCAGCAGTGAATCTCTGCTGTAGCTTTCAGGCACAAGCTCATGGCATTCTTTCTTTAGAGTTGGAAGCTAGTGATCTCCTAGTCCATCACAAATGTTAGGTCAGACAGCTGAGCAATGAATGGATATTAAGATGGTAAAAGATAGTCCAGTATTTGATTCTGGGTATACAATGTACCATCTCTCCATAATCATGGAAATTCTAATCATCTACTACAGCTGAAAGATTCTCTTTAAAAGTTGTAACTTTTACAGGGGCAATGGTCTGTTCATAATTATGTCTATTATGTTACATAAATCAATCAAAGTGTAAACATTGTGAGAAAAGAAGATTGTATCAGTGAAAACACAGGACAATAATAGAACATATCAACACACACATAGGGACATTCAGTAACAGGACACAGGCACAGTGAAATGATTTTTTTTAGTAGGTTCAAGGAAATGAAGCTGACAAAGTAGTAGAAGCTGTATAACCTATAAGAAGAAACAAAGTGGAAACTCAGAATCAAAAGAACATAAGAATGGAAGTTTAATCTCATGAATAAGTCTGCAAAAGTATTGGGTATAAGCAAATAATAATTCGCCCAATTGAATGGTAATGAGATTAATATATTGGCAAATAGGCACATGCCGGCCCTAATCCAACCAATCTGGTAGATTAGGTCTCAGTTTGGATAAGATGGATTCAAAGAAGCAATTTCTGGGAAAAGGACATGGCATTAAAATATGGGAATTTTCAGGCCTTGGTGTATCTCTACCCACTTGGGACCTAAAGCCTGCTCCCTGGGAAATATGGCAGTAATGCCCTTGGACAGGTACTAGGATTTCCTCCCTAGATAAGTTTTGTCTCTGGTAGGAGGAATTCTTCTGGGAATTGGGTGTGCCTTTTACTTGTCCTTAGGTTTTTTGGACTAGCTTTCTGCTCTCTGATGTAGAGAAAAAGCTTGCTTTTAACTTTAAATCAAATTGTAATAGAGATTTGACTCACAATGAATAGACTTGTTAGCCAGAATGTATACATCGATTTTAAAGAAATTAGAGAGCAACTTCAAAATTCCCACCTATGAACTAACTCAGAAATTCCAGAAGTATGAGACTTGCTACCTGTTCAATAGAACTTTAAAAGGAACCATGAAACTCTTCTTATCCTGGCTGAAGGCCAAGGAAGAGACTATCATACCAGAAAGTCTAGATGCCAAGACTATCCACTGGAGATGGTATTTGCAATACAAACTGGGAGTATTCATGTCAGTAGCAAAGGAGGCTGTGTTTTCCCTTCCCCAAACAGCACTCTTATGGGAAATCACAGAGATGGATCATCTGAATGCACCCCCACCAATTATCATCTCCACCCGAAAGAGACACCTTTGGCGATATAGGGCCCGAGACACCTTTGGCGATATAGGGCCCAACAGTATGGACCCCGGGTTTGGAGAATGCATGGTTCATGGATGGGTCATTTACAACTGATGGCAATATACTTCTGGAATTCCTCATAGGAAGACATAAGCAACCTTACTATTAACGGAGCTCAATCCTCCTCTGTGTATTTTAAAAATGCAGTCATTGTTAAAACAATGACAACAATGTGGGCTCAGCCCTATGGCTGTCCAGCGAAACATTATAGATTACATAGAATTGAAAAAACTGAGAGAATAAAATCTGTTTGTGTCTTTTCCCTCAAACAATGGGTTAGCTACTTTAAAAAAAATTGTTTATTCTTACTGAGCATAGGAGACTGGGAGGATCTGTGTTTGTTTTCCTCTGTTTGCAGGTGCAGGGGACACATTCTTTGCCCTAAAATTTTCTAGTATAAAGCTGTCATTAAGTTTCAGTAAAGTGGGTCCAGATTCACTCAGCCTAGAGAGTTGCGTGTTCTGTTCCCCATCTCCACCGAAGCCTTGCCTCACCTGGTCCGGGGGAGCCCTGGTCTCAAGGCTGTGACTCTGTTCTGCGGCAGGCACAGAGAAGAGACATGATACAAATATAAAAAGTGCTTTAGCATCATCTGTGAATATGATAACATTTATGCATAATGAAGTCCTAGGATGGAAACAAAGATAAAGTCCGGAAAACTTATAATTTAAAGAGAATAATTAAGATTTAGAATATCTAATTCTGGCAATTTATTAAAACCTAATTTTAAGAAGTTCTAAAAACTCCAACTAGAAAAGATCCACAGGGAAAAAGTGAACAAGCCAAAAATATTACAGTTTTTGGGGCTGCCATTAGAAGTGGACAGAGACTTAGTAGTTTTTAACAACAGAAATGTAGAGTCTGATGATTTTTAACATCACATATCTGAAATCAAGGTGTTACTTCTAAATTTTCTATGATGGAAGCTTATCTTGCCCTTTCCTAGCTTCTGCTGGCTTCTGGAAATATGTGATTCTCCTTAATTGCTGGGACTTCATTTTGTCAGCTGCTGTTCTGACCAAATATAGTCTCCTCTGTGTTTGTTCATATCTGTTGCTCAAAGAACGTCCACACATTTGATTTAAGGGCTATTCTAGCCAGTATCATCTCAACTTGACCCTAACCCCAATTAACTTTAATATTATCATGTTTCCAAATAAGGGCATATGGTAAAGTTCTTCATAGAAATTAATTACAGAAAAGAGACTTTGATTTTTCTACAAATATGCAACATTAACCTTGCTGAAAAATAACTTACAAAGAGAGAAATATTCATGAGATTTTTTTTAGAATAAAAGACTGTAAGAGCAGAAATGAGACTAATTGCTAACTTTTCAAAACCAATGAACAGAGATAGAAAACATGAAATTATATTTAATAGTGTTGAAAGGAAACTATTGAAAATGCCAAACTTTATATCTAGAAAAAATGTCACTTAAAGATGAATTAGAAACAAAGAATATGTCTGACAAGCACATCTGACAGAAAATTTCACAGTGTTCTTGAAGCGAATGATTGTCACATATATTCTCAAGCAGAAAGGTTAGAGTACGTGGAAGACCAAAGAAAAAAGCCTATGTGGGTGAATTTAAGTACACTCAAATCATGTAAAGCTATATGATTTAACTTGAGTTTTAAATATATGAATATATATATATACAAATGGACAAATAAAAATGACAATACAGTACAAAAATAGTAGCATTATCAAAATATTAAAGTACATAGTAAAGCAAAAATTGATGCCAGGTATAACAAAACTATTCTGTAATAATAAAAGAAGCAGTTTACATGTATAAGAAACATGATTCTGAACAAAGCAAAAATTGAATAAGCAAAAAATTAAATAATAAATTAAAATAAAAAAAGATCTCTGAACAAAATCATTAGCAGAACAAATTTCACTGACATGTGGGAAACTTTTCCAATAACTATGTTTGCATGCTTACTTGTCAAGTGTATCTGGAATCATTTATAAAGTCTAAACTATTTCAAATAAAATTTCAAAATGGAAACATGCAGCTTACTTTTTACTACGATGTAGCTAAAGTAGAAATCAGTACTAAAAGATAATATTAAATCTCCTGCCATTTAAAAACTAATTTACAAGTTTACCTACAAATAATGCTGAGAACACAGAACTTACAATTAAAATAAAAAAAATTTTGCAGTAAATGAGATTATTCTCCAGTTGATTTCATGAAGCTAGTGTGTTTTTTATACCAAGACTGCAGAGCACATTACAAAGAAATAAAATTATATTCTAATTTCTTCAAGAACATTGACCTTAACACTCTTCACAAAATCATAGCAGAGAAAACCATCAATATAAAAGAAAATAATAGTGTAAAAACTTAATGCATCATGTTCAAGCAGAGTTTCTTTTATTATAGTAAGATTGGAGATTTATTTAAGAGTAATATTTTTACTTACCTGATTAACATAATAAAGGAGAACAAATCATATTGTTTACTTAATAAGTACAGAACAAATCTATATCAAAATGATCACTTACACTAAACGTTCTGTAATCTAGAAAGAGAAGTAATTTTTTTTTTAGTTTGCTCCTCCATGCATTTATTTGCTACTAAAAATTAAAGAGACATAAAATTTCAGTTTGTCCTGAATTTCTGGAAAAAAATTCTGCTTATTTGTTTTAACAAAATTGTTTGATGTTCAGTTTACAATGTTTCTAGTCACTATTTCATCTGACCTCCGGCTTCTAAAGCACATGGGAATACCTAGAGACTCAGCGGGTCCAATATAAGCGCATGCTGAAGTCATTCATAGACATTCCAATGCATCGATTTCTTATATTTACTGGCAACAATTTCAGAAGGGAACTCTCAACACCAAAAATATGCCAGAAGAAAAATCCACCACAGAGCACACACAGTTTGTTCACAATTACTGCTGTGAAGTCAGCTGGCAGGGTAGCTTTCATGCCCACTCGGTGACATCAGCAAGAAGGCTTGGTTAGACTCAGACTTACACCACTCATCATCATACCCTATTCTAGCGTCATGGAAAGGATCCCACCCCGAATGCACGCAGAAACTGCAGAACATTTAAATGGCACGCTTCTGGCTTCCCCTGACCTTCGGTAAGATCATTTTCGGTTTTCTTCCTTGAAGCACGGAATATTTCCTTGAGGAGTCTCTGAATTGGGCGTGCTGTCTTCTCTGCTCGGACAGCAGCGTGTGCATTCTCTTCCCCCTGGAGCAGAAGTCATTTCTTTTTTTAAATTTTTTATTATTATTATCATTTATTCAACTGTGTGCATATGCGTGTGTATGTGCGCGCGCGCGTGTGTGTGTCTGTGTATGTGTAGAACCACGGACGAATTCGCGAACCACCATGGACGCCTACACCTCCTACTGTCCCGGGATTCACAGGCTCCGCCCTACCAGGATCAGAAGCGCAGGCCGCCCCCGCTTCTGCCTGGCGTCTATACGTGGGATCTGGGATCCGAACTCAGGACCTTCCGCCTAGCAAGGCGCAGGCTTAACCCCTGAGCCACCTCTCCAGCCCAGAAGTCACTTCTTTATTATTTATTCAACTGTGCACATGTGGGTGTGCGTGTGTGTGTCTGTGTCTGTGTAGAACCACGGACGAATTCATGAACCACCATGGACGCCCCCACCTCCTTCTGCCCCTGGATTCACAGGCTCCGCCCTACCAGGACCAGAAGCGCAGGCCGCCCCCGCTTCCGCCTGGCGTCCATACGTGGGATCTGGGATCCGAACTCAGGACCTTCCGCCTGCAAGGCGCAGGCTTAATCCCTGAGCCACCTCTCCAGCCCCAGAAGTCACTTCTTTTGTCCCTGGCTTCGCCTTGCTGTTCTGCTGGAGATCTTCTGGCACTAGGATCTAGGGTCAAGTTGCGAAAATCCTTTGCTAACCTTTCTGGCTGTGAACTCACTGAAAGTGCGGGGAAATTTCCCAGCGACAGAGTCACAGGATTCACCATTGTAGTGAGCATTTCTGATGGTTCCATCTTCACATTGAATAACATCAGAAAGTAACTCTGAAGCAGACGGAAGGAAGTACTTATCTCTGAAAGACATTGAGCTACCAGGCCCAGAAGTGAATTTTTTATGAATCTTCCTTAAAAAAGGCACAACAGCAAATGTTATATTTCAAGAAAAAAATGCTGAAACTTTGTGTCTGAGATTAGAAATATGAACAGACTGTTCAACTTTCAGCATGAGTTTTTGACATGTGATGGATATTCTAATGATTGTAATAAGCAAGGAAAGAAATACAAATTTCTCATGATTATAAATAAAGTTTGAAATATTCTGACAATATTTGTACATAGAAGACCGTATCTACTGTAAAGTTTAGCAATTTCGCTAGACAGCAAATCGGTATGCAAATTTAGCATCATTTTATATTATCAACTATAAACAAAATGAACATTTATTAATATAAGTGGCTAGGAACAATTCCAAAAAGAATTTATTTAGGTTTTAGTAAGGGGTATTATATAGAAAAAGTAAAAGATTCACAGGCTCCGCCCTACCAGGACCAGAAGCGCAGGCCGCCCCCGCTTCCGCCTGGCATCTATATACGTGGGATCTGGGATCCGAGAACCCAGGACCTTCCACCTGCAAAGCGGAAGCTTAACCCCTGAGCCACCTCTGTGAATCCCGGGGCAGAAGGAGGTGGAGGCGTCCATGGTGGTTCGCGAATTCGTCCGTGGTTCTACACACACACATACGCACATGCACGCACATACATACACACACGTACAATTGAATAAATAATAATAATAATAATAATAATAATAATAAAAAATTTAAAAAATTTAAAAAAAAAAGAAAAAGTAAAAGAGCCCTTGATAGATGAGACAAATATATACAGTCACAAATTAAGATTATAAATATATCAAATTCACACTCTAGATCTAACACTAAAACTTATCTGGATAGTTCTAATGTTTTAATTACACTCATATTTATTTGGAACTACAAAATCTCCAAAAAATCAGCAGTATGTAGATAGTGTTGAATTTTTAGTATTTCTAATATAAAATTTATTAGAGGCAAATAAATAATGTGCCAGTGATGTAGCCTATGGGTTTTCATTTTTAAAATAAATTTCCTCTAAAATATTTTTAGGTGTACAAATTAGCAGTGTTAAGTATAATCATATCATTCCACAGCCAAAATCTAGAGTATTCCCAGCCTGAAACTCTTTGTAAGCTCTCAGGAAGAGATAACACAAACCAGGATACCTGTGACTACCCTATAAAAAAGAAAGAGACAATTTGTAAATTTCTATTTCATATTTGAAGCTCTAACATAATTAAAATTTTTGAAAAAAGTTAGAAAAAAATCAATGACATACTCAATGTGTCAAGAAAATATGTACATTTCTTCCATGCTTACAAAAAATTAAAATAACTTGAGCTTCTCTTTGAGTAAAGGAACTAATGATTTTCTAATTTTATGAGTTACTGACATTTTTATGTGGGTAGTCATAAGATTGTCAGAGACCTAAATTACTGAACTCAGAAGAAATCCTAATAAAAAAGTGACAGATTTGTGAAAGCCTAATGATAATGAATAATTCTTTTATATTTCTGACTATACATTGCTAGGAATAACATGAATTTTGAATTCCACGTAAGATTTTTCAAAGAGTAGCTTAGAGCAGTTGATAACTGCAGAGCTATCCACAAGAAAAAAAAAAATAGAAATAAGCTAGAAAAAGCATCTGATTTAACAAAAAGATCAACACCCTTTCAGGAATAATGAAATCTCAATGGAAAGATAGGCATTGTGTAAGTCTCAAAAACAGTTCTGGTTTTTTAAGCAAAGCAGAACAAACAGTAGTAGCTGGCAAATGGTTAAGAGCTACGAAGGACTTGGACTTGATATGGCGGATAAAGGAATGACATATACATATGTATAAGTCATTGCTTGAGGCAGGATCTTCACACACCAGCCTTGCTCTTGCCATACGTATCACTGGCTGTGTAAACTATTGGCCCCTCTATCTGGACCTCTTGCATCACATCTACTCTGTGGCTCATATTTTAAATAACACAATTATAGCAACATTTTTATTGACTGACTGGAAGATAATGACTCACACAGAGCAACCAGATAAAAAACTACAGCTTTATGTCAGCTGAAAGGCAGCCGAAAACCTAACTAGAAAAGAGAAATGTCAAGGAGAGCATGGATGAGGCCCAAGAGCTGACTCAGCAGGTAGAAGCCTGATGACTAGGCCAGCCTGATGACCTTACAGCAATTCAGAACACTTTTAAATAAATACTAATTTTTAAGAAAGGCCAATTATGGAATGAGCAGAGCTTCCATAATCCCAACATTACTAAGGACAGATAAGAGGCAGGAACAGGAGATGGAAGCTCTCACGCCAGCAACTCTCGAGCGGCAGCAGCACAGTGGCAGCAATGAGAGAAACCCTGCCTCAAGTATGCAGAAAAACAAGAACCATCTTTGCAAACTTGTCCTCTGACCTCTACGTACATGCCATGGCATGTGCGTGCCTGAGCACATACCCAAAACACATGAGGAAATCATCCAATGTATCTCTTTGAGAAGGGGATCTGGGATTACAAGCACCTTAAGGAGGTAAAAATAAAACATCATCCCTTGATGGAGAAAAGTAAGAGGAAGAACATGAAGGATTCCTGAATTGGGGGGAGTCTGTCTAATAACTTGGAAGGGCTTGAAAAACTTCCTGGTCTATAATGTCATACAAGAGTGTGGGTAGATCTGTGAAAATGCTGGGAAACAACAAGGACAGAGAAAACTCAGTGCCCCTTGATTTCTCTTTCTGAAGAAAACATTCTGAGAAACATGGAAGCCTTAATTCTGCAACCCTGTGGTTCTGTTGTCCTTTTCTGCCCAGCTGAGTAAGGAAAATAAAGTAGAGATTACTGTTGGCTGGGTATAAATCTTCATATTTATTGAATTTAATGATAATATCTCATTAACAAGTTGATGCATGTAGTCATTAATTTTATTTAAATCATTTAAATAAAAAATAACTCATTGGGGATTTATCAACTACTAAATTGCATAGCTTTATGATTGTAAGAAGAGAATGAATTGAACTAAAACACTTTCCGATGAGCCTACACAAAAATTCCCAAATTGAGGCTTTAAGTTCTGTTTGTTATGTATGATTTTTTTCAACCAAGGAAAATATGCATAGTTTTAATTGAAAATTAGGTTATAGGATTCTATGCAGCTATTTTCTCTGAGATTTTTGTGATTTCATAGATGCATAATTTAACATGCAACATAGAATGCAAAAACATCCTGAAAAATAACACAGTAATAGTGAGAAGACTCAACCTGTCTAAAATAAAAACATTATTTTAACAATCCTAGACTGGCATCTTTAACATCGCTACTAAAGAAATATAAACATTGGTAAACTGTCATTCTATTCTGATTACCCAGTAATAATATCTGAGTTGCCACATTCTGAAACCATACTTTGTGTTGATGATATATTCTTAGTCTCCTATGAAAAGAGACTCTTACAAATTATAACATATTAGTGTTCTTTGGGAATTGTCTGTTGCAAAATTATTAAGGAGCAACTATAAATCAAATATTAATGCTACTGATTTAGAAATAGGTGCTATACTAAAACTTTTTTCCATGTATGTGTTTATTAAAGGACCCTTGAGAGTGTATGCCTGTGGAGGACCAAGGATAACTTCAGGAATCAAATGCTTAGTCTCCTTACTGCTTTCCTCAAGGCTTTCCCAGGAACCAGCCTCTAGGGCTTGAAATGCAGGACTGTGCAATATCTGCCTCACATTTTTACATGAGATATTAGATCCAAATTCAGGTCCTTTTTCTTTTGAGGCAACGGCTTTTACACCTGTGTCATCTATGCAATCCTCATGTCCTAAAATTTCTACATATTTACCCCACCTAAGTATGAATTCTGTCTTTATTTCCTTGTACTCTGAAGTTTCCATAGAATTACAGTTTCTAACATATTTCTTTGTTGAAAATCTTGCAAGCTTTATTGAAGCACGTACCTTAAAATGGTTTATCCTTGTGATTTCTTTACCTAAGAGCATACCAGAAACATGTTATATATAACTACTTCACAGTTGTAGATTCTGTTATAACCTAGATGAAGCAAATACTCAGATACTGACAATAATGCACTCTAAACAGTCATGACTTCCTGGAAGTCAGCTGGAATTCTGCTTTGTAATGAAGAAAATGAAGAAATACAATGGTAAAAGAGTATTTTAAAAACAAAGGTTTAGGAGTTCACCTGGGTTGCACGCATTTCTGTGGTTTGGGTCAGGTGATCTGGTTTCTGAGCCTGTCTGCATTTTGGATGGAAAGTTTCCAACCTGCTGGGATCTTCTGAGTTATCTATGTGCTAGTATCTCCCCTCTCCCTCACTAATCACACACATACAGGAAATAAGTCCAAGCAGATTTCATATAGCACCAAACTTCAAAGAATAAAGAGAGAAAAGACCCCTGAAAACCACAAAAGAACCATCTGAGAAGCATCAACATGATTCTACAGCCAGAGAATGCTAGAATCACTACCTTTCTGATTGAATTCAAGATCCACTTGTTAGAAATAGAACACATTCCTCTTACTGTTAACTAGAACAAGAGCCTAAACAAACAAACAAACAAAAAACAGGACAGAAATAGATCGATAAGGAAAAATAGCCAATGAACCTATAGTTTGGAAGACAGTATACCAAACCTCTCTGTAAATAGCTGCTATCCTACTCATAGATTTGAAGAGCACTTAGCACTCTGCTTAGAAATCTTCTGCAAGAAGTTCTATCCAGAACTTCAGAGACTCTATATCAACCACCTAGAACTAGGCCAGATTAATCTCTCCCCATCCTGAAGCTCAGGGACATTTGTGGAAGAGGGGGCGGTAAGAGTGTAAGAGCAAAAGGATGGGAGGAGCAATGATTTGCAAGATAACTCCACACAAGTTAAGCCGAAGCAATCATAATTGGACATTGCATGCCCGGCGTAATGTCCAACACACTATTGACCTCACAAAGTCTAGCATCTGCTAAAGGCACCAAGATCCTTGGAGGCAAGGGATTGGCAGCCACAGTAGTGTTCCTATGCTTAAGGGGAACACAGGAAAGGGTTCAGGGAAATGCCATTGGGTCCTTGTATGTCATCTGAGAGGAGGGCCCAGAGGAGAGTCAGGCATGCACAAGAAAGGACTCTGGGAATTGGGGCGGGAGGCACGGGGGGGGGATGGGGCGGGAGGGGTGAGAGGAGGGAGAGCAGGGGGTTCGGGGGGAGGAGGAAGGAGGGAGGGAACTGGTGTACCTATTAAGTTTGTATGAGCTGAAATAATAATAAAAAATGTATTAAAATAAAAAAAAGAAATCATCTGCAAGAAAGATTGAGAATCTCAATATCTTTACAGGATGCAGCCTAGCACAGTAGAAGAGGAGTAGAGAGGACAACAATGGCCAGTCATGCAGATTACCAGTGGCCTGCAATGCTCACCCAGAATCAGGCCATCCTAATCTCTCCTCATCCTAAGGGTTAGGGAACCTTGTTAGAAGAAGGGGTGGTAACATTGTAGGAAACTAAAGATGGGAAGGTCCACCATTGGACAGGACACTCCATTTAAGGTAGGACTGCTGCATCCAAGAATTCATTGTAGTTAGGCTTGTCCTTACCAGACCTGCATAAAGAGTGAAATACCAACATGCCCCCATAGATTATCAGGAACTGAAGAGAGAAAAGAATACACAGTGGAAACTTTAGGGAATAGAGATGGATGAGTGAAGGGAAATACCCTTATCAGTGGGGTAGCCAGTTAGTATCTCCCAGAGGCCTGAACCCCCTAAGTAGACAAGCCAGAGGAAACCCTGGAGTCCATAGAAGCAGTCAGACAGAAGGGTGGGAGGGAGTGGAATAGATTGATTAGGGGAAAGGAGGGAAATGAGAGGGAGATGGAAGGGAGGGGGAATGGATGGAAGCAGGGATTAGCACTTAACATGCTTATAAAACCAAAAAAGTAAGTATTTTTCCAATTAAGTTTTAATTTTTAAGACTGAAGCAATTTCTAAAGAAAATGATATAAATACTGATATAAATTTCTAGCATTCTCAACCCAAATCCTGGTAACTGATTGAAAAGTGGATGTATTCAAGCTGGATGGTTTGAGTGAGTGTTTCTTGTCTATTTTGGCTTCAAATGAACACCCAGGGTCTGCAGATGTCACTCCATGGTAGAGTATTGCATGCATGTATAGCACCTTGGCCTATGTGCCAGCACTGCAAACTGCATTTCTGCTGGAACTGTGGTGAATAAAGGCAAAAAAGTAAGAGGTATACACAGATAAAAGTGAGACTGGCTACAACTCTTGCCCCATGGTATAAAAACTGCCTGCCATAGAAACAAGAAGACAGCCCAGTCATGGAGATAACTCTGTACTTGCCAAAACAGCCTTTATGAGGAACTTCAGTGCAACAGTTTCAGAAGGACTTCCTCAGTCATTCTACTGGATGCTTTAAGTGTCTGATTTGATAATGTCTTACTGTCTGTTGCTTCTGTCTCTCTTCTACCTGCTATTTGCTCTTCTAATTTGTTTGCTATATGCTTAATGAACTCATTTTCATTCTAAACCAGTACTATAGCTATCATAGGATTTTCACACAGAATATAAAAATCAATCAAGTCCTCTCCTTTTCCACTGACCGGGTACTTCCTTATATTCCATTGGGAATCAAACGATACCCCTTCTCTCAGCAGAGATATTTTAGTGAGCAATGTTCTCCAGAGAGAAAAGCAGGCAAAATCTCCATCAGCTCCATAAAAACTCATGTTCCTGAAGGTTGGGACCCCACCTGCAATAGAGTCAGTCCTTCTGAATCATTCTCTGGGGACTGGAGCATGGGATCTGTTGATGTACATGTAAGCATGAATGTTCATGTGTGTGTGTAAACATTGACATAGCAGTAATTTGAAAACTGCCATTAGGACTTTTGTCATTTCACAAACATGATAGAATATCTTATAGAAATAGATGATCTAACATGCTATATACTACAATTATATATATATATATGTATATATTATCATCATAGATCCTCCTATTTGCTTCTAGGATCATGATGAAAAAAGTGAGATTATATCACAAAAAAGATGAAGTGTATAGAGATACAGTGATGACTCAGGCCTGGAGATCCAGCACTGTCATCACAGATCTTAGAAGGCAGAATCAGTAAGAATCTCGAGTTTAAGGCATGCTTGAACAACACAATACATTCTTTTATATGGGGGGGCACTTCTGCTGTGTAACATGAAATATTATATTACAGTAACATTTTCCTTGTAGGAATGTATATATTCTATAATAATGCTTAAAAGTGAAATATGGTAAATAGGTTGCACAGTCCTTTATAATTAAATGTTATACATCACATAGTTATGTGCGCTACACTTCATGTAGCTGATACTATATGTGCTCACCTCAACATCACCAGGAGCACAGGATGAAAGCACTGAGTTGCGACATTGTAATGACTGTGCCGTCACCAAGTGATAGGAAGTCTTCAGCGCCATCATCTTTGTTCCAGTTACTCTTTTGCTGAAGATACAAATACATGATTGACAACCTCCAGACTAATGGGTTGATTACTGGCTTAAAGTTGCTGTTTAAAATTCAACAACATGGCAGGAGAGTTCATGCCAACATCAGGATCAGAGGGCAGTGGCCATACTACATCCACAGGTAGAGCTAAGGAGAGCTAGACTGTCTTCATTGTCATTCTGTCAATATACTTAATCGACTCTCTCCATTTATCCCTTTTTTCAGAGAACAGTCCCACCCTCTATAAACCTGGTCTTCTCTTACGAATTACATAATCTCCTAACGGCTTGCTCAGTGCTTGCTGTAATTAAAAGACTCTTCACAGATGTGTCCAAACACATAGCCTTCGATTGTCAAATTGTCAAATCTATAGCTAACTGCAAAAATCTTAATATGATATCACAATTATCTATACATTCTGTTGTTGACCACAGTGAAAAGTTATAATAACTCAGGCTTATATGTGTCTGAGAGATAATCTGCTTACAAAAACAGGTAGAATCTTCGTCAGTTTATCTGACTTAACTCTAGGTAGAACAGAAGGGCTGGAGAGATGGCTCAGAGGTTAAGACTCTGCCTTACAAGCAGAAGGTACTGAGTTCAGTTCCCAGGTCCCACGTACAAATGAAAATGCCCCCTGTCCTAGTGGTCAGAGCCTGGGAAATCTCAAAGGGAAGCAACAAGGAGGTAGAAACAATCCAGTATGAACACAATAAATAAATACTTTAAAAAAAAAAGGAGGAACAGAAGTCAGACAAAATTGAGATTCCAACTGAGATGATTCAAAATTCTAGGATCAACATCTCTTCTATCATGAATCTGTATCATTTAGATAATAATATAAACTTTGGAGAGGAATGTTCTAAGATTACTCAGATGTGCATTTGAAATCCCTTGGTGAAGCAGACACTGCCTTGCAGGAAAAAAATAACAAATAAAAATCCTTTCAAATATGCATGAAAAGCTTCTCAGAAATAAAAAGGGGAACTTGGCATTTATAAGACAAAGCAAGGGCATATATTAATGCAAAAGCATGAGGAAACAAAGGATGTGGTCATGCAAAATCCTAATGAAAATTAATCTGTGAACAAGAAATGATAAGTATGAGGCATGGCAAAACACTGAAATGTAAGTCAAACCAAAAGTAATGCAGAAATTAAATGGAACAGCATGAGATAACAATCAAAAAATATGCTAGGATAACATTGAAAGAAAAGTGAGCTACTATTAACAAGAAAAATTGCATTATCCTACCTTCTGTCCTAGAATTTAAATAGAAAAGGTGTGCGTCTCTCTCTCTCTCTCTCTCTTTCTCTCTGTGTGTGTGTGTGTGTGTGTGTGTGTGCGTGCGCGCGTGTGTAGAATGTGCAGGTACTTGTGTGGGGAGGTGCGCCTTGCATATATGTATGTGGAGGCCAAAGAAAGGCATCAGGTGTCCTGATCTAAAGTCTCTCACTGAACTTGGAAGTAAGCTGGCATCCAGCCATCCCCAGCTGTCCTGCTGCTCTCTCTGTCTCTCACAGTACTAAAGTTACAGGTCCACCCACATGGTCAGGCTCAGCTTTTTACCAGGTTGTTCAGATTCAGACTTAGATCTTCATGCCTGCTAAGCAAGCACTCTTTCCTAGAAAAAATTTCATTAGTGAAATAGGAAGAGAAAGAGGATTACAGGTATGAAAAGAGACATGAGTTATTTGATGATATAGACCATAGCTATTCCCAAGAAAGGGATAACTAGAGAAAAGAACAAATTATAGAAAGGACAAAAGTATTTTAAGCTGAAGAGTCTTGATTAATCAAATCAAGAAAAATCACAAAATAATTTCTCTGACCCTAAATAATTCCATTTCTACAGAACATCACCATTGTTAAACATGTTGCTATTTTTCATGCTATAATATTTATTTAAAAATAAAACTTTCTGAGGCAAGTTCTCACTCTGCAGCTGGAGGGAGCCTTTAGGCAGTGATGAAATTTCAGGTGTGCACATCTGGCATCATTTTTCAATTTTTTAAGCTGACATGATCAGATAAAGAAACTCAAATAAGACATTTTACCATGAACATTTCTTCTCTAGCCATAATTATTTTGAACTTATTAATGAAAATAATTTTGGCTATATATGTACAGTACATATGCATCTTTAAGTGTATAAAATTATCTCTGGCACTGGAGAGATAACTCAATAAAGTGCTTGTTTTATAAGCCTGAGGGCATGAGCTTGATCCCAAGTCACATGTTTAAAAAAATGCATAATCTAGAAACTCACTGAGTGAGACTTGTCTTTACCAGACAGCCCTGCATAATGACTGACATACCAACGTGTCCTCAAACACTATCAAGGAACTCAAGAGAAATAAGAACATACAGTGGAAACCTTGGGACTAAAATTGGATGGGTGAAGAGAAATGCTCCTATCAATGGGGTGGCCCTAAGAGAGGTAACTTTGTATGCCACAAAAGACCTGAACCTCCCCTCCAAGAGTAGAAGGGGTCTATAGAAGCAGACAGGCAGAAGGGTGGGAGGGAGTAGGATTGATGAAAGGAAGGGAGGGAGATAGAGGAAAGCAGGGATGAGTATTCAATACGCTTGTAAAATTAGAAAAATAAAAATTAATTAAAAATGCATAAGAGCCAAATACAATAGTGATCATTTATTGTCCCTCCTCTGGGGAAGTAGAAACAGGATGGCCTCAGGGTTATCTGGTATTTGTTGAGGTCTAGGCCAGTAAGTGAGGGTACCCTGAGAAACAACAAATGAATACCTAAAGTTAGTCTCTGACCTAAACACACACACACACAAATTATTTCAAAATTTAACATCAGGAAGTAGAGTTTCCTGCAATAACAAAGTGACTCAATTTAGAGATTATATTTTTTCCAAACAGTTAACAGAACCTGCTTCCTGTGAAATCATGCAAGATCCTAGACAAATAATTCAATTTAGATCCAGCTCTCTAGGTTCACTCTTTTGGACACTGCAGGAAACTTCTCTCCTCCCAGAGTTTCTCCTTGAGGTGCTCACCATGGAACTCTCCAGAAGACTTCATCAGAGAGAATAGCTTAACCTAACAGAAGTCATGACTACTTTAATCTCGATAACCAAATCTTGACTTCATGTAGCATCACATCTGCCTTATTTTATTAGGCACACATTGAAAATTTTGTACAAAATTCAAGACAGCTTCACAAGAAAATAAACACCAGGAGACATCTTGTGGCTGCCTACACCTGGCAGGCATCTGAGTTTCCAAAGTCATAGATTTATATTTGTGAACTACTTACTAATGTAAATTAATTTTATCTTTATCCTCCATATATTAATCAGTCTTCATCACTCAAATGACATATGTGGTAAAATCAATTTTAAGAAGGGGGAATGCATTTAGTCTCAGAGTTTCAGAGGTTTCAATCCATGATCTGTGTTTCTGGATCTACGGTAAAGAAGAAAATCATAACAGATGGTATAGTGGAGAAAACCTGAGGATCTCCTATCTGCCAGGAAGGGGAGGGAGGGTGGAAGAGAGAAAAAGAGAAAAGAAATGTCTCTCTCTTTGATTAGCTTTGATTAGCTATGACGTCACTGATACATTAATCTGTTGATGCAGTTAGTGCCCTCAAGATACAATCACCCTAGGTAGTGTCAGCAGCTGGGGACCATGTTTTCAATATGTAACTCTTTTGGTGAACACTAAATGCTCAATTTTCTATATTTTCTCATTTGTGTGTGTGTGTGTGTGTGTGTGTGTGTGTGTGTATGAAAGATGGAACCTTATTAGGTAGCTCATCCTACTAAAAGCAACATGCATATTCAATGCTATACCAATCAAAATTTTTAGGCAAATCTTTACAGAAGTTAATAAAATAATCTCAAAATTCATATGGAAGTACAAAAGGTATAGGACAGCAAAAACAATCCTGACCAATAAAATCGCTGCTGGAGGTATCACCATACTGAACCTTAATCTATACTACAAATCCATAGCAATATAAACATTATGGTACTGGCTCCAAAATAGACACACAGATCAATGGATAAGGGTTGAAGACCCAAATATTAACCCATATGCTTACAGTCATCTGATTTTTTAAATAGGGACCCAGAAAACTCAATGATAAAGAATAGCATCTTCAACAAATGGTGCTGACAAAACTGGATGTCCACATGGATATATATTAAAACTGGACCCCTACTTGTCACCATGCACAAAAATCAACTCCAAACGGATCAAGGATCTTAATATTAGGCCAGATTATAAAAATTTTAATTCCCTCAAGCGAATTGGGCTAGGCCAACATTTCCTAAACAAAACCCCAATGGCACAGGCACTAGAACCAATACTCAACAAACGGGATCTTATGAAATTAAAGAGCCTCTGTTTGGCTAAAGAGATTGTAAATGGAGCCAAAAGACAACCCACAGAATGGGAGAAAATCTTCACTAACCACACATCTGATAGCGCTCTATTAATCCAGAGTGCAAAAAGAAGTTGAAAATTTAAACACCAAGGAGATAAATAGCCCAATTAGAAAATGGGCCTCTGAACTCAAAAAAACTTTTCCAGATCTGAAATTTAAATATCTAACACATATCTTAAAAATGTTGCTCCTGCCTAGCCAAAGGGAAAAATGCAAATCAAAACTACACTGAGATATCATCTTACCTGGCTCAGGCTGGTAAAAACACAAACAAATCCTGGAAAAGATGCGGGGAGAAGGGAATTCTCATACATTGCAGGCGGGAATTTAGGCCAGTACAACCACTCTGGAGATCAGTATGGTGATTTCTAAAAAAAAGTTAAGGATTGAAATGTGACCTTCTATACCACTACTGGGAATAATCCTTCAAATGCATCATTTCACTGTAGTGGCATGAGTACATCCATGTTCATTGCAGCAATATTTACAATAACAAAGTCATGGAATCAACCCAAATGCCTAACAGTTGACAAATGGATAATGAAAATGTGGTATATTTATACAAAGGAATATCACTCAGCTATCAGAAAAGTGAATTAATGAAATTTTCCAGTAAATGGATAAAACTGGAGGAAATTATACTGAGCAAAGTATCCCAGGCATAGCAAATTAGAGGCTGCATGTTCTCCCTTATAAGTGAATCCTAGTTACAAACCTTCTTAATAACATATTCAAAGGTAAATCTCTGTAACACCTAGAATAACCACAAAGGTTTATAGCTAGGAGGGAAAAGGAAAGAAGACCTCAAGAGAAAGGAGACAAAGAGCACAGTTCAATAGAGAAATTAGGCCACGACATGAACAGTTGTCAAGTACAGGACATCTGATACAGCTCACTCTCACTTCTCTTCTTGTTTATTTAGGGTTAGATGTATTTGAAGAACTGGGCCTATGTCATCAGTCATGTAGCAGATGGGAGCTGGCAGTTAGATGGTAGCCACCTGGCATCCTGGCGACTGACCCCACTCACTGCTGTGCCCTATTTCTAATCTTCTCTCTACCTTTAAACCTCTTCTTATATTAAGACCTTCTTTTAAACAATCTTTTATCTTTGGTTAGGAAAAGACCACAATGCCCAAATAGGATACATCCAAGTATAGTGCAGATACCACAAAACTGAAAACAACAACCAATCTTAATTCAGAATACCAATGACCCTACAATGCTTACAGACACAGACCAGCCAAATCTCTCCCCATCCTAAAACTCAGGGAACCTTGTGGAAGAGAAGTTGGCAAGACTGTAAGAGTCTAAAGATGGGGAGGTCCACTGATGACAGGTCTCCACCCAAATCTGGGCTGTGTCAGCCAAGATCTCACTGAAATGTGATAGGATCTTACTTGACCTGCACAATGGCTGTCATGTCATCAACTCCCATTGACTAGTGGATCTCAGAAGAGGTGGCTTCGGGTAGTAGGATCCTTAGAGGCAAGGGATTGGACATATATAATGGAGTCCCTACATTAGTGGGCAGACCAAGAAGGGGCACCAATTATGCCACAGAATCCTGATCCACACTAGTGTAGAGCACTCAGAGGAAACTTCAGGCCCATGTAAGCTGAAGTTCTAGAGGGTGGGAGGGAGAAGGCGGGAAACACTAAGAGGGAAGGGAGAGAGGAAACGGAGGAGGGAGAGACGGAAGTGTAGGAGAGAGAGTGAGATGGGTGGATAAAATGGAGGAAAGGAAGGAGAAGGGGAAGGGGAAGGATGTGTGAAAGGGTACCTACCCATTAAACTTGTATAACTAGGTAAAAAGTAAAATTAATAAAAAAAATAAATAAATAACTTTTCTCTTGGAGTAAAAACCAATCAAGAATTATGACCCTCTTTTCCAGTATCTTACCTCTTAAGTGGTTAAAGAAAACAACGTTAGATGATTTCTCTTAATTCTTCCATCTGCTTATCCAGTGCGGATTCTCCTTATGTGCAGCTTTCCTTTAATATATGACAGTGATTCTAGACTTAGGACAAGAGAATAAGTTTTGTCATCAGTACCCACAGTCACGGTTTTACTTCAATCTATTTCCTTTTGTCATATGGCTGCTTCTTTAACAAATACGCAGCATATGTTCTGAGATAATAATCATAGCTACAGGTTGATTAAAGAAAAAAATTATGTGAACTATATATAGATACAATCAAATTTCTAACTTAAGAAACCAGTTAAAGCTAAATTACAAAAGTTGAAAAGATTGCTTTACTTTTCTTTAGGAAATTTGACATGTGGAAAAATAAAAAGTGATCTTTGACAGCCATTGACATGAATTCACTTTCATCAGAAAAATCAATTTCCAGAAAGCAGAGTCAAGGAGAATCCTTAGGAGTGGGAATTGCTCAAACTTTTAACCAATTGAATTGTTTATTTAATTATGCAACTCATCTAGTTCTTGGTAAAAGAGAGTAGCTTTCCTAGGAAATGTCAACATTTGGCAAATACCTTGGGATATAGTGATAATGTTTATTCGATTCAACATCTGTTCCTAGCATGCCTCACTGCCTCCAGGAAAATATCTGAGGTTTACGATCAACACAGTTTGAGTACCAAAACAACAGAAAAATACTTACTGGATATAGATAATGAAGAATTTGATTAATATGGATACAGGATCCATGGGAATATGCCTGTCATGACTTTAACTGATGTATGGATAGAATATAGACTGCTTAGTGAAAGGATGGCAAGAAAACTGCCACTTGGACAAAAGCACTATTGGTATTTGCTAAGACATAAGTGTAGATTGTAGTGAATGAGGTAGAAAACTACTTTGATAGAGCGCTAAGAAACAGGTCAAAAGTCTGAAACTGTTGAGATGTTTAGAATAGATTTCTGTGTGGAACAGGAGACTCTTCCCATAACCATTTGATACATGGGATACCCAATTACACATTCATCAATAAAGGTTGTGCTCACGAAATGCACATCTGTGTTTTAGACAGCCATATATTGAGACATATATACATATATATATGACTTGTCAGATATAAATAGATGTTTATAAGGCTATTCAAACATGTATGGATATACAGATATATACATATATATGACTATTCAGATATATATGGTTATGCAGATTATATATATACATATATATGGCTATTCAGGCATATATGTAGTTTTGAAGACAAAAAATATATGGCAATGAAAACTTTAGACATGGTGATAGATATTTAGAAATATACATATTTGATTATTCAGATATATATGTATATGTTTATGGATATTCAGACATATATGTGATTATTCAGACATATGCATGCACACACATGCACACACACATATATGTATATATTATTGAAAGCCTTCTGACATTCACACTCTTGCAGAGACTAGGAATAATTTTCAAAGTTTTCATGGCATCTATGCAGAAAAATTCCCTGTTTCTAAACCTCTATCCTAACATTATTACTCTTAATCTCTTCAGTGAATTCAGGTTTTATGAAAGTATGCTTTTTTAGCCCTATACAAATACCTAAGATAAAGAGTACGCAAATGGTTTTTTATGGAAAGAAGGGGAATGAGGCAGAAGAGACACAAATCATATTATTAAATAAGCAGAACATATAGACAATTAATTCAGTGGCAAATGCTGTTTGAGGAATTCTGAAATGTTATAGAAGTGCCTTTAACTTAGAATTGGTAATGGCACAAGAAATTTTTGGAGAGACTAACATCATCTGAATTACAAGCTGGGAGGTGAGTGAGAGCTAGTCCGGTAGGTGGAATGGTGCTGGATGAAACACTAAATGAGTCCAGGCAGTCAAACATCAAACAAGGAGAAATAAAACTGGAGTGAGAGGTACAGAGTAGGCCTCATTGACGCACAAGCCTGAGAGCTACAGTGAGGAGTATGGTATATTAAATGTGGTTAAAATAAACTAAGAATTTCACTTGACAGACCATGTTAGCTGCAATGTAAACCACTGAGGGTGGAAAATAGTCAGTCAACTTGTGAGAGCAATGTTAGAATTATAAGGCCATTGCAACACTCTTCAAATAATCCACACTCTAAATTGTAGTATGGAAGCCTTGAGAAATGACAGAAGACACGAAGCACAGTGGCACATTTCACAGATAGGAACTTGTGCAATGTGCTGGATGTAATAGTGCTGAGTTCTATGACTTCTAAGATGCAGATTTAATGCCGCAGTTTATTTATACATGGAGAATGAAATCTTGCATTTTAATAAACTGTGACACACCAATGTTGGAAACATCACAATTTCACAGATGTAAAATGTGGCCAAAAATATGCCCTCTGCAACTGAGGAAACAGTAGAGTGTATGTAAGAGGAGGGGCAGGACTGGAAAAGACTAGATGCTTGGGTGAGAAATGAGAGAGCCGTCAGGTGTCAGCAGCAGCAAAAAAAAATTAATGTGTTACTTTCTTCTGGCTTTCCAACAAGATGGAGAAAACTTGCTTAAAGTCTGAACACTGGGCTAGAGATATGGCTCAGGGGTGAAGCCTCTGCGTTGCAAGCACTAGGTCCTGAGTTCAGATTCCAAGTAACATATAAAAATACCAGGCAGAAAGGACAATGGCTTGCATTTCTGACTTGGGAGATTCCAAAGCTAAGCAAAAAGGAGATAGAAGCAATCCAGGATGATTCTCTAAGTCTCCTTGGTCCTCCACGGGAACCATAGTGCCCTCTCTCTCTCTCTCTCACACACACACACACACACACACACACACACACACACACACACACACACGTATGCACGCACACACGCACGCACATGCACACACACACATGCAAAATAAGTAAATAAATAATTTTAAATAAATAAAGTCTGAAAACCAGCCCTTAATGTGGAGAGCAAGATGTCTGAAACCCTGAAAAACTGAGCTTTCTGCAGAACATCGGGAACAGCAGAGACACAAAGAATAAGAAAGAGCAAAGGGAGAAAGAACTAAGATTTTTTTAAAACTTGGCAATTTTTTAACTTTTTCCCACTCATACAAACTTAATAGGTACCCCAGTCCCCTTGCTCCCTCCCTCCACCCCTTTTCCCTTTCCTTTCACCCCCCCCATCTCTGGAACAGCCTTTAGTGTGAATGTCAAACTTTCCTCTGCATCCTCCACTCTAATGAGGTGTAAAGACTCAGTAGCATTGCCCAGAGTCGAAGAAAAAACTAAGTTTATCTAGTTTATAAATGAGCCAAAATAAACCCAACAAATCCTGAATTTAGTGAGTTAGAAATCTATTGCGCTTAATTCTTTAATTTTATAATTTTCTTCAATATGTTGTGATGTCATAAAGGAATAGAAAATTTATCAGTGAAATTCTTAGTCACACATGTTATGGATGGAAATGAGTCTGCAAAATTCACATGCTGGAACCTGTAAGAACCAGATGACTTATCCTTGAAGATGCAATTGAAGCTAAATGAAACATTGGGGATTAGGCTCAAATGCAGTGCAATGTGGTGGGTGTACATTTAAGAAGAAACACTAGGAGACTGTACAGAAAAAGGCCTTTGGCAGACACAGTGGGCAGGTACCATCTGCAACCAAAACTGTCAACACTGATTATGGACTTCTATTATCCAAAATCCTGAAAAAATAAACTTCTGATGTTTGATCCACCTTGTCTAAAGTATAGCTACCAAAAAGTTACAAAAATCTTCACTCCAGATTTCCACACAATAGAGTATCAATTGCACTGAATAGCAATAAGTCAAAGAAAGAAAGGAAACAGAGGGGAAATAGGGCAAGACAGAGGGAAGGAATGCTAGCCAGTGAACACTACTAGATTATCCATCCACAGATTCACCAACCAGAGTGGTAGTTAAATTTTACTAGCTCTGTTCCCTCAAGTAGGATTTAGTTGCAGCACTAATGTTCAAACTTTATTCCAAATGGCTTTTATTAAATATTTCAATGTCTGGGGTTTAAGCCAAGAAAATTCTAACTATAGTCATTCTAATTAGAACATCCAAATATATTTATCTTATTACCTGGAATACATAGCTTGGACATTTCCAGACAGAAATTTGGCATAAAAATGGGATATTTTCCCCCCAAATCCCAAGATAACCATATGTTTTTATGCTTTGATTGACATGAAATCTTTTGACTTTGACATAAGAAATACTAGACTACCAAGTACTTATAAATTTGGGAGATTTGTTATCACTAGCTAATTATCACTAGTTGATAAGTTTTATTAAACCAGTTTCTGTCTTATAAACCTTATTAACAAACTATTTTCTATCTTTCTATCTACACTTACTTCAAAAATGCAGTCCTACAAATATGAACAAGTGGAGAAAGCTGACTTTGGATCAACACTACAGTGATAGGCACTCATTTTGTATATGACACACTTAAAATAATTAGGCTCTCAACACATCAGTTTTAAATGCATACATTGCTGATGAGCCATTCAGTTGTGCAGAATATCTCCTGAATGCATATTTTACTTACAGAATAAACATGAGCCGTTTACACAGAGACATCTTTCAACTCTGAAATGTATGCCATCTTCACTCCAAATTTCCATATTATGCACTTCCATTATGGAATTCTAATTTGACTACTTGCTCTGGGGGTTGATGTTAATACTCATCTTAAGGACAGCAACTATTTCGGAATTACTTCTGTGACTAAAAAGGAGATACCAATCATATTAGATCCATTGAAGCTGAAAAAAAAAACTTAAAGATTCTTTTCCCCTTAAAATACACTGTTGAAGTTTTTAACAGCAAAAGAACACAATAAAACATTCAGGATGGGCCAATTGCAGGCAATTCTTCAGTTGACCTTGAACTAACCCATGATCACCAGATTCTTCTTTTAGAGCTCTCAAGAATAAATGAAAGAAGACAAGATGGTAACCAAGAGTGTCTAATGATGGTCTCCTGATAGACATGCTAAGTTGAACAGTAATTCATGCATCAAACTGCCTTCACAAGACTGAAATATAGCAAAATATGTATTGAAGATGGCAGGAAAGATTACCTGAATTCAAATACCTGCTCCAACCCCAAGCAGTCTAGTGAAGATAGGATGGAAATGTTTTCTGTTTGAAGAAGGGAGTGGGAATTAAGTCCAGGACTCAGAATTGAATCCCAAACACCAGAATTTCTACAGTGAGATCTGTTCCAGGTCAATAACCATGGCCTCAGCTTCTAGTTACCACTATTTATCAACTAACTCAGATACCGGAGTGGGCAATAGTACTCCACCATTTGGAGAATGAACCACAAAATCTACTAAAGGATTTTGTCTCCAAAAAGGTAGTCAAACAAACAGAAAGCACGAAAGTCTGCTCTAAAACTGAGTACTATGCTAGAGAAATGTGACTTTGGGCATACCACTCTCAGGCACCATTGTTGGACCTGCCTGTGGATGGAGTATCTCAAACAGCTCTATTGTTAGGGAAAGATACATGGTCCTAGTCTATTGAGAGGCTATTTCAGTTACTATAACTTACTTACGAATGGTTACAACAATCTTAGGCCTCAAAATACCTTAGCAAAGTCAGCTATGATAGTGTGGGCTTTGGCTCTTCTCCAGTGTGTTTCTAGTCTTGGCAGTTTCTGGGCTCAGAATGTGACAATTTGTCATCATTGTTGGTCACAGGTATAAGAGTCTGGTGACTCTGCCAAAAGTCAGGCAGAATCCTGAATTGTCTAACCACAGTCTGTAACTGTGCATACATTAAGACATCCAGTCAGAGACTTGTGGGGAAAGACTACTGGCTGTAGCTAGTCTGCTTCTTTCAGATTCAAGTGTGCATGTGATACAACACAGAACTTAGATTGTCCACTCGTGTGTACCTATGACAACACGCCATGGCAAATGCCCAAATAATGCTGACTTGGGCGTCATCTAGAGCTGAAACAGTGAAAGTGAAACCAGGTTTAGAAAAAAGTAAACAGTCTGCTTTGAATTTCTGGAAAGACAGACAAAGGAAAGCTTATACAGAAATTGGAATAAATATTTCATCCTTCGGTGCCCAAAAGAAGGGCCTTGCCAACAAGTATTGAGAATATCTAAAAAACCATGACCTCACCTAATAAAACATGTCAGAAATTACATAGGTATTTGGAAAATGAAGATAATAAAAACATAGATACTGTGTAAGCTATTTAGGAAGAAGGAAGTTCTCAGACCAACTTTGCCCATGTCCTGTGATTCATATGTGTTGCACCTTCAGTAATAGGGTCTTACTGACAGTTTTTTAGAGCACAACCAAGAGCAACAGCAGAAGCCTATAATGTCTAGGGGGCCGTTGAGACCTCTCTGACTAGTAATTTATTAAGAGGTGTCACATTCCTATTACTTCTAGTAGAATTTCATCACTGGGTTCTAAGTGACTCAGCTCAGGGCTTTTTTTTTCTTCCCTTGTTTTCCTCACTCTATGCTCCTCTGCATAGAGACTGTCCATTTTTGTTCCTTTCTTTAAAAGACTTTTGTTTTTACATATTACTAGCATAGGCGGTTCCTTCGAGGATACTTCCCACAATCTTAGGGTTTTTCTATAATTCCTCTGTCCTTCCTATATTCCATCCCTTATTCTACACTATATATTTTTCCCAGTTATTCCCTCTCTCACCCTACTTGTCATGGTATCCTAAAGCTTCCCTTTAAAAAGTTTTACCCTAACCATCCATTCCCTCCTTCCCACTCATTAAACCCTTTCAAATTTTCTGGCTCTTATAGTAATTCCAATCCAAATAATTAACAAGGATATCAGTGTTATCATCTGATTTAAATGAGAATATGCAGTGCTTAATTTTCTGTGTCTAAGATACCTCTCTCAATATTAAATTTTCCAGTTCCATCCATTTACTAGCAAGTTCCATAATCTCATCCTTTCTGATGACTTAAGTCATCATTGTATATGTACCACATTTTCATTATCCATTCCTCTGTTGATGGCCATGTTGGCTGATTCCATTTTTTCACTATTGTGAATAGAGCTGCAGTGAACATAGATGAACAAGTGTCTTTGCAGTAAAATGTAGAGACTTTTGGGAATATTCCAAGAAGTGACATAACTGGGTCATATGGCAGTTGCATTTTTAACTTTCTAAGAAACCTCCACACTGATCTCCAAAGAGGCTAGGAACTTTCTCTTGCTAGATAGCTTACACAGTGGCAAGAAATACTGTAGAAAATACTGGGGAGAGAAATAATCAGAGGCTCTATTAGCTCATGAGATCTGTAAGTTGCAATAAAAATCGCCACCACCTGTCATAGTTAGGCATACGTGTCAACCTGACAGTTGAGAGTTTGAGCTCTCTCAAACTGGGCACATTGTAACAAATTAATGGTTGAGCTAAACCCAGAACAAATCTGTAGTAGATTGTCTACCTTCTGGGGAAGGCCCAGCCCATGCATGGTGGGTGGACTAGGCCCTGGAATAAATACAGATATCTGGTTGACAGAGTGGGCATCCTTTTGTACACTTGACCAGACATGCTGGTCTGGCAAAGTAAGGATCGTTCCTCTCTCATCCACTACATAGAGATGGTGTGGCCAGTTCCCTTGGGCTTGGTGTTGGCGTGAGCGCTCCTGTCAAACTGGACTGAGAACTGTAACCAGGAATCATAAAAGAGAATAAACCCCTTGTTCCCTTAAGCCATTCAATGGTCATTTATTAGCAACCATGCAGGCAAACTGCAACACCACCAGTGTAATAGTGGCATGAGTATCAAGGAGATTGAACTCAACATGCACTTGTCAGAATGGGACACATTCCTGTTACTGTTAACTAGAACAAGAACCTAAAAAAGGGGGAAAGATCAATAGGGAAAAGCAGCCAATGAACCAACCTATAGGTAGGAAGACAATACACCAAAATGCTCTGTAAATAGCTGCTGTTATATCCACTGATTTGAAAAATACTTAACACTCAGCCTAAAAATCTTCTTCAAAGGATCTCAACACCTTGACAGGATGCAGCCTAGGGCAGTATAAGAGCAATGAAGTGGACAGCAACTGCCAGACATAATGCAGAGTACCAGTGACTCAGAAAGGCTCACTCAGAATCAAGCCAACTTAAACTCTCCCCATCCTAAGGGGGTAACCTCTCAGAAGAAGGGTGGTTAGACTGTAAGAACCTAAAGATGGGAAGGTTCACCACTGGACAAGACATTCCATTCAGATAGGACTGCTGCATCTAGGAACTCACTGCAGTGAGACTTGTCCCTACCAGACCTGCATAATGATTGATGTACCATCATGCTCCTATACACTATAAAGGAACTGAAGAGAGATAAGAACATACAGTGTTCTTATCTGTGTGTGAAGTGAAACAGCCCTCTCAGTGGGGTGGTCCAAAGAGAGGCAAGTTGGTAAGCCACAAATACACTAGAGTGGACAAGCCAAAGGGAAACCTGGGATCTATAGAAGAAGACAGGCAGGAGAGTGAAAGGGAGGGGGAGGGATTGATGAAGGGAAGGGAGGAGAATGAGAAGGAGAGGGGATAAAGAGAAGCAGGGTTAAGTACCCAATGTGTTTGTAAAACTAGAAAAAGAAAATAATAATTTAAAAAAAGAAAACCATTGTTTAAGGGAAATTCTGTCAGTCTGAAGTAATCACAGATTAGGATCTCAATATTCTGAAACAAAGTGATGGAAACAATTTTTAAATATTGAACAGAAATTCTTGAGATGAAAATCTACTCAAGACAGTTAAAAAATGATAGGAATCATCAATAGCAGTGTAGATCAGTAAAAGAATTAGTGAATTAATATACCATTGGAGGGAAAAAATAAATGAAAGGGAATGATGCAAGTTTACCAGAAGTTTCTGGCAATATTAAAAGAGAAAATACTGTGTTGCTGGCACTCAAGAAAAACTTCAGAATGTCAAAGTTGTTTTGAACTTGCTAAAAGAAGTAATAATAGAAACATTTTTCAAACAAAGAGGATACAAAGTCCTGAAGGCCAAAGTATAACTGTCCATTTACTCAAGCAAGTTGATCTATAAATATCCTAAAATATAACTTTCAATGATGAATGATAAAGAGGAAGTTCTCAAAGCCACAGAAGAAATTATGCAAATAACGTAGAAAAATATCCAGCTGACTTTACAGCAGCAATATTTCAGAACAAGAAGAGAGGTATGGTATTTTTATAAGACTGAAAGAGAACTGTCATCCAAGAAGTTTCCCAGCAAAATTAATTTTTGAAAATGAAGAAGTGATAATGACACTCTCAGTTAAATAAAAGGTGAGAGACTATATTCCTACCAGGCTTGTTCAGTACAAAAAATGCTAAAAAAATTAAATTACATTAAATTAAATTTAAAAAAAATCTCTCCAATCTCAAAGCGTTATCAGTTATCTAAAAGAAAACACAAGAGATGTTGTGTGACACTTTGCCTGGAAGGATACCACTCGAATGTCTATTCAGCCCAGGAACAAATTCAACAATAGGACAAAGTTACAAACACACCAAAGTCTAATTTAGCGAACCAATGAGTTTATTAGGGTTACTTAGAGAAGTATGAGTGAGGGATACTTAAAGGAATAGTGATTAATCGAAGGCAGCTGCATTTTTGAAAACTTCCCTTTTCAAATGAGAATCATGGAAACTGATATCCTGGATTTCTCTGCCAGACTTGTAGCCAACTTCAGAAGGTCTCCTCCACCAGCAGGTATTTATCTTTACCTTGGGGAGACACCCGTCTCTAAAATCTTGTTATTTTCAGGAACTTCCTTAGACTAAAGAGCCATTTACTTTGTGAGTCTTCTTCCAGAAGAAATTTCAAAATTGCTACATAATATCCCCCTTAGGTTAGAATGAAGGCAAAATCCAAGATGGCATTTGGAAGAAAATTATCTTATACCAGGGAGGCTCAATGGCTAGCAAGAGTAATTTAAACAAATTCAGAGTAAAGTAAGATTGTAATAAGATGAAGACAATCTAAAATAATAACTATACTACATTGAGCAAGTAAACAATATAAAAAGATTTAAAATGGGATATTAAAATTCAAAATATTGGAGGGGATGGATTACATGTGAAAAGCTTTCTTATTAGTGTATTTTCTTTTATTCTTTTTTGTTGGTTTGATCTTAAAGATTGGGTTCAATTGTTATTATTTTAAAATGGCACGATATAATTAAAGGAACTTTTTAAGTCTCTTGGCAGCCATAAGGCAGATATCTAGCATCTATTCATATCAGGGCTGCCCAAAAGCTCAATGAAGTGATGCCTGTTTCTACTAGACATCCACAATAGCTGACTTATCAAAATTTGTCAAAAAGGAGGGAGGCTCTCAAGAGATGCAATGTTGTCCTGAGAAGCTATATGGAGTTGGTAGAGGATATGTGGGGAGATTATTTAACCCACTGGTAGGTCTTTCACACCCAAATGGGCAACCAGGTCTATGCAAATGGAACACACAAATGGATGGAAAGAAGAACAAGCAAAGTAGAACGCTTTGTTGAGAGGGGCTGAAAGGAAGAAAAGGAGAGAGAAGAAAAGGAGGGACAAGAGATGAAAATATAAATTCATTATTTTGTATATGAAAGCTTCCAATAATAAAAAGGGAAAACAAAGAAAATTATAAAATGTAAATGAAAAATAATAATCAACAATCCCCAAACACAATGAGAACAGATCACTAAGCCACAAAATAAGATCATAAGAGAGGGACAAAGAAAAATGGATCATAATTAAGCTAGAAAACTAGCTACAGATTGTCTATAATAAGATCTGATTAAACAATAATTTCCCTGTGTAAAAATAGAATAGATTATTCAGCTAAAATAACTGCATTTAAAAAACAGGACCCAAGTACATATTACTAATAAGAGATTCATTTTACCTTTAAGCATATGCATAGATTTAAAGTTGAAGGATTGAGTAAGATATCCATGAAAATAGAGTCCAAAAGAAAACAAAACTAGTTATCTTTATGTGTGATAGAAATGACTTTAAGTCAACAGAGGGAGGGAGAGAGAGAAAAAGAGAGAGACAAAGAGGTCAACTCAGCAAGAAAAATAGAAATTATTTATATATATACATATATATGTATATATATTTGAACCATAAAATGTATTAAACAAGCATAAGTGGGATGCAAAGAGAGACAAAGCCTACTGTAGTAATACTTGAAGACTTAAATACTCTAACAATAGACAGAGTTCAGCCAGACATAAAGTTAATAAAGAAGCAGAAAAAAATCGAGACCTCAGCCAAATGGACCCAGCAGATATCTATAGAACAGATCTCACATATCTATGTTTTTAATCAGCATATGGACATCCTTCATGTAGTATATAACAAAAAGAAAAGGAATAATATGAGGGAACTTGTAAATTGAAAAAAAATTATGATCTCATAGAAGTTGGGATTAGAATGGCGGTTACCAGAGATCAAGAAATGTAGGGTATGGGTGATAAATAAGTAGTAAGTTACACTTAGAAAGCAGTGATTGTACAGTACAATAACTATACTTAAAATATGTGCTGCATATTTCAAAAGTCTAGAAGAGGGATACAGCAATAGTTTAGTAAAGTACTTGATACACAAGCCAGAGTGATGAACCTTTGTATTTGACTATGAGACCCTGTCTCAATGAGTAAAGTGGAGAATGATCAGGGAAGATTTCCAACATAACCCCAAACTTCTGCATATGTGTGCACACACATGCTACGTACCCACACACTTGAAGCCAAATTCATGAAAACATGTGAATATGCATATCACAAACACAATCACCTGAAAAAGAAAAAGAATGGACTGTCAAAGTTCTTACCATGTGACATCCAATACCCATCAGGATGGAGCCAAGGGTAGTGCACGAACAGCAAAACTATAAGAAAAAATCCCATAATTCAGAACATCAGAGACCCTACAATAATCATAAGGAACCAGACCAATCTAATCTCTCCCCATCTCAAAGCTCAGGGAAATTTGCGGAAGAGGGGGCAGTAAGATTGTAAGAGCTAAAGATGGGGAAGAGCAACAATATGCAAGAGACTCCACACAAGTTAGGGCCAAAGTAATCATAATAGGACTTTGCATGACCTGCGCAATGACCAACATATTATTTAACCCCCAAAGGCTAGCATGGATCACAGGCCTTAGGATCCTTAGCGACAAGGGATTAACAGCCACAAAAGTCTTCCTATACTAAAGGGGAACACAAAAAGAGTTTAAAGGCAATGTTACTGAGTCCTTACACCTTATCAAAGAGGAGGACCCAGAGGGAAGTTTGACATGCACAGTAAAGGATGCTCCAAGAATTGGGGGGGGGGACCACTGGGAGAAAGGGAGGGAGGGGGGAAAGGAAGGGAAAAAGGGGGAGGGAGCAAGAAGAACCAGGGAGGGGTGGAGGGAGGGAGGGGAATGGGGTACCTATCAAGTTTGTATGAGTGGAAAAAATAAAAAATAAGTTCTTACCACAAAGAAATAAGGAAATTTGAAGGCAAAAAATATATCTAATGCAATTTAGATGTATACCTAGCAAACAATGTCTAGATTAATATTGCATAATACTCACCTAATATGTACAAGTTTTATATTTTGTGTAGCAATGAAAAAACCAAATTTTAAAAAATTACTGTAGGCTAGTAGGGAATCCATCATACCAATATGAAGATAAGCATTAGCCATTAAAAAACATTAAATAAATTGTTTTTCTAGATATGTGATTTTTCAAAGCTTTGTCTTGTAACCATGCAATCCCAAAGTATAAAAATAGTAGCTGTTTCCTCTATCATCCCTCAGTGCAAATGGTGCACATGCACATAAAACTATACAATATCAATTCCAATGCCAATCTTACACCTAGGAGATAGCTCTTAACACAACAATAAGAAATTGTCTCGCTAAGTCAGGCCTCTCGGACAAACCTGTAGGAGATTGTCTTGGCTGCATAATTGATGCGGGAAGACCCAGTCCATAGTGTATAGGATCATTTCATGTGTGGGTGGATAAAAATGAAATAGTTCATTGAATTTTGGCAGGCAAGTAAGCAAGTTATCCAGCATTGGTCTGTGCCTTCTGCTCTCACTGTGGAAGTCATGAGACCAGATTCCTCAGTTCCTAATCCTGTGACTCTCCTTCCATGATGGGTTATAAACTGAAATTGTGAGTTGAGTAAATATTTTATCATCATATCCATAAATAGAGGAGCTCTCAACACTCAACCTTAGAAGCTTCTCTTTTTTTGCAATAGAAGGTATTCAACACAGAATCACAAGTGGACAAAATGCAAAAAATAAATGAACATGGATTTCTTAGCTCTAAACAGGACATCTAAATCACTCACCACCCCAAGGCTCAAGGAACATGCAGAAAAAGGAGGCAGTAATAATGCAAGCATCAGAAGGAGAGAAGGAGTGTTGCCAGATAGCATCCTGTGGATATGACAGGCTGCTACATCCATAAACTCACACAGCTGTGACTGCTTCCACATGACAGGCACAAGATTTAGACTAGGAATATATCACCATGAAAGGAAAAGATCTCAAGATGTTTTGCACCTTCCTGATGACTATAAAGGATTAATGCTGGATGAGGAAAGGAGGGAAATTATTTTCCTCAGTGATGTACCAAGTGGCTAAGCACTTGTCTTTAAACGCAACCCACATTTATTCAGTTTATGGTTCCAAAGGTAAGAAATAGTCCTTTTATGGCAGAAGTGACATGGCTGGCAAAAGCTGAAGACAGGCTGCTCCACACCCATTCAAGAGGCTGGGAGAAGAGGGGGGACCTATCCACTTCAAGGCCTACCCCATGTGAATGCCTTCTTCTTGCAAGACTCCACCTCCTAAAGGTGCCATGACCTTGCCAAACATATGTGCCTGTGCAGGACACCTTTCAAATCATAGCAGGAGAGCCCACATCTGTGGCACTATCAATTCAGGCAGGCCCTAGCCCGGGCTCCCGAATCCAGGAGGTCTGGCTACAGAGAAGCCTGAAAAGGAACCATATAGGCAGAGGGATGGACAACCAATGGACAGAGGGATGAACAACCAATGGGAAGGAGGGATGAACAACCAGTGGGAAGCAGCCATCTAACCTGGACACCCAGTAAAATGATTGGTGGCTGCTGTCCCCCTCCCCCGAGCAGAAGGGTGGCCACACCTGATTGCACCCTGACCCTATATAAGCCCAAACACTTCCTGATTAAAGCTGAGTCTGCAGCCAACTCGGTGTCTGCCTGCTGCTTCTCGCCTGACTCACGTGGTCTGGGTGGTGACCCTGTCGTCAGCTCACCCATTGGTCTCATACCCACAAAGCCCCGCCGTTTCCCCTCTTCTCCCCTGGCTGGCCCGGCAGGGGATTCGGCAACACACATCAACAACAAGGGTCAAGGAAAATGGTCACACCATGTCCACATTACAGCTGAGAGAGGGATGATCCTTACTTGACAGTCTGCCTGGCCAAGTTTGCAGAAGGATGACAATTTTCTCAGCCAGTTCCCTCTATCTTACACCTGCCCAAGGACTGAACCCAACCACCATGGATTGGCCCTCCTCATCAATCAATCTCCTGAAGGCTTGCTTGTGGGCTTAACTTAACTAATTCTTTATAAACGTGCCCAGAGCTACAAGTCATAACTGTCAAGTTGATACCTTCATATAACTGTGATACCACACACACACATATGTGTTTCTATATCTATTTAAATATAGATTTTTCTATTAGAAGATATAACTTAAGAAAGTGTGACATTAGATCAAACTACTTGAAAATATTATTTGATATATCAAAAGTCTTACATATCAGAAGTCTTACATGGATCAAACTAATATGTATAAAATAATCTGAAAGCAAAAATGTGTGGTTTAACAGATCTCCCATAAGCCATACAACCCATGCCAAGTTAATAAGTGAAAACAATCTGAACACATCTATCATGTACTTCTCTCTCAAGTGGAGATCATACTGCCAATTTTGATAGTGATTATATTTTTACTCCCTGAATCTACAGAGTAAGGTTTAACACCTGTATAAATTTCAATATATGTAAAGTTTTCATGTTTTAATTTTTTAAAAATTTCATAGTAGATTTGGTATCTTGTATCTTATGCCATTCACCTGATGCTAGATGTGGCATTAATTCTATCACTTTCATTTTCATGTGTATAATTTGTAAGATGCATATGCAGCAACTTATTCATTTATTGTTGATTAACATTCTATAATGCTTTGAATGGAAAATGAAGAATCAGTTTAATTGCATTTCTACTGATCCACAGGTTTCCTGGTATCATGAAATTTCAAAGTCATTGCTATTTTTAAAAGACTAAGACTAATCTCTTTGATTTAAACAATGTCTTAAAATACATAATCACCAAGAAGTCTTCTGCTTATATCGTGGCCTCTCAAGTCATTCTGCCTGCAGGGAGAAAATTATATGATCCAGCACAAGTATTTCAGTTCTGGTAACAAGGGAACCTCTCATTGTGAATGAAACAAATTGGCATTATGTTTTCATACATCTGTCTCTGGGGTTTGGTTAATGAGTCCATCTCAAAGAGATGGATCTCTTTTTTGGTGTGTTGATAAAATCAGGTAATGAATTTCAACTCATAGGGTCTCTTGAGAGACAAAGCAGCAGGCTTCCAGAAAGAGAGGCACACAGGCTGTTTCCTGCTACTGTGAGCATGATCAAACAACAGACTAATTTTCTCATTTTGACTATGCAGTAACTAACCCCTATGTCCCCAAATGTGGACAGAGTGACACTCAAACAAAAATTCTCCTTGAGGTTCATTAATGTTTCTTATTTTTAAGGATTTTTTATGATATTATGTTTTTGAGTCATTTGTATTTCCACAATTGTTCATTCTTTATTACCTGTCCTAGTTACATACTACTGTCTGTATCCATCTCTTGTTAAAAGCACACAACTCAAAATACAGTATTTTAAGAAAACTGCATTAAAGATTAAAAAACATATCATTGTATTTCTAAAGCTGCTGCAAGAGCTCAAAATACCTTCAAGGGGTTATATTCAACTCACGGAAAACTAGGTCAACCCTTCTAAGATCAATTTCTAATCAAATAGCTACTCTGTACTTTTATAATATTTATTTTATAGCTCTTTCATTAACGCCATTCTGTATTTCTCTCCCAAACAATATTCCACGAATTTTATGTGAAACATCATCACATTTTTCATTTCTTGCATTTCTTGTAGGATTTTTGCTGTCAGAACAAAAGCAGAGCAATGCACCTGTAAAGTATGTTGTAGAAAGGCTTTCATTTTAATCCTCACCAGATGCATTTGGATTATTTTTATAACAAACTCTGGGAAACTGAAGAATGGAAATCTATTTCTTTATTTACCCCTTCTCACACTAAACTTTGCAAATACATGAGTTTGCACTTGTAAACAAAGCTTTATGAACCTCGTCAGATACGTTCAATATACTTCAAGTGTTTAGCCAGTTTCTGGCATGATTTTATAGTCTCGTTAGAAAGCATACAAATTGCAATGAAGGCTGAGAAATGGGGCTGCTTGGCTTGAGTACAGCTGTCAGTCATTGGCTATCGCCATCTGCTGGGAGGCCTGAGCACTGCAGTTATGTACAGTGTAAGCAGAAAGCATAAAAGGGGTAATTTGACTTAATTTCAAAGTCATGCATTACATGAATTCCATATTCTACTCCTTTGTATTAAGCGATTAAATATCTACCAATAATGCTATTTCACTGGTTATTTTGGATGAAAAATAAGTAATTGTGCTTTCCAAATCCAAGTAGGTATCATCTCTGCTAAATTTTCCATCATGAGTTCGCCTAACATTGTTCTAGTAAATAACATGATCTCAAGAAGTGTTTACTGAAATTCTGCATAATGAATGGCAGTCACTATAATCTAGAATCTGTTTATTGGAACATTTCAATAGCAGGAAGTAATTTCCATAATGTACAATTTTAATGGAACAGCCGCTAATTAAAATATTATCAATTTACACTCTACTAGTCAATACACTCATTTGGAAGGAAATCCATAAGCTTAATATGGCCAGAAATGCCTGTAGATGTAATAAATATCTTAATGCCATGGCATAACTTGAATGACTACAGGAGTCTTATCAAAATAGTATGATGAAAATTTTCCATTTCATAAAATGGATTGCACTGTCAGTTCCAATATCGTCCTTGATCAAAACCTTGATGATGACCTCAGAATATTATGACATCCATAACTTTATAAATTTAGAAACACTATATGTAAGAGTGAACAACTTGCAATTTATGAATTGTTTTTGTTTTAAGTTTGTACAACTAGTACTTTGATAAGAGCAATAATTCTCCTGTAAGAACCAGACACTATTATAGTGCCTAAAATGGGTCCCAGCATGAATACCAAAGTATTCGTTGTTATTTAATTTTAACAAGAGTATTTCATATAAACATTCAATGCAAGTAGTAATTGGGAAAATATGCATCTGTGTTTTCTACTAATTGAACATACAACATTACTAAAAGTAGAAAATATGCAAAGTGAAAAGGATTGCCATTACTACAGCAAAGGTGGCATATGTTTCAATACAAGAAACTGTTACTATTCCCAAAATGCGTCACTTCTCACATTGTTGTGAAAAAAATGAAACTGGAGACTTTAAGTTATGAAACTGGCAGCCCCCAAACTCAGACCCTCATCTGTCTGTAATCTGCCATTCATCCCTCAGCAGCACAGTCTTGCCATGCCCCGTTAGCCTGCATCGGATTCCCCAGGCTCCACTTCTTGAACGAATACACCTTTTGTACCTGGAGCTCCTTCTCTTAGAAGGCAAAAACATGCTGGAATTCTCTTGCCAAGTGTGGAGTGGGTGTCCTGCAGGCACATTTTGAAGCAATAAGTCATAATGAACTTTTATTTCAGAAATAAAGAGCTTCATCTCTCATGCAAAGCATCTGTGGGCTGGAAAAAGGTCAGACATTTCTCAGGGGTTATTCAATCACTTTACCACTTTAGCCCAGCTTTGCCAAAACTCCACGGTGTAATGCTGCAATGTGATGTTTGAAAGTGCTTAGAAGAGGCAGCTGATAAACTGGCCACTTCAAACAGCTACCATTAGGGACTGAATTGCGCCCTGCTCCACCCCTTGTCCCAGGACTTTATCTCTAATACCTGCAAATGTGACTTGATTTAGAGACAGAGCTTTTAAATAGAAATCTTAACATTGAAGTCTTAACTCAGTGTGACTGGTAGTCATCTAAAAGAGAAAGTAGGTGGCTGGAAAGATGGCTCAGGGGTTAAGACTGTCTTGTAAGCAGAAGTTCTGAGTTCGGATCCCAGGTTATATGTAAAAATACCATGCAGGAAATCACAGCAACCTGCACTTGCGACTAACCTGGTGGGCAGAGCCTAGGAAATCTCAGAGGGAAGCAAGGAGGTAGAAGCAATCCAGAATGGTTCACGAAGTCACTCTTCGTCCTGCACAGGGACATATAGTTCCCTACACACACACACACACACACACACACACACACACACACACACACACACCCCACACAGAAACACACACAAAGTAAATAACTTTTAAAAAGAGGAAGTTGCACAAGGCTCTCTTAGACACACAAAAGAGACTGTGAAAGACCACAGACCAGCTGTTCAGGAAAGTGAGAAAGCTATTTGTTTCAGCTTCTGACTATGATTTTTTGTTTTGATTTCACTAATTGCTTACACACAGGGAGATGAGCATGTCTGCAGAATTTTGGTTCTTTCGTTTACAAATGATGCTGTCTTTGCCTATGTTTGTGTGTTTGTGTCTGTGTCTCTGTGTGTCTCTGTGTGTCTCTGTGTGTGCATGTCTGTGTGAGACAGAGGGAGAAAGAAAAAAGAAAAAGAGAGAGAGAGAGAGCAAGAGATGGATTCGTTACCTGGTTTCATGTCCATTGAATCTCCACAAAGATACTGATGTGCTTGGTGTTCATTCTCATGATTCCTATGTCCTTTGTTAAAGGTCTGGGAATAACTGTCATTACTTTCATTACTGCTTGCTATAAGTGAAACTCTTAAAGACTCAGAATGCGTTTTATAAACCCATCATCAATAGTGAGGTATATTATGGTCTCATAAAATGTAGCTGCTAGTAATTTGTTGGTCTGTTTCTTGGCAACTGAATGGCATCCGGACTGTTAAGTGATTAAGAAAAAAAAAAAAAAAAACAGGCTATGTGAAAAATGCAGTGTGCGCTGAATCTATACCCTGGAGACAGTGCATTTCCAATTTCATAGTTACTTAGAAGATTTTGGATTAAACACTGTCAAGCTAGGTCATGATACCAAAATTAACTTCAACCTTTTTCAGCACAGAGTTGGAAATGTTATGAGTGAAGTTATGTGCTAGTAATTTTCTTTGCGTCTTGCTACAGGTCAATATGTCCATAGCTCTAGTTCTTGAATCAGAAGTGAGAGTGACATACTCCATATATATATTAGAATTCTGTGCATATTGGAATTTTTTAATAAATAAAGAATTATGACGATGAAGGTATTTTGGAAATTTAGCATCTGTAACCTAGACAAGTCTATGAATACAGAAAAAGTGAACTAAGGAAATTAAGCAATTTTCAAAAACTAGAAAATGTGGCAAGGAGTAGCAGTTGGAGAGGAAGGCATTTTCTGGAAAAAGCATTATTTTTTTCCATATTACTAATCTTGAAGTCCGATGTGCATGCAAACTTAAAACTGTAAATTTTTAGCATGGATTGATGGTTTTCTTTTTGTATCCTGGAACAAATTTGTTCATCCTTGTGTTACAATAACTGTGAAGGGCATACATTCAAACTGTTATCTTTAGATGAAACAGACATGATTAATGGATTCATAAACAATGCAGTGATACACTCCAAAAGGTACAAAGAAGAAAAACTCTTTTTAGTTGGAACTCCAAGGAAAAACTGATCTCATTGAAACAGAGTCAAATAAAATCTCCTCTTTGGGAAGGAGACATAGCTAAGTGAGTATCATAGGATCAGAATGCAGCTAGAAGAAATACAGCAGCATTTGAACTGTTCAGATAAGAAAAGGTACCACGGAGCCCAGGGAAACCAAAGCAAGCCTTAAAGACCAACAGACAGGCAGCCAACAGATTGCAGAATGTTATTGGAAAGAATCTGTTCACTAGAACTCAGAACCTAGTTTTATTGTTCCCATCAGTGATTGTATAGTTCAATTCTACTTCTCACCAAAATAGTTGAAATGCATTTTTCACAGTGTGATATCCCTGAATATCATCTAAAATGTGCTATTCAAGCATAGTGTTCAGCATGCAAACGTGGGCTTGAAACACATCTCCTATTGTCACCTATTTATTTTTAATCTGAGTCTTAGTAAGCTGCGTATTTTCAGATGATAATAGTGCTTTTAATAGAGTCCCAGTGAAAGTTCTATGCAGTGGTTGCCTTGATCCTAACCATCCTTCTAAGAACAAGTTCCTTCCACAGAAATGGCCCTCGGTCAAGTTCAACACTGGTGTTTCATCACAGCCGGATTCCAGGTCCCCAGGGACAGACTGGAGTTGACATACTTCAGATACGAACCTCAATGTTATGTTTCTGCCTTTTGAAATAGTCCTCTTCCTGATTTCTCTCTGATACACACCTATGAAGTCAGAGTCCATTTCCCTTTTGATCTGCTAACACCGGTGAGGGCTATAGCAAATCTTTCTCTAAGCTGCTCTGTATTACATCAGCTTTGTGAAGAATTCATTCTTCTTGGCTTGTGTCCACCAATATTGGAGAGCTTACTATCTGCTGAATACCATGCTGAGATTTGTACAAAGATTGCACAGAGGATGAATTCAGCATTTAGAATGTAGAATTCAGAATTTGGATGCATATAAACAAATGGAAAGAGAAGCCATTAATTCTGCCTGAGGAACCCAAATAATGGTTTTATCAGTTCTTGACTTCTAGAGCATTTGTTAATGTGTACGCTGAATTTCCCTCTGAGTCATCTATGCTAGTGAGGGTACAGGACTCAGTGGCATAGCGTGGGGCCCCTTCTTGGGCTGCCTGCTAATATGGGAACTTTATTATGTCTATTTAACCCCTTGCATTTGAGGATCCTACTGGCTGAAGCCTTCTCCCTTGTGGTCCTTGCTAGACTTGGGAGTGAGGAGTTGTTGACATGTCAGCCACTGTGCAGGTCAGGCAATGTCCAATCACATTGTAGCAGTATCCTGGCTGCTACAGCCCAGACTTGAGTGGAGTATCTTGCATATCATTGGTCCTCCCCATCCTTATGCTCTTACAATCTTGCCACTGTCCTCTCTTCCACAAGGTTCCACGAGCTTTAGGATGGGGAGAGATTTGCCTGGTCTGGTTCCTGGTGAACATCGTAGTATCATTGGTGTTCTAACTTATGGTTGGCTGTTTTCAGTTTTGCTTTTCCTGCACTGCTCTTGGCTGCATTCTGTTGAGGTCATCTCCTAACCAAAGATAAAAGACTTTTTAAACGAAGATCTTAATGTAAGAAGAGGCTCAAAGGTAGATGGAAGAATAAAAGTAGGACACAGCAGTGCGAGGGGTCAGTGTCCCTTTGCCCATTGATTACCAACCATCTAACTGCTAATCCCCATCTACTCCATGACTGAGGAGATCAAACCTGTTCAGTTCCAAATGAACAGGAAGGGAAGTGAGAGTGAGCTGCATCAGATGTTTCACTACTTACATGCAGTACATGACTGTGGCCTAATTTTTCTATTGAAGTATGCTCTTTCCCCATCCCTCGGTTTATAATCTGTTGAGATTATAGTGGGTGTTACAGAGATTTATCTTCGAGTATGTCATTAAGTGGTTTGGGACTAGGGTCCACTTTTTAGGGAGACCATATGGCATCTAACTTTCTGTGTGTGGGATACTTCACTCAATATACTTTCCTCTAATTCCATCCACCCACTGGCAAATTTCATTAATTCATCATTTTTGATGGCCAAGTAGTATTCCATTGTATAAATGTACTATATTTTCATTATCTGTTCATCAACTGTTGGGCATTTGGGTTGATTCCATGACTTTGCTATTGTAAACAGTGCTGCAATAAACATGGTTCTACGTGTTACTGTAGTGAATTGATGCATTTTGGGGGAATTATCCTGATAGTGACATAATAGGGTCTTATTTTTTAGAAATCACCATACTGCTATCACCAGAGTGGTTGTACAAGCCTGCATTCTCACCAGCAATATATGAGAGCATCCTTATCCCCCACATCCTCTCCAGCATTCGGTGTTATTCGTGTTATGGATTTTCGCTAACCTGATGAAATGAGATGGTATCTCAAGATAGTTTTGATTTGAATTTCCCTGATAGCTAGTGATGTGGAACATTTTTAAGATGTTTGTTAGACATTTCATATTATCTCTGATTTTCAGGTTAGTATAATATTAACATTGTAGAAAGAATTTGGAAGTGTTCCTTCCTTCATTATTTTATGTAATAATTTAATAGTGGTTTTAATTATCCTTTAAATATCTGGTGGAATTCCATGCTAATCCATCCAGTCCAGGACTTTTTTTGGAGGAAGATCTGATATTACTTTGTTAATTTCATTATTTGTTATAGAAGTATTTACATGACTCAATATTTCCTCATTCAATTTAGGTAAGTTATGCTTACTGAGAAATTCATCCATTTCTTTTGGGTTATCAAATTTCATGGACTATAAGTTTTTGAAATATGACCTTATAATTCTCTGAATTTTGTTAATTTGCATTTTCTCTCACTTGATTTTTTAGCTAGAGGTATTTCAATCTTATTTTTTTTAAGAACCAGCTTTTTATTGGGTTGATTCTTTGTATCATTTTCCTTACTTCAATTTCAGATATTTCTCCTTGATTTTGTTAATCTCCTCTTTTCTACTGCTTTTGGGATTGGATTGCTCTTGCATCTCTAAAGCCTTAAGCTGCATTGCTAAGTTATTTACTTGTGATGTTTCCATTTTTTTTTACATAGACATCGAGAGCTATAAACTTACCTCTTAGGACGGCTTTCATTGTGTCCCAGAGATTTTTATAAGATGTATTTTCATTATCATTTGCTTCTAGGAAATCTTGAATTTCCTTTTTGATTTCTTTCTGAACCCATTTCTCATTCAGCATTATGGTATTTAATTTCTAAGAATTAATGTATTTTCTGCTATTTGTTTTGTGTGGATGTCAAATGTTTACTGCATGGTGGTCTGATAGGGTATAGGGTATAATTTCAACTTTTTTGTATATGTGGACATTCATTTTGTGGCCCAATATGTCATCTGTTTTGGAGTATGGTCTGTGGACTGCTGAGAAGAATATGTATTTCTTGGCGCTTGGATGGAAGGTTCGATAGAGATCTGTTAGGTCCATTCAGTAAGGGTTTGATTTAGTTCAGTGTGTCTCTGTTGAGTTTCTGGACAGTTAATCAATCCCATGTTGAGAGTGGGATACTCAAATTCCCAACTACAATTATTTTGGGATTGATTTATTGTTTTAGACATGTAGAGGAGCCCATAATTAAGTACTTATATGTTTAGTACTGTGAAGTCTTTCTGGTGAATTGTTCCTTTGACTAAAATGCAGTATTCTTTTGTGTCTCTTAAAATTATCTTATATTTGAAGTCCATTTTGTCAAACACCATAATTGCTACCACATCTTGTTTCCCTGTTCCATTAGCTTGCAGTATTTTTGATCAGTCTTTTACTTTTTCAATGTGCCTATCTATTGTGGTGAGATATGTTTCCTGAAGGCAGCAGATGGATAGGTTGTGAGTTCCAATCCATGTTTGTAATCTGTATCTTTTTATTTGTGAGTTAATTCCATTGACATTTAGGGTTATAATTGAGAAATTACTGTTAATTACTGACATTTTTATGTTTAGTGGCTTTCATATGTGTGTTACTTAGACTGGAGTTTGCAATGGTATTATGCTTCCCTTCTGTCCTGGATATGGCTGTTCTTTTCTTCAAGCTTCAGTATGTTTCCTAATGTTTTTTAAAGGCTTGGTTTGTTGATCATGTAAGCCTTCAGTTTGTCTTTCACCTTCAATCATGACTGATAGTTTTGTTAAGTATATAAGCCTGGGTTGACATCTGTGCTCATTCATGGCTTGAAGTATATCTCTCCAAGTCAGCTCTTAGCACATTCTCTAACTTATATGTGTAGTGTTTTGATTATTATTTGCTGTGGCGAGTTTCTATTTGGTCATATCTGTTTGGGGTGTGATATGACATGCTTCCTGGCTTTGGACGTGCATTCTTTCTTTAGATGTGGAAAGTTTCTTTCATGATAATTTGAAAATTTTCCTCAGGTGTGGTATTTTGAATTTCTTGTTCTGTTATTCCATGAATCCACAGGTTAGGTTTCTTCAAGATGTCCCCTCTCTTAAATATTCCTCTCAAGTATCCTTTTGGCTTTTATAATCTCTTTTATTGAAGTAGTTTTTCTTCTATCTCATTTTCAAGATCTGATATTCTATTTTATGCTTCATGAGTTCTGCTGATAAGACTCTGTTGTGTTCTGGGTTCAAGATAGCTTGTCTTTTAATTCAAGTTCAGTTTCTGTTTGCAATTGTTTTAACTGCTCTGTGCTTACTTTTATTTCTTCAACTGATGTTTTTTGTCTCATTCAAATGCCTGTTGTGTTCCTGTTCAAATTGGTTGATGCAGTTATTTAACTCCTCACGGATTTCCTCTTTCATTGTTTTGATCATAGTAAAGATCAAGCTTTGGAAATTGTTGTCTTTAGTGTGGCTTGGTTATTTTCTGTGAGTTTGTTCTGATTGGATTTCATCATTATGGGGTTGATGCTTTTATGAGAGATTTGTTGTCTTCTTTTTTGTTGTTTCTCATGGATTTGTGCTGTGTCCTGGGCATGTTTTGTTTTATCTTTAATGTCTTTCTTGATGTGTTTTTGACTGATCTGAATTAGACAGCATTTCTACACTTGAGTAGTTATTGCTAGTGTTTTGTTTGCCTTGGGGTTGGATGTGTCTGTCTGATTTTACTTTGTGCTCTTTCCTAGAAGGGGCTATTGGACTTTTACTATATCAATTAAGGTGGCTTACTAGATAGGGATTGAAGATTAGTATGGTAGTACAATTTTCAGTTTCTTGACAATGTGTAAGGATGAATTTAAATCCCTGAAGTTATGGGGTTTTAGATGGGCTATATGGAAATCTTAAACTATGGTAACACTATCAATTGAAAACAACAGGAAGGTAAAAAGTGTTTACTTATCTTAGAGCTGGAAGTGAAGACTCTCTCCTGTTTGATGATTTTTCAAGTACTCAGATGTACGATGTTAATCCCCTAACACATTGCTTGGGTTTTCTTTGGACTCTATTGAATTCTTGAAAATTTTAAAGTTCTTTATTTCTTAGGGGGGCCAGAGAAGGGGGAGAAGAAGCAGAAGATAGAAGAACACCACAGGAGGATGGGCTGGTATCTTGGTGGAGGCTGCCAGGTGCATGGGCATGGTCTAGGGGCTGCTGTAGACCTTACAGTGAGAAACAACTAGCCAAGCTGTGACCCTGGATGGCAAGACAATTTTTTTGTACTAAAGTTAATTCTGGCTTTTAAACTAATGAAGAGCATAAAGTGTGGTGAGTATAACCTAGGGTCAGAAAGAGCAATTTGCTTGTAGTATATCAGATAGTATTAGACTCATTGTAACAGGCATTACCAAACAGCAGATAAAACCAGTTATATATGACTGATAAAGTAATTCTGCCTTAATTGTACTCATGAAAGTAAGATCTGTCTGGTAGCCTTGCTATACATAGATACCACCAGTAAGGTCACCCAAAGTCTAGACAAAAAGATTTTTTTTATTTTTTTATTATTTATTCAATTGTGCGTGCGTGTGTGTGTGTGTGCATGCACATGTGTGTGTAGAACCAATGACGAATTCAGGAACCACCATGGATGTCTCCACCTCCTCCTTGTTTACTCTGCCCTGGGATTCACAGGCTCCGCCCTACCAGGACCAGAAATGCAGGCTGCCCCTGCTTCCGCCCAGTGTCTATATGTGGGGCCTAAGATCCAAACTCAGCACCTTCCGTCTACAAGGCAGAGGCTTAACCCCTGATCCTCCTCTCCAGCCCCCTAAACAAAAAGATTTACACAGACCCTGGAGTAGGTTCTGTGTCAAGGACTACTTCTCACATTCCTCAGCTCCTCTACCACCTCTTATTCATCTACTCCATTCTTCTGCAGACCCCACTTTGCACAATGATGGTCACCTTCAAGACATTGCCATTTTTATTACCTACCACCACTCCAGGCTCTCAGTAGCATCCCAGTTAACCACTTATCTCACTCTTCTAATGTGCTTCTAGAACATCACCATTTCTATGTCTTCAGTTTTACCAATTAATTCCTTCAAGGCACCACTGAAGTTGATTGTTAGTGTTTTTAATCATTCTAATTTGCGATCTCCTTCTCAGTTTCCTCAACAAAACCACAACCTTGGTGCTATGTTTGGGATATGACTAAGTGTCCCTCAAGGGTTCACAGGATGGTGGCCTAGACAGCAGCAGGTGGAATCTTTAAGAAGTGGTATCATTAATGGTGTTGATTTTAGACGGGATTAAAATGGTTTTCACAAGAATGAATTACTGTAAAAGAGTGTTCCTGGCCTGGCTATTTGACTTATTTTTATTTTTATTTTATTTTGTACATGTGTGTGCATGTATATGTGTGTGTATCAGTAGGTACTGTATGTGGCTGTGGAGATCCAAGGGTGACTTCAGGAATCCTGGATTTTTCTGCCTCCTTTTTTGCTTTGGTCTAGAATTTCTCAGACTCTGCCTTCCTGGGCCAGAATTACTTCTATTTTCGAGACACAGGCTTAACCCCTGAATCATCTCTCCCACCCTATGTTTTTCAAAACTTTATTATTTCAAAAAATGTAAATAAGAGGAAACTTTACAAAAGTCATATAGAAAATAAGATTCCTAACCTATAAGTAGAAATGTAATACTACAGATTATCTTATAAAATATAAAGACAAATATAAAAGAACTATATACAGTCCAAACACTTAACCAAATTTATATTTCATGGTTATGAGGATCATATTATTATACAAATCTCCCAACACAGTAGGCAGTATTTTTAATTGACTACACATAGTATCATCATCTACAAATATTTGTCCATCTCTGCTATGATCACATCAGTATGACTAACCTTATTTATGAATTTCACATGAGAGAATTTGTCAGCTAACTTAAGCAGTTCAGACCTAAAAGAAATTGTAATAAATTTAGGAACTTTCCATGATCATATTAGAATTAATTGCAAGCCAATATTTCAATCAGATGTTTAATGCTATCATCCACATATCAGAGAGAACATGCTGTGTTTGTCTTTCTGTGTTCGTGAAATCTCACTCAGTATTGTATTTTCTAGTTCCATCCATTTACCAGCAAATTCTGTAATCTTCTGCTTCCTGATGGCTGAATCGTATCACTTTTTGACAAGGTACACCCAACAGGTACAACCACTGTGGGATAGTACTGTTAAGTCAGACTGGAATAATGTCTAGAACATGTTTGAAAATCTGTGACTACTATCCTTTGCATCTCCTGGTGTCCATAATGAAGCTATATCTATCAAAGGTTGTTGATTTGAGGGAATTAAGTCTATGTGCAGCCAGCTCATATGAGAAAGGCTTATTCTATTGCAGATGGCTTGGGTTGGTGTTATAGTATGAAATATGTCTCCCACAGTCTCATGTGTTTGGCAAGGTCATGGCACCTTGAGAGGTGGAGCCTTGCAGAGGAAGGCAGTCATAAGGGGTAGGCCTTAAGTTGGATTAGTTCCACCCTACCTCTGCTATGAGAAACTGTACCTTCCCTCTGGAGCCATAAACTGAATAAACTGAATTAAGCTGCTTGACTTTGGGTGCTCTCTCACAGGAATAGTAAAGAGTAACTAGTACAGAAATTGGTATTGGGTAGTGGAGTATTGCTGTGAGATACATTGTGGTACCACAGTGTGAAGTTGTTTGTGAAGCTGAGAGAAGTTGGTACCCAGCAGCATGACCAATGCTGTGATGTAGCTAGTGTGCCTTTGGAACTGTTTGTTGGGAGAAATACGGAGAACTTTGGGACTTTGTGCTGGGAAAGTCTTTGTGTCTTTTCCATGGGGCCAAATGGGACTTTCTCATGAGAGCTCTGAAGGGAGCAATGCTGTGAGAGACACAGGCAGTGGAAGCCCAGCTTGTTATGATGGTCCAGAGACTGTGTTTGCAACTGCACGAGTGACTATGGAACCATGTGTTGGTGGAGAGTTTAGTGAAGTTTTGCCCTCATCATGAAAGATTGCCTCAAGTTAAACTGGAGTGCTTGGCAGAGGAAATTTCAAGACAGTGTAGTCTTGACAATGTGATAGGGCTATTTTTTAGTTGTCTTTAGAGTTATGAAAAAGAGCAAAGAATCAGGCAGGAAGAAGCAAAAACTGTAAGATCTAATGGGGAAAAATACAATGCCAAATTTAAAGAGTTGAACCAGGAAGAAGCAGAGAATAAAATGGCTGTTAAAAACATTAGCTCCATTTTTAAATCAAAGCCTACTCTCAATATGAATAATCGAAGAGGCCCTAACTTGAGGGTAAGATCCTCAGGTAAGGCTTCCATCCATAAGAATGCAAATCCTTTCAGAAGAGTGAGCTAAGAGGTGGAGTTCCAAAGCAAGAGTCTGTTTCTCCTACAACAACTGCCCAAAAGTGAAAGAGATGGTCAGCATAGAGAAGCAGATTCAGCTGTGATTCAAGGGGGCTGACCTTGGCAAAGTTGTCCACGTGGTTCTGGTTTTACAGGCATCAAGGATCCAAGAGGGAGGAGATTGTGGAGTCCTCTTCCAAGATTTCAAAAAATGATGGAAGCCACGCAGCTTGTGGCAGAAAGTCTGCAATTTAGAAGCCCAAGAAGGGCAGTTTGTGCTGTGCCATTAAAGCCTGGTTTGCCATTGAGAAGTAAAGATGTTAGAGATGTCAGAGACAATGTGGGACACCTGCCAAGGAGAGCTGTATACCTTCAGGGGAGTCACTGCAAAAGAGTGATGTGTTCTACAGGCAGCTGCACTGGATGGATAGAACCAAAGCCCTTCGGAACTGAGATGATTTCAAGGAGAGGCTCACCTGTTGGACTTGGAGCTACAAGATTTGGGGTTTCTCCTGCTGGTTTTCAGTCTTGTTATAGACCGATCTTTCCTGGATATGCCCTCATTCCTTCCTTTTGGAATGGGAATGTTTATTCTGTGCCACTGTATGTTGGAATTATGTAATTTGTCTTTTGATTTTACAGGAGGCTTCGGACTTTGGACTTTCGGACTGTATAGGGATCACTGATGTAGTCTATGAAGACTTTTAAAGTTGGACTGAATATGGTTTGCATAATGAGATGGCAATGAGCCTGTGGGGGGCCAGGGGTGGAATGTTATATCTTGAAATGTGTCCCCCACAGTCTCAAGTGTTTGGCAAGGTCATGGCACCTTGAGAAGTAGAGCCTTGCTGGAGGAAGGCAAGTCACAAGGAGTGGGCCTTGAGGTGAATTAGTCCCACAATATCTCTAGAAGAAGTTTGTTTTTTTTTATTAAAAATTTAATTATACATTTTAAAATTTTTTACCAGTTCCCTCCCTCCCCCCTCCTCCCACTCCCCTTTCCCCCAGTGCCTCCCCCCCAATTCCCAGAGAGTCCTTTATTGTGTACGCCTAGCTCTCCACTGGGTCCTCCTCTCCGATGACAAATAAGGACCCAGTGGCATTTCCATAAGCCCTTTCTCTTGTTCCCCTTAAGCATAAGATCACTACTATGGCTGTCAATCCCTTGCCTCCAGGGGTCTCGGTGCCCTTAACAGATGCTAGACTTTATGAGGGCAACAGTGCGCTGGACATTGCGCAGGGCATGCAAAGTCCCATTATGATTGCTTTGGCCCCAACTATTGTTGAGAATCTTGCAAATCGTTGCTCCTCCCATCCTTTTGCTCTTACAATCTTACCGCCCCCTCTTCCGCAAATGTCCCTGAGCTCCAGGATGGGGAGAGATTAGGCTGGCCTAGTTCTATGTGATTGATATACAGTCTCTGAAGTTCTGGATTGTGGTTTGTTGATTTTCTTTTGCAGTTTTGCTGCTCCTGCAATTCCCTTCACTCCATTCTGCTGGGCACTGTATGTCACCCCTGGCCAGAGACAAAAAGCTGTTAAACTGGAGTCTTGTTGTAATAGCACATTCAAGGGTAGATGTAATAAGAGTAGGAAACCTCCCTGAGGGAGGGTTCCATCACCCATTTGCAAAATGATTACTTTTTATCTGCTAGACTATATGCCCTCCCCTTCTGGTGAGATCAGGAAAGAACGTCTGTGAACTTAACCAGGTTTCTCATTACTTACTTGCAGACCTTGATGGAGGCCTATTTTCTCTGCTGTAACATGGTCTCCTCTCTCCTTGTTTCTGGTGTGGCCCTCCTAACCCATCTCTCTTGTTCATAATCCTTGCAATTACTGTGTTACATAGGTTTACTTTTGAGTGTCTCAATGTGGGCTGGGTGAGTTTGGTACTAGGAGCCACCTATTAGGTAGTACATACAGGCGCTTAATTTTCTGGGTTTGGGATACTTCACTTAATATAATTCTTTCTAATGACATCCATTTCCCAGCAAATTCCAGTAATTCATCATTTTTGATGGCTGAGTAGTACTCCATTGTATAGATGTACCACAGTTTCTTTATCCACTCGTCAACTGTTGGACATTTAGGTTGATTCCATGACTTTGCTATTGTAAACAGTGCTGCTATGAACATGGTCGAGCTTGTGCTATCAAGGCGAACCTCTGCTGCATGGGGGGTTATTCCCAAAAGTGGGATAGCAGGGTCATACGGCATTTCAATCTTTAATTTTTTTAAGAAGCTCCAGACGGCTCGCCAGAGTGGCTGTATGAGCCTGCATTCCCACCAACAATGTAGGAGAGTTCCCCTCTCTCCACATCCTCTCCAGCATTTGTCGTTGTTTGTATTGTGGATTTTTGCTATCCTGACCGGGGTGAGATGATATCTCAGGGAAGTTTTGATTTGCATTTCCCTGATGGCGAAGGAAGTGGAGCATTTTTTAAGATAATTGTTAGACATTTTAATTTCATCCCTGGTAAAGTTTCTTTGAAGTTCCAGGGCCCATTTTTTAATTGGGCCAGTGTTTTCCTTAGAGTTTAATTTTCTAAGTTCTTTGTGCACTCTGGACAGTAGAGCTCTGTCAGATATGTGGTTAGTGAAGATTTTCTCCCATTCTGTGGGTTGCCTTGAGCTCGTGTTACAATCTCTTTATCTGAACAGAAGCTCTTTAATTTCACAAGATCCCAACTGTTGAGAGTTGGTAGCAGTGACTGTGCCATTGGATGTCTGTTTAGGAAGTGTTGGCCTAGCCCAATCAGCTCGAGGGAGTTACCTATCCTTTCAACTATGGTTTTTAAAGTCTCTGGCCTGATATCAAGGTCCTTGATCCATTTGGAATTAAGTCTTGTACATGGTGACAAGTATGGGTCCAGCTTTAATCTTCTGCATATGGAGATCCAGTTTTGCCAGCACCATTTGTTGAAGATGCTGTTCTTTTTCCATTGGATTCTTTGGGCCCCTTTGTCAAAGACCAAATGGCTGTAACTTTGTGGGCTTATATCTGGGTCTTCAATCCTTATCCATTGATCTGTGTGTCTATTTTGGAGCCAGTACCAGGCTGTCTTTATAACTATGGATTTGTAGTATAGACTTAGGTTTGGTATGGTAATACCTCCAGCTGTGTTTTTGTTACTCAGGATTGTTTTTGCTATCCTGGGTCTTTTGTGCCTCCATATGAACTTTGAGATTGTTTGGTCAACTTCTTTGAAGAATTGCTTTGGGATTTTGATTGGTATAGCATTGAATCTGTATATTGCCTTTGGTAGGATGGTCATTTTTACAATGTTGATTCTGACAATCCAGGAACAAGGGAGGTCTTTCCACCTTCTGGTGTCTTCTGCAATTTCTTTCTTTAGGGTTTTAAAGTTTTCATTGTAAAGGTCTTTTACCTCCTTAGTTAGGTTTATACCAAGGATATTTCATTTTTTTAGGGGGTTATAGTAAATGGCATGGTTTCTCTCAAGGCTTTTTCACTTCTTTCATTCTGGGCATATAGGAAGGCCTCTGATTTTTGCACATTTATTTTGTATCCTGCCACCCTGCTGAACTTCTCAATTAGTTCCAGGAGCTTCCTGGTGGAGTTTTTGGGATCCCTCAGGTATAAGATCATGTCATCTGCAAATAGGGATAGCTTGATTTCTTCCTTGCTGATTTGAATCCCTCTTATGTCCCTTTCTTGTCTTATGGCTTCAGCTAAGACTTCAAGTACAATATTGAATAGAAGTGGTGAGAGTGGACAGCCTTGTCTAGTTCCTAATCGAAGTGGGAATGCTTCCAATTGTTCCCCATTGAGCATAATCCTTGCTGTGGGCTTGTTGTATACAGCTTTTATTATATTGATAAAGGTTGCTTCCATTCCTACTGTCTCTAGCGTTTTGATCATAAAAGGCTGTTGGATCTTGTCAAAAGCTTTTTCTGCATCTATCGAGAGTATCATGTGGTCTTGGACTTTGGACTGGTTTACATGATGAATTACATTTATTGATTTGTGTATGTTGAACCAACCTTGTGTGCCGGGGATGAAGCCTACTTGGTCCCCATGAATGATCTTTTTAATATGTTTTTGACATTCGATTTGCTAAGACTTTGTTGAGAATCTTTGCGTCTGTGTTCATCAGGGAGATCGGCCTATAGTTTTCTTTTTTAAGTGAATCTTTATTAGGTTTTGGGATTAAAACGATATTAGCTTCATAGAAGGAATTTGGTAGTGTTCCTTCCTTTGCTATTTGATGGAACAGTTTAAGGAGTATTGGTGTTATTAACTCCTTAAATGTCTGGTAGAACTCTGTGCTGTCTCCATCTGGTCCAGGACATTTTTTGGTGGGAAGATTCGAGATTACTTCCTCAATTTCCTTATATGTTATAGGACTATTTAAATAATTCACAACTTCCTGATTCAATTTAGGTAAGTTGTGTTTACTTAGAAATTCATCCATCTCTTTTGTGTTGTCAAACTTCACAGAGTATAAGTTTTTGAAATATGATGTTATAATTCTCTGGATTTCTTGGGTATCAGTAGTGATAACTCCATGTTCATTTCTAATTTTGTTAATTTGGGTTTTCTCTCTCTTGCTTTTGGTTAGTTTAGCTAGGGGTGTATCAATCTTGTTGATTTTTTCAAAGAACCAGCTTTTTGATTGGTTGATTTTTTCTATCGTTTTCTTAGTCTCGATTTCAGATATTTCTGCCCTTATTTTGCTAATCTCTTCTCTTCTACTGCTTTTGGGATCAGATTGCTCTAGTTTCTCTAAAGCTTTAAGCTGCATTGTTAAGTTGTTTATTTCTGATGTTTCCATTTTTTTGACGTGGGCATTAAGAGCTATGAACTTACCTCTTAGAACAGCTTTCATTGTGTCCCAGAGATTTTGGTACGTTGTATTTTCAGTTATCATTCACTTTCAGGAAATCTTGAATTTCCTTTTTAATTTCTTCCTGAATCCAGTTCTCATTCAGCATCATAGTGTTAAGTTTCCAGGAGTTAGTGTATTTTCTCTTGTTTGATGTGTTGTGGATGTCCAGCTTTAGGCCGTGGTGGTCTGATAGGGCACAGGTTAGAATTTCAACTTTCTTATATATGTGTATATTCATTTTGTAGCCCAATATGTGATCTATTTTGGAGGAAGTTCCGTGTGCTGCTGAGAAAAATGTGTATTCTTTGGTGCGTGGGTGAAAAGTTCGATAGAGATCTGTGAGGTCCATTTCTTTCAGGGTTTGATTAAGTTCCAAAGTGTCTCTGTTAAGCTTTTGACCTGTTGATCTATCCCATGTAGAGAGGGCGGTGTTGAAGTCCCCAAGAATTATCGTTTGGGGGTTGATTTCTTGCTTTAGACGCTGTAGGGTTATCTTAATGAATGTGGAGGGGCCCGTATTGGGTGCATATATGTTCAGTATTGTGAAATCTTCCTGGTGAATTGTACCTGTGACTAAAATGTGGTATCCATCCGTGTCTCTTATAATTTTTTTTGGTTTGAAATCCACTTTGTCTGATAGCATAATGGCTACCCCTGCCTGTTTTCTGCTTCCATTTGCTTGTAGAATTGTTGACCAGCCTTTTATTTTTAGAGCGTGCCTATCTTTTGTGGTGAGATGGGTTTCCTGCAGGCAACAGATTGATGGATTGTGATTGTTAATCCAAGTTTGTAATCTGTGTCTCTGGATCGGTGAATTAAGTCCATTAACATTTAGTGTTATAATGGAGAAACTATTGTTAATTCCAGAAATTTATTATGTTTAGTAGCTTTTATAAGTATATTGCTTCGCTTTTAATGGTGTTATATTTGCCTTCTGTTCTCCTGGATATGCCTGTTTTTTTCTTCACGCTTGAGTATCATTTCTAGCAGTTTTTGAAGGCCTGGTTTGGTGGACATGTATCCCTTAAAGTTGTCTTTGTGCTGGAAAATTTTTCTTTCTCCCTCGATCATGACTGATAGTTTTGCAGGGTAAATCAGCCTGGGTTGACATTTTTGCTCATTCAATACTTGAAGTATGTCTCTCCAAGCTCTTCTTGCTTTTACTGTTTCGACTGAGAAGTCATTTGTTATTTTAATAGGTTTACCTTTAAAAGTGACTTGTTTTTTCTCCCTTGAAGCTCTCAGCACCAGTTCTTTATCTTGAATGTGGAGTGTTTTAACTATTATTTTCCGCGGTGTGCTTCTATTTTGGTCGTATCTGTTTGGGGTGCGGAATGCCTCTTGTATATGAATGGGCCTCTCTTTTTTTAGATGAGGAAAGTTTTCCTTGATGATCGTTTGAAAAATTTCCTCAGGGGTGGTATTTTGAGATTCTTGCTCCGGTATTCCATGAATACGCATGTTAGGCTTCTTCAGGGTGTCCCATATCTCTTGGATATTTCTCTCAAGTATTTTTTTGGCTTTAACAACCTCTTCCATTGAGCTGGTTAGTACTCCCACTTTATCTTCAAGATCTGAAATTCTGTTTTCTGCTTCATTAGTTCTGTTGATAAGACTCTCTGTGGCATTCTGGGTTGAAGATAACTTGTCTTTTAGCTCAATTTTAAAGTCTGCTTGAGTTTGTTTTAACTGCTCTATGCCATTTTTTGTTTCTTGCACTGTTTTTCTCAACTCCTCCAGATGTCTGTTGTGTTCCTCTTCAAAGCGATTGATTCGATTATGTAATTCCTCCCGGATTTCCTCTTTCATAGTATTGAACATGGTAATGATCATATTTTGAAAGTCATTATCCTGGGTCAGGCTTTCTTGGCCTTTTTCTGCGGGTTTGTTCTTGTTGGAGTCTAACATTATGGGATTAATTTCTTCAGTGGGAAATTTGTTTACTTGAGTGTTGCTTCTCATGGATTTGCACTTTGACTTTGGCATTGTCATTTTAACTCTTAAGATCTCTCAATTTCACTAAACTGAATTATTTGGCCTGGGGTACTGGTGGGCAGGGCCCGAACGGGGACTTACCTAGGGCGCGGGGTGAGGCCCGGGTGGACCGCGCGCATGTCCCGACCGGCGGAGCGGGGTGGGGCAAAAAGGGACGATGGGCACGTAGGCGTGGAGCTATTTAACCCGAGGGCAGCTGGGTGGGGCCCAGGGCGCAGGGGGAGGTCCTCCTCACCCCTCGGCCCCCGCGGGGCTCCGGCTGGATGGTGGGAGTCGGAGCCGGGTCCCTGTGGGCTGACCTGGGGTCCTAGAGCACGCGGTGAGGCCCGGCTGGATCTCGCCTACGCGTCCCGACCGGCGGAGCGGGGTGGGGTGAAAAAAGCAGAAGTTTGTTTTTTCAGCAAACATTCTATAGCTCTCAGCTTCCAAGATGTATGCAGTGACTTAGCCTTCTCCAGCTTTGGCCAATCAGCCAATGCTGCCTCTGCTATAAGAAACTGTACCTTCCCTCTGGAACTGTAAGCTGAATAAATCTTCCTTTCTCTCTTAAGTTGCTTGACTTTGTATACTCTCTCACAGCAATAGTAAAAAGTAACCATTACAGTCAGAATTTGTCTTGGTTCATGGTTCAAAACCCAAGATTCACAATAGTCTTGGCTTCTATTGAGTTCACGTCCTCAAAGAAGCCCCAAAGGATTTGCCTTAGGCTCTTCAAACACGTCTTCTACATTGGATTTACATTGGAGGTATTTCCTTCACTTTGGGCAATTAGGCCACAAAGAGCTCTATATTTACATGATCTTTACATATTTGATGTCATAATAGTATTCTTAAGGTAGAACAAATATCTGGTTCAATTAATAAACCAGCCCTTCATCTGGATTGAAGATGCAGAGGTACAACTAGTTAGAGTACATCCCAGGATTCTGGCTGTCAGACTTCAGTGCTAAAAGGGAGTGCTACCCATTTACATGGCACTGGTAATGTCTGCGAAGGATAAGACCTTATTCACCTAAAATGGAAGGTTAGATAGTGAAATTTATATCTATTGTAGAGCTAAAATGTTCTTACAAACATTTTTGTTGGTTGATTTTAAACCAAGAAAATCTGACATTAATAAAATACTATTCGTATTTGAATAATATATGTCATTGGCAATCCACTCTCTGAGAGATGTTACCAAAATTTTCAAACACGAAACAAACAATATTTTAAAATCTATTTTGGCAGTTTTAGAAACAGAAAGAACTAAGCATAGACATAGATTGACAAGGGATATAATTTTCCTGATGAACCAAACTTACTTTAAGAAAATCCCTTCTATATTACTGCTAACATTCTATTATTGTAAAGTATAATTAGTTAGATTTATGTAAGACTTAATTTGATATAAAGTCCTATACTACACTCTAGAGGTATTTTTTCATTTAATGTTTTTTTATCCACATGTACGTACCTAAAATTTAGGTAGCATAATAAATTATACAAAATCTTTTTTTAATTTTATTTTTTTATTATTTATTCCATTGTGCGTGTATGCATGTGTTTTCTTGTGCACGTGCATGTGCATGTGTGTGTGTGTGTATGTGTGTGTGCGTAGAACCAATGATGAATTCGGGAACCACCACAGACACCTCCACCTCCTCCTTGTTTACTCTGCCCCAGGATTCACAGGCTCTGCCCTACCAGGACCAGAAACGCAGGCCACCCCCTGCTTCCGCCTGGCATCTATACGTGGGGTCTAAGAATCCGAACTCAGGACCTTCCACCTGCAAGGCAGAGGCTTAACCCCTGAGCCACCTCTCCAGCCCCATAAATTATACAGAATCTTAAGAAACTCCTAAAATAATAATGAGGTTTAAAATTACTCTAAAGAAGTAAGTCTGAATTTCAGCAAGTAACGCAATTTATGTTTTGTATATAATCATTATATGAGATAGAAAACCATTATAACTTATTAAAATAACATAATTCAAAAAATTATAGTTTAATCTTCTGATTAGAGGTCATTAATATGTATAGACTTATTTACAATTAGTATCGCATTATTACCATCAATGATCTCTGTTCATACATATGGACACACCCATTGCATTAGAAATCATTGATCACTTGAACATTTTATCTTGATCACTTGAACATTTTATCTCCCACTAATAAAGGTATATATTGTAAAATACTTTAAAATTAGTCCTTCACTAAAATATGTAGCCATTATGAAATGATATTGTAGAATATAGTATTAGTATTCTATAACAGTTGCTCTCAACTATTGCTGTGAAAGAGCACTCAAAGTCAAACAACTTTAGGGAGAAAAGGAGGTTTATTCAGCTTACGGTTCCAGAGGGAAGGTACAGTCTCTCAGAGCAGAAGTGGCATGGCTGGCTAGCCAAAGCTGGAGGAGGGTAAGTCACTGCAGATATCTTGTAAGCCAAGAGCTGCAGACTGCTTGCTGCAAAGGCAGACTTCTCCTGGAAGTAGGGTGGGACTAATCCACCTCAAGGCCCACTCCTTGTGACTGCCTTCCTCCAGCAAGGCTTCACCTCTCAAGGTGCCATGACCTTTGCCAAACACATGAGACTGTTGGGGACACATTTCAAACCATGACATATTCTATATATGACCCAAAATAACTATAACTTTGATACTTTAAATAAATTTGTATGACCTAAAGGCTAACTACTATAATTTAAATAAAATGATTATGGGAAAAGATCTAATATTGTACATATGTACCACACTTTGTACACCAGGTACTTTCTTGAAAAGTCCTGTATCTGTTGAATTACATTTAAAATTTTCAAATTACATTGGAAAGATTTAAAGATAAATCTCAGTTCTGGGAAGTGGCTTCCCAGTCTGACCCAGATGAAGAATATCTGTAATCCTTGCATTTGAGTAAGGCATCACCAAACTCTTCCCTGCCTGCCGACTTACCCCCCCACACACACCTCTGAAAAAAAAGAATCAGCATTTAGGAGTAGTGCATATGCCATGCTCAGAACTGAGTCATCAGCCTTCACTTACTCTTAAGAGTCTTGTGGGTTTTAGCATTCACCTCTAGTCACTGAAAAAAAGAGCCTCCTCTGCTAGTCTTTGAAGTCTTTCCATTCCCCCTTTGGTAATGTCTTCCAGTCTTTGAGGGGGAAAGGTTAGATGTTCCACCTGGAGCTGAGCACTCCCCAGACATCTATGTTCTGCCTGTTGCCATCAGTTGCATAAACAAGCTTCTGGGATGAAGCCTTCACTCATCAGTGGGGTTAAAGATATTTAGATGACAGTGTAGTACTGTGTTCTTTTAGCAAAACAATAGTCATAGACACTACCCTATGGTATATGTCCTCAACCATCCATGGTACTTACCAGGGTGACTTCCCTACTGTAAAGTGGGCCTTATGTCCAACTGGAGAGCAGTTGGTTACCCCTGTAACATTCTTGCCAATGGTTCTTCCTGTAGCTCATAGAATTGTTTTGTAAAACTTGATTTTTCCCATTTTTTAAATTTTTTGACACTTTATTACACAAATACTTACTATCCAGTCCCATCCCTGTTTTGACAGCTTTTTCTCCCTAGGCAACCTACACAGTATTAGGCTTCTCGTTCTATGTAATCTTGACAGTAAGGAGGAAGCTGCCAGGTTACATCCAATTGGACTTCTCCATGTCCTATATAATGACTTCTTCACATTCTTAAAAATAAGATGTCTGTCTAGGAGATGGTGTTGGCCCTTTTAGATACAGTTAGGAAAACAAGCAGCATGTGGTAATTCTAGGGGCTAATAGTAAAATTAGCCATCTATCAGTTTATTGGTTTATCAGGTCATTTTTCCAGCTGTCCCTATAACTTCATGACTTAGCATACAGATTTTCTGTAAAAAAATCAACCTATATATGAGGCATAAGATGTCAAGTAGTAACTACATGATTCTTACTATGTTCAGATCCACAGCAAAATAAACATTTATTTTCTTCTGCAATAGAGACAAAGGAAATGAGAAATCAATTTCTATTGGACAGTTAGTACAGTTAGGAATGTCCCAGTCCTATGGAAAACATGCCTACCACCCCTCCAGTCCTTTCCCAGTAACTTCTAGAACATTCTAGGAATGCACAGACTGAAAAGATTATGATTCTACCCATCATTCTCTCTCTCTCTCTCTTTCTCTCTCTCTCTTTATCTCTCTTCTTTCAACTCTCTAACCATGCAGTCTGAGTCATATGCAGCTCTTTCCCTATTCCTTCTGTTCTTAAACTCTTTTTTCTGCTCTAAATCTTTCCCACTTTGAGGCTATGTGGCTTCCTCCTTGCCTCTCCTGAACCAAATAGCCAAGGGTTTCTTTCCTCGTCTTTCAGTTTCAATAAAAAGCCTGTTTTTACCTCTCAAAGTGTTCTGATTTCAATCTTTGACTCCCAAATTCAAAAACCCCAAGGAACAGCAACCCGTAACAGAAAAACATGAAAAATATTATGGGACTTTTCTCCATTGTCTTTTTCTGTCTATTGCTAATTGGATTTTGCAATACTAGGAATGGAAGATGAAACCTCATGCATTTTAGACAAGTACTCTGCCAGTCATTATTACTTATAAATGTTAAAACTTTTTCATTTCATTTAATATAGCTACTAGTAAATTAAATATATTGGAATGTTTGCTAAATTAAAAGTAGCTTTCACTACTGGAACCTTAATATTTTTTCTTTAAACATAAACTGCTTGAAAAATTATTAATTTGGATGAAATTTTTAGCTTTGAAAATTGTAAAAATTTTAAATAGCTACATAAATTTAATTGTTTCAAAATTTTTAAAAGTCAGTACAATAATTTCAAAATATTATTATTAACATTTAAGAGGTTTTAGAGCAGCCATGCTGGGACAGTCTCTGAAGGTCTTGCAAAGCAATCCCCCACTGCTGGGATTACCTTGAAGGAACACATCTTTTGCTAATTTCTCCCAATACTTTCCTTTAAAAGGATATAGAGATTAGTTCTCCACTACAGATAAGTCTTACCTGGAGGATGAGCACACGATCAACTTGGTTGGGCCCCAATATGAGCTAACAAATGAGGAAAAGCCATCCCTTCCCACCACTTACCTAAATGTATAAATATATCTGACCTTGGCAGCCATCTTTGGTGCCTGACCCTCATGGCACTCCACATCTGGAGTCCATGAGTTCTTTTCCAGCTTCATGCTCCTTGCCAATTCCATGCCTGGAATTCATGAGTTTTCTAGTGCACTTTAGCCCCTCAATGGTACTTCATGTCTGGAGTCCATGAATTCTGTTCTTTCTCTCCTCTGATAAACCCTGCCTTAATCCTCTAAGTGTGTTCTAATTTCAAATTTTGACTCCAAACACAAGAACCAGGATATATACAGACTCCTAGAGAGTGACCCTGAAACATCACCTTATTTCCCTAAGCGTGCAACATCTGTAAATATTTAAGTATGTGCTAAAAATAAGGGACTCATGATCATTTAAGAAACAGCACAGAAGTAGATGAAATCCAAGATTTCAGACAGATATATTAGTACATACCTGTAATCAGCACTGAGGAGGCCAAGGCAGGAAGATATGAAGTTTTCAAAACCAACTTGATTTAGCAAAGACCTTTCAGAAAGGAAGAAACAACGAGAGGGAGAGAGAGAGAGAGAGAGAGAGAGAGAGAGAGAGAGAGAGAAGAGGGAAGGGAGGGAGGGAGGAAGGGAGGAGGGAGGGAGAAAGGAAGGAAGAAAGGAAGGAAGAGGAGGGAAGGAGGGAGGGAGGAGGGAGGGAGGAAGAGGAAGGAGGAAGGAGGGAGGGGGGAGGGAGGGAGGAAAGGGAAGGAAAGGAGGAAGGAAGGAGAGGAGGGGGAGGGAGGGATGGAGGAGGTAAGGGAGGGAGAAAGGAAGGAAGGGAGGGAGGAAGGGAGGAAGGAAAGAAGGAAGGAGGAAGGAAGGAAGGAGGAAGGGAGGAAGAGGAAGGGAGGAATGGAGGGAGGAGGAAGGAAGAGGAACGGAAGGAGGACGGGAGAGAAAGAAAAAAATTTAATGTGTTGTTACACAGTAGAGAACCTAAAAAGGAAAATTTTAACTTTATTTGCTAAGAATTCCTTTTTATTCATTTTTCTTTTAATTTCTCTCTTTCTCTCTCTCTCTCTCTCTCTCTCTCTCTCTCTCTCTCTCTCTCTCTCTCTCTCTCTCTCTTTCTCTCCCATTTATTTGTGGGCCTGTTTTTCTCATTACAGACTTAAGGAAAGAGACTTTATTCTGGAACATCAACCTATTACCCTAGTCTGCTCAGAAAAAATTACACAATAACCTCTGGGAAAAGACAGCATTGTCAGCATCAGCCACTGCATGGAGAATATTTTTATACAGTGCTTCCTCTTGATGCAAAGACTCGTGAACTGTAATTTGCAACTCTTCATCTTTCACCTCTGGAATTTTCTTCCTTCGTTTTTCTATCTTCGAATGCAGAAGAATCTGCTCTATAGTGTGTGTGTGGTAAGAAGATGTTTGTTTTATTGAATGTCATGTGATGTGGTTTTGAGTCTTAGTTCCATCACTTGCTACTCATTATTCACTTGTAAATTAGACAAGATAATAGAACTGCAAAATCTGCTCATATTCACCAACAAAACAGGTTTACTAGAATTGCCATAACAAAATTTCAAAAACAGGGTAGCTTAAAAGCTATAAGGTCTAAAAGCTAAATATCTGAAATCAAAGTGTCACGAGACAATGTTTTGTTTCATTGCTTGGCTGGTGGCCCATCTCCATAAATAATCACGTTTGCCTTTCCAGTCTTGCACTTTCATCTTTTTGTCTTATGAGGACACCAGTCACATTGAATTAAGACTCAAGTGACCTCGTTTTAACTTAATTTTCTCTTAAAAATCCTAATGTCAAAATTCAATCACATTCTTAGGTACTGGGGATAGTAATAAGGTTAGGTGAACACAGTTCACCGCATATAAACCCCTACCTCTTTCAGCTGAACAAATGTTAAATAAAATCACATTTCTGTAATATGTAAAACAAGGTATGGAAAGCAGCAAGAACAAGAAAAGCTTAGCAGTCATTTTTATTTATTTATTTATTTATTTTATTTATACTGGTCTCCCTCCATTTGAAAATGAAAAAGTGTTCTAAAACTTCTAAGTGAAACTCATTTATGTGAAAGAAAATTAGCATAAGCTGCATGAAAGCAAGAGAAATGCCACTAATTTGACTATATAGAGAAGGGTTTTTTAAGGAGAAAAATACACTGTGATCTTTCTGTGGTAGCTTATTTTTTAACAGTGGACCTGACTAGATGTGGAATATCCTGGAAGAATGTTGAAACTGTCTTCTAGGTATGATTGTAAAAGTACTTCCAAAGAGGATTAACTGAGCTGGAAAAGACCCACTTGAATGTGGATAGCACCAACAAATGAGCTGAAGGCCAGACAGAATAAAAGGAAGGACAAAAGGAAGGGACATCCTTCTGCTTCCTGACCTGTCAACAAGGGAATGGTTCTGCCCCACCAGCATGGAGCAAAGACTCAAAACAGCAAAACAGCCCATCTCCTCCAGCTATTGATGTAAGGTATATTTTATCTATAGTGACAAAAACCCAACTAATTACATTTATCAAATGTGACAATCCCGAACACAAGCTAAAAAAAATCACATTCATATCAATATTTTACCTTCAGTATGCTTTTAATCCCACTTGTAAAGTATGCAGCTCATTAACAAAATGGGAAAATTTAATTTGTATGCACAAGTCATTTGGTGGTGATGATCACTTATGTGCATCAATTGGAAAGATTTCTTCCAGCTGCCAGTCTCCTGAAAATCAGGGAAGTATCAAAAAGAGAGAGAGCAAGAGAGATCAAATAACTAGCAATCAGGATATTTGAAAAGTAGTTAATACATCTACACTTTAAAAGTTATATACAGCTAAATTATCACTTTCATTGCAAAGTGTACATAACAACTATTGAGAAGGATTTTTTGCCATTCCTTTGCCATTATTGTAATTCCTTCTTAAGACAACAAAAGCACATTAACGCATAAAATAGGGGAAACAACTTGTATTCCAGCTTTATCCATAAACCAAGACTCTTAGAAACAAAAGAACCACTTAAAGGTAAAGTGTCATGAATTTCAAAGTAGGAAAATAATATTGAAATAGATCTGGAATTGTAAGTGAATATGAACTGAAGATGTCAAACATTTTGCTTAGCAGCTTACATAATTTGACATTCTATTTATGAATAGGCGCATCACAGCTTCCCATTACCTGACAGCCTGATGTCTTTGCCATTCTTTTCTGTGTATTCTTCTATCTCTTCTGTTCTTTTTACATTATATAGTTACATGATTTCAACTCTGAGTTACAAGATTAAATAGGATCTGTGATGGGCTTGCAAACTCTAACAATCTACACTTGGGGAAAGGGAGGAAATCCTGGTCTTCAGCATTACTGATTTCTGCTGTCTTTCAGAGCCTTACATACAGTCCATTGGCTGATAAAGCTGCTAGAAATCAAGTCTCCACTGACCATGCGAGCTGGATCAGCATTGATCCCAAGGGAGGTCAAAATTAGACTTCCGCCATTTCTCTAGCAGAAATGAGTAAGGATGTAGGGGACTTTATCAACTTGGAAGTGGGAGGCTTTTTGAAGGTCATTGCTCTGCTGCTCTTATTTTATAGGTGAAGCAACTATCATCCAGAGAGGTCAGTTGTAACTGTTCCTGCTCTGTGTGCTTTTATGACTTTGGTCTTTGTGCCAGTGTGGCTTAACAGACCAAAAAGTGCTCAAATGTTCTTTATTGCACTGCTAGATGAAAGATTGGTCTTTGATTTGCAGCTACTGTCAGTATCTGCTGAACATTTGCTGTTTATCATTTCAAATAATAAAATTATGAAATCTTTAAGCTTGCTGAGACTCCAGAGGTTAGATCAAATGCATGGTCCTTCATATGCCTTCTCTGGACTATAGTCATTCATCTCTTCTTTTAAAGTAGTGTGCCTTCTTCATTACTGGTCAGCACTAAGTGTAAAAAGGCGCCTTTGAAATAAAGAACTGATAGTAATAACTGAATTTTTCAAATGAGATCACAAAGGAGAATCCAATAAGCCAAGGTCCAACAGAAAGCCAGCAATATAACTGGAACTAGAAGCCTGAATATAAATCTAAGACAGTTATCTTCCTCCCATGCCATGTAAGTCCTCACTTTCTCTGGCTTTTGATTTGGAGAGGGCAAAGGAAGGATTGTGCTATGCAGATTGATTCTACAAAATTGATAACTTTCTGAAAGAACAAGGGAGATTTCTATCCTGGCTTCTTTTTTCATTAACTACAAGATGCCAAAAACTTAACTAGGTGTCATACAGCTTTCAAAGAAAGATAAAAGGATGCTTCCTTTTAAGAATTTACAACCTAATTGGAGAAATGACAAATACCTATGAATAGATAACTGATGGCAGAAGACTATAAATAATAAAAGCATGTAATAAATAATAAAGCATATAAATAATACAGATGCAAATGTTGCCAGAGGTTAAAGGAAAAAGATGATCTTGAACTTGATAGGCAATAAAAAAAGCCCAGATGTGGAAAAGAGACCTTTATATCATGACCTCACACAAATTTGCCAGGGTTATTGGATTTTCTTTTTAACTTTTATGTACAAATGCTTGAAGCTCCAAGCTCCATGAGTCATTTGCCTTCCTCTGTGTGAGTACCTACTCTATTTCTAACTCCAAAGAAGAATTTCTAGTGTTTCCTCATGGTTATCCTAGCAAGGTTCAAATTTCAAGTTGAACTGCATCTTCCTAGTCACCGTTGCATATTTAAGCATGCCCAGGGAAATCACCTCCAAGCTTTCATAACCTTTATTAGGATAATTTTCTTCTAAAGGAAATATTTGCATATGCAAATGTGTACTTTTTCTTCAAAGCAAAATCCAGGGAGTATCTGCATATTTGCAGCAATAGGGTTACCAAGGCTTGAAACTTTTTCTTTCTTCTTTTTAGTTCTACTTTGGGAGGGTTCACAGAGATCATTTCAACCTCACAAGAAATTGTATCTTATTTCACCAATAGTTTTGCTATTGGACACATACTCTACCACTGACCTCCACCCTAGACCCTGTCACCTTTAGTCAACCATTGCTTATTCCCACCCCAAACCTATTTTTATTTTTTAAAGACAAGACTTTTCCTACATTTGCTGCATACTCTAGATTGTCCTTGGACTTACAATCTTCCTACTTCCACTCCCAAGTAAAAGGATTATAGACATTGGCCAATTCAACCTGCTTGTAGCCATATTGTCTTATTACTTAGGGATTTATATTAGGCTATAGTTTTCCTGGTTCTATCTTTATAACTTCAATTATTGTGCAGAGCAGAGAATTTGTAATTTGAATAACATGAAGTTTTTCTAAAGTAAACATATGCTGTATTACATACGATTTAAACTTGCTGTGCTATACAAATTACTTAGTTAAGGAGTAATTTGCCCAAGCATCCTAACTTCAGAATCCAATGCATGTTTTGTAGTTGTTCCTTGTTCATCATTCTGAACTTCTAAAGTGATTCTTTAAAAACTATTGTTAAAGCCAGGAGATGTATTTTAGTGGTAGAGCACTTTCCCAGCATGAGGAAGCCCTGAGTTCATTACCCCCCCCCCAAAAATTAAGCATGGTAAAATGATTCTGAAATGAGCTCATCAGTGGTACAATGTATTTGTTACAACCAGAAAACAGTTTGCAGCATCCCTTCCCACTTGTTACATTCTTTCTGCCGCTTCCTCATCCATGATGTTTCCTGAGTCTTTGGACATGGAGGAAACAGATGTTCTAAACATTCCAAAATCACTTATTCTTTATGATTCTCTGTATTTGCTCATTCCATTATTGAATTCCATTGTTGTGCTACCTACACAAGCTCTTCATAGAAATGAATCTGCCAAAATACAATCATGGAAGAAAGAGGAGCTCATGAGGTCCCACCCTCCCTAAGGTACTACTTAGAGTTAAGCTGGCTTTGGGAAGGAGAGCCACTGATATACCTTCCATGCCTCAGCAAGCGTCTGGACACAAACAAATGAAGGTAGCCCTTAGTAAACTTAGTAAAATGGTTCACGTGCACATAAAAAAGCTTGAAAGTAGGAGAAATAGCTTTCAGTAGAAAAAGGAAGTAGGGTGGGAGCAGATAATCAAGGTGAAAATAAATTCATTTTATATATGCATAAAGCTATGAAAGAATAAAAATTAAAATTAAACTCCATACATAAATGATTCTGAAAATAAAATCAGTTATTTATGCCAGCTTAATATAAATTTATGGTCTTTTAAATCATGGGCTGTTTCAGTTGTTGTGGGTCAAATCAATGATATGAATAAATCTACAATACCTTTATGAAATTGAAGGAGAATAGCTTCTGTTAGGTAGTTCAGAATAATATTTTTAGTTAGGATAGATGTTTTTACCCACTTAGTGACACACTCAAAGATAAATCTCTGTAATACCTACAGTAATTGCAAAGATTATAAACAGGAGGGAAGGGGAAGGAAGACTATGCCAGCAACAAGGAGAGAGGGGATCATGCTTCAGCAGAGAAAATAGGCCACAATCAAGGACCCTAAGTAAGTAATGAGACATCTGGTTAAGCTCACAGACTTTCCTTCCTGGTCACTTGCAACAGATGGGGTATGATCTCACCAGAAAAGGAGGGTATAGAGTCTGGCAGATAGAAGGTAACCATCCTGCAAATGGGAGATTGGCAGCCCCCCTCACCATGGTCTCCTACTCTTACTTCATCTACCATTGAATCTGCTCTTATAAGACTCTATTTTAACAGCCTTTTATCTCTAGCCAGGGGGTGACATCCAATACCCATCAGGATGGAGTTAAGGGCAGTGCAAGAGCAGCGATACTGAAAAAAAAATCAACAAACCATAATTCAGAACATCAGAGACTCTACATCAACCACCTGGAACCAGGCCAGCCTAGTCTCTCCCCATCCTAAAACTCAGGGAAATTTGCGGAAGAGGGGGTTGTAAGATTGTAAGAGCCTAAAGACAGGGAGGAGCAAAGATATGCAAGATACTCCACACAAGTTAGGGCCGAAGTAATCATAATAGGACTTTGCATGACCTGCACAATGACTATCATGTCATTAACCCCCCAAAGTCTAGCATGGATCACAGGCACTAGGATCACTTAGGCGGCGGTGGGGGGGGGGGGAACTGGAGAGGTGGCTTAGGGGTTAAGCCTCTGGCGGATCCTAGACCCCACGTATAGACGCCAGGGGAAGCGGGGGTGGTCTGCCTTTCTGGTCCTGGTAGGGCGGAGTAAACAAGGAGCAGGTGGAGGCGTCCATGGTGGTTCACACACACACACACACACACACATACAGACACATACAGACACAAACATACATACACACATGTGCACACATGCATACACGCACAATTGAATAAATAACAAATAATAAAATTAAAAAAGCTTAGAGGCAAGGGATTAACAGCCACAATAGTGTTCCTATACTAAAGGGGAACACAAGAAAGAGCTCTAGGCAATGCTAGTGAGTCCTTACACCTCATCAGAGAGGAGGACCCAGAGGGAAGTTTGACATGCACACTAAAGGATGCTCCAGGAACGGGGAGGGGAGCACTGGGAGAAAGGGTGGGGGAGAAGGAAAGGGAAAAAGGTGAAGGTAGCAAAAGGATCCAGGGAGGGATGGAGGGAGGAATGGGAATGGGGTACTTACCAACTTTGTATGAGTGGAAGAAATATATAAAAAAAAGGAAAAAAAACACAATTCAGATGTGCAGGATGTCTTAGTAAGTACAATAAACATACCTTAACTGAAAAAAAAAAAAGGACAGATGTTTTTAGACCTGTTTTAGACAGCACAGAAAAGCTAGTGAGGTCTTTTGAAGGTTATGCCCATAACTATATAAGAAGTGGTACCGACTTTCTAGAGATAAGGTTGCCAACTTTCCCCCAACCCTTTCTTTATGAATGGATATGAGTTCCTCAAAGGCAGATGAAGACCAGCTCCTCCAATGCTAAATTTGCTCAAAAGAAACAGCTCAACCATGAAGGTCTGCCATAAGGTCTGACTCACTGTATTGGACTCCCATATGATTGGACCCATCAGATGTAGGGTTCCAAAGACCTCAGTGAAGTATTCAGAAAGTGGGACTGATCTCTAAGGAAAAGCCAATTTCCCCAGACTTGCCAGTTACCTCTGACTCTGCCAGCCATCAGATGGTTTCCTTGCCCCTCATGGACTCCGTGTCTATGATTGCCTTTCTTTCTGTTCCCTAATAAACTATATTTCAATATTCTATATGATTCAATCTTTGGCTCCAAAATACAAGGACCTGAACATAAACCCCACAACAGAATGAAAAGATGTTAGTGAGACTTTTCCAGAAAATGCTTTAGTCAATACAATAAACATATAACCAATGATAGATAAAACTTGAATGTTGAAATTAAGCTATCTTACTTTGACAGAGTATTATTCAATAAAATTCTAATATTATTTAATTTAGATTCGCATGAGGAAGGTCATTTATTGTATTTGAATTATGTGGAGAACTCAGTACTTCTCCATTTTCAGGAATTTTTATGTCTCCAGTTTCTTGTGTTCCATAGTCAAAGACTGAAATGAGAACATACGTAGAAAAGGTAAGCAGAGTTTATTAGAGGAGAGAAAGAATGGAACTCACTGACATGGATCCCAAGCCCTGTGGGGACTGCTGCCATTTGGCGTTCTTGTCCAAGGATTGAAACTGGAGAGCAGCATAAGTCAATTAGAGGAGAGAAAGAAAAGAACTCACAGACATAGTGACTGTGAAGAGAAAGTGATCCAGGAAAGAACTCAGGGACTTCAGACATGGAATCCATGAGGGGCAAGAGAAAGCCAGAAAGGAATTCATGGATTGCAAACCCATGAGGAGCAAGGGAGCCAAAGATGGCTGCCAAGGTCAGTGGTATTTGTAGGGTTAGAGAGGCCCAGGAAAAGTGCCTTTTCATTATTGGGTTGCTCCAGTTTCTGCAATCCTGTTGGCACTTTTGTTTCTCTTTCTTTCATTTTAATGTCTGCTCTAATTGGGGCCCAACCCAGTTGATCTTCTGGAAGGCCTTATGGTCAAAGCTCATCTCCATATCCTTTCATTACCAGGGCCTTATCTCTATGAAGGACTAGAAAACTAGTTCCTCCAGATGAGTAGGGATTGTTCCTTCAAGACAATCCCAGCAATGAAGAGGATGATCTCTGAAGATCTTCAAAGACCTTCCCTAAAGAGTACTCCTATGGGAAACCAAAATGTGTTTGGACACACTTTCAGAGATTTTTACAATAATAAGAATCACCATGCACTCCATGATAAGACCAGTGATCTCTAAATTTTGAGTTTATACAGAAACTCAGAAATAAGCTTAAAAGATCAAAAAGTCCAGTTTGTCTCTGGAATATCACAGAAGTTTATGCCTAGGAAAGTTAAAAAATTTCAAATGAAACATCATTTGACACTAACCAACAAATGTCCACATAATTTTCTGTAAATTTTATTCTTTATTTTGCTAATGTACAAAATGCAATCTTATTAATTATCGGTATCTACATAGTTACAAGAGCTGTCTATCATTTCATACTCTATCAAGTGCTGAGAGCCACAACTGAATTCATGACAAGATTAAATCAAACAGTCCAAATTCCTGATAAGCAGTAAGTATTCTATTGTATCAATACATTAAATATTCTTTACCATTGCTCTGTCTACTTCCCATGCAGTGACAACACATCAACGTTCTTAAGGGCAATGGTCCAGTGCCTAATACTAAAATGTTCATTTGTAATCAGTCAGGAAATAAGGCTGCTAAAAACGTATGGAAAATATCTAAAACACAGATGCCCTGCTGTGGACTAACACTGTTAAGGATATGCAGTACTAAGGTCATGTGCAAATGGCATTACACATGTGAAAGCAATACATTGTATAATATGAACTGAAAATAGTGAATTCTTGTCATGGGTTTTTCACCATATTGGGGTTTTATACAAAATTGCACAACAAACCTAAATTCAAAATTTGCTGGCATAAATTCCTTACACATGCAATGGAGCAGGTTCATTTAAGTGTTAGCCCTCAATGTCACCTCTGTTACACAAAAGGGGAAATGATCTAGTCATAATCCTATAACTATAGACAAGAACTATGGTCCTTTTTTTTTCTTTTGTGAATGAACATTTTAATTTTTTAAACATTTTTATTATAATTTCCGCTCATACCAACTTAATAGGTACACCGGTTCCCTCCCTCCCTCTTCCTCCCCCCCATCCCCTTTTCCCCCCACCTCTCCCTCCCCATCCCCCAGTGCCTCTCCCCCATTCCCCGGAGAATCCATTAATGTGCATGCCAGACTCTCCTCTGGGCCCTCCTCTCAGATGACGTACAAGGACCCAGTGGCATTTCCCTGAACCCTTTCCTGTGTTCCCCTTAAACATAGGAACACTACTGGCTGTCAATCCCTTGCCTCCAAGGATCCTAGTGCCTTTAGCAAATGCTAGACTTTGTGGGATCAGTAGTGTGTTGGACATTGTGCAGGGCATGCAAAGTCCAATTATGATTGCTTCCGCCCTAACTTGTGTGGAGTATCTTGCATATCATTGCTCCTCCCATCCTTGTGCTCTTACACTCTTACCGCCCCCTCTTCCGCGAATTTCCCTGGGCTTCAGGATGGAGAGAGATTAGGCTGGCCTAGTTCTAGGTGGTTGATATAGAGTCTCTGAAGTTCTGGATTATGGTTTGTTGATTTTCTTTTGCAGTTTGGCTCCATCCTGATGGGTATTGTAAAAAATATGGAACACTTCATGAATTTGCGTGTCATCCTTGCGCAAGGGCCATGCTAATCTTCTCTGTATCGTTCCAATTTTAGTATATGTGCTGCCGAAGCGAACACGGAGCTATGGTCTTAAGCTAGATTTTTTATTGCAATGTTAAGTCAAGCGTTCATCAGAGGGGATGGCAAGACAGCTTCACTGGTAAGGAGTCTGCTCACAAACGTAGAGACCTGAATTCAAGTCCCTGAAGCCCACATGATAGAACATGAGAACTAACAGCTGAAAATTTTTCCCTAACTTTCACCCATGAGACATGGCAAGCATGGGCATATTCTCTCTCTCTCCTCCCACTCTATAATAAAAATAAATTGATATTAAAAATTAAAATAATGTCACCAGAGAAACAGGTTGATTGCATGGATGATAGAAAGCTCACTTACAGTTGACTCATCGATATGCCTCAGAAAACAACTAAGTTTTAATATTCGCAGTAATTTATTTTAATTAATTGAGCAATGTCTTAACCACTGTGCCTGATAGTTGTGTGAAATAGCTAAAGTTATAGCACCAGAGTGCATTCAGGTCCAAAAGCTCTAATTTGGATTGAAGTAAATTGGTAGAAACCACTTTTGAAACATAGAGATCATGAAACAGAGTTACATTTCTCTGAAAATAATCGGGAAAGAATAATTGGAATTCACTTGAGAAGATTTTATCGCTAGCAAACCCAAAGTAGCAAAGTCTTTGCACCGTAAATATTTCACTGGCTTGAGAGAGAAATAAGCTTCCTCTTGAAAAAAAATAAAACAAAATAAACAGAGAGAGAGAGAGAAATATAGCCTTTCCTATAACTGCCATCCTTAAGTCTTGCAATTGGTTTTCGTATATTCCTTCTTATTTTCAATCTCTACAGAACAAAACTTGACATTACAGAAAATATGTTTTAAAAAAAATTAATTAGAAGTGGTTAAAACTTTATTTATATCCTATATACACACACTCTAAAAGAATTCTACCTAGATAAATGTTTCTACTCTATCCTTTCTTTTATTTGAAATAGGAAGTCATTTGAGACTCATCCCTGTAGGTTTGAGGATAGATTTTTGCCTTGAAGAACTCCTTTAAATTCACAAGTCTTTTTGAAAACAGTTATTTAGTTACTGCTGATGATGGAATACAAAAGAATAAATAAGAATTTAAGTTGAAGTCTTGCTATATAAAAATGATTCACTTCTAAAATTATTATGGACATCCTTAATGAATATTCTGTACCACTTTTACTTTGGCAATTAGAAATATCAAGAGGAAGCCAACTTCCCAGTGTTGTAAAAAGCAGTGTCTTCTGATAAACCCACTGATTAGCTGGCCACAAAACAACTAATATTAATTCCAGTTTCTCATTCCGAAATAATAGCAAGATTAGGAGCTGAGACCATTCCAAGAGTCCATGAAGTTCATGTCTAGGTTCCATTACGGTAGAGTTGCCATTTCATTACATGTTGCTACAGCCTGATACAGCAATTTATGAATCACAATGCTATCCCAGCTCACAATTCCAGGTACAGAACACCATGGCAGGACAGTCACATAATAATTTTAACAAGAACATGTGTTTCAGCTTATGGTTTAATGACATACCACCATAATCTTGTTCTTGCGTGCTTTCTAACTTCATGACCTCATTCTACCAGCTCATGATATATTCCTGCAGAATTTTTTGTGTCCTCTAAAGAATTGCTGTGCTTTCAGTTAAGTATAGGTTTTAGAAGTTGTGCTGTTTTTGTCTGTTACCATGTCTATGGTAAATACCACTTATCCCCCAAGATACAGTGAAAGTCAGATCCTCACTAGGAAGGGTTCTTGGTTTCCCTTATCGCCCTAATGCCTTGCTTCTTAATACAATCTCCAGAGAACTACCTTGCAATTATTTGTTCATTTATTTCTTTTCTATAGTCACAAGCTTCTTAAGAACTGTTATGATTTTTGTTTGTAGTATCCACCACTGTGTTCAGAATAACATTTGTTAAAAGGATGAGTTGAACAAAAAAATGAGTGGGAGAGGAAGAAAAGACAGAAGGAGATGAAGGACCTCTCTGTAGAACAGTGCTTTATCGAGAAATAATCCACTGCGGGTTTACATCATGCTACTTAGATTGAGCAGCAAACATCTACTTAATCCAGGAATATCAAGCTCACAATTTTATTATGATTCTAATCCAGTTTCCTTTTTCCCATCTGCCAGTTTGGCAATTCCTACCTCAAGGTGTTGAAAATTAATTGGCTTAAAAATAAGGATAAATTAGTCAATTGAGATGAAAAGCATTCCATTCACTAAGCATTTTTATTTATTAGGAAGTAAATTGATATATTATCAATATCTAAACCACACTAGCAATTATTGCCCTCAGTACAATGAAGCCTCACTATCTAAAAGTCAGTTCTGCTGCTTGTGGGGGGTGTGTAGCCTGTATTATCACCACTGTGTGTATGTGTGTTCAGTGGTTCACTGTCCGGTTGAGAAACAGTATACCCATAAATACTTAGAAATGTTAAAAATATGTAACCTGAAGCAATGGTGTTGCACAAACTTTCCCTGAGGAGACAGGAGCACCCACCTACTCACTCCAGGTAGGCCACGGTGAATGAAGCTGTGTATCAGTGAGGGTTACTTTACAGGAACATGAATGGCCCCAACAGCTGAATCACTGAAAATTCTCACTCCAAGATAGAAAGCAACTACCTCATAGCTATATAAATAGAATACTTCCCTGAGTTAGCCCTCTACTCTCTGTATACTGTAGCACATTCCAAAACTTCATGGAGCTGGGGTAGAATTGTATGCAGGTGGGAGAGTAGAGAATCACTGGAATATCAGGTGAGGGTTAATGTTCCAGCCTACCCACTTCATTCTGTTAGGGAACATCAATAGGCCTGATATTTATTGAGGGTTACCTAAGGGTAAATCACACCTGTTCTGGTTCATCTGTAATGTGTGGAGAACAGTGATCCACAACAAATGGTATGGATTTCCTTATTTGACTCTTAGCACACAAGTTGGACTTTCTTTCTGACTGCCTGGTTTCAAATTTACCTTCAATTTTGGAAGACCTAAGACCAGTTAAGCTAAGATAAAGCTGTGTTGAAAGAGTTAAACCGAGCTCAGACTACTTCAGAGGATACTTGAATCCAAGGTTCTTGGCAAAGGAGATGTAGAATTTATTAAAAGCCCCCTACCTAAATGGAACAAAAAGCATGCTCCACAGGATATTTACTATATTTAAGGAATTCTATAGAAATAGAAAATGAAATGTACAAACATACAGCAAAGTTTCCAATCTGTGCTTGGTAAGGACAATCCTATTGTCTATGTGTGTGTGGATGAGATAGAATTTTTCATATAAATTAAAGAAGCAATTGATGTTCTTGGTCAAAATATTATTGTTCTTCCTCTCTTTGGTGTTTTAAATAGTCAATCATTAAATCTAAAACATTAGGAACAGCATAATTCTTCATTTAATATTCACAGCTATTATTTCACCATTTGTAGAAGAGGAAACTGAAACTTGGAGGGACTTTTTAATCAATTTCTAAATGCAGGCAGCTAGTTAGTCAAAGAACTGGGTATGGAAACTACCAGCTGCATGAGAGACACTTTCTGCTCACAGCTCTCCTTTTCCTGTCATCAGAATCAAAAGTCAGACAAACTAAGTGTCAAGGGACTGAGCTGAGCAAGGGTTTTTAATGCAATTTAGAAAAATTCTTCAGGAATTCCTTCCCTGGTTTTCTCGAACTCATTTTTCAGTTCTACAAGGATCCCATAATAAATAGATAAAAATATGGCATGTGTGTGTGTGTATGTGTATATGTGTGTTCAGTGGTTCACTGTCTGGTTGAGAAACAGTATACCCATAAATACGTAGAAATGTTAAAAATACAGTATCAGGTTGATTTTTCTCCCCTCTTTATCCTATTATTTGAGAGTGAAGTGTTAGCACCATGCTAAATACCCAATAAGGTAATTAATTTTATTATTTAAAGCTTATAAACTTTTAATGTTTAGTTTTGCATTTTTCTTACAATTATATTTTCTTACAAATACATTTATACTAATTTTTTACATTTATAATAATTTTTTCTTCTTTTTTCTTTCTTCTTTATAATCTTCAGCTTGTTTGTGAATACCCGTTTTTCTGATTGGAAGAAGAACTTAATTTCTTTTAAATACTAGAAATTTCACTTCTCCAGAATATTTTAATAGGAGACAATTTACAAGCTATGATTGTGCAAAGACTAATAACCTAGTTCCCAAATAATCATTATATAGAATGTTCTGTTCTAAAATGAACTAACTGGTAAGATAATATTGCATCAAATTATTATTTAAATAAGGGGTTACTATGTCACATCTGTTTTGCCAAATATCTATCTTGGCCTTGGCAACTTATTATAAAATGAGAGTTCATTCTTCCTCTGGGATCTAGTGCTGATTATTAGGCTGTTGTCTTGCAACACAACAGTTCTAGACCTACCCAACCATATTCTGCTCTGTTATAATTTGTGTAGCAATTCCTTATGTTATGATTTTCTTTCTTTGATTATTAAATTTTGCCATTAAATAAAAACTAACAGTAGGAGGAGGTATTATGCTGGAACTGTTAGGATGTTAGTGTGAAAGCCTCAATCCTGATAGCTCTCACCATTAAACTAAAGAGATAATAGTGAAAAGCAGAGAAAAGTGAATGATTGATTGATTGATGATTGAGTTTTATTATTTTTTACATATACCTTGAAAATATTTTACTTGAGAGAAGAGAGAGATGACAGAAAGAGAGAAAAAAAGAAAAGAGAAAGGCAAAATACAGGTGTACACACACCACTACTTAGAGGTCAAAAGACAATTTTCAGAAGTTGATTCCCTCCTTCCACCATGTGAACTCAAGAAACCAAACTCATGCCACTAGTTTTGTGTATGGGCACCTTTACCTGCTGAGCCATTTTGTTAGTCCATTGTTTTCAATCTATTTTTTTGTACCAGGCCCTCCTGCATTAACGAGAGGCCCTGGGATATAACAATGTACCGTAGCATACACTTCTCTGCCCCACAGAGATTCACAGTCTAGGAGAAAAGAATGGCAGACACTAAGTGTATAATTAGAGGTCTGTGAAACTATGCAAAAACGTAACAGAGGTAAGTATCAAAAAGTGGGATCAAACAGTCTTCTAGTTCCAAGTGCAAAGTTCCCTGGGAAGAAAAAGAAAAAAAAATAGGCACAGTTAAGTAGTTGGCAGAGTTATGTATGCCTGGGTGCGGGAAGAAATAAGGAAAAGGAAACATATGTACTGGTTTCAACTTAAGCTGACCCCACAGGCTCACGTATTTGAATCCTCAGCTGGTATTAATGCTTGGGAAGGCAGCGGCACCTTTAGGAGGTGGGGCCTTGCTGGGTAAGGCAAGTCACAGGAGATAAACTTTGAGGTTTGGTGGCCTGGCTTTGCTTCCTTTCAGTTTGCTCTTGGTTTCTGTTTTTCCTTGATGGCTGTGGTGACCTGAACCAGTCTCCTATTTCTGCTTCCTGTCATGTTTTATGCGATGAGTTTTCTGCCATAATGGACTATATCCCATCTGGAACCACAAGCAAAACAAATCTTTCCCTTTCTTCTTTTAGCTGTGGACGGGTATTGTTTCAGAAGCGGCAACAGGAAGAGGCACTGCAGCAGCATTCTCTGGGATGACTTCCACTGTCATCTCGGTAGGCTTGTAACTATTAGCCTTGGATAGCAATAGATGCAGGAGATCAACAAGAAACAGGAAGCAACCTATGGTCAAATTTGCATTCCCAAGAAAATCATTCCAAGCCACAAGCTGAGAAAACAGAAAAGATCCCTGCTCACCCCAGTACACTACAGTGGAGGCACACTCCCTGATGACTCCAAGGGGGAAAAGAAACGGGAGCAGTGAGACATAAAGGAAGACAGCTCTCTCCAGCAAGGCATTTTAATTTCACGGGCACGAAGTAAAGACATGCTTCAATCTTTTGCTAATATATCCTGTTGGTCTCCAAAATGCATGCATTTATTAAAAGTAAGATGACTTGGTTCCAAAAAACTTCAGCATTTGGCATAATTGATGTAAATATTGTACGCAATAGAAAAATATCCTAACACCTACTTTATTTAAAACAAGTTTAATTAATGTCAAGTACTGTAACAAGTGGTGCTTTCTCCCTGCTTGCTTTTCTTCTCATACTGAGTGGAAAAGCTCCCTGCTGCCTTGTTTACCTGCAGACTTTAGAGTCTAAATGCACGGAATGGCATTTATGCTTTATTTCTAAAGCTTTCTCTCTATTCTCTCTTGCTTGCCTTTTTTTTTTAAATCAGAGATGACTTCGTTCCTTTAGTAAAAGAAACTATTCCCAAAGCTTCTTACAAATTCCTTTTTTGCACAAGCTCTGTGTTTCTTCTGCTCCTTGCAAGGACCTACACAGAACCACTCCAGTATTGTAGGTCTAACCATTAGGTATGGGGGATTGGAGGTCATCTTTATTGGCCACTGCCTAACAACTGAATGCCTTTCTCCCCTCATTCTGCCTGTAGATTGCCTCCACAGGGATCCTAAACAAGAGAAGAAATTGGTTGGGGTGTCAAAAGAAAATGTCAAGGAAACAGAGAGAAGTGTATTAGGCTTACAAAATAACCGAAGGGAATCTTCCCATGTGCTGCCTGCCTTTCCTACCAGTTACATGGCATATCTTCTTAGTATCAGCAGGTTAAAATCGGCTCAGGGGCTGGATTTATTATATGATGTGTCTTTGTGTCTATTAAATATGCTCATCATGTTTAAGATTTTCTAAAGCAGGCTGGAGAGATGGTTCAGCAATTAAGACTCTGCCTTATAAGCAGAAAGTCCTGAGTTTGGATCCTAAGTCCCATGTATAAATGCCAGGTGGAAATGGCAGTGACCTGAACTTCCGGCTCTGGTGGGTAGAAAATGGGAAATCCCAGCACAACGCAAAAAGAAAGTAGAAGCAATCCAGGATGATTCTGGAAGTAACCTTTGTGCCTCCACAGAGAAACACAGAACCCTCTGATACACGCAAATAAATTAAAGCATATATTTATTTTTAATATAACATGTGTAAAATATATATTTATTATATATTTTATATATATAATTTATATTTGTTTATTATATAAAGATTTTCTAAAGCAGAGCACACTAATTTCCTTCTTGATTTCCAATACAATATTTTGAGATTGATATCACTGAAGATATTTCTAAGGCTACATTTTGAAATAAAATTTCATTTGTGTCTTGGTTATTGGTTGAACACTCTGAAAAAAGAAGAAATGCATTTGGAAAAATGACCATCATAACTACTAGGATGAGAACATCCATCGTAAGATGAGTTACAACAAATGGTGTAGTCCTCATCATCACTGTTCTGAGGATTCTTGTTTGCTCAATATAGTTTTATTTCAAGCTATAGTTTCCATAAAAGGCATTTTGATATGGATTTATGGGTATGGGTTTGTTTTATCTGCAAAATAATTATTAAGTTGAAAATATTTATGCTTATTTAAAGAGTTGAAATATTTATGCTTATTTTAAAAAAAAAAAACAATAGACCCTATGTGGATTATGGTATACAAGCAATTGTGAATCCTGGAAGAGGGTTGTGACCACAGAGCAAAGAAATGAGAATCCTCAGAAAATGGTAGAAAGCCTTGAATATTGGGGAAGAATATGTTCAAGCATTGGAAGTCTAGACAAACCATAGAAGACAGAGAAATTTTGCTTCTCTGAGCTAGTTAAAGAACACATGGCTTAAAGAATTACAGCTTGATCATTTTGTTCTGCTACTTTTTGTATCTGGAATTGGCTTCCAGAGGGAAGGCACACCTCTAGGAGGCGTGGAATCCTGACCAGGTGACTGGCTCAGCTGATTAATATAAGGGCAGGCTGAGATTCCAGCCTCATTAGGAAATCAAGAGTGGGATCTAGCAGAAACTCTAACAATGTGGACAAACACTAGAATACCTTTCAGTCAGAGACCCTCAGTTCCACAATCCTCAGCGTCCTGAGGTTACTTCTGAACAATTCATACTTGAAATGACTGAATATTCTCTTTAGGTGTAGTTTTAGTACTTCAGAGCTTGTCTGCTACTTCAAAGATCCAGTGCCCTTCATATTTTAACACGAAGAAAAATACTAGCACCAAAAATACTTTTCTTAACAGTAAAGTTTTATGTGGCTATAAAAATAGTTGGATTTGCTTAAAAATCATTTAATAACTCTAAATCAAAATACATTCATAATTTGTATATATTTTTAACAGAACTTAGACACCGAAGCTAATTCTGATTTATCCTAAATATAATTTGAGGATGTTTATACTTTAAATTATATTTTTGGTTATGAAATTTGCTTGCTATTTATATAGAGGACTCAACTGTCTGATTTAAAACTAAAATATTGCAAAGGAGTGAATCAAAGCTGAAGATGGTCTTAATTGCTTCTATGAAAAGCTCCCTGGGCTCTATTTAAATGCATTTATACATTCACAGTTTATTTTCTGTAGTGTAAAAACAGATGAAGCAGCATCCAGATGTGTGCATGTTTGTCAGTGAGAACTACAGGGGACCAAGATGGAGTATCATGGTCTTTATTATAGATATCCGCATCACCCATCACAGCTCAGCCTCAAGATGCTGTCGGTTTACTTTCCCCATATCTTTTCATTCTGCATTTCACTTTGGATGTCTTCTTACTGATTAACTGCTACACTTCCTTCTGTCTTTCCCAGTCTCTCTACTGAAACTAAGGGAGATTCCTCTCAGAAAACTTCATCACTAAGAAGCTTCACTCCATCAGCTTCTGGTCTCTCTAGACTTTACAAATGAAACAATGAATTAGTACTCTTGCAGTAAATTTTTCCTGTACTAGTTCATCAGTATGTTAGTTCTTCCATTTACTGTATGGATTTTTTTTCTCTGTCTCTCAGACCTATAAAATACTGAGGGGAGACATAGCATTCTCTAGTAGACAGACCAACAGAACAGAGAACACTTGGTTCCTAGACACGGCTGCACTGACAGTTCTTGGAATACTTTTTCTTCTTCATTCATGATTCCTCCCAGTCAACTTTAGCATCAGTAAACCTGCAGAGAATCATCTCCACGAATTTATAGCAAACAATTATTTGATGAAAAGGTCAAGAACCAGTCAAGTGGCAAGTTAGCAACATAGGTATTCTCCTTACAGTGTGCTATCCTGGAGGAATTTAAGAAAAAGTGAGTCTTCGGTGACCACTCAGGAATCCTAATATCCGATGATGAAATCCAGAGGACAAGATGGGACAGCATGCTTTCCTAGAAGCACTTTTAATAAATGCCAAGGAAGTTAGGTTAGGAGAGAATCTATAGATACAGAGATGCAAAAGCTCAATGGATGGGCAGAAAGTAAAGTAATACAGGACTTGAACCAATCAATCTCTAAAAGGTAAAATGTGTATTTAAATCTAGTCCAATATAATGGCCATACCAGAAAGAGGATGCTCAGATTACAGGTGTGTGTGTGTGTGTGTGTGTGTGTGTGTGTGTGTGTGTGTGTATGTGTGTGTGTAAGGAAACAGAAAAAATGTCACGGTAAATATGTGAGATTCCTTGAACTCACTGAGGTGGTCAGTCTTATAAACACAGGTACACAATGAATAGTATTAGCTTCAGTAATTCTTAGAAAATGGCTTTTAAATAAAATGTTTTTTTTATTTTTTAGAATTTAGTTTTTAGAAGTCCTTAAAAGCTGTGTCATAACCAGATGGTGTTTCTCTGAGCAAGAAAAAGCAAATGAAATGACATCTCTAGATCTGAAAGCTTCAAAAACTGGCAAATCTTTTGGGTGAATTTCTCTCATTATCAAGTTCCCAGACACCATGTTTGTAATTGAATGACAAAAGAAAAGAAAGAAATGAGGAGGGAGAAAAAGAAAGAGAGAGAAAAAACAAATTCTAGAGAATATCTTCTTATGAGAGCACTGATTCCATCCAGAAGGTTCCATCTCAAGAACAAATTACCTTTTGAAGGCATCACTTGCTAATCACATCACATTTAGGGTTAGATCTTCAATATATGAATGAAAGTACACACATTCATTTGATGGCGCACATCAAATTAAAAGTCATACTATTTTGGTATAACCTAATCTTACTATAACTAAGTTCATTTGTGATGAGCTTAATACTGAATAAAGATACATTCCAACATATTGAGGATTTGTTCTTCAATATAGTCTTCATAGGTAGCCCTAAGATCTATAACTATCTGATGTCTCTCTAATCAAAATCCATTTTTTCTTACAAATATAATAAATTCGGGGCTGGAGAGGTGGCTCAGGGGTTAAGCCTCTGCCTTGCAGGCGGAGGGTCCTGAGTTCGGATCCTAGACCCCACGTATAGAGACGCCTGGTGGAAGCGGGGGCGGCCTGCATTTCCGGTCTTGGTAGGGCGGAGCCTGTGAATCCCGGGGCAAGTAAACAAGGAGGAGGCGTCCATGGTGGTTCCCGAATTCGTCCATGGTTCTACACACACATACACGCATACACACACACATACACATACACGTGCACAATTGAATAAATAATAAGTTTTAAAAAAATATAATAAATTCATCCTATCCTAATATCTTCAAAAGTCTATACTCTCTCTAATCTAGACATCTCATCTAGATGTAAGCTTTAAAAATCTCACCATCTAAATGATATAAATTGAGTATATGTCACATTCTGGGGTTTTATGCCATCTTTAGGCAAAATTTCTCCTTTTATTGGATCACTTATAAAATCAAAGAGGTTGTCTGCCTCCAACATATAATGTTGACTCAGATGTATTGATGAGCATTTCCCTTCCAAATGAAATAATCAGTGAGGAAGCCCAACCTGTACCAGCACAGCCACCTCACCAAATCACAGTTAACAAGAGATGCCTCACCAACTCAGTTCAATAGTGCCAAATTACCTACAAATTTTATAGAAGTTAATTATTTCTTTAATGCACACTAAGTTGTGAAAATTTTTGCTATATATGTTATTGTTAAAGAAGATTTACTTATACCAAAGACCAATTCCTTTATAGCACTTAAGATTACTGAAGTTGTGGATATATACATCGGCAGTTCAAATACAATGTATGGTAGGCTAACATAACTGGAAAAGTATATTTTGTGAAGGAATATTATATCCTGTTTCTTGCAGTATCAAGTCTGTCTTAGAAATATATGCCTCTTGCCCAGGTTCTGGACAAAAAGATCCTCAGAAATTTTAAATCAATGAATGATTTTTCCATTTAGCATGTAAAAAGGAAATTAAAGCTGCAAGGGGACCATGAAGATGCCTACTACTTCTTGTGATTCCCAAGTCCGTAATTGCAGTGCTGACCATGTCATGGAATTCATTAGAGAGAACATATGGATTTGTTAATTGATTGATGGGAATCATTCACTACCAAGAAGCGAACTTTTGTGACTTGTTAGATTTCTAAGTATTATGTGATTCTAAGTATTGGTTTGCTTCTCTAGAAAATTGAAGCTTCTTATATGTTTTGCAGAGTGCTGACTTGAACATGGGATGTAAAATATCATTTATGGTCATATAATGCATTATTGTTCATTGATTCTTTCTTTGAAATTTCTATGTAAGACGAAGTGAACACCTCAAAGTGTGATTGATGATTTTAAATCATCAAGGTCATGATGTTTATGAAATTATACAACAATATTGGTCATTGCCATTCACTCATTAAATACAGATGAAGTGACCATAATGTGCAGGATAAACAATTTATAAGTCCCAGGGCCAACAAAATGGCTTAGCAGGTAAAGGTGCCTGTGAACAAATCTGGTGACTTGACTTCAATCCCAAGAGTGCACATGATGGAAGTAGAGAATCAACTTCTGAAAATTGTTCTCTGATCTCTTCATGAATGCATCTGAGCTCTCTCTTTCTCTCTCTTTCTCTCTCTCTCTGTCTCTTTTTCTCTCTCTTTTGCTGTCAATGATTGATAGATAATAGATGATGACAGATATATAAAGATAGATAGATAGATAGATAATAGGTACATAGATATTTTTTATCTTTTTTATTTTATAATACATTTTTTATTATTATTTCAGCTCATACAAACTTAATAGGTACACCAGTTCCCTCCCTCCCTCCTCCTCCCCCCCGGAACCCCCTGCTCCCCCTCCTCTCACCCCTCCCACCCCGTCCCCCCATGCCCCCCCGTCCCAATTCCCAGAGTCCTTTCTTGTGCATGCCTGACTCTCCTCTGGGCCCTCCACTCCGATGACATACAAGGACCCAATGGCATTTCCCTGAACCCTTTCCTATGTTCCCCTTAAGCATAGGAACACTACTGTGGCTGTCAATCCCTTGCCTCCAAGGATCTTGGTGCCTTTAGCAGATGCTAGACTTTGTGAGGTCAATAGTGTGTTAGACACTGCGCAGGGCATGCAAAGTCCTATTATGATTGCTTCAGCCCTAACTAGTGTGGAGAATCTTCAAATCATTGCTCCTCCCATCCTTTTGCTCTTACACTCTTACCGCCCCCTCTTCCGCAAATGTCCCTGAGCTTCAGGATGGGGAGAGATTAGTCTGGCCTAGTTCTAGGTGGTTGATATAGAGTCTCTGAAGTTCTGGATAGTGGTTTGTTGATTTTCTTTTGCAGTTTTGTTGCTCCTGCAATGCCCTTCACTCCATCGTGATGGGCACTGTATGTCACCCCCTGGCCAGAGACAGAAAGCTGTGAAACTGGAGTCCTATTATAAGAGCACACTCAAGGGTAGATGTAATACTTATACCCAAAAGTGGAATCACAGGGTCATATGGCATTTGACAATGGGAGGGGTCAATCACCCATTTGCAAAATGGTTACTTTTTAATCTGCTAGACTATATGCCCTCCCCTTCTGGTGAGTTCATACCCCCTTAGTTGTAAATGATCAGGAACAAATGTCTGTGAACTTCACTAGGTGTCACATTACTTTCTTGCAGTCCTTGATGGAGGCCTATTTTCTCTACTGTAACCTGGTCACTTCTCTCCTTGTTTCTGGTGTGGCCCTCCAACCCCATCCCTCCTGTTCATAATTACTGTAGGTAATACATAGATTTACCCATGAGTATCTCAAGATGGGCTGGGTGGGTTTGGTATTAAGAGTCACCTATTAGGGAGTACATACGGCGCTTAATTTTCTGGGTCTGGGATACTTCACTTAATATAATTGTTTCTACTTCCTTCCATTTCCCAGCACATTCCAGTAATTCATCATTTTTGATGGCTGAGTAGTACTCCATTGTATAGATGTACCACAGTTTCTTATCCACTCGTCAACTGTTGGACATTTGGGTTGATTCCATGTCTTTGCTATTGTAAACAGTGCTGCTATGAACATGGTCGTGCTTGTGCTATCGAGGTGAACCTCTGCTGTATGGGGGGTTATACCCAAAAGTGGAATCGCAGGGTCATATGGCATTTCAATCTTTAATTTAAGAATCTCCAGACGGCTCGCCAGAGGGGCTGTATGAGCCTGCACTCCCACCAGCAATGTAGGAGAGTTCCCCTCTCTCCACATCCTCTCCAGCATTTGTTGTTGTTTGTATTGTGGATTTTTGCCATCCTGACCGGGGTGAGATGATATCTCAGGGAAGTTTTGATTTGCATTTCCCTGATGGCTAAAGAAGTGGTACATTTTTTAAGATATTTTTAGCCATTTTAATTTCATCCCTGGTAAAATTTAAGTTCCAGGGCCCATTTTTTAATTGGGCCATTGGTTTCCTTGATGTTTAGTTTTCTAAGTTCTTTGTGCACTCTGGACAGTAGAGCTCTATCAGATATGTGGTTAGTGAAGATTTTCTCCCATTCTGTGGGTTGCCTTTGAGCTCGTGTTACAATCTCTTTATCTGAACAGAAGCTCTTTAATTTCACAAGATCCCAACTGTTGAGAGTTGGTAGCAGTGACTGTGCCATTAGATGTCTGTTTAGGAAATGTTGGCCTAGCCCAATCAGCTCGAGGGAGTTCCCTATCCTTTCAACTAGGTACATAGATACTTTTAACAATATAAGTTTTATCTTCCACCCTTGAGAAAAGACAAAGAATTAACTGATGTGTGGTATGATAAATGGCATGCATATGGTGATGGGAAGGGGGATATTTTACCCTACAGAGGGGAAAAGAAGAGGAAGGAAAGAAGAGGAAGAAAGCAGAAGAGAGGAACAAAGGAGAAGACTAAACCTAACCGTTTACAGGAACACATGTTCCAAATAACTCACACCTTCGGCCAACAATAGCATTAGCTTAGTCATGAGTCTCTCACTAGAGACTTTTGGCCTAATCACCTGTTAAAAGTCCTACCTGTAAATACTGTCACATTGGACATAAAGTTTCCAACATGACTTTTGGGGGACACATTCAAATCATATAACGGGCAAAAGTCACGAACTGTGTAACCTCATGTGAGAAGCATGCTCTGATGACACATGTATTCAACAAGGCCAAGAGTCTACTCGTGGCCAGAACGTGGATTTAGGCCCTGGACTGCATGATCATGTATACCAGGTTCATGAGGCATGTGACGGCAGGTCACTGAAGAATTTAAATTTACTCAGGATGTCAATGCTTACAGCTAAATTTATATTCAAGGAGAACTATTTCTGGAGAATCATGCATAAAACCTGGTTTTTCAGAGTGGAGCTAACCTCAATCAAATCAAGGAAATGAAGGAAGATGTGGGAACCTACTAGTAATAATGAGCTATGGGAAAGTTCTAAGCAACATTATCCCAGAAGCAGTTATTAAAACCCTATATGCTAGGGCTAAAAAGATGGTTCCTGTGTTAAAGACTTTGTCTTGCAAGCAATAGGACTTGAGTTTGAATCCCCAGATCCCACATCATAATGTAAGATGGAAATGGCGGTGATTTCCTTTTCTGGCCCTGAACATGGGAAAACCCAGAGCAAAGCAATAAGGAGCTAGAGCAATCCAGGACGATTCCCAATGTCACAAGCACACACACACACACACACACACACACACACACACACACACACTCAACTTCTTCTGCACGCACACATTCTGTATGCCAGAGATACTAACATTTTATAACATAAAAACAAAAGATTCTGATATCTGCTCCATTCAATGGACAGTTATGAGAATTTCAAGTCAATAAAGAAAGAAAAAAGCAATGAAGTTTTCATAATAAGAAAAGAGAAATCAAGAATCAGCAATAAATAGGCACAAGTTAGTTAATCCACCTGTGTGACTCACTCAATCTCCACATAACATGAAGTCATTAAATAAGTTCAGTTAGTTCCTACAACAGCCCACTCATACTCATAGCATTATCTCATCATGAGGATAAGTGGGGTCATATCTGAGCTGATGAGCAGAGTACTATTAACCAACAGTAGTTTTTATATCTACACTTCTCCACACTGATTCCTCAAAATTCTTTTTTTAAAAGAATCATTTTCATCTAACAAAAGTCCTAAAACTTTTAAGTCTTTACAAGTATTTACATCAAGCAGTATTTCTCAAACTACTGCTGCATGTGAAACGTTTACTTTACAAAGCTGTCATTAATCCCCCAGAGCTGTCAAGAAACACTATAAATAGATATGAAAGGAAAGATTTAGCAGTGCAAGATTTCATGTCAGAAAATAAAAAAATAGTGAACTTGGCAGGAGAAAATGTTTAAAAAATGAGGAAGACTACGATGTATTGGGGAAGTAGTTGGTGAAGTGAATGTATGTTAACAAGGCTGGGGGTCACCAATACCTAAGAATTTACATTAACAATGAGATGTTAAAAGTGTCTCACAGTTAAACTCAGTGTAGGCATCATAATGCAAAAATAATACATTTCCTTTTCTCAAAACAATCTCTTCCACTCATATAAAGAACTCCATTTATTCTTACTGAAGAAAGAGAGAGAGAGAGAGAGAGAGAGAGAGAGAGAGAGAGAGAGAGAGAGAGAGAGAGAGAGAGAAAAAAAAAGAGAGAATCTCCAGCTCAGGGCAAGAAATTTGGACTGAAAAGGTTTAACACCATGATTTCTTCTCATCTCTTTGATTCACTGACTTTTCATTAAAAGGATGGTGCTGATTGTTTTAGCTCTGGAAACGCTTCCACCCTGAACTTGTTCACTTGTATATCCAAGTTACTCTTTGGTATCATATTCCAGTGCAGGTGGCATAGCTATGTCTGACTTAGTATTTCCATAAGTAAGCTATTGCTTCTGTAGTCCTTCCCTGCAGTATACCTTGTATCAGCTATCTCATCTCAGTTGATGGCAACTCTATCCTCTCTACTTCTCAAGTCAGTACATTTGGAAACACCCCCAACTCTATACTACTATGTAGTAAGCTCTAAAATCTGAATGGACTTCAAACTATATGAAAAAATGCTTTATTGCCATTGTCCTTACTAATTCTTCTGGTGGAAAACCCTATTGTCACATGGGTAAATTACCCCAGTACATTTTAAAGTAGGACCTCATGCTTCCAGTACTGACAAATGGGTCAGGGAATACTAAGAAGTATTCAAAGTCCATTTGTGGTTGAAAGCTATGTATTTGGTTGTGACACCAACCATGAGTTGCATATTTTTTTTTCCACTAAGAATGACTTTGGTTAAGACCTGAAAAGGCAGACAGGAGGAATGTGAAAAGTTCCTCTCCTGACCCATATCATAATCCCATGATGAAAATGAAGGGGAGAATCTGGTCTAGGAGAAGAGAACTCTTTTTTTGTTGCTAAAACATGCAGAAAGCAAGAGAGGTTTTCGCAGCACAGCATGTTTGTGCTGGAACACCCCATCCCTCAAGCACTGTGGGAAAGCCTTGGGGCAACAGATGATTATGTGTGAATTCAAAGTGGTGATGAGTCTGCATCATCAGAACATAAAATTTAAGGTCCTCCATGCAGAGGACCTGGGGACCAGAGCCGAAGCTTACGCTGTTTTCTACCTTTTGCTCAGACAAATCTTTTATCTCCTTCATCTCATGGCTAGAAGTCTCTACTACCTGTGCCTATCAAAGGACAGAGGATGTTTCAGGATAATCAATCACATCCTTCCAAGGATATCAATTCATACCATGCTGTGACATGTGAATTTGTGATCACATTTACAATATGAAAAAAAGGCCTCTATTTTTCACTGGTTTCTTGAGATCACATTTTCTGAATACTTAAATATTTAGCTATGTAATTAATGTTACTATATGCATAAATGAAGTTATCTCTTAGAAATCCCAAAATTAAAATTTTTAGATATGCTCAAAAGTGGAATTGTAACTTTAACCTTTTAAGGAAATTCCATCCTGTCTTTTCCACAGCTGCTTACATTACTGTTTTACACTCTTCCCAATCCTGTACATAGGTTCACATTTCTCCTAATCTTATCTTTTAAAAATGTAATAGTCATCCATCCTAAGAGATGGGATGTGATATAGCATTGACATTTTTATTTTATTTCATTGATAATAAATGATGCTCAGCATTTCATTCAATTGACATCTGTATCTCTTTGGGGAAAAATGATTGTTTGAGTCCTTCACAAATTTTAAGCGAGTTTTTATATGTTTTAATTTATTTTCATTATTTGGGTTTTCACTGCTGTATTGTATGAAGTCTTTATGTATTTTTTCCAGAGAAATTTCATATCTGGAAATATCTTCCCCAAGTTTATAGGTTGTTTTATCCTGTGGGATATGTCCTTGCTGTGAAGAGATCGCTGGTGTGGAGTAGACTCACCTGTATACGTTGATTTGTGTTGCCTACACTTTGTGTCAAATCCAACAAGTTCACTTTTTTCTAATATTATTTTCTGAAGTTTCTATAACATTAAACCTTACATTTATACTCTTCAATCTGAAGAAAATTCATTTTTGCATGTGGTATAAGAAAATTCTCCAATTTATGTCTTTCTCTCTATAGACAAATTTACTTCTTTCTGTTTATAGTTATTAAATTTTCTAAGCATCCATTATTGAAAAGATGTTAGCCTCCTAATTTTGTATCCTTAGTTCCTTTGTCAAAAGTCAGAAAGTTGTAAATGTCTGGGCTTATTCCTTAACTTTTTGCCGATAACATTAATCTGTATGTCTCCTTTCTATGTCAGTATCATACTTTTTAGATTTTTTTTTACTTTCAGGATTTGTTCTTCTTTTCCCCAGAATCACTTTGCTCACTCTAAGTAGGTCAATTATAATTCCAATATGCCTTTTAAGACATTTTGTCTATTTCTGCAATAAAATAAGCAGCTGCACTTTTGGAGGGAAATAGTAGTGAACCAGTTGATCACTTTGGATAGTAAAAACATTTTCGCAGTATCAGTTCTTTAAATCCATGAATGCAGTTTACTTTCCATTTATTTGTTCTCAATGTCTTTTGCCAGTGTCCTCTAGTTTTCGATGTACAGATCTTCCACCTTTTTGGTTAAATTTACTCCTGTATATTTTATTCTTTTTAATGCCATTGCAAATGGAATTATTATTTCATTTTTCTCTTGGGATTGTTCCCTTTTGGCATATAAGAATGAATTAGATACTTAAAAATATTTCTTTATACGTGTGTGCAAGTCTGTGACCATATACATATGTTGGTGGGTAGGGGGGTGGTGTAGCTATGCCCTTGCTTCTATGCATGTAGAGTCCAGAAGAGGGCGATCAATCCCTTGGTGCTAGAATTACATACCTTTGCTTGATGCCTGGCTAGTTATGTGTCTGCATGGAATAAGATTCCTGTCCTCCAGCCTGAACAGCAAGTATAATTAAACTCTGAGTCATCTATCCAGCCCTGAACTTTGTTTATGTATGTTGACTTTGTTGTTGACTTTGTGTTAATCTTACAACTTTACCAAATCTGTTTTAGTAGTATTTTATTTTTGGTGGATTTCTGTCTTGTAGATTGCTTCCTAGTTTCCTTCAAACTGTGGTTTCTCATTTTGTTGTTTTATCTTTTTTTTTCTCCATAGTTGGACACATGGTATTGAATAAATGGACCTTCTCTCTGTGAACCTTTGAGTGGAAGGGAGCATTCTCTAGTCATGTCATAAGGTCCTAACCTGATATGTATGTTTTAGTGTTCCTCTCCCACAATTTAAATCAATATATTATACAATTTGCATAGAATGGATTTTTATTCATCAGGATTATTACCACATGTAGACATTGCTGCAAGACTTAGAGGATCTTCTGATTGGACTTAACTCTAGATTCGTTTTCTTACTTTGAGAATGTCATATTTTCTCACTGTTCATGACTCTGTTTGTTTAGAAGAATTTTTTTTTGACATTCATTCCTCTTGAGTGTTTCAGTAATTTGTTGCTTTTGATTGCTGAGTTACAATATTCATCACTTGGAATCATCAGTATTCATCTATTCTATAAGGATTATTTTTTGATTCAAAGCTATTAGAAATAAAGCTGGTATGGATATTTCACATCATCCTTTTTGCGCTTTTATTTCCCTTGTGTAAACAGCTAAAAGTGGAACTGTTATATCATATGCAAAATATTTCTTCTACTTTATGAAAAGTTACCAAAGATTTCCAAAGTGATCTTTCCATTTATATGTTTAGTAACAAAGTTAGAAAGCCCAAGTGCTATTACATCTTTCCAAATTCTTGATCTGGTCACACTTTTAAATGAACTAGCATACTGATATCTCTTACAATTATTCTAATTATTAGGGATGCTGAATATCTTGGTTTTTGTGTGTTTGTGTGTGTGCATGTTTTGGCTATTTGTACATTTTTTGTGATAAAGTTGCTCTTAGAAACATTCTGGGGGCTGGAGAGGTGTTAAGCTCAGGGGTTAAGCCTCTGCCTTGCAGGCAGAAGATCCTAAGTTCGGATCCTAGACCCCACGTATAGACGCTGGGCAGAAGCGGGGGCGGCCTGTGTTTCTGGTCCTGGTAGGACGGAGCCTGTGAATCCCGGGGCACAATAAACGAGGAGGAGGTGGAGGCGGTCCGTGGTTCTACATATACATACATACACATACATACATACACACACATACATACACACATGCGCACACATGCGCACACACGCACACACACACACAATTGAATAAATAATAAATAACAAAAAAAGAAACACTCTGAACATTACTAATTAACTGATAGGTTTTCATTATTTGAGTTGTAAAATTTATGCATTTTAGATACTAAACCTTTGTCAGATATGTGTATTATGAATATTTTTTAATTATAAATTATGCCCTCTCAAAATCTTCCAGATTGTGATTTCCTTTTCTTGTCATATCTATAAGAGATCAAATCCTTCTGAATGGGACGTTTTGGCCTACTCTCTGTATGAAAGTACATTACATGCTCAATTTATTAAGCCATTTCTTATATCTCAATTCAAACACCCCTAATATTTTTATGCCTTGAATATATGAACTTAAGATACATCAGTGTTATGGTTACATATCTACGTAAGAGTTATAGTAATTTGTGCCTTTTAAAATATTTTGCTACATAAAGTACTATAAAGAGGTATAATGTCTTACACTTTCCAGTTCCACGAACAATTTTTTACTCTTTAGAGGTACTTAATGCCTAAAATATAAATAGCTAAATATAAATATAATATAAATGCCTAAAATAAAAATTCTACACGTTGACTAGTTCTTTTTACAGAACTAAAGGTTTTTAAAAAGTAACCATTTATTTGACAACAACAGTGGGAATGAAGATTTTATGAAATTTAAGTTCTCTGCATTACTTTTGGGCTCTGAATTGCAATTTTCACAGAGAAGTTAATTAATAGCTTGAGCAGTATTTCTTGCATTTTCTTTTTTTTGCAGGAATTGATTTTATTTCTTTTTTTATTAAAAATGTAATTATACATTTAAAAATTTTTTACCAGTTCCCTCCCTCCCCCTCCTCCCCCCTCCTCCCCCTATTCTCCCTTCCCATCCCCCAGTGCCTTCCCCCCAATTCCCAGAGAGTCCTTTATTGTGTACGCCTGACTCTCCACTGGGTCCTCCTCTCCGATGACATATAAGGACCCAGTGGCATTTCCATAAGCCCTTTCTCTTGTTCCCCTTAAGCATAGGAGCACTACTATGGCTGTCAATCCCTTGTCTCCAGGGATCTCGGTGCCCTTAACAGATGCTAGACTTTATGAGGGCAACAGTGCGCTGGACATTGCGCAGGGCATGCAAAGTCCCATTATGACTGATTTGGCCCCAACTATTGTTGAGAATCTTGCAAATCGTTGTTCCTCCCATCCCTTTGCTCTTACAATCTTACCGCCCCCTCTTCCGCAAATGTCCCTGAGCTCCAGGATGGGGAGAGATTAGGCTGGCCTAGTTCTATGTGATTGATATAGAGTCTCTGAAGTTCTGGATTGTGGTTTGTTGATTTTCTTTTGCAGTTTTGCTGCTCCTGCAATTCCCTTCACTCCATTCTGCTGGGCACTGTATGTCACCCCCTGGCCAGAGACAAAAAGCTGTTAAACTGGAGTCTTGTTGTAATAGCACATTCAAGGGTAGATGTAATAAGAGTAGGAAACCTCACTGAGGGAGGGGTCCATCACCCATTTGCAAAATGATTAGTTTTTATCTGCTAGACTATATGCCCTCCCCTTCTGGTGAGATCAGGAAAGAACATCTGTGAACTTAATCAGGTGTCACATTACTTACTTGCAGGCCTATTTTCTCTGCTATAACATGGTCCCCTCTCTCCTTGTTTCTGGTTTGGCCCTCCTACCCCATCTCTCTTGTTCATAATCCTTGCAATTACTGTGTTACAGAGGTTTACTTTTGAGTGTCTCAATGTGGGCTGGGTGAGTTTGGTACTAGGAGCCACCTATTAGGGAGTACATACGGCACTTAATTTTCTGGGTTTGGGATACTTCACTTAATATAATTGTTTCTAATGACATTCATTCCCCAGCAAATTCCAGTAATTCATCATTTTTGATGGCTGAGTAGTACTCCATTGTATAGATGTACCACTGTTTCCTTATCCACTCGTCAACTGTTGGAAATTTAGGTTGATTCCATGACTTTGCTATTGTAAACAGTGCTACTATGAACATGGTCGAGCTTGTGCTATCAAGGCGAACCTTTGGTGTATGGGGGGTTATTCCCAAAAGTGGAATCGCAGGGTCATATGGCATTTCAATCTTTAATTTCTTTAAGAATCTCCAGACGGCTCACCAGAGTGGCTGTATGAGCCTACATTCCCACTAGCAATGTAGGAGAGTTCCCCTCTCTCCACATCCTCTCCAGCATTTGTCATTGTTTGTATTGTGGGTTTTTGCCATCCTGACCGGGGTGAGATGATATCTCAGGGAAGTTTTGATTTGCATTTCCCTTATGGCTAAGGAAGTGGAGCAATTTTTAAGATATTTGTTAGACATTTTAATTTCATCCCTGGTAAAGTTTCTTTTAAGTTCCAGGGCCCATTTTTTAATTGGGCCATTGTTTTCCTTGAAGTTTAGTTTTCTAAGTTCTTTGTGCACTCTGGACAGTAGAGCTCTGTCAGATATGTGGTTAGTGAAGATTTTCTCCCATTCTGTGGGATGCCTTTGAGTTCGTGTTACAATCTCTTTATCTGAACAGAAGCTCTTTAATTTCACAAGATCCCAACTGTTGAGAGTTGGTAGCAGTGACTGTGCCATTGGATGTCTGTTTAGGAAATGTTGGCCTAGCCCAATCAGCTCGAGGGAGTTCCCTATCCTTTCAACTATGGTTTTTAAAGTCTCTGGCCTTATATCAAAGTCCTTGATCCATTTGGAATTAAGTGTTGCACATGGTGACAAGTATGGGTCCAGTTTTAATCTTCTGCATGTGGAGATCCAGTTTTGCCAGCACCATTTGTTGAAGATGCTGTTCTTTTTCCATTGGATTCTTTGGGCCCTTGTCAAAGACCAAATGGCTGTATTTTTGTGGGCTTATATCTGGGTCTTCAACCCTTATTCATTGATCTGTGTGTATATTTTGGAGCCAGTACCAGGCAGTTTTTATAACTATGGATTTGTAGTATAGACTAAGGTTTGGTATGGTAATACCTCCAGCAGTGTTTTTGTTACTCAGGATTGTTTTTGCTATCCTGGGTCTTTTGTGCCTCCATATGAACTTTGAGATTGTTTGGTCAACTTCTTTGAAGAATTGCTTTGGGATTTTGATTGGTATAGCATTGAATCTGTATATTGCCTTTGGTAGGATGGTCATTTTTACAATGTTGATTCTGCCAATCCAGGAACAAGGGAGGTCTTTCCACCTTCTGGTGTCTTCTGCAATTTCTTTCTTTAGGGTTTTAAAGTTTTCATTGTAAAGGTCTTTTACCTCCTTAGTTAGGTTTATACCAAGGTATTTCATTTTTTTAGGGGTTATAGTAAATGGCATGGTTTCTCTCAAGGCTTTTTCACTTCTTTCATTCTGGGCATATAGGAAGGCCTCTGAGTTTTGCACATTTATTTTGTACCTGCCACCCTGCTGAACCTCTCAATTAGTTCCAAGAGCTTTCTGGTGGAGTTTTTGGGATCACTCAGGTATAAGATCATGTCATCTGCAAATAGGGATAGCTTGACTTCTTCCTTGCCGATTTGAATCCCTCTTATGTCCCTTTCTTGTCTTATGGCTTCAGCTAAGACTTCAAGTACAATATTGAATGGAAGTGGTGAGAGTGGACAGCCTTTTCTAGTTCCTGATTGAAGTGGGAATGCTTCCAATTGTTCCCCATTGAGCATAATCCTTGCTGTGGGCTTGTTGTATACAGCTTTTATTATATTGATAAAGGTTCCTTCCATTCCTACTGTCTCTAGTGTTTTGATCATAAAAGGCTGTTGGATTTTGTCAAAGGCTTTTTCTGCATCTATCGAGAGTATCATGTGGTCTTGGACTTTGGACTGGTTTACATGATGAATTACATTTATTGATTTGCGTATGTTGAACCAACCTTGTGTGCCGGGGATGAAGCCTACTTGGTCCCCGTGAATGATTTTTTTGATATCCGATTTGCTAAGACTTTGTTGAGAATCTTTGCATCTGTGTTCATCAGAGAGATCGGCCTAGAGTTTTCTTTTTTAAGTGAATCTTTATTAGGTTTTGGGATTAAGACGATATTAGCTTCATAGAAGTAATTTGGTAGTGTGCCTTCCTTTGCTATTTGATGGAACAGTTTAAGGAGTATTGGTGTTATTAACTCCTTAAATGTCTGGTAGAATTCTGTGCTGAATCCATCTGGCCCTGGACATTTTTTTGTGGGAGGATTCGAGATTACTTCTTCAATTTCCTTATATGTTATAGGACTATTTAAATAATTCACAACTTCCTGATTCAATTTAGGCAGGTTGTGTTTACTTAGAAATTCATCCATCTCTTTTGTGTTGTCAAACTTCACAGAGTACAAGTTTTTGAAATATGATGTTATAATTCTCTGGATTTCTTGGGTATCCGTAGTGATAACTCCATGTTCATTTCTAATTTTGTTAATTTGGGTTTTCTCTCTCTTGCTTTTGGTTAATTTAGCTAGGGGTGTACCAATCTTATTGATTTTTTCAAAGAACCAGCTTTTTGACTGGTTGAATTTTTCTATCGTTTTCTTAATCTCGATTTCAGATATTTCTCCCCTTATTTTGCTAATCTCCTCTCTTCTACTACTTTTGGGATCAGATTGCTCTAGTTTCTCTAAAGCCTTAAGCTGCATTGTTAAGTTGTTTATTTCTTATGTTTCCATTTTTTTGATGTAGGCATTAAGAGCTATGAACTTACCTTTTAGAACAGCTTTCATTGTGTCCCAGAGATTTTGGTAAGTTGTATTTTCGTTATCATTCACTTTCAGGAAATCTTGAATTTCCTTTTTAATTTCTTCCTGAATCCAGTTCTCGTTCAGCATCATATTGTTAAGTTTCCAGGAGTTAGTGTATTTTCTCTTGTTTGTTGTGTTGTGGATGTCCAGCTTTAGGCCGTGGTGGTCTGATAGGGCACAGGTTAGAATTTCACCTTTTTTGTGTATGTGTAGATTCATTTTGTGGCCCAATATGTGGTCTATTTTGGAGAAAGTTCCGTGTGCTGCTGAGAAAAATGTGTATTCTTTGATACGTGGGTGAAAAGTTCGATAGAGATCTGTAAGGTCCATTTCTTTCAGGGTTTGATTAAGTTCCAAAGTGCCTCTGTTAAGCTTTTGACCTGCTGATCTATCCCATGTTGAGAGGGCAGCGTTGAAGTCCCCAAGAATTATCGTGTGGGGGTTGATTTCTTGCTTTAGACGCTATAGGGTTTTCTTAATGAATGTGGAGGGGCCCGTATTGGGTGCATATATGTTCAGGATTGTGAAGTCTTCCTGGTGAATTGTACCTGTGACTAAAATGTAGTATCCATCCGTGTCTCTTATAATTTTTTTTGGTTTGAAGTCCACTTCGTCTGATAGCATAATGGCTACCCCTGCCTGTTTTTTGCTTCCATTAGCTTGTAGAATTGTTGACCAGCCTTTTATTTTTAGAGCGTGCCTATCTTTTGTGGTGAGATGGGTTTCCTGCAGGCAGCAGATTGATGGATTGTGATTCTTAATCCAAGTTTGTAATCTGTGTCTCTTGATCATTGAATTAATTCCACTAACATTTAGTGTTATAATGGAGAAACTATTGTTAATTCCAGACATTTATTATGTTTAGTAGTTTTTATAAGTATATTGCTTCGCTTTTAATGGTGTTATATTTGCCTTCTGTTCTCCTGGATATGCCTGTTTTTTTCTTCAAGCTTGAGTATCATTTCTAGCATTTTTTGAAGGCCTGGTTTGGTGGACATGTATCCCTTCAAGTTGTCTTTGTGCTGGAAGATTTTTCTTTCTCCCTTGATCGTGACTGATAGTTTTGCAGGGTAAATCAGCCTGGGTTGACATTTTTGCTCATTCAATACTTGAAGTATGTCTCTCCAAGCTCTTCTTGCTTTTACTGTTTCGACTGAGAAGTCATTCGTTATTTTAATAAGTTTACCTTTAAAAGTGACTTGTTTTTTCTCCCTTGAAGCTCTCAGCACCAGTTCTTTATCTTGAATGTGGAGTGTTTTAACTATTATTTGCTGTGGCGTGCTTGTGTTTTGGTCGTATCTGTTTGGGGTGCAGAATGCCTCCTGTATATGGATGGGCCTCTCTTTTTTTAGATGAGGAAAGTTTTCCTTGATGATCGTTTGAAAAATTTCCTCAGGGGTGGTATTTTGAGATTCTTGCTCTGGTATTCCATGAATATGCATGTTAGGCTTCTTCAGGGTGTCCCATATCTCTTGGATATTTCTCTCAAGTATCTTTTTGGCTTTAACAATCTCTTCCATTGAGCTGGTTAGTACTCCCACTTTATCTTCAAGGTCTGAAATTCTGTTTTCTGCTTCATTAGTTCTGTTGATAAGACTCTCTGTAGAGTTCTGGGTTGAAGATAACTTGTCTTGTAGCTCAGTTTTAAACTCTGCTTGAGTCTGTTTTAACTGCTCTATGCCAGTTTTTGTTTCTTGCACTGTTTTTCTCAACTCCTCCAAATGTCTGTTGTGTTCCTCTTCAAAGCGATTGATTCAATTATGTAATTCCTCCCTGATTTCCTCTTTCGTAGTATTGAACATGATAATGATCTTATTTTGAAAGTCGTTATCCTGGGTCAGGCTTTCTTGGCCTTTTTCCCCGGGTTTGTTCTTGTTGGAGTCTAACATTATGGGATTAATTTCTTCAGTGGGAAATTTGTTTACTTGAGTGTTGCTTCTCATGGATTTGCACTTTGACTTTGCCATTGTCGTTTTAACTCTTAAGATCTTTCAATTTCACTAAACTGAATTATTTGGCCTGGGGTTTTGGGGGTGAGCAGGGACAGAGCTTACCTAGGTCACGGGTGAGGCCCAGCTGGACCGCGCCTCCCGACCAGCTGAGCGGGGTGGGGAATGGGAGGATGGGCTTGTCGGCCTGAAGCTATTTAACCCGAGGGCAGCTGGGGCGGGGCCCGGGTGCAGGGGGAGGTCCTCCTCGTCCCTCAGTCCTGTGCGGCTGGATGGCGGGTCCCTTTGGCTGACCTGGGGTCCTGGTGGGCAGGGCGCCGCCGGGGCTTACCTTGGTCGCGGGTTGAAGCCGGGCTGGACTGCGCGCATGTCCCGACCGGCGGAGCGGGGTCTATTTCTTGCATTTTCTATCTATTCCCTGTCTATTATAACAGGCTACTTCCCCCAAAAAAGCTCAGGTAGCTTAAAATAATAATTGGTATTGTCTCAGTTTATTTAGGAATTTAGATTAGCTCTGCCTGTGCCTCTTTCTCATACAGAGTCCCTTATAGAGTTATTGACAAGTTGCTGGGGATTCAAGCCACAGGACATTTAGTAGGACTGAAATGTCTTTTTTTTTTTTCATTACACTTTTTGCCTAATGATACAAGCTCAATAGATATCCCCATTTTTTCCCTTCCCCTTCCCTTCCCCTTATTGTCTTCTATTCCAATCTCCCCTCCCCCTTTCCACTCTCCCCCATCCCTCTCACTGGGAGGGAGAAAGCAGGAATCACCAAGAAAAGAGGAGGGAAGGAAATTTGGTAATTTGAAATCACTCGTGAACTGGGGGTTTTGTTCTTTGTCTCATACTGTTGATTCCCATACCCTCACTCAGGCATGAGATGGCTTCCCAAGAATAAATCACCTGAGAGTAAAAAAAAAAAAAAAATGATCTGAGTTAAAGCCACACTGCTAAAAATCTTAACTATACTGGGTTGATATTGGTTAAGACCATCACAGTCAGAGAGAGAGAGAGAGAGAGAAAGAGAGAGAAACAGACAGATAGACATATAAAGAGCTAGCTTCCAGGTGGACTTTCATCAAGCCTCATCACAACCAATAGTTAACCATTTTGTCAACTGTTGCCAACCTGCATTTTGCATTTTAAACTAACAGTAAAACTACCACCAACTGGACCTTTGTTTAGTTACATTAATCTCCAATATAATCACATAAGATAGACAATATTTTCTCTATCTTACAAAGCAAAAAATGAGCTTGGGAGCCATTCATTTTCCTGAGCTCTTCAACATAAGCAGTATGGAGAATAAATGGCAATTTGGGGGATTATATATTAATTCAAATTCTGATTCCATTAGTTATTACCTTTATAAATAAAGGCAAGATGAGAAATTAGCTACAAATTTGAAAATATATCATGCTTTTACAGGCGAAACAGTTATCTTATATTGTCTTTAAGGTTGCAGGACCCAGTTGCTATCTTGCAGATAAGGAATCAGAGTGAAGTTCAAAGACATTCATGTTTAGGAAGACTTACTACTAATTGAAATATTTCTTTTCCGTCAAGCAAATCTCAATTAATTCCAATTTTGTTAATTTCAAATAATTTTCCACTTGATAAGAAAACACAGAAAATTAAAAAATCATTTTCTACCAGGCATTTAATTTGAGCCCTAAGGAGGAAAAGGGGTTTAAGACCATCCTCAGTTAGAACATTCAAGGCCAACCTAAAGAGTATGTACCCTGTCTTTAAAATAATTCCCCAAATTTTTTCCTATTACTTAGCGTTTAAAGAAATTAAAATTAGCTTTTTGAGAGGAAATATTAAAATCTATCTGAAATCATAACACTTAGGCTTTGGGTTTGTTTTTGAACACTGTACTGATTGTTCATGACATTATAGCTGCTCTAATTTCATCATAAAAGCAAAGAATAACATGTTATTTCACAGATGAAAGGGCAAGATATTCCATCAGTTGGTATATACCATTTATTTGCTTAGATAAAAACAGAGTTGATGCTGCTTCAGGCTGCTCAGCGCTTTGTTCTATTCAATACATTTCTGAGCTGGTGTAACTTTTCTTAATGAGGCTAACCAAAGACACATATTTTTCTTAATTTTTATGACTAGTATCACCTGGAACAAAGTTCCAAGTCTTATTCCAAAATTGCTGCATTTGAAGTCTATTATTTTATTTGAGGTTGAAGTGTGGAAGAAAAGAAATTTTTAAACAGACCCAAAAGCAGAAATGTTTATGTCCTTGAGCTTGGTGGTCAGCAGTTTTCAGAATTCTGAAAGCAACAGGTGGCTAGAGACTGAAAAACACCTCCCCTCTCAAGGTCCCTGTGGGACTGCCAGATCCAAACCATCCAGACATCCAGACTCAGATATCAGACTAAAGTTGGTTCCAGGAATCTTCTCCCTTTCAAGGTCTCAGAGACATGCAGATATAGCTTGAGCCCACTCACCCCCTCCCCAATTCCCCTCTCAAGGTCTAGTATGTACAGCTATGCCTTTGTACTAACTAATATAATAGCCAATTATTTTGTAACATGACGTAACCTCCCTGCGAAGAGGGTATAAAAAATGTATGCTTCTTGAGCTCTCCCTTTAGTACATGGGGCGACCCCAGAGCGCTGGAATAAAATCCTCTTGCTTTTGCATCGAACCTGTGTCCATGAGTATTCTGCGGGGGTCCACTTCTTGGTGGCCTTTGGGCTTCGGCCCTTTAGGTCTAACAGAAGGTTGCAGAGGTGATATGAATGCCAAACTTTCTCTTGTACTATTTCAGAATTCCAGAAGCATTAACAAAATGTAATATAGTTAGAATATATCAGGACGGCCATCTTACATAAAGATATCAAGTCTACCTCAATAATAAGCATGTAGCAGTTAAACTCAGTATATTTCCTATACAAAAGAAAAGAGATCACAATTTGTTTCAGCATTCATGTCTTTTTGGAGGAGTTCCAGAAAGCAAGACACCTTGTTTGTTCATGGAACCTAACTTCCATATCTTGAGTTTTATAGTTTATCCTGCCACAAAATCTATAAGAACTCCAAGTACACATGCATTTAAATACTAATCTGTCAAACTCACCTCTGCTTTGGGTAACATAAAATTTGAATTTAAAAGTTATGCCAAAGAGAAACACAAAGAGCAGATAGGATAATGTTTTAGGAACTGGAAAGTCCTTTATTTTATACTTTTCTTTTTTACCAGCAAATTGTCTTATTTTTCTAAACAGCACTCCCTCAATGATGAAATGAGATTGACTGTATATAGGAATGACTAATTCAAAAGTACACAGTGTTGTCTAGTATAGTTCTAGGAATTTAAAAACTGAAGTGACTGTGTATAAATATAAATATAAATGTGGTATTTTTGGTGCGCCTGAAAAACATATAAAAACTTGTCTGTTCATGTTATTTATGAGACTGAGGCTAATCAAAGACACTTTATTTCAGGAATGCATACAGCTAAAAGCATTGACCATTTGTTCACCATATGTCAGATGGAATGCCCTATAAGAGTAGCCATGGATTTTATTCAGACTTCCTTTGCTACAGTTATCAGAATACAGTGAAATATTAAATCATGTGAATGTCTATTAGGAACCATAGGAATAAGGCAGAGTTGGCATTATTATCCCTATTTCAAAGATGATAAAAGTGAGTCTGAAATCAGAATCCATGACCAGGACCACCAGAATATATATATATATATATATATATATATATTCTGGTGCTCCTGGTCATATATATACATACATAAAGGGAAATGAGCAGCAGCATTCATCGTTCGTTCTCTGCCTCATGTTCTATCACCATGCACAATGCATCACATTACCTTGAACTGTAGGGCAAAATAAATAAACCCTTTCCTCCTCAAGTTTTTCTCAGGTTTTTTTTTCTTCCAATAACAATGAGAAAAGTAACTAGTAGAGTTGGTAACATGTATTTTGGAGTTTTCAGATACAAAAAGTTAGGCTCTGAAACTATTTTTTTCCTTGTACTGGATTAGTTTGGGTGCCAGCGATTGCAATAATGAAGGTCAAGAAGCAGATAAAGAAAATGCTTATTTAAAATGAAGAAGAGGGGCTGGAGAGGTGGCTCAGGGGTTAAGCCTCCGCTTTGCAGGCGGAAGGTCCTGAGTTCGGATTCCAGATCCCACGTATAGACACCAGGCAGAAGCGGGGGCGGCCTGCGCTTCTGGTCCTGGTAGGGCGGAGCCTGTGAATCCCGGGGCAGAAGGAGGTGGAGGCGACCATGGTGGTTCGCGAATTCGTCCGTGGTTCTACACATACACAGACACACACGCGCGCGCGCACACGCGCACATACACACGCATATGCACACAGTTGAATAAATAATAATAATAATAATAAATTTTAAAAAATTTAAAAAAAGAAGAAGAAGAAGAAGGAGGAGGAGGAAGAGGAAGAAGAAGAAGAGGAGGAATTTGGGAGAGAGGACAGGTCCAAGGATGACTACTCATTTTGTTTCTATGAATGGAAAATTCTCAATAAAAAATTTATTTTGGAAATTATGAACTCATTAGCCCTCTGACTGAAGATCCTCAAACTATCCCAAACACACTAGTAGACAATAGGAAAGGAAAGAGTTGAGTGCAGTGACCCTGTGTCTGGATAAGCATCTTTGAGCCAAAGTGACTCAGAATAACAAGTAAGTGCAGACTGTCAAAATGACAATGAAGGGGGGAAGCACACTTCTTCATTCTGAGGAAGAACTAAACTTTCAAATGAATCTACTTCAATATATAATTTTCAAAAATCTAGGAAAATGTTTGGAATAATCTACAGAACAAAGATAAAGCCTCTTCAGAAAATAAAGGCAAAAGTTCATGTGCAGAGAAGAAATGGACATGATCCCGAATACAAAGTTACAAAGGATAAACAGGTGACAAGACAGAATAATGAGATAGGAAATGAAGCAAATAAGGATTTCAAATAAAGATACAAAATGGATATTTACACTGATGGTAAATAACGAAAAATCTTCTAGACAAGAGTTCAATTTTTATGTAGAGAATGTCAACTGTTTCCCAAATATAAAGGAAACAACATGATTAAAATATTGGCATAGGGAGCCACCATAGCCATCAGCCCTTCTGCCCCTCCCACCCACCTGGGATCCTCACGGTCCAGGGAAGACACGCTGCTCCTCATAATTCAACAGAATCCAAAAAAAAAAAAAAACCCAAGCAAAACTCTAGGGGACAAAAGGCATACATCTGAAGTCCTCTAAAATCATTCTATCACATGAGAGAGGTTCTTCACATCCAACCCAAAGATAAGTAAACCCCTTTTTTAACCATCCTGCTCCTTTCAATTATTAATCACTTTAGATTAACTTTTCCATATAGTCATCTCCAAAACATACACAACGTAGGGGCTATACAACTCACCCTCACATATCACCAAGGTACTAAATTGTAAAAGTGCACTACCATACTAATATTCACCCCCTGTCGACTAGACCTGACTTAATTGATGTACTATGGTCTAACAGCCTCATCTAGGAAATAACAATAACAACAGACAAAGGTACATAACTCCAAGGCAAACACTAGTAATAACTGCCTGAGAGTAGTAATACCAACTAAATCAATTAAGTCAAAAACACACAGAAAATGAAAGGTCTTAAAAGACAAAACAACAATGCCATAGTCAAAGTGCAGATCCATGAGAAACAAAACCCAAGAAAACAAATCTCCCACGGAAAGAATTAACCCCATAATGATAGATTCCAACCAGAACAAATTCACAGAAAATAGCCAAGAAACCCAGGCCCAAGATAATGACTTTCAAAGCATGATCATTACCATGATCAATACTATGAAAAAGGAAATCCAGGAGGAGTTAAATAACTGCATCAACCACTTTGAACAGGAACACAACAGACACTTGGAGGAGTTGAGAAAAACAGTTCAAGAAACAAAAATAGGCATAGAGGAGTTTAAAAAGTCTCAGGCAGAGTTTAAAATTGAACTAAAAGACAAGTTATCTTCAACCCAAAGCTCAACAGAGAGTTTTATCAGCAGAACTAATGAAGCAGAAAATAGAATTTCAGATCTTGAAGACAAAGAAGAAGTATTAACCAGCTCAATGGAAGAGTATATTAAAGCCAAAAAGATACTTAAGAGGAATATTCAAGAGTTATGGGACACCCTGAAGAAGCCTAACATGGAATACCAAAGCAAGAAACCCAAAAGAAAACCACACCTGAGGAAATTTTTCACATTATCATAAATGAAAACTTTCCTCATCTAAAGAATGGAGGCCCATACATATATAAGAGGCATTCTGCTCCCCAAACAGATATGACCAAAATAGAAATTCGCCATGGCAAATACTAGTCAAAACACTCCACATTCAAGACAAAGAAAAGGTGCTAAGAGATTCAAGGGAAAAAAAAAACAATTCGCTTTTAAAAGTAAACCTAATAAAATAGCAAATGACTTCTCAATGGAAACAGCAAGAAGAGCTTGGAGAGACGTACTTCAAGTACTGAATGAGCAAAAATGTCAACCCAGGCTGATATACTCGGCAAAATTTTAGAAAAGTTTTCCAGCACAAAGACAACTTGAAGGTTTACATGTCTACCAAACCAGGCCTTCAAAAAATGCTAGAATGATACTCAAGCTTGAAGAAAAAACAAGCATATCCAGGAAGACAGAAGGGAAGTATAATACCACCAAAACCTAAAAGCCAAATAATACAATTACAAAAGTCACTAAAATGTCTGGAATTAAAAATGTCTAGAATGTCATACAAAATGTCTGGAATTAAAAATAATTTTTTCATTATAACATTAAATATCAATGGAATTAACCAATCAAGAGACACAGATTACAAACTTGGATTAAAAATCACAACCATCCATCTGCTGCCTTCAGGAAACTCATCTCACCACAAAAGATAGGCACATCCTAAAAATAAAAGGCTGGTCCAAAATTATGCAAGCTAATGGAACCAAGAAACAGACAGGAATAGCTATTATGCTATCGGACAAAGATGACTTCAAACCAAAAAAAAATCATGAGACACAGATGGATACTACATTTTAGTCACAGGTACAATTCACCAGGAAGACTTCTCAATACTGAACATACATGAACCTAATATGGGCTCCTCCACATTCATTAAGCAAACTCTACAGCATCTAAAACAAGAAATCAACCCCCAAATAATAATTCTTAGGGATTTCAATACGGCCCTCTCAACATGTGATAGATCAACAGGTCAAAAACTTAACAGAGACACATTGGAACGTTATGAAACACTTATGAAATGGACCTTACAGGTCTCTATCAAATTTTCCATCCACACACGAAAGGATACACATTTTTTTCTCAGCAGCACGTGGACGGGACTTTCTCCAAAATAGATCATATATTGGATCACAAAAACGAATCTCCACATATACAGAAAAGTAGAAATTCTAGCCTGTACCCTATCAGACCGCCATAGTCTAAAGTTTGACATCTGCAAAACCACAACAGAAAATACACTAACTCCCGGAAACTAAACACTGTGATGCTGAAGGAAAATTGGATTCAGGAAGAAATTATAAAGGAAATCCAAGATTACCTGGACGTGAACTATAATGAAAATACAACTTATTCAAAATCTTTGGGACACAATGAAAGCTGTTCTAATTGGTAAGTTCATAGCACTTAAGGCCTACATCAAAAAAATGGAAACATCGCAAGTAAATAACAATGCAGCTTAAACCTTTAGAGACACTAGAGCAATCTGATCCCAAAAGCAGTAGAAGAGAAGAGATTTGCAAAATCAGGAGAGAAATATCTGAAATTGAGATAAGGAAAATGATACAGAGAATCAACCAGTCAAAAAGTTGGTTCTGTGAAAAAATCAATAAGATTGATATATCCCTAGCTAAATTAACCAAAAGCAAGAGAGAAAAAAACACAAATTAACAAAATTAGAAATGAATATGGAGTTATCACTACTGATACACAAGAAATTCACAGTATTATAATGTCATGTTTCAAAAACTTATACTCTGTGAAATTTGTCAACACAAAAAAAATGGATGAATTTCTATGTAAGCACAACTTACCAAATTAAATCAGGAAGTTGTGAACTATTTAAATAGTCCTATAACATATGAGGAAATAGATGAAGTAATCTCGAATCTTCCCACCAAAAAATGTCCTGGACCAGATGGATTCAGCACAGAATTCTACCAGACATTTAAGGAGCTAATAACATCAATACACTTTAAACTGTTCCATCAAATAGTAAAGGAAAGAACACTATCAGATTCATTCTATGAAGTTAATATCAGTCTTAATCTCAAACCTAATAAAGATATATGTAAAAAAGAAAACTAAAAGTGAATCTCTTTGAGGAACACAGATCCAAGATTCTCAACAAAGACTTAGCAAATTGGATTCAAAAACATATCAAAGAGATCATTCACAGTGATTAAGTAGGCTTTATGCCAGGCACACAAGATTGGTTCAACATACACAAATCAATAAATGTAATTAACCATATAAACCATTCAAAATTCAAGACCACATGATACTCTCCATAGATGCAGAAAAAGCTTTTGACAAGATCCAACAGTCTTTTATAATCAAAACCCTAGAGATAATTGGGACGGACAGAACCTTTATTAATATAATAAAAGCCAACAGCAAGGATTATACTCAATGGGGAAAAACTTGAAGCATTCCCGCTTCGATCAGAAACTAGACAAGGCTGTCTACTCTCATCACTTCTATTCAATATTGTACTTGAAATCTTAGCCGAATCCATAAGACAAAAAGGGACATAAAAGAGATTCAAATCGGCAAGGAAGTCAAGTTATCTCTATTTGCAGATGACATGATCTTATAAATGAGTGATCCCAAAAACTCCACCAGGAAGCTCCTGGAACTAATACAGAAATTCAGCAGGATGGCAGGACACAAAACAAACATACAAAATCAGTGGCCTTTCTATATGCCCAGAATGAAAAAAGTGAAAAAGCCTTGAGAGAAACAATCCCATTTATTATAGCCCCTAAAAAAAAAAAGAAATACCTTGGTATAAACCTAACCAAGGAAGTAAGAGACCTTTACAATGAAAACTTTAAAACCCTAAAGAAAGAAATAGCAGAAGACAGCAGAAGGTGGAAAGACCTCCCATGTTCCTGGATTGGCAGAATCAATATCATAAAAATGACCATCCTACCAAAGGTAATATACAGATTCAATGCTATACCAACTAAATCCCAAAGCAATTCTTTAAAGAAGGTGACCAAACAATCAAAATCATATGGAGGCACAAAAGACCCAGGATAGCAAAAACAATCCTGAGTAACAAAAATACTGCTGTAGGTATCACCATACCAAACTTTAATCTATACTACAAATCCATAATAATAAAAACAGTCTGACACTGGCCAAAATAGAGACATAGATCAATGGATAAGGGTTGAAGACTCAGATATAATCCCACACAGTTACAGCCATTTGGTCTTTGACAAAGGGGCCCAAAGAATCCAATGGAAAAAGAACAGCATCTTCAACAAATGGTGCTGGCAAAACTGGATCTCCACATGCAGAAGATTAAAGCTGGACCCGTACTTGTCACCATGTACAAGACTTAATTCCAAATAGATCAAGGACCTCAATATAAAGCCAGAGACTGTAAAAACCTTAGTTGAAAGGGTAGGGAATTCCCTGGAGCTGATTGGACTAGACCAACAGTTCATATATGGAAATCTAATAGCACAGTCACTACCATCAACTCTCAACAGTTGGGACCTTGTGAAATTAAAGAGCTTCTGTTCAGATAAAGAGATTGTAACTCGAGCACAAAGGCAACTCAGAGAATGGGAGAAAATCTTCAGTAACCACATATCTGATACAGCTCTATTATCCAGAATGCACAAAGAACTTAAGAAACTAAACACTAAGGAAACAAGTGGCCCAGTTAAAAAATGGGCCTTGGAACTTTTTTTTTTTAATTTCTACTCATACAAACTGAACAGGTACACTGGTCCCCTCCCTTCCTCTAACCTCCCACCGCCCTGTGCCCCCCTCCCTGTCCCCCCTCCCTCCTCATCCCCAGTGCCTCCCCCTCCCATCTCCGGAGCATCCTTTAATGTACATGCCAAACTCTCCTCTGGGTCCTCCTCTCCGATAAGGACCCGGGGCATTTCCCAGAACCCTTTCCTGTGTTCCCCTTAATAAGCATAGGAACACTACTGTGGCTGTCAATCCCTTGCCTCCAAGGATCCTAGTGCCTTTAGCAAATGCTAGACTTTGTGGGGTCAATAGAGTATTGGACGTTGTGCAGGGCATGCAAAGTCCAATTATGATTGCTTCTGCCCTAACTTGTGTGGAGTATTTTGCATATCATTGCTCCTCCCATCCTTGTGCTCTTACAATCTTACTGCCCCCTCTTCTGCAAATTTCCCTGAGCTTCAGGATGGGGAGAGATTAGGCTGGCCTAGTTCAGGTGGTTGATATAGAGCATTCTCTTTCTAGTCCTCATTATTAAATGTAAAGTAATCATAATAGGACTTTACATGACCTGTGCAATGACCAACATGTCAATTACTTTGGCTCTAACTTGTATGGAGTATCTTGCTCCTCCCCATCTTTAGGCTCTTACAATCTTACCACCCCCTGTTCCACAAATTTCCCTGAGCTTTTTTTTATTATTATTCAATTGTGCGTGTATGCGCGTGTGCACGTGTGTGTATGTATGTGTGTGTGGGTGTAGAACCACGGGCGAATTCGGGAACCACCTTGGACGCCTCCACCTCCTCCTCGTTTACTCTGCCCCGGGGTTCACAGGCTCCGCCCACCAGGACCGGAAACGCAGGCCGCCCTCGCTTCTGCCTGGCGTCTATACGTGGGGTCTAGGATCCGAACTCAGGACCTTCTGCCTGCAAGACAGAGGCTTAACTCTTGAGCTATCTCTCCAGCCCCTCCCTGAGCTTTAAGATGGGGAAAGATTAGGCTGGCCTGGTAGAACACTAGAATTTATTCATCTGATTTAACTGTAACCTCATACCTGTTAGCTAATCTTCCCTGCCCTTCCCCTGTCAGGAGTTAGTCATGCTGAGGGAGAGGTTTGTGGAGACCTTCTCTACCTTCCCAGGAATGTGAGGATGCTATTTTTGCTATTGCTGATGCTGCTGCCATTGCAGCCAGACTAACTGGTTGTCCATGACTGGGCAGTGTCCCCAAAGTATGGGACTTCAGGTATCACTTCTGCCTATGAGATTCCATGTCTACTGCTTCCATGTCTACTGCCCTGGCCCACCCATTGTAAATGCTACTCCCCCCCCCCCGCATTTCTCTTTTCTTTTTTTTTAATTTATTATTTATTATTTATTCAGTTGTGCATGTATGCGTGTGTGTATGTATGTGTGTGAGTGTGTGTATGTGTGTGTGTGTAGAACCACGGATGAATTTGGGAACCACCATGGAGGCCTCCACCTCCTCCTTGTTTACTCTGCCCCGGGATTCACAGGCTCCGCCCTACCAGGACCAGAAACGCAGACCGCCCCCGCTTCCGCCTGGCGTCTATACCTGGGGTCTAGGATCCGAACTCAGGACCTTCCACCTGCAAGGCAGAGGCTTAACCCCTGAGCTACCTCTCCAGCCCCTCTTTTCTGTCCTGTTCATTTTGAATACTAGGAATTGAACTCAAGACTTCATGCATTTGGTGGTAGTCTTCCATAAAGTCAATATTTTTAAAGTCCACAAACAATGTGTTTTTTCATGGAGATAGCTTTATTTACTAATGCAGAAATTCTATTCATCAAAGGTTTTTATAATGCATACTGGGAAACTGATTTTGATTGGCTGTTTCATCAAAAAATAACTTCACTTAAAGCTAAAGCCTTGTAATCCCAGTAATGGGGCAGGACAAGAACAAGAACCAAGTTCAAGGCCAGACTTGAAAAGAGAAATGGACTTTACATGACCTGTGCAATGACCAACATATCATTGACCCTCCCCAAGTCTAACATGGATCACAGGCACTAGGATCCTTAGAGGCAAGGGATTAACAGCCACAATAGTGTTCCTATACCAAAGGGGAACACAAGAAAGAGCTCTAGGCAATGCTACTGTGTCCTTACACCTCATCAGAGAAAAGGACCCAGAAGGAAGTTTGACATGCACAGTAAAGGATGCTCCAGGAATGGGGGGAGAGGGCACTGGGAGAAAGGGAGGGAGGGGAGAAAGGAAGGGAAAAAAGGGGGAGGGAGCAAGGGGATCCAAGGAAGGGTAGAGGGAAGGAGGGGAATAGGGTACCTATAAACTATAAAAAAAAAGCCAAAAAAAGAATTTCTAGTGTTCTATAGCAAGGTAGGATGGATCCAGTGAACACTAATGGATGCGGGACATAGTCCTAAATAACTGAGGGAAAAAAAGGAATTCTGATGTACACACTTTGAAGAAATGACAAAAATTTAAAGGGATAGATAACCCCATATTGTAGTCTCTTTTCATGTTTCTGATAAGTCTACAAGAAAACAACTCAGAGGTATAATAGGCTTACTTCAGCTAATGAGTGTGGCTGTGATTCATAGTCTGTTTTGGCAGAAGAGCTCATATCAACATAAGGAGCCATGAGAACTAACTACAGCATACCCAGCAAATGGAAATTGCCACCAAAAGAGGGGCAAATTTTCTTATTTCTAGCCTGTGTATGACAAACTATTAAACCAGCTCTCCTCAGACAATCTACCTGTGTAGGGAAGGGTCCCAACCTCTATGGGCTGGGTTTCCTCTATTAGACAATCTCCCACAGGCGTATGCAGAACTTACTTTAACTTAATTCTTCACAGATGGGCCCAAGGCCTCAGCCATCAGCTGTCAAGCTGGCTAACACACCCCACTTACCTCATTTTGATGTTTACCCAACATATGCATGATTCCAAACTTCATACATATGTGCAATTATTATGCCTCAATAAAAAATCAAAATTGAAAACTAAGTAGAAAACATGGTATTTGTTTAGAATCTGCCTCCCAGCTGCAGAGGGAGGCTGGGGGAGCACCTATGTGGCTTTCATATGGTGATCTTGTAAGAAGCATGTATTTTTTTTTTCTTCTCTCGTTTTCTTTACTCATAACTCCAAAAACCTTCAGTTATAGGTTTCCATTGTTGCTTTTGTGGAACTGGCAATTGAATCTAAGACCTCATGACCTTTATCACTGACCTATATCCCCAACCCTCCAAAACCCTTTGGGTCGCTAAAGCAATGCCTCCTTTTTCACTTGCTGATGTGATATCATGACTGGGAGTTTCTAGTCTTCTGATGAAGGCTGGTTCTCAAGAGAAACAACTATGCATTCGAGGATTGGGTAATTTCAACCCCTGACTTTTGGGATGTGGAAAATTGCTACAGGTGAGTTATTGCTAATGGCCAGAGATTTAATAGACACTTGATTATCAATAAGTATTGAAGTCTCCAGAAATTCTCCAAAAGATAGATCTATAGAGCTTTTAGACTTATAAACACAGAGGTAGTGTGAAGGAGGCCTCAGAGAGAATGCATAGGTTCATGAACGTTTCTACATACATTTCTCTGTGTATGTCTGTCGCCTGGTTGTATCTGTTTTTCTGTGTGTGTGTGTGTGTGTGTGTGTGTGTGTGTGTGTGTGTGTGTGTATCAGAGGGCACTGTGTGTCCCTGTGGAGAACCAAGGGTGACTTTGGGAATCATCCTGGATTGCTTCTACCTGCCTTCTTGCTTTGGTCTGGGATTTCCCAGGCTCCGCCCACCACAGCCAGAAGCGCAGGATATTCACCTTTCTTTCCACTTGGCATTTTTAATGTGGGACGTGGAATCCAAACTCAGGACCTTTTGCTTGGGAAGCAGTCTTAACCCCTGAGCCATCTCTCCAGCCCGACCTGTTTGTATCTAAATTGTATCTTTTTACAATAAGCAGGTGATTATAAACAGGACACTTTCTCCACTTCTGTAAGCTGCTTTAGCACATTATCAAATCTGAGGAAGAGATCTTGAGAACCACTGAGTCGTGGCAGTTAAGTAAAAACCAGGTGATGTTTGAACTTCTGATAGGTGTATGAAGGTTGAGGTTCAAGCTTTGGACCCGTGGGGTTATGTTTTACTTTTCTTGATGCTGCAACAAAATTCCCAGCAAAATCATTTTAAGGAATCATTTTAATTTGAGTTCACAGATTAAGGGGTACAGTTCAGTGTTCTCAACAGGAGCACTAGGTACCCGGTTATGTTGCACAGAGTCAGAAGAAAATAAACAAGAAGTGTGGATGGACCATGTTCCTCCATCAAAGTACATTCTCATAACCTTTCACAGATGCACCACAGGCCCAGTGTTCAAACACATTTTGTTCCCCATATGAAGGACATTTCCTGTTTAAACCAGTTGGATGCACTCTCCAGAGAGACAATGTCAAAATTGATTTAGAGATGGAATACCCACTTGATGTTTACTCAAAAACAGAGAATTTCTTGGAAGACAGGAAGAAAACTGCATATTTTGGTGACCAGAGATGTTACAAACATATGGCAATACTTTAACATTTTCAGCTTTTATTTTTATATGTATGTGACCTTTCCAAATAATAGTCTGCTAAAAGTGTAATTACATTGCTCAGGAGTAATAAAAGCTGACTGCAAAGCTCTCAGCACCACAATTCCCGCCCACTTCTCCTCACCTGCACACCTCCACTAATTATAATACCACCTCCTGCAGGAAACCCATGCTACCAGTAGTTACTAAGAACCCAAGCATGGATGGAATTATCTAGTACTTGCAATGTGTATAGAATACATCCTACATGTTCATTAAATGTCACAATCTCTATAAGTCACCCTATCAACTAGTTATTATTATCTTCATGAATTTAGCCACAGTGTAGTTGTGAAAGTGAAGACAGTTACAGAGATAATGAGAATGACAAGGTTTTAATCCAAGGTATCTGGCTCCAGAACTCCTAGGATGAACTCTCAAAATAGTGCTTGTGGGAGTGAAGGAATGGTTTACTTTGAACTAGATGTCTTAAAATATCCTCTACAACAACAGTTAAGGAGAGTAAAAGCTCTATCATTTGTGGTCAGTGGCCCCATTCTACACAAGGTGGACACGGACATGTTTTGACTTGTTTCAGTGTGTTTTAAACTTGCTTCTTGACCAAGAGAGTAAAATGAACACAAAGTGCCAGTTATATCTGGAAAAAGACAGTGTCAGCAAGTGGCCATTTCTTTCACTAGCTTTCTTTTCATAACCTACTCCTTCCAAACATTTGGAGTTTTAAGTTTAAAAAGTATTTCTTAAGCTTAAAAGTTTTGGTGGTTAAACTTGTAAATTAATGAAAGCATCAGGCAATTGATTATCAATACATTTACTCAAGCATGTGTGGAAATTACTTTTCTCACTTCTAGAGTAATAGTATGTTGATCGTACATTATGGTTTTGTAAATCCTGCAACTTTCTCATACCCTAAAAGCATACAAGATACATAGTACTACTCTTGTTAAGAACTATTATATGCTGATGAATTAAAAAACTGGAAACATTGTCTATGATAAGTTGTAATGCACACATATGTTGGTGATATTAACATATAGACTTGGAAGAAAAGAATCTTCCATTTTGTTTCTTTTTTAAACATAGCCTGCATGTATGATTGCTTAACTTTCCAGTTTGAACAATTTTGAAGAAAATCCATGTGAGACTTCATATCAGTGTGTGACTATGACTTCTTGTAATGATTGTTTCTAGTGTTTACTAATATCTTGTAAGAATAACACAATATGATTATGTGAAGAAGTCACATGTGTATTCATTGTTCACTTACTATAACTGGCATTGCTTTATTTTTTTACAGCATAACTAAAATAGCAAGTAGTTCCTGTTTCCTTTCCTGTCAACATCTTTCAAGAAGAAGTGGAAATTTTCCATCAGACTTCTGACTCTTGTCAACTTGTGCAAAATTGACTTGGTACAACTGCTAAGAAACATTTTACAAATCTCCTCCTTCTCCGTCATTAGCTCTGGCTGCCCCATTTCCACCACATGCATATATTCATGAATATCTTGAATAGTCAAAAAATAGACAAACAGGACTGAAATATATTCATAGAACATTCTACTTAGGATAATCACTTGGGACTTTGTAAAATTACACAGTACTGATTCTCCAAAATAAGGTGACTGTTTATTCCCGGTGTGAGCCTGTAGGTTATATATAGAATATGTTTCTCTAAAGGAATCCATCTCATCATGTCTGAGTTTCTATTCATTATCAGCGTTCAAACTCTTTTCAAAATAGTAATTTCTTTCAACTCTGTCCACAATCAGGAAAATAACTTTCAATAGCTAGATGTTCACTTCTTCTCTTAGAGTTCTTCTTCACAAAATCAATCAAACGTTACTGTAATTCAAGTAGATCCCTTTTGGTGTATGTGTTATTTAGCTGACATAAGTTTGATAAGGAATTTTTTGGGTACATTTTCCCAATTCTTAGAATTATGTAAGCAGAATTTATTTAGAAGCTGAAGTAGAAAACTATTGGGATATGACTCAATTAATGATTTATATTAGCCTATCATTCACTTTCACTATATTTTATACTAACAGTAAACTTTTTAGAAATAATTTCTGAGTTCACATGAAAACTCACATATTAGTCTGAAATTGTAGAAAATGTTTATAACATTTTCGGTTCTCTCTTCCAGAATAAATTTCCATTGATGTAAAGAGAGGGGGGAAAAGTCTGTTAGGGAAACTTAAGGGAATCAGAGGTTTGGGTCAAAACATTTTGTGATTGTTGAAAGCAGGGCAAGTTTTGTTGAGGAGAGGAGGCCTCCATGACTATAGTGAAGGAACTCTGTGTTACAGTTAGTACTCATTTCCTCACAGATTCTAGATAGACATTTGATTTTCCATCCATCCTACTCCAGGGGTGGTGAATCCAAATCTGAAAAACTTCAGATCTGACTTTTCTTTGGGAGGTCCCCATAATATGACTTAATCTGTAGGTTTGTTTCATACACTAACAAGCAATCCCTGGTTTTCTGGTACATGGGTTGCTACAGCTCAGGGCCCAATGGTGCAAATGTAGTTAATTGAGGATCAACATTGTAAAATAGAAAAAACTTGCTGGACTACAAATCATCAGTAAAAGCAGACAAATTCCTCCCTCCCAAAAATTAAAAGTATAAAAATTACTAGAAAAAAGTTATAGACATAATTAAGAGATTAATAATAAGTGGTCTATAAATAAGAAAACATGAGATATGGTCAAAGATAAATAGAACCAATTTTCTGAAAAAATTGGAAAATAAAAACATGCAGAATAAATATCTGAAAACACAAAATGAAAACTCCAGTTGAGGAAATATTTTAGAATAGGAGTTGGTAAGATTTCATATGAACATTCAGAAATTAGATTTTAAACTATGTGGCCTACGCATGTGGGTTTTGTCACATTTTAAATGCGAATATATAAATATGCATCTAATTTTTTAAGAGAATATTTAAATGTAAAAAAATTTCTTTCTCTCTGTCTAGACAAAAATGGCTTCAAGCCAATCAATACCCAAATTGCTTCTACTTCAACTAGAAGAGAGAGAGAAAGGAAGTTGAATAGAAAGTATAGAAGATCATTCCAGCATATATTTGGAACCTCAAAGGAATATTAATCACCTAAGCTAGCAGGACCTATAGAAAGTATGTAAGAAGGACAGGACACTTTTTGGTTAGATAGCAATCTATAGGCTGCTTCTGTGTGAACCAGTGAAAGTGAGAATAACAGTAAGAGAAAAAAACTAAACTCTCTCCCTAGGGCTTATGACCTTCCCAGTCAAAACCCTTTGTTCAGGTCCACAGTGCCAGCATGACCTCACTCCTGTTTTCTCTGCATAATATAACTTTTTCCATCTATAAATTCACAACAATTATGGTTGCTTGCACAGGATCTGCAGAAGATATGGATTTATCAGTATTTAATCATGGGTCAAAGAAGGGCCATGGACTGTCCACTCTCACCACTTCTATTCAATATTGTACTTGAAGTCTTAGCTGAAGCCATAAGACAAGAAAGGGACATAAGAGGGATTCAAATCGGCAAGGAAGAAATCAAGCTATCCCTATTTGCAGATGACATGATCTTATACCTGAGGGATCCCAAAAACTCCACCAGGAAGCTCCTGGAACTAATTGAGAAGTTCAGCAGGGTGGCAGGATACAAAATAAATGTGCAAAAATCAGAGGCCTTCCTATATGCCCAGAATGAAAGAAGTGAAAAAGCCTTGAGAGAAACCATGCCATTTACTATAACCCTTCAAAAAATGAAATACCTTGGTATAACCTAACTAAGGAGGTAAAAGACCTTTACAATGAAAACTTTAAAACCCTAAAGACAGAAATTGCAGAAGACACCAGAAGGTGGAAAGACCTCCCTTGTTCCTGGATTGGCAGAATCAACATTGTAAAAATGACCATCCTACCAAAGGCAATACACAGATTCAATGCTATACCAATCAAAATCCCAAAGCAATTCTTCAAAGAAGTTGACCAAACAATCTCAAAGTTCATATGGAGGCACAAAAGACCCAGGATAGCAAACACAATCCTGAGTAACAAAAACACAGCTGGAGGTATTACCATACCAAACCTAAGTCTATACTACAAATCCATAGTTATAAAGACAGCCTGGTACTGGCTCCAAAATAGACACACAGATCAATGGATAAGGATTGAAGACCCAGATATAAGCCCACACAGTTACAGCCATTTGGTCTTTGACAAAGGGGCCCAAAGAATCCAATGGAAAAAGAACAGCATCTTCAACAAATGGCGCTGGCAAAACTGGATCTCCACATGCAGAAGATTAAAGCTGGACCCATACTTGTCACCATGTACAAGACTTAATTCCAAATGGATCAAGGACCTTGATATCAGGCCAGAGACTTTAAAAACCATAGTTGAAAGGATAGGGAACTCCCTCGAGCTGATTGGGCTAGGCCAACACTTCCTAAACAGACATCCAATGGCACAGTCACTGCTACCAACTCTCAACAGTTGGGATCTTGTGAAATTAAAGAGCTTCTGTTCAGATAAAGAGATTGTCACACGAGCTCAAAGGCAACCCACAGAATGGGAGAAAATCTTCACTAACCACATATCTGACAGAGCTCTACTGTCCAGAGTGCACAAAGAACTTAGAAAATTAAACTCCAAGGAAAACACTGGCCCAATTAAAAAATGGGCCCTGGAACTTTAAAGAAACTTTACCAGGGATGAAATTAAAATGTCTAACAATTATCTTAAAAAATGCTCCACTTCCTTCGCCATCAGGGAAATGCAAATCAAAACTTCCCTGAGATATCATCTCACCCCGGTCAGGATGGCAAAAATCCACAATACAAACAACAACAAATGCTGGAGAGGATGTGGAGAGAGGGGAATTCTCCTACATTGTTAGTGGGAATGCAGGCTCATACAGCCACTCTGGCGAGCCGTCTGGAGATTCTTAAAGAAATTAAAGCTTGAAATGCCATATGACCCTGCTATCCCACTTTTGGGAATAACCCCCCATGCAGCAGAGGTTCGCCTCGATAGCACAAGCTCGACCATGTTCATAGCAGCACTGTTTACAATAGCAAAGTCATGGAATCAACCTAAATGTCCAACAGTTGACGAGTGGATAAGGAAACAGTGGTACATCTATACAATGGAGTACTACTCAGCCATCAAAAATGATGAATTACTGGAATTTGCTGGGAAATGGATGTCATTAGAAAGAATTATATTAAGTGAAGTATCCCAAACCCAGAAAATTAAGCGCCGTATGTACTCCCTAATAGGTGGCTCCTAGTACCAAACTCACCCAGCCCACATTGAGACACTCAAAAGTAAACCTATGTAACACAGTAATTGCAAGGATTATGAACAAGAGAGATGGGTTAGGAGGGCCACACCAGAAACAAGGAGAGAGGAGACCATGTTACAGCAGAGAAAATAGGCCTCCATCAAGGTCTGCAAGTAAGTAATGAGAAACCTGGTTAAGTTCACAGACGTTCTTTCCTGATCTCACCAGAAGGGGAGGGCATATAGTCTAGCAGATAAAAAGTAATCATTTTGCAAATGGGTGATGGACCCCTCCCTCAGTGAGGTTTCCTACTCTTATTACATCTACCCTTGAATGTGCTATTACAACAAGACTCCAGTTTAACAGCTTTTTGTCTCTGGCCAGGGGGTGACATACAGTGCCCAGCAGAATGGAGTGAAGGGAATTGCAGGAGCAGCAAAACTGCAAAAGAAAATCAACAAACCACAATCCAGAACTTCAGAGACTCTATATCAATCACATAGAACTAGGACAGCCTAATCTCTCCCCATCCTGGAGCTCAGGGACATTTGCGGAAGAGGGGGCGGTAAGATTGTAAGAGCAAAAGGATGGGAGGAGCAACGATTTGCAAGATTCTCAACAATAGTTGGGGCCAAAGCCATCATAATGGGACTTTGCATGCCCTGCGCAATGTCCAGCGCACTGTTGCCCTCATAAAGTCTAGCATCTGTTTGGGCACCGAGACCCCTGGAGGCAAGGGATTGACAGCCATAGTAGTGATCTTATGCTTAAGGGGAACAAGAGAAAGGGCTTATGGAAATGCCACTGGGTCCTTATATGTCATCGGAGAGGAGGACCCAGAGGAGAGTTAGGCGTACACAATAAAGGACTCTCTGGGAATTGGGGGGGAGGCACTGGGGGAAGGGGAGGGGGAGGAGGGGGGAGGGAGGGAACTGGTAAAAAATTTTAAAATGTATAATTAAATTTTTAATAAAAAAAAAGAAGGGCCATGGAGATTCACCCCTCCCTGCAGAGCTATTGGCTGCTAGGGAAGTCATTGTCTCCAGTGATGAGGTCATTAATGAGTAGCCCATACCAAGCCCACACCAAGGCTCACAAGCCCAGCACACTGCTTAAACTCGGGTGATCACGAAACAAAATGAAAACAACACAGAAATTTGACAATGGGAGGAGGACTTGTTGGAAAGATGGAGGGCTGGTGAGGGTGAATGGAGTCTTAGAGAAGGGGTATATGTGACTTAAATGTACTATATATGTATGAAGTTATCAAAGAATAAATTAACCAAAAATAAAAAAGTAAAAATATTTTGTTCCTAAGACCAAAACAGGAAAACCTTCAAAACACACACACATACACACACACACGCGCGCGCACACGCACGCCACAATATTAAAGGATACTTACAAGATAAACATCTCACTGGTAAAGACATCCTCATGTTGAGAATCAAAGAAAGGGTAGAAAACAATCTATCAAAAGAATGGAAGCCCGCAAAAAGGCCCGCAGAGTTCTTCTAATATCTGACAAAGGAGACCTCAGAGCAAATATAGAAGAAATAAAGAAAACTATTACATAGAAATAAAGCAAACAGTTTCATCAAGAAGATATCACAATTATAAGCATATATGTAAAAAAATGCTAGAGCTCTTAATCTCATGAAGATTAATGGATATACAGGAACAAATAGTTCTTGATATAATAGTAGTGGATAATGTCAATATCCTATTCCCATCTTTACATGAATCATATAAGCCAAAAATCAATAAAGAAACCAGAATTGAGCTATACCATAGATCAAAAGGACTTCTCAGATATTTCATGTGTGATGTTTTCAATTTCATTAGTTTCAAGTCATCTAAGAGACAGACCTCTGGGCAGGTTTGTAGGGCAAAGTCCAGGAAAGATTAATGGAAGGGGGAAAGCCTTTCCACAGAGTGGGCTTCACCTTCCAGTTGAAACCCAGGGAAAAGCAGTGCTTTGATTTGCTGATCTTTACTTCTTGCTAGTGAGTGCATTTACTGTTGCTGCTGCTATCACCCTTTTGTGCTATCAGAATCCAACTCCTCCAGCTTTCCAGTGTACACTAAAGACCAACAGTTTCCAAAGACCCCCAGGGCTTTAGAGATAGATCAGGACTGGAGAAACATCCAGTGTTGCAGACTGAGCAGCTACCAAATTCTCAACCTCTCAGGTATACAAATAGCCATATTTAAATCACCCAGTCCATATAGTCTAATACAATTTAAAATATTGTCTTTCATAGTATATATTTGTTCTATTGATTCTGTTCCTCTAGAGCACAGCTCTTTCTTCCTCATGCCATGGCCCTTCACTAAAACAAAGAATATTCTAGATCTTGGGTAGTCTTACCAAATATAAATTAATTGAGATTATTTCCTGTATTTATATTGAATTATAATAGGACAAAACTGAAATCATCAGAAAAATCAGAAAATAAAATTATCTGAAGTAATTAAAAACCTGGAAACAATTCAAAAGTACATATCTAGGATAGTAAATAAGTAAACATCATTATATTCACAAAGGAAAATAATCTACAATACTGAATGAATCAAAACAATATAGTCCTATTTGAAAAAGAAGCCATAAATGACAACAGATGGCATGATAAGCTTTCTAAGCTAAAAATATGTTTGATATTTAACAAATAACATCCTAGGAGCATACCTAGATACATTAACAACATAAGAAAAGAAAGCAATGGAATGGAGAAATTAAAATGAGGTTAATAAAAATGTCCAGTTGAGGAAGTAAGAAGATAGGAAGATTTGAATTCAGTAAACAAAGTAAGGGCTGAAAACCCACGCCTTCTTTTGTTTGAGATAATTTGCCTGCAGTCATTCATTTCATTATAGAAGCCTAGTTCTATGAAAGTAGGCCATTTATTGGTCAGTGATAAGTATGTATGTAGGATAGTCCATAACTATGCTACATAACCATGACTGATTAATCCATTAGTCAGTTTCTACTCCATCTGAAGGGTCAACTTATTTTTTCAGTTGTTTGCATGTGTGTATGTGTGTGTGTGTGTGTGTGTGTATACTGTATGTGTGTGTGTGTGTGTGTGTGTGTGTATACATGTTCAACTGCACACATGTGCAGGTCAGAGGACAATTTTCAGGGTTCAATTCTGTCTTCCTCTTGGTGAACCAAAGCTCTTTCTGTTTCTGCCAGCTTATGAAATTCTGAGTGATTCTTCTCTTTCCACCTTCCTTCTTACTATAGAAGTGTTGAGATTACAGATGTTAACCATCACATGTAGCTTTCTGTAGGTTCTAGGTTTCTGAAATCAGGTCATTAGATTGCGCAGAAAGCCCTTTTGCCCTCTGAGCTTATGAGGCAAATCTTTCTCTCAAAGAAGCAGTGCAATGGTCTGTGAAATTCAGGAAAAGTAACATGGATCCCAAAGTAATCTTCAGAAAGGAAGGTGTGTAAGTTTATCATTGCAACAAAATTCCATTCCCATCTAAGTTATATTGAAAAGTATGTGTTAGGTTTTAGCTTTATGTATGGCAGTGAATTACAGGTAAGCTTCTCTTATTTTGAAAGCCCATTGTCAATTCACAAGTTTCATCGACCTAGAGAGACTAAAAGAGGTTTATATTTGTGAGTGAGTCTTAGAAAAGTATTAAAGCCAAGCCTACTCTTGCTTTTCTCATGTGAAAAGCTTTTATTAAAAAGCTATTGAAGTAGTGAATCTCTTTTTATGATATTTCCAAACACCCTAGCTCTGATAATTCTTAAGAATTTATAGTATGTACAGTCTTCGTGTATCACTTATTTTATGGTTTATAGAAAAGAAAATATTACAAAAATCTTCTTGTGAGAAGCTCACAAACATCCTTGTGATAAAATTCATCATGATATTTTCTGTATTTACTTTTAAGTCATCAACAAATTCCTGTTGAATAATCATTAATTTCCCACTAACAGTACTGGCTTTTCGCTTCTGGAAGCTTCTCCATTGTAACATAATGATTTGGTGAAGAAAATTGTTTCAGATGTCACTTTCACTGCTGTGAATGGCTTTCAGTCTCCATCAGGAGTGTTGAAGAAACTCTTCTTAAGAGTCAATTAATGAAGATATTTTACCCATACCAAATTAAAAGTTGGATAATATAAGATTAGATGAATGCTCAAATTAACAGTTTGAAAAGGTAGATTTCATTTTTTAAAAAATTGTTTGATAAAAGTATGTTGATGCCAAGATGAAAACTGAATGAATAGTTGAGTTGCAGTGTGGCTAATGCCACTTCACTATCAGCTATCAAATCTAGAGAGGTTACTGTTGTGTTTAATTTCTTCTCAGAAAGTTGTATTATAAGACATTTGGATTCTAGAAAAATCAGTTGTTTTTAGTGGTTATGAGTGAAACATTTGCTGACTTCTAAGTTCTATAGAGAACCTAAGGCAAACATTGTCATAACTCCCATGATGCATGGCACATGTCTGGCTCAGCTTTGAAAACTGTGAATTTCACAAATTGCATGGGGCTCATGAAAATCTATCTTCCCATACAAATTTCCATATAATACCTTTGATAATGCATGCCAAGCCACTTGCTGGGCTCAATGTTCAGTTCTGTGAATGATCAACTAAGACTCACAACAATCTATGAGGTAGAAAATATTGCTAATTATGCATCCATGTTTGTATACATAATGACTGCAGCCCAACAATAAAAAGACACAAGACTAAAGCCTCAACAAGGGATCCGAGTAGATATTTCTCCAAAAAACCTAAGCCATTGCCAAAATGCTCTTATACAGAGGGACACACTGGGGCATCTAGGCCTAAAGGAATCATCTATTGTATCACTTGGGGTTTGAAACTGCACAACCACCCTGGATAGCATCATCTGCATGGTAGTTGCCTCAAACTCATCCTTTATGGGAAAACCAATTTGCAGAATTCAGGAATGTTCTTTTCTAGAGGACTTTATATATCACTGATCTTAAGGAGCTGCATTTTTTTTTTGGAGAGCAGCCTACGTTTTGGGGCAGGTATGGCTAACATGATAATATGCAATATCTGAGTCTTAAAGTGTGGTTTGTTTGCTGGAAACTGGAGACACTGGCATCAACTCCCTGCCATGTACGCTTTACCTTCCCCTGAACAAATCCGTTAACACTTGGGCTTTGGAAATCCATTGTAACACTGAGCAGAACGTTTCTCTCTCAATAATCATGCTGAATTCATCACCTCTTTAGGTCAGAGAAGCCAGGTGAAAGAGAATTTTCTGTTCTCTAGTTGGTATAGAACAATCCAAAATCAATTTGTAAATTGTAAAAAGGAAAAGTGAGGAAAGAGAAAGCATGTGAAAGCAATGACTTTTATTATTTTCCCTCTCATCGCTTTTGCTCCCTCTTTTTTCTTCTTTTTCCTCCTTCCTTCTCTATGTCTCCCTCCTTCTTCCTCCCTTTTCTTACTCCTCTCCTTCCTGCTCCTCCCTCTCCTCTTTCCTTTGCCTCTTCTCTCTTCCTTCCCACCTTCTCCTTTTTACAAATTTAGAAAACTGATATGCTGATACAAAAATCACATTTGTTACTAAGCATTCATCAAATAAAATTTCCAATCAGGAAACTTACTACAAATTACTCATCAGGAATTGTGTGTATGTATGTATATGTGTGTGTGTGTGTATGTGTGTGTGTGTGTGTGTGTAAGAATTGATGTTATGTGCAGTTATTTGTAGCGTGCCTGAATTAGAAAGGTCATTCATCTCTGTGACTGACACAAAAACCTAGAGTCAAGCAGTTTTTTCTTCTAGTGGCATATAATATTTTCAATATGAACACTGAAAAATAATTACAGCTTGGTCCAAAAAAAGATCATTTTATTATTGGCACTGTAATTGGACTCGATAAGCTTACCTGAATGTGCAATTCTCGTTATTCTCATTTTATATGCTCTTAATTAGAAAGCATCTGGCAAATGAAGCCCTAAGTGGCAGAAAAGTAGAAAAAGGAATAACAGCTTTTCATATTGTTTAATGGGCTGTACTGAAACAACTTCTTCAGATCACTGGAGCCTTCTGATTATTACCAAATAATGAGAGCTGCAAAGCACCATTAAGTTAGATCTTTTTCATCACCTGCATTAAAAAAAAGTATGAATGGATCACTCACAAGTGTGACTTACCTTCTGCCATTAGAGATGTTTCTCAGTGTATAATTTCTCTGTAGCCATCATATCTTGCTACTCCGGGACATGGATATATCTCCTGATATCACCATGCTGAGTACCCCAGAGCTTTCTATGACATCACATCGATTAAAAGTTAGGCCTGTAAACTGCTGGTGTCCTCCCATTTAGTCCCACTTGTCTTTCTGATGATTAGTAGGTTTGCACATTTCTTTAGTAGCATTCTTTAAATACAGTTACAGTCACAGAAACTTGCAAAAAATTCCTAAAATTACCATGAGGTTTTATTTAGTGAAAAATCTCTCAAACCGTACTGTAAAACTTCATAGTTAATCTGAGTGTATCTAGGCAACAGCAAATTGGTCAAAAGCTGTTTACTGGTTGCCATGATTACTGATTCTTCCAAATAAGAACAGGAGTCCGTTTTACTAAAGTATACCTCAATCAAGAAAATATAGAATGACTAATGTCAGCCAGGTGGATACTTCTGCTTCCTGGGATGCTATCTTGTTAAATTGCCCCAAGAAAGAAACAGTCATGGATCCATGCCTTAAGCATGTAGTGCCACAGAAGAACCCATAGGGAATCATTTGCTGGAATGGATCAGCACGACTTTAGCCATCCACTCAACAAATGGGACTTGAGTGTCTATGGTACGTCACCCACAGTTCTGAATCTAGACATGGCAACAGCAAGCACAACAGAGACAAAGCTCATTGTCATAATGCTGTCTGTCTAGAGACCTAACTCGAAATATTTATTCAATACTTAAATAAACCATTATGTATTTGTTAGGGCACAAATATTTTAAGTGAAGAAAGTTTATTCACAATGTAACAAACAGTTTTCTGTTTTCCTTATGAGATTTGGGACTTTCACTTTTAAGCCAGGTGTATAAAGAATTGGGCAAATCATTTTCTTACCTAGACAATATCTGGTGCATCAGAGATCATATCTTACTGAGGTACATGGGGTCTCTTTTGCTGTCAAATTTAGTCATTCTTGTGATCTTCTAAGATTCCCTAATGCCTTATAAGCTTCATATTAAATCTAATTTATTCACTGATAGATGTATCATTATTTCAGGTAAAAAAAAATTGGTACACCAAGGGTTGTATTCTTCCTGAAGGATAAAAATACATGATTTCAACATGTGAAAGAAACGAAAAAGAAATTTGGGTGCTCACCCTTGGTACTATGTTGAGGAAGGAAGACATTCTCATTTGAGATTTTGTGTGTTTTCCTTGTGACTATTGTCACCAGGTCTCCTTATGTTGCACAGACTGGTCTTAAACTTCTGCTTCCAAGCAATGTGTTTGTCTTAATCTCCCTAGTGGATGGATAGCTGACAAAACTGGCTTCCCTGGAGTTTTCTTGAAGCATAGCTAGCTCATATTATGAATTCACATTATGATGATGTTCAGGAAGGTGTGAAGAATTCTTCATTTTTAAATGGTCTCAGTTTGTCTCAACAAGGACTTCAAACTTGCAAACTGATATAAGAAAGATATAAATATTTCAAATGTACCTTGGTTTCAATAACATCAAAGTTTTTGTTCCACAAAAATTCATTTATAAAAGACCTACATTTTAGAACAAAAAGTCAAATTCACGTAGAACTTTCATCTGCAAACATTTTTTATCAAAACATACTTAAAATATTCCATGGCTTTTTGGAATTAAAGATCAAAGGTAAGGACACTCATGTATCAGATACATCTCAGCAGTACATCCCTGAATGTTTCTTTTAAGACTTATGCGCTGACATGGTTGCTTTCCTTGTAGAACTACTTTAAGTTCTGGGTACTTTCAGAGTCAACAAATATTCCTTCACTTTCTACCCAAAATGGTCTCAAATTCAGCACAGACGATTGGAGAAATATCCAATATGTATGGAAATGAGTTTAATCAAAATATCTTATGATTCTGTGGTTTATAAAACACAATTCTAAATATCATTAAATTGACTTAATAAAATTCAAATTAAAATTTTTTTTGCTTGAGTGAAGATTTTTTTTAATTTATATTTATTTATTTTTCCTCAATCATACAAGCTCAATAGACAACCTGGTCCCCTCCCTCCCTCCACCTCTCCCCAGTCCCCCTTGCATCCTCCCCCCATTTTCCACTTCCATTCACCCCCTTCCCTCCCTTTCTCCCAATGCCTACCCCTATCCCCCTCCTATTCCCTGGAGCATCCTTTTGTGTGAATGTCAAACTTCCCTCTGAATCCTCCACTCTACTGAGGTGTAAGGACTCAGTAGCATTGCCCAGAGCCCTTTCTTGGGGTCCCCTTTAGTATGGGAACACTAGTCATTGCGCAAGTCATGCAAAGTCAAGTTATGACTACTGCAGCCCTAACTTGTGTGGAGTATCTTGCATATTGTTACTCCTCCCATCTTTAGGCTCTTACAATCTTGCTGCCCCCTCTTCTGCAAGTTTCCCTGAGTTTTAGGATGAGGAGAGATTTGGTTGGTCTGGTTCCAGGTGATTAATGTAGGGTCTTTGGTGTTGTGAATTATGGTTTGTTGTTGTTTTCAGTTTTGCTATTCCCTGCACGGTCCTGAGTGAAGTTTGCATTTGCAAAATTCATATAGATTTCTTTGTCTGTTTGGAAACGATGTCTCACATTAGAAATATTCAAATAATGCCCCATTATTTCTACTGGAACAAACTGTAATAAAAAGACTTACATTTTGAAGGAAATATTAAAATTACTTCTAAAATATATTATTTCTATTGGAGCACACACATTCCTCTGGAAAAATTGAATATATCCAAATAACTGTATATGAAGAGGAACTCATTTACAATTATGTTGTTCTATTGAATTTCTTTGCAATTGAAATAGTTTTCACTAGCTTGCACATACATTTAAATACTTAGTAATATGGCATTATATACATTGCAACCTTATATAACTAAAACTGGAGTTTTGAAATTATAAAAAACTAATTTCAGAATGAAAGAGGTTGCCTAATATGGAAGAAATGATTATCTACAAATCACAGATCATTTTCTGAGCTTTTCCTAAAAGGAAAATTCAATAATATTGAACTTATAATTAAGAGAATAAGAAACTTGAAACAGTTTTAATCCTTAACATTAGAGCTAAGAGACTTTCAGTAACTCTTAACTCATGAAATGGCTACACACAAGTTAATCAGCATATTTCCCAAGTATTTTTTTGCATTTCTCTGAATAATAGGTGAAGACAGAGTTATATAAGCATATAATTTATTTTTTATTACTGGTGATTGAACCCAGAGACTGACACATGCTAGGCAAGCACCCTGCCACTGAACCATATCTTCATTCTGTTTTTTTTTTCCTGTTCTATCCATTAATCTATGAATTTCATGATTTCACTTTTCTGGATAATATTTCTTTGTGTATGTATACAATACTTTCCTTATCCATTAATTATTTAATGAGCATGCAGGCTTTTTAAATTTTTGGCTATTTTGCAGAGGACTACAATGAACAAAGGTACACATGTATCGCTGTGGTGTGATATAGTGTCGCTTAGCCTCTTCCTTTTAATCGCCACAACATTGACACTCGAGCAGTGATCTCTCAGTGTACTCAGCAAATGATTGTGCAAGATATGTTTCTGATCCTGAATGTACAGGTTAAGAGTCTGACATATTTGCAAAAGCTTCAGAAAAGAGATATATATGTGGTTAAAAATAAAAAAGGATAGAGGAGATGGGGAGAACATAAAACATTTGCCTGCATTGTTGTCAATAAATTCATGACTAAACAGTTCATAGGAAAACAAGGATTTTTATTTTTGCTTATGATGATGATTATAGTGCTATGTCCAGCTTGGCAGGAGAATCCTCGCCAACACCAAGGGCCGAGGGAACTGACCACATCATATCCACAGAACTATCACCTATATGCAGAAGGATGTCAACTTTCTCAACCAGTTCCCTTCATCTTATTCACCTTCTAGGGACTAGTCACTCCCATTATGGTATGGGTCTTCTCCATTAATTAGACAATCTCCTGCAAGCTTTTTCAGTGCTTAATTCAACTACTAATTTCTCACAATTGTGTGCCTAGAGCTCTGACCTTTCAGTTGTTAAGTTGATACTAGTATCTAACTAGATGTTATGCTACAAACCTAAGAACACAGATAGAGTTGAACACAGTAGTATACATCTGTCATCTCAGTGCTTTTGGGCAATATGGAAAGCAGCAACAGAAGAAACTCCAGGAACTCACAGTCCAGCTAGCCTGATGTATACACAAAGAGATCCTGTCTTCAACAAGGTTAGATATAGATCTAAGGTTGACTTCTGATCTTTTCACACATCATCCACTCTTGTACATGCACACACACACACACACACACACACACATTGTAAAAATAAAATAATAAAATTTACAAAATAGTGGATGAAAATAAATAGGATTCAAAAGCAGCATGAATGGCATTCATTTCAGGGTACTGCCACCATTTCATGGTACTGTCAATAAGCATGGATTCTTTAATGGCACTGTATGTGGGATTCGAAGCTAAGATGATTGAGAGCTATCAGTATTATATGTGACATGGATTAAATATTCCCTAACTTTGAGAAAAAAAGACTTTAATATGTTTCTAATCAGAATATCTGAGAATAATTTACCAAAACTGAAATTAATATATTTCAAATATTACATAGAGAGGTCACTTATCCTACTCTGGTGGTTCCGTCCTTTCACCATGTGCTTATGGTGGGTCTCCTTGTTCTTTCTGACTTTAAGCTCTCTCCTCTGCCTTAATGCTTCCCACCTTAAGGTTATGGCTTCTCCCTTGCCACTCACTCTAGGACCAAGTATCTTGAGAGTTTCTAGTTTCTTCCCTTTTCTCTGATGTTCAATAAACCCTTATTTAATAGAGAGAGAGAGAGAGAGAGAGAGAGAGAGATCTACATAAAAACTGTCATTATCCCAAAATCAATCCATTTCTATGGTGAGAATTTTAGTAATTCTAAAATTTCTGTTCAAATGATTTCTATAATTTAAAAATCAAGGGACACAATGAAAAATTTTATGGAACAAAGATAAACAATTGAGTACAAAAATTATAATAAAAATTTAAACTCTTTCCATATATGATGTTACTAAATGAAGGTCCTGTAGTTTATAATCTTTCCAAGAATCAGTCTTCCTGCAGATGACATGAAAGAAATGAAGGAAGAGGGAAGAAGAAAGGAAAGGAGGAAGGAAGGAAGAAGGAAGGAAGGAAGGAAGGAAGGAAGGAAGGAAGGAAGGAAGGAAGGAAGGAAGGAAGGAAGGAAGGAAGGGAGAGGTCCAGGAGGGAGGAGGGTAGGAACAGGAGGGAGTTTAGTAAGGTGAGAAAGGGAGGGAAGAAGTTGGGAAGGAATAAAGGAAGAAAAGAAGAAAAGAGGGAATGAAGGAGGGAGGGAGGAAGGGAAGGAGGGAGGGAGGGAGGAAGAAGTTTAGAAAGTGAACAAATACATAGAAAGTTAGACATCAGCCAGAATCATAGGTAAATCTACATCCAAACCCCAGTGAGGATGCTGCAGTTGTTATCAATAGTCCCTGAGTTTTTTGTCATTCTGTTCACTATTGATATTGGTCAAGGAATGAGAAAACCATTGATTGTCTATCCCTAGATATTTGACACTGCTGCCCTATAATGGATTTTTGTTAGCTCTGAATCATGCCCAAAATTCCAGTTTCAGTGTCTGAGGTGAGTCTATAAGATATATGTATATATACATAGGTCGTATGACCTCCCCAGTTTCCTAAGAGACCCAGAAGGAGCCTGTCCATAGAGAAAAGAGAACTCAGCAGTGTGATGTTAGGAAATAAGGCTCACAGGTTGGAAAATTTCCCAAAAAAGAGAAGTGCATCTAAAAAGAAAGCAAATATTCATCATAAATGTATACTCCATCACTCTATTTGTCTAAGCACAAGTTAAAACAAAAATAGCTACCATCGGCAGTCAAAAGCTAAAGCTAAAAATATTTGTTTTGACAGACTGAATACAGAGAAATAAAACATTTATAACACAGGCAAAGTAGCTGGAAGTTACAAAGAATGTTGGAAGTTACAACTTACTTGTGTTCCCTTGATCCTCTATATTTCCATGCACTGACTGGTAATGATTAAAAGATATGTTAGTCAATTTTTTTTAACTAAAGTTACTGTCTCCAAAGAATTCAGCTACATTTCTAAATTTATGCCTGACATAAAAAAATAGCAAAAAAGAAATATAATTTGTTTTTTGTATCTTGCTTTAAGTCATATCAATTATTAAGAAAAAAAGAAACATGTAGTACATTTATAGGTGTGTATTCTATACACAAAAATTTATAAAGAAAATGATATATTCGTCATAGAGTAGCAAAATCTAAGATTCCTACTGAGTCGTAGGGCAAAAATACATTTCTTTCGTCATAGAGTAGCAAAATCTAAGATTCCTACTGAGTCGTAGGGCAAAAATACATTTCTTTCTCTCTCATCCAGGAAAGATTTTCTTTTATTACCTGAATTGGTGGTTTGACTGTAAATTGTCCCCCAGAGGCTCATGTTTTTGAATACTTGGTCCACAGCTGAGGGTGCAGTTTGACAAGATTGTGGAGGCTTGAGAATCTTTGTGGAGGAAGTACTTTACAGGACTTGAGGTTTGAAAACCTGTTCTCACACCCTTTGCTTCTTAGAACAGCTGCAAAGTAACAGCCTCTTGCTGTTGTTTCCTGTCACTGTGCCTTTGTCTACCACCAAGAGTTTCCTAACCGTGGTGAGATGATATCCCAGAGTAGTTTTGATTTGGACTTCTCTGATGGCTAGGAATGTGGTGCATTTTTTAAGATATTTGATAGACATATAAATTTCATCCCTAGAAAAGTTTCTTTTGAGTTCCTTTGAGACCCACTTTTTAATTGGGCTGATTTTTTTTAATTTTTTAACATTTTTATTATTATTTCCGCTCATACAAACTTAATAGGTAGACCAGTTCCCTCCCCCTCTCCTCCTCCCCCTGAACCCCCTGCTCCCCTTCCCTCCCTCCCCGTCTCCCAGTGCCTCCCCCCCAGTTCCCAGAGAGTCCTTTATTGTGTATGCCTAACTCTCCTCTTGGTCCTCCTCTCCAATGACGATCGATGACGATGACGTATCCTTGGTGTTTAGTTGTTTAAGTTCTTTGTGCACTCTGGATAATAAAGCTTTATCAGATATGTGGTTAGTGAAGATTTTCTCCCATTCTATGGGTTGCCTTTTTACTCAGCTTATAATCTCTTTAGAACAGAAGCACTATCCTGAGATAGCACCCCACCCTAGTCAGGATGGCAAAAATCCACAATACAAACAACACCAAAGCTGGAGAGGATGTGGAGAGGAGGAAACTCTCATACATTGCTGGTATGAATGCAGCCTGGTGTGAATGCACTCTGGCAATCAGTATGGCAGTTTCTAAAAATGTTAAAGATTGAAATGCTATATGACCCTGCTATACCACTACAGAAGAGCACATGTTCATTGCAGCAGAATTTACAATAGCAAAGTCATGGAATCTACTCAAATGCCCAACAGTTGGCAAATGGATAATGAAAATGTGGTACATTTGTACAATGAAATACTACTCAGTCATCAAAAAAGAAGAATTAATGAAATTTGCCTGGAAATGGATGGAATTAGAAAAAATCATATTAATTGAAGCTTCCCAGACACAGAAAGTTAGATACTTTATGTACTCCCTAATAAGTGGATCCTAGTTCCAAACTACTTAATGACAAATTCAAAAGTAAATCTCTTTAATACCCACCGTAATCACAAAGGATTATAAACAGGAGGAAGGGAAAGGAGGACCTCAAAAGAAAGGAGATAGGGGATCATGCTTCAGTAGGGAAAATAGGCCACCGTCAAGTATTGCATATAAGTAGCAACAGCATCAGGTGCAGCTCACTCTCACTTCCCTTGCTGATCACTTGGGACTAAACAGGTTTGATCTCACCAATCATGGAGGATATAGGGACTAGCAGATAGACAGTAACCATCTGGCAAATGAGACACTGACACCACACACACCACACACACACACACACACACACACACACACACTCACACACACCTGTGTCCTACTCTACATCTACCTTTGAGTTTCCTCTTATATTAAGATCTTCATTTAGTCTTATCTTTTAGGAGGTGACAATCTATGCTAATCAGGATGCAGCCAAGGGCAGTGCAGGAAAAGTAAAATTGAAAACAACACAAACCATAATTCAGAATACCAAATACCCTACATTATTTATCTGGAACCAGACCAGTTAAATCTTTCCCCCATCCTAAAGCTCAGGAACCTTGGGGAAGAAGGGATGGCAAGACTATAAGAGCCTAAAGATAGGGAGGACCACGGATATGCAAGTTACTCCACATAAGTTAAGGCTGCAGCAGCCAGGATTAGACTTTGCCTGATCTGCACAATGACTGACATGTCAATGACCGACCCCCCCAAAAAAAGTCTAGCATGAATCACAGGGGGAAGTCTCCAAGTAAAAAGATCCTTAGAGGCAAAGGATTAAACAGTAAAAATAGAGTTCCCATGCTAATGGGGAGCCCAAGAAGGGGCTTAGGGCTATGCTACTGAGTCCTGAACCCTCACTAGGATGGAGGACTCAGAGGGAAGTTTGGCATTCACATAAAAGGGGGAGGCACTGGGAAAGAGGGAGGGAGGGAGGGGGGTGAAAGGAAGGGGGGAGAGTGCAATGGGGTATGACTGGGGAGAAAGGGAAAGGACTGGGTACCTACTGAGTTTGTGATTAGGAAAAAAAATGTGGGAGAAAAATTAAAAAATGTAAAAGTAAAACAAAAATAAATAATAAAATTATTTAATAAAAAAGTTTCCTGTCATGATAGATCACGTCTCATTTAATTTACTTGATTCAGAATATGTTATCGCAACAGAAGACTAACTGAAACAGAATTTGGTACCAGAAGAATGTGGTGTTACTATGAAATGAAAAGAAACATTATTTATTTATTTATTTATTTATTTATTTATTTATTTATTTATTGTGTATGTATGTGTGTGTATTAGAGGATACTTGTGTGTCTCTGTAGAAGACCAATAGGTGACTTTGGGAACCATCCTGGATCGTTTATACCTCCTTTTCTTTTGCTCTGGGTTTCCCAGACTTTGTCCACCAGGGTCAGAAGTGCAGGCACCACTGTTTCTGCCTGGCGTTTTTTACATGGCACCTGGAATCTGAACTCAGGACATTCTGCTTACAAGGCAGAATCTTAACCCCTGTCCTACCTCTCCAGCCCAAGTGAAACATTCTTAAAGATATGAATATCAAGTTTTTAACCTAAGCTTATATTCAATTCTTTTTGTCTTTTCTGAGTAGGAGAGAGAAAGACAGAGAGATAGAAAGAGAAATACAGACTGTGTCACATTATTAGCTGAAGGCAAAGATGGTGACAGTAATTGCTTGTGTGTCTTGTAAGCACAGATAGGATAGAGCACACATGGCATACTCCACATCCTACTGAATTGAAGATCTACGTGACTTGATATCACATATTCCTTATGAATTACATACTTTACTGTCCCTAGAAACATCACGCATGTAACTGTTGTGTGTCAGTAGGTAGCGGAGTTGAGAGAAGCTGTCTACATTCAGTGTTCTGATCAGTGAACATTTGAATAATTAATGGCTTTACATGCCATAATGCCTGCCAAACCCTTGAAGCCCATGACCACCCCTCTTCTGGTTGCCAAGGACTAGCCAGAGTCATTTGATGGTCCTACATATACCTAACAGAAGAGAGGCCATTGTGCAGAGAAAAAAAACTTCTGCTAAATCGACTTATTAGTTCTCAACTTAGGACGATGGCAGACTTGCTGCTGGTCTCAGGGCCATGGTACAGAAGGAACTCAAAGTGTCTCTGCTGGAGGTGACTGGTCATGGGGCTGGACTCTAGGAAACCAGGTGAGTGGACATTCTGGTGCCAAAGTCCTTGCAACCATTCTAAGATCATTAGGTGTGCTCACTGTACCCAGTTATAGATTCAGAGGCTTAGGGTTCTCCCTAGTGTCAAGAAGGGGTATGTCTTGCCAGAACTCAGTGTGTGGAACTTAGGGTAGTTTTCCCCAATTTAAGAAGGTACCTGTTGGCATTTCCCTCCAACTTTCCCAAATTTAAATCTGCAACAGGTGTTGAGGTTTTTGCAACACTATTAGCCTCACTTCTGGGATTTGGGATGGTTCAAATTCTAGGGGTATATCTGACATTCATCTACATTACTTTTCAAAGTCACTTTCCCTGTGGAGAAGGAAAGTCATCCATGCCAGAAAGCCTGGAAAACATTGAAAGTTCAAATTCCTATCCTCTCAGGGCAGTTTGGTCACTTCAAAGCCTTTTAAAGTGATGATCTCCAGCTTAAATTTCTGTTTTAATTATTAAAAAGAATTCAAATATGCAAATACTCACATAGTTTCTCAGGGGTTTGTCTTTGTGTGCTTATACATGAACTAGTCTCACGGGAGACTGACATACTGTCATTCTTTAACTTTGTCTTGGGTTCTTAACTATGTTCAGTCATAACATGATCTACATCCTAAATGTATCTTCTCTTATTGCCCATGTCTGTTTCAAAAGAAAAAGATAAAAACATATATATATCTTTTAAAAGTACTAGCATGAGGGGGCTAGAGAGGTGGCTCAGGGGTTAAGCCTCCGCCTTGCAGGCGGAAGGTCCTGAGTTCAGATCCCATATCCCACGTATAGACGCCAGGCGGAAGCGGGGGCGGCCTGCGCTTCTGGTCCTGGTAGGGCGGAGCCTGTGAATCCCGGGGCAGAAGGAGATGGAGGCGTCCATCGTGGTTCGCGAATTCGTCCGTGGTTCTACACATACACATACACAGACACACACACACACACACACACAGACACACACAAACGCGCGCGCGCACATACCCACGCACATGCGCACAGTTGAATTAATAATAATAATAATAATAATAATAATAAAAAGAAAGAGCAGAATGGATGGTTCTTTAAAAAAAAGTACTAGCATGAGCTATAACATTCATAATAACTACAATTTGTTTTCCTATTTGGATAAATTAGCATTTAAATACACTTCTAAATATTCCTGGAAAAGAATAATAGTAGTGGTTCTTAGTTTATTTTGTTTTCTTTCTCTCTTTAGTTTCTTTCCTGGGGAAGATGTGGAGCCATGCATGTAAAAATTAATGAAAGTTATCATACCTTACTTTAGAGATCCAAAAGAAGAAAAAAAACTTCAGATGTATTCAAAAAGAAGATTCTGTACAGATAAATTGGGTTGTGTAAGTTGCCTTGAATGAATGGATGATTCTTGTGCACAAGGCAACTCTTGCGGAACTTCTGGTAAAATCATTTCAGCATTCTACTAAAGTAAGATGGCCAATTTTGTCATATTACACATTAATAAATAAAATGTCTGTGAATTTAAGAGTCCTGTGTCATGTCATATGTCCACAAAATAAGTAAAGTGAGATTTAATCTCATGACTATTTGGAACAAACCCAAACATGGATTTTTGCAGTGCAGGCTAATAGTGAGAAGATGGATTGAAATTCTTTTAAGTTAGACTCATTCTTTTGGTTTTACCTCGAAAGACTCTGCTGCAGTGTGGGCTCAGAACATTAACTTATCTCCAAGCTGTCATTCATTTTCAACATGGTGAGGTGTTAATATTAAATTTAGATGATGTGGTACTTCTATGATTTCTTGCACATGATGTGGTACTTCTAAGATTTTTTTCATGACTTATATTCAATTAAAGCGTTTGGTGATTATCACGAATGTACATCCTTGAGTGTCCCTAAAACTGCTACAAAAATAACTTTTCTTGAGTTTATATGTGGTATTCTAGGTACACCCATTTGCATTCACATGTGCATACAGGTGGAGGCCAGGAGTTGACACTGGTTCTTCCTTAGTTACTTTTCACCTCACTTTTCGATTCACCTTCACTCATGAATCTCACCTATGGCTGGTAGTCAAAGCTCCATGGATCCACTGGCTCAGTCTCCCCAGCACCAGGGTTACAGATGGGTGCCACCACACCCAGCTCGGAATTTGATGTCAGATTCTCTTGCTTGTCTGGTGTGACTGGCCTCTGGGCACACCTGAAGGAGATCATCTTCATTAGGCTAATTGAAGCAAGAAGATTGATTCACTGTAGGTGGTAACATTCCCTGAGCACAGCAACTGGGGCAAGGGATCCTAGACTTTTCAAGAAAGTCAGCTGAGCACAGCAATGTATGTACTTATTATTGTTTTCTGCACCTGACAGGAGATATGATGTAACCTAAGGATCCTGGCACTGTGACTTACCTGCCATGTTGGGTTGTGACCTGTGATGCAAATAAAGCCTTTCTCCTTAAGTTGCTTTTGTCAGGTACTTTACTATATCAATGGACAAGAAACACATGGCAAGCATATCAGCACCTGAGCTTCCTCCTCAGTACCACACAATAATTTTCATTCAGTCCAACTGAAAGGAAATATTTGCTCCTATACTCCATCCTTCCTGTAAATAGATATCACACTTGCAAGCTATCACAATTGCTCTGTGTGCTACAGAGGAAAAGTCACATCATTTGACCTTTTAAGTCTTGCACTGTCACTCATAAGCACTGATTTGGAATTAAAGGCTCCTAAAGTAGGTGAAAACTTCAAATATACTTAGCAGAGTGATCCAGTTTTACTGACATAGTAATTAAATCTTGCTAGGATTAGTGAACAGGTGTTGGAAAAGCTGCATGCATCACTATTAAGAAAACCCAGATAACATTTGTCTTATTTTTAGCTGTAACTATTGTCACAATAGAAGTTTTAAATAAAATGTCCAAAGAAATAAGAACACTTATTTAAAAAATAAGGCATTCATAACAACTAAGCTACACTGACATTCATAAAATGATGGTCTGGAATGTGGTATCTATTACATTTCCACTCTACTTGCATTTTTCTTCAGGTTTACTCCACACCTTTTCCATTCTTATTTGGTTCCAACCTATCCTACCAAATCCCAAACAGCAATCTTTATCACAGTGTTTAATCATTCTGCTAACAAAAGAATTCTGTGTCTATCTTACCCCGTCTGTGACACAGGTTCAATATTTCAAGTGCTATGAGTTACTAAAATATTTTGATTATTGTTAAATGTTGCCATATGACAGGTATAGCTAATTTCATTGAGCAATGACAACAGTGTGATGTTTTTAACTCTTAGTAGTCTACTTTCTTTTGCTATTACAAGATAGAGAAAGTTTACTTTATGACTTGAAGTCTGGAAAGGGCAATAACAAGCTGCTGGCACCTGCTAGGATCTGGTGACAACCTTGTGGTTCTTCATCAGTGACCAAGAGTGGAAGTAGGTGTGCACATAAAAAACAAAAATACTGGGAGCAACTTCACCTTAATTGCTCTATGTGCTCTTGGCAACTAATCCAATATATAAAAAGGAAAAAACCCACTGGCAGAAGAAAAGAATTAAATTATTCAAAAGGCCTCAGACTCCATGATTCAAACACTCCTCCAAATCATCAACACCCAGAAGAACCACAAGGAAGACTGAACTTCCACATGAATTATGATTAAAACAAAATTTATTGAAATCTAAAGCCAATACAATTTGTATTGTCAAACATTGTATTAAGCCTGAAGGCTTAAGCTGTCCTGGATTCTTTTCACAATGAAGTATATGACTATTAAGTACCCTTCCAAGATGAGTCTAAGCAGATGAGCATGTGAAGTTACTGAACTAGCAAAGGGCAAAGCTAGCACCAGAATCCAAATCAGCCTGTCCCAGAGATTATGCTAACTTACTGCTTCACTATGTTCTTATGTTCTGCTTCCTCTGTTAAGATGCATTGGAGAACTTTTTTTTTTTTTTTTGGAGGGGAGGTGAGGGAGGAAGCAAATGGGTTTTTATTGAAGCTCATGATTTCAGGTTATGATTGGTTATCATGGCAGGAGAACGATACCAGTATCAGGAACAGAGGGAAATGGTCAAAACCATATCCACAGTGAAGAGCTTCGAGAAGGATAAGAACCAAAGTACTGTCATCTTTTGCTTCATTTAATTAGCACCAATATTATCCTTCCCATCTGTCAGTTTTCTGTTTATCTCTCAGCCTCTTAGCCAAATTCCAAAAGAGATTTTAAATTTCCCCTAGATAAATGTTGAGATCAAAAACTGTTTAACCCTGAACAGATAGTTTCATTTTTACAGAGTTGAAAGAAAAAGTATAAATAAACAAACTGGAAAACTGGAGCTTTAGAGTATTTGGGGCTGCATACCATTACAGCAGCAATTAACAAGAACTAATCATTCTCATTTTATATGAAGATTATTGGCTTGTGTTTTGTTTGAGTTTAAATCGTGCACATTAACATAAATACACAGACTAAAGAGAAGTAACTAATTTGCATTTTATAAATGCAATTAGCATTAATAGAATGTATGCACTCTGATAGTCTAGATGACATAGTTGCATTAATTCTCTTCCCTGGATAGATTTAAGTGATTCAGAATATATTCCTTTCTAATTAGATAGTTCTAATAAGGATAACTCACTGTGGTGTACATTCAGAGCTAAATACAATAGGACTCCTAGGACTTTTAAAAACATAATTTTTTTTTTGCTTTCTGTACATTCAGTTTTCAAAGGAATCTGTAAAATTGTTCCTACAATACTTGCCTTTCTCGTACTTATGAATTTCTTTCTGAACAAAGTGATTATTTTTAACACAGAGAAATGCTGGTTGTACCCAAGGGATGTCTTAATGCAATTGTGTTATTATTCATGAAGATTTTTAACTTCCTAAGAAAATATTCATTCCATTTAAAGATTATTTTAAAAAACAGTAATATCCAATTCAGTGCAAAAACTGAGTAGAATAGAACAAAAATCACAGTAATTCTGCATGTGAATTATCTGTCACTGTTTTGCATTCCTTTGTGTTTTGTTATGCCCTGATTTTTGTATAGTTCAGCAGTTTAGAAGGTGTGCTGACTCCAACCATCATGCTATATTTTTTTAATTAATTAAGATGTTTTTCCTAAGGAGCATATAGCTATATAACCACAGCTACTAACTTCTCAGATAGTGGGGTTAGGAGAGTATTAATGCATTTTTAAACATTGTTTATAAAGAAACTTATTCTCCACTGAGCTCAAAAAATATGGGAATTTTCAGTTCCATTGATCAAAAAGTAAATATTCCTGCATTCAGTTGCCGTGATGTAACTTCTTCCCCTCCTCTCTTTTAAATAACTTTTGAAGATGAAGAAAAGAAATGCTCCCTGAGACTTATCATCAAATCCTCTCTGTAAAGAGAGTTTAATGCTGTAAATAATTCCTGAAAATCAATTAATTTACTCAGAAAATTGATCCAACTTTTCACATCAAAAGCTAATGAGAAATAAATACACTCAGAAATCTATTCATGCATATAAATATGGTGCTTTCCTAATAATTTTCAAAGAATTCTAGATAAGACTAAATTAATTAGATCACCTCTTTATGCCCTTGCTTTTTATTCCCCTTGTATTGTTCTTTTTCTCACCTAGTTTCCAATTAGAGCCCATAATCCTACAGAAATTAGTAAGCTATCCATAGACCATTTCATAAAGAGATGCTACACTTGATTCTTCTTGGTCTACTAGGTTGTTGCACCATAATTCCCTAGACAGGGTGGTTTACACAGAAAGATTTTCCCTTGCTTACAAATAATCACTAAGTCAAGCACCCAGGTGTCTCTGTATATACCATTCTCTTCTCTCATAAGGACACTAGTGATTTGCCTTAGATGACCTGTTTTACCTCATTATCACTTTAAAGACCCTGTTGTAATTAGGTATTCTACTATACATATGGCTTTAAGAATGGCAAAATTCAGCCCATAATATAGGTAAATTAATTTTCTGACAACCCAGTTTTTCCTCATTTTATAACCTCTCCATTGAGTACGTTTTTCCTGTCTCTCTATCCTTAACCTAACCAGTTAGAAATAGCAAGATTATTTTCATTATTTAGAAACTGCTTCTTTAGTTCTGTAACCAAAAAAGAGCCACACCCATATATTTTTAATACAGTGTACTATACCTATACAAATGGAAAAAAATAAGTTTAATGTTTCTGAGTATTGTCAATTTCTGCACATTGACAACATAAAAAACTGCCATATTTTGTGCGAAATAGATAGCATAAATAAAAGTTTCCAAAAATCCAAAAATAAACTATCAATAACAGCAATGTATAAAACTATCAATAACAACAGTGTATATGCACCAAATAGCAACAACAGGTAAGTAGAACTTTGAAAAACAGACTTAGAATCACATGATCACTTCCTTGAGCAACACTGTAAATAAGAATTTCATTCTGCATTCTAGACAGACAGAATGAGCTATTAGTTTACTTTCAATTGATTTCTATGTTAAGTGAGAAAAGTCTTTGTTGACATAAGTCATTAGTACTCGAAGTATAATTTTTGCTTGCAACATATAGCTTACTATGATTAACACAGACATAGAGAGAGGTGTTACGCTATTAAATTATCCAAGGGTTTTTAATACCCTGAAAAGAAAATTAAATACCTGAATTTTTATATTGCTTATACTGATATTGAAAGGAAATTGAATTATTTTATAAATTGATAAAATGAAAATACAAAAAGGGCGTGTTAGATTTTATAAATTGCATGTATCATTTTAAATACAGACTTTCAAATAAAGAAAAATATTAATACATTCAAAATCATCCTACAAAAAATAGACAGAAAAAGAGCTTGTTACTTCCACTGATAATTTCAAAGGTATAAATAAATTAAGAAAAAGAAGGGCTAGAAAAATGGCTCATGGGAGAATACTCTGCCTTGCAAACAGAAGGACCTGAGATCCCATGTAAAAACTCCAGGCAGAAATAGCCTGCACATCCCTCGGGTAGGCGGAGGCTAGGAAATCACAGAGCAAAGTAAAAAGGAGGTAGCGTTATCTAGGATGATTTCCAAAGTCACCCTTGGGCATCCTCCGGCACACATAGTGCCCTGTCTCTCTCTCTCTCTCTCTCTCTCTCTCTCTCTCTCTCTCTCTCTCTCTCTCTCTGTCTGTCTGTCTCTGTCTCTCTCTCTGTCTCTTTCTCTCTCTCTCCCCCCCTCACACACACACACACACATGCGCATGGGTCTAAAAATTAAAAAGAAGTTTTAGCATGTCAATCACTGATACTTTGAAATGTATTGAATAGTTACGAAATATTTAAGGCTATTGATATAAATGCCCTTTGAACTATACAAAGTACACTTAACTATAGCAAATATACTCAATAAAATATTTTGCAATCATAAGGAACCTTTATGATGCCATAAAAATTAATGCCAAGGCTTGCCTAGCATGTATGAGAACCTATATTCAATCCTTTGTGCCACGCAATGCACACACACACACACACACACACACACAAACATGCACTCTTATACATGAATACTATGACAAAGGAAAGCTTGATATAGTGTGAACATGGAATAACATAAACCTGTATGCACAGATATTCCAAAGAAGAGTGAAAAATAAGGAAAATCCAGGAATATTCAACATTAACTGTGATTTTTATGATAGAATAAATGACTTGATTTTTTAAATTTCTTCTGTGTTCAAGAATTTACATATTCAGTATGAATGAATTTAAAGAATCCTTTCACAGTACATACAAGTTTAAACCAAATAAATGTCTAAGGAAAAAGAAAAACAATCACTTAAATCATCCATCTCACATATTTTAAAAACCTTTAATATTTGTGCAGAGTAATATATAATATATTCATATAGAAGAGAAGAGGGAGAGGAGAAAATTTACTTGGTTTTATACTAAATTATATTTTATTTTCAATTGTAGTTTACAAAAGGAAAAGAATGTGTAAATGTTAAGATATCTTTACCTTTCAGCTAGTCTAAGTTAATAATTTCTCTAAAAAAATCTCTGATATAAAAAATAAAGGAAATATCTGATGTTTTTAATATATATCAATCAGCTCTCCTACAAATGTTAAGTGATTGGCATTGCTGTGTGCATTTTTCATTCTTTACTATCTTGTCCTATAAAAAGTATATTGTATGTACTTTATTATGATTTTAAATATTTGCATGTGAATATGCAGCCAACAATTTTTTAGTTATTTTTCACTTCCTTCTCATGACTCAAATCTTTTTTTATTTATAGTGTATTTTTTTCCACTCACACAAACTTGATAGATACCCCATTCCCCTCCTTCCCTCCACCCCTCCTTGGATCCCCTTGTTCCCTCCTCCCTTTTCCCCTTCCTTTTTCCCCCTCCCTTCTATTCCTGGAGCATCCTCTAGTGTGCATGTCAAACTTCCCTCTGGGTCCTCCTCTCTGATGAGGTGTAAGGACTCAGTTGTGTTGCCTAGAGCTCTTTCTCATGTTCCCCTTTGGTATATGAATATTATTGTGGCTGTTTATCCCTTGCCTGTAAGGATCCTAGTGCCTGTGATCCATGCTAGACTTTGGGGGGTCATGACTCAAATCTTAACTCCTGATTCTACTCTAAGCCAAATTTCTTAGGAAACCTTATATTACCATATTAATATCTCTTTGTCAATGGTGGATATAATTTAATACTTAATTATTCTCTGATTGCTTTGTTTGTGCTCATTTAGAATTATGATTATATTATAAAGCTGCTGAAACAAAAGCGTTTGTTTACCTAGCATTTCACACCACAATAGTGGACACATGGTCAATACTAAATAACCTCTTAAGTATCATTTCTGTGAAATGTATCCAAGCATCCCCAAAAATGAGACCTAACCGCCATTTTGTTTTCTCATCCTTATGTTAGACACAGACAAAAAGTAAAATCACAAAAGCAACTTAATATGCTATGTTACTCTAGCAATGACCCTTTGCTTCTCATGTTCTGGTTTATGATGTGGAAGAAGCATCTTTTCCATGTTTTGGTAAGTTCTCATAATTGGTTCTACTTCTGGATCAATTCATCCATGTACCTTTTGCACATCCAGTGTTGGAAGAATATCTTTGCAGTATCAGTTCTTGAAAGTGAATTTTTTTTAACCATTACCATTTCCTGCATGATGCGTTTATCCTTTATGTGGGAACAAAGTTTCTGATTTTGCATCTACAAGGTCACCTTCACCAAGTTCCTCTGTCTTCCCCAAGTCTGCTGAAAGTTCATATCAACTCTTCCATTATTGCCTGTTTCCTGCTTAGTTTCTTCGCAGTGTTGCACTCCATTAACCTCTCGCTTGCCATAACATCACCCTTTCTTGGCTCATCTTTATGGCAAATCCTGATTCAGTTGCTCATTTTTACACATGGATTCAACCGTAGAAGACGGGGAAGGAGCATAATTATCTGCTCTGTGTCTGTGCCTCAACTTAAACAGACGCCTTGAGATCAGCTACTTGTAGACCTCCTGAGGACTCAAGTGAGTTCCCATTCACCTTAAGGACCATGTTGTTTCCACAGAGAATTGTGTACTGAGAGCTGGAAGCAAAGCTTGTGCTTCATTCACTAATTCATAATTAGCATAACTTTTATTTGAGCTGTATTTTTTTTTTAAATTTTTTTTTATTATTATTTATTCAACTGTGTGTATGTGCGCGCGCGTGTCTGTGTGTGTCTGTGTATGTGTGTGTGTAGAACCACGGACGAATTCGCGAACCACCATGGACGCCTCCACCTCCTTCTGCCCCGGGATTCACAGGCTCCGCCCTACCAGGACCAGAAGCGCAGGCCGCCCCCGCTTCCGTCTGGCGTCTATACGTGGGATCTGGGATCCGAACTCGGGACCTTCCGCCTGCAAGGCGGAGGCTTAACCCCTGAGCCACCTCTCCAGCCCTTGAGCTGTATTTTTTTAACTAAAATGTGATAACAGAATCTGTACATATCTGGGCTATAAAAATGAAGGCTGCCTGTAAGTGGTTCTGTGTTTCAGTGGCCGATTTTTTACAATTCCCAAGAGCAATTCTCTCTGTCTATTCTACATTTTTCCAAGATAAACATATTCCCCTTTATACTGATTTTTTTCAGAAATTTTTTCTTTGTTTCATTTTACAATAATTGTAACTAATAATGCCATAAAAATATCTCCATTTTCTAAAGTCTGTCTACTTACTCAATGACAGTAATGGTGTAGTTTAGAGGGTATGGGATTATTTTCGCCACCAGATAATCAATTAAAATGAAGGAAAAGAGTTGAGAATGTTTACATTTATTTTATAAGGAAGAAAACAACAGGACCAGAAGGACCTCATGGAAGTAGGCTGGGAATCCCAGCAGCTGCTGGGAGGAAGGTAGTATGCTCTGAGGGGGAGGAGGGAGGCCTATCATATGACAAAGGAATTTGAGTCTTCAGAAACAGCAAAAACCTGAATACTTCAGGCTTTTGGGAGCAAAATCCAAAAGAGAGAGGAAAGGAAAAGTTCTGTTTTCAGAGTTAAGAACTCAGAGTGAGTGACTTACAAATTACATGATGAAAACCTCTATGTCCTGCTTCAGTTCAGAGAAAGAGAGAGAGAGAGAAGCGAGAGAAGCTGATGATAAGGTTTTGAGGGGGGCAATAAGTGAATGCTTTACTATTTCTTTGGCACAGCTCCAGAAGGATAGATTTCTGAAGTGAAATAGACTCCTGGCCATTTGATTGACAGACCTAGCTAAATTAATTTAACAACAGTATACCTTTCTCCCAAAAATTTAAATCTTGCATCTGTGAATGTAATTAAAACACAGTTTAGCCAGTTGTCGAATATGCATTGTTATTTAAAGTAGCAAAAGCATAGATTGAAAATTTTTAGATTTTATACTACAATATTGTTTTTTCCTCCAACAGAATAAAACAATGAAATATGTTGTTTCTTGATTAACTATTATGTTTAGTAGTATATTCATTTTTCTTTTTCATTAGTTGATTTTCTGTTTTTTGAACTACTATCTCATTATGTATTTCTGGAAGCCTTGACATACTCCTACCTTAGACTCAATTTGTGAGACAGGTGTGAGCTATCCCATTGTGAGTTTTTGGTTTTATCTTTGTGTGTTTTTTTTAAGGTCCATTTCTCTTTTTTTAACATTTTTTATTATTATTTCCACTCATACAAACTTAATAGGTACACTGGTTCCCTCCCTCCCTATCTTTGTGTTTTAAAGTTCTTACATAGTTTCTTTATTCCCACAATGATCTGACTTCATTTATCCTATTTCACATGTTTCCCAGTTAGCCTGAAAATTAACTTTAAATCTGCTCTACTCTTATTTTCTACTTTACGTAGAGTTCATGCTCAACTTGAGAGTCTTTAATTTTATTTTTTTTTACTGTCTTTGAGCCATGAGCCATCTATCCAGCCCCCAACTAGAGAGTCTTTAAAATGAAATGATGTGTCCTATATGTAGTTCCTCTTTTGCATGTATTGTATTAACTGAGCTTGAAAATCATTTGTTGTTCATTTCAGTTAATATCATCTCCATCTTCAGGTTTTGTAACTACAGTCACTTTCACTGGCCACAGAATCTCTTTCAAATTTTCTTTGGTGAGTTGAACAGAGAATAATTAATTCTTGCCCTCATTTTATTTCTCCTAATATGTTCACACCTGTTTACTGAAATGTTCTACATGAGCAGAGTGTTGTTACAGGGTCTTTCTGGAGTCTGTATATATCCAGGTTCTTGTGTTCTGGAGTCAAAGATTGAAACTAGAACAGGTAGAGAGGATTAAGGCAAAGTTTATTAGAAGAAAGAAAGACTGGGGGATGGGGAGGGAAGGGTGAGGGGAGGAGGAGGGAGGGAGGGAACCGGTCTACTTTACTAAGTTTGTATGAGCGGAAATAATAAAAAAAAAAAAAAAAGAAGAAGAGAGAAAGAACAGAATTCACTCACAGAGGTATATCTCTAGGGGCAAGAGAACCCTGGAGAATCATAGACTTCAAGTATGGATCTGTGAGGGGAGAGAGAAAAGTCAGGTAGGAACTCATGGATTCCAGACATGGAATCCCATGAGGGGCAAGGTAGCCAGAACTCACAGACTCTAGACATGGAGTACCATGAGGGTCAAGAGAGTCAAAAATGGCTGCCAGAGTCTGGTATATTCATATCCTTAGTTAAGTCTCAAGAAAAGTGGCTTTTCTTCATTGGTTAGGTCCAGTTTCTATGAATCTGATTTTGGTAATCCATATCTCATTGGTCTGCCCTAGTTGGAGCCCAACCCAGTTGATCTTGTGCCCAACTTCTACTAGAGCTTACCTACAATGGAGAACTAACCTTCATATCCTTTCATGAACAGAAGGTTGGGTGAAGTTGGCAATTGATCTCTGTGAAGGATTAAAGTCAATTCCTCTAGTCAATAGGGTATGTTCTTCAGGATAATCCCAGCAGTGGAGGATGACCTTCAAAGACCTTCAGAGATAGTACATGATTTTAGAAGATGGAAATAGGATTGTGAATTCAAGGTCATCCTTGACTACATAGTAAGTTTAAGGACAACTTGGAATATGTGAGACTTTCTCTCAAAAAAAATTAAATAAAAATAAATGAACAACAACAAAAAATCATTGATATGTTAAGCATTTAAAGAAAAACTGATACACAAGAAAATACTTGTTATCTTTTGGGTTATTTTAGGTTCCCAAATTTTTAAATTAGCATTTAAGAAATAAGTCTCATGCTAGGCAGTTTTAGAGCAGCCATGCTGGGGAGGTCTATAAAGGTCATCCTCTACTGCTGGGATTATCTCAATGGAACACACTCTATTAGTCTGGAGGAACTGGTTCTAATCCTTCACAGAGATAAGAAGGTCAACTTGCTCCATTCTCTGTTCATGAAAGGATATGGAGATGAGGTCTCCATTGCAGATAAGCTAAGAAAGATTTGACCCCATGGTCAAGGTAGGGTACAAGATCAACTGGGCTGGGCCTCAATATGAACAGACCAATGAGATGTAGAAGCCCAAAAGCTCAAGTTTGCAGAAACTGGAGCTAACCAATAAGGTAAGGCCACTTTTCCTTGGCCTGACTAATCCTATAAATACCCCTGACTTGGCTCCCTTACTTACCCTTCACAAATCCCATGTCTGGAGTCTGTGTGCTCTTTTCAGCTCTCTTGTCCCTCATGAGTTTTATTCTTTCTCTCCTCTAATGAACTCTACCTTAATTGTCTACTAGTGTTCTTGTTTCAGTATTCAATTCCCAAACATAAGAACCCAGACATAAAAACCTCCTTAACAACAATGCTGCTAGATCTGTTCTTTCTAATCTCAGCACAATTGTTTGTGGTTTTTTTCTTATGTATGGGGGTAGGGGGCTGCATGCGTGTGTGTCTGTGTATTTGCAGGTGTGTAGATACACGTGTATATGGGTGCACATGCATGTGTAAACGTTAGCATAAGTTTCTTAGGCTAGTTCCCTTAGTTCTAAGTCCCTACATTTGCACATAAAATATATCCACATTGAATCTATTATTTTTCTAAATGTTCTCATATGTTCTATGCTTCAAAGAATTCCTTCTTTTTTGCCATAATTTGCTTCTTATTTTAAATCAAACTCTACCTAATTTATTGTCCAGTCTCAATTTACTGTTTTCATTACTAAAATAGTGAATGTACTAATAAAATTGTTTCTGTGTGTTGTTTGTTTTTCATTCTGAAAAGAATAGCAGTGTCCAACCACAGAAAAAACACTATGCTCAGTATTCAGATCAGAATTTTCCCAATGCTGAGCAACATGACCTCCTGGAAATCACTTTTTCTAAGCATAAGCTTCATTATCTGTAAAATGATGTGCATTTGGGAAAGAAAATTAAAAAAGAAGATTTTTATGTTGTTTTGACTCTGTGTCTTATCTTGACTGAGGTTCCTTTTTCCCTAAAATGCTATTATCAATGTTGAATAGGTAGTTATCTCTGAAATTTTTTTTTCACTGTGGTAGTAAGGTAGACTGAATGTTTACATTCTTGTAAAAGTCTGTATGTCCCTACTTTAATCCCAGTATGATAGTGTCAGAAAAGGGGTTTCAAAGAGGTGGAGTTTTATTGGAGATCATGAATACAGAATTCTCATCACTGTCCCTATAAGAGGAAGAAGTCAGAGCTTTCTGTCTACCCTCTGCAAGAAGGCTATAATCTGAAACTGGAGAGGCTGGAGCTGTTAGTGACACACCTTTGAGTACACAGTTTCCAAAACTGCAGCAATAAATCATTTGCTGTTTGATCTATAGTCCACAGTATTTGCTTATGGCAGTGTTATATAAGGAATTTCTTATAACTATGACAACTGCTTTCATTAGAAATGAGTATGATGACTTTGAGATACAAGCTCACAATGTAAATTATTTCTAAAATTATCTATCTACTCAAAGTTATTTGATCATAATCTATTCTCAAACAACTCAAACATTGAATCTAGTAAATATTACTACCTGTACAACTAAACACTGTCATATAGTAAAGTTAATGGAAGAGGATGCAACTCAGTGGTGGGATACTCACCTGGTCTGCATGAGGCCATGGTTTCAATTTCTAGTATAAAGTTTATAATTCATACTGAAATTTATAATTCATACTGTCGTTTTTTTTTTATCATTGAAGTTTAGTAACCTGGCACTATTTCTCTCTGTTCACTCTTGCTTGCTCCTTCTCATGGCTGCAGAGACCTGAACCAACTCCTGATTCTGCCTCCTGCCATGTTTCTGCTATGTGTTTCCCGCTATAATGGGCTATATCCACCTTAGAACTAAAAGTCAAATAAATCCCCCTTTTCCCTTAAGTTGTTGGAATTTGAGTACTACCTCACAGCAGCAAGGAGATTGCGTGTAATTCTTCTTGAAGTGGCGTTAGTGCTCATCTATCTGGCTACTTTTTCTCACTCATTTCTGAGTACTAACAACCTAGCAGTTATCTGGGCCACGACCCCAAACCTTTTCAGGCCACAGGTGTGTGCACGGACCTATGAAGCACATTGGGGAGGTATATAAGTCTTGTTTGGGCAAAGTATTCTTATGAGGGGCAAGAGAGCTTAACACATATCCCCTCTTTAAAGATTTTCTTGATCGATTGTCCCTCCTATGGGAATTTTTTTCTTTTTCTACTTTCACCTGGATTCATGCTGAGGTGCATGTAAGTATGAGAATTTGTATTTCTGTGGGCACACATGTGCTTGCATTCTTATATGTGGAGAGAGTTAGGGTTGATCCTTGATCACTCTTTCACTTTACTCTTTTGGGGTCATGGTCCTTAACTCAATCTACTAGCTCACCAAAAAGGTTAGTCTGGCTCAGTTGCTTGTTAAAGGAATTCCCATTCTCTACTTTTAGAAGATGAAATTACAGGCTGGCTGCCACATCCACCTGGCATTTTGTATGGGATCTGGGGATTCTGACTCTTGTTTTGTTTATGTGGCAAGTACTCAAACATCTGAGCCACCTCCCGTATTAGTAATGTTAATATGAATGTTAATTTTAATTTCTTAGGATTAGTACTGGCTCTGCTTTTTTATCTGGCACAAGTAAGATTATAGTAGAGAAAAAGCATAGATGTTTCATTTGTTTTCACACTAAATAGCAAATACACTAACTTTCAGCTATCTCCCCACTGAAGACTTGAGGATGGTAAAATCCCAGTTTTTGAAAGTGTTTAGACAGAGATTGGATCATGATTTATGGTAATAACATCATGGACAATACAGTGAATGGAAGTGTCTGACTTGTTAACCTTTCAAATGATTTCAGACACAAATAAAAAAATTTAATAATATACGACAATAATTATAGAGGGTTTATTCTAGCATATTCGAAATAATGTTACTTCTTAATTGATTAATCAGTACAAAAAGTACAAAATTCAGAGTATTGACTCAGCTCTCATTGTCAAATCCTATAATGCACTGTAAAAAATGATAAAACTTATGGCAGTGCCATTTATTAAATCTCTAATGTGCTCCAAGCACAATGTTAAGTGCTTGGCAACTGTAATATTTGATTTCAATAAGAAGTTCTGCAGTCTCCTTCTTATTTTCTTGTCTTTTCGCACATGTGACCCACTGAGTTTCATCTGTGTTATCTTTGATGGTATGGAATTTCATCAAAGGGATGAAATTCCTATTGTCTTACTACTTTGCATGCATCTCAAATTTAGATACCAGTTTAAGAAAATGAATCATCAAATATTTACTTAATGCTCGGTACTGGAACAAAACTAAAAGGTGCAATATAGACCTAAAACTAGTGGTTAAAATGTAATTCTTACCTTCAAAACTGAATTGTATGGTGAGGAATGAAAAAGATGTCATATATTAAAAGGTCAAAAACAATCAAGTGCAAATAATGAATACATTAGGTAAAATGTACATTGATTTTTCAGGTAGAATACAGAGTAAATAATGTTACTTCTTAATTGATTAATCAGTTACAACCTTTATTTATTTTCAATGTGCTTGTAAACCACAATATAAGATTGGCTAAAAAAATCAAATCATGGGTGAAGAAGTATATTGACAGTTTCACTGAAAGGATTGATAAATGTGCTACAACATGGGCGGTTTCTGCATGCAAAATCTGCCCTTTGATGTACAACTGCAGTGGCTGTTTGCACAACATGATATTATTTGCACTCTTTTCCCTTAGACTGGTAACACATTTGAAGTCTTTGTTTGAGAATAACCCCACCATACCAGCCTGCTGTTCCACCAGCTGCTATGTTGTCTGTCACAGCTATTGTCCTCCCAGTCTCTGCTAGAATCTGCTGATTCAAATGGTCTTTGGGCTGTTTGCACAGTCAATGAAGTTTGAGTCCAAATTCTTTCATTGCATGCAGATGCCATAAAGACTCTATTATCTAAATTTTAGGTAAGGGATGGGAACAACGTTTTATGTAGTAAGTGACAAAATGATACATCTTAGATATATCACATTTATGTAACAATGAACCAACTTTGGTGTAGTGATGTCTAGTAATGGGTAGTATATCTCTGATAGACTTAAAGAAGCTCCGGGAACATTATGGAAGAGAGAGCAGTAAGAATGTAAGTATGTGAAACGGGGAGGGAGTGTGGCCAGACACTAATTTGTGGGCATGACAGAGCTGTTGTAGTCATGAACTCACTGCAGCTATGTATATTTCCACAAGATCTGCATGGGAAATTTTTTAAATCAGTGTTTCACCATGGAAGGGGAAAGATCTCAACAGGTTCCATATCTCCCTTTTTGATTTAATTTTTATTCTTTGCATACATGAATACAGAGAATTTATGATATTTTTAAACTTTGATACCCAGTCGTATCCCCCTCTTTTCTTTCTCATTATAGCCCTTCTTCCTTACCAGTCTCCTCTTACTTTCTTGTCTTCGCACATGTGGCCCACTGAGTTTCATCTGTGTTATCTTTGATGGCATGTCCCTGAACACTTGTTGAAGCATGAATCATATATCAGTGGGTATAGCATTGTCCCTCCCCTCATATCTAGTACTAACCACCCAATAGCCTCTCAGGGAGGTATGAAGTCCATGGAGATCTTTCCCTGTCTATGGTGAAATGTGGATAGGTAAAATCTTTTGTAGGTCTGTGGAAGTACATGTAGCAGCTGTTGATGGATGTAACAGCACTGTGATGTCCGGAAAATACTTACCAGCTGCAAGAGCCTATGGTAGGGCAAGACATAGACTCTAGAGGGATTATGTATTTTAATCAATAACTTAATGTATACTTTTCATTAAAAGACACATTTATAATAAAGCATGATGCTTTATTATAGACAGCAGTCTCATACATCACATGTTAATGTTGCCTCCTAGTGGAATAACTTCCTCTTATACTTGTCTTAATTTCAAATTATTGTGATCATCATGATGGTAGGCATGATCTAACAATAGAGTTGACCAACACATTTCTGAGCATATATCTAGTTGTTATTTATATACATGGTACAAATAAAAAACATATATGCACAAATTCTTTCTTAGCTTTTTTCCCTTGGAGAACAATGTTATCTATTACATTACCCAAGAATTTTTTGTGCCCAATTTGAATGCCATGATATAAAAAATATTCAAGGCATTAGAAATTTTCGGTCATGTAGCTTACTGAAAGCACTATTTCAAAAATTAATGTAGCCAACCACTCAAATACCAAATAAAAAAAAATCCTCAAATAAGAATACAAGCAAATATAAAAATAAATCTGAATAATTTGCCAGTTAAGAATGTGGCTATAATCCATGAAATAAGTGCACTAGTAGGATGTAAGTAGTGATGTTGTAGTAGGTATGTGGGAAGGAGAGAAGGACAAGAGCAATGCAGTGACATAGAAACATGAAGTATAGGAGAAGGGAACACAGGGACGGGAGCTGGGGAGCGATGTGGACATAAACAATACTTTAGGTATAATAATGGTTAAAAGAACATTTAGAAAAAATATAAAAATAGCCACTAGTGGCCAGAAAAGAATTGATCATTAAATGTAAATTGCAGCTTCTTTATCTTTCGTGGGAGAATCCACTATTTAACTTATCAAACAGAGAATTGCACACCATTTTTTAAAGATGTGAAAGCAAATATCTGAGAACAAGAGTACATTCAAATTTTCAGGAAATGTTTAAGCAGCTGGTGGTCAAAAAATCAATAGAAATATATCAGAACTTAATATATAAATTTTACCTTAATAAATTACATGTTAACCTTTTTAACTTTATTTATTTGTTTGATTTGTTTTTTGTTTATTTATTTATTTGTGTGTGGGTGTATGTGTATAGTATCAGAGGGCTCTGTGTATCCCTGTGGAGGTGACTTCAGGAATCATCCTGGATTGCTTCTACCTCCTTTTTGTTTTGCTCTGGGATTTCCCAGGCAACTTTATATTAAACCCAGTTAGATGTTACAGCACAAATAATAAGCACCAAAGAGAAGGATTTACAGTTACCAACAGCTATTTCAGAAGTGAAGCTGCTCAGGAAAGAGCTCCCCACTGTTAGAGTGAACAGCATCCTCTGTTCCTAGATCGTATGAAAGGAGCCAGCAAGAAAGAAGCAGAGAGCAGAAAAGAGGTGGCTAAACAAAAGAAAGGCAGAGAAATTGAGGGAGGATGGAACAAAAAGATAAAGATGAAAACAAAAAAGGAAAACGTTGGGATCATTTAAGAGATAGTTGAAAAGATGGCCCTCTTACTCATTTGCTATGACTCAAATGTAAGTGCACTTGCCTCCTATGAGGGTTGCCTCGAACACTTTTCCTATGACCCAGGGACACAATCTCCATGACTGCATGTGTTTCTTTGAAATTGAAAACATCTCAAAGTTACAACTTGCATTCTTTATAAAAAGTGTTTAAAACCTGAACACCCTAAAAATCTACTATGAATAAACTAACAATTGAATTTTTTTTTTTTAAGCATTGGATATTTGAGTGTAGGTCCACAAGTAGGCTTGGTAATGGTTCAACCACAAAGCCACACGTCCAACCCACATATCTATGGGGGTTTTTTGAGTTATTTATTTTCCTAATTTAAAAATAATGTTTTATTATTTTTAACATGCTAATGCATGTATCCAATGTGATAAAATGACATTTTTAATGTCATTAAAAATCTAAACATGAACGGTTAAGATTAACATGTAGGGCTGAAGAGATGGCTCAGGGATTTAGTCATCAGGTCCTGAGTTAGGTTACCAGGTGCCACAAAAAAAAAAAAAAAAAAAAAACTCCAGGCAGAAATGGTCACAGCAAGGTAGGTATTGTTGAAAGCATTATAATTAAAGTTGTTTAGCAACTTATCCAAAATCACACAGTGAGTCATCAATACTTTCCAAGTTAAAAACAGTTAATTCTTTTTCTTTTCTAATTTGTGCCACAGAGGAATGAAGACAAGACTTCTGGGTAATCAACGATTGTCTGCTCATCTCTATGTGTATTTAATCAAATTTTTCTCCTGTACTTATGATATCCACAGCTATGCAGCGTGCACCTGACTAGCAAAGGACTCATTAGAGTCCCTGACTCTAGCAAATGTTAGATTTTCCTTGGTTCATTATTTTATGTAAATTTGAAACTAAAGTTTGAGGCTCTCATATAAACAATAGTTTAAAGCAAAACAACAATAACAACAACAAAACCTGTTAATCAAGTGTTTTCAGAGAAACATACATACTATATGTATGACATTTTCTTCTTCAACTTCAGGGGCTGGAGAGGTGGCTCAGAGGTTAAGCCTCTGCCTTGCAGGTGGAAGGTTATGAGTTCGGATCCTAGACCCCACATATAGACGCCAGGTGGAAGCCAGGGCCGCCTGAGTTTCTGGTCCTGGTAGGGCGGAGCCTGTGAATCCCGGGGCAGAGTAAATATGGAGGAGGTGGAGGCGGTCCATGGTGGTTCCTGAATTCGCCCGTGGTTCTACACACACACATACATACATACACAAGCACACACGCATAGTTGAATAAATAAATAAATCAACTTCAACTTATTAGGAGGTATCATGTACCCGGTATTTAGAATATTGTTTAATTACTTATGGGTTCTAGTTGGAGCATTATAGGGAATTCTTCATTTTGTCTTAGCGTCTGTCTCTGTGTTTCCCTGTAACAGTATAGGCTTTGGACATCCCTTTGCTTTTTTCCAGAAAAGAAGAGTAAGACTCTATTGCTGAAGATTCAACATACGTTGACCATAGGACATGGATAGAAAACTTGAGTTGGAAATGGTCTGTAAGCTTCCTCCTTGATGTACAGTTTTTATAGTACCAGAAAGTTGCAAACTTCATTAAAAGCCATCTTGGCAAGAGGTGACCACAAGTACAATAGTAGCATGAACGTCCAGAGGGCAACCAACAGCTTTCTGATTTAATTTAAGATTCACTTTTCATCAAGGATCACATTCCTGGTACTATAAATCAAAACAACAACCCTTAAATGAGGAAGCCATATGTTTCCAGAAGGGGATGGTCGGACAGTAAGTATTAGGGTTTACCTATAATGTCACTCCATCAAACTGCCTTTTTGAACATTTGTCATTATTCCTATAGCCTAGAGAACCACTCAGCACTCAACCTAGAAATCTCCTTCTGCAATGGAAGGTGTTTATTATAGAAAATCACAAGTGGTCAAATTGCAGAAAATAAGTGACTGCAGACTGATCAGCCCAAAATAGAACATCTACGTCATCTCCACTCCCACCCCAGAATTTAAGGAACATCACAGAAGAGGGTGCAGTAAGATTGCAAAACCTGAAGGAGGTCAGGGGTACAGCCAAGCACCATCTTCCGGCCATGACTGGGTTGTGGCATATGTGGATTCACTGCAGTTATGTACATCTCCACAAGTCTTGCACAGGATTTGTTCTATCAACATTTCGCAACAACTGGGAGAAGATCTCAAGAGGCCGCACAGCTCCCTGGGAGACTGATGAGAGTTAATGCTGATTAGGTGGAGGGATGATGCTTTCCTCAGTGGTATATCCACTTCTATATGATTCATGCTCCAGCAAGTACTCAGGCTCATGCCATGAGAGGCAACACAGATGAAACTCAGTAGGCCATACTTGTAAAAAGACATGAAAACAGAAGGGAAACGGGCAGGAAGAAAAGAGGTTGTATTGGTATGGAGAAAGGAGGGAGATAGGATTGGTTGTTAAGGTATTCAAATACCATAAATTCACAAAGTTCATGTATCAAACACTAAAAAATAAAAAGTAGGAAGGCATTAACTACATCCTTAGTATTTACTCAGAATTTCCTATGGCGTGAAATTATCTTACACAGTTTTGGGTGACTTTGGAGAAATATGTGAAGAGTTCAGAGTCAGATAGGTTTTTAGAGGTATTTCTCTTAATGACTTGTGCCGTTGAATCTACTAAATTTGACTCACCCTTACTATAGTAACAGAGTTGCTTCACTCATCTTAACATCAAGATGTATTTTCTGCATTCTGTCCTTGATAGGTTTAGTTCATAATGAGTTTTAAAGTAGGTTAGAGGGACATATTGACATGATTAGCAATATGGATGTATAGAATTCATGGTCTCTTTCAACTTTTTTAAAATTTTTTTATTATTTATTATTTATTCAATTGTGCATGTGTGCGTGTGTGTGTGCGTGTGTGTAGAACCACGGACGAATTCGGGAACCACCGTGGACACCTCCACCTCCTCCTCAGTTTAATCGGCCCCAGGGATTCACAAGCTCCACCCTACCTGGACCAGAAACGCAGGCCGCCCCGCTTCTGCCCGGCGTCTATACATGGGGTTTAGGATCCGAACTCAGGACCTTACACCTGCAAGGCAGAGGCTTAACCCCTGAGCCACCTCTCCAGCCCCGGTCTCTTTCAACTTTTGAAAAGCAAGTTATTGAAATGTTCTTGAGTGTCTCACCTGATCACAGTTGCTAACAATTTTCAGTTTATTACTGATGTCCTTTGCTGCAGGTTAGTTCCCACTGTAATTATTGCGGTACATCATTCATTTACAACACATTGTACTTGAGTCTATGTACTTCTCTGAATACATACAGAGCATCTTGATGCTGTGGCAGGTGTATTTTCTTCCTTGTAAATGACTTGTTTTTCAATTACCGTACAGATTACTTGTCTTAATTAAAGTGGATATGTTTACACATTGGAGCTGAAAGCATTTGGCTCCTCCTTGCAGCTCTGTTTTGTCATTCATTACTTGGAGTGTTTTCTCTCACATTCACTCCATCATTATTCAAAGAGCAAAAATGCTTTGGAATTAAACAAGCTATATTTAAACAAAATAATCTTAGGAAGCACAAAAGGTTATGCATCATTCATTCAATGTTTGTGGAACACTGAACATGGTGAGCAATAGACTACCAGACAAAATGTAAAAATTAGAAATCCTCTTTATAAAGATGATCCATCTGACACTTTAAGAAATGTCAAATGGGGGCTGGAGAGGTGGCTCAGGGGTTAAGCCTCTGCCTTGCAGGCGGAAGATCCTGAGTTCGGATCCCAGATCCCACGTATAGACACCAGGCGGAAGCGGGGCGGCCTGGCGCTTCTGGTCCTGGTAGGGCGGAGCCTGTGAATCCCGGGGCAGAAGGAGGTGGAAGCGTCCATGGTGGTTCGCGAATTCGTCCTTGGTTCTACACAGACACAGACACACACACGCGCGCGCGCACATACACATGCATATGCACACAGTTGAATACATAATAAAAAAAAGGAAATGTCAAATGACTTTAAAATATTCATACTATTTAATTATTAAAATTTAATTATTTTATATATCCTTACAAGTTGAAACATAAAATTATACCTTTTAACAGGATATCACATGATGATTTGATTCAAGAATACACTACATAATGTTCAAATCAAGGTGAATGTTATTTATCCCCTCCTTTTCTTGTTTTTTTTTTCTATTACCTTGCCTTGCTCTCTTCTCTCCTCCTATAAAAACTCACCTTCCCCTTTCAAAAGTTTTCTTTCTTCATGTTCTACATTTTAATATAAGTCCATATATAAAATACATGCAAATAGAAATTTATTCTAGACTTGTTATATAAGACAATAGGTGATATTTGCCTTTTTTGAGTTCTATTTGTTTTATGTACTATAATGGTCTCCACTTTCATTCATTTTCTTGTAAATGTTACAGATTCATTCTGTAACTGAAATTTATTATGCATGTGTAGTGCATTTTCTTTATTCATTTATGGATAGAAGAGCCTTCAGGATGCCTCTATTTATTGGCTATTGTGACTAGTTAACAATAGAGATGTGCAAGAATCATTGTAGTGTGATCACTTAGGACTTTTGGATATATAACCAAGAGTGGAATAGATGGACAATGTTGTATTTTTATTTTGGAATTTTAAGGAACTTCAGTATTGATTTCTACAATGATTTCTCCAATTTACCTTCCCATTAACAGCACATAAGAGTTTTTCTTTCTCCATACTCTTACCAATCAGTTCTGGGGCTGGTCTTTGTATTGTAAATATATTGATCCAAATAATCTTTCCAAGTGGTCTCAGATGATCTTAGTTAATGCCAGGTGTGGTCGAGTTAACGCCCAAGATTATATCACACTGATCCTCTTCTCCAGGTTTCCTAAACCTTGGGATATGGAGGATGGTTTAGATATTTTGAATATGCTTATTTGACACTGCGCCCATGACAGTACAATTGCTTTCTAGACAAGAGGAGGCTGTTTCATTCATGAATTCATGATGACTATGTATTTTTTCCACAAGACTTGCATGGAAATTGTTCTATCAACATTTCACTATGAAATGGGAAATTCGATCTCAAGAGTCCCACCCACACTGCTCTGAGAGACTGAGAAGGGTTAATGCTAATGGAAGGGAAGGAAAGATGATATTGTCAGAATGGTATATCCACTGATACATGATTCATGCTCTAGCAAGAGCTCAGGCACATTCCAGGAAAGGCAAATGTGATTAAACTTATTGAGACACATATGTTAAAAGACATGAAAATAAGAGGGAGAATGGCAGGGAAGAAGATTTGTAATAGGAATAAAATGGGAGATGGGATTGGGGATTAAGGCATGAAAAAATAATAAAATAATGGTATTTGTATATAAAGCTCTAAAAGAATTAAGGAACTTAAAGTAGATTCCCTCCAAAAGGAAACCATGTAAAATAATAGAATCACCTCTTTCCAGTCTCCAGCTTCTGGAGTCGTGATTTACTCTCTGTCTCATTATCTACCTAAGTCTGTAGATTTCATGTGAATGTATCAGATGATATATGACCTTTCAGATCTGACTTACTTTACTCAGCATAATGACTCTACTCATATCTTAAAATGCCCTCTTTAGTTTCATAACTTGCTTAGTATTTGTATCATTAACTTTTATAATTTAAATGTCTTTAAAATTTTTTATTAATTTGTGTGGTGTGTGTGTGTGTGTGTGTGTGTGTGTGTGTGTGTCAGAAGTTGTTTTAAAGGGAGAATGTCCCTGTGAAGGACAAAGGTTGATTTCTGACATCATCCCATGTTATTTCTATCTCCTTTTTGCTTTAATTGGGGTTTCCCAGACTCTGCCTTCCAGAGTAGGAAGTGCAGGCTGCCTGGCCTTTTTACATAGGGTCCAGATTCAGTCCTGCTTGTGAGGCAGTCTTTATTCTTGAGCCATCTCTCCAGCTCTTAATTGTCTTTTAATCACAATAACATATACTTTAAAAAATCTTATTTATTTAAGAGAGCAAGAGAGTACATGCATATCATAACACATGGCTGGAGGTTAGAGGACCACTTTCTAAAGTCAGTTCTCTCTATGCCAGTCTCATACAAGTGGATATACGCTAAGTCACATGGGATTCTGGTCATAGGGGATGAAATGCAGGTCATCAAGATTGGAAGCAGGCACCTTTACTCGATGAACTATCTTGCCAACCCAATGTATGTTTTACATCTGGGTCTTCTCTATAAACTCAGATTATATATATTACAGTTTTATGCATAGAGTATATGATATTAAGAAAAAAATATTAAGTATAATTTAAAAAATAAAGAGAAATCGAGCAGAGATGTTTTCAAGTTTTTATCCCTAAGATCTTTGTTGTTTTAAAGGGAGAATGTTAAATAGTTTTTGTTCTGTTTTGTTTTGTTTGTTTTTTGTTTCATTTTTCGGGGCGGACAGTGTCTGAGCTATAGTGCGTAGTGGGGCTCCAAATGCTAAGATCAAGTCCATCTGCTCTGGAGCCTTAGTCCAGATATGCACCACTACCAACAGATTTGGACATTTTAATGTTTGTGTATGCTTGCACATGTGTGTATGCAGCATGTATGCAGCATGTATATCTGTTTCTGCATGTGGAAGCCAGAGGCCATGCTTAAGCTTCTTCCTCAATTATTCTCCACTTTAATTTGTTGAGTCAGGTCTCTTGCCAAACCTGGGGTCTCACTAGTTCATCTAAGCTGACTAGTCACCAAGACCCAGGGATCATCCTGTGGTCATCTTTTCAATGCCAGAATTATAGGTCCACACCTCCACACTCAGCTTCTTATGTGAGTGCTAGGAACTCAAGACCTGTGGGAAGCATGTTACCAGCAAATTATGTCTCTGTCCCCTGGAAATTTTACCTTTAACTAAGTGAATCAGATAAGGATGCCACCTTTTCATGCAGCAATACTCTATTCCTAGGATATATATGTTTTTTTTTCCTTTCTTTTCTAGGATTATAAACAGACATTACCTAGGCAATATATTTATAGGCATAATTTTCTGTCTACAAATTAGAACTTGGGAGAAAAATTAAAAATTTAAAGATACTTTATATCACTAAAAATTTATACAGGAGTTTTCTTAAGTATAAACCTAAAGGAATATTAAAAGTTAGCACTGAAAAAGATTACTCACTTGTTATAAAATTAAACACATGTTTCATGTACAAATTTGCATGTAAATGTGAGGACATAATTCCATTAAAAAAGAAATCAATCTAAATTACACTATTCTCTTTTCTATATTTGATATATTTATTTGACACTGCCCGTGACATTACAATTCTGTCTTAAAATGAATCAAAAAAATGAAATCTCTGAAAGCAAATAAGTCACAAACTGCATTTGCTTAAAAAATGTTTTATTATAGCAATGTTGTGTGGTCCTTGATTTGTGGCTCATTGATTTGGCTCCCCACTCACTGTGATATAAACATCTGCTGACATAAGATTTATCACCCATCTTTTAATTAAATTGTTGAAGCATGATGGAGGAGTGACAATAATGAAAATAATGATTGCATTTCACTCGTTATTTAGCTAATTTTTGGGTAGTTTAAAAAATTTCTAGAGATGGAATCCTAATTGAAACTTAACAAAGACTGCAAAGGCATTAGTATCTTTTGATAATTTATTACAGAAGCGTGTATCACACATTATATGAATTTTCACAGATCTTTCCTTGTTACAGCTATGGAGGCTTTCAACTAGTTTATTACTCATAAATTTTAGAAATCTGAGGCTATAATAAATGAACAGATCATTAACTGTAAAAGGTCTATATGCACCATAAAAGCCAAACTGATACCTGTTTTGCTTTGTGCATCCTTTAGTGCATGAAAATTATCCTGTTTTTTGAGTAGCCTATTCACAATCAAATTGCATTATTAGCATGTAGATCATAGCTTCCATAAATTACAATATATCTATATTTTACATCCTAATTCTGCTGTATTCACATGGTCTTTTTCACATTTTAGATGCATCAATATGTACCACTTTTCTCCAAGAAATTATGGAAACACTGAGGAAGAAAATATGAGAGAAAGGAGACAAAATCTTTGTCAATAGTGTTACTGGATTTTTCAGGGTATAGGTATGTCTAAGTAACTTTAAATCATGTAGACAGAGTAAAATTGCAACACATCTGGGTTTTCCTTCCAGTCTCACCCAAACAATATTGTGATCTTGAGTAAGAGAGTAACCCTCTCAAGCCTTTATCTCTTCATTTGAACATGAAATTTCATAAACAAACCATTTAATCTACCACTTGATCTATTTTTAGCAGATTAGTGGTAGTTAATGATATTTAAGTACTATCAGTTTGTGAGTCCTTACACCTCATCAGAGAGGAGGGCCCAGATGAAAGTTTCACATACACATTAAAGGACACTCCAGGAATAGGGGGGAGGAAGCACTGGGAGATAGGGAGGGAGGGGGGAAAGGAAGGGGAAAAGGGGGATGGGAGGTAGAGGGTCCAGGGAGGGGTGGAGGGAGGGAGGGGACCGGTGTACCTATTAAGTTTATATGAGCAGAAATAAATAAATTAATTAATAAATTAAAAAATAAAATAAAATATGTGAACTAAAACAAAATTAATAAATAAATTATATTGATTGCAAAAAAAATTACTATCAGTTTGTATTTTCCATAAACCAAAGAACATCTTTTGTATTGCTCTTTTGCATTGGATGAGAACCCATGGAATTTTATTGCATGTATCTTTGAATATGGAGATAAATAAATGTTAGAGATTCATGCCTAATAAATGCCTCCTCAGATTTCCCAATGAATTCTTTTCCAATTACAGTCTAAATCCTGTAGTTCTTCCACCCCAAAATAAAATTCTGACAAGTGCTACTGATTAGTCAACGAATAAAATTTATGGCTAGTTGTAGGTGATCTAGAAATGAATACTTCAAAGTTCCTGCCCTGTCAGTCTTGTTGGAAGGAAGTAAAACAAGAAGGAAACTATTAAAAACCTGATAGTAATACCCTTTTGTTGAAGACTTCACATTCTTTGACCACGGGACATAGAGAAGTCAAGTTGGAATTGACCTAGAAGCTTCCTGCTTAAAGGCCAGCTTTCATTGTACAGGGCAGTACTAAGTAGGCTGCTGAGGGAGAAAAAGCCATCAATGGTTTTAGTCAGCTATGAATTGTGTGAGCTACTACTTAAACCAGTTTAGCCCGGTGTGTCTATTGGTGAAATGGTGGCATGGATGCTAGTTTCATCTTTCACTCTCCTTCCTTCCTTCCTCCCTCCCTCCCTCCCTTCCTTCCTCCCTTCCTCCCTCCCTTCCTTTCTTCTTCCTTCTTCCTTCATTTCTTTCATGTCATCTCTTTCTTTCTTGTTGGAATGTGGCGGGGGGGGGGCCCTGTGTGTCTCTGTGGAGGACCAAGGGTAATTTCAGGAATCATCCTGGATTGCCTCTACCTCCTTTTTGCTCCACTCCTGGATTTCCCAGGCTCCACCCACCACATCCCTAAGTATGGGCCATGGCTATTTCTGCCTGGCATTTTTACATGGGACTTGGGATCTGAACTCAGGACCTGCTTGCGAGGGAGAGTCTTAAACCCTGAGCTATTTCTCCAGCTCCCATCATCTCATTTCTAAATGAATACAAGACCTTAACAACTTAGGGGAACAAGGGTTTATTCTAGCTCATGATTCTTGATTATAGTTAATCATCATGGCAGAAGAGTTCATAATGAACATCAGAGAGGGAACTAAACACACTATCCATCCCCACAGGAAAAACAGAGAAAGGGACATATTTCCTAACTTGTCATTTTATGAAAATACTGAACCAATTTTCTCCATCTTACCCATCTGCCCAGAGAGTAATACCACCCGCTATGAGCTCAACCTCATTCATTAATAAGATAATTTCCCACAGCTTTGCCCAGTACTACCATTAGTAAAATAGCTCTTCACAGTTCAATGGCTCAGCCTTCAATTATCAAGTTGGCATCCGTAACTAACTGTGGCAGGGGTATTATAGACCCAAGGGGAGAACCTAGGACAATTGTTTTGCTAAATGGCCATGGTATCAAACTTCCTTCTAAATACTTATCATTAAACCCATTAATTAGTGATGCTCCCAGCCTTTGTCCCAGAAGTTGCTATATACAATTGATGGCAATTTGCAGAGAACAGATGACTGCAGAGCACTTGGCACTCAGTGGGACTTCTAACCTTCTTTCCCTGAAAAATCAGGGAACATCATAGAAGAGGGAGAGAACCGACTATTTAAGGACTGCTCTCAGCCTTCAGCAATGGTGCATCTTGTTGCACTGGCCAGAGGTGAACGCAGAGAGCTCATCATGCTGAGAATAAGTGAAGGTTAAGGACTCAGTCATCAGGATGGTATGCATACTACCCATAAAGGCTCAGGGACCACTACACAAGAAAGAATAAAAGATGCAGAAAACAAGGGGAAAGGTTGGAATATGCCATCTTGCTAAAAATACTCATTCATGGCAATAAACCCACAACACAGGTTATTTCGGACTCTAAGCCTGCAATGGATATAACTGGTCAACTACCAGCTATGAACTGAAGAGACACCCATGGAACCACCGAAGTACTTATGTACAATGGGTAACAGGTTAGGAGAGGAAGGCAAACTATCCAGTTGTTTATCCACATGAAGTTTATAGGCTCCAAAGGATTGCCCCAAGCCCAGGATTGCATGGGGAGGAAAGCTACTTAAACCCAGTGGTCTACAGGGCAAAATAGTAAGAAAGGAATGTGGGGGACAGAATTGCAGTAGGGGAAAAGGTTGTGGGGGGAGGAAGGGAACTAAGAAAGGGGAAACATGTGAATGAATGAATAATATTTTAAAATAAAATCAATATACACTTAATCCCACTTAGCTGAATCCCAATATACACTTAGCTGAAAAATTGGTACACTTACAGCTTCTGATAAATTTTGTTCTTAGCAACTATAAATATTCCTGGACAAATTTCTTTACAATGAATTATTCCCTGAAACAGATGAAGAACTATTGCAGGAAATAAAATGACTATGTCATAATATTTTACCAATAAAACTTAATGACTAATTATAATTCCAACTGAGCCCTTAATTTGTTAATATAGAAATAGTTCATGCTTGTTCAGCATTTTTGGTATTAAAGGAACTAACTATCCATCACTTCTTTCCTTGAAAATGACAAGGTTAAAATGAACATTTATTCAGCAAAATAAATTTTATTGGCATGTAAGTTATTACTTCATTCGATGAGTGTAGGAAATAAATTGAGAAGAAAGCTGTGTACTTAGAGATTGAGTGTGTAGTTTACTCATTAATTTAAAAAGTTTGATTCAAACTTTGACATATAATTGAAAAAAGATAACTGAAAGGAAGTCAAACTCAATTGAAATTATGTCTATTTGTACACTAAAAAATTATGGCATTTTTAAACCTGGAGAACTACAAATTGAAATACACTTTTCGGTATTCTGCAGCAAGCTCTCTTCTATCCAAGCTTAGGCAAATCGTTTGGCCAAATAAGGATGGAAACATTATCTCTGCTGCTCACCTGGCTTCACAGGTTCCTTTCCAATGTTTCTCTGACTCTTTGGAACCCTTCTTCAATTATTTTCAGAATCTGTGAGATGCTCTCTACTCACTCCTATGACCCTCTTGGTTTTCTTCCTGTTAAAAAGAAAACTGCTACAGATTGTCTGAATTCAATAGGTTCTATCGTCTCTCCATGTCCCAATTTTCCCTTTGTACAATTTCATTAAGATACAGTGAATTTCCTGTTGGGTCTAGGAAAACTCTGGTTGTATTTATTCAAAAGTAACAAGACTACAGACTCTGACCTCAGAGCATGGACAATAACTAATTTTAGAAAATAATTCCTTTCAGTTTTTACTCATTGTATTCTTCTTTCTCCCAAAGTTACTAAATAACATGGCATTCTTCAAAATTTTATTTCTTAGGTTTAACATATGTCCACTGGCCTCTCCAAATACAATGACATGCTGAACAAATAAGAGAAATACTGCTTGTTTGAGATAGCATGTTTAGTGTTGATCAGTTGTATGCTGGGCATTGTTTCTGAGAACATCCCAAGCACAAACACAGGTTAAAATCCAGTTGCACTTGTGTGTGTTGTTCAGTATAATAATTCACTTGGTAACTCTTCTACAGACAATGCAATAATTCTGTATTTTAATATGAATTTATAATTATCTTGATAGAAACCATAGGGCATAAATCAAATGGTTAAAAAATAAATGTGAAAAGGCTTTTAGCAAATGTTACTAAATTATAGGAAAAAAATGCTTTAATTTAATAGGGGATCTGGCATTAGCTTGAGGTTTAATTACACTATTGAAGATATTTTAATTGCTGTTGACTACGTAGATAAAACACTTTGAAATTTCAATATTTAGTAAGCTATAATTTAAAGTAATTGAATAAAATTTATCATGAGAGACAAAAACCACATTTTATTTTCATTTTAAATTTCCAGTCATACAATTATATAACTTTGATTCATATTCTAACTTATATCCTTAAAATAAAAAAAAGTATTTAAGCTGCATCACATCTATTAATTGGAGAGATATGTAGCACATGTCAAAATCTAAAGAACTGCAAAAAATCACTATATTAAGTTTATATGTGTATATTATATTTAATATCTATAATGAATACATGTATTGAATATATTTCTTTTTTGGCAAGTATTTTTATTTATTTTCCTACTTTTACAAGCATATTATTTATCCCAGCTTCCCTCCCTGTGCCCTCCCCTTCCCTCCACCTCCTCCCTTCCTTTCAGCATTCCCTCCTACACCCTTCCATCCTTCCTTCTCTATGCTTCTATGGACCTCAGGTTCATTCTGACCTGTCTACTCCTGTGGGTGCTCAGGCCTCTGTGGTATATCATTACCTCTCTTCAGGCCACTCCACTGATCTGTGCCTTCCCTTCACTCATACAGCTTTAGACCCAAAGGTTTCCACTGTAAGTGCCCCTTCTATGGGTATAATAACAGCTACTACAGAGCAGTTTGATGTACTGTCTTCCTACATATAGGCTTATTGCCCGTCTTCCCTATTGATTCCTCCCCCTTTTTTATAGGCTTTTGTTGTAATTTACAATAATAGGGATGTGTATCATTCTGTCAAGTGGGTCTGGAATCCAAGAAGAAAGCTGTTGGTTCTCTCTCTGATACTTATGCCACTATTAATCTGGTGGTCATCTGTAGACATGGTAGTTTATATTATAACTTACCACTCTCATGCTATTGATGGGGCTTGTGTTTATTTCTCTCCACCAGCAGCATCTACAGTATTCCTTGGTACTGTGTAAGCTATTCAGCAAGGAAAAAGTCCACAGACCAGTTCCAGTTGATATATTTTGCCTATGTTCTGTGATTCATTTGTGTTGCATCTTCAGTAATAGGGTCTTACTGACAATTTTGGAGAATAACCAAGAGCGATGGCAGAAACCTATAATGTTTGGGGGCTTTTAAGGTCTCTCTGACCAACATTTTTTTAGGAAGTATCACATTCCTTTTAGTATAGTAAAATTTTGTTCCTGTGGAGGCCCAAGGGTGATTTGTCTGAATGTATATTGCTTTGCTCTGGAATTTCCCAAGCTCTGCCTTCCAGAGTCATAAGCATAGGGCACTGCCATTTCTGCTCCATTTTTTTCTATTAAAGATGGGATCTGGGATCTGAACTCAGGTCCTTCTTCTTGCTACACAGAAGCTTAACACCTGAACCATCTCTCCAACCCATAAACTTTTTAAAAAATGATATTACAGATAGATTTGTTGAGTTTCTTGTGTAGAAGCCAAAAGGTGCCCAAAAGATTTAGGAGTTTGATTTTTCTACTTTATGTGCTTGTACTATTTTAGTCTTTTTTTTTTATATATAATACATTTTTTATTATTGTTTCAGCTCATACAAACTTAATAGGTACACCAGTTCCCTCCCTCCCTCCTCCTTCCCCTGAATCCCCTGCTCCCCCTCCCCTCACCCCTCCCGTCCCATCCCCCCCCCCCGTGCCTCCCGCACCGATTCCCAGAGTCCTTTCTTGTGCATGCCTGACTCTCCTCTGGGCCCTCATCTCAGATGACGTACAAGGACCCAGTGGCATTTCCCTGAACCCTTTCCTGTGTTCCCCTTAAGCATAGGAACACTACTGTAGCTGTCAATCCCTTGCCTCCAAGGATCTTGGTGCCTTTAGCAGATGCTAGACTTTGTGAGGTCAATAGTGTGTTGGACATTGCGCCAGGCATGCAATGTCCAATTATGATTGCTTCGGCCCTAACTTGTGTGGAGTATCTTGCAAATCATTGCTCCTCCCATCCTTTTGCTCTTACACTCTTACTGCCCCCTTTTCCGCAAATGTCCCTGAGCTTCAGGATGGGGAGAGACTAAGCTGGCCTAGTTCTAGGTGGTTGATATAGTCTCTGAAGTTCTGGATAGTGGTTCGTTGATTTTCTTTTGCAGTTTTGTTGCTCCTGTAATGCCCTTCACTCCATTGTGATGGGCACTGTATGTCACCCCCTGGCCAGAGACAGAAAGCTGTTAAACTGGAGTCTTATTATAAGAGCACATTCAAGGGTAGATGTAATACTTATACCCAAAAGTGGAATCGCAGGGTCATATGGCATTAGGCAATGGGAGGGGTCAATCACCCATTTGCAAAATGGTTACTTTTTAATCTGCCGGACTATATGCCCTCCCCTTCTGGTGAGTTCATACCCCCTTAGTTGTAAATGATCAGGAACGAATTGTGAACTTAACTAGGTGTCACATTACTTTCTTGCAGTTCTTGATGGAGGCCTGTTTTCTCTACTGTAACCTGGTCACTTCTCTCCTTGTTTCTGGTGTGGCCCTCCAACCCCATCCCTCCTGTTCATAATCCTTGCAATTACTGTAGGTAATACATAGATTTACCTATGAGTGTCTCAAGATGGGCTGGGTGGGTTTGGTATTAGGAGCCACCTATTAGGGAGTACATATGGCGCTTAATTTTCTGGGTCTGGGATACTTCACTTAATATAATTGTTTCTAATGACATCCATTTCCCGGCAAATTCCAGTAATTCATCATTTTTGATGGCTGAGTAGTACTCCATTGTATAGATGTACCACTGTTTCCTTATCCACTCGTCAACTGTTGGACATTTGGGTTGATTCCATGTCTTTGCTATTGTAAACAGTACTGCTATGAACATGGTCGTGCTTGTGCTATCGAGGTGAACCTCTGCTGTATTGGGGGGTTATACCCAAAAGTGGAATCGCAGGGTCATATGGCATTTCAATCTTTAATTTCTTTAAGAATCTCCAGACGGCTCGCCAGAGTGGCTGTATGAGCCTGCACTCCCACCAGCAATGTAGAAGAGTTCCCCTCTCTCCACATCCTCTCCAGCATTTGTTGTTGTTTGTGTTGTGGATTTTTTCCATCCTGACCGGGGTGAGATGATATCTCAGGAAGTTTTGATTTGCATTTCCCTGATGGTTAAAGAAGTGGAGCATTTTTTAAGATATTTGTTAGACATTTTAATTTCATCCCTGGTAAAATTTAAGTTCCAGGGCCCATTTTTTAATTGGGCCATTGGTTTCCTTGATGTTTAGTTTTCTAAGTTCTTTGTGCACTCTGGACAGTAGAGCTCTATCAGATATGTGGTTAGTGAAGATTTTCTCCCATTCTGTGGGTTGCCTTTGAGCTCGTGCTACAACCTCTTTATCTGAACAGAAGCTCATTAATTTCACAAGATCCCAACTGTTGAGAGTTGGTAGCAGTGACTGTGCCATTAGATGTCTGTTTAGGAAATGTTGGCCTAGCCCAATCAGCTCGAGGGAGTTCCCTATCCTTTCAACTATGGTTTTTATAAATAAGCCGCGACTCTGCCGGGACCCGAATATTTTAGTCTTAATGTACTCATTTAAAAAAATTAAATTGCCTTTTCCTTGAGATGAGAAGGTTGGATGTCCTATCTCAAGCTGAGTGGTTCACAGTTGTCTATTCTCTGCTGATCAGTAACTTAAAGCTAATCAAAGTTGGACTAGAGGTTGCTAACTGCACAAATCTGAAGTTTTAATGTTAGTATCTACATATGAGAAAGAACATGTGGCATTTGTCTTTCTAAGTCTGAGCCACCCATTTATTTCTAAATTTCATGCAAAATCACTTTATTATCATATACCTTCAGAAAACAGTGATAGAACATTTATTTTGTTTCAAACTCTATTTGAAAACTTCTACATTATTCAGATGCACTGTGATTTTGAATCTTGGTTTTTAAATTGACTGGATTTAGAATCAACTAACAAGATGTCATGGGTAGGCACAGGTGTCAACTTCACAGTTGAGGGTTTGAGCTCTGGGCACATTCGTAGAAAATCAGTAGTTGGATTAGGCCCAGAACAGACCTGCAGGAGATTATCTAGCTGATGGGGAAGACCCAGCTTATGGTGGGTGTGAACAGATGAATAAAATACTGAGAGTCAGTTGAGGAAGTTGGAATCTTTTTGTACACTTGGCCAGACATGCTGTTCTAGCAAGTAAGGATCGTCCCTCTCTCAGCCATTATGTAGAGATGATGTGGCCAGTTCCCTCAGCCCTGGTGTTGGTGCGTGCTCTCCCGTCAAGCTGGACTAAGAACTGTAACCAGTAATCATAAGAGAAAATAAATCCCTGTTCCCTTAAGCCATTTGGTCATTTATCAGCAACTATGCAGGTGAACTGCTACACAGGCATTCATTGAACACACTTGTAAGGGTTCTCTGTACCATGCTATTTTGGAAGACCCACCCTAAATAGTGGAGGCTTCTTTTGGTGTCAGTGAGACATAGAAGCATGAGTGGGGGGCGGAGGGGACCTTAGCTTTTTCCTGTTTGCCTTCTGTTGTACTGGCAAGTCATCTTTCTTATTGGCTATTGTGTTGCTGGCATTCTTCCCTGACATTAGAATCCAGTTTCTTTGGCTTTCTAACTTAGACTGAAGAAAAGTGGCTCTCTAGGAATTCTCCAGGTCCTCACCACTAGGCTGAGATGGCCTAGGCACTGGGCCTGTTGGGCTAAGCAGCTCTCTGCAACCACTAGGCTGTATCTTGTAAGCCAACTTCATAAACCTTTTAATATAAATTTATGCTATTACTTGTGTTCCCCTCGAGAACTTGAATATGAATATGTAACATATCATAATGCTAAGAGATGGCAGTTTATATTGCATAATAATATCTAATACACCAATCATTGGTTTTCAAATTATTTTTTGAGGTTCTTTTTTTCACACAATTTCTTCTGTATGATACATGTGGTTTCCTATATAATATTTCTGGGACAAAGTGATTATTGTTTTCAATATGACATCAAATATAGCAGAAGGAATGCAAGACTGAGGTGTATCATCATATTCTTGTTTCTTGGTAGTCTACTGTACAGAGCAGCTAGCTAAATAACTCTTTAAGATATCATTTGGGAATTTGTCCTTCTGACTGGAACATGATAAATATCTATGGATCCTTCCCAGAAAATTTCTTTCTTATGTTTTCAGGTATTTACTGTGTTGTCTTTCTCAAGGGAGAAATTGATGTCTACAATGAAGCTCCACACTTATTGAGTACCTACTACCTTAATGCTAATGTCATGGTTTGAATGCTAGCTGTCTCCTATAAGCTCATGGGTTTGCATCCTTTGATATTAATTTGGGAAGGTCATGGCTCCTTTAGGAGGTTTGCTGGAGGAAGTAATGTCACAGGGAGCTGCCTTGAGTTTGGTTAGTTCCACCTTGTTTTCACTAATAGTCTGCTATTGCATTCTGCTTTGGCAATCTGCAGCTTGCTTTCTCTCATACTCATGATGGAGGCAATTTAACCACATTTGGCTTCTTCTGTCCGCTATGCCTTTTCCACCATAATGGACTGTATCTCTCTTCTGGAAACATAAGCCAAGTAAATCTCTCTTTCTCCATTAATCTGATTGTTTGAGTGTCTCTCACAGCAACACAAAGAGAAACTATGACAGCTAGTTAATAGACATCATTATAAGGTGCAGGGTGCTATTCTAAATGCTTTGGATATGGTCACTAATTTCATCATAATATGTTACTATCCTTATTTTAAGATAAAGAAAGAAAAAAGGAAAGTCCCAGAGAATTGAAGTAATATGCTCAAGGTAGAAAACCAGCAGGAGTGCAATATACTGTACATTGAATACAAATGTAAATAAAGCTAATTTGTCCAATTGCAAGGAGCCTAACATGCTTTCATTGCAGTGATAAATGAGACTATCAAATACTTATGAAGTGTGGATCTACTCTGAGTTTTGTAATCAAAACTCTGTATTACCCAGTTTTTTTTAATCATTTTTTTTCAATTAAGAAAAATGGTTTTGCCTAATGTTAAAAATATCAGATCAGTTCTGATTCTCAATAGCTTTGGTATGACTGTGAAAACAGTTTAAGACTAACAAAGAAAGCATAACCACTTCCTGTTGCAAATATATATATTTGTGATAGTTAATTAGTTAATCTTGTGTGTCAACTTGACCACACCTGGCATTAGCTAACACCCGCTGAAGAGATACTTGTGATAGTTAATCCTGGATGTCAACTTGACCATAACTGGCATTAACTAAGATCACTTGTGAGACCACCCGAAGAGATTTTTCTGGATTAATACATTTACAACACAAAGACCAGCCCTAGATCTGATTGGAACCTCCCAGTAGCAGATGAGATAAAAGGAACCACAGAATAGAAGACTGGGAAGAAGAGAGAATCCAAGATGTTTGCGGTGACTTAGTCTGCCTTCAACTTCAGCCACCAGCCATGTCACTTCTGCCATGAAAGACTGTTGCTCCCCTCTGGAACCATAAGCTGAATAAATCTCCCTTTCTCCCTTGAATTGTTTGGGTGTTGTCTCACAGCCAACTATTACATATATCTACATAAAACATTTCTCTATATAAGCTCAAACAACAGAAGGGGCCCACCATACTCCTCTTTCGACTAATATATCCTGACTGCTCCCTTCTGACCACTTTGCCATCGACTACATTCTTTCCACTGTCTAAAATCATACAGATTCACTCTCATAGATGTTCCGTTTCTGTCATTTTCTTATCATGATAGCATGTTTTTCTTGAATAATTGAGAACTCATTGAGGAAGAGCCTAATGCTGGAATGAGCCTCATTTTTTTCTCACTTTTTCTTTGAGACTTCCCATGACTTACCTTAGTCATGACAATGAACCAATAAGTTTGACTTAATTGAATTACAGGTTAGTTTCAGTTAAGAAAGTCCAAGCATGGATCCACTGAGAACTTTGCTGTTGTTACAAGACAATAAATAATTATGTGCACATTGCAGATGCTACATGCTAAAGTGTACAAACAAGTTATGGACAGGGAGTGACTTTCACTTCAATCAGAGCTTTGGTTGACATTTTACTGTTAACCTTTATTAACAAACATTGGTATTTTTCCTTTGTTGTTTTATTCATTTACATAAGCATACATTCTCCTGGGCTTTTTGATTATAAGATTCATATTGCTTTTGGTGAAACTGTTCTTTGATTTAGAAGTACTCATTTCCTTAATCTGCTTATTTATTGCTGTGTCTATATGAGGAAGCATCTATAAGGAGAAAATGGATGTAGCTCTTTAAAATCCATCTTTGGGTTAGTACCAAGAAAGAGTTGTTTAGTAAACACCAGTAAATATTCATGTTTTTAAATAAAAGTATCATGTAATCTTCTCCCTCACTCTTTGTGGACTGAGGATTTAGTTTCTTTTGTCTAGGGTAAGGAGTTTGTACTTAGCTTCTGATCATGATCAATTAGCATTTTTTTCAAGTTCTGCAGGAGCAAGAATACAAAAACATTAATCTTATGGTCTTTGGAGATCTCATGACATCTTTTAAACAGGTTTTCATGTCAATTACTTGTTTCCTTCGTATTTTTGGAATTTAATGTACAGTTGCACTCTAGTGAAATTTACTAGACATTCAGAATTATAGTGATTCCTGGGAAGAATCTTTGATGTTGGAAGAAACAAACTGAGAACTATATTCGACAGAACAATATTTGTAGAAGCAAAGAGTTGGTTCCATGGCATTTACAGACTCATAGAAACACTGGTGACAAATAGTACAGTGATCACATTGGTAACATAGGACCATAAGAAAGTTAAAGAATGTTCTACAGAGTTGTTAGGAAATTGGATAAAACATTTTAAGAGCTCTGGTATTTGGCATGTATAAATGATGAATTGAAGTGTACCATGTGAACTTCTGTATAGATGCAAAAGGTTCAACCAGTGAAAACATAAGGGAGAAAGAAGTCTAGAGGCAGTGTGCATGGCATAGTTAGGGTGAACACAGAGCACAGTGAGAACACAGAAGAGAAAATAAAAAGTGGATGTGGAAAGGTAGTCACATGCAGAAATGCAGAAGTTCCTGAGGATGTGAAAGACTTTGCTTTTAGTGAAGATTTATGTCTTTAAAGAGATCACTATGGCTGTTTTACCAAGAATAGAATGTGTACAGGTAGGATTAAGAAGCCTAGGATTATCCTGGTCAAAGAGAATGGTAAGATTATAAGAAAGGGAAGGAAGATCAACTAATGATGTTTTATTGCTTCCCAATGAATATTAGTGTTACAAACTAGGAAAGGGATGCTATATTCCCACACGGTAGTGCTAGGTATACTAGGAACTGACTGTGAATACCAGCATGGGAGAGGAGATGAGGAAAATGGAATGCAGCTCCAAGGCTCTGAACATCTATCACTGGGATGGTGGTGCTAATAATATCAATAAAGAAATTAAGAGATGCTTGAGAGAGAAATGGCCTATCTAGATTGTAGGATCCAATTTTTCCATAGATCATACATTTACTGTCATCTTTAAATAATCCAAAATGAGACTATTTTCCCTTGTCTCAATGATTAAGGAAACAGGAGGTATTCACTTAGGAAGAGACTTAAAGAAAAAGTAAAATGAGGCAAAGAAGTCTAGTGTAAGCACTTTGACTCAATATGGATATATTTCCTGTGAACTTGCTAAAGGCAGTCATGAAATAGTCAACCACCTGGGGCTGGAGAGGTGGTTCAGGGGTTAAGCCTCTGCCTTGCAGGCAGAAGGCCCTGAGTTTGGATCCTAGACCCCATGTATAGACGCGGGGCGGAAGCCAGGGCGGCCTGCGTTTCTGGTCCTGGTAGGGCGGAGCCTGTGAATCCCGGGGCAGAGTAAACGAGGAGGTGGAGGTGGTCCATGGTGGTTCCCGAATTCGTCCGTAGTTCTACACACACACATACATGCACACGCGCACACATACATACACAAATTGAATAAATAATAAAAAAATTAAAAAAAAAAAGAAATAGTCAACCACCCGATGATAGGTTACACAAGGACCTTCCATCAGACCATGTACGCATAAGGCAAATACCTCAGCACATCATACATTCACTAGTCAAATGCCTAATCACAGGCAATCATCTGATACCCTTACTTAGCTTTAATTTAGTTTCATGCTGGAGCTGAATTTTCTGAACTTTTGGTTCCATATGGAGCTAGTTTTATGAATTATGTTTGCTTAAGTGAATTCTGCTAAATTTGCCTCAAAGTGTTCTTCTAGTAAGAAAGACCAGTATGTCCAATAGTGCAATAGTAGCATATCCACTTTCTGATTAGATGTGAGGCCTTCATGTTTGGCTGTAAACCTGGTGTAAAGTCCATAGTTTGGAAGGTCATGGGCTCCAAGAGGAAATTTCGCTACAATCGTTTTGCTAAATGAATATGGCATAAAGCTGTCCTCTAAATTTTCAGGATTACATGCATATTCTACTGTTGTTCTCAGCCTTGGTCAGAGCAGCTTTCATTTGCTTTAGCAGACAGTAAAAGCTAAGACTCTAGCCTGGCCAAAGTGTTGAGAGCAAGTGTCTGTTGAGTGCTGAGCCCTAAATGGGACATCTGTATCCTATCCAAAGCTGAGAGAACACTGTGGGAAAGGGGGAGGAAAGAATGTAAAGGCCAGAGAAGTGGGGAGGAGTGTAACCAAGCATTGCATTGTGGACTGTTGCACTTAGCTCACAGCAGCATGGTTACCTGATCAAGACCTACAGAAGATGGAGTCTGTCTCTATGCCCACAGTCCATCACAGATGGAGAAGGGAGTCCTAAGCTACTTCTCTCTCTGAGGAGAGAGACAGTTGACAGTTCCTGGAGCAAGAGGAGCCATTTTCTTCAATGGCCTCTGGTCAAGTTGCCCATGCTCCAGTAAATAACCCCCATTCTTGCTCATGCAGGTAACAAAATTAAACTCAGTGGGGCACAATCCCATTGGAAGTAGGAGGGGGAAATTTTGCTTTTTTGGAATGGTTCAACAGGAGTAAAAGAAGAGATGTAACTATGAGGGAGAAAATAACCAGAATAAATTATACACTTGCATGAAATGGTCAAAAAAAAAAGAGTGACTAAATCGAGGTAGTGGCATACCTCGGTAGTCACAGCACTTAGGATCAGTGTTAACCTGGATCAGTAGTCAGTCTAATGCCAGTCTTGGCTACAGAATGAAACCTTGTCTTAAAACAAAAGAAAAACACAACAACAACAAAAGAAGACTACTAATATGGATAGAATGCTCACATGATAGTGGAGAATCCAAAGTCTGGAAGGCAGCAAAGAGATTTGTTATTGCCAATATACTGCCAACACTCAAATTTCTGATCCACCTTTTTAAATCTGAACCATGTAAACTTTAAAACGGTTCTACTAAAAACTCCAAGATAAAGTTGTTTAATAAACACTCTTACTCTGGAGCATTTGGAATTTCAGAGCATTTTGCACTGAAAAAAATTACAACCCTATTTGTACTGACCTCATGAAAACTTGAGTTTTCTTCAATTACAATGGCAGAAACAAGCCACATTCTGCAGCACTAACAGTACTTACTACTTAGATTCCTACAGAGATTTACGTTTGTGTCACCTTATCAAAGGTGTTCAAGGCAGAAATGATGCCTTGGGTGCAGGAATAAAATGGATGCACAAGGCACATTAAGTTGTCACCTAAGAGGATCAGCACGAGCTTGCAGTCAGCTTGCGCTACAACAGTGAGTAGTCTGACGGCCTGAGGTATATTAAATCATATCGAATCATTAAATAAAATGTGCTTCTCTTTGACAAATTACAAAACAGGTGCTAGGTTCTATTTATTCTTGAATTAAAAGTCCCTGGAACTCCTGCTGTATTTTACGGATAATGGCAGATGGGATCTAGGGTAGCATTTCAGGCTCCCTAGTAGCAACTGGAAGAAAAGCCTGTGAAAGCATTCAAAATTCTCTCTGGATGTCAAAGCATGACATAGGGCCCGATGGAGGCTCTTGGGTACTCCTGAATATGCCCTAATGCGAATGGGCCAGGTTCTTATTAAAGCTCTCCATGTTAGCCAGGTAGGCAAGGAGGTCAGGTAAATACATCCCGGGACTCCCAGGCCCTTGGCTTGTTTCCTGGGCCCAGGTCGTTTTCATGCCCGCTTCAGACCAGCGTCCGTAGTGAGGGGACGCAGTCCCCTACACAACACGAGTCCAGGGATGCACCTGCGGGGATTCCCGGGAGGACAAGAGGCGTCCCAGGGATTCCAGACAGGGTCCCGGGGTAGCCGGGCGAGGGCCCAGGGGTGGCAGGTAGGGTCCTTGAAATGCCCGGCTCGGGGCGGGTGCAGGTCCAGGGTAGCAGGCGGCTCCGGGGGCTGCAGGCAGGAGCGCGGTGCGCGCGCACGGAGCCCGCGCTGGCCACGCCCACTTCCTGCCGGGTCCCGCGCCGCTCCAGGTCCGGCTGCCGGTGCCCCGGATGCGCCGTCAGTCTCCTCCTCCGCGTCCTCAGCCTCCACCCCGCTCCCTCGAGAAGCCGCTGCCGTCCCGCGGGCCCGGCCAGCACGCTCCTGGCGGCCGGCCCGGCTGGCGCGGGCGCGGTAGGAGCTGGGCGCGCACGGCTACCGCGCGTGGAGGAGACACGGCCCTGCGGCGATGGCGGCCAAGGGCGCTCCTTCACGCCGGAGACAGACGGGGCGGCGGCTGCGGTACCTGCCGGCCGGGAGCTTCCCCTTCCTGCTCCTCCTGCTGCTGCTGTGCATCCAGCTGGGCGGAGGGCAGAAGAAAAAGGAGGTAGGACGGCTGCGGAGGGCGGTCGCCCGGGGGCGGCGGGGGCAGCGGGCCGCAGGCGGGCGGGTGGGCGGGTGCGGGCCGCGTTGCTAGGAAGCCGGCCGCGTTGCTAGGCAGCGGGCGCTGGCGTTGGCGCCGGGGGAGCCGCGTGGGAGAGAGGCGCTGGGCGTGGCATCTGCGCCGTTCTGCCCGGGGCCCAGAGGTGGCCCTGGGTGCGAGAGACGGAAGGAAGTCCCGGCCGGCCGAGCTTTTTCGCTGGGCGCTCAGGTGGACGCACCTGTGAACCGAGTGCGACTGTTCACCTCTCATTTTCTCGCTTCGTTTTTGTTAAGACAAAGCATCACGTAGAATGTCTTACTTTGCTTTCCTAATTATATCTTTTTACAACTAAGTGCTTATGTCTGCGTTATTACACTTGGTGTGTGATTGTGAGAATTATGTCGTATTATTTTATTCGTGCAAATTGGTCAAATTTGGATCCCCTGGTTTCAGTCTTAGCCAATCATTCACTTTGGGGAGGGCGAGTTTGAAGTGACCTTATCTAAAGGAGGTTTAGAGTTGTTTATGCATTTAGTCACTTAGCATTAACGTGGAAAGCTGGTCAAACAGTTTCGCAAAACAAAATTATATCTTGAGAATGCATCTAAGGTTTCTAACTATGGACTATTTTAGTAATACTCATACGAAATTATACGTTTTTCCTGTTGAAAGTGTACAACCACATATGGCTTTTAAATTGGAATCAGGTCCAAGGTGTTATCAGAATTTTCTTCACAGCTGTACAGAGTGAATGCAAAATCTCACAGTAGTAATCCTGCTCTCTCCTCTTTTTGTGTGAAATATCTTCAGTATTAAGAACTTCCCGTTTTTTGTTGTTGTTGCTATTTGAGTATGAAAGTAGGCCACATAAAATTCTTGGTGTTTTGATGAGATTTGTGTGTACAAAGAAAGCTAAAACATAAAGCGACCACAGGAATTAGCTATTATTTTGTAATGCTTAAATAAAAGCAAGTGTTACCATGGGGAGATTTTCCCATGTGGTAAGATTTAAATTTTTTTTTTATAAACATGAACCTTACAGCCTTGGTATAATACATCATCACACTTATGAGGAAGCAAGGACATTATCTACGTTCCTAGGTTGAGACTATGCCAGAAGGACTTGTTGAATGACCCAAGAATTGGTTTATGTTATGTATGCACATCTGCTTTAATTATGTCTATGTAGTTATACATATTCTTCATGAAGTGACATTCTCATTCCTTATGAAATTTTTTAAAATATTAGTTGCTCAAGAAAAAATAACTAAAGGAGTAGTGATAGAAGATTGAAGATATTTATATCACTTCCCTTAATTATTTTGAATACAGTTAATGCAATTTTTTAATTCTCTTCCTGTAATGAGGTTTTTGAAAAACTTCAGCTTCTGAATATTTATGTGCATATCCAGTGCATTTTGCTTTTATTTTGGCAGTTGCTTACATCATTAACTCCTGCATCTGGCAAACATCTTCATTTAGAATTTATTGCAGTTTCTTTTCATGTTGATAAACCCTTGCCCAAATAACTTTGTCGGGGGAAGGATTTTTTTATTCTGGTTTAAAATTCTACAGTTCATAGTCCAGCTTGGCAGGAGAACTCATACCAAAATCTGGAGTCAAGGGAACAGACTACACTGTATCCACAGGAATTGACGAGAGGCAAACCTTTTCCTTTACTAGAATGCCTGTCTTCTAAAGTATGCAGGTTAATGAACTAGTGCTTTCCATCTCCTTCCAGGGAATGGTCCCACCCATCTGTGCTGGGGCTTCCTATATCAATTAGATAATCTTCTGCAAGCTTACTCTAAGCTTGCATTAACTATCTTCACAGGTGTGTCTAGTGTTCAGCTTCACTTGTCAAGTTGACACCTGTATCTAACTAGTATACAGTTAGGTTAATTTTTAATGGCTTTTTCAGATTATAGGAAAAAGCTTTGTTGTAATGATTTTTAATAAACTTGACTTTGATAATCATTTGAGTCATCAGAAGCAGCTGTGAAAATATCCTATCTGCAAAGAATATGAGTAGTTAATATGGTGTGATATGTAGGTAATAATGAATATACTATATTCAAATATATATACACTTGAGTAGCTTCTAAGACATGAATAAAATGTTGCCCCACCCTAAATGAAACATATTTCCATTGCTTTGACATACTTCTATTTATTATTAATATTTTAAAGAACATTTACATAGGGTTGTGTAATACCTATAGTAGCTGTTAATGGTTCATCTGCGAAAGAGGATTTTATCTCAAATGATAAAAAGGGAGAAGTTGTAGGTTAAGTCTTTAAGTCTTGTCTTTAAGCCAAGAACTGAGATGAAGAAATTATAAATTAAATTATAAATTAATTATAAATTATAAATTATAAAAAATCTCTCAGAAATGAATTACATATTGATGTATATGCATATATACATGAGCGTTGCTGATGTCAGGATGTTTGATATAAGTCAGATGTATGCGATAACTTGAATGATTGGAAATGGCAGGTCTTACATAGAACAACCCAAACTGTCTGGCTAACTGCTGGCCTTTGTTTTAAAGATGATGGCAGAGACATGGGATTCATTTTGTTCCCAGTGACCTGGCGGGTCCTTCTGCTCAGTGAAGATGGAAGCTTTTGGTAGATGAAGAGCTCCTTCAGGGCTCTTTGGCAGTTGTATCTTTGGGTGTTTGATAGCAGTGAACAGGAGCAACAGGCTATCAGTTGTGGTGGATGGTGACCCGTAGTGCTACAGCTCTTGAATAGGTTGACAAATATTGAGCATCTTATCCCTAGAAGTGTTCCAATCTCTGTAGAGTCCTAAGAAATGGATATTCCTCAGCCCTTGATAGGCACAAGTGTTACAGTTCCCCAGCATTTGACAATGGCTTTTGTTATACATCCTTGGCTTAGGGTCTCTGAGACCTTTGGCCCTTAAGCCTTGTGAGTTCTCTGTAGCTCTTCCATTCTCCAGGTGTGCAGTTCTCTCTTCTCTGGCTCCTAGTACTCTTTTCTGCTCTTCATACATAACCCTCTGCCTGCTCATGTCTTTATTTCCATTGTTGCTCTTGTACCTGCCCTGGTGGTTCTCTGTAACTGTTGAGCTGCTTACGTTTGCTACGGCCACTGTCATGGCTCCTGCCTGGAGGTGACGTCTCCTCTCTCTTCTGTTTCTTTTGCTGTCCCTGTTGTTCCTTCATTGGCTGCCCTCGCTCTGCTGGGGGTCTCTTGGTAATACCTGTTCGTGGTCCTTGACACCTTTCCAACTCTGCTACTTCCTCAGTTCATCCTGACAGACCCTGGGAGAGATGGTTGTCCCTTATCAATCACCTTTCCTGTGTTACAGAATCCCATAACAGCGTGAATTTATTACAGCCGTTCAATTGCCAGTGTATCAGCATGTGTACTGGTTGCTGGCTTCATTTGACACAGGGCCATGTGAAGACCAGATATTGTTCACACATGTTGTGAGCTGCAGTTCAGGAAAGGAACCTTCAGATTAACGAAGTCAGGTCTTTTGAAAGGGAGAGTAAGTTTGTTTTGACCTCTGCTTTAGAGTGAAATGTTATAATGTTATAGAGATAATTTGAAAATTGACTTTTTTTTCTGCCTATGATATACAAATGTTTTAGTTTCTTTTCTAGTCATAGCAATGAAGTGTCCTGACAGAACAGCTGAAGGGAGAAGGAATTGTGGTTCTAGATGGATAGAATCCATCACGGTGGAGAAGGTGTCAGGATGGTAGTAAGCTCACATTGTATCCACACTCAGGAAGTAAAGAGAGATGGGGAAGGGAAAGAGAGAGAAAAAAGTGTCAGATTATCAACATTCCCACCCTCACCAGTAATGCATTTCTAACAAGGTTGTTAACTCCTAAAGATTTCTTGACTTTTCCAAGCTTCCCAGGGCTTTCAGATTGAGACCAAGAATTCAAACCAAACCAAGGGGAGGAGAAGATTTCACATTCAAATTCCAGTAAGGAATATCATTGAAAAGATGGTCCAGAACCAAGTCAGTCTGTACTTCTCACAGGTTGTATAGAAACCCATTAAGAATTGTTGGGAGCTTAGTCCAAAAGGGTCATTTCAACGGCATTCTTTCCCCACATATATACGTCATCAGCATGTGCGTCACATAAAGAGCTTCTGTTACGTGTAACAAGCACACAGGAAGGATTGGAAGCCTGCAAATTGAAACACAGATAAATCTTAACTTCCTGCCTTATTATCCTTTGTAACCCTAAATATTAAATGATTTTGGATATGGAATCTGTTATGCCTGTGACTAGTAATAGCTTTTAGGCATACCAGGCTGTCTTGACTGTTTCTCTCTGGAAGAATCCTTCTAGGAGTATCAGGGAGAGAGAAAATGTTGCTGTGCTTAAATGTAGGAGGAATATATTCCTTTGTCAGGAAGTGAATGGGGAGCTAGGACTGTGGTGATGGATCAGTATGTAAGAGTCCTTGCTGAGAGGACCCAAGAATCTTAAGGTATAAAGGGTTTATTGTTTGGCTCACAACTCCAGAGAGGATAGAATCCACTATGATTGGGAGTGGCAGAAAAAGGAGGAGGGCACAGCAGCCATCAGAAGGCAGAGTGAGAGCAAACAGCAAATGGGACTTCCCTCCAGTGACATGCTTTCTCCAGCAACACTCCACTTCTCAAAGGTTCCATAACTTTCCCAAACAGCGTCACCAGATGGGAGCCAAGTATTCAGACACATGACCTTGTGGGGGCCACCACATTCAAACCATGCCACAAAGTGTGAGGACTTGAGTTCAGTTTCCCAGCTACTATATAAAAGTCGTGGTTGCATGTGCTCCTGCAAACCCAGTACTGTGAGGATACGAGACAGGAGAATTGCTGGTGCTTGACCACCAGCCTAGCTCCAGGTTCAGGGAGAGACTTTGGGTTAAAGGAGTAAGACAGTAGTAGAACGAGACTCCTATTCTTCTCTTCTGACCTTGTCTTTCCCTTGGCATGTATATCTACAAAGACACGAGCTTGTAAAGCACACACATGATACACAACAGTTGGTGAAAAAGTATGTATGTATGAATGGATACAGCGAATAGGAAGTCTCTTAGCTTATGTCCTAGTTAGGCACAGGTGTCAACTTGATGGTTGAAGGTTTGAGCTCTGGGCATATTTGTGGAGAATTAGTGGTTGAGTTGGGCCCAGAGCAAGCCTGCAAGAGATTGTCTAGCTGATGGGGAGGGCCGAGCCTATGGTGGATAGAATTAGGCCCTGTAATAAATGAAGGAGGGCTGGTTGAGGGAGTTGGCATCCTTTTGTATACTTGGCCAGACATGCTGGTCTGGCAAGAAAGGATTGTCCCTCTCTCAGTTATTATGTAGAAATCGTGTGGCCAGTTCCTTTGGCCTTGGTGTTGGCTTGAGCTCTCCTGTCAAACTGGACTGAGAACTGTAACCAGATAATCCTAAGAGACAATAAGTCCCTTTTTCCCTTAACCATTGATGGTCATTTATCAGCAACTATGCAGGCGAACTGCAATAGCTTATTACTGTCTTGGTTTTACCTCTTTCTTTTTGGCAAGAATTTTCCAGCTTCTGAAATTGAGCATATCTAAAAGTGAATCTCTATCATTTTCTCTGATCATATGGTGCTTCTGATTCTCCTTGCTATTAACAGTTCTGTTTTATTGTTAAAAAAAAAAAGTGTCAGCGTTCAGGAATTTAATTTTTTAGCTGATCACTTGCTACCCATGGAGGCTGGCTGCACAAAATTTGTACAGGGATTTAAGGAAAGTATGTTAAAATGCAGGATGTGCCTCTTTCATAGACACATAACACACAGAATATTGAAGTTGTATTAAAGCTGTATAACTCATTTTTCATTATAATTGGTTTTCTGTCTTTCTGTCTCTGTATGTCTACTTAACTCAGGAAGAAAAAGGTCAGTGGTAGACTTATGGAATGTTAGAAAATCTGTAAGTTTTCACATTCACAATAGTATTCTGAAGGAATTACTGAACTGAGAAAAAGTTAAGAATAAAAGAAAAAGTTTTTGGCTGGGGAAATGCCTCAGTGGATAAAGCGCTTGCTGTTCAGGTCTTACAGCTTGAGTTCAGATCATCAGAAACTGTGTAAAATAGCTGTTGCAGTAGTACAAGAGCCTGTACACCTAGCGTGCCTACAACGCCTGTGGGAAGTGCAAGGTGAGGACAGGAGAGTCCAGAAACTTGTAGGCTGGTTAGCTTGGTTTACACAATAGGGAAGAGGTCCTGTCTTGCCTTAAGGTAGAATAATGAGGACCAACACCCCTAGATTGTCCTCTTTTGTGACACACGTGACTATGTGCATGCACCTCACATGTCTTACACATGCACAGATGCCAAGAGTGAAAGAACATACTTGCATGTTCTTTGTTACTAAGATTTAATTGATCATATAAAATACTTTAACATTTGAACACGTGAAAGACATTGAATTTATGTTCTTTCTTACAGGAAATTGAGTACTTATAATAAATTGTGTTCATTTTATGTAATAGATATTTGACTGTTTAAAAGTGTGGTTTTAGAAATGGTTTAGTAGTGTCAGTGGGAATTTCATTTAAGTTTTGAATTATAGTATGGTGCAAAATCATCAAATAATTTCATTGATAAGTTAGTTTTATAGGAATTTTGTTGAAAACTTTAAGGGAGGTATAAAATTGGTTTTAAATTGTGGAACCCATCAGAAGTAGTAATTGAAATACTTTTATGTAATGTACTGGATTTAATAAATGAAGTTTGATGATTGCAAGGTAGCAGCTGTGTCCTGGTTCAGCTCCCATGCCTTTTGCCATGTGTTTTCGGCCATAAATGGACTCTATCCCTCCTCTAACTGGAACCCCAAGCAACCCTTTGCTCCCTTAAGTTTTTTGGATTAGAGAGTTTCCTTTAGCAACAAAGGATCACCACATACATGGTGGTGATGTTTCTTGCGTATGCCTTAGTCTGCATCATATTTTTGCTCTCTTACTGGGTTTGTATGCTTTCTACCAGTATTAACTAGGGAAACAGCACCTTTCTATCTTTCCATTTTGGATGAACTATGCTGAGAATGGGATAATTTATGGTTATTTTGTATATATCAAAGTTAATTTTATGTTTAAAAGTTAATTCTTGGTAACGGTTTGATTTGATTACAAATTTATCAAAGAATCTTAAATATTAACTTTTAACAATTTAGTTGAGTTACGTGGACTTAGGATGTACTAAGAACTAATTTTGACTGAACTGTTTTAAGATCTAAAATACCAGTTGGATTTAAATTTTCATTTTTGCCAGCCTAAAATATCTATGTATAAAGCCACCAACTAAAATAAGGTGTTTTCTACATTAGTTCAAATAAGAGTACCTTGCACAGCTCATGATAGATTAGAAAAGTTGTAAGTTGACTTACGTATAACCAGTGAATTTTTCTTGTATTTAAGGCATTTTATTTATTACTCCTGTAGACTAGGCAGGCCTCACACTTGGGATCCTCGTTCCCCTGCCTACCATGTGCTGAGATTTCAGGTGTGAGCCAGCACCTGTGGCTGGTTTTGTTTAATGCTTAGGAAGCATAGAATATTTTACCATTGGAAAAGGGGTGGAGGGGACAGTTGCATTGTTTCCCTTTCTCTGCCATTTACTTGATGGAATTTAGCTTAGTCTGCATTGTTTCTTTAAACAGAGTGTAGTTTTTGTGTTTTCAGAGGGTCCCTCATGTTGGTGGTACCAGAAAGTTTTCTATGGATGGGTTTCACTGATCTGTTACTTAGAGTACAAGCTCACTGAATATGAAACTTCTTGCTGCCTATGTCAGGATAACCAAAGCAGGAACCTGAATTAAGTAACTCTTCTTTGCTTTACACCTTCCTTTTTTTTTGGCTATAGTTTTTTTTTTTTTTTCAAAGTACTATAAATTTCATGTCATGTAATTTTAAATAGAAATAAATAATAAAATCCCTTCTTCAGGAGTTTATTATAGTAATGAAGCCATGAAACTATGACAAGACTTAATACACAATCTTCAAATGTGCTGTGCTATTGGTGTTCTTCAAACAGCATTCATGTGGGAATTTCCATTGGTACTAAAGAGCTAGAAAGAAATCTGATCGGCTTTGGATGTCATCAGAGGAAATTACTTCAGGAGAGGTAAACAGTAGTTAAGTGATGACTGCTAGAGGTTAAACCAAGAGTCTTTTGGATTTATCAAGTACAATATTAATATAGTGGTAATCAGGATGTAGTTAGTTAGTGAGCCAGTAGGTTGTGAGGAAGAGGAGACAGCCAACAGATCAAAAGTGATTTTGCTGTGAGGGTAAATTAGCAGGTGGTAGGAAAGAAAAGGGAATTGGAGAAGAGGAGGTAGAATATGCCTTATAAAGAAGGAAATGTGGTTCTTGGTCCATTCTTAGATAACTTGACTTTCTTCCCTGTAGTTAGTCTATCGGAGAGTACTGTAACAGTATAAAGCACCCAGCATGAAAACAACAAAAATGTATTTGTTGCAGTCTTGGGACCTGGGAAGTCCAACGTTATAATGTCATTAGATTTGGCATTTGCCATGGGCTGTTTCCTTGGTGGTACTTTGTACTCTGTCTCACATGTGTTTGTTACGGGAAGTGTCACTAAGAGGATCCTATCTGGGTATTCCATCAAAGTCCAGCCAGTTACCCTAGGAGCCAAATGGAAAAGGCAGTGGTGAAAGGCAAGCAAATGTTCATTTAATACAATTATATAGTGACTCCAAGGGAGATGGAGTGTCCTGAGCCTGACTGGAAATTCTGGCTTGGGTTCCATGACTGCAGGGAGCATGTAAAACCAGCTTTGCAAAGCACCGGGGACTCTTCACTTGACTCATCCTGAGATGATTGCTTCTGCATGGGGACAGGTTCATCATGGATAATTTACCATTATGGCTGGAATCTTCCAGTGCCTCTCCAGGAATTTGGAGCCAGGACATTATAAGAGTTGCACATCTTGAATATATCATGGTGACTTTTATCTTAGTGTTTCAGCCTTGAAAGGAAAGTGGCATGATGGCTTTGGGTGAATACTGACTAATATTCTTACTTTCACAGGTAACAGAAATCTGACCCAATTTTTTTATATTTTACTTCAGAGAGAGAAAGAAAGAGAGAGAAATGCCATGTTGTAGAGGTCAGAGAACAACTTTTGGAAGTCATTTCTTTCCTTCTACCATGTGTACTTCCAGGGATCAAACTCAGGTCACCAGATTTGTGAGCAGACATCTTACTCCCTTCTCACTCGTGTTTAACCCCAAGTTTTAAGATCGTAAACATAAAGTGGAAGTACATAAATAGAAATAAAGTGAAGTTAGAGGTATCAAGCTCATACCCTGCCTTTAGTGACTTGCTGGCCCAAGTTAATACTTTTTAGTAACAGCAGCCTTTTAGACCCTGTTATAGGAAAGATGCACAAGTTTGCTTGAACCTATTTTTTTAAATATAGGTGTTGATCCCACTTAGGAAAGCTCATAAATCCTGTGATTTTTAGTCACTACCACATTGATGATGGCATCTTAACATGGGGGTCACAGATATTCTGACCAGAGCTGTAAGAGTTGTACCTTTCCATTCCTTTGAATTAGAATGGCTATACACTTCAGTGACATGTGAGCAAGCTTCTGTGCAGAAGCTTGATGCATCCTTACATGTCATGTCCTTTTATTTTTCCTCTTTCACGTGATTGGGGATATTTGAGCTCATGGTGGTTTATTTGCCTGGTTTGCTGAATGAATAGCATGAAGGTGTTCTTGCCAACCTGTAGTGTGGAGAAGTGCACCCAATTGGAGCACATTATAATCTAGCCTATTTTCATTGTTTCAAGGGCTGTTGAACTCTGTTGTGTTATAACAACAATTTTAGCTATGTGCTGTGAGAGTAGGTAGTTTGACATAGATGATAGGAAACATCGTTAAATCACTAAACTGTACAGTGTTTTAGAGATCGGGGAGCACATGGTAGCAAACAGCAATGTAGAAGATGTGACTTCTTCCAAGAGTGGCTTTGGGGGATCATCCTGGTTTACTTTACCTCCTCTTTGCTTTGCTCTGGGGTTTCCCTGGCTCTGCGTTCCAGGGCCAGAAGTGCAAGCCACTGCTGTTTCTGCCAAGCATTTTTATATGTGAACTGGGATCAGAAATCAGATCTTTCTTTTTGCAAAGCATTGTCTTAACTGCTGAGCCATCTCTCCAGCCTGAGATGAGAGTATTTTTAAATTAACTTTCACAACTAAAATAGGAATGGGAAACAGTGGCACTGTGACTTCAGTTAATTTAGCAGGCTGTGCAGCCTTGCCTCTAACCCATAATATCAAAATAAGATTGCTACATTAGATTAGGTAGATTCACCTGAAGAGGGATTCACCCATTACAGTTATCTCATTTTTTTCTGTGATGTTATCATTCAAGGATATTATATAAATGCCTGCTTTAAAAATATTTTTGTCATCATATAACAACCAGTTAAAACTTCTTTTCAATTAATTTTTTCATCCCTCTTATCTCCCCCTTAAATGAATAATCTGCTACAAGCATTAGGAGGCAGGATATAAATATACAGGTGTTGGTGAGTGTGTTTGATTTCTTTTGATGAATAACAAATCACTTGAAAGTTGCCGGCTTATAGTAATAACTGTCTTGAATCTCATAGTTTCTATATTGCAGAAGTCCAGACCTGGTTCTCTGTTAAGAATTCAAGAGGCTGAAATTCAAGTGTGACTAGGCTGGATTCTAATCTGACCTCCCAGTGTTCATGCAAGTTATCGGCAGAGTTTAGGTCTGTTTTTTCTTCTGAGTATTCTGCTTCGATTCTTCGAGTCCCAGGTGTGATTGTTGCTGAGCAGTACTCAGCCTCTCACTGACTGTTTTCTTCAGAAGGAGGCCTTACTGGCGCAGCCTGTCCTGTTGGAGTCCACAAGATTAGGTCAGGCCTGCCCTAGAAAATCTGCCTTTAAAAATATCTCAAAGTTCAATAGTTAGACATTTTCTGTCTGCAGATATTTCTTTAAATGCTAACGTAATTATGGGCTGCTGGTCTGTTGCACTACAGACCTCACCCATAATGTAGAGAAGGAGTGTGAGACAGATCTTAGGATATTACTGTAGAATTCTGCTTCCAAAAATGTATAGGCTGCATTTTTAGATATTTATGTATTTAAAACACCTTATCACTTTAGATTTTTACTCATGTGATCAATAAATGTTAAATAACTGATGAATATTCTAGCAGTATCCTTATGTACTTTTAAGTGATGATTTATAAAATCAACATAAACAGTTATGGTGGTGTATAAGGCAATATTAATACATTTAACCATTACTGAAATTAATATGATAACATCTGTTCAGAGTCTAGTGAAAGAAGCTCGATCACTAGAAGATGAACCTGCCTACCTATCTAATTACCTGTTGTCTGTTAGCTGTCATCCATTCTGGATTTGTTTCTTACTTGACCTTATGTAGTATATACAGGTCTACTGTGTGCACTTGAGAAGTGATCCAGGGGAAATAAAGGAAAGCAAAGTGTGAACTGGGGAAGTGTAACAGCAGACAGCCAAGAAGGAATTTGCAGCTCATGATTCTCAGATTGGATTGTACTGAGAAGGTATTTACAAAAATAAGTGGTTACAAATGATAGGAATTATTTCAAACTGCTTACCTGTCTTGCAACCTCAGGGTAGTATTAAACTAATCTAGGAGTTTGGAAGAGTAATAGTTCTCTTTGTCACTGGGAAATAGTCAAGATTCAGAATTAAAATGAACTAATTTTAATGTTTATGCTCTGTATAATTTAAAAATATATTTTATTATTTTTTCTGCCTTATATGGTAAACCATTATTCTATCAAGTATTGTAATTTGCATAAAACATTTAAAGATTAGGGTAAAACTTTTTTTTTTATGGCTGACACTAAATCTTTATAAGTCTTGTTACCGATATGCTTACCAAGTATTTTATAACTCATAGTATAGAGCCTAAGTTGGGTCAATTTTATTACCTTTAAGGTAATCCTTTTATCAGAAAAATGTAACATCTTCTCTTCTTTGATATATTTTTATGAATACCTTATTGTTACTTATTAAAACAATAATTGGTTGATCTGTGAAGGTAATGAAGCTAATAAATAACTCCCAAATAAGGGATTTATTACATAGACCAAGGGCTTTATGACCACGGGGATCATAATTTGACTCTTGGGAGGGAGAGAGTATTAGAATGGGAGAGATAGGTTCGAGTGGAAGAATAGGAGACATAGCTGTCATGTGCATGATCTCATGGAGGTGGATCTGAAACTTTCAGACAAACTTCTCCAAAGCCTCAGGATCTGTTAAGCCCCCCCAGACAAAGGCACGTTTGAGTTGTATAACATTTTTATAGTGTGGGTGGAAAGTTTCATATCACATGGCATAGTTTGGCCTGATGTATGTGCCAGAATTCAGGGAAATTCTGATAAAAATAGACCATAATTAAAAGCTCTGTAGACTGTGGAAAGTATGTGTGTATGTGTGTGTGGGGAGGTTCAGAGATTGCTAACAGCTACAAGTGGGAGAAAAGGTACTGCTGGGGACAGGAAAAGAGGCTTCAGGGAGTGTGATCTGATTTCTGTACATGGTAGCTTGAGGATCTGTGATCTAACACTTAATGTTCAGTTGCCAACAAACTGGTATGAAAAAGTAAATTATGAAATCTCCTGTCTGTATCCTTTTTTACTGAATACTGTGGAATTTTCAAAAAACACTACCACCATGCTGGAGTTTAAATCAAGAGCCTCCTGCGTAGGAGTACTCTGCCAATGAGCTAATGTTTTCTTCAGACCTGGTTTCGTTTGTGCTTGCATGGTGGCTACTTGAAAACACTTAGAAGACGACTTTTTGTGCTGTTTTCTGCTGGACTTTCATGCCTCAGTTACTGAACTGTGTTTTTTTCTAAGTTGTTGCAGTAGTATGTCAGAAATCTTTCCCTTCTTCATAGAAGTAAGTCAGATGACCTTGGTTGAAGTTACTGTTGCCAAAAAACTCATGGCCAAATGGCTTATAGGGGAGCAAGGGGTTTGCTATGGTTATGTACAGGTGTTAACTTGATGGTTGAGAGTTTGAACTCTGGGCACATTTGGAAAGAATTAATGGTTGAGCTAAGCCCAGAGTGAATCTGAGGAAGATTGTCTAGTTGATGGGGCAGACCCAAAGTTGGCATCTTTGTGTACACTCTGTTAGACATGCTAGTCTGGCAAGTAAAGAGCATCCCTCTCTCAGCCATTATGTAGAGAAGGTGTGGTTAGTTCTCTTGGCCCTGGTATTGGTGCACGCTCTCCCATCAAGCTGGACTAAGAACTGTAATCAGTAATTGTAAGAGAAATTAAATCCCTTGTTTCCTTAAGCCATTTGATGGTGATTTATCAGCAATCATGCAGGCTGACAGGTTATAGTTCTTATACCAGTTTGGTAGGAGAGTTCATACTAATACCAGGGAGCTAGAGAACTGGCCACACGATATTCATATATCCAGAGGACTAGTGCTGAGAGAAGGGCAATCCCGATCAGCTCAGGGACTAGTCCCACCCACCATGGGCTGGATCTTCTCCATCTCCTACAAGTTTGTTCAGGGCCTAACTCAACCACTAATTCTTTACAAACGTGGCCAAAACTTGAACCCTCAACAATCAAATTGGACCTGTGTCTAACTATGACATGTTTCTTAGTCTCCTATGTAAGTAATCATTATTGACGGTGACGATGGCCAGACATGGCCCTGGAGGTTTCACTCATGCTTGCACTGGATTGCCCACTAGTGCTGTGTCAGGGGTTCATCTGCTTACATCTCAAGCTGCCCTGTGAGGTTCTGTGTCAGTGCGTCCAGGAGACTTGAAGGATAGAAGGGAAGCATACTAGCTACTGCTTTTCACATGAAACAAATTGATGGCCATGTACAAGGTTTGTAGCATTGTTCAGGCAAGTTCTTGATGATCCCTGCTTGTTACTCACTCGTTTCTATAACAAATGGCTACACATTTTGTGGGTATAAACATTGAAAATCTGTTAGTTCAGTGTACTGGAGATGAGATGCACAAAGATAAGCTTCTGGACTATAATAGCTATTGGTATCTGTAACGGTTAATCTTAACTATTGCTGTGAGAGAGCACCCAAAGTCAATCAATTTAAGGGAGGTTTATTCAGCTTAAGGTTCCAGAGGGAAGGTACAGTCTCAAAGCAGAGGTGGCATGACTGGCTAGCCAAAGCTGGAGGAGGCTAAGTCACTACAGACATCTTGGAAGCTGAGAGCTGCAGACTGCTTGCTGCAAAGAAAGACTTCTCCTGAAGATAGGGTGGGGCTAATCCACCTCAAGGCTCACCCCTTGTGACTGCCTTCCTCCAGCAAGGCTCCACCTCTCAAGGTGACATGACCTTGCCAAACACATGAGACTGTGGGGGACACATTTCAAACCATGATAGTATCGTTTGTTCCCTGGAAACACTGAGGCAAAGTGTCCAGTTTTTTACTAATAAAGGTGGTCTATTAAAACCAGATATTAGAATAAATCTCACTTCTTTCTGTGTGTTTAAATGTGCCCCATTTACAGAAATAAATTTTCAGTCATTTATTAATGTATACATATGACACAGTTATGCATGTCAAGGTCAGAGAACAAGTTGGAATTGGTTCTCTCCTGCCATGTAGACTTCAATTTGAGCTCAGATCATTAGGCTTGGTAGCAAGCATGTTCTCCCACTGACCTGTCTTGCTGGTTTTAGAATTTTCTTTATATTTGCTTTTATGGTGATATTATACAAGGAAAATGAATGCTTATTAAAACAAATCTCCTAGTCTTTAAACTAGTATACTTGAATGTGTACATCTTGCCTGGACTACATTTTTTTTGTTAATTTTTCCCCAACCATACAAGCTTAATAAGTACCCCGGTCCCCTCCCTCCCTCCACATTTCCGCAGTCCTCTTTATACCCTCCCTCCTTTTCCCTTTCTTTTCACCCCCGTTCCTCCCCTTCTCCCAGTAACCCCCTCTCTTCCCATTCCCTGGAGCATCCTTTTGTGTGAGTGAGAAACTTCCTTCTGAGTCCTCCACTCCAGTGAACTGTAAGGACTCAGTGGCATTGCCCAGAGGCTCCCCTTTAGTACCGGAACACTATTGTGTTAATCCCTTACCTCTAAGGATCCTAGTGCCTGTGATCCATACTAGACTTTGGGGGGTCGTTGATATGACAGTCAATGCGCAGGTCATGCAAAGTCCTATTATGATTACTTCGGCCCTAACTTGTGTGGAGTATTTTGCATATCGTTGCTCCTCCCCATCTTTAGGCTCTTACAATCTTGCCGCCCTCTCTTCCGCAAATTTCCCTGAGCTTTAGGATGGGGAGAGATTTGTCTGGTCTGGTTCCAGGTGATTAATGTAGGGTCTCTGGTGTTCTTAATAATGGTTGATTGTTGTTTTTAGTTTTGCTGTTCCTGCACTGCCCTTAGCTCCATCCTGATTGATATTGGAGGTCGCCTCCTGAGGAGCAGGGAGTGTGCCCTGGTCTGAGTCAGGGTCCAGATCCAAAGGGTTGCCTGGAGTACATTATAAGAGCATGGGATTATTCGTATATTTAGAGTACCCTCCTGCAGTGTGCTCTGCAATGTCTAAAGGAAAGCATGGGACCTGATAGCTGTTTGTAAGTTATGTTTCTTTCTCATGTGGCTATAGCATCAGGGAATTTAGAATAATGGCCCTGGAGCATAGAAGGAAATCTCAGTGGCTAGTGTTTACAGACATACAGCTTTTAGCCTCCTCTTACTTCTCTTGTTTCTATTTCTCTTAGTTAATTTTTTATTAAAGAGTGGAGAGAGAAGAATGAGCGAGTACAAGTGAGCATGTTCCTATGGAACACAGGTGGCAGTCAGAAGAGAACTTTTGAAGTCAGTTCTCTTCCACCTTGTTTTTGTGCTTCCTAGATTCAGCTCAGGTTGTCAGGTTCATGAGCAGGTACCCTACCTGCTGAACTGTCTGACCAGCTCTTGTTTATATTTCATAGATTACTTTTTTTGGGCTGGGGGTTTTGGTATCACTACTGTTTTAAGGTGTAGGAAGCTAAAGTGAAAGGTTTTTTGCCAGATGGTAACATAGCGGGCAAGGAAAGAGCTGGGAGTCACTAGGGCCAGGCTCACCACTGCCACCATATGGGGCAGTATGGGGACCTCATAGATGAGCCCTTGAAAGTTTTAGAAATTCATTAAGGTGGGCAAAGAGCTTTGGAATTCTCTCTAAAATCAAATCAAAATTATAACATATTTTAATTGCTTGTGGTTCTAAAATTTAACTTGTATTTGTAAAAAGTCATGATTTCTTGAAATTAACCAAGAATGAAATTAAGCTTAATTTTGTTTGTGATGGTTTTTCAGCAAAATTATATGACAACAGAATAGTATAGTTTCAGTTAATGTTGAATTTTAGGGTTAGGGTAAAAGTAATGTAGGTTTTATTTTTTTCCCCTGTATGGGAACTGAAAATTCATAGTGTCTTATTTACCCTGGGCAAGTGCTTTGCCATGTGCTGTTCGTAGTCAGTCACTGAAACTTGATTCTGGTGCTATGTCTGCACAAGTATTCATGGCTTTACCAAGCTTTTCAGGGCTTCTTTCAATTCCTTCATTTTTTATGTTTTATTGATTTATGAAACAGGGAAGGGAGGAAGGCAGGCAGGTGGGCACTTGTGTGCCAAAGTGGTCATGAGGCAGTCAGTCAGAGAACAACTTTTGGAAGTCTGTTCTATCCTCCCACTCTGGGAATTGAACTCAGGTCTCTAGGTTTATACACAGGTGCCTTTACCTGTAGAGCCATCTTGCCAGCTCTAATAATTCATATTAGTCTCTGAAGTACATAATGTATTCATATTCTTTTCCTAAGTGCCTAACATCATTGCCTATCTTTTCCTATGTTAATCGTTATAATTCTGACAAATGTTCATTTATCAATGCTTTGCATACAATTTGAACAGTTCTCTTGTATCATTTTTTTTTAAAACCAACTCTTTGTAAAATATTGCAGTGACAGACAGTAGTGTATGATGAATCCAGTAGATAATAGGGGATGAAGATGGATGTATTCAGTCTTTTTAAGTGGTAGGTTCCTTAGTGAATATAATATGAACAGTTGGCAGTGTCCATGTGCCTTTTCTGTGTCTCTTATGGAAGCTTGTGTACATCTCCTCTTTCCTTCCTGTTTTCATCACTGCATCCTACGTAGGTCAGCAGATGCCTGAGTAGCTAAGACATGCTTGTCATCCCTTGTCTCATCGGAATGAAGGGCACGTGGTTATCCTGCACCTTCACACTTTTCTATTTTGGGGCAAATGGAGATCCTTCGTTCCCTCAGATATCACTGAAGGCTTCAGCCTCATGGTTTTCTGGTAGGGCAGTTTGATTGACTAGTTTTAGTTATGCAGGAAAGTAACTGATTAGTAAATTAGTAAATGATTAGTAAAATTGGATAGTTCTGGTGAGTCTCTTACTATGTGATTACCTACATATGAATGAGCAAAATTTGAGAAATGTCTTTGTTGCTATTTTGTGTGTTGAGTTAGGATCTCACATAGTTACCGAGGCTGCTGTACCTCTGTAGACCAAGTTTGTGGCAGCTACCTCACTTTCACCTCTGGGGTGTGCATGCATGGACTGCTGTGCTTGACATAGTTTTTAAATTGCTGTTAGATATAATTAAGCATATGTGAGATGAGTTTGTTTGCACTCTTTCAATATTGTTGAAATATCTTTAAAATGTGTTTGTATCTGGAATAACAAGTAATGAGAGCTAAAGAAGTAACTTAATTCTTCTAATCATTCAGCTGTTGCAGTGTTCTACTTCTATTCATATGGTTTTCTTTAGTACTCACTGGATATTATATGGGTAATTTATTTTCGTCGAAAATATATACACTGTAATTGAGACTAATTGAAGTGAGAATCAGAGGAAAGTTACCCATATGCATTTGCGATCACAAATTATAGCATAATGGTAATGAAGCCACATAATACACGCACATAAAGTTTGTTTAACCCAGCTCAGAATATCTGCAAATCATGTGGACATCTGGACCAGGGCACAGATAAGAGATTATGGCCAAAAGGAGCCATATTCAGAAGGTGGGTGACTGACTATATGATTTATCATCCAAACCAGGGTGCTTGGAAGTGAAAGAGAGGGTGCAATTAGTAATTTTGGTGAGATAACAGAAGTAAGGCGAGGTTGCAGGGCTCACTGGGACCTCTGGTTGTCCCAGCACAGGAGCCGCGGATTTTACAATTGATGCACAATATCTAGTATATTTTAGTTGGTTAGTGAGATGAATTTTATACGAATCTCAGCTTAAACTTGTTTTGTGTTTAAATAACATTTCACTAGTATGTATGATTTGTTAACTCAGCACAGAACAAGAGTCAACATTTTATTGCTTACTCTAGTGTAACTTATTCTACAGTTTTTAAACACAGGTTTTAAAATTTGATCATAACACTTTTGTCTTTTCATAAGTTAAGGATTGTGTATACAAATGGCTAACCTTACCCAGAGAGTCAGGTAACACTTTATAATATACATTGCTTAGTCCTTACCCTTCACTTGGTTGCTTTCTCAGTATAGTGAAAGTTTGACAGCATATTTTGTACCTTCTTTGTAAAGTAATCTATGTTACAGAACACCATAACATAAATTCTAGTGCTTGTCTAATGTTAAAGCAATATTATTGTATTTTATGATTCATATATATTATATAATTTATTGAATGTCAACTGATTTTCCTAAAGACGCTTGATGGGAATTGCTTGAAAGAATCTGTTGTTTGGTTTGGATATTTGTGAACATATTTATAGTATATGAAACAAAATATGAAATTGGGACCTGTGTGGTTTTTCTTTCTTTACTCATGTGTTGAAAGAGCTTAGAAGGAGAAATTTGGAAACAGTGCTACTTGCTTGTCCATTGCTGACAATGAGTAGCTTGTCCTCACTATCTGACAGAAGTAACTTAAGGTGGGCTTATTTTGACCTTTGTTCTCAGGGGCTACAGTACCTTGCAACAGGGCAAAAGGCAGCTGGTCACATTGTAGCCACAATCAGGAAGCAGAAAATAGCAGCGTGCTCAACTTGCTTTCTCCTTTTCAATTTTTTTTTTCAAGTGCATATGTGTGTGTGTCTATCTGTGTCTTTTTAGAAGGCACTATCTGTGTCCCTGGAGGCCTAAGTATTACATCAGCAGTTGTCCTAGATTGCTCTACCTCCGATTTGCACTTCTGTGGGGTTTCCGTTCTGTCTTCCAGGGCCAGAAATGCAGGCTGCTGTCATTTCTGCCTGGCATTTTTACATGGAATCTGGGATCCAAAACTCAGGTACTTTTGCTTTCCAGGCAGAGGCTTAACCCTTGAGCCATTTCTCCAGCCTTGGTCTCTCTTCTAAGGTGATTGTAAATCTCTTCAGGCAACTTTAAACATGTGATTGAATAGATTTGATTAAACCAGGGGATGATTTACATGTTGTTGTTATGCTCTAATATTTACTAGTGTTAACTACTATTTATTAAATCCCTTCATATAATGCCATGTCTAAATGTTTTGTATTATCTCATCATATAATATTAGTGTGAGTTTCAGTACCGACCTTAGAGGTCAGTAAGCAAGTGTTTTATAGATTAGTGCAGAGTGAATTTCAGAGAGGTTCTCTGCTTCTTACACCTAAGGAAAAGAGCCAATGTGTGTGCGTGTGTGCATGCATGTGTGTGTGTGCGCGTGCGTGTGTGTATCTAGGATTTGTAGGTTCAGCATGGAGTCACCTGGCCAAAGTATCTTTGTGATCTTATTCTTTACTCACATTGCACCTTTTTAGTTTTGCCTTAGTTCTTCTGTTGCTAAGATAAAATACTCTGATACGAACAACTGAAGGTTTATTCTGCTCAAAGCTCAGCAGTATAGTCCATCCTGGTACAGGGAAGGTACAGGGACAAGGGCCTCAACTACCAGGAAGCTGGGAAGAGTGAATGTACACTGGTGCAGAGCTAGTTTTCTCCTTTTTATTCTGTCTGAGAGAATTCTGTCTGACAGAGTAGTTGGTGCCTTGAATAGTGGAAGGGCTTTCCTTGTCAATCACCTGATGAAGATAACCACTACCAACACACCTGGAGGCTAACTTAGCTCAGATAATTCCTCACAAGCCTGGTAGGAGGCTTGTCTTCTATATGATTACAGATCCTGGGAGGTTGAGACAATTAACACTAACCCTTACATATTTTTCTATTCCAGACTATTTTAAATGAATTTTTTGTATTGTCATTGACTTGTTTTTAAATGTATTTATGTTTTTGTAATTGCTAATAACTGTTGCTTTAGGATTATGTACTGTGCTTTCTTGACATCCTGTCTGGTTATTCTGTCAGAGCTATACTGCTGTCTGTTGGAGTGATTGCTGATAGGACTGTATTGTGGCAGTTAAGAGCCTCTGAATGACTGTGCTGGAAACTGATAGGCTGGCCGGCTGCCCTGCCACACATTCTGCTGCTAAAGTCACAGAGAGCCTAACTGGGTTTAGGTAGGACATCATGCGGGGCACAACACACAACTGAGTCTGGATCTACCTCTGGCTCGGGCCTGCATCAAAGCTCCTTTTCAAGCCTCTGCCTTTTAATTCATAGTTACTGTCCTCTTTTGACCACTGGCCAAGGTTAGGATACAAAAACTCTATCACTTTGCGTGGGAAACAAAGAGCTCTGTTCTCAGGCTGTCGTGCAAATGTTATTTAGAAATATTTTGGAAGAAAGCCTGTTACAGACATGCAGAAGTGGAGAGTTATTTCCCACAGCATACTATCTTGACATTTAGTAATTCTCATGGTGAGGAGAAAGGCACTTAACTTCACAGTGAAAGGCAGAGAACACCTAAATGGCATGTCACACCAGACTTTTTCTTAGGTAATTTTAGGTACATTTGTGTCATTTTGGAGTGACACATTTTTCCTAAAAGTCATTGCAGACTTTTGCTTATATCCCATGTCTGCATTAGGTGGATTTGATGATGTTTGATAATTGTTGCCCATAGTGAGGACCCTCAATCAAACTGGGACCTTTCCCCCTCCCTCTCTCTATCATTTCTCCAGTTGCTTTCCTTTCTCACACTCTTTAAGAGTTCATCATGTTCCGTTATTCAGTGCTAACAAAAGTATGCAGTTACAAATAAGTAAAAGCGATGATTTTGGAAAAATGGCGGCACTTACAGAATCATCAGGAGACACTGGTCTCATCATTCACCTCCCTCCCTTCCCTTGTGTTGTTCACCTGCTTTCTGTTATTCCTTCCGAAGAAGGAGAATAGTGTGCCAGACTTTCAGGCCAGGGTGGGTGTGGCTGATAGCTGTCATTTCCTAAAGCATTCAGCTACTCCTTAACCCCTTGGGAGTAGCTTATAATTTTGGTGATTTTTTTTTTTTTTTTTGGCAATACTGCCTGTCAAAGCTTAATTTTAGTGTTTTTGCCCATGGATGTTCAAATAAATACTAGAATTCACTTTGTAATAACATAATCTTTTGGAAATGAGAGAGAATGTATAGTACTTTAAACTTTATTTTGTCTGTGTGTGGTGTGTATCATAGGGTTCTATGTGTCCCTGTGGAAGACCAAGCATGGCTTTGGGAATCATCCTGGATTGCTTCTATCTCCTTTCTGCTTCACTCTGGGATTTCTCACCTACCAGGGTCTGAAGTACAGTGTGTTCCCATTTCTGCCTGCATTTTTACCTGGGACCTGGGATTTGAACTAGACCTTCTGCTTGTGAAGCAGAGTCTTAACTCCTGAACTTTCTCTCCAGCTCAAATGTATACTACTTTAAAGAAATGATCAATTAAGCATTATTTTAAGCTAGCTATTAAACATTGTGTGGTTTTTTTTTTTTTTTTAAAGAAAATCTGGGCATAAATCACTTGGAAAGCATTTAGAGGGATTACCCAATTAGTACTTAATAAATATGTTCAAGTGTAAGCTTTTAATTATGAGGATATCGCTTCCTGTGAAGTAACTGTTCTCTTTTTATTTTAAGATTATTTTGAAAGAAAACATACAGTGTAACTTTGGATGGTTACTTCTCTCCTGAGTACTTTGTTTTTCATTGAATATTTCTTAAGTTTATTGTGCATTTTGCTATTCATGGTGAGCAGACTTGGATACGATTACTTTGGAGGCTGAGATTTAAGGATCAAAGTTTCAAGGCCTGGCTGGACTACAGAGGGAGTCCAGCCTGTGCACCAGCTTGCGAGACTGTCTCAAACATGTTTTTGAATTTAATTTTTTTAAAAAGAAATGGGATGGGGTATGTACTCAGCATTAGATTGCTTGCTTGGCATCCTTCACTGCATTATATGTCCCTGTTAAGTCAGCAGCAAAATAAATCACTCAACTCTTGCACTGATTTTTGTAAAAATAAATCTACTATGTTGTCATATAAGTGCATATATATGGCACATAATTAAATAATATATTCATATAAACTTATACTTCATGTTTGCAATCAATCTGAACTTTGTAAAGTACAGTGTGTATGTTCTAATTTTGTTTTAAGTGTTGTCAAAGCACTGGGAATGGAAGTAGAATCCTGTTTGTGCTCGACAGGTGGTTTGCTGTTGAGCTATATCCCCAGTTCATATGGGTTTTTGCTTTAAGGATAAAAGTTACTTGTGAAGTGGCTTGTGTTTCTAAACTAGGTTATATTTTATAATTACTATTCAAATTTCCGAGGCAAATAGAATCTTTTCTGGAAAAAACATTAAACATTAAATAACTTATTGCATGCATGTATATAAAACTATATATATGTGTATGTAATAGATTATATATAATTTTATAGTTTTATATATAGATTTATAGAATAATTATATAGTTTTATAGAAGAATTTTATATTTCAGAAGTTCTTTTTGAGATATTCATTAATGCCTCAACTTTATTTTTGGTAATACTTTCTGTACTTTCAGTTGCTCATAGTCAGACATAGTTCAAATATTCTAAGTAAAGAGTTTCAACAATAAATCACTCGTGACTCCTTGTTGTGCACTGTTTGGCAGCATCTCCTGTGGTCCTGTTCCTTTTTTCTCATGTGTTAAGTCATCTTTTGTCCTGCATGTCTCTTGGGCATGCCATGTTATTTAGTCATTGACTAGCTGTCTGAGTTGTTCCTCATAAGAGTGAGATACAAATAGGGTGCAGGGGAAGGGAAGGGAAAAAGAAAAGGGGGGAGGTAAAGGAAGGGAAGAGACAGGGAAGCGGGGAGATGATAGTTGCATAACTTTTATTACAGTTTTATTATTATCAGTTCAGTTTTCTCTAATTACTGTTATCTTCATATTGTACCTAATTTATATGTTAAACATTTATTATCAGTAATGTGCGAGGAGCTGACAGTATATGCAGAGATCAGTACTATTCATGTCTTAGACATCCACCACAGTCTTCTGACATCCACCAGGGTTTTCTGTTTGTTCTCTGTGAATAAGGGAGGAGGTCTGCTGTATTTCTTTGTAATGTATAATTCATATTATTTTTTGGTAGAAATTTTACATCTAGACTTTGTGTGTGTGTGTGTGTGTCTCCTCATGTGTGTCTGGGCACTGTGTGTGCATGTGGAGGCCCAAGGGTACCTTAGGAATCATCCTGGATTGCTTTTGTTTCCCATTTGCTTTGCTCTAGAGTTTCCCAGGCTCTGCCTTCAGGGAAGTACAGGCTGCCACCATTTCTGCCTGGTGTTTTTAAATGGGATCCAGGATCTGAACTTGGGACATTCTGTTTGTGAGGCAGAGGCTTAACCCTGAGTCATCTCTCCAGCCCCCGGACTTTTATTGGTAACATTTATGAAAAAGATTGAAATGAATTTTTGTTAAAAAACATCGCTTATAAAAACAAAATGAGTTTCTGTCCTTGCCCCCTTTCCTCTTTCCTCCCATTCTCCTCCTCTCACTCTTCTCCGTTACCAACCCAGCCTCATCCCTCCTGCCTTGAGGGCCCCCTGTATGTGTGGACCACAGAACTCCCTTGGGAACATCTGAACGCAGGACCAGGTCTCTGTGGTAGTGTAAGCTCTTCTGTGAGTAAATCAACATGCGGGGAAGCTCCCCTTCTCTTCTCAGGCACCTGTCTCAAAGGTTCCCTTGAAATGGATTTTTAAGTAAAAAGAAATTAGAAGTTGATTATTGAAATATTGAAGTAATGTTAATAGTATTACTGATTTCAGACTTTGAGACTATTCTTTTTTTTTACATTTTTTATTATTATTTCTACTCATACAAACTTGGTAGGTACACCGGTTCCCTCCCTCCCCCCAACCCCCGTGCTCCCCCTCCCCTCACCTCTCCCTCCCCATCCCCCAGTACCTCCCCTCCCATCCCTGGAGAATCCTTTAATGTGCATGCCAAGCTCTTCTCTGGGCCCTCCTCTCCGATGATGTACTAGGACCCAGTGGCATTTCCTTGAACCCTTTCCTGTGTTCCCCTTAAGCATAGGAACACTACTGTGGCTGTCAATCCCTTGCCTCCAAGGATCTTGATGCCTTTAGTAAATGCTTGACTTTGTGGGGTCAATAGTGTGTTGGACATTGCTTGGGGCATGCAAAGTCCAATTATGATTGCTTTGGCCCTAACTTGTGTGGAGTATCTTGCATATCATTGCTCCTCCTATCCTTGTGCTCTTATAATCTTACCGCCCCCTCTTCCATGAATTTCCCTGAGCTTTAGGATGGGGAGAGATTAGGCTGGCCTAGTTCTAGGTGGTTGATATAGAGTCTCTGAAGTTCTGGATTGTGGTTTGTTGATTTTCTTTTGCAGTTTTGCTGCTCCTGCAATGCTCTTCACTCCATCCTGATGGGCATTGTATGTCACCCCCTGGCCAGAGACAAAAAGTTGTTGAACTGGAGTCTTGTTATAAGAATAGCACATTCAAAGGTAGATGCAATGAAAGTAGGAAACCACAGTGATGGAGGGGTCAGTCACCCATTTGCAAAATGGTTTCTTTTTATCTGCCAGACTATTCTTATGCATTTAAATTTAAAAGTTAAGGTCTTTTGAATCCATTGAAAGTTCCTGTTCAAGTTTTTGTGAATAAAAGTTTTCTGTTAAAACATATCAATGTTCCTGAAAGGCGTGTGCAGAGTTCTGACTTGTTTCATTGTGAGAAACTGATTTGTAAGTTACTAGTTGATTTTGCTAGCTAATTAGGAACCTATAACTTTTTTTCTGTCAAAGTGAAAGCTAAATTAAATATATTGTTTTTTTCTTATGGAATGAAATTTAAATCTATTTTTATAAATCCTATTATGGATTACTTCCAATACCCACAATCTGGCTGTGCTGTCCATGCTGGCTCTGAGCTCATTCTGTCTCCTGGCTTGTTGAGAGTACAGATTTCAAAAGCTTGCCATTGTGCACACTTTATCCTTTCTTCTTATCATTTGGGAATGAATTTAAGGGTACTTTCTTCCTGTAATAGGTCATTTTGACCATTTCCATAATAGCAGTTGTAAAGTGTGACGAAAATTCATGTCAGGATTTTAAATATGAATTAAAAAATTAAAGAATAAAGAAACAAAATTAAAGGGTGTAAGTAATATGTTACCTTACACATAGCCAGGTAATCCCTTTCTCAATCAGTAGAATTGAAACACATTTGGAAATGAAAGATTTTGATTATTATAAAAATTTAAACTTCAAATGAAAATAAAACAGAACAATAATAAGAGAATGAAATACACTGTTTGTATCGTGTTTTTCCTGCCATCACTGCTAGGTAGTTGTGTGTTTATCACTGTTAACTGTGTTCTTATAAATATTTTATTTATTTATTCAGTTGTGCGTGTGTATGTGTATAGACGAATTTGGGAACCATCATGGACCCTCAACCTCCTCCTTGTTTACTCCGCCCCGGGAATAACAGGCTCCGCCCTACCAGGACCAGAATGCAGGCTGCCCCCACTTCTGCCGGGCGTCTATACCTGGGGTCCAGGATCCGAACTCAGGACCTTCTGCCTGCAAGGCAGAGGCTTAACCCCTGAGCCACCTCTCCAGCCCCTTAACTGTGTTCTTTACACAGTACCTACTGCTGAATCTCCTGCAGAGCCTCTGCTCTGGAGCTGGTGCTGGGGAAGATGTGCCTGCTTCTGTCCACTAGGAGGAGCTAGAGCAGGATGGTAGCCCCTGCCTTTCTCCTTGGCCCCTCCTGGTTGCAACTTTTCCTGTAGATCCTGTGAACAGGGGCTGGGAGGGAAGGAGAAGCCTTCCTAGCTTCATTTGTCCAGAAGAGAACTTGTGCAGCACAGAGCTGGGAAGGGAAAGGGGAGGGAGCTTCAGTTCAGATGCCATGAGCTTTGGAGTTCTAACCAAAATGAGCAGATTATCTGGAAAAGTTCTTCTCAATTCATTTGTTTTCCTGGAAAGAATGACTTGCTAGATAGATCCTTTCATAACCATCCTGGAAGTTTTGATTCTATGAGGCCTCTTAGAGCGCATTATGCATCTGTGACATGATGGAATTAATACAGCAGAGTTTGTGATTAAATAATTACGCCAGTTGTAATGAACCTGACTTTATTTTCTCTCCTCGACTTTATGTCCACTTAATCCATCGATTATTAACATAATGAAATACTCTGACATAATATGAAATCAAAATAGCTGCAGTGTGGTTGATATAGATGTGTAATCCATGTTCCTAATATGAGATTTATATGAAAATTGAAATTGATTTGTTAGCTCCCTTTGTACTATTCTAGACATTACTAGACAGCAGTAAGCGCTTAACAGACTTAAGCTCCGTGCTCTGATTTTCTGCTAATTTCAGTTATTAAACATTAAATGCTTAATTACAATGATTATAAAATTCATTATGATTTGGGATTCTCTGTATTACTTTATTAAATACATTTGTAATAATGGATCAGAACAAGTAGAAACCACTTTTGATATGGGAGCTAGAGAGAGTTGGCAGTGATTGTATAAAATTAAAGGCACATTGTATAGGGAGTATTGGAAGTGATTTGTTACTTTAGCTTGGAACTTTAAAGGCCGAATTTGGGGCAAGAACCAATTTCTTCAAGAGAAGGAAAAGAATTTGCTAAAAGAAATTCTTCTCAAAGTAGTGAAGGTACTTGGTTAGAATAATAGTGGAGTTTTGGAGCTGTTTTGTTCATACCTTTGAGATAAAATTAACTTATACATTTGTTGTTTTATTCATATCTTTAAGATAAAATTAACTTATACATGTTTTACTTATTTTCCAAGTAGATGTGCATTATTAAACATGGTATGAGTTAGCGATGTTGTATAACTATATATATGCATTTTCACACCTCTATTGGAAATATTCTAAACCTCTATTGGAAATATTCTAAATTCATCAGTTCTTCAAGCTTTAAAAATTGTGAATAGTTGACTTTATAATCAGGAAATTTAAGCAACTTTTAATTTTTTTGAAGCTAGCACAACCTTTTCTTCTTTACTAGGGAATTTTCCAACCTTCTTGGTGTGCAGTGTGGCTTGTGGGTTAGCATCCTCAGCCTCATCCTGGAAGCCTTTGACTGTAGTATATTAGACTGCCGTCTGGGGATTTTGAGTTAGCAGTTCAGAGTTAGCAGTTCAACAAAATTCTGAGATGTTCTGTATGCTCATTAAATTTTGAACATCACTGCTTCCAGAATAGAATAAAATTAGAATGCAGATTGATTGTGGTAATTGGTCAATTAGAAAATTTCCAATGATGCTAGGAAAGAAATGCATAGTATGAAGAAGGCTTTATCATTAGGTTAACAGTACCTAGTCAGGTTAGGTGGCCAAAGCCTTATGCTCTGAGCCATCTTCTGAGTACCACAGTACCTCACTTCTCTTACACTGATCTGTGCTAGTACTGTAACTAATTGCTGTGCATTATACATGACCCAAACAACTCAGGGGAACTAGGGGTTTTATCGCTTCACAATTCAGGTTGTTGTCATCTTGGAGAGTTACCATAGGAAGGTGCAAAGGAAAAGAAAAACCACTTGTGGTTGTGTAGGGCAGCTAGTTTCAGGTATGAGCTTAACACTTGGTGACTTGATTAGGCACACTTTGGAGGAATTATTTAGTTAAGTCTGTAGGAGATGGTCTCGCTTATATGATTGATGTAGGAATATCCAGCCCATCATGGTGGGTAGGATGATTGCTTGGGCCGGTAGGTAAAGATGGAAGGAGATAGTTTGGTTATTGGCAAGCTGACATGCTTAAAAGCTAGAAAGCAGTGCTGGTCCTTGCCTTTGTGCTGCTGCTGCTGTGGATAAGGTAGGCCAGTTCCATTGGCTCCTCCTCCTTTCTTCCCTGCTGTGACTTCTGTCATGATGAGTTGCATCCTGGAATTGCAAGCTGAAATAGAAGTTCCCTTATTCCTCTAAAGTATTTGTCACATATTTATTGCAGCAGTAGGATATGAGACTTCGACATTGCATATTGTAATAATATTTTTGTACTGATTATATGTAGTAGGCTCATACTTTGAGTAGATCTTTAAAATTTGTAAACATTTTTGTCTGGTAAAGGTTTAGAAAGAATGGATAGTGGTAGTTAAAAGGCAAGGACAAGAAAAGGAAGGATGGTCAGTGCTAACCAATGGTGCACTGGCATACAGAATAAAAGATTTGAAGAATTTCAGATATGAAAAGGAAAAGACAGTGAATGTTAACAGCAATTTCAGTGTATATGGAAAGTGAAGTAAGATTGAAGGTAAGAAGACATGACTAGCAGAGTTGCAGGAAAATATAGCTGTTTGAGCTATATCTATAAATTTTCATGCCTAAGGGCATTGTAATCTTGCCATTTTAATGCTACAGTATAGCACATCATTCATGCCTTTGAATTGATGTTGGTTAAAAAGCCTACTGTGCTGCCAGATGTATAAATGCCTAACAAATATAATTACATGTAGACACAGTACTTGATGTTTCTGAGGATTTTCACCAGTTTTAATGTTTCTGTTATTATTCCTAGGTCACTAATTTTGGTATATACTGTTGATAATACAATGTGAATATCCTCTAATACTGCTTATTTGTTGGATATTGAATAAATACATATATTAGGGCATTTAAACTCTCACAATGAATTCATACTGTATAGTTTTTAATTTTCTCTTTTATTGATTCTTATGCTTTCTACCCATTATATTTTTTTTTTTTTTTGACATTTTTTTTTTTTATTAAAAATTTAATTATACATTTTAAAAATTTTTTACCAGTTCCCTCCCTCCCCCCTCTTCCCCCTCCCCTTCCCCCAGTGCCTCCCCCCCAATTCCCAGATAGTTCTTTATTGTGTGTGCCTAACTCTCCACTGTGTCCTCCTCTCCGATGACATATAAGGACCCAGTGGCATTTCCATAAGCCCTTTCTCTTGTTCCCCTTAAGCATAAGATCACTACTATGGCTGTCAATCCCTTGCCTCCAGGGGTCTCGGTGCCCTTATCAGATGCTAGACTTTATGAGGGCAACAGTGCGCTGGACATTGCGCAGGGCATGCAAAGTTCCATTATGATTGCTTTGGCCCCAACTATTGTTGAGAATCTTGCAAATCGTTGCTCCTCCCATCCTTTTGCTCTTACAATCTTACCGCCCCCTCTTCCGCAAATGTCCCTGAGCTCCAGGATGGGGAGAGATTAGGCTGTCCTAGTTCTATGTGATTGATATAGAGTCTCTGAAGTTCTGGATTGTGGTTTGTTGATTTTCTTTTGCAGTTTTGCTGCTCCTGCAATTCCCTTCACTCCATTCTGCTGGGCACTGTATGTCACCCCCTGGCCAGAGACAAAAAGCTGTTAAACTGGAGTCTTGTTGTAATAGCACATTCAAGGGTAGATGTAATAAGAGTAGGAAACCTCACTGAGAGAGGGGTCCATCACCCATTTGCAAAATGATTACTTTTTATCTGCTAGACTATATGCCCTCCCCTTCTGGTGAGATCAGGAAAGAACGTCTGTGAACTTAACCAGGTTTCTCATTACTTACTTGCAGACCTTCATGGAGGCCTATTTTCTCTGCTGTAACATGGTCTCCTCTCTCTTTGTTTCTGGTGTGGCCCTCCTAACCCATCTCTCTTGTTCATAATCCTTGCAATTACTGTGTTACATAGGTTTACTTTTGAGTGTCCCAATGTGGGCTGGGTGAGTTTGGTACTAGGAGCCACCTATTAGGGAGTACATACGGCGCTTAATTTTCTGGGTTTGGGATACTTCACTTAATATAATTCTTTCTAATGACATCCATTTCCCAGCAAATTCCAGTAATTCATCGTTTTTGATGGCTGAGTAGTACTCCATTGTATAGATGTACCACAGTTTCCTTATCCACTCGTCAACTGTTGGACATTTAGGTTGATTCCATGACTTTGCTATTGTAAACAGTGCTGCTATGAACATGGTCGAGCTTGTGCTATCGAGGCGAACCTTTGCTGCTTGGGGGGTTATTCCCAAAAGTGGGATAGCAGGGTCATATGGCATTTCAATCTTTAATTTCTTTAAGAATCTCCAGACGGCTCGCCAGAGTGGCTGTATGAGCCTGCATTCCCACCAACAATGTAGGAGAGTTCCCCTCTCTCCACATCCTCTCCAGCATTTGTCGTTGTTTGTATTGTGGATTTTTGCCATCCTGACCGGGGTGAGATGATATCTCAGGGAAGTTTTGATTTGCATTTCCCTGATGGCGAAGGAAGTGGAGCATTTTTTAAGATAATTGTTAGACATTTTAATTTCATCCCTGGTAAAGTTTCTTTGAAGTTCCAGGGCCCATTTTTTAATTGGGCCAGTGTTTTCCTTGGAGTTTAATTTTCTAAGTTCTTTGTGCACTCTGGACAGTAGAGCTCTGTCAGATATGTGGTTAGTGAAGATTTTCTCCCATTCTGTGGGTTGCCTTTGAGCTCGTGTTACAATCTCTTTATCTGAACAGAAGCTCTTTAATTTCACAAGATCCCAACTGTTGAGAGTTGGTAGCAGTGACTGTGCCATTGGATGTCTGTTTAGGAACTATTGGCCTAGCCCAACCAGCTCGAGGGAGTTCCCTATCTTTTCAACTATGGTTTTTAAAGTCTCTGGCCTGATATCAAGGTCCTTGATCCATTTGGAATTAAGTCTTGTACATGGTGACAAGTACGGGTCCAGCTTTAATCTTCTGCATGTGGAGATCCAGTTTTGCCAGCACCATTTGTTGAAGATGCTGTTCTTTTTCCATTGGATTCTTTGGGCCCCTTTGTCAAAGACCAAATGGCTGTAACTTTGTGGGCTTATATCTGGGTCTTCAATCCTTATCCATTGATCTGTGTGTCTATTTTGGAGCCAGTACCAGGCTGTCTTTATAACTATGGATTTGTAGTATAGACTTAGGTTTGGTATGGTAATACCTCCAGCTGTGTTTTTGTTACTCAGGATTGTTTTGGCTATCCTGGGTCTTTTGTGCCTCCAAATGAACTTTGAGATTGTTTGGTCAACTTCTTTGAAGAATTGCTTTGGGATTTTGATTGGTATAGCATTGAATCTGTATATTGCCTTTGGTAGGATGGTCATTTTTACAATGTTGATTCTGCCAATCCAGGAACAAGGGAGGTCTTTCCACCTTCTGGTGTCTTCTGCAATTTCTTTCTTTAGGGTTTTAAAGTTTTCATTGTAAAGGTCTTTTACCTCCTTAGTTAGGTTTATACCAAGGTATTTCATTTTTTAGGGGTTATAGTAAATGGCATGGTTTCTCTCAAGGCTTTTTCACTTCTTTCATTCTGGGCATATAGGAAGGCCTCTGATTTTTGCACATTTATTTTGTATCCTGCCACCCTGCTGAACTTCTCAATTAGTTCCAGGAGCTTCCTGGTGGAGTTTTTGGGATCACTCAGGTATAAGATCATGTCATCTGCAAATAGAGATAGCTTGACTTCTTCCTTGCCAATTTGAATCCCTCTTATGTCCCTTTCTTGTCTTATGGCTTCGGCTAAGACTTCAAGTACAATATTGAATAGAAGTGGTGAGAGTGGACAGCCTTGTCTTGTTCCTGATCGAAGTGGGAATGCTTCCAATTGTTCCCCATTGAGCATAATCCTTGCTGTGGGCTTGTTGTATACAGCTTTTATTATATTGATAAAGGTTCCTTCCATTCCTACTGTCTCTAGCGTTTTGATCATAAAAGGCTGTTGGATCTTGTCAAAAGCTTTTTCTGCATCTATCGAGAGTATCATGTGGTCTTGGACTTTGGACTGGTTTACATGATGAATTACATTTATTGATTTGCGTATGTTGAACCAACCTTGTGTGCCGGGGATGAAGCCTACTTGGTCCCCATGAATGATCTTTTTAATATGTTTTTGAATCCGATTTGCTAAGACTTTGTTGAGAATCTTTGCGTCTGTGTTCATCAGGGAGATCGGCCTATAGTTTTCTTTTTTAAGTGAATCTTTATTAGGTTTTGGGATTAAAACGATATTAGCTTCATAGAAGGAATTTGGTAGTGTTCCTTCCTTTGCTATTTGATGGAACAGTTTAAGGAGTATTGGTGTTATTAACTCCTTAAATGTCTTGTAGAACTCTGTGCTGAATCCATCTGGTCCAGGACATTTTTTGGTGGGAAGATTCGAGATTACTTCCTCAATTTCCTTATATGTTATAGGACTATTTAAATAATTCACAACTTCCTGATTCAATTTAGGTAAGTTGTGTTTACTTAGAAATTCATCCATCTCTTTTGTGTTGTCAAACTTCACAGAGTATAAGTTTTTGAAATATGATGTTATAATTCTCTGGATTTCTTGGGTATCCGTAGTGATAACTCCATGTTCATTTCTAATTTTGTTAATTTGGTTTTCTCTCTCTTGCTTTTGGTTAGTTTAGCTAGGGGTGTATCAATCTTGTTGATTTTTTCAAAGAACCAGCTTTTTGATTGGTTGATTTTTTCTATCGTTTTCTTAGTCTCGATTTCAGATATTTCTCCCCTTATTTTGCTAATCTCTTCTCTTCTACTGCTTTTAGGATCAGATTGCTCTAGTTTCTCTAAAGCTTTAAGCTGCATTGTTAAGTTGTTTATTTCTGATGTTTCCATTTTTTTGACGTGGGCATTAAGAGCTATGAACTTACCTCTTAGAACAGCTTTCATTGTGTCCCAGAGATTTTGGTAAGTTGTATTTTCGTTATCATTCACTTTCAGGAAATCTTGAATTTCCTTTTTAATTTCTTCCTGAATCCAGTTCTCATTCAGCATCATAGTGTTAAGTTTCCAGGAGTTAGTGCATTTTCTCTTGTTTGATGTGTTGTGGATGTCCAGCTTTAGGCCGTGGTGGTCTGATAGGGCACAGGTTAGAATTTCAACTTTCTTGTATATGTGTAGATTCATTTTGTGGCCCAATATGTGATCTATTTTGGAGAAAGTTCCATGTGCTGCTGAGAAAAATGTGTATTCTTTGGTGCGTGGGTGAAAAGTTCGATAGAGATCTGTGAGGTCCATTTCTTTCAGGGTTTGATTAAGTTCCAAAGTGTCTCTGTTAAGCTTTTGACCTGTTGATCTATCCCATGTAGAGAGGGCGGTGTTGAAGTCCCCAAGAATTATCGTTTGGGGGTTGATTTCTTGCTTTAGACGCTGTAGGGTTTTCTTAATGAATGTGGGGGGGCCCGTATTGGGTGCATATATGTTCAGTATTGTGAAATCTTCCTGGTGAATTGTACCTCTGACTAAAATGTAGTATCCATCCGTGTCTCTTATAATTTTTTTTGGTTTGAAATCCACTTTGTCTGATAGCATAATGGCTACCCCTGCCTGTTTTCTGCTTCCATTTGCTTGTAGAATTGTTGACCAGCCTTTTATTTTTAGAGCGTGCCTATCTTTTGTGGTGAGATGGGTTTCCTGCAGGCAACAGATTGATGGATTGTGATTTTTAATCCAAGTTTGTAATCTGTGTCTCTTGATCGGTGAATTAAGTCCATTAACATTTAGTGTTATAATGGAGAAACTATTGTTAATTCCAGACATTTATTATGTTTAGTAGCTTTTATAAGTATATTGCTTCGCTTTTAATGGTGTTATATTTGCCTTCTGTTCTCCTGGATATGCCTGTTTTTTTCTTCACGCTTGAGTATCATTTCTAGCAGTTTTTGAAGGCCTGGTTTGGTGGCCATGTATCCCTTAAAGTTGTCTTTGTGCTGGAAAATTTTTCTTTCTCCCTCGATCATGACTGATAGTTTTGCAGGGTAAATCAGCCTGGGTTGACATTTTTGCTCATTCAATACTTGAAGTATGTCTCTCCAAGCTCTTCTTGCTTTTACTGTTTCGACTGAGAAGTCATTAGTTATTTTAATAGGTTTGCCTTTAAAAGTGACTTGTTTTTTCTCCCTTGAAGCTCTCATCACCAGTTCTTTATCTTGAATGTGGAGTGTTTTAACTATTATTTGCCGCGGTGTGCTTCTATTTTGGTCGTATCTGTTTGGGGTGCGGAATGCCTCTTGTATATGAATGGGCCTCTCTTTTTTTAGATGAGGAAAGTTTTCCTTGATGATCGTTTGAAAAATTTCCTCAGGGGTGGTATTTTGAGATTCTTGCTCCGGTATTCCATGAATACGCATGTTAGGCTTCTTCAGGGTGTCCCATATCTCTTGGATATTTCTCTCAAGTATCTTTTTGGCTTTAACAACCTCTTCCATTGAGCTGGTTAGTACTCCCACTTTATCTTCAAGGTCTGAAATTCTGTTTTCTGCTTCATTAGTTCTGTTGATAAGACTCTCTGTGGCGTTCTGGGTTGAAGATAACTTGTCTTTTAGCTCAGTTTTAAACTCTGCTTGAGTTTGTTTTAACTGTTCTATGCCACTTTTTGTTTCTTGCACTGTTTTTCTCAACTCCTCCAGATGTCTGTTGTGTTGCTCTTCAAAGCGATTGATTCGATTATGTAATTCCTCCCGGATTTCCTCTTTCATAGTATTGAACATGGTAATGATCATATTTTGAAAGTCTTTATCCTGGGTGGGGCTTTCTTGGCCTTTTTCCGCGGGTTTGTTCTTGTTGGAGTCTAACATTATGGGATTAATTTCTTCAGTGGGAAATTTGTTTACTTGAGTGTTGCTTCTCATGGATTTGCACTTTGACTTTGGCATTGTCATTTTAACTCTTAAGATCTCTCAATTTCACTAAACTGAATTAGTTGGCCTGGGGTACTGGTGGGCAGGGCCTGAACGGGGACTTACCTAGGGCGCGGGGTGAGGCCCGGGTGGACCGCGCGCGTGTCCTGACCAGCGGAGCGGGGTGGGGCGAAAAGGGAGGATGGGCGCGTTGGCGTGGAGCTATTTAACCCGAGGGCAGCTGGGGCGGGGCCCGGGCGCAGGGGGAGGTGCTCCTCGTCCCTCGGCCCCCCGCGCGGCTCCGGCTGGATGGTGGGAGTCGGAGCCGGGTCCCCGTGGGCTGACCTGGGGGTCCTAGAGCGCGCGTTGAGGCCCGGCTGGATCTCGCGCAGGCGTCCCGACCGGCGGAGCGGGGGCGGGGCGAAGAAGGGAAGGATGGGCGCGTCGGCGTGGAGCTATTTAACCCGAGGGCAGCTGGGGCGGGGCCCGGGCGCAGGGGGAGGTGCTCCTCGTCCCTCGGCCCCCGGCGCGGCTCCGGCTGGATGGTGGGAGTCGGAGCCGGGTCCCCGTGGGCTGACCTGGGGGTCCTAGAGCGCGCGTTGAGGCCCGGCTGGATCTCGCGCAGGCGTCCCGACCGGCGGAGCGGGGGCGGGGCGAAGAAGGGAAGGATGGGCGCGTCGGCGTGGAGCTATTTAACCCGAGGGCAGCTGGGGCGGGGCCCGGGCGCAGGGGGAGGTGCTCCTCGTCCCTCGGCCCCCGGCGCGGCTCCGGCTGGATGGTGGGAGTCGGAGCCGGGTCCCCGTGGGCTGACCTGGGGGTCCTAGAGCGCGCGTTGAGGCCCGGCTGGATCTCGCGCAGGCGTCCCGACCGGCGGAGCGGGGGCGGGGCGAAGAAGGGAAGGATGGGCGCGTCGGCGTGGAGCTATTTAACCCGAGGGCAGCTGGGGCGGGGCCCGGGCGCAGGGGGAGGTGCTCCTCGTCCCTCGGCCCCCGGCGCGGCTCCGGCTGGATGGTGGGAGTCGGAGCCGGGTCCCCGTGGGCTGACCTGGGGGTCCTAGAGCGCGCGTTGAGGCCCGGCTGGATCTCGCGCAGGCGTCCCGACCGGCGGAGCGGGGGCGGGGCGAAGAAGGGAAGGATGGGCGCGTCGGCGTGGAGCTATTTAACCCGAGGGCAGCTGGGGCGGGGCCCGGGCGCAGGGGGAGGTGCTCCTCGTCCCTCGGCCCCCCGCGCGGCTCCGGCTGGATGGTGGGAGTCGGAGCCGGGTCCCCGTGGGCTGACCTGGGGGTCCTAGAGCGCGCGTTGAGGCCCGGCTGGATCTCGCGCAGGCGTCCCGACCGGCGGAGCGGGGGCGGGGCGAAGAAGGGAAGGATGGGCGCGTCGGCGTGGAGCTATTTAACCCGAGGGCAGCTGGGGCGGGGCCCGGGCGCAGGGGGAGGTGCTCCTCGTCCCTCGGCCCCCCGCGCGGCTCCGGCTGGATGGTGGGAGTCGGAGCCGGGTCCCCGTGGGCTGACCTGGGGGTCCTAGAGCGCGCGTTGAGGCCCGGCTGGATCTCGCGCAGGCGTCCCGACCGGCGGAGCGGGGGCGGGGCGAAGAAGGGAAGGATGGGCGCGTCGGCGTGGAGCTATTTAACCCGAGGGCAGCTGGGGCGGGGCCCGGGCGCAGGGGGAGGTGCTCCTCGTCCCTCGGCCCCCCGCGCGGCTCCGGCTGGATGGTGGGAGTCGGAGCCGGGTCCCCGTGGGCTGACCTGGGGGTCCTAGAGCGCGCGTTTACCCATTATATTTTCATTATAGTTTCTTTCCCTTGAAATTAAATTTGGTTCTTTTATCTACCTTTATGAACTCTGACATCCTCAACATGAGGCGTACTCTTCATTATGCTGCTCTGTTAATTTTGTCATTTGTTCAAGCTTGGGTTTTTTAATTTTTCTTCTCATTTTGGAATGTATTTTCATGCTATGATTGGACATACTTGATTTAGGTATCAGACACTGTGAGTTTTTACCTTGTTGGATGCTGAATATTTTTGTATTCCTTGAAGTCTGGTTGAGGTTTATTCTAGTTGTGAACAGAAATATTGTCACATTTTAAAAATTTTTCTATATGATTTTTATAAGCAGAATCAGAACATTCAGTCTGGGTTATAAATATTCATTTTTCTACTGAGGTAGGATCCACTGAGTACTCTAAACACATTTTGATTTGAAGATTTTCCATGTGACTGATGAGAACAGGTGTTTTCTTCACTCTGGGAGTGTTAGATAATGCTTTCCTAAAAAACTGTGTCGTGGACTGACTGCCCACTTGTCTGAGTAGGAAGGGGAGGAACACACTCCGGCAACAAGTTACATGAAGCAGATTATTCAGACAGGCAGGGATTGGGGGCAGCAGAAACCTGGAATCCCTTGCTGGCTAATTCTCAGGTTCAAGAAAGTGATCTGAGCAGAAGTGTTTATTGTGTGTGCTCCACTTGTACTATCATTATGGGGCTGTAGGAAGCCAGCTGGGATTTTCTGTGGCTCTGCTCTGAATCTGTTGGACACACCACCTTTTTTCTAGGAGGAAGATGAGCAGCTATTGTAGGTTTAGATACAGTTTTTTTCCTGTCTTGGCCCCAGTTATTTTTTTCATGTGCAGAATTTAATCAGCACTCATCTGATTATTCAAGACCTCCAGATCTCCAGATTTCTCTGTATATATCTCAGCACATTGCCCAATGATTCTGGTTGCCTCTGCTGCCTGAGAGTCAATGCTTTAGCCTTGATCGCTCTCTGTCAGGGCAGTAAGGCTACCTATTTCCTCTTTAAACCTCTTGACTCTTATTTTCTAATGGCCTCCAAATTGTTTCATTAGTTCGTTTGCTTTTTTTGGGTAGATAAATCCAGAGCCCCAACCAGTATTTTTCTAAAAATGGAAGAATTATATTTGGAGTGTTTTTTTTTTCTTCAAAAGTTGTATGAAACTAATTCAGAGAAATTCTTAGGGATAAAGTCACTTGTAAGATCAGTACAGTATGGAAAGGTGCTCATTTTAGTTTTACATTTCTATAAATTTGTCTCAAATTTTAATAGTTTTCTTCCTGGCAAGTTTGTGAAAGCTACATTAGATTAAACACAATTTTTTTAATTTATTTATTTTTCTGCTCATACAAACATAATAGGTACCCCTGTCCCCTCCCTCCCTCCACCCCTCCCTAGATCTCCCTGTTCCCGCCCGCTTTTTCTCCTTCCTTTTCCCCTCCCTCCCTTTGTCCCAGTGCCCCCTCCTCCATCTTTGAATAAACACAAATTTTTAGTTTTGCCATTTGTATGTCTCCTGTCTTTGCTATAGGAATTAGATTTACAGTCCAAATAAATTATTATATGTTACAGAGAGTTGTACAGATTTAACGAATGACTGATTTGACCAAATAATAGATATATAATGAAATCAGATAATAAAGGTCTCAAAGAATAAAAAAAGTCTCAAAATTAAGGGTATATGTAAAACAGCTCCAAGACGTTAGCCAGTATTGATTCATTCCTTAGATGTAGTTTGAAAGTCTTGTAATTATTCAACTAAAGTAATAAAAGGTTTATTTTGTCAAGCATGTGTTTACAAAAGGCATTTCAAAATATCTTTTCTATTTTATAGTCATCTGATTTAGTTGAGTGTATCTACAATAACAAGTTTCTAAGATAGAAATGTATTTTTGTATAGTTGTTATTTATTTGCCTATGTGTATACAGAAAAAAATAGGCAGTTTGTTAAATGATAATTTGGGACTCCATTAATGGTGCCTTGTAATCGTAACATTAAGTTTTAATCTTAATTTTTCTCTATATTATACCAATGTTATTATATATCAACTTGTTACATCCTTTTTTTTTTTATTTTTTACAGTTTTATCATTACTTTATTTATTTTTTTATTTCCGCTCATACAAATTAACAGGTACACCGGTCCCCTCCCTCCCACCATTCCCCCTGATCCTCCTGTTCCCCTCTTTCCTCCTCCCTCCATCCCCCAGTGCCTCCCCCTCAATGGCTCCCCGCCCCCCCCAATTCCCTGAGTATCCTTTAACATGCATGCCAAACTCTCCTCTGGGTCCTCCTCTCTGATGAGGTGCAAGGACCCAGGGGTATTTCCCAGAACCCTTTCCTGTGTTCCCCTTAAGCTTAGGAACACTACTGTGATTGTCAGTCTCTAGCCTCCAAGGATCCTAGTGCCTTTAGTCCATGCTAGACTTTGTGGGATCAATAATGTGTTGGACATAGCGCAGGTTATGCAAAGTCCTGTTATGATTGCTTTGGCCCTAACTTGTATGGACTATCTTGCATATCATTTCTCCTCCCATCCTTGTACTCTTACAAACTTACCACCCCCTCTTCCGCAAATTTCCCTGAGCTTCAGGATGGGGATAGATTAGGCTGGTCCAGTTCCAGGTGGTTGATATAAAATCTCTGATGTTCTGAATTATGGTTTGTTGATTTTTTTTTTTTCAGTTTTGCTGCTTCTGCAATGCCCTTGGCTCCATCCTGATGGGTATTGGATGTCACCCCCTGGCCAGAGATAAAAACATGATGAATTAGAGTCTTGTTATAAGAGTATATTCAAAGGAAGATGGAATAAAAGTAGGAGACCATGGAGAGAAAGGGGTCAGTCACCCATTTGCAAAATGGTTACTTTCTATCTGGCAGCCTATATGCCCTCTCCTTCTGGTGAGATCATACCCCATCAGTTGCAAATGATCAGGAAGGAAAGTCTGTGAACTTAACCAGATGTCTCATTACTTACTTGCAGTCCTTGATGGTGGCCTATTTTCTCTGCTATAACATAGTCCCCTCTCTCCTTGTTTCTGGTGGTCCTTCCTTCCCCATCCCTCCTGTTTATAATCTTTACAATTACTGTAGGTATTACAGAGATTTGTCTTTGAGTTGCTCTAAATGGGTTTGGTATTAGGATCCACCTATTAGGAAGTACATACAGTGCTTAATTTTCCATGTCTGGGATACTTCACTCAATATAATTGTTTCTAATTCCATCCATTTCACGGCATATTGCATTAATTCATCATTTTTAATGGGTGAGTAGTATTCCATTGTATAAATGTACCACATTTTCCTTATCCACTCGTCAACTGTTGGACATTGGAGCTGATTCCATGACTTTGCTATTGTAAACAGTGCTGCTATGAACATGGTCGTGTTTGTGCTATTGAGGTGAATTTTTGCTGTATGGGGGATTATTCCCAAAAGTGGTATAGCAGGGTCATATGGCATTTCAATCTTTAACTTCTTTAAAAATTGCCAGACGGCTCGCCAGAGGGGTTGTATGAGCCTGCATTCCCACCAGCAATGTAGGAGAGTTCTCTTCTCTCCACATCCTCTCTAGCACTTGGTGTTGTTTTTATTGTGGATTTTTGCCATCTTGACAGGGATGTGGTGATATCTCAGGGAAATTTTGATTTGCATTTCCCTGATGGCTAAGGATGTGGAACATTTTTTAAGATATTTGTTAGACATTTTAATTTCGTCCCTGGTTAAAGTATCTTTTAAGTTTCAAGGCCCATTTTTTTAACTGGGCCATTTGTTTCCTTGGTGTTCAGTTTTCTAAGTTCTTAGTGCACTCTGGATAATTGAGCTCTATCAGATATGTATTTAGTGAAGATTTTCTCCCATTCTGTGGGTTGCCTTTGTGTTCGAATTACAATCTCTTTATCTGAACAGAAGCTCTTTAATTTAACAAGATCCCATCTGTTGACTGTTGGTTGTAGTGACTGTGCCATTGGATATCTGTTTAGGAAATGTTGGCTTAGCCCAATCAGCTCGAGGGAGTTCCCTACCCTTTCAACTATGTTTTTATAGTCTCTGGCCTTATATCAAGGTCCTTGATCCATTTGGAATTAAGTCTTGTACATGGTGACAAGTACGGGTCCAGTTTTAATCTTCTGCATGTGGATATCCACTTTTGCCAGCACCATTTGTTGAAGATGCTGTTCTTTTTCCATTGGATTTTTTGGGCCCCTTTGTCAAAGATCAAATGGCTATAGTTGTGTGGACTTATATCTGGATCTTCAACGCTTATCCATTGATCTGTGTGTCTACTTTGGAGCCAATACCAGGCTGTTTTTACAACTATGGATTTGTAATATAGACTAAGATTTGGTATGGTTATACCTCCAGCTGTGTTTTTGTTACTCAGGATTGTCTTTGCTATCCTGGGTCTTGAGATTGCTTGGTTGACTTCTTTAAAGAATTGCTTTGGGATTTTCATTGGTATAGTATTGAATCTGTACATTGCCTTTGGTAGGATGGTCATTTTTATGAAGTTGATTCTGCCAATCTGGGAACAAGGGAGGTCTTTCCACCTTCTGGTGTCTTCTGCAATTTCTTTCTTTAGGGTTTTAAAGTTTTCATTATAAAGGTGTCTTACTTCCTTGGTTAGGTTTTTACCAAGGTATTTCATTTTTTTAGGGGCTATAATAAATGGGATTGTTTCTCTGAGGGCTTTTTAACTTCTTTCATTCTGGGCATATAAAAAGGCCACTGATTTTTGTACATTTATTTTGTATCCTGCCACCCTGCTGAACTTCTGTATTAGTTCCAGGATCTTCCTGGTGGAATTTTTGGGATCACTCAGGTTTAAGATCATGTCATCTACAAATAGAGATAACTTGACTTCTTCCTTGCCGATTTGAATCCCTCTTATGTCCCTTTCTTGTCTTATGGCTTCAGCTAAGACTTCAAGTACAATATCGAATAGAAGTGGTGAGAGTAGTTCTTGAGTGAAGTGGGAATGTTTCAAGTTTTTTCCCATTGAGTATAATCCTTGCCATGGGCTTGTTGTATACAGCTTTTATTATATTGATAAAGATTCCTTCCATTCCAACCTTCTCTAGGGTTTTGATCATAAGGGGCTGTTGGATCTTGTCAAAAGATTTTTCTGCATCTATCGAGAGTATCATGTGGTTTTGAACTTGGGACTGGTTTATATGGTGAATTACATTTATTGATTTGCGTATGTTGAAACAACCTTGTGTGCCTGGGATAAAGCCTACTTGATCCCCGTGGATGATCTTTTTGATATGTTTTTGAATCCAATTTGCTAAGACTTTGTTGAGAATCTTTTCCTCTGTGTTCATCAGAGACATTGGCCTGTAGTTTTCTTTTTTAAGTGTATCTTTATTAGGTTTTGGGATTAAGACGGTATTAGCTTCATAGAAGGAATTTGGTAGTGTTCCTTCCTTTGCTATTTTATTCAACAGTTTAAGGAGTATTGGTGTTTTGAACTCTGCTGAATCCATCTGGGCCAGGACATTTTTTGGTGGGAAGATTCGAGATTACTTTGATTTCCTCATATGTTATAGGACTATTTAAATAATTCACAACTTCCTGATTCAATTTAGGTAAGTTGTGTTTACTTAGGACTTCATCCATCTCTTTCGTGTTGTCAAATTTCACCGAGTATAAGTTTTTGAAATATGATGTTATAATTCTCTGGATTTCTTGGGTATCAGTAGTGATAACTCCATTTTCATTTCTAATTTTCTTAATTTGGGCTTTCTCTCTCTTGCCTTTGGTTAATTTAGCTAGGGGTGTATCAATCTTATTGATTTTTTTTCAAAAAACCAGCTTTTTGCCTGGTTGATTTTCTGTATTGTTTTCCTAATCTCGATGGCGGATATTTCTCCCCTTATTTTGCTAATCTCTTCCCTTCTACTGCTTTTGGGATCAGATTGCTCTAGTGTCTCTAAAGCTGTAAGCTGCATTGTTAAGTTATTTATTTCTGATGTTTCCATTTTTTTGATGTAGGCATTAAGAGCTATGAACTTACCTCTTAGAACAGCTTTCATTGTGTCCCAGAGATTTTGGTACGTTGTATTTTCATTATTATTCGCTTTCAGGAAATCTTGAATTTCCTTTTTAATTTCTTCCTGAATCCAATTCTCATTCAGCATCATAGTGTTAAGTTTCCAAAACTTAGTGTATTTTCTGTTGTTTTTTTGTTGTGGATGTCAAGCTTTAGGCCATAGTGGTCTGATAAGGTAAAGTCTAGAATTTCAACTTTCCTGTATATGTGGAGATTCGTTTTGTGTCCCAATATGTGATCTATTTTGGAGAAGTTCTGTGTGATGCTGAGAAAAATGTGTATTCTTTGGTGTGTGGATGAAAAGTTCGATAGAGATCTGTAAGGTCCATTTCAGAAAGGGTTTTATTAAGCTCCAAAATGTCTCTGTTATGTTTTTTACCTGTTGATCTATCTCATGTTGAGAGGGTGGTGTTCAAATCCCCAAGAATTATCGTTTTGGGATTGATTTCTCGCTTTAGACCTTGTAGGGTTTGCCTAATGAATGTGGGGGGTTGGCGCATATTGGGTGTATATATGTTCAGTATTGTCAAGTCTTCCTGTTAAATTGTACCTGTGACTAAAGTGTAGTATCCATCTGTGTCTCTTATGATTTTTTTTGGTTTGAAGTCCACTTTGTCCAATAGCATAATGCCTACCCCGGTCTGTTTTCTGCGTCCATTAGCTTGCAGAATTTAGGACCAGCCTTTTATTTTTAGGATGTGCCTATCTTTTGTGGTGAGATGGGTTTCCTGCAGGCAGCAGATTGATGGGTTGTGATTTTTAATCCAAGTTTGTACTGTGTCTCTTGATCGGTGAGTTAATTCCATTAACATTTAGTGTTATAATGGACAAACTATTTTTATTTCCGGACATTTATTATGTTTAGTGGGTTTTGTAAGTGTATTGTTTCGCTTTTAGGTTTTGGTGGTATTATAGTTCCCTTCTGTTCTCCTGGATATGCCTGTTTTTTTCTTCAAGTTTGAGTATCATTTCTAGCATTTTTTGAAGGCCTTGTTTGGTGAATATGCGTCCTTTCAAGTTGTCTTTGTGCTGGAAAATTTTTCTTTCTCCCTTGATCATGACAGATAGTTTTGCGGGGTATATCAGCCTGGGTTGAAATTTTTGTTCATTCAATACTTGAAGTACATCTCTCCAAGCTCTTCTTGCTTTTACTGTTTCGATTGAGAAGTCATTTGTTATTTTAATAGGTTTACCTTTAAAAGTGACTTTTTTTTCCCTTGAAGCTCTCAGCACCATTTCTTTATCTTGAATGTGAAGTGATTTAACTATTATTTGCCATGGCAAGTTTCTGTTTTGGTCATATCTGTTTGGGGTGCGGAATGCTTCTTGTATATACATAGGCCTCTCTTGTTTTAGATGAGGAAAGTTTTCCTTGATGATCGTTTGAAAAATTTCCTCAGGTGTGGTATTTTGGGATTCTTTCTCTGGTATTCCATGAATACGCATGTTAGGCTTCTTCAGGGTGTCTCATAACTCTTGAATATTTATCTCGAGTATCTTTTTGGCTTTAACAACCTCTTCCATTGAGCTGGTTAATACTCCCACTTTGTCTTCAAGGTCTGAAATTCTATTTTCTGCTTTGTTAGTTCTGCTGATAAGACTGTTGAGTTCTGGGTTGAAGATAACTTTGTCTTTTAGTTCAATTTTAAACTCTGCTTGAGTCTGTTTAACTGCTCTGTGCCTGTTTTTGTTTCTTGAACTGTTTTTCTGAACTCCTCCAAATGTCTGTTGTGTTCCTCTTCAAAGTGATTGATGCGGTTATATAATTCCTCCTGGATTTCCTCTTTCATAGTATTGAACATGGTAATGATCATATTTTGAAAGTCGTTATCCTGGGTCAGGCTTTCTTGGCTATTTTCCGTGGGTTTGTTCTGGTTGGAGTCTATCATTATGGGATTAATTCCTTTAGTGGGAGATTTGTTTTCTTGGGTTTTGTTTCTCATGGATTTGCACTTTGACTTTGGCATTGTGGTTTTAACTCTTAAGACCTTCTTTCAATTTCTGTGTGTTTTTCACTGAACTGAATTATTTGGCCTGGAGCAGCTCCTGCTCCAGCTGGCTGGTGGGAGGAGCTGGGACCAGTGGCTGCCTGGGGTTTGGGGTTGGGCAGGGGAGCTTACCTAGGTGGCTGTGAGTCTTGGCTGGGCTTCAGGAGTCCTGGGTGGGTGGGGAAAGGGAAGGGGGGGTCGATTGTGGGGCGCTATTTAACTTGGGGAGCTGGTGCATGGCCCATTGTGTCCTCCCTGGCGCGCTGGCTCTGGCTGGCTGGTGGGAGGAGCTGGGTCCCCTGGGCTGCCTGGGGTTTGGAGCTGGGGGGGAGCTTACCTAGGTCGCTGTGAGTCCTGGCTGGACTGTGTGCGTCCAGAGCGGGTGGAGAAAGGGCTTGTTAAATTCTTATAAAACACAAATTTCGCTGACTTAGAAACAGGTATTAAAAAGTGAGTTATATATGTAGGTACTGGGAAAGTTTACATAATACAAATTAGTGCATACAGCATGGAATTTGATTTTTGTTGATTACTTCTTTGTCTTATGAATTAAAAATCAGTGATCTTTTCAATTATGGAGATATTTCTCTTCATTTTCATGTGTGTGTAAGTCATGTGTGTATGCATGTTTTTACATGTGAGTACAAATGTTTACTCAGATCTGTGCATATTTTGGGTGTGGAGAGGCTTGTGGATATTCTCAGTTCACTCTTCCACCTTATTCTTTTGAGACAGAGTCTCTAGTTAAAACTGAAAGCTTATAGAGCTAGTTGTCTAGCCAGCTCACCCTAGGGATTCAGAAGCCCTGCCTTATGGGGTCTGGAGCTATGTACAGATGGGTTGTCACAAGCACAGTGTTATACATGGAAGTAAGGGATTTGAACTCTGGTCCTTTTGCTTATACAGCAACTGCTTTAACTACAGAGCCACCTTCTCAGCCATAGAAAATATTGATTCATTTTAGTAAATAGGCCTGGAACTTGTGATGGAGGCTGTGTAGTAGGTAACAGCTGACAGTCACATGCTGAACTTGGTCAACTAATGACTGAAAGAAAACAGTTATGAAAGAATTAGAGAAACTGGTTCAGTTCAATACACTTGTTTGAGAATATCAACAGAGCTAGCCATCAGGAAGAGGAAAGAGGGTAATAGTGATGAAAAGAATATATACAGATAAGAAGTCTTCTGTGGTCAACTCAGGGTCCTGGGAGTGGAAGGGGCAAACTGACAATAACTCTTTGCTGTGGATGTTAATGAGTGTAATTTAAGTCATTCATAGCGAAGCTCAACAGTTGATTTAGAATGCTCACAGCCCTTGTGCAATGGTTTCTGAACCAATGTGATTTAGTTTATTAGGAATATCTGGGAAACTTCTCTTTTAAAAGTAAATTGCATTCTTCTTGATAAATATTTGCAAGCTTATAAAGTATTACTTGCTAGTTTTTTTCATATTTGGGGAATTTGTTGGGAACATTCATTTTTCCTTTTTTTCTCCCTTCAAATAATTCTCTTTGGTATGAAGAACTCTGAGATGTTTTTCAAGTTATTTTAATTAGTGTTTCATAAAGTACTGAAACATGCCATTGCATTCCTCTTGAGATAACTGTTTGTGAGTTGATGAAGTATTATAACTTGGTAATTTTTATTCATGTTTGGATAATTTGTTGAATAAATTCAGTCTTCTTTTTTTAAAATCCTTTCTAATCATTTTCTTTGGTATAACAAGCCATGAGATGTTTTTCAAGTTATTTTAATTAGTGATCTGTAAAGTCCTGAAACCTACCATATAAAATATTGTTCCATAATTTAGAGCATTGGATGTGTCTAATAAATTCAATACACGTTTAGATTGACACTGTTTTGAAAACCTTTTCATGTAATTGTTCTGGGAAAACGACCAGGTGTGTAACATTGGAATTGAAACACATGTTGTTGGGATTTAGTTTATTGACCTTCTGTATTGTGTTTACCTGTGAGAAATTTATTTTTTTTATTTTTATTTTTATTCTAAAGCAATAGGAATCCTAAATTATGAGTTTGGAAAATATAAGCATTTCACTATTTTTTTTTTTTTTAGATAATAGTATTTAGCAAATGTTCTCTTCTCACCATTTGTGTGTTCATGAATAAACACATGTACTAACTTTTGTGGGGGAGGAGATTTCAGTTCACAACTTAGAGTGTGTTGCACATATTTCTATGTGCTTTTTCCCCACATCATTATTAGAATGATGTATATAAAACACTCATTCCCTCACACAAAGTCCAACGTTTTCTTTGGTTTACTCTTATTTTGGTGTATTTTGGAAATTCAATAAAATGTATGTGTGATTATGTGTCCATCATTTTAGTATTATTCAAATGAGTTCTCTGTTCTCAAAGTCTTGTTTTCTACTTAATTCATCTCTCCTTCATCTTCTCTGCCTTGAAAACCATCATCCGTCTCATTGTCTTCATAGTTTTGCCTCTTCCAGTAGTTTCATAGTTGGACTCACATAGTACGTAGACTTTTCAGATTTGTTTCTTTAGTGTTAGCCATCTAAGTTTCATCAGTATCTTTTTTTAAATATATATAGCTCATGACCAGAAATACATGTTTTCTAAATGTATTGTAGTTTGTCTGTTCACCGACCAAGGAATTTTTTGGTTGTTGGATAGTATTAGCAACTACCAATAAAGCTTCTATAATCTCCTTCCTTTGGGTTTTAACCTCTTTTGTGTATGTACCAAGGATTGAGTATCCATGATCACATGCTCTGGGGTTACGGTAATGTTTATAAGATCTGTCCATTTGTCTTCCAAACAGACTGTCATTTCTGTTCCTAGTAGCAAAGACTGAGAATGTTCCTCCACATACTTGCTAGCGATTGGTATGCCAGTGTTTTGACTTTGGCCCTTCTGATAGTTGTGGAGTGGGATTTCATTGCTGTTTAATTTGTCTTTGGCTTCTAATAACTGATAGGGAGTATCTTTTTATTTATTTACCTTTCGTGTGTCTTCTTTGGTAATGCAGCTCTTAAGATATTTGAATTCTTTTTTTTTTAATTAGTATTTATTCAACTGTGTGCGTGTGCATGTGTATGTGCATGTGTGTGTGTGTGTGTAGAACCACGGACGAATTCGCGAACCACCATGGACGCCTCCACTTCCTTCTGCCCCGGGATTCACAGGCTCCGCCCTACCAGGACCAGAAGCGCAGGCCGCCCCCGCTTCCGCCTGGCGTCTATACGTGGGATCTGGGATCCGAACTCAGGACCTTCCGCCTGCAAGGCGGAGGCTTAACCCCTGAGCCACCTCTCCAGCCCCAAGATATTTGAATTCTTTTCTTTGACCATCCAGCCATTTGTATTCTTATTGATGTCTTTTAGGGTTTTTATATATTTAATTTAATAATGCTTTATGAAATAATGTTTTTTAAAAAATTTTTACTAGCTTGTGCCATGTCTCATCATTCCTTTGACAATGTCTTTTGCAGAACAAAAATTTTAAATTTTAATGAAACTCAGTATATGAATTATTCAGTTATTTCACTCATGGATCATGCCATTGGTGTTATATCTAAACATTCTTATAATATTCAAGGTCATATATGATATTTTCCATCTTATTGTGAGTTTCATAGTTAAGTATTTTATATTCAGATTTGGGACGCATTTTGAATTAATGTTTGCAAAGGGTGTAAGATTATATTCTTATGCTTTTTATTTTTAATATAGCTTTCTGGTTGTTCCAGCATTTTGGCGAAGACTCTTTTTGCCATAGATTTTGCGATTGTTTCTCTTGCTGTCTGCTTCTTCCTTGTCAGTGTTTAATTCTGTTTTGTTTTCACTTTGTGACTTAATAGGAAGTCTTGAGAGGCTGAAGATTGGGTATTTTTAGCTAATTTTGTGTTTCACCTTAAAAGTTCTGTGATTATGGACTCTCTATCTCTCCAAATAAATTTTAGAAGTTTGTCCATGTCCATAAAATAATTATTCTTTGAAGGAGATTCTTGTTCAGGAGGTAAAGATTGAAACCAGAACACGTGTAGAGGATTAAGGCAGAATTTCTTAGAGGAGAGGAGAAAGAATGGAACTCACAGACAAGAATCTGCAACGTGCACAAGAGCAGCCAAGAACTCACAGACTCCAGGCATGGACTTCAAGAGTGGAGTACCACGTAGGACAGGCACCAAAAATGGCTGCAAAGGTCTGGAATATTTATATTCTTAGTTTAGCCAAGGAAAGGTGGCCTTTCCTCATGAATTAGCTCCAATTTCTGCAAACCTGATGAGAGCTTTTGATCCTCCACATTTCATTATCTGTTCATTTTTGGGCCCAACTCAGTTGATCTTGTGCTTAACTTCTAGTAGGGTTTATCTACAATGGAGAATTGATCTCCATATCCTTACATGAACAGAGGGTTGGGGTTAGTTGGCAAAGGGTGTTTTCCTTCAGGGTAATCCCAGCTCTGGGGATGACCTTTCAAGACTTTCGGAGACTAGGCCAGCATGGCTGCTCTAAAACTTCCCAATTCCCCCCCTAATTTTATGAGGACTTGACCGCTCCAAGGATGAGGAGACGGGACAGCTCTGGCTAATTTTTTCTGAGTTGGGGCAAAGGAAGTGTGAGCAGTCAATGGTCCTCATCTATGAGATGCTGGATTGGTCCAGAGTTCCTCACATTTGAAACTTTATGGATATTAATCACAAGGAGAATGAAGAAATTTAATGAATTTCTCAGAAAACACTTGGCATTTTTTCAGTTACTAGATACACTTGCTCCATAGTGTGGTCCACAGCATGATTCACTGTTATCTCAGTGGGGGATCAGTGAAAGCTATTTTGATGAGTTGCTCCTGGCTGGCTTCTCCAAATATTACAAGCTCCCTCTGCTGGGGTCTTTATATGTCCAGGTACTTTGTGTGTGTGTGTGTGTGTGTGTGTGTGTGTGTGTGTGTGTGTGTGTTTTAAAGCATTGCTTGCAATGCAGGTATGCTGAAGTCAAACATAATTCTTAACCTGTGTTCCTCTTTGGTCATTTTTTTCTGTACCTTTTTTTAAACACTTTATTTTCTTCATCTTTGGTTTCTATCTAGTTTGTAAACTATATATCTATTTGTATTTTTTTTTTTTTGACAATTACATCATGCTTTCTGAGCATTTTAGATTGATAGTTTTGTCTCGCTTTGGCTTCAAGACCTTCCTGGCCATTGTTTCAAGTATTTGTTAGCTACTGCACTACTCCCCAGATGAAATGGCACCTCTGGGCATGCACTTTGGGCATATATTCAGTCAACCTGAACTGGCATCCCAGGCCCCTCCTTCTTCGTGTACATGCTCCCGCTGGTGGGCTCTGGCTGTCCCAAAATGCTTCAAAAAGCAGAATTTCTGTAGAAAGTAGAAAATCTAGAATGACTATTGCTCCTAGTGCCTTCATGGTTGTCCTCTATGTAAGTCCAGAGGAAACAAGCTCGCTGCTGCTCCCTGCATTCATGCTAGGACAGCCACTCTGCTTCTGCAATAAATCTCCTGTGCTTAATACAGTCTGTGGCCTTTGCTTGGGCTGGACCTGGGAGTGGGGAGGGGGGGTTCTGAAAAACTTCTTCAGTATTGCTTGTCTTCACTTCCCTTGTGGGTTCCCTACTGTGCTGCTCTGTGCACTATCTCCACAGGGTGCAATTATTCTATCCTAGTGTTTTCATTTTTTCTTTCTGTGGTCTTCAGTGTGACTTTCTGGTGATGTGGGCACAGGCTCAGAATCTGTTTCTCAGTTATATCCAGTTTCTTGATAAGCATTTCCTACAGCATTCTGTATGTTTCTCAGTTGTTTCCAGTCTCTTGATAAGCTCTTCAACAGAATTATCTGTATTTCTGTACCAGTGTTTTCATTTCTTCTTTGCTCTTTGTTCATTCTTAGGATCTTACCTTTGTTTACCTTGACACTCTTTTTTTATGTTCTGTCTGCTTTTTGCATTGGGGACTTTTACATATTGGTCATAATAGTTTTAAATTCTTAAGTCTAATATTTCCAACACCCTTGACATGTTTTGGTCCTTTTGTTTGATTTTTCTTTTAAATTCTATTTTTTTCCCTTTTACTTGAGAGACAGTTAGATACAGGTGTCATGTTGACAAGTGAATTCTTTACTGAGCAACCCTGCAGGAGCAGGAGGTTGTCCAATTGAAGAGAAGAGACTCAGCCCAAGGTGGGTGGAACCTTGGATAAAATGGAGGAAACTTGTTAAGGTTTAACTATTAGCAACAGTTGAAATGGAATAAAAATGTATCTGTAATTTCTAATGGTTGGAAAGATACAGACAATGTTAATTATCTCATTTTTGTAACTGATATGCCAAGTTTTAGGGCATTGTTAAAAAGGAGATACTTTTTCCCTAAGTTTATGAACTCTTGACTTAAAATCATGGAACAACTGTATAGGCCAGTTTAGGAAATCTTACAAGTTATAGCTCTATTTAAAACAGCACTAATGGTTGTAGAATCGTTTATAAGAAAAAAAAAAAAAGTGGAAAATCCCAGGATGCTATCAGTATTAAGACAAACGGAACCAGGCATGGGGGTCTTGCCTGTGGTCACAGCATGCGCTGTGGCCACACACAGGAGGAATGCTGCAAGCTTAAGGCTATCGCGGGCTGCAAAGTGAGCTCAAGCCCAGCCTTGGCGACACAGTAAGACTGTCATTTAGCTTATTAAATTAAGTGCTCTATAACAGTGAAAACATTTGAATTATAAGGCTGTATGCATCAACATTCTTAATTTGGAGGCAAAATTTTGAATTAACACTTCCTGTTTAATATTTTAAAGAGTACATTATACAAATTAAATATAGTCATATTTTTATTATTTGGGATCTGGTATACTTGTTTGCCTTTATAGGTATTGTAAAGGATAATTGAAATCTACAAACAATGCATTTTTCCTCAGTGGACACATCCCACATCAGATGGCATGAAAAGATTCACGTGTAACTGAAATATTTTATTTCTTTAGGTTAAGACATGATATGAAAACATTGTATTATAGTTATTGTAAACTATATTACAGAGAGGTGGCATCAAGTTAGATTAGCAGTTACAGGAAATTAACAAAAAAAAGAAATTAACTTCTGTCATATACTTTACGTTTATGTGTTCTAGTCCTATACACTACTACAGAATTTATACTTCATACACAATTTACTTTCCTTTTTTATTAGAAAAGTAAAAGGAAGCCTTCCAATAGGTTAGCACATTTGTGGTGGCAAAATGAAAGTCAAGAGCTCTGTTAAGCACTCCACAATCACTTACCAGCCCTAAATCTGTCCATTTTGAGCATATTTATCCCCAACACGCTCAGAACTTTTATCTTGCTAGGACCAAGGAAATGGTTTTATTTGTTGGGGTTATATCTAATTTCTCCAATGGTTCACTAAATTAGATTTGAAATATCTAGAGTTGCTTTCTTTAATTTCCTAGTAAAGACGATACATAAAACTCTTGTTATTGGAAAACTTATGATGTATTGTGTAGCCATTTTACTGAAATAAGCAAGGTGTTAAGTCAATAAAGGTGAAAAACAGTAGAAACTCAGGTCCCAATAAGATTAGATCCCTTTTCTGGTATGAGCTAGACTGGGTGAGTGAGCACAGCAGAGGGTAAAGAGCCAGTGGGTGATGAAAAGAGGAGCCAGGAGCACAACTCAGGCACTGATGCCCAGCTTGGCTGGTTGTGCCTGTCTTCCTAAGGGACTTGGTAGTTCTTGGCTTTGAACTGCTGTCTTTTGAGCTCTTTCACTAGCCCTTTCCCATTGACAGTCACTAAAGGCAAAAAAAATTTTTTGTGTGGCTATAAGTTATATTGAATCACACATGGAAGTTGCTAACTTAAGCATTTTACAGGTCACCCATTCATTCTTTGTATGCATAGAGAGAATTTAGGCTTTTTAAAGTGTGCCTTGATGCAATGCAGTTAAAGGTAGTGGGCATTGGATACTTTTTCAGGGGTAGTTTCTGAGATATCAAGTTGATAAAGGTGTAATGGAGAAAATGTGAACTTTGTTTTAATTGGGCTTCTGGAATTTTTATTAGCTATTGTGGTATCATCAATTGAAGACGTCTCTCTTCTGAAAATAAAAATCCATAAATGTCTGAACATGCTTTATTAAATCTCTCCATTTACTGTTTGGATCTCTGTATAATTAGGCAGTATTTTTGATGTGACTTGAAGACACATGTGAGACTATGCTGCATACATACCCATCATGTTTCTGTGCTCTCCGCAGCTCCCCTTGCTGCTTCTCTGCAGTGAGAGTGCTCCAGTGTTTTCCAGTGCTTTTACCTTTAAAGTAGTAAGCTCCATTTGATATTGAATACATTGAAGAACCTTCAGTATGATTTCTTTTTGAATAACTTAACCTTTTCACCTTTGAACGTAATGATAACCTTTGTAGTGGAGTATGTATTTTATTTTCTATAGGTATATGATGAATCACTCAGTTCTTAACTGATTGAATCAATGTTTTCTTTTGGTGTTTATCCTCCTTATGGCATGTGCATTCACTGAATTTTATATTTTTTAGAAAATGATCTGTTGGTCTTATGGTATTGTTTATTAAGGTCTGACTGCTTTTAATGTTACTGGTGATCTTTAGTAACAGTCAACCTATAATATAGGTGAGGACGGATGGTTCTTAGAAAAACATTAATTTCCCTTCGTATCTAACTTTTGTTAAATGTAATGGTATAATGTTAAGAAACATGAGTAAGGTGTTTGTGAGTGTGTGTGCACTTGTGTGGGCAGGCCTGTGTATAAGAGATCCCTTGATGTGTGTGCCTGTGGAAGCCCAAGGGACGGCATAAGGAATTATCCTGGATTAGTCAATTTGTTTTCAATTTGTGCCTTAGTTTAGAATGCCCATTTTTGATAACTTTGACAAAATGTACCATTTCTTATATTTTCAATATGAATTGATGAGTTATTAAGAGAAAATATAAATGAGAAAAAATCATCTAATATCATGTATTTGGAAATAACATAGATTATATCAATTTATATAAAATGTTTTGAAATTTAGGTATCATTAAAGTTAAGATAAAAATTGAGGACAGAAATGGCCATAGGTTGTCAATAATCTGATTGATTTCATTAATATATGAAACCTGTTTTCTACAAGGCTTTCTTCTTCAAGATGCTTCCTTGTGAATTTCTTTATTCGTTATGAGAGACAGGTGGTGCCTTGTCTTGTCCCAGCAGCAGACAGTCACTCACAGTCTTTACAGATGGAATTGATCTAGTTATCAAAATCTTTTCCATTGAATTGAAAGTAGCTCCTGCCATACACAGGAATGACTTGATGGCCCTTCCTGAAGAGCGAACCCTCAACCATCACTCAAGAACATGAGCCATGTAGATTCTTTCAGTGCTAGAATGTATGTAATGTAATTTAACTTTGGATCTGTCATGCTTGCCTCTAGGAGATAGTTCCAGAAAGCATCAACCTAATAATGCTAATTTAGCGTAATGTTTTCCATGTTCTAAGTACTTAGAAAACATTTGGGAATTGTGAGATTTCAAGTATTAGTGAGTTTTTGTTTTTTTTCTTTTTTTTTTTTAAATCTTCCAAAGTAAGTATTCCCTTACATGTTTCATGTGAGTGTTTCTAAAAGATTTTGACCTAAAGAAATGGGGACAGAATTCTTTTTGGATTTTATAGTACAGATTGGAGAAGTGTTTGGGTTAACCACATTGCGCAGAAATTCAGCCATTTTTTTGAATCTGTCATTACATATTTTGTTTAAAATTAAAATTTCAGTTTTCTTTAATTTCATTTTTGTATTTTTTTCCTTGCATCTGTAAGGAGTTGATCATGTTGTAAACAAGTGCCTGACCACTATGGTGTTTCCCAAGTCTTCACTTCTCAGTTGCATTTCTTTAAGCTCGTCTTATAATCTACCTTGCGTATGTTTCTGTTGTCCTTATCTATGTAAAGTAGGCATGAAGTTTGTTCTCCTGCTTCATTCTTAATGGTGGAAATTCACGATCATCATTTTTTTCTAAGAGACCATAAGGTCTCAAGAGAGAAAGTGAAGGCTTTGAGACCTACTCTAGACATTCAGTAATTTCTCTGTATTTTTCTCATGTTTATCTTATATGTATATAATTAGTAAATGTCCATTTGTTTTTCTGTTATTGGTCTGTTGTTACAAGGGAATACCAGGTAAAAGCTATGAAAATTATTTTTTTCTTTTGCAAGACTTTGGGATCTTCAAATTACATAGCACCACAATAGTTCTTCCTGAGGGCCTAAGCATTTTCTGTACCTCACCTTCTAATACATTACAATTTTGATTTTTCACAGAAAAGTTGTGTAAGGACAAGTGCAGAACAGCAGGTAATCTAGATAGAGACATGAATATTCAGCATTATACTAGGTGCACATATAGCAAGTATAGTCAATGATAAATTTTCTTTTTTAGGTGTGTTTTATTTATTGTAAACCTTATCCATTCAAGAATACAAACCAGTGATGTTTTAGCAACTTTTCCTGTGTCATCAGAAATAAATTTTAGGCCACTGTATTTTTGCAGTAAGAGATTCATATCCATATGTACTGTATTTTATACCTGCAGTAAATGCCCATGTGTGCTGCATTATATACATTTAGTAAGAGACTTACATCACATGTACTGCATTGTATACCTGCAGTAAGAGACTCATACCCATGTAGAGTTCATACTATTCCTGTTCTCAGCCAAAAACTTAGTTGTTTGGGTAAAGTGGCCTTTCTAGAAATCTATCCTCAGGGGAATTATGCAGTGTACAGTCTCATATTCTTTCAGTCTGCAAAGTTTTGAGATTTATTTTTGTTATAGCATTTATCAGCTCTTTGTTCTGTTTTCTTTCACAACAGTATTCCATTGTGTAGACATCCTATGTATCTACATTCTGCTTATTCAGTAATTAATAAGCATTTGTGTTTTGTGGCATTTAAATTTAAAGTCATATTTACATACTTTGTAAATTGCTTTGGTTCTCATAATTGGTGATTTTTTTTTAATATAGATGATGCAGGCCAAGAATTTCTATGCCAAATCATTGAACTGAATTAGAGTAACTTCTATAAGAAACCAACTCAGTGTGTAAAAAAGTTTACTTTTGTTAAGCTATTTCCCATTGAAAAATATATTTTGGGTATGCAGTCATGTTATGTAGAGAAAATCACAAAAGTGAATGGTGCCTGTGCTAGTTAGGTATGAGTATAAACTTGACAGTTGAAGGCTGAGCTTTGGATACATCTGTGAAGAATCAGTAGTGATGGCAATCCCTAAGCAAGCAAGCCTGTAAGAGAGTATCTAATTGATGTGACAAGACCCAACTCATAGTGGGTGGGGTCATTCCCTGGACAGGTTGATAAAATGGAGAGAACTGGTTCAGTAAGTTACATACTTCTCTGTATGTGTTTGTGTGTGCATGTGTGTGCACGTGAGAGAGTTTCCTAAAAATAAAAGGGGAACTATGTAAGAAAAGAAGACTTACAGTGGACTGGGACAGGATGGGGCAGGGAATAGACTGATGAACATATATGACATGTTTAGCGAAAATGTCATTTTAAGCCCATCACATAATGACTATATGGTGATAAAAATTTTACAAGTTATAATTGTGAACAGATTATGGTCATCACGTAATTATGTTCATATTGAAAAATACTTTGCCACAAAATAGCAATGTGAATTAAAGCCATGAAATTTTATTATAACATTATTATTACATATTATAACATATATAACATAACAGAGGTGTCAACAAACATATGTGTAAGAAAGAGCAAATGAGAAGACCAGAATTTGATCCGAGGGCAATACATTCTAACACATGAGTCCATTGTAGACATCAGGAATTTCACCTGACACCTTGATTTTAGGCATCATTATTGTGTTCACCAAAAAATACCAGAACATTTGACTAAGCATATTGTCAGTAAAAACAATTTTCTGTTTTCATTAATACTTTTTCTTTACGACGGATATGTAAAAGTCTCATTGTTTCATGATTTTTTTTGGGGGGGGAGATTAAACATGACTGTTTACCTTCAAAATCTGCATAGTGTTTGTCAGCTTGTAGGGATCTAGTAGTTAGGAAGAAGGAAGCATGTATTTACATAATTCTAAAGGAATATTGCATCTCCATGAAAAACTGTGAAGTGCAGAGCTTAAAGAAATCTAGTTAAGCCAAATTAGGGCTGAAATCCCAGGACTTTGAGCATTTTAAGAACACACTCTCCCATTAGTGCTGTTGTGTTTGGTTTGAAAAGCAGAAAGAACATGCCTAGTCTTTTGTCGCTTAAATAAAAATAATATTCTCTTTGCTGAGGACATTTCATCAGGCAACAAGGCTAATTGCTACTCAGATACAGTCACAGGAAATGTGAATGGCAGTCTCGTTTCCCTTCTTTCACTCAGTGCAGTTCTGGATGAAGTAAAAGCTTTTGTGGCATGTCTAATAAAAATAGGTGTTTTTGGGAAGTATTTGCTGGATTTTTCCTTTGAAATCTCGAGGTCTTGAAACAAATTCTAAAAATGATCCAATCCTTCCAGAGTTATTTTAGAATACATAGCTAAGTTTTTCTTAACCAGTATAGTATTGTGTCAGAGTAGTTTTGAGAGTAGGAGAGTTAGCTACTACCTATTCTACACAAAGGGGGCTACTTATTTGCTTATCTATATAATTTGTGCATGTTTTCATGCTGTCTTCTATGTAGATGTAGTAAAGTTAGAACTTTAGTTCTTGAGACTTGAGTTACAAATGGTTCATGTTTCCATTTGAAGGTGTCGGTAGTATTAGGAGACAATTGTTCAGCTCACTCTTGGTTTTGTACGTTCATAGTTTTAGTGTTGGTCAATCTTATCAAGGGCAGTGTGGTCTAAAAGCTTTGGAAGATAATAATAGCATTTCCCTCTAAGCCAGAGAGCAGATTCAAGTCCAGTCCCTAAAACTAAAAATATTCTTCTTCTGGGATAAAAGTTGGGAAGATGTGCTAGTAGTTTCTTTAGAAGATTGTGTTTTCCGAGGCGGGTAAGATGCTGTAACTGCAGCTGGTTTGCCACACCCGATCCCTTTGGATAGCTTCCTTAGCCTAAGCAGAGATCTCCAGGTTCAAAGAGAGACCTATCTGAAAAAAATAAGATAGGGAGCTTATTATAAAGTAGGATACGTAACATCAAATTCTGGCCTCCATGAGCCCACACACACAATTGAGTTTTCCACATTTTGGATTCTTAAGCTCTCACATCAACCCACTGTTTGTACATTATCCTTTTGGGTTCACGGGATGCAAGTGAAATGCATGCTGACTCTCCTGCTATGAGAATTGTTTGAGAGTTTCTTCTAGTTTCCATGAAATTATGCTTCTGTGTTGATAGAGTAAAATCTTTGAGTTCTTTCAGTTTATACATATCAGAATAATTATGTGATGTTTAATTAAAAAAACAGATTTGGAGAAATCCAGAGTGCGCTACGTGTGTTTGCATTTAATGAAAAAACTATGATCATATCCCGGAACTCAGATAAGCAGCTGTTTCCTAAACCAATACCTTCTGCCTTTATTAGTGTGTCTTACTTGTCTGCTTAAGTTATTTAAAGAGTCACACTTTTTTAAATATTATTTATATCAAATATATTAGTTAAATGAGCAAGGCTCAAACCAATAAAAAGTAATATATTGATTTATTGAGTGTTATAGGAGTTGAAGACTTTTACTTAAATCCTATTAATATTAAATAGTTTTCTATAATATAGACAATAATGCATTAAGCTTAATATGGAAAATACTTTTAAGATTGCTTCTCAGATTTAAGACTAAGAAGGAACTGATCCCTTGTGGTTTCAATCAGGGTATATTGATAAGACAGAACAGTGTTTTCCAAAATGATTTTTATTTTATTTTCAGTTGAATAAGAGTATTGCTTACCTTATGGAAATGCATTCATAGTGTATTTGCAAGCCCTAACCATTTTAAACATAATTGTATATAAGTAGTTTGTTTTGAAGCTAGGATTAATTTCAGCTCTTGCCTTTTTGTTAAAGCAAGACCTTGTCATTTCAAAGCTAACAGTGAGCTCAAGTAACGAGCTATGATTTTTCTTTTCATATAGTTAGTGTGCTATTATATGCTCATTTGAATGCTCTCTCTTTGCTAGGTGGCTTAATCAGGCATCCTGCTCTTTGGCTGGTATCACTCCATCCTTGTCCATTCCTGAGGGATTCATGGGGAGTAATTGACACTGTCTATTTGAGAGGGAGGGGAAAGATTGTATTTCTCCCTAAATTGTACAGTAGAACTGGCTTAAATATAACCGTTTAGACCTGTCTTTTTTCCTCTCCAGATGGCTGATGCTCACTTTCTTTTCTTTTCTTTTTTCTTTTTTTTTTTTTTTTTTTGAGATCTTCATGTGTGGTGAAGTGTTAATAGACTAACTATTGTGCAGGTCTTGTGGAAATGGATATTGCTTCTGTGAATTCTTTTTTAGAGAAAGCATCTCCATCGAGGTTTTTCTTCTCAGCCTTTTTTCAGGTGTAATGAATGGTTTGAGGCTGGAGTGCGTTGTCCATGAGCTTTCTGCTGTAGACTGTCGCTAGACCTCCAGCTTCTCCTGCCTATATCTTCCTTTTCCCTCTCCCCTCCACTACTCTGCCTGCTACACATCCATCACTGGCTTCATTGTTGCCTATAGCTCCATTTCTCCTGCTTCTGACCTATAGAAATACAATCATACTACACTCGTTTTTGTGGCATGGCCTTTTCCCATGTTGTTGCATGTAAATGCTTCAAGGTTCTTCAGTCCTTACTGCATATTTGCTGGTAAGGGTGGCAATGAGAAGGCAGTTTTGTTAGTTAAGAGTAGTTATTTTTTCTTTCTAAGCTGTTGTGTGCCTCTTCCTTTATGGAGTGTAGAGTGAGTGTTCTTGAGACATTGCTGTCTGCACCTGTTGACACTCTTCTATTGTAACTTCCCCTGCAACCAGTCTGGTGGAGCAACGGGGAATTCACTGCTATACCTCAAGTCCTGGGCTTCAGGTCTTCTAGCCCCTGTGCCTAGCAAATCTTCCTTTTACCTCTTAGAGGCTGGCTGTTTGCATAATGAACAGAATTTTAGCTGAATTTAGTGGGAAGATTAGGAGAATAAAGCAAGGCTAATTTAGGTTAAAAATATAGTCTGAATTATTTCTGTTTTTGCAAAATCTAACCTGGAGAATTTTTGCCTTTTGCATACTTATATTCTCATATTTGATTGCAGAATCTTTTGGCAGAAAAAGTGGAGCAGCTGATGGAGTGGAGCTCGAGGCGATCCATCTTCCGCATGAATGGGGACAAGTTCCGAAAGTTTGTCAAGGCTCCGCCCCGAAACTACTCTATGATTGTCATGTTCACTGCGCTTCAGCCGCAGCGCCAGTGCTCCGTGTGCAGGTGATACATGCAGCAAGAGACTGCAGAGTAGTTAACAAGTCTTTGTGTCTGCTTGAATGTGCACATGTATAAGAAAAAAACTTAACAGTGTTGCAACATTTATAGCCTTATTCCTTCCTTATTCTATTCCTTACTTTGAATTGGGCTTCTAGTTAATTTTTCTATTTTTATACCATTGTTACTTTCAAAAATGTTATCCAATGTGTTTATCTTTTTTAATTTTATTTATTCATCCTGGATTGCTTCTACCTTCTTGCTTTGATCTGAGATTTTTCAGGCTCTGCCCACCAGGGCCAGAAGCTCAGGCCACCTGGGATCCGAACTCAGGACCTTCTGCTTTTTAAGGCAGTGTCTCAATCCCTGAGCTATCTCTCTAACCCAGATTTGCCCTTTTTAATTAGCATTATAACCTCCAAATTACATTTATCCATAGTCTGTTGTTTTTATTACTGCATAGTAACTCCATGATTTGGATTTGTATGTCTGTGCTGAGTCACAAAAGGCAAGCACACTAAAATATTACATAAGACTACTTCAGCCTGTGTGTATAAGGTGAAATATAAATGAATTTCCAATGTGGATTTGATTCCTATCTCACTTAAAATATTTCATTCCAAATACTCCAGAATCTATAATCCTAAGACCAAAGCACTCTTATTCCAAACATTTTGGATAAAATATATTTTGTATAACCATGTTTAAAAGAATCAAGTATGGGGCTGGAGAGGTGGCTCAGGGGTTAAGCCTCTGCCTTGCAGACGGAAGGTCCTGAGTTCGGATCCTAGACCCCACGTATAGACGCTGGGTGGAAGCGGGGGCCGCCTGCGTTTCTGGTGCTGGTAGGGCGGAGCCTGTGAATCCCGGGACAGAGTAAACAAGGAGGAGGTGGAGGCGTCCATGGTGGTTCCCGAATTCGTCAGTGGTTTTACACACACACACATACATACATATACACACAATTGAATAAATAATGATAATAAAAAATTAAAAAATTAAAAAAAAGAATCAAGTATGAGGATTTTCTTAATATCTAATGGTGATTGCTACTGTTTTATATAATTTTCAGTCGTGCTGAACCAACCTTTTTATGTGATTGTCATCTAGATTTCTTCTTTGATGCACACTTTTTCTTCTTGCCCATTTCTATTTGAATTTTTTCCACTGGAGTTTTGGGGGTTGCTTAGGTATTTGTCCTTTGTCAGGTATGTGGTTTTTAAATGTCTCTGACTTGCCTTTTTGTTTGCATTACATGTATTTATATGTATTAATTTTGATGAGGTACTATGTATCATCAGTATCTCCTTTTATAGCTTTTTTCAAATTAAAGAACCTTTTGCTCAAACCTACTTGATTTTCTTTTGCCTCTCATTCTCCCCCAACTTCCCAACCCGGAGTTTCAAAGTTTTACATGTAAACAATCTATCTCATTTTTTGGAGGTAGCTTTCATTTTTTTCAACATCATATGAACTGCAGTTTTCTTGTTGCTGATATTTGTCATTGTAAGATAGTTCTTTAGATGAGTGTTTCCTTTGGTTTTCATCTTTTAGTCATAAATGGACATTGGATTTTTGTCAGTAGTTATTCTGGATTAATCTAGTAAGATTTATCTTTAGCCTGTTGATGCAATGGATTACATCATTTGACTTTTAAATTTTGAATCAGCTTTTAGCATACTGTAACTTGATTTTTGAATTTTACCGTTATATGTATTACTAGATTCTATTTGTTATTGTTTTGTAGGAGAATACTTTGGAATTCATGATAATTATTAAGCAGTAGTGTTCATGTTTTTATATGGTCATCTGATTTTGGTGTCAGGTTAGTGGTAGCCTCATAAATTGAACTGAAGAGTGCTCCCTTTTTACTTTTTGGAAGAGTTTACATGCAGTGCCAGGTCCTCTTTGTTCAGTAGCATTCTGCAGTGAAATCTGGGTATGGATTTTTTCTTTATCTCAGGACCTTTAAATCGCAGCTTCTTTTCTTGAATGTTTGCAAACAGGTAAGCTGTGTCTGTTTCTTCTTGGATGAACAATTTGTTTTTTCAGAAATAGTTTTTATGTGATGCCAAATTCTCCTACTATGTATTTATTGTGGCTTTAATTTAGTCTATGGAATAATTTTGAACTCCAGTGGTTGCTAATGTTATAATTATTTGAGTCAATGAGAAAAAGCATTTATTTCCATTTCTTGTATATTTGTGTATGTAGTCGCACATGTGCGCAGGTACATATGCACTCAAGTGTACTTGTAGTGGGTGATTGTCCCTTTTCCACTTCACTGCTGTGAGCCTAGGTCCCTTATTTAACCAGGAACCCACCATGAAGGTGAATTTGGCCTGCCAGTTCATTCTGGAGATTCCAGAGGCTCCTCTCTTAAGGCTAGAATTAAGATGGACTACCATACCTGCCTGGTATTACTTGAGATCTCAGGATCTGGACTCCAGCTCTTTCCTCTGCACCAAATACTTTTACCCTTACCAAGTCATCACCCCAGCCCCAGAAAAATCACTCTTAAATTCAGTTGTAGAAAGGGAGTGTATATATTTTTTCTTTTCTATGATACTGCCTGCATTTTAGGAAAATCACTGACTTATTTGCTGTTATTACTAATATTAGGAAGAAATACATTTTAGTTATATTTTTCTAATTGTAATGTAGAAATTTTTATCACCCAAGGTATATTTCACATTTGAATATTAAATGTGTTATAACATAAGCCATACATACTGTTAAATATTGCATCTCTTAGGAAGAAAACATTTTACTTTCTTACGTTGTTAAATAGGTCATTAAACATAGGCTTTTATTTTCTAATGTTCAAAGCTTATAATAACCTTTATTTACTTTTGTTTGTTGCAGCCAATTTAGTGATAAATGTGTTTTACAAGAGCTTTAGAAAAGATTCAACTTATTAGAAAATCTAGTTAGCAGATCAAGGCTTGATATAGGAGAAAGAGTAGTGGGAAATACAACATTTGATGTGCTTAAGTATGACACAGTCAGATATTCTTTTAGTTGCTTTGGAGTCAGATGCAAAGATTGATTTAACCAAATGTATTCTCATTAAGTCTGTCATGCAAACCATTGTAGAGAGATGAGCTTAAGTAATAGATTCATAACTCATGGAATTTGTGTATCTATTGTCTTTGAGGCCTGATAGAAAGAAATACACCTGGCTGAAGGAATGCTACATTGCATTGACAATCATTTCTGAAAGTAGAATATATAACTTATTAAAGAATGGGATTATGTAAAGATTTGATTTCCCTGTGAGCCTTTTCAAACCAACAGTCACTTCCTCGGAGGTTGTTTTTTTTAATAGTAAATTTGGTAAGTGATTTTGCAGGACAGACTGTGTACTTGAAGTGTGTATCGCAGTTGAAGTTAGATTAGTGTGCCAAGAAAGCTAGAGTAAACCAACAAACGCAGTGTCATATTCTTACACTAGGTTTACAAATGCAGATAACAGATTATATTGACAGGTAAAATGGGAGTGAGAGTAAGAAGCCTGTTTGAAGGGCTTATTTTGAAAAGAGGTGAATTGTTGATGTGTGATGATGAGTTACTCATGGTATAGAGAGAAGGCGGAGACTGTGGTGATGTCTAGATGTTATGAGACAGGAGAGGGAAGAACAGCTGAGAGAAGGAGCCCTTAGAGTTTGCTGGATGAAGATGATAGATTATGTTATAGAATGATAACATTTCAAAGGAAGAACTGTTAATTGTCATTGAACAGGTGTCTTGAGATCTGTCATTGAGCCCAGAGAGTCCTAAATGGACCAGAGATTCCAAGTGACAACAAAGATGGACCAGTGAAGAGTTCTGGAATATTTCTTTAAATTTGATACACTATATACCCCATTATGTGTGTGTGCATACACATAATGTGTATAATACACATACATACACATATACACATAATATTTTGTGGCTCAGGTTTGGTCTCTAATTTGTGATCTGTAGCCTCTTGATAGCTGGGATTACCTTGTGACCCACCATGTCTGCCTGTATAAGTCATACTACAAATTAAGCCTCAAAGGGACTTGTGGACTTGTTCTGCAGGCATCTTGTCAGCAGTGCCTGTTTTTTTTTTTCCCCCACCTGAATGAGTTTTCCAGAGTCTTTCCATTTCAGTGTGATTTTTGAACTATGTCTATACAATTGTAATCTGTGATAATTTTACAGAGCCTTTGTAAAGTTCCTACATCCCATTTGGAAACCTTTTGCTCTCCACTGAAACTTCTCTGCTTTTCACTTAAGAGAAATAGCTTGTTGTGGCCCAGTCCAGTATAGAGGCTTGTTAACTTATTTGCAGAAAGCCTCAACTTCCTTCCGCTCACAAGTCATTCTGTTCTTCCCTCGCACAGTCAGTTTAGACTCAGTCTTTAGAATTCAATTCTCACCTCCCTCACGGTTAACATCAAGCTCCTTGGCCAAGTAAAGTTGTTAATTATGAGCACTCAATACAATTCGCGCCTCCTGTAAGTGTTAACTCTAAATTTCTATCACCAATCATACTGTAGGGAATATAACCACAGTTGCTATTTTTTTAAGACTTGTTCTTATACTAAGTTACTTACCTTCAGAAAGTATGGTAAATTCTAAGAACAAAATATCTCTTTTTAGATCATTACTATGGCTCAATAGAAATCAATTGAAAGAAAAAATGAAATTGAAGAAAAATAAAAACTCTTTGGTTTTTTCAGTTATATAATCAAGGAAATTTTAGGTATACACAAAATCTCAGTGATATACTAGAGCTTAATGTATTATTGGACTTAAATGAAAACACTTGTAAATTAAAAATTTTTGATAGGATAGTAGGTAATCTATTGGTTGACATTAGGTGTCCACTGGCTATTCATTTACTTGTGTGTGTGTGTGTATGTGTGTAGGTGTGTGTGTGTGTGTGTGTGTGTGTGCGTGTGTATGCGTATGTGTATCTAATATTTGTATATATGAACACATATATGTGAATCTCATTATTCTAACAGGTAAATCTGAAAAAATCTATATTATGGGTGACAGCATTAAAGCTGAGAGGTTACATTATTTGGAGTCACACAGCTAACACCTTGTCAGCAGAAGATTTGTGACTCCAGAGCTATTAGAACTAAACGCTTTCTCTAAGTGCATGTATTCATCACTGTCCATGCCCAGAACTGTAATTTGTATCTTGCCTTTCATTTCCAACTAAGATTATTAGTCTTTTGGAGCAGGAATCCATCAACCAGAACTTCCCAGACTCTAGCTCATAGAAACATATCTAGCCAGGGTCCTGAGGAGGTGAGCCAGCTAGACTTCTTTTCACAATAATGAAGTTCTGCCTGTAGGAATGGACTCTAATGTTAGGTAGAGAAAACCCATGTATAAATTTAAGTTAGGCCTGAATGTTTCCTACAGGCTTTGTTCATTGTTTTATAAGCCATTTGGGAATGATACTCTGTAGTTCTTCTTTATTCATTAGATATTTTTCTGAGATCTCTAGTTTTATAGTTTGTCTCATTGTTTTGCCTACTTGGACAAGATATTCTGCCAAAGACCAGAAACCATAGTTTCCCTGTGGTTTGGGTGAAACATGAGAAATACTTCACATTGAGTGACTCCATGACCAATTTAATAGAAATGATGCTGGGACGATTGCTGAGCTCTATAGTGTAATTTTGTATGGAGGGCACATGATGTAATTTCATTCTATTACTGTTCCTCCTGGGTGTTTCTTTGTGATGTTGGATAATCCAAACCTCTTCACTGCTTGCAGTGAACTGTTGCTGTGTGTGATGTGTAGCATGGCCTGAGCCCTGTTAGTTTTCTGCGTTCGGTGAACTGCTGTGTGTTCTCTCTGATGTTACAGCATTGCCCAAGCCCCAAGTCCTGTTCTCTTATTTTGTATTCTTTTCTCTTTCTCTGTTTCTCTCTTTCTCTTTCTTTCTTTCTCCTTTTTCTTTTTCTCTTTTCTTTCTCTTTCTTTCTTTCTTTCTTTCTTTCTTTCTTTCTTTCTTTCTTTCTTTCTTTCTTTCTTTCTTTCTTTCTTTCTTTCTTTCTTTCTTTCTTCTTTCTTGTCTCTCTCTTTCTCTCTCTCACTCACTTTCTTGCTTTGTCTGGCTTTGTTCTTAGTCATGGTTAGATACAGGTGTCAACCTGACAGTTGAAGGCTCAGAGCTGTGGACATACTCATAAAGAACTGGTAGTTGAATTAAGTTCTGAACAAGTCTGCAGGAAATTGTCTGACTGATGGGGAGATCCACCCATGGTGGGTCCCGCTAGTTCCTAAACAGGTCAGTAGGATGGAGGGAACTGGGTAAGGAGGTTGACATCCTTTGGTATACTTGGTCAGACATGCTGGTCTGTCAAGCAAGGATTGTCTCTCTCAGCAGTCCTATGAACATACAGATACTGTGTTGCTGGTTCCTTTGCCTCTGGTGAGGGTTGTGGATGGACTCCCCTGCCAAGCTGGATTAGGAGCTGTACCAGACTATTGTAAGATAGAGTAAAACTCCTTGTTCCTTTAAGTTATTTTGTCATGAATTTAGCAGCAACAATGCAAAGAAACAGTGGCATTCTCCCATCCCATTCCTTTTGTAATTTCAAATATTTAGAAGAGGTCACAGTATAAGCATCAGTGTTTCTCTCTATCATGGTCCATCAACTGTTAACATTTACCACCTTCGTTTCTGCTCTTTTGAGTACAGGCCAGCTAACATCAGTGAGATAACAGCCAAAATATCATCACAGTCTCCATTGACTAATGAAGCCAGAGGCCAATTGATACCAAGAGAACCCATGAACAGAACAAGGAGAGGGAAGAGAGGATTCTGGAAGAGCAAGCAGAATGCCAAAGGACTGACTAGGGACAAACAAAAGTTATACTCAGCAACCTTGAGAGTTTGTAGAGTCTGGAAGCAGCAATTTGAATTTGTACCTGTACCAAGTGTTCAGGATATGGAATCTGATTGTTTATAGCAGACATTCTCTCTGTTTCTTGGAAGAGATGCTATGTGAAAGTTTTGATAGTTGTACCATGGGATATACACAGAGGTGATGGCATTAAGGACTAATGACCCATCTCTCATTAAAGGCTCAGTTCTTCCCTTCCTCCCAAAATGAAGAATCTACAATGCTGGAAGCCTTATGCATTTATTTGGCCAGCATTATCTGAAGTTTAATTCAATTCAGCTGCTTGCTGACCACTATAATTTCCTTGGAACTGTGCTAAATATCCTCAGAATATCAAGATCAAGAGGTGTATAACCTTTCTTTTTTAAAGAGTTAGAATTTTGTAGGAGAAATTGTTGCATAACTAATTTTATATTTAAAGTAGCAGTCTGTAAGTGTAAAATAAGGCAGTAGGAACTATGGTAACTGATTTATACTTAGCAGAATGACTGGCTAGACTGCTTTGTTTACAGCCTGTTTACTTGAAATTTAGAGGCTTATGGAGGTCTTCCATGTAAGTTACCACCCCTTTATATCAGTTGTGTTTGTTACTTAATTTATACAGTTTCAGTTAAAGAAAAAGGAATTTTATTGAACCAAAAGGAGAACAAAAGTCATGTCGCTTCTTGAAAATAAGAAATGGAATCATGATGTCAAGTGATGTAACCTAGGCTCTCAAGTGCAGGTATCACATATATTCTTTCCTGTGCTGCATTCAGTGAAAACAAGTACAACATCAAAATAAAATAATAACTGTTAGAGATGTGGGAGGAAAAAGTGTGAAATTAAGAGGAGAATGGGGGGAGATATATGGTCAGACTGCATTCTGTAGGTACAAAAGTTCAGGACATTGTGTAATGTCATATTCTTCTTTTGGCCTCTGTTAATTCTCTGAATGGCTGGGTAAAGTTTTTCAGTGAATTCGCCTAGTCCTGAACTTTTGTGTATTAGAATCTTCTGTTCATCACACTCATTAGTTGTTTTGGATCTATTACTTTTTAGTAGTATTTTTCTTGGTTCAGTTTCGGTGGATCATATGCGTAAAGAAATTTACCCATTCTAGGTTTTCTGCATTATTACAGTACAGTAACCGAAGTAATCGCTGCCTTACATCCTCTGGATTCCACAGTGTCTGTCGTAGTACTATTCCACCTCCTGCCACTGTCTCATCAATTTGGAGCTTCTCTCTCTTTTACTCTGTTTTACTTTTTCAAAGTCAGCTCTTCATCACTGATCTTTTGCATGTGGGACCAAGAGGATGTTGTCCAGAGACTTCTTGTAGCATTTCCATTTTATTTTTTTCTGAGACTGAACCTCCCTGAACTTGGAATGTGTGTTTTTACCAGAGTGGGTGGCCCGTGGGCCCATGTGAGCAGCCTGCCTCTGTCCCTCCAGCTCTGAGCTTAGGCATGCGCTGTTGTTCCTGGTTTTTATTGTGTTTTGGAAATCTGAACTCAGGTCCCCATCTTCGTGCAACAAATACGTTAACTGCAGAGCAATCTCCCTAGGCTTTCCATAGCTATAAAATTCCCTCTTAGAAGTGCCTTCACTCTTGTCTTTCAGATGTTATATATGCCCTGAATATCTACCTTCACTTACTTCTGTAAAGTTTTGATTTCCCACCTGATTTCTTTGATAACCCTGTTGTTCAAATGTTTTATTCAATCTCCATTCATTCATGTAGTTTCTCATACTGTTTCTGTTTGGTTTCATTTTGTTGTGAACTGATAAGATGGAAAATACTGTTTCTTTTCATTCTATGTGTATATGTATTGACTTGTTTTATAACCTCAACTGTATATTTTGGAGAAGAGTCCACATATTCTTCAGTTATTGGATAGGATACTCTGTAAAAGTCCAAGTCCATTTTATCTGTAGTATGTAGTTTCAATTCTACATGTTCACTTTCCTTCTTTCAGGAAACTGGGTAGCCTGATTCAGTTCAAGCATATGTATTTATGATAAATACTCTTCATTGTTTCATCTATCACTGTGTAGTTGGTATTTTTTAACTAACTTTTGTTTGAAATCTGCTGTGTCTTATATGGATACAGCTATTCCCTATTGCTTTCATATTCCATTTGCTTGGAATTTTATTGTCACTTTCATTTTCATTTTGTTTATTTTGCTAGTGAAATATGTTACATGCAAGCAAAAAAGGGTTAAATCTGGTTGTTAGATCCAGTCTTGTCAGTCTACATCTTTTATTTGGGTTATTGAAGCCATTAAATTCAAAGTTATTTTTCCTTCAGGTCTGGATGGTAGTTGGGGTGGTTATAGTAAAGAATGTAGTTTGTTATTTTCTTTAAGGGCTGGAAGTACAGCATTCTGTGCTTTGTTGATTTTCACAGTTTCTTTTGAGAGACCCACTTATAGGTTTGCTTTCATAAGGGAGTTGGTTCTCTTTGCAGTTTTCAGTTTTCTTTCTTCTAACTCTTGATTTAACTAATTGTAATGTAACAGATTTGGAGGGTTCTTTTATGATTTTTCTATATGGGGTTCTGTACCTGTATGTCCATGTATTTCCCAATATATGAGGAGGTTTTTGCTATTTCTGTGAGATTTATATGCCTTTGGCCTTTGTCTCAAGTCCTTAAACACAAGTACTGTTGTTTCATCTTTTAATTGTGTTCCTGAGGCCTACCATGTTAATAGTATTTCTTCATTTTTCTTTGTTACTGTGTGAATATTCTACATCATCAACCTTATCCTTTAGCTCTGAAATTCTCTTTTTTAGTGCTTTTGTCTGTTAGGAGAATTACATTTCTTTGTTGACATACAAGTGTCACTTGTATAGTTTTTTACTTCCAAGATTTCTGCTCTTCTTTTTAAAATCTCTCCTGGTTGACCTTCCTTCTCATATCCAAATTATCCTCCATGATCCTCTTTGAGTTCATCACTCTCTCTACATACTTCACCAATTTCAGCATCCTTAACATCAGTAGCTAGGCAGTTATGAGTTTAGGGATTACTCATGCTGTCTTTGTAACTTTTTTCCTTTGTGTGTGTGTTGTGATTTGTACACCTTTTGGGATTATTTCTTGTCTTTCATGTGCCATAGCAGTCTTTACTTTTCACATTCCAGAACTTTGCTCTTTGCAACTCCTCCCAGGATGTCACACTAGTCTGCTTGCAGCACTCTAGTGTGTCTCTCCCATGTCTCCAGATTTCTACAGAGTCCTTCTGTAAGCCAGTTGAGACTGATTCTTTGTAACACCTTTCATACCTACATGACAAGTATGTGGGAAAAAAGCAGATGGAGAAATATAACAGTTATTTTGTTTCAATTTAAGAAGCTTCAGTGATTATGACAGAAGAATGTAGCAAAGCAGAGCAGCTCACATCTTGCTCTGTGCACACAGGAAACAGGATGCAGGTCAGCTGGCAAGAAACAATGCTCTGTGCTGGTGGGTGTTGTGCTTTCATTCCCTCCTGTCCCTAGCCTGTGGGATGGTGTTACCATACGCAGGGTGGCTTTTTCCTCCTGAGGTTATCCTGAAAATAATCTCACAGGCACTCCTGAAGTTTACTAGTATGCTAAGCCTGTCTTCATCCAGTCAAGCTCACTATGGGATTAACTGTCACAGTAGACATTTTACCACAAATGAAACTTAAGATTGTTTTTAAGTTCATTTGCTATTTTCTATCCATAAAATAAGTTTTTGCTTCTTAAGTTGCTAAAGTATGTTAAAGCAAATGTCTATGTTTTATTCCCTGAAAACACTGAATTAATTCATCTTTTTAACTAAGTCTTTTATTGATTTTCATTATTTCTGCTTCATATATATACCAGTACATTAATGTCTTTTTGTTGGTATATGCACATTAGCTATATTTTGAAAAGTAGGAAGCAAGTCTGCCCACTCACATCTGTGTGAATCACTCTCTTGAAATTCTGTAATTTGTCATTTCATGAAGACGTGTTTTGAAATATGTGATACATGTTTATATGCACAAGTAATTTCATCCTAAATCCATAAAGGAATATACTAGGAATCCAATACGAATACCATCTGATAGAAAATTTGAATAACTTTAAGAAGATAAACTGTACTTTTTAAAATATTCCTTTTGGAACATTAAAGATGAAAATTACATTCATCTTGGGAAACATTGAATATATAAGATTATAGATGAGTTAATAATCCATTTTAGTTTTATATAACCTTTTAAAAAGGAATATAACATGAAACATTATATAGCATTTGGATTAAGTGATGCTTTTTCTTATTCCCTAATATAAAATGAAGATTTAATATAAGAAATTTAACATAACTGAGCCCGCCTGCTGTTACTGCTCAAGCACTGCTGCATCCGTTCATGCAGCTTGACTGCCCTCTTCAGGCCCCATGTGAATTATGAGAGAAATTTATAATGTCATGTTCCAGTGAGTCTCCTTCAGCAAGCAGTGTTGGATGTTGTTTGATGTCTATGCTTGGAGTATGTGGTTTTCAGCTACAAAATTAGATAGCAGTGAGGTCTCACACTTACTAATAAGTACTAGTAATACTCATTTGTGCCCATTTGTCTAAATTCATGGAAACATAGGCAAGAGTCTATGGAGTGTTGTTGCTTTCATTAGGTTTCTTATGAAGCATAAGCCAGAATATTGGCAGATTATGGGAAAAAGGAGTAATAAAACATCAGGGTTTGCTGTTACTGAACATACATTTTGTGGTGACTTGCACTCTGAAGAAATATCATTTATAGTTCATATTTAGCAGTCACCTTTTGTCATTTTAATGGGATAGATTTGTTGTTTGGTTTATGTTAATAATTGCACCCAACAGAAGAAAGCCTCTTTTTTATTAAAAAAAAAAAAAAAAACCAGTATCAAATCTCTGTGTCTTAAAACTATAACTTGCTTGGCTCCCATGGAGTCTTATGTTCAGGTTAGAGATGGTCTTTAGTGGATTGTTCAGAAATTTTTGCTAGATACTCTGTCTTTCTAAGATTCCAAAGGAAAATACATATAAAACAAGTCACATTTTATACAGTATTTTAACAACCTCATATGTTTTTCTCTAAACATTTGATAATTTCTTCCCATACCATTTTACTTCTGGTTCTCAGACAAATGCTTGCCAGATCACACAATTAGAGTGAGTTTACTCTAAACATTTCAGATTGAGATTTTATTGTTTTTTTTTTCTTACTATTTATCCTCTTTAATCTTGTTTGTTTTTAGAATTTCAGTCATCCATACAAATATTTGTTACTTTCCAGATATTTTTACATTCACCCTTGATTCCAGTTTACTATTCTATCCTCTTATGTTACATACCACAAATAATCTCCATTTATAATATGCTTCATATTTATGTATTATGGTACATGTCTGTTCCCTTAAGTAGGCTCTAAGGTAGATATCGTGAAGTTTATTTCTTCATCACTGTGGCATATGTATTAAAATTGTGAATACAAATATTCTTAATGATTAAGTGTGAGGTTTCACATTTGCATATGAAATTTATATTACTATATGAAGTCACTTGATGATTTACCAGTATAACCTTTAAAGTCATAAAATCTGTTCCTTTATCAAGTAGCATATATTTGTGATTATATTTCTGTTTAAAATGTTTCCTCCTCTTTACAAAGGCTCTAAGAGTAAGTAAATCTGACTAAGTATCTATTTATTCAGATTCTGCAATTCATAATCTCTGAGACAGTAAATGTAGTACAATCAAAATGGTATTTTGATTGTAGAGAACATTGTATTATTCATCATACTACCAGAAGACCTCATTAAAGCCTGCTCTGTGCTACGTTCTCCTCACTCACTGGACATTCAGTATTTGCAGATAGAGAAGATGTGTGCATAAAGTGAGTAACACTGCCTATAGCTGTCTTTTTTTTTTTTTTCAGACAGTGACATCAGCAAATGTTACATGTAGAATTTGAAGTCACTCTCTAAAGTATAGCAGGTTTTGTATTAGCTTTTTTAAGAAGAGAGGGTATTCTAAGGTAAATACTCAGTACAGGTGATAGGAGTGTATGTGGCCTTTTCTTGAAATTTACTCTGGAGAAATATGTAAGCTGAGGTCAGGGTGTTGGACATCCTCTATAGAACACAGCGGAATTTTCCACAGTCTTGAATATGCCAAGTGGTTACTAAGACAGACATACAATCCTGAATTTCATTGCTTTTCACTAGTTGCTCTCATTAAATTTTTTTCTCTTGATTTTGTTCCAGAGAATTTAAAATTATGTGTAGTTTATATTTGTGTGAGCTCTTGAGGTCATATATTATTCCCTTCTGTATTACCAGAAACAAATGAGCTTTATTTCGTACTGAAAGAGTTTTGTAGATTGAAATAATGAATATATGAATGTACACTTCTGGGCCAGGCTGTGATAGTGTGAGATATAGAAATCCTTGTTTTAAACCTTTTTGTAAGTTGCTGTTCAGATATGCTGAAAAACTAAAATTTTATTCCTGCTTGGGTTTTTTTTTTTTTTCAAATTGATTAATTTCATTTTCCAGAATTTCATTATCGCAGCAATATTTTTATTTTTGATGATTTTTACAGTTTCTCAAGTTTGAAAGTTAGTTTTTTATTAGACTCCAATAATATAATTTCATATTTTTAGTTATAATGTCATTTTTTAATTTTTAGATGCATATTGGTATATTAAGGTATTTTTAACACAGATTCACCATGTGAAGTTTTCATGCACTTTTCCTCTGAAAACCAATGCTGATACTTATGAGTACTATTCTGTTCCATTCCTCAAAGATTCACATGAGGATTTAGGTCTCATGTTGAGCTTCACTGTTTTTCTTGTAGTGTCAGAGATGAGGAGCATACCCAGAGAGGACAGAGGCTGTGCAGTCGTCAATACAAAGCAAATGGCAAAAGAGAATGTTCTTCTGTGAAGGGAAATTTGATGAAAATATAATAGACCCAGAGATTTCTGTTGAACAAATGAAACCAACAATTTTTTTCCTCCAACATCACAGACCAATTGCATTTTTCCCTCTGATTCCCTTGGAGACACATGTGGAATAAAATGTAATAAATACAAAAAAAAAAAAAAAAAGAATTCCTCCAGGAACCAGAGCTAGCTTTAGTCACAAGCAGCTTTCCCCCCACAGGGCCTTGGAGCCTTCCTTCTTCAGCCTGGGTGCTTCCTGACCACACAGCCAACACCTTCATCTACTAGAGCCTTTCAGTCCTGGCTCATTCTCCACGTGTGGCTTCACTACTTCTTGTGAAGCCTTTTCTGGCCTTAACATCTAAGTATTTCTTAACTTTTAATTGTTGTTCTTTTTTTTTCAGCTTAGTTTATTAGATGTCGTTCCACTAAGAATAACAACTTTATAAAAGAAGAGACATTAGAAAGTAGTTTATTTCTTGATGTTTGATAGTTAATGAATTATTAACTTATATGACCAGCAAAGTAGCTGAATAAAGTGCCTGCTATACATCTGGCCACCTGAGTTTGATCCCCAAGTTCATGGTGCCAGCAAATAACTGATTTAGAAAAGTTATTTGTAACCCGTACACTGTAGTTTGCATCTCTTCCTCATTTTCTTCTCACTCACTCTCTTCCCCTTGCAAGTAAATAAGTAAACCATTCAAGTATTTAAACACTACAATTTTGGAAGGTTATAACTGCTTTTGTTGAAAAGAACTATATAAATTATACACTTTTTTGAAAGTCAAACATAGTAGTCATTGTAATAAAATAATCACTTTTTCTATGTGCTGCTGAAGTGATGTTCTCAAATATTTATACTAACTGACATTGGATTGTAGTTTTCTTAAGATATATCTTTTAATCACGGTTAGGCCATGTGCTTCTCTTTCGTGAAAGTAAGAACAAGAAACTTAGGAGGAAGAATTGCCCACTCCAGCCGCTGCATTCCCTGTGAGCCAGAGATGCTGCTCAGATATGCCCTTATATTTTCTTCATTTTTTATTTTTTTCTCTTCTGTATCTAAATGATGTGACACCACTCCATTGAGCGAACTAGCTGTAATAGATGAAAATACACCAACCTTGTGTTTCTGGTCCATAAACAGTATGTGATGGGTTGTCTCACTTGTGGTAAAAGGATTGACAAGTACCCTCTTCCCCCTCAGTGTCCACTTTAACCCACCAAGTCCTGTTGACAACATTTACATATTGTCACTTTTAATAGCTTTGCATATAACTGTAATTAAATCTATACCTTTTCTATACACTGGTTTAAAAAATGGAATTCAAGAGCAATGTTGAATCAGTGTGGCTTTATTGAAGTAAGACAATCACTACTATGATTTTGGTTTTATGGAATTTTTTCTTTTTTTTAATTTATCTTTTGCAACTATGTAACTTGTGAACATCCCAAGAGTTCCATACAAAAATTGGTCAATGCTTGTCCTAGAATTGCTTGCTTTATTAATGACTTTGCTCATTGGTTACTGAAATATTTCTGTTTTTACCCCAATTAACCTTTGCAGGCAAGCTAATGAAGAATATCAAATCCTGGCTAATTCCTGGCGTTACTCATCGGCATTTTGTAACAAACTGTTTTTTGGTATGGTGGACTATGATGAAGGAACAGATGTTTTTCAACAGGTATAAAAGTTTCATTATTTTTCAGTATGTACTTGAGTTGTTTATAGCTTCTGTTTTTTTGCTTGCAGGATAAATGCAATTCATCAAGTAAGCTAGTAAGCATAACACAGTCATGCATTCTGTAAAGTCATTAAAATATTGCAGTTATCTGTCATTACACAGTTTTTTTCATTACTAGAATAGTAAAAACACTTGGGGCCATATTGTGAAGAAAATGTGTCTTTAACAGTATACATTGGCAGTTTGCATGTTTTATTTTGATACTATATATGGCTTAAATGTTTTGTGCACATTTATTATGTTTTGAATATAGAATTCAGTGGAAGCTGTTTATTTCTGTTCTATGGTAGAGAATTTTATGTGTAAAAATGCCTATATTAAATTGTTTTCTTTTTGTTATGAGCTAAATTGTATCTCTCCCACAAGCCAGCGTTGAAGCCATAAATTATTCTGTGAAAATATATGGAGGTGAATTCATGGAGTAAGTAAATACTCATCAGTCCTTATCGATCCCTCATCCAGTAGAACGGCTATCCTCGTAAGGGGAGGAAGAAATACCAGGAAGGCATGTGCTCAGAACAAATGCCATTAGATAATAACAACTGGGAAATGAAGTTTCCCCAGAAACCCAACTCTGCCACGACCACAATTAAGGTTGCCATGCCAACTTTTTGTTTTAAGCCATTCAGTCTAGTGGCCACTGAACACTTGAACTCCAAAAAAAAAAAAAAAAAAAACACAGAGTTCTGAATGTTGGCTGTCACTAGCAGTGCTATTACCATGTCTTTGTATCTGCTAACATGGATGCTTGTGCTACCTGCACTGTTCTGAGTGCTCCACTGCGTTCTTCGCAGGGATCCGCGGAGAAATGATGCTGTTGTCGCCGTGATTCTCACCTAAAATCACATTGGTGTGATACAGATAGAATTGAATGTAGCAATCTTGCTCTCTGGTCTCTCTTTCATACTGTTACTAATTAGTAAGTAATTAAAATCAATATTCTTAAATATTTTAATATTAATCAGTCCATTTCATATGGAAAACTGATTTCAGTATGCAACATTGATTAGTTTGGCTATCTGCCTGTTTCATTTGTCACCTGTGGCACTCTTTAGTGCACCGCCATGACACAGACATTCATTCGTTTCTACTCCTAATGGTAAATATTCCAAGAGGGTGTACTTAGGCTTATTTGCTTCAAGATTTGTTTGTCTGTGGGAGTTTCTAATTGAATAAGATTAATCTTGTGTCTTTAGTAAATTGTTCCTTGTAGAAGTCTTAACCTGCTTACATATAAATAAACTTAAATACTTTATTTTGGATGTTTGATTCACAATTAAGAGTTTATCTTTATACTTAGGATGTTTATTTCATGCATGTAGCAATGTCATTGAGTGTTACTCTATCAGAGCAGTGAACATGCATAGTTCTCCTGCATAAGCAGTTTGCAGAGTAGGGAAACCCAAGTAAGTCTGCTTTCCAAAAAAGAATAAATACATCTTAGCTCCTAAGCATTTTTCGTGTATTATATAGATTTGTGTAGACTTTGGAAGAATTGCCTGAGAGATCATCAAATGGAAATGCTCTCATTATAAATTTGACTCTGTTTGACCAGATTGTCTGGCAATGCTCAGCTTCCAATGTGGCTGCCAAAGAGAGGCCTCACATGCAGTTGTCTGCGCTGCTAGGCCTTGGAACTAAGGGTAGAGTGGTTGCTTTAGTTTTGTTTTTCTCTTGGCCTACCTAATACTTAGCATATGAAATATGTTAGAACTTCATTTGGAAAAATGAATATACTTTTTTTCTATTTTTATTAAGAGGTCTGTCATTGTTAGGCACAGGTCTCGACTTTAAAGTTGAGGGTTTGAAGTCTGGGCACATTTGTAGAGAATTAATGGCTGAGTTAATTTAAGCCCAGAGCAGACCTGCAAGAGATTGTCTAGCTAATGGGGAAGGCCCAGCCCATAGTGGGTGGGACTAGGCCCTGGAATAAATCACGGAGAGCTGGTTGAGAGAGTTGGCATCCTTTTGTACACTTGGCCAGACATGCTGGTCTGGCAAGTAAGGATCATCTCTCTCTCGGCCATTATGTACAGATGATGTGGCCTGTTCCCTGAGCTCTGGTGTTGGTATATGCTCTCCTCTCAAGCTGGACTGAGAACTATAACCAGATAATCATGAGAGACAATAAATCCCTTGTTCCCTTAAGCCGTTTGATGGTCATTCATCAGCAACCATGCAGGTGAACTGCTACAGGTCTTTTGTAGTCTTTTCAAAGTAAATCTTTTTTTAGAAACTCATTTCACTTTGCTTCTAGCTAATATCAGAAATAAAGTCAGTTCAGCACCAAACATCTAATTTTCGGTCTCCTTGTGGATGAGCAGCAGGCATGAATAAGGTCTGAGGACCAGGCAGAAGGAATGTAGGCCATATAGGCCGATTGATTTCTCAAGAAATATGAATTTAACACAAAATTTCTTAATGTTTACCTTGTTCATAGCTAATTCATATTAAAAATAACTTTGAGGAAAGCTCATCATAGGTTCATACTGAAACAGACAGCAGTTTGTTTGCCAGTTTGTAGCCATATAGATACATGATTAGATATTATTGTTGAGTCATTTTACATGCATTGAATTTTTAGAAAATTCAGCATGGTTATTAGGGTTGATGTCAAAATTGTTTTTAGTCAAAACTTTCCTCAGGTTAATTTTGACTCAATAGAATAACTGGTGTAGATCCGTTCTGTGTTTTCTAAAGCCTAGCCCCTGACTGAGCAGTAAGAGTCTTCCATTTTTAAAATGTAGAAGTGTATAAAATTATAGCAGTTATTGATTTTTATAAGTAATTATCTGTAAAATTAGGGAAGTATATATTTTGTCTCAAATGAGAAACACTCATGTGATTTTAATGTTCATATTTTCATTCCCACCAACTTATATTTTGTTGAAATATTTTTCCTGTATCATAAAACACTATCAGCAATGTTATGGTATCTGAAGATAATAAAGGGCAGAAGATTTATTTCTAACTTGTTGGGAAGGTAGGTTTTATATAAACTCTTCGAATGGCATAGACTTTGTGTCTGATGGTTGCCAGTGGATTAATGAATATATCATGTTGGAGTTTTGGACTAGAAAGTGGATCCATGTTGTGGTGTGTTCGTGTGACCTTACATGATTTTCTTTAAACTCTAAAATTACAGATTTTTAGGCTTTAGCATGGATTTTCTAATTGATTAAACTCAGGGGAATTAGTGGTCTTTTCCATCCTTCTAATCTTTTATTTACATATTGGCTAAAACTGTCTTACTTGCATGCATAAGAGAAACAAAAGAGAACAGTGTAGAGCGGCTTAAGCACAAGCAAGAAAGAAACTGGACTGGTTTAGCAACATTAACAAATACCCATGATTTACAGGCTCACTGCATGAGATAGGCTGTAATCTTCCAGTTTTTTACCATGTTTTAAGAACTTTTTAAATTTGTTTAGCATTTCCTTACAATTATTTTCAAAAAAATTTTACTGAATTTTTATCTAAGGAGATGGTGTTCAAAAGCATCATGATATAGTAATGTAGGTAGAGTCAGAAAATTTTGGTCACGTTCTTGCCTTACCTCTTCATAGTTACATGATTTTATGATTTTTGCAAGCACTGTAGTGAGGGAAAATAGCAATGCCTTTCTTGTAGGACTGTTAAAAATGTTAAAATGAGATGTTTAAGGACCCGTCAGTGGATCTTACTAGTACAGTCACCACAAAGGAAGTCTTGTGGTCTACCCATGCAGAGAGACATGATTGCAAGACGGATAGGGACAGATGTGTGCGGGGAGGAATGACTGAGAGATGTGGGAAGGAAAGGAGAGGGGGCATCATTTTGTTTATATATAAAACAATTCTTAATAAAAGAATAAAAATAAAATGAGGCGTTAACATACACAGATGGTTAACATTATGCCTGATGTGTAAATATTTATTAAATATTGTTATTTTATAGCACAAGCAAACATACTGTCAGATAGCTGCCATCCTTCCCAAATTATTTTTGCAGAAGTTAGCTAAATCAAAATTTTATGGAATACATGAAAAGGTAGACTAACGGAATAAGGAATAATATAAGAAACAGAACAGAAAAATGTAACTTCTTAGTATCTCCTTAGAAAACACAGTTGCTTAAATATTGTATTAGAATATTTTCTAATGTAATTTATTAGAGTAGCAGTTTGCAGCTGTGGAATAGAGGAAGTCTGATACCAAGAACTCAGCATCTTGCAAGGGCTGTATCCTCACATGAAAGAAGTCAGAAGATGCAAGGAGTAAACTCATGCTTTTATACAGAACTCCATCCTTTGGCATAGCAATCAAAATGTTAATTTTTTAAAAAAAAGTTTTGGGAGAGGGTGAACTGTGAAACTATACCTTAGGCTGACCATCTGATCAGTAGTTACCTGTAGTGCTTGAAAGTATTAACACAGATAACTGAGAAGCAAATAATGAAAACTTGATCACATGTTCATAGTTTCTGTATTGCAGAAGTTCTAGGTAGGGTCTCTGTTCAAGATTTAAGAAGCTGAAATTAAGGTGTGACTAGACTGAATTCTAATGTGACCTCCAGAGATTTTAAGTCTATTTTTCCTTCCAGATCCAATTGTTGCTGGAGCAGTGTTCAGTTCTCACTGTGACTTTGTTTGTCCAGGAGGACAGCCTCGCTCACAGTGCCCATTCTGTTGGAATCCACAGGATTAGATCAAGTCTTACCAGGAAAATCTCCCTTTTAAAAGTCTCAAAGTTTATTAATTATAGATTTTATGTTTGCAGATACTTCTTTACTTATTAATATAATTATGGGCTGTTGGTCTGTTACATCACAGATCTCACCCATAATGTAGAGAAGGAATGTGAGTGTGAACTTTGTGATATTATTATATAATTCTGCTTCCAAAAGTATACAGGGTACTTTTGATTACATGTTTAGTACTACAAATGGAAATGACTTATAAGGATAACATTCTTTTTGAGTATTCATCTCTGTTTGTGCTGATCTATTTGAATTTCATTAAAGTGATATGCAGCTGTCTTATGAATAGGACAGCCATTGATAGAGTTCATTTATAGGCCAGGAGCTGTTTTTATCTTGACAATTAACTTTCTTACCAAGTTAAGGATCTAAAATTTTTTGTCTTGAGATATTTTCTGTAATATTCAGACAATACATATTTGTTTTTAATTTTTAAATCAAAATGACCTATTACTTGTGTCCTATGTATCAGACTAATAAATACCATGTATATTAGAGAATGTTCTCCTTATTGTACTTTCTGAATGTAAAATGCCTGTAACAAAATTCTCAGTTTTATAGCAATTTTAAAGTGGCTGAATTAGTAAGAGCCTGAGCAGAACATTTCACAGTATCAGCAGTATTTAACTGTGTCTGTGGTATATTTTCATTGCTTAGACAGAAATACTGGCTGTTTCTATGCTTCATGGCCATCAGCTAAAAAGACAAAAGTCTTTCAGGTTTTAATAGGGAAGCCAGTCTATGACTACTATGCTTGAAATTAATTCATAGTTTATTGCTTTCCAAATCCCAATACCTTTTGAAGCAATTAATCCACCCACTGGCAAATTACAGTATTTTTGTTTTATACTTTTAGTCATGTTTTTCATGTTAGTTGTAAAAATTTAGAATGACAAGGAATGAGAAATTGATTAAAATATCAAGCTCAGAATATGAATGATATGTTAAATGTGACAGTTCAGAGAACTTCATTAAATTCACCATTTCTAATTCATTTAATAGTGTGTTAAGATGATTAAAATAGACATTAAGCTCTTGGGTTTTCCTAATAAATGCTTCCTTTTAAAAATTCTTGCAAAAAAGTATAACATGTTAAATAAATGATAAAAATTCTTGAGCTGTTGTTGTAATTAGTATTTTTTATCACATTTTGCAGCTGAACATGAACTCTGCTCCCACATTCATGCATTTTCCCTCAAAGGGCCGACCAAAGAGAGCTGATACATTTGACCTGCAAAGAATTGGATTTGCAGCTGAGCAACTGGCAAAGTGGATTGCAGACAGGACAGATGTTCATGTATGCTTCTTGCTTTTATTGTCTATAGCTTTTATTTATAGATCAATTAGCTTGGTTTGTTAGACCTGTATTGTGATAATTTTTTTATAATTTATTCTGTGGCTATTTTGCATTGAGAAAATTTTGGTTTGATTTTTTTCCATGCAAGAGTTGAACCCAGGAAACATGGGTTTGGTAATTACAATGTGGAAACTGAACTTGGATCAAGTAAATTCAGATGATTTGTAGCTTGATGGTATTCTAAACAAACTTCAAAAGGTATTTGAGTTAGGTACACAGTAATTTCATGGAATGAAAAATACAGTCAAAATTGTTTGGTGTTAGTCAAAGAAATTCTAATTAAATCAAAACATAAAAACTTGTTTTTTGTATAAGTAAAATATTTAGAGTCATGGAAGAATATCTACTAAATGGGCTGTTATTTGAACTGTAATTTGGCATAACCATTCTAACAGCATACATCCTGTCTCTATTTTATATAATATAATTTCACAGTTCCACTTCTAGAAACTATTGAATTTAAGGATGTGATGAGAAAAGATTCAAGTTCTCAGCCATAGAAAAATTTAGCAACCTTCTTTCTAATGCAAAAAGTTGGAAACAAATCATATGTCTAAAATAAACTTTCACATTGCTTGAAGCTCTGAGTCTAACAAGTGGAAAAGTTGGTTAGAGAAAGAGCATAAGCAATATAATGTGGGGTTTGTTTTACAGCATTAATGTGAGATTATTCATTTTGGAAGTCAACCGAAATATTGATTGGAATGCATCTCCTATTATTTTACAAGTAGTTATCTCCTAACCTATTATTTTACAAGTACTTCAGAAGTATTAATTTTTACTGAAGGATGAACACATTTTTCTGAGCAACTTTCTCTTGTGGTGCCCCTTCTACTTGCATATTTTTATTTCCTGTACCATTGGTTTTCATGATTTTTTTGTAACTGAAATTCTCTATTAATATGATCTTTTAAAAAAATGTTCTGGCAAAAAATATACTATGCAGCGTATTATTCAGCTGGAGCAAGACACTATAGATGGAAGCGAAATGACACATCTGATAAATGTACCATGCTCCTAAACATAATAACCTAAGTTCAGTCCCTGGAAAGTAGTGCTTCCATGCTCCTGTTTCTCTACCCCTTCTCTCCCCCCAAAAAAACCTCCCAATAGAATTATACTGTTGGTATTATGAAAATACTGTTACTTCTTTTAAGAAATGCTGAACTTTAATCAGAGATTATTCTGATGTATGTAACTATCACACGTATTTAGATCTTAGTTGATTAACTATAAAATAAAAATTGGACATAATTACAAACTTGAGAACACTTTAACAATGTAAACACTATTGGCAGCATACCTTTTCCATAGATTTATCTGTTGTTCTCACTTTATGACATTTGCTCAGGACTTATTGTCAACCAAGTCTGTAAGTCTCTCTCCCTCACTCTGTGTATGTACATCCACTTGTTTTCCTTAAAAAAACAATTTGGATGAATTATATTTCTTAAGAAACACAATAATAAGCCTATAGGTTTATACAGGCTAACACTCTATTTAAGCTGGCCTTGTCTCTATGAGAATCTTATCATTCAAACTAATAATGCCATTTATGTTCTTCTATCTTTAAAATCCAACTTAGGGTGTAGAATTTCATTTTGTTCATGTCTTGTGTTTATTGACTGTGTAATCCTTTAAATATAAACTTTGACAGTTTTGAAGAATATAGACCTTTTCCTTTTTTTTAATAGCATGATTCTCATTGTTTAGCCTTATGTTCACTTCTCGCTGGAATCTGCTTTTGTTCTAACCCTTGCTTGTGTGTATTTGTGTATGTATGTATACAGGTGTACAAGAGGGCACATGAGTGGGTGTGCCAATGGAGGCCCAAAGGTGGTGACATTGGAAATAATCCTGGATTAACCTAGTTCTTTTAGTGCTTTGCTTTGGGGTTTTCCAGGCTCCACCTTCCAGAATTACAGGTCACTACCCTTTCTGCCCACTATGGGTCTGTTTGCTTGTGAGGCAAATGGCATTTCCCAGCTGCAACCAGGATATTTCTGGACTAGTCAACTTTTATTTTAATCACATGAGAAAGCCCATAACTTTTTATTTGTTCCCTGGATGAAATAACTGCAAATATATATATAAGTCTTTCTTCACTCTCTAATCTTTTATCAATTTTTTTAAAGGAAGGTTTAGTCTATGTAGTGCTGGCTGGACTGGAACTTCCTATGTAGCTTACACTAACCTCAAACTTGTCAGCGCCCTCTGTCTACCCTCAGACCACTGAGATTATTGCTGTCACCACCACATACACTTTACTTTTACCTCCCCTTTTTACTAGAAAATTATGGAAGTAAAGACACTAAAACCACTCAAATACCCCATTGTGTTCCCCAGGATTTTTTCTTATGTGTATGTAGTATACTTTAATGATCCTTGCCTGGTTGAGTTAGAAGATAATTGTTAAAATTCTAGATCCTTCTGCATATTTCCTGTTAGCCTTTGACTTTAGTTGAAAATAGGCATCTTACTGTCTTTCCTTTCATCTATTTATTACTAGTATAGAATTAGAATTATATCTTATAGTATCTTTTTAATTGCCCAATATTATGTTTTCACATCTTAAAAAATACATTGTATCTACAAAGAGACCTCTTCTATTGAAACTAGCCAATTCTTACAAGTAGAGACTCTAACTATTTTATGTCCTTAATATGCCACCCATTAATTCAGAGCCCTCTCTTTCTGGCATATACACTGCCCATCCTGCTCTGCTCTGCTGGCAAGACTGCGTTAAGGCAGTGACGTGAAACTCCATCGCTTCGGCCTCTCTATGTGGTCAGTCTCAGCCTCCCCTTTCTTCTGCCTCCACGAATTCTGTGTGAATGCTAATACATTCATTAAATGAAGGCTTTAAAAAAAGTCCCAATTTGAAGTAATACAAATAAATCTCTATCTTCTCCTTTCCACCTGATATACAGTGTACTATTGATTTGTGACCCAAAACAGTGTGCGGCAAGTTCCATGTATGCATTTGTTTATGCTTTCATGTGTGGATCCGAAGTAAGCGGCCATGATATTTTGAAGTGCACAATATTAATTTGTAAAGAAAGTAATAAAATAGTACTAATGCTAGACTTTTGAATAGAATGACAGATACTTGAATTTCCTTTGTGTTCATGATGGAAAACCTAGAATATATTAAAAGAGAAATTCATATTTTATATCGACATTGCCCTTTTTACAGATTCGGGTTTTCAGGCCACCCAACTACTCTGGTACCATCGCTTTGGCCCTATTAGTGTCATTAGTTGGTGGTTTGCTCTACTTGCGAAGGAACAACTTGGAGTTCATCTACAACAAGACTGGTTGGGCAATGGTGTCCTTGGTATGTTGTCACATCATTCTTTTTCACTATTGGTTTGTGTAGATCTGTTTTGTACGAAAGAAATGAATCAAATTACTACTGCAGGGAAAATAACCTAAATAACAGCAATTGGATTGTTTTGCAAGTGGGATAGATAGTAAAATTCACTGTCAGTTAACTCTGCAGGTATGCTGTGTCCTGTTTTTTTTTTTTTGTTTTTTTTTTTTTCTTTTTCGTGAATGTCTGTGAATTGGGGACACTGTGTGTACCTATGAGGGCCCAAGGGTAAATTCAGGAATCACCCTGGGTTGCGCGCGATACCTCCTCTTTGCTTTGCTCTGGATTTTCCCAGGCTCTGCCTTCCAGGGCTAGAAGTACAGGCCACCACCATTTCTGCCTGGCGATTTTACATGGGATTTGGGATCTGGACATAAGACCTTCTGCTTGTGATTCAGAGGCTTAACCCTGAACCATCTTTCTACTGTGTGTTTTTTATTCTTAAGATATAAAGACTCATAGTTCTTGGTGTATTCTAAATACTAAATAAATGCATGTTGAGTATGCTTATAAATATGATAAAGCAGTAAGAATTAGTGTTAAAGTATGTTATTTGCCTTCGGTTATTTTTCCAACAGCTGTTTCTTACATTTCTGGTTTGCATCTTGTATTTACTAAATTGTGGATGTATAAAAAAGAAGTATAGTCCCTGTCTGTAATAGATTATTTGTGGAGTATACACTACTTAACAGAAAAATAGAGTATAAAGTTATGTAGGTGTTCCTGAAGTTTGTGATAGAGCTGCAGGAATACGAGAAAAGATGCCTGTCCTCCAGTGAAAGCAACAGGACAGGTGTTGCACAGGGTGACAGCAGCTGAGCCTTGAAGAGGAGATGAAATTCTGAAATTGTTAAGGCTAGTAAAGGAGTGAGAGCTGATTCCAAAGAAGGAAGTGAATTTTTTTCTGCAATGGAAGGTATGGGTGTCTTATGCCACTACACTGGGAAAGCCATTGAAAAATTCCTTAGACAAGTAGCATGATTATATTTGTTAGAGTGGTCATTCTGGAAGTAATAAGTAGGTGATTGAAAAGGTTGCCAGCCAGAAGACAAACCCATATTATATTAGAAGAATCCAGAGAACATGATCTCATTCACAATTTTGATGAAAGTAATTTTTTTGTCTGTAGTTAATACTAAGCTAAATTTCTTTTAAAAATTAGCTAGTACAGTGAAGCAGGCATTCAGAAAATATCTATGTCTTAATGCTTAAATGAATTAGAATATTAGAATTAAAAGAGATACTAAAATAAAAAAACATTCATGTTACAAAGATAGACTTGTAAAAGAAAGTAAAAATGCTTTAAAAAAAAAAAAAGAAAGAAAGTGAAATGGCTTATCTGGAAAATGTGCTTGCCACTAAGCCTGACAACTCGAGTGAAATCCCAGGAGCCCCACATGGTGGAAGAAACATATTGACTTCTGCAAGTGGTCCTTTCACATATGTGTTGTGACACATGTATCAACATACACATAACACACATATGCACACACTACAAACAAAGGTTTAAATAAAAATCCTTCTTGGTGTATGCAAAATATGTTATTTTTATTTCAGTTAATTTGAAAGATATGTGATGGGTAAAAAATTGTAACTGAGTTAATGAAGTAACTTTTTTAGATACATGTGTATGTCCTGTGAATGACAGCAACAGTATATAAACACTGATTTGGTCTTGGTTGGAGCATTGCTGCTATGTTTTACCTTAAAGTGGATCACTATCAAAGTTAAATGGATTAGGTAAAGTTTAGGAAACAGTTGTTATCTTTAGAATAACAGTTGAACCAAGCAGAGATAGATAAAAATCCTATGGGAAGATTAAAATGGAGTATTAACTGTATATATAATTAATATAGAAGATATGAAAGGAAAATGGCAGGAATCAAAGACACAAATACAAATAAAAGTTACAAAAAATTTAATTACATCAATATATTTATTGTGCATTGCATAGAAACAACTTAGTATTCTAATAAAAAAGTAGAGATTGTCAGACCCAATAGTGGGTAATATGACAGTTGGGGCTATGTTCCAGGAAGACAAGGGACTCACTAGCCTGTGCTGCTTACAATAAGTGGCCTAAATAAGAGATTTCCTGTGTGTAATTCTGTCACATTCATTTCAGATTGAAGTGATCTTTACAGTCGTGGGAATTTTTTTTTTTTTTTTTTTACAACAAATCAGGTAGCTAGTTTTTAAGGTTAATACAAAAAGCAAGGGATTTGAAATAGTGAGGTAATTATTTTTAAAAAGACAAAGGGCTGATATTACCTAATTTCAAAATTTATTACAAAGCTACAGTAATCTTGTAGGTTCAGTCTAAGGTTTAAAGATAGGTTATTGGAACAGATACCAAGTATTACACATATGTGTATACATAAATAGTCAATTCCGCTTTAAATAAAGGAGCTGAGTAATTCAGTGAGAAAAATATTGTTTTAAATTAGTAATGCTAGAAAATACTTGTGTGTGCAAAAAATGAGCCAAAAATTTACTTCTTATATGCAAAAAGTATTCAAAGTAGATGCTAGTTCCATGTATAAGAACATAAATTACATTTCTGGAATAATAGATCTTTGTAGCATAAAAAGAATAAATGTTTAGAGGAAACTTACAAATTTATGAGAAATATCTGGAAAATGTGATAAAGAACACACAAACAATTTTAGCACTAAAAAGAAAACTAACAGAAGAATGTGTGCTACTACTTCAGCTGCAGAATACTTCTACCATTTCACTTCCCAGTGACATGACTCTAAAAGCCAAAGAGAATGTGATACTCACGTTTCCTTTTTCTACAAAATAAACTCCAACAGATCACAACATTCCAACAGAGCACCAACATTCAGAGTAATTAGCCAAGTCTTGATAATTGGCTTGAATTTTGGCAGGCTAGAAGTGAATCTCATAGAAAGATATCTAAGGGTAGGGAATTTCGTAAAGCTCAGTATCAGCGAGTTCCTCAGAACGTTAATTTTTATGTTTTCCTCCTTTATTCTCTTGCACCACAAGCCTGAAGTAACAAGAATCAGGACCACGAAAGTAGCTGGCCTGGTCTCTGGCAGTGATAGAAGTGTGACCAGTGAGGTACTAGAGGCAGTTCCTGGCTTGGACTCCTGTGCTGGAGGCTCGGGTGGTGCCCAGCAGGGCCCGGGTCCTGTCATAGCCTTGTTTCTGTTCAAGAGTAATGTAGCACCTTGGAGCTGGTAAGGAGCACGAGTGCTTGTTTGGAAGCATAGCAGAGTTTATGGATAGCGTTTAGTTGCTAGCCTGATCCACTTTTTCTGCCAATCCATAGTAAGACAGGCATCCATGAGGACTAGCTGAGGAATCACCATCACTCCATAAAGACAGACTTGACTAGTTATATGTCCTCCAGACCACGACATGGAGCTGTTCCAACTGTTGCCACTGCTTATTGTGCTGTCTTGGTGATGGCAGCTGTCAGTGCTTTCTGAAGGAGATATGTGGTAACTCACCCCACAAGGCATCGGTAACTGCGTTTGCCAAGATTAGCTCTTTTATTTTGAAAGTGAACCATTCACATCACTAAATTCTCTCAGGGTCTTTGCAGAGAAGTAGTTTAGAGTTCCACATTTCTTCCCTCACTGAATCGTGGGCATATATCAGCATTGGGGACCTATTCAGAGCTCGTGATTATTGAGTGTAAGGCAGCTGTTAGGAACTCCAGCTGATTTTGGTTGCTTTGTTGGAGGACTGTACGAGTGGCTCACACTGCTGCCCAGGATTTTAAGAGTTTCTGTTTTAGATAATCTCATTTGACATAACTGTGCAAGCTCAACCAAGAGACAGGAACTAAGGGGAGCAAAGGATTAGTGGGCCTCCTCGGAACCTGAAATTTTCTGCATAGTGCAAGGCCACATTAGCCACACATGGAAGCACACATGTCCAGGCAATGTGAGTTGTTGTAAATGCCCCTTGATATCCTGAGACTATTTAAAACTTAGAATAATACTCTAAAAATGCCCTTGCGGACCCACTCTTTGTTTCCACTCAAAACAGAATCCTGCCCAGTTGCCACCTTCCTAGGTCAAGTTATTGAGTTTCCAGGTCTCAGTGATGTCAGTTAAGACAGGGAGCAGTACTGAACAGACACACCTTATTTGCTTAATGATGTGTGTATGCATGAGATGGGAAATATTCAATCTCCAGTGTTGCGCAGAGTGACATTGGAGACAAGAGTCATGTAATACTGATTACAGGCAGAGGAATAACCATACTTTTGAACTCTGCAAGGTGCACTGCATTTAATATACAGCAGACTTACTGGAGGTTGTTAGACATGGACTAGAAATGGAAAAGTCCTTTGAGTGAAGACAATGCCTAGACAAAGTCTTGTAAGGTTTCCTTGGAGGAAACTAATGAAACCTTACCTAAGACCCTGAATGGACTGAAAATATCTATTCATGTAGCATAATGTCCTAGAGTTGGAGTCCTTGAACCATGAAAACTACTACAAAATTATAATGGATCATTGCATACTAAGTATGCTATGAGAGGCACAGCCCACCTCATCTTTATCAACACACTTATTTGCTTATTCCTGGCTTTGAAGGGTGAATTGACAGCATTGTGCCTTGGAGCCACCCTCTTCAAGTATTAACCAGAAGCTGTGGTAGCCAGGAGTTGGAATTTAAGGCATAAAATGAACAGCTGTATAGATAGTTATTAAGTAACGATTAAGTGAAGAGTCCACTCTTTCAATGATACATGTAAGCTATTTACTAAAGAATGGATAAACTGTTTCATGTAAATGGTAACAATAACAAAAAAAAAGGATGACTATAACTTACACCACACAACAGGAAAGTCAGTTTATTATTAATTATATAGTGTATGTGCACTAAACACTGGAGGACCTAAATATATAAAAATAAAACTAGCAGAAATGAAGACAGAAACACCAGCACACTTTAGCCTTCTGTTTTGAACAATGGTGAAATCATCCAGATAGAAATTCATTAAGAAAACAGCTGATGGAAACAGCATTGTAGACCAAATGGACCTAACAGACCTGAACAGAACTTCCATTACAGCAGTAACAGATACAAATTATTCTCAATACACAGAAAACACATTGCTGGGTAGATCCTATGTTTGAGCTCAGAACAAATATATTTAGCAAGTTGGAAATCATATCAAGTATCCTTTCTGACCATGACATGAAAATTATAAAAATGACAAATATATGAAAGTATAAAATGCATATAAAAGAGAAAGCCACAGGGTCTGAAAAAGAAATGTCATGTATGCTGCATTGCCCACTGGAACCTATGGGATGCCAGTAAAAGCATTTCAGGAAATAGCTCATAGTAGTAAACACTTCAGTTAAGAAAAATAGATTTTCTTTTGCAGTTTTGCTGCTCCTGCAATGCCCTTCACTCCATCCTCCTGGGCACTGTATGTCACCCCCTGGCCAGAGACAAAAAGCTGTTAAACTGGAGTCTTACTATAAAAGCACATTCAAGGGTAGGTGTAATAAAAGTTGGAAACTTCAGTGAGAGAGGGGTCAATCACCCATTTGCAAAATGGTTACTTTTTATCTGCCAGACTATATGCTCTCCCCTTCTGGTGAGGTCATACCTCCTCAGTTGTATATGATCAGGAACGAACGTCTGTGAACTTAACCAGGTGTCACATTACTTACTTGCAGTCCTTGATGGAGGCCTATTTTCTCTACTGTAACATGGTCACTTCTCTCCTTGTTTCTGGTGTGGCCCTCCAACCCCATCCCTCCTGTTCATAACCCTTGCAATTACTATAGGTAATACATAGATTTACCTATGAGTGTCTCAAGGTGGTCTGGGTGGGTTTGGTATTAGGAGCCACCTATTAGAGAGTACATATGGTGCTTAATTTTCTGGGTTTGGGATACTTCACTTAATATAATTGTTTCTAATGACATCCATTTCCTGGCAAATTCCAGTAATTCATCATTTTTGGTGGCTGAGTAGTACTCCATTGTATAGATGTACCACATTTTCCTTATCCACTCGTCAACTGTTGGACATTTGGGTTGAAAAGAAAATCAACAAACCACAATCCAGAACTTCAGAGACTCTATATCAACCACCTAGAACTAGGCCAGACTAATCTCTACCCATCCTGAAGCTCAGGGAAATTTGCGGAAGAGGGGGCGGTAAGATTGTAAGAGCAAAAGGATGGGAGGAGCAATGATTTGCAAGATACTCCACACAAGTTAGGGCCGAGCAATCAAATTGGACTTTGCATGCCCTGCGCAATGTCCAACACACTATTGACCTCACAAAGTCTAGCATCTGCTGAAAGCACCAAGATCCTTGGAGGCAGAGATTGGCAGCCACAGTAGTGTTCCTATGCTTAAGGGGAACATGGGAAAGGGTTCAGGGAAATGCCACTGGGTCCTTGTACGTCATCGGAGAGGAGGGCCCAGAGGAGAGTCAGGGATGCACATTAAAGGACTCTCTGGGAATTGGGGCGGGAGGCACTGGGGGATGGGGAGGGAGGGTTGAGGGGAGGGGGAGCAGGGAGTTCGGGGGGAGGAGGAGGGAGGAGGGAACCGGTGTACCTGTTAAGTTTGTATGAGCGGAAATAATAATAAAAAATGTTAAGAAAAATAGAGGTCGTCGAATAAATAACTGAGTTTACACATCAGGGACAAGAAAAAGAACAGACTGAGGTCAGATAGGTAGTAAAGAAACAGTGTTAGGAAAAGAATGACAAAAAAGAGGGAAAGTTCAAAAGAAGGAATAAAGGATTATACTTTAAACTGTTGTAATACAAAGGATCATATATAACTACTACAAAATCTGCCTGCTGTCAGATTAGATAACCTAAGGGAAATGGATACTTCCCCAGGAACTTAAAACCTGTGTAGGCTATATCAAGAAGAGAGAGAAAATCTGAACTTACCCATAATGAGAGATTTGTATTGGTATTCAGGAGCCTAGTCTAACAAAAAAAGACCAAGAACAGATGATTTTTCTGGTATATACTACCAAACAATTAAAGAAAATTAAAATTCTAATATTTGCTTCAGAAAATTAAAATAGGAAATATCTTAAATCATTTTATAAGCCTAACAAGAAGCACCCTGATACCAAAGTCAGTACTCTACAAGAAAAGAAAATGATAAGCCAAAATCCCAGTTGAATGTAGATTCAGAAATCCTCTATAAAATATTACCAAATTAACTACTCTTCCTTTCACCAGATTTTTCTTTCAGTTTTTAGTTTTAAGTGCACATTTGCTTCTAAATATTTTGTCCTGCAATATTATTGCAAATTTCCTTTTAATTTATTTTCAGATAATCTCTTGTTAGTGCACAGAAGTATTACTGATATTTGAAAGTAATTTTGTATCCTGCAAAATTCAGGCAGTATGATCTAGTGGATTTCTCCTTAGTTGTGATTATGGTTCAACTTAATGCAAATCTATACATATGTTGTATAACATTAACAAAACAAATGTTACCACTTACGTGATTTTTCTCTATGGATGCAGGAAAAAAAGAGAGATATACAACATATTTTATTATAAAAATTCTATAGGAGAATGTTGCCCATTATAATCATGATCATAAATGTCAAGCCCAAATAGCTTCTTCCCTTACATCATTCTCAAAGGTGAAAAGCTGAAATAAGCACCAGAGTAAGAATGGTGGCTCCTGCCACTTCCTTTCAGTATTGTGGAACATAAGTGGAGCAGTTAGATAAAGGGAAGGAAACGAGGTTATCAAAGCTTAAAAAAGAAGCAAAGTTCTATTAGTGGATGTTTTTCTTATATATAGAAAACTGAAGAAAGCACAAAGGAGAAACAAATTTTAGTAGGTAGTTTTTGCAGGATACAAAATTACTTTCAAATATCAGTAATACTTCTGCGTACTAACAAGAGATTATCTGAAAAGAAATTAAAAGGAAATTTGCAATAATATTGCAGGACAAAATATTTAGAAGCAAATGTGCACTTAAAACTAAAAACTGAAAGAAAAATCTGGTGAAAGGAAGAGAACAAAAACCAATGGAATAATATCTCATGCACAAACTGGTTGGAAGAATTTGCTTTTAAAAACCCAAAGTGATGTACAGAGTCAATCTAATTAATCTCTGTTAAGGTCACAATGGTATTTTTTGTAGAAGTAGAATAACAACTTCACATTATTATGGAACCACAAGGTTGAGCAAAACAAGGAAACCTGAAGGCGTCACTTTTCCTGATTTCAAATCAATTGTAATTACAATAGTATGCTGGTGGCATTAAAGCAGATGAGTACACTGATGGAGCAGAACATAATCTAAAAATAAACTATATGTACATTTGTGTGTGTGTGTGTGTGTAAGAGAGAGAGAGAGGAGAGAAGAACATGCCATAAAGAAAGGATAGTTTTTCAACAATTTATATGGGTAACCTGGATGTTCACATGTAAAATAATGAAATAAAGATCATTTCGTAAAATGTGCATTAAACTCAAAATGAATGCAAAATGACAGAATAAAATGTAGGAAAAACCTATTGGCATTAATGTGGAGAGTGTGATTTTGAGTATGTACCAGTCAGCAAAGGCAGAAATAAACTAGAGCTAAAAGGCTCCATGTGAGAGTCAATAGAGTAAAAAGATGGGCAGCTTGCTTGCCAGACTTGCATATGATAAGAGGTCATTATCTAAGAACATAGGTTATTCAATTTAGCAGCAAATTTATAGCCCGATTAAAAAATTAAGAAAGTATTTATGTCAACATTTTTTTCAAGAAAAGAATAGAATTGCCTCTGTATGAAATAATGCTCAACATTCCTCGCAATCAATTATCTTCTTTCACGTTTTGCAATGGCTCTAATCTAAAGCACAAAGCAAGTGGTGAAGATTTGGAGAAAAAGAAACCCCTGGATACTGCTTGTGGCCACGTGAACTGGTATAGTCATTGGTGAAAATGGTACGCAAACTCCTCAAAAAAATTAGAATAAAGCTACCATATGATCTAGGAATCCTTCTAGTAGGTATATAACCAAAAGGAGCATTGTATATCTCAGAAATGTTTGTAGTTCTGTGTTCATTGAATTCATCAAGTACCTGTGAATAGATGATTGAAGAAAAAGTGCATCAAGTTAAGAGAATCTGCCCTTTGTGGAATCACAATCGAGCCCATGAGACATTGTGTCTAGTGAAATAGGCCAGACACAGGAACACCAGTTCTATCTGATCCCATATATGTAAAGCACACTTTTAAATGAAACTTACAGAACACAAGAATAGAAGTTTGGAGGAAATGTTAGTCAAATAGGGAGTGTTTGCGAACTTCTAATTTTACAGAATAAATTAGATTTAATATGTATTTGGTCTATAGATATATTCTCTGCTGAAATTTACTCTAAAAATATACCATACATGACTTATGAACATACAATAAGGTAGCCACTTACAGTACTACAATTGAACTAAAAGCATGCATCTAAGAAAAATTGCTTGAAGTACATCAAAGAAGACCAGAATAAATTTAAAGTGCCAAATAAAAAGCAATGTCTGTCAAGAAAGATGTTAGTATAATTCTGTCAGAAAGAAACAGGTGACATGATAAAATTAAGGAAATGGAATAAGCATGCTCCATGTTTTAGATTGGCATATTGTAATATATGAGAGCAGATACTCTAATTCTTCACTGATCAAAAAGTATACATCATTTTATTCACACATGGGACATTATAAAATTTGATACTGAAATTTTTCACAAGGAGAAGCAGCAGTACAAATGCCAAAAATCAGTTAATATAATTAGTATTCTGTTTTCTGTCAGTGCAATTAATATTTTAACTAATTTAACCCTGCAAATTTGTGTATGTTTATTGTGCATAGTAATAGGTTCCATGGAGATCTTTTTCATGTAAGTGTATCCTGTACTTTGATAGTATTTATCCCTTCTCTCCCTTCCACCCAATATCCTATCTCCTTTCCTCAGACCCTTTCTTTCCTGTAGTCTTCTATCTTCATGTATGGACACACACAAAAATGCATATACCCATATGAATATATATACACATATATAAAATTTATGTAAAACCCAGGATTTACACATGAGAAGAAATGAGGTGTTTATCTTTCTGAGTCTGTTTTTGCATTATGGTTATATCCTTTTTCCCTGCAAATGGGATAATTCTATTCTTCATTGCTGAGTAAGAATCTGCTATGTATCTATCCTATTTAATCTGTATTGTTGATCTTTACATACTATACTATGTTTCTGTACTGTACTTAATCCATTCTTGTGTTGGTGGATATTCAGTCAATTCTATAAATTGACTAGCAACAGTGTTGGGTGATGAACATAGAAATTCATCTGTCTGTGTTTTTGACTTAGGTCCCTATGGGAATCTTCCCAGCAATCTTATTGCTCGATTATAATAGAGTTATATTTTAAGTAGTTCTTTTGTTTTTAAAGAACCTCCAAACAGATTTCCACAGTAGCTGTGTCAGTTTCTTCTCCCTCCACCAGTGAGTAACTAAGGGTTCTCTACCCCATCCCCAACATTCCCAGAATTTGTTCTTTTACTAATGTTAGATATTCTGACTGAGAGAGAATTATTGGTCATCTTTTGAGGACTGTTTCATTTATTTATTGATTGATTATATATTTCATTTATTGATTCATACTATTCATTTACTATTCATATATATTTCATTTATTGATAATATATTTTTACTTTAGTTTTTTGAGTTCTTTATGTGTTCAGTGTACTGTGAAATGTATAGCTGGCAGGATTTCCTCACATTCTGTATGCTGTCTCTAGATTGTTTCATTTCTTTGCAGATCTATATAATTTTATGTAGTTCCAATTGTTAATTACTAATATTATTTTTTGCTTCAGAAAGTCCTTATGCAAGTACATGTATTCAAGTGCATTCTCTACACTTTCCTCTAACATTTTAAGGTTCCTGTCTTACATAAAGTCTTTGAGTTTTAGTTGGTTTTTGTAGAGATAGTCATCTAGTTCTGTTCTTGTCCTTATTATCTTTTTACTCTTCAACAGTTACATATATGAATACAGTTAATTTATGTAATTTTCGTCCCATGTTAATGGACTCAGCCATTTGTTCCATTGAAAAGCTTTTTCCTTTTTGTCAGTCTCCCTCCTACTATGAGCATACTAGTAAATACTCTTTCTAAAATATTGCCAACAAATTTTAGCATTTAAAAGATGAAAAACGTATAAAGTAACAAGCAGTATGTCAAAGGAAAGGTTAAACATTAGGAAGAGTATAAGTTAATTACATAACTTTACACTAATTACTTAGAGGAGAAATAAGATTATGATTATGAATATGATTATTTGCCATTTAAGTTAGTTATAATTCCATAATCTTAAAAGGTTAATAAACTATGAATTAAAGTTAACATCCTTAATTAGGCAAAGTATAGCCATTAAAGTCTCCAGTAGTGATCTTTGTAGTCAAAATTAAAATGGTGCTGTTGTGGTTTGAATGTGAAGAATCCCCTGTGCATGATCCCCAGCTGGAGGTGCTTTTTGGAAAGATTGTAGAGCCATTAGCAGGTAGAGTTGCAAAGCCCAAGGCCTGATATCTCCTGCTACTCTCTACCTCTGATGTCTCTGGATGCACTGCGATTACCCAGCTGCCTGCTCTGGCCTCATGTGTTCCCTGCGTTGGTGACTGCACTCCTGAACTGAGACAAGCCCCTTTTCCAGGTTGCTTCTGTGACCGTATTTATCACAGCAACTCAAAAGAACAACAGATGCCTGAAAGGTTTTGCTCATGGAATGAGTCAAGTGTGAAATCAGAAAGAGCAATATCAGAAGTAAAATTTAAAAAGAAAAGCAATTTATTATTGCTATGATTTGCTTATAATGCAGTTGTCCACAATTAAATTTAAAACATCTGTTAACTGATATTAGAGTTTGGTAATATATTCTGAATTTAGGTTAAATATAAAAAATAATATATGCTACACTATTTGATAGTTAATAAAAAGAAAGCAACTTTAGTAATAGGAGGAACATATAGACCAGCAAGTATAAGGATTTGAGAGGGAAAGAGAGAGTAGTAGAATGGCTGAATATATCAGTGTGGTAGACTGGAAGATATTGTCATAGGGACCACATTTGATTCATACAAATAATACAATAAGGTACTGGGAAAAGTACACTTCACAAAAGATATTTGAAATATTTATAACTATAATGAAATGGACATAAATATATTTTAAATTATTTCAAACGTGAACATATATTTATTATTTATTAATAACCCTTTTGCAGCTGGTGCTCAATTTCTTTGCCTTCTTCCAGTAGTAGACCTTCACCCTTTGCATTTTGCTTTACACCAGACCGTTTGGGGTCATTAAGACTAATTAGAAGCATAAGAATCCAGGTAATAGTTACCTTAAAACAATTTTAACTTCTGTAGTAACAGCCTGGGTTTAGATTATCAGATAGAACCATTAATTGCTTTAATAGGTACAGTTAGCAGTTTTAGAGTAAAGAAAATAAGAGTTACTGATGAAAGTTCGTTATTTTCTCACTTTTGGTTTAATTATAGTGAATTAGCTACCTTTATTCTTTAGTAATGCACACTGTACAATCCTAATCACATTCAAACGATTTTAGGTGCACTGTAGACTAGGTTTCAAATTGTTTCATTAAGTAAACTATCCTAATTCCTAGGAAAAAAATATAGTGTTTGAAAGTAATGTTAGAAAATTGAAAAACAGGGGCTGGAGAGGTGGCTCAGGTGTTAAGCCTCTGCCTTTCAGGCAGAAGGTCCTGAGTTCGGATCCTAGACCCCACGTATAGACGCCAGGTGGAAGCGGGGGCCGTCTGCCTTTCCGGTCCCAGTAGGGCGGAGCCTGTGAATCCCGGGGCAGAGTAAACAAGGAGGAGGTGGAGGCGGTCCATGGTGGTTCCCGAATTCTTCCGTGGTTTTACACACACACACATACACACACACTCATACGCGCACAATTGAGTAAATAATAAAAAAATTAAAAAAAAGAAAATTGAAAATCATTGGTATTGAACCAGTTTCAGTTGGAGGTAGTTTCTCATAGCTAGAAAGTGATTGAACTGTCCTTGATCTCATGTGTGTCATTTCTGCTCAGAAATTTAAGTTTCTCTTAATCCAGACACATATTTTAATTTATTTTTATTTTTCTAATTTTACAAGCATATTGAGTACTTATCCCTGCTTCCCTCCATCCCCGTTCCCTCCCATCCCTTCATCAATCCTTCCCATTCCTTCCTACCCTCCTACCTTTCTGTTTCTATGGACCCCAGAGTTCCCTCTGGCTTGTCTACTATGGAGATTCAGGCCTTTTGTGGAATGTCAATTTGCCTCTCTTCAAATTACCCCACTGGTAGGGGCTTTTGCAGTCTTCACTTACTCAGCTCTAGTCCCTAAGATTTCCACTGTATGTTCTTATCTCTCTTGAATTCCTGGATTGTCTAAAGGGGCATGTTGGTATGTCAGTTATCATGCAGGTCTGGTAAGGACAAGTCTCACTTTCAGGAGTTCCTAGATGCAGCAATCCCTAGCACATATCTCTTACATAAAGTGGCCCAGTATGATTGCAAGAACATGTATGGACCAATTATATGAGGCATAAGGTTGGATATGTCCTCACATCAATTTCTTGATCCTTTGTTACAACCTGCAGATTTTTATTGCTGTGTTTTATTCTGAATCTTTGAAAGCTAACTAACTTGGCAAAACAGAAGGTATTCTTGCATTCACAGACTTGTACGTGAGAAGAGAATCTTGTCAAGTAAATTTACTCACCCCAGCAGCAGCCTTTTAGAAATCAATAGCAAGCTATAGAGAACAGACATGCTTTAAGACAGTGCGTTTTAAAACTCTTAGAATAAATTATCGTCTTCTTTTAAAAAAAAATAAAACAAGCTGTATTTTATATACTTTTACCTGTCTATGCTTTTCTTTAACAGAGATACATAAACTCAGTGTCTTTTCTATCTGTTGATACCCTTGGATGCTATTTAGTCATTTGAGCAATAAGATAAAACCTGCAATATTTTTTAACATTTCTTGCCTGATTCCACCACCATTACCACCATCTACTTAATTCTTTATAATATTAATTTCTACTTTTCATTCTTTATTTCTAGTCTCTCTTAACCTGTATTAGAGTTTTTAGAAAGTTAGGAAACAACCAAAATGTTGACCTGTTTATTTGAATTGTTAAAGATTTCTCTGTTTAGAAAAAGCAATATCTTATTTTTCTTTGGAAATGAGACTATATATTTCACTTTGGGAAGATATATTATTGAGTGATTTTCAGCAATTCTGGTGAAAAAATCTGATTGCATAGGGGAAAAAAAGCTTTTAAATCACTGATTATCTGTACATGAATAGACCAGTAATGCTAAAAGAATTGCATCAGAAACACAATTCTTATGGATTATCTTTCTCTTTATGCTACTTCCGTGTCATGTTTGTTATGTGTATGTGCGTGCACGTGTGTGCAGGCCCAGCATCAACATCATATGTCTTCCTCTGTCACTTTTCATTTTACTTTTTGAGATAAGGTCTCACTCAGTATGTTGATTACTCATTTCAGCTAGACTGGCTAGCAAGTTCCAGGGTTCCTCTATTCCACTTGTCCAATACTAGGAACTTACTGCTGGGCCTTTTAAACTGAGCACTGGAGATTGAACTCAAGTCCTCAGGCTGGCACAGTAAACACTTCTTTCCCAGCCCTATCCCTATGCCCTTAGTTAAAAATAAGAGTGAGTACTACAATGTTTGTGTATTTCAGAGTTGGACATTTGCAAAAGTACTTCCCTTAGTTACTTACATAACATCACTTAGTTATGTGCCCTTAGCTTTGGGCAGACTGTATTCTAAGGCAAGTAATTTTTTTTCTAAACCAAGACTTATTTTATTCTATAGAACTCATAACTATAATAAGAGAGTATATACCTGGGTGAAGATAGAATTATTCTTAGTAATTAGAAAAAGATTGTAGTTTAGAAAAAGTTTGTAGTTTCTCCTGTCATGAGAAAGTAAAATATATAAACATTAAAATGTACATATTTCAGAGCCTTTATAGATCTTAAGTTAGACTAGTATTCCCAAGCATGTCCTCCCAAGCTTCATTTCCTAAGGATTTTCTATCTGCAGAAGTGTCGTTGGTCCACAGGACAGACGTGTTGTTGACAGGTTCTTGCTCCTGTCCCTTTCCTTACTCCCTACAGTCAGTGGATCATGGAAGCCAGGATTTTATATATCGCATGTTTAAAGTAGAATGGTTAAGTAAAAATTCAGTATGATATTCAAAATACCATACAATAAATACATCATTATAGCTTTCAAAGAGCAGTATTCCTTGAAATATCAAAATGAGTTTAATAGTCTATCAGTAGCCCTAATGCACATCATGATAACTTACAACTTTTCAGACACTGTCATTTCAACCTAGAAAATATTAGCAAACCTGGCAAATAGTAGCATTTTCTTCTGACACAAAGCATCTAAGGATCTGCAATTAAAAACATGAAGGATAAGACATCATTAAAAAAACCTTAATAGGATAGTCTTATTATCACAACAAATCACAGTAGGAAAAAGCTATTTTCTGCCTGTTAGTGCTGATGATCTATTTTCATAGGATGTGTCCCACACACAAATGTTTTTCTTTCTTCAAAAAAATTATATCATTTTAATTGCTTAGATTTTATGAAAAGCTTGAAAACTAAAGTTTAAATTCTTAACAAAATAGTCAAGCTCAGGTTCTTAAATATTGTACACATTTTAGTTTAGTAGAGTAGTTGTATTTCTTCAGACCATTCAGCTCTACTGGATGGCTCTAATTTCATATCATGTGGAAAGAGGCCTCTTTTTTTCCTTCCAAAATTGTTTTAATAAAAGTGTGTAACTTTTCATTTATACACTTACAATGACCCCCTGTTTATGCCTTTAGTCTTCAAGATAAAACAGGCATAAAAAAATCTCTGGGACTATTTCTGAGTATATCCTGTGTGTTTTTCTGTCTTTGCCTTCTGAATGTATTGTTAAGTGCTTTTCTGAAAGCATGTAAGTAGTTACTGGCATGCAAGTACTTAACCCAGGAATGTAGACTTTGGGTAATCCAAACTACAAAAGGAAGGACATGGAGAAGGGCTGCATAGTTATCATATCTTTTATCTCATGTGCTCTGGACTGTCTGGTTGTCATCTTGACCATAGTATTTACTGAATTTAATTGTTAATATTTTTCTTCAGACTTGGTAACCTATTTCAGTTATGTAATTTGAGACCCATGTAGAATAAGTAATTTGCCCAAAGTCCCATGGTAATCTGCTGACAGATGATTTATAAATGGTAGTTTAATAATGTCCTTTGCCGTTAAAATGCATTTCTGTGGTGTGCTGTCTTGCATATTGAAATGTTGTGCCCTGGTTTTCAGTGTATAGTCTTTGCTATGACATCTGGCCAGATGTGGAATCACATCCGTGGACCTCCATATGCTCATAAGAACCCACACAATGGACAAGTGGTAAGTGTATTTTCTAACCATCCATACTGTGACTATTATGCTACTTAGTGAAATTGCTTATGCTTTAGTAACAGTGAATTCAATTCTTGGAATATACTTTTTCTTTGAAATACAATTTTTCTTCACTATATCAGTTATATATGTACATACATACATGCAGACATAATATGTATTACCTATCACCAAATTATATATGCATAATCTACTTTTACAAGTTTACAAATTACCATGATAATGTATAATGCCACAAAGGAAAATTTGAACAAATTGGATCCACTGTCCAATTAATTGTAAATTTGACTTATTTTAGAAGCGGTTATTTAAAATAACATTAAGAACTCTAGAGTAAGGAATCCTTTGCTACAAAATTTAAAATGAAATCGAAAGAGTTACAAAGTTGACATGTTATTAAATTGGCAGTTGAGTTTGCATTAGTAATTCCTGATTCAAATAGTTTTGCCTGTCCCTTTCTCTTTTATTTAGAAGGGTATTTTGGGATCAGCATAGTCAGGTATTGTCTTTGAAGCTTAGTATTAGATTATTGAAGATGGGTATTATTTTCTCTTCTTACTTTATTGTTTTGGAAAATCTACAGACTTTTGAAGGAATTATATAAAAATACACTTTCATAAATTTCACCATACTTTTAGCAGTTGTCAGCCTTCTTTCTGAAATTCTCTCACCCTATTCCTTTATCTGGTTGTTGGATTCTAAGGGCTCAGTATCATTTCATTTCATATGCAAACCGCCTGTGTTACTTACTTTTGTGTTACTGTGACTAAAATACTTGGCAGAAACCTCTAAAGGAGAAAAGATTTATTTTTGCTTTCCCAGGAAGCAAACTCTTTGAGGCTCAGGCCACTTACATTGCAGCAGAACAAGAAGCAGAGAGAGTGGGTCACTAACAGAAGGCAGATAACCTTGAAAGCCTGCCACTTAAACTTTGTCAATTTCTATGAAGAATTTTCTAGGAATTGTGATTGGATTGCATTGAATCTACATATCGCTTTTGGTCTGTGGTCATTTTTACAATCTTAATTCTGCAATTCGGGAACCTGGGAGGTCTTTCCACCTTCTGGTGTCTTCTGTAATCCCTTTCTTGGTGTTTGGAAGTTATCATTGTACACAAACCTTTCTCATCTTTGTTTATTTTTTGTTATTGTTTGTTTTTGGAGCTATAGTAAATGGAATTGTTTCTCTCAGGTGTTCTTACTTCCTTCAATCTTGGATAGGAAAAGCACTGAATTTTAGACATTAATTTTGTAGTCTGCTACTCTACTGAATGTATTTATTAGTTTCAAGAATTTCCTGGTGGAACCAGGTCTGCAGGAGACCTTAGGTGTGTTTTTTTTTATTGTTATAGATAGTAACTAAGATCAAATCCTAGCAAGCATACTTGCCCAAAGGGTGGCTTCCTTTTTTTTTTTTCTCCTTAAAATGCAGCAACCACCACAATAACAACAAAACCAATTTTTAAGTGAAATAACCTGCTTTAAGGATCATGCTGGCCCCTAATGCTTGAGGTAGTTGAGGATCATCACTGCCATCAGTCCACAGCATTGTTTTTGTGGACTTTTTTTTTTTAAAGAGATACAAGATAAAGGTGAGGACTCAGATACACAGAGTCTTTGTTACTTTTTGGTCCTGAGTTAGCTGGCACATAGAAACACAACCAGGCAGAGCTAATTTAGTACTCAAGCCCTGCCTCTTACCAGTTGTGTCACTGGGGGACATAACTTCGTACCTCTGTAAATGAGATTAATGCTGCTATTCTAAACTTGCAATTTTTTGTAAGATAAAAATCTGATAATTGAAAAGCTTCCAGGCCAGCAGAGACCTGATGGATAGCAGTGCCTTGGGAAAGGGAAGTAAATGGTGTCACGTGGTACCAGACCCTTAACAACTGGCTGATGGGGCCAGAACCAATGAAGAATAGGTTGCAGCAGGAAGCGACTGGATATCCCCAGAGCCAAGGTGTTGGGAGAAATGGCAACTTTCAGAAGCAGTGGTTGGTTGTAAGACTGTTTTCCTGGTTTTTGGGTTCCCTCCTAAATAGACACAAAGAGTGAGTCACATGAAAGTAGGTCATTCCAGAGATAAAGGAAACATGAAAGTTAGAAACTTTAATCTATGAAGGGAAGGCAGCCAAAACAAAACAAAACAAAAATATTACCCAGTCAGTATTGTAAGCCAACAAAGCATAGTACATAGTCTTGCAGGATTCTTTGAAGTCAGCTTAGGGCTCATGCCTTTTTCCCATGCAGTGTCCAGGGAGTGGAGGAATTTATATACCAGTCCCATCAGTCTTTGTTGAGTGCTCACCCCCTGATACAGTCATTACTTTCCTGGTATTGGTGAACTTGCTCACAAAAACAACCACCAAATAGAGAAATGCAGGTCCAGGGAATAGTCGCGCTCCAGTGCATGAGACAGCAAGGGTAAAGGTGAAGAGGCAGTGCATTTGTAGGCCCATAATGCTCGTGTTTCTTTTCAATTCCTAGTGAAGGAAAATATATATGGGAAGACTCATTTCCTACTGCTGTTCCTGGTATATTCTCAGTACTCTGAGACAAGCAGCCAAAACTATGCTTAAAATATGTCACTTCTCACAAGTAGTTTTATTCTTAAGTCACTGAATTATGTCTTGTAAATAGTCTTATACAGAAAAGCAGAGAATGCATAAACTTAAGAGGTCTGCCTTGGTGTGTTACAGAGCGTGTTATTGTTATGCAATTCATTCAGTTCTAAGTATATGATAGATTAGTTCCCTTATGGAAAATGTGTCATTGATGACTTGTATTTTGAGCTGTGTTCTCCAGAAGTGGTGTCCATCCTCAGTACTGAGACATCTGTCCCCCTTATTGACCTTACTTATTACCATTTTGACTTCTGGAACACTGATCATTGTGTCACATCACCTCTGAACTTCCTAGTCTGTCTTTAATGTAAGTTTAATTTTCTTGAGCAAGTTGACTGGATCAGCTTGAGTTAATTAAAATAAAATGAAACTTTGAGATTTGTTTTGGTGTCTTCATTTCATTCTTTTTTCTTATGAACATTAGTAGTATTGTTAGTTTGATGTCTTTGTTCGTATTGTTACACACTAATTATGAAATGAAACAAACTTACAAAATCCTGAATGTTCCCAAAGTTCTACTCCATTGAGCTCAAATGTAAGTCGATACAGAGAATGTAAAGAGAGTTAATAATGTAGGAGCATAATGCTGTGAGATTTGCAAGTTTACTGATTTGTCACTGTTAAGATGCCATGTAATGACACAAGTCAAGTACTAATAGTCCACTTAACAGCATGAATGTCATCACAAAAGCAATCACTGTTGTGTAGCTAAAGGGAAACTATACAACCTGTGGTTGCATGGGATGGGACATAAAAACATTTTCTCTTAAAAAAATAATCATCCTAAAGGAAAATGCATGAAATGTAATAAAGCTTCTGCTTAGGTTATAAGCCTTGGTATAAATAAATGCAGTGTTCATTTTTTAAGATTTGGATTTTAGCTGCTACCTGGGATTGCTGTAGGTTTGGCATATCTAATATAAAAATCTTCACTGCATTTTAGTTGTTTTGAATAAACCAAGTTTTTTGTACTGCAAAAGTGTACATGCAGCTCATGTGTGAAATGACATACATATGACTTCATGGAAAGACCCATCATTACAGATGTGGTCAGTGGCAGCACCTTTACACCTGAGGGATTTCTCTCACCTTAGGTATTTGAGGTATATATTTATAGTACTGTCGCATTTCTAGTTACAAGTTGAAAATTTCATGAGTTTTGATTAAAAATATTTACTGATGTTTATCACTTGTTATATATACCATTCATAATGATTTTGTTATCTTTATCTGCACATTTTTTAAAATAAAGTCCAGAAGAATAATTAATATACCAAAGACATACAGAAAATTTGTAGTATTAGAATAGTTTGGAACTGGGTTTCTGGCTTCTGGCTTCTTTATTTTACAATGTAGAGAATACATTTTGCACTAGTAATACAGATATATCAAAGGTCTCTTAATAACTAAAGGAGAGCTATGTAGTATAGTAAGGGTTGTCACAAGCCTCAATCTATGGAACCTTGCTTCTTATTACTTCAGTGGTGTTAGAATTGATCCAGTGTCCAATGCCAGGGTTGTGTTATTGCAGTGACTGCATCTATTTGGTCTTTTGTTGCTTCCCTAAGTTCTCTTTGTCTTTCGGTATTACTATGTGCTTAGCTGGCTTTGGTTAAAATGTTTGACTTTGTCATCTGTTGCAGTGCTGTGCCCCACTGTCCACCTGGTGTTAACCTTCAGTGTCACCATTAGCTCTGTGCATTCTCGGCTGGTAGTTCAGCTCTGCCTGGGCTTTCAACTGAAGCAGCAACTTAAGTGTTTCTATCATCCTCACAATTTATTTGAAAGGTCCATATGTTTAATATCTTTACCCTTCTGTAAGGGACTCCACTTACGTTATATAAACAATAAATAGTTAATGCTTTATATTGCAAAAAGAAATTTGCACCTTTAATTTTTGAAAGTGTAACAGTGAAAAATCTTTTAATCTATTAACATTCATTTGTATTAATTAAGACCTTGAGCATTATTATTATAGGTATTAAAGTGGAAAATATGAATGTGCTTTATTATGCCATATTTCATCTAGTACAGCTAAATAATCTCTAATAGTCCAGAATAAATGTGATTTCACAGGAAAAGCAAAAAGAAAAGAATCAACTTTCCCACAGAGAGAAGGTTGAATAACTCATTAACTTGTTCATATTGTTTGAATTTTTTCCAATTACAGAAAATTATTTTATAGATTAGAAAAATTAATGTGCTAACTAGAATCTACTCTCTATAAAAATGGAGTAAATGACTCTCCTATCAATAAATTGAGCATAATTATATGGAATATAATTCACAGTAAACATGTAATTTGAAGCCTGTGAAACGATTTTAAATTTTGTCTTTAAATGTTAAAGGCATATAAATTCTGTTTGTATATAACCAAAATGTATGTCTATCTTCTATTAAAAGTAGGTGTAATATTGTGATTTGACTTATTTTGTTGCTGTAATTATACTTCACATATTTATAAATGAATAAAATTTGACAATAATTCATATCACTATAAGGAAGAGATGAAGACATTGTAGGATCATTTCCTAGGGTAGGTTCATACTAAATTATTTTCTTATATCACTAGATTTCTGCCTCAGTCTCTGTGAGTTGGTCACTCATTTCTTCCCTCTCAGGATTATCAAACTATTACTATCATGTTTTAGGCAAGTGATTAAAAACTGTGTAAACCATATTTTAGAATATGATGAAGATAAAGATTCATTTATTTGTCTCCTTTTAATTCTGGCTCCTACTGTGAAAATGGACAGTTTACATGTGCTATTATGTAAATAACATCCCTCTTTTCTTTGCACTCCCTAAAGCCTTTGTCTTTGTAGGTCATGTTTCATTTTTAAAAAATGCCATTTTTTAATCTCGGTTAGATATAATGTCAGATGGTTTTCCTTTAATCCTTTCATTTAATCTTATTTCTCTTTGCATAATCCTGCATACTAACAGAATGAAAATATATTGACCAAACAAGAGAATATTGCTCATCATCTTCATAATCGTCCTCTTAATGCTGTGCAAACTTGCTGATTGAAAAAAAAAGCAATGCCCCCCCAAAAAAGTTCACTTAAAATATCGAGGCCTGACAGATTTTTCAGATATTGTATTGCTTATTTAGGTTTCAAATACTGTTGTTCTTGACAGACCTGTAAACTGTCCCAAGATTTTTCCTTTTTGTTTTCTTCTTTTTGAAGCAGTCTGGGAAGGTCCCTGCACAAATTCATTTTGTTTCACTTTCTAAGTAGTAGACCATTGACTATGTAGAATATGAAGATTGCTATTTATGAAACTTTTTTAGCTTCTAAACACCTGTTGTCTATTACTAATCTATCTAATACACTTAGAGCTGTTTGTTATGTATACTAAAGCTTCATCTGTTTGAAGAGTGTGGAATTTAACCACGATAGTCAGTTTAGATCTTCCTGAAACTGTGAAAATATAGTTATTATATACCATGACATGCTTAAATTTTTAAAATGCATTGATTCCTACCTTTACTTGAATGAATCTGTAAATGTATAACTTGAAGAAAAAAGGTCTAAAAATTTACAATATATATATAGTAAGCTTTGTTCCCATATTAAATTTCATGATAAATATAACAGCAGAACTGCTATGTGAATAGTGCAAAATGCTTAGTTCTTTCCCAGTGAAACAATTACTGTGAAAAGAAGCATCTTTTCTTGTAGGATTCTGTCAAAGCCCGGAACATCCTGCAGCAGTACTGTTCTGTTCTTCCACTGAAAGAATGGAAATAGTAATGTTAGCAATAAAGAGAACTTTATGAAGTAGTGATTTTATAGTCTATGTACTTATTAAATATTTAAACATATTTTCAAAATGTAACTATAAATCTTGAGGCGCACATCTCGTATGGAACCATATCTGTCATTCTGGATGTGCAACTAAATCCCTGTAATTTTTCACATTTTCAAAATTTCACGAGGCCAAAAATGGTACATGCTTTTGTAGAATTTAATAGCATTTCCAATGCTCCTGATATTGTATTTATAGTTCAGTACAGCTCCCTGTTCCTGTGTTTAATTCTAGAAGCTCTCAGGTATCTCAGTTAGGAAGAAGAAATGCCTGCATTATTCAAGGTTCTCTTAATTTACAGCTAACTTATTTGAAACTATTGATATTGAATACTGTATATGCTTAGGATGTTTGTATACATATAATACTTTGTATGTTTAAAGTATTTTCCTTACATGAAAATGATAATCCTTTCATACTTTTGAACATGATATGTCATCACTATGTTCTTACATTGCTTATGTTTTCAGTTGGACAGACAGAGACCATTATTTTTCCTCAATTCTTTTTTAACTATTTGGTTTCATGCAGAGAATGTATTTATCTGTGAGTATACATTTTTTTATTTCAAGTTCTAAGAACAACGCTTGAATTCTTAAATAAATTTATATTCTTTATACAATTGTATAACACGATTTATCATTAATTTATGTATTCACATGATACATGTAAGAACACATAATGCTTCTTGAGGGTAATTTATTTTCACGATATAAGTAGATGCTTTGTTGTTGTTGAACTTCCCCATAAGCACAGTTAACTTGTATTTGAACTTAAGGAGGAAAACCGGCCATATAGTGTTTCAGAGGGTGGAGGAAGAATCTTTTCAGAGCTTCAGTGGTTTAATGTGGGCTTTTCAAGGCAGGCAGCTGATGTGATATGGAAAGTTTTATAATACACTAATTTACATCTCCTGGTTTCTTAGTTTCTGTAAGGTAAAAATCTTTGGCTGTTCATTCAGGTATATGGACCTTGTGATAAACTTTACAAATGTTCTGAAGCAATATGAGGTTATTTCTTTGGTAGACTTCTCTTTGCTAGACACAGATGTACTTGAATAGCTCCCTAAGTTAAGCTGACACAGATGTCTCAGTTCTCCCTTAAGAAGTTGTTTATGAATTTCAAGTTACTGAAGCTCTTTCTGAGATGCAGGACATGTGATGATAATGGAGAAACCTTTAAATAAACCAGCAGGGGTTCCTGGAGGGACAATAGAGATGTGACTTCCATGACTAAATTTACTTTGGTGCTGTTTTCCACTTTGGCATTCTTTAGAACCTTTTCATACCTTTTATAAATGGAAGGTAGCATAGAAATCACTAAAGCTAAAACCAGTTATTTGTGTAAGAAAAAATAAGAAATGTTTTTTCGTACATTCCTATTAAGTAATGGCTGTTGAGCTACTTACTATCTCTTGAATAATTTGGATGATTGAGAATTTGACTTCTCATGAAATAGTATAGCTTCAAAAAGACGGTGTGAGTGTGTGGAATCAGAAAGCTGTTCCTTTGAAATACCTGTAGTACTTTTTCCCCTCATTTCTTTGTAATTTCAGAGTATAAATGCTCTCTAAAGTTTTCATATCAGCTGAACAAATATTTGCAGTGGTTTTCATGTGGATTCTTCTAGATGTGCTACTTGTCTCTCATATCTAGAGCCTTTGCCAGCCTAGTTACTGCTCTTGCTTTGCTCTGCAGTGGGTAACTCCGCACTTAACATTTGTGCATTTTTAACTGAAGAATGTGTTCCAGATTTGTTCTTGAACTAAAAGTAGTAGATGTGTCTTCTTTCTTTCTGGGAATGCTAATTAGTCCTTCGCTATTCTAATAGCTCCATCATTTTGTGAACTCATTTGCTTTCAGCATTGCTAGGCAGAGTTGAAGTAGCAAAGTTCAGAGATAGAAATTGAAACTATGTGCTTGAGGCTGAGAAATATATTGCCATTGTTTACTAATTTAGGAACAAATGTTTTTTTTTTCTTCCTGAACATGCTTTCTGAAAATGAATGGTGTAAGAAAATATTTTCAGTGTGTTTGTATTAGTGAAAACCAAACTTCTGCAAATTAGAGAAAAGAGAAAAAAGTAGTTGGATTCCTGAAGTAATCTCCATCAAATCTAGTGGTTTTGTAATCACATGTTGAAAGTGTCATCAGCAGAATCCCAAATGAATAGATAGGTTCTCAAAATTTAGAGACTCCTCAGAAATTGACTTAGAAAGAAACCTTTAACTCAACTAGTCTTGAAAGCACAAGCTGCTATCCAAAGTACGTTGTCTGAAGGCTCAGGCTACTGTGTAAACAACCCTAGGGAGGAGCGAGCCCTCAGACTCTTGCATGGGAAGAATTGACACTCTATTGACACTCTATTACAGCAAGTTGCATGACTTATTATTATGAAAGTAAGAAGTGTGTTCCAAAGCTTTATGAGTTTAGGGTTGCTGTGGAAGAGACTACAGCAAAATCAGAATAGGTTAGTAAATTATTATAGACTGTAGTCTAGGAAGCAAATAAAAAGATGCCATATCACTGCTTTTCTTTTTATTGAAGTGGAGATTCATTCCTTCTTAAGTTTCATGTATTGTATGTTAAAAGTGAGTTATAGAATTGAAGTTTTAGTGGTGTTCATAGCACATGTGCTTTATTACCAATGCTGAATATAGTAGTTGGGTCTGCTCCTTGTCCAAATGTTCATTTGTCAATTTGTCCCACAGAAGTTCACAGAGTATATGCAATGTGCCATGCATTGTTTTTCTTAGTCAACCTGAAAGCAATCTTGGTAGGCCATGCAAATTTGCTGATGAATAAGATAGATAAAGATGGTATTCTTTCACCACTAACATTTTCAGCAGGTGACACACATAAAGAAGCCAGTGTGATGGGGTGGGAATGAGTACTGCTAGGAAAAAAGACCAGAGAATTAGGAGGCTAGATGAACGCCTGTCTGCTCTCTGAAAGGCTTTTTGGAAAGTGCTGATTAATGTAGAGCTTTGATGCAAGTGAGTGATTTCTGCTTATCTCTGGCAGAGGAAGGACAAAGCATAGACACCCTGAGGAATAGGAAGGAAACCAGTGTGTTTGCGTTGATGAGTGATGGATGCAAGCAAAGGTAAAAGCAGGTGTTAGCACATGTGCCAAGTAGGGCTTTTATTTTGATCTCAGACCAAGGCATTTAGGAAAATGCAAGCAGTAAAGTGAGTTGGTTTAATGTTTTTGAAAGCATTACTATTTATTTATTTATTTATTCATTTATTCATTTATTTTTTATTTTAAAGAGAGCCACATATACCCTTGGTTGTTGGTCTCACTGGCAGCTCACTACAGCTGTGCTGTAGAACCGGGGCTTGTCATAAGTGCCAGCTAGAGCAGCAGGAGGCCGGTTGCTTCCTGATAGCCTCACTCAGGAATGGAGGTGTGGGGTGGAATAGGGTGGAGGATTGGGGGAGATTGAGGAATTGGGGCTGGACTGTTTACATCAGTGGACTTTCTACAGCAAGGCCCTGCCTCCTTAAAGGTTCCATAAGGGTTCCAAACAGTGCCAGGCAGTATTTTACCATGAATTCTAAATGAAATTTTATTTATTTATTTATTTGTTTGTTTGTTTGTTTGTGTGTGTGTGTGCATGCATGTGTCTGTGTGTATTAGAAGTCACTGTGTGTGCCTTTGGAGGCCCAATGGTGACTTTAGAAGTCATTGGGTTGCTTCTACCTCCTCTTTGCTTTGCTCTGGGGTTCCCAGGCTCTACTTTTCAGGACCAAAAATATAAGTTGCTACCATTTCCACCTTCTGCTTGCAAGAGAGATGCTTAACCCCTGAGCCATTTCTCCATCCCTTAGTGAAATGTTTTACATATCCTTTAAAAAAAAATGAGGGGCTGGAAAGGTGGCTCAAAGGTTAAGCCTCTGCCTTGCAGGCAGAAGGTCCTGAGTTCGCATCCTAGACCCCACATATAGATGCTGGGTGGAAGCGGGGGCGACCTGCGTTTCTGGTCCTGGTAGGGCGGAGCCTGTGAATCCCGGGGCAGAGTAAACAAGGAGGAGATGGAGGTGGTCCACAGTGGTTCCGGAATTCGCCTGTGGTTCTACACACACACACACATACACACACACACACACACACACACACACACACACACACACACATGCACACAATTTAATAAATAATAAATAAATTTTAAAAAAATAAAATAAATATGAAATATTAGGGTTATTCAAGTACCTTTTAAAGGATTCTGAGTGTTGATAACTTTTTCTGAAAAGAAGCTTCTCAGAAGATGGAAGAGCAATTTCCTTAAGCAGTTTCTGTCCTTAATGGTTTGCATCATTCCAGTGACCATGGCAGGTAAGTTATCTTGCGGGTCCGTCCTATGGAAGCAGCTTCCCTTTCTGCTGCCATCTCTTCTTTACTGCTCTGAGTCCTTCTAATCAGATGGGGCTTCTTGCAGACCTTGAATCCCTCTGGGTTGACACTGCCCTGTTCATTGTCAAGGCATCCATTCTCTACTGTTTTTGTTTCTGCTAGAAATTTGGACTTTTTCTAGTTAAATATATCTCTCAATCCCTATTTAATGTAGGTAGGTGGTTGTCGTAAATTTTAATAGCCTATAGAAATAATTATTTGTTACTTCCTTGGATTAGATTGTAGTCTAGAGAAGCATCAGTTCATGAACTCTCAGGTCTCTAGGAAACTTTTTTTTAATAACTATTAAGACATCTATCCATAGTATATTGTGATAAATGCTTGCATATTTGCTACTTGATTTCACCTTAAAGCCTAGTAGTATTGGCCTTTATTTATTTTAACAGTCAGTTAAGGAAGCAAAGGAAAAGAAAATACCATGTCTCAGGAACAACATTCAGTTAGAAGGTGTTTTTCTCAGGAAATGAAACCAAAGTTCTAAACATAACTAGCAGGAACATCCAAGAAGTTAAAATGTTGGTTCTAAGTAAGCTGGTTAAGAAAATGCCATTTGAACTTTCCCTGTGACTGTGTTTTTTTCATTGACACAGATACTGATATCATAATACAAATACTTAAAAAGGATTTCAGCTATAAGTCGAAGCAGCAGACACTCTCAGGTTATAACATGATGATATGCTTGCTATCCATGGCTTTACAAAACAGGCAATTTCATGTTTCTTGAACTGAATTGTGGGTTATAAGCTTTCATGGTTACATACAGTGTCAACTTGATGGTTGAGGGTTTGAGTTCTGGGCACATATGTAGAGAGTTGAGTTAAGTCCAGAGCAAACTTGAAGGAGATTGTTTAGTTGATGAGGCAGACCCAGCTCATGGTGGGTGGAACTAGGCCCTGAACAGGTGAATAAAATACAGAGAGTTGGTTGAGGAAGTTGGCACCTTGTGTTACTTGGCCAGACATGCTGGTCTGGCAAGTAAGAATCATTCCTCATTCAGCCATTACGTAGAGATGGTGTGGCCAGTTCCCTTGGCCCTGGTGTTGGTGTAAGGTCTTCTGTCAAGCTGGACTGAGAACTTAAGCAATTTGATGATGATTTATCAGGAACCATGCAGGCTGACTACTACATGAGCTATGGATATGGTAGCTGGAGGTCCTCATGCCTAACTATTATTTCTAAAATTTTAAATGCTCATTTAAAAATTAAATATTAATGTGGTTGTTGGACTTCCATTTCCTGTCTGAGCTTCTATAAGGACCTGACGGCAGTAATGCTTTCATTGTCTTTCAGGTTTGATAAACTATTATTTTAAAGTATGTGCTCTTCCTATTTCAGGGTGTAATTGTTGGTTATCAGTGACATCCATACCACTGAATAATGGACATTGAAGGGTGACAAGTCAGTTTCTCTCAAAATATTCTTTCTAGTTTTATAGAGGAACAGACATGCAGATATACAGTCACCTTCTAGTTTAGTTGTAACTAAGTAGAAGGTTGGCAGTATTTACGTGGTAGCAGAAATGGAGTAACAGTCTACTGTCTGGATGGCTCTGCAGAAATAAGGAATGGGTGCCCAGATCTTTAAGGAACAGTTTGGCAAGAAGAAAATAATACATGAATTTTCTAGAACTATTCTAACAGAGCTTCACAAATTGGGTAGAGTAAAACAGGAAAAATATGTTCACACTATATTTCCAAATATGGTAACATTCCAGTTTTCAGCATATACATGAATTTTGTGACATCATGACATCAGCCTACTATAAAAAATTCATACAGGCATAGAGGAATGCAGAGTTGTTAAAAGTTTGTAGAGAAAATGGAGTAAATGTGTTCTGCTGGAGTTGTACTGAGAAAGTAAGTTAGAACACACAGCACACTCAGACACTTACTCCACTTCCAGGAGGCATTTAACTGCCAGTTACTTTATGAACCTTTGAGTTTCAGGTTTGTATGTTAGGAACAAGACATGCAAGGCTGATGTTTGAAAAGATTAGTTTAGGCTGACATAATGGATGAGGGTAATTCTTGAAAGTGACTGTACAGTTTCCTGTGTGGTTAATTAAATGATGTTAAGAAAAAGATTAAAATTGGTGGAACAAGTTAAAAAATGTATGTATCACTAAGAATCTTGACAGAAAAAGTGTAATTGAGTTTTTAGACAGAGTGGTTGGTTGACCAATAAACCAAGTAATGTTTTGTATCTAACATTATCTTAAATATTTTTTGAGATAGATCAGGAAGACACATTTAGAGTCATACGACTGATATAAAGACTGATGTATATATAAATGTAAACCTAGTAATTGTGACATAAATAGTGCACTTTCAAATTAGAAAATGAGGGATTAAGACTCTGCTTTGCAAGCAGAATGTCCAGAGTTCAGATCCCAGGTCCCAGGTGGCAAGGTGGCAGTGGTCTGCACATCTGGTCCTGGTGGGTGGAGCCTGGAAAATCCCAGAGTGAAGAAAAGGTAGGAGCAATCCAGGATGATTCTTGAAGTTTTCCTTGGTCCTCTACAGGGATATACATTGATACACCCACACTCTCCTTCTCTCTCTCTCTCTCTCTCTCTCTCTCTCTCTCTCTCTCTCACACACACACACACACACACACACACAAACACACTAAATAAATAATATAAAAAGAAAATAATCTCCACAAGGAAGTAGTTATTCTAAGAGCTTAATTAAAACAATGGTACTTAATTTAGATTTGGTAGGTCATTTGAATTGGTAATTGGTAGTTATTTGAATTGTTTTAAAAGGTTTAGAAAATTCTGCAATTAGTAGGTGATCATAGACACTATTTCTGTGAAAGAACAATACCTTGTTTCCAAAATACATTCAGAGGTATTTGGAGTTAGGACTTCAACATACAAATTTGGGTAGAGTAGGTGTTACTATTTCTATGAAAGAACAATACCTTGTCTCCAAATACATTCAAAGGTATTGAGAGTTAGGACTTCAACATATGAATTTGGGTAGAGGGAAAGAATTCATTCCTTAATAAGTATTAATGTTCAGTTGAAAGAATTATTTAAAGTACTTCACAAATACATTCATTCACTTAACATATTGCCTTTAAAGTGGAAGTAACCATTGACTATTAATATCTTACTGATGGAATTTTCTTTCAGTGAATGTGTACCTTGAAGTAGCTTGCTTCCTCTTGGAAGTATCAGCAGTTGTTAAAATTCTGAACAACTTGCAATAAATTCATGGCTATTCAACATAAGCATTTCATGTCAGAATGAAATAGCTAATTAGTGGTGTAAGGCATTTTAATGATAGTGTGTGTGCTAATTCTGTTGTGTATCTTAAAGTATTGTTTGCATTCTGGGTGATGACTTTATTTTCCAAAACACACTATTGTTGGAAATAAGAGGATTACGTTACTTTTGAAGCCCTTTACCTCTGGCACATTTATAAAAGATTTTGATAATTAGCATAAAGTATTTTATAATAACAATCTAGCAATATATAATTATTTTATTTTGAGTTTTCATTTTTGAACCCCACAAATCCAGACATATAAAAATGCTTTACTTACCTTGAATTTCTTCATTTTATGTCGTTATGTAGTGGTATTTTAGAAATTTTAACTACTGGAAATTCTAATCAAAGTGAGACCCAGAGTTCACACATAAGGGATTGTGAGACATGACAACAGAGGAAGTGTGAGCTATCCCACAGCATCTGATGGTGATCCAGATGGGCACTTTACAGAAAGGAAACCTAAAAGGGCTGCTTTTTTGTTTGTTTTCCACTTGCTGACTTACTATTTTCAGTTTGTTCAATTTTATGAAGAATTCATAAACTTGCTTGAGAAAACACATATAAGGGAAGATCAGTACTAACAGAGGTTAGAGAATACATGAAATAGAAGCTTTGTAACTAATCCTAGTGACATCATATCACTTTTAAATTTGCCAGTTCAGAATGAAAATTTGCATTATATAACCCGCAATTTTCTTCTTCCTCTGTTACCCTTTTTATTTTTTTTTTTAATTTTGCCTTTACTATTTTGGATTGACTGGTACAGTGATGGAAAATAAGGTTTAGATTATACATCTCTTCACATGCATGTTAGTGGACTTTGGCATTGATCTTATTTAGAAAATTAATTAACCAAGTGTATATCACAAGTCTTTTTTACCTCCCCCCCATTTTTTCTGTCGGATAATTATGTAGGACAATGCGAATGCATTACCTGATAGAAAATAGAAAAGCATCAAAGAATCATGTAACAGTTTTCCGGCAGTATTCCCTGTCTAAGAAAAAATGGTTGATTCCCAATTGCAATACAGAAAATCATAGAAATGTTCCACTGTTACAATGAAATAACTTTGTTTCTACTTATTCTTCACTAAATTTTTTAAAGTTTATATATAATCTACTGATACATGATTCATGTTCCAGCAGACTGCTCAGGCACATGTCATCTAATGCAAACCAGGTGAGATTCAGTGGGCCACACATGCAAAAAGACTGAAAATAGGAGAGTATCCTAGCAGCAAAGAATAAGGGTTTTAATGGAAAGAAGGGAGAGGATGGGATTGGGGATTAAGGTGGAAAAATATGGATTTACCATATTCATGTATAAAACTAAAAACATAAAAAATTAAAATTAAAAAAGTAATAGTGACCAAACAAGTAGTTAGCATACAAAGTAATAGGTTTCATTTTGGCCTTGTTGAAAATTTTAATTAAAATTGAATTTGTTCTAACTCATCTCAACTCAGCCCATATTATCCTGGATGCTACCTGTGAGCCAGCTAGCTGGCTCCCTCCTGTCTCACCCAGCCCGGCTTCCCTTCTGCATTCATGCCTTCATTAGCTGCCCTGTTCCTGCTCGCTTAAGATCTGTTCTCTTTTCATGACCTACAGACATACACTCACATACATAATTTCAAATGTAGATTTTACATATGAAAGGAAGCACAGTTGTGTGTGTGTACAAGAGGGCACTTGAGTGTGTGTGCCTGTGGAGATCCAAGGGTGACTTGTGGATTCATCCTGGATTGTTCTACCTCTTTATTGCTTTGTTCTGGGGTTTTCCCAAGCTCCACCTTCCAGGGCCCGAAGTGCAGGTTGCAGCCATTTCTGCCCAGCTTTTTTACATAGGATCTGGGATTCTAAACTCATGTTGCTTTCAAGGCAAAGATTTAAACCCTGTTTTATCCATTTGCCTGCAAATGTTGAGATAACATATTTCTTTAGATAGATAAAATTGTGTCATATGTATGCACCATGTTTTCTTTAGCTAGTCACTATGTTATGCTTTTGCTTATTTTTTTCAAAAAATGTTTTCTTGAAAACACATCTTTCTTTTTTTAAATTTTTTAATTATTTCTTATTTATTCAAGTAAGTGTGTGTGTGTGTGTGTGTGTGTGTGTGTGTGTGTGTGTGTGTGTAGAATCACGGACGAATTCGGGAACCACCATGGACCGCCTCCACCACCTCCTTGTTTACTCTGCCCTGGGATTCACCGGCTCAGCCCTACCAGGACCAGAAACGCAGGCCACCCCTGCTTCCGCCCGGCGTCTATACGTGGGGTCTAGGATCCGAACTCAGGACCTTCTGCCTGCAAGGCAGAGGCTTAACCCCTGAGCCACCTCTCCAGCCCCACATCTTTCTTTTAAAAAAAAAATTATTTATTTTCTTCCTCCACTCCCCCCACTCCTCCATGCCCCTCTCCCGTCCCCTCCCTCCCATCCCCCAGTGCCTCCCCCCATCCCCGCAGCATCCTTTACTGTGCATGCCAAACTCTGCTCTGGTCCTCCTTTCCAATGAGGTGCAAGGACCCAATGGCATTTCCCAGAACCCTTTCCTGTGTTCCCCTTAAGCTTAGGAACACTACTGTGATTGTCAGTCCCTAGCCTCCCAGGATCCTTGTGCCTTTAGTCCATGCTAAACTTTGAGGGGTCAATAATGTGCAGGACATTGAGCAGGTCATGCAAAGTCCTATTATGATTGCTTCAGCCCTAACTTGTGTGGAGTATCTTGCATATCATTACTCCTCCCATCCTTGTGCTCTTACAATCTTACCGCCCCCTCTTCCTCAAATTTCCCTGAGCTTCAGGATGGGGAGAGATTAGGCAGGCCTAGTTTCAGGTGGTTGTGATAGAGTCTCTGATGTTCTGAATTATGGTTTGTTGATTTTTTTTTTTTCAGTTTTGCTGCTCTTGCAATGCCCTTGGCTCCATCCCGATAAGTATTGGATGTCACCCCCTGGCCAGAGATAAAAACCTATTAAATTAGTCTTGTTATAAGAGTAGATTCAAAGGTAGATGGAATAAAAGTAGGAGACTGCGTTGAGGGAGGGGTCAATCACCCATTTGTGAAATAGTTACTTTCTATCTGCCAGACTATATGCCCTCCCCTTCTGGTGAGATCATACCCCATCAGTTGCAAATAATCAGGAAGGAAAGTCTGTGAACTTAACCAAATGTCTCATTACTTACTTGCAGTCCTTGATGGTGGCCTGTTTCTCTGCTGTAACATGGTCCCCTTTCTCCTTGGAAAACACATCTTTCTTTTGTGTTGAAGTATAATTTTTACACAGGAAAGAAAGTAAAAGATCTTAAGTACAAAGTGTTTTTTCCTCTATTAGGACTCAGTCAAGTTTCTCTTCTGTCCACTGTTCTTCATGTGCGCATCATCCCTTCATTGTGTCATCTGTCCTTCTGCTAGTTGCCTGCCACACCTCTGGTGTCTACTGATTAAGTTTTGACTCTCCTTAAACATTCTAAGTATTTTGTTTTTTGAGGATCTCTTTTTCAACTTTATTATTCATTCGTGTGTGTATGAGAGAGAGAGAGAGAGATAGCAAGAGCGAGAGCACTGTGTCTTTGTAGAGGACCAAGGGTGACTTAGGGAATCATCCTAGATTACTTCTACCTCCTTTTTGTTTTGCTCTGGGGTTTCCTACATTCCTCCCCCCCCCCCCCCCCCCCGGACAGGAAGTGTGGCGCCAGTGTTGTTTGGGCCTGTATTTTCATATGGACCTGTTCTGAACTCAGGACCTTCTGCCTGCAACACAGTCTTAACCCCTGATTCATCTCTCCAGCACACATATTTTAGATTAAGAAAAATCTAAGGATTTCATGACTATCAGCCAGGTACTTTGCTTGTTTTTAAAAGCCTAGTATAAGGAAAAGTTGCCCTTAGTCTTCAAAGAGGATGTATTTTACAATGTCACACCTTAATTAAAAAATGTAAAAGTAATTTCTGATTTTTATTTTTGCAAGCTTTCATGATATTAAAATCCATAAAGAAAATGATTTTTACTATTTGAAGTATATTCAGTAAGACCAAATTGAGTAGAATGTCAAGTGCAAATAAGTGTCCCTATGTATACTAATATATAAAAACATTAATTACTAATATCGAATATGCCTTTTAAATCTGTAGTAGTATGTTTTAAATACATAATAACCAGGAAACAGCTATTAAAAGGCTTTGGCAAAAAAGTACTTTCTAAAAAGAAAATGATTTAATGAGCTAAAGTAAGTCTGAAGGAATTAAAAGTAGTTTTACTAATCTCAGGATATATTTGATAATTGCTATATAATTGTGTAGCTTGTCGCTTCACAAGTTCTGTTTAATTTCTTCAGTGTGACTGTTCTGTTTGTCATCCAAGGAGAGTAATTTCAGTATTAGGTCATTTGAGAAGTTAAAAATTAAATGTAGAATTATAGAAAGATATACTGAATATGAAGAAAATAACTTTAGATTCATATAAGTATATATGTTTTTATATTAATATATTTCTCTTTAGGGTTTAGGTTTATTTTGGATTGAATTTATTTCAAAACATATTTGGACAGGTATTCAAAAGTAGCAATTCATTTCTACTCTTATTCCATAAGTAATACATATTTTCCTATAATTGATAGGATCTTAAGACACTGTAACATGAAATAATTTGTGAATAATATGCCGACTTAATATATTGAGTAGTAAGTATAATGATACATTAAGAGCAATAAGTATTACCATGGGACAGATTTTCAGCAAAAACTTTAGTACTGAAGGTAAACATTTTGTTGGCCTTAAAGCAAAAAAAAATTTTTGTTAATCAGTACAAATAAAGGTTATTCCACAATGAAAGGTCAAGGAGAAGATGAGACAGCCTTAAGACTGTAGAAATCAAAATGGGAAGACCTTAAAGAGAGTTTTTTCCTAAACCAGCTTTAGAGTTTAGTCTTATAAAGTTTAGAGTATTAAGCACAATTTTCTTTATTTTATGTGATAGATACCTTCTTTTGCACATATATTGTTACTTTTCAACAAAGATACTGTTTCTTGGTGGTTCTCTTAGTGCAGCACAGTCATTCACAGGAACTGAATAGCTGTTTGTTAATCAATTGATTATTTCAAAAGTGTCTGATTTAGATTGCAATGGTTTTTTGTGACCTGCATGCAATTTTAAGTTTCCAGATTTTTATGAGCAGAAAACTAATGAAAATGGTGATTTGAGAATATTTTGCTAAGAATAGAGAGACTGGAAAGTAAATTTAAGGATCCTAATCTAAGCATAGTATTCCAAGTGCTTATAACCGGCTGTGTCAGTGTAATAGAAACAGGAAGTACCTACTTGTGTTATGGTTGGTTAGAGGCAGCAACATCAAACCTGGAAGTTAGGTAATCAAGAGAGTTACAAGAATCCAGCAAAGATAAATTCCTTTGAATGGAGAATACTGACATTTATTTGTGACACTTTGATCTCACTGGGATATTGATGTAGAAATATCCAAGTCAGTACTTTCTGTCTAGATGTGAAAGCAAAGCCAGCTGGGAAGGGTGGGAGGCGTAGGAAGGGTGGAAGGGTTTTCATGTAAAAGAACTGCTGAATTCAGTATCTACATCCTCTAAAGGAGAAAAACATTTAAAAAATATAATTTCATGGACAGGTAGTGTAGTATGCCAATTTCTTTGTTACAGTAACATTCACCATTGTTAGTGGCCTCTAAAGTCAGTCCTCTCTAGTATTGAACTGTTGCTTGAGGTGTTTCTACCTTTGTCCTAGGTATGAATTTGTCTGCCTTGTATTTTTTTCCAAAATCACTTGTCAAAGTCTTCTCAGATGCCAGACCTTCCTTCCATTTAAATTACAACCTTATTCTCACTATGAGCACTGTGCTACTCAGTTTTACATCGTTACTTGGCACATTTATGTATCCTTTTCTTCTCTTTGTCTGTTTTTCTGTGGCCCAGTGTATAAGCCCATGCTTGCTCAGGCTAGCTCCATGAGGCCAGGGATATTTCTTTTATTCCACTTTATCTCAAGTGCCCAGGAATATACCTGACACATGTTTGAAAGTCTTAATTTATAGAATAAATAAGAACTGACATATACTGAAGAGTTATTTTATTTCACAGTATTTTTTAAAAGCTTTAGATTCTTTTTTTGTCATTTTTTAAAATTTATTTTTCCCCAATCATACAAGCTCAATAGGTACCCTGGTCCTCTCCCTCCCTCCACCCCTCCCCATTTCCCCTTTTACCCTTCTGCCCTTTTACCCTTCCCCCCTTTTCCCCTTCCTTTCACCGTCCTCCTTCCCCTTCTCCCAATGCCTCCCCCTCTCCCCCTCCCATCCCCTGGAGCATCCTTTTGTGTGAATGTCAAACCTCCCTCTGAGTCCTCCACTCTAGTGAGGTGTAAGGACTCAGTAGCATAGCCCGGAGACCTTTCTTGGGCTCCCTGTTAGTATGGGAACACTATTTATGATGGTTATTCCCTTGCCTCTAAGGATCCTACTGCCTGTGATCCATGCTAGACTTTGAGGGGTCATTGACATGTCACTTATTGTGCAAGTCATGCAAAGTCCGATTATGGCTCCACACAAGCCTAACTTGTGTGGAGTATCTTGCATATTGTTGGTCCTCCCCATCTTAGGCTTTTACCTTTTGCCGCCCCCTTTTCCACAAGTTTCCCTGAGAAAAGCTTTAGATTCTTATGACAATCATAACAATTAGAAAATCTTTTGTTCCTATTTTACTATTTTATTTCACTATAGGAAATTAACTACAGGTTTTTTAGGTAACTTACAAATTCCATGTTTAGAATCAAGACTCCTAAAAAACAATCAAGACTCCTTGTTATTAGGGTATAAAATTTCTCTTAAAGATGAGTATTGTCTGGGACTGGAGAGGTGGCTCAGGGGTTAAGCCTCTGCCTTGTAAGCAGAAGGTCCTGAGTTCGGATCCTAGACCCCACGTATAGACGCAGGGCGGAAGCAGGGGCAGCCTGTGTTTCTGGTCCTGGTAGGGCGGAGCCTGTGAATCCCCAGGGCAGAGTAAATGAGGAGGTGGAGGCGTCCATGGTGGTTCCCGAATTTGTCCGTGGTCCTACACATACACATATACATACACACATGCGCATACATGCATACATGCACAATTGAATAAATAATAATAAAAAAAGATGAGTATTGTCTTTGCTATTTTAAGTTGTAGAAAAAGCAGAACTCATATGAAAATACGTACTACATATGCAACACTTCTCATACATCTGGATTCATATTGATGATGTATTGAGTAAATATTAAGATAATTATTGTTAATTTTTAATCTGTCAATAGCAAGTTTAAAATATAGAAAATTACACTGAAATTGAAACTTTTCACTGGCAGTTTAACAAACTCATCCAGTAGCTTCATTGTTTAATCTAGCCTGCAGATCACCAAGCCACAGCACCATCAACTGTGGCTCTAGTATCTGAATTCTAATCCTTTCATTTACTAGGCAAGTTTCATTCATCACCCTGTTGTTGTGTATATCACATCACCTGTCATGATGAAGTCTGCAGTGCTTCAGATTGAGAGGTCGCATCTTTCTGCATAGGTTCACTAGAATACAGTGTTCCTGTGGAAGTAGGAAAGTGCATAAAAGGATGAAACAGGTCTTGTAAAGACGCACTTAAACATTACATGAACTTTCCAGTATTTTCAAGATCGTGCCAGAAAAGTTTCAAGATTGTGAATTAAAGCTATCTGAAATAGTGGCTATAAAACCCCTCATATTAGATAGCCCCGTATGTTAGGATAGAACTCAGATCAGCCATATCTTGCTCATACTGCAATTAACGATCATGTCATCTTTCTCTTGCTTTCTCGTTTATTTGGAAGTACAGTAGATCCACATACACTCTAATTGGTTGTATCATTTTTTGTTCAAGAAGTAAAAAGTGCATCTCCAAACTGCTTATTCCCGCAACTGTCTCTGTAGAGGAGCTGCTGGCCCACGCTTTGGCTGGCCCTTTTACAGTGGGCTCGGGAGCCTACCTCCCAGTGATTTTTTTTTTTTTACTAAGTTTCCTACAGTGTCCTGCAGGATCTTCTAGAATACTCTACAGAGTGGTTGAAATGAGAATTTTTAGTTATTTGCTATATGAGATACCTGTTGAATACCTCCCTGGTAGTATCATATAGTGTTTTCCATTTGAGTTCGGTTTGTAGCCATTATTGCATGTTTTTACTCAGGTTGCAATGACAACTGTTTGTTACATTTATCACATACTGATATAGTATTTCCTCTGAACATATAACCTTCTTAAAACAGAAGAATATTACATGCAGCCTTCCACAAAAGATAGTTGCATAGAAATTGCTTGTAGCTCAATAGCAGTGCAAATTTCCAGCCCTGCCATAGACTGTTATATCAGAAACTCAACATATAAAAATTTAGGAGGTATTTTTTAAGCAAGTGTCTTGGATCTGTTTCATGCATGCATAATTTGAGACTTCTTTTTGAGAACCCCTGGCTTGTGTTTAGCAATCAACCATTTTAATCATTAGGTGGGAGGATAAAATTTGAAATAATCCTTTGGAGTTTACAGTTGAACTAGGTACGTGTTTAACACTCCACTGCCAGTCTTCTTCAGCCCTAAGAGGATTAAACCCTATCTCTAAAATTTAGGCAACAAGAGAATGGGGGCCATTTCTAACAAAGGAGATAATTATTTGTTGGTGGCAAATAATTGAAATTTCTTACGATTTTCATAAATTGTTTCACTTTATGTTTTTTAGTCGGCTATTTTATGAAAATGTGTGAAGTTCAAATACAAGATATGAACAGTCTCAGTCTCTGGGGAAACCAAACATTGACTTCTTTGTCACCAGAAAGTCATAATACCAGTTTGTACCTCTGCGAAAGCAAATTCAAACTTGATCTAGCTCCTCTGTTATCTATATCACATCTGCTGTGTGGTGTAGCAACCTAGTGAAAATTAATCTTGCCTCAGAGAAGCTGATGTAACTTGATAAGTACTAAGGAGACCCCAAGGATAAAACTAGAAAAGTGTTGATATCAGTAAACAGGAATCTTTGGATAGAACGCCAGTGAGGGACATCAACTTATTTTGTTTCGACATTGTGAGCCAGGATGCTGCCTTTGGACACTGCACACAAGACCCTTCTGTCTTTCTGACTTCTTCCGGCCTTTTCTTCTTTTGCCTTCACATATTTACCTAAACATCCAAATTGACTGTTTCAGGAATCATAGTTAAGTAACTTCATAAAGAAAGGTTACTTTTTAAGCAAAAGAAAACATCTACCTCCTGTTCATAAAGTAGTCCTGTGAGCAGCATGCGACTGTCTTCAAAAGGAGTAAAATCAACCTCACACAGTTCTATGTTTATGTTCATGGCAGATTATTTTCTCCGTTTTAGTATTTATTAATTAAAGTTTCTGCACTCACAGAAGGTCAAGATCACATATTTATTGCAAGATCATCACTTAAAGGCTATTCTTAAATTTCAAGAGTATTTGTATTGGAAGGTAGCAAATTAAAAATTAAAGCAGGATAAAAGTGTTTTTCCAAGTACTTTTTCATCATTTCATGATGTATCCAAGGAGGAGAAAAGAAAATAGATGTAGAACTTACGTGTCGTGTTCTACTGGCTTGAGAAGGTGAACCAAGAAGCTTGGAGGGGAAGACCCCACGCAGATGATGAGAGAGAACACAGCAGCTGTTCTGTAGCAGCTCCAGGGTTGGCTCACAGACATCTACTTTAAACTAAAAGTGCCCAAGCCTGGCCAGCTTCCTCAAAGTGCTTGGATGGTAGAAGCATGAAGCCAGGAGTTCTAGGTCATCTTTGGCCACCTAGAACTACCTGGAAGTTACCCCATGCTCATAAAAAACCACACAGAACAATGAGGAAAGGATGGCAGGAAGGAAAAGCCAAAGGTATTTTTGTGGTTTTTAATTTTGAAATGAGGCAAATTTATATTTGAATAGTATCTAAAATATTAAGCTTATTTTCTTTGATTTGATTTTCTTTGATTGTTTCATTTGTTGAGACAAGTTCTCACTATACAGTTCAGCTAGCCTCAAACTTCCAATCATCCTGCCTCAGCCCTCCAACTGCTGAGACGATCATGGCTTCTTCATTTCCTTCTGATATTTTAAACGCTTGTTTTAAATACTGTGTATATACAAATGAAGAAAATCAAAATAACATTCCAAGGATTGGTTTACTTTTTTTTAATATTTTCTGGTAAGGAATGTAAGAAAGGAAATAGATTGTATATATATGTATATATGTATGTATGTATACATGTATGTGTCAAGTACTTGTGTGCAGTCTTATGTTATTGTTTGACTTTGTTCCAAGCCTGTTTGCCTGAAAGAGACTCTGTTGGGGTTCATCAGGCTAGTTACACATGGGTTTTATTCTCATAGATGGTAGCAGCTTGATACAAGAGGCTTGGCATAATCACATGTCAGATAAGCATAAGCTATTAGACATTAGTTTTCTATAATGTCTATAATAGCACTCAGAGTAAAAAACTTAAGTGAATAGTATCCTATATATTTTGTTTATTTTGAATGTTTATATGGGGGGAGAGAGCAGGTACAAACACGTATCCCTTGCTGCACCTTTGAAACTTAGAGGACAAGTTTTGGGATTCTGCTCTGTCCTTCCACCTTTTGAGCTCTGGAGATGAAGCAAGCCATGAAGATGGTGCAACAAGCATTTTTACTCACTGAGCCATTTCACAGGCACACATACACACACACACATGTGTGTGCGTGTGTGTGTCTTAGTAACTTAATAGGGCATTTCTATAAGCATACATACATAATATAGAGTACCATGCAAGCTTAAATTTGCCTAATTTTTATTCCAAATAAAATTTTTAATAAATGGTTTGTATATTTTTGTTCCATTTTATTTGTATTATGAAGTTGTCAATAGACTAGACAAATAGAGAATAATTGTATTAATATTTTGGCAAAATATCTCTGGGGTAAGATTAAATATATCCAATATTAAATATTGCACGTTTTCTTGACTGACACTCAAATGTTTTGGGATAAATTGTCCTGATCTATTCATACTTTCCTTACTCTTTCAAAATTAGGAAATAAGAACATCTTATATTTACTGTGAAAAGCTACCTTCAAAGGGTTGTGAATAGGACATATATGTCAGTTGAAATATAAGGACTATCTTAAGTTTATGTATGTTTATTCTTAATGGAAGTAAGTACATCATAATGAAAGATGCCTGTCTAAGTACTCCAGTTAGTGTGTCTGGGTGCTTAATTATTGGCTATTGTTTGTCCTTACCAGTGATCAGTGTGTCAGTAATTTCACAAATATACTTTCCTTGAGTTTGAATCTGTGAGCACCTTAAAGTGTAATTTATTATGCTAGTTATTAAATACTAAAATCTTTGGGGTATGTGGTTCTGAAGTGATTTTGAAGATTCAAAAGGTGTGTGAAAATCGATTGTTAATGCAAGTATTTGAATATCATTTCAACTCACCAATAGCTTTTGCAAATATCAAGTGTGTTTCTCAGTTGTGTATATTTAAGTATGATTATCTAATATTTATGAGTAACAAACTGGTCATTTAAATGACATGCATATAGTATGCTGATATCTTTTTTTTCTACTTAATTTGTGTGTGTGCCTGTGTCAGAGGACACTGTGTCCCCGTGGAAGGCCAAGGATGACTTCGGGAATCATCCTGGATTGCTTCTACCTTCTTTTTACTTTGTTCTGGGATTTCCCAGTTGTGCCCACCAGGGCTTGAAGTTCAGGTCTCCTTCTACTTTATATTTCTTACATGGGACATGGGATCTGAACTAAGGACTTTCTGCTTATGAAGCAGAATCTTAACCCCTGAGCTGATTTTATCTAATTTTGCACAATATTTTAAGGAATATTCCTCTTCTAAAGATGAGGTAAGAGAGTTTAAGTAATAAGGAAACATACGTGGCTAGTAAAGTGCAAAGTTAAGACTATCTGTAACAGTTTTCAAACACTGCAGATCAATTTGATGAATTCTCTAAACACCAAATGACTCTCTAAGGAAAAAGCTAGATTTCTTTTTAACACCTGTTTGTACATACAAACTGGAGAAGAATTTACAAGTCTTTGCTATTGTGACTTGAAACAGTACATGGTATATTTCTCTAACACATTTCAGAAAGCACTGAAGGGTTCTGAGCAAGGTAATAACAGTCTGACTCACTTTAAACAGTATTAATTTGATTGACAAGTGGACAGCATGGTAGGGAAAAGAGATGGAAGGAGGTTTGACAATCAGCTCAGTGAAAGAAGGTGATTACTGAAGCTGACAGAAAATCTAGGACTTAGTTCCTTAGACATCTTCGCCAGTTCTTCCTGAAAATACTGACAAGTACTGAATTTGGATTGACTTTTGAAGGAAAACCAATAGTATTTTCTGAATTATTGAAGTATTGGAAGGAAGTAAAGAAGAAGTAAATGATGAGTCCAAGATTTTAGTCTGAATGATAAAATTAATTAAATTGCTGCAATCTGAGAGGGGAGAAACAGCACATTCTGAGCTGGAAAGGAAGACAGTTTGCAAATTTGTGCTTGGCCAAGACTGGAAGACTGACAAGTGTGAATGGATGTGCATTACTGTGAATGGAAATGTAAGAACCATCCCTAAAGATCTAATAATCACAGTGGTAAATTTGACTGAAGATGCCATGGAAGGAGTGTAGACAAGAGGTTATATGTGGGTCTCTGAAACACTCAGGACTTGGAGGAGATGAAAGGAAGGGAAGAGCCTGAAGAAGAGGAGCCCCTGAAGTAGCAGAGTCAAGAGCAGCAACTAAGAAGTCAGAAGATATTGCAAAAAGGGAAGGCTGGACCTATACAGCAAGTTTTGCAGGATTATTAAGTGATATAAAATTTAGAAATGACCATAAGACTTGGTGGACAAAAGCTTAATTGTAGAAGATTATACTGCTTAAAACAAGCAAGAAAGTTTTTAAATTACTCACATAGAAAATGCAAAATACTCTCATTTTAGAATTCTAAATTAAATAAATGAGATTATTACAGTTATTAAGTAGAACAATTATTAAAAAATGTTCTATATAGCATTTTAGCCATTTGTTTAACTACTGACTCTAAATTTCAGTGCCTCTAAATTTTAACAGTTGGTTATCTGATAAGTAAGACTTCATTGAGAAATATTGTGCATGTTTACTATTGTTATATGGTAAAAGTTATAGCCTGCATGAATAGACCCCCTTTAGTCCAAACTTCTTATTATTAATAACATAACTTGGATCAAGTAGTCAGTTTGTTGGTCTCAGTATCTCAGAGAGAGAGAGGACAGTTAACACATATTCTATGGTTATTAAAAAGATACAGTGAAATATTAACAATTCAGTTAAATGAAAGCTCATGTTCTGAATCCAAGAAACTAAAGTTACATCCCAGAGCTTGTGAAAACTTTGGGAAAATCTTTACCTTTAACATACAAAATGTCTGTAATAAAAAGTTGTACCTTGTAGGGCTTTGAGAATTAAAAGAGACTATGCATGTGAGGTACCTTAGACATAGTAAGTGCTTCATAATTATTATTAATTTCCCTGGTTATCGTTATAAGTGGTCTTATGGTTACAATTATTCAGAGTAAAACCTTTGTTTTTCTTAGTAAACATAGTCTGAACTTTGATTATACTTGATAACAAATCTTAATTGTAATTTTCTGTTTATTGTATTTTCTCACTGTTGTCCCTCATCAGTGAGGATTAATTATAGATCAACATCTAAATAGAGTTAGAAATAAGGAGTACACTTGACATGATTCTTTAGACATCACCATGAGTCATAAGGGGATATATCTTTTAGAACATTCTCCCCAAAGCTGTGCTTCAGAAATACACCTGTACACACCAACACACCTACAAATGAGGCGACTGTGCTGTGAACCACGAGAATTAGTTACAGAAACAAAGGTGGTTTAGATCAGCACATGAAAAATAGTCTACATGAACATAAGACAGGAGTGATGAGAACACAAACTTTTTATTTTTACAGGACCTTAGTTATCATCTAATTCAGATCCAAATTTTACTACTAAAAGAATACTGAATTCGTTCTACTATTTAGTCTAGGATATATACCAGGAATGAAAAATTTTCTAATGCCTAGTCAGTTCCCATTAAACAAGTATAGCTTCTGTTGTACCTACTACCACAAGTGAAAGTGAAATACTGAATAAAAGGAAACATGAGGACCATCTGATATTCAAATGATACCAAATTGAGGACACATTTATTTTGAAGTGCTGTATTTTTTCTTCCACTGTTGTTTGATAAATTGAAAACCTAGAAAAGGACTATTATGAAAAAATGTTAGCCTAGAGGAAATTATTGAGGAGAGAGTGGGGGTAGTAAAAAAAAAACAGTGAGTAGGGATATAAATCTTTGAAAATGTCATGATAAAATCTGTTATATTATGGGCTGGGGAGATGGCTAAGGAATTAAAATATTTCCTTCATGATCAGAGGGACTTGAGTTCAGATTCCCAGATCCCACATAAAAAATGCCCAGCAGATGTGGCTGTGGCCTGAAATTTCCTGCCTTGGAATGTGAAGGAAACCCTAGAGCAAAGCATTAAGATGGAATAGCAATTCAGGTTGAATCCCGATGTCAACCTTGAGTCTCCAGAGTTACACAAACTGATACCTTCTTGCACATACATACACACACAAAACTAGTATGCTGTATGTAAATACACCCAAAAACTGCTGTATTATATGCTAGTACAAAAAATGAAAAAGAAAAAAGCAAGTACATATAAGCAGCTAATTTTCACAGTAGATTCTGTTTTACCAGAAAATACTTTGAGATAAATAAAATGTTATTTTAAGGGAAGCTCTTTTAATTTTTTAATTTTTTTCCTAAAAAGTTTTACAAGCATATTGAGTAATTATTCCAGCCCTCCTTTCCCTCCCTTCCTCACCTTTCTTCATCAAATCATCCTACTCTTCCCATCTACTTGTCTGCTTCTCTGTGTCTCAGGGTTTCCTCTGGATCCTCTCTTTGCGGAGGTGGGGGGAGTTCAGGCCTCTGTGGGAGACCAAGTGACCCTTTCTTAGGCAGATCCTCTGATAGATCATCTGTCTAGCCCTAACCGCTAATGTTTCTGCTGCATGTATTTATTTCTCCTGAGATCCCCGTTAGTCTATGAGGTATGTTGGTAAAAAGACAAGCCTCAATCCAGTGAGTTCCTGGATGCAGCAGCCCTGTCTTGAGTGAAATGTCTTATTTGGAAGTGGACCTTGCCATCTTTGATTCTTACAATCTTGCCGTTTCCTCTTCTGCAAGGTTCCCTGACCCTTAGGATGGGGAGAGATTGGTTGGCCCGATTCCCAGTGAGCAGTACAGGGTCGCCAGTATGCTGCATTTTGGTTGGCTGTTGTCTTCTTCACTGCTCTTCTACTGCACTAGACTGCATATTTTGTGTATGGAGAGCCTCTACTCCTGTAGAAGAAGGATTCTAGGTTGACTACTGAGTGGTGTTCTATGAGTATAATAACAGTTATTTACAGAGCAGTTTAGTGTACTATCTTCCTGCATATAGATTCATAGTCTTGAGCAGTACAGAGTCTCCAGTACGCTGCATTTTGGTTGACTGTTGTCTTCTTCACTGCTTTTCTACTGCACTAGACTGCATATTTTGTGTGTGGAGAGCCTCTACTTCTCTTGTAGAAGAAGGATTTTAGGTTGACTACTGAGTGTTCTCCTATGAGTATAATAAGTTATTTGCAGAGCAGTTTAGTATACTATCTTCCTGCCTATAGATTCATAGTCTATTCTTTCCTAGTGATTTTTTTTTCTTTTTGTAGATCCTTGTTCTAGTTAATAGTAACAGGAATGTCTTCCATTCTGACAAACTGTGCATGGAGTCCAATTAGAAAGTCGTTGGTTATCTCCATGATACTTATGCCACTGTTGCAGTAGTGGTCAGATGTTGCCATGATGATTTTTATTGCAACCTGCATATCTCACAGGTTTGACTATTTTTGTCTCCAAGTAGCTTCTATAGTTTTCCTTGGTACTATGTAAGCCATCCAGCAAGGAGGAAGCACTCAGACCAGTTCCTGTTGATGTATTTTGCCTACGTCCTGTGATACATATGTGTTGCATCTTCAGTAATAGTGTCTTACTGTTGTTTTTTTTTTTTTTTAGAGGACAACCAAGAGCAGCAACAAAAGCCTATAATGTTTGGGGGCCTTTGAAGCTTCGCTGAGCAACAACTTATCACAAAGTGTCACGTTCCTGCCACTTCTAGTATAGTTTTTTTTTTTTTTTTTTGGCCGGTTTTCCTCTCTCTGTGTTCCTCTGCATAGGACTGTCCATTCTTGTTCCTTTTATAAATAAATTTTTTGACATAATAATATAGGAGATTCCTATGATTCATATCCCATAATCTTAGGGTTTTCCTATTGGTCCCTCCGCCTGCCCTGTATCCCATCCATTCATGACCCCCTAGGTATTTTTCTCTATTATTCCTTCTTCACCCTACTTGCCATAGTATCCTATATCTTCAGCTCATCAGGTTTTATAAAACCCTCACCGCCTCTACCCTCCTTCCCACTCATTGACCCCTTTTGAGTTATCTGTTTCTTACAGTAATTCCAAACCAAATACCTCAGTGAGATCAGTGCTAGTAACATTATATAAGAGAGCATATGATGTTTGTCTTTCTTTCTGTGTCTGAGATATCACATTCAGTATTAAACTTTCCAGTTCCATTCATTTACCAACAGATTACATAGCCTCATCCTTTCTGATGGCTAGATAGTATTCCGTTGTTTATATGCATCACATTTTCATCAGCCATTCCTCTGTTGATGGACATGTAGACTGATTCCATTTTCTCGCTATTGTGAATAGAGCTACAGTAAACATAGATAAACATGTGTCTTTGTAATAAGATGTAGAGTCTTTGAAGAATATTTCTAGAAGTTGTGTAGTAGGATCATAAGGGAGTTCAATTTTTAACTTTGTAAGGAATCTCCACACTAATATCCAAAGAAGCTGTACTAGCTTATACTTGGACCAGCCATGAGTAAGTGTTAGCCTTTCTCCACAGCCTCACCAACAATCTTTATTGTTTGTGTTCATGACCTTAGCCATTCTGACTGAGGTAAGATGATATCGCAGGGTAGTTTTTATTTACATTTCTCTGATGACCAGGGAAGTTGAACAGCTTTTAAGGAATTTGTTTAACATTTCAATTATTTGTGTGAAGTCCCTGTTTTGTTCCAGGGTCCATTTTTAATTGGGATATTTACTTTCTTGATGTTAAAGTTACTGAGCCCTTTGTATACTCTGAAGAGTAATTATTTGTCAGATTCATAGCCAACAAAGATTTTCTCCTATTCTCTGGGTTGTCTTTTTGCACAATTAATAGTTTCTTTGTAGAATAGAAACTTTTTAATTTCATGATGTTCCACTTGTTGATTATTGGTCTTAGTTTCTGGATATCTGGGATTCTGTTTAGAAAATCTTCACCTCGGCCTCTCAATACAAGTGTGCTCCGTACTCTTTCATCTAAAAGTTTCAGGGTTTGGGTTTAACATCAAGGTCTCTGATCCATTTGGAGTTGATTTCTGTATTAGAAGAGATAACTGTCAATTTTCATTCTCCTATATGTAGATGTCCAATTTTCCCAACACCACTAATTAAAGATGGATGTATGTTTGACAGCTTTGTGACAAATCAAGTGGATGTATGTGTGGGAGTTTATATCTGGGTTCTCTGTATTAATCCATCAGTTGATGCGTCTGCTTTTGGGGAAGTATTAAGCTGTTTTTATTACGATAACTTTATGGTATAGTTTGAAATCAAGTTTAGTGATACCTCCAACAGTATTTTTCTTGCTCAAGATCATTTTAGCTTTTGTTCTCCCATATGAATTTTGAGATTGTTTTTTTCCAGTTCTGTGAAGAATTGCATTTTGATTGGGATTGCGTTGTATCTGTTTATTGCTTTATATGGGCTGGTCATTTTCACAATATTTATCCTAACAATCCATAAGCATGGAAGGTCTTTTCCCTTTCTAAGTATCCTCTTTAATTTCTTTCAGCAGTGTTTTGTAGTTTTCTTTGTGTAGGTCTTTCACTTCCTTGGTTAAGTTCATTCCAAGGTATTTTATTTACTTTGAGGCTATGGTGAATGGGATTGATTCTCACATTTCCTTCTCAACTTGTTTGTCTCTAGTATATAAGAAAGCTACTAATTTTATGTTGATTTTTGTAGGCTGCTATTTTACTGAAATTGTTTATTAATTCAAGAAGTTTTTTGGTGGTATCATGTGGCTCTCTCAAGTATAGAACCATATCATCTGCAAATAAGATATTTTAGCTTCTTTTCCTATTTGTATTCCTTTTATCTCTCTCTCTCTCTGTCTCTCTGTCTCTCTCTCTCTCTGTCTCTCTCTCTCTCTCTCTCTCTCTCTCTCGCCTTATTGCTTTGGTAGGACTTGAAGCACAATATTAAACATGAGTGATGACAGTGGACAACTTTGTCTCATTCCTGATCTAAGTGGGAATGCTTAAAGGTTTTCTCTATTTAGAATGATATTTAATGGCTTTAGACTTGTCCTGTTTAGCCTTTGTTATGTTGAGATATATCCCTTCCATTCCTGTTTTCTCCAAATTTTGTCAGAGGCCTTTCCTGCATCTATTGGGAGGATCATGTAATTTTTAAGTCTGTTAGTATGATGAATCACATTTATTAAGGAACCTGACTTGATCATGATGTATGATCTTTTGGAAATGTTTTTAGAGTCGTTTGCTAATATTTAATTGAAAATTTTTACATCCGTGTTCATTAGTGTGATTGGCCTATGATTCTCTTTCTTTAATGGTTCTTTGACTTGGAATCATGGTAATGTTTTCTTCATAGAAAGAGCTCCTTTTTTCTCTACTTTATAGAATAATTTGAGGAGGAGTAGTATTAGTTCTTCTCTAAAGGCCTAGTGGAATTCTACACTGAATCCATCTGGTCCTGGGCTTTTTATAGTTGGAAGACTTGTAATTACTATTTTTAATCTCATCACTTGTTATTGATCTGTTTAAAGTATCTATTTCATCTTCAGTTGATTTTGATGAGTCATGTGTGTTTAGCATCCATTTCCTTTGGATTATTCAATTTAAGAGAATATGAACGTTTAAATGTCCTTACAATTCTCCAGTATTTCTCCAGTATCTGTTATGATTTCTCCCTTATCGTTTCTGATTCTGCTGATATGAGGGTTCTCGCCTTCTTTTGGTTTGTCAAATCTTGTTTATCTTTTCAGAGTAAAAGATCTTTGTTTCATTGATTTTTTTTTTTTTGTATTGTCTTTTTCAGTTCCAGTTCATTGATTTCTGCTCAGATCTTGGATATTTCTTCTGATGTGCTACTTTTAGGATTGGTTTGTTCCTTTTTTCAGAGGCTTTTGGGTGTAACATTAAGCCTTTTATTCGGGATCTTTCCTTTTTTGTTTTGTAGACATTTAATGTTATAAATTTTGCCTATAGGACTACTTTCAATGTGTCACATAGATTTTGGTAGGTTATATCTTCATTTTCATTGGCTTCAAGGAAGTTTAATTTCTTGTTTCATTTCTTTTTTGACCCATTCCTCATTCAAAATGTCATTTATTTCCCATGAGTTTGTGTGGGTCCTTTGTTGTAGATGTCTACTTTTATTCCATGATAGATAGTATGCAGTGAATGATTTCAATTTTTCTGTATACGTGGAGGCTTGATTTCTGTTCTTAGCATATTGCCTATTTCTGAGAATGTTCCATTGGTTGCTGAGAAGAATGTGTATTTTTTTAGTGTTTGCTGAAATATTCTATAGATATCTGTAAGGACCATTTGATTTATGGTTTCATTTCACTCCAAAGTATCTGTGCATAGTTTTGTGAGTGGGTATCGAAGTTACAACACACACTGGTAAGACTGTATTTAGACTTATTCATTGTTTTATCTCCTGTAGTGTTAGTTTGATGAATCTGGATACTTCTGTTTGATTTAGGATTGTGAGATCCTTGTGCTGGAATGTTCCCTCAACTAGGACAGAGTATTCATTTGTATCTCTTACGATTTTCTTTAGTTTGAAGTCAATTTTTCTAATATTAAGTTGGCAACTCCAAATACCTTTGACCATCTTTTCACCCTGAGAAAGTTCTATCTTTCGTGGTGAGGTGTGTTTCTTGGAGGCAGAGAATTGATGGTTATGATGTTTGATATGAAGTGTTTGGTGTTGTATGGAATATTCTACCTTATTTCCTGTGAGTGTGATTGGGATGGGGGCTGGAGAAGGAATTAGAGATAGGTTGCAACCCAGGGGATCAAAGTCAGGTGGACTGTGTGATGTAACTCCATGTTTTTCAAAAAACTGTATTAATGTAGAAAGCATGGTTTGACATTTGCCATGCCAATTTTAAAACAGAATCAGAGATAATATTTACTCAGAGTTTTCCTTAAGCTCTCCAGTGTATTTTTCCAGTAAATTGAACCACTGCAGTGTGCGTGTGTGTGTATGTATGAGATAATTACTTAACAAGTAACATGTAAGATGACTCTTTTACAGTTCATTGTAACATCAAAACTTTCATCTATGTCTGCTAAACTGATAATGATTTTAATAATGATCATAAATGTCTATATTGCAGCATAAAATTGTGATAAAACTGTAAAGTTAATTATTTCTTTTTTTCCTCAGTTGTGAATTTTGTTTCTTTTTCTTGCAGAGCTACATTCATGGGAGCAGCCAGGCTCAATTTGTGGCAGAATCACACATTATTCTGGTACTGAGTATCCTTTAAGATAGTTCAGGAATTAGAAGAGCTAAGCAAAATCTTCAAACTACAAGTTGATTTTTTTTTTCTGGAGGTAAATATAAAAATCTTTAAAAGAGGAAATTTTAGACCTCATTATATAACTAATTTCCTAATTTCTATAATGTTTCCTTTTGCATTGTATTTTTATTGTAAATCACTGACCAATTATATTTTCTCTTTGCTAAAAATTATTGAATTTCAAAATGCTGCTTTTATTCTGCATTTATTATCTCTAGCTAGATTCTATGTTGCATGTTCTACAGTTATCTTTATAGGGTCCTGGTATTGAGAAAAATGTATTTATGTCAGTATAAGTTGCACAAAGTATATAAAACATTAGACTGACACAATCTTATTATTTCCCCATCTCTCCCACCCAGGTTTTCACTAATCACAAATGCTTAGTTAGTTCTTTAACAAGTGACAGAAATATAGGAAATTAGAAGAGTGTAGTCACAATGTGTCATTATAATTACAGATCCTACACTGGAGACATTGAAATGAGTCCATTCTTCCAAAATAAGATTTTCTGAACTCTAATTGTTAAGTTCCAAGTAAAGTTTTAAAAAGGCTATTTAAAAACTTGAGTCTTGAAATGAGTTTTAAAAAGAACGAGATTATATAAGTGCTCAGTTTATTCTTCAAAGGAACTAAAGCACTTGTCCTGAAATTCACTAAGCCATGCCCTCCATCATCTTCCTCTGTGTCATTCTCCACCTGTTGAACTTGTTAACACATGGGATGCCTGCAGAGTCACTATAGGCATGTGCCACTGGCAGCATATTCCTTGCTGACTTATTTACTTACCAGTGTGTGTTGTAACTTCATAAGTAAGAAACTGCTAATCTCTATCTCTTTTTCTCTCTCTCTCCTCTCTCCCTCCTCTCTCTCTCCTATCTCCTCTCTCACTCTCTCATTTGTGTCAGACACTATGTTTTAATATCCACTCTCAGATTTTATAATCATATTAAGTATCTACTGAACTTTTGTATTGAAATTTTACTATAGTATGAGACTAATAACTTTTTGTGAATGAGAGAAATCTTTTTTTTTTATTTATTCAATTGTGCGTGCATGCGCACATTGTGTGTGTGTGTGTGTGTGTGTGTGTGTGTGTGTGTGTGTGTGTGTGTGTAGAACCACAGACGAATTCGGGAACCACCATGGAAGCCTCCACCTCCTCCTTGTTTACTCTGCCCCAGGATTCACAGGCTCCGCCCTACCAGGACAGGAAACGCCCCCGCTTCCACCCAGCGTCTTCTATACGTGGGGTCTAGGATCCGAACTCAGGACCTTCCGCCTGTAAGGCATTGGCTTAATCCCTGAGCCACCTCTCCAGCCCCCCAAGAGAAATCTTAAATGAGAAGATGAAGCATTTGTAATTGCTTTAATAGAGCCATCTCTTTATTAAAGTTAATAGCAAAGCCATATTTGTTTGTTGCTGTTAGTTCACCTTTTAGTTATTTGAATGTGTTTATCAAAGAAATGCTTGGCAAATAGTTAAAAACTCCAGGATTTGTTACAGGTAAGTTAGGTTTATTTGTTTCCACATTATAGTTTCTTCTTTCCTCGTTTGTTCTGACCCATTGTGCAGCATTGTGTGCTCAGTCTGGGTGATGATCTCTTCAAACAACAGGAGCCCCTCCAGTCAGAAGCAGTGTGGAGACCATCATTCCACTGTGGCAGGAGCTCTCCAAGGTTTCATTTCACGGATCATTGACATCAAGCCGAGATTTAGGGTAGAAAGACATTCAACAGCAGCCTGAAGTCTTCCATATAAATTTTAAGAGTAATACATAAAACAATTAAAAGTCCCTTTTCCCTTTATGATGGCAGTAATTACTTGTTTCTTCTTTTCTCGTATGTATTCCCATTTCATAGATAACTATCACAAAGAGGAACTGTTTCAAGATGTGAGTTTATGAATATTATCAGTAGATACTTAAGCAGCAATTTTATAATTTCTAATTTTAATTTCTCTTGGCAGAATTTACTGATATTCTTATACTTTCCATGTTTTATAAAAAATTATGTTTATCTTCCCTGTCATACAAAAAATAAACATCAGATGTTTACTTTTTGTTTAGCTATTGAGAATGTCTGTGGCTTTTGACATCCTTCCTTTAATTTAGTAAGTCAGATCCTTAGATAAAGCTGCTTCTAAAAAGTTTAACTGAAAAATCTAAGGTGAAGCAAATGGAAGTGTTTGGTGTCATGAGCTCATATTTACCGTCAGTATATTTTTTATCCATATCACTGGTGCTTTATTTTCTTAACACATCATTTAGGAAGAAGAAAATTCAATGTGGTATTCAGGAGAATAGGATGTGGAAAGAAGGAAGCAACTTTAGAGCATTTTCTAAGGCATCTGTCTCATAGTGCTGAATATTGTCGGGCAGTGCTTTATAGTTATCCTAGTAAAATCTGTTTCTTTTATGTCTTACCCGGTTACATTTGTTTTGCATTGATACAACTGTGCAAAGTGTTCACTGTTGCCAGAGCGTAGGATGACAATGTGATTTTGGCCCAGTGCTGCACATGACTTGAGTGCAGAGCCGCAACATTCTGGGAGAGGCTGAGCTGGCTTTCCAGCTGGGTTTTAAGCTGTGACGTGGAGTTGCATACACAGTGAGTGAGAGTCAAGCTGATGGTGGAGGATATATTAGAAGTCAGCTCTTTTTTTCACTCTTATTCTTGCAGTGTTTCATACATGACTGTAGAGAGCTTATATTTTCAAACCTTAATCCTCACTCCCATCCTTTCTTTTCCCATTGCAATTTTCTTCTTCCCTGTTGGTCTCCCTTCCTATTTTCATGTGTCTTTTGCATATGTGGCCCATGGAGTTTCATCTCGGTTGCCTAAGAACTTGCTGGAACATGAATCTTATAGTATCAATGGGTATACCATTGTCTCTTCGATTCTTCACATGGGATTCTGAGGTTGCACTCTGAACGTAGTGGCTGTAAAATACATTGGCCTGTGAGAACAGATGAGTAGAGATTTGCTTTGCTAACACTAGCGAGTGTAAACTAGAGAAGGGCAAGCCAAGAGCTTGGTGATGTTGACAGCTACTCTGGCTGCAGGCCACTGGCATGCTCACTCCCTTGCCATTCAACAAGGTGAATGAGAAAAGCTCTGGTCATGGCTGTCACAAGTGAGGGCTAAGGATAGAAATCAGCGATGAAGGAATGATTTAACAATAGCTCCAAATGTGGCAACAAGTACCTCTAATGCATGTTGCTCAGAAGACCGAGGCAAAAGGATGGCTTGAGCCTGGTAGGTTCAAACAAGACCCATTATCAAAAATACTTTATATAAAAGATCTCATAATTTTTCGAAATACAATTGGAGCTTTCATAATCATATGGTAAGAAAAAGGTAGGCTGTGTTTTTGACACAGAAAGTTCACACTTCAGTGGCTACAGATGTAGGTCATTGATAGAGCACTTAGAAGACATGTGATACACAGAATCATTGAAAAATCATAGAGGCTTCAGAAGTATCTTTTAATGAGTCAATGTGAAGTCCAGTATTTTATTAAATCATCTTAGAACTATAACAAACTAAAATAGACACATAAGACTGAGGTATAGCTTAATGGTAGAGCATTCAGTACATATGCACTACCTTGTTTTCCATTCCCATTACAAAAAAGAAAAATTGACTTAAACTTCTGTCATAGTTAGGTAACTTGACTGTTGAGGGTTTGAGCTGTGGGCACATTTGTGGAGAATTATTGGTTGAGTTGGACCCAGAGCAAGCCTGCAGGAGATTATCTTGCTGATGGGAGGGCCCAGCCTGTGGCGGGTGGGATTAGGCCCTGGAATAAAAGACGGAGGGCTGATTGAGAAAGTTGGCATCCTTGTGTACACTTGGCCAGACATGCTGGTCTGGCAAGTATGGATTGTCCCCCTCTGAGCCATTATGTAGAGATGGTGTGGCCAATTCCCTCGGCTCTGGTGTTGGTGTGAGCTCTCCTTCAAGCTAGATTGAGAACTGTAACCAGTAATCGTAAGAGCAAATAAACCCCTTGTTCCCTTAAGCCATTTGATGATCCAGCAACGATGCAGGTGGACTTCAACAACTTCCATTCATGTTTTTAAAAACATTGACTTCATTTCACATTGAAAAAAATATTTGTAGAATTGTGTTAAGTATTTCTTCTTGTAGACAGTGGGTATGGGTTAATTAGCATTTTAAATGTCCACTGAGTCTTCCAAAGAGATAACCCTTGTGTGTCATTGGTCATAATATACAGGAGTGTTAGAAGTTCTCTTTTTTGGTCAGCTGATCTTACTGTTTTTTAGCAACATATTTTGTTTTGGGATTACATGCAGTCTCTGTCTAGCAATTCTTAGGATTTAATACTCCTACCTTTCTGCTGTATTTGTAAGCTAAGATGTATGTTTGATTTTCAAGTAAAAATAAAGTTAAATCCCCAGTAGATGTGCTATGATGTTGTGGGTTTAAGCATCATTTTAGGTCCTTTATTCCAGGGTTAGCACAAAAGGACCAGTACACACTAAGTCCAGCCTAGTAGTCCCATAAGTAAGGTAAAGCTGTATTAAAACATAGCCATGCACAATCTTTTCTGCATTATCTGTGGCTACTTTTATGCTTCAGCTACAGAATAGAAGGTGACACCTTGTGGATTGCATGGCTGAATATATGCCAGTTAGATTTTATTTGACAATTGAAGGCCGAGCTTCGAGCACATCTGTGAAAACTAGTAGGTAAGACAAGCCCTGAGCAAGCCTGTGGGAGAGACTGTGATTGATGTGGAAAGATCCAGCCCAGGGTAGCTGAGACCATTCCCTGGCTAGGTGGATAAGAAAGAGAGAGCTTGTTTAGTAGTTCAGTATACTTGGCATACTTTAGCAGACACACAGTCTGCAAAAAAGGAATTTTGCGCATCTTGCGGTGATTTCTGTGGATATAGTATAGCAAGTTCCCTTGGCTCCAAGTTTGAGTTCCCTTGAACTCTTTCCAAGCTGAACTATGAATAATAAGGAAAAATTATAAGCAGAATAACTTTTCTTGTTCCTCTAACTTGTTTGGTCGTAAATTTATCAGTAATATGAAAATTTCAACCTCTTACCTTATAGGTATCTAGTCTTGCCAGCTTAAGAATAGATGGTATTAATTTTTTAATAATGTTTTTCTTTCTGTAGTCATTTCTCTGAACTTTTTTTAGAAATGAGAGTGTATGTCCATAAAGATTTTATTTGGTATGACAAAATCATCTTGCTTTATTAGTAGCGACTTTTTGTCAAACTCAACTTATGTGATTACTACCACAAGTAAGTGTCATACATTGTAGTTGGTATTTATGTTTTTATTATTTCACTTTTATGTTACCTTAAGTAAACTTTTATGAACCTAAAAAGCAAGTTGAAACACATCGCATACCAAAAAATATTCAAGGCAAATGACGATGTATTCCAGACAAACGCGTATGTTAATACCCAAAATTAGTAATTTGAAATGTCCACAGGGCCTCATTTTGCAAATAAGAAGTCCATTGGTTGATAAGTTTCACTGGGTGGCAAGAACAGCCCAAGGTGATAATTGGTCATGGCTCACTTATGCTACACAATCCAAGTACTAACTGCATGAATGGTTGAAGTTGCTTTTACTGAAGTTATTATCTTTAACATCAGGGAGTTGGCAGAAGCCTGCTGTGCTGTGTTAGAGTGACCTCAGTGACTGGAGTCCTTTGCCTCATGCCCCCTTGGGTAACACTTGGACTCTTTTTTCACCTTGTGTGCTAACACTTTGCTCTATTTTTATAATTTATGTTGTTAGCTACCAATTCCTAATACATATAATTCAAAATTTCTGATATGCTGAACTTAATGTTGAACTTGAGAATTCTGTTACTTTCTTGACTTACTAATTTAGTAGAGATATTTCTGTATTGTTAATTCCCTCATAATTTGGCTTATATTGTATTATTATTCCATTTATTCTCCAAAACTACTAAGACTATTTCAAAACATGAAACAGTATGGGCTGACGAGATAGCTAAGTGGGTAAGACATTTACTTGCAAATCTAGTGGCATGAGTTTTATCCCTGCCAGTCCACAGGGTCGAAGGAGAAAACCTGTGTGCCATAACATGAGTTGTGTGTCCACCATACATAAACTGTTTTTAAAAACCATGAAATGTAAAAAGATAAAATTATTAGATATATCTCATAATGATGTGAAAATAATTTTGAAACTGGTTAGTAAAGTTCAATAGGAATTTTTGGAGGTTGATAAAAGTCACTTGTAATTTTCTGTTTATAAAAATGAGTTTTATGTTTAGCCTGCAGATATTGAGAGATCAAGTTAGGCTTTTGTTCCTTTAACCTTCTCTCCTTGTGTTCCTTTTACCTCTCTCCTACACTTTAATAGTTTGCACCTCTCACACACTTTAGAAGTTTGAATAAGTTATTCACCCTGTTTTGGGCTTTGGTTTCCTTATTTACAAAGTGATAACAATATGTCATACAGGTGAAATAGTAGCTGAACACTGTCTGCCATCTGGGTGTCCATCTAATAGTAGAAGAAATAGTAAGTCAACAAAGTAGTTTCAAGTTCTGTCACAAACAGATGAAAATGATAGAAGAAGAAAGCAAAGGAGTTTGGAAAGACCTTTGTAACAGGCATGAAGGAACTGAAAGAAGAGTCACAAGATTACTGAGTGGAAAGTATACCAGGCAGTAAGTTCAGAGAGCCTCAGGCTCCCGGTAACCTGACTTGGAACATGGAGGAAGCAAGAGGGCAAGTAGGACAGGGGTTTGTGAACTGGAAATGGGCCAAGGTGCACATCATGTGTGACCTGGAGGCCATTCTGAGGTCTGTAGACATACTCATACCCCTGTGGAAAGGCTTTTTTAGGGCTAGGAGGGAAGGGAAACATTTCATACACAAAAATGCGTAAACCAGTAAAAACAACTTTTACATCAAAAGTAAAGTCCTCTATTTGACAAAATAATTTTTGCACATACATAGTAAAATATTGCTGTTTGAGAGAAAAATGAAGGTGACCTACATTCAATGAGAACTAAAAGATAATGTTTAAATTATCAAAAGACAGTCAGCAAGCAGTGTAAAAATAAGACCACCAGGGCTTATTGCCATAGCACAGAACCTGAGTCTCAGCGTCATGTTATGTCTATTCCCTGGTCGTCTTACTTATCATTGCAAAAGAAAAATAATACACTTCAAATTCAAAATAACGCTGTATATATGTAAAGACACAGTGTGGAAAGAAGAAAACAAATGCTGGTGAATGTTCTTATTTTCTAGATTTGCCATTTAAAGTGTGTCACTGTCCCTAAGCAGCACATATTTTATGTCAAATATGAAGGTTATGGCTCAGAAAGTTTGAGAATTTAGACACACTTAAAATAAAGCTATTTAAAATCTGTTTTCAGGTTATGTGTTAAGAATTAAAGCCACAAAAAGAATGACAAAATATGTTACACACAGAATAATGGTTGTGCTTCTGTTTATATTTGTACTTTAATCATTCTGGCACATCGTATTCAGATTTAGAAAAATTAGATGATATTCGCATCTATTTCTACTGTTTCCTTGACAACTGCTGTAGATGCTGCCATCACCATGGGGATGGTTCTTCTAAATGAAGCAGCAACTTCCAAGGGCGATGTTGGAAAAAGACGGAGTAAGTTTCTGTGTTGCTATTCTTGATTTGTTTTAGTCTAAAGTCCCATTTAAATCAAAAGAAAGCATAGAAAAGCTCTTGTAAATAGGATTTCCCAAAAAGCTGTTTGTTTTGAGAAAGATGAAGATTTTGTTTTTCTTTTACTTTTTATCTATGTCTTGAATTGTATGAGAATCCATTTAAAAATATATTTCTCCTGCAGTGGGATTTAGGTGATTTTTTTTCTTTTATGGAATTGCATAAAAGGAGAGGAAGGTCGTAACATCTGTCAGCATTGCTTTGGTTCATCTCTATTAAAATCCAGTTTCCTTTTACCATCCAGACCAAAGAGAAAGATTCAACTTTGCAGACTGAGTCTTCAGAGATTTTATTAGCAATAATTATTTCTTATGCCATGAAAATCAAGTATGGAGCCAAAGTTGCAGTGCAAAGTAGCTTGTACTGAATGTTTATATTATAGTTTAAGAGATACTGTATTATAATCTATATTTCTCCAAGCCTTTTATCAACAAGAACTGCCATTTCCAAAGACTTTACCTCCCTATTGAAATATGTATATTTACAACTCTATCAAATTCCAGCACTATGAATTTAAGCAGTCCAACTGTTTTCAGCCTTCTTGTTGTTGTCAGTGTAAACATTTTGTAATTCACTTAATACTTTTGAAATTTTAAAACCTAAATTTATTCTTTAAAACCATAGCTATCTCTAAAAGGTTAGTATTTCATTAAGACACTTAAAATAAAAAAGATATTTTCTTTACATGATTTTACCTAATATGGGTCCATAAATAAATCATAGTATTCACAAATTACTAAAAATGTGAATTTACTGAAGCATTTGGAATTAAATGCTGACCTCTGCTTCCCATGATGCTGTTTTTCCATTCTTTTGAAGAAATCCAGTAAAAATGAGTACATTTTGCCAAACACGGTTGACAACATTTTATGATACAGTGTTTGACTAGTAAAGCATTATAATGAGGTTATATTCCTAATGTTGCTACATATTTATCTTGCTCACATATTTAAATAATGACAATAAGTATAAATTTTTAAATCTTGCATCTGTGATTACTGAGTTTATACAGACGTTACTTTGAACTGCCCACTTTATAGATGTTTCTGTCCTAATTCCTACTCCCAGTCACATCCTAATTATTTGTGTGGATGAAGATGCTGTTTAGGATCAAGGGAGGGTGTGCACATGAGTGAGGCAGCATGATATAAGTCAGTTTTTTTTGGGATGTTAGTTTGTTTTCTGGCCTCCATGTTGAGCAATGGCTGGATCATTACTGTGGCCCGCATAGTCCCATGGGAATGCATTATTCTCCTAAATGATGTCGAAAGGAAATATTTTTTTAAAAGTCTGTGATAGAATGCAGTGCTTGGATAGATTCAACGTAAAACACCATAACTTGTTGTAAGTTTAGGAAACTTGTTGTACACAGCTGTTGTCACACTTCAGACTAATATATGTCATGCCCAGTTACCACCATTTTTATCAAAGTGTTCTACATTTGTGATATTCACAAACCCATAATTTTACTTTATTTTCTGATAATATTTATTTGAAGCTACCTGAGAAAATGTAGTCTAGATTGGAATGGCTTGTGAATTTCAATTAGAGGCTATTAATTTCTTCTGAAAACGGAATAGTACTTCTGAAAGTTGCGTGCACTCCAACATTCATGAGCATGGAAGATCTTCCTACCTTCTACTGTCCTCTTATATTTCTCTCAGTAGTATTTTATAGTTTTTATCATAAATCTTTTACTTACCTAGTTAAGTTTATTCTAAGGTATTTTATTTGTTTTTGAAGCTATAGTGAATTGATTCCCTCCAAAATGAGCCGCCATTTTCTACTCATCAGTTCAGGATTTCATAAATTTATTTGGTTATCATGCCTTAAAATTCATGTCATCACTGTAGAAGCTTGTAGATTTGTTTGACTTCATTTTCCTTTTTGTATTAGTGTGTTCTTAGTCACTTTTCTACTCACTTGGTCTTCATAATTATTCAGATGTTTTATGTTCCCTGAACCTAATGAAAGGATATTAATTATTTTGTAACATTTTACTTTTTAAAAAAGATACTAATTGTTTCTCATTATGCAACATTAATTTCTAATTCCATAGGGCCTATTAAATTATTCTTGAATTTTTTTCACTCTAAACTTGCCTATATCTAATTGGCTGATATTTTTAACATTTAAATTTTGGAATCATGTTTAATTTTACTTTTAACAATAAATCTCACTTAAATATACAAGACATATATGCAAAAGAAACCTAATATATTTTGTTTCTATTTTAGATTGATATTTTCCCAACCATAATAGCAAAGTGAAAAAATGAAAGAATAGTTTCCCTGTGATCAGAGCTCCTAGGACAGTGGCCACAGCATGTGGAGCTGTAGCATAAGCTCTGTCTGTTAGCAGTAAATCCCAGTAGTCTGACATGAGCACCTACCAGAGCAGGCATGGGTTTCTTCCTCCTTTCCCTGTAACATGTTTTCTTACTGACAAGCCTTGTATCCAAGCCCTATGTCCACACAATAAGAAGTAGCTTTAAGTACCAGACTTCTACAGTGCTATAACAGATGCTTACCATTACATTTCCTCATGAAGATTGCATGGTATGTGATCTTGTGCATTCTGCTCCAGAGTAAGTTCATTTCACGCTCCTGTTGCTGAACAAGTCAGAATTCAGAAGACTTAAGGAAATAGACTTATTCTTGGTTGTACTTTATGAGTATGGCAGGAGAGCTCCTACCAGCCTTAGGAACTGTGGTAACTGATCTCACCATGTCCAGAGAGGCATACTTCTCATTTGTTGGCATGCCTGTATGTCTATATACCAAATTACTGAGCCAATTCTCTTCATTTTATCCATCTGCCCAGGGAATGGTCCCACCTACCATTTGCCAGGTGCTCTCACATTAATTAGCGAATCTTCCACAGACTTGCTCATGGTGTACCCAGAGCTCAGCCTTCAGTTGTTAAGTTTACACAACTAGTCTAACTAATCGTTGTTGTAGGCAGGGCTTCGAATTCAGGGGTTTGTGGTTTTATTACGTTGTTTTTGTCTTTTTAGTCTACCTAAGATATGAAACTACCAGTAGCTTCATTTGAAAAAAAAAAGGAAGAACATTAAAAAAAATCACCAGCGAGCTTAATAAATTTTGCTGTTTTCATACCCTAAATAGTACATTTTTTTCTTAAGAAAATGTGGGAAATAATGAATACATTCTGTTGTGGATTGTCTAGTTAGTTGTATCCATATGTGCCCTAACCTCTAACATGTAAGTATTCTGAAATTGATAGCATTAGTATTGCTGTTTGCATGTTTTGGGGCACTTAACAACATTTTTTCTCTCTCTCTATTTAGTAATTTGCCTTGTGGGATTGGGCCTGGTGGTCTTCTTCTTCAGTTTTCTACTTTCGATATTTCGTTCCAAGTACCATGGCTATCCATATAGGTAATTACATTTATACCAACTAATTATAACTATTAGTTTTATTTTGAGCTAATAGAATAAACATAGTTCAGTGCTTAATGTATAAATTAAGGATTAGTGTAAAGAACTCATTTGTCCCATGGTTTTCAATTCAGTTGAGCAAGGTTTCGAGCACCTACTATTATGTTTAGCATAGTAGGTTATATATAGATATAAAGCACAATTCCTGGTACCACAGAATATAATTTTGTTAGAAATGAATATATATGTAAATGTGCGTATAGCAGAACAAAATTAACGTTTTATGGATTTCATCAAAGTTTCTTCTTTCTTGATTTATGTATGTCATTTTTTTTTACTTTATTTGGAAGTTTGCCTTTTCATGTAATTTCTTTAAGTGTGTCTGATTAATGCACCACATTTTGAATTCTAGAATTTTGTCTTTTCCAAATTTAAAAAAGCCAACATAAAAAGAAAGAGCAAAGGGATAAACTAATCTCTGGCCACTGGAAGAATTAATGAAAATCTTACTGATTTTGGCCAAGTGTCAGAATTGTAAGTGGGTGAAGGTTGAGGATTCCTTGAGAATTGCGTCAGTGCGCACTTTCATGGAAGCTCAGTTACATGATGTGCTGGCCGCAGTGGTCCATCTAACACTAAGCATGTCTTTCCTGGAGCTTTCTTGTCAAAGAGTCCTGTTGCACTTTCTCCGGGAACTCCTTTTTACAGTTTGACCATCTTTCTTTCTACTGAAAAAGCCCTGTTTGTCCTTCCTCAGAGATCTTGATGGCCATTTCTGTGAAAGATGATAGAAGCAGTAATATTTTGATACAAAATAAAGTTCTTCATGCCTTAACATGTTCCTCTCAAGTACAGTAAACCTTGTAAAAGGATGTTGCTACTTGACCAGGCCAAAATCATTTAGCTTTATCAGAAGAGCTAAACTAATCCTAAGAAAGAAAGAATTGCGTTCTACAGGTATACACTTAGGCTTCCCCTACCCATTAGTTACTGAACTTTAAAAGCTGGTATTGTAACATTGCAACAATGTTTTACGCCAATTTTATAAACTTTGACAGTGCAATATGTTACTTTTCTGAGGCAAACCAAAGCTATATTTCTCAAGGTTCTTGCTGCATTTAGCAGCATGCGAGGGAGGCTCTTTTATACATTTGTAATGGATAAAAATGAACCAGATTGCAGGTTTTTTGTTTTTGTTTTTTAAAATCGTAAACCATGTACCAAGTTTCTGGTCAAGATTGTGTAGGGTAAGTTAAACTTTAATTGCATTCTATTAACCAATATGAGTGTATTTCTTATGCATAGTTATGTTGAAATAAAGTTTTAAAATGCAAAAAAAAAGAAAGAATTGCTCTTAGCTATTTAATATCCAAAGTACATAAACTTCACACTTGAACTCAGACCTTACACTCAGATTGCTGTAATTTCCCCATTATACAGTCCTGATACTCTAGGTCAGTTAGACTCTTAGGCATAGTTAGAAATCAAAGTTATAAAATTAATACAGAATGTTTCAAGCCATTGTCATACTAAAGCAGCAACCCTTTGTAAAACAGATGTTTTTATAGAAGCTTATAGATAACTCTTTGAGACAGTACTAGTGGAAAACTCCGAGAAGGAATCATTTGTTAGTGAAAGGCACCATGGGGATTCCCACTAGCACTGCCTGAGACAGAACTGTGCTCATTTCTTATTCACTTATAAAACAAGATCAGTGCCATTGCCAGGATAAAATTTCTTCTGAGCTATCGCTCAGATGGTAATTAGATACAATTTTAAGAATCTTGGTATTTCACTAGCAGATTCAGGGGACTCTGGAGCCCAATTAAATCATCAAAAGGTTCAGGAAAATCTGTTCTTCACTCAACTGCATTAGACAAATATGAAACAAAACTATCTAACGTGCAATATAAAGGAAACCTCTATTTAGAAAAAAGTAAATTAAATATAAATGAACTTAAAATATTGATACCAGAATTAATGATGATCATTAGCAGAAAACATTTAGTGAGTAATTAGTGCTATGTACTGAGCAGTATGGCAGGTTATTTACACAGTTTCTCTTGGAACTCAAGAATGAGGTATGTAAAGTTATCTCCGGGTACAAAGACACCGACTGTTAGAACAGGAAGTGTCTGCCTATGCTGAAGAATGGGGTTCCTGGAAAGTTTGTTCTTTGGGGCTTACAGAGGAAGCAGGAGGATTTACGTGATGCTAGAGAACACCATTAATACAAAAACAGAAGTCTATGCTGATGTCAGCACCTTTAACAATTTCTTAGAAAGAAAGCTGTGTACAAACATAATTATTATACATACTTTATAGAATTTCTGGTTATATTATAAATATGCTATAATACAATAAACATGGCTGGTAAGATGGCTCGGCAGGTAGACCACCTGGAGACATCTGGAGAGCTGTTTTGAATCCCCAAAGTTGGAGTCAACCTACTCCTGAAAGTTGCCCTCTAAGTCTATATGCACCATTGAGTTCATTCTCTCTCCTCAAATATTTTATAAATATATTTTTATTTGAATATTAAAGGTATTATATATAAATATATTTTAAAATGTAAATTTTAAAGTGCTTTTATTTTGTCACATAGTATCACCATAGTGAGACATGCCACTGGAAAGGACTCTGGACCATCCAAAACAAGTTTTCTTTTCACTGATAAGAAAATGGGAGTTTAGAAGACAGAGCCATTATCTGTCTAAACTATAATTTAAGCATCTACAAGTTAAAATTATTAGTTTTTTTGTGCTTCCTTCCAATATGTCTTTCAGCTGCATGAATGATTAATTTTGTTTAACTTCAATTTTAATTGGTTTGGGTGTTGTCTCTAAGCCTATCTCTTGTTGTCAAGACTATTTACCACATGTTGACAAGAATTGTCTATTTCTTCATACAATAAAACTTCAAGGAACTTAAACAGTTACCTTTTATTTTTGGTTTCAGTTTTAGATGTAGAAACTTCTGTTTCTGAAGTTGATTGATCAAACAATTGACAATTTGATTTAAATATAACTTGGTTATTCAACATAATGAAATTATAGACTGTAGTAGCAAGACCAAATATTTAATCAATGTTTATATAACTAGTTGAATTTTGAATTCAGTAAGAGAATATTTTCTTTAAAGCATGAAACTCATATTTTTCCATTCCTTTTATTTCCCTTACATTGCCTTTTAAAATCCTGATTTAGCCATTTCATTGTTCTACCCAGCAAGGATAGAGGAGTTTATATAAACATAAATATCACAATTCAAGTTAGTGCATATTCTGTATCTCTGACCCAGTTCTGACCATAAGCATGACTCTATTACAGGAGTTAATTTGAAAAACTTTTCCTAAATAGGACAATTACAATAATGAAAATATAGTTATGATATTGTCGTTACATTTACATGTACCAATTTATAATGGAATAAGTAGGTTATTGTGTATTTTTCTATGTTCAATATATATAATGATTTTCTTTCTTTTTCAGCTTTTTAATTAAATGAAGCCAAGTGGGATTTGTGTAAAGTGAACATTTACCATGAAGATAAACTGTTCCTGACATTATCCTATTTTGAATTATTGAGTTCATTTCTTGATTGATTGTGATAAGCTAGCTTCTTGTATACTTTTTTTAAACTGTGGATTTTCCTAGTAAATTTAATTTATTGAAGTGGATAATAACATTAAGTAATTCACAAAGGAAACATCAAAGTGTTTCACCATATTGTACTCAGTGTATACCACAGGATTGAAATAAATGACAGTGTCACTATGAATTCATGTTTTAGAACTTTGTACTCATAGCAAAGGAAGCCACAGTGTTAGTAAATGAAACCCATGAAATGTATGTTAAAGAATATTAGTATTGTACAAGGGATATGCATGGAAATATGTCATGTATGGAAATTTTTTCTGCAGTTTCAGCTATAAAGGACATGCATTGTCACAAATAATGTTTTGTTCTTTTTTTTTTTCCATATTGACTTTTTTATTGAATCTGTTAACGTTACAGAGTTCTTACACTGCCAAACCATGCCTGAGAATCCAAAACAAGAACTGGTACAATGGACAGCCTCATCTACCCATCATACAGCTGTTTTGTTCTTCTTGATCACTACTAGGCCTTGACAAAGAATGTTACCTACAGTTGGGATCCTCAGCCTAGGAAGGAGCTTCCTTCTGGAATCTAAATCTCCAGTGAGATAGCAGGACTTAGAAATCAGTTGTTGGAAACAAAACAACATGACTGTAAATTAGTATTTCTCCATCTTCAGTTTCCTCTGCATCATTGTAGCCTTTTTTCCTTTTGTTTAATAGAATTGGCTGTGCTGTTAAAACTATAACACCGAATCCATTATATAAGTTTTACCAGGAAGAATTAAGGAGGCCAGACATAGAAGTATAACTATTGCTCATTTTTACTGTGTAACATATAGTTAGAAAATGCTGCCTGTTCCTTCCTCGTAACATATTTTAACTGGGCAGGAATTGTCACGGATTCTCTTCTGACAGGAATAAAGAAAACCTAAAGAAAAGGTGGAGCTGTAACCAGGCTTGCAAACTTTCCAATCTTTTTGTTTTTTTGTTTTTAATACTGCACTGACATCAAAGATAAATTTAGGAAATTATTCTTTTTTCAGTTCAGTAAAACTTACTGAAACTTCTTGTATTTTTAAGGTTTAAGACATAATTTCATTAAGATTATAATAACAAAGTTCATGCAAGATTTTACCTGGAATTTCCAGCTATATGAGTCTCAAATAAGAGCAGATTAATATTCACTGACCTTATTTTGTACTTTAGGATTTCATTGCAATATTAGAAGATGTTTTTGACTTATGTCCCAGGACAATGTGTATGCTTATAGAACAAAAATTGCCTTACCCAAATAATAGTCACTGAAAACTACATAATGATCAGTATGTATTGCTTTTATCATGTGCTCCTAAATCTTACTAAAATACTAATTTCCACAGTTCTGTTCACAGATTAATAGATTCAGTATTAGAATGGTATTTAGGAAATACAGCAGTATAGGTCAGCATAGTAATTTGTTTCATTCTCATCCCTAGGTAGCACTTGATTTCCAATTCTTTAATAATAAGTCCATTTATTATTTTCTTAGTTCTGGAAGTTCATTCAGAACTTAAGGAAATACAAATGCAATTTGTTAGCAAATCTTAAAAGTTATAAGCATTACTTTTTTATTTCTAGTCTTTTAAACCCCAAAATTATTTCAGTAAGTATGCAGTTGATTAAGTGATACTGAAAAGACATACCTGTCTCTCTCTAAAGCTTAATAATGTAAAATCATGAGTGCAGTCAGATCCAAACTCAGACAAGAGATGTTTTCTCATCCCATTTTAGTAAGTTTTACCAGCCAATTGTAAATTCTTGAAAACATGTAAAGTAAGAACAGTGATTAAGACAGTTTTTCATTTTTCCTTCCCTAAAAAATTACAGCTGTTCCGTAGACAGTTTTTGCATTAGTGAGGTGACTCTGAAAGGAAATAAGTCAGCATGACATAAATTATTTCCCAATGTGCTATAGGCAAAACTTAGAGTGGCTGAAGTAGTTTGATTACAGAAGATAGCATGTGCAAAATCAGCAAGAAGTAGTAGTAGATCAGATTAACAATTGTTCTTTGGGAATATTCCCAGGGGTGGTATAACTGGATTATATGGTATTTCAATTTTTAACTTTTTTAAGAACCTCCAAATTGATCTTCAAAGGGTTGTATGAATTTACACCAGCAATGTATGAGACCCCTTCTCCCCTCATCCACACTAAAAAATGTTTTTTAGTTATGTGGGTTTGGGATCTTGGCCATTCTTACTGGAGTGAGTTGGTTTCTCAGGGTGGTTTTGATTCGAATTTCCCTAATGACTAGAGAAGTAGAACATTTTTTAAGATGTTTGCTAGATATTAGAATTCCATCTGTGAAAAGTGTTTTCAGATCTACAACCAATTTTTTTTTGTTTTTTGTTTTTTTTTAAATGGGGTTGTTTACTTCCCTGGTATTTAATTTTTCAGGTTCTTTGTGTACTCTGGATATCAGTCCTCTGTCGGGTGTGTGGTTAGTGAAGATGCTTTCCCATTCTGTAGGTTGCCTTTTTGCGTGATTAACAGTCTCTTTTGTTGAGCAAAAGCTTCTTAATTTCATATAGTCCCACTTGTTTAGTGTTGGACTCTCTGTGCCTTTCCAATCCTATTGAGGAAATGCTAGCGAGACCATTCGATTTGCAGGTATTGCCTGTTTTTTTCATCTAGAAGTTTTATAGTCTCTGGTCTAACATTAAGGTTTTTAATCCATTTGGAGATGATTTTCATGCAAGGTTGCAAATAAGGGTCCAATTTCATTCTTCTGCATGTAGAAATCCAATTTTGCCAGCACTGTTTGTTGAAAATGCTGTCATTTGTTCAATGGGTTTTTATGTCATCTATGTCAAAGATCAGTTAACTGTAGGTGGGTCTTACATTTGGGTCTTCAAATATAATCCATTGGTTTATATCTTTTTTTTTTTTTTTTTGGAGCCAGTACTGTGCCGTTTTCAAAAATATATCAAAAAGATCATCCACTATGACCAGGATAGGTTTATTCCAGGAATACAAGATTAGTTCAATATACATAAATCTATAACTAATTTATCATATAAATAAATGCAAAGAAAAATATCACGAGTCAGTTCATGCTGAAAAGATTTTTGACAGAATCTAACACCCTTTTATGATAAAGACCCTGGAGAAAATATGGATAGAAGGAGTATTTATCAATATAATAAAGGTAATAATGGCTGTATACAACAGGCCTATGGCAAAAATACTAAATGGTAAAAAACTAGAAGCATTCACACTCAGAGCAGGAACTTGAAAGTGCTGTCTACTCTCACCACTTCTATTCAACATCATACTTGATGTCGTAGAACCATAAGACGAGAGGGAGATAAAAGGGATACAACTTGGAAGAGAAGAAATCAAACTATCTGTATTCTTAGATGGCATGATTTTATACCTCAAGGATTCTACCAAGAAACTTCCTGGAGCTAATAAGTACAGTACAGTGGTAGAACACAAAATTAATGTTCAAAAATCAATGACCTTCCTGTACACCAAAAATAAAGTGAGAAAGATCTGAAAAAATTACCATTTACCATTGCTTCTAAAAAAACGAAATACTTTGGAATAAACTTAACCAAGGATGTGAATGATCTATACAATGAAAACTTTAAAACTCTAAAAAGATTACAGAAGATAGACCTACCATGCTCCTAGATCAGCAGAATTGTTAAAAAAGACCATTCTTACAAAAGCAATATGCAAATTCAATGCAATACCAATGAAAATTCAACCTAATTCTTCAGAAATTGGTAAAACAATTTCAAATTTCATGTGGAAACATGGACGCAGTATAACAAATACATTCCTGAGTAGTAAAAACTCCACAGCAGGTATCACCATACTGGACCTTTGACTGTACTACAAAGCCATAGTAATAAAAAAAAATAATAATAATTTTCAGAGTACTATTGGGAAAATTACACTCATTCAAATGGTATATTTATTACCACTGGAAAGTGCACATAAGAAAAATGAAGAGTAGGAAATTCCAGGGAGACACTACTCCCCATCTTACCAGTTTTATTAGAGGTTTATTAAACAGTTTACTTAGAGCACAATTGGTTAAAAAAATTAATATAAAATGCATTATATCACAGCAGATGTTACAGTATTGCATCTAATTCTGTTAATTGTGACTTTAAACATGCAACTTTCATTGCTGGTGCAGGTTATGCATTCAGAAGGGAATAGAACTGACTTACTCCTAGAAAACCGTCTATGGGCTTGGCATTGTTTTTATTTTGTAATTATCTTGGGATGAAAAGAGTTGCTATCAGTATAATGATTTTGTGAAAGCATTGAAGGGAAATGAACAAAACACCGCTAACTATGGTATAAATAATGGATCCACAGCTGAAAAGTTGAGGGAAATAAAAGGATTTCAGAGTTCCCTGCATCCCAACAATCAAGAACAACATGTACATCCTCAGGACAAGATACTTAGAACATCACTAAGAGAGATACTAAGTATTAACCTCTCCCTGATGTGATGCCTCATCTGAACAGAAAGAGAAGGGCCACATTGCTATAAATAGATTTTCCTGTTGAAGGAGTTCCTTAGTGTACAGCCAGTCTGGGAAAATGTAGACAATATTGTATTTTTGTTGTTGTTTAGGTTTCCAGCCAGTTTCAAGGAGAGTTCTATCTATAAGCTAGCTGAATACTAAGGTAAAGAAGAAAAACTATACATACCACACATAATAGACGGTTTTGACAAAAGGAATTATAAAAGTCAATAGTAAGTGCAATCTGCAAGAAGCAGCAAGAGCAAAACTTGGGAAGGGGGAAGAATGTGATTTCCATAGCAACGTACCTAAAGTATCCAATTAAAAACGAAAAGAAGGAGCTGTGTCAGGAAGAAAGTATATCTCCTTCATAACAAAGAGTTGTTTCTGGAGAAATCGACATTGGACTACTAACTTCACTACATTTATTGTGCTCGGTGTTAAAACCATGAACAAAGAACTAAGGAAAATTAGAAGATTAAGAAGTCACCAAACTAAATAAATAGTGTAAATGAGTCAGGTAGGCATTCTGGTATTGAATAAATAAAATAATAATCTGAAACTAATCAACAAAATGCAATAATATGAAGCATCTCTGGACAGTGTCATGTGCAGAATAAGTGGAAGAATCTATGACATTAAATTGGTGTAAAGACCACCAGTTAGGGATGAAGGAATGAAGAAATTAGAATGAGCAGTGACTGAGACCCCTTGACACCGTCAAGCCATCAAGCATACCAGTGTGTGTAGTGGAAGTTCAAAGTCAAACATTTTACAAACAATACTTAGAACTCTCCCAATTTCAAGCCATGACATGAATCCAAACATAAAAAATTAATACATTGGTGTACTTTTTCCTTACACTCACAAGGGCATGTGCACATATGTGATTGTGTGTGTGTGTGTGTGTGTATGTGTGTGTGTCTTTGGGTACCATCCTGGATTACTCTGCCTCTGCTTTGCTATGAAGTTTCCCAGGCCCTGATTTCCAGAGTTAGAAGTATAACCGAAGGCCATTTCTGCCTGGCGATTTTTACATGAGATCTGAGATCAGATTCTTCTACTTGGAGGCAGAGACTTAAACCCTGAGCCATCTCTCCAGCCTTGTTTGCGCACATTTAAACAGATCCACACAAAGACGTTTTAATCAAATGACACAGACTGTGACTTTTGAAAATAGCATAATTGTTAATATAGGAGTTACTCATGATTGACAACCAGCTGCTAACTAGAGACCATACAAATCTGAAGTCATTTTAAAGTGCTGCAAGTGAGCCAGGCTTAGTGGTTTATAACTGTGAGTCCAGCACTTCACAGGTTGGAGGTGGGAGATAGAAGCAGGGGGACTAGAGATCAAGGTTATTCTTGGTTAGAGAGAGAATTTGAGATGAACCTTGGATATATAAAACTATCACAAATCATTGCAGGGAGAAATTATTGCCAAAAGGAATTAATGGGTTGTAAAGTTTTCTTTCAAAAGTGAAGAATACAGACTAATAGTTTTTATTTGTTTTAAATGCTAATTAAAGAAAACTAAGATGCATTGATAAATAATCGTTGCAAAAATGATAGGCCATTTTTACAAACTATTTTATAGAAATGTGTAATTTTAAATTATTTTAGAATATAATTGTTATAAAATGGAGAATTAATCAGATTATTTTTAAAAAATCCAACATAGAAAGCAAAAAGCAGGGTAATACCACTAAGTTCTTTCCTATCAGCAATTTCTTTGACTGTGTATTCACTAAAATTTCAATAAAAAGTACATATTGCAAAACTGCATTGTAAAAATTTGAACCACTTAAATGCGTACAATAAGAGACTTCCATTAGATCCAAAGGTGCAGGTAGGTTAACCGTGAACAAGTGGAAAAAGGCATGCCATACAAATGGTAATCGAATACAGATAAAGAAGCAATTAGAGAAAGTGCAGCCAGGCCACCAAAGTCAAAACACCTCCAGAGACATGCTCCCTCCAGCCAAGTTCTACCTACTGCAAATTCCATTTCCTTAGCAAACAAGCACCATCGGCTGGAGACCAAGTATTCAAACACATGAGCCTATGGAGAACAATCCACATTCAAACCTTGACAATACCCATAATAATAATAATTAATATACCAACACTTGGCCACGCTTAGATTTTAGAAAACTCAAGCTGGCTCCACTCAACATGGCAGTGCTAGCCAATCAACATCTGCTGCCCTTGGCCATGGAAAGCCCCCAAGCCACATAACCTGCTACTTTATTTTGCAAAACCTATAAATGTGCTTAAAACATCAAAAGACACAGTCACTAACCTAACTCCAGATAACCAGATCTACTGTACAAACAAGTCTGATTAGAACATGACTGTGTCACCCAGAAAAATCCCAACTCCATAGTAATGACCCTCATGTAGAACAACACAGAAGACACTCAAGATACATATTTCAAAAGAGCAATTATAAACATATTGAAAAGATTCAAACAGGACAAAAACACCTGAATAAACTTAAGAATAAGCTGATGTAATCCCAAGCAAACCAAAATACCTAACTGAAATAAAGACATTAAAATGTGGAATTCAATAAGGAAGACAAATGTTGAGGAAAAAAAAATCCCAGACTTCAATGAAGCCGGAAGAGAAATATTCAAGTAATCAAAGGAAAATGTCGGGACTCAAAGGAAAGAGAGGAAATGGATCTTTCAAGCAAAGAATAAAAATTTTTAAAATGCATGAACTCAATGTATAGAAACGTTAGTACACTGTAAGACCAATTCTTTGAATTGTGGGCATGAAAACATAAGTCCAAACTAAAAGCAGAATAAATGTTTTTAATAAAATCCTAGAAGAAAATTTTGCAAATCCAGAGAAAGGATACCAGTCCAGCTACAGAAAGCCTACAGATATATGGTGAGAAGATACTGAAAGAGGGTGGGCATCTATTATTAGGATAAGAATACAGCCATGTGAGCACAGACACAAAGAGGGCAGTTTTAGAAGATAGATAATTGGCAAATGCATCAGCAAGTCAAGGGTTTCTAACAAATCACTCAAAGCTAGTAGAAATGAGGAAGAATTCTGATGAAAATTTCAGAGACTTTAGTCCTCTCAACAATATTTTAACCTCCAGAACATTAAAGTTTCTATTGTTTAAGATTGTTCAGTTTGCAATACTTTGTATAGAAGTCCTAGGAAACAAGCCAAGGACTCTGTTAGAAATTACCTCACAACACACAAATGGTAATACTGAAACATGATCAATGGCCTTAATTATGGAATTCCTAATGAAAATCACAATGAGATGCTAATTTGCAACCTTCAAAGTATCCCCAGTGAAAAATAAAGAGCAAAAAGAAAATTCAGGACATGTAAAGAAGAAGCCAGAATCTTTAGTCATTGCCAGGGGGAATGTCAAGGTGATCTGCTTTGGAAACAATTCAGTGGTTCTTCAGTGAGATAAACACAGACTTTACCATATAAGATCAAGCAACTCCAGTCTGGCAATTTCCCAGAAGAATTCAAAGGTCAGTGTAGAAAACATTATATACAAGTAATGTAAACTAGATGTCATTTGGAAACTTAAGCAAAATGTTCATATTCATATAGAACTCAGCCCTTTAAAAGTGGCAGAGGTAGTGCTATATCTTATAGAATGAGTTGATTTCAAAAATAAGTGAAACAAGCCAGACACAAAAAGCTATAGTCTAGAATAGAATTCCTTCTATGTAAAATGTCCAGAATGAAATCCGTAATTAGACTAGCCTTAAGAAAAAGGTTGATGTGAATCAACAGCTAACTAGTGTGACAACTTCTTTTGGAGAAATGGAAAGATACTGAATCTATACAGTTGTGTGATAGTCAATAGTTTTTGTTGACTGGATTTAAAATCACCATAGAAACACACCTCTAGGGGTGTCTATGAAGGTGTTTCCAGAAAGTTTTAAGCTAATGAATCTAGGATTACCGTAGAACACACCTCCAGATGTGTCTATAAAGGAATTTCTAGATATGTTACACTGAACAGACAAGACCCACCTTGAATGTGGGCAGCACTATCCTTTGTGCTGGGTTATGGGTTGAATGTAAAGAAGAAATGAAGTTGTGCATGACCAACATCTGCTTCCTGCCTGTAGACACATTGTGAGCAACTGCCTCACACTCTTGTGGTCATACCTTCCCCACCAGGACAGGCTATCTCTTCAAACTATAATCCAAAAACAAACCTTTTCATTGAAGTTATCTGCATATTCTGCATCAAAATAGGATGGTTTAAGGGAACAAGACATTGTGTTGTGGCTTACAATTGTCCAGTTCCAGTTCTTTCTCCAGCCTGACAGGAGACCTCATACCACCACCAGAAGCCCATAGTTAGTCATAAGACTGCTGGGAAAGGGACAAAACTTACCTTCCAGACAGCATATCTCACTGAGTTTAACAAAGAATGCCAGCTTACTAAATCACTTCCCTCCCTTTTATTCAACTGCCCAGGGAAAAGCTCCACCTCCTGGACTGGGTCCCCTCCCCCCCCCCCAATTAGACAGTCTACTGCAGGTTTGTTCAGAGCTAACCTCAAGTACTAATTCTTCACAACTGTGCCCAAACTCAAGCTTTGATTGTCAAGTTGACTCCAGTATCTATCACACCTCAAGTGCTGATTCTCGGGTATTTTAGTAACAGTAATGAGAAAAATAACTGAATACCAGAAAACTGGTATTAGCAAGTAAGGCTGTTGCTGTGATAAAAAAGCAAACTATGTGATTCTTGACAAACCTTATCTGGTTTGTGAAAGGGCTGGGGAATTGCTTTGAATGTGAGAACAGAAAGACCCTAAGATGCTGTTAATGGAGCTCAATAGACCAGTCTGGTGGAAAGAGACAAGCTCACAATGCTGAGAAAAACCCAGGAGACCTTTCTTATGAGATTTCAAAAAGAAACAAGGACACTATCAAGTAGTGGACTAGATGACATTCAAGTTATATTTTAGCAAAGAATCTGTCTGCATTCTATTCTGCCCATGTCCTTAGGAACTAAGGAAAGTTGAATTCAAGAGTAATGGATGATTTGGCAGAGGAAATGTCAAGACCAAATAGCATTCAGGTTGTGACATAGTCATTGGTTATTGATCTTATCCAAGTTGAAAGTGAGAGAGCAACAAGTGGAGCAGAAAGAAAGGGAAAATGGGCCTTTCCGTTTGAAAAGGAATGAGATTAATGTTGCAGACAAGATGGCTGCTAGGAAAGCAGCTGCAATATTCAATGAGATCAGCACCACTGAAGAGGATGGGACAAAAGAACATGGCCCCGAGGGTGCGACCTCATGAACCGAAGGCTACATTTTTGAAAATCCAAATGCACTTGAAAGGCAAGAGCCAAGCTGAAAATGCCACTTAAAAGATTCTCAGATGGACCAAACGTTCAAGCATTTGCTGAAAAGAAGGAAAGGAGCAGAGTTTGGATCCCTAGATCTCTCGTGAAATTCTTGACAGATTATGGTGGCCCACCTGTAATTCCATCCCTGGAGGTTGGGGTCTTGAAATCCCCAAAACAAGCTGGCCAGTCAAATTAGTTTTATTGGTGAACTGTGGGTATAATAACAGGTATTTACAGAGAAGTTTGTTCGCTTAAGCAGTTTTGTCATGATTCATAAGCAGTTTTGTCATGATTCATCAGCAACAATCCAGGCTAACTGCAAGAGTAAGTAACCCTGACTTCTATTGTTAAATTGGTAATAGTATTTTAGTAGATAAGAAAATCAGATTTTTTATTTAATTTTTTCCCTAGTTTTACAAGCATATTAAGTACTTATCTTTGTTTTCTTTCTTTCCCCCTTTCCCGTTCCCCCTTCCTTCCCTTCTTCAATCCATCCCACTCCCATCTTCTATCTGTGCACTTCTATGGGTCCCAGGCCTCTGTGGCATACCAAATGGCCCCTCTTTGGGGTGCCCCACCAATAGGGGCACTCTCCTTCACTTATCCAGTCCTAGTCCCCGAAATTTCCATTGCATGTAATAATCTCTCCTGAGATCCTTGCTAGTCTATTGGGGGCATGTTGGTGCATTAGTCTTTATGCAGGTCTGGTAAGGACAAATCTCATTACAGCGAGTTCCTGGATGCAGCAACCCTGCCTTGAATGGAGTTTCTTGTCCAAAGGTGGACCTTCCCATCTTTAGGCTCTTATATTCTTACTGCCCCCTGTTCCACAAGGTTCCCTAATTCTTAGGATGTGGGGAGATTAAATTGGCCTGGTTCTGTCTGAGTGAGCATTGCAGGGTCGCTGGTACTCTGCATTCTGGAAGCCATTGTTGTCCACGTCATTGCTCTTCCATTGCCCTAGGCTGCATCCTGTCAGTGTGTTGAGATCCTCTACCTCTGTTGTAGAAGAAGATTTCTATGCTGAGTGCTGAGTGCTCTTTTAATCTGTGGGTATAATAACAGGTATTTACAGAGAAATTTGGTATACTGTCTTCCTACCTAAAGGTGCATAGGTTGTTCTTCCCTAGTGATCTATTCTCTTCCCTTTTATAGGTTCTTGTTCTAGATGTATTTGGCTTGGAACTACTTAAGAATCAGAAAATCTGGAAAGGATCATTGAGCGGGAAGGTAGGAAGGGATGGTTAAGGTGAAACCTTTAAGAGGGAGATTTAGATACCATGTCAGATAGGATGAGGGAGGAAATAATGGTGAAAAATACCTAGGGGGACTTAAGGGGATGGAATATAAGAAGGACATAGGAACTTAGAGAAAAACCTTAAGATTGTGGGAAGTAACCCCACAGGAATCTCCTATGCTAGTAATATATCAAAAAAGTTCTTTTAAAGAAAGAAATATGAATCAGCGGTCTCCATGCAGAGGAGCACAGAGAGAAGAAAACAGGGTAAAACAAATACCCTGAGCTGGTCCACTTAAAACCCACTGACAATTAAATCTATAATAGAAATAACAGGAATGTGACACTTCCTGATAAGTTGCTGGTCAGAGAGGTCTGAAAGGCCCCCAAATGTCACAGGCTTTTGCCACTGCTTTTAGCTGCTCTCTAAAAAACTGACATGAATCTCCCTTTCTCCTTTAAGTTGCTTGACTTTGAATGATCTCTCACAGCAACAGAAAAGAGTAACCATTAGAGTATCTATCTACATATGTATATAAACCTGTTGGCAATTGAAAGTGTTTTGGGGTTCCCTTTAAGAGATTATGTGGATCTGCTAAAGGCACCAAGATCCTTGGAGGCAAGGGATTGACAGCCACAGTAGTGTTCCTATGCTTAAGGGGAACACAGGAAAGGGTTCAGGGAAATGCCACTGGGTCCTTGTACGTCATTGGAGAGGAGGGCCCAGAGGAGAGTCAGGCATGCACAATAAAGGACTCTGGGAATTGGGGCGTGAGGCACGGGGGGATGGTGAGGGAAGGGTGAGGGGAGGGAGAGCAGGGGGTTCGGGGGGGGGGGGGAGGAGGGAGGGAGGGAACTGGTGTACCTATTAAGTTTGTATGAGCTGAAATAATAATAAAAAATGTATTTAAAAAAAGAGATTATGTGGTTTAACATCTAGATCCATGGCTCATTTTAACTTAATTTTTGTAGATGTTCTGAAGTATAGATTTAAATTAAATTTTCACCTGGTCCTGCAATTACTGAAGATGCAACACATTTATGGATCACAGCACATGGGCAAAAATACATCAAGTGGAACTGGTCTGAGAGCTTCTTTCTTGCTGGATAGCTTACACAGTACCAAGAAATACTGTAGAAGCTTCTGGGGGAAAAATAATCAAAAGCCTTATCAACTTATGATATCTGCAAGTTGCAATAAAAACCACCATAACAACAGGTCACCACCAATGTAACAGCAGCATGAGTATCAAGGAGACAACCAATAGCTTTCATGTTGGACTCAAGACCCGCTTGTCAGAATGGAAAATCATAGAGTTTTTGAACAGTATCTGTTGCAAAAAGGAAATGTTATACCAAATTTATAGGAAAAAAAAGCTGTTACAGGATATTGATCACTAGAAGAAAATGAAGACTGTTGAAACTGGAAGGTAATGTGTTATTACCCCTTGCACTCACAGAGAACTGTCAAAATCAATTTTAAAAGTATTCAGGGGAAAGTCCATTTGATATTTATAAGCTATAGTAAAAACTACATCAACATTCTTAAAGGAAATAACTCTTAGTCCATTTGTATCTTCTTTGTCTTTAGTGACAAAGAATAGATTTGTTGGATTGCTAAATCCCCTTCCACCCTTTTGTTGTATGTGTGATATGATCTCAGTTTTCTTTAATAAAGTTTGTTTTCCAGTTTAAAAGTTATTAGAATGTTGTGTTTTTATCTCCTAAACCATATTTTGTTTGTATACTTTTGCTGCTTATAGCATCTGACCTGGATTCAAGTCTCAATCGTGCTTTGAAGTAAATAGTATCTTCAGATCCAAGGATTTATTTCATGTATTTGGTGAGAACCTTTTTTGAAAAAGTTTAAAGAAACCAAGAAACTGTAGTAGCTCCCCCATATCTGTATCAGTAATAGACTTTTCTCAGTTGTCTGCCTGTACCAAAACCATTCTAAGCCTGGAATTCTAGCATCCCATTAGAAAGTTTGTGTGACAGAGAAAATAATATAAAGATTAGATATAATGGTCCAGAGTCTTAAATAGGGACTCTATTATTTCAGCAATTTTCATTCGTGGATCTTTTGTATTGAATGTTCGCATCTGTGATATCATCAGGAGTTATTCTAGGCCATTGTTGAGATCTTTTTCATCCTCAAAGAATGTACCCAGAGAGCTGCACAAATGCCCCAAATTTTATTTGAGTGCTCATCAGATTACTGTGGTCATTAGAATCATTAGCAATTTGCCATTCAACCAACTGACTGCAGTGAGGAGTAAGAACTAGAAATTTGAGCTGTTTTGTGCTTTCAACAAATACACCAAAATGTCACTCAAAAACAAAGTAAAACAAGCTGAAAGAAGCCTTTATGGAGAAAGGAGACCAGTAAAGAGAGGAGAAACAGCAGAGGGAATGCAGAGTAGAAAGAAAACCAAAACAAAACATGTTAACTAAAGAAAGTGATCAATAATTACAAGTACCAAAAATTAATCTCATTGATAAAACCCCATGCTTTAAAAAATGACTTAGTTTAATGCATGAGTCATCATTTATTTTTATGTAATCTATAAATTGAAAATCTCTGGAGAAAACTCAAAGAGTACTTCACATTAAAACTTTCCCTAAACTAAGCAGAAAGAAAGTTCTTACATATAACATAGGGCAACTACAGAAACTGCACACCCAGTATAGTACTTAATAAAAAGAGTGTCATAGTTCTACAAGGGTTTCAACTTGACAGTAGGAGGTTTGAGCTCTGAAGACATTTGTAAAGAATTAGTGGTTGAGTTAGACCCTGAGAAAGCCTGAAGGAAATTGCTTAATTAATAGGGAAGAACCAGTCAATGGTGGGTGGGACTAGGTCCTGGAGAGGTATATGAACTAAAGGGAGCTAGCTGAGGAAGTTGGCATCCTTCTACTTGGCTAGACATGCTGGTCTGACAAGTAAGGATTGCTTTTCTGCTATTATATGGATATGATGTGGCCAGTTCCCTCAGCCCTTGGTGTTGATGTGGGCTGTCCTGCCATGGTGGAAAAGCAACTGTAACTGGACTATTGTAAGAGAGAATAAAACCCTTTGTCCCCCTATAAGCCACTTGGTTGTGCATTTATCAGCAACAATGAAGAGTAACTGCAACAAATGATGCTTTCCTGCTAAGGCATAAAAAACAACATGCTCTGCATCACATAGGTGATGCTAGTAATAATGCCCTTGGTGCTTCTAGCCAGGGCAGATAAGGAAATAGAAAAGGCAATTAACTGTAAAGACCAATGTAAAACTTTCTATTTACAGATTTAAAAAACATGTAACTACATTAGCTTAGCAAGTTTGTCAACACAAGCTTACTGTAAGAAAGTCAGTTGTAATTCTGTTTATATGCTGTAGAATAAAAACAGAAGTCATGGCCATAATAAGGCCATAAATAACAAAATATGTGAAATAGGGGTTGAGAAGATGACTCAGTTGGAAAAGTGCTTGCTGCTCAGCTTCAGATTGCCAGACTTCATGTAAAAAAACAGACTGAAAGTTGTAAGCATTAGTAATCCCAGTATGCTTGTGGGAAAGGGGGGATGGAAACCAGAGAATCTCCAGCAGCTCAGAAGCAGCCAAGTTGGCTTATGTACCAGCAGAGATGAAGAAACCAATTCTCAAATAATGTGCAATGTTGAGGAACAACATCTGACATCCACTCATGGACCATGGCATGTGTTCATTCGTGCACATGCATACTCACCTATCTCATGCATACATATGCATATAAACAAAAATACTGTGAAACAGAAATTGTGGTGAAAGAAACATGTTTGTATAATATGAAAACTGAAACATTACAGAAAGAAAGCCTAAATATTGTGAAGAAAGAAACCCTGATATTGTATTTATGGATTGGAAGTTTTCATATTGGTGTTTCTTCCTGATGCTATTTAAAAATCATATGGAATTGCCAGACATAAAATAATCAAAACAATTAAAAATAAGAGTAAAATTACAGTAATAAAAACTATTGGTTGCATAAAGATGGATATATGATTGGTCAAATGGATTAGAAAATATGAGTTTCAGCACATGAACAATTAATTTAAGACAAAAAGCAAATGTGATTTAGTGGAGGAAAAGTCACAGGAAATATTGCAGGACCAGGTGAAAATTTAATTTAAATCTATACCTTATAACATCTACAAAAATTAAGTTGAAATGAACCATGGATCTAAATGTTAAACCACATAATCTCTTAAAGGGAACCCCAAAACACTTTCAATTGCCAACAGGTTTATAGATAGATAGATTAGATAGATAGATAGATAGATAGATAGATAGATAGATAGATAGATAGATACTCTAATGGTTACTCTTTTCTGTTACTGTGAGAGATCATTCAAAGTCAAGCAACTTAAAGGAGAAAGGGAGATTTATTCAGCTTATAGTTCCAGAGGGAAGAAACAGTCTTTCATGGTGGAGTCAACTGATGGCTGAAGTTGGAGGCGGGCTAAGTCACTGGAAACATCCTGGAAAGTTCAAGGACCAGAGAGTCTCTTTTGAAAGTCTTCTGTTCTATGATTCCTTTTATCTGGTCTGCTACTGAGAGGTTCCAATCAAATCTAGGACTGGTCTTTGCATTGTAATTTATTGATCTGGATAATCTCTTCAGGTAGTATGGCAGCTGATCTTAGTTAATGCCAGATGTGGTCAGGTTGATACCCAGGATTAACTATCACAGACACTAAAGGTGTTGCAGCTATTAAACGTATCAGTGACTAAATAATGATATGTTGAACTTCATTAAAATTTAAGGTGACTGTTTTTAATATATTAAAAGAGTGGAAATACCTTTAGAAAGTTGTTGCAAAGTTTGTGTGTGTGTGTGTGTCTGTGTGATGCATGAGGAACATGAGGAACACCTATGAAGAAGGCAAGAAGAAAGCAACCCACTGTTAAAATGAAAATGACTTAAGCCAATGCTTTCCCAAAAGACACATTGTGATAACTACCTGAGAAAACATCCCATGTCATTGATTTCTAGGGAAATCCAAATTAATGCTGATACCTGTTAGAATCCCTAAAATTACTTGGCTTGATTATCCCAGGCATTGCTGAGGATGTGGAGGAATTAATGAGCTCACTCGTCCTGGTGTACATACATATATAGGAGTATGCCAGTCAGATTCAGGCATCACCTTGACAACTGAGGACTGAACCTTTGGGCACATTTGTGAGAAATCATTCAGCTAACACAGTTCCTGAGTGAGCTTGTAAGAAATGATCTGATTGATGTGGAGAGACCTAACCCATGATAGGTGGAACCCTTTCCTGGCCAAATGAATAAGATGGAGGAAGCTTGACATACAGGTTCCTGGTGCAACAGGAAGGGTATCCCTCTGTTAGCTTTCTGTAGATAAGATGTGATCAGTTTCCTCATTTGCAGATAGTAAGAACTCTCTTCCTATGCTGATGAAGTGTCACCAGGAGTCATAAGCAAGAGTAAAAGCCTCTGTTCTCTTACACTATTTGTGTCTTGTATTCATTCAGCTACATTCAGTTATACCAATGCAAATGCTACAACCACTTTATAAGGCTGCTCAACAGTTACTTAACTTTAGCCTAATTCTACCATATATTACAACTATTCTACCCTGTAGCTATTTGTTTGCATATTGCTGATAAACACAGGATCAAACACTCATCCACTTGCCCAGGGAACTGGTCCTGTTTTCTATGGATTGGGTCTTCCTACATCAATTAGATAAATCTATTGTAGGTTTGCTCAGGGCTTGCCTTAACTACTATTTTCAAAAATGTGCATAATGACTTATGCCAAATTGTCAAGTTGACACCTTTATTAAGACATCTGTCAGTTATTTGCACCAGAGAAATGAAAACATGTGTACATATAAGACAAATGTTACTATAAGACTGATCTGTAGTGGACAAAAAGCAATAAACTACCCAACTCTCCAACCAGATAAATGTAGACAACTTATGGGTTATCTGAATATGGGCATGTTACAGGTATTACAAAGAGATAAACACTGGCTGCATAGGCAACATGGAATACACAGATTAGCAAAGAAAAGAAGGTTATGAGATTTTATGTCCATAGAGTTCTAGAAAATGCTCTTACCACCCTGTAAGAGTTGTTGGAGAAGGGGTAGAGAACCTGGGGCAGGCTTTTACAAAGTGCAAAAGGAAACTTTTGAGATGATACTTGCTAAAATATTGAAATTTATACCTCAGAAATAGCACTTTAAAGTAAGTTGTTTATCTATAAAATTGCAAAAAATAAACACTTTTCATGCTTTTATATAAATATATAAAATATATTTTATGTATTTCTTTATGAAATAAAAAGATTAAGTGCACACTTAAGCTGTAGGCAAGATTTTGCCAATGAAATGTAAACATAAAATACAAATAGCAGTACGTCTGATAATTTATCACTTAGAATATTTGAATTTTCACATAAAGGAGCAACTGTTACAAATAAAAGAATTACCAAAAATAAATTTTCAGCAAGAAATCTTAACACTCCTGTCAATTTTTGACAAGTAAGTAGAAAATGTACTATATTATATTTGTATACAATTTTTAGAACATTTATTTAATCTAGCTAAAAAACAAATTATCACAAAGAAACAAAAACACTTATCTTCATGATGATTAGATTCAAATATCAACCTAATACCTGGGAGGTGGGCCTTTAGACACACCATTAGAGAATTTTCTAATTAGGGTTGGTCTGGGTATGGCTGTAGATGATTGACTTGACTGTTGTGACTGAAGTGATAAGATCTGCCCATCATGGGTGGCACAATTCTCCAAACTGGCGGAATGTGTAAACTGTGTAAGTGAAACTGTAGAAAGAAGGTTGTCTTGTATTGGTTTTCTTTTCTGATTTTGACTTTAGAAATGGTGTGACTGTGATGAACTTAACTTGGTATTGCTAACTCATAGAATCTCTTCTTTCATAAACTTCACTAGGCAATTAGTAAACTAAAAGAGCAAAAGATACATAATTTAATTTAGGAAAGTTTTGAATTCCTAGACACAAAGCACATTACGACAGCACTTTAAAAGGTAAAAAAATAGGATCTATGGAATGGGCTGGAGAGGTGACTTAAGGATGAAGACTCTCTTGAAAAGAGAAGGACCAGAGTTCAGATCCTTGATCCAATAAAAACAGAAATGACTAGAAACTAGAAATGACTGTGGCCTGCACTTCTGGTTCTGGAAGGCAGAGCCTGGGGAATCCCACAGTGAAGGAAAAAGGAGGTATAAACAACCCAGGATGATTTCCAAAATCACCCTTAGTCCTCCCTCCACAGGGACATACAGTACCTTCTGATACACACACAGACACACACACACACATGCACACACAATGGAATAAAAAGTGTAGAATGCTACATATAGAAGTTTTAGAATGCAAAGTTAAAACTTGTGAAAAAAATCACTTAAATATATCATTTAACAGTGACATAAATCACTTATTGACATTGAAAGAATACATGAGAAAAATATGAAGAATAAACTAACTGGACAAATAAGAGGATGATAAACTTAAGGAGGAAAAAATAGAAAAAAAATGTTAAAAGGTGGATATGTAGTTGTCATGGTTTGATATGTGTCCCCCACAGTCTCATGTGTTTGGAAAGGTCATGGCACTTTTTGAGAGGTGGAGCCTTGCTAGAGGAAGGCAGTCACAGGGTATGGGTCTTGAGGTGGGTTCGTCCCTCCTGACCTCCTGGACAAGTCAGCTTTGCAGCAAGGAGTCTTACAGCTCCCAGTCTCCAAGATGTTTTCAGTCACATAGCCTGTCTCCAGCTTCAGCTGGTCAGCTAGCCATGCTGTTTCCACCATGAAAGATTTTCTCCAGACTTATTCTGAACTTCAAGGAAAACAGATGTTTCTTTACATTGTTGTGCCCTTTATACTTGTGCCCAGCTAGAAAATAATTTATATTGGTGGGGTGTAGTACCTTTTAGTCAAAGGAAGAAAATGTTAGAGAAAGCTAAACCAAAAAAATGAAAAGCAGCAACTAGTATTAAGGCGAACTTGAAAACAATTCCTAAAAGGGTAACCAACGTTCAAGGAGAGATCTAGTGCTGTAGATACACAGGAGTGCTTTGGATCCATGTTTCCTGTGCTTAGTGGGGGACTTCCTGGTTTTGCTATTCCCCCAGGCCCTATGCCCCCGGTCAGGCCAATTCAATATAATCAAACCTGGGCTTCAAGTTCTGAGGGGATCAATTTCTCGCCAGGAAAAGCCTTAATTTAGAGGGGCTCTTTGATCATGGGGAAATCAAATGAGCAATTGGGGCTCCTTGATTATCAGTAAATCAAGCAAGTGATTGGGTTCCTAACCTTGCTCCTTGATCATCACTAAATCAAGTGAGTGAGTGTCCGTGTTCCCAAGGACAAACAGGGAAAGGGGAAGAGGAAGGGGCCACCTGCTCACCTTCAGGCACCATAAGTACAGGAACACAAAACTAAAGGGGCCGCTCACTGAACCTTACCCGAATGGGTGTCTCGTCTACACCAAAGGGAGCACCGCCCCACGTTGGGCGCCATATGTTGCTGAATCCCCCACCAGGCCAGCCGGGGGAAGAAGGGAAATAGCAGGGCCTCATGGGCGCAAGGCGAATGGGCGAGCCAGCGGGGGGGGGTCACCACCCAGACCCTGGGAGTCAGGCGAGAAGCAGCACGCAGACGACGAGTTGGCCGCAGACTCAACTTTACTTAGGAAGTGTTTGGGCTTACATAGGATCGGGGTCCAGCCAGGTGTCGCCACTCCTCTACTCAGGGGAGGGGGGAGCAGCCACCAATCATTTAGCTGTTTACTGGGTGTCCAGGTTTGATGACCGTTTCCCATTGGTTGTTCATCTGCCTGCCATATGGTTGTCCATCCCACTGCCTGTATGGTTTCTTTTCAGGCTTATCTGTAGCCAGACCTCCTGGATTCCGGAGCCCAGGCTAGGGCCTCCCTGAATCGATAGTGCCACACTCTCCTCTCTGGAACAATAAACTAAATAAATCTCTCTTTCTCTCTTAAGTTGCTTGACTTTGAATGCTCTCTCACAGCAATAGTTAAGAGTAACTATTACGGTGGTAAACAAAAATAGCAGTTTCATCTAAAATTTTATTTTAAAAATACAAAACAAAAAAAATCCAGAGTTTATCCCTATAATCTCAAGTGGCTTACTCAGTGTAAAACCAAGGAAATATGCCACATTTTTCATATGGAAAAGTATTTTTTAAATTGTGGTCATAGTTATTTTGTTTTCATATATCATTATTTGTAAGAACTACTATGTGCACAGGAATATATTATATCTTTAAACACCATGGAATCAACTTGGGAACTTAAAGGTACCTTAAAGAATTAATTTGTGTAATGTCCAACTCTATTACCTTCACAAAGTCTTGACTATTTATTATAAATATATAGTGCTCTTTGCTACTTACTGAAAATATGGAATATGACAGAAAACAAATACTTTATCTACAAAGTAATGAAGAATAAGGTCTGGAGAAACAGCTTCATGGGTGACCAGTTGCTGGGCAAGCATGGGACCTGAGTTTAGGTCCCCATCATCCATGTAGAAACCAAGGGGGCCACTGTGTCAGCTCAGCAGGTGAGATGTCAAGTTGAAAACCTGATGACCTGAGTTCAATTCCTGGAAGCCCACATAGTGGAAAGAGAGAACTGACTTCTAAAAGATGTCCTCTGACTGCAATCCATGTATCTCTCTCTCTCTCTCTTTTCCTTTCTCCTTCCCTTTGTAATGGTTACTCTAAACTATTGCTATGAGAGAGCACTCAAAGTCAATCAACTTAAGGGAGAAAGGGAGATTTATTCAGATTTATACAGTCTTTCAAAGTGGAGGTGGCATGTGGTTGGCCAAAGCTGGAGGAGTATAAGTCATGGCAGGCATCTTGGAGGCCGAGAGCTACAAGATGCTGCAAAGGCAGACTTCTCCTAGAAGTAGGGTGGGAATAATCTACCTCAAGGCCCATCCACCCCTTGTCACTGTCTTCTTCCAGCAAGACTCCACCTCTCAAGGTGCCATGATCTTGCCAAACACATGAGACTGTGGGGGATACATTCAAACCATGATACCCTCCCTGTTTTTAGTCTCTTTTAAAGTAAATACTTTTAAAAAGCCAAGTGCAGGTATGCATGTCTATAACCCCAGGACCTGGGGGAGGGGATGTCTCCCTGTCCAGCCAGTTAAGTTGAGAGAGCAAGCTCCAGGTTCAGTGACAGATCTATCAAAAAAGATGTGTGGAAGGATTGGAAAAATGGTTTATCAGGAAAAAGAATATGCAAGTAAACTCGGTGACCTGAGTTTGGTTCTTGTTAGCACACATGGTGGAAAGGGAATGAAATTTCAAATGTCATCCATCCTTGAGCCTCCACATGTGTGTTATAGCATGCACATCTCTCTCTCTCTCTCTTTCTCTCTCTCTCAAATAAATAAATCATTTAAATATGAGATGGAAAGCAATATAGGATATTTGACATTAACTTTTAGCCTATATATATGTGTACACGTGCACCCATACATACACAAAAAGCACAAAGGGAAGAAAAAAATCATTGTAAAACAGTAACTAAATTTTCACTTACAAAATCATACTAGACCTCTGAAAAGTAGAAATCACAGAAGAATCGATGGGAATGTCTTGTTTTTCAATAAGAACACTGCTCAATTTTAAGAAATTAGTTACTCCTTAATTACAATGAAGTTTACAACTAGATTGCTCATCACATCAGAGGATTCACTTTGAAGAATATATTTTAAAGAAATTCTTCATCATAACAAAAGACAAGAACACTTATAAAACTAGAAAAATAGTTCTTCATGACGAGGCACCTGGTTTCTTTGTTCAGATGCTCAAGGTCACAAAGTGAAAGGTCATGTTCTTAACATGAACAGCCACTCTTAGAGAACCACACCTGGGCAGTGGTATCCCAAACAGATACTTGTAGTGGCCATAGAAGCAAAGCACTACAGACTGTGCAAAGACCAGAGGGCTGCAAGAACTATTTGCAGATCATCCACAAGGACTTCTACTTAACTGTGTTAAGATGGAGCCAGCTCAAAGCACTGGTGCTTATACATATTTCAACCATAGCCAGGTAAGTAAGATAAATGAGGAGTGCTATTGTGCTAGAGCACACACATTTAGAAAGAATGGGTGATTCCTATGATAACATGTCTTTTATGTATTATCCTGGAAGAAAATGTATTAAAGAAACCTTGAAACTAGAGGTTTTCTAATTCATTGATCTATAGAGTAGTAATTCCCACTTTAAAAAAAATCTCGTTGTACAAGGCACTTGATTTGTAGACCTTAAAGTTAGTTAGTATGTGGAAGAAATAAAGGTGAAGTCAAAAACAATCATCCTGTCAAGAAACAAATTTCCTACCATTATTTAGAGTTAATATTATATATAAATGTTGCTCATGTGTTTGTGAAGTTTTACATATTATATAAATTCTGAAATGTTTGCATATATGCCTGTTTTAATGTGTTCACTCTTTCATAACCAAGTAATGTATTTCAGATGTATTAGATGAGAACACTTGACTGGGGATCAGTTTTTTTATAGTGTCTCTTTAGAATACATTACACTGTCCCATACTATTGCCTAAATTCAGACCCTCAGAGTATCGCAGTGAAACAAATTCAGGAGCTTGCTAAAAGTCCCTATCTCTCACAATAGTACCTTTGACTTTAAACTTCTTTCTATACTGTATTTTGCCTCACTGTTCCAAGTTATGCCTTTATTTATGTAATTCCTTTGAGCTTTAAGATATACTGTGAATATTCAGAGATCTTTCATAGTCTGGACCCAACCTCTCTTTCACTTTTATAATTCATATCATTTTCCTGATGAAGTCACTGGAAATACTTCAGCCAACCAACCTGTTCACTGTTGTTGAATACACTGTACTCCTTGTCCCCTCATTTCTGCTGAAAGTCTACCTCTTACTGCTCAACTCCTAGCATCTCCATAGGTGACTTAAAGCCAGATCAAAAATTAAGGGAAAAATATTTGTTTGTCTTCAGCCACTGTTTATCCTACATTCCTACATAATTATATAATTGCAATAGATACCATTTTTATTTGAATAGGTCTCAGGCTGGAGAGATGGCTCAGGGTTTAAGCCTCTGTCTAGCAAACAGATCTTGAGTTCAAATCCTATAACCCATGTAAAAATGCCAGGCAGAAGTAGCACTTTCTGCCCTGGTGGGCTGAGCCTGAAGAATCCCAGAGCAAAGTAAAAAGGAAGTGGAAGTAATACAGGATAATTCCTGAAGTCACCCTTTGTCCTTCATAGGCATAGGCAGTGCTGTTTGATACACACAGACTCTCTCTCTCACATGCACAAACACACACGCACGCACAACACACACACACGCAAAAATTTAAAAAGTTATTTTTATACATTCAACATCTAGCAGATCAAACACCCAACAGACTCAAAACATAGAAGCTGTTCAATAAGCATGTGTTGTATAAAAATGAAGAAAAAAAGAAGTGATTTGTAGTAGCTTTTCCTCTGTCAGCCTGCACCAGATTCCGGGCACTAGCCAGCTGAATCAGATGTCTTCTCATTCTTATACTTCATTTCAGTTTCCATACAGTTTATTCAATCCTTCTGTTCTGTGAAAACCAACAAAAATAATGTCGAACAGATTATGTCATTACTTTGTTTAAAAACATTCAGTAACACACTTATACTGCATTAAAAATAATGGACTCAGATCTGTAAGTTGCAATATAAATCACCATGACAATAGGTCACCATTAGTATAATAGTGGCATGAGTACCAAGGAAACATCCAGCACCTTACCTGCTTGTCAGAATGGTACCCATCCCTTTTACTGCAAACTAGAACAAGAACGTAAAAAAGAGAGGAAATGTGGGGGGGGGGAGGGTGCTGGGATGTTAAAAAAGGAGGGGCAAAAACAAACAGCCCTCAGAATAACATGGAAAGGAGCTAAGGAATATTGTTGTGCTGAAAAAGGAAAGTATACAGCCTTAAAAATAGAATGGTTTCACTGAGTGTGTGCAAATGGCTGAATAAAGATGAACATGGTAATTGGATGTGTGCATGGGTGAATAAACATACAGATATATTAAAAGGAGGAAGGGTAAAAAGAAGGAAGAAATCAGAAGATAATATATTTAGCTACTGCAGAGGATGTGTTTTCTGAGAAATGAACCTATAATTAATTTTATTCCTCTGGCCCCTTATGATTTCTGATTTTCCACATTAAATATCAGATTTTAAAATTGTATGTTAAAAAATAATGGACTCAACTGAAGATAATAATCTACCCTCAGTAGTGACAAATAGGATCCCCTAACCCTCCCACACACGAATGAGAGTTGACAGAGTCAATGTCCTGGGGCCAATAGGTAACCATGACTAGTGTATTTCATGGTTTTAGGGTTTGTGTTGAGGATCCATGGTGGACTATTGCAGCTCTTCTCCTTGTCTCCTGCTTGTACTTGGAGCCCAGATATGGATAAATACCTTGCTCAGGCTAAGCTCCCGACTCTCTCTTGTTCTCTGCATCTTGGGTCACATCGTCTCTCCATTCACCACTGTTGGCTTTTATGAGAGGCTTCTCTGATCAAGGCTGAGAGTAGCTTTCATCTTATGCCCATCTGATCAGGTTCATGGTAGCAGGCATGGGTTCCCTCCTATGAAGTGGACATTGAATCCAGTCAGAGAGCACTACTGAGCCCACTAGATTCCCATGGACTGCAACAAACCCACAGTCACACAGATGGCCCTAGTTAACTCTGTGGGTCATAGTACTATTAGACATAAATGTGAGAAAGCAATCTATAGGGAAGAGATAGAGTGTAGGGAGATGGAGGAAAGGGGCTATATGTGTGTAAGTAGCTAGTATGCATTGTATTAGGTGAAAATTTTTCATAGAACAAATCTAATTAAAATATATATAATTAAAAATATATAAAAATGAAAATGAAAGAAAGGACTTCTTTTCCTACTGAATGTAGAGAGTCTGATCTAGATTTTCCTGTCTCTCTAAAAATGCTTTATCTTTTCATTATGGTGCATACCCAGTAGATGTTAGTGCACCTGGCATATGGTAGCTAATTAATATCTACTTATGAATAGGTTAGCATTTGAATTTAGGTTCAGTTTTGTCAGCCATCTTTTTTATCACTGAAACTTAGAAAGAGGGAAGAGGTAAAAATTGCTACTAACCTAGTTATGCAAAAATGTTGGCCAAAGGTGTCTGCCCTCTAATCAAATGCTAGTTTTGCATATTCATATGTCATCCAAAACTTTGAGCATTTTTATCATAATCTTTAACTGTTTCTCTACCACATATATTATAAAATTGAGTTCATAAAATGCTTATGGATTTCCCTTTAATGATGCTCACTTTGTCCTACCATTGAAAGCATTGTCATATAGCACTAGTGATAAAAAAGCTTAGTATTGACCAATAAATATACCTAATGCTTTTCTCACAGAAAATATAAATGTGATAATAATTATAAGTCAGAATAAAGACTTAATTGTTTTCTTTAACTAAGTGCCTCATATCAAATTAGTAATCTTATGCCATTCAGGAAATGGATTCTAAAAGATGTTAGGCTTAGTTAAATGAGTCAGGACAATGACAATACCAGTAGTATCAGATGTGGAATCTAATAGAGTAGAATGAGGGTTACCAGTAACAAAGGGGCAGGAAGATAATGCATGGGGAATGGAAAGATAACAGTCCAAAGGTACACATTTTGTGGGGTTCTCCACCCTCCCTCCCCCCCACACACACTAGGGGATGACTCTAGGCTGTCAGGACAGAGAAAGGCAAGTTCACTGCCACTCCTCTGCCTCAACTCTCCAGAGACTCGAACACGGTGGGGAGTTTGTCAGAGCAAATCTCGTTTATTGGGGGTAACAAAACAGCTTAAATAGACAAAAGACCACAGGACGGGAAACGGGTAGCCAATTATGTTAAAGGTCAACACAGCATGCAAGCTTTACAGGTCAGACTCAACGTATCTCTGTAGGGAAGGCAGGTCAACTCCTATAAGCCAATTAGGGCTCTCTGTAATGTGATCAGGGTTACGCCCAGGACACTAGCTCTCAGCTCCATCTTTGGTTCCATGTGCTCAATTATGCCCTGCTGTTATTCTTGGGTGGGCCCAATACAGTTTGAATTAGGATGAATAAGTTCTGGTTAATAATTAGCACAGCACAGTGACTGCAACTACTGTATATTTCAAAAGTTTACTAACAGGATGGATGAATATTCCAGCTGCAAAGAAACATGCAAAATGGATAAAACAGAATAATTTTTTCATTCTTCAGTATACATACTCTAGTGATTGCTTTTCTTTGTCTGTTGAGACACTTCTCAGACTGAGGTCATGTCAGGGAGAAAGGGAGATCTATTTGGCTTATAGTCCAGAAGGATATAGTCCATTTTGGAGGGAATCACATAGCAAAAGGCATGGCTGTACACAGAACAAAGAAGCTGTCTCCAGTTACTGTAAGCCATCAGGAAGGCAGAGTGAGAGCCAACTGAGAGAAAACAGGACCAGGCTACCAGAGTCTAAAGCTCCCCTCTCCACCCCAGCAACAAGCCCTCCTCTGCCAAGGATCTACCTCTCAAAGTTTCTACAACCTTCCCAAACATCAACAGCAGCTAAATATCCAAACAGATGAGTCTGTGATGAGCAAATCACATTGAAACTGTGACACATACATATTGAAACATTTCATTGACCCATTAATGTGCACAATGATGTGTTAATTTAAAATGTTTTTTTATTATTTATTCAACTGTGCGTATGTGCGTGCGTGTGTGTGTGTGTGTGTGTGTGTGTGTGTGTGTGTGTGTAGAACCATGGGCAAATTCCAGAACCACCATGGACCACCTCCACCTCCTCCTTGTTTACTCTGCCAGGGGATTCACAGGCTCCACCCTACCAGGATCAGAAACGCAGGCCACCCCCACTTCCGCCCGGCGGAACTGAACTCAGGACGTTCTGCCTCAGGCTTAACCCCTGAGTCACCTCTCCAGCCTCTAAAATGATTTTTTAAAGGTGAAAAAGGATTATGTGATCAATCAAGAATAATTTCTAATGCCATTTGTAAAATAGGTAAATGAAAGGCAATTTTACTTCAAAGGAAACTGACTTCTTTAAACACCTCTTAAGATATTTTTAGACAAAATGAAATACCTTGGTATAAACCTAACTAAGGAGGTAAAAGACCTTTACAATGAAAACTTTAAAACCCTAAAGAAAGAAATTGCAGAAGACACCAGAAGGTGGAAAGACCTCCCTTGTTCCTGGATTGGCAGAATCAACATTGTAAAAATGACCATCCTACCAAAGGCAATATACAGATTCAATGCTATACCAATCAAAATCCCAAAGCAATTCTTCAAAGAAGTTGACCAAACAATCTCAAAGTTCATTTGGAGGCACAAAAGACCCAGGATAGCAAAAACAATCCTGAGTAACAAAAACACAGCTGGAGGTATTACCATACCAAACCTAAGTCTATACTACAAATCCATAGTTATAAAGACAGCCTGGTACTGGCTCCAAAATAGACACACAGATCAATGGATAAGGATTGAAGACCCAGATATAAGCCCACAAAGTTACAGCCATTTGGTCTTTGACAAAGGGGCCCAAAGAATCCAATGGAAAAAGAACAGCATCTTCAACAAATGGTGCTGGCAAAACTGGATCTCCACATGCAGAAGATTAAAGCTGGACCCGTACTTGTCACCATGTACAAGACTTAATTCCAAATGGATCAAGGACCTTGATATCAGGCCAGAGACTTTAAAAACCATAGTTGAAAGGATAGGGAACTCCCTCGAGCTGGTTGGGCTAGGCCAACAGTTCCTAAACAGACATCCAATGGCACAGTCACTGCTACCAACTCTCAACAGTTGGGATCTTGTGAAATTAAAGAGCTTCTGTTCAGATAAAGAGATTGTAACACGAGCTCAAAGGCAACCCACAGAATGGGAGAAAATCTTCACTAACCACATATCTGACAGAGCTCTACTGTCCAGAGTGCACAAAGAACTTAGAAAATTAAACTCCAAGGAAAACACTGGCCCAATTAAAAAATGGGCCCTGGAACTTCAAAGAAACTTTACCAGGGATGAAATTAAAATGTCTAACAATTATCTTAAAAAATGCTCCACTTCCTTCGCCATCAGGGAAATGCAAATCAAAACTTCCCTGAGATATCATCTCACCCCGGTCAGGATGGCAAAAATCCACAATACAAACAACGACAAATGCTGGAGAGGATGTGGAGAGAGGGGAACTCTCCTACATTGTTGGTGGGAATGCAGGCTCATACAGCCACTCTGGCGAGCCGTCTGGAGATTCTTAAAGAAATTAAAGATTGAAATGCCATATGACCCTGCTATCCCACTTTTGGGAATAACCCCCCAAGCAGCAAAGGTTCGCCTCGATAGCACAAGCTCGACCATGTTCATAGCAGCACTGTTTACAATAGCAAAGTCATGGAATCAACCTAAATGTCCAACAGTTGACGAGTGGATAAGGAAACAGTGGTACATCTATACAATGGAGTACTACTCAGCCATCAAAAATGATGAATTACTGGAATTTGCTGGGAAATGGATGTCATTAGAAAGAATTATATTAAGTGAAGTATCCCAAACCCAGAAAATTAAGCGCCGTATGTACTCCCCAATAGGTGGCTCCTAGTACCAAACTCACCCAGCCCACATTGGGACACTCAAAAGTAAACCTATGTAACACAGTAATTGCAAGGATTATGAACAAGAGAGATGGGTTAGGAGGGCCACACCAGAAACAAAGAGAGAGGAGACCATGTTACAGCAGAGAAAATAGGCCTCCATGAAGGTCTGCAAGTAAGTAATGAGAAACCTGGTTAAGTTCACAGACGTTCTTTCCTGATCTCACCAGAAGGGGAGGGCATATAGTCTAGCAGATAAAAAGTAATCATTTTGCAAATGGGTGATGGACCCCTCTCTCAGTGAGGTTTCCTACTCTTATTACATCTACCCTTGAATGTGCTATTACAACAAGACTCCAGTTTAACAGCTTTTTGTCTCTGGCCAGGGGGTGACATACAGTGCCCAGCAGAATGGAGTGAAGGGAATTGCAGGAGCAGCAAAACTGCAAAAGAAAATCAACAAACCACAATCCAGAACTTCAGAGACTCTATATCAATCACATAGAACTAGGACAGCCTAATCTCTCCCCATCCTGGAGCTCAGGGACATTTGCGGAAGAGGGGGCGGTAAGATTGTAAGAGCAAAAGGATGGGAGGAGCAACGATTTGCAAGATTCTCAACAATAGTTGGGGCCAAAGCAATCATAATGGAACTTTGCATGCCCTGCGCAATGTCCAGCGCACTGTTGCCCTCATAAAGTCTAGCATCTGATAAGGGCACCGAGACCCCTGGAGGCAAGGGATTGACAGCCATAGTAGTGATCTTATGCTTAAGGGGAACAAGAGAAAGGGCTTATGGAAATGCCACTGGGTCCTTATATGTCATCGGAGAGGAGGACACAGTGGAGAGTTAGGCACACACAATAAAGGACTCTCTGGGAATTGGGGGGGAGGCACTGGGGGAAGGGGAGGGGGAAGAGGGGGGAGGGAGGGAACTGGTAAAAAATTTTTAAAATGTATAATTAAATTTTTAATAAAAAAAAAAAAGATATTTTTAGACAATTTATTAAGTTGTTCCTAAATTACACTCATGAAAGCAAAATGCGTTCTTGACAATAAAGATATGAAACTAAAATGTATTTAAGGTCAAATTATTACAGGGTCCCTGTTCTAGCCAAATGTTGCAGGAACAACTGTCCCAATGTTACAGGGTTCTTGTGTTCTGGAGTGGAAGATTGAAACCAGAACACGTGTAGAGGATTAAAGTAGAGTTTATTAGAGGGGAGAAAGGCTGGAACTCATGGACTCCAGATGTAGAGTGGAATCCATGAGAAGCTCATCTCCATAATCCTTTCCTAGGGAAGTTGGCCATCTTATTTCTGGAGTCTGGTTCCTCAGCAAGGGTGTTTCTTCTGGGTGTTCCCAGCAGGATCACCTTCGGGAATTTCAAAGACCTTAGAGACCCAACCCAGCATAGCTGCTCTAATCCTGCCTTAAAAATCAATACTTCACTGCACCTTAGGGTGGTAGGCTAAGCACATGTATTTTTTAGTTCTCCAAAGACAACTATGAGGACTAAAGAGATGGTACAGTGGGTAAAGCACTTGTAGTGCAAGCATAATGATCAGACTTTGGATCCTAAGCACAGACATAAGGACCCAGTGAACATGGAGGGCAGCATGTTGGCATTCGGAAGGTGGAGGTAGGGGGATACCCTGGGCTAGCTATCTAGCTAGAGTAGATGAACTGGCTTTCTCTGCATTCAGCAAGAAATTTTGGCTCAGTAGAATAAAGTAGAATACAATCAGTGAACATACCTAACATTACCTCTGACCTCCACTTAGCTATTCACACACACACACATAGGTAATCCCTATACCTTTACCCACATAAAATGCACACTATAAACACATGCCAAAAAAAGGCCAGTTACAATTTCATTACATATAAGCTAGGCTTTAATAAAACAGAAAAATCAAAAGCTTCATGAGACCATCAGGACACCCAGGTGACACCATCTCATTGCAATAGTAGGTTATTAAATATCACCAAGAAAATGTATTTGACAAGAGAACACGACTAAACTTTAGAGAAAAAAGTACTTTAATATATTTTTAGAATGAAAGATAAAATGATGTAAAAGTTTTTTAAAAACAGGGAAGATTTTTCTCAATGACTAACATTCAAAGAGTTTCTTCCCCCTAGGAAGCAGAAGTGATTGCAGAACTATTTTGTTTGTTTTTGGTAGTGCCTTACTATGTATCCCCAATTGACCTTGTATTTATAGCACTCCTCCTGTCTCAGTCTCCCACAAGCTAGGATTATAGGAATTCATCAAAATGATCAAACCTCTAAATTTTTTAAATATAAAATATAAAATTTTTAAAATATAAATATAAAATGGCAACATTTTCATTTTGTCCCGAGTTAACCTACAAGTTCCATGATTAAGTTTAGCTACAAATTAGTATATTTCTGAAAATACTTAGTTATCTTAGGCTGTAAATATTGCTTTAGACAGTGCTAAATGTGGAGTGTTTTCAACATGATTTCAAAAATCATTGTTATAAGCTACATAATTGCTTTGCAAACCAAGCCAGATACCCATAGATAAGGAGACCACAGGCCCTGGGAAAGAACACACTTCTTAATGTTGACTATAAATACTTAACAGGAAGCCATCACATGACTTATCATTATACCTTATAGATCAAAGAAGCAATCAACAGCAACCAGCCAAAGTACTACGTAAAAAGCATCTGTAGGTTGATCAGTCCTAATCAGCATTCTAAACCACCTCCCATCCAAGGGTTAGGGAACCTTGCAGAAGAGATGGCAAAAATGTAAGAGTCAGAGGACAGGGAGAGGTACTGTCAGATATCCTCTATCTATATCAAAGTTGTCAATCCATACCACAGAAGTCAATGCAGTATTGTCTCCTTTCAGTAGACCTCTTACAGTAGCTGGCCTAACAACACTTTGCCATGAAACAGAGAAAATCACATGAGACATGACTGTACTCTGAAAGACTGTGTGGAACTAGCGCCAGACAAAAGAAAAGGGAATCTTATATACCCACAGGCTATCACTTGCACCATAGCAGGTAATCAACCATTACCTAATGTATCGTCCTAGACAGGACCCAGTGGATTACATATGTAGAGAGACATGGAGAAGGAGAGAAACAGGCTAGAGAGGAGAATGGATGGAATGGTATGAAAAGTGGGATATGAGTAGGTAGGGAACGATGAAAACACAAACCCATTGTTAATATAAATTAAAATAAAGTTAAATAAAATAAGTCAAGTAGCTGCTATGATTGGTGTCATATATACTAATTGTAGATTAATGATGCAATAAATACATTGGCTAATGTTGAGTTTAAACTAATCCTTGACAATAAAACAACAAAAAAGTATGAACATGAAATCTAATTAAAATCAAAGTAAATGAAAAATTGGCCTATAATAAAATCTGTCAACAGGTCATACATTGATTATTGATCATATTTCCTAGATTGTTTACATTCATCTTATAAATATACTTATTTAAAGGATTTTATGGTGCCAGTGAAAACTTTTCTTAAAAGACGACTAATGCCAATCTTTACAGTATGTATTTTGCAAAATGACCCATTACTTTTTGCTCTTGCAACATATATTTCCCCAAAATTAAATTCAATGTTATCACCTCCTCAGAGCTGTTTCCTATATTAGATCTTAGTACATAACAAAGATCCATCTGGTCGCAGAATGTCTGTTTTTACATTCTTTATTTCCATTTAACACTCTCTTAGAGTGTTCATATGAAATTACAGTTAACATTATGCATAACAACAATGTACTATTCATCCAGAGTTGGAAAGATTTAAATTTCTTCACCATGACCAAATGATAATTGAGATTATAAATATATTTAACCTTATTTAGACAGTCTACAATGAATACAATGCACAGAACATATGTAACCATCCATCAATATGCATAATTTTGTGATTTTATGTTTCTCAAATAGATAAAAATGGAATTGGCAGATAAATACTGTTTTCCTAATTTATTCTCATTGTTTGCAGAACAAAAGTGTACCAGGTTGATAGTTAACCATAAGCCCTAATATTTGTTAGAAATGCTACATTTTGCCAGTTGGAATAATGTAGTCATGTCTACATTATTTTAGTAATTAATTATGGTTCCTTAGGTGTTTCTATTTTCTATGACCACAGAATCATTCAGAAGGGGAATGTATGCAAACCTGGTGACCATTCTTTTGGCTTACCCCATCTGTCCTCCAATCTTGCTACTCACTTCCACAGCTTGATCAGGCTTCTAATAGACCAACGTCATGGGGATTTTTGAAAATTAGCCAATGACACCAGAGAGAGAGAGAGAGAGAGAGAGAGAGAGAGAGAGAGAGAGAGAGAGCCCTGAATTGAAGGGCAGGTTTGACTTTGGTCACTCATCTAAATCATGGTCACTTCTCCACCCATGAAAGCCTCACTATTTCTCTCCTGTAGTTGTAAATACTTGCTGTATTTTAAACTTGGCTAAGAGAGGAAAAAGAACTGAGGGAAATCGGTACTTCATGCCAACCAGTTGTCTGTCTGGAAGGATGAGGGGCACCACCAGGTGAAAGATTTGCTTGTCTTGAAACCTGTCACCTAATCAGTCTCTTATTTCAAAAAGAATGTTTCAGGAAGCTGCAGGCACTCAGGAATCAGAACTCAACAAGCAGTTCCTGAGAGACATTAATATCTTTTAAAGGAAACAGCTAAGTTGGAAAGCAGCTGTCTGTGCCATGAGGGTAGAGGCTTGAGAGAAGTTACTGTTTCTGTTTCCATTCTCCTCATCCATTCTGGTATAGAACATGAGTCTCACTGGCAGGTGTTAGATTATTAGGAAAATTAAGCAGATGGCTTTGGCATACTGCACCTCCCTGTTCCTCTGCTGCCAGCCATTTGCACCCTTGGGCTCAGCTTCACATATGCTTGTTTAAAAGCTCCTGCGGGGTCAAGGAAATGGAACTGTTGACATCATTCAGGCATGACCAGAACCGTGAAGAAGTAGCCGTATGTTCCTTCTCCCAGAGTTAAACAAGAGACATTTCTGTTTTGGGGTCACTCGTAACCTCCTGCAGCGGATTCCACAGAAACTCGGGCCAGTGGCTCAGGGGAGGAACGTGTGTTTCCCAAAGGCTGTTTGTAGAGTTCAGCTTACTGTAAAATGGATCCAATACCCTGCATCAGTACATGAGCCCCAGCAGCAAGCTTGTCTTGGCATACGGAAAATAGAAAACAGAATTTCAGGAATGTTATCTCATATTTTCTAAATCCAAACTAATTTGGTGCCATTGAGGTTTATCTGTTAATTGTAGGTTCATTTGATTTATCTGCCAGTCAGTCTTAAGAGACAGCTTGCCAAGTTTGACAGAGGATCTCTCGCAGATGCCTAATTAAGGCCATTAGCCTAATGAAGCCACGAGATATGAACTGGAAACATTCTGGGCATTCGATCCAACCCCACAAAAATAAAGATAACATAGGACTTGCTAGTTAGATGCTGAGATGCTAGAGATCTGATTTAAAATAATTAATTTAAAATCTTTCACAATGTACAAAAGTACATTTTTTCTTTTCTTTTTAAACTTTATTTATTCTGTGTGTGTGTGTGTGTGTGTGTGTGTGTGTGTGTGTGTGTCTATCAGAGGGCACTGTGTCCTTGTGGAGGTCCAAGGGTGCCTTGGGGAATTATTCTGGATTGTTTCTACCTCCTTTTTTCTTTACTCTGGGATTTCCCAGGCTCCACCCACCAGGGTTGGAAGTGCAGGTTGCTGCCATTTCCACCTGGTGGGTTTTTTTTTTTTTTTAATGTGGAACCTGGGATATGAACTCAGGACCTTCTGCTTGTGAGGTAGTCTTAACCCCTGAGCATCTCTCCAGTCTCCAAAAGTATATTTTTTCAACAATGATATTTTGAATATTTATCATCAGCTGAACACTGTAAAATGCATAGGAGTTATAAGAAGCAAGGTGGACCACATTTCCTGGTGCTTAGCAAAATCAAGAATAGAAAGGCAGAAATGCCCATCACAATGAATCATTTGTTTTCTGGGAGGACATGAGGTCCATCCATCCTTCAAAAAGTAGAGAGACTGACAAAGTTCTTTATGGTACATGAACGGTTGTTAAGATTGACAGGCAAATCCACCTAGGTGCTTGAATTCCTGTTAGAAACGTGAACTTGAAGGGAAACAAGGTATAGTTGAGAAAATGAAATATTTAGCTTTGTATGGCTAAGATACTGCAGGTGAGACGACAAGAGAGTCAGGTGAGACGACTGCAGCCATCTTTGAGGTTCACATCATCAAGGATCCTAAATACCTTCTAACTTGCCATTAAGGAAAAAAAAACTTTTTGTATGTATGTGTGTGGGGGGTATGGTTATATGTGTAGAAGAAGGCTATTATGTGTGCCTGTGGAAGCCCAAGGATGACTTCAGGTATCATCCTAGATTATTCTACTTCCTATTGCTTTGCTATGATGTTTCTTAGCTTTTCTTTTCAGGGCCGGAAGTACAGGCAGCCACATTTTCCATCCAGCGTTTTTATGTGGGATCTGGGGATCTGAACTGAGATCTTTTTGCTTCCCAGGTAAATATTTTAATCCCTAAGCCGTCCCTCCAGTCCACCACTAGAAATTTTAAAATAGAAAGTGACCTGGTTAGATTTGTGCCTTGCATTTGCTATTATAATTATTAATAAAAAAGTTATCACATTAATAGGTTGCACTGTGACATTTCCATATCTCCATGTGTCATGTTTAGTCACACCCACCCTCCTGGCTTTATGCTTTTGGTCCCTTACCCCATTCACTCACTCCTTGTCCAGTCCACTCTTTAGAAGTCTCCTTACTATTTCATTATTTTCAGGTTGTTTATTTTAAGTTCTAGCTTCTACATGTGAAGGAAGGCATATGATACTTGTCTCTTGCATCTGCTTTATTTTGCTTAACATAGTGACTCAAGTTCATCCATTATCCTGCAAGTGAGAGGATTTCTAGAGAAATAACTTAGATGGAATGACCATATTTGCCAAAACAAGAGAGACATGTCCAAAGAATCATATTTATATTGAGCCATAAACAGTGACTGAGTTCACACTTTCATGGGCAGTTGAATTTAACATGGATAGGGAGACACGATAGGGAGACACAAAAACGTGGTCACAGACCTGCACAGAACTCCCCACATTGCTAGTAATCTTGTTACATTTTCTAATTTATTTTATAATATGTCGTAGTAAGCAAAGTTCCCCCATCTTTCCTCAGTCTATGCTGAGACTCTGCTTCCTCTTCCACTTAAAAAAATAAGACTAGAAGGAATTTTCCTTAAGTGCCCTTATCACATCTACCCCTGGTGCTACTTTGCCACTGGAGGATGAATTTCTGGTTCCTATGAGAGCAGCTTCCACTTTTGTACTACATCCTGAGGAAGAATTACCCTGAGGTACAACAAATAGAAGTGCTATGTCTTCCATATTTCCTTCCTCTTCTTAGTCAGTCCAATCATCTGTCATTCCATCCTCCCTGTCATGTAAGACAACCATATTCTTTGCAATGATCGTCAAAGTCAATGTGACTCAACTTCAGTTTTTAAAACATCATTTCCTTCTTCAGCCACTTTGGCCCTTTTGCTGACCCTTGAGTATGACATAGCCATACCTATCCCAGGGATTTCTCACTTCTGAGTTCATCTGCTGTATATCTATATACTCTCTCTTCACTTATACATTACTTGTGAAAAATTCCCTACATCTAATTCTAATGTTTCCTCAGTTAGCTTGCTGTCATTCTGCTAGCTCCTTGTCCTCTATATAGCATTTGCTGACATTTGAAACATCGACTTGTACCATTTATTTGTATGATACATAGTCTTTGATCACATATTCCAGTTGTTATAAATTCCCTCAGAGAAGGTGTTGCAGTCAGCCTGCAACATTGCTGATGCAATCCTTACCTTGAATGGAGTGTCTTGTCCAAAAGTGGACCTTCTAATCTTTAGGTTCCTACAGTCTTACCCCTCTCTTTTCCTCAAGGTTCCCCAAACCTTAAGATGGGGAGAGATTAGGATGGCCTGATTCTGGGTAAGCATTGCTGGGTCACCAGTACTCTGCATTATGGCTGGCCATTGCTGTCCACTTCACTGCTCTTCTATCGCCCTAAGCAGTATGCTGGGGGTGTTGAAATCCTCTACCTCTGCCATAGAAGACTTCTAGGCTAAGTGTTAAGTGTTCTTTAAATCTATGGGTATAAAATAGCAGCTATTTACAAAGCAGTCTTCCTACAAATAGGTTCACCAGTTACTTTTCCCTGTTGATCTATTTTCTTCCCTTTTTTAAGATCTTGTTCTAGTTAATAGTAACAGGAATGTGTTCCATTCTGAAAAGTGGGTCTTGAGTTCAATGAGAAAGCTGTTGGTTGCCTCCCTTTCCCCACCCCGCTCCTCCAGTCGAGACCCGCGCGCGGTACAGCTGGGCCCTCACCCGCGACCTAAGTAAGCTTCGCCGGCGCCTGCCCACCAGAACCCCAGGTCAGCCCAAGGGACCCAGCTCCTACCCCACCATCCAGCTGGAGCCGCGCGCAGGGCCGAGGGACGAGGAGGACCTCCCCCTGTGCCCGGGCCCCGCCCCAGCTCCCCTCGGGTTAAATAGCTCCACGCCTACGCCCCCATCCTCCCTTCCCCACTCCGCTCCGCCTGCCCGGACGCGCGGGCCCGCACGGTCCAGCCGGGCCTCATCCACGACCTAGGTAAGCTCCGTCCCTGCCCACCCCACAACCCCAGGCCAAATAATTCAGTTTAGTGAAATTGAAAGATCCTAAGAGTTAAAACGACAATGCCAAAGTCAAAGTGCAAATCCATGAGAAGCAACACTCAAGTAAACAAATTTCCCACTGAAGGAATTAATCCCATAACGTTAGACTCCAACCAGAACAAACCCACGGAAAAAGGCCAAGAAAGCCTGACCCAGGATAACGATTTTCAAAACATGATCATTACCATGTTCAATACTATGAAAGAGGAAATCCAGGAGGATTACATAATCGAATCAATCGCTTTGAAGAGGAACACAACAGACACTTGGAGGAGTTGAGAAAAACAGTGCAAGAAACAAAAACTGGCATAGAGCAGTTAAAACAGACTCAAGCAGAGTTTAAAACTGAGATACAAGTTATCTTCAACCCAGAACTCCACAGAGAGTCTTATCAACAGAACTAACGAAGCAGAAAACAGAATTTCAGACCTTGAAGATAAAGTGGGAGTACTAACCAGCTCAATGGAAGAGGTTGTTAAAGCCAAAAAGATACTTGAGAGAAATATCCAAGAGATATGGGACACCCAAAGAAGCCTAACATGCATATTCATGGAATACCAGAGCAAGAATCTCAAAATACCATCCCTGAGGAAATTTTTCAACCGATCATCAAGGAAAACTTTCCTCATCTAAAAAAAGAGAGGCCCATCCATATACAAGAGGTATTCCGCACCCCAAACAGATACGACCAAAACAGAAGCATGCCACGGCAAATAATAGTTAAAACACTCCACATTCAAGATAAAGAACTGGTGCTGAGAGCTTCAAGGGAGAAAAAACAAGTCACTTTTAAAGGTAAACCTATTAAAATAACAAATGACTTCTCAGTCGAAACAGTAAAAGAAAGAAGAGCTTGGAGAGACATACTTCAAGTATTGAATGAGCAAAAATGTCAACCCAGGGTGATTTACCCTGCAAAACTATCCATCATGATCGAGGGAGAAAAAAAATCTTCCAGTACAAAGACAACTTGAAGGGATACATGTCCACCAAACCAGGCCTTCAAAAAATGATAGAAATGATAATCAAGCATGAAGAAAAAAACAGGCATATCCAGGAGAACAGAAGGCAAGTATAACACCATTAATAGCAAAGCAATATACTTATAAAAACTACTAAACATAATAAATGTCTAGAATTAAAAATAGTTTCTCCATTATAACATTAAATGTTAATGGAATTAATTCACCGATCAAGAGACACAGATTACAAATTTGGATTAAAAATCGCAATCCATCAATCTGCTGCCTGCAGGAAACCCATCTCACCACAAAAGATAGGCATGCCCTAAAAATAAAAGGCTGGTCAACAATTCTATAAGCAAATGGAAGCAGAAAACAGGCAGGGGTAGCCATTATGATCTCAGACAAAGTGGACTTCAAACCAAAGAAAATTATAAGAGACACGGATGGATACTACATTTTAGTCACAGGTATAATTCACCAGGAAGACTTCACAATACTGAACATATATGCACCCAATACGGGCCCCTCCACATTCATTAAGAAAACTCTACAGAGTCTAAAGCAAGAAATCAACCCCCAAACGATAATTCTTGGAGACTTCAACACCGCCCTCTCAACATGGGATAGATCAAGTCAAAAGCTTAACAGAGACACTTTGGAACTTAATCAAACCCTGAAAGAAATGGACCTCACAGATCTCTATCGAACTTTTCACCCACGTACCAAAGAATACACATTTTTCTCAGCAGCACACGGAACTTTCTCCAAAATAGATCACATATTGGACCAAAAAACGAATCTACACATTACAAAAAAGTTGAAATTCTAGCCTGTGCCCTATCAGACCACCATGGCCTAAAGCTGGACATCCACAACACATCAAACAAGAGAAAATACACTAACTCCTGGAAACTTAACAATATTATGCTGAAGGAGAACTGGATTCAGGAAGAAATTAAAAAGGAAATTCAAGATTTCCTGAAAGTGAATGATAACGAAAATACAACTTACCAAAATCTCTGGGACACAATGAAAGCTGTTCTAAGAGGTAAGTACATAGCTCTTAATGCCTACATCAAAAAAATGGAAACATCAGAAATAAACAACTTAACAATGCAGCTTAAAGCTTTAGAGAAACTAGAGCAATCTGATCCCAAAAGTAGTAGAAGAGAGGAGATTAGCAAACTCCTCTAAGAGGAGAAATATCTGAAATCAAGATTAAGAAAACGATAGAAAAAATCAACCAGTCAAAAAGCTGGTTCTTTGAAAAAATCAATAAGATTGATACACCCCTAGCTAAATTAACCAAAAGCAGGATAGAGAAAAACCAAATTAACAAAATTAGAAATGAACATGGAGTTATCACTACTGATACCCAAGAAATCCAGAGAATTATAACATCATATTTCAAAAAATTATACTCTGTGAAGTATGACAACACAAAAGAGATGGATGAATTTCTAAGTAAACACAATTTACCTAAATTGAATCAGGAAGTTGTGAATTATTTAAATAGTCCTATAACATATAAGGAAATTGAGGAAGTAATCTTGAATCTTCCCACCAAAAAATGTCCTGGACCAGATGGATTCAGCACAGAGTTCTACCAGACATTTAAGGAGTTAATAATACCAATACTCCTTAAACTGTTCCATCAAATAGCAAAGGAAGGAACACTACCAAATTCCTTCTATGAAGCCAATATCGTTTTAATCCCAAAATCTAAAAAAGACCCACTTAAAAAGAAAACTATAGGCCGATCTCTCTGATGAACACAGACACAAAGATTCTCAATAAAAGTTTTAGCAAATAGGATTCAAAAACATATTAAAAAGATTACTCACGGGGACCAAGTAGGCTTCATCCCCGGCACACAAGGTTGGTTCAACATACGCAAATGAATAAATGTAATTCATCATGTAAACCAGTCCAAAGTCCAAGACCACATGATACTCTCGATAAATGCAGAAAAAGCTTTTGACAGGATCCAACAGCCTTTTATGATCAAAATGCTAGAGACAGTAGGAATGGAAGGAACCTTTATCAATATAATAAAAGCTGTATATAGCAAGCCCACAGCAAGGATTATGCTCAATGGGGAACAATTGGAAGCATTCCCACTCCGATCAGGAACTAGACAAGGCTGTCCACTCTCACTGCTTCTATTCAATATGGTAGCCATAAGACAAGAAAGGGACATAAGAGGGATTCAAATCGGCAAGGAAGAAGTCAAGCTATCCCTATTTGCAGATGACATGATCTTATACCTGAGTGATCCCAAAAACTCCACCAGGAAGCTCCTGGAACTAATTGAGAAGTTCAGCAGGGTGGCAGGATACAAAATAAATATGCAAAAATCAGAGGCCTTCCTATATGCCCAGAATGAAAGAAGTGAAAAAGCCTTGAGAGAAACAGCCCCTCCAAAAATGAAATACCTTGGTATAAATCTAACCAAGGAGGTAAAAGACTTTTACAATGAAAACTTTAAAACCCTCAAGAAAGAAATTGCAGAAGACACCAGAAGATGGAAAGACCTCCCATGTTCCTGGATTGGTAGAATCAACATCGTAAAAATGACCATCCTACTAAAGGCAATATACAAATTCAATGCTATGCCAATTAAAATCACAAAGCAATTCTTCAAAAAAGTTGACCAAACAATCTCAAAATTCATATGGAGGCACAAAAGACCCAGGATAGCAAAGACAATCCTGAGTAACAAAAACACTGCTGGAGGTATTACCATATCGAACCTCAGTCTATATTACAAATCCATAGTTATAAAAACTGCCTGGTACTAGCTCCAAAATAGACACACAGATCAATGGATAAGGATTGAAGACCCAGATAGAGCCCACAAAATTACAGCCATTTGGTCTTTGACAAATGGGCCCAAAGAATCCAATGGAAAAAGAACAGCATCTTCAACAAATGGTGCTGGCAAAACTGGATCTCCACATGCAGAAGATTAAAGCTGGACCCATACTCGTCACCTTGTACAAGACTTAATTCCAAATGGATCAAGGACCTTGATATCAGGCCAGAGACTATAAAAACCATAGTTGAAAGGATAGGGAACTCCCTCAAGCTGATTGGGCTAGGCCAATATTTCCTAAACAGACATCCAATGGCACAGTCACTGCTACCAACTCTCAGCAGTTGGGATCTTTTGAAATTAAAGAGCTTCTGTTCAGATAAAGAGATTGTAACACGAGCTCAAAGGCAACCCACAGAATGGGAGAAAATCTTCACTAACCACATATCTGATAGAGCTCTACTGTCCAGAGTGCACAAAGAACTCAGAAAACTAAACATCAAGGAAACCAATGGCCCAATTAAAAAATGGGCCCTGGAACTTAAAAGAAATTTTACCAGGGATGAAATTAAAATGTCTAAAAAATATCTTAAAAATGCTCCACTTCTTTAGCCATCAAGGAAATGCAAATCAAAACTTCCCTGAGATATCATCTCACCCCGGTCAGGATGGCAAAAATCCACAATACAAACAATACCAAATGCTGAAGAAGATGTGGAGAGAGGGGAACTCTCCTACATTGCTGGTGGGAGTGCAGGCTCATACAGCCAGAGGTTCACCTCAATAGCACAAACACGACCATGTTTATAGCAGCACTGTTTACAATAGCAAAGTCATGGAATCAACCCAAATGTCCAACAGTTGATGAGTGGATCAGGAAACTGTGGTACACCTATACAATGGAGTACTACTCAGCCATCACAAATCATGAATTACTGGAATTTGCCGGGAAATGGATATCATTAGAAACAGTTATATTAAGTGAAACATCCCAAACCCAGAAAATTAAGCGCCGTATGTACTCCCTAATAGGTGGCTCCTAGTACCAAAGCCACCCAGCCCATCTTGAGACACTCATAGGTAAATCTATGTATTACCTACAGTAATTGAAAGGATTATGAACAGGAAGGATGGGTTTGGAGGGCCACACCAGAAACAAGGAGAGAAGTGACCATGTTACAGTAGAGAAAATAGGCCTCCATCAAGGACTGCAAAAAAGTAATGTGACACCTAGTGAAGTTCACAATTCGTTCCTGATCATTTACAACTAAGGGGGTATGAACTCACCAGAAGGGGAGGGCATATAGTCCGGCAGATTAAAAAGTAACCATTTTGCAAATGGGTGATTGACCCCTCCCATTACCAAATGCCATATGACCCTGCGATTCCACTTTTGGGTATAAGTATTACATCTACCCTTGAATGTGCTCTTATAATAAGACTCCAGTTTAACAGCTTTTTGTCTCTGGCCAGGGGGTGACATACAGTGCCCATCATGATGGAGTGAAGGGCATTGCAGGAGCAACAAAACTGCAAAAGAAAATCAACAAACCACTATCCAGAACTTCAGAGACTCTATATCAACCACCTAGAACTAAGCCAGACTAATCTCTCCCCATCCTGAAGCTCAGGGACATTTGCGGAAGAGGGGGCGGTAAGAGTGTAAGAGCAAAAGGATGGGAGGAGCAATGATTTGCAAGATACTCCACACAAGTTAGGGCCGAAGCAATCATAATTGGACATTGCATGCCCGGCGCAATGTCCAACACACTATTGACCTCACAAAGTCTAGCACCTGCTAAAGGCACCAAGATCCTTGGAGGCAAGGGATTGACAGCCGCAGTAGTGTTCCTATGCTTAAGGGAACACAGGAAAGGCTTCAGGGAAATGCCACTGGGTCCTTGTACGTCATCGGAGAGGATGCCCAGAGGAGAGTCAGGCATGCACAAGAAAGGACTCTGGGAATTGGGGCGGGAGGCACAGGGGGATGGGGCGGGAGGGGTGAGGGGAGGGAGGGAACTGGTATACCTATTAAGTTTGTATGAGCTGAAATAATAATAAAAATATATTAAAAAAAAAAGAAAGCTGTTGGTTGTCTCCTTGATATTCATGCCGTTATTACACTGGTAGTCACCTCTTGTTATGGTGATTTTTATTGCAACTTGCAGATCTCATGAGTTGATGAGGCCTGTGATCATTTCTCCCCCCTGCCCCAGTAGCTTCTATAGTATTTCTTGGTATTGTGTAAGATGTCTAGCAAGGAGGAAGTTTAGAGAAGGATTTTTTTTATTAATATGCTTTTTCTTTTGCATTTGCTTAATTTTATCTGTAGACTCTACAATCAACTTGACACATAAATGGGATGTCATGGTTTGAAATGTGTCCCCCACAGTCTCATGTGTTTGGCAAGGTCATGGCACCTTGAGAGGTGGAGCCTTGCTGGAGGAAGGCAGTCACAGGGGTGGGCCTTGAGGCGAATTAGTCCCACCCTACCTCCAGGAGAAGTCAGTCTTTGCTGCAAGCAGTCTTACAGCTCTCAGCTTCCAAGATGTCTGTGGTGACTTAGCCTCCTCCAGCTTTGGCCAGCCAGCCATGCCACGGCAGCTTTGAGAGACTTTACTTTCCCTCTGGAACCATAAGCTGAATAAATCTCCCTTTCTCCCTTATGTTGATTGACTTTGGGTGCTCTCTCATAGCAATAGTTAAGAGTAACTGTTACAGAAATTGGTACCGGGTAGTGGGGTATTGCTGAGAGATTAAGAACAGCTGGTACCACAAAGTGAAGTTGTTTGTGAAGCTGAGAGAAGTTGGTACCCAGCAGTATGAACAATGCTGTGATATGGCTAGTGTGACTTTGGAATTATTGGTTGGGAGAAATACGGAGAACTTTGGGACTTTGTGCTGAGAAAGTCTTTGTGTCTTTGCAGTTGGGCCAAAGGGACCACCTTTCTTGTGAGAGTTCAGAGGAGAGCAATGCTGTGAGAGACCAGACAGTGGAAGCCCAGCTTGTGATGGTCCAGAGGGGAACAGAGACTGTGTTTGCAACTGGATGAGTGACACATGGAGCGATGTGTTGGCTGAGAGGTTAGTGAAGTTTTGCCCTTGTCCTGAAAGCTTGGCTGAAGTTAAGCTGGAGTGCTTGGTGGAGGAAATTTCAAAGCAATGTAGTCTTGACAATGTGATATGGCTACTTTTTAGTTGTCTTCAGAGTTATGAAAAAGAGCAAACAATCAGGCAGGAAGAAGCAAAAACTGTAAGATCTGATGATGAAAAATACACCACCAACTTAAAGAGTTGAACCAGGAAGAAGCAGAGAACAAAATGGCTGTCAAAGAGATTAGCTTCATTTGTAAATCAAAGCCTGCTTTCAATTTGAAAATAGGAGAGGCCCTAGCTTGAGGGCAAGATCCTCAGGGAAAGCTCCCACTCATAAGAATGCAAATCCTTTCAGAAGACCTGGGCTAAACCAACTCTTCCAAAGCAAGAGTTGGTTTCTTATACAAAGCAACTGCCCAGGAGTAAAAGAGATGGCCAACATACAGAAGCAGAATCAGCTGTGATTCAAAGGGGCCAGTCTTGGCAAAGTCGTCCACATGGTTCTGGTTTTAGAGGCTTCAAGGATGCAAGAGGGAGGAGATGGTGGAGTCCTCCTCCAAGATTTTAAAAAATGATGGAAGCCAGGCAGCATGTGGCAGAAAGTCTGTAGTGTAGAGGCCCAAGAAGGGCAGTTTGTGCTGTGGAGTTAAAGCCTGGTTTGTCATTGAAAAGTAAAGATGTTAGAGATTACAGAGACAACGTGGGACACCTGCCAAGGAGAGCTGTATACCCTGGGAGGAGTCAGCTCAAGAGAGCAACGTATTCTATGGGCAGCTGCATTGGAGGGATGGAACCAAAGCCCTTTGGAACTGAGATGATTTCAATAAGAGGCTCACCTGTTGGACTTGGAGCCACAAGATTTGGAGTTTGTCCTGCTGGTTTTCAGTCTTGTTACGGACTAATATTTTCTGGATATGCCCCCATTCCTTCCTTTTGGAATGGGAATGTTTATTCTGTGCCATTGTATGTTGGAAGTATGTAACTTATCTTTTGATTTTACAGGAGGCTTTCAACTTTGGACTTTTGGACTGTTGGGACTGTTGTAGTCTATGAAGATTTTTAAGTTGGACTGAGTATGATTTGCATAATGAGATGGCAATGAGCCTGTGGGGGCCAGGGGTGGAGTGTCATGGTTTAAAATGTGTCCACAGTCTCATATGTTTGGCAAGGTCATGTCACCTTGAGAGGTGGAGCTTGCTGGAGGAAGGCAGTCATAAGGGGTAGGCCTTGAGGTAAATTAGCCCCACCCTATCTCCAGGAGAAGTCGGTGACTTATCCTCCTCCAGCTTTGGCCAGCCAGCCATGTCACCTCTGTTTTGAGAGACTATACCCTCCCTCTGGAACCATAAGCTGAATAAATCTCCCTTTCTCCCTTAAATTGCTTGACTTTGGGTGCTCTCTCCAGCAATAGTTAAGAGTAACTGTCACATGGGACTTGACAAGCATTTGTTGAATGGACTAAACAGGTGAAATACAAAGATCAGAAAAAGGAACAGACTAGAAAAAACAGCTCATATGTTACTCCTGTGACTTGACAAGGATGGCTGTGCTTATGGGAAACAGAGAGATCCACTGAGACTACAGCAGAACAAATGGGTAGGGGTAGGGAGAGGAAGAGAGAGAGAGAGAGAGAGAGGGATAGAGGGAGAAAGAGAGAGCCCTTTGTGTCCCTGTGGAGGACCAAGAATGACTTCGGGAATCATCCTGGATTGCTTCTACCTCCTTCTTGCTTTGCTCTGGGATTTCCTGGGCTCCACCTACCAGGGCTGGAAGTCAGGTTGCCAGTGTTTCTGCCTAGCATTTTTACGTGAGATCTGGGATCCGAACTCTGCTTGTGAGGTAGAGTATTAACCCCTGAGCCACCCGGCAGTTTTCCATGGAATCTGGGGATCTGAACTCAGGTCTTCTTGTTTGTGAGGCAAAGGCTTTAACCCTTGAACCATCATCTTCCCAGCCCCTGAGTATTAATTTCTTTACTGTAGCACTGAAAGATCAAATGACAGCTTCATGTAAATGAGTAGTACTGCACTCAGGAAAGGGACCTTATCCTCGGAGAACCTTAATCACTGGTAATAGCAAGTGGGCATAAGTCCTCTGTTGTGCCAAGTTAGACATAAAAATCCTATTCTTTGCTCCATCAAGACTAATTATCCCTCTTTTCTAGAACTGTTTCCTAGAGAGAAGGAAGCTAGTGCCCTTTTCACAGAATGTGAAGAAATGAGGAGACTTGGGAAATGATGCCTTCTTATAATATCTGTCCTTCATTCCTATACCATTCTGACTTCAGATGCAATTTACATGAATATACCAATGCATATAGACATAACCTTTCAATCTCTCATGTGCAGAATTAAAACTATTACCAACAGAGCCCCAAACATTAGTAATCTAAATCATGTTTCTTGGGATCTCAGTCCCGAGTCATATTTCTCATGAACTATCAGTGTCTGCATTGTCCAGTGCATTAACCAAAGTGCATCAGATGTATTCACATTTGCACAGATTCTGCCTTGTCCTGTTAGTTCAAAATCCTGACAATCCTGTCATGCAAAGCAGCAATGATCAATGAGCTGAGTTCAATCTGCTTATCTTCCAGCACCAAGCTGGCACTGGGACACTTCAACAGAAGTCAGGGATCAATTTTGTGTCACCATTTCTATTGCAAAAGAATAATGTATGGAAAACTGCCTGCAGCTGCCATAGTACTGTGTCTGTCACCCTTCTAGGAAGCTCTTTGAACTTTTGAAACCATCTGACCTCTATTATGTCCAGCCAAGACATGTAAATACCAGATTTTCTGGAAGAAGGTAGGAAAGTTTCAATTCTACACAAAGACATTGTCTTTGAGAAGGACATGGTATTCCTAGAAAAAACACTGTTTGCACTGTTGACTCAAACATATCTTATATCACTTTCATGTTGAGGGTCTTAGGGCTTTCCACATGGCTTTCCAGCATTTCCTGGTCCTTTTGGAAAATGTCAAACTTTATTTTGTATGAGGTCAGTGAGTCCTATTTGTTTTTGCTGTGCCCTTGGCTGAATGGAAAGTATTGACTCCCAGATGATCACACCAGAGCAGCAACAATGATAGAAAGAGTGGTAAAGCACCCATGGTTGCATTGACAGGGGATCAGAAGAGTACTGTAATCAGTGTTCTAGCAATGGGAGGAGGGTGACACTAAGCAAAGATCTAGCAGGACTCACAGGTCTGACTTCTGTATCAGAAATGTAGGGTCCCTGGCTCTGTATTCAATCTCTTGGTGGATGCATCACTACATCTGGCAGTAAGAGCTACAGTCTGGATAGGGGAGGCTCTGTTGGCTGTTTAAATATAGTCAATCTCATCAGAGAGCAGCATCTCTGAGTGACCTAGACCACTGGGAACAGTGGAAGACCAGTGAAAATATATTAATGTTCTGCAGGGACGGCATGGCGCAGAGCTCTGAGATGGCCAAGAGTTGTGCTCAGCAACGGGACTGAGCAGCACTCACAGGATGCAGAATCTCTGGTTTGTCTGAGAAACTTCTGCCTGGAAGTGACTTTTTATCACCAGATGTTCAAAGTGACATTAAAAGCAGATATTTAGCTGGAGAGATGGATTAGGGGTTAAGACTCTGGTAAGCAAAAGGTCCTGAGTTGGGATCCCAGATCCCTTGTAAAAATGCCAGGCTGGAAACTTCTGGTCCTGGGGGACAGAGCCTGGGAAATATCAGAGTGAAGCTAAAAAGGAGGTAGAAGCAATCCAGAATGATTCCCAGAGTCACCTTTGGTCCTCCACAAGGACACACCATACCCTCAGACATACACACACACACACACACACACACACACACACACACACACACACACTCTCAATTAATTAATTAATTAAAACAGATATTATGCTTCTAGAACTCAAAAAAACTCACTCAAAGGCACTAGTTGATGGATTAGCTGATATAAATGGCCAGCAGGATAGAACAATCAGCCTCTGATGCCCAAGGATCCCAATAAGATGTTGGGTCCTGAAGAGCCAACATTGTTCCAACTGCCAGAAGGACTAAGCATTGTGAATCCATCTACAGTTGCAAAACACCACTTGGACTGCAGTCTGCTATATCTTATAGAGTTTACTATTTGCCCTGCTGAAGGAATTGTGAGACACCACAGGCAGTGCTATGAGGATGAGTATTTGGACCTGCAACATTACGCATGTGGGGAAAACTCTTGAAAGTAGAGGACGGACATACTTGTGGTAGCTGTGACTTGCTTACCAGTGGCAGCTGGCAGCACCATCACCATAGTTGGAGTTCATTCCATGGAAATAAGAAATGTGTGTGAATCCTTGATGCCAGTTGTATGACAAAATAGGTAAGCACCAGCGAGAAGACTTCACTGAGTGCTATGGATTCAGTTACTCTCACAGTGTCTCCGGTTGTCAAGGATATGGGAGCAAAAGCTGACTTTAGCTTGTATTTGATTTCACTGTGAGCTCCATTTCTCATTTCTCTTCTGGCTAGCTATAAAAGGCTTCTGGGGGAAACTATTGCATCTCTTAGTACTATTCCTTTCCTCAAATTCTTCATTAAGGCAGTGACTTCTTTCTGTGAGATGCTATGCTAGGTATCTTATTTATTCTCCATGACAGAAATTGTGAAACAGGGAGCAATTTCTGTGCCTTGCTAGATGGTCTCTACATTCAGCTCTTCCCAAGTGAGTGCATTCCCCTGGCCATCAAGGAAGAACAATCTATCATCAAACACATCATGTCTACCATGCTTTCAAGCTTAGAAGCAAAAGAACACTGAATAGACCCGGGAGGTCACAATTGTTTCTGGTTCCAGCTATGTACCTGTTCCAAAGCCCATTAGCTGAATCTCAGCAATGTTTTCCTGCCACAAGTCAGTAAAGGAGAATACAAAGTTTGATATCTCTTGTGTTCAAAACTTTCAAATGTATTGGGGAGAAGGAGATATAGCTTCTGATTCCATTTTGAGGGCAAGGATACATTAGGTCTATTTCTAATTTGCTTTCTTCTTAAACCAACAGAAGCAAAAAAAAAAAATTAACAAAAGACTGAGCTGGTCATAGTGGTGCATTTGAAAGCTGGAAGCAGGAGGATCAGGATTCTCAGGAGTTCAAGGTTAGTTCAACATTATTCAGAAGATGTAACCGCTCTAGACTACAGGAGACCCTCTCTGGAAATAAAATTTAAAAAAGGAAAAAAGTTAGAGAGAGAGAGAAAGGAGGGAAGAGAGGGAAGAAAGTAGGAAAAGGAGAGGAGAAAGAGAATCCAATGCCTTTGAACAAGGCTTCACATTTTCCTTACATTTTGAACCATGTGGCAGCAGATTTGGCAAGCCCTCAAGTGCCTGCCCAGCCCTGCATATTATTGGCAAAGTCTTATCCCTTGTGCCTTGGAACCCCTACTCTCAGCAGCACAGTGGAATTGCTTTCCAACCAGGATCACCAAGCTTACATTCTTTTGTCAACTGGTGCTTGGTTCGCACAGGAGCAACTTTTTAATGAGTCAGATTTAATATGAGACACCTGCAGGTCTGTCTCCTGCTGACATTTCCTTTGGTCTTTCCTGTTTAACATAAAGGCAAGATGTGTTAGCCATTTTTCTCACCCTTGAGAGAAAATACCTGATAATAATTTAAGGGAGGACTTATTTCAGTTTCTATTTCCGGATGGTTCAGCCCATGGCATCTTGGCTGAATGCACTTGAGCCGAAGATCGTGATGGCTTAAGAATGTAGTGAAGCAGTTTCTTTATGATGGCCTGGAAGCAGAGAAGAAGAAATGCCAACACTCATCTTGTCCCCTTCACCCCTTTATTTAGTCTAGGCTTCTGCCCACATTCCCTATGGTTGGTTGGTCCTGTGTAACACTCTCATAGAATCACCCACAGGTGTGGAGTGCCCATGTTCTAGATGCAACATTTATATAGGGTGCGTTGGGTCAGTTTCTCCTTCTCCAGGTTCCCTTTCCTCAGCATGTAAGTCAGTGATACTCAGATTACTAGTCAATGTCTTTTCCCTGGTTTTCTGAAAATTTAACTGCTTTGGAGAAAATTTCTGGTGAGAAAAACTATCCCTTTTAGAAAGAATTGAGAATCTGCAACAAGGTAAGACCAAGAAGTCTTGGTTTTATCCGAGTCCCTGTTTTATCTTCCAATGGTCTACAGCTGTCTTGACTGTAAGAAGAACAGTCAGCAAAACATCTTAGGGGGTACGTGAAGGGGGCCCAAAGGGACCCCCTTCGATGTTTGGTGCAAGCAAAGACCATTAGACTACAGGCTCGCAAGAGGAGCTGGGTGGCTGTCCCAACACAAGTGGACGGAGCAGCAGCAGGGTGTGGTTTTCTTTCAGCTTATATACAGTACAACAAGGGAGGCTTGGGGTTATGGGCTGGGTAAAGGACACTTAAGTTTTTACACTAAATGAGAAGAGGTCCAGTTATCTGAAAAACATGCCATGAGGTGGGGTGCGGGAGAAGGTGAGGAGGAGAAGGAGGGGAAAACAGGTGCATGAGGAGAGAGAAGCCTGGGGGCACTATCTCAGGTGGAGAGAAGAGCACATTCGTGCCTAGAATTTATGAAATGTGGCTGTTTTGTCCAGGAGGGAATGATGCAGTAGCCCAACATTGCCCTTCCTCCTCATTGTGCTTCAACCCTATGGTCAGAAGAACTAGCCAAAGATCAGTTTACCTCCTGGTTCTTTGCTGGCCTAGGATGACACTTCATAAGAATTGTTACCTTCTGAGCTGACTATTTTACTCTCAAGGAAGTTCCTCTGCTTGGTGCATTGTCTACAGCAATGATGTACATTGTTGGCTTAGAACTGCTTCCTGGTACTGTCAATCTATACCTAAAACTTTGGGGTTTTCTTATCAGTGTTCAGTGGTGAAAGAAATGTTTATTTTTTCATTTAATCCTTCCACTTGGGCAAAACGTTCACTGCTTATTCCTATGTCCTCCATTCTTCCTTTCATTGTCAGTCTGTGGAGTCCTTATTTTCTTTATCTTCTTGAAAAAAATGTGCCTTTTAATTTTCTTTTATCATCTCTCCATTATCATCAAAAAATGAAGTCTTTGAAATCTCATTTTGCTTGCAAGTTAACATTAGCCTTTCCATACAATAGCTGGTATAATGATTTAGGCCACAGATGAAAGTCAAACTACTGCTTTTAAGCCACAGTATTAACAAGAGAATCAAAATTTTTGTGCTAGGTTCTTGATCTCTAGGTCCCACAAGTGAAAATGGGGAGGCCAGGTGACACTTCTATTTGTAACAGATTACAGGGTAACAAACCCTGTATTGTTGGGTAGCCCAAATTTGGGGAAATGTACCTACCTTTAAAGGCTCTAAGCAAATTCGCCCTTTGTTGTATGGAGAGACACTATCTCCATATCCAAGGTTAGTGCCTCATTAGAGAGTCCAGGGAAAAAGGATAAGTTAGTCACTTGTTCATGGACTTACAGAAACACAAGGGAACTTTGGGAAATCTGTTCTTGCTAGCTTTCTTCTAACATAGCTGCATGGAATCTATGGTCATAGAACTTTCTCCTGAGATGAGCTTACATCAGAACACTGCTGGCTTCCTTCAGCCTGCGCTATCTGTGGACTTGCTGAACCATAATACAAAAGGCACTTTCTGAAAACATAGGCACTCACACCCCTCTGATAATCTTTTTTTTTTTTAAAAGCAGTAGCATGAAAAATATATTTATTTATTTCTTCCACTCATATAAAGTTGATGAGTATCTCATTCCCTCCTTCCACCCCTCCTGGGTCCCCTTATTCCCTCCCCGTCTTTCCCCTTCCCTTCCCCCCTCCCTCCTCTTCTCCCAGTGTCCCCTCCCACCCATTCCTGGAGCATCCTCTAGTGTGCATGTCAAACTTTCCTCTGGATCCTCTCTCTGATGAGGTGTAAGGACTCAGGAGCATTACCTAGAGCTCTTTTTTTGTGTTCCCCTTTAGTGTATGAACACTATTGTGGCTGTTAATCCCTTGCCGCTAAGGATCCTAGTGCCTGTGATCCATAGCATAAAAAATATTGCTCTTAATATTTTTATATTTTCAATGAATTTTGTCTAGCTATCTATCAATCTATCTATCTTTCTTACCTATCTACCTTTATTTGTCTATAGGATTCCAGTTTATTTGGTTTAAAAAATACCAAACTGTATCACTAGAGAATGCTCTAGTCATTTGACCATGCATATAGAATCTACATACTGAGCTTTTAGTACTTGTCTAACAGTGTTTTGGCCAATGAGGATAAGAATGTGAACGCCTGAAAAGCTTTTTACCCTCATAGTATATGAATTCTGAAGAAAGTGAGACAAAAATAACTGAATAAGCAAACAGGTATAATACTAAACATGAAGGGTAGAAATAAAGACGGTCGGGGCTGTTGGCTCAGAGTCTGGTGCTGCTGCATGACGTGGTCGCAAAGCTGCCATCGCACAGTGGTATTGGAGGGCATCCTAAGGGTCTAGAGAGTGAGGTGCGCTGCTCTCTATCCAGGAAGACCCCAGCAGAGCAAGGAAAATTCCTGGGGTCTTGAGGGCATTTTTTAATCATAGCAAAGAGACCATAGTGCTTGGGGAAGAATGGGTTAAATGACAAGGAATGCAGCAGGGAGGCAGCATGAAAAACAGTGATACATTGTGGAGGGTCCATGAAGTCATTGCAGAGAACTTGCGGATTTATTCTATGTGAAAAATCAATAGAAAGTTCTGAACAGAAAATTGACATTATCACATGAATTTTTTAAAAATCAGGTCACTTTTGAGTATTTTGAGATGGTAGATCTGATTGTGAAAGCATTGACACAGGTTTGGGGGCTTAGCTAGATGACAATATTGTATAATCAGAGTAGGCAGAGGGTAGAGGGGTTGCTGATGCTTTGATAAGAGAAAGGAAACATTTTTTTTTCTCCTGTGATTACATGAGAAGTGTTTTAGTATGCATTATGGCAAGAATTGGAGTGGACTAGAGGAGCTGGTATTAGACAAGCTACTTTTTCTTTTTGACATTGTAAAAAAATAAGTGCTGCATTATTCTATCACATTTTATACATCTTTAGTTTGTATTTTGGTTATTCCTATTACTTTCTCTGGTGCCCCTTCAGACAATCCCATTCTTCTATTCAATTAAGCTACTGTCTATTCTAGATGAACTAAATTATGCAGCATCTAGTTGATATTCTTAGGCAGATTTCTGAGATCAGAAGAGAGAGAATCAGGTAGGAAGCAATTTTGGAGGCTATCAGATTACAAAGTTTTTAAAGTCCTGAAGGGAAGAGATCACATAGCAAAACTGTGTCCATACAGGTACTTGCAGTCATTGTTGTGTGGTAACTTGACAGTGAGTATTCTAAGATGAAAAGCCAGCTGGAGATTCATTGTGGAGATAGACCAAAACACATGACTGAAGTCAAGTAGAAAGATGTTTTGTAAAGATAGGGATCATCTGTCTTGTCAAATACTGCCAAAAAGCCCTATCAAATGAGGACTTCAATCCGCTTACTGGATTTGGGAGCTTGAAGATTCTCTGCCCCCTGGCCATGAGCAAATGCAGGGGGAGCTTAGGCAGATCTTAACAGGAGTCAATTTCAGAACATCACAAGAGTCATTTGGAAATTGCAAACAGGAACAATTTGAAAACTTTTCCTGTTAAAGATGCAAAGAAATAGGGCACTGAAAGAGGTTTTAAAAATATTACATCTATATATTATAATGCTTTTGCTGATAAAGAAAAATGGCTTCTGTATGTAGTGATTCAGATGCAGGATTTCCAGAGCAGTGCTTTAGAAGGTGAAATAGGAACCTTGCAGTTTAGTCGATGAAAATAGAGAGGGATGGGCAAATATAGGGCAGAAGGTGATAGATGCTGCTAGTAATCAAAACTCTTGGAAATTCCCTTTTGATTAATACAATTTTCTACATGAAATAGGTGTCACAATTTGAAAGATGAGTTGTCCCCCATATAATCTTAGACTCATTCCTTCAAATCCTCACCTTTTGTCAGTGTTTGGTAAGGTTATGGCAACTTTGGAAGGTAGAGTCTTCCTGGAGGGAGGCACCTCATGGGAGAGGTAGTGCCACCCTGCTTCTGCTAGTGGTTCTTTCTTGCAGTTTGCAGCTAGCTCTCTCAATCTTCATGATGGCGGTGACTTAAGCTGCCTCCAGTTTCGGCTAGTTTGCCATGTCTTTTCTATCATAATGGACTGTACTTCTTTTCTGGAGCCTTAAGCCAAATGAACCTCCCTCTCTTCCTTTAAGTTGCTTGAGTTTGAGTTTTATCTCACAGCATCAGAAAGAGTAACTGAGAAAATAGGAAATATGTTTATTAAGACAGAGCATAGGTTGTAGGTTTGAGGCAAATAGAACTGTGACAAAGTCTCAGAGAGAAGTGTGAGAATTAGAGGGTGAAGAACATTCTCTTAACCGATTAGGAGGGTCAGGAAGCATTGAGAGTCCATTTCAATGAATAGATTATGGTGATTATGGGCTTAAATGGACTTAAATGGACTCAATGTTTTATATAGTCTTGTGTATTTCCTTAGTTAACTTCAATAGCAATACCATGTAGGCAAAGAGTTCCTACTATTGGATGGACCATGGATTTTAGACTGCTTGGAGGAAAGAGTATGCTATGGTTTGAATGTGACTTATTTCCCATGGGCCCCTCTGTTTGGTTACAGCTGGTGCCATGATTTGGTGGGTTCTGAAATCATTTGGTCATGGGGCCTAATTGGTAGAAGTAGAGTCCTAGGACTGTAAGGGGGTTATGTGGGCTATAGCCCAGTCCTAGTTCACCATTTAATGAGCAGGAGCTATACACTTCCCTTTTCTTCTTAAGCCAGTTAATGCTATGACTTCCTCACACGATAGGCTATATCCCTCATACTGCAATTGTGTTCCCATACGCTGAGAGCTGAAATAAATTCTTATGTTCCCCCTGCGGGGCTGATTTTCCCATGCACACACTCCAGGCCGTCGGGGCAGAGAAAGGCGAACGTGCTGCAGGTCCCTTACCCCCTGACCCAAATCCAAGGGACTCCAGATACAGCAGGGAATTTGTCAAGGCGAGACTCACTCACTCATTCACTCACTCATTCAGTCACTCAATTACACAGCTGCTGGCTGCGATGACAAAGATAAGTAAAGCCTGACCGCCCACACCTTCACCTCAGCACTCCAGAGACTCAGCAATGGACGGGGAGTTTGTTAGAGCAAGATCTTGGTTTATTGGGGGTAACAAATCAGCTTATGTAGACAAAGAACCAGAGAGCGTGAAACAGGCAGCCAATTACCTTTATGGTCAGCACAGCACATACTCTGCATAGGTCAGACTAAACAAATCTATGTTGGCTTCTATAAGCCAATTAAGGCTCTTTGTAATGTGATCAGGGTTATGCCTAGGACACTAGCTTCCAGCGCCATCTTTGGTCACATGTGCTAAGCCATGTCCTGCTCACTCTCTCCTAGACTGTTATCCCTGGGCAGACCCAACATCCCCCCATTTACATTGCTTCTTATCAGGAATTTTGTTGCAGTGATGATAAAAATGACTAATAAAGAGTCATGTGGGGGAGGGGAGCTGCTGGATCTTGAAGAGAGAAGAAGCCCATACTCCACAGGCTTCAGCTGAGGAACTTCTTTATATGGAAGATTTATTCCTGCTCCCTTAACCCATGGTAAGGAACCTTTTAAACACCATTTAGATTCTCCTGGAAAACTGTTCTATTTCCTTCTTCTAAGTCAGAAGGGACATTTGATATTACCAACTTGTGCTAAGAAACCTGTATATTGCATAGTCTTTTATTCTCTCCAAATCCTATGAGGTAAATGCACTTATTGAAATTTTCATTTAATTGAAAAAAACAAAAAATGTAAATTAAGTCAATACCATAAAAGCCACAATCTTTAGAATTAGGTCACCATGACTTAAAATCTGTGAGTATGGATATAACTAGTCTACATTCCATTCTCTCAAATGCCAGAGAATAGCAAGTTAGACTTAGACTGTGGCCCATTCAATGGAGGCAGCAGCTAACACTAATGATTCTTACTTTTCTAATACACAGCTACTAAGTATGTTTTGATAAACTAGTCCTGATATTAAACATATGACTTGACTTAATAATCTGTAGAAAAGATAAGAGGTCCCTCCCAACACAAAAACATACATGCGCCTACGAAGTTTTGATATCTTCTTACCATATATTTAAGACTCAGGTATTCAGAATCTAGCCAGAAAGAATCTACAAGAGTAGAAAAGTAGAAAACATGGGTGAGAAAGTAAACCAGAAAGAAGTTTCCGGCAAGGGAGACATGATTGTAAAATTCCTATAAGAGAAATGCACAATTGGAGGAGGTGGTCCATAGTGGTTCCCGAATTTGCCCGTGGTTCTACACACACACACACACACACACACGCACACACACACGCACACACACACACACACATGTGTGCACACATGCACAATTGAATAAATAAATAAATAAGAGAAATGCATAATTTGGAAGAGTTCATTGAAGTAAGTGTCTTGGTCTTTCCAAGTTCCATGATATCTATGAGGACAGTAAAATAACTTTGAATAAGCACATACATTCACATTGAAGAGTGTAGAGAAGTAGACAGTTGTGTCTGGGAGGTTCCAAAGGCACAGAAGTGGTATAGTGCCATTTCTTGTATATAACTGCTAGATCAGTGGTGTAGACTCATTAACATAAGATGACTATCAGTGCCTAGTTCTTTTTTTGAATTAGGAAAAGTCTACAGCAAAGTATCCTGCAAATGAAGATGGGAGAAAATATAACTATGTCCCCCTCCCCAGACTAATAAAACTGTAGCTATAGTTTATTCCTGACAATTCACAAGACAATCAGTCATCACTTCAAGCTTACCATGAGAAGCATTTAGCAATTGAATGAATCCTAAACCTTCAGTGGGTCTTTTGTCTGATGCATTCCCTAACTTTTCAGGGATTTTTTTTGATGCTTTACCAAGACCTTTAGATCCTCAGTGCACTTAGAAAGATTGATACAGAGATTTTGGGGCATGAATCAAGGGGCAGCAAATAAAACATTTAAGAGAGTCTAAAATTCATATTTACATGATAAATCAATTTTGCAAATTATAGGAAAATAATTGTACTCTGTTGCTGTTTTGATAGATCTTTCTAAGTAAAATCCATAAGAAAAAAAATAAAACCACATGATCTATCCATGTCTTTGTTGGTACAAGTGTTCACTGTCTGTCATAACTAGATAAATGGAAGTGTTATGTGACAGCTACAATGAATAGTAGCCTGAGGCATGGGTTAGGCACTTAGCTCAGTGAGAGAGATTTTCGACTGGCATGCAAGAAGTTTTGGGTTCAGTTCACCAGTATTATAAAACAAAACAAAACAAAACAGCATCATAAAACAAAAAATTAAAGAAAGATAAAAAACAACAAAAAAAACCCTCAAAGGTAGATGAAATCTCAGAGTTACTATGGGGTTGAGAGAAAGATGCAAGAAGCTGGGTGAGATGGCCTATGACAAGCATGTGATGCTGGGCTCTGTTGGAGTTTGAGTGTCAGAAAAGAAATTCCCACAGAGAGCCTCCAGAGAAGGAAGAGTTTCTTTCCAATGGGTGCTATTGTAACCAAGTACCTAAAATTGCTAAAGTAGAACAAATATCTAGAATTACCAAAGTGGCTTTGGAATTAGTCAGTGAGCAGATGCTGGAAGAATTTGGAGAAGGAAACGGAATGATGGACAGGGCAGGAGGTAGTCTGTTTTTTGTCAGCCCCTGAGGACTGAAACTTGTATAGTTCCCATGATGAGCCTATCCCTTCAATGTTAGCAATATTTGAAAACTTCATAGAAAACCCAGTTTTCCTTCACATGGAGGAGATGCCTGTAATTGTCTCTCTTAAGCACACGGTTAATGATTTGCTTTTGTCCAGAATTACATCTCCACTAGTAGTAAATATCTGTTGTTAGTCTGAGGCACATTAATCAGTTAAACAGCAAAATGATCAGGGAACTCAAATGAAACATCCTCTTAAAAGAAAACTATTTATGTAACCAAATGTCCTGGATTTGGCTAATGTAGCAGAAAATTGCTAATTGCAGCTATGCCGGGTGGTCAATCTCGCACTAAAATTTTAAAAATTTAATAAGCATATATTATTATACTGTGTGTGCACTCTGTCACCTGAAGGCAATTGTTAGATAAAACTATTCATTTATTAGTAGGAAAATGTCTGAGTCTAAGAACAACTTTAGGAACTATTGCCTGGGAGGTGTTTGAACAATTAACTTGGAGAGCAAGGTCAATGTTGATGTTTCCTTCTGTCTTCTCTCCTCAAGTAACTCGATTCCCTGTGGCAACTGAAACATTGAAAATTTTTTAAAACTTTGCTTGTGAAAGCAATATTTATTTGTTAGAAAATTCACTTTTGCACCCATTTTTATTCATTCTTTCCCAAGAAAGGAATGTCTAATAAGAAATACCACATCAAAATGCCTATGAGTTTAGTATTAATATACCAGTTAGACACAACTGAGGCAGTTTATGCTATTTTTTAAAATGTTTTATTTTATTCATTTATTTATTTATTCTGTAGGGGTGTCTGTCTGTGTATGGGTGTGTGTGTGTGTATGTATGAGAGAGAGAGAGAGAGAGAGAGAGAGAGAGAGAGAGCTGTGTATCCTGTGGAGGACCAAGGATGACTTTGGGAATCATCATGGATTGCTTCTATCTCTTTCATTCATTGCTCAGGGATTTCCCAGGGTCTGTCCACCAAAGCCAGAAGAGCAGGCCATGACCATTTCCACTGGTGTTTTTATGTGGGACCTGGGATCCAAATTTAGGACCTTCTGCTTGGAGAGTCTTAACTCCTGAGCCATCTCTCCAGCCTACTTAAGGCTATTATAAAATATGTTACATAACTTTGTACACCTAAGTGCAATTATAAAGGTCTGTAAATCATTTCAACTTCCTTATGATTTCTGAAATCAAAACACTTCTAATTAGAAATGATCACATTAAACATTGAGAACTAAGTTATTTGTATTAGGATAACAAAATATATATTAGAAGTTAAAAAGTAAGGAAATTCAGTGGCATTGAAAATCAAATATGTATGAAATTCTTTTTTTGGTTGTGTTATTTATTTATTTATTTGTTATTATTTTCTCCCAATCATGCAAACTTAAAAGGTACCCCAGTCCTCTCCCTCCCTCCACCCCTCCCCCTTTTCCCCTTCCTTCCAGCCTTCTTCCTCCTTTCTCTCAGTGCCCCCCTCTTCCCCTTCGCAATCTTTGGAGTATCGTTTAGTGTAAATGTCAAACTTCCCTCTGGGTCCTCCACTCTAATTAGGTGTAAGGACTCAGTCGCTTTGCCTAGAGCCCTTTCTTGTGTTCCCTTTTAGTGTGGGAATGCTATTGTGATTGTTAATCCCTTGCCTCTAAGGATCCTAGTGCCTGTGATCCATGCTAGACTTTGGGGGGGTCATTAATATGTCAGTCATTGTGCAGGTCATGCAAAGTCTTATTATGGTTACTTTGGTCCTAACTTGTGTGGAGTATCTTGTGCATCGTTACTCCTCCCCATCTCTAGGTTTTTACAATCTTATTGCCCCCTCTTCCACAAATTTCCCTGAGCTTTAAGATGGAGAAAGATTTGGCTGGTCTGGTTCCAGGTGATTAATGTAAAGTATCTGATGTTGTGAATTATGATTTGTTTTTTTCAGTTTTGCTGTTCCTGCAATACCCTTGGCTCCATCCTGATGAGTATTGGATGTCGCCTCCTAGCCAGAGATAAAAGTCTGTTAAATAGAGTCTTACTATAAGAGTGGATTTAAAGGTAGACGGAATAAGAGTAGGAGACTGCGGTGGAGGGGTGAGGGTCAGTCTCCCATTTGCAGGATGGTTACGATCTATCTGCCAGACTCTATGCCCTTCCTGACTGTTGAGATCAAACCCTCTCAGTTGCAAGTGACCAGGAAGGAAAGTGAAACCATATGTTTCACTACTCACTTGCATTACTTGATGATGACCTATTTTCTCTACTGTATCATGATCCCTTCTCTCCTTGTTTCTGGGGGGCAGCTCTACTTCTCCTTCCCTCCTGTTTATAATCTTTGCAATTACTTGTAGGTATGGCAGAGATTTATCTTTGAATATGTCACTAAGTGGGTTTGGTACTAAGATCCACCTATTCGGAAGTATATATGACACTTAATTTCCTGTGTCTGGGATACTTCACTCAATAATTTTTTTCTAATTCCATCCAATTCCTGGGAAATTTCATTAATTCATCTTTTTTGATGGCTGAGTAGTATTCCATTGTATAAATGTACCACATTTTCCTTATCTACTCATCAACTATTGATTCCATGACTTCGCTATTGCAAATAGGTGCTAGCTATGAACATGGTTGTGCTTGTGCCATTGAGGTGAATTTTTGCTTTATGGGGGATTATTCACAAAAGTAGAATAGCAGGGTTATATGGCATTTCAATCTTTAACTTTTTAAAAAATCGCCAGACTGATTAGCAGAGTGGTTGTATAAGCCTGCATTCCCACCAACAATGTAGGAGAGTTCCCTTCTTGCCACATACTCTCCAGCATTCGGTGTTGTTTGTATTGTGGATTTTTGCCCATCCTGAACACGGTGAGATGATATCTCAGGGAAGTTTTGATTTGCATTTCCTTGGTGGCTAGTGATGTGGAGCATTTCTTAAGATATTTGTTAGACATTTCAATTTCGTCCCTGGTAAAGTTTCTTTTGAGTTTCAAGGCCCATTTTTTAACTGGGCCATTTATTTCCTTGCTGTTTAGTTTTCTAAGTTCTTTGTGCACTCTGGATAATAGAGCTCTATCAGATAGAGATAGATTTTCTCCCATTCTGTGGTTTGTCTTTTTGTTCGTGTTGCAATCTCTTTAACTGAACAAAAGCTCTTTAATTTCATAAGATCCCATCTGTTTAAGTGCTGGTTGTAGTGACTCTGTTATTGGATTTCTGTTTAGGAACTGTTGACCTAGTCCAATCAGCTCCAGGGAGTTCACTACCCTTTCAACTAGGGTTTTTATAGTCTCTGGCCTTACACTGAGGTCTTTGATCCATTTGAATTAATTCTTGTACATGGTGACAAGTATAGGTCCAGTTTTAATCTTCTACATATGGAGATCCAGTTTTGCCAGCACCATTTGTTGAAGATGCTGTTCTTTTTCCATTGGATTTTTTGGGCCCCTTTGTCAAATATCAAATGGCTGTAATTGTGTGGGCTCATATCTGGGTCTTAAACCCTTATCCATTTGTCTATGTGTCTGTTTTGGAGCCAGTATCAGGCTTTTTTTGTTACTATGGATTTGTAGTGTAGATTAAATAGGTATGGTGATACCTCCAGCAATGTTTTTGTTACTCAGGATTTTTTTTTGCTATCCTGGGTTTTTGTGCTTCCATATGAATTTTGGGATTGTTTGGTCAATTTCTTTAAAGAATTGCTTTGGGATTTTGATTGGTATAGCACTGAATCTGTACATTGCCTTTGGAAGGATGGTCATTTTTATGATATTGATTCTGCCAATCCAGGAACATGAAGGTATTTCCACCTTCTGGTGTCTTCTGTAATTTCTTTCTTTAGGCTTTTAAAGTTTTCATTGTAAAGGTCTCTTACTTCCTTGGTTAGGTTTATACCAAGGTATTTCATTATTTTTAAGGGCTATAGTAAAAGCCCTGTTTCTCTAAGGGCTTTTTCACTTATTTCATCCTGGTCATATAGGAAGGCCACTGACTTTTGTACATCTTTTTGTATCCTGCTATCCTGCTGAACTTCTGTATTAGTTCCAGGAGTTCCTTGGTGGAGTTTTTGGGATCACTCAGATATACGATCATGTCATCTGCAAATAGAGATAACTTGACTTCTTCCTTGCTGATTTGAATCCCTTTTATGTTCCTTTCTTGTCTTATGGCTTCAGCTAAGACTTCAAGTACAATATTGAAAAGAAGTGGTGACAGTGGACAGCCTTGTCTAGTTCCTGATTGAAGCGGAATGCTTCAAGTTTTTCCCCATTGAGTTGCTGTTGGCTTGTTGTATACAGCTTTTATTATGTTGATAAAGGTTCCTTCCATTCCAACTCTAGGATTTTGATCATAAAGGGCTGTTGGATCTTGTCAAAAGCTTTTTCTGCATCTATCAAGAATATCATGTGGTCTTGGATTTTGGACTGGCTTATATGGTGAATTACATTTATTAATTTGCATATGTTGAACCAACCTTGTTTGTTGGGATAAAGCTTACCTCATCACGGTGAATGACCTTTTTGATGTTTTTGAATCTGATTTGCTAAGACTTTGTTGAAAATCTTTGCATTTGTGTTCATCAGAGAGATTGGCCTATAGTTTTCTTTTTTAAGTGTATATTTATTAGGTTTTGGGATTAAGAAGATATTAGCTTCATAGAAGGAATTTGGTAGTGTTCCTGTCTTTTCTATTTGATGGAACAGTTTAAGGAGTATTGGTATCATTTGTTCCTTAAATATCTGTTAGAACTCTGTGCTGAATCCATCTGGTCCAGGACATTTTTTGGTGAGAAGATGCGAGATTACTTCATTGATTTTCTCATATGTTATAGGACTATTTAAATAATTGAAAACTTCAAATTTTTCAAATTTGACCTTGTAATTCTTTGAATTTCTTGGGTATCAGTAGTGATAACTCCTTTTTCAGTTCTAATTTTGTTAATTTGGGTTTTCTCTCTCTTGTTTTTGGTTAATTTAGCTAGGGGTCTATCAATCTTATTGAAAAACACAGCTTTTTGACTGGTTGATTCTCTGTATCATTTTTTTTTTACCTCAATTTTGGATATTTCTCCCCTGATTTTGCTAATCTCCTCTCTTCTACTGCTTTTGGGATCAGAATGGTCTTGTCTCTCTAAAGCTTTAAGCTGCATTGTTAAGTTATTTATTTGTGATGTTTCTATTTTTTTGATATAGGTATTAAGAGCTATGAACTTATCTCTTAGGAGAGCTTTCAGTGTGTCCCAAAGGTTTTGATAAGTTGTATTTTCATTATCGTTCACTTCCAGAAAAATCTTGAATTTCCTTCATGATTTCTTCTTGAACCCGGTTCTCATTCAGCATCATAGTATTTAGTTTCCAGGAGTTAGTGTGTTTTCCATTGTTCGTTGTGTTGCAGATGTCAGGGTACAGACTAGAATTTCAACTTTCCTGTATATGTGGAGATTTGTTTTGAGACCCAGTATGTGGTCTATTTTGAAGACTGTTCTGTGTGTTGCTGAGAAAAATGTGTATTCTTTGTTGTGTGGATGAAAAGTTTGATAGAAATCTGTAAGGTCATTTACAGTAAGAATTTGATTAAGTTCCAATATCTTTTTGTCAAGTTTCTGACCTGTTGATCTATCCAATGTTGAGAGGGTGGTATTGAAATTCCCAAGAATTATCGTTTGGGTGTTTGCTTTCTTGCTTTAGACGGTATAGCCTTTGCTTAATGAATATGGAGGAGCCCATATTAGGTGCATATATGTCAGTATTGTGAAGTCTTCCTGATGAATTTTACCTGTGCCTAAAATATATTATCCTTCTTTGTCTCTTACGATTTTTTTGGTTTGAAGTCTACTTTGTATGACAGTATAATAGCTACCCTGCCTGTTTCCTGGATCCATTAGCTTGCAGAATTTTTGATTAGTCCTTTATTTTTAGGATGTGCCTATCTTTTGTGGCGAGATGAGTTTCCTGAAAGCAGCAGATCTATGGGTTGTGATTTCTAATCCAAATTTATATTCTGTGTCTTTTGATTGGTGAGTTAATTCCATTGACATTTGGTGTTATAATGGAGAAATTACTTTTAATTCCATACATTTTTTTATGTTTAGTGGCTTTCATTAGTGTATTCTTTGGCTGTCAAGTTTTGGTGGTATTATATTTCTCTTCTGTCCTCCTGGATATGCTTGTTCTTCCTTCAAGCTTGCGTATCTTTTCTAGCATTTTTTGAAGGCCTGGTTTAGCAGACATGTAAGCCTTCAAGTTGTCTTTGTGCTGGAAAACTTTTCTTTCCCACTCCATCATGACTGATAGTTTTGCCAGGTATATCAGTCTGGGTTGACATTTTTGCTCATTCAATACTTGAAGTACGTCTCTTCAAGCTCTTCTTGTTTTTACTGTTTCCATTGAAAAGTCATTTGTTATTTTAATAGGTTTACCTTTAAAGTGACTTGTTGGGCTGGAGAGGTGGCTCAAGGGTTAAGCCTCTGCGTTGAAGGCGGAAGGTCCTGAGTTCGGATCCCAGATCCCACGTATAGACGCCAGGCAGAAGCGGGGGCAGCCTGCGTTTCTGGTCCTGGTAGGGCGGAGCCTGTGAATCCCGGGTAGGAGGAAGTGGAGGCACCCATGGTGGTTCCCCAATTTGTCCGTGGTTCCACACACACAGACACAGTAACACTGAATAAACCATTTCCCTTTCCCAGGGTGAGTTTTAGAAACCATCCTGTGAGTTTTGCAACCAGCTGAAACTTACCTGAATGTGCTAGTCTTGCAACTGCTTGCTGGCAGGGATGGGAAGATGATGTGATTTTTTTTTTGTTAACAAATTTAAAACAGTTCTTTATTACCACAATATATAAAACAAATAGAATTTTATTTCTAAACAAACTGCAAACTGTAACAGGTTTCAAGTTCAGAGAAAAAAACTTATATGACAAACAAAATTCACAAGATACTTCAGGTAGACATAGAAATGGCCATATATGTTTGTGTAAGCATTATACATTTTTGCTCTCCTCCCTATAGATTGCACCCTTCTACCTGAAAGTCTTCAATTTTATACCATCAGTTGCCTCAAACTTTCAAAGAACTTTGAGATTTGATTCTCAGGAATGGTTTTGGTTCTTACTAAACTAAATTTTCAGTAGCTCAATGGGATTTCAAGCAAATATGTGTTGAAATATGTGCCTCTCCCAAAGTATGTGCAAAGTCACCTGATTTCAGGCCCATGATGTGTGTGGTCATGTAGGTGAGCAGGGCATAGCTGGCATTGTTGAGGGGCATTCCCAGGGCCATATCTTCTGTTCTGTGTTATACCTGGCAGGACAGCTCCCCATTCAGTGGGAAGAATTAGCACAGGGCTTGGCAGGGAGTCAGTCAGAGGAAGACCTTTTGGGTTCCAGATACACATGAGGTTTTCTATCATCAGGGCTGGTTTGGATGGCATCAGTCACTGTTTTTTGCAGCTGGTATACTCCTTGCCCTGAATAATAACTGAATCTTAGAAAAAGGCATTCATATCTTTGGTGCCTACCACCATAAACTGGACCCAGGTCCTCTTCCTATCTAGCTGAGAATCCCAGGCCATATAAAAAGTCTCGTGACCTATTGTTATCCCAGATTTTCATTCCCTTGGACAACAGTTTCTTGGCATTTATAAGTCTCTTAGTAAGCCACAGCAACTTCTCCAAAACACCCTTCCAGAACACACATTTGGTTGTAAGTAGAGGAAATTCATCTTGTAAGGTGTATCATGTCTGTATGCAGAACACTGACAGGTGGTCAGTGTCCGGTGTGGGCGAGGCGGAGGGTCCAGTTCCTGAGCAGCAATGCAGGCAGCTGAGAGCTGGAGACAGGCATAGACCCGCAGACCTGAGGAAGCATCTGTTCACCCCCAAGAGTGGACCCTGTGCCTAAGAGTCAAGGAGCAGACAAGGTGATGACAGGGTCAAATTCCAAGATATTGTAATTATAGAGGATGTTCTTAGCATGAACTTAACACATGATATAAAAGAGTGAAATAGATACCAGATATAAAAGTGTAATTGATTGTGAGAAAATAATCAGTATTTTAATATTTTAATGCATTAAATTTAGGGACAATGGAATCACTTTAGCTCCTATTTTTATTATGTGACTAGTTTGTAGATTTAACAGAGATGTTAAAGTAGGTATGGTGTTCACACAAAGTTCAATGATAGCAGTAAATTCTTCCATCTACATGCACAAAGACACAAACTTACCAAAATAAATTCTCCCTCCTTTAAATTTTGCTGCAAAATTACCTCCTACAGGAAAAGACAATTCCCATTTGAACGGACATTGAGGGGCATTCCCAGGGCCGTATCTCCTGTTCTATGTTATACCTGGCAGGACAGCTCCCCATTCAGCGGGAAGAATTAGCACAGGGCTTGGCAGGGAGTCAGTCAGAGGAAGACCTTTTGGGTTCCAGATACACATGAGGTTTTTTGTCATCAGGGCAGCAAAAATTAAGGTGTCATCAAGAGACTTAAGTTGAGATTCTGCTTATTTCAATTCTATGTAGTTTTAAAATTAATTGCTTTTGATTCCATATAATTTTAAAATTAGTTTTTATCTGGGTATTTTGGTGCTGATAGATCTTAAACAATCTGAGTTAACTTAAGTCCATCAATATTTATTTGTCTAAGAGTTGAATGAAAATCACACTCATACTTAACAGAATTCCTGTAATAGCAGCCATTTTTTTGCTCTATTTTAATTTCTGTCTTAATTTTAATTATCCAGAGAGTTGCCTTATCCAAAGCTTTTTCCCCTTTCAACAAGACTCAATTGACCTTTGAAGGGTCCCCTCACCCACGGCGTGGTGTGTTTCAGCCCACTCACACACTCATTCACACGCTCTATTACACAGCTGCTGGCTGTGTTGACAAAAAGGCCATTCCCATCTCTACCTCCATTCCCCAGAGACTTGGTTGCTGAATGGGGAGTCTGTCTGGTCTTCAGCAGATCTCAAGTTTATTGGGGGGTAACAAAGGACTTATACAGACAAAGGACTCCAAGGCATGAAATGGGCATCCAATTGTGTCACAAGGTCAACACATTCTACAGGTGCTAATGGTCAAGTTCAATGCTACTCAGCACAGAGGGCAGGTAGATACCTGAAAGCCAATTAGGGCTCTCTGTAAAGTGATCAGGTTACACCCAAGACCCTTGCCCTTAGCCATCTTTAGTCCCATGTCCTTGGCCATGCCCTGGGGCAAATCCTCGGTGGGCCCAACAGACCTTGGGCTTAGAGATTAATCAATATTAAATGTTTACAAAGTAAGGAATCTTGGTCTGGAGAGATGGCTCAGGGATTAAGACTCTACCTCCCAAGCAGAAGGTCCTAAGATCAGCACCAGATAGAAGTGCCCTTGTTTGTGGAGCCAGGGAAATCCCAGAGTGAAGCAAAAAGAAGGTAGAAGCAATCCAGGATGATTCCAGAAGTCATCCTTGCTCCTCCACAGGGACACACAATGCCCTATGAGACACACACAACACACACACACACACACACACACACACTAAATAAAATTTAAAAATTAAAAAAATAAAGTAAGGAATCTTGTCACATAGGTAGTAATACCAAATATATTTGGGTTGGCCAGAATTCAAGCATACATTGAGTAGCTAGTGAATACTTAATAATCAAGTTAGTACCTTCTTAAGTTTTGTTGCATATGAAAGAATAATGAGTATGTTGATGATAGCAAAAATTATTTAGTTGTTAGGAAATTTCATCATGGAACAAGTTAAGACATATACAAATTAAATGTTAATATAAAGGACTTTTGCTACAAGCAATGAAAAAATATGGCATATTTAAGAATATTAATTGAGGGATAAACTTTTAGCAACAGCTTACTGAAATACAAATCTGTGAAGGAAAGCAATTGTGAAGTGTTAAAAAAGGCATTCAGGCTGACCTGAAAGAAACACAAAATATTAACAGAAATAGAAGAGAATTTTTGTGAGGAGAATCTGAAGGAAAAAAAACTTTAGACCTAATCATAGAGAGTCTTTGGGAATGGGGTTAGGAGAGAAGGATATCAATCAGATGGAGTTTTCAAGGGAAATAACTAAAAGGAATATTTACTGTTAAAGACTGCATCAAAATTTAGAGAACCTGAACATGATAGATGTGTTTGTATTGAATAAATTAGTCTATTTTTATCTATTGTGGATTCTTCATTAGGTCAGTAATGTGCTGTACTCCATCTAAGAGAAGCATGTTAGAGAAATTGTCAAGGAAAAGAGAGACAAAGGAAATCATTGGAACTGAGAATGGAATGATCTGCCAGTGATCTTTGCAGGGTAACTGTTCCTGATTCCCAGGGCAAATATTAGGCAGAGCAATGCATCTCCAGTGTTCAGCAAATTCTGTTTCATGACATTCTGCCTTGTTTCTTTTGCAGTCCTTGAACAATGAGTTCAAATCTCTTGATTCAGATGAATTACTTTTTAGTCCTTTATTAATGAACTCACAGATGGTATCATTAAATGTTTTCTAAAGGTGAGTACTCAAATTGTACAAGAGCAAACTTGGCATTGCTACCAGGGAAAATTCCAGAATAAATTATCTTATAGAGTACTTAAAGTGGAGGATGTGCTCTTTGAAGTGCCAACATGGGCTCATAAATAGAAAGACATGGGACCGACTTAATTGCTTTTTTGTGGCAGGAATGTCAGAAGAAGGAAGAGGTACTAGATATATTGAAACCAAATTTCAGTGAGACAATTTGCACAGCTCATCTGGCAAGCTCTCAGTAGGAATGGCGGTTAGGATGAGTGACTGTATTTCCCCATTTAGCAGCTGTCTTGAACAAATGTAACCTGGAGGGAAGTCTAGGAGAATCTGTATGACTCTATCCTTGGTTCTGCTATGAATGATGAATGAGTGTATTGGACAGTCTCAAAGCATTTACATGATGAAGAAAACTGAAGGTTTGTTTTTCCATTTTCATGTGCGTGTGTGTGTGTGTGTGTGTGTGTGTGTGTTTGTGTATGTATGTAGGCTAAAGCCTGTCTTCTACCTTATTCTTTTTTTCTCTCTTTTTTTATTTTTAATACATTTTTTATTATTATTTTAGCTCATACAAACTTAATAGGTACACCAGTTCCCTCCCTCCCTCCTCCCCCCCCCCCGGAACCCCTGCTCCCCCTCCCCTCACCCCTCTCACCCTGTCCCCCCATGCCTCACGCCCCAATTCCCAGAGTCCTTCCTTGTGCATGCCTGACTCTTCTCTGGGCCCTGCTCTCTGATGAAGTACAAGGAACCAGTGGCATTTCCCTGAACCCTTTCCTGTGTTCCCCTTAAGCATAGGAACACTACTGTGGCTGTCAATCCCTTGCCTCCAAGGATCTTGGTGCCTTTAGCAGATGCTAGACTTTGTGAGGTCAATAGTGTGTTGGACATTGCGCCGGGCATGCAATGTCCAATTATGATTGCTTCGGCCCTAACTTATGTGGAGTATCTTGCAAATCATTGCTCCTCCCATCCTTTTGCTCTTACACTCGTACCGCCCCTCTTCCGCAAATGTCCCTGAACTTCAGAATGGGGAGAGATTAGTCTGGTCTAGTTCTAGGTGGTTGATATAGAGTCTCTGAAGTTCTGGATAGTGGTTTGTTGATTTTCTTTTGCAGTTTGTTGCTCGGGTAATGCCCTTCACTCCATCGTGATGGGCACTGTATGGCACCCCCTGGCCAGAGACAGAAAGCTGTTAAACTGGAGTCTTATTATAAGAGCACATTCAAGGGTAGATGTAATACTTATACCCAAAAGTGGAATCGCAGGGTCATATGGCATTTGGTAATGGGAGGCGTCAATCACCCATTTGCAAAATGGTTACTTTTTAATCTGCCGGACTATATGCCCTCCCCTTCTGGTGAGTTCATACCCCCTTAGTTGTAAATGATCAGGAACAAATGTCTGTGAGCTTAACTAGGTGTCACATTACTTTCTTGCAGTCCTTGATGGAGATCTATTTTCTCTACTGTAACATGGTCACTTCTCTCCTTGTTTCTGGTGTGGCCCTCCAAACCCATCCCTCCTGTTCATAATCCTTGCAATTACTGTAGGTAATACATAGATTTACCTATGAGTGTCTCAAGATGGGCTAGGTAGGTTTGGTATTAGGAGGCACCTATTAGGGAGTATATACGGTGCTTAGTTTTCTGGGTCTGGGATACTTCACTTAATATAATTGTTTCTAATGACATCCATTTCCCGGCAAATTCCAGTAATTCATCATTTTTGATGGCTGAGTAGTACTCCATTGTATAGATGTACCACTGTTTCCTTATCCACTCGTCAACTGTTGGACATTTGGGTTGATTCCATGTTTTTGCTATTATAAACAGTGCTGCTATGAACATGGTCGTGCTTGTGCTATCGAGGTGAACCTCTGCTGTGTGGGGGGTTATACGCAAAAGTAGAATCGCAGGGTCATATGGCATTTCAATCTTTAATTTCTTTAAGAATCTCCAGACGGCTCGCCAGAGTGGCTGTATGAGCCTGCACTCCCGCCAGCAATGTAGGAGAGTTCCCCTCTCTCCACATCCTCTCCAGCAGTTGGTGTTGTTTGTATTGTGGATTTTTGCCATCCTGACCGGGGTGAGATGATGGCTCAGGGAAGTTTTGATTTGCATTTCCCTGATGGCTAAAGAAGTGGAGCATTTTTTAAGATATTTGTTAGACATTTTAATTTCATCCCTGGTAAAATTTCTTTTAAGTTCCAGGGCCCATTTTTTAATTGGGCCATTGGTTTCCTTGATGTTTAGTTTTCTAAGTTCTTTGTGCACTCTGGACAGTAGAGCTCTATCAGATATGTGGTTAGTGAAGATTTTCTCCCATTCTGTGGGTTGCCTTTGAGCTCATGTTACAATGTCTTTATCTGAACAGAAGCTCTTTAATTTCACAAGATCCCAACTGTTGCAAGTTGGTAACAGTGACTATGCCATTGGATGTCTGTTTAGGAACTGTTGGCCTAGCCCAATCAGCTTGAGGGAGTTCCCTATCCTTTCAACTATGGTTTTTATAGTCTCTGGCCTGATATCAAGGTGCTTGATCCATTTGGAATTGAGTCTTGTACATGGTGACGAGTATGGGTCCAGCTTTAATCTTCTACATGTGGAGATCCAGTTTTGCCAGCACCATGTGTTGAAGATGCTGTTCTTTTTCCATTGGATTCTTTGGGCCCATTTGTCAAATACCAGATGGCTGTAATTTTGTGGGCTTATATCTGGGTCTTCAGTCCTTATCCATTGATCTGTGTGTCTATTTTGGAGCCAGTACCAGGCTGTTTTTATAACTATGGATTTGTAATATAGACTAAGGTTCGGTATGGTGATACATCCAGCAGTGTTTTTGTTACTCAGGATTGTCTTTGCTATCCTGGGTCTTTTGTGCTTCCATATGAATTTTGAGATTGTTTGGTCAACTTCTTTGAAGAATTGCTTTGAGATTTTAATTGGTATAGCACTGAATTTGTATATTGCCTTTGGTAGAATGGTCATTTTTATGATGTTGATTCTGCCAATCCAGGAACATGGGAGGTCTTTCCACCTTCTGGTGTCTTCTGCTATTTCTTTCTTTAGGGTTTTAAAGTTTTCATTGTAAAGGTCTTTTACCTCCTTGGTTAGATTTATACCAAGGTATTTCATTTTTTTAGGGGCTATAGTAAATGGGATTGTTTCTCTCAATGCTTTTTCACTTCTTTCATCCTGGGCATATAGGAAGGCCTCTGATTTTTGCATATTTATTTTGTATCCTGCCACCCTGCTGAATTTCTCAATTAGTTCCAGGAGCTTCCTGGTGGAGTTTTTGGGATCACTCAGGTATAAGATCATGTCATCTGCAAATAGGGATAGCGTGACTTCTTCCTTGCTGATTTGAATCCCTCTTATGCCCCTTTCATGTCTTTTGGCTTCAGCTAAGACTTCAAGTACAATATTGAATAGAAGTTGTGAGAGTGGACAGCCTTGTCTACTTCCTGATCGAAGTGGGAATGCTTCCAATTGTTCCCCATTGAGCATAATCCTTGCTGTGGGCTTGTTTTATTATATTGATAAAGGTTCCTTCCATTCCTACTGTCTCTAGCGTTTTGATCATAAAAGGCTGTTGGATCTTGTCAAAAGCTTTTTCTGCATCTATCGAGAGTATGTAGTATTGGACTTTGGACTGGTTTAAATGATGAATTACATTTATTGATTTGTGTATGTTGAACCAACCTTGTGTGCCGGGGATGAAGCCTACTTGGTCCCCGTGAATAATCTTTTTAATATGTTTTTGAATCCGATTTGCTAAAACTTTGTTGAGAATCTTTGCTTCTGTGTTCATTAGAGAGATCGGCCTATAGTTTTCTTTTTTAAGTGAATCTTTATTAGGTTTTGTGATTAAAACGATATTGGCTTCATAGAAGGAATTTGGTAGTGTTCCTTCCTTTGCTATTTGATGGAACAGTTTAAGGAGTATTGGTATTATTAACTCCTTAAATGTCTGGTAGAACTCTGTGCTGAATCCATCTAGTCCAGGACATTTTTTGGTGGGAAGATTCAAGATTACTTCCTCAATTTCCTTATATGTTATACAACTATTTAAATAATTCACAACTTCCTGATTTAATTTAGGTAAGTTGTGTGTACTTAGAAATTCATCCATCTCTTTTGTGTGGTCAAACTTCACAGAGTATAAGTTTTTTAAATATGATGTTATAATTCCCTGGATTTCTTGGGTATCATGTAGTGATAACTCCATGTTCATTCTATTTTGTTTGAGTTTTCCCTCTCCCCTTTGGTTAATTAGCTAGGGTTCTTATTGTTTTCAAGAACCAGCTTTTACGGTGATTTTTCATTGTTTCTTAATCTCGATTCAGTGTTCTCCCTTATTTCGAATTCCTCTCTCTACTATTTGGGATCAGTTCTAGTTTGTCTGAATTTAAGCTATTGTTGTTTGTTTTTCTGATGTGTGTTTTTTTGTGTGGCTTAAGGGCTAGACTACCTCTTAGAACATCTTCATTGTGTCCCAAGATTTTGGTAAGGTATTTTCATATCATTCACTTTCAGGAAATCTTGAATTCCTTTGTTATTCTTCTGATCAGTTCCTTCAGCATCATATGTTAGTTTCCAGGTTAGGTATTTTCTTTTTGATGGTGTGGATGTCGTTTAGCCAGGGTCTGATAGGCACCACTTTTTGTATGTAGATTCGTTTGCGGCCATAGGAGATTTGGAGAAGTTCCGGTGCTGCGGAAAATGTTCTTTGTGCGTGGGTGAAAGTTGATAGAGATCTGTAAGGTCATTTCTTTCAGAGTTGATTAATCCAAGTGTCCTGTTAAGCTTTTGACCTGTTGATCTATCCCATGTGGGAGGGCGGTGTTGGTCCCCAAGATATCGTTTGGGGTTTGATCTTGCTTTAGATGCTGTAGGGTTTTTAATGAATGTGGAGGGGCCCTGGGGTGCACATATGTTAGTATTATGAAGTCTTCTGTGAATTGTACCTGTGCTAAATGTAGTATCCTCTGTGCTCTTAAATTTCATTGGTTTGAAGTCACTTTGTCTGAGAGCATAATGGCTACCCCTGCCTGTTTCTGCTCATTTGCTGTAGATTGTTGACCAGCCTTTATTTTACGAGCGTGCCTATCTTTTGTGGTGAATGGTTTCCTACGCAGCGATTGATGGATTGTGATTTTAATCCAATTTGAATCTGTGTCTCTTGATTGGTGTTAATTCCATTAAATTTAATGTTATATGAGAAACTAGTTTTAATTCCAGACATTTATATGTTTGTTTTAAGTATATTGCTTCGCTTTTAATGGTGTTATCTTGCCTTCTGCTCTTGGTTGCTGTTTTTTTCTCACGCTTGGTATATTTCTAGCATTTTTGCAGGCTGTTTGGTGGACATGTATCCCTCAGTTGTCTTTGTGCTGGAAGATTTTTTTTCTCCCTCGATCATGTGGATAGTTTTGCAGGTAAATCAGCCTGGTTGACATTTTTGCTCATTCAATACTTACGTACATCTCTCAGCTCTCTTGCTTTTACTGTTTCAACTGAGAGTCATTGTTATTTTGATGGTTTACCTTTAAAGTGACGTTTTGTCTCCCTTGAATGCCCCAGCCAGTTCTTGTATATTAATGTGGAGTTTTAACTTACTTGCTGGGCGAGCTTCTGTATGGCGTATCTCTTGGGGTGCGAATGCCTCTTGTATATGGATGGCGTCTCTTTTTTTATATGAGGAAAGTTTTCCTTGATGATCGGTTGAAAAATTTCCTCAGGGGTGGTATTTTGAGATTCTTGCTCTGGTATTCCATGAATACGCATGTTAGGCTTCTTCAGGGTGTCCCATATCTCTTGGATATTTCTTTCAAGTATCTTTTTGGCTTTAACAACCTCTTCAATTGAGCTGGTTAGTACTCCCACTTTATCTTCAAGGTCTGAAATTCTGTTTTCTGCTTCGTTAGTTCTGTTGATAGGACCCTCTGTGGAGTTCTGGGTTGAAGATAACTTGTCTTGTAGCTCAGTTTTAAACTCTGCTTGAGTCTGTTTTAACTGCTCTATGCCAGTTTTTGTTTCTTTCACTGTTTTTCTCAACTCCTCCAAGTGTCTGTTGTGTTCCTCTTCAAAGCGATTGATTCGATTGTGTAATTCCTCCCAGATTTCCTCTTTCATAATATTGAACATGGTAATGATCATATTTTGAAAGTCGTTATCTTGGGTCAGGCTTTCCTGGCCTTTTTCCGTGGGTTTGTTCTTGTTGGAGTCTAACATTATGGGATTAATTCCTTCAGTGGGAAAATTGTTTACTTGAGTGTTGCTTCTCATGGATTTGCACTTTGACTTTGGCATTGTCGTTTTAACTCTTAGGATCTTTCAATTTCACTAAACTGAATTATTTGGCCTGGGGTTCTGGGGTTGGGCAGGGACGGAGCTTACCTATGTGGCGGATGAGGCCTGCCTGGACCGCGCACGTCCCTGTCGGAGGAGCTGGTTGGCGAAGGGAGGATGGGGACGTCGGCCTGGAGCTATTTAACCCGAGGGGAGCTGGGGCGGGGCCGGGCGCAGGGGGAGGTCCTCCTCGTCCCTCGGCCCTGCGGGAGCTCCCAGCTGGATGGTGGGGTAGGAGCTGGGTCCCTTGGGCTGACCTGGCAGTTCTGGTGGGCAGGCGCGGACGGAGCTTACCTAGGTCGCAGGATGAGGCCCGGCTGGACCGCGCACGCGCCCCGGCCCGAGGAGCGGGGTGCGGAAGGGAGGATGGGGGCGTTGGCATGGATCTATTTAACCCAAGGGGAGCTAGGGTGGGGCCCGCTACCTTTTCCTTTATGAGACAATTAAACCCATAGTACACCAGTAGTGCTAGTCTTGCTAGCTTGCTTGTTTGCTCTGGGGATTCTGTTTGTCTTTCAAAGCTGGAATGAGAAGTGAGTGGCTCTGCCCACCTAGCATTTATGTAGGTTTTGAGGAATCTAAACATCAAGGACTTTCCCTGTTGAGCCTTCTTTCCAGTCTCTGCCAGTGAGTTTTAAGAAGGGAAAGTTTCATTGACTGTTTTGGGACACAGGCTGAGAACACACAACCCTTGAAGTAATGGAAGGTGTGATCAAGTATGCATTCTAGTCATTCTAGTAAATTATTTAGCTATTTTTATAAATCTCCAGTTTAGACAATCTTAGAGATTGTTTCTAAATAAGAATTAAGGCAATGAATCATGAAATGTGACATTATGGAAGAAAGATCTTCCAAACACCCTGTCATGGATAACTCCCACTAAGCACCAATGACCAGAGACCTGTTGAGCTGTTGGCTCCCCTGTTGAGATTTAATTCATACAACAATTTACTGAAAGAAAGTATTGCATTGTGCATAAAATTCCAGAGAATGGCCTTTGTTAATTTGTTGGAAGGCAACACATTCTTAATCGGAATCCTCTCCCCCCCTGCAAATTAAGACTCTTGAAGAGCAACAGCATGTTGGGTGCTCAGTATGCAACTCAGTATCCTTGAAATATATGGCAGCTGGTACTGACAATGAATCTGGACTGAGTTTGTGTTGACAGCGGAGGGGACACTAGCATGTCCAGCAGTACCAGGTCTCTGACATTCCATTACATGAAATGGAAAGATTCCTCATTTCTATTTTGGCTGCTCCAAATTGTTGTGCTCTCTCATCCTGCTGAAGAACAAAATCTTCACCATGTAAAGGTCAGAAACTGAAATTGCTGATTATTAATTTGAAACTTGACTTTTCAAATCCAGTAGCAATTCCCATATAATCTTATCGTAATTTGAAAGAAACCTTTAGTCAAAACAGACTACTTCTATTAACAAAGTCACTTGTGAAGTTTTGCATTCAAAAAAATTCAAATAGCTTTCTCCATTTTGTTATTTGGAACTGTCAGGGAGTAGAAGAACTACAATTGTCAAACTACTAATACATATTTAAATTGTACAAGGCATCTGATGGATGTTCTCCCACTATCCCTATAAAGTCGCTACATGTGCATAGTGGAGAATAAAGAAATAAAGACTTGAAGTCCATACCCTCAAACATATAAAATGTCTCTAGAAATAATATGAGCAAAATTATATTATGTTCAGAGAGTCTTGTAAGTAATTAATGAACATTTACTGAGTTTTGTCCACATGTAAATATGAAGGTTTTCCCACTGGAGGGCAGCTTGTATTACTACAGACACCTGGATTCTCCCAGTACAGGCATCCTGAAAAGAGCCCTGTGGTCCATACATGCAGAAGATCATGAAAGTGGGAGATGGCTGGATTGGTGAAATGAAGGGAGAGAAGAGGGTGGAGAGAAAAGAATATAAACTCAATGGGTTTGTGTATGAGAATTTCAAGTAAAGATAAAAATAAAAACAAAAAACATTAAGCATGACTAAATACAAATGCATATAAAAGATAAATATGATTCATAAAAGTAAAATTATAAAAATTATGTCTGTGTTAATATCATCAAAAGACTTTTTTAGTCTTTTATATCAATAACTTGATGCTACATGATTCCTATATACTAAAATTGACTATGATATTTTATATTTTCATATATTGATAAGATTCGTTGTTATTACTGATGTCTAAGAACTGAATTGGGTATTTCTGATTTTTTGAATCTTATTCAAAGCAGTTAAATAAGTGCACATAATTTGTCAAAATGGCAACATAATTTTGTTCAAAACAAAAAATAGAACTGGTTAGGTACATTGTCAATTGTGACAGCAGGCACATAGGTGAAAATATTTATGGTCCCTGATTATTGTTTAAGAATTCCTTTTATGAGGTTTAAGAGAAAAAATAGTGTGATTGCTAAGGCATAGTTGATGGAGAAAGCCATTAACTATTGAATTGAATCTTGTCATTACTAGTTGATTGAAGGGCATAGTTGGTCAGTTCTTTAAGTTAATGAAGAGGATATAACTGTTTCTCTGCTGCATAAGTCCTTTACCATAATGCATCTGATTTTATTTATATGCAAACCAAATTATTTAAAATGGTAATTAAGGAATTTTCCAAAAATGGTCTCTTGAATAACACAGTTTTCTTTATTGTGAATGTGCCCCAAACCCGTCTAGCCAGATCAGTTTCTTAACTTCTGTACCTAGACATGAGTGGAGATAAGCTATATTTAAGTTTGATGGTGGTTAAGTGAAGGAAAAACTTATTCCATTTTTCAAAAAGAAACATGCATGCAGCTTGATGCAGTTGGGGGTTCTGGGTTGCTAGTAGGTTTCTGGGTACATTGCTAAGAGAGGGTCCTGTGTGCATAGCACATGTTGGTAAGGGGCTCAAGTTTTCCAGTATTATCAGAAGAGCAATATGTTCATAGTTTAAATCAAGTGGAGGCTTGGGTTGCTAAATTTTTCTCATATATCATTTATTTACTCCCTAAACATGTATTGAAAGCCTCCTATAAATACTGTTTGCTAATAACAATAATAGAAATATTTTTTCAAATATTTTCCATGTTTCAAACACTGGATATAGTTTATATATATTACACCATCAATTCATTTATAATCTATGAATTATTACCTAAATTTTCTTGATGACAAAACAGAAGATGAGATTTAAAGAATTTACTTCACATTTGAAATGAGATACTAGACTGCAAGCTCAGATTGCTTGAAGGCCATATCCCTGGCTCCTAACATCAATCCTATGCTTTCTTCAAGATTTAGGATTTGGTGGACAGACAATTAGGTTTTAGCAAGAGATTAAATCCTGAGGACTATGACCTAACCATTTGCTGAATTCTTTGATTTATGTATCCCATGATGACAATATTGGGAGGTACTGAAAGGTATGGATTAAGGCCTGGTTTAAAAAAAATATACCACTGGCACCTCTGCCTTTTCCACCTGCCCAGGATGCTTGTGGTCCAGGGAGGACACAATGCTTATCAGGTAAATCTGCTTGCCCCAGCTCCTCCAACCAGCCAATTTGAGCAGCACCCAGCCTGCCCCAGGTGAGGGAGGGCCACTAGACCACATCCCAGGTCCCCAGAGTAACTGTACCATCACCCGCACCTCTGCCCTTTCCCCCAGCCTGGGACACTTGTGGTCTAGGGAGGACACATTGCTCATCAGAATTCAACAGAGCAAATCTCTAGGGGACAAATGCCATACATCTTAAGTCCTCTACAATCATCCTATCACATGGGAGAGATTCTTCACATCCAGCCCAAAGATAAGTAAACCTCCTTTTTACCATCCTGTTCCTTTCAATTATTAGTTACTGTAGAGTAACTTTTTCATATAGTCACCCCCAAAACATATACAACTTCAAGAACTATACCACTCACCCTCACATATCACCAATGTATGAAATGGTAAAAGTGCACTACCATACTAATATTCACCCCCTGTCCACTAAACCTGACTTAATTGATGTATTAACAGTCTAATAGCCTCATCTAGGAAACAACAATAACAACAGACAAGCATACCCAACTCCGAGGAAAACACAAGTAATAACTGCTTGAGAGTAGTAATACCAACTAATTCAGTTCAGTCAAAAACATGCAGAAACTGAACAAAGGTCTTAAGAGATAAAACAACAATGCCCAAGCCAAAGTGCAAATGCATGAGAAACAAAACCCAAGAAAACAAATCTCCCATCAAAACAATTAACCCCATAATGATAGATTCCAACTAGAACAAATTCACAGAAAATAGCCAAGAAAGCCATACTCAAGATAATGACTTTCAAAGCATGATGATATAATGATCAATACTATGAAAGAGGAAATCTTGGAGGAGTTAAATAACCACATTAACCACTTTGAACAGGAACACAACAGACACTTGACGGAGTTGAGAAAAACAGCTCAAGAAACAAAAATCAGCATAGAACAGGTAAAACAGTCTCAAGGAGAGTTTAAAAATTGAACTAAAAGACAAGTTTTCTACAACCCAGACAAGTGAGTCTTATCAGCAGAAGTAATGAAGCAGAAATAGAATTTCAGATCTTGAAGACAAGGTGGAAGAATTAACTAGCTCAATTAAGAGTTTGTTAAAGCCAAAAAGATACTTGAGAGAAGTATTCAAGAGTTATGGGACACTCTGAAGAAGCCTAATATGTGCATTCATGGAATACCAGAATAAGAATCCCAAAATACCACACCAGAGGAAATTTTTCAAATTATCATCAAGGAAAACTTTCCTCATCTAAAGAATGAGAGGCCCATTCAAATACAAGAGGCATTCCACACCCCAAAGAGACATGATCAAAATAGAAACTCACAATGGCAAATAATAGTTAAAACACTCCACATTCAAGACAAAGAAATCATGCTGAGAGCTTCAAGGGAAAAAACCAAGTCACTTTTAAAGGTAAACCTATTAGAATAACAAATGACTTTTTTTAAAATTTTTGTTATTTATTATTTATTCAATTGTGTGTGGATGTGTGTGTGCGTATGTATGTGTGTGTGTTTGTAGAACCATGGACACCTCTACCTCCTCCTTGTTTACTCTGCCCCGTGATTTACAGGCTCTGCCCTACCAGGACCGGAAACGCAGGCCACCCCCGCTTCTGCCGGCTTCATACATGGGGTCTCAGATCCGAACTCAGGACCTTCTGCCTGCAAGGCAGAGGCTTAACCTCTGAGCCATCTCTCCAGCTCCACAAGTGACTTTTCAATGGAAACAGTAAAAGCAAGAAGAGCTTGGAGAGACCTACTTTAAGTATTGAATGAGTAAAAATGTTAACCCAGGCTGATATACCAGGCAAAACTATCTGTCATGATCAAGTGGGAAAGAAAAGTTTTCCAGCACAAAGACAACTTGAAGGCTTACATGTCTACCAAACCAGACCTTCAGAAAAATGCTAGAAAAGATACTCAAGCTTGAAGAAAAAAAACAAGCATATCTGGAGGACAGAAGGGAAGTATAATACCAGCAAAACCTGACAGCCAAATAATACACATATGAAAGCCACTAAACATAAAAAGTGTCTGGAATTAAAAGTTATTTCTCCATTAAAACACTAAATGTCAATGTAATTAACTCACCAATCAAGAGACACAGATTACAAACTTAGATTAAAAATCACAACCCATCAATCTGTTGCCTTCAGGAAACTCATCTCACCACAAAACAGGCACATCCTAAAAGTAAAAGGCTGGTTCAAAATTCTGCAAGCGAAAAAAAAAAAAAAAAACCAACAAAGTTCTGCAAGCGAATGGAATCAGGAAATAGGCAGGGGTAATTATTATGCTATCGGACAAAGTGGACTTCAAACCAAAAAAAATCATAAGAGACACAGATGGATACTACATTTTAGTCACAGGTACAATTCATCAGTAAGACTTCACAATACTGAACACACATACACCTAATAGGGGCTTCTCCACATTCATTTAGCAAACACTACAACATCTAAAGCAGGATATAAACCCAAAAATGCTAATTCTTGGGGATTTCAACACTGCCCTCTCAACATGGGCAGTCAACAGGTCAAAAATTTGATAGAGATACATTGGAAGTTAATCAAACTCTTACTGAAATGGACTTTACAGATCTCTATCAAACTTTTCATTCACGCACCAAAGAATACATATTTTTCTCAGCAGCACATGGAACTTTTTCCAAAATAGATCACATATTGGGTCATAAAATGAATCTCCACATATACAGGAAAGTAGAAATTCTAGCCTGTACCCTATCAGACCACCATGGTCTAAAGGTTGACATCCACAACACAACAAACAATAGAAAATACACTAACTCCTGGAAACTAAATGCTATGACACTGAATGAGAATTGGATTCAGGAAGAAATTATAAAGGAAATTCAAGATTTCCTGGAAGTGAATGATAATGAAAATAGAACTTATCAAAACCTTTGGGACACACTGAAAACTGTCCTAAAAGGTAAGTTCATAGCTCTTAATGCCTGCATCAAAAAAATAGAAACATCAGAAATAAATAACTTAACAATGCAGCTTAAAGCTTTAGAGACACAAGAGCAATCGGATCCCAAAAGCAGCAGAAGAGAGGAGACTATCAAAATCAGGATTGAAATATCTGAAATTGAGATAAGGAAAGTGACAGAGAAAATCAACCAGTCAAAAAGCTGTTTTTTTGAAAAAATCAATAAGATTGATGCACCTCTAGCTAAATTAACCAAAAGCAAGAGAGAGAAAACCCAAATTAACAAAATTAGAAATGAAAATGGAGTTATCACTACTGACACCCAAGAAATTCAGAGAATCATAACATCATATTTCAAAAACTTATATTCTGTGAAATTTTATAATACAAAAGAAATGGATGAAATCCTAAGTAACCACAACTTACCTAAATTGAATCAGGAAGTTTTGTATTATTTAAATAGTCCTATAACATTTGAGGAAATTGATGAAGTAATCTCGAATCTTCCCACCAAAAAATGTCCTGGACCAGATGGATTCAGCACAGAGTTTTACCAGACATTTAAGGAACAAATACCACCAACACTCCTTAAATAGCAAAGGAAGGAACACTACCAAATTCTTTCTATGAAGCTAATATTATCTTAATCCCAAAACCTAATAAAGATACACTTAAAAAAGAAAACTATAGGCTAATCTCTTTGATGAACACAGATGCAAAGATTCTCAACAAAGTCTTAGCAAATCGGATTCAAAAACATATAAAAAGATCATTCACAGTGATCAAGTAGGCTTTATCCCAACACACAAGGTTAGTTCAACATATGCAAATCAATAAATGTAATTCACCATATAAACCAGTCCAAAGTCCAAGACCACATGATATTCTCAATAGATGCAAAAAAAGCTTTTAACAAGATCCAACAGCCTTTTATGATCAAAACGCTAGAGACAGTAGGAATGGAAGGAACCTTTATCAATATAATAAAAATAGTATACAACAAGCTTACAACAAGGATTATGCTCAATGGGGAACAATTGGAAGCATTCCCACTTCGATCAGGAACTAGACAAGGCTGTCCACTATCACCACTTCTATTCAATATTGTACTTGAAGTCTTAGCTGAAGTCATAAGACAAGAAAGGAACATAAAAGGGATTCAAATCAGCAAGGAAGAAGTCAAGTTATCTCTATTTGCAGATGACATGATCTTATACCTGAGTGATCCCAAAAACTCCACCAGGAAACTTCTGAAACTAATACAGAAGTTCAGCAGGGTGGCAGGATACAAAAAGAATGTACAAAAATCAGTGGCCTTCCTATATGACCAGGATGAAATAAGTGAAAAAGCCCTGAGAGAAACAATCCCATTTACTATAGCCCTTAAAAATAATGAAATACCTTGGTATAAACCTAACCAAGGAAGTAAAAGACCTTTACAATGAAAACTTTAAAAGCCTAAGGAAAGAAATTAGAGAAGACACCAGAAGGTGGAAATACCTCCCATGTTCCTGGATTGGCAGAATCAATATCATAAAAATGACCATTCTATCAAAGGCAATATACAGATTCAATGCTATTCCAATTCAAAATCCTAAAGCAATTCTTTAAAGAAATTGACCAAACAATCTCAAAATTCATATGGAAGCACAAAAGACCCAGGATAGCAAAAAAAATCCTAAGTAACAAAAACACTGCTGGAGGTATCACCGTACCAAACCTTAGTCTATGCTACAAATCCACAGTAATAAAAACAGCCTGATACTGGCTCCAAAATAGACACATAGATCAATGATAAGGGTTGAAGACTCAGATATACTAAGAGCACACAATTATAGCCATTTCATCTTTGACAAAGGGGCCCAAAAGTCCAATGGAAAAAGAACAGCATCTTCAACAAATGGTGCTGGCAAAACTGGATGTCCATATGCAGAAAATTAAAATTGGACCCATACTTGTCACCATGTACAAGATTTAATTCCAAATGGATCAAAGAGCTCAATATAAGGCCAGAGACTATAAAAACCCTAGTTGAAAGGGTGGGGAACTCCTTCAAGTTGATTGGACTAGGCCAACAGTTTCTAAACAGAAATCAATAGCACAATAACTACAACCAACACTCAACAGATGGGATCATATGAAATTAAAGAGCTTCTGTTCAGATAAAGAGATTGTAACCCAAGCAAAAAGGGAACCCACAGAATGGGTGAAAATCTTCACTAACTCTATATCTGATAGAGTGCACAAAGTACTTAGAAAACTAAACACGAAGGAAATAAATGGTCCAATTAAAAATTGGGCCTTGAAACTCAAAAGAAACTTTACCAAGGACAAAATTGAAATGCCTAACAAATACCTTAAAAAATGCTCCACATCCTTATCCATTAGGAAAATGCAAATCAAAACCTCACCCTGGTCAGGATCGCAAAAATCCACAATACAAACAATACCAAATGCTGGAGAGGATTTGACAAGAAAGGACCTCTCTTACATTGTTGGTGGGAATGCAGGTTTATAAAACCACTCTGGCGATCAGTCTGGAGATTTTTTAAAAAGTTAAAGATTGAAATGCCATTTGGCCCTCGTATTCCACTTTTGGGAATAATGCCCCATAAAACAAAAATTCACTTCAATGGCACAAGCACAACCATGTTCATAGCACCACTATTTACAATAGCAAAGTCATGAAATCAACCCAAATGCCTAACAGTTGACAAGTGGATAAGGAAAATGTGGTACATTTATACAATGGAATACTACTCAGCCATCAAAAATAATAAATTCATGAAATTTGCAGGGAAATGGATAGAATTAGTAAAAATTATATTGAGTGAAGTGACCCAGAGACAGAAAATTAAGCGCTGTATGTACTCCCCTAATAGGTGGATCCTAGTATCAAACCCACTCAGTGACACACTCAAAGATAAATCTCCATAATACCTATAATAATTGCAAAGATAATAAACACGAGGGGAGGCAAAGAATGGCCCCGACAGAAACAAGGAATGAGGGGATCATGCTACAGCAGAGAAAATAAGCCACCATCAAGTACTAAAAGTTAGAAGTGAGACATCTGGTTAAGCTCACAGACTTTCCTTCCTGATCACTTGCAACTGAGAGCGTTTTATCTCAACAGTAAGGAACAGCATAAGGACTGGCAGATAGCTGGTAACCATCCTGCAAATTGGAAACTGACCCCCCCTCCTTGCTCCACTGTGGTCTCCTACTCTTATTCCATCTACCTTTGAATATACTCTTATAGTAAAACTCTATTTTAATAGCCTTTTATCTCTGGCTACGAGGTGACATCCAATACCCATGTGGATGGAGCCAAGGGTGGTGCACGATCAGCAAAACTGGAAAAAAAACAACAAATCATAATTCAGAACATCAGATACTCTACATTAACCACCCAGAACCAAGCCAACTTAATCTCTCCCCATCCTAAAGCTCAGGGAAATATGCAGAAGAGGGGGCGGTAAGATTGTAAGAGCCTAAAGATGGGGAGGAGGAGCAATGATGTGCAAGATACTCTACACAAGTTAGGGTTGAAGTAACCATAATAGGACTGCGTGACCTGCGCAATGACTGACATATCAGTGACCCCACAAAGTCTAGCATGGATCACAGGCACTAGAGCAAAGGGATTAACAGCCATAATAGTGTTCCTATACTAAAAGGGAACACAAGAAAGGGCTCTAGGCAATGCTACTGAGTCCTTACACCTAATTAGAGTGGAGGACCCAGATGGAAGCTTGACATTCACACTGAAGGATGCTCCAGGGATGGGGGGGAGAGGGGGCAATGGGAGAAAGGAGAGGGGGACAGGAAAGGGAAAAGGGGGGAGTGAGCAAGGTGGTCCGGGAAGAAGTAGAGGGAGGGAGGGAACAGGGTACCTATTAAGTTTGTATGTGTGGAAAAAATAAATTAATTAATAAAAAAGTAAATATACCACTGGGGGCATGCAAAAGTAGGATATGTTCCATTTCTTTTTCTGTCATTCTTTTTTACTTTTTGGATCCTGGGAGTTAAATTGTTTCCTGCTGTGATGATATACTATATGAACCACAGGCCCAGAAGTAAGAATCAAGTGAACATAGACCAATCCCTCTGAAACTAGAAATCAGAATAAATTTTTCTCATTTAGATTTATCTTAGGTATTGTTGTAATGACAAGAAAAGTGAGTAATACAGAGGAGTGGGTTGTTGTGATTCTTTCTGATGATGTGTCCAGAAATCTACAGAAGTGGATTATAAGGTAATTTTTGAAAAACAAGTTACAAAAGTCTTTAGAACTTTACATGTAGAGCTTAATGTGCAATTTTTTTGTGTGTTTAGAAGACCAGAATTTTGAAGGGAATGTGGAGAGTGAAGACTGTGCTTGTAAGATTTCATGCAAGATGTGAATTCCACCAGGAATTATAACAGAAGTCATGTGTTTTACATTTCCAGCGAGAATTTGTTTTGAAATGTGTGGAAATCTGAGTTTACAAATGATATACGGAAATTGAAAGACAGCACGTGAGATGATTATCAATGCTTATTTGTTGCAGCTACTTTTATTTTTGCTGTGAGACAGTACAAAAACTCAGAAAACTTAGGGGAGAAAAGTTTATTGACTTATGGTTCCAGAGGAGATATAGTTCTGTTTGGCAGGAATCACAGAGCAGAATGCATGGCTAGAGGCAGAAGCAAGAGGCAAGGTCAGATCATTGGAGCCAGTATGAGACACAGAAAGCTGAGTCAGGACTGGGTTACCAAACTTCAAAGCCTCCCCCCCAACACACACCCCTTGTGATTCCCTTTCTTCCAAGAAAGGTCCATCTCTCAAAGTTGCCACATCCTTTCCAAACATTAACACCAGCTAAAAATTCAAATTCATGAGCCTGGAAGGGCAATTCACATTCAAATCACAACACTCCTTTAAGCTATGTTTATATAAATATTGGCAATCAAAAATACTGCAAAAGAATTGAAAATTTTTCTTAGAAAAGAATCGCTTCTAAACTGGGAGGTAATAAAGGCATGGTCATTAAGCAAAATTAGGATCATCAGAAAGAAATAAGATACGTTTATAAAGACAATGGATAAGAAATCTTGAAAGATTTTCAGGAGTTAGCTATATGCCTTCTAGAACAGGCTAAATAAAAGGTGTTGCAAGGTTCTAAAGCTCTTCAAAGAATGTATGTTGTGAAGAGAGCTCCAAGTCACAGCACAGTACCCCAGCTATGGAAGTTCTTTGCCATGATTAATCTTCTGGAAACTCAGGGACTGCAACAGTCAAGTTACAAATCAATCAATTAAGTTACCTGCCTATTGCTTGAGCTAGTGGGAGATCTTGTTGTCGTCCATGTAGTGCTGATTTTGCAGACTTGAAGAATTCAAGAGCTATAGATGGTGGAGACTTCTGCTCACCTTTCAAAGACAGCCTAGGAAGTTAGGTGATATGTATGTAGCAGGCAGTGCCTGAATGAGCAACGCGTGAAGCTATGAGGTTGAAATTGAAGATGTAATGCTCGGGGAAAGCCAGAGATGTAAAGAACAAGGAAGAACCGCCCAAAGGAGGTGCAGGCAGAGATCAAAGTCACCTCAAGAGAAAAACCACATAGATTGTAGCCAGTAAAACCATGAACTGCGGCAGCTCTTTTGCACTTACATCTTGACCCATGCCAGAGATGAGGATATAAGATGAAATGTTTGTCCTATCTTTCTTTTGTATGCTCCCATTATTCTGTTTTGGAATGAGACTATTTACTCTATGCCATTGTATCTTTATTATTCTTATTTTTTTCCTTTTTACAGATCAGTAAGTGAATATCATTATCATCTTCCTCCCTCTCTTTTTCTTCCCCCTGCCCTCCCCTCTTCCCTCCCTGCTTCCATCCCTCCATCCCCTCCATTCCCGGATCCAACCTGCTTCCTCTTGCCCTCTTAGCTATCAGCTTATATGGGTCCCAGGGTTCTTTCTGAATCTTCTGCTCTAGTGGAGGGTCAGGCTTCTGTAGCAGACCAAGAGGTCCTATCTTGGACTGACCACAGGTGTGGGTAGTCCCTTACCACTGTCCAACCTTTCACTAATAAGAAGCCTATGATCAAAACCATTTCTCCTGAGGTTTACGTCAGTCTGTGGGAGCATGTTATATCAGCCATTGTACAGGTCTGGTAAGGTCAAGTCTTATTGTAGTGAGTTCCTGGTTACAGCAGCCCTCACTTGAACAGTGTCTTTTCCCCATCTTTAGGCTCTTACAATCTCACTGCTCCTTCTTCAGCAAGGTTCCCAGAGTCTTAATATGGGAAGATATTTGGCTGATCTGGTTCTGGGTGAACATTATCAGGTTGCCGTAATCTGCATTCTGATTGGCTGTTGTTTATTTTGCAATTCTTGCACAAGGCTATGTGGGTGATAAGATCTTCTCTTATTCAAAGATAATAAGCTACTTTTTTTTTTTTTAAAAAAGGGTCTTTATATGAGAAAAGACTTAAAGGAGAGAGGGGGACAGGAAGAGGATAGAGTACTGATTGGGGTCAGCCTCCAGGCAACCAACTGACTCCAGGCAACCAGTAACTCCCCCTCCTGCACCCAAGACCAGAGACATACACTCAGCATTTCAAATCAGTCTAAACACCTGTGAATAGTAAGGAAACAGACCATGGACAGGATCAGATGTTATCCAACTTACAGACCTTTCTTGACAATTGCTTTATTTATCTATTTAACTGTGTTTCTTTGTTCTTTTGGGGTCTTCATTCCACTACCCTCCTAGTTATTATCCTTTGTGGTTTTATGGGTATTATAGGGATTATACTTTGAGTATGTCATTATGGGGGCTTAGAATTAGGTTCAACTTAAAAAAGAAAATATGGGCTGAAGACATAGTTCAGGGGTTAACACTCTGTCTTGCAAGCAGAAGATCCTGACTTCAAATCCCAGGTCCCATGTAAAAATACCAGGCAGAAATGGCTGTGGCTTGCACTTCCTACCCTGGTGGATGGAGCCTGGGAAATCCCAGAAAGAAGTAAGGAGGAGGTAGAAGCAATTCAGGATGATACCAGAAGTCATCCTTGTCCCTCCACAGAGACATACAGTGCCCCCTGAGACAGACAGACAGACAAACTGACACACACACACACACACACACACACACACACACACACAATGAATAAATGAATAATATGAAAATGGTGAACTGTCTGTGCTTGGGATACTTCATTCAGTGTAATTTTTTCCACCTTCCTCCATTTAATCCAACTTTCATTATTTTGTTTTGATGGCTGAGTATTACTTTACCACATATATATATATATATATATATATATATATATATATATATCACATTTTCATTGTCTATTTGTCAACTGTTGGACATTTAGGTTGATTCCATTACTTTGCTCTTGTGAAAAGTGCTGCAATGAATATAGATGAACATTTTACTATAGTAAGATGAAGCATTATTTGAGAACATTCCCAGTAATGTATAATAGTATGTGCTATATGGCACCTCAATTTTTAACCTTTTTAGAAACTGCCATACAATGCATGAGGATACCCTTCTACCCATATCCTCTCCAGCATTTGTTGTTATTTATATTTTGTATTTTAACCATTCTAACAGGGGTGAGATGATATCTCATGGTAGTTTTGATTTGCATTTCCCTGATGGCTAGGGAGGTAGAACATTTTTAAGGTATTTATTGGACATTTCAACTTCTTTCTGGAAAAAAATTCTTTTACAGTTCATGCCCACATTCTAATTGGACTGCAAATCTCCTTGGTGTTTAATTTTTTGAGTTCTTTGTGCACTTTGGATATTAGTCCTCTATCAGATATGTGGTTAGTGAAGTTTTTTCCTATTCTGTGGGTTGTCTTTTGCTCGGGTTACAATATCTTTAGCTGAGCAGAAGCTCTTTAATTTCATAAGATCCCATTTTTTGAGTGTTGGTTCCTTGCTATTGGGGTTCTATTTAGAAAATGTTGGCCTAGGCCAATCAGTTCAAGGGAATTTACAACCTTTCTTCTGGGATTTTTATAGTCTCTTGTCTAATATCAAAGTCCTCGATCCATTTGGAATTGATTTTTGTGCATGGTGACAAGTAAGTCTCCAATTTCAATCTTCTGCATGTAGATATCCAGTTGTGCCAGTACCATTTGTTGAAGATGCTGTTTTTTTTCTACTGGGATTTCTAGACCCTATTTCAAAAATCAAATAACTATAAGTATATGGGCATATATCTGGGTCTTACACCCTTATCCATTGGTCTAGGCATTTGTTTTTGAGCCAGAACCATGTTGTCTTTATTACTATGGATTTATAGTATAGATTAAGGTCTGGTATAGTGATACCTCCAGCAGAACTTTTATTACTCAGGATTGTTTTTGCCATCCTGAACCTTTTGGGCTTCCATATGAATTTTAAAATAATTTTGTCAATTTCTGTGAATTTTCCTTGGAATTTTGATAGGTATAGCATTGAATCTGTATATTGCTTTTGGTAGGGGTCATTTTTATGATGTTAAATCCACCAATCTCTGGTGTCTCCTGAGATTTCTTTCTTTAGGGTGTTAAGGTATTCATTGTACATGGCTTTTACTTCCTTGGGTAGATTTATACCAAGGTGTTTCATTTTTTTAGAGGCTATGGTAAATGGAATTGTTTCTCTTAGAATTTTCTTGCTTTTTTCATCCTTGATGTATAAGAAAACCACTGATTTTTGAACATTAATTTTATAACCTTCCACTCTGCTGAATTAATGTATTAGTTCCAGTTGTTTTCTGGTGGATATTTTGGGTCTCTTCAGGTATAGGATCATGTTATCTGCAAATAGGGATATCTTGACTTCTTTTCTGATTTGAATTCTTTTTATATCCATCTCTTATCTTATGTCTCTAGCTAAGATTTTAATCACAACAGTAAGCAGAAGTGGTGAGTATGGACAGCAGTGGTTCCTGATCAAAGTGGGAATGCTTCAAATTTTTCACTATTTAGGATGATCCTTGCTATAGGCTTGCTGTATGTAGCTTTTATTATGTTAATATAAGTTTCTTCCAATCCAACTGTCTCCAGGGTTTTGATCATAAAGGGTTGCTGGATCTTGTAAAAAACCTTTTCTGCATCTATCAGGAGTATTATGTTGTTCTGGTCCTTGGAATTGTTTATATGATGAATTACATTTATTGATTTCTGCATGTTGAACCAATCTTGTGTGCTTGAAATTTTTTTCAAAGGGCCAGTTCTTCAAAATATATGTGATCTGTTTTGCATTCCACAGGGACTCAAATTTAACAATGATCTTGAGTCTCACAAAATACTTCAGACTTAGCCTCTTGTGAAATGGAACTATTGAGACTAGATAATTCCTGAAGATAGATTAAGTATATTTGTTGTTATGAAGGGGCCATGAATTTATGGAGGTTAGAATACTATGGTTTCACTATAAAAAGTGATCATGTTTTGGGACATTTGTGGCAAATAATAGTCATAGGAAAGAGATTGACTCTTAAAATCCCTTAACTAATCAACAGATTACCTTGTGATAGATTCATATGTGAAAGCATTATTGGAAAGTGGTCAAAAGTAGGATCTGGGGCTTGACTGATAGAAGTAGATCACTGTCTGAACCATATGTACAAACAAATCTTTTTTCCTTTAACCCACTTTTCTTACATAATTGTAATAGTGACAAAAAGTGGCTGACCAATGTAAAGACCACTACATTTTTGTAGGATGATAACAGCTTTTGTAAGTGAACTGTCACCAAGTGTGACCTAGAACTACATCTATGAGCATCCCTTTGTAGCCTAGAAACAACATCTAAATAAGTTGTGCATGATAATTAATGATCTAATTCAAACTATGCTTACTGATCAAGAGATTAGACTAGTAGAAAAGTACCATAGGGAGGCACTGGGGAATGGGAAGGGAGGGGTGCAGGGAGGGGGAGCAGGGGGGTCAAGAGGAGGAGGAGGGAGGGAGGGAACCAGTGTACCTATTAAGTTTGTATGAGTGGAAATAATAATAAAAAATATTTTAAAAATTACCATACAGGAATAATCTTAACCTCTACTTCAGATAAAGGTATTTAAATTTTTTTTCTCTTTCCTTGATGAACTCGTTTCATTTTTTTTAATTGCCAATATTTAACCACTGTCACTGATATTGTAAAAGCTTGAGAGGCTGGGCAATAAGCTGAGGTTTTCATTCAGAAAGGAAATGTAAGCACTACTGAAACACAGAAGAGATTGCAGAAATGTTAGTCAATAAAAAATTCACATATGGCTCTATTTATTATATATAAATTTATTGAATGTTAGACTTTCATGTTTAAATAGCAAAAACATTCAAGTTCATCTTTATTGTTTTATGCTAATAGCTCTTTTCTTTCCTTGTGCAAATTTTAGCATATAATTAAATTTTGTACTGGCTTGCAGATAAGGAAGCTAAAGAATAAGTCACCTGCTCAAAGATCTCCAGCCGTAAAAAGGACTCCATCCAGCTTGGTCCTGTCTGACCAAGGATCACACTAAATCACAGGATTTCTGTCCCCAGCCATGCTGCTTTATCATAGACAACAAATGCAGAAGAAAAGACATGAGTTAAAGAAAGAACAGTAGCAAGCAAGAAAGAGATGAAAATAAAAGCAAAAGAAAAGACAGATGAGACAGGAAAGGACCCAAAGTACAGAACCAGAAACATTCCAGATCACGAATGAGATTATGATTGTGACTATGGCATCTTTAGGTAAAGCTACCAGTGAACATGGAAGGAATCGAGGAGTTATTCATTTAAATCCTGTGTTGCAGTCAGTCTGCAACATTGCTGATAAATGACCATCACAGAGCTTAAGGGAACAAGGAGTTTACTTCCTTACGATAGTCCAGTTACAGTTCTCAGTCCAGCTTGACGGGAGAGCACACACCAACACCAGAGCCCAGGGAACTGGCCACATCATCACTGCATAACGGCTGAGAAATGGACAATCCTTATTTGCCAAACCAGAATGTCTGGCCAAGGGAACAGAAGGATGACAATTCTCTCAACCAGCTCTCTGTGATTTATCCAGGGCCTAATCCCACCCACCATGGGCTGGACCTTCCCTATCAGCTAGACAATCTTTGTCAGGTTTGCTCTGGGCTTAACTCAACCATCAACTCTCTACAACTGTGCCCAACAGTCAAGTTGACACCTGTGCTTAACTATGATATCCTGTTATTGGTCAGAATTATTCTGAGATACCTATATACCTTGTACAACTAAGTTCTCAAAATAACCTAAAGTAGGTTTTTATATGACACAGAAGGAAAGGAAGGCATGGAGCAATTAAATCATGCAGAGTTAATTATTTAGTAACAGAAGACATGGATAGCCAAATGCTTGTCTTTCTTATAGGACAATTTATTCTATTAAGGTTACCATTCTTTTCAGTAGACATGTATTTTTTAGGAAAATAACATGGCTGAGGTGTGAACATGGATGGGAGCCATCAAGCATCATTTATTTTTCTCTAGGCCAGTCTGCACAGGAAGGTATTTCAGCTGAGATTATATCCTTTTTCTCAGAAGCTTGAAGCAGGGCAGTAAGATAAGGCAGGCACAGGAGTTTTCAACGGAGTTCTCTCAGATGTCTTTCAGGTCACAGACCCTGCCTCACACTGATGACGTGAAACAGAATGGAGAAGGCAACCATCAAATCTAATGGAGGAGGTAAAGGAGGACAAATTACTAGTTTTGATTACCATAACACTTCAGGTCAAAATTCTAGTGCCTTGGAGAAAACTAAGTGCAAGGTCAATCAAGATGTATCAGAGATTATGAGATTTTTGTCATGAGATGATGTCAAGACAAACTTCTAAAAGTTTCCTTTCCTAAGTAGATATACTCAGAAGAATTTGATGTGTAGTATTAATTATTCTTTTGAGTGATCAAGAGAGCATGTCTTCAGAGGCAAACATCATGGAAAGGCTCCACATTGTTTGACTTCAATAGAAATCTTTTTCTAGCTGCTTTCAGCTTGTTCCTCAGAACTGACTTTTTTGTGTAAATGATTATTGTACTTTCATTTGTCTTTTTAAAGGACTTCAAATGTACTCTATTTTTAATTTCCACAAAATTGGTAAAATTGAATGCTTCTAGATCCATTGATTGTACAACTTGAATTTAATAGTTTCCTTATTCTGCCATTGCCTTTGACAGGTGATTAAAAATGAGTTCCTAAAGGGTATAGGGAAAGATCTTATATTTCTCAAATCCTCTTTGATTGACACAAAGGATAAGGAAAGGAAAATTTCCACATAATGGTACCAGCAAGACTGTTTCTCCTTCAAAATTTAAATGTGTGAAGGGCAACTGCAATTATGCTTTACAGTGGGATGCATGTGTCAGATAATTTATTCTTTAAAACTAAATGTTATTTCTTACTTGTGGTACAAATGTTCATTGCTGCTGTTCCACCCTGGACCCACCCCAGAGATAATGTCAAAGAATTAGGGTCTAATCTGATGGTACAGTATTTACTTAGTATGGGCAAGATCCTGGGTTTGAGACCTAATACTGCAAAAAAAATAAAAAAATATATAAAATTAGTTTGCTTATTGTGATGCTATCAATTCAGAAGACAAAATGTGGCCATTTCATAAAGCTGAAGTTCTAGAGAATATGGCTTATTAACTTCTAAAGGCAGAATTAAATCTTTGTTTATTATGCTATAATTTTCATTTATTTTTCCAAATTTTCTGTTAGTTTGCCTGATCTTAAATATAGCCTTTAATTGAAAGAAGGGATCAGAATTCCTTCAGGTTGCCTGAAGCTCCCGGTAGCATCCTAATGTTTTATTTAGTGTTTATAAGTTTTATTAGTGTCCTAATACAGTGTCAATGATGTTTTATTCCTTTCTTTGTCTTCTGATAGGTCTGCATAACTAAAAGAAAAATAGTTATTGTTAATAAAGAGTGTCTCAGTGTAAAATCTAACTCCTAACATTGTTCCATCTGCAGCATTTTTCTTAAGGTTCTTACTGGCAACCAAGAGTGCCCCTTTTTGCTTGCTTTTACACTTGATTACTGAGGATAATTAAGAATTATTCAGAAATCTTTGCCAGTAGTATAAATTGCCATCTGGTAAATATTAGTACAAACTACTCATGTTCGATGGATTATGGATTCTGACAACTGGGATTTTGTGAAAAGAAAGATATGCTCTAGAATCCAGAAGACCCACCTGGCTTGTTATGGGCCAGTTGTGTGACACTGACTAAAGAGTTTATATAGCCTGTGTTTAGTCTTGAAGAAATATCTTTCAATTCAGTTCCATCTCCATTAGAAGGAGGATTAATTTTTGAAAGTCAAACTCATTGGGAACCAAGCTGGTTGTGCTTGCTTGTGATTCCAGCCCTCAAGAGGATTATGAATTTCAGGCCAGCTGGGCTGTTATAGCAAGACCAAGTTTCAAAAAAAATCTAATTAATATGACTATGCAAGTAGAAATCCAACAGGGTGAATAATTTGTTGAGGAGCATTAGTCTGGGTTTGTAAATTGTCATAACAACAAATTGAATAATTTTTCTGAAGCTGTTTTACTTTCCTATATTTAATTATTCTTATGTGGATTGTGATTAAAAGAAAAATACTTCTACTGTAGGACCACTAGCAGGATAAAAGAGAAAAAAAGGTTACTTGTTGTCATAGCTAGATACAGGTGTAACTTGACAGTTGAGGGTTCCAGCTCTGGGCACATTTGTAAAGAATTAGTAGTTAAGCTCAGAACAAATCTGCAAGAGATGTTTATCTAGTTGATGAGGAAGGACCAGTTCATGGTTGGTGGGACTAGTTCCAGGGCAGGTGAATAAAATGGAGGTAACTAGTTGAAAAAGTTGGCATCTTTCTGCATAGTTGATCAGACATGCTGGTCTGGCAAGTAAGGATCATCTTTTTTTCAGCTGTTATATGGATATGGTGTGGCCCTTGTGTTGATACATGCTCTCCTGCCAATGGACAAGAAATCATAACCAGATTATCATAAGAGTGATTATATCCTTTGCTTTCTTAAGCTGTTTTGATTTTATTAGCAACCATACAGACTAACTACTATACCTATTATCACCAATGACACACCATCTTTGCCACATCAAATTCAGTCCAGATTCCCAAGGTGTCTTAAGGAATTACAATGAATCTGTGATTATGAAAAGGAAAGCAGGACTCTGACCATTTATATTGTGTGCAGCAGATTAACAGAGAGATAGATTTCCAACACAGAGTACTATGGAAGGATGTATTGTCTATTGTTGTTCCCAAGTTCAAAACATCTGCTTCCCTGGCTACTTCTTGATGGATGCTCATCAACAAATCTTATTTTAATATTTCATATTATATGAAGGTTTTCCCACTGGAGGGCAGCTTGTATTACTACAGATGCCTGGATTCTCCCAGTACAGGCATTCTGAAAAGAGCCATATGGTCCATACATGCCGAGGGACATGAAAGCAGGAGATGGCTGGATTGGTGAACTGAAGGTAGGGTGGGAGAGTAGAGGTTGTGTGTAGGTAAAGGACATAGACTCAACCTGTTCATATATGAAAATTTCAAAGAATAAACACAAAAAATAAAAGCAAAAAAACATTAAGCATGACACTTTTAGCTTCTGAGAACATAAGGATGAATAAAATAGGCTGAAATTTCCTCTGAAATTTATGTTAAACTTTATAAGAATTCACCAAATTGTTTTAAAAATAGTGTTATATTCTAAATGCATTATTTCTTTGTGACAGTTTTTTTTCAAACTTTATGATTGTTTTTTGTTCAGATTTTTTTATTATAATTTTCAGGAAAATTGAATAAGTGAGCTTATACTGTAAAAGGAATGTTTCCCAGTTCTATTTCAGAGATTGTTTCTGCTGTTTGGTTAAAATTAACCCATAGATAATAAGAGAGAAATCTTTCACTATCTCTGTGAAAGATTACAGTCATTTGATGAGGTCAATAACAATAGAGATGTAAAATACAGTCATTTCCTGAGTGTGCTTTGAAGTCTAGCAAGATTATCTGGTATATCAGATATGGGACATAAGAAAAAATGATATATCAATGACTTGTCTAAGAGTTTTCACTTCAGCAACTGAAAGAGGAGAAAGATTCATTTTTTTAATAAAAATGGAGAATAGTGAAAGTAGGTGAAAAATGGGAGGGAAGAGTTATCAGTAGTCTGCCTAATTTTGAGTTGTGATGTTTGAAATGTACATTATATATCTAAGTAGATAAAATTAGCATTTGGTTTATAAATCTCAAGTTTTGTGGAAAGGAAGTTACAAATAAATAAAAATAGAAACACACTTTATAGTTGGTATTAGAGATCAGACTGTAAAATTCCTGAAGGACCTTGTTTTTACTTTATTATTTAAAAGATTATCACTCTTGTAAAAACTGAGATTTCTAGGTCCCAATTAGACCTAATTATATTAATGAGGTCTTCAGAGAGATCTAAAAATTTACATCCCAGGTGGGCTGATGGTGTTGATCTGAGCACCACATTTGGACAAAGATTTTTGCTCCTGGGTATGAACATAGGTGCAAAAGAAAAAAACTGAGGACTAGCTCTGTGGAGCTTTGCTTATGAGAGATCAGAGAAAAGACAAAGAACCAACAAAAGAGGTGGATGGACCATGTTGTTTATTAAAAAATACCCAGGAAAATGGGATCCTAGAAAATATGTTTTAAAAGGAAAAGGTTATTAGCTGTCATTTGCTATTGATAGATAGATCAATTAAAGTCAAAACTGAGAATAGTTATCACACATACCTTTTTGGATACTATTAGTGGCACTTTATTGACAATTTTGATGCAGTAGTTCAGTGATATCTATCAATAAACTCTACCACTAGAATGTTATCCTCAACAATGCTATTCATGATGGCTTTTCTAGAGAAAAAGAGTGAGCAGATCAGTCAATGGTATTTCCCTTTTTGATTTGTAGTTGAAAATCTTAAGTAGAAATTAATACTTTGGATTTTTTTCTGTTACTTAAAATTTTATTTAAACTGTTTTGATTTTACAGATCCTAAAACTGAACAATAATTTCTAATTTTTTCTTAATTTGAGAGAGAAGAAAAGGAAACACATGTGCGTGCACACACACACACACACACACACACACACACACGGGGGAGGGGAAAGAGAGAAAGAGAGAGAAAGAGAGCATGTGTGCAGTGATGGTCCACTTGTGGTCGTAGAACAATTTTCAGAAACTGGTTTGCTCTTTCGGCTGTATGGTTTCAAGAAACAAACTCAGGTTTCCAGGTTTGCATATAGGTGCATTTTCCCAATAAGCCGTCTCATCAGCTCACAATCACTGTTCTTCTGCCAGGTATGAGTATCAACTGATAGATAAAATACAGTATCCTTGTGCCAAAACTGATTACAGTTCTTAGAGGGTGCCCTGTTCTAATGCTGTTGTATAGATACTAGAGAGAGCTCCCATCACAAATTTCAGTAATATGTCACTTCTGTAGTTTTCCTGCTCTCTTGAATTTGGGTGAAAGGTTTTCTTTTTTTCTTTCTTTCTTTTTTAATTTTGTCTAAGGTCTTTAAAATTGCTATAGATTTTTGTTGTTTCCTACCTCTTTGCTCTACCTCATTTTTTCTCCTCCCACGGACATATCTTCTTACCAAGTTTCCCTCCTACTGTGTCCCTTCTTGCTTATGTGCCCTATTGAGTTCCATAAAGATGTTCAAATATGTCTGGGTACCCACCGCGGTGCAGACAATATTTCAGTAAAGTTATCCAGCCTCGATGTACTAGAGACCATTTCTTTATTTGAACTTTGCATAACTACATTTGGTGAGTGGGTGAAGTCATCTTCCTCCAAGAAAATGTTTATTTTGGCAAAGCCAGCAGAATGCATATTAATGAAAGGTTTTAAGACAGTGCTCTTGATCTAGTTTAAGGTCAAAGGTGTTTGTCCTTCTTAAAATCATAGTCTGCTTTGAAAACTGTCACACTGTTGCTTCAATAACCTCCTGATGGCCCACAGGGAGACTCTTCTTTATAATTGTACCTTGCCTTTGAATTTGTCTTTTGCTGAGTAAATAAAGATTCACTGGGAGTAAAACTAAGAGCTTCTTCCTTTGCCAATGCGCTGCTAGGTAGATTGTCTCCTGGCTCCCCATTTTCATAAACCCTCATATTTCATATGTTGTGTGTCTATATACCTGAGTACCCCCTTTTCAGGATCAACCAATATTCTGCCTGCTGGACACAAGATCAATGAAAGGATTTTGTATCTGTGGCAAGGTTGTTCCCATCTTGTTTGATCAGACACTTGCATCTGTAGGAACCAGAAACTGGAGACAAAAGTCATCCTCTTTGTAGTTGATTGTGGTCAACGTTACTGATAATTAGCATTCATTAGAGCAGTACTTAAGCTTTCACCAATATTTATGTTTTTTTCAGAAATTATAGTCAGCATCATGGGAGAGAAGCAGAGAACTATGATACCTTTGTATATTCACTTATTTTTCATTTATTAAGACACTACTGCATTATAAGTTGACAGCAAGTTTCTAGGAAGCTCAAGCCAAGGCTCTGAAATGACACTCTTATTTTTTTTTTTTCTTTTGAGACAGAGTCTCACTACATAGTCCAGACTGGACTCAAACTCATGACCACCTTGTCTCTGTCTCAGTCTCCCCAGTGGTTACAAACTTGTGCCACCATGACTGACTTCTGTAGTCTTAAGGAAATAAGGGTCTCTTATAGAAAGACAGAAACATATAAAAAAAGAATTTCCTTGGTGAGCTGTAGAAACTGTGGGATACAACACAGGACCACAAAGCAGAGGGTCTTCCCTTCATCATTGACCTGAGTATTGTTGATAGAGGGTCAGATATTTTGTGTTAAAATTCTTCTTTTTAACGTATAACAATGCTAGCAAACTACTGACATTCTTCAATTACTGAATCATTTAATGCATTTTCCTCTTAAAATCAATCAATAGAATAAAGAACTTAAAGATCGTTGACAGATAAATACATGTATAAACTTGAATTCAAGCAAATTGTAGCTAATGTGACTCAGCCATTTTTTTAATATTTTTATTTTCTTGGAGTTTCATATATGAATACAGTTAATTTATATTTTCGCACCTGAATGCCCAATTCTGCTCCCTCTGTTTTTCTAATTCCAACCCTTCCACTTCCCTCCCAGGCTTCCCCCTTTGTTGGGCTCGCCCAGGATTTGCCCCAGGGCATGGCCCAGCACATGGGACTAAAGATGGTGCTGAGGGAAAGGGTCCTGGGCGTAACCTGATCACTTCACAGAGAACCCTAATTGGCTTTCAGGATCTACCTGCCCTCTGTGCTGATTGACATTGAACTTGACCATTAGCACCCGTAGGACGTGTTGACCTTGTGACACAATTGGATGCCGGTTTTGCGCCTTGGTGGCCTTTGTCTATAAAAGTTCCTTTACTCCCCCCAATAAACTGAGATTTGCTTCTGACAATCTCCCCGTCCTGTGCTGAGTCTCTGGGGGTAGAGGTGGGGGTGGGGACGGCTGGAACCTGCTTTCATCACAGCCAGCAGCTGTGTGTTTGAGTGAGTGAATGAGTGCGTGAGTGGGCACTGGTTCCCACATCCTATTTTCATGCTTTTTTTTTTTCACTTGTGAGGTCACCGAGTTTCATCTGGGTTTCCTTTGATGGCATATGCCTGAGCATGCTAGCTGGAGCATGTATCCAAACATCAGTGGGTATGTCATTGAGGAAATAATCTTCCCTTTCTTCTGTGGTTATTAGCCTTTATCAGGCTCTCCAGGTGGGTGTGGGGTCTCCTGAGATGTTTTCCCTTCCATGATGAAATGTGCTAGGTCAAATTTTGTGCAGGAGTACACAAAGTTGCAGTGAATGCATGGATGGAGCAGCCCTGCCATGTCCAAAATATAATGTCTGGCTACACCTCTGCCTATGTATCTGACAGAGGATTATCCTCCAGAGTATACGAAGAATGCCAAAAAAATAAATAAATAAGCATCTGAAAAGCAAGCAGCATAATTAAAGAAATGGGTTTTGGAACTAAAAAAGAAGAAATCGACAACAGTTTTATCTAGCTGTGGAAGCTGCAAGCTACATAACAAACCGCTCTGGGAAGAGGTGGCTATCAGCACAAGAGTGGCATCAGTGCTAATGTGGTAACTTACTGGTTTTTGACTGGACTTAAAACCCGCTTTTCATCAGGGATCGCATTCCTGGTACTGTAAACCAGACCAAGAATTTAGTTAAGGGGAGGAACGAACTATTAAAGCTTAGGTCTAAAGACTCTATATCAAACTGTCTTTTAAACATTTATCATCATATACTTAGATTAGAAGAGCATTTAGGACTCAATCCAGCAGTTTCGCTTTGTAATAGAATATAGAGAAACACAACTGGTCAAAGTACAGAAATTAAGTTACACTGACCTGCTCAGTCCTAACCAGTATAACTAAATCACTTCTAATCCCAAGGCTTAGGGGACATCATGGAAGAAGGGGCAGTGAAAATGGAGAAACCTGAAGGGAGAAGGGGTGAGACCAGACAGTATCCTTGGATATTATGGGGCTGTTGCACTGAGGAATTCATTGCATCTATAGGTGTTTCCTCAAGATCTGTATAAGATTTGACAGATCAGCACTTCACTGTGGAAGGGGAAATGTTAATTTTAGCTATAAAAAAATAGGTGGGGGGAGGTTTGCTTTTCTCATTGTTATACCCACTGATATATGATTGATGCTCCAGCAAGTGCTCAGACACTTGCCATCAAGGCAACCCAGATGAAATTCAATGGATCACACATACATGGGAAAAGACATGAAAGTAGGAGGGAAACTGATAGAGAAAGAGAAGGTTTGTAATAGTAAAAGGAGGAAGGATGGGATTGGAAAATAAGGGATAAAATAACATGAATTCTCTGTATTCATGTATGAAACTCTGAAAGAATAAGAGTAAATTAAAAAAGAAAACATGAGAATAAAAATAGCTACAATAAATATGATTATAATTTAGACATATTCATCTAGGGGAAACTCCTATATACCCATGATTTTTTTTTACTATTTGAAAGATCATAATGAGCCTATCTTTCAAAATTAATCATATCCCCAACCTGCTTATCAATGCCAAAGCAATAATTTAAAATGCCTATAATCCCCTGAGCTTGTTAATGATAAACAAGAGCTGAAGTCACCAATGTAATGCAAATGGACTTCTCATAGGCACATTAAGTTTTAAGTTAAAAAAAATTGTTTTGGTCCACTGCTTTATTGAAAGCAGTTACTAGAGGATATTTATCTAGTGTGCTTCAAAATCTATTATTAACAGCACCAGGAGTCCCTTTAGTCCAATTAAAACCTCTGTTTATATTTTCCATTAGCTGAAGCTGTTCCCTAGTTTGGCATTAATTATCACAGCCATCTAGCCAGTGTCCGAATTTATTGTACATCGGATCTTTAGTTGCTATAAATCCTAAGTTACTCAGAGCTATATCTTATCATTGCATGTTTATTTTTAAAAATTCAGTTTTACTTTAGGTATATCCAGAAATATGTTTATAAACTTTGCATTTTATGGTTTAAATTGGAAGTGGGATTGTATATTTTTAATACCATCGACCATTGCAGCATGGACTAAAGCACTAGGATCCTTAGAAGCTAGGGATTAACAGCCACAATAGTGTTCCTACACTTATGGAAAACACAAGAAAGAGTTCTAGGAAATGCCACTGAATCCTTACACCTCATCAGAGAGGAGGGCCCAGAGGAAAGTTTGACATGCACATTAAAGGATGCTCCAGGAATGGGGGGGGAGGCACTGGAAAATGGGGGAGGAAGTAAGGGGAAAAGTGGGGAGGGAGCTAGGGGGTCCAGGGAGGGGTGGAGGGAGGGAGGGGACCAGTGTACCTATTAAGTTTGTATGAGCGGAAATAAATAAATAAATTTTTAAAAAGCAAACAATTGACCATTGCAATTAGTCTATGCTATGGGATTATGATATGCAATAAATAAATTTAGTATTAAAAGTAAAATCTTTTTTCCTTTTACATGCTAATTTTTTTCACGCAAGTTTTACCATGTTAAAAATAGCTAAATTAAGCTAAATGTCACTACTTTTTTAGTATGATTAGTTATCTTGTTTGTCAACTTGACCAAACCTGAAATTCACTGACAGATCAACCACAAAACCACTCGAAGGGATTATCCCTGAGTTAAGATGTTTGAAGCACAATGACCAACCTTAAATGTGGTGGCACCTTCCAGCAGCAGCCCAGATAAAAGGAAGTGCAAGAAAGAAAAGTTCTCCCTCTCTTGCTTGAGTCTGGCAAGCTTATCTTTCCTGCTTATATCGTTTGTTGCTCACATGAAACCCACTGAAGATCAGAGTCGTCAGGAATCCTTTGGCATTCAGCACCAGATTTCCATTGCTGAGGTACTCAGCACCGGAACTGAGTCAAGCAAGCAGCCATTGTTGGACTACCTAGACCTTATCTTGTAAGCCAACCCCCCAAAATATATGTATATAATATCAGTTCCACTGGTGCTGTTCCTCTAGAGGACCCTAACTAATACACTTAGGAAATGTTAAACTCACAGGGAAGAAGTAATCTCAACTGAATGGTGAGATAGCAGTGTCTTTATTGTGTACTAATAAATACTACGAGGAATGAATTCATTTTGAATATGGGCCATATGCAACAAATCCCAATGTTTTCTCTTTGTGTTTGATTTTAAGTTTCTAAATAACTTAATATATTTCTTAATATATTTTTTGAAATTTAGAATTCTGGAATTAAACCTTTCATTTTAAAAAGGTTTTTGTTAGTGGCTTTCTAAGTGAGACTTAATCCCTAAGGATCTTATCCACATTCTTAAATCCTGAGAAATAGTTCAGCAATCATTAAAAATATGCACAGTGATCATATTGAATACCTACTGAGTGCTAAGCACACTGGTATTAGGGGTCTGTCAAGCAGTAAACAGTAAACAATATACCTGCTGGTAGGAGGTATATCTTCATAAAGTGATGGCAAGCCAGTCTGATGGTTAATGCACCTCTGTTCACACTGAGTGTGTGACCTTGGGCCAATTACTTAACAATCTGAATCTCAATGTCTTTTATCTGCAAAACAACTCTACTGCACAGTTACTGTGAAGATAAAATATGACACTGTATGCAAAGCACTTAACACAGTAACTGGGACACTATTTAGGCTTGATACTATTTTCATAAATATTTTAATCTGACAGTAAGCAAAGCTTTTGGATAAGAAGCAAAGTGATTACTTATTTTAGGATGTTCTTATCTGTGACTCCCCATTCCCAATTTCTAAACAAGAAAAAAAAAATCGCTTGGGGAAAGAAGAGAAAATGTGACTGTATGTTTCAGTAATGACATAGAAACATCTGTATCACCTTTCTACTAAGAAAGGGACAAACCCCTTTCTCTGCAATGTAGGCTGATCCTCTGTAGGAGGAGAATAGCTAGGTCCTTAGGTGTTCATAACAGTCCAAATGTAAACAAAACATTTCAAAGAAAGCGACACCCTTATATCTCTCCAGGATACTCTCAGACTTCCTATCTTTCAGGCAAGTTGCCAACATTTTGGTTCAGAAAGCACTGACCATGCAGAAAGATAAAAATATTCACATACTTTATAAGCAATATTAAAGAGCCATTAATGACTATTGTTCCATTGTTTCCTGCAAGTGCACTGTGTTCTTCTCTCCCAAAGAAGAGTCTGGGCTTTGGGGAAATGACTCATGCTTTACCAAGCAATTCATCTTTAATGGCTTTTTTTTCCTTTTTGACAACTTCCTACACCTTCACACAGGTTTCTCTGCTTCTTAGTCCCTTACCCTCCACTAAAGTTTGTCAGTGGCTAGAAAACCCTGGCAGAGTAATGTGCAATAATTCATGGTACCTATTAACAATGACTATTTTGTTGAATACTAGCTGAAAACATGCTTTTTATAAAAGACCTTTATCAAATAAGTTTGAAAAATCTATATATTGCATGCATTCCCATCTGGAGAGTCACAGACATGAAACCATGTTTCATGCTTTAAGAAATTTTTCAGAATGCTAGCTTATTGTTTTCAAAAATTTTAAGTGTAAGAAGCCAAATCTGAGAATAAATCTACAGCAATAAGTTCTCTGATTCTTAGATGAATAGAAGCTAACTTTGTCAGAAGAGTTATCCCTCCAAAATCACCTCATGTACAAATTGTACAAATTTAGAACATATAAATATAGAATAGGCATAGATTCCTATCAGAAAACATTATAAATTTTATTTTTGAAGAACATATTAGGGAGTAGGAAGATAGTCCTCTTGGTAATATGCTTGCTATGTAAATATGAGGAGCTGTGTTGAATTCCTAAAATCTTGAAATCCTTGAAAAGCCAAGCATGGGGCACCATGTTGGGGGTTCAGGGCTGGGCAAACAGAGACAGAAGTCTGCGGGCTTGCCTAACTGCATCGGTGAGCCCTAGGCCAATGGAGAGACCTTATCCCAGAAAACAAAGTGGATGGCTCCCCAGGAACAACACTTTTTGTCCTCTGGCCTCCACATGTATGTGTACACATGTGCATGTAAACCTGCATTCAGATATACACCATTCTTTACAAGCATGCATGTACACACACACACACACACACACACACACACACACACACACAGTATGCCACATATTTTTCTTTGTATTTGTGTATGTAAAGTTTATCATAAAACATGGCTTTGCCCTTGAAAATTCTCATGTATTCAAAATTTCCCCAAAATGTTAATCAAAGGACCTATAAATTCTGCATAGTCTCAGGACAATGCTGTCATAAGCCCTAATTTTATACCATTTGTGTTGAATAAATAAATCTCCTTGGTTCATTGAGGATAAAAGAAAAATCTGATTTCTTTGAAATCCATCAGCTATCCTTTTTCAAATATCCTTATCAATTCCAGTGGATCTATAAGTTTATTACCTCTCAGATCTAGTTATCTCTGAAGGGGAAGTGATCTTTTTTCTTTTTTTATTTCATTTCAGGTTTTGCTGGCATAGCAGAATTCACCATGACAAATTTTTTAAGAAAACACAGCAAAAATAAAAATTCTATGGAGTGTTAGTCTTTAGTAAAGCTTTTCTGTACTTATATATACCAGTTCATGAAGTATGCAGACTGTTGATATATCTACTTGGTCTGGTTATTAATTCAAGATGTATCAAATGGCAAAGCCACAGTCTTTAAACTAAAACTCTACGTGAGAAGACAGGAAGATTAGAAAGCAATAGCTAACGCTGCTGAGATAGCTCAATGGTTAAGATACCTGCTCGTTAAATCTTGTGACCTAAGTTCTATTCCCAGAAACCTTCATGGTGAAAGGAGAGAACTGACTTCTTTAAGTTGTGAAAGTTGTCCTTTGGCTCCACCTGTGTTCCATGGGATACATGCTTCTCTATCATAAATGAAACACTTTTTTTTTATTTTAAGAAGAAAACTGGGGCTGGAGAGGTGGCTCAGGGGTTAAGCCTCTGCCTTGCAGGCGGAAGGTCCTGAGTTCGGATCCTAGACCCCACGTATAGACGCCGGGCGGAAGCGGGGGGCGGCCTGCGTTTCTGGTCCTGGTAGGGCGGGGCCTGTGAATCCCGGGGCAGAGTAAACAAGGAGGAGGCGGTCCATGGTGGTTCCTGAATTCGTCCGCGGTTCTACACACACATACACGCATACACACACACACATACACACATACATACATGTGCACAATTGTATAAATAATAAAAAAAATTAAAAAAAAAAAGAAGAAAACAATAGCCCAGTGAGTCAATATTGGGGGAAATATCTTCTTCAAGGGATAATAGGAAGAGAAAGTGTGGCCAAGCCTACAGCTTGCACAGAAGAGAGAAAGAGCACATGGTCAGGGTTTTCCCTGACCATTGATATTGCTAGAATAACAAAAGGTAACTATTACAAATTAACACATAGATAATCTCCATAACTAATAGGACACATACCATTATAACTTCTAGTTGTGTACCTGTCCTAGGAAAGCCATTCTTTAAATCCTTATATTGAGGTGTTGCGATAAGCACACCTATCTCATCAGAGTCCCTGACAACACTTACTTTAGATTATCCTCCTAAAAATTTCAATGGAAGTGATCCTGCTTCAGATACACCAAAGCCTATTTATTCAAGAATCTCATTTACTTCAGAGAAATTTAATGGAGTAAAATGCATATCCAAGACTCAGAACTATCTGTACAACAATCAGGAGTGGTCTTAAATTTTTTTCTATCACTCCTTAAAGAGATATAGACATATCAAAATGACAAGAAAAAATCAAATATAAGGAAAAGAGATAAAAAAATGAGTTAAATGGGACTATAATTTCCTAGTTAAAAATATCTTTTAATCTATACCCATACAGAAAGTTACTAATGTGACTAGAAGCATGATCATGAATTTCAATTAGAAAACCCTGATAATAAGTGATTTTAAATTCTTTGCACAAGGGCTACTGTAATTTGGTGAGGGGGTTTATAACTCTAATCAGATATGAGCTATAATGTTTAAATGCCTGTTTCTTGTTCAGCACCCAAGCTGGTTGTTAATCTGACTGTGTGCAGGACACATAGATTCTGAAAAGAGGAATTTTGACTTAATTGAAGGTTTTTACAGCTACACAGCTCTTACTCTGCTAAGAAGAAGCTAAAGAAATCTCTCAACTTCCTAAACAGTGTGCATTGTTATAATTAATATGCATACGTGAATTTTCAGGGAGAGAACACCTAAATCACCTTAGATTCATTCCATTTCCCCAATTTTAACAGCAGAGATCCTGATGATTGTGCTTTGTGATCCTGCCCACACCAAGATCTTGTTCTCCTTGACTGTGCTTTCTACACAAAATTGATTCTATGAGATATCATTTTCTCTACTGCCCTCAACTCTCAGGTGGGGAGTTGCAATGCACTTCTTAAAAGCTCTGACTTGGAAATCATTGGAAATTTTCATGACCAAGTTTTGTGGTCTTGGATTTGTTACATAACTCCTTCTAACATATCCACAACTTTTTAATCTATTTTCTTATAGGTTCAGAGATGGGAGTCTCAGTACTGCTGAGTCTGATACCCAGAAAGTTATAAGTGAACATTTGCTGACTAAGTAGAGGACTCAATGTCCTCTGAAGCTAGACATAATCATATTTTGTAAGGGTGCTGTGAAAAATATATGTTCTCATTCATTCTTTCAGCAAGTATTATAAAAGTCACAAAATAGTTGCCCAGGATAGTAGACAAATAATATGGGTTAATTCAATTTTTCCTTCTTTCTCTTTTCTTTCTTTTCTGCCTTTATAAGAGTGAAGTGGCCCTCCTAACCCATCTCTCTTGTTCATAATCCTTGCAATTACTGTGTTACATAGGTTTACTTTTGAGTGTCTCAATGTGGGCTGGGGAGGGCCACACCAGAAACAAGGAGAGAAGGGACCATGTTACAGCAGAGAAAATAGGCCTCCATCAAGGTCTGCAAGTAAGTAATGAGAAACCTGGTTAAGTTCACAGACGTTCTTTCCTGATCTCACCAGAAGGGGAGGGCATATAGTCTAGCAGATAAAAAGTAATCATTTTGCAAATGGGTGATGGACCCCTCCCTCAGTGAGGTTTCCTACTCTTATTACATCTACCCTTGAATGTGCTATTACAACAAGATTTCAGTTTAACAGCTTTTTGTCTCTGGCCAGGGGGTGACATACAGTGCCCAGCAGAATGGAGTGAAGGGAATTGCAGGAGCAGCAAAACTGCAAAAGAAAATCAACAAACCACAATCCAGAACTTCAGAGACTCTATATCAATTACATAGAACTAGGCCAGCCTAATCTCTCCCCATCCTGGAGCTCAGGGACATTTGCGGAAGAGGGGGCGGTAAGATTGTAAGAGCAAAAGGATGGGAGGAGCAATGATTTGCAAGATTCTCAACAATAGTTAGGGCCAAAGCAATCATAATGGGACTTTGCATGCCCTGCGCAATGTCCAGCGCACTGTTGCCCTCATAAAGTCTAGCATCTGTTAAGGGCACCGAGACCCCTGGAGGCAAGGGATTGACAGCCATAGTAGTGATCTTATGCTTAAGGGGAGCAAGAGAAAGGGCTTATGGAAATGCCACTGGGTCCTTATATGTCATCGGAGAGGAGGACCCAGTGGAGAGTTAGGCGTACACAATAAAGGACTCTCTGGGAATTGGGGGGGAGGCACTGGGGGAAGGGGAGGGGGAGGAGGGGGTTCGGAGGGAGGAGGGGGGAGGGAGGGAACTGGTAAAAAAAAAAGAATGAGAAAATAAAAAAAAAAGTTAAAAAAAAAAAGAGTGAAGTGCATGTATCTTGTGGGTAACACTGGGCAGTGTATACTGACTTTAGCGTCACAGATAGAGAACCTGCTTGTGTCTTCTGCTGTGCAGGATGGTTCTCCAGGTGGCCTGAGAATCCCCTTTTCATTTATGTGGTTTTCAAGAATGATTGTAGATTATCTGGAAATGTAGTATCCTGTCATAAAACAAGGGCTGGCTAGAAAAGCCAGGCCAGTTTCAATTTTCTTTTAGAAAAATGTTATCCTTCATGCTTTAACCAACTGTGTCCATGGGATTTAAAACCCAGGACAGGCTGCTTTTTGCAATCTCTTAGCTGTGCTACAAATGAGGCATGCACAGGAATTGTCCGTAGTTGCTTTTCCATCTTATTATTTTGAGATAAGGTCTCTGATCAAACTCAGAGCTTGCCCACAGGGCTAGTCTGGCTAGACAGCTCACTGTGGGTACTCCCTGATTCTTCCTTCCAGGAATTCCAGGGATTATAGCCAGCAGCCAGAGCCAATCAGCATTTAATGCAGGATTTATATACGTAAACTTTGGTTCTTTTATTTGTGTGGCAAGTACTTTACCACTGAGCCATTTTCCCAGCCCCCATCCTAAAACTGATTTAGCACCTGACCTTGCAGAATACCTCATGGTACTCTCATACTTCATGACTTCTTTAATTTATTGAAAGTCTTCCACAAGCAGAGATTTTTCCAAGTATTCCCATATCTCTTACTTACCAGGACCCTTTGCATGAAGACTTCAAGTCCTTATAATTTAACAAGAGGAATATTAAGTTTTCAGATGGGTTAAGGAATTGAAATGTTTCCATTCTATTTGGGCAAGGTTTAAATGTTTAGTTTAGGTATTTTAAAATATAATATGTTTAACTTCTGTGAAAACATCTCAAGCTAATTACGCTGTATGTTGTTTTATAAACAAAAGCAAACATTAGGCACTATTTGATTCATGAAGGAGATTGTACAAATAGTATTATCTTGAATTATTTTACGAAAAATCTATAACTTTCTCACATGGTCTGAATAAATTTCAATACAGAGAAATTGAAAATTATAAATATTTGACTCTAGGGAACATGCATTATTTTAGATCTATAGATGGTAAGACAATAAAAGAATTATGATTTATAAATCAAAGAAATATACCATAACATGCAGACCCACCTGTGACGAAGCATGATTGAAACCACACATGTTCGGGCAGTATCTTCTGCATCTTTCAGCCTCCCCCAGTCACCTGAAGTTTGCAGCATTGTAGACAGCTAAGAACAGGGACAGCTGTTATGGAGTCTGCCTTTGCATAGCCAGTGTAGTAAGTTGCCTTTGACCTGTCTCAGTGAACTGGATCAATGGATGAGATCTTCAAGAAGAAAAGCAAAGCTTCTTGAAACAGGCATTGTGTCACAGTCCAGGACTGAACTCTGGCAATTTTGAGTAGACCTTTGCAAGTGGTGGAGAAAGACAACAGGAGGAAGTCACAGAAGCTGCAATAAAGAACCTGAGCACTTGGAACATTTGTTGTTTTCTATTAAAAATAATTTTTTTTTAGTTAAAGTGATTTGTATTATTCTTAAAATCAAATATCAAAACATCCTAAAATCATGCTTCAGAGATGGGGGGAGGGGGCACTGGGAGAAAGGAAGGGAGGGGGGAAAGGAAGGGGCAAAGGGGGGAGGGATCAGGGAGGTTCAGGGAGGGTTGGAGGGAGGGAGGGGACAGGGGTTCCTTTACGTTTGTATGAGCAGAAAAATAAATAAATAAAAAAAAGGAAAAAAAAAACTTAAAAAAATCCTAAAATCTAGTAAGATGACTTGTTTTACTGAATTAACTATTTACCAAGTTTTATAATTATTTCCTCTGTATTTTTCTCCCATATTTTATTTTTTTCCTAATCATACAAACTCAATAGGTACCCCCATTCTCTCCCCCCTCCCCTTCCCAGTTGACCCCAATTCCACTCTCCCTCCTTTTCCCCTTCCTTTCACATCCCTTCCTTCTTCCTCCCCCTCTCCAAATGCCTCCCCTTTCCTCCTTCCTATCCCCTGGAGTATTCTTTTGTGTGAGCACCAAATCTCCCCCTGAGTCCTCCACCCTAATGAGGGTTCAGAACTTTTTGGCATAGCCGGGAGCCCCTTCTTGGGCTCCCTGTTAGTATGGGAACTCTATTATGACTTTTAAATCCTTGACTCTAAGGATCCTATTGCCTGAAACCTTCTCCCCTGTGATCCATGCTAGAGGGATTGTTGACATGTCAGTCATTGTGCAGGTCAGGCAAAACCCAATGCTGGCAGCTGCAGCCCTAACTTGCATATCGTTTGTTGGTCCTCCCTATCTTTAGGTCTTACAATCTTGCTGCCCCCTCTTTCGGAAGGTTTTCTGAGCTTTAGGATGGGGAGAGATTTGGCTGGTCTGGTTCCAGCTGAATGATATAGGTCTCTGGTGTTCTGAAATGGTTTTCAATTTTGTAAAGATATCTTTTAATATCATTCATCCTCAATATCCTCTGCCTTCTAGGGACCTCTGCTTCCATATCTCTTTCCTACTTGAACTGTGAGAGCGGTTTTTCAAGGTGATAGATCTTCTTTATCTTTTGGGGAGAGGAGGTTGACCATAGCTTCTTTTGCAAATTTAATTTCTGAAGCATGCTCTAACCTGCTGTTGTCTTTTTTAGGTTCTGTGACTCTGGAATAATGGGATAAAATATTGACTTTATAATCATGTAGAGAAGCAGTTTGTATTTTGACTCTGGAATACTGAGATTGTGTCTTTATTTCCAAAGTGAATATATGTCTTCTGTAAATATTTTCACATTGGGTTTATTCTTCCATGTCTGATTGCATAAATGGCTATTCCAATTTGGTTATGCTATTAATCATGTAATAAATTCTACTTGTTGACATTCATGTAATATAATTATCTCCTGCTTATTTTACTCTAGTGATATTTTTCTAATATATTCATTGCACAAACATTATTTTGATTTGTTCGTTTCTTACATAATACACTCAACCTTATGTTACTGTATGAGACAGTCTGTTCTTATCAAGTTTGCTGCACTATTTCAATTCAGCAGCTGAAAATTATCATTGCCTTTCTAACAGTTCTATTGTCTGTCCTAAATTGTCACCAAATTTAATTGAAAGAATGAAATGAAACAATATGGGAAGAAATGGGGAGTGAATAATCACCAACTAATTTTCAAAGGATACTATATTAAGAATTTTAATAAAAGAGTGGATTGTATATTGTAAGCCAAAGGGAGGGTCACAGTCCTCAGAGGCAGGCTGGCCCTGTCCTTAGCTTCTACTAACCAAAGCCTCCTTCTCTCTGTGTTATTATCACAATTTCTCTCATTCCCAGAAGCAGCTCTTTCTGATATTAGGAAAACTTCTTTTACTACTCTGTATGTCTATAATGGATAGTAGTTTTGGTGGCTGGTTCTGACACAAGAGTATCATGGACAAGTCAATGGGATGTGCATGCTGGAAGGCAACACTAGTGATGGTTCAAGCTCAGTGAGCTAGAAATACATTTCATCACACAGTTTCTGAAACAGTGTCCCCTTTAGACTTTTCTATTTGGACTAAACTCTTGTTATTTTTCCAGTCCCCATTGTTACATTAATTTGCTTAATGCATTATTCATTGAGTACCTGCTATGTGCTTGACACTAATCTAGATGCTGGGATATATCAATGAAAAAAAAGGAAAATTCTAGAGGATAGTGTAAAACAAGTAATTATTTGCAGGAAATTATAGTGAAAATAGAAAATATCTCTTGAGACACACATGGATACACAAAACCATGGACATATTATTACCTTCATTTTACAGATAAAAAAATTTTAACTTTGAGTGGTTTAAATAATTAGACCAAGGCCAAAGGATAGGAAGCTTCTCCAGGAACTGAACCTTAATGACTCTGATTCCAAATTCTGAGTTTGTAGCTTCAAATCTTGAGAACCTCTTAGGCTAAAATTAGGTGACTCTTTATTTGCACAATCCATTCTAAACAGAGCTCACCTTTGGTCAATCTTGCCAGGTGCTTATTGGATTTAATGGAGAGATGTCGCTGCAGTTGGACCCACTTTACTCTGCCCCTTAGCCTTGCTCTACTTTCACAAATGGGTGTCAGCTAACAATGAGAGGCTGTCCTCCAGAAGAAAGATGAAAATTAAATACATTTTCAAAAACTAAGATTCTGTATTCTCCTTTAGGTTGCTCTCAGGAAAAGTGTTCTGACTGATGTGTTATACTTGTCAACCATATCAAACTCCTTTCATTTAATGTAGGCTTTTGCTCAAGCCTACCCCTAATGGGCAGGAGAAGTAAGGGAGGAAAGCAAAGTAGTCTTTGTCTGTAGCACAATTATGATCATTTATTCCTTCAGTTTAGTGTATGGAGTTACAAATTCACTTAAAATATTTGCATGGCCTTTTTTGCAAGCAGTTAACAAGCAATTAACTTGTCATCTAACAGCAGATGTAAGGATATGAAAATAAAAAGATGTCACAAAGGGCCTGGAAGTCACCTCTGTTTTTCCAGAAAAGAAAAAAATAATCTTATTCATACATATTAATATATGAATAAATTATTACTCTTTCATAAGCATAATAGTGAGAATTAGAAGGCATCAAGTTATTTCATTGGGATTTACATGTGCATAAGAAATGATGTGTAAAGGAAGTTCTACTCCTGAATACAACATCTTTAACAGATCTTTAATAGATAATTTTAATGCTTCCTTTATAAGGATATTGGATACAGATAAATTCTGCACAAAATTTCCCAAAGAACAGAAGGACAAAATAATAGCACACATGGTTTTCTCCATTTATTGCTGTGCATGGTCTTCATGTAAAACAATCACACTGGTATAAGACTGTAAGATTGTTGAAACAACAAATTAGAGTATTTTTAACTTTAACATACCAATAACTAGTGCACATCCTTTCTTTATTTTATGATGCAAGCTGTTGTGATGTGTGCTGACTAGATTAGTCCTCCTCAGTGTTTCAGGGAGGAATGGAGCTTCTTAAGATCTTTCCCCTTCCATGGTGAGGACTAACAAATGATAGGGAAGAAAGGGGAAATGCTTTCCTGGATGGTGTATCCAATGATCTATGTTACTTGTGGAGCATGAATCACGTCAGACATATATCATCAAGGGCAAACTAGACGAAACACAGTGGACCTCATGGTGAAAAAACATAAAAAATGAAGAACATGGCAGGGGAAATGAAACATGGAAAAGAGTGGAGGCAGGCTTGGGGATTAAGAGAGAAAAACATCATAAATTTACTGTATTCGCACATGACACCTACCCCATCAGCATGGGTTTATAGAAAAAAATGCACCTGATGCTCTCCTGGATGGTTCTTTTTTTTAAATTTTTTTTATTATTATTTATTCACTTGTGCGTGTGTGCGTATGTATGTGCACGCGCATGTGTGTATGTGTGTGTGTAGAACCACGGACGAATCGGGAACCACCATGGACGCCTCCACCTCCTTCTGCCCCGGGATTCACAGGCTCCGCCCTACCAGGACCAGAAGCGCAGGCCGCCCCGGTTTCCGCCTGACGTCTATACGTGGGTTCTGGGATCCGAACTCAGGACCTGCAGAGGCTTAACCCCTTAGCCACCTCTCCAGCCCTCTCCTGGATGGTTCTTGAACTCTAGTAAACTTCACTGGCTCAGGAAACTCATTCTAAATTAGATTAATGAATTATATGAAATAACATGAATTTATGAAGCCGCCTCATGCTTTCTAATATGATATGAGACTCCAAAGACAAAATTGTTCAGAAGATTCCACAGATTGATTTACCTATAGGATGCAGCTCTTATTCCCACTATAAGAGGGGTTCCAAGCAGGCTGAAGGCCACAGACTAGCCAGGCGCAGGGAAACTCACTTTCTTCTCCTTGACAATCTACTTCATCATTGAGCATGGGAAACAGCCATTCCCTCCAAATGTCCTTGAACATGTAGAGGTTGTCTAATTGACTGAAAATTCCTGTTCGGTTTCCACTCTGATTGCCACAGTTTTAATGTCTAAAGTTGCTCTGGAGTCTAAAAATTGGTAGTCCTTCTCCAGATATTGGTTTCAAGGAATATGTTTTCTTCATGATGAACTATGAATCACTATTTTATGAGGAAAATGAACAGATTATGTGAAATTACCCAAATATTTAGTTATCACAGACAGTAGTACTTCCTTAGTTATTTGTAAGCGGGTGACCTAGGTATTGACCTGTAGCTTTTTGCTACAGTGATCATAATTGATCATAATTAAGTGGAAAAAATAGAGACTGATCAGACATTGTATGAGTTCTCTTAGTAGAAAAGCAATGAAGAATAATTGATACTTGCCATTTCCAGACTTGATTTCAATCTCCTCAAAGATTCTAGCAGCACATTGGCCTTCATTAGACTAGAAAGGTGTACTGGTATTAGTGGTTTGAGAAAGCATTGATTTTTTTTTCCTGTGCTCTTTTTTTTTTTAACTATGAAAAGTCTATAGCAGTAGAATAAGCCTACTCATTGGAGTTTTCCTTTAGACAACAACAAAGAAACTTAGAAGGCTGATGATGAGGTCCACAAGAAGTGGTTTGTAACCAGATGGCACAGATTCATAAAAGACTGTCTCTCTTCTCATAGATTTATTGTCACCTTAGAGACAAAAGACACTCAAGTCCTGGGAAGAGACCTCCAGACTCCCCTACTTCTATTTCAGCAGTGCTCTTGGCATTTTTTTTAATTTGTGTCATTTTCAAATTATTTTGTTGACTGACTGAGCCTTGCCATTCTGCAATATAATGGTAACGGCATCTGAGTGCAGGCACATTTTGGAGCATAGGGAATGATTTATGTGCCAAGCTGTTGCTGTCCCACTTTTCCTTTCCAGGCTTTTGGATGGCCATCAGAAAGTGATTCTTGGGAGGAGAGTCAAAGCGAGGAGCAGTCTTGCTTTTAGCTATAACAGGTGCATTTGGGCTTGCTTCCCAGCAGAACTCTGATTAGGTATTTTGAGGCTTCTAAGCTGAGTGGTTTCATGCAGTCACTCTGCTCAGTTACAGTGAGGATACTTAGTCAAACCTAGAGTGTGTCAAGTATTATCAGCATTAGAATGTAGGTAAAAGAACCTGGAAAAAAACTCTAGAAATTGTCTTGAAGATTCTCAGCAATCCAAACATTGTCCGCAGGATATATTTTATAATTTATTGTATCTAAAGTGTATTTCTGGTCATTTGGGTTTCTGAAAGAGCTCTTACATTAGAGCAGTACTAGAACTAGATGTCATAGACCAAGAAACAAAATACAAAATTGAGAAGACAAGTTTTCCTTTTTGTTCTTTGTTCTTACCCCCTACTTAGGATCGAGCCTTCCTGCCTATACACTCAGCACCCACACTGTTACTAATGTTATGCAGTCACTGATTTGTTTGAGATCTTCAGCCTCTTAGTAGAGCATTTGTCAGCTGAGTTCAGGAAATTTTTCACATGTGGTCTCAAAACATAGCATATAAAAATCTTTGCTTATGGAGCTGGTGATTAAATCTAAGGACTTATTCAGGCCAGACAACTCAGACACTGAGATATACCCCCAATCTCTCATTTTATTTTTGAGATAGTGTTTGTCAGGCTTTTCAGGTTGTCTTCAAATACTTGATTTTCCTAGCTCAGCAAACTGAGCAGCAGGTTTGTGCCATCATGCTAAGCATCACGAAATGTATGGGGATATTAGCAAAATTCAGTATTTTGTTTATCTCATAGGAAAGGGAGACAGAACAGTAGCAGATATGGAGTCAGATTCAGTAATTCGCTTCCCCATTTTAGTCCTTTACAAGGAAGAGGATTCGAGCCTTTGGCAAATGGTGATTGTCTACTTATTTTAAAACTGTTTTAATTCCTGTATGAATATTGCTTTCATTCATCAATTATGGGATAGTTATCTTGTTAAACTGGGTCTCTTTTGTTCCCTCTCTGATCATTAGTCTTCATATTTTAATGACTTCAGTTGCTGTTTTGTAGAGAAATAGAAAGTATCTATGGAATTTGGAACATATATTTTTCCCTTTCATTCATTAATTTCAAAAGTTCAGCAGTGATCCTCTCTTTAAAGAGTTATTCTATTTTATAAAATAATTAATTCACATTTAATTAAGTTACTATATTATCATTTTAAAACACATAATTGACTTCTCTATTTAGAGTGAACTAATTATTCAGAGAACTTCCCTGCAGAAGCTCAGTGGATTATAAAAAACAACAAAGCTCATTTCTAGCTCACACGCAATCTAGAATAATAGCAGGCTCTGAAAGGTAGAAAAGGTATTTTTAGATTTTCATAGTTTTTACCACAAGGGAAAGCTTGGATTCCTTCTGTTTGACATGTGATTGATAGCTATTTACATAGACTTCTTTGGTGCCCAATAATCAGACTCATATAAAGTACAGTTTTAATAAACATATTAAATACCTATTTAAAATTACGTGTAGGGCTGGGGAGGTGAGTCTTTGCCTCTCAAGCAAAAAGACCTGAGTTCAGATCTTGGATCCCATATTAAAACAAACAAACAAACAAACAAACAAACAAACAAACAAACAAACAAACTGGTAGAAATGGCAGCATCCTAAGCTTTTGGTTCTGGAGGGCAAACTTTAGAAAACCCAGTAGCAAAACAATGAGAAAGAAGATCAATCCAGGATGATTCCTGAAGTCACTTTTAAGCCCCCATAGGCAAACACAGTACCCTTTTATACACATACACACACTCACAGATACTTACACACACACACACGTAAACACCTACATCTACACATTCAAAAATTAAAGAAAAAAATCATTTGTATCCTCTGCAGAACTACTTTCATGTTATATTTGACTTTCAGACAAATAGTTGTACCTATTGTTCCTTCTATAGATGTGTATGATAACTGTTTTTCATGCTCCTTTCTTGGTCAAACAATGTAATTTGAAATTAAATAGCTGATGCAAACAAGATTTGTTAGCAATATTTCAATGACCAGATAAATCTTGTGACTAGATTAATATGGCCAAAATCTTTTTCTTGGTAGTGTTATCAACCATATCCTTTCCATTATAGTAACATTTAGTTACCTACTAGGAATCATTTAGTAGATGAAGGGACATTGAAAGAGGAAATGCACAATTACAAATCTGCTCATAGAATAAAATACTGTAGTGAAAATACAGATGGAAAGACAGACATCGCTTCTTTCTGGTCTTATAGCAGAAACCACCACATGTTTGTCTTTGCTAATCTTTCCACCATTACTTTTTTCTCCTTGGTTTTTCTTTTCTTTTCTTTTCTTTTCTTTTCTTTTCTTTTCTTTTCTTTTCTTTTCTTTTCTTTTCTTTTCTTTTCTTTTCTTTTCTTTTCTTTTCTTTCCTTTCCTTTTCTTTTCCTTTCCTTTCTTTTCTTTTCCTCCCCTCCTCTCCCTTCCCCTCCTCTTTCTTCTTTCCCTTCCCCTTCTCTTTCCCCTTCCTCTTCCCCTTCCCCTTCCCTTTCCTTTTCCTTGCTAAAATTCCCAGGCTAATCTCAAACTCAAGATACTCCTGCTTCAACCTTCCAAGGGCTTCAATAATGTGTTGTGTCACCTTAACCCATTTACAATTTTTTTCTTACCCATTAAACAAATATTTTCTGATAGTTATATTTTTCTTGGTTTGTCACTGGCCCCTCTTTTATTTATTTATTTTTCCATTTTTGATAGTATCATACATGTGTGAATGTGTGAGCATCATGGGCATATGGAGGTCAGAGGAGAAACTGAAATGTCAGTCCTTGCTGTCCACCTTTAGGCAGAATCTCTTTGTTATTTGTCATTGTGTGCTTTGCCAGCAAGCTAGCTGGACTGTAAACTTGTTTCTACTTCCCATCTCACTGCAGGAACACTTAAATTATAGACATGTACTACCATTCCTGGCTTTAGGTGTTCCTGAGAACTCCAACTCAGGTCTGCACACTTTCACAGCAAATGTTTTACTCAGTAAGCCATCCCCTCAGGATTCAGAGCCAGATGGTGTGGAGGGCTATCCCAGGTCATCTCCTCTAGATGAGACAGGGGCTTTGAGGGAGCTGTGTTTACTTACATAAGACTTGGCTTATCAGTGGTTCACCTTAGAAGGGAGATCTCATGATCAATAAGTAATGTGTGCCATCAGATCATACACAAAACATGAGCTCTTCCAAGAATGATAGACTTGGGCTCTCATAGCATCTAACAACTCAGCTAAACATTAAATTCTTTTTTTAAAGACCATGAGAGTAATAAAGGTATTCTAGCTTCATTATACAGTTAATTAAATCAGTTATAGTTTGGGGAAGATTTCAGCAGCTGGTGACCATTGAATATTGTAGAATTGTCCTTCTCAGGATTCTTTCAAATAAATTATTTACCTATTGGAACTGTCAAGATATTGTTCTTTGAAAAAGAGAACCATGAAATACTTGTTTGTTTTGCTTTTCTTAATTTTCTGCTTTTGGATTAAAAATATGTCCCAAAGTCGGGGGATGGAGAGGTAGCTCAGGGGTTAAGCCTCTGCCTTGTAGGCGGAAGGTCCTGAGTTCGGATCCTAGACCCACGTATAGACACCGGGCCAACACAGGGGCAGTCTGCGCTTCTGGTCCTGGTAGGGTGGAGCCTGTGATTCCCAGGGCAGAGTAAATGAGGAGGTGGAGGCGGTCCATGGTGGTTTCTGAATTCGTCCGTGGTTCTACACAAACACACACAAACACACACACACACACACACACACACACACACACACACACACAATTGAATAAATAATAATAAAAAATTAAAAAAAATATGTCCCAAAGTCATGAAGACTACATCATATTATACTTTTTATTGGTGAAGGAAGATTTCTCTTAGAGGTGTTTAAAGATTAGGTAAATACTTTGAATAAATGAAATGTAATACTGTAAATTATGAGTTGTTGGCTAGGTTTTCACCTGAAATTCTTTATGGACTATGATTTTTTTTAAAAGCAAAATATGAAAATGTGGAACTAAACAGAAAGCGGGAAGTATTTAGTAGGCAGAAAGCAACAGAATGGAGCAAATTTATTCATTGCCAAGATCAGCAAACTTGCTTTTTAAACATTTCATTTATTAGAGGGAGAGTGAGGAGGAGGCAGAAAGGTGAATGAGGGGGAGAGAGAGAGAAAGAAAGAGATGAGGAGGGGGGAGGAGAGGAGGAAAAAAAGATTTCATGAATAATTGATGGAAGTTTGAAGACTTTCAGAAATTTGTGGACTTGGGATAGAACTGAATTTTTCAGGTTTGTATTTGAAGGCAGGTGAAAAATATCTGCTGAGTCATCTTGTTGGCCCACAAGGTACTTTCTGAAATGTAATCTGCAATATGATTTGTTTCCGTCTAAAATTTTCATGTATTATAAAAAATTGTAACTCAAAATTGCTTTAACAAAATACAGAATTACTATTCTATGCTCGTATAGAACCCAATGTCCCCAAAACAGGTGGGGTCAGCAGGTGGAGAGTGTCATAGAAGACTTAGGTCCTCTCTGGATATGAAATGGTTTCTGCATGGTGCAAATCACCACGCTGTCTGTGATTCTCAACTTGTCACAGAGAATACTCTCAGTCAAACTGCAGACACTTCAGATTTCCTCCATGCTTGTTTTGCAAAGCAACATTTCATTCTCTCATGTATTAACTAATCTGAGAAAAAACAAAGACACGAGAAACTGAATAAAATAAATCATGTTTCACTTTTCTGTGGCTGTCCTCAAGCATGTAACTGCAGAGCACAGAGAGCACAGAAGTGTAAGAATCTAACACCGATTGAATGGATACTGAAAATGTGGGATGTACATACACAATGAAATATGACTCAACTGTCTAGAAGGATGAAATTGTGAAACTTGCTGGTAAATGGATAGAATTTGAAGTTATAGTACTTAGAATCCAGACAAAGAAAGACAAATGCTGCATGTTTTCCCTTATATGTGAATGCTAACATTGAACCTTCATAAATGTATACTTAAAAAGAAACTCTTACAACAGCAATAAAGTAGAAAACAACATAAGTTGGGTGAGGGTGGGTGGGTGGGTGGAGGGAAGAGGAGAGAGGTGAAGGACACAAGGAGAAAGAAGGTATTTAAACACACACTCAAGTAATCAACTGTTTTCTGATTAGATTAAATATTATTTCAGGGCAAGGAACACAAGTCTGACAGTGTAAACCAAGCCAAATACTCACAGAAGGGCAAAGTCCTTACCCTCAGGGAACTTTGCGATAAGAATGTAAGAGCTTGGGGTTAGGGAGGGAGACTGCAAACAGTAACCTCCTTCATATCAGGTCTGCCAGTATTCAAGAGCTCAATGTAGAGATGGCTGCTTCTACTAGATCTACACAATAGGACGATTCTGAGAATATGAGTCCACCCTGAGAGACTTTGTGAAGGGAATAGAGAAGAGAGGGGATGCTTCTTAACAATATGGTTTGCCAATGGGAGGGCAAGCAGGTGCCTGACACTTGCCAGTATAGACGTCCTGGATGGGACCCAACCAACCACACATTACACATTCAGGGGATGTGGGAGCAGGAGGGAGGTGATCAGAAAGTAGAATGAGTAAGGTAGGATGGAAGGTGGTGGAGGTGGGACGTAGAGAATGAAAACATATGGATTTCATTTGTATATAAAAGCTTCAAAGAATAAAAAAAATGGGGATGATAAAAAATCCAGTTGAGAACAAAGCAAAAGAGGTTATTAATATGTTATTGGTAGTGAAGACACATGAGTGAGATAAACGAAAAAGAGTCAGCTTTCCTTACAATAGGTAAGGAGTCCGTGGCAACAGCTGCATGGTGGTGATGTTGACTCCCAGTACTGGTTCTCCCGATATCATGGCCCCACACAAGACAAGAAGCCAATGACACCACTTGAGATATTTTTCTTCATTAGCACATGGATTTTTTTCAATTCCTTCTTCTATTCCACTGTGAACTCTGGCTGCATTATTGATAGCTTTGTAGTTCATACCAAGTATATTTAACTCACAGATAAAGACCCTAATACTTTGGATGATTTTTTTTAAAAAAAGGTTTCCATAACTACTGTTTTATACCACACAATTCTGATGCTATTCTCCATGTTAGAATTATCTGATGATCCTTGGAAATTCTATTGCCCATTCTGTATACCACATGGATTTAATTAGGATGTCTCAGGTGATATGAATGAATCAGGAATTTTTTAATGCTTTTGCTGTGACTCTAATATTTGTTATTTTTCAAAAGTCACAAGTTAGCAGATATTAGAGTTGATATTCCCAGCATTAAATTCCATGAAGAATCAATACATCATTAGTAATGATAGTTCATAAAAGTGGTAAAGATTAAAGCTAATTAGGAAAAGTATTTTCTGGCTAATTATCATTTCAGCTTCAAAACTCATTCACATATGTGAACAGTGTATTTAGAAAATCTTCTCGATCATTGTGATGAATTACCTGTTAGAAACAATATAAGGGAGGAAATATTTATTTTGACTCAGATATATTGAAGTTTAGTTCATCAGGTGGGGAAGTCAGGGTAGCACAAAGCAGCTTCATTCACCCTTGGTATCTGGGAAGCAGAGCAAAGGTGTCCAGAGGAAGATGGTAGGGCAGCCCACACCTGTAAGAAACACCCTGATGATCTGCTTCCTCCAGTTAGTTTATACCTCCTATGCTCAGCACCAATTCATGATGGTACTCTATTAATAATCTATCAGGCATTAGCTCATCAATTGCATCAAAATTCTCATAATCTAATTGTGTTGGGAACACTTCCTCAGACACAAGCAGATATGTACTTCACTTACCTTAGGTACTTAATATAGTCAAGCCAACAATCTTTAGTTAGCACCGCAGGTCATATTTCAGCAGACTGCATTTGTTTTGTTTTATATTGGTCTTAGTAATGTTGACAGTAAAAATAAAATATGGAAAGGAATGTTTGAGTTTAACAAAAGCAAGGACCATAATGAAAAAAAAATGATAGCAAGAGGGTTTGATTTTCTGAAAAATTAACTAACGTTCTTTAGATAATAATATCTCATTTTTTTCTGCTTGGTTTATTTTTTAGCAATCATCTTCAAAATTCTCTCTTTAACTATTTTGCTATATCTTATATTTTAAATGTTCTATAGGGCAAATTAGAGATTATTTGGGTCAGAAAATAGTTTAAAAGTTTTTTAATGTTTTATTTTCTACTTCGGTTATACTGGTATTTCCTGATACTAAATCATATGTTCTTATTTTAAGGTTGACCAATATGGCAAACTAAAGCACTGTCAAATAGACATTTTCAGAATTTTATAAAAACCTGAAAAGCTACATTTTCTGTTTGCAGTATTTTAATAGTAATTCAATCTATTATTTGGGATTAAAGGGAACACAGATGAAGAACTCAATTCTTTCTCAAAAGACTGTAATTAAGGTGTATAGTGATTCAGAATAAGGCTCATGCTTAGAGTAAAGCAGTAAAACACAGATTTCTATCCATAACTTTTGAGTGGTTCTCTTTCTCAGTCCTAATTTCTTCATTCACTTTTAGTTCATGATACATATCATTGCACAATTTTGGTAAGATATACTTTTGTGTGCTTGAGATAGATTGATGTGCTTTTCTGTGTTATGTAACCAAGATATCCATGACTGAGATTGTCAGCTCGTGAACAGTTTGGAATACTCCTGGGTATCCCTTCCATTTCTTAGGTTAGTGAGCTGAAACTTGAGAGGTTTAGCCCATTGTAATTTCAAAACTATCTGAAAATGTATATCTGTCTTGAAACATGTTGTAATACATTTTTAAGTGAATAACTTTATGTTGTTTGTCATGGTTTGAAATGTGTCCTCCACAGTCTCATGTGTTTGGCAAGGTCATGGCACCTTGAGAGGTGGAGCCTTGCTGGAGGAAGGCAGTCACAAGGGGTGGGCCTTGAGGTGGATTAGTGACACCCTGTCTCCAGGAAGACTGCCTTTGCAGCAAGCAGTCTGCAGTTCTCAGCTTCCAAGATGTCTGCGGTGACTTAACTTCCTCCAGCTTTGGCCAGCCAGCCATGCTACGTCTAGTTTGAGAGACTGTAACTTCCCTCTGGAACCATAAGCTGAATAAACTTCCCTTTCTCCCTTAAGTTGATCGACTTTGAGTATTCTCTCACAGCAATAATTAAAAGTAACTGTTATAGAAATTGGTACCGGGTAGTGGGGTATTGCTGAGAGATTAAGAACAGCTAGTACCACAATGTGAAGTTGTTTGTGAAGCTGAGAGAAGTTGGTACCCAGAAGTATGCCAATGCTGTGACGTGGCTAGTGTGCCTTTGGAACTGTTTGTTGGGAGAAATACGGAGAACTTTGGGACTTTGTGCTGGGAAACTCTTTGCTTCTTGGCGGTTAGGCCAAAGGGGCCTTTCTTGTGAGAGCTCAGAGGAGAGCAATGCTGTGAGAGACGCAGACAGTGCAAGCCCAGCTTCTGATGGTCCAGAGGGGAACAGAGACTGTGTTTGCAATTGGACGAGTGACACATGGAACCATGTGTTGGCCAAAAGTGTAGTGAAGTTTTGCCCTTGTCCTGAAAGCTTGCTTGAAGTTAAGCTGGAGTGCTTGGCGGAGGAAATTTCAAAGCAATGTAGTCTTGACAAAGTGACATGGCTACTTTTCAGTTGTCTTCACAGTTAGGAAAAAGAGCAAAGAATCAGGGAGGAAGAAGCAAAAACTGTAAGATCCAATGATGAAAAATACAATGGCAAACTTAAAGAGTTGAACCAGAGAAAAAAATGGCTGATGGAGAGATTAGCTCCATTTGTAAATCAAAACGTGCTCTTAATTTGAATAATAGGAGAGGCTTGAGGGCAATATCCTCAGGGAAGGCTCCCATTCATAAGAATGCAAATCGTTTCAGAAGACTGGAGCTAAAGGGTGGAATTCCAAAGCAAGAGTTGGTTTCTCTTACCAAGCAACTGCCCAGGAGTGAAAGAGATGGTCAACATAGAGAAGCAGAATCAGCTGTGATTCAAGGGGGCCAGTCTTGGCAAAGTTGTCCACGTGGTTCTGGTTTTAGAGGCATCAGTGATGCAAGAGGGAGGAGATCATGGAGTCCTCCTCCAAGATTTCAAAAATTGGCAGAATCTAGGCATCATGAGGCAAGAAGCCTGCAGTTTAGAGGCTCAAGAAGGGCAGTTTGTGCTATGGAGTTAAAGCCTGGTTTGCCACTGAGAAGTAAAGATGTTAGAGATACCAGAGGCAATGTGGGACACCTGCCAAGGAGAGCTGTATATCCTGGGAGGAGTCAGCTCAAGAGAGCAATGTATTCTATGGGCAGCTGCATTGGAGGGGTGGAACCAAAGCCCTTTGGAACTGAGATGATTTCAACAAGAGGCTCACCTGTTGGACTTGGAGCTACAAGATTTGGTGTTTGTCCTGCTGGTTTTCGGTCTTGTTATGGATCGATCTTTCCTGGATATGCCCCCATTCCTTCCTTTTGGAATGGGAATGTTTATTCTGTGCCATTGTATGTTAGAAGTATACAACTTGTATTTTGATTTTACAGGAGGCTTTGGACTTTGGACTTTTGGATTGTTGGGACTACCATTGTAGTCTATGAAGACTTTTAAAGTTGAACTGAGTAAAGTTTATATAATGAGATGGCAATGAAACTGTGGGGCCCAGGGGTGGAATGTCATGATTTGAAATGTGTCTCCCACAGTCTCATGTGTTTGGCAAGGTCATGGCACCTTGAGAGGTGGAACCTTGCTGGAGAAAAGCAGTCACAAGGGGTGGGCCTTGAGGTGGATTAGTCCCACCCTACCTCCAGGAGAAGTCTGCCTTTGCAGCAAGCAGTCTTCCAGCTCTCAGCTTCCAAGATGTCTTGGTGATTTAGCTTCTTCCAGCTTTGGCCAGCCAGCCATGTTACCTCTGCTTTGAGAGACTGTACCTTTCCTCTGGAACTGTAAGCTGAGTAAACTTCCCTTTCTCCCTTAAGTTGATCGACTTTTAGAATTCTCTCACAGCAATAATTAAGAGTAACTGTTACATTGTTAAAGAAAAAGTGAAGCACAAATCAAGCAATAGAGGCATTACATTGCATAATTACACTTGGAAAATGAGCTAACATTAATTAGATACTTGTTGTGCATCACATACAATGTTATTTTATTAATGCTAAAAATGAAATGGAGACATGAATTTCCATGAGTTAGGAAACTGAAGATTGTGGCATTGATATGGCAAACTGGCATATTTGGGATGTAATGTAACTCTGTAGACCCTAGTGTTCATATCAATACCTATACTGTAATAGAATTTTAGAAATCAAAATTCCAAATAGTATAAATGGAGCTTCATGCAGTCATGGTATGTTCCTTTCCATCTTTAATCTAATATTCTTATTTGGGTAGTTTTCTGAGATTGGAGAGACCCAAAACTGACTAGAAGCTAATGCAGAACATGTATCTGAATTTATGAAATAAGATGCAAAAAGAGAAACATCTTAATTCGTGTCTTCTTAATGAAAACATGGCATTTACATTTAATTATCACCTGTTAATAATGCCACAATATCAATAATCTATTAGGTTATTATGTATCTTATTATTTATGCAATAAGATATGGAAAAAACATCTTAATTTGTGTTTTCCTTATGATAAACAGCATTTACATTTAATCTGCCATCTTTTAAAATAAATTTTAGTTTCACGTTATATGACATGTAGAGCTTGTTTGATGTAACTTGTTGGACCAGGTATGTGATTTTGGTCATTTTCTTTTCTTCTTTTTAAATTTTTAAAAATTATTTTATTATTTATTCAATAGTGCATGTATGCTCATGTGAGCATGTGTATGTATGTGTGTGTTTGTATGTGTGTGTAGAACCACGGATGAATTCGGGAACCACTATGGACACCTCCATCTCCTCCTTGTTTACTCTGCCCTGGAATTCACAGGCTCTGCCCTACCAGGACCAGAAACGCAGGCCGTCCCTGCTTCTGCCTGGCGTCTATATGTGGGGTCTAGGATCCAACCTCAGGATCTTCTGCCTGCAAGGCAGAGGCTTAACCCCTGAGCCACCTCTCCAGCCCAGTCATTTTATTTTCTAGACATGCAGTATATGCTACTTTGGTCATGTGATACAATGACATAGAAGAAATCTACTCATTAAAAATATGAAAAATTGTATATGTTAAATATTTTCGTTCATTCATCCAAATGAAGGCTATCTTTTCATTTAGCCAATGAAAAGTTGAAAACTGTAACCAGAAAACCAACTTCCTCATTATACTAGTAAACAAGAAGAAAAGAAAGATTAAAGTCATTTAAAAGGGAAAATGTTGAAGCAATTATAGGAAATTGAATTGAACACTTCAGTGATAATAATACATATGGATGGGCATGCTCAATAGATATTACACAAAATCTCAGTTGTGTTTGGACCAGATTAGATCTACAGTTCTTACAGACATACTTTAGAAGTTAAATGTCCCATCAATTATACAAAGTGAAATACACAACATGTGGGAACCAGTTCCCACACACTCACTCATTCACTCACTCACACACACACACAGCTGCTGGCTGTGATGAAAGCAGGTTCCAGTCATCCCCACCTCTGCCTCTACCCCCAGAGACTCAGCACGGGACAAGGAGATTGTCAGAAGCAGATCTCTCTTTATTGGGGGGAGTAAAGGAACTTTTATAGACAAAGGCCACCAAGGCGCGAAACGGGCATCCAGTTGTATCACAAGGTCAAGACATCCTACAGGTGCTAATGGTCAAGTTCAATGCCGCTCAGCACAGGGGGCAGGTAGATACCTGAAAGCCAATTAGAGCTCTCTGTGAAGTGATCAGGTTACGCCCAAGTCCCTTGCCCTCAGCGCCATCTTTAGTCCCATGTGCTGGGCCATGCCCTGGGGCAAATCCTGGGCGGGCCCAGCACAACAAACTGTAGATAATTGTTAATACAAGATAATATAGGATGGGGGATTAGAAACATTTTAAAAGAGCTATGTTTACATCAGCAAAATGGTTTATGAACATCAAATGGAATTCGGTCACAGATATTTATGTATTCAAAGCAAATCATAAAATTATATGAAGTCTACAATCATATGCTACAAACCATAACTTCCCAGTCTTAGGCTAGATTAACTCATAAATTAACTCATAAATCTGATACATAAAAATGAATTAAATTTCATATGCTATGGTGAATTCAAGTAATGTTATGTTGTTTTAACATCCATAATGAATATAGATCTAATTTTAATTCTATAAAGATATAAGGCACGGCTGGAGAGGTGGCTCAGGAGTTAAGCCTCTGCCTTGCAGGTGGAAGGTCCCGAGTTCTGATCCTAGGCCCACGTATAGACACCAGGCGGAAACGGGGACGGCCTGTGTTTCCGGTCCTGGTAGGGCAGAGCCTGTGAATCCTGGGGCAGAGTAAACAAGGAGGAGGTGGAGGCATCCATGGTGGTTCTACACACACACACACACACACACACACATACACACGCACACACACGCATACACGCACAATTGAATAATAAAAAAAAAGATATAAGGCACATTGTGAGCATTCATGACCCGGAGCCCCAAGAGGATAGAACTACACCTTACAGCCAGTCTCATGATTCAGACCTTAGGCAAACTAGAAGGAAAGTACAACCAAAGTGTTGCTGAATCCCCACTGGGCCAGCTGGGGAAAGAAAAGGGAATGACAGGAGCCTTGGGGCTCGAAGCGAAGGGGTGAGCAGGCACAGGGGTCACCACCCAGACCCTGGGAATCAGGAGAGAAGCAGCAGGCAGAGGACCAGTTTAATGCAGACTCATTTATTTCAGGCAGTGCTTGAGCTTATATAGGGTCAGGGGTCCAATCAGGAGTTGCCACCTGTCTGCTCAGGAAGGGGGGGCAGCAGCCACCAATAGCTGTTTACTAGGTCTCCATTACAGAGGCAGATTAGATGGCTGCTTCCCATTGGGTGTTCATCCCTCCTTCCTTTTTTGGAATATGTCCGGGGCATCTCCCAACTTTTCAGGGCTAGGGCCTCCCTGAATCAATGGTGCCACACCAAAGCAATGTGAATTCCTTCAAATGTTCCAAAAATATTTTCTAATAAAAAATCCAATAATTTAAAACTTTAATGATGACTCAAGCACAGAATAAAAACTGAACTTACAAACTATTTAGAAGATACTGAGGACAATATATGTTAGAAACACAAAGAATTTACATGATAATCTATTTTAGAATACCTTATACTAATTATTCGAACATGGAATAAATATAAATTTTCTATAACTGACTTAAATTAAAACAACAATATCTATGATGGGTTGCAGACATGATATATGTTAATTAAAAATTAATATATATTAGTGGACTACATACAAGCAAAGTCATGAATTTTTTTTATGAATGAATAAGGTTTTTCTACAAGTGGAGGGACATAGGATTAGGTAATATAGAGCAAAATGGCTTAAATACATTATACTCATGTATGGAACTACCAAAGGATAAAAAGAAAATTAACATAGATTAATAAATTCACCCTAATTTTGTGGAAAATTCTGCACATGTAAACATACTTGTATAAGAAAGCATGGTTGATAGATTGATACCACTAAATCAGATACATTATGGTGATATTGGAAAGAGAATGCTATAAACTCTGTTCCAGAAGCTTTTGTATTGTTCATACCAGGTATTAAGTATGAATTTTCTTTTCCTAAATTATTAATGAAAATAATATTGGGTGTGAGAATGTCCATTAAACTATTCAAAACTTAACTTCCTAACTCTGAGTGTTTTTGCTCATGTAAGAACAAATGATACTACCAAATTAAATATGTCTTGTGCACAAGTATTTTGGAAGTAAATACCCCAAAATTTCTAAAGATAGTGAGATTCTGGAATTTAAAATGTCAAAAGACACAAGTAAAAAAACAAGTTATTATTCCACCATCTTTTGGTAATACGCTGAAAATGTCTTTATTTCTATTTCAATATTCAGTCTAAAATTGAATGTTCTAATCTTCTTCTAATTTAAGATCTGCCATCCTCCCTTTTCATTCATTCTTTCTTAGTTTTGACTTAAATAGTCTGAGTTTAATGACTAGCTTATTATTTAGCTCCTATGGTAAATTATTCTTTAGTACTTCATGTAGCTTTATGAGCCATTAGCTACAAAATATGGTTTCAGTATCAGTTTTTTTCTGAAGTTCAGATAAGAAATTTTTTTTTCTGGTTTCAACACAATTGATATTAACAGGAATTATTTCTCTTTACTATTGAGACTCATATGAATTGCTTTTTATTTTTTCATTTTGTAAAGAGCACGTGGATAGTATATTTTAAAGGTTATTTATGCAAATCTAATAATTTCCTTATGTTCTCTAACAAGTTACTTTTGGCCGTAATGACAAAAATTGAAAATTGACTCTTTACTTGGCAGGAAACCATCAGCATATAATGAAGTGACTGCTTGTGGAATTGCATTTCAAAGTTTCTAAGGTATATTTGAAATGAAAGACAGTATTGAGATACACACATGTGTATCTAACACACTCACACTCACACACACATATACATACTTCTGGTATAACTTAAGCTACAAATTAGTGACAATTTGCATTAACAATAGCTGATAATAGAGTAGCAATGCTGGCAATACAGTTTACTCTTATTATCAGAGAATCTAATAAGCACTCAGCACTCAATCAGGAAGTACCCATGTGCAAAAGAATATCCAGAATTCAGAGAACAGTAGCTGGATAAAGTACAAAGTAAAAATGTTAGCAGATGGGTCAGCTCTAATCAGCTCCCATCCCAAGGCTCAGGGAACACTGAAGAAGAGGGAGCAATAGGATGGAGGATGCGGAGTGGTAAAGTTAGACTGTAGTTCTTGTTCCTATCAGGTCTGTCATACCCATGAATTCAATGAAACACTGTCTACTTCCATAAACCTGACAAAAGCTGTCCTAGCTACACTCTGCCATGGAACAGAGAAGATCCCATGAAATGTTACGCTCCTGGAGAAACTGCATGGGTTTGGCACAGTCAAAAGAGAGGCGGAAGCAGTGGGCCACTCATTCTTGGTGGATGCCCAGGCATTAATGCAGGTGTCCTATATGGGACTCAGAGGCAATGTAGGGACATGTCAGAGAGGGAGGAAAAGGGGTCCCAAGGGAGAATTGGTAGGATGGGATGGGAATTGGAGTGAGGATAGGCAGTGGGTGATGAAAACACAGACACCTATTGCTAATATAAATTAAAAATAAAGTTAATTAAAAAGAGCATCTTATAATTAATTACCTTATTATTATAACAGTTAATTATAAGAGTCTGATATATTGCCAACATGCTATCCAAGCCTTGTATGTGACTATTAAACGCAGAGAACCTGTAAGCATGCACGGCAATATTTGTCAATTTATCTGATAAGTCAAATGACTACCAAATGATTTGCAGAGTCTTTCCTATGTGTGCCAGGCAGGTCCCCAGGCCTGTACCAGCAGAGGGTGGACTCCATCTCAAACTCCCATCTCAAGTTTCCATTTGGGTCCGCAATCCCTGCAATCCCACCCCATAGGCTTCACACCCCCCAATCAGTAAAAATTCTCCAAGAATTTAACAGAGTCTACAGAAACTACAAGCCCTGGACCAGTGGACCAACATCACACAAGTGAGGACTCCAAAAACCTTTCCAGCAAACAGAAAAGAATCTTCATATCCAACTCTAAGATAAGTAACTTGTTTTAACTTATTTTCAATCTCAGTTCTGCAGCTTAAGATTTCTATACAGCACACTCAAAGCCCCATACACTCACCACTCAGGATCTTAACCATTCACTCTCACATACCTCTAAGAAACTAAAAGTTGTCATATCACATTTATTTCCAAACCTAGGCTATTAAACCTACCTTATTTTATAATCTAAAAGCTGCTCTGTACTTAACCAAATATTGGCACATACCAAATATTGGCACATACCAAATATTGGCAACTAATCTTATACTTTTCAGCCAAATCTAAACCTAAACTCTGTCATCCGCTTAACCAGACTTACAATAACCTTATTCACAAAATAGCAGCAAGGAATTCTAGACTGACACCTTTAACACCCAGACAAACAGTAGCAATAACAATCTAAGTGTGCTAATTCTGTCTGAATCATAAGAACCAAGAAAGATACTAGAGATCAAATACAAAATGCCCTACACACCACAAGTCCAAGAAATACAACAAAAAAAGACAAAAAACATCCTACAAGAAAAGCAGACCCCACAAAGGACTCCAAGAGAGTAGCTCCTAGAATATTAGACAATAAATCAACCACCAAGATAATGATTTCCAAAGTCTGATTTTTAAAATGATCAAAACAACGAAAGAGAAAAATCCAAAAGGAGTTAAATAATCACATGTATATATGAACAATGCAACTTAAAGCTTTAGAGAGATAAGAACAATGGAATCCCTGAAGCAGTAGATGAGCAGAGATTAGTAATCAGGAGAGAAAATCTGAAATTGTGATAAGGAAAACATACAATGAATAAGCCAAAAAAAGAACTGGTTCTTTGAAAAAAATCAATAAGATTGGTAAACCCTTAATCAAATTAACCAAAGCCAAAAGAAAGAAAACCCAAATTAATAAATTAAAAATCAAAATGGAGTTATTACAATTGATTCCAAGGAAATTCAGAGATAAGATCATATTTCAAAAATTTATACTCCACAAAATTTGATAATCAGAAAGAAATGGATGAATTTCTAAGTACATTGAACTTACCAAAGTTGAATCAGGATGGATTTATTTAGATAGTCTTATAAAAAGTGATGAAGTTAAAGAAGTAATTACAAATCATCCTACCCCCCCCCCAAAAAAAAAAAAAAAGCACAGGACAGGATAGATTTAGTGCAGAATTCTACCAGACATTTAAAGAACAACTATGTTCATTAATGAAATTTGATATGATTCTTTTTCTTTGATATGTCATTGTTTGGCTTTGAAAACAGAGTAATGTTGGCTTTGTAGAAAGAGTTTAGGGAATATTCCTTTTTTCTTTATTTTATGGAATAATTTGAGGGTTACTGGTGTTAGTTTTCCTAGAATTTGACACTGAATCCTTGGATTTTTTTCTTTAGAAGACTTGTAATTACTGTCCTTATTTCATCTTTATTATTGGCCTGTTTAATTTATTTATTGTATGTTGGGTCAGTTTTGGTAGGTCATATGTGTTTAGGAATTCATCCATTTTCTTTAGATTGTGGCAACAGGGGACCATCAGTGTAATAGTGATATGAATATCAAATAAACAACCAACAGTTTTCTGATTGAAGTCAAGACCCACTTGTCAGAATGTAACACATTCTTGTTTCTGTTAACTAGAACAAGAACCTAAAAAAGGGAAGGAAACAAATAGAGAAAAACAGCCAGTGAACCTATAGGTAGGAAGACAGTACATCGATTTCTATATAAATAGCTGTCATTATACCCATAAATTGGAAGAACACTTAACATTCATCAGCTTAGATGTCTTCTACAACAAAGGTACTATGATGCAGCCTAGGACAGTAGAAGAGCAGTGATGTGGACAGCAATAGCAGCCATAATGCAGAATACCAGCAACTCAGCAAGGGCCATCTACAATTAGGCCAACCTAATCTCTTCCCATTCTAAGGCTTTGTGAACTTCACAGAAGAAGGTGTGGTGATATTGTAAGAAATTAAAGATGGGAAAGTTCACTGTTGGACAAGACATTCCATTCAAGGCAGGACTACTGCATCTTGGTATTCACTGCATTGAGACTTGTCCTTACTAGACCTGCATAATGACTGACATACCAATATGCCCCCACAGACTAGCTAGGAATTCAAGAGACATAGGAACACACAGTGGAAACCTTGGGGACTAAAACTGCATAAGTGAAGGGAAATGTTCTGTTTTTTTTTTTTTTTTTCTCATAATTTATTTTTTTATTAATACATTTTTTATTATTATTTCAGCTCATACATACTTATTAGGTATACAAGTTCCCTCCCTCCCTCCTCCTTCCCGTGAACCCCCTGCTCCCCCTCCCCTGCTCCTCACCCCTCTCTCCCCTTCCCCCAGTGGCTCCCGCCCCAATTCCCAGAGAGTCCTTTCTTGTGCATGCTTGACTCTCCTCTGGGCCCTCCTCTCCGATGACATACAAGGACCCAGTGGCATTTCCCTGAACCCTTTCCCGTGTTCCCCTTAAGCACAGGAACACTGCTGTGGCTGCCAATCCCTTGCCTTCAAGAATCTTGGTGCCTTTAGCAGATGCTAGACTTTGTGAGGTCAATAGTGTGTTGGACATTGCGCAGGGCATGCAAAGTCCAATTATGATTGCTTCGGCCCTAACTTGTGTGGAGTATCTTGCAAATCATTGCTCCTCCCATCCTTTTGCTCTTACACTCTTACCGCTCCCTCTTCCGCAAATGTCCCTGAGCTTCAGGATGGGGAGAGATTAGTCTGGCCTAGTTCTAGGTGGTTGATATAGAGTTTCTGAAGTTCTGGATTGTGGTTTGTTGATTTTCTTTTGCAGTTTTGCTGCTCCTGAAATGCCCTTCACTCCTTCCTGCTGGGCACTGTATGTCACCCCCTGGCCAGAGACAAAAAGCTGTTAAACTGGAGTCTTATTATAAGAGCACATTCAAGGGTAGATGTAATAAAAGTAGGAAACCTCAGTGAGGGAGGGGTCAATCACCTATTTGCAAAATGATTACTTTTTATCTGCCAGACTATATGCCCTCCCCTTCTGTTGAGATCATACCACATTAGTTGTAAATGATCAGGAATGAACATCTGTGAATTTAACCAGGTGTCACATTACTTACTTGCAGTCCTTGATGGAGGCCTATTTTCTCTACTGTAACATGGTCACTTTTCTCCTTGTTTCTGGTGTGGCCCTCCAACCACATCCCTCCTGTTCATAATCCTCGCAATTACTGTAGGTAATACATAGATTTACCTATGAGTGTCTCAAGGTGGTCTGGGTGGGCTTGGAACTAGGAGCCACCTATTAGGGATTACATACAGCGCTTAATTTTCTGGGTTTGGGATACTTCCCTTAATATAATTGTTTCTAATGACATCCATTTCCCAGCAAATTCCAGTAATTCATCCTTTTTGATAGCTGAGTAGTACTCCATTGTATAGATGTACCACTATTTCCTTATCCACTCGTCAACTGTTGGACATTTGGGTTGATTCCATGTCTTTGCTATTGTAAACAGTGCTGCTATGAACATGGTCCTGCTTGTGCTATCAAGGTGAACCTCTGCTGCATGGGGGGTTATTCTCAAAAGTGGAATAGCAGGGTCATATGGCATTTCAATCTTTAATTTCTTTAAGAATCTCCAGACAGCTCGCCAGATTGGCTGTATGAGCCTGCATTCCCACCAGCAATGTAGGAGAGTTTCCCTCTCTCCACATCCTCTCCAGCATTTGGTGTTGTTTGTATTGTGGATTTTTGTCATCCTGACTGGGGTGAGATGATATCTCAGGGAAGTTTTGATTTGCATTTCCCTGATGGCTAAGGAAGTGGAGCATTTTTTAAGATATTTGTTAGACATTTTAATTTCATCCCTGGTAAAGTTTCTTTTAAGTTCCAGGGCCCATTTTTTAATTGGGCCATTGGTTTCCTTGGTGTTTAGTTTTCTAAGTTCTTTGTGCACTCTGGACAGCAGAGCTCTATCAGATGTGTGGTTAGTGAAGATTTTCTCCCATTCTGTGGGTTGCCTTTGAGCTCCCGTTACAATCTATCTGAACAGAAGCTCTTTAATTTCACAAGCTCCCAACTGTTGAGAGTTGGTAGCAGTGACTGTGCCATTGGATGTCTGTTGAGGAAATGTTGGCCTAGCCCAATCAGCTGGAGGGAGTTCCCTATCCTTTCAACTATGGTTTTTATAGTCTCTGGCCTGATATCAAGGTCCTTGATCCATTTGGAAATAAGTCTTGTACATGGTGACAAGTACGGGTCTAGCTTTAATCTTCTGCATGTGGAGATCTAGTTTTGCCAGCACCATTTGTTGAAGATGCTGTTCTTTTTCCATTGGATTCTTTGGGCCCCTTTGTCAAAGACCAAATGGCTGTAACTTTGTGGGCTTATATCTGGGTCTTCAATCCTTATCCATTGATCTGTGTGTCTATTTTGGAGCCAGTACCAGGTGTCTTTATAATTATGGATTTGTAGTATAGACTTAGGTTTGGTATGGTAATACCTCCAGCAGTGTTTTTGTTGCTCAGGATTGTCTTTGCTATCCTGGGTCTTTTGTGCCTCCATATGAACTTTGAGATTGTTTGGTCAACTTCTTTGAAGAATTGCTTTGGAATTTTAATTGGTATAGCATTGAATTTGTATATTGCCTTTGGTAGGACGGTCATTTTTACGATGTTGATTCTGCCAATCCAGGAACAAGGGAGGTCTTTCCACCTTCTGGTGTCTTCTGCAATTTCTTTCTTTAGGGTTTTAAAGTTTTCATTGTAAAGGTCTTTTTCCTCCTTGGTTAGGTTTATACCAAGGAATTTCGGTTTTTTAGGGGCTATAGTAAATGGGATTGTTTCTCTCAAGGCTTTTTCACTTCGTTCATTCTGGGCATATAGGAAGGCCTCTGATTTTTGCACATTTATTTTTTATCCTGCCACCCTGCTGAACTTCTCAATTAGTTCCAGGAGTTCCTGATGGAGTTTTTGGGATCACTTAGGTATAAGATCATGTCATCTGCAAATAGGGATAGCTTGACTTCTTCCTTGCCAATTTGAATCCCTCTTATGTTGCTTTCTTGTCTTATGGCTTCAGCTAAGACTTCAAGTACAATATTGAATAGAAGTGGTGAGAGTGGACATCTTTGTCTGATCGAAGTGGGAATGCTTCTAATTGTTCCCCACTGAGCATAATCCTTGCTTTGGGCTTGTTGTATACAGCTTTTATTATATTGATAAAGGTTCCTTCCATTCCTACTGTCTCTAGCGTTTTGGATCATAAAAGGCTGTTGGATCTGTCAAAAGCTTTTTCTGCATCTATCGAGAGTATCATGTGGTCTTGGACTTTGGACTGGTTTACATGATGAATTACATTTATTGATTTGCGTATGTTGAACCAACCTTGTGTGCCAGGGATAAAGCCTACTTGGTCCCCATGAATGATCTTTTTAATATGTTTTTGAATCCGATTTGCTAAGACTTTGTTGAGAATCTTTGCGTCTGTGTTCATCAGAGAGATCGGCCTATAGTTTTCTTTTCTAAGTGAATCTTTATTAGGTTTTGGGATTAAAACGATATTAGCTTCATAGAAGGAATTTGGTAGTGTTCCTTCCTTTGCTATTTGATGGAACAGTTTAAGGAGTATTGGTAGTTATTAACTCCTTAAATGTCTGGTAGAACTCTGTGCTGAATCCATCTGGTCCAGGACATTTTTTGGTGGGAAGATTTGAGATTACTTCTTCAATGTCCTTGTATGTTATAGGACCATTTAAATAATTCGTAACCTCCTGATTCAATTTAGGTAAGTTGTGTTTACTTAGAAATTCATCCATCTCTTTTGTATTGTCGAACTTCACAGAGTATAAGTTTTTGAATTATGATGTTATAATTCTCTGGATTTCTTGGGTATCAGTAGTGATAACTCCATGTTCATTTCTAATTTTGTTAATTTGGGTTTTCTCTCTCTTGCTTTTGGTTAATTTAGCTAGGGGTGTATCAATCTTATTGATTTTTTCAAAGATCCAGCTTTTTGACAGGTTGATTTTTTCTATCGTTTTCTTAGTCTCAATTTCAGATATTTCTCGCCTTATTTTGCTAATCTCCTCTCTTCTACTACTTTTGGAATTAGATTGCTCTAGTTTCTCTAAAGCTTTAAGCTGCATTGTTAAGTTGTTTATTTCTGATGTTTCCATTTTTTTGATGTAGGCATTAAGAGCTATGAACTTACCTCTTAGAACAGCTTTCATTGTGTCCCAGAGATTTTGGTGGGTTGTATTTTCATTATCATTCACTTTCAGGAAATCTTGAATTTCCTTTTTAATTTCTTCCTGAATCCAGTTCTCATTCAGCATCATATTGTTAAGTTTCCAGGAGTTAGTATATTTTTTCTTGTTTGATGTGTTGTGGATGTCCAGCTTTAGGCCGTGGTGGTCTGACAGGGCACAGGTTAGAATTTCAACTTTCTTTTTTTTTTTTTTTTTTTTAAACAAATTTTATTTATTCAATTGCGTGTGTGTGTGTGTGTGTGTGTGTGTGTGTGTGTGTAGAACCACGGGCGAAATCGGGAACCACCATGGACGCCTCCACCTCCTTCTGCCCCGGGATTCACAAGCTCCGCCCTACCAGGACCAGAAACACAGGCCGCCCCGGCTTCCGCCTGGCGTCTATACGTGGGATCTGGGATCCGAACTCAGGACCTTCTGCCTGCAAGGCAGAGGCTTAACCCCTGAGCCACCTCTCCAGCCCCAGAATTTCAACTTTCTTGTATATGTGTAGTTTCGTTTTGTGGTCCAGTATGGATCTATTTTGGAGAAAGTTCCATGTGCTGCTGAGAAAAATGTGAATTCTTTGGTGCGTGGGTGAAAAGTTCGATAGAGATCTGTAAGATTCTTTCAGGGTTTGATTAAAGTCCAAAGTGTCTCTGTTAAGCTTTTGACCTGTTGATCTATCCCATGTTGAGAGGGCGGTGTTGAAGTCCCCAAGAATTATCTTTTGGGGGTTGATTTCTTGCTTTAGACGCTGTAGGGTTTTCTTAATGAATGTGGAGGGGCCTGTATTGGGTGCATATATGTTCAGTATTGTGAAGTCTTCCTGGTGAATTTTACCTGTGACTAAAATGTAGTATACATCCATGTCTCTTATAATTTTTTTTGGTTTGAAGTCCACTTTGTCTGATAGCATAATGGCTACCCTTGCCTGTTTTCTGCTTCCATTAGCTTGTAGAATTGTTGACCAGCCTTTTATTTTTAGGGCATGCCTATCTTTTGTGGTGAGATGGGTTTCCTGCAGGCAGCAGATTGATGGATTGTGATTTTTAATCCAAATTTGTAATCTGTGTCTCTTGATCGGTGAGTTAATTCCATTAACATTTAGTGTTATAATGGAGAAACTATTTTTAATTCCAGACATTTATTATGTTTAGTAGTTTTTATAAGTATATTGCTTCGCTTTTAAATGGTGTTATATTTGCCTTCTGTTCTCCTGGATATGCCTGTTTTTTTCTTCACGCTTGAGTATCATTTCTAGCATTTTTTGAAGGCCTGGTTTGGTGGACATGTATCCCTTCAAGTTGTCTTTGTGCTGGAAAATTTTTCTTTCTCCCTCGATGATGACTGATAGTTTTGCAGGGTAAATCAGCCTGGGTTGACATTTTTGCTCATTCAATACTTGAAGTATGTCTCTCCAAGCTCTTCTTGCTTTTACTGTTTCGACTGAGAAGTCATTTGTTATTTTAATAGGTTTACCTTTAAAAGTGACTTGTTTTTTCTCCCTTGAAGCTCTCAGCACCAGTTCTTTATCTTGAATGTGGAGTGTTTTAACTATTATTTGCCGTGGCGAGCTTCTGTTTTGGTCATATCTGTTTGGGGTGTGGAATGCCTCTTGTATATGGATGGGCGTCTCTTTTTTTAGATGAGGAAAGTTTTCCTTGATGATCGTTTGAAAAATTTCCTCAGGGGTGGTATTTTGAGATTCTTGCTCTGGTATTCCATGAATACGCATGTTAGGCTTCTTCAGGGTGTCCCATATTTCCTGAATATTTCTCTCAAGTATCTTTTTGGCTTTAACAACCTCTTCCATTGAGCTGGTTAATACTTCCACTTTATCTTCAAGGTCTGAAATTCTGTTTTCTGCTTCGTCAGTTCTGCTGATAAGACCCTCTGTGGAGTTCTGGGTTGAAGGTAATTTGTCTTGTAGCTCAGTTTTAAACTCTGCTTGAGTCTCCTTTAACTTCTCTATGCCAGTTTTTGTTTCTTGCACTGTTTTTCTCAACTCCTCCAAGTGTCTGTTGTGTTCCTTTTCAAAGTGATTGATTCAATTATTTAATTCCTCCCGGATTTCCTCTTTCATAGTATTGAACATGGTAATGATCATATTTTGAAGGTCGTTATCCTGGGTCAGGCTTTCTCGTCCATTTTCCATGGGTTTGTTCTGGTTGGAGTCTAACATTATGGGATTAATTCCTTCAGTGGCTGATTTGTTTACTTGAGTGTTGTTTCTCATGGATTTGCACTTTGACTTTGGCATTTTCGTTTTAACTCTTAAGATCTTTAAATTTCTGTGTGTTTTTCACTAAACTGAATTATTTGGCCTGGGGTTTTGGGGGTGGGCGGAGACGGAGCTTACCTAGGTCGCACGGTGACGTCCGGCTGGACCAGGGCGATGGAGTGGAGGGAAAGAAGGATGGGGTGTCGGTGGGGCACTATTTAACCTGGGGGACCCGGTGGCGGCCCCTGGCGCAGATGGGGTGTCCTCCTCCTCCTCCCAGGCCCTGCGCCGGACTCTGGTGGATGGTGGGAGGAGCTGGGTCCCTTGGGCGGCCTGGGGTTCTGGGGGTGGATGGAGACGGAGTTTACTCAGGTCACGCGGTGAGGCCTGGCTGGACCGCGCCTGAGCGTCCCAGGCGGTGGAGTGGAAGGAAGGGAGCGGGAAATGTTCTTATCAGTGGGGTGGCGTAAACAGAGGCAACTTGGTATGCCACAGAGACCTAAACCACTACAAGAGTAGAGAAGCCAGATGGAACCTTAGGAGTCTATAGAAGCAGATAGGCAGGAAGGTAGAATGGAGTGGGATGGATTGATGAAGGGATTGGGGAGGGTGGATGGAGGGAAACAGGGATAAGTAAAACTTGTAAAACTAGAAAAAAAATAATAATTAAAAAAAAACTAATGTCACTACTCCTTAAACTACTCCATAGAATGTCAAAGGAACACTTCCAAAGCCTTTCCTTAAAGTTAATATTGTACTGATCCCAAAACCAAATAAAGGTAAAATAAAAAAGAAAACTATAGGCCAGTCTCATTGATGAACACAGAAGCAAAGATTCCCTACAAAAGTTTTTGCAAACCAGATTCAAAAATATATCAAAAATCATTTATTATGAGCAAGTACATTTTTTCTAGGCATGCAAGGTTAGTTCAGCATATGCAAATCAATAAATGTAATCTATCATGTAAACAAGTATAAGGACCAATACCACATGATACTCTTGATAAATGCAGAAAAAACTTTTGATAAGATCCAACATCGCTTTATGATTAAAGCCCTGGAGACAGTTGAAATGGAAAGAACTTATATCAACACAATAAAAATTATTCAGGCTTGCTGTATTCCTACTTGATCCAAAGTATCCCTACTTTGATCATGAATGAAATATGGCTGTCCACTTTCACCACTTCTAGTCAATATTGTACTTATAGTCTTAGCTAGAGCTGTAAGATAGGAGAGGAAGCAAAACGGGATTTAATTAGTGAAAAACAAGTCGAGTGACCCCTATTTGCAAATGACATGATCCTATGCTTGAGAGACCCAAAAAACTATACCAGGAAACTCCTGAATCTAATACATAAATTCAAGAGAGTGGCAGGTTACAAAATTAATATTTAGAAATCAGTGGCCTTTGATACATGAAGGGTGAAAAAAAAGAGAAAGTTCCAAGAGAAACAATTCCGTTTATCTTTGCTCCTAAAAAATGAAATACCTTGGGATAATTTTAACCAATAAATTGAAATACCTGTGCAAAGAAAGAAATCTCAGAAGACATCAGAAGGTTGAAAGATCTCCCATCCTCCTGGATTTGTGGAGGTTGCTAGGCCAAAGTCTGCTCTCTGGATGAAACATTAGCAACTGAATGGCCATTGAGTGACTCCTCTCTTGGGCGGTTGAGTTTGCCTCTTGTCTTTAAGACAATGGCAGGCGGAACTTCCCCCCTTGGGAGTAGAGAAAACTCCAGCTTTTGTTTCTCTAAGAAACTGGCTGGGCTGTTCCTCCCCCCATCAGTTCTTTCTTGCCTATCTAAAGAGATGTTAATGCCGGGCCAACTAATTCCTTTTTGAGGCATACATTCCTTCCTCTTTTAGCAACAGCTGCCATGCCTGTTTTAACATACCTGGCAATATGTCCAACCCATGGCAATTGGGTGTCACTCTTGATGTCTCTTTGTTAACCAAAATGTATGTGTTTTACATAGTCCTGTAAGGAATTTGGCCCTTCTTCTTGATTAAAAAAAACCATGTGAGTTACAATAAAGTTGGCTTGGATGATAGTGGACATCCAAGGCCGCCTCTGACCCAAAGCCTGAAACTTTTAATTCCTACAGCTCCCACTTCAGAATCCTGCATTTGTAGGTCTGGGTTGGCGCTGGTTCGTGGGCCCGGACATGGAATGACATAATAGAATTGACATAATAAAAATGACCAATATATGAATACATTAAAAGCAATATATAGATACAATACTATGCCATTCAAAATTCTGAGGCAATTTTTTACAGAAATCGATAAAACAATCTCAAAATTCACATGGAAGTACAAAAGGTCCAGGATAGCAAAAACAATCCTAAGTAATAAAAACTCTATTGCAGGTATCATCATACTGAATCTTAATCTACATTACAAATCCATTGTTATAAAGACAGCATGGTACTGGCTCCAAAATAGACACAGATCAATATATAAGGGTTGAAGATCCAGATGTAACCCCATATACTTACAGTTATCTGATTTTTAACATAGGAGCTCAGAAACCCCAATGGAAAAAGAGCAGCATCTTCAGCAATTGATGCTGGCAAAATTGGACATTTATATGCAGAAGACTGAAATTGTAGCACTACTTGTCACCATGCATGAAAATCAACTCCAAATGGATCCAGGATCTGAATATTTGACCAAAGACTATAAAAGCCCGAGAAAAACGAGCAGAGAATTCCTTCAAACTGATTTGCTTAAACCAACATTTTCTAAACAGGACCTAAAAGCACAGGAAATAGAACCAACACTAACACATGGGATCTCATGAAATTAAAGAGCTTCTGCTCAGCTAAACATATTTTAACCAAGCAAAGAGACAACCCACAGAATGAGAGAAAATCTTAACTTACCACACATCTGATAGAAGACTAATAATATTCAAAGTGCACAAAACTAAAAAAAAAAAAAACCCAAACCCCAAACACCAAGGAGATAAATGTCCCAATTGGAAAATGGGCCTTGGAATCTAAAAGCAATTTTCTCAGGACAAAATTAGAATGTCTAATAAATACCTTAAAAAAAAGTTCTACCTCCCTAGCAATTAGAGAAAGGCAAATCAAAACTGCCCTAGATAATATATTAGTTAGAGTTCTCTGAAGAACAGAATCTCTAGAATTAATATACATATGTATATATACATATATATGTTTATTAAACTAACTTAATAAAAATGGTGTCCTTCAAAACAGCCACCTGTAGCTGCTTTGTTCTTGACCAGAATGTCACAAAACTGAAAGATCTGAGATCTCAAGTCTCTAACTTTATTGGCAGATCAAAGACACTTAGCTCCAATGTCAGTAATGAACAGCGAAAACAGCAGCAAAGCATAGACACGAAGTTCCAAAGGCAGTGGCAAGGTGAAAAGGATGGCGCTCTGTATTAGCCAAAGATGGATGCAGGAGCTGCGCAACAGCAAAGAAAGACAGAGATGCTCTGAAAAGTCAGCAACACTCATAGAGTGAACTCAACAACAGAGGAGTTGACACAGGATAAGGGAAGAGCAAGTCCTTCCTTTTTGCACTTCCTATTATCTTGTCTACCACTGGAAAATAGACCAGTTATGGGCTGGGTTTTCCATCGATTAAACATGTACCTGTGGGCTTGTACAGGGACCTGCTACAACTATCAACTCTCCATAAGTGTGCCCCAAAATGTCTGCAACCTACAAGTTGACACTCAAATGTAACCATAGCAAATATCATTTCAACCCAGTCAGAATGGCTAAAATCTAAAACACATAGAACAATAAATGCTGGAGAGGATGCAGGAAGAAGTGAACCCTTTTACATTTCTGGTGGGAATGCAGACTTGTACAACTACTCTGGAGATCAGTATGGTGGTTTCTTAAAGTTAAAATTTAAAATGTCATATATCCCAGTTATATCACTACTGGGAATATTCCCCCAAAATGCTTCATAATCTCATGTGTTTCTCCATGTTCACAATACTAAAGTCATGGAATCAACCTAAATGCCCAACACTTGACAAATGGATAATGAAAATGTGGTACATAATACACAGTGGAATAGTACTCAGCCAGTAAAAAAATGAATTAATGAAATTTGTTGGTAAATGGATGGAGTTGGATACTGAGCAAAGTATCCCAAGCACAATAAGTCATACATTGCATATTCTTCGTTCTAAGTGGAACCTAGTTCCAAGCCCTCATAATGACATATTCCAGGAAAAATCTCTATAATACTCATTAAAACTGCAAAGGAACATAACTAGGAGGGAAGGGGAAAGAAGACCACCAAGAAAATGGAGACAAAGGAGTACAGTTTAATAGATAAATAAGGCCACTGTCAAGAAAAGTCTGTAAGTAGTGAGATATCTGATACTGTCCACTGTCAGTTTCTTTTCTGTTCACTGGTATTTGGACCGGTTTGAAGTGCTGGGTTTGTGTCCCCCTTCATGCTTGGCGGTGGGAGGGGATCAGAGGTTAATAGTTTGCTGGTTGGTTGCCTGGAGGCTGACCCCATCAGCTACTGTGTCTCATTCCTGTTCTTTCCTCTCCTTTAAGCCTTTTCTTATATAAAAGTCTTTTTAAAAACAAACAAACAATAAAAAATTTTCAAGATTAAAACAAACAAACAAACAGTTTTTTTTTTTTTTAATCTTAGGAGAGGATCTGGAAAACTAAGAAAGGAAGCAGCTTTGTGCAGTGTAACAAGTGTAATATAGATAACAACAGTTAATCAGAATGCAGAATAACAGGGACCCTACAGTGTTCACCCAGAACCCAGGCCAAGCAAATCTCTCCCCATCCTGAGGCTCAGAGACTCTTGTGCAAGAGGGGATGGTAAAACTAACTGGAAGAGCCTAAAGATGGGGAGGTCCACTGCTGGACAAGACACTCCGGGGCTGCTATAGCCAGGAACTCACTGCAATGACCAGCTCAATGATTTACATATCAACGTGCCCCAATAGACTAGTGAGGATCAGGAGAAATAATTTCAAGCTCTAATATCCTTAGGGGGTCAGAGGTTAGATAGGTCTTTAGTATCCCTATCAGTGGTCTGCTCAAGGAAGGGCCTCTTGGTCTGACACAGAGGGCTAAACCCCAACTAGAGCAGATGATCCAGTGGGAACCTTGGGATCAAGAGAAACTGATAGAGTAATTGGATCCAGGAAGGGAGAGGAGGGAGGGAGGAAGGGAATTGGAGAGAGAAGGAGTGAAGGGAGTAGGTAGGAGTGTCATAAGGATGACTACTCATTAAGTTTGTAAAACTAGGAAAATAATAATAATAAAAAATGACTAGCACATGTAGCATATATAGTATGGAAATATGGGCTACCAAAGTGACTAAGTAAGTCCAGTAATCTAGACCTAGAAAGATTCCATCATGCTATTCAAGATACCATTCAAATTAGACTCGTGAAGTGTTTAATTTTTAAAATAAAATTTAGTATTTTCAGACCATGGCTGGCTATGGGTAACTTAACTCACAGAACAATAAAGACTAATTCACAGAAATATAAGACATAAAAATAAGAACAGATCATTTCTGTTTTGTTTTTCTTAGTCTTAATAAGCTAAAGGCTTATTAAGATAAAGTTACAGTTGCAGTATACAATAAAACTTATCAATAATACATAATACAAAGCTCCATATATCATAAGTTGGCTAGGGTGAATTAAATTTCCTAAGGAGAAAAGAATATTTATGTTTTATGCCAGAATGGAATATTTATTTTGTGTGAACTTTGGCTTACAATAATATTAGTAAGTCCTGGCCTAGATCTACTTTAAGAATTTTATTAGCTAATAAAGAGAACATTTGAAAATAAAATTGCTATTTGCTCAAGCTTTCATTTATTACCCATCTACTGAATGCCATTCAGGTGCCTACACCAAATGCTGTCATTGTGATGGCATTACTTTGCTGTCACTGTTGATGGGGTCAGTCTCTAGTGAAGGTAAATAAAGACCTCTTGTAAGGACAAGCTTTATAGGCACTTAACTGACATGAAATCTCTTTTATCCATATTTCTCATTAATCACCAGAATCCCATCTTTCATGGATTTCCTAAATCATGCAGATATTTTGGCAAATTTTATCCTTTATTGAACCTCAAGTATATTGTATTTTTCTTGTCCTCACACTTTGATCCCTCTTATATAGTACCAAAGACTCAACCAAAATCATACTTCCCTCAATAATACCCTCTCCTTCCTTTAAGAATGTCTTCTTAAAGCATGTTTCTTTTGTAGTAACAATAGGGTAATTACATTTTGAATTTGAGACTGATTGTACTCATACATTATATACTTTCATGTTTGCATCAGTATTTCCTTCTATTCATCTGCACAATGTTTTGTAGAGAATATAGTTACTTAATAAATATTTAATTTCTTGATTCACATATTTTCTTGATATATTTTTCTGTACTTGCCTTATTCAAATATTTATGTTTTTTTGTAGCAATGGGGATTAAACACAGTACTGGAGCATGCTAAGCTAGTTCTGTACCATGAGGCATATCCAACCTTTTTCCTTCAAAAAATATAACAATATTTTTGCTGCATTTTCACCTCTTGTTGTTTCCCCCAGTTTGAGAGCTGCATGAATCTGGTTGAGTCATAAATGTTTTCAGGAAAGCTCTACTCACTTTGGCATTCCATTTGCTTTGAATACTTTCAGTAACTAGAAGAAGAACCAAACCTGGGCATCACATTTGCAGGAGTTTTTATTTGAATTTAAGAGCCATCTATTCTGACTCAATTGACACTTAAGTGTAGGAAGCCAGTGTACAGTCTATTCTCCAAGTAGAATGCTAGGCATTCTTCTCCTTTAATCTATGCTTTCACTATAGGCCGTTGACCTTAATATATGTAGTCCTCCATCAGGACCAAATCTAACATTTGCCTTACCTGTACTTGAACAAGTTTCTTTTTGTCAAACCACAGTAAAAAGGATTTGCTTTCATTGGTATTTCAGCTAATATACTAAGCAATTTCCTCCAAATATTTGCATTATTTTCACCTCGTTATTTCATCTCAATTTCTCATTTCTATATTCTCCATGAAATCACAAGGGCCTATTCAGCTATATCATTTTTCTCTAATGTATGTAGTTATTCATGTGCATTTAATAAAGCTCGTGAAACAAAAATATATAGTATCTAATTACCACAAAGCAAATATTTGCAACAGACTGAAAGAAAATGTCAGTTTCTTACAAACTGCCTTTCTATGCTTTCTGTCATTGCTCAACTTCTTTACACCATGGGAAACCAATAATGTTATTTTTCTTGCTTTGTTTTATAGATTTTTTAGTCTAAAATGTATAGTATTAAGTTCTACAGTTTCACTAAAATTTTGTGATATGTGACCCGACTAGACTTCTTTTTCTTCAAATTTCTTTGTTCTTACTCAGATAGCAAGAAAAATGAATTAATGAAATTTGCTGGTAAATGGATGGAGTTGAAAGGAGTTATACTGAGCAAAATATCCCAGACACAGAAAGAAGGATGTTGTATGTTCTTCCTTATAAGTGGAATCTGGTACTAAGACCTTGTAAAGACATACTCAAGGGAAAATTTCTATAGTATCCGTTATAATTGCAAAAGAACAAAACGAGGGGTAAAGAAAAGAAGATCCCCAAAACAGTGGAGACAAAAGAACATAGTTAAATAGATAAATAAGGTCAGAATAAAGAAAAGTCCATAAAGAAAGGAAGTAAGATGAGAGATTTTAATAACCGGTAAGAGAGGGGGAAAAAAGAGGCAAATGGCTCAGGGGAAATAGAGAGATCAAGGGCCTATTCCACTACTGTGGCAGGCTTAGTAGAGAACACTACAAGCCACTACAACTCCGGTGATGAGATTCTATGGGAGTAACAGAGGTATGTAAGACCCATGGGAAGGCAACTATTCTCTGAATGGGTTCCCCTCAATGGCAAGGAAACCACATCTGATACTATACACCTATCCAAGTTACAGTAGAAGGGGAATAAAAAAAAAAAAAAAAGAAAAACTCTCAGAGCTCAACTAAGTTGTTGCACCCTATTGCAATGGAAGACAAGTGATGCAGAAAACCACATCAGGCCAGAATATCAAATATCAATGAATCTGGAACACTGAGCCCTAATCAGCCCATTAAAATCTTATTCCACATGAAAGCTCAGGGAATCTTGAGGAAGATGGGGTGGAAAGATCGTAAGAACCTAAAGTGGGATGAAATACCCCTGACCAACACATTTCAGCCAAGACAGAGTTGATGTACTCATAAGATCACTGTGATGAGAACTTCTACCATGAGACCTACACAATGGCTGACACACCAGCATTTCCCCCAAGGACTATCTAGGATCTTAGAAGAAGCATTTGTTCTCAGAATAGGAACAGGAACAGGCTCTGGACCAGGGAAGAGGAACTGCACATATGACTTTACACACTGAAGAGTCACAAAAAGTTTGAAAGAAATCTAACTCCTTACCAATACAGGCATCCCAAAGGGAGTCCTGTGACATGCACAAGCAGAGGGACAGGAGGAGAAGGGGGGGGGGGACAGAACAGGGTGGATGGAGGGGAGGCTGGGAAAAGGGTATGTGGACAGGGAAAATGGGGTAGGAGAGAAGTGGGTAAGGAGGGGATTTGGGTAAAGGCATAAGCCCAGTTTGTTTGTAAACAAATAAATGAATAAAAAAACTTAAGAAAAATTTTTAATTCTTTTGACAGTTTTACATTTGTCTACAGTAAATTTAAGTCAATTTCACCCCACATCACTAGATTCTATTTTTCCCTTCTTCTCCCATTGAAAAACCTTCTTAACGTCTCCCTTCTATTTTTGTGTGCATGTGTGTGTGTGTGTGTGTGTGTGTGTGTGTGTGTGTGTGTCTGTGTGTGCAATGTGTGGAGGGCTTAGCAGGCTTCTTTGGGCAAAGGTATAATTGTGAAGTAGAGTCCTAATGGTAAGCACAGCAGTATGATCACTTATTCATACGTGACTATGGGTGCCATGGCACAATATAATACTGCACTCTAATGCTGTGGGATATCTTAGCATATAAATAAGTCTATTATGAACAAATTTCATTCTCTTTTAGGCACATGAAATTTCTTGAACATAAACCTAGGAACAGAATGTTTGAATCATCAATTTCATATGTTCAGCTTTTTCAGATACTACCAAAAAATTCTACAGAATGCTTTTGCTGATTTTGCAATTCTGCTAACATTGTAGGTAGATCCTTTTGTTCCAGATGCTTGTTAATATCATGATTAGTCTTCTCTAAGTATGAGCCTCATTCTTTTTATTTGGCTTAACTATTTTTCTTGTATTTGCATTAAATTTGTTTGGAATATAATTAATTTATCAGTTTTATGAAGCTTGCTCTTCAACTCTTATTGGCAAACAGAAATTCTTAATTTTATTGCGTCATACATATTGAGATCTTTCAATTTATTCATTCAATGGAGTGTTTTACAAAGGTATTTATGTTTCCTTATTTAAAAAAATTATTTATTCCAGTGTGCGTGTGTGTATGTGTGTGTGTGTGTGTGTGTGTGTGTGTGTAGAACCACGGGCGAATTCGGGAACCACCATGGACCGCCTCAAGCTCCTCCTTGTTTACTCTGCCCTGGGATTCACAGGCTCCGCCCTACCAGGACCAGAAACGCAGGCCGCCCCTGCTTCCGCCTGGCATCTATATGTAGGGTCTAGGATCTGAATTCAGGACCTTCCGCCTGCAAGGCAGAGGCTTAACTCCTGAGCCACCTCTCCAGCCCCTATGCTTCCTTATTTAAAGGAAGCATTTCTTGACTTGATCTTTCTGTATTTTTCCAGTGTTTTATCTTTTATACAAAGATGTCTTCTCTTTTTAGTTTCATTGATAGCTATTTGATATGTCTGATGCATTTTAAAGAGTGTTACGTATTCCTGTTTATATTAGTTTTAGGTTCTTAAATATGTAAATAATGTTGTATGGAAGCTAGTTTTCCAATGCTTTAATTTTTCTATACAAACAGTAATATCTAGAGATAATAGTTTACTTCCTTTAGTGATTCTTGCTTTTTCTTACCTTTATGATAAGAACTAGCAGAATAATGTTGAAGTAAAGTTATGATCATGGGTGCCTTTGCTTCATTTTCAGTTTAAAGGAACTTTTTATGGTTCTTTCATTAAATGTTATCATTATCCACTTTATCAGATTAAAAAAATTTAAGCTACATATTGAGTGACTAAATTCTGACCTGGTTAACTAGAGAGTAGGGAAAATTTATAATGTGAATGAGGATCGATGATGCCATGCAGATCCTTCCTGCAAGACAAACTTTGGTGCATTCATTCCTGTTTGTGACTAGAATTTAAATTATTGGAAGGCCTCAGTTGATGAAAATGATAGAAGTACTATTTGGAGATCAAAGGATTGAAACAATTTGTTTTCTTGCAAAATTGCATGGTTGTTTAAATTTGGAGAATCAACTCAAGTAATCAAGAAGATCTCCCACAGAGAAAAGCCACTGGAAAGAGACCTCTTGTAAGCAATGCAAGCAGGAGATATGTGCAGTGCAATACTGAGTCAAAGGACCAGAGAACCTGGAAGAAATGATGAGGCTCACCTGCTTGAAAGCCATCACCTGCACTGCTTCCACCAGTGGCTTCCCAGATGCCTCTTTCTGAGGACTTCCACTTAAATTTTTCTTGCAATTTTTCTTGCAAGAATAAACATTGAAAGGCATCACACAGAGGCAATGAAGGGGACTCGTCATCAAGAGAGGGTTTGCGCGATCAGAACTGGGATGGTCAAATGAAAACAAGCAAAAACAAAAAAACTCTAGAGAGTGAGAGCAGCATAGCCTAAAAGACATGATGCTGAAAAGATCAATTCTTCAGTAGTTTTAAAGATCTAGTCAAATGTCTAAGGAGTTTAATCTATAGGCTATTCAAATAAGTTCTGTGCATGCAATTTCTTAATTTGCTTTTTAAGAGTATTTCCAAGTTTTTCTTCAATCACTGTTCTCTTACAAGGTACAAGCTGAGGAAAATGGATGGACTCATGTCCCCCACAGGCTATATTTTGTTTATTCCTATTTATGCTGACATCTGTCATTTCCCCACCCTCTGCACTCCCTGAAAGCCAACTGGTTGAACCAGATACTTGATCAGATTCAACGTCAACTTTTTTGAACACAATGCTTCATAGGCATTGCTATCTCTACTATGATACTATCAATTTCCTTGGGTAATAATATTTCATTTATTTATGAGCTCATATATCTATGTCCCTAGAAAAATGAATTGCTAAATAATCTGCATCAATCAATTTCAGGTTAAATAAACCTTTTAGATAACTTGTTATTGAACAAATCTGTTTTTTAAACTTTCATGATAGCTAAAATTTGAATATTTTCCCTTTTTCACTGGGTTGGACTGATTTGATAGACTCATAGCTTTTTCGCTGTCCTAACTAGTGTTTGAAAACTTTTTATGAGATTATAGCACATTTGCCTTTTAAATTTTCCATTATATTTGTAAAGAGCTGATGAAAGTTACCCTGGTAACTGTTCCTCTTTCTGAATAAAGGGTCCCTTTGCACTAGGAAAAAAATCTGTCTTAAATCTCAGACTCTGAATCCTGAGGTCCATAGAAGCATACAGACGGGAGGATGGGAGAGAATGGGTGGGATTGATGAAGAGAAGGGAGGGGATGGAAGGGAGGGAAGATGGAGAAAAGCAGGGGTGAGTACTCAAGATGCTTGTAAAAGAAGAAAAACAAAAAAAAAATAAAACCCTCATAACTGCTGAGGGTAAATGAGTTCATGAAATACCCCTCTGTTGGTACTGCTTAAACCTGGAAGCCCTACTGCCAGCATGGCCACAACCTGTTGAATTGACTGTTTTCCTTTTTCTTGTGTGTATGTGTGTGTGTGTGTGTGTGTGTGTGTGTGTGTGTGTAGGGGACATATATATATGCACAGATGTGTGTTGGTGCATGCACCTGAGCCCATAGAAGTCAGAGTCATGCTCCACCTTATTCCACTGAGAAATGGTTGGTCAGTGAATCTGAAGCCAAGCTAGAGGCTAGCAAGCCTCAGAAATCCTTCTGCCTCTAACCCTCTACAATGTTGTGCTTCTGGTACATGTTATAATGGGCTTCTGGAGCTATGAACCTTAAAAATAAACTCTTTCTCCCTTAGCATACTGCATTCAGAGTATTTTTTCACACACACAAAAAAAAGAACAGAAGAGAAACTGCAACCTGATCCAAGTAAAATAGTGTTTTAAAATTCTGTAATCATTTAAAAAAAACTGCATATTAGGTGCTTCTCAATATATCAATGTCATAGTTAGGCACAGGGGTCAACTTCATATTGAGGGTTTGAGCTCTGGGCACATTTGTAGAAAATAAGTGGTTGAGTTAGGCCCAGGGGAAACCTTCAGGAGATTGTTTAGTTGATGGGGAGACCCAGCCCGTGGTGGGTGGGATTAGGCTCTGGAATAAATCACAGAGAGCTGGTTGAGAGAATTGGCATCCTTCTGTTCACTTGGCCAGACATGCTGGTCTGGCAAGTAAGGATTGTCCGTCTCTCAGCGGTTATGTGGTAATGGTGTGTCCAGTTCCCTTGGCCCTGGTGTTGGTGCATGCTCTCCCATAAAACTGGACTAATAACTGTAACTGGAGTGTATAAGAAAGTAAACTCCTTGTTCTCTTAAGCTGTGTGATGGTTATTTATTAGCAACCATGAAGGTGAACTGCAATAATTAAGAAAGGATTATATCTTAAAATACTGTTTAGCATTTAAAATTTTTAGGATATAATACTTTTTTTAAGAATATGCTTCTTGACCTGAGCAATGTCCAACACATTGTTGACCCCACAAAGTCTAGCATGGACCAAAGGCACTAGGTTCCTTGGAGGCTAGGGATTGACAGACACAGTAGTGTTCCTATGCTTAAGGGGAACACAGGAAAGGGTTCTGGGAAATGCCTCTGGGTCCTTGCACCTCATCGGAGAGGAGGACCCAGAGGAGAGTTTGGCATGCACATTAAAGGATGCTCTGGGGATGGGGGGAGGCACTAGGGGATGGGGAGGGAGGGGGAAGCAGAGGGACAGGAGCAAGGGGGAGTGTCGGGGGGAGGTGGAGGGAGGCAGGGGACCAGTGTATGTGTTAAGTTTGTATGAGTGGAAATTAAGAAAGAAAGAAAGAAAAAAGAATATGCTTCTGTGAGACTTGTTATGTGATCCAAATTTGCTATGAAATCATTTTTTTTTAAATGCTGAACACTAAGCAGTCTGCAGCTCTCAGCTTCCAAGATGTCTGCGGTGACTTGGCCCAGCCAGCCATGCCACCTCTACTTTGAGACACTGTCCCTTCTCTCTGGAACTGTAAGCTGAATAAACCTCCCTTTCTCCCTTAAGTTGCTTGACTTTGGGTGCTCTCTCACAGCAATAGTTAAGAGTAACCGTTACAAAAATTTGTACCGGGTAGTGGGGTATTGCTGTGAGATTGTTTGTGAAGCTAAGAAAAGTTGGTACCCAGAAGCATGGCCAATGCTGTGATGTGGCTAGTGTGACTTTGGAATTATTTGTTGGGAGAAATACGGAGAACTTTGGGACTTTGTGCTGGGAAAGTCTTTGCGTCTAGGCGGTTGGGCCAAAGGGACCTTTCTTGTGAGAGCTCAGAGGAGAGCAATTCTATTGAGAGACGCAGACAGTGGAAGCCCAGCTTGTGATAGTCCAGAGGGGAACAGAGACTGTTTGCAACTGGATGAGTGACACATGGAGCCATGTGTTGGCCAAGAGTTTAGTGAAGTTTTGCCCTTGTCCTGAAGTTTGCCTGAAATTAAGCTGGAGTGCGTGGCAGAGGAAATTTCAAAGCAATGTTGTCTTGACAATGTGATATGGCTACTTTTTAGTTGTCTTCAGAGTTATGAAAAACAGCAAAGAATCAGGGAGGAAGAAGCAAAAACTGTAAGATCTAATGATGAAAAATACAATGGTAAACTTAGAGTTGAATCAGGAAGAAGCAGAGAACAAAATGGCTGTTGAAGAGATTAGCTCCATTTGTAAATCAAGGCCTGCTCTTAATTTTAATAATAGGAGAGGCCCTAGCTTGAGGGCAAGATCCTCAGGGAAGTCTCCCACTCATAAGAATGCAAATCCTTTCAGAAGACTGGAGCTAAAGGGTGGAGTTCCAAAGCAAGAGTTGGTTTCTCTTACCAAGCAACTGCCCAGGAGTGAAAGAGATGGTCAACATAGAGAAGCAGAATCAGCTGTGATTCAAAGGGGCCAGTCTTGGCAAAGTCATCCACATGGCTCTGGTTTTAGAGGATCAGTGATGCAAGAGGGAGGAGATTGTGGAGTCCTCCTCCAAGATTTCAAAAATTGGCAGAATCCAGGCATCATGAGGCAAGAAGCCTGCAGTTTAGAGGCCCAAGAAGGGCAGTTTGTGCTGTGGAGTTAAAGCCTGGTTTGCCACTGAGAAGTAAAGATGTTAGAGATTCCAGAGGCAACGTGGGACACCTGCCAAGGAGAGCTGTATACCCTGGAAGGAGTCAGCTCAAGAGACCAATGTATTCTATGGGCAGCTGCATTGGAGGGGTTGGAACTAAAGCCCTTTGGAACTGAGATGATTTTAACAAGAGGCTCACCTGTTGGACTTGGAGCTACAAGATTTGGTGTTTGTCCTGCTGGTTTTCGGTCTTGTTATGGACCGATCTTTCCTGGATATGCCCCCATTCCTTCCTTTTGGAATGGGAATGTTTATTCTGTGCCATTGTATGTTAGAAGTATGTAACTTGTATTTTGATTTTACAGGAGGCTTTGGACTTTTGGACTTTTGGACTGTATTAGGGCTACTGATGTAGTCTATGAAGACTTTTAAAGTTGGACTGAGTATGGTCTGCATAATGAGATGGCAATGAGCCTGTGGGGGGCCAGGGGTGGAATGTCATGGTTTGAAATGTGTCCCCCACAGTCTCAAGTATTTGACAAGGTCATGTCACCTTGAGAGGTGGAGCCTTGCTGGAGGAAGGCAGTCACAAGGGGTGGGCCTTGAGGTGGATTAGTCCCATTCTACCTCCAGGAGAAGTCTGCCTTTGCTTCAAGCAGTCTACAGCTCTCAGCTTCCAAGATGTCTGTGGTGACTTAGCTTCCTCCAGCTTTGGCCAGCCAGCCATGCCACCTCTGCTTTGAGAGACTGTCCCTTCCCTCTGGAACCGCAAGCTGAATAAACCTCCCTTTCTCCCTTAAAGAAAAAAATGCTGAACACTCTCTTTTTTTGGAAGGCTCACAGCAAATTTCAGCTATGAATGAATTTCACTTCATTAGAAGAGTGTGATGTTCCATGAATATTGACTTAGATGCATTAAGACATGGACCATTAACCTCACTCCAAGTTTTGCCTATTGCAAGTTTTTGGCAGGAGCTTTGGACATTTTATCCAAGTCCTTGGAGTTTAAAAAGTCCTTATCATGGATGTATACACACACACACACACACACACACACACACACACACACACACACATATCCTTAACATATTTATCTGTAGCAAAGAATAAGCTACATTGCAGTATTAAACATATTGGGCAAAGGTTTCCCCAAACATTTTACGTTATGTGTAAAACTTGTTTAGGAAAATCAGAATATGAAATAATATTTTTTCAATGTTCATTTTCTTTTTTTAAAATTATTTATTTATTCAATTGTGCATGTGTGCACGTGTGTGTATGTGTGTGTGTGTGTTTGTGTGTGCAGCACTAGGGGCGAATTCGGGAACCACCATGGACCTCCTCAGCCTCCTCCTTGTTTACTTTGCCCCAGGATTTACAGGCTCTGCCCTACCAGGGCCAGAAAGGCAGGCTGCCCCCGCTTCTATACTTGGGGTCTAGGATCCGAATTCAGGACCTTCTGCCTGCGAGGCAGAGGCTTAACCCCTTAGCCACCTCTCCAGCCCTCAATATGCATTTTCAGGAAAGGTTTTATCTTCATAACTTTTAGCTACTGCCAATTAACTAAGAGGTTTTGTGATTTTATTAGAAAACTTCAGGTTTTGCAAAGACTGTAAAATTATCAAGAATTTAAAAAATCCTGCATAAACCTTTGAATAAACTAGGATGTTTAATAAAACAAAACCTAGATCTTCAACTCTTGGAGATTCTCATTCTGGAGGAGAGGGTTAAAACCATTACTCTTACTTAAAAATGCAAAATGATTTTCATAATAGGCCATTTCATGAGTCCTCAGTTCTCTCTCCAAGCAATTATTTCTCTTTTTTGACATTCTGTTACTTCTGAAACTGGACAGAATAATTTTTGTTGCTTCTATCTACAGATCTCTGATATCAGTCATGACAAAACAAGTATATTTTTGTGTCATGTGACAGTTCTTTGAATATTTGAAAATGATGCAAATATCATCTTGAGTCTACACTGGAGAAAATGATCAAAATTCAAGCACATCTTTGTTTATTTAATTTTTAAACTTTATTTCATGTAGCAGTTCTCCTCTGGACACATTTCCATGCATCTTCTCCTCAAGGGTGTTTTTCTAGGCAATCTGAGAGAGATGCATTTTAATAATCATTCTCTGAAATCCCTAAAATTGTATTAGGTTAAAAACTGTTCTGTTGCTTGGTGCTTGCTCTCAACTAAAAAAATCAAATTGTTCACTTATTCCTGAGACTTTCCCTCAAGATTTTTCCAATCTACATTTCTTTTGATACTCCATTCCAGATTCTGAACACTTGTCATTAATGAAGTGCTGGGCTAGTGAAACTTGCATTTTCTTCCCAATTTGTAAATTTGGACTGAAATGTCCTAATGTGCAGCTTCCCTGTGTCTCTTTTACTTGCCAAGATTCTTCAAAAAATACCCAACAGTGGTCTATGATCTCACTTAAAAACTCTCTCTGTCCTTGATTATTCTTCTAAATCCTTAAGGGTGGTTTTGAACTTGTTTTGTAGCAGCAAGATACAGGAAAAAAAAAAAAAAGAAGGCAGAAATTTGACACATTGGCAAGTAAGTCAAGTTTTTTTGTTTTTCAATGCCATTAATGGTTCCAGTTCTCTACTCCAGATTCTTGCGTATGCAACAATGCACACCCAGAACAAAGATCTCCTCTGGGTATTGTGTAGACACTACATAACTTGAGCATGTCTGAGGGCACAGGTGACAGTGGAATTAACTAGAATATTTCTAATTCAAGCCCACAATATCATTAAGCATCTTTGTCCTCTCTCCCTGAGGAGTCCCATTGCCCAGGAACTTGGAGGAGGTTCTAGGAAGCACAGGTGCAATCAAATGAATGCCAGCCATTGAATTCCCTATGCTAACAACATGGTCCAGTCTGAATGGCTCATCTGCCTTCCTTTGTAACATCCCCAAGTTTATGGACTTGTCATATTCAATTTCTAAAAAGCAAATATGCTTCATTTTCCTTATCAAATAAAATAGAATGCTATCGGATCCATATTTTCGAGTCTCAGGGTGGAAGACTTAACCTCATTTGGAGGAGTTACTATTCACTATCCAGGCTGCATCTGTACATTTTCAGTACTTGCTCCACCTGTTCCTATGAAAAGACCAATCTCTGTTACAGGAGAAAGAGATAAGAATTAGGAGTCCTGTGGTCCCCCCCCCCCAAATCTCAGCAACTATCAATTTCTCAGTGTCATGGCTCCTATAATTTATTCTCCTTCTTCCTTATTTTGTCCCCAAATGCCTCATGCTAGACTCCATCCTTCTTTATGCAGTTCCTATATGCTCGTATCCCTTTTCCTATTGGTCTTTTTTCATTTATTTATCTTCAAATAACAATTTTCATTTTTCAAAAAAAGCAGCATAGATCCCCATAGAAAAATTAACATAGAACAGTACAACAAGGAATTATTCTCTCCTGCTAAATCATAACACTGCTATGCCGAAATGTGTGTTAATGTGCTTTTGTATATCCCTGGCCATCTTGTTGTTGCTGTTTTAGCCTTTGCTTTTAGTATTCATCAAAATCTGAGGTCATTTCAATTCAAGTATTCTTGTCTTTTTTCCTTTCTCAGGATTATTTGCAATTTCAGGTGACAGTGACAGAAACCTTTCAAATCCTCATGTGCTTCATTTTGGAGCATTCTTGTCATTTTCTCTTCAGAGTTTTGAGCTAAACCTTTTTTCTCTTCAGAATTTAGAGATAAACCTTTTCAACTTGTATGTCTCACAGGTGGGGAGATCCCACTTTTTGCTTGTACAAATTGAAAGACAGCACAGTGACTTTTTCTCAGGTTTCCTACGACAGCCTTTCCAAACCAGTCCCTCCTTGATGATTGCAATTACATTTGGGGTTGCTGTGATTCCTGTTGTCTTAATTTGGTGCTTTTGATTTATTTGTCTAGTTTTCTATTTTGGTTGGTGTCTACTTTGAAATCTTCAATTTCTGCTTGATAAACAAGCAAATAATAAAACCTTTCGGTTCGTGGTGAAAGCAAGACTCTGAAGAGACTCTGTTTTTATTACTGGTTTCAGAAAAAAAAAATGGAACCTCCTCTTCCATCAGCATTTAATACACAGCCAGTGTCTAGCCAGGTTTATTGCCATGGGAATTGTGTTCATAAGTTTCAGATCAATATATTCCACTATATTTATATGCTAGCACTCTGGCATAAAACTATTATTAGTTAAAGTCTAGTTTTGTGTTAAATAGATTTGTCTTTAAAATGAGGAAAATAGAATATAGATTTTTAGAGAATTTACACAGTGCATTGTGACATATAGTAAGGAAGATTCGTGATGAACTTTTAAATTGTACATAAAAAGGCAATACAGGTATTACATTTAAATATTTTCTTAACAGGGAGATTTACAATTAGCTCAGTATTAGAGATTACTTTGCATAAATTAATTTGTAACTTGGATAAGGATCTTTATAAACATGTTATATATAGGTCATATAATTATCCTGCATAATAAACAAGTAATATATATGTCATGATGTACCACTCAGTACTGTTAAAAAGGATTGTGTGTTAATAATACTAGCCCCATCTTTAAGCATGCTAAACATTTAACAAAAGTTTGTAAGTGTTCAGTAGTGTTAATGACCAATGAGCAAATGTCTCACATACTAGTCCTTTGGAATAACTAAATCTATCATCTAGTGGGACAATTTGGGGCGTTTGACATGATAAAATCCCCATAGCATCTCAGAATACTTTCCGTATGTATATACATGAGACTATTTTTCTGCCTTTAATTTAAATAAAATCCTAAAAACTTGTTTTGACCAGTCATTGCAGTTTCTTTGGTGAACCTGTGTCCAGGACAGAGGAACAAAGGCGGAATTTGAAGCTGTCAAAAATATATTCAGCTCCTTCCAAACATAACCGACAGCCCACCCTGTCAACATCATCTTCTCCCCTATGTGGGTAGCATCTTGTTTGAGGTACTTGCGAGAGTCACTGAGAAATGAGTAAATCCTGTCAGCAGGCTCAGGAATTTCTCTTGTTCAGAATATCTGGTGAGTTTGGGAGCTGTAAGTCTGAGCAAAGGCTTCCCCAGTGGCTCTGCCCCATCTTGAGTAGCATGCCATGAGTCTCATTTGCCCTCTGTCATTGGCCTATAATCAAGACAATCTTTTTCTTTTGAGAATTCAATGTAATAACTCGATATTTGCAGACTCTGCCCACCAGTGCAGGCTGCCACACATTCTGTGTGACCTGGGATCCAAACTCAGGACCTTCTGCTTGTGAGACAGTCTTAACCCCTGAGCCATCTCTCCAGCCCAAGAACCGGTGTTTCGAACAAAACAGGTAACAAATCGAAAGACTTTAGATGAATGGAACATGAATTTCTAAGAAACTGAATATTTTGTTGCTGCGAATTCTTACTTGGTATAACTCCAAGTTTAAAAGAAATACATATTGTTTTCTTGGCATGTGAGCCAATATATAATGCAATTGGATTTGGTTTTGGGGGTGATTAGATTACCAATATGACTCTCAGTTCTTTATATTTCCTCAGTTCTGGTAACCACAAGAAGGAAACATGGCTTCTCATTCTTTCTTCTCTTACTTACCAGATCCATCATTGTGGTGGTACCACTGACATCATTCTGCAACTTCATCAAAGTCTTGCAAGCACATTGCCTAAGGGCCTCCACAGGAAAGGCAAAAAATCACCTCCAAGCTCAGAAAAAGCATGGGCTTCAAAATAGAATCCAAGTGTAAGTTAAAATTCATGCTTCAAGAAACCTGTTAAAACATTTAGAAGTGATCACAGTAGAATACAGGCTTATGATAGAATTCAAGTGAAACTGAAAATAACATATTTTATTTATAGAATAAAATATTTTGGAATCAGTGTAATATTAGTTTCATAGAAAAGGTTTAGAAGTGTTCCTTCCTTTGGTATTTTATGGAATATTTTAAATGTCTAGTAGAATTCTGCACTGAATTCATCTGGTTCTTGGCTTTTTTTGGTGGGAATCACTATATCATCACTTGATATGGGTCTGTTTAAATAATTTAACTAATCCTGATTCAATTTTAGTAATTTGTGAATACTTAGAAATTCATCAATTTCTTTCTGATTATCAATGTTGGGAAGTATAGGTTTTTGAAATATGACCTTATGAGTCTCTGAATTTCCTTGTATCCATTATAATTACTCCATATTTATAATTTTATTAATTTAGATTTTTTCCCTTTTGGATTTGATTAATTTGGCTGGGGGTATATCAAATCTTATTGATTTTTTTCAAAGAACCAGCTGTTTGTTTGACTGATTCTTTGTATTGCTTTCCTTAACTTGATTTTACATATTTCTCCCCTGATTTTACTAATTTCTGCTTGTCTACTGCTTTTGAGATTTGATTGTTCTTATCTCTCTAAAGGTTTAAATTGCATTGTTAAATTTATTTACTTGTGATGTTTCCATTTTTTTTATATAGGCATCAAGAGCTATAAATTTTCTTTTTAGGACATTTTTCATTGTGTCTTAGAGATTTTGATATGTTGTGATTTCAAACATCTTTCACTTCTAGGAATTTTTAAATTTCCATTTTGATTTCTTCCTGAATCCATTCTTCATTCAGTATCATGGTATTTAATTTGAAAGAATTTGAGTATTTTGTCATTTGCTTTGTTGTGAATGTTTAGCTTTATTCCATGGTGCTCTGATAAAGTACAGGATATAATTTATACTTTCCTGTTTATGTGGAAACTTGCTTGGTGGCCCAGTATGTGGTCTATTTTCAAGAAAATTCCATGGGCTGCTGAAAAGAATGTACATTCCTTGGTGATAAGATGGAAGGTTCAGAAGAAGTCGGTCAAATACATTTGGGTTATGGTTTGATTAAGTTCCAGTGTGTCTGTGATCAATTTTTGGCCTGCTGGTCTATCCAAGGGTAAGAGTAAGGTGTTGAAGTCTCCTACTATTGTTGTGTTTGTTATTTTATATGTTGTAGTGTGTATTTAATGACTATAGTGAGCTTATATTAGGTGCATGTATGTTCAGTATTGTGAAGTCTTCCTGATGAATTGCTCCTTTGACTAATATATAGTATCTTTCTCTGTCTCTTATGATTTCTTTTAGTCTGAAGTCTATTTTATCAGATACTGTAATTGCTATTCCTGCTTATTTCCTTCTTCTGTTACCTTGGAGTACCTTTGATCACCCTTTAAATGAAGAAAATTAAAATTAAAACCCTAAAGAAAGAAATCTCAGAAGACACCAGAAATTGGAAAGACCTCCTATGTTCTAGATTGGTAGAATTAACACCACAAAAGTGGAGACACTACCAAAAACAATACACAGATTCAATCAATTCTAATAAAAATTCCAAAGCAATTTACAGAAATCACTAAAGTAATTTCAAAATTCATATAGAAACACAAAAGGACTAGAATAGTAAAAACAATCCTGAATAATTAAAAACTCAGCTGGAGGTATTATCATACTAGACCTTAATCTATACTACAAATCTATAGTAATAAAGAGAGCATAGTACTGGTATAGACATAAGATCAATGGATAAGGGTTGAAGATCTTGACATAAACTCATTCACCTACATAAGTGCTCAGAAAAACCATTGGAAAATGATTGTATTTTTAACAAATGGTGCTGGACATATAGTTGAAGAAGATTGACACTGTACCTTTACTTGTCACTGTACACAAAAATCAACTCCAAAGGGATCAAGAACCTTAACATTAGACAATAGATTATAGAAATCCTAGAAGAAAGATTAGAGAACTCCTTCAAACTGTTTGACCTAGGCCAGCAATTTCTATATAAGGCCCCAACTGCACAGGAATTAGAACCAACATTCAACAAATCGGACCTCACGAAATTAAAGAGCTTGTGTTCAGTTGAATATATTGCTAACTGAGGAAAAAGACAACTCACAGAATGGGAAAAAGTCTTCACTAACCATATATCTGATAAAGGACTAATATCCAGAGTGCACAAAGAACTCAAAAAATTAAATCCTAAGGAGGTAAACAGTCTAGTTAGAAAATGGGCCTTGGAACTTAAAAGGAACTTCTCCCAGGACAAAATTAAATGTCCAACAAATATATTAAAAAATGTTCCACCTCCCTGAAAATTAATGAAATACAAATCAAAACCACTTTGAGATGTCATCTCATCCTGGTCAGAATGGCTAAATTCCAAAACACATAAAACAACAAATGCTGGAAAAGATGTGGAGAGAAGGTATCCTCATTCATTGCTGGTGGCAATGCAGACTTGTACAATCGCTCTGGAGATCGGTATGGTGATTTCTAAAAAAGTTAAAAATGGAAATGCCATACGACCCTGCTCTACAGTCCTGGGAATATTCCCAAAGTGTGCTTTATCTTATTATAGAGACACACCTACATCCATGTTCATTGTAGAACTATTCATAATAGCAAGTCATGGAATCAATCTAAATGCCCAATAGTTGATAGTTGGATAATGAAAATATGGTGCATATACACAATGGAATACTATGCAGCTATTAAAAATGAATTATGTTGGATGGAGTTGGAAGAAGTTATACTAAAAGAAGTATCCCAGACACAAAGACAGATGTCACATGTTCTCCCTAATGAGTGGAACCTGGCTGAACTCTTATAATGATATACTCAAGGGAAAATCTTTAAAATATCCATTATAAATGCCAAAGATCATATCTTATGGAGTATAAAAAAAGACCCCAAGAGAGAGACAAAATAAACATAGTTGAATAAATAAGGACAATGTTAAGAAAAGTCAGTAAATATTTAGACATCTGATCCCATCCATGGTCAGTTTCCTCACCATCCACTGGTGTTTAGACTGGTTTATAGCACTGACATATGTTTCCTCTCATGGATAGGTGAGGGTTAGGGGTTGGTAAGCAGGTGGTTGATTACCTGGAGACCAGCTCCACTCTCACTGTGCCCCAATGCTGATTTTCCCTCTCTTTTAACTCTTTTCTTATATAAAGGACATTTTTTAACAGTTTTTTTTATCTTTTGATAGGAGAGGATCTCAACACCCAGACAGGATACAAACTAGTGTGGTGAAAAAAGAGTGAAATAGACAACAACCAACCAGAATATGAAGTACCAGAAACCCTGTGATGTTTACGTGGAAGCAGGCCAGCCAAATCCCTCCCTCTCCTAAAGATCAGGGAACCTTGCAGAACGGGAGACTGTTATATTGTAAAAGCCTAAGGATGGGAAGGTCCACCATTGGGTATGACATTCCACTTAAGGCAGGGCTGCTGTGTCCAAGAACTCACTGCAATGAGACTTGTGCAATGGTTGAAAAATCAACATGCCCACATAGACTAACAAGAATCTCAGGAGGAATAATTACTAGCAGTAGGAACCTTAGCAACGAAGGCTTGACGTGTGAAGCGGAGTGTCTCTATCAGTGGGTAAGGGCTAGTTAGTCTACCACAGAGCTTTTGATGATCCAGAACCCTGGGAATCATAGAAACAGATAGGCAGGAGGTGGAAGAAAGTGGGTAGATTGATGAAGGGAAAGAAGCAGGAAGAGAGCAAGGATTGCTACTGATTGTGCTTATACAACCAGGGAAAAGATGAAAATAAAAATATGATTTTTTTAAATAAAATATCATGTTATATGTATATTTGTGAAAATAGTTAAAACTGATCAAAATAGTATGCAAGCTTATGATGAAACTTAAGTATAACATAAAATAACATGCGTTCAGATACATATATACATATATATACCTGTACACACACACACACACACACACACACACACACACACACACACACATATATATATATATAAAATTGTTAAAATATTTAGAAAAGATCATAATAGAAAACAGTTCATAATCTCTGCCCTGGCTGCATCAGAGCTGCTGTTACTTGCACCTACAGATTGTGTTTCTGCCACAGGCTGAAGTAGCAAGTAGTATCCTCTGTTCACCCAGATGGAAATTGTCCACTTTCTTGATTTCCCATACAGGAACATGAAGGAGGCTAAATAAGGTTCATTAAGAATCGTTACAAATGAACTGGAGAAATAACACGGGTTAAAGCTGTTCCTTAAAGGCAAAGCAGCTGAGTTTGGATCCCATGAGCCCATGTAAAATGCTAAGTACAAAGGCTGTGGTTTTTAATTTTAATCTTGGAAGGCAGAGTCTAGGGAACCCCAGAGCAAAGTAATAAGGAGGTAGAATGATCCAAGATGACTCTAAATGTCACCCTTAGGCTCACACAGGCACACACACTCAGGATCCTTCTGGTATAAATACATCTCAGAGAGAGAGACAGAGAAAGAGAGAGGCTCATAAAAGAATATCCATAGCATAAGGGGTAGGGCGGTGGCTCAGTGATTAGGGTGTTTGACATACAAACATGAAGACTAGAGTCTGGGTCCTTCCACCTGTAATTTTGGCACTCTGAATAAGACATAGAAGATTCACAGATCAAGCTAGTTCTCTATACTGGCAATATTGGGAAGCCTAGGTACCAATGAAAAAAGCTGAATAAAGAGAAAAGCTGAATGAAGTAGAATGCTAGTGAGGAAACCTGCTGACATGAACTCTGGGCCTCCACATCCACATGTACATGTGTGTGCATGCACCTCATATATATATGTATATGACTTGCATGCATAAGTACACAGGTGCACACACATACATTTATACACGAGCAGGAAATAGAATACCCACAACAGATTTAAAGACTGAATAAATATTCTGATTGCTTTAAATACAGATTTATTATTTGTGGGTAACTGAACACAGATATTTAATATATAAACAAGAAAGTGTTACTTATCATTTAATTTAATAGGAATTTAATTAGATTTGTTTACTATTGATTGTGATAGGCAACATAATTTTGAACAGGTTCCTGAGATAAACAAAATTGCCTTGGACATGTTTGTAGTTTTCTTTCTTTTTTTTTTTTTATATGCGAACCAAGGTGTTATTATTTCAGCTCATACAAACTTATTAGGTACACCAGTTCCCTCCCTCCCTTCTCCTCCTCCCCGTACCCCCTGCTTCCCCTCCCCACTCCCCTCCCTCCCCATCCCCCAGTGCCTCCCGCCCCAATTCCCAGAGAGTCCTTTCTTGTGCATGTCTGATTTTCCTCTGGGCACTCCTCTCCGATGACGTACAAGGACCCAGTGGCCTTTCCCTAAACCCTTTCCCGTGGTCCCCTTAGGTATAGGAACACTACTGTGGCTGCCAATCCTTTGGTGCCTTTAGCAGATGCTAGACTTTGTGAGGTCAACAGTATGTTGGACAATGCGCAGGGCACGCAAAGTCCAATTATGATTGCTTCAGCCCTAACTAGTATGGAGTATCTTACATATCATTGCTCCTCCCATCCTTTTGCTCTTACACTCTTACCGCCCCCTCTTCCGCAAATTTCCCTGAGCTTCAAGATGGGGAGAGACTAAGCTGGCCTAGTTCTAGTTAGTTTATATAGAGTCTCTGAAGTTCTGGATTGTGGTTTGTTGATTTTCTTTTGCAGTTTTGCTGCTCCTGCAATGCCCTTCACTCATCCTGCTGGGCACTGTATGTTACCCCCTGGCCAGAGACAAAAAGCTGTTAAACTAGAGTCTTACTATAAGAGCACATTCAAGGTAGATGTAATAAAAGTAGGAAACCTCAGTGAGGGAGGGGTCAATCACCCATTTGCAAAATGGTTACTTTTTATCCGCCAGACTATATGCCCTCCTCTTCTGGTGAGATCACACCCCCTCAGTAGTAAATGATCAGGAACAAAAGTCTGTGACTTAATCAGATGTCTCATTATTTATTTGGGTCCTTGATGGAGGCCTATTTTCCCTGCTGTAACATGGTCCCTTCTCTCCTTGTTTCTGGTGTGGCCCTCCTACCCCATCCCTCCTGTTCATAATCCTTGGAATTACTGTCTCTAGGTGGGCTGGGTGGGTTTGGTACTAGGAGCCACCTTTTAGGGAGTACATAGGGCACTTAATTTTCTGGGTCTGGGATACTTCACTTAATATAATTGTTTCTAATGACATCCATTTCCTGGCAAATTCCAGTAATTCATCATTTTTGATGGCTCAGTAGTACTCCATTGTATAGATGTACCACTATTTCCTTATCCACTCGTCAACTGTTGGACATTTGGGTTGATTCCATGACTTTGCTATTGTAAACAGTGCTTCTATGAACATGGTCGTGCTTGTGCTATCGAGGTGAACCTCTGCTGTATGGGGGGTTATTCCCAAAAGTGGAATAGCAGGGTCATATGGCATTTCAATCTTTAATTTCTTTAAGAATCTCTAGACGGCTCGCCAGAGTGGCTGTATGAGCCTGCACTCCCACCAGCAATGTAGGAGAGTTCCCCTCTCTCCACATCCTCTCCAGCATTTGTTGTTGTTTGTATCGTGGATTTTTGCCATCCTGACCTGGGGTAAGATGATATCTGAGGGAAGTTTTGATTTGCATTCCCTGATGGCTAAGGAAGTGGAGCATTTTTTCAGATATTTGTTAAACATTTTAATTTCATCCCTGGTAAAGTTTCTTTTAAGTTCCAGGGCCCATTTTTTAATTGGGCCATTGGTTTCCTTGGTGTTTAGTTTTCTAAGTTCTTTGTGCACTCTGGACAGCAGAGTTCTATCAGATGTGTGGTTAGTGAAGACTTTCTCCCATTATGTGGGTTGCTTTTGAGCTCGCGTTACAATCTCTTTATCTGAACAGAAGCTCTTTAATTTCACAAGGTCCCAACTGTTGAGAGTTGGTAGCAGTAACTGTGCCATTGGATGTCTGTTTAGGAACTGTTGGCCTAGCCCAATCAGCTCGAGGGAGTTCCCTATCCTTTCAACTATGGTTTTTATAGTCTCTGGCCTGATATCAAGGTCCTTGATCCATTTGGAATTAAGTCTTGTACATGGTGACAAGTACGGGTCCAGCTTTAATCTTCTGCATGTGGAGATACAGTTTTGCCAGCACCATTTGTTGAAGATGCTGTTCTTTTTCCATTGGATTCTTTGGGCCCCTTTGTCAAAGACCAAATGGCTGTAACTTTGTGGGCTTATATCTGGGTCTTCAATCCTTATCCATTGATCTGTGTGTCTATTTTGGAGCCAGTACCAGGCTGTTTTTATAACTATGGATTTGTAGTATAGACTAAGGTTTGGTATGGCAGTACCTCCGGCTGTGTTTTTGTTACTCAGGATTGTTTTTGCTATCCTGCGTCTTTTGTGCCTCCATATGAACTTTGAGATTGTTTGGTCAACTTCTTTGAAGAATTGCTTTGGGATTTTGATTGGTATAGCATTGAATCTGTATATTGCCTTTGGTAGGATGGTCATTTTTACGATGTTGATTCTGCCAATCCAGGAATATGGGAGGTCTTTCCACCTTCTGGTGTCTTCTGCAATTTCTTTCTTTAGGGTTTTAAAGTTTTCATTGTAAAGGTCTTTACCTCCTTAGTTAGGTTTATACCAAGGTATTTAATTTTTTAGGGGCTATAGTAAATGTGATTGTTTCTCTCAAGGCTTTTTCACTTCTTTCATTCTGGGCATATAGGAAGGCCTCTGATTTTTGCACATTTATTTTGTGTCCTGCCACCCTGCTGAACTTCTCAATTAGTTCCAGGAGCTTCCTGGTGGAGTTTTTGGGATCACTTAGGTATAAGATCATGTCATCTGCAAATAGGAATAGTTTGACTTCTTCCTTGCCGATTTGAATCCCTCTTATGTCCCTTTCTTGTCTTATGGCTTCAGCTAAGACTTCAAGTACAATATTGAATAGAAGTGGTGAGAGTGGACAGCCTTGTCTAGTTCCTGATCGAAGTGGGAATGCTTCCAATTGTTTCCCATTGAGCATAATCCTTGCTGTGGGCTTGTTGTATATAGCTTTTATTATATTGATAAAGGTTCCTTCCATTCCTACTGTCTCTAGCGTTTTGATCATAAAAGGCTGTTGGATCTTGTCAAAAGCTTTTTCTGCATCTATCGAGAGTATCATGTGGTCTTGGACTTTGGACTGGTTTACATGATGAATTACATTTATTGATTTGCGTATGTTGAACCAACCTTGTGTGCTGGGGATGAAGCCTACTTGGTCCCCATGAATGATCTTTTTAATATGTTTTTGAATCTGATTTGCTAAGACTTTGTTGAGAATCTTTGCGTCTGTGTTCATCAGGGAGATCGGCCTATAGTTTTCTTTTTTAAGTGAATCTTTATTAGGTTTTGGGATTTAAATGATATTAGCTTCATAGAAGGAATTTGGTAGTGTTCCTTCCTTTGCTATTTGATGGAACAGTTTAAGGAGTATTGTTGTTATTAACTCCTTAAATGTCTGGTAGAACTCTGTGCTGAATCCATCTGGTCCAGGGCATTTTTTGGTGGGAAGATTCAAGATTACTTCCTCAATTTCCTTATATGTTATAGGACTATTTAAATAATTCACAACTTCTTGATTCAATTTAGGTAAGTTGTGTTTACTTAGAAATTCATCCATCTCTTTTGTGTTGTCAAACTTCACAGAGTATAAGGTTTTGAAATATGATGTTATAATTCCCTGGATTTCTTGGTATCAGTAGTGATAACTCCATGTTCATTTCTAATTTTGTTAATTTTGATTTTCTCTCTCTTGCTTTTGGTTAATTTAGCTAAGGGTGTATCAATCTTATTGATTTTTTCAAAGAACCTAGCTTTTTGACAGGTTGATTTTTTCTATCGTTTTCTTAGTCTCAATTTCAGATATTTCTCCCCTTATTTTGCTAATCTCCTCTCTTCTACTACTTTTGGGATTAGATTGCTCTAGTTTCTCTAAAGCTTTAAGCTGCATTGTTAAGTTGTTTATTTCTGATGTTTCCATTTTTTTGATGTAGGCAGTAAGAGCTATGAACTTACCTCTTAGAACAGCTTTCATTGTGTCCCAGAGATTTTGGTAAGTTGTATTTTCGTTATCATTCACTTTCAGGAAATCTTGAATTTCCTTTTTAATTTCTTCCTGAATCCAGTTCTCATTCAGCATCATAATGTTAAGTTTCCAGGAGTTAGTGTATTTTCTCTTGTTTGATGTGTTGTGGATGTCCAGCTTTAGGCTGGGTGGTCTGATAAGGCACAGGTTAGAATTTCAACTTTCTTGTATATATGTAGATTCATTTTGTGGCCCAATATGTGATCTATTTTGGAGAAAGTTCCGTGTGCTGCTGAGAACAATGTGTATTCTTTGGTACGTGGGTGAAAAGTTCGATAGAGATCTGTAAGGTCCATTTCTTTCAGGGTTTGATTAAGTTCCAAAGTGTCTCTGTTAAAGCTGTTGATCTATCCTATGTTGAGAGGGCGGTGTTGAAGTCCCCAAGAATTATTGTTTGCAGGTTGATTTCTTGCTTTAGATGCTGTAGGGTTTTCTTAATGAATGTGGAGGGGCCCCTATTGGGCACATATATGTTCAGTATTGTGAAGTCTTCCTGGTGAATTGTACCTGTGACTAAAATGTAGTATCCATCCTTGTCTCTTATAATTTTCTTTGGTTTGAAGTCCACTTTGTCTGATAGCATAATGGCTACCCCTGCCTGTTTTCTGCTTCCATTTGCTTGTAGAATTGTTGACCAGCCTTTTATTTTTAGAGTGTGCCTATCTTTTTTGGTTAGATGGGTTTCCTGCAGGCAGCACATTGATGGATTGTGATTTTTAATCCAAGTTTGTAATCTGTGTCTCTTGATCGGTGAATTAAGTCCATTAACATTTAGTGTTATAATGGAGAAACTATTTTTAATTCCAGACATTTATTATGTTTAGTAGTTTTTATAAGTATATTGCTTCGCTTTTAATGGTGTTATATTTGCCTTCTGTTCTCCTGGATATGCCTGTTTTTTTCTTCAAGCTTGAGTATCATTTCTATCATTTTTTGAAGGCCTGGTTTGGTGGACATGTATCCCTTCACGTTGTCTTTGTGCTGGAAGATTTTTCTTTCTCCCTCAATCATGACTGAGAGTTTTGCAGGGTAAATCAGCCTGGGTTGACATTTTTGCTCATTCAATACTTAACGTATATCTCTCCAAGCTCTTCTTGCTTTTACTGTTTTGACTGAGAAGTCATTTGTTATTTCAATAGGTTTACCTTTTAAAGTGACTTGTTTTTTCTCTCTTGAAGCTCTCAGCACCAGTTCTTTATCTTGAATGTGGAGTGTTTTAACTATTATTTGCCGTGGCGTGCTTCTATTTTGGTCATATCTGTTTGGGGTGCGGAATGCCTCTTGTATATGGATGGGCCTCTCTTTTTTTAGATGAGGAAAGTTTTCCTTGATCATTTGAAAAATTTCCTCAGGGGTGGTATTTTGAGAATCTTGCTCTGGTATTCCATGAATACGCATGTTAGGCTTTTTCAGGGTGTCCCATATCTCTTGCATATTTCTCTCAAGTATCTTTTTGGCTTTAACAACCTCTTCCATTGAGCTGGTTAGTACTCCCACTTTATCTTCAAGGTCTGAAATTCTGTTTTCTGCTTCGTTAATTCTGTTGATAAGGCTCTCTGTGGAGTTCTGGGTTGAAGATAGCTTGTCTTTTAGCTCAGTTTTAAACTCTGCTTGAGTTTGTTTTAACTGCTCTATGCCACTTTTTGTTTCTTGCACTCTTTTTCTCAACTCCTCCAAATGTCTGTTGTGTTCCTCTTCCAAGCGATTGATTCGATTATGCAATTTCTCCCGGATTTCCTCTTTCATAGTATTGAACATGGTAATGATCATATTTTGAAAGTCGTTATCCTGGGTGAGGCTTTTTTGGCCTTTTTCCGCAGGTTTGTTCTGGTTGGAGTCTAACATTATGGGATTAATTTCTTCAGTGGGAAATTTGTTTACTTGAGTGTTGCTTCTCATGGATTTGCACTTTGACTTTGGCATTGTCATTTTAATTCTTAAGATCTTTCAATATCACTAAACTGAATTATTTGGCCTGGGGTCCTGATGGGTGGGCACGGCGGAGACTTACCTAGGTCGCAGGATGAGGCCTGGCTGGACCGCGATGTGCATCCCGACTGGTGGAGCGGGGCGGGGTGAAAGGGAGGATGGGGGCGTCGGCTTGGAGCTATTTAACCCGAGGGCAGCTGGGGCGGGGCCCCGGTGCAGGGGGAGGTCCTCCTTGTCCCTTGGCCCCGTGCGCAGCTCCGGCTGGATGGTGGGAGTCGGAGCCGGGTCCCTTTGGGCTGACCTGGGGTCCTGGTGGGCGGTGCGTGGGTGGAGACTTACCTATGTTTGTAGTTTTCTAAGAGTTAAAAATTATAAAATGTAATCTCAGCAAGAAATGAACACATGCAATGGCAACTTTTGCCCTGACAATGAATTCTGTGGCTTAGTATTTTTTTAATCTATCAACCAGGGATTGGAGGGATGACTCAAGGCTTAAGACTCTCTGGAAAACAGAAGGTCCTGGTTTCGGATTCTAGGCAGGTCCCATATCAAAACCCCAGGCAAAAATGGTGGTGGCCGCCTGCTCTTCCTGCTCTGGTGGTCAGAACCTAGAAAATTCCAGAACAAAGGAAGAAGGAGGTAGAAGCAATCCAGGATGATTCCTGAAGTCACCCTTGGCCCTCCACAGGGGGACACAGTGCCTTCTGATACACACACACACACACACACACACAAAATAAATATAATATGCATCAGCCAAGGTGTAGATGGTCAGAATAGACACTAGGAAGGCATAATATATTCTAGACTCATTGTGAAAGGCACTGGCTTGATATCTGGCTCCATCTTCAGGATGGGGATTGCTTTTATTGAAACTAATCTTCATCACTTATAATCAGTGGACAACAGTCATGCCCTATGACCTTTGCTGCTCCATGTGTCAGGACATGTGTGGTGCTTCAGTAAACTCTACAGAGCCTGTAAGCTCCTTTTAGACATGACCTCTTTCCATATTCATTGCTGTAGGAATTCAATTAAATAGAAAAGCCAGAGCATTAAAAACTCATGATGCAGCAGTACCGAATGGCCAGAGGGAAGCTAAAACACCTTAATGAGACATGAGACCTGTAAATACCTCAGTAGAAAATAAGGTTCTTTTCCCCCCTATTTACTCTTCATTGCAGCAAAGCAAATAGGTACACAATTCCGAGTAAGCTCTCCTCTGGTCATCTGAAAGGGAGGCAGGAATGAGTGGCAGTTTGAAGGAGGCTGTCAGAAACATCACTCAGATAATAAATGAAGGTATTAGGAAACTTCCTCAGAGAAACCAAGTTGTAAGAAACTGAAAATGGAAAACATTTGCCCTAGAGATAAATTCTTCACACAATATTTAGTTTGTTTCCTCAGAGAGTATTCCTTTCAATTTTAGAACAACACTGCTCAGTGAAATTTTTGAATTTAAATAGCTTTTTTACAGCCAGTTGTGGACTCAGTTCTTAAGAAGGGCAGAAGAAGCAAAAAATACTGTTTGGCTTAAAGTACTCTCTTAGGTTACTGTATTCCAGGCATAAAGTATGTGTGGCATGCTTATTTTGACATATACTCTAAATCTTACTTACATTTAACACTTGCTGAAATGACATCAATTTATATTTCTGAAATGCCTACTAGGAAGCCTGCTTGAATTTCTCTACACATTACAAATAAGGCAAAAAACATTGATAGAATTCTTGTAATTTAAAGAGCAAAACCACTAGCTTATTTTAGAGAGAATTAACCAATGATATTCTTACAGACAGTGCATACAGATTCACAGATAATGGAAGGCCAAAAGTTTCAGTACCCAATTTGCTAGGATTAGAGGCCTCCAGAAATACTTTCCCTTTCTTGCAAGCTGCAAACTCACAGCAGGCTAGAATATATTTCATTGCCAGAAGCCACATGTCTTGCTCATAGACTAGAAGTGTTATATCATAAGAACGAGTCAGTAGGAAAATGCTTTCTTTAGACTTTAGGTAGTGAATACGTCAAGAAGTAGAAAATTTTCTTTCTCATTTTTACCACATTCCTGATTTGCAGTGTTTCCTAAATCAGGGTAAATAAATAAAGAGAACTTTCATCCCTTTTGTTAAAATTCATGTAGGACTTGGGGAGCAAAAGGAATAGAATGAAAAGAGAGGAGCAAGTCATAGGCCAGCTTGAGGAACAAACTTCTCTTTGATTAATGCCCATATGCTTACAGATCTTGTTGCAACTATTATTGCGACTTCTTGATGAGCATAGACTTCTCTATGAAGCAAGAAAATCACCCATAGTTTCCTGCAAGTTCTCTAGTTAATGTTCCAAAATTGCTACAGACCTGAAATGTATATGATCAAAAGTTATATAAAAATGTATTGCAACAATGTCATGTGCTTGTTTTATCAAATAAGCCTGTTAAAATTGAAAGAGAATAGCACCTTACAAGCTGTTCATATCTTAAATCAACAGTTTCTTTGAGAAAGCATATTTCTAGAGATGTATTTGCTAATAGTACATTTGACCTCTATTTCCATTTTATTTTCTAAATGACTAAATACATTTGCTTAAGATATAGAAATTTAAATCAGACACATGTTATTGTTTTTAACTAGAAGGGAAACTGAGGATACAAAGAGTTTCTCAGAAATGTTTAACGTGGTGGGTTAGAGAAGAAAGTAAAGGTACTTGTACTTTTATGTATTGTAAATATGCAGAGAGAGTTTCAGTATCAGGGAGATAAACATATAAGTGAATAAATAAATCTGTTTGGGGATATCCTGCCCTTCGAGAGTATATGTTCACCAAACAGCTGTGCTAATTGTCACTTTTATGAGCTAAAATCAATATTTCAATTTTCTTTAGTGAGCATTTCCCCCCTAAAAAAATTGTTTCATGATAAGTTCTAGTTAACCAGGTATGTCTTTTCAAAGGCAGTTATATCTATATACTGCCACGGATTCATAGTCCTTCTGCAACAGTGTATAAGAAAACAGGTTCTACACTTAGAGATTAGTGAGCATGTAATAATTTTGCCTTTACCCAGCAATTCAGCTTTTTCTCAGCTGTCTCTTTGCAGTAACTTCCCTGCAATGAATTAGAATTGAAAAAAATCTTTGCTTAAATATTCTCTGCTCTTTGAGTCCTTCCTTTTCTTTTACCTTACTAAAAACTGTAGCCTGTCTAGTCTGCAATTGGTACCCTTCTTTTTGTTTCTTTTTTCTTTTCATAGTATTGCTTATCTTTTAAACTGTGCATAATTTCATTATCGTGTTTACTTATCTCATTTTTTGAAATTTATGAATGTCACAAATGTTGCATATTGAATAAAATAGATGTTTAAAAGAAATGTCACCCTACCTCCTAAGTATAATTTGTATATGAATTTCTAGAAACTCTTAAATTACTAAATACTGGTATAGCACAATGGAAAATTTTAAACTAGCATATGATTAGATTTGCAGTAGTTTATTAAGATCCAGGAATATTTATATGTCCCAAAGCTCTTTTCTCTAATATGTGCAGAATGTACTCTTTCTCAAAGACCAAATAACAAGTCTGTGATATTTGCCAAAATCCAAGAATGTCTGATATTGCAAGATATATTAAAAAAAACTTTACATTTAAGGTCATGTATAATTAGCATAAATTTATCTTACACTTTCTTTCTCTAGACATCAGAATAATGCTTTTTTCCTGACTTGTTCTCTTTCCTCTGGGCTCCCAGACTGTGGTGAACATTGATTGTGTTGGCAGAAAGTTCAGACTTGAGGCTTCTCCTGTTCTCCCTACCCCACTTCCCACACCTTTGCTTTTTGCCAATGCCTACCCTAAAGTCGAGGTAATGAGGCTCTGATTCCAGGAAGGACTTCAACACCAATTACCTTATAGCAGTGTTGAGTTTTGGTTCGTATGTTCAGCAGGTAGGGTGACATTTATTTTAATCATAAATAATCAAAATTAATAATTATTTTATTCTTTGCAATTCCTGAAATTTAAATTTAGCTAAGATTAGTGTTTAATACACCCGTTCCCATGTTTACACTTTAGTTAAAATGACCTCCTAGGATACACAAGAATAAAAATCAGGCTAGAGAGATAGCTTGGGAGTTTAGTGTTTTCCTTGCTTCAAAAGAACTTATGTACAGATCCCAGATCCCACCTAAAAACCTGCCAGGTAGAAATGCCAATGTCCTGCATTTCTGGCCTAGGAGGTTGGAGCCTGGGAAACTCCAGCAAAATAATAAGAAGGTAGAACAACCCAGGAAGATTCTTGAAGTTACCCTCGGTATCAGCACACTCAGTGCCTTCTGACACATACATATCCTACATCGACACGTGCATTCATACAAAAGAATAAAAATAAAAATTAGACACAGGTAAGCTTATATTTTATAGAGTTGCATACCTTGTTTTATACATTTAAAAAATTGTGGAAATTGGTGTGTGAAAAAATCCAATGTAGTAAAATATACTACATTGTGGGTGGAAGATAGCTCAGGATTTAAAGTCTTTGCCTCACAAGCAAAACAACCTGAGCTCAGATGCTTAGATTCCATGTAAAATTCAAGGTGAATATGGTAGTGGTCTGCAATTCTGGTCCTGGAAGACAGAGCCTGGGAAACCTCAGAGCAAAAAAGGATGTAGAACAATGCAGGATGATTCCAGATGTTACCCTTGGGTTCCCATAGGTGAGTGCATGTGCACATGCACACGCGTGCGCACACACACACACACACACACATGCGTGCACACAAAGAAATTCTATATTGTACATACAAACACACACACACACACACAGACATACACACACAAACAAAAGTATATCTGCTACATTGTGTTAAATTCAATAGTTTTCACTTGTGCTTGTATATATTTAGGTACACACACAGAGAATGTCAAAGACACTCACTAGTAGTTATCTGTGATGCAGGTTTTAGGACAGGAGGGCTGGCAATCCAAAATGTATCTCAGTACTCTTACACCAATTATGGAAGAATATGCAAAGTAACATGCATATGACAAGCAGCATCTTAGCATACTTTCAACCTAACATTCTAGAGTTAGGACAGGTTGGATGGATGGTGGGTTTATTGGTAGGATGATGAGATAAGCTGCCCATTACTACTGTCCTAACATTTTCTGTATCAAACAGTTGTCTTTGGATCATCAGATATGGAACAAAAAAGGTCAAACTCAATCCTCCGAAATTCAAAACTTGGTGTGGAAAACTTTATAAAAATGAGTCTTTTTCTTAATACATCCTCAGCAGAGAAGTGTAGGAGATAAAAATGTTCTTAGATAATGAAGCAGGTTCCTAAATATCATGACAAGGCAGAAGCTTAAGCAGTGTGAAAAGTTTCATTTCAGAACTTCACTTCAGAGGCCTCCTACTCCTTTCCACAGTAAGACAGAGTGAGGTTTCAAATTTAAAAGGTGGATCACTCCTGACATATTTGGGCCAGGCACAAAATTAGAGTATTTACACTCTCGGGGACTATTGCCAATTGTCAAAAAGTCACCTTATCTTCAGGTGTAATAAGGAGTTCCTCCTCAAATTAATTTGCATGGTCAGCTCATGTAAACAGCTTACAATTTTCCTTTGTAGAATATAATGAGGATTTATTCATCTTACTTTCTAATTTGCTTTACTTACAATAATCATAGAAAACAAATGGCTGTGACTTAGACACAGGAAAAAGAACTATTTTTGAGATAAAGCTACTCATTATGGCTCAAGGAAGAAAGGAAGGCTGGGTGTGATGATCCCCTCATTCTCTAATGAAAATAATAGGCAATTCGGGACTGGAGAGATGACTCAGGGGTTAAGCCTCTGGCTCACAAGCAGATGGTTCTAAGTTCAGATCTCAGATCCCATGTGAAAATGACAGGCAGAAATGCCTGAGGTCTGTACTTCCAACTCTGAAAGATGGAGCCTGAGAAACCAGGGCCAGAGATGGAGCCAGAGTTAAGCAAACAGAAGTAGCATAATCCAGGGTGATCTCTCCAAATTACCTTTGTGTGTCCACAAGCATACATAGTGTCCTCTGACACACACACACACACACACACACACACACACACACACACACACACAAAGAAAGAAAGAAATAATAAGCAATTCAAAGAGGAATGATTCTGGAGTTTTATAGGAAATCCTGTTGAATATTTTCTTTTTATGCATCTGGATGTATTATAGAAGCATTAACATGTCCCTCAGTGCCATTTCATGGCAAAATATTGCTTTATATAACTTATATTTAGCCGTTATGTCAAAGATGAAGGTTTAGGTATTCATGAGAAAATGGAGAATATGTTTCTAAGACCTCAGCTACATCTGTGTGAGATGAAAGGACTTCTGTGGGAAGGGATTTGATTCAATGCCTGTCCATCTTATTGTGATATCTGGAGAAGTACTAAACAAACTTCTAAAACTTTGGAAGTCTTTTTGGATATGTGGTTAAGAAACTGGTACCTCCTCACTGTCTGGTGAGCAGTTATTCAGTAATTGGCCATGAAACACATGAAAATGAAACCAGTCAGGATTTTTAATTTAGGTTGAATCCAGAATTTCAGTTCAAATAGTCTAATATAAAACCACTTCGGTCGGAGTCACAAATCCAATCCAGATGCATCTAAGAAGAATGTGCTGTGAACACAGTAGATGGTTATACATAAAGTTGGGAAACAATCACGATTCTCTTTTTAAAATGTTAAGTCCTAATTTATAGAAAGAAGGTTACTATCATCCAAAATGAGTAAACCTTTTTGCTCAAGTCTCCTGATAAGGATAAAAGAGTCTGTCTCTGTTTTGTCTCTGTTTCTCTCTGTTTCTGATTCTCTATCTCTGTCTCTCTCTGTCTCTCTGTCTCTCTGTCTCTCTGTCTCTCTGTCTCTCTGTCTCTCTGTCTCTCTCTCTCTCTCTCTCTCTCAACACCTATGTCCAAGTGGTGTTTTGGAATGCTTGACCACTTATGATCAAAACTCAGGTGAAGCTAATTCTCTGGTATAGACATGGTGAATGAGATGCTTACTTTGCTCAGAAGGAAAAGGTGAGACATTTTGTATTTTTATATTAGAACTAGCATTGAGCATAGGTCTTTCTAACTATGAGGGATGTTTATGTGTAAGAAGTGGTTTCCTTCTCTCCTGAAATCCCTGTTGCATGAAAAGTAACCCATGTAGTAGACACAATGCAGGGAATGTTATCAAAATTAATCTTTAAAATCTCTAAAAAATTCAACAAACAAATTTTGAGCTTTCATAATGAGTTTATTCAGAGCAAATGTTCAGTTCAGTCCCTGGCTAGTTATAAAACAGAGCTTCATTTATTCTTAGTAATAGCTACTAGTCCATTGTGGTACAAACCTGTGCTCAGTGGAATGGTCCGTTGGGACCCAAAGTGCCTGTGGGAAGAAAATATATTTCTTGAGGAAATAAGCTCAAAAGAAAGAGTTGTGTACTGAGAAGGAGGAAAAGCATTAATATTTAAGGACCTCTAGCATGAGTCAGTCACTGAGCTGGACATCACATAAATGTCTTGTGGTATTGAGAACTGAAAAAGAAGAAAATCTACAGAATGTCTTTCAATGCCAAGTTTGGACAGCAAGATAATGTGTGGACAAAACTCCAGAATCTGAGGACTGACTGCCTTGGGCTGAGTCCTGGCACTGACCTTGTATGTTCAACAGCCCTGGATTCCTTACAGGTGCTCACATGATCATGAATATCTCATGTACTATGGGACCAACCAGCTCAATGGCTTCAATATCTAGAACAGCACTGGAACATAATGTATACCCACTAAGCATTTGCTCTCTCTCTCTCTCTCTCTCTCTCTCTCTCTCTCTCTCTCTCTCTCCTCCCTCATAATAATTTAAGTTTCAGGTATCAAGGAACTTTCATGGCTGGTGTCTGATGTGATATTTTTTCTTCCTCTCTACTTCTCACACATTTTTGCTTACACTCAGTCACATGACTGTAAATGGATCCTGTAGTTACAAATATTATTCTTTGTTCTCTGAGGCTCAGTTTTGTTGGATTGCCATGGATAATACCTGAACTAGAATTTGCATGCTCATTCCTAGTCCAATGCTGTTCCTCTCCTAATATTCTGTCTCAGAAATCATCTGATAGATTTCTGTAGAGTACAGACAGCCAATTTAGATAAGAATAACCTAATTCTATAAGAATGTTATTGTTACCTTAAAGTGAATTGAGTTCAATATTACTTAAACATAGAAATATATCCTTTTTTGGAGGATTAAAATGTAATGAGACAAAAATTCTCTAGTGGATTCATGAAGTACTTGTGACTACTGTGTTATGTCAAGTAACTTGTCAAACCATCAAGGCTTACATAATTTCTAGAATGTAAGGGTGAAAATTGGTATGATTCCTTTAGTAATTTTTCTTATGGAACATTATGTAAATCTATTCACATTCTGTATAAAGTACATTTGATTCGAATGGAGACTGTCTTTAATTTGTTATATCTAACTTAATGATGATGAGGTAATTTTATAATTATGTTATCAAAGCAGTGTGCTTCCACATTTCAGACAAAGACTATTCAGTCACTCATTCTGATAAATATTTATTGCTACATACCAAGTAATTTCTAAGTACTGTGAATATGTAGAAAATTATTATAGACATCTTTTCTGCCTTCTAGAAACTTCCATTTGGTCATAGAGTAAGAAAACAAAAAAAATTACCATTTCAGATTGTATTAATGTTATGAAGTAAAAAAAGAGTAAAGGAATCAGGAGTGATGGCTAGTTGGCTGGGCAGAAGGTGAGCAAATGGTGATTTGCATTAGGGATTGCATTCTTGGGAAGATCAATGTAGCAGGGACCTGCATGATTCAATACAGTGCTGGGTGAGAACATTTCAAGTGAAGAAGTAGGTTTTAGTCTTCTGTGGCAGAGGTTAAATTGGAAGCAGGAGTGTCTAAGGTGTCTGAGCATGCAGAATGACAGTGGATAATGTTGGATGACAGGCAAGGGCATGATCCTGTTGTCTAGTCAAAATTTATAGATTTATCTTGGATAGGTCACATGGAGACCATTGTTGTGAAAAGATGATTCTTGTTGCTGTATGGAAGATTAATTATGAGGGGCAGAGGGACAACTAGTGTGGGTTGAGTGACAAAAGCCCAGTTGGAAATAATAGTGATGCCGTAAGATTTTTCCAGAGATACAGAGCCAATGGTGACATAGACTGTACTCACAGACACACAGACACACACACACACACACACACACACACACACACACACACACACACACACACACAAGATCAAACCAAGCAGGGGACAGTGGTGTGGAACTAAGGTAATGAATATTAATAATACAGCTGAGATACATAGACTGAGAACCTTTCCTGTAGATTTCCTATCACCTGGCATGTCTCTTCTTACTCCTTCAAAGTTTTTGAGAAGGGATCAAGGCCACTTTGGACTTGAACCCATGATCCTCTGTCTTTATCTTCCAAGTGTTCTCTCCCTTTTCCCCTTCTTCATATTCCTTCTTTCTCTTCCCTCTCCCCCTCTAACCTTCTGTCTCTCTTTCCCTAGTTCCCTTCCTCTAACTGCCCCTTGCCCTCTTTCCTTTCTCTTTTCCTTTCTGTCTATTCCTTCTCCTCTTCATTCCTGTATGAGAGGGCAATCTAAGGTAGGTACCTGTGGAAGCACAAGGGTAACATCAGGAGGCACCTGGGATTGCTCTACATCCTGATGGCTTTGCTCTGGGGTTCCCTGGTTTACCTTCCCTTTTTTTTTTTTAAACATTTTTTATTATCTCCGCTCATACAAACTTAATAGGTACACCGGTTCCCTCCCTCCTTCCTCCCCCCCCCCCACCCCTCTGCTCACACTCCTCTGACCCCTCCCTCCCCACCCCCCAGTGCCTCCCCTCCCCCAATCCCCGGAGAATGCTTTAATGTGCATTAAACTCTCCTCTGGGCCCTCCTCTCCGATGACGTACAAGGACCCAGTGGCATTTCCGTGAACCCTTTCCCGTGTTCCCCTTAAGCATAGGAACACTACTGTGGCTGCCAATCTCTTGCCTCCAAGAATCTTGGTGCCTTTAGCAGATGCTAGAATTTGTGAGGTCAATAGTGTGTTGGACGCAGGGCATGGAAAGTCCAATTATGATTGCTTCGGCCCTAACTTGTGTGGAGTATCTTACATATCATTGCTCCTCCCATCCTTTTGCTCTTACAGTCTTACCGTCCCCTCTTCTGCAAATGTCCCTGAGCTTCAGGATGGGGAGAGATTAGTCTGGCCTAGTTCTAGGTGGTTGATATAGGGTCTCTGAAGTTCTGGATAGTGGTTTGTTGATTTTCTTTTGCAGTTTTGCTGCTCCTGCAATGCCCTTCACTCCATCATGATGGGCACTGTATGTCACCCCCTGGCCAGAGACAAAAAGCTGTTAAACTGGAGTCTTACTATAAGAGCACATTCAAGGGTAGATGTAATAAAAGTAGGAAACCACAGTGAGGGAGGGGTCAATCACCCATTTGCAAAATGGTTACTTTTTATCCGCCAGACTATATGCCCTCCCCTTCTGGTGAGTTCATACCCCCTTAGTTGTAAATGATCAGGAATGAACGTTTGTGAACTTAACCAGGTGTCACATTACTTACTTGCAGTCCTTGATGGAGGCCTATTTTCTCTACTGTAACATGGTCACTTCTCTCCTTGTTTCTGGTGTGGCCCTCCAACCCCATCCCTTCTGTTCATAATCCTTGAAATTACTGTAAGTAATACATAGATTTATGAGTGTCTCAAGGTGGGCTGGGTGGGTTTGGTACTAGGAGCCACCTATTAGGGAATACATATGGCGCTTAATTTTCACTTAATACTTCACTTAATATAATTATTTCTAATGACATCCATTTCCTGGCAAATTCTAGTAATTCATCATTTTTGACGGCTGAGTAGTACTCCATTGTATAGATGTACCACTATTTCCTTATCCACTCGTCAACTATTGGACATTTGGGTTGATTCCATGACTTTGTTATTGTAAACAGTGCTGCTATGAACATGGTCGTGCTTGTGCTATCGAGGTGAACCTCTGCTGTATGGGGGGTTATTCCCAAAAGTGGAATAGCAGGGTCATATGGCATTTCAAACTTTAATTTCTTTAAGAATCTCCAGACGGCTCGCCAGAGTGGCTGTATGAGCCTGCACTCCCACCAGCAATGTAGCAGAGTTCCCCTCTCTCCACATCCTCTCCAGCATTTGTTGGTGTTTGTATTGTGGATTTTTGCCATCCTGACCGGGGTGAGATGATATCTGAGGGAAGTTTTGATTTGCATTCCCCTGATGGCTAAGGAAGTGGAGCATTTTTTCAGATATTTGTTAAACATTTTAATTTCATCCCTGGTAAAGTTTCTTTTAAGTTCCAGGGCCCATTTTTTAATTGGGCCATTGGTTTCCTTGGTGTTTAGTTTTCTAAGTTCTTTGTGCACTCTGGACAGCAGAGTTCTATCAGATGTGTGGTTAGTGAAGATTTTCTCCCATTCTGTGGGTTGCCTTTGAGCTCCCGTTACAATCTCTTTATCTGAACAGAAGCTCTTTAATTTCACAAGGTCCCAACTGTTGAGAGTTGGTAGCAGTGACTGTGCCATTGGATGTCTGTTTAGGAAGTGTTGGCCTAGCCCAATCAGCTCGAGGGAGTTCCCTATCCTTTCAACTATGGTTTTTATAGTCTCTGGCCTGATATCAAGGTCCTTGATCCATTTGGAATTAAGTCTTGTACATGGTGACAAGTACGGGTCCAGCTTTAATCTTCTGCATGTGGAGATCCAGTTTTGCCAGCACCATTTGTTTAATATACTGTTCTTTTTCCATTGGATTTTTTGGGCCCCTTTGTCAAAGACTAAATGGCTGTAACTTTGTGGGCTTATATCTGGGTCTTCAACCCTTATCCATTGATTTGTATGTTTATTTTGGAGCCAGTACCAGGCTGTTTTTACAACAATGGATTTGTAGTATAGACTAAGGTTTGGTATGGTGATACCTCCAGCAATGTTTTTGTTACTCAGGATTGTCTTTGCTATCCTGGGTCTTTTGTGCCTCCATATGAATTTTGAGATTGTTTGGTCAACTTCTTTAGAGAATTGCTTTGGGATTTTGATTGGTATAGCATTGAATCTGTATATTGCCTTTGGTAGGATGGTCATTTTTACGATGTTGATTCTACCAATCCAGGAACACGGGAGGTCTTTCCACCTTCTGGTGTCTTCTGCAATTTCTTTCTTTAGGGTTTTAAAGTTTTCATTGTAAAGGTCTTTTACCTCCTTGGTTAGGTTTATACCAAGGTATTTCATTTTTTTATGGGCTATAGTAAATGGGATTGAGTCTCTCAGGGATTTGTCACTTCTTTCATTCTGGGCATATAGGAAAGCCACTGATTTTTGTACGTTTATTTTGTGTCCTGCTACCCTGCTGAACTTCTCAATTCGTTCCAGAAGCTTCCTGGTGGAGTTTTTGGGATCACTCAGATATAAGATCCTGTCATCTGCAAATAGGGATAGCTTGACTTCTTCCTTGCCGATTTGAATCCCTTTTATGCCCCTTTCTTGTCTTATGGCTTCAGCTAAGACTTCAAGTACAATATTGAATAGAAGTGGTGAGAGTGGACAGCCTTGTCTAGTTCCTGATCGAAGTGGGAATGCTTCCAGTTTTTCCCCATTGAGCATAATCCTTGTTGTGGGTTTGTTGTATACAGCTTTTATTATATTGATAAAGGTTCCTTCCATTCCTATTGTCTCTAGCATTTTGATCATAAAAGGCTGTTGGATCTTGTCAAAGCTTTTTCTGCATCTATCGAGAGTATCATGTGGTCTTGGACTTTGGACTAGTTTATATGATGAATTACATTTATTGATTTGCGTATGTTGAACCAACCTTGTGTGCCGGGGATGAAGCCTACTTGGTCCCCGTGGATGATCTTTTTGATATATTTTTGAATCCGATTTGCTAAGACTTTGTTGAGAATCTTTGCGTCTGTGTTCATCAGGGAGATCGGCCTATAGTTTTCTTTTTTAAGTGAATCTTTATTAGGTTTTGGGATTAAGACGATATTAGCTTCATAGGAGGAATTTGGTAGTGTTCCTTCCTTTGCTATTTGATGGAACAGTTTAAGGAGTATTGGTGTTATTAACTGCTTAAATGTCTGGTAGAACTCTGTGCCGAATCCATCTGGTCCAGGACATTTTTTGGTGGGAAGTTTCGAGATTATTTCCTCAATTTCCTTATATGTTATAGTACTATTTAAATATTTCACAACTTCCTGATTCAATTTAGGTAAGTTGTGTTTACTTAGGAATTCATTCATCTCTTTTGTGTTGTCAAACTTCACAGAGTATAAGTTTTTGAAATATGACGTTATATTTCTCTGGATTTCTTGGGTATCAGTAGTGATATCTCCATTTTCATTTCTAATTTTGTTAATTTGGGTTTTTTCTCTCTTGGTTTTGGTTAATTTAGCTAGGGGTGTATCAATCTTATTGATTTTTTCAAAGAATCAGCTTTTTGACAGGTTGATTTTGTCTATCGTTTTCTTAGTCTCGATTTCAGATATTTCTCCCCTTATTTTGCTAATCTCCTCTCTTCTACTACTTTTGGGATCAGATTGCTATAGTTTCTCTAAAGCTTTAAGCTGCATTGTTAAGTTGTTTATTTCTGATGTTTCCATTTTTCTGATGTAGGGATTAAGAGCTATGAACTTACCTCTTTGGACAGTTTTCATTGTGTCCCAGAGATTTTGGTAAGTTGTATTTTCATTATCGTTCGCTTTCAGGAAATCTTGAATATCCTTTTTAATTTGGTTTACCTTCCATGGCCAGAAATGAAGACCAGTGCCATTCCACTTGGCATTTTTACATAAAAACTGGGATCTGAACTCAGATTCTTTTGCTCACCATCCTTCTGAGCTATCTTTCAAGCACTTTAGCTTTCTTTATACAGAAATGTTGAAGTCCATCTCTGAAAAGTTGTACATTTACACCCAGTATAAGATGTTAACCTGTGCATAATTAATTACCATTAACAAATATTATTGAATTGGGAGCTCTTTCTGAAGTTTTAAGAATGGAGATTGTTATTGTTCCTTTAGTAATTACTTGTATACTTGTTTGGAATAAAATTTATTTTCTCTATAGACAGAAGATTTAATTAAAAACAATTTTTAATTTAAAGAATGCACTTTCATTTTCTCATAAACTACTTCAAAGCCTTGGTGATACTTGATTAAAGCCATTTTTTTAAAGCAAGATGTTGATATTGCATTATTATTTTTGATTTCTCTGCAAGTACATGAAATATTTGCTGGCTTCTAAGAGTACTTTTATTACAACTTACAATTAATACTTTGCTGTATATAAGTTTAGATGATCTCTTGATAATCTTTTTAAATCAGTGTTGAATAATCTAGACAATATGGAACTCTTTAGATTTAGTGAGTTAATGAACCAAACATTCAATAAATATATAAAATATTTTTAATGTTTATATATGTATCATCTTTAAGAATTTAAAGGACAATTACCTCAGGGATGATGGACCAGGAAAATTCTAGATCTTCTAATTTGAATTTTAGAAAGATTAATAGGATCCAGAATCTCTTCAAAGCTTCAGGTCCACATCTTATTTCTAATTAGCTCTTTAAATAGCTAATTAGAATGCTGGAATGTATTCCAAAATACAAAGTGACTTGATTTTATTAAATTAAAATTAATTTCTTATACTTTTTCCTTACTAATAAAATGATCCAATCCATAAAGATATTACTGAGATAAATAAACTAAAATTTCTTGTGATGACATTTAATATTTTAGTCTGATTTGAAGGAATTAATGTGCTATCCATGGTAGGCAGGAAATTCAGTCACACACCGATGAACTATTTGGTAATGTACATAGCGATGAGAAAATATGCTAGCAAAACATATCCTAGAGTTTTTTTTAATCTTGCTTATATTTCTAATTCATATTTTAATTGAAATTATTCCTTATGAATTCCTTATGAATTCAGATGTATTACTGAACTTGTTCTACTAAATATCTACTGACAGGAATATGTGTTACATGGATACATACCCCATTCATATTTCCTCCTTTCATTCAAAAGGAAATTAGTAAGGTGAGTAAGGCATTTCTCAATAATATATGTATGTTCGTGTATGATGAATGATGGTGAATGTTGTTTCTTCTCAAAACCATGATATAGATTAACAACAACAATCAGAATAAAATAATTTTGTTACAGTTATGATAACAATCATGTGAAAAATCAGGCACTGTGTTTATTAGGATGTGGATAACCTCTTTAATACTATTGTTGTAGTTAATCTGCATGGGTGCTGATAAATGACCATCAAATGGCTTACGGGAACAAGGGTTTATTTTCTTACTATAGTCGGGTTACAGTCTGTCCAGCTTGACAGAAGAGCATGCACCACACCAGGGCCAAGGGAATTGGCCACACCATCTCTACATAATGGCTGGGAGAGGGACGACCCTTACTTGCCAGACCAGCATGTCTAGCCAAGTATACAAAAGGATGCCGACTCTCTCAACCAACTCTCTGTATTTTATTCACCTGTTCAGAGCCTAGTCCCACCCACCATAGGCCAGGCCTTCTCCATCAACTAGACAATCTCCTGCAGGTTTCTTCTGGGCTTAACCTAACCACTAATTCACCACAAATATGTCCAGAGCTCAAACCCTGTCAAGTTGACAACTGTCAAGTTGACACCTGTGCTTAATGATGACAACTATATTGTCTTTCACAATTGCTATGCAATATTTAAACTTCAGAAATGTAAGTAGAAACTTTCATTAGATATCAATCCTCAAGATGTATATGCCCAGGAAGTTGGCTAAGTGCTTCATACTTGTTATAGCCATTATGTTTTAAGGACTATAAAACAAATTCAGAAACACACAGCTTAGTGAAAGCAAGGGGTGGGACTATGTTTAACTCCATCTACTCACTTCCTAAAGATTATTGCATTCTATTTTCTCTAACTCATAATTCATACTAGACTATGGAACTGTAAAACAAATGCCTTGTAATAAAAGATTCTCATGTATGTAGAGATTTAATGCCATTTATTATCAAATTTACTAGTCTTGGAACAAACTAAAAATCTATAGGCAGTTTTAGATTATTGAAATAAGATAACCTTAAGTGATTGAAAATATAAAGGGAGGAGTAATTATTGTATAATGTATTTAAAATAGAGCATGAATATTTATTAGGGAAACTTTCTGAAATAATGAAATTTACCAGGTCATAAATAAGCCAAAAATGAAAATTACAAAAACAGAACTTGATGCTTCTTACTTAGTGATGCTGAAAATTCAGCCAATGCATTGATAAGAATTTATTGAGCATCTGCAGGAATATAATTAGCATTAGGATTTTAAGACTATCATCATATATTTAAGTAGTTTAAAATATAACTAAGAAAACATAAAATAAGACTTGTGGTGCATATAAATGGCTCTCTTTCCTTTTCCTTTTTTTGTGTGAAATGCTGACAGTCAAACCCAGGGGCTGTTGCATTTTAGGCAAGCACTCTGTTCTCAGCTACACCATCAGATCTAAAGTTTAGCTACATACCCCAGAATGTTCAGCAACTAGTGGCCCTCAGGCTTCAGTTGTCTCAGTGCTGTGATGACAGCTGGATCCACCAGGCCCATAGTGGTTGTGGAAGTGAGCTGAAGACAAGAAGTCAGTAAGAACAGTGTTGTAAGCAACTATGATGCTGACTAGGAGAAATGGAGAGAGGTAGTGGAGGAAGGTTACACACAACTTGTTCTGATGTGCAAGCCTTCATTACATTCTAGCAGTTTCCTTATTGTTTCTTGATTGTTCTCATCTCATTAAGTATCCTTCAATCTGTAATTTTATAAAAATGAGGAGGCTCTCATAGCTTATATCTTATTTTTAAAGCTTTTATTTGTGTGTGTGTGTGTGTGTGTGTGTGTGTGTGTGTGTGTGTGTGTGTGTCTGTCAGAGGTCACCGTGTATGACCAAGAGTGACTTCAGGAATTATCCTGGATTACTTCTACTTCTTTTTTGCTTTGTTCTGGGTTTCACAGTTTGTACCCACTAGGGTAGAAAGTGCAAGCTCCCACTATATTTACTTGGGACCTGGGATCTAAACTTAGAACTTTTTGCTTAAGAGGCAAAGCATAAACCCCTGAGCCATCTCTCCAGCCTTCATATCTTATTTTAATACAGAAATTGCTAGTGTATTTTCCCTAGACTGAGAGTCTCTGTGGTAGGAGACAGATCTTATTATCTTAGTAAACCTGAAACTTACTGTGATGTTAAAGTACTATGGAATATCCATAATAAATAATGAATGAATCAATATATCCAGGAGATATTGATGAAAGGATTCCAGATCTTTTATGTTTACTTTCTTTTCTCTCAAGTCTTGTCCTTCAACATCCTTAATTGTGTAGAGAATATTTCAAAACCTAATGATTCTTATTCCCTCAAACCCAGTATCTTTTTTTTTTTTTTTTACTCTCTGTCATATTAATACCTGGGAGTATTCTTTTCACAAAGAGTAGAAATGTATTCATCAGGGTTTATCAGACTAACGATGAAAGGAGAGAGGAGAGAGGGAGAGGCTGACAGAGAGGGAAAAGAAGAAAAAGGGACTGAATTAGAGAGAGAAAGACAGAGAGAAGAGTGTAAGAAAGAAACAGAGACATACACACATAGAGGAGAGAGAGAGGTAGAGAGAGAGAGGTATATAGAGAAAGAGCTCCAGCAGAGTCTGAAGTTAGCATATACTTTAAGTAGGACTTCAAAGGCATTCGTTGAATCTTTACCATTACATGACATCAAATTAGATGTCATGTAAAAAAGTAGTTCAATAAAGAAGGGAAGATAGTAAGAAATGGATTGAAGAAGCAAAATCATGTCTATGTCCAAATAACAGGGATATCCAGAAGTCTCAAGTGAGCTCTTCTATGCAAACCATTAGAAACATGATCAGTAAGGAAGCAGGATGTTAAGTCAGGTATGCAAATTAATTGTCTTTTAATATATATACTTTAATCAGAATACTTAATGACATTGACTATTCTGTCTATAATATAAAAAGACAGAAAAATCTAGAAACAAACAAAATATATATATCAATGTGGGGAAAAAGCACTACTGATATAAACAAAAATACACTGGAAGAGAACCAACACTTTCTGTTTTGTTGTTTTTGAGCCAGGGTCTCCCTCTATAGCCTGGCCTGACTATGACCTTTCAGGATACTTTGCTGTTGTTATGGGTGTGAGGTCCTAAGTCCACCTCTTCAGGTGTTTTAGTTTTGTTTTGTGAGGCATCTCTATTTTGATTTTGAGAAAGCATCTTCTTACATAGCCCACCTGGCCTTGAATTTATAATTCCTATACTTCGGCTGCCTGGTTGCTGGATTATAAGCATCTACCCACCATGACTAATCTGAGCTTTTTTGATAAAATTTCCTTCTCAGTTGATTCACTATTTTAAGTAGTCAAATGGAAAGCATTTAGTATTCAATTCTATTTAAAAGATGGTCTTAATATACGAAGAAGCTTAAAGCTAGAGGGAAGAACAGGGAATATGGCACAGTAGTGAGTGGGGTCAGTCACCAGTTACCAGTTGGCTACCACGTATCTGCCATCCCCTATCCCCTCCATGATGAGGGAGATATGCCCTGTTCTTCAAACCTGTCTAATCGCAAGTGAACAAGAAGGAAAGTGAGGGTGAGCTGTAACAGATGTCCTGCTACTGTATCTGACCAAATCTGACCAATTGTTCTATTGAATTATTCTCATTTGTCCCCTTTCTCTTGAGATCTGATTTCCCTTCCCTCCAAGTTGTAATCCATTGCAGTTATAATGACTGTTATAGAGATTTACTTTTAAGTATGTCGTTAAGCGGGTTTGGAACAAGTATTCACTTAGAAGGGAGAACATACAGCATCTGACTTTCTGTGCCTGTGATACTTCGCTCAGTATAATGTCTTCTAATTCTGTTCATTTACTAAAAAGTTTCATAAATTCATATTTTATTGTATAGCTGTACCACATTTTCATTATCCATTCATCCACTGTTAATATTTAGGTTAATAAAAAATAAAAGAAAAATTCAATTCTGGATAACAGTGACAGAGTTTTGAGTTCACATAAAAATGAGAATAAAACACTAAGGGAACCCCTGGTGGAGAGAGGAAAGAAATAAAAACCTTGAGAAAATAATCTGCTGTAATAACAAAGAGACCAAAAGCACAGAAAAGACTGCTCAAATAACCAAAATATACATGAAAAGCAATCTGTCATACAGAGTACATCTAAAATATTTGGAGAAGTGTTGGTTGGAAGAAAATTTGTTGTTAAAACTCAATGAACATGAAAAAATCAATAAATTAAATTTTAGTTACTTCGGTAATCAAAATGACTAAAATAAATTAGTTACCTACATAACAAAACTAAATCCTACAAGTTTAAGAGAAAATAAAGATTAACATCTTTATAATCTGCATGAAATCTAGGAAGAATAAATATAGATATGTTTGCCAAAGTGAACTCATGCTTTTTCAGGGTAACAACCTAAAACTATATATAGTATATTAAGCCAGAGAGCTAATACCTAAAATACAGAGTTCTTAAAAACTAAAAGGCTTGATTTTCGAAAAAAAAATTGGCAAAGCAAAGGAAAAGACTATTAAATAAATAGGCAAAAATTCTCAACTTCATTTGTAATTATAAAGATGCAGTTTAGGGCTGGGAGGTGGCTCAGGGATTAAGCCTCTGCCTTGAAGGCGGAAGGTCCTGAGTTCGGATCCTAGACCCCACGTATAGACGCCGGGCGGAAGCGGGGCAGCCTGCGTTTCCGGTCCTGGTAGGGCGGAGCCTGTGAATCCCGGGGCAGAGTAAACAAGGAGGAGGCGGTCCATGGTGGTTCCCGAATTCGTCCGTGGTTCTACACACACGTATACGCATACATGCACACACATACACGCGCACAATTAAATAAATAATAAAAAAATTTTAAAAAAAGATGCAATTTAAACCCTCAAAGTTTTTTTAATTTTACTAATTTTTAATGTTGCACATATGAATATAGTGAATTTATAATATTTTCACCACTTAGTCCCAAATTCCATTTCCTCTCCTTTTCCCCTTACAACCCTTCTCCCCTGACAGACTCTTTCTTATTTTTAAATTTTTTGCTTGTGTGGTTCCTGTATTTAATCTAGTCTATCTCTGATGACATATGACTGACATGATTCATCTTTCATCCAACATCCTAAATCAGTGGATACACCATTGATGAAAACATCCTCCTTTTCTTCCCCATCAGCATTTGTCCTTATCAATCTCTTAGACAGGTATATAACTTCTTGATATCTTTATGATTTCATGTGATGTTGATAAGAGAGTTACTGTGCAGTTCTTGTGCAAGCATATATATCTGTTACAAAATCTTGTATATCACGACTATGTCATGTCCAGAAGATAATGTCTGGCCCACCACTTTACCACTTTGGGCTTTTGCAATCTTACCATCCCCTCTTCCGTGATGTTCTCTGAGTTGTGGGGTGGGGATTTTTGAACCACCAATTTAGAACTCTGCTTTGAGAATACTTCTCTGGTAATGAAGAAATGCTGAAGTATTTCTTGCCTTACTACTTATCATGATCAAGATTCTGCATATTTCAGGAAGGTTTAAATTATCAAATCAACTGCACATTTCTTTCCACAAAAAATGAAGACACTTAAGGCATTGAGTATGCACCTGAGTGCCTTAAATAGCAAATTTCCAAAAGTTTATAAACTAGTTTTTCAGCATGCCTCCCACAAAAGAACATGTATCCTTTCTAGTTATTCACTCAACAATCAATTTTTCTTCTTTTTCTTCCCATAAAATGGAAGTACTGTGAACTTGCATTTCCTGGCTTTCTAGTCTGACTACACTAATAAAGCTTCATCTTTAAAAAAAAAAAAAAAAACCGGAAGCAAACTATAACTGTAGAAAGGCTTGATCTGTTCCCCACAGAAAGAAGTGAACCAGAGACTAGGTCTGGATGATGGAGGCTAGCTGGAAGTTTTAGGGTACATCCAAGACTCCAATAGCTAGAATTGAGTACTTGACTTCAGTATGCCAATTACAGAGATAGGCAACCATGAACAATAGAGAAAGATTTATTTTATATGACTATACTAGGAGGAGAATAAGATAGAGGGTTTATAAATCCCCCTCCAATCCAACTTAGGGGTACTGACATGAACTTTAGGTTTATGTAGAAGTAGAACTTGGGTCAGGGACAAAAGTTATACATAAATCAACAGTCCTGACCAAGATGTATTCATGTACTTTCCTTGTTGCTGGTTATGGCTCTGTGAGGTGGTCTGAAGGGAACTCCTTTTTGCTGTCACACCTAGGAGTGCATCTGTCCAGTTCTAGGGGACGATCACTTCTGTTCCAGGAAGCAGCCTCATTTCATAGGCTGATGCTTTTGTTGGGTGGGGTTGGGAGTGGTCTGTCTTGTGAGATTTTGATATTCTTAGGATTCATGGCAACTATAGGTTTAGGATAATGACTTATCTCTGAGCTTTTAACCTTGAACAGGGATGAGTCAGATCAGGTAGATATTCCAAAGGAATAAGTAGATGGCCCAATTAAAGGAGACTGGCACGAAATGTGGGCAGTGAATCTAGAACTTTTTCCCGGTTTTAGTTACGGAGTAAGTCAGGAGTCATTGCTGTTTTTTTTTTTAACATTTTTTTCATTAATGTTTTAAACAAAATGAAACAAATAAGAAAGACAAGGTATAAATCTTGGCAGTTGTTGGAGTGAAGAGGAAAAGAGAAAGCCTGGCAGATATATAGGTTCTACTTGACAATTGAAGGCTGAGCTTTGGACACATTTGTGAAGAGTTAATAGTTAAGGCAAGTCCTTGAGCAAGGCAAGTCCTGAAGATGATCTGATTGACCCTAGAAGCCCCTTCCCTCAATAGAGTTGTTTACAGATCCCACAGCTAAGTCTACTGACTTCTTTGAGTTCTAACCTAGAAAGAGTAACTCCCCACCGCTACTACTTCCCACTTTTAGATATCCACCCAAATCCTAAACCTGTCTTGTCCTGAAACTTTCCTCCAGGCATTCCATTCTCCCTGAGGACACCCAACCCAATTCAGCTGCGTATACACTTTCATCACTTGGCCTGCCTCCTTCCTTGACTTCTGACTCAGAAAGCATGGTCTTCTGTTGCAGTTTATCTGAATGTTGCCAATAAATTCATAACCAAAGAGCCTAGGGGAACAAGGGAGTTTATTCTGGTTTGCAATTGTCCAGTCACAGCTCTTATTCCAGCTTGGCAGGAAAGCTCATAACAACACCAGGACCTCAGGACCTAAGAGAACTGGATACGCCATATCCACAAGGACTGAGGAGAGGGAATCTTCACTTGTCAGACTATAAATCTATGGGCTGGGTCTTCTCACATCAATCAGGAGTCAGTGCTTTTCAGCAAAAGCTGCAGTTTTCATGGTAGAGAATAAACATTTTTTTTTTAACCAATAGCTACCTGATAGGAAATTAGCTAGACCATCATTCCAAGCACTATCTTAGCTAACAATCACAAGCAAAGAACTTGTGCAGGATATTTAGAGACATGCATTTCAGCTTGTTGGGTTTAAGGATCTACATCAATCATCAGTGATCCACTTCTTTAATGCACATTATAATGTTACCAGAAAGTCAATAGATGTTCTGGGGGTTCTTTCGGAAGAAATATTACTGACTCAGAAACTTCCTTCCTGGACTGATGTTTCTTTTGTTTTGGCTTCGTGGCAGCATTCATTCAAGCAGTTAATATTTTACTCATTTAGACTTTTCTCAGTATTTAGAATAACAAAAGTAAAGCAAACACAACAAATGAGTTTGCACAGGACTTTTGCAAAGTCAAATCCATCCCTTTAGGGATTGATTTTATTGCTTTCTATGCAGGTTGCATAACTATTCTATTTACAATAAAAACTGCCAAACAGCATGGTTCTTACAAACTTCCTTTGGCTGTGATGTATTTAGAAAGTAGAGCTGGAAAAGACAGACTGGAGAGACTAAATTAGAAACATGTTAAGATGATTGGCAGGGAACATGGAATGCCATACCATCAAGAAACAGAGTATTTTTACTTGCTGTTTTCTAGGAAACTTTATTGTTCACTTGCATAATAGGCACTGTAGGAATTAGCCAGCACTTTATAATAGAAAGAGAAACTTGCAGGAAGAAATCCATAAGTCACTGTAGATATCCCTAGATTTTTTGTATTTCCTCTCTTGACATTTCTGCCAGACCCTGTGCTTTGTTTATTGTTCTCTAAAGTTCTATGTTTGGGGGTTTGTAAATTGACAGATGACAGATTAGCAAGAAAAAAGACAAACTTGGTGTGTACACCAGAGCTCACAAAATATACAATTCAAACCAGGTATAATTTGAAACCTCTGCATTAACTTAACAGAGAAATGAAAGGGAGAGTAAGAGCATGTGTGAGAGCATGTGGCTTCCGGAAAGATAAAAGGCCCTTGGGAGAACAGCTGGATGTGAGAGAGTTCAGTGATGAGGCCCACTTAAGTAATTTCTTGTCTTATTGCTGACCATTGCAGCTTCTTGTCTCTGCTGGTAGAATCAACATTCATGGTTGTACAATTCTCAGGTATGGACTGAGTGACAGGTAGATTCTTCTAGGAGGCACTGCTAATAGGAAAGAAAATTCTCAAATGAATAACCTAATCTACCACAGAGATACCTGAACATGTTTGTTCATTACTGTTCTTTCCACATGAGTAAAGAAATGAAGTCAGTCTAAATGCACATTAACTGAATAATGGAGAATGAAAATATGATACATGTACACAGTGGCATTTCATTCAGCTGAAAAGAAAACCGAAATGATGTTTTTTTGTTTTTTTTTTTTTAGGAAAATGAATGGAACATTAAACGAGATAACCAAGCCCAAAAAGACATATACCATGTGTTCCCTTTTATATGTAGAGACTAGTTTCTAACTTTTAAATAGGTGGGAAGCAATATTTGCAATGGACAATAATGAGAAAGAACTTATGAGATTGGAAACAAAGGAGACTTTAAGGAAAGAGGGTAGAGAAGATAATTAAACAAAGTGGGATGGGAATATTAGGAGGAAAGGCTATACCAGGTAGAAGGAGATGTAGTTGATGTCTGTAAGAACAAATCAACCAAAATGAAACATGAATAAAAATCTCATATTGAAATTATTTTGTAAGCTAAGTAAAAAAAAATCAAATAGGTTTTTATTTATTTTTTAAATTTCCATTAATTATAAAGATAAGATCAAAGAGAAGAAAAGCTTATCCTGGCAACAAATAACATACACGAATTTTCAGAAAGTACTTGAAAACTTGCTATTGTATAATACATTTCACGATAGTTTTATTTTAATCACTCTATACCTGTGTTTTTAAAAGCTGCAAAAAAGAATATTTACTATTACATCAATAAGTCCCAAAGCAAGTCTGCCTTTTCAAAGTAATGCCATCATTTGTTTATACAAATGATGTTACAGAGACAGTGTGACCACAAAGCAAAAATATTTACTACAGTGTTCTTAAGGAAATATTTGCCATCTACTGCTCTAGATTTGCATTATTTTGAAGAGCAAATTTGGCTTTAATACCAGAAAAATACTCAGAAGTTAATTACCATCAGGAATGAAACAAGATTGTTCACTCACTCTTACTTGATATTGTGCTTAAAGTCCTAGCTAGCAAGAGCAATAAGACAAGATCAGGAGATAATAGAAAAGGAAGTAGTTATGATATTCCAATTTGCATATGATATAATTTTATACTTTAAAAATTCCAAAGCCTCCACCAAGAATCCTCTTGTGGTAAGCAACATTTTCAGTAAGGTGTCAGCTTACAAAATCAAGAAAAAAAATCAGTATTCTCCCTATATACCGCAGATGAACAAACTGAGAAAGAAATGAGGAATACAATCCCATTCATCATAAGCTTAAAAAAACCCTTGGAATAAACTCATTCAAGGAAATAAAAGACCTATAGTATGAAAACTAAAAAAAAAAAAAAAAAAAAAAAAAAAAAACACTGAAGAAAGAAACTAAAGAGAATATTAGAAGGTGGAAATACTTTTCATGTTCATGGATTGGTAAGATAACTATTGTGAAAATGACATCTTACCAAAGACAATATACAGATTCAATGCAATTCCAATCCAAAATTCCAGTGCAATTTCTTCCCAGAAATTGAAAACCTCAAAATTCATAAAGAAATAGAAACAAAAGGCATGGATTAACCAAAATAATTTTGAGCAATAAAAATGCTGCCCAAGATATCACAATACCAGATTTCAACCTGTGCTATAAAACCATAGTAATAAAAACAGCATGATACTGGCATCAGTGGATGAGCATGAAGGACCCATGCATAAGTTCACATACTCATAGCCACTTAACTTTTTAAAAAGTTATGTTTTAATTAGCATAAACATTGAAGAAAAGAGTATTTTTAACAAGTGGTGGTGGGAAAATTGGATATCTTTATGTAGAAGAATGAAAATTGAATTTTACCTTTCACCTTGCACAGAAAATTAATTCTGAATGAATCAAAAACCTGAGTTAAACTTAAAGCTCTGAAACTTCTAAAAGAAAGAATAGAGAACACACTTGAGTTGATAGGTAGGTAAAGGTTTTCTGAACAGTAATCCATTTGACAGGAAATAAGATCAACAAATGGGACATCATGGAATTAAAAAGCTTCTGTTCTACAATAGAAATTGTTAATTGAATAAAACTCGCAGCAATAGTCAGAAGTAGCTAGGAAATGAAAGTTAAAACTCCTCTGAGATTCATCTTATCCCAGTCGGATGACTAAGATCAAAACCACAAATAACAATAGATACTTATAAGGATGTAGGGAAAAAAGAATGGTTATTCGTTGCTGGAAGTAGAGTAAACTGATGCATTAACTTTGGAAACAGTATGTAGGTCCCTCAGAAATCTAAATTTTGAACCACAATGTGACGCAGTTATATTCTTTCAAGAAATATTTCCAAAGACCTCTACATTATATTACAGAGACACTTGTACATCCATGTTCATTACCACTTATTCATAACAACAAAGAATTGGAATCAATCTGCATGTCTACTAATGAAGGAATGGGTAATGAAAATGCAGTGCACAAGTGAATACTATTCATTCACTAAGAAAAATGAAATTATGAAATTGCTGATAAATACAATAAACTGGAAAATATATTGAGCAAGGTATCACAAATACAGAAAGATAAGTAACACATGCTTTCTCTTATATTCAGACACCAGAATTGAACTTCAGATTTATTAACTTAATTGAAATTCTTATAATAGCCAGGAAACTTGAAAGTGACCATTAAGTATGGTGTAGAAAGAGAGATAGGATGAAGACCTTAAAGGAAGGGATGTAAAAGACCACTGGTGATAAGGTAGAAAGGAGGGAAACAGGAGGCACACTTAAGTGGGGGAGGACAGATTATGAGATAGTGCACAGACAGAGCTGAAGGACTAATAAATAGCACTTAGATCCTAAGCTACAAACAACTAGATAAAAACCTCCTACATTAGTAGTATTTTCAAGAGCATTTTGTTTTAAAAAAGACTGAGAGGGGAAAACCCTATACAGATGAACACAGAGAAGAAGGAACATAGGACAAATGCAAAATCCCCATAGTGCTTCAACCAGAACGCACAGTCAATTAAAAAATATTCCAAGTACCAGCCTATGTGCTGTGAAGACACAGCACATGTGGATCACAGAACCTGTCTAACAACACTAGCTGCGCTGGTCTGGAAGCTTCCTTCTTGCTGGATATCTTTCATAGTATCAAAAAGTGCTACGTAAGCTGTTAGGAGAGAAAAGCAATCACTAGTCTTAAAAATCTATGAAAAGAGACAATCATCAGTATAATAGTGGCTAGAATGTCAAAGGGATAACCAACAGCTTTCTAATTGGATTTAAGGTCCACTTTTCAGCAGGTATTGTATTCCCAACACTATAAGCCAGGACAAGGACCCATAAAAGGGCAGGACATAAATTCAAAGGGGGTGCAAAGTATTAAGATTCAGCTATAAAGACACTATATCAAATTGCCTTTTAAACATTTGAAATTATACCTATAGATTGGAGGAGCACTGAACACTCAAAGTAGAAGCTTTATTTTGAAATGGAAAATGTTTATTACAGAAAAATCACAACAAGTGCAGAAAATAAGTGATTGTGGATTTAAACTACATCTTAAACCCAAGGTTTAGGAAATATTGCAGATGAGAGGGTGGTAAGATTACAAGAGCCTGAAGAGAATCAGCGAAGTGGCCGAACATTATCTTCTGGACATAGCAGTGCTGTTGAATCCATGAATTCTGTGAATGGAATTTGTCCTATCAACATTTCATCTTGAAAGGAGAAATGTATCGAGATACCCCACACTTCTTGAGAGATTGATGAGGGTTAATTCTGAGGAGGAGAAGGATAAACACTTTCCGCAGTAGTGTATTCACTGATATATGATCCTTGATCCAGCAAGTACTAGAGTACATGCCTCTGGAAGCAACCCAGATGAAGCTTAGTGGGCCACACGTGTAAATAGAGATGAAAACAAGAAAGAAACAGTAAGGGAAGAAAAAGGTTTGCAATGGGAAAAGAAAGTGGATTAGATTTAGGGATTAAGGTATGGAAATACCATAAATTCACCATATTTGTGTTTGAAACTCTGAAAGAGTAAAAAAATGCCATAAAAAAGCACACTAGTTTTTATAGTAACCCAATGATGTGAGGACCTCATAACAAGGCTACTCTGGGGACCAAACTCTTAACACATGGAACTTCAGAGTACATTCCAGATTCAAAACATAGCACCAAAACTATCCTAGTTTTCTAGGTCTTCTTACTTAAAACGGCTTACCCCACTTGTAGCTTTGAATGAATAAGTATCACCTGTAACTGTAGTATCTGAACTATGACCATGAAGCAATATCAAGTAAAGATCAAAGTCACCAACATTATGCATGAAGACCCTGGGAAAACTATGCTTGTGCTGCAATAATCACAAGTCATATTTATTCACCATTTTCTGGAAATACCCGAAAGTTCTAAGTGGGCAAATATTTCAGAAGAACCAGTAACTTTATTTATTTAGAGGTTAATATAAAAAGAGGAAAACTAGACAGATACTAGTTCAATACATTTCATCAACTATCTTTTACCTTATGCCTTCTGGGTCTTCAAGTGCCTCGTTTGAGCTTAACTTTGTAAGTCTGCTCTCTTTTCACGGTGCTTGTTCATCATAGGCAGAGCCAATTCTATTCTCCTTAAAACACACAACAATTTCTGATAAACTGAAGTAATATTGCTTTGACGAATGGTACACACAGTGTCAAACTGAGTTAGGCAACAGCCTTTTTTGTTGCCCCAAATGTGAGTCTGTAGATCTGGGAATCCCTGAACTATTTTGTAAAAAAAAAAGAGAAGATTTTAAAAGCAACCACCTTCCTCGTCGTCTCATCCAGAGAAAATATATCCAAAATAATTTATTTGTTCCTTAAGGCTGTAAAAATGAATGAATGAGTAAGTGAATGAGTGAATAAAAAAGAAATCTCCTGAGGAAGTAATGGACCAAACTGGTGAATAATGAATTGTTTCAGTTCCTGCATACTTTCTGACTAATAGCTTAACCAAATTTCAAGTTTTCCAAGGCTTTTTGTTATGTGTAGATATCTATTAATACAATTAAAATTTCTTAACTTGCTTAATATCAGTCAAAAATTGCAACGAAACACAACCAAGTGAAAAAGGTACTCAATTTACCAATGAAAATCCCATACCCAGAAAGTGTCATGAGACAATGAAAAGAGGCTAATGAAGTCATAGAAAACCTGTGGACTCAGTTTTGGCTGGAATGAAATATGCTACTTATGAATAATACATTAGAAACAATCATGGGGTGGATGTGATTGCTCAGCAGGTAAAGACACTAATTACTAAGACAGATGACCTGAATTTTATCCTTAGAACTCATATAGTGGAAAGAGAAAAGTGACTCAACTCATCCTCTGCCTCCACAAGTGCATGTTGGCATTTTTGCAAACATACACATATAAAGTAACATTTGATAATAGATTAAAAACAAGGGTTGCAAAATGCCATCCTCCCTAAAGCACACAGACATATCAACTATGAACCCACAACATAGTCAGTCATTGGTACTAAGCCTACAGTGGACCATCCTGGCCTATGGCTATCTATGAGCAGAGAGAACCCCATGCAGACCTGCAAAGCACTGATGAACAAAGGACAACTAGGAGATCTGAGGGGGATAGACAAAAATATCCATTTGTATACACATAGGGGAGCTTAGTAGACTCCAAGAGATAGTCTCAAGCCCGGGATCACACAAAAGGCCCTGAATAAAAAGCCACAAAACAAAACAAAACAAAACAAAACAAAACAAAACAAAACAAAACAAACAAAACAAACAAGAAAACAAAAAGGAATATGGGAGAAACTCTTACAAAGAAATGGGCTGAAAGGAAGGAGGAGAGAGATAAGAAAAGGTAGAGGGGAAAGTAGTCAGAATGTTTTATATACATGTATGAAATTGTCAAGAAGCAAAATTCATTTATTTAAAAAATGAAAATATACATTTTTATCACTGGAAAAAGCATTTGTGAGATAAAGCATATAGTCATTTAGCTTCAAGGTCTCAATGACACAATTAAGAATATCATAGAGGAAAATGTCCCTATGGAAAAGTATTAAATTCCCCAGTGAAAATTTACCACCTGTATCACTACCAATTCAGGGAGATCCTAGCCCAGCTCCCAGCTACGGGCAAGCCTGGGTACGCACAGACATGCCCTGAACATGTCCCAACAGAGGACCATGCAGGCAGAGGGATGAACAACTAATGGGAAGCGGCTGTCTAACCTGCACCTGCAATGGACACCTAGTAAACAGTTAAATGACTGGTGGCTGTCCCCGTGGAGGACGGATGGCAACACCTGATTGGACTCTGACCCTCTATAAGCCCAAATGCCCTTAATGACTTTGAATCTGCAGCATCTCGTGCACTGCTGCTTCTCACCTGATTCCCAGGGTCTGGTGGTGACCCCGTCACTGGTTCGCCCATTCTCCTCGAGGCCCTCTCTTTCTCATATCCCCCTCCCCGCGCTGGCCCGGCGGAGGATACGCAACCCACTAAACCACACTAAACCCACTAAACCACATCACAAAGTTGGCAGACAATGTGCCAAATGACATGAGCTAGTTTTCAGTATTTAAGGGAATTTCCTACCTTTTGTAGCTATTGTTCCCTTCTTTTTGTAGCTATTGTCTGAACTTTTGGCAGACTTCCAGATATTTCTTAATTTTTAAAATAATATCTGAAGTGGGGAAAAATTTTGCACAAGCAAATCCCCACCAAAGAAAGCCAATTTCTGTAAAGGAGCAAAATCCTACTGAGATGATACCATGTGTTTCTCAGTCTTATGTGAGGGCACATAAATAAATGACAAAAAATATCTTTGAAACTATAGGTTTCAGGTATTGAGCAGGCAGCAGGGACTTGTAACTACATGACAATCCTGCAGACCTCAGAATATAAGGCTTAGGAGCTCTTTTCAAAATAAAGAAGGAAACACCAAGTAAGCACAAATAGATTTAGTGATATACTTTTTTTTTCTTCAGAAAGGAAGATGAATAAAATTGCTCACTTGCGAAGCATGGTCATTGTATTATCAGAGCAATTTGGTTGCCTGATGAAAGGAATGCATTTTGAGATAGTGAAGCAGGTTGGGAAAATTTTATATCTTATCTAACTAGAAAGCAGACAATTGGAAATCAGAGAGCTCTTGATATTAGAAATCTGGAATCAAGGATTCAGACCACAGAAGGACATGTCTACATGTCCTGCAGCCTCCAAGGTACGTCCTTGAAATTCATGGGCAAGGACGACCAGCTTCTTTCTTGGGGATGCAATTTTCCTTGAACTTCCTGCGCCAAAGACTCTGGGAAATGGCTGGGTTCTACTGGGTCTCATCACTGTGGCTAATAGGGTTGTGCTTTTTTATGTTTGGCTACTTCTTAGAAGCACAGATTTAGATTAAAGATGTGTATTGCTTGTGTATTGCTCAATTTTTTCATTGCTGTGACAAAATACTAAGCAAGAAGCAATTTAAGGAAGAAAAGGATTATTTTAGTTTACAGATTGAAGGTATACCATCAATCACGGTGGGGGAAGTATGCTGCAGGACAGAAGGCTGCTTTAAACATCACAACTCCATCCAGAAACTGGAGAGCGAACAGTTAGAATCAGACTATCAAACCTCAAGGTCTATCCCTACTGACTACTTCTTCCAGCAACACATCTTCAAAGTTCCACAACTTTTTCAAATGGTGTGACTAGTTGGAGACCAAATATTCAAACACATAAACCTGTGGAGGACATTTCACAATCAAGCAAAAATATTTTAAGAGATTGAGAGATAGACTAGGTGCCACCAGTCTCTTCCAGGTGATAACAGGGTGAAGTATTGTTTCAGAAATTCTGAATAAGGTTGGAAGAGTTCCTTAATAAAGAAGCTAAAGTTTAATAAATAAGTATCAAGATGTAGTTATCTCCAGATATCTACGTGAGTTTAATTTCACAATTCTTTGTGAATTAAAAAGTTTGCAAATTTCAAGTACTTCATCTACAATGGTATTGCAATTGAATTTAGCCCATGTGTACCTTTTTGTATGACTTAGGTAATCTTTATGCTACTTAAAATGCTTAATACAATACAAATTTTGTATAAATAATTCCTATACTATATGATATTATCATTATGATGAATTACATAAGTACTGGTATAATTAGTTTCTACAAATTTTTGACCTATAGTTATTAGAGTCCCCAGGTATGGAATCCATGATGTGGAGTCCATGAGCAGAACTTCAACATGATTCTGTAAATATGTTCAATCTCTTACTGCTGATACAACTTGTTCTTTTTACCATAGACCACTATTTGTTTAAAGTAGCGATTCTTAAAGAAAGTACCAGTTTGTCCTTGAAGTCTCTGTTATTCTAGCAAACAACAACAAAAATGCCTCATTTTCAGGCTTCATACATCACCCTGATTCTTAACACTGTTCTTCAAGTTATAAAAGAAGCGAGATACACATTTAGAGAAATGGAATTGAGGAAAATCCTAATGAATAAGCCCAGATCCTGGTCATGTCTCAGGAGCATTTTCTATGGTCCTAAGAGATCTCATTGTGTGCCATCCCATGGGCCACACCAACCTTGCAGTGACCTTACTTCTGCCCTTGCATGTGAAATTTTCATCATAGCTACAGGCTACAGCCCCTCCCAAATGTACTGAGCCTGCCAAAAAAAGCACTTGCCCTTTTCACTGCCACAGAGTAAAGGTGAGTTAATTAAAAATGAGGATGCTTTCCACTCTTCCAATTTTCCTGCCCTTTTAAACAACTCAGGCAAGAGCTAAGTTAATTAAAATGAGAAGGCAGTTTTCACCCTTCTAATTTTCCTAGAGGTTAGAGAAGTCTTTGCTATTTTCTTTGAGGATATGGTAAAGTTGCTTCTTCCCTTGCTACTTCTTTCCTGCTGGACTGGGAGACTAGACCCCATTCTCCACCTTTCACACTCTGACTCTGAGGAGAGCATATTCCTCGTCTCCATCCCTGATGATTCTTCTGGAGGTTCTATGTGTTTCTGATACGGACGTTCGATGCATCTTAAGCTTTTAAAAGGCTTACCTTGTAGTTAACTGAGAAATCCACTGCAAACTTTGCTCATTGGTGCCTATTTGTGCCAGCTGACAATGTTTACCTGTGTTTAACAACCACTGCTAGCAGATGGGATGCTGGCAAATATGACAGAAAGAAATATGAAAAACCATGTGCATTGACTTTCCTTTGTATTCCAGCTAGTCTGATGGATAATGAAAGAGATGTGGCTCAGGCATATCTGGTCCCCTAATCAAGACTCACAGCCAATCCAAAATAGAGAGGCCTAGTGACTGAAGTCACACGTGTGACTTTGGGTGCATGCAGAATAAACTGCTAGTTCATAGAATCATGAAATGTAATGGTGGTTGCTGTCTTAAATGTACTTTTTATTATTATTATTTGTTATTTATGCAATTGTGCCTCTGTGTGTGTGTGTGTGTGTGTCTGTGTGTGTGTGTCTGTGTGTGTGTTGTGTGTGTAGAACCACGGACGAATTCGGGAACCACCATGGACGCCTCCACCTCCGCCTTGTTCACTCTGCCCCGGGATTCACAGGCTCCGCCCTACCAGGACCAGAAACGCAGGTCGCCCCCACTTCCGCCCGGCGTCTATACGTGGGGTCTAGGATCCGAACTCAGGACCTTCTGCTTGCAAGGCAGAGGCTTAACCCCTGAGCCACCTCTCCAGCCCCTTAAATGTACATTTTGATGTGGTTTTACATAGTGTTCCATAATCAGTTGAAGTTAGCAACTGGCAAATGGAGATCTAGAGACTTGATGACTAGGCGATATTGTCATTTCTGATGCCTTCCTTGAGCTCTCGGACATTTCCCTTCAGTGCCTGTGATTAGGTAGATCACTAAGCTATCTCTTTCTCTCTCTCACTGTGTTAAACTATCATAAGGCTTCCTGCTCACTAGGAAAAAGAATTTGGAGAGTGAAAAGCACAGACAAGTTAGCAGTGAGAAAAGAACTATGCAATTGCAGATACAGAAGCAGCAAAGAGTCATGTTACAAGTCTAGAAGCAATCTGAAAACATAAAGAGCTAGAATATTTGCAAAGTACTGGTCTATGAATTGTTCTTGAAAGAAAAGGTGATTCTAATATTACACTTTCTCAGACCAAATATGGTAGTGGAAAGTTCTTCAAATAAATGTAAATCATAAGAAAAATTTTAATATCAAAATAATACATAATTACTAAAATAGTGTATTTTTACCATAGATTTACAGTATTGTAGATTATTATAAAATATCATAATCATTATTAAAAATTGTCACTATGTGGAATCTAACAATATAGAGATTATTAATTGTGTTAGTCTCCTTAAGATACTTTCATGGAAGTATTTCTGCTTTCCATGCACACTAAAGGGAATAAACCCAAAATAATATAAAAGTATAAAGTGACAAAAATGTACTTTTAGTAACAATAGAAAATTCTACCTTTACAGTGTGGAGGGGAAGTATTCTTTTTAGCCAATTCATAAATCCAGATGAGTTAAAAGATAAACAATTATGAAAATGTATGACTATTATGTTTCCGAAAAACAAATGGAAGACTTTTTTATGTAAATTTCTTTGCATACTACAGCTAAAGTTATATGTGAAAAATAAGAGAAAAATCAAATATGCAAAACTATTTTAAAAATTAATGAAAATATTAATGGAATTAAGATATTTAAAGTTAATAAATATTGTATAGCACACTGACATGCCAATTTCTCTAAGGTTTTTTTTCTTTTCCTTTAGTTTTCAAAGGAACCCTTGTGAGAAACTACTGTATTTATTGCTTTGGGCTGCTATATAATAAAATAACACAACTTGCATGCTTTATAAACAATGCATAGTTGTCACAAATTCTGGAGACAATATAGAAAGCATTCAAATTCTGAAATGGGTTATCTTTTGGGTTCCACAATGACAACTCTTTGCATTCTCACCCAGAAGTAAAAAGCTAGCTAACCCTCTGGGGAATCCACATACGTGAGCAGTAACCATGCTTGCTCTAGCTCATCCTTCAAAACCTAATCTCCCCCAAAAGTCTCACTTCTAAATGTAAGAGACAGGAATTTTGGCATATGGATTTTGAGCAGCGACACACACACACACACACACACACACACACACACACACACTGCCTTTGTTCCATTTTTCTCAAGCCCACTTACAGTATGTCTGCTTTCTTTACACAGGAACTGTTGTGCATATATTGTGACAGTCACCATCAGTTTCAAATCCTTTGATAACGGCCTAACTCCCTTCTAAATCTGTCCAATATTGCCTTCTGAGAATCGACTCTAGGTTTCCCTTCTACTTTTTATGAACTCATTTTGTATAAAATATACAAGTGAGGTACTTTTTTTCCTGACTTGAAATCTGAAGTTTTCTCAGGTACAGCTTTTCCATGTAATTTCCTCTGGTACCAGACCATGTACAAAGTCATCTATCAGCACTTAAAACTTATCAATGCTTTCTATGTGTAAATCGTGAGTTATAAATTTAAACTCTTGGAAAACAGAGAGTATTTTACTTAATCTTGATGACTCTAGCAAAGAACAAGTGTTGAAGGCAAATCTCTTGAGTACAGTATACTAATGGGAGAAATAGGAAGTTTTGTTATGTTCAATGAGTATTTTATGATTAGAAATTTTCAGTGATTGCCAAAGGCAGGTAAACACAGGGAACAGTGTAGCAACCCGGCACCCCATTCAGTTTGGAGCATACATATGCTACTTTTCTGTTTCTCACCTTTTTCATGTATAGTGTGGGTATGTATGTGTAGAAGAAGGCATCGTATGTGCCTGTGGAAACCCAAAGGGGACTTCAGGAATCATCCTAGATTGCTCTGCTTTCTTATGGCTTTGCTCTGGACTTTTCCAAAATCTACCTTCCATGGTCAGAAGTCCAAGGCTGCCTCCATTTCTGCCCAGTGTTTTTGCCTGGGGTCTTGGATCTGAAATCAAGTCCTTTTGCTTTTGAGGCAAAGGCTTAACCCTTGAACCACCTCTCTAGCCCATACTTCTTTTGTGATATGTACTTGGCAGCCTCAGACCTTTACCTGCATGTGCTATGTATGTACATTCCTCTCTAAACATTGGTCCTGGCAAACTGTTATCAATATAGAACTGCTCACCTACATATAGCTACATGCACACCTCACTCTAAGAAATGGAATAACTTTTCCCTTTCATTAATGAGTATCATATTTAGACAGATTTTATTCAATCATACTATAGCTATTCTTATGCAAAAACAGCGAGGCTGACAGTAGTGTTCCTATGCTTAAGGGGAACACAGGAAAGGGTTCAGGGAAATGCCATTGGGTCCTTGTATGTGATTGGAGAGGAAGGCCCAGAGGAGTCAGGCATGCACATTAAAGGATTCTCCGGGGATTGGGGGGGAGGCACTGGGGATGGGGAGGGAGGGGTGAGGGGAGGGGGAGCAGGGGGATGGGGGGAAGAGGAGGGAGGGAGGGAACTGGTGTACCTATTAAGTTTGTATGAGCGGAAATAATAATAAAAAATTAAAAAAAAAAAAACCAGGAAGGCTGGTCTTGGGTCCATGTAAGATAAGGGAAATCATATCCTCTTTGTAAATTTTTAGGAAAAATGTCTTATTTACCATTTATGCTTATGCATAATTGGGCATTCATATGAACAGATTCAGACTCATTATTAAAAGATGCATGAACAGCATATAAATAATTATATGATGTGATCTGTCAATCAAAACAGAAGTAGAAGTGCCCTTGCTACAAACTTTAGCAACCATAGTCTGCCTTCTGTTGAACCCCATGAAAAGCCCCAAACGGGAATTAGAGCCATTAAATGTCATCACTCATGTGACCTGACTTAACTTATGGAAATGTATTTATTTATGGTCTGTACTACTATCGCACTTACATAAAATATTCTTGCTGTTTTTTTTCAATCTGTGCATGCACTGAGCTCAGATCTCAAATTATGATATTATTTTCAGAGTGTATATTAAACTTACTAGTGGGGCATTTGAAGTTCACACCATGAACTATTCTAGTCTTTTATATCTATACTTATTATTTGAATTCATTCTGATTTAATTATTCATATTCCCTCAAATATATATGTCTTTCTCAACTTTTCCCTAGTAGTAACTTTGTCTCTTTTGATATTCTACAATAACTTTGAAGTTGAGGGCAGAATCTTACATATTTCAGTACTTTTATGAATAATCAGAGCTGTGCCACAGTGGGTTCTCAAAATATTTCTTGCACTAATGAATGCTATTTCACCAATCTATAATGCACTTACATCTATTCTTCAGTGGTCATGGACAGGATATTTTCTGAAGCCCATTTCAAATATTGCTTTGATCTTAGGTCTCCTCTTGACTACTGTACCTGGAAATGTCACAGTTTTCAATTATAAATGCATTATGTGTTAATTTATTTTGGAGATTGTTTTAAACAGAACTTCAGTTGATATTTCAGTTTCATTTCCTAAAGATACGTCTTTCAGGTTATAGATGAGTTCTATAAGAACTAAATGCCAATTACATTTTTGCATTTTTAATGTCTGACCAATTACAATATTTTGCTGAAATTTTACTTCATTTTGTTCCAATGTCCCAATGTGTCCATAGTATACCTTTTATGTCCATTACTATTGATTCAATTTTATATGATTATAGCAAATTTATTATATTTTTCACATCTTAATCCCCAATCCCATCCCCCCTCTTTTCCCATTACTGCCCTTCTTTTATCCTGTCAACCTCTCTTCTAATTTTCTTGTCTTTTTACATGAGTGGACTTCTGAATTTCATCTATGTTGCCTTTGATGGTGTATGCCTAAGTATTTGCTGGAGCATGAATCATATATCACAGTTTGACTGCAAGGTTGCTAGTAAAATCATAACAAAACAGTTTAAGGGAATAGGGATTTATTTTCTTTTACAATTCCTAGTTACAGCTCCTTTTTCAGCTTGGCAGGAAAATCCATGTGAATACAGGGGCCAAGGAAACTGGTCACACCATTGCCACATAACAGGTGAGAGAGGGATGATCTTTATTTTCTAGAGCAACATCCCCATCCACCAGACAATCTCTTGCATGTTTGCTCTAGGTTTTACTCAATTACGAATATTCTACAAATGTAACCAGAACTCAAACCTTTTAAGGAACTTCATTTCTTGTCAACCTGACACAAAAACTTAACACTTTTAAACTGTAACCTTCAATCCTTGTCCCCACAGGTGTTAAATTTATATTATAAATACATTTAATTCTAAAAGTCTGAAGTTTTATAACTGTTAGATCCTGTCAAAACAAGTTAAGTACTTCAGCACAGATAAAACATTAAAATGGAAGTGTTATGACACAATAAGAAAATTTGAGGTTAAGACAAATAAGTCCAGCCAGTTAAATACCGCACCCTATAGCTTAGTGTCCCTCATCTGTTGCTCATCATGTAGTCACAGTGGTTCACAGATTCTGGGGAATATCAATTCCTCTTCACAGCTCAAAGTTGCACAAACAGCATTTGTCTGGACCAAGATGAATCTCTACTTGCAGCCATCCTCAGCACACACCCATGTATACAGCTGTCCTTGGCAGATGTTCCCCATTGGTTTTGGCATATCCAACATCTTTTCTTCTTAATGAAATACCAGGCTTTAACTCCAAAATACAAAATGTTGTTTTTGTGCCTTTCTGTGGGTTTCCTGGCACACATTGCCTTGCTTCCACTATTCTCTGAAACTCTGGAGGAAGAATCCATGGCCACCTCCCTCTTGCATCTTTGATGGCTCTAAAACAGTACCATGTGGGCTATATTGCTAGGTTCTGCTGTAACCTCCAGGTAGAGATTGGTTCCCTGGAATCATAGCTGATTTATTTTCTCTGAACTGACTCTGGAAGGAATCTCTCTGCTGGGCAGAATCTTAGCATGGTATTATTCATTTCCTCCACCATCCCAGTGCAAGACACCAAGCTTTTCTTCAGCGATACCAATATTTCTAATAGCAACAGTTGTCCTTTACTCATCTGAAGTTTCAAGCCTTCCAACAAAGCTCTCCTCTCCCAAGCAAACCAGTCTATTGTCTTCAAATACAGCTTCATGAAAGTCCCTGTTTCCTTCATCACAAACCTGGATCACATAATACACAACTCTCTCAGCATCTCAGCACCAAATTGGCCATTAAACTCTGCAGAGTGGTAATTATAATCCACAGTACCAAAGTCTTCAAACTTTTCAAACTTTATCACTTAAGTGAACAAGGGGTTATTTTCTCTTGCAATTCCTGGTTATATCTCCTTTAATCAGCTTGGAAGGAGAGCTCATGTCAACACCAGGGGCCAAGGGAACTGGTCACATTGTATCCACATAGCATCCTTACTTGCCAGATGAGCATGTCCGGCCAAGTATACACAAGGATGCCCTCTTTTTCAAACAATTCCCAACGTTTTATTCCCTGCCCAGGGACTAGTCTACCCACCATGGGATGGGCCTTATCCATCCACTAGACAATATCTTGAGGTTTGCTCATGCTTAGCTCAACTGCTAATTCTCTGCAAATGTGCCCAGAGCTTACAGCCTCAACTGTCAAGTTAACACCTCTATCTAAGTATGACAAGTGAATATACCACTGAAGAAAGCATCTTCCCTCCCTCCACATCAAGATATAGGTCCCACTGGAAGATATGGAACCTTTTGAGTTTTTTGTCCTTTCATGGTGTAACAATAAGACAAAATATGTGCAGGTTTTACGGAAATATGCACAGCTACAGTGAATTCATGCATTCAACAGCCCTATCATGACCACAAGATAATGTCTGGCTGTACTTCTTCCATCCTCTTACAATCTTGCTGCTTCCTTTTCATCTGCCATGTAGTTCCCTGAGTCTTGCTGTAGGTAAGGCTTAGATGTTCTGTTTAAGGCCAAGCCATCAGCCACACATTATTTTCTGCATGTATGTACTTAAATTTTAAAATCTTAAAATTATGCATATGGATTTCATCTCTTCTGTGAATAAAAGAAATCCTAGTTGCCAGGGAAACTATGCGCCACTTGCATCTTTTCCATTCAATATTGAATGGGTCAAGTGGTTAAGGAAAACATTACAGAAACATTTACTTAGGGACTGACAAGATGGCTCAGTGGGTACAATTTTTACTCTTTGGGGTTTTAATATGTGTCTTACATCATTTTAATATTCAGCAATTGTACCCTACTCTATTAGTCAGGGTTCTCTAAAGAACAGAATCTCTAGAATGTAATGTATATAAATACGTTTATTAAATTAATTTACAATAAAAAATGGTGTCCTTCGAAGTAGCCATCCACAATTGTTTCATTCTCGACTGGAATGTCCCACAAAGCCAAAAGATCCCAAGAAGGTCTCAAACCTTTAATACACTGGAGGGTCAAAGATGCTAGGTTTCAACATCATCCATGAACAGCGAACAGCTGCAAGGCCTAGAGACCAGGCTCCAAAGGCAGCCTGAACAGTAGCAAGGTGGAAAAGATGGATCTCTGCTTCAGCCAAGTAGGGAGGGAGTAGCAGCAACAAAGAAGGTGACAATGCTCTAAGAGCATTGCTGTGGAAGAGTAGACTCCACAGTAAGTCAACACAAGATAAGGGAAGAGCAAGTCCCTCCTCTTTGCACCTCCTATTATCTGGTCCACCACAGGAAAGTACCATCCACTATGGGCTGGGTTTTTCTACAGCAATTAATCAAGTTCAGAGGCCTGCCTCAACAATGGACTCTCCACAGCTGTGCCCCAAACAGTCTGCAACTATCAAGTTGACACTAAAATGTAACCATAACACCTACAAAATATTTAAAAACTCATTTACTATTTTGGGTTTCTATATTAATCCTACATTAAAGACATTTCAAACTACCCAAGGTAAAAACTTTGAGAATTACAGCTCTTTGGTGTTCTTGTCTCACAAGGCTTGATATTGGACATAATAGAATTTTCAGATTTTTAGATTTTTTTTTTTTACATGGCACCTGGGATCCAAACTCAGGACCTTTTGCATGTAAGGGAGAGTCTTTACCGCTGAGCTATGTATCCAGCCCAATTTTTAGAATTTTTAAATGGGCATTTATACACTATCAGGATACAATAAAAATACTTTATCTTGCATAATTATATAAAAGTTATATAAGAGGGGACAGGGAGACAGCTTAGTATTTAAAGTCTTTGCCTTCCAGGCAAAATGACTGGAGTTTGCATCCCTAAATCCCCTCTAAATGCTAGGTAGATGTAGCTGCCTGCCTGTAAGTCTATCCCTGGGAGGCAGATCCTGGGAACCCCTAACCAGACCGAACCCTAATGGTGTGTTCTGGGTTTAGAGATCCAGACTCAAAACAATAACATGGAAAAATGATCTAGGATGAGTCCTGATATAATCTTTGGACTTCCACAGACACACATACTCAAGTGCACTTTGTCCATACACCCAACCACATGTTCCCCCATGTACATGGAATATATACATGCATACACCCATATGCACATACATGAAGATTAAAAGAAAAAGTATATAGGGGAAGATTCTAAATCACATGTTGCCAGGGGTCTGGAGAGATGGCTCAGGAGTTAAGACTCTGCCTCACAAACTGAAGGACCTAAGTTTGGATTCTGAAGCCCACTTAAAATCTCCAGGGGGAAATGGTAGTGACCTACTTCTTGCTCTGGAAGAAGGCTTGGGAAATCCTAAAGCAAAGCAAAAAGGAGGTAGAAACAATCCAGGATGATTTCTGCAGTCACTGTTGTATCTCCTCCACAGCCACACACAATGCCATCTTACACACACACACACACACACACACACATACACACACACACACACACCAAACAAAAAACAAAAAATGAAGAAACAAAAAAATGTACACGTATTTTAAAAAATGCAGAATTAGAAACTATTTCCCTCATTGGTTCTATGTTCGTTGTCAAGTCATTAAATGCATTTAGATTGGTATTATTAAACACATTAATTTACCAATGTGTGAATATATATGAAATATACGACAATTTTCTTTGCTCTTGGGGGATGACAACTCTGTGATTGTGTTCTCTAAGTGGAAAGCATTCTTATGATGGACAGGACCAGCTGCTTTCAGCTCACTGTTTCCTGAGACCCCCTGTTCTCTAAGATGCTTATTTTTGAGTAAAAGAGATGCTACCATTTTTTTTTTAAATTTGCACCATCTATATATTCATAAAGGAATTTTTTATCCATACTTACTCTGAGCAATTTTGGACTAAACACTAAAAACCTTTCATTGAAATTAAAAGAAAGAAAAATGAGTGAATGCTTACTGTCGAATAGAACATTTAAAATGCAAATGTGTAACACCGTCCATGTAAATCACAGCAAGGGAGTTGACTTTATACATTGGGAAGACATCCTAACTTGTTTGCTTCCCATGGTGCTATATACCATGCTGCAGTGGTAATTTCCTCAATGGTACCCCTGTGATCAAGGGAGGCTGATGCTCTGCTCAACATACTGAGTTGACTCCCAGGATGTAATTTACACCCTGGGGTAATATAGCCTTTTTTATTTCTAAATCTATAAACGCTGAATGATTCACAAAGGGTAAATTATCAAGCTGTACAGATTAGCAATCAACAATTTAGTGCAGAACTCAAAAAATTTTGATAATCGATAGCAATACAGCTTTTGCAGATCCAAATAAAATATTTTTCTTAAAGTATTTATCTTATTAGATTTAGTAAGATTTCAGAGTAACTTCAAAAAGTATCCAGTTATTTTCATTCTATATGTTGAACCCAAGGGAAAAAAAACCCAAATTTGCCTTGAAATGTTAATGTTATTTTGCTGAAGATTAGATTGCTTTCTCCTAATTTTACACACATAGGTGGGAAGAGCTTTAGGAAGTTTTAACCTGGCATTGGGGAGAGAAAAGCTTAAGTCCTAGTATATACCATAGAATATAGTAAAGATGTAAGTGTAGAAGAAACTTATACAATAAAGTTTGTGTTTTATCTCTTTCCTCTGCTATCCTAGTTCTTGTCAAAAGGGGGAAATTACTGTGTGATTTTCTATTAAGGAATGATTTTTAAACGTATGGATTTTTACTTGCTCTTCTACACACTGTGGTCTCCTTAAAAGCACTAAATATTAAAAGTAGCTCATTAGTATAGGAACCTCACAGATCTGAGTTCTTTTGATTTTAATTTATCAAAAGGCGGAAAGCTTATTAAAAAGTCTTCCTGGTGATCTTGTTTTCTATTCTGGGAATTGTGTTGCTCTTCTGTAGCAGCCATTGCCATTGTTGAAAATTTTAAGGTAAGCTTTTCTCTGTGAATATCTATTGAGTTAATAGATGATTTGCTTTAAAAAGCTATCTACATAACCACTTTTCATGTCCTCTGTCAAAGCAAATAACTCACTTGAAAACACTTTTGTTACCTCCTACTGGGACTTAGGTCAAGTTAGTTTACTTTTGTCATGAAAGAATTTTTTTTTTTTGTATTTATATTGTTAAAAGAGAAGTATATGATAAGAGTGAATAAAATGACCTCATTGGTTACTGTAGCTTCCTGTCAGTGAACTGGGTGTCTCATCTCCTAGATGAGGAAAGCCAAATTTAAAGAGCAGAGGCCAGGGGATTTTGTTACACGGAATATAAGTTCTCTGGACTTTGGCAGCTGGGGATACCAGAAAATGTTTCAGCAGCAGCTAGCTTAGTTTCACATAGCCTATTTCTTCACTTAAGGTTGTGGCTCTTTATTAAGAGGGTCCCATGGTGGTTGAGCTTCCAACCATCCATTATAGTTCATACTTTGCACCTCGGTAATTAGGCTCTGACAGACTACTCCATGGATGGCAGAGATATTTAGAGATTAGCTAGTTTTCTATCCCAACTCTGACTTTCAGAACTTTCTCTTCCTCTAACAAAATATAGGCCCTCTGACACTGATAAGAGAGTTAGAAAGGACTTTAATTCATTGCAAAAATGAAACAAGTAGTCACAGTATACCTGGAATTCATAGCTAGAAAAAGGCAAAAATCTGAACAAGCATTTTAGCAGGAGATAGAACCTGGATACAAGCAGAGGTATAACTAATCCTGAATTCTGTAACATAAAGAGTTGACTCTAGAATAAAGAAAAGATGAACCTAGACTCTACCAGAGAAACAGACAGGATTAAAAGATGTGAGATATGATGAGGTACTTTTAGTAGACTCTTGGTATTTCTTTGTGTAAATATTTGACCTAAAGAAACTTGAGGTAGCCAGGGAAATTTGTGGAAGAGGGGACGGTAAGATTGTAAGAGCACAGGGATGGGAGGAGTCATGATATGCAAGATACTCCACACAAGTTGGGGCCTAAGCAATTATAATAGGACTCTGCATGATCTGCGCAATGACCAACATATCATTGACCCCTCAAATTCTAGCATGGACTAAAGGTACCAGGATCCTTAGAAGCAAGGGATTAAGAGTCATAATAGTGTTCCTATACTTAAGGGGAACACAAGAAAGAGTTCTAGGAATTGCCACTGAGTCCTCACACCTCATCAGAGAGGAGGACCCAGAGGAAAGTTTGATATACTCATTAAAGGATGCTTCAGAAATGGGGGAGGGGGCACTGGGGAAAGGGAGGGAGGGGGGAAAGGAAGGGGCAAAGGGGGGAAGGAACAGAGAGGTCCAAGGAGGGAGGGGACAGGGGTTCCTATTACGTTTGTATGAGCAGAAAAATAAATAAATAAAAAAAGAAGGCTGGAATGAAAGGAAAGATATTGGAGGGGAGGGAGATGACAGAGAACTGACAGAAAGAGTGAACAGAATGTGTGAGTTTATTCGAGCACAAAATTTCAACAATTAAATAAAATGGGAAAAAAGTACATTTGGAAAGAAACTAAAATAGAAGACTAACTTATTAAGAGCAACAGAATTACTTATGCATATACAAGTATTCTCATGTTGTATATGATATGCTATGCATTAAATGTATAAACTCATTGACAAAAAAGAAAAGAAACTTGAGGTAGCAAAGAGTTTATTTGAGCTCATTATTGGTTCAGGAATGCAGGGAACTGGTCACACTATATTCATAGGAACAGCTGAGATAGATGAATATTAAGTTACCATTCTGCCAAAGATAATTAGTTCTCCCTCCATTTTATATACCTGCCCAGGGAATGGTCCTATCCACTATAGGCCTATAGGCTGGGTCTTCCAACATCAATTAGACAATAATCTACAGGCTTGTTAGGAGGCCTAAGTAACTCTTCACAATTGTGCCTGAAGACTCAATTCCTTTGGTCAAGTTGGCATCTGTAATTAGCTGCCACAACTAGGAAGACAAGATATTTAAAATTAGACAGTAGAAGTCTTCTTGAGAGACTGTGGCCAATGTTGTAGTTGCTGCTGCTTCCAGTTCACTTCTAGAAATGGGACTTTCTCCAGAATACCCTAACACAACAGGTGAGGTATCTTTATTAATGTTGAGAATCTTAAGGCACAGCTCAGTAAACAAAGAAAGAATTATTATGACAAAATTTTGTCTCCTTCATCTTGAGACTTCTTTTAAGTACTTTCCTTTCCTTAGATTGTATGTAACTTTTGATGGCTACATCAAAAGTTACTCCATTCTGAATCATTATCAATGGGTCTTTATTTGAGGCTTCTATAAAGGTGGAAGCAAAAGGCTAAGCTAAGAATCCCACAGAGATGAGCAGGTTGCATGCTACCTTGTGAAGAGGGTCCAGTCTTCTCATAATATCCCTTCCTACCATAGAAATTGGTTGTCTTCTCCCATAATTTCTTTCAAGGGACCTTGAACTTTTTAGAAGATCAACTCATTATATAGTCTTTTCAATTACAGGAATCTTTAATGATAAAACAAAATTTACTGTTGAACAAATGATGATCAATACTATTGTTACTTTTACTGTCCTAAAAGCGCGTAATAAATATAACCATCATAATAAAACAACAAGATTATTTATGTTTTTTTTTCTCTTTCATGACAGGGAAGACATTTAGAGTCTATATAATAGACAATATTACACCAACATTTCTATAATCTTTCTCTCCTACCTTCTGAAACTCTTCTATTTTCCCTTCTTCTTCCTTCTTTTCTTTCATTGGCACCATTGGGGATTGAATCCGAGTCCTCATATGTACTGGGCAAGTACTTTATCACTAAGATACTACCCCAACTCTTCCTTTTTTGAGTCTAGATCTTTCCCCTTGCAGACCTGCTTGATTTTGCAGAATGTGTGGGTGAAAGTTTTCCAGAAAAACAATTATGAAATGATGAACTAGGAACTTTGAAAGAAGAGACTGACCTCATGGATGCAAAACATGCTTGTTCTTCCAGACTTCCACCACAAACAACTTTTTAATGCTTTCTTTGATTTTCAGGGCTAGAAACTTAGAGAAAAAAAATCTGCTTCTGAGATACTTTCATTGTAGAGGTCCTGGAAATATTTTAATCTCCTGAACTGAGTTACATGGACTAATAAAAAGGATGTAACATCCATTAAGCTACAGATAAATGCTGTTCAGTAATAGACACTGTAGCTACTCAATGATTTGGACATCAATTGCATGTAACTGTATACTGATCAGAGTATAGGAGGATTGTTCTTGAACTTGTCCCTGTGGTATAAATGTATAGGTTTATAATGTGGTAGACGGTAAGCTTCCATCCTGGTAATCTAGTTCTGTGGTAAAACTGCTGAGAACCATTCCAAGTGTCTGTAACTTGTAATGTGGTAAATAGTTCTTCAGGGATATCTTCACACTTGTATTTGCTTTGCTGCTTTTGTTTACCTGTTTGCTACTTTTTAAAGACATTAATACATTTAACAACCTTCTCAGGCAAAAAAAAATATATATATATAAATGAATATATATTATTCCGGGGACCAATATACTGAAGCTGTTGTGCTGTGAGCTGCTCTAGATAAGCCCACATGGAAAGAAGCTGAGTGTAGACACCAGTCAGCAACTGACAAGAAAGCACTCCACATATTTGATATTTTTACAGGATAAAGTACTGTCAGCATTGCAGAAGTGAATTTGAGGTATGCAAGCCTTGAGATAAATACCCATCTGAACCAAATCTGCAGAGTGAGGGACTCTGAAGCAGAAGGCCACCAAAACCATGCAGGAGTCAAGACATGTCTGGTAATAACTATTATTTTAAATGTGGAACAGAAAATATGTAACAAAATCATTTTCTAACCAAGCTTCTGCCTCTGGAAAAATAGGTGGCAACTAAATGAGAAAAGAAAACTGTATCTTAGTCAAGCTTTAGGAATAGTCTGACAAATTTGCAAGCTTTTACATGCGAATTAAACTTTAGTTTTGCAAGGTTTCCCATACATTGGAATGAAAGTAGTACAAGATGATTTGTTTCAGTAATAAACCTGTTTCATCTGTGTGTATTCTTGACCCATAATACCACAGATTCTTTTTTTATTTGACTAGTTTTTAAAAAATTTTCTCCCATATTTTATTTTTTTCCTAATCGTACAACCTCAGTAGGTACCCCTGCCTTTTCCCTCCCGCTTTTTCTCCTCAGTCATCAGTGAGATGAAACCTCTTCGGTTGCAAGTGACCAGGAAGCGAAGTGAGAGTGAGCTGCACAAGATGTCTTGCTACTTACATGCAATACATGACTGCGGTGTATTTTTCTCTACTGAGGCGAATACCACAGATTCTTATACCTCTCCACTTTTCAAAATAATTTTCATAATTCCTTCCATTTATTGAAAATTATATATTTTTCTTAGTACTTGTACTTAAAAAATATCATATGTGTCTACTGAGCCATTGAATAACCAAGGATTTATAAGCATAACTGGAAAAACTACTTTGTATTTGTTTGCTGTTCATTAAAAAATTCAATTTCTAAGGCTAGAGATGTAACTCAGTTGGTAGAGAGTTTATCTAGCATGCATGAGACTTTGGGTTTAAGTTCCTTCATTAAGAAAAGTGTGATAATATTGATTGAGGTAATAAATAAAAATTCATCCACTCCACAATGAAAAAAATTAAAGGCCTGAAGCTAATACATATATTAGTTAGCATTTCAGATCACCTTTCAAGCATTCAGAATATGCTACACATAAAAAATATAATCTTGTTCTAGAAACTGAAATGTGTTATTTGGGTTCATTAAAGACTGACATTAATTACTCTACTCAAAATTAAGTGAAAAACCCTTTTATTTCTATTTTTTCATGGCTAAGAAGACTCAATTGTTATTTCTGACAAATTCCTTCACTTATCCTTCCTACTTTGGATATATTTGTGATTTTAGTAGCTTTAGCAGCCATCTTATGATTTTAAAATTATAAATATGAGAGTTGTAGAATTTTGGATACGTCAACTCTAACATGATGGAACCTCTCATTAATGTCAGAAAACATCTATCCTTCTCATTATATGCTGAAAAGCTACATTTTACAGTGTTACATGATGCGTATGTGCATCTTTAATTTACTTATACTTCTGCCATGCCTTCTTTGAATTCTACTTCAAAATGGTCTTGTGTTAATATTTCCTTGACCCCCTGACAGACTCCATTCACTCTTTCATCTGTATCACATGAATAATTCATCTCTATTTGTATTAACTTTAATCACATTTAATTGTAACTCAGTGAGCCTTTCACTGTCATCACTACTCTTCAAACACAGGTACCATCAAAGCAAATATGAACAAATACTGAGAAATTGACTGAAGTCATTTCTAGTGTTCTGTCAGACCACAATAAAAAATTAAAAATTATCATCAAGAAAAATTACAGGACATGCATAAACTTATGGAAGATAAATAACATGATACTGAATGAAGATTAGGTCAAGACATTCCATTTTAGGCAAGGATACTGCATCCAGGATCTCATGGCATTGAAATTTGTCCTGCATAATGACTGAAATACCAATATGCCCCTAAAGACTAAGAGGAACTGAACAGAATTAAGAACAGATGGGGAAAACCTTAAGGACTAGAGCTGGATGAGTGAAGGGAAACACCCCTATCAGTGGGGTGTTCCCAGGAGGGTCAGCTTGTTATACCATAGAGGCCTGAATCCCTATAAGAGTAGACAAGCCAGAGGCAACTCTGGGGTCATAGAAACAGTCAGGTAGTAGGGTGGGAAGGAGTAGAATGGATTGATGAGAGGAAGGGAGGGAAATGGGATGAAGGGGGAATAGAGGGAAACAGGGATAGTACTCAATAAGCTTGTAAAACTAAAAGTAAATAAAATGATTTATTAATTAAAAAAGAAATCAAGAAGGAAATTTAAAACTACTTGAAGTTGGTGAAAATGAACACATGACATGAAAATCTAGGGAATAAAAATTAGAAATCCTAAAGAGAAGTTTATGGATAGGCAGCAAATCACTAATAAGGTATCATAGGTCTTGAAAGAAGGGGAACAAACACAAAAATCAGAGTATGAAGGAAATAATTAAGGACAGAAAGTAAAATGGAAGCAAAAGAATATATATAAAGAATTTGTTCTTTGAAGCATAAAATCAATAAATCCTTAGCTAAGGCAACAAAAATAAGAAAAAAAGATCCAAATTAATGAAATTAAAGATCAAAAGGGAGATGTCAGTAAATATCACTAAAATTAAGAAAATTATTAGAAAATATCTTTGAAAAATATTGTACTGTATTAGAGACTTTAAATGAATGAATTTCTAGACACACATGAAATAATGAAATTAAACCAAGATGAGATAAAAATCTCAAGAAATGAGATGAAGAAATAATAATAACTCTCCCATGAAGAAGGTTATAAACTCAAATGGATTTCCATACTGAATTTTACCAGGCCATTAAAAACTTAACCACGATGTTTCTGTAACTACTTCATAGGAAAGAGAGGAAAGGAATTCTTTTTTTTTTTAAATGCATTTTTTATTATTATTTCAGCTCATACAAACTTCATAGGTGCACCAGTTCCCTCCCTCCCTCCTCCTCCCCCAGAACCCCCTGCTCCCCCTCCCCTCACCCCTCCCGCCCCATCCCCCCATTCCTCCCGCCCCAATTCCCAGAGTCCTTTCTTGTGCATGCCTGACTCTCCTCTGGGCCCTCCTCTCCGATGATGTACAAGGACCCAGTGGCATTTCCCTGACCCTTTCCTGTGTTCCCCTTAAGCATAGGAACACTACTGTGGCTTTCAATCCCTTGCCTCCAAGGATCTTGGTGCCTTAGCAGATGCTAGACTTTGTGAGGTCAATAGTGTGTTGAACATTGCGCCGGGCAATGTTATGATTGCTTCGGCCCTAACTTGTGTGGAGTATCTTGCAAATCATTGCTCCTCCCATCCTTTTGCTCTTACACTCTTACCGCCCCCCTTCCGCAAATGTCCCTGAGCTTCAGGATGGGGAGAGATTAGTCTGGCCTAGTTCTAGGTGGTTGATATAGAGTCTCTGAAGTTCTGGATAGTGGTTTGTTGATTTTCTTTTGCAGTTTTGTTGCTCCTGCAATGCCCTTCACTCTATCGTGATGGGCACTGTATGTCACCCCCTGGCCAGAGACAGAAAGCTGTTAAACTGGAGTCTTATTATAAGAGCACATTCAAGGGTAGATGTAATACTTATACCCAAAAGTGGAATCGCAGGGTCATATGGCATTTGGCAATGGGAGGGGTCAATCACCCATTTGCAAAATGGTTACTTTTTAATCTGTCGGACTATATGCCCTCCCCTTCTGGTGAGATCATACCCCCTTAGTTGTAAATGATCAGGAACGAATGTCTGTGAACTTAACTAGGTGTCACATTACTTTCTTGCAGTCCTTGATGGAGGCCTATTTTCTCTACTGTAACATGGTCACTTCTCTCCTGGTTTCTGATGTGGCCCTCCAAACCCATCCCTCCTGTTCATAATCCTTGCAATTACTGTAGGTAATACATAGATTTACCTATGAGTGTCTCAAGATGGGCTGGGTGGGTTTGGTATTAGGAGCCATCTATTAGGGAGTATGTATGGTGCTTAATTTTCTGGGTCTGGGATACTTCACTTAATATAATTGTTTCTAATGACATCCATTTCCCGGCAAATTCCAGTAATTCATCATTTTTGATGGCTGAGTAGTACTCCATTGTATAGATGTACCACTGTTTCCTTATCCACTCGTCAACTGTTGGACATTTGGGTTGATTCCATGTCTTTGCTATTGTAAACAGTGCTGCTATGAACATGGTCGTGCTTGTGCTATCGAGGTGAACCTCTGCTGTATGGGGGGTTTTACCCAAAAGTGGAATAGCAGGGTCATATGGCATTTCAATCTTTAATTTCTTTAAGAATCTCCAGACGGCTCGCCAGAGTGGCTGTATGAGCCTGCACTCCCACCAGCAATGTAGGAGAGTTCCCCTCTCTCCACATCCTCTCCAGCATTTGTTGTTGTTTGTATTGTGGATTTTTGCCATCCTGACCGGGGTGAGATGATATCTCAGGGAAGTTTTAATTTGCATTTCCCTGATGGCTAAGGAAGTGGAGCATTTTTTAAGATATTTGTTAGACATTTTAATTTCATCCCTGGTAAAATTTCTTTTAAGTTCCAGGGCCCATTTTTTAATTGGGCCATTGGTTTCCTTGATGTTTAGTTTTCTAATTTCTTTGTGCACTCTGGACAGTAGAGCTCTATCAGATATGTGGTTAGTGAAGATTTTCTCCCATTCTGTGGGTTGCCTTTGAGCTCGTGTTACAATCTCTTTATCTGAACAGAAGCTCTTTAATATCAAAGATCCCAATTGTTGAGAGTTGGTAGCAGTAACTGTGCCATGAGAGGAAAGGAATTCTATCAAACACTTCATTAAACTAATCATACCACTTCCAGGTAAAGACACAAAAACAATAGAAAGAAAGAAAGAAAGAAAGAAAGAAAGAAAGAAAGAAAGAAAGAAAGAAAGAAAGAAAGAAAGAAAGAAAGAAAGAAAGAAAGAAAGAAAGAAAGAAAAGAAAATTACAGTCCAATCTCCCAAGTGTATATAAATGCAAAAATTCTTAATAAGATGTTGCAAACTAGAATTCTAGTGTATATCATAAAGACAGCAAAGATGGAAAGACCTGCCATGCTCATGCACTGGGAGAAAGAATACTGTGAAATGGCTGTCTAATTAAGGCAATCTACAGACTCAATGTAATCCCCATCAAAATTCTAGTGTTACTATAAACAATAATAAACATTCTTATAATTCATATGGAGAACCATAAAGACACCAGAGACACAATGTATTCCTGAGCAGGAATTTAAAGGCTGAGTATAACATTATACATGATTTAAGATATATTGTAATAAATCTGCATGGCACAGAAACAAAAACAGAAAACATAGGTCAATGGAATATAACAGAGGAATCAAGTATAAAACCATTTTGTTGCAACTGATTTTTGCTAAAATATGCACAGGAAAATATTCGGTAAGTGGTGCTTGGAAAATTGGGTATTCACATGTAAAAAGTGAAATTCATTTATTATATTTCACTATGTATAAAAATCAACTTCGAAAGGATCAAAGACCTTTATGTAAGTTCTGAAACTCAAGGTAGAAAATTTCCAAATGCAAGCACAGACAAGGACTTTCTGTAAAGGACTTTAATTCCTCTGAAACCATCATGAAAACTAAACACACACACACACACACACACACACACACACACACAAAACAAAAAAAGTTTTGCCCAGCAAAGGAAATTATCAACTGAAGAGATAGCTTATAACATGAGAGAAATACTTGTTAGCTATACAAATGTCAGTGGATTTATATCTAAAATATACATAGAACTTAAAAATGAAATAACACCAAAGGAACTCACTCAATAAAAGGACAAATGTAAAGAACACAGTTTATAGAAGGTGAATCACAAATACCAACAAACATATAAAATATTTAACTTCACTAGCCATCAGATAAATATAGATTGTAATTGCATCAATATATGCCAGCCACTATGGTACTTATTAATAAAACAAGTAGAAAATTCTGAAGAAGATGGGAAACGTGGCAATCTGTATATACTGTTGTGGGAATGTAAACTACTGCAGTCATTGTGAAAATCACTATGGAAATTCCACGAAGAAACATCTGAAAAATAAATCTATCATATGTCTCTGATATTTTACTCTTGGATATTTACTCAAAAGATTCATTTAAGTCAAAATATCAAGAGATATTTGAAAACCAAATATTTCTTACAACTCTTTTCATAATGTTAAGTGTGGCACCAACCTTCTCCATTAGCAAAGAGATGCATAATGGAGATGTGGTATGTACACACAGTGGAATTTATTTTCTAGACACCAGGAAGAACACAGTTGTGATATTTGAAGGAAAATAAATGAACTATAGATAACAAGTATATGCACTAAGCCATCTCAGAAGGACAAACATCACATATCCCCTTTTCATTTGTAGCTCCTATATTTTATGTAGTTACATATACTCTTGTATGTATGTATGTACATACATGCAAGTACAAGTGACACTATCTAGTGTAACAAGTAAGACTAATAGAAGAGGAAGAGTAATAATGGAAAGAGGACTGTGGCGGAATATACTCAAGAATGTTATGCACTTGTGAGAAAATATCCTTTCATAGGGGATGATGACAGGCTCAGAGGGTGGTGGCTGCTCACAAACTTGATGACCTGAGTTCAAGCCACAGAGGTCCACATGGTAGAAGCAGAGAAGTGACTTCATTAAGTTATCTTCTTCTTTATCTGTGTTTCATGACATGTCTCTCTCTCAACAAATAAAAATATCAAAAAAGGAAAAATAAAATATAACCTAGTAGTGTGCAAATGAATCCAATGGAAAAAAGATTCTATATTTTGTGACTACATCTAAAACAATATTCTCTGATGCAACCCTAAAATAAACTCTGGCATAAAATAAAGAGATTAGGGTCAGAAAAAAACAGGTGCCATTTTTTCATATTTTATCACCAAATAAGTATATAACAATGAATTAATCTGTATCTGCCATGTCCAAGTGCAAACTGTATTATGAAATTTGTTTTTCCCTGTGCTTTTTCCCTGAGAATGTTGTGTTTGGTGAATATTTCTGACAAAATTATCAGAGATCTCCTCCAGTTACTTTGTGATACAAATAAATTCCTCCAAAAATGTCTCTGGGGGTCACTGATAGAGCTGTTCAGTATGTTTTTAATGAGCCATTTGTTGCTACAACACCACACAGAATGTGGTGATTACAGTTTCATGGCCTTTCTTTTCTTTTTTCATAAGGGTAGATTTTGCCGCAAATTCCAAGAGTGGAAATATATCTTCCTTTAAGTGAAGAGTTGCTGCGTTAACATCTGTTAGTCTGGAAGAATGATACTTATTATACATATGGGACCTGGTAGACCACAGTAGAACAAGTTTACCTAGGAGTGCTTATTTTACCATCTTGAAATTATTTTAGTGTTTCTTTTTCATTATGGCTAATCAGAATGGAGAATATTTGCTTTATTTTATTCTTTGTGAGCTATAATGAACTTTCTAACTGAGACGTGTCAGTATTTGCTAGTTTTATTTTCCTTCCCTTCACATTTCTCATGGCTTTAAAACCCCTCTATATTTGTAAATGATGCCAGATTCCAGTGATTAGAGAACTTAGCATAAAAATTCAAAACTTTGTAACCATAGCTAAAAGATTATAGAAAGATGGATAAAGCAATTTGGTAAAACTAGAATAATTTATACCTTGACCAAGAAAAACTATTTTTATAAAGCAATACTTTGATATTAGTAGACTGGAGTGAGTGAAATATATCATGCTGCTGGCCTGAAAAAGCACAAAATATTTCAGTCCTCGCTAGGGTATGTTTGACAGATGACAGATTTCTTGAGTTATCATTCTGATGCAGTATACATTTGAACTGCAAATCCCTTAACTATGTATGATCCATTTGGTTTACTAGCCACTCATGTATATTACTTTTTAAAAAAAAACTCGTAGCATTAAACATATTTCTAGTGTTCTACACAAGGGTATTTGTGACATCATATTCCTTCACCGTTCTACTCTAATTGCTTTGGTTAAATCACAGAAATAGAACACTTCATTTCTTAAACATTTCCATCTAGACACAGAGGTCTACATAAAATGTAAATTAAAAATCTCACAGGACACTTTAAGGGGGTACGAATGAGGGAGTGGACAATGGACAGCTGTGGGTCTATAGGTTAGAGGGCAATATCAGCCTCCAAGAACACATATATTAACTATAGAAGGCAGATACAACATTATTACTTTATGGATTTTTTGCAACTAAGTGCATTCAAATATTTTTCTTATATTGTTATTTTAATATTGGCTCATTTAAAGCATCATATTTTGAGCACTGCAAACTGTTGACACCACATAAGAAAAAATCACTAGCTATGAAACTGTGGTGTTAAAAAATATCGAATGTGAACACAGGTAATGTTTACATCCAACTCCCAATTTACAAGGATACAAGAAGACAGCAGCTCATTCAGTGACACCACAGGGATGCAATCAGAAAAATCCAGACCATAGAGAACTACAGAAGCAGCATGATTTCCCAACAAATAATGCAAGGAGGAAAAAAATAAGAAGGTTGCAAACCCAATAAGACTGAAATTATATATTAGCCTAGCACAATGGGGAGATTTTTAAACTTGATGAGCTGCAGAGTGGATATCTTAATATCTAAGAATTATTGATAATATCATGCATTTATATGAAAGATCACACTTATTTGTTGGTACATTATATGTGTGTGTAGTAATTTAGAAATTCACTTAACATTTTAAAAATAAAATGCTGTGTAAGTTTGCCATGTACCTGTGAGCACATTTGGTTCCTGTTCTGCCCGTTTGCAGCTTACAAATGCAATAAGCTGATTTTTTTGGGTGCTTATCTTCAAAAACTAGAATATTTTCATTATACTAAAGGATATGTATATCATATGTAAGATACATATGTATATGTATGCATTAAACCTTAAAGAATAGCTTGGGTTCAATAACCTGTTATCTACTGTTTTAACGTGTAAAGTCTATAATTGATCTCTAATTTAGGAATAGCTTGAAGGTTTCAATTTTGCAGCAGTTGCTACCATCTTTCCCAGTAGTCACAGATTCAAAATAGTCAAGGACATATCAGTCACTTCTGCCCCAAAGTGTATTTCTGAGCAAACAGTCCTCATGGATACTAATTATACAGCATGGCTTGTCCATTGTCATGATATAATGCACTGCCAAAGGATATTTGGGGACCACTAATACCCTCTTTCAGTTTCCCTGGAGACAATATAGATCATTGATATCTCAGCATCATGAAAGTTTTGTTTATTATATATTTTGTATATGTATTTATGTGTGTGTGTGTGTGTGTGTGTGTGTGTGTGTGTATGTGTGCATGTGTACACCATGTGTGACTTGAGGTCAGAAGTCAGCTTTGGGTGTCTTTATCAATTTCTCTTCAACAATTTTTGAGAGGAATTTTCACTGAACTTGGAGGCCTCTAATTCAATAATACTGGATGGCTAGTCTCCCCTGCTTCTGCACTGTGGTTACAGAAAAACTTAAGTTCTTAACCTGACACGCAAGGTCATTTCTCAACTTTAGAGTCACTGAATTATAACTCCTTAAATCTTACTTGCAGGAAATAATCTTAATGAATCAATAGATGTCATTCCACTCCAAGTGTGCTAATTTTCTTCACAAGAATCTGTCAAGTTTTTTTTTAAGATTTAATCATAAATTCAACGAGTTTTTATTGAGTTCCACAGTTCAATAGGCACAGGTAAACACACTGTTTTCTCATTTGTCATAGCTAGTATAAAAAGGCAAATCTTGAGACTATCAGAGATTTTGATAGTCTTATTAACATATCTGTAGTGACAATATGGTTTTATATTTTTATGCTTTCCAAGTGGCTACTAGGCAACAATTTAATATGTGAAACAGAAGGTTGTTTGTATCCAAGGAACCACAGTGACACATGAATCAAAATAGAAATTAAACAAAACAAAAGGAAAATAATATTATAAGAACAAGGCCTAGAAGTAAGTTGTATAAGCATCCAACAGTAACAAACACATATTTAAATTAATATCACAGACACAGTATTAAAATAGGATTTAATTCCATATCTTCATTTTCAGTTTGATAGATAAAAAGGATCATCCCATTAAACTGAGATTAGCCAATAAATTTTATAAATCATTTGTTGGTTAATAATCAAATTGCTTTTACAAACCTACTTCAATCTTTTTTATTTTGCCTCCTGCAAAAACAAAGAATATTAACAGTGTAGAAAACTAATAGTAGAAGGTATTAATGTTTACTACAACTAGATTCCTCAGAAGCAGCAATGCTTTCTTACATAAGTTTTTACATTATCAAGTGCATCAGAAAACATGTTAAGTTTGTATTCATATATTTTACTTGTTCAGGGTATGGATGTTTAGTAAATAAATGTTTGATGTATTAGTTTTCATTTAATCCTTCCAATAATTTTAGAATTATCTTTAATAAAAGAGGATTACGAGATCTAAATGTGGTAAGATTTAAACTAGTAGAATAGCAACATTTTTATTACAGTAAAGTCATAGAAGACTTAGTAATCTGAAGAGTTGGAAAGGGCACCTATGCTATGGTCTGCCTGAGGCAAATACACCTATGGTGCAACAAGAATACATTGTTAAAGCACAATGGCTAGAGATGTGCTTCCCCTCCAGAATGCTTGTCTACCATGTGTTTTTGTGTTTGATCCTCAATTCAACACACACACACACACACACATACACACACACACACACACACAAACACACATTTTAGCACAGTTTATATTCTATGATTTTAAAAAATGAGAATGGTAAGGTAAGACGATTTCTCTTCTAAATTATCAATCATTTTTTGTGTACATTATAACAAAAAGAAAAAGCCTATCTACAAAGAAATGTTCCTTAGAAAATCATAGACATATGAAACATATATCTCTGATGAATCTCAGATGTGAGAAAAGAAATTTTGACTCTTTTACACTCATCTCATTACTTACCACACACACCATCCAGAGTGGAAGATGGGAGTTTTGGGTTCCAATTCTCTTTTCCTACAGGTTTACACAAGGTCTGAGAGCCCTTAGTCATTTGAACTTGGCATGGAGTGGACCGGATCAAAGTTTTCCTCTGAGCATGTTGACAGACACTTGCCCCTCAGGGCCCAGACCTGGTTCCTGCCTTTCTGCACACACAAGCTGTACCTCAGTCTTGTCTCCTTCCTGCTAGGGATCCTGTTTTCCTCTACTCAGCAAGAGACATATCTGCCACCTTGGCATCACACTAAGTTACATAATTATCTATGAGGATGGCTTATGGCTTTTTCTAATTACTCATCACCCTTAAGGCAAGAGACTGTCTTGCTGTTTTCAGGGCATGCTGGGTATGTAGACATCTGTGACTCTCTCATGGTCAACTCTTGCCTTGAGGATCTTGCTGCTGTAGAGCTCCACACAGGTAGTAAGGCACAGGTTTACTTTTCCCTAAGTACCACAAAAAATATTTGCTCTCTATTATGAAGATCAATTTTATCTGGGCTACTTTTCCTTTTCTTCTTCATCCTTTGTTTTCACTCATCTTTATAGTAAAATAATTTATATATTATCAAATATAGATTTACGGGCATTTACAATGAATTTGACCAAATACATTCTTTTTTTTTTGAAAATATAAACAAATATTTATTAGGTGCATGTTTTTCTTATTTATTTCTTCCATTCATATAAAGTTGATAAGTACCCATTCCCCTCCCTCCCTCCATCCCTCCCTGGATACCCTTACTCCCTCCGCCTCTTTCCCCTTCCCTTTCCCCCCTTCTCCAGGTGACCCCTCCCCCACCGCCATTCCTGGAGCATCTTTTAGTGTGCATGTCAAACTTCCCTCTGAGTCCTCCTCTCTGATGAGGTGTAAGGACTCAGTAGCTTTGCCTAGAGCTCTTTTTTGTGTTCTCCTTTAGTATAGGAACACTATTGTGGCTGTTAATCGCTTGCCTCTAAGGATAGTAGTGCCTGTGATCCATGCTAGACTTTGGGGGATCAATATGTTGGTCATTGTGCAGGTCATGCAACGTCCTATTATGATTATTTCAGCCCTAACTTGTATGGAGTATCTTGCATATCATTGCTCCTCCCCATCTTTAGGCTCTTACATTCTTACTGCCTCTTCTGCAAATTTCCCTGAGCTTTAGGATGGGGAGAGATTAGGCTGGCCTTGTTCTGGGTGGTTGATGTAGAGTCTCTGATTTTCTGAATTATGGTATGTTGATTTCTTTCTCCAATTTTGCTGTTCCTGCATCACCCTTGGCTCCATCCTGATGGGCATTTGATGTAACCTCCTCGCCCAAGATAAAAGTCTGTTAAAATAGAGTCTTATTATAAGACTACTCTTATAATATATAAGAATTAATATATATTAATTAATTAATAAGAATATAATATAATTCAAAGGTAGATGGAATAAGAGTAGGAGACTGCTGTAGAGGGGGGCAGTCTCCCATTTGCAGGATGATTACGTTCTATCTGCCAGACTCTATGCCTTCCCATTCTGGTGAGATCATACCACATAAAGATGCAGTGACCAGAAAGGAAAGTCTGTGAGCTTAACCAGATGTCACATTACTTACTTGCAGAACATGATGGTGGCTTATTTTCTCTGTTGTAACATGATCCCCTCTCTCCTTGTTTCTGGTGTGGCCCTCCTTCCCCTTCCCTCCCTGCTTATAATCTTTGCAATTCCTGTAGGTATTACAGAGATTTATCTTTGAGTGTCATTAAGTGGGTTTGGTACTAGCATCCACCTATTAGTACATAAAGCCCTTAATTTCCTGTGTCTGGGATACTTCACTTAATATAATGGTTTCTAATTCCATCCATTTCCTGGCAAATTTCATTAATTCATCATTTTTGATGGCTGAGTAGTACTCCATTATATAAATGTACCATATTTTCCTTATCCACTCGTCAACTGTTAGGCATTTGGGTTGATTCCATGACTTGCTATTGTCAACAGTGCTGCTATGAATATGGTCATGCTTGTACTATCAAGGTGAGTTTTTGCTGTATGGGAGTTATTCCCAAAAGTGGAATAGCAGGGTTCATTTTAATCTTTAACATTTTTAAGAATCGCCAGGCAGATCACCGGAGTGGTTGTATAAGCCTGCATTCCCACCAGCAATGTAGGAGAGTTCCCTTCTCACCACATCCTCTCCAGCATTTGGTGTTGTTTGTATTGTGGATTTTTGCCATCCTGACTGGGGTGAGATGATATCTCAGGGAGGTTTAGATTTGCATTTTCCTGATGGCTAAGGATGTGGAGCATTTTTAAAGATATTTGTTAGACATTTCAATTTCTTCCCTGGTAAAGTTTCTTTTAAGTTCCAGGGTCCATTTTTTAATTGGGCCATTTGTTTTCTTGGTGTTTAGTTTTCTAAATTCGTTGTGTACTCTATCAGATATGTGGTTAGTGAAGATTGTCTCCCATTTATTCTGTGGGTTGCCTTTGTGCTCGAGTTACAATCTCTTTTTCTGAACAGAAGTTTTTTAATTTCATGAGATCCCATCTGTTGAGTGTTGGTTGTATTGACTGTGCTATTGGATTTCTTACTCCAATAGCTCGAAGCAGTTCCCAACCCTTTCACCTAAGGTTTTTATAGTCTCTGGCCTTACATTGAGGTCCTTGATCCATTTGAAATAAATTTTTGTACATGGTGACAAATATGGGTCCAGTTTTAATTTTCTGCATGAGGACATCCAGTTTTGCCAGCACCATTTGCTAAAGATGATATTCTTTTTCCATTGGATTTTTTGGGTCCCTTTGTCAAAGATCAAATGGAGGTAATTGTCTGGATTTATGTCTGGGTCTTCAACCCTTATTCTTTGACCTGTGTGTCTATTTTGGAGCCAGTACCAGGCTGTTTTTATGACTATGGATTTGTAGTATAGACTAAGGTTGTTATGGTGATACCTCCAGCTGTGTTTTTGTTACTCAGTATTGCTTCTGCTATCCTGGGTCTTTTGTGCCTCCATATGAATTTTGAGATTGTTTGGTCAACTTCTTTAAAGGATGGCTTTGGGATTTTGATTGGTATAGTATTAAATCGGCATATTGCCTTTGATAGGATAATCATTTTTATGATATTGATTCTGCCAATCCAGGAACATGAGAGGTCTTTCCTCCTTCTGGTGTCTTCTGCAATTTCTTTCTTTAGGGTTTTAAAGTTTTCATTACTTCCATCATTAGGTTTATAACCAAAGTATTTCATTTTTTTAGGGGCTATAGTAAATGGGATTGTTTCTTTTAGGGCTTTTTCACTTCTTTCATTCTGGGCATATAGGAAGGCCACTGACTTTTGTACATTTATTTTGTATCCTGCCACCCTGCTGAACTTCTGTATTAGTTTCAGGATTTTCCTGGTGGAGTTTTTGGGATCACTCAGGTATACAATCATGTCATCTGCAAATAGAGATAACTTGACTTCTTCCTTGCTGATTTGAATCCCTTTTATCTCCCTTTCTTGTCTTATGGCCTCAGCTAGGCTTCAAGTACAATATTGAATAGAAGTGGTGAGAGTGGACAGCCTTGTCTAGTTCCTGATCGAAGCAGGAATGCTTCAAGGTTTTCCCCATTGAGTATAATCCCTGTTGTGGGCTTGTTGTATACTGCTTTTACTATATTGATAAAGTTCCTTCTATTCCAAACTTCTGTAGGGTTTTGATCATAAAGGGCTATTGGATCTTGTCAAAAGCTTTTTCTGCATCTATCGAGAGTATCATGTGGTTTTGGATTTTGGACTGGTTTATATGGTGAATTACATTTATTGATTTGCTTATGTGGAACCAACCTTGTGTGTCCTGAGATAAACCATACTTGATTCCCATGAATGATCTTTATTATATGTTTTTGAATCCGATTTGCTAAGACTTTGTTGAGAATCTTTGCATTTGTGTTCATCAAAGAGATTGGCCTATAGCTTTCTTTTTTAAGTGTGTCTTTATTAGGTTTTGGGCTTAAGATGATATTTGCTTCATAGAAGCTTTGTCTGATAGCATAATGCCTACCCCTGCTTGTTTCCTGATTCCATTAATTTGCAGAATTTTCGATCAGCCTTTTATTTTTAGGATGTGCCTATCTTTTGTAATGAGATGAGTTTCCTGAAGGCAACAGATTGATGGGTTGTGATTTTTAATCCAAGTTTGTAATCTGTGTCTCTTGATTGGTGAGTTAGTTCCATTGATATTTAATGTTATAATGGAGAAATTATTTTTAATTCTGGACATTTTTTGTGTTTAGTGGCTTTTGTAAGTGTATTATTTGGCTTTTAGGTTTTGGTGGTATTATACTTCCCTTCTGTCCTTCTGGATATGCTTGTTTTTTTCTTCAAGCTTGAGTATCATTTGTAGCATTTTTTTGAAGGCCTGGTTTGGTAGACATGTAAGCTTTCAAATTGTCTTTGTGCTGGAAAACTTTTCTTTCTTCCTGGATCATGATGGTACATCAGCCTAGATTGACATTTTTGTCACTTAATACTTGAAGTACATTTCTCCAAGCTCTTCTTGCTTTTACTTCTTCCACTGAGAAGTCATTTGCTATTTAAATAGGTTTACCTTTAAAAGTGATTTGGTTTTTTTCCCTTGAAGCTCTCAGAACCTTTTGTTTTTCTTGGGTGTGGAATGTTTTGACTATTATTTGCCGTGGCAAGTTTCTATTCTGGTCATATCTGTTTGGGATGTGGAATACTTCTTGTATTTGGATGTGCCTCTCATTCTTTAGATGCAGGAAGTTTTCCTTGATGATAGTTTGAAAAATTTCCTCGGTGTGGTATTTTGGGATTCTTGCTCTGGTATTCCATGAATGAGCATGTTAGGCTTCTTCAGGGTGTCCCATAACTCTTGAATATTTCTCTCGAGTTTCTTTTTGGCTTTAACAACGTCTTCCTTTCGGTTAATACTCCCACTTTGTCTTCAAGTTCTTAAATTCTATTTTCTGCTTCATTAGTTCTGCTGATAAGACTCTCTGTTGAGTTCTGGGTTGAAGATAACTTGTCTTTTAGTTCAATTTTAAACTCTGCCTAAAACTGTTTTAACTGTTCTATGCCTATTTTTGTTTCTTGAACTGTTTTTCTCAACTCTTCCAAGTGTCTGTTGTGTTCCTCTTGAAAGTGGTTGATGGGGTTATTTAACTCCTCCCAGATTTCCTCTTTCATAGTATTGATCATGGTAATGATCATGCTTTGGAAGTCGTTATCTTGGGCCTGGCTTTCTTGGCTATTTTCTGTGAATTTGTTTTGGTTTGAATCTATCATTATGGAGTTAATTCTTTTGGTGGGAGATTTATCTTCTTGGGTTTTGTTTCTCATGGATCTGTGTTTTTGACTTGGGCATGTTTTGTCTCTTAAGACTTTCAGATTCTGTGTGTTTTGAATGAACTGATCTAGTTGGTATTACTACTCTCTGGCAGTTACTACTAATGTTTGCCTTGGAGTTGGGTATGTTTGTCTGTTGTTATTATATCCTGGACAGGGTATTAGGTTCTTAATACATCAATTAAGACAGGTTTAGTAGACAGGAAGTGAATATTAGTATGGTAGTGCACTTTTACGATTTCGTACCTTGATAATATGTAAGGGTGAGTGGTGTTGTCCCTGAAGTTTTATATGATTTGGGGATGGCTATATGGAAAAATTGATCTACTGTGAATAATAATTGAAAGAAGCAGGATGGTAAAAAGGGGTTTATTTATCTTTGGGCTGGAAGTGAAGAATCTCTCCCATGTGATAGGATGATTTTAGAGGACTTCATATATATTGCGTTTATCCCCTAGAGCTTTGCTTGGGTTTTCTTTGGACTCTGTTGAATTCTGAGGAGCAGTGTGTCCTCCCTGAGATTCCCGGTGACAGGGAGCATCCCTGGCGGTCGAGTGGACCAGCAAAGGGGCTGGTGGTAGTGCACTTCACCTGGAACCTGGGGAATGGCCTGGAGGCCCAACCAACCCATGGCAGGCTGGATGCTGCTCAGTCTGGCCGGCTGGAGGAGCTGAAACAGGCTGGTGGGAGTTACCTGAGACAGGTTGACACGGAGGGTCTTGGGCGGGTGGGCGGGTGGACAAGCAAAGGGAAATACTTAGATTCTTACAGCCAATAACAAATAAGGATCTGACATATTTCTGTAACTTCCCCATTGTCCACTGCTCAATTAGTTAGCTCTCTCATCTCAGTGACAAAAACCCGGCTGAGGCAATTTAAGGAAGGAGAGGATTATTTTGACTCACAAGTCAAAGGGAATGGTCCATCTGAAAGCTGGAGAGCTCAGCCTGGGAGATAGGCCAGTCTACCACTGTGAAAGTCCATATTCAGGTGATGGACTCCTCAAATGTTCATATAACCCCAAAGATTTTTCAATACCCAAGAGCAACACCACTAGCTTGGGTTGATGTGAACTCTGGAGACATTTTACATTCAAATGATAACCACTGCTGTCAGTAACTTGTCTAATCTCAAAAACTAGTCTGATTACAAAAACAGTAATTCACATATCTGCTTCTTATAGCTATAGCTTTGTGTAGTCTAGAAATTCATATAAATGAAATAATGTCCTCGATTCTCACATTTTGATTAAAAATTCTCTTAATGGCTTTGAAATTTTTGATGTTTCCTGGGGTAAATATTCTATTCATTGACAGTACTGCCATATTGTTGAAATTACATGCTAAGATTTGATGAAAGCTATACATACATTTTTCATTTTGTGGATATTACTGCTGAAGCATTCATATACAGTTAATGTTATATAGTTTTATTATCTATGTGCCAAATACTTAGGAGGAGGCTTTCTGAGCTGAATGCTAAGGAACTTGATAAGCTTTATAGTAAATTTCAAGCTGTTTTCCAATGTAGCAGTACATTCCCTTCAGCAATGCATGAACATTTCAGTTCCTCTTCACACTTGAATTACTATCATTATTAGTATATATTTCTCTAAGAAAATTCACAGATAGTGTAACTAACTTGATTGGCCTAGTGGATAAGGAAAATGTGGTACATTTATAAAATGGAATACTACTCAACCATCAAAAATGATGAATTAATGAAATTTGCCAGGAAATGGATGGAATTAGAAACAATTATATTGAGTGAAGTATCCCAGACATGGAAAATTAAGCTCCATATGTACTCCCTAATAGGTGGATCCTAGTACCAAACACACATAGAAAAACACTCAAAGATAAATCTCTGTAATACCTACAGGAATTGCAAAGATTATAAACAGGAGGGAAGGGGAAGGAGGGCCACACCAGAAACAAGGAGAGAAGGGATCAGGTTACAGCAGAGATAATAGGCCACCATCAAGGACTGCAAGTAAGTAATGAGACATCTGATGAAGTTCACAGACTTTCCTTCCTGATCATTTGCAACTGATGGAGTGTGATCTCACCAGAAGGGGAGAGCATATAGGCTGCTAGATAGAAAGTAACCATTTTGCAAATGGGAGACTGACCCCCTCCACCACAGTCTCCTACTTTTATTCCATCTACCCTTGAATACACTCTTATAATAAGACTCTATTTTAACAGTTTTTTTTTATCTCTGGCCAGGTGGTGACATCCAATACCCATCAGGATGGAGCCAAGGGCATTGCAGGAGCAGCAAAACTGAAAAAAAAATCAACAAACCATAATTCAGAACATCAGAGACTCTATATCAACCACCAGGAACTAAGGCAGCCTAATCTCTCCCCATCCTGAAGCTCAGGGAAATTTGCGGAAGAAGGGGCGTTAAGATTGTAAGAGCCTAAAGATGGGGAGGAGCAACGATATGCAAGATACTCCACACAAGTTAGGGCCAAAGCAATCATAATAGGATTTCGCATGACCTGAGCAATGACCAACACATTATTGACCCCTTCAAAGTCTAGCATGAACTAAAGGCATTAGGATCCTTAGAAGCTAAGGATTAACAGCCATAATAGTGTTCCTATACTTAAGGAGAATACAAGAAAGAGTTCTAGGAAATGCCACTGAGTCCTTACACCTCATCAGAGAGGAGGACGCAGAGGAAAGTTTGACATACACATTAAAGGATGCTCCAGGGATGGTGGGGAGGAGGCACTGGGAGATAGGGCGGGAGGGGAAGGGGAAAAGGGGGAATGGAGCTAGGGGGTTCAGGGAAGGGTGGAGGGAGGGAGGGGACCAGTGAACTTATTAAGTTTGTGTGAGCAGAAATAAATAAATAAACAAATTATTTTTTTTTTTAAAATACTTGATAGGCCTAGGGAACATTTTCCTGAACAGAAACTAATGTCTAGGAACTAGTACCAAAAATCAGTAAGTGGGAGTTCAAGAAATTAAAAATATTTTGTTCTGGAAAAGAAACTAATTGTGTTAAACAACAACCCACAAAATGGGTTGTTAGCTATTAAATAGACAAAAGATTAATCTCCAGAGTACATAAAGAACTCAAAAAACTAAACACGAAGAAAACAAACATCTCAACTAAAGAAATGTGCCTTGGAACTAAAAAAGGCCTCTCACATTTTTCTAAAACTTTCAGAGTTTCTGGCTTAACATTGAGATTTTTGATCATTTGGAGTTATTTTTTTTGCTTAAAGTGAGAGAGAGTGGTCAATTTTCATTCTTTTCCATGTAAAGCATGCAGAGGAACAATTCTGCCATCAGAAAGGAAGAGATTATGGAATTTACTGGTAAGTACATGGAACTGGAAAATATAATATTAAGTGAGGTAACTTAGACACAGTAAGATAAGCACTGTATGTTCTTTCTTATGTGTGGATGGTAGAATAAACTTCTGACTGAAATATTTGGCCTGGGATTCCTGTAGCAATCAGGAAACTGGAAGTGGGGAAGGAAGAAAATAGTGAATATTTGAGAAGAGCAGATATAGGATAGTATGTGTGGCCAGGAGAGGGAAGGAATAGGGGGAAAGTACTTAGGGGGTAAAAGGAATGTGGTAATAATGGAAAAACCCCAAGAATGTGGAATGCAATGAGATTGGGGCTTCCTAAAAGATAAATTTGTGAAAAAAATACCTTAACTAAAAAAAAAAAAAAAAAAGAAAATGAATGGACAGTGTCTTTACAGAGTGCACAAATAAAGGAAAGTAGAAGAAAACAAATAATACCTAGGCTGCTCTAACTAGAATCCAGACACAATTAAACAGTACTGCAAGTATCAGGCATGCGATACTTTCTGATAGGTTGTAGTTGAGAGGTTTCCGATGCCTTTCAACTTTTGTCATTTTGTCATTGCTTTTAGTTGCTCTCCAGAAACTGAAGGAAACACCCTATTACTGAAGATGTAACACATGTAGATCATAGGTCATGAAAAAATCACCAGCTGGAACTAATCTGGAAGCTTTCTTCTTGGTGGATAGTTTACAATGTACCAGAGAATACTATGGAATCTAGTGGGGGAGAAAAACAAATAAAAGTTTCTTCAGTCTGTGAAATCTTCAAGTAGCAATGACAATCATCATGACAAGAGATAAGCATCTGATCAGGCCTCCTTGTCAGAAGGAGCCACATTGCAGCAAACTAGGATAAGAACTTACGAAAGGGGAGGACATAGGTCTCATGGGAAGAGTAGGCTATGAAAGGTTAGCTATGAAGATACTACAGCAAACTGTCTTGTAAACACCTGCTATACCCATAGATGGGAGAAGCACTCATCATTCAATCTCAAAGCCTCCTTCTGCAATAGAAGATATTTGCTACAGAAAAACCTAACTGGACAAATTGTAAAGAATAAACTATTGTGGACTGCTTGGCCCTTATCAGGACATCTAAGTCACACCTACGATCATCCCAAGGCTTAGGGAACATTGTGGAAAACGGGATGGTAAGATTGTAAGAGCTCAAAGTAGGACAATGATGGGTCAGACACCAACCATCTCCTGGGCAGGGCAAGAACGGCACTGGTACTGTCCTATCAACATCTCACCAGGAAAAGGGAAAGATCTCAAGAAGCTTCCCAAGCGACTCATGACAACTAATAGGGAAGATGTTATCCTCATTGGTGTACCCTCTGATCTATGACACTTGCTGGATCATGAATCATGCCAGGTATATGACATTAAAGACAAGCTAGAGCACAATGAACTACAGAAGATCAAAGGCTTGAAAACAGGAGGTATTGTGACAGAGGGGATAAAGGTTGTCAGGAGAAAAAGGGGGGATGGGAATGGAGACTAAAAGGGAGAGAGAAAAGAAAAATAAAATTATTTTTTAAAATAGTATTAATTCCTGGTTTGGAAGCTTCTTCCTTGCTTGTCAGCTTTCATAGCTTTGGAATGTACTATGAAGCTGTTGCAAAAAGAAAGCAGTTAACAGTCCCAAAAATCTGTGAAAGCTACAAGCTGCAGAAACAACCACTGTAGCAAGAGGTGACTATCAGTGCAATAGTAGCATGAAATCAGTGGGGCAACCAATAGTTTTCTGATTGAATTTACGTCCTACATTTCAGCAAAGATCGCATTCTTGGTACTATAAAAAAGGACAAAAACTTATGAAAGCAGAGGACATGCATCACAGAGGGGTGTAAATTATTAAGATTTAGCTGTAAAGATACTACATCAAACTGCATTTTGAACATTATACCAATAAGTTGGAGGATCATTCAGCACTCAGCCTAGTAGCTTCCTTTTGCAATGGAGGTGTTTATCAAAGAAAATCACAGCTGGCTAAAGTACAGAAAAAAAGTGACTATGGACTGCTCAGTTCTAAACAGGTTATCTAAACTACTCATCCACCCCAAGGCTCAGGGAATATTGTAAAGGAGAGAGGAGTAAATTTGAAAAAGATAAAAGGAGGGCAGGGCCTTAGCAAGATAATAGAGGGCTATTTTGCTCATGAATTCACTGCAGTTTTCTGTATTTACACAAAATGTATAGAGGAATCATCCAATCAAAATGTTAGCTTAGAAGGTGAAAATCCTGAGGCCTCCATCTTCCTGGGAGACTGATGAGATTTAATGTTGATAGGGTTTCCTCCATGAAATATCCACTGATACATGATTCATATTCTAGAAAGTACTTCAGGCATAGGCCATCAAAGGAAAACCACATGTTATTCAGTAAAAATGTAAAATGACACAAAACCAGGAGAGAGACTGGCAGGGAAGGATAAAGGCTATAATGGGAAAAGAAGGGGGGATAGAATTTGGGATCATGTTGTGAAAATACCAATAAATTCACTCCACTCATGCATGAATCTCTAAAAGCAAAAAGTAAAAATTAGAAAAAAACTTAGTTCTATTTTTGTAAAATATTTTTTCTAAGATCAGCAAGACCTAATGAAATAAATTTCTTTCTTTCTTTTGAGACTGACTTATAAAGGACACCCACTGTTAGTTTTAAAGAAGGTTTGCTATGTGGTATATTCTCTTCTTGACTCTAGCTAGATCTGCAGTACATGACTACTTAAACATAAAATAAATTGGTACTAATGAAACTGAATTATTGGCAAAATTATATTTAGTAAAGATTTTCTTAAAATGCATTTTAAAATTGGATAGTTATGTGATAATAAAATTTTTTGTGCCAATATTCTTTATGGTATTTGCAATAAAAACAATAATATTTTTCCCTAATAATTTATAAACTGTGCACTTCATTACTTTATTTCTATTTTGAAAATTCACATTGCATATTTTTGTAATTAAAGCTATGAGAAATACTGTGTGTGCATATGTGTGTGTGCCTGTGTGTGTGTGTGTGTGTGTGTGTGTGTGTGTGTGTGTGTTTATGTATAAGAGAGAACTAGATTGTATGCTTGTGGTGGTCCAAGGATAACATCAGGAATTATCCTGGATTGCTCTATCTGCTTATTGTTTTGCTGTGTAGTTTTCTAGGCTCCACCTTCCAGGGCTGGAACTGCAGGCCATGACATTTCTGACCCACATTTTTGCATTGTATCTTGGGATCTGACCTCCAGTCTGTTTTGTGAGACAAAGGTTAACCCCTGAGCCATCTCTGCAGTCTGAGAGCCATTTTAACGAAGACATTTGTTTAATTTCGTTTCACTAGGTGCTTATTAAAAGAACGTATTCATGATTTGTCTTTAGATCTCATTAGGTGTTATTAAAGTTTGGAGGAACACAGTGTTTATGTATTACTGAAATGCCATGACAATGATCAGCTCCTCCCCAGTGTCCTTCCATCAGGCTCAGAGTTGTCGTTCAGATGGTGTCCTTTGAACCAAAGTGTGGATCTGAGTACTGGGTTCTCTTGGTAGGAAGACTCATTCTGCCAGGGTTAATTATCTCAACTTTATTTTTTGTTGAAATCTCCTTTTGCTTATCTAGTAAGTCTGTCATTGAAAATTGTGGGTCAATTACCAGACTCACAGGAAAAATAAGCTTTAACAGTTTTCATAACGAACTGCTAATGACTGATAGTTCTCAGTTAAGGAGTCTCCAAAGATTATTAGAAATAACTTGAAGTTTTTCCTCCTGTCTTTTCTTGTGGAGGAAACTTGCTTAAAATGAACCGAAGAACAAATAGCAATGCTTATCTTGTCAAAGTGTGCTCTTAACATGGAGAGATATGTGAGGTATAATAAAATTGTTTTTAAGGATTTGAAAACTATTCTAGAATCATCCCCTTTGAAAATTGCAATGTAATGTTTAAAGTTCTGAGTAAAAGGCATCTTTAATTTGCTTGCAAGTTTCTTTATGATATGATAAAACTATTATAGAAAGAGAAATAAATGAATTAGATTTTGAAATGGTGTACTTTTTTAAATGGGGGTAAAATTTATAAGTGAATTAGATTTTGAAATGGTGTACTTTTTCAAATTGGGGTAAAATTTGGCTAAATTCACAGGCAGAATGTGATGAGTACGGAGAGATCATCAGCAAAGGGGCCTAGGTTCCATTGTTTGAGAGCAGATATGCTTTTGGTCAATATATTTCAGAAAAAATGACTATACTATACACGTTCACTGTCTGTCTTATTTTATGCCCCAGAGTACTATTGCCAAATACACATCATACGCAGTTATAGTACAGCCCGACTCATGAGTCAGGACTCTTAAGACTTTCTCCACAATCTCAATTATTTGCTTTAGAGAGTAATCTGGGTTCGTTGTTAAATTGTTAATATATAGCTAAACTCCCAATTTCCTCTGAAATTGGAGAACTCACTAATATTGGAATAAATGGTATCTTCAACTAGTCACACACAGTCTCCAGGAGATAATGTATATGATTCTAGTCAGACTGCATATTAACCAGAGAGGTAAGGGTCATGAGATCATTTTCACAACTGAAGAAACTAGGATTTAGAAAGGTTAAGTGCTCTCCTTATTTCAAACAATTTGTTGGTAGTAGAATAGAAACCTGACTCCATTTCTGACTGAATATCTGCATATATTTTATATGATATTCCCCTGTATGGTAATTTAGCTTTATTAATGGTGACAGTGATTGTATGTGTGGTGTGGTGTATGCATATGTGCATTTATGTGTGTAAACTTTATGGATAATGAAGGCTAGGACAATTATGTCCAGGTCTTTGTTCTCATTCTGTGTGGCAGCCAAACTCAGAACACTGATGTAGCCTTCTCCCATGAGAAGGAGAAGCAAAGCAGAATAAATAAGCCTTTTGAAGCCTTTGGTCAAAACTAGGTCCTGATACCTAAGGGAGTTGACTGAGCTTTTCACAGATATCTAATCTAAAATATTTAACAGAAATTCTCAAAGGGATTTTTGTCCTTAAAGAAATTATGACATGAATTTGCTTGAACTCAAGTTTCTTTGTGCATAGCTTTCAGGACATGAAGACAGAGAAGCAAATATTTCTGGGTTTTGCCAACATGTATATTTTAAAAGGAAGTTTATCTTGATCAGTTTGGGAGAAACTTGGTCCAGAAAGCAACAAACATAACAAGTCTCATAGAAAATGCACACACAGCTCAAGTTTGGATACATCAAAACTTCCCACAGAAAGTTCTCCTCCTTTCCATATCTGGCAGATCATCGTCTGTAATTTTTGTATTTTGAAAATCTCTTGTATTTCATACCTACATCTACATTTTCAATTCCCAAGGAAGTTGTAGAGAATGAAAACGCTTTTAAAAGCAACTTTTCAAAATGAAAATCTAAAAGATTGTTTTGATGTCATATTTGGGACTCCAAAATGTATCTGTTTATGACTTAAGCTTTTTCCAGATGCTCTTGGGGTATAAGGGCAAACAGCGGTACATCTGCACAGTCTGCAAGGGACTGTGTTGCTTGGGGGAGACCAGTTCTGAAACTACAGGAATCAGTGAATGGTGGATGTGTCATTAATCAATGTGGACCAATAGATGCATGGGAAAGTTGAAAAGTAAGTAATAGCAAAGCTCTTACATTTTGCACGTCGAAACAGAATTTCAGAGAAATTAAGTTTATTTTCCCTTGAGTCAAACAATAAATTAGTGATTAAAAGACATTTGGCTCCCCTTTCTCAATTAATGACTTTTGAGTGTATTACATAGCTGAAAATTAATGCTGGCTTTTCTTCACTGCTCGAGAAGAAGCAGTAATCACAGGATAATTCCCAACATTGGGTGAAATTTTCCTTTTTACATACTGCTTCAGACAAAATAAAAATAACCAAAAAGAGAAATGACTAGTAAATTCCTTCAATGACTTATGTTACTATGAAGTGACAGGGTACAGGAAAATTCCAGATATGAGTAAAATTAAGCTATGACTTTTGCCATTACTGTCTTAATCAGGTTTCAGTAGTAGAATGACTATTTCAAGTCTTCAGAATATCCATTATTACAATGTCCCACTATGTTAAAGACAGAGTAAGTGATTTAAAGAGCATAGTATTACATAATCATCCCATAAAACATGATTGAGGAAATAAGGGCAGCAAGTAGTGATATGAAAAATACTATTTTCATCCATTATTTTCTAATAAATCTATCCATGCACACACATCTCTTTTTCTCATTAAAGCTAAACTTCAATAGGGTTAAAAAATCTACTCTTCTATGTATAGTTCTATCAAACTGTCTATTTTTACTTCTTCAAATCATAAAGTTTTTTTTAAAGAGATTCGCATGGTAAATGAATCAAAGCCAGCTCTCAATCATGAAGTTTTTATAAGTATTCAATAAAAATGTTAAGAATCATCAGCAGAAACAAGGTTGGGACAACTATGGGTTTATCCCAGATCTGAGTCTATGAATTGTTTTTGCATAGGTAAGTTTCAAGCATTTGTTTACTTATTCAATCTGCTTATGGTTTTGGTAACATATAATATGCTAGTTACTGTGCTAGATACTGAAAACTGAAGACTAAATATTCATGGAACCACATATTCAAGTCATAAAACCAGAGAAGAAACCCAACATTGACAATGCAGTGTCATACAGTCATTGTAGCATAAAGCGGTATCATTGTATAAGAGTGCTGCCTATACTGTACGTGACTGGGGAGAAAGAACTCTTCAGAGGTGACACTTCATCCTTCAATAATATTTAAATATGGAAAATATTGACATGACAGTCTGAATATGATGATATGTCATATGTGGGAAGTGCAAACAAACCAGTTCCAAACAGATAGTAATGAGAATCCATGGTCATTCCTTTCAATGCACAGAACATCAGAACCAAATCTTTCCTATAACTTTTTGTTGCGTACAATTGACATTTGAGTATATAAAATTTTTTTCTAGGCATTATTATTGTTGCTGTTATTCTTTATGCTGCTGACAAAATTTCATGGCCAAACAACTTAGGGAAATAGGTCTTGGTTGTGTTTCATGGCATGGCAGCAAATTTTACACCAATATCAGTAACAGAGATCTGACTGCATCATATCTACAGAAAGAGAGAGGGTCATACTTTATCACTTTTTTATGCTTGTATGCCAAAATATTAAACCAGTTCTCTTCATCTTATCCATTTGCCCAGAGCATGGTTCCAACCATTACGGGCACTTTCTTCCCTCATCAATTAGAAAGTCTCCACACACCTACTTAGGATTTGCCTTAATAAAATAATTTTCATAGGTATGCCTGAAGCCAGCCTTCAGTTGCTAAATTGCCATTTGCATCTAACTGACATACTTAGTAACATTAATTAGTAATTAATCAGTAAAAATAAGTAATAGCATTAAATAGCATTAATCACAAAATTAATTATCCCCAAGAATGAAAAGAATCAGCTGTGCCATATACAGAAGTACTCAGTGCAAAAAGAATTAATGCTTTAAAACAATATTCCATGAATAATAGTTCAGAGGAAAGAACATCCAACCAACACACATTGTCACTGATATAACTTGTATTTATCACCTACAATCGTGTGGAAGACATTTGTTGGTATCAGTCCTAAATTGTCTTTTAATTGTATATAGGCTTTGGGTCTCATACTATTTGAATGATTAGGCTTTTACCCCCTGGTACTTGCCTGGTATACCTTGCTCCTACAAGACAGTGTACTGTAGTTGATTTCTATGTTTCTTAGCTTTGTAATTGTTAGTTTTCCATTATTTGAACATTAATTTTCAAGTCATGTTGTTAGCTCCTTGGGAGACTCACGTTCTTAGGTAAACGTGACAAAGGTTAGATCTTTAAGCCAAGAAAATAAGCAAATACTGGAAAAAATTATGTAAATATTTAAGAAAAGAACCAGGCATATGAGTCTATGCATTCATGAACTGAATTTCACTACAATATTTTATTACTTCCCAGCCATACATATTAGACTGAAAGTCAACAACTCAAATAAACTTGAGACCAATAAATGTAATTTTTGTCTCTTTCAAATTTTCTTTCATTAAGTGTTATTACAACTATCCGTTTTAATTATTGTTTCTATTGATCAGACACCAGCCATGTTAGGAATCTCATGGGACAAGTAGAAAGGGCTATTATCTGTACAGAGTCACCCAAAAGGAAAACCCTCCAGGACAGTAGCCTATGTATCCCTGAAGGCAAGATAACTTCTGAGACAGCCAACCAGTCAACCAATATAGAGCAATGAGGATAGTGATTAGCTGGGGGCTTTATGTTAGGACATCCTTTTTCAAATATGGAAATCGCAGAGAAGGGTGTACTTTTGGGCTCCAAGCTGTGGATGAGGATGCTTGTGCAGAGAACACTAGAGAAAGGGCAATGAGGGAATACAGGCTTATTCACGTTCTGATCATTTCTACTGTGTCCTCAAATTCCCTTCAGCTGCACCCAGTTCCACATCTATTCCCAGGTGATCCACATTTCAGAGCAAGAAATGTGGGCCTCCTTTTCTTGAGGACCACCGAGGATCCCATGGTGTGGACTTTGCATTCAGCTAACAGATTTGCCTGTTTGTTTCTTATGTGCTTTCTTTTCCCAGGGAAAAGAAAAAATGATTTCCTGAAGAAATAGATTTTATTGCTTAACAATAAGTGAGCTGGTTAAAACTAAAGTAACTAATTTCTAGAATGTCAAATTAAAAGACAGAGTAGCAGTTGGGCCTGAAACAGCTGCAGAGGCAATTGCAGAAGTCAGTGCTCGATCAATGGAAATCCGAAGCAGCTGAAGCAGCTTTTTTCCCCAGACATTTAAGTGCTTTCTTCTTCCACACGACTCACATTCATTCAACTGCATTATGATGCTCTCAAAAGTGCCAACACTGTCACTTCTGTACAGATCTGTAAACTAGTTCTCCTGAAGAGCTGAAATTAAATTTTTGGCCGCTAATGACACAAGCAACTTTACCTAATGTCTTATGATATATAAAAGACAATTTTACTGTCTTCTTTGAGTTAGAGAGTGATAGAGAGGTTCCAAAGAGGATGGAGTAGCAGCCTTCTCTGAACTGACTCTGAAATCAAAGAGATTTTGTCAATTAGGATCCTTTTGTTCAGGTTCTGTTTTCACTGACTCTGATATGGTTTCCTGACTAGAATGACCAAACAATTAATTCTGTGTTAGTTTTCTGGGTTTTTTATAACAAATTACCATAGCTAAAACAAGTTATTACCTTACAGTTTAGTAAAATTGTGAATGTGAATATTTTAGTTTCATCTTCCTGTTGCTATTAAAGTAAATAGATTCAAACAATTCAGTGGAACAAAGAATCTATATTCATAATCATGGTCTTCTAAGGTTATAGTTTGTCACAACAAGGGGTGATACCAAAATCAGGAGCCACAGGGAACTAGCCGTATCATATCCATAGCAACAGCTAAAATGGCATACTTTCTGTCTTGCCAGTCTGCCAAAACTAGACAGCTCTCTCCATCTCTCTATCATCTTCATTTCTCCATCTTTGATCATCTCTCATCCACTAGCTTAGGGAATTCTCCCACCCATGTCAGCTTTAGTCTTTCCACATCTGTTAGATTATCTCCTACAGGCTTACTCAAAGGGTTGTTTTAGCCTGTCAAGTTGACATCTGTATGTAACTGGCACAATGACATAAGTTGTACCAGGCAACAATAAAAGATAACTATTTGAAGCTTACTGTGAGGAAGCATGTCTGTGCTCATTTGGTTATGGGCAGGGCATAAACCTGGGGTAAGAGTATAATCCCATTTCTTTACTGGCCATGAGGACAGTGCCATTTCCAGTTTCCTTTTGCTGTCCCCATTCTTTGTCTCTTGTCCCCATCTTCATTTTTCACAACAAGCAGTTTGAATCTCTCTCATGCATGATTACTCCTCTCCCTCCTGCCATTTCTCTCTGTCCACAAAAGAAGGACATATTAAACTAACTCCAGGATGATCTTTAACTCTCAATGTTCACGTTTCCGATCTCATCCACAAAGTCCTTTTCCATATAAGATAATACCTTCACAGGTTCTAGGTATCATAGCACAAACATTGATTGGTGTGGAGAGCAGTGCATTTTGTCTACCTAGCACAATGTACAACAAAGTCATCTTTGAGAATAATTATGGGATATCTGTTGAAATAAATCAGAACACATTATCTTCTATGTATCAATAACACATGGCCAACAGGAAAAGTAAAGGAAAAATTCTAAAACCCTGTGTGTGTGTGAGTGTGTGTGTGTGTGTGTGTTGTTGGGGACCGTGTGATAGAGTAAGTGATCTGTGTTTAATCAGCATATTACCTGTTAGTTGAGTTAAAATATTAGCTGTGGAGATGGAATGCTTAAGAAATGGATGAACATAGCTGTCCTTTAAAATGTTTCTGTTTTTTTTTTTTTTGGCTTTGTTTTGTTTTATAAAATAGATTCCAGGCTGACTTTGAACATTTGATTTCTTATGTCTCTTTAGTCATCCAAGTGCTTGCATTATAGACTTGTTCCACCATATCATACTGGTAATCTTCAGTAGACGAGTTTACCAATTTCTTTCATGCTTTTTAAATATGCTGGTATCCCTATGGGTTTATGGGGATGACCATTTGTTTTCAAAGGAGGGGCACTGATTGTAAAAGAAGACTGTATTTTTCTTGTCCATTGAAGGCGGTAAAGACTGAGGAGGATCTCTATTCTCTAAATGATTAGCTGGCAAACCAAGAATACTGGATATGGCCAAAAAGAAGATGAAATGAGTGACTAAATAGGACAGTATTTGGAACATTCCCTTAATTAAGAGCTAAATTATTGGGGACCCTGTTTAATTAACCACCCAGTATCACATTAATTTTTTTCTTTGGTGTTATAAATTTGAAACGGTCCTCCCAGAGGTGGAATTTCTTCACATGCAGTCTGTCATACTTAAGACTTAAATAAAGCAAAGAAAAAAATATGAAGATGGTATAGTTACTACTTCCATGAAAAGTTAATTATAAAGCTCATATATGCATATATTCACACATTATTCTATAATGATTTTAAATGAAGTAATTAAGATATTCATTGGTTGTATTTAGAAATGCTTGCACAATTTATAAGAATTAATATTTTATATTTATTTACATTTGAATATTGTACTACATGATGACATAATTTCAGCTCAGCAATTTTTTTACGGGCATGAAATAATTTATTCTTTTTTCCCCTCTTTTTCATTTTTTCCCACATTTTATTTTCCTAATCATACAAGCTCAATAGGTACTCCTGTCCTCTCCTTCACTCCTCCCCTCCCTAGTCGTCCCCTCTTGCACCTTCCCCTTTCTCCTCCTTCCTTTCATCCCCATCCCCTCCCCCTCTCTCAGCGTCTCCCCCTTCCTCTCTCCCATGCCCTGGAGCAGCCTTTTTTAAGTCCTCCACTCTAATAAGGGTTCAGGAGTCAGTACCATAGCTGGGAGCCCTTTCTTAGGCTCCCCCTTAGTATAGGAACTCTATTATAATAGACTGTTCAATCTCTTGCCTCTAAGGATCCTAGTGCCTGGAGTTTTCTCCCCTGTAATCCATGCTAGACTTGGGGGGGGGTCGTTGACATGTCAGCCATTATGCGGGTCAGGCAAAATCCAATTCTGGCTGCTACAGCCCTAATTTGTGTGGAGTATCTTGCATATCGTTGGTCCTCCCCATCTTTAGGCTCTTACAATCTTGCAGCCCCCTCTTCCACAAGGTTCCCTGAAGCTCAGCAATCTTAATGTTATTAACTTACTATAGTCATTATATAAGGAATACTTTGTGACTTATCATTTAAAATAGTACCTATGTTAGTATATGTACTAAATTTTATATGCACCTAAATTTTGTGGTTTTTCTATGTTTGCTCAGATTTCTTCATAATTAAAATGTTTATAAAAATATCAATGTGGTTGCACACTTATTGCTAAATTAAAGACTAAATGTTAGAAAGTATTTTAGCATATTTATTATTTAGTAAGTTAAATATCACTGACATCTTTGAACAACTGTTTTGAATATTATTTCTGATATTTATTTTTAAATTCCTTAATTTTTACTGATACAAATTGTACTAGAGATGACAAAAAAGAAAAGAGACTGAAATAAATTAATTTCATTGCAGAAGAAACAGGACAGATGGATAAAAATATATCTTTGAAGAACATAAACAAAGACATCACACAGAAATGTGTACATTAGCATGGAAAATCATGTATCCAATGTCCAGGAAAATAAATTTTAATACACATGTATAATCATCTGAGGATAGCTATATTAAGACAACTTTAAGTTTATAGGTTAGATTATGTAAGTGTGGAGTTCTAGGACTTTCATTTAATTTTTCTCATTTTTATGTGAGGGGTGTACATGTGTGTATGCAAGTTTATATGTGTGCTTGTGCATGTGCTTGTGCATTTATATGTACATGTGTGTTTGCATGTATGATGAAGTCCAAAGGTGATATTAAGAATCATCCCAATCTTTCCTTTACTTTACTGTTTGTATCCTGGGTTTCTGAATCCAGATCTCTTGGATAGAGCTATTCTAGCTAACTGGCTTGCCCTGGGTATTCTCCATCAGGAGCCTATCAGGAATTTCAGCAGAAATCAATGGCCATGAGCTTTGGTCCTTTTGTTCGTGTGGCAAGCACTTCAACTGTTGATCAGCTTCCCGCCCTGCGCTAGCATTTTCTATTTCATGCACATAAATTAATCAATATTTATGTAAAGTTTCCAAGGTTTTAAAGTTCCAATAATCACATTTACCACAAAATGCATATTTATGAATGAATGTGTTTATGAAATGAATGTAATTATGAAGGAATTAGGATTTCTTCTCATTATAAGCAACATAAATAGCAAACTTTATTTGGAATGCATTTGGAAGCAGTATGTAATTGGAGAAGCAAATATGTTATGGGGAAATAGTTGAAGGTGTGAGACTTCTAACGACAGTATGGAATGAGGAGCTGAATGACAGTGGATGGTAGTGTGACACAGTAAATATCAGGGCTACTGAGCGTTTACAACACAAGGGTATGCAAGGAAAGGAATTCAGGATAAATGTTGGATTTACTAATTGGAAAAAAGTTTGATGGTGTGGGCTAGTAATATGTAACTAAAACAGTAGGTTTAGAATGCTTTTATTACTGATATATTAAGTAGTACAAGTAGTCTATAATGTAAATAGCATGAAGTATAAGTATAGAGTATGGTAAATATGTAAGATATAAATATGAGCATGATGTAATTATTTCTAGTGCTAGTGCTATATTTGAATCTATCATCTATCTATCTATCTATCTATCTATCTATCTATCTATCTATCTATCATTTATCTATCTATCATCTATTTATCTATCTATCATCTATCTATCTATATGCCTGCCTACCTACTTACCTATTTGATATCTATCTATTTGATAAGTTCTATGGGACAAACGAACACACATGCCATTATGACTATCATGGAATGTGCTGATAGCAAAGTATGTAGAGATGTATGGTTTCACTGGGGTGCTTACTTAAGGTTCCAATAGTAAATTAAAGAAGTTGCAGAGAGGATAAGGCCAAAAACGTCACAAGGAGATAATTGAGTGAACAACAGAGAGGCCTGTAATTTTAAGCAAGGACCTAGAAGATGATGGTACATCATTGGGGACATAGACACAGAGTTGGCCCAGCTCTGAAATACATGTATCAGCGATCAGAACTTGTGCTTCAGGCTTTATTCATCAGCGTGTAAAAGCACGAAAGATTATTTTTTGTAATGGATTTATATAGTCAATGGGTCAGAGTAGATTAGAGCAAAGAAATATGAAGGGAGGGGGAAATTTGGAAGATTTACCTTTTTCTAATGAGAGTTGGATAGCCAACTGATTGGTGTGTGTGTGTTTCAGGGGGGAGTAACTAGTATAGCAAGAAGAGAAAAGTTTGGGGAAAATGGCAGAGATAAAATTGAGCTGTTCAATGTCATTAACTGAAATAGGTCTATGTGGATGATAGCAGCTTGGAGACATGGTGGGAAAGAAATCACATAGATATCTGGTATAATTTTGTTCACGTTGAATTTACACTGTCAGGGGCCACTCCATTAGTTGTACCTCGTGGGCAGTTGGATGATTGAATCTTGTGTTAAGAAGTGTGGTTGGAGTAGAGCTACAGACCTGGGGCTCCTATCATTAAGCCTGTGAGAAAGGATGAAATCACCCAGAAGGAGCCTATGTATCAAAAGTGACCTCAGATATTTAGAGGGCGAGGAGAGCTCTGAAAGAAGTAAGAAAATGGTTAGCAGAAACGCAGAGACAATGTACAGCAAGAGTGTGCCCTGACAGGGAGTCAGATGCTATCCAGTTCCGTCAATCACCACAGCTGACTATACCTCTGCTTCACAGCGGCCCATGACCTCCTTAGTTATTGGTTGAGGATTAGCATCACAAGACAGGCTATCATTTTTTTCCCTTTGAGAACAGAGTTGTTAGTTTAATTTTTTTTAAGTTTTAAGTTGTGCGTCTCTCATCTCTAATCCATTACTTTCTGTTGCCCTTCAGCAATTTTATGAAATAGTCTCAATGAACTATTGTTCAAAATCACAGTCACAATCTCACATATCTATTGAGAGGTTTGATGGAATCGAGGTAAGGAGATAGGTCAGATACTTAAGAACTCTTACTTATAAGGAGAGAGAGAGAAGAGAGAGAGAGAGAAAGAGAGAGAGAATACCAGTTGCTTGTGGCTTGTTTGTGGACATCAGAGGTCATCTTTCAAAAAATGGTTCTTTCCTTTTGCCATGTGAGTTTTAGATATTGAATTCAAGTTTTCAGATTTTCATACTGAGCCATTGATCTAGACCTTTTTCCTTCTATGAGACACTATGATACAACCCAGGTTGTCTTTAAATTTACTATATAGCAGGATAAGCTTCAACTCCTGATCCTCCTACCTTGACCCCAGAATCACATACTGGAATCACAGGTATACATCACTATTTTGACTATCCCAGGGTTTTGGAAGGAAGTGGGTAATAATGTTGATTGAAATATAAAAGCTTATGAATGTTTATCTAGAATGGGATTCTTAATACTCATGATTAGATTTCTTGAGACACTCAGAGAAAAAGCTTACAGCATTGAGAGAATCTAACAGTTTTCTGATAAGTCAACTCTAAAACAGTTCATTTTAGGAATTTAATAAGAATTGGACTTGTAAGGAAAGAGAAAATTATTAAGCAGATGGAGAAACAATGCTATGGCATACTTTTGATATCTGTAGTTAAGGTTCCTTTCCAATTTAGGCCAGAGGTCTTGGTCTAGGCATGGATATGAGTTTTAGTTCAAGTTCAGTGTTAAACTCTAGGGATTCATTTGTGAGTATTTACAGTAAGCATTTCACAGAATGCTTTTCTATTCTAGTAGATGGTCTGATCTGTGACCAGTTGTCCCTTTGGCAGGAATCTTTTTACATTAACAGTTACTCCTGTTATTCTGGACTGATCTGTGTCTAGTTTAATTCTGCCAGGATAGTCCCTCTGGAAGAGAAACCTGACCTCAATGAGGTTAGGCTCAAGTGTGTTGGGCAGGAGAGACACAACGAGTAAGTGAAAATGGAAACAAAGGCTTGTTACTCCTGAGTTTTAGAGAGATGAGTATTGCTGACAGAAGTTCAATGGAGAAGTCTGGGGGATTATCAGTAGCTCAAGAAATTTGGGAGGGGGGAACAAAAAAGGCTTGGTAGGAGTCCTCACTAAGTTCCATAGGAGTTTCCTCATTCCTCTGGAGTTTGAGGATCAGTTGTTTAGAAGTCATTCAGGTATGGAGAGCTTGCTCATATAATTATATGATGAGCTTATCCATAGTAAGCAGTTGTGGTGGGTGTTGAGTGTAGATCAAGGTACAATTTGGGCATATCTCAAAAAAAAAAACCCATGATTTCAGTTTGCTTTTGTGTTGCTGATAAATTCATGACAAAAAAAACCTAAGGGGGGAAAAGAGACTTTATTCTTGTACACAATTCTTGGCAGACCCTACAGTTCAGCTTGAAAAGAAAGTTAACACATTAGGAGTCAGGGGAACTGGCAACACTTTACCCACAGGAATTGCTGAGAATGCAATAAACCTCACTTTGCAGACTGTGAATATGCCAAATTATGCCAAAGTATGAGAAACCAGTTCTCTCCATCTGTCCAGAGAATGGTTCTGTCTACTATAGATTGGGCCTTCCCATATCACTTAGATACTCTCCTGCAGGCTTGCTTAGGTCTTGCCTTCACTACCAATTTGTCACAGATGTCCCCAAAGCCTCAGTCTTCAATCATCAAGTTAACATCTACATACCTAGCTTTCACACCCACTTTGGTTCTGAAGAAGACAAAAGTGATGGAACACAATTGCACAGAGTGGAAAGGCCCCAATCTCAAGACAAATATTTATGACAGACACAGTCTCTTTAAAGGTCTTAGCAAACCCTATTGGTATGCCCCAACATCAATTAGCTATTGATTAGGGGATTCTTCTGGAAGGGAGGCTCTTTGGCAGGGGCAATTTTTGAAGAAAGGTGACAGCTGTGGACTTGCTGGGACCATCCTACATGCCTGAGGAAGTCAGTCTTCATGTACTAAGTGGAATTTGCAGGACATCACAGTCTCTGACAGTCTACCTTTTTACTGGCATTATCTTTTGATTGTAAGTTCACAGTTGGCTTCTCTGTGGATTTGGAGAGACTCCTTTATTGGGAAAGTTAGAAAAGAAAACAAAAGTATGAAAATATTTTGTAGCACTAAATACTGCCCATAAGATTCAGGTGATATGAGAGAAATAGCTACACTGGCCAACACTTCACTTCCTTTCCACATTTGCTCCTCTTGATGGTTTATTGACTGCATTACTTTATACTCTAATTCCCCAAGAGTCTAAGACCCTGGTACTAAGTTCTTCTCAACCAATTGCTTCTGAATTCATTCATTAATTGCCAGATATATTCATGTTGAAACAAGAATCCTCCTTTCCCATGTTTATGGCACCGTCTCTCTGCCTTTCTGAGAATGGTGAACCTTTACTTTGCTAGCTTATCTATTATAATGAGGAGCTGCAAACTGTAAGAAGCCAGACCATACTGATCAATGCATTGCTTTCTGTGATGGCACCCATTTCTCCGATAGCACAAGATTCACCTATGTGGGGTTTAAAGGCACACATTTATCCAGTGTGCCACCAAGAGTCATGATAAACAAGGACAACCTACTTTCTCTCTTGTCTTAAGGACACATTACCAATATAGACAGGGTAACTTAGACCAAGCTTAACATTCTGGAAAATGATGGCAGTAATGATCAGTGTAAGTCAACCAAGCAATTTTCTTTATTTGTTTCTAGCTGAGTGTTTCTTCTATGATAGATGCTTTATGGTAGCCATCACTATGTCTGTCCTCATGTCCCTATCCTCAGTATTTTGGTCTCAATATCTGTTCTTTCCCCCTGTACATTGGCTGAAAGTATTATCTACAGCCCCAAAAGTTACATTTAAAAATATATTTTAGTCTAAGTTATTCCTGAGAAAATCTTTAGCTCAACTGCTAGTGATCAATATTTACCTATTGGGTAAACATTCATGAACCAAGTCTCTTTTTGTTTCATTCTCAATTATCTGGTTATATACTGTGCTCTCAGGGCAGTCTCATAGCCTGAAAAGCAGGGCAGTGGTGGATGACGTGAGTCTGAACTACTTCTGTGGCTTGCTTTTGTCCTCTGATATTCATTCTGCTCAAGAATTCTATGCTATAACACAGAGACATTAATGCGTAGATTCAGGTTGCACAGGACCCCATAGCTACAACCACAGGCTAGCACAAGACCACAAACTAACTTAAAACATTATACAACTTTGAAATTTTATTTTATAGCTGAATTGTGTGGCTCTTGAGTGAAAACTTTGCATCTGATGTAGAACTATGTAAGTTCTAATGACCCACAGGTAACAAGTAGGGCAGTCTCATGTGACTCAATAAAATTCTTGTTCAGTATGACCTAGAAAAACCAAAAGATTGCAACCCTAGCATAACAGAAGGCTAGGAGGCTTGCTGGGTTTTAGGACTTGGACAATTATTTTCTTATAGACTCTTTATATTAGAGTTCAATAACACTCCATGAATTGCTTGAGATGTTCATAATTCTCCACTTAAAGAGGGCTTATTACTTAACTTTTAGGATTCTCTTCTATTACTCTATCCTTGACATCTGAAGTAAATTTTAGATACTGTTGAATTTTCCTAGTATATGTGTCCTGTAATATCATGGGATCTTCTGGATTTTGTGGACCAAGCAGTAGACTTTTACTGCAACCTAGATCCATTTCAGAGCCCACAGTATACAGACTCTACATAGCACTTTCTTTCATGCACTCTGTTGCTTGCCCTGTACTGGATACAGGATGGGAGAGGAAGTGCCAGGATGTTTCAGGCCATTACAACATCCAAGGTGATGTAAGCTATTGCATCTTCATGGAATTAGGTTTTCATCACCATGCCTTTTTTTTTTTTTTTTTTTTTTTTTACAAAAAATCTCTATTATCTCATTCAAGTTTACCATGGAGTGTATCTCAATCAATTCTCCTGGAATGGAAGGAGAAGCCGCTGGGCTGGCAAAATGGAGAAGTTGTCTTTCCATGAAGCCTTATGAAAGAATCCAGAAAGTCTCAGTGCTTAGAAACTCAATTGACCTTTAAATCAGCTTGGGTAATAGGGTGGTGGTGGCAATAAGAAGGTGATTTTCTCTTGCAAAATTCTTAACTATAAGTTGCATACTGACAGTTTATCAGGTAATTAGTAGTATGCCCTTATTCTTAACGGGGGACTTGGGGAGTACTAAGGGGCTAGTGACTCCTTGACACATTTCATCAGCACCTAAGTTACACAAATAATGGAAATGCTACTCTACCAGGAATTATTTTTTTGCAGACCTTAGAACCAGCTTTCTACAAACACAATGTATTATTGTACTGGGTGATTTTGGGTTCTGATTTCTTTCTAGACTGTGGATTGCATAAGAAGAATTTTTTCTTCAACTTGGTACTTGCTTTTATAAAATATATTCAGAAAATAATCCTAGCACTGTTTCAGGTACAAAATGGTACACTATTAAAGATTAAGGAATTAGTTGAACATCACACAGGGTGATAGATGTATATATACAATCTTTCAGCTCTCTTCACATCAGGCAAAGCTAGAATGAACTGCAGGTTGAATTAATAAGAAAATGATTGGAAAAAATTACAAAACCCTCCTGGGTATCTGTCATCAAGCCTGAGAGTTACATAACTGAAGACATGAAAAAGAACTCACTGGCCCGCAGAGAGCAGTTCTCAATTCTGCATGAGATTTCATCACCAGTAATTCAATTCTTTGGATTCAAATTTACTTTTCCCGGAGCAATTTGTAAAATGCATTAGAAGACTAATGCATTATTAGCGATCCACATTTTAGTAAGATGATTCCCTCAGCTTGCTTTCTAAATGGCAATTAGCTAAGAAGTACTAATGTATGGAACACAGAAGTTCAGATGTAAGTGAAGGGAAAATGTGAGAAGAGAGGTGGATATGTATCAGCCCTTGAGTCAGTTACAGGAAGAGGGTGTGAGGCAATTGAATCCAGGGCAGAATAAATGAAAAAGTATGAAAAGTATGCTGACAACAGGAAGAGGCGGCTTCTAAAAATGAACTTCAGCTATTTTGGAATTTTGCTCTGGGCACTCATCATTATTCTGAATTGTCACTCTTCACCTAATACATTCATAAAATACCAACCATTCCTCCCTCCTAGGAGGCTCAGGGAAGCATGCCATCTCAGGTGAGAGAATAAATATCAATGCAGCAAGCAAATCAGAACGGAAGATGGCACTGGCGGTGCTGAAAACTCTGTTCAGGGACTCTGAAACATGTGCCACAGATTAGCATTCAATGTCCAGGACTCAAGTTCATGGCAACCAAACTAGTGGTATCTCAGGCGTGGACCAAACCACTCCAAATGTTCCTACTTTCCAATCAGCCTTTTATGTTCCTGCTATTTGAAAGCTTCTTTCAAAATTAAAGATATTTGGTTCATGTTTAAACACGTTATCCTTTCTCTATGCTGTCTGAGCACTAATTTTAGCTGGGTTCACTATTGCAAATATGCACTCATCGTCCTGGGAAGGCAGAGACAGGAGGTTTGTAAGTCTGAGATCAGTTTGTTCTACATAGTGAGTTCCAGGACACACAGGGCTATCTACTGAGACCCTGTCAAAAATAAAAATAAAAAAAAAAAGAGAGAGAAACAGGAAAAAAAAAATCCAAAATAACAGAAACAGAGGCACTATTTCACTCAATAGTCCAGAAATTTCATGGAGAAATTGACATAGAACTGTGTCGCTTACTGATCTTTCTCAGAATTTGTAAATGCCTGAAACTGGATCTCTACCGTCATCATATCATAGCACGTCTGTTACTTGTCTTTCCACTAAAACTAAAACCTACAAAAGAATTGGGAAAGGTTTTCATAATGTTCTTATTTCTTCAATCAAAGCTAATAATATCTTTTGCTTTTCCTATCAACAATCATAATAATGGATGTAAACTAGGTGCTAAAAAATTAGGGACAAACTACATAAGAATGCAAGTGTGAGCATTAAATCAAAATCTGTCTGATTTAAGTAAATCTGTTTTTGAATGTTAAGAAAAGTATTTTTTCATAAAAAAGATAATACATAGATATTCATATTTCAAAAAATGAAAATAACCAAAGGCAGAGAGAGCCATTAAATACAAGGATAACTCAACAATGTACATTCAGCAGAAAAAAAAATCTTATTCCATTCTGCCAGCTTTCCCTGGAGGAAGTAACAGAAAGAACTACCAAGGAATGAGCCTGAGGCACCTTTACATATATTTCTTTCCACTATGTCATAAACCACAGTGCACCCTACTGACCTGGGAGACAACACTTCTAGGTAGAGAAAATAAAATGGAGAGTTAGTTCTCTCATTACAATTTTTGCACTTTGTAAAAGTGAAAGAAGACTATTTTGAGCAAGTTTCAAACCTCAGTGCTAATTATGACTTGTAAATCTTTCACGTCCTTGCTCAAACATGGTTCAAGAATTTAGAGGTAGAGAATAAATATAACCCTGTAAAGCAGAAGGCAACATTTCTTAAAATGGGGAATTCTTTATAAAAATATCCTTTATTTTATTCAGACAGTGAGCATATTAAAAGATCATCTTGTCAAAGAATTATGAGGGGAAGACTTAATAGTGTTTTAAATGCAAGCATTCATTTTTTCAGACAAAATTCGGCTCTAGGTAAACAGCTTAAAATGCTCATATTGACCTACTGTGTCATTTTTAACATCGACATTATTTTGGTAAAGCATACAAACAACAGAGGACAGTATCTCATACATCTTTACTCATGAATTAAAATGTTTCAACCCATTACATCCTACAATCATTAGTGTTTCTTCTGTGTTCATCCCCCCCAGATGAAATCCAAATTGTTAATATATTCATAAGGTTTTCTTGTCACTGAATCTGAACCTTTCCTGGAATTCTCACAAGTTCCAGGGAAAATGAACTTTGTCATTAGTTATTTTGGCTTAATGGACAGAGTCAATTTTATGTTGTATATTAAGTATTATTGCTTCTTCCAGTCTATTTTGTCAAGCATGAGTTTTGTTTACAAATTTGAAGGATTACAATCAGAATCTGATGTCATATATTATATTTTGCATGTTTCCCTTATAATAAAGTATAGGCTGTTGTTTTTTGTTCTCATAATTTTATATAGAGAGAACATTTCATTTTATAAACTGGACAGAGACAATTTAAGTAGTTCTTGGTTTCACGGGAGTAATGTCTATAAAATATTAGATGCCAAGTTAAAAATGTGTGTGTGTTTTTATGTGCATCTGTGTGTATTTGCGTGTTTATGATGTATATATGCATGTGTGTATGTATATCTTGTATCTATGTACATGCAGTAAATTTAGCTTAGAGTTGTATTCATGAAAACTTTACCTTTGCCAAACAGTTCTGAAGAACTCACATGCTAATAAGCATACAACTAGAAGCTACTAGCTCTCAGGTAAGGTGAACTCAACCCTTTATAGAGTCAGAGAATAAAAATACCTTAATCAACAGAAAGAAGAACCTTTCACAAACATTAGCGAGCATGAGTGATTCCTGTCTCATGCTTTGCTCTGGTCAATGTTACTTTTCACACTAGTCTTCGCAAGCATTGCCAATGTCTCAGTTTTAAATTGTCGTTCCTCTCCAGGTCAACAATAATTTTCTCATAATTCCTGCATGTTACTTTCTGATATTTCCAAACCATTTAGTGTCCATTAATGTACTGTTGAATAGCATCAATTTCCAAACCTTGCAAATCCAGAGAAACAAATCTGTCTGCTTTGAGAATACTAACAGTATAAATGTTAGGGCTCATAAAATTGAAACTCTTCTCCTTTCATTTCTTTTAAGTTTGAGCAGTTTTTATGTGAATGAATTTTCCAGCATTGCTTCATGAACTTAGTTTCCACAGTTTCCTTCTCAGCGGTGCTGTTCACTGGAGCTCTCCCCATGCCTCCTTCCCTCTGGCCCTCTTCTGTTTTGTCCTCCCACCTTAAAACAGAACCTTTCCCTTCTTATAAAAATAACAGTTCTGCAATGTCTTTATGGTCATATGTTGCTGTCTCTTGGATTTAATGAAAGTTCCAAACATGGAAATTTATTTTTGGAAATAAAACATTGTATTATATATGCTAATCTTAGATTTCATGAATTTTAATTTTTATGTTTTATTATTTTTCTTTATTAACACCTTTTCTTGCTTTTTGACTATTTAACATGGCCACAATACATTTTGATTTCTTTTCCTTGGCCCCTTTACTTCTCCCTCCTGCTCTGCTTTCCCCCTTCCCTACAAGGCATCTCATTTATTTTTTTTCTGAGTTTACTGGGTAATATGAATGATTCCAGATATGGGCCCATCTCTTGGAACCCCAAGGCTCCCCCTTGGGTATATAATTGGATATATCCCCATGGTAAATCAGTTAGTTATCTATTCTTCATCAGCACTTTGTAGAGTCTCAGGGTTTCTCCTGTGTTTGTAGCTGGCTATTGGTGAAGTTTAGTGTCAGTAAAACCCTTGGTTATGGTTTCATTGTTGGCATGTCTGCACTGATATTACATGACAGAATTTTGCAATTACTTCCCTGTCTTCAGGCTCTTACTTTTTTTTTCCTCTTGCAGAGAACCCTAGGCCTTTGGGGATAGGACATGTGGCATGCTGAGGACTGAACACTCAACTTTCACTTTTCTTGGCAGCTTGTGTGATGATTTTTTGTTGTTGTTGTTGTTTGTTTGTTTTTTACATTCACCATTAGTTATGGCAATGAGAGGCTCTTCTGCTTGAACTTTGATTAAATTTTTAACTAGCAGAAAAGTTGCAAGGAGAGTGTAAGAAACATTGATACACTTCCTGGTTCAATAGTTTTTTTTATTCATCTTTTGTTTATTTGGGAGAGAGGGGAGAGATAAATGAGGGAAGGAGGGAGAGAAAGAAACACACACACACACACACACACAGAGAGAGAGAGAGAGAGAGAGAGAGAGAGAAAGAGAGAGAGAGAGAGATCACACTGGTTCTTACATGTAGATGCAGGACTTTTATAACAAAACTATGTTATGCTGTTTTAACCTTGGGGACTAAAGCTGGATGGTTGAATGGAAATGTCCCTATCAGTGGGGTGGTCTGAAGAGAGGCAATGTGGTGTACCACAGAGGCCTGAACTCCCACAAGAGTGGGCAAGCCAGAGGGAACTATGGGGTCCATAGAAACAGACAGACAGGAGGGTGGGAAGGAGTGGGATGGATTGATGAAGGGAAGGGAGGAGGATGTGAATGAGGAGGGATGGAGGGAAGCAGGGATGAGTACTTAATATGCTTGTAAAAGTAGAAAAATAAAAATAAAAATGAACAATTCTGAGACAAAACAAAATGTAACAAAGTAAACACAAAGTGGGTATTGGTGTCATATTACTTGTTTCACATTCTACTTTCAAACAATCATTCAGTGAGTCATTCATGTTTTTCACATATTTTCTGACATTTTTGAAGCATATAAGCCAATTGCTTTATAGTAGGTTCTTTGATTTTTGTTAGATTTTCCCTTATGATAAGATCCATTTTGAGTAGACCACATATTGGGCCACAAAATGAATCTCCACATATACAGGAAAGTTGAAATATACCCTATCAGACAACCATGGTCTAAAGCTTGACATCCTCAACACAACAAACAACAGAAAATACACTAACTTCTGGAAACTAAACACTATGATGCTAAATAAGAATTGGATTCAGGAAGAAATTATAAAGGAAATTCAAGATTTCCTGGAAGTGAACAATAATGAAAATACAACTTAGCAAAATCTTTGGGACACAATGAAAGCTGAGCTAAGAGGAAAGTTCATAGCTCTTAATGCCTACATCAAAAAAATGGAAACATTACAAATGGAAACTTAACAATGCAGCTTAAAGCTTTAGAGACACTAGAGCAATCCGATCCCAAAAGCAGTAGAAAAGAAGAGTTTAGCAAAATGAGGGGAAAATATCAGAAATTGATGTAAGGAAAATGATACAGAGAATCAACCAGTCAAAAAGCTGGTTCTTTGAAAAAAAAATCAGTAAGATTGATACACCCCTAGCTAAATTAACCAAAAGCAAGTGAGAGAAAACCTAAATTAACAAAATTAGAAATGAAAATGGAGTTATCACTACTGATACCCCAAAATTAAGAGAATTATAAGGTCGTATTTCAAATACTTATACTCTGTGAAATTTTGACAACACAAAAGAAATGGATGAATTCCTAAGTAAGCGCAACTTACCTAAATTGAATCAGGAAGTTGTTTATTTAATTATTTATTTAGTTGTTGTTTAATTATTTAAATAGTCCTATAACATATGAGGAAATTGAAGTAATCTCGAATCTTCCCACTAAAAAAATGTCCTGGACCAGATGGATTCAGTACAGAATTATACCAGACATTTAAGGAGCGAATAACACCAAAACTCCTTAAACTGTTCCATCAAATAGTGAAGGAAGGAACACTACCAAATTTTTCTATGAAGCTAATATCATCTTAATCCCAAAACCTAATAAAGATACACTTAAAAAAGAAAAGTGTAGGCCAATCTTTGATGAACACAGATAAAAGATTCTCAACAAAGTCTTAGCAAATCAGATTAAAAAACATATCAAACAGATCATTCATGGTGATCAAGTAGGCTTTATCCCAGGCACACAAGGTTGGTTCAACATACTCAAATCAATAAATGTAATTCGCCATATAAATCGATCCAAAATTCAAGACCACATGATACTCTTGATAGATGCAGAAAAAGCTTTTGACAAATTCCAACAGCCTTTTATGATCAAAACCCTAGAGACATTTGGAATGGAAGGAACCTTTATCAATATAATAAAAGCTGTCTACAACAAGCCCACAGCAAGGATTATACTCAATGGGAAAAATTTTGAAGTATTCCCGCTTAAATCAAGAAATAGACAAGGCTGTCCATTCTTGCCATTTCTATTCAATATTGTACTTGAAGTCTTAGCTGGGTCCATAAAACAAGAAAGGAAGATAAAAGGGATTCAAATCAGCAAGGAAGAAGTCAAGTTATCTCTATTTGCAGATGACATGATTGTATACTTGAGTGATCCCAAAAACTCCACCAGGAAAATCCTGAAACTAATACAGAAGTTCAGCAGGGTGGCAGGATACAAAATAAATGTACAAAAGTCAGTGGCCTTCCTATATGCCCAGGATGAAAGAAATGAAAATGGCCCGAGAGAAACAATCCCATTTACTATAGCCCCTAAAAAAAACGAAATACCTTGATATAAAGCTAACCAAGAAAATAAGAAACCTTTACAATGAAAACTTTAAAACCCTAAAGAAAGAAATTGCAGAAGACACCTGAAGGTGGAAAGACCTCCCATGTTCCTGGATTGGCAGAATCAATATCATAAAAATCACCATCCTACCAAAGGCAATATACAGATTCAATGCTATGCCAATCAAAATCCCAAAGCAATTCTTTAAAGAAATTGACCAAACAATCTCAAAATTCATATGGAAGCACAAAATTCATATGGATAGCAAAAACAATCCTGAGTAACAAAAACACTGTTGGAGGTATCACCATACCAAACCTTAATCTATATTACAAATCCATAGTAATAAAAACAGCCTGGTACTGGCTCCAAAATAGACACATAGATCAATGGATAAGGGTTGAAGACCCAGATATGAGTCCACACAACTACAGCCATTTGGTCTTCGACAAACGGGCCCAAAAAAATCCAATGGAAAAAGAACAGTATCTTCAACAAATGGTGCTGGCAAAGCTGTATATCCACATTCAGAAGATTAAAACTGGATTCGTACTTGTCACCATGTACAAGACTTAATTCCAAATGGATCAAGGACCTTGATATAAAGCCAGATACTATAAAAACCAGAACTTCCTTGAGCTGATTGCACTAGGCCAACAGTTCCTAACGGAAATCCAATAGCACAGTCCCTACAACCAACACTCAACAGATAGGATCTTATGAAATTAAAGAACTTCTGTTCAGATAAAGAGATTGTAACTCAAGCAAAAAGGCGACCCACAGAATGAGAGAAAATCTTCCCTAACCACAATCTGATACAGCTCTGTTATCCAGAGTGCACAAAGAACTTAGAAAACTAAACATCACGGAAACAAATGGTCTAATTAAAAAATGGGCCTTGGACCTCAAAAGAAACTTTACCAGGGTCGAAATTGAACTGTCTAACAAATATCTTTAAAAATGCTCCACATCCTTAGCCATCAGGGAAATGCAAATCAAAACCTCCCTGAGATATCATCTAACCCCAGTCAGGATGGCAAAAATCCACAATATAAACAACACCAAATGCTGGAGAGGATGTGGCGAAAGGGGAACTCTCCTACATTGCTGGTGGGAATGCAGTCTCATAGAACCACTCTGGCGAGCCATCTGGAGATTCTTTTTTTTTAATTTTTTATTATTATTAATTCAACTGTGTGCATATGTGTGTGTATGTGCGCATGCGTGTATCTGTGTGCGTGTGTGTGTCTGTGTATGTGTAGAACCACAGACGAATTCGCAAACCACCCCGAGATTCACAGGCTTCGCCCTACCAGAACCAGAAGCGTAGGCCACCCCCGCTTCAGCCTGGCATCTATACGTGGGATCTGGGGTCCGAAGTCAGGACCTTCGCCTGCAAGGCTGCATCTGTAGATTCTTGGAGATTCTTAAAGAAGTTAAAGATTGAAATGCCATATGACCCTACTATCTCACTTTTAGGAATAATCCCCCATACAGCAAAAATTCACCTCGATAGCACAAGCACAACCATGATCATAGCAGCACTGTTTACAATAGCAAAGTCATGGAATCAACCCAAATGCCCAACAGTAATTTGGATAAGTGGATAAGTAGATAAGGAAAATGCGGTACATTTATACAATGGAATACTACTCAGCCATCAAAAATGATGAATTAATGAAATTTGCTGGGAAATGGATGGAATTAGAAAAAATTATATTGAGTGAAGTATCCCAGACATAGAAAATTAAGTGCCATATGTGCTCCCTAATAGGTGGATCCTAGTACCAAACCTACTTATGACACACTCAAAGATAAATCTCGGCAATACCTATAGTAATTGCAAAGATTATAAGCAGGGAGGGAAGGAGAAGGAGCCCCCCCCCCCCCGAAACAAGGAGAGAGGGAATCATGCAACAACAGAGAAAATAAACCACCATCATGTTCTGCAAGTGAGACATCTGGTTAAGCTCACAGACTTTCCTTCCTGGTCACTTGCAACTGAGGGGTTTTGATCTCACCAGTCAGGGAGGGCATAGAGTTTGGCAAATAGATGGTAACCATCCTGCAAAAGGGAGATTGACTCTCCCACCCCCCGCCTCACTGCGGTCTCCTATTCTTATTCCATCTACCTTTGAATGTACTCTTATAGTAAGACTCTATTTTAAAAGACTTTTATCTCCTGCTAGGATGTGACATCCAATACCCATCATGATGGAGCCAAGGGCGGTGCAGGAACAGCAAAACTGGAAAAATAAAAACAACAAACCATAATTCAGAACATCAGAGACCCTACATTAATCACCAGGAACTAGGCCAGCCTAATCTCTCCCCATCCTAAAGCTTAGAGAAATTTGCAGAAGAGGGGGCGGAAAGATTTTAAGAGCCTAAAGATGGGGAGAAGCAACCATATGCAAGATACTTGTGTGGACAAGTTAGGGCCTAAGTAATCATAATAAGACTTTGCATGATCTGCACAATGACTGACATAGCATTGACCCCCAAAGTCTAGCATGGGTCACAGGCACTTGGACAGCCACAGTATTGTTCCTATACTAAAGGGGAATACAAGAAAGAGCTCTAGGCAATGCTAATGAGTCCTTATACCTCATCAGGAAGGAGGACCCAGAGGGAAGTTTGACATGCACATTAAAGGATGCTCCAGCAATGGGGAGGAGGTTGCACTGGGAGTAAGGGGGGGGTTAAAGGAAGGAGAAATGGGGGAAGGGAGCAAGGGGATCCAGGGAGGAGTGGAGAGAGGGAGGGGACCTGGGTACCTATTAAGTTTGCATGAGTGGAAAAAATATCCATTTTGAGGAGAATTTGATGAAACAGCCACGGATCCTTCTCAGAATACCATTTCAATTACTCGCTGCATGTTGCTCCAGCCAGGATCTTTAGAGTTTCTTTTCACATTTGTTCATTGAACAATATGTAGAAAACCCACAGATGACTCAAAATGTTCAATGAACTTTCAGTTTGCTTTTAATTTCTAGTTCACGTAATCCCAATTCTTTTCTCTATAGTGCAACATTCCACTCCACTTAACATTCGTCTTCTTGAAACTCCCTCTGAATTTTCTTTCTGTGAGTCTGTCCACTTCTGATGATTCCATTTCATTCTCTTCAGTTGCTTATTTACCTACCCTAGTTGCTGCTTGATGCTCCTCTTCCTTGGATTCTCAATCAATAGTTCCTTAAACATCACTAAAAGTTCAGGTTCTGACCTTCTTCTGGAACCTCAGGTCTACATGTCCAAGTAACTTCTCAAAATTTCCATCTTGGCATCTTACCTGGAAATGACCATCTCTTTTAATTATAGCCCTCCTATGTTTGCCATAATCCTCACACTGGTTAGTGGCATCCAATCATTTGATGATGAGCCAGACTGTCCCAAGTATTTAAATGTTCAACACTTCCATGTTCTTCTAGCACCAGCTAACAGCTCCCAACTGAGAGTTCGTATTGTTTCCATACAGAGCGTAGCTAAGACCACCCCTGATGGATTGACTTCTTCTGGAACTGAAGCCCAATTGCTTCTCTGTCTGTACAGACCTGTCACCTTCATCTCTCCAGGTACTTCAGAGAGCATTTGCCAACACACATTCTATGTGGAAATCTCTCAAGAGCTTTTTTGTAGAGTACCTAACATAGAATAAGGTAATTGCTAACATGTTGGCTTGGAAACACAAGTGTTATGACATGAGAAAGATTTAACCCATACTCACCACTGAGGGGAGTTTTTATTTATATGGAAACTAAATAAAGTTTGTGTCGACTACTTTGATTAGATATGACTTTTGTCACCTCTATTTCCTCAACAAATATTTTAAATTTTCTTGTTTTGTAAAACTTATAGTCTGGGGACTGGCAAAATGGCACAGCAGGAATAGGTTCTTGCTGATAAGTCTGTCAGTCTGAGGTTGATCTCTGGAATCCACATGGTAGAAGAGAACCTATACCTACAAGTTGTTTTCCCGACCTCCACATGCATATTTCATGACACATACATGCATACATGCTTTCAGTAATCCTAATTGATTGCCTGGATTATCTAATGAGGTACCATGAGCTACTCATTCTAAAAAAAGGCCTCTCTTCTTACATCATACATACATATATACCTACTTACATACATGCACACAGATAAAGAAATAGGAAAGTTTAAAATCCATAAATTTTATTTCTAAATTATTACTAGCAAATATATTTTGAGTATTACATGTAGTAGGCTCTCTATAAACATGAACTTTGGGGCTAAAATTAAGAGTAGCAAAATGTGCCCCATTCATTTCCCATCACTTTTTTGAAAATATGTAGATTTTATTGGATCCTCAAAAGAAATTAAAAGTGAGAATACACATCAAAGATCCTCTTTACCACTAGCAATTTTTAGAGAGCTATTCTATTTCAACATCGAATGACTAATCTTTTTACCTTAAACAATTTACTAAAAACTGTCATCACCTACAGTCATATGTGCTATAATTTTTCTTTGAGAAATATTTCATTTGTGTTTTTATAGCCTTTGAGGGTGGGAACAGTTTATATTTTCTTACATACTGTGTGCCATTAGTGTGCATTTATGATTTCTATTAAATATACATTTTATAAATGTGCTCTTACACACTTACAGTCTCAAGGAAGTTTCTATATTTTCTATCAATAATATAATAGTGTCACTTTTCCAAGCATAGAAAAAAAGCTCAGCACTACAGATACAGAATGAAATACAGGAAACTTCCTGATGTGTTTTCTGATCTCTAGTGATTACTCCACAATCAATCTGGACTATCATGAAAGTAAGAAGAAAGACCTTTCTTTAGAATGAGTAGCTCATGGTACCTCATTAGATAACCCAGCAAATCAATTAGGGTCACTGAAAACAGCATGCTAGGCATTGGGGAAACATAATCATTCTCCTCATTAAGTACTAACAAGCCAGCTTGCACACTTTTCTGATATCATTATGTTTCCTACACTCCCTCTCTGACCATTAACTATAATTCTAATAATCACCTATCTGTGTATAATAGCCAGCCTTTAAATTTACCTACTGCATTATTTTTTAACATGTTTCCCTGATAGTTCCAGATTTTCTTTCTTTGGCAAACTGTCAATCGAAAACACTCTTACATTTCCTTATTAACCTGGCTGAATCTCTCAAACAGTAAGGTAGCAGACTGCATGGTGAAGAGATGAGTATAAAATGAGTTACCCTGGGAATTGACACAGAGATGAGGCACGTTAGTGTCACCATGGGTCCTACACAGGATACCATCCTAATTAGACAGGAAATCCCTTGTGACTTGAGAGAGGGCATCTGTTTGCAGGAAAAGCTCTGATGATGTCTGTTTTCCTGGTAAGATCTTCCTCTGGGATCTAATAGGATGTAAAAATTCTCCTGCAGAAATTATGGCCGGAGTTGAGATAGGAATACACTTCCATTAATTGATGTTTATTATTTAGAATACATTTCTTCAATGTATAGTGCTATAAAGTTGTGAGTATCAGATAAGCTACTTATATTGAAATCTGTGATAGGAGCATAGATTATCATGTGTCAGGTAACACATTCTTCAAAATGTAGGTCTGTACCTATTGAGCTTGTATGATTAGGAAAAAATAAAATGTGAGAGAAAAAAATGTAGGCTTGCTTTTCCTGTTTGTTCTTTGCTCTGTTGTGAACTCTTCTTTTCTTCATTTTATGTTTGTAGCCAGGATTATTGTAGCTCCTAAATACAGGGATAAGGATTCCTACTGCCCAACCTGTTTTGACGAAGAGGACATTGTAGGTTATTATTCCCACATGAGAAAGTACAAAATATTAGAGAATTAATATTATTAGGTCTCTTACAACATAAACTTTCATGCCTTCAGGCGGCTGCTGGGAAAAGAGGAGTCATTGTTTAACTTTTTTGGGGGGATATACTGAAATATCCACGTAAAGGGTTGGGGAAATGAATTAGTGGGTAAAGTACTTGTTATGTAATTGGTTGTGAGTTGGTATTCCCAGATCGCAAGTGCAGTTGGACATGCATAGCTCACATCTATAATCCCAGATTTCATAAGGCAGGATGAGAGGCAGAGATGGAGAATCCACAGATGTTTACAGGTCAGTAAGTCTGGCATGCGCAGATGAACAGCAAGAGACCCTGTATCAAACAAAGTGGAACATTAAGACTAGCACATATGATTGTTTCCTGACCTCCACATGTGCACCATGGGATGTGTGCACACACCCTCATATGAATGCAAGCAGAGAGAGAGAGAGAGAGAGAGAGAGAGAGGAGAGAGACAGAGATCAACTTTTTCATATAAGTAAGCTACTAAAATATCTATGTAGCTCAAAGACAGAATGTTCAGTCTAGGATATTGGAAAAGTGGTCATTTGGTTTGAATTATTTAAATAGTCCCCATCATTTCCTGGATTTACTTGACTACAGACATCTTTTCCGCACAAACCAAATGAATATTGACTATTTATAGTGAATAATACATGGTAAGTGACTAAAATGTAATATACCCATGAGAGGTTTGCATGAATTTTAAACAGTTAGTTTAATATAGTTTATCAAGGTTTATTATTTAGCTTGTTTGCAAAGTATAACTGTTGAGTATTTTATCTCATGTTGAACCTTGCATAGTTAAAATACACAAAAAAATCTAAGTCCTTATCAAGTATTTTGATCATAGAGACTCAAAATATTTAATAGGAATCATCAATTTCTACAGATGATGCAGCTAATAAAATAGGAAATATAGGAAAATTATACAATGTATAGAAGTGAAACCTCTATTAATAAATTATTGATCATAAACAATCTTAAATCACCTAATTTAGCAAAGTTGATAATATTTAGTATAATTGAAAGTTCCATGTATGATGAACTGTTACTCTTACACTTAACAAATATGACTAAGTGTAACATGAAGTGCAAATAAAAATCACATATGATAGATTGGAAAATGGAAAAGACAGAATCAGTAGTTCAGTCAGACTGTATTTTTCATGTTAAATTGATTTGTAATTAATAAGTTGGAAGAGAAAGAGCTACTTTTGATCCCCCCAATGCAAAACAAACATTGGTTTTATTCTGTTGTGTAAATTTCCAAAATTTCCCATGCATATAAATGCCTAGTGAAGCATTTGATTGCAGTGTAGTTTATGGGCATTGTTACAAACTAAATATTTACAAAATTTGAATGTTGAAGTTCTTTTTGTTTCATGTGTATCTGTCTTACAAATAAGTGAGGGCATTTGTACATGTAGGCATGTGTACAAGAAGGCACTTGGATGTGGGTGGCTGTGAAGGCCCAAAGGTGGCATCAGGAATCATCCTGGATTGTTCCTAAACCATATTGCTGTGTGGGGTTTCCCACGTTCTGTCGTACAGAGCTAGAATTACTGGCTGCCTCTGGGGAGCTGAACTCAGGTCCTTTAATAACTGAGTCATCTCCCTAGGCCAGAATGTTGAAGTCCTAATCCCCAATGTGCTAGCATTTACAGGTGAGACCTCTTTGATATACCTAGGGTATCGGTACAGAACCCTAACAAGTGGAATAAGTGTCAGCTTGAGGCTTCAGTCTCTGCTGTCTGCATGTAAATAGGCAATGAGAAGAGGGACCACCGCAACCCGGAAGAGGCCCGTATTTGATGGTGACCAATCTGGCAATCTGCAATCAAAACTCAGCCTCAAGAATAGCGAGAGTTTAATATTAATGCTTACTATATAATTTGCCATGTCTGGAGCATTTTGTTATATAGCATCCCAAATTAAAATAGGTTTTTTGTGTACTGTTTTACTTAATATCCTTTCTTGATTTTTTATAAAATTTCTTTTTTTGGAGGGTGTGTGTGTGTGTGTGTGTGTGTATTTTGCATGTGGATGCTATACGGGTATATTTGCAAGACAGCACTTGAATGTGTGTGCCTGTGGATGCCTGAAGGTTACATCAGGAATCATCTTTGATTGTTCTTTCACTTTTGCTATGGAGTTTCTCAGGTTAAACCTTCCAGTACTAGAATTACAGGCCACCACCATCTCTGCCTAGTATTTTCATGTGGGTTTTAGGGATCTGAAATCAGGTCCCTTTGCTTACTAGGCAAAGGCTTTAATCCCCTGAGCCATTTCCTAAGCCTCATAGCTCTATAAAATTTCTAATTGCACTTGCTGCTCATTAGTTCACTAGGCAGAACTGTCAGTTTTGATCTCGTACTATAATACGTATTTTGCTTTTGCCACTCAGCCCCTGGCCACAGGTCCTGAAGCCCTTACAACTAAGCGTAACCATGTGACTCAGATTTGGTAAGAAGAGGAAGCTTCCAGAAAAGTACTTATGGATGCACCGCCTATCCTTTATTTTTTTGCCCTTCCAGTTTTCTCCAATGTGGCTGTGGTGCCTGAGATTGACCTACTAGAACAAGGAGACAAGCATTCATTCTAGAAAGACATACTAAGGTAAGCCTTGGATCCTCCCACAGGCTCCCTCATGGCTTAGCTCAATTGCAAATTCCTTATAACTGTGCCCAGAGCTGCAGACTTCAAGTTTTCCTGTACTATCTTTTCAGACTTGGATTATTTTGGACCTATCTTTTGGACCTATCAACTCCTTTTTTACTTAATATCTCAGATCTTTGGGCTTTGTTTTACATTGTTTCATCAAATTAATAGTGACAATTTTTTATCTTATTGAAGGTTTTAGAAATTTATTTTTGCTTAGATGGACAGAATATTTAAAAGAAATACCTGGATCTGTAAAACATACTGATTTTAAAAGCTTAAAACCAATTTGGTAAAATTGGAATCGTGTCAGATAATTCTGAAACTATTTACCAAGAAATAGAATTGTGATCGTGAGTTTATCTTGTTTTCATGAAAACTAGCTGTCACCAAGTAGTGTTTGAAAATACAGAGACCCCCCCCAAACCACAAATATGCACATTTTAATACTTTTTAACTTTAGTTTATAAATTTCATTTTCATACAACATAGAGCTTGGAGTGAGAAGAATTTTTATTTGTCAAGGACCTGTTTTTCATGTATTTAAATAATTATATTTATTTGACAATTTTTGAAAGTTGTTTCTTTCTACCATATGGGCTTCAGGGATCAATCTCAGTTTGTCAGATTTAAGCATAGTTACCTTTACTGAGTCACCTTGCTGGCCCCAAGAATTATTCAGATTTTAATAATTGGATTTGTGAATTCTAAGTTGTTGTTTTCCTAATATCCAGAGGGTCTAATGTACCTGTTTATATTTGGGAGTATTGTGCATGGTATTTTCCCTTCAATGTTCAGGGCAGCATGCCTAGTGTCTTAGTGTATGGTAATTAACACTCTCTTGCCTCCCTTCCTTCTCCCCCATTTCTTTCTTACCCTTTAGCTAATTTCCTTCTCACCTATTAGTTTGTAGACTCTTGAGTGGGGAAAGGGCTTTCCCTTCTTTCCCCATGCTAAAAACACTTGCTTAAGTTAATGAACTTTCTGAAAATTATTAGTCTAAGGATGAAGAGCCCATCATGTTTTCTATTCTCTATTTCTCTCCACAATCCATGCCAGTTATTTACTTTAACTCTATGGAGTTAAACAGGTTATTGCTCATGTTTACCTTGAGCACCTTTTTTGACTGACCAACAGGGTGAATGGAAATTTGCATTTTATGTGTGACTCTGTTATCTTACCAGATTGACAGGTGTCTGAGAAATAATTTGTTAAATATAAATTGTGAAGTTGCTCTTGCTTCTCTAATATGCTTTGTCTTAATACAATCGAATGTAAATATAGGCCTGCAATCATGTTCTTTCACACCTCTCTGAATTTATGGTGTTGAGTAAACAACAGATATGTCAATGAATTAATGCACCATAATTATTAAGAAGCATCTTGTAAGCATTGCAAACTCAGGAGAACACCTCTACAAATAAGTAAGTATTTTCTAAAACTTTTAGTTAGTATAGCCCCATCATTAATTTGCTTAAGGTCAAAAGAACTTTGATCATTCAATGTCAATAAATCACAGGAATTCAGTTCTGCGATGAGCCATTTTGTAACTACTTTATCATGAAAACCACTTCACATATTTGGACCAGTGAAGTGGTATTTTTCAAGACTAAGTGATACACATTAATGCTTTAACTTGCTTATCAGTGCTCCTCTGTGCATCGCTTTCCTTGAGGTCTTTTATGTGGTATATGTGTTACAGGGCTAAATAATCGAACAGAAGCCAGACTGATTAACATGTCTTCAGATTTAGTAGGTTAGGAGGTATTTTTATCATAAGCTTCTTGTTATATCCTGATTATTCCTTCAGTACAAAGTCAGAGCATTTCTCAAGTAGAGCTTTACTGCTTGATGTATTTAAGATTCTCTGGATCTGTCTTATTGTGGATTGCTTGCTAGTGTCAGCAACTTCACACCTCTGATTACAAAAGACATACAAATTAATGATTTTAGTGACTGCTGCAGTTTGCATGCATACTGCTGATAAATTCATGTCAAAATAGCTTATCAGAAGAAGCTATTTTATTCTGGTTTATAATTATTTGGTTACATTTGTTAGTCCAAGTTGGCAAGAGAGCTCACATCAACACCAAGGGCCAAAGGAACTATATACACCAAATCCACAGAATTGCTGAGAAGGGGACAGACCTCATTTGCCAGACAGCATGTCTGTCCAAGTAGGCCAAACAATGTTGATGGCCTTAACCAGCTTCCTCCATCTTATACACCTGCCTAGGGAAAAGTCCCACCCACCATGGGCTGGGCTTTACCTATCAATTAGGCAATCTCCCACAGGCTCCGCTCATGGCTTAGCTCAACTACAAATTCCTTATAACTGTACCCAGAGCTGGAGACTTCAACTGCTAAATCTACACCTGTATGGTGTCACAATGGCAAAGGATATGGAATCAATAACAATGCTTTTGCTACTTTCCATGTTGTTGAGTCCAGAACCACATGTCCAAAAACATTTAGGGCATTCTTGCTTATTATTCTTGGTTGAAATTACTCTCCGTGCCAGGAGAACTCAGAGCTGATCTACTCTCTCACTTGCTAGTACGCTTATGTTCTTGTATGACAAAATATGGTGAAATACTGAATCAGACCTCTGCATCTCCTTCACTATCCAGGGAATGGTCCCACTCACTATGGGCTGGGTCTTCTCACAGAAATTAGATGATCTCCTGCAATGCCCTTCACTCCATCCTGGTGGGCATTGTATGTTACCCCTTGGCCAGAGACAAAAAGCTGTTAAACTAAAGTCTTGCGATAAAAGCACATTTAAAGGTAGATGTAATAAAAGTGGGAAACCACAGTGAGGGAGGGGTCTATTGCCAATTTGCACAACGGGAGCAGCAAAACTGCAAAAGAAAACCAACAAACCACAATCCAGAACTTCAGAGACTCTATATCAACCACCTAGAACTAGGCCAGCTTAATCTCTCCCCATCCTGAAGCTCAGGGAAATTTGCGGAAGAGGGGGTGGTAAGAGTGTAAGAGCAAAAGGATGGGAGGAGCAATGATATGTAAGTTACTCCATACAAGTTAAGGCTGAAGTAATCATAATTGAACTTTACATGCCCTGCGCATTGTCCAACACACTATTGACCCCACAAAGTCCAGCATCTGCTAAAGGCACCAAGATGTTTGGAGGCAAGGGATTGGCAGACACAGCAGTATTCCTATACCTAAGGGGAACACGGGAAAGTGTTTAGGGAAAGGCCACTGGGTCCTTGTACGTCATCGGAGAGGAGGGCCCAGAGGAAAATCAGGCATGCACAAGAAAGGACTCTCTAGGAATTGGGGCGGGAGGCACTGGGGGATGAGAAGGGAGGGGGGTGGGGAGGAGGAGTAGGGGGTACGGGGGGGAGGGGGGAGGGAGGGAGGGAACTGGTGTACCCATTAAGTTTGTATGAGCTGAAATAATAATTAAAAATGTATTAAATAAAAAAAAAGAAATTAGATGATCTCACGTATGTTTGGTCAGAGCTTGTTTTAAATTGACACCTGTATTTAACTGTTATGAAGAAGTAATGTTTTGAAAAATCTGTTTTCAGAAAGTGTATTTGTTTAAGTCTTCTTGATATTTATATTCTACCTTATCTGGAATTAACTTTTTTTAAAAATATTTATTTATTTTTTCCACTCATACAAGCTTGATAGGTACCCCATTCCCCTTCCTCCCTCCACCTCTCCCTGGATCCCCTTGCTCCTTCCCCTCTTTTCCTCTTCCTTCCCCTCCCCTTCTCCCATTGTCTTTTAGTGTGCATGTCAAACTTCCCTCTGGGTCCTCCTCTCTGATGATATATAAGGACTCAGTAGCATTGCCTAGAGTACTTTTTTGTGTTCCCCTTTAGTATGGGAACACTATTGTGGCTGTTAATCCCTTGCCTCTAAGGATCCTAGTGCCTGTGATCCATGCTAGACTTTGGGGGTCAATGATATGTTGGTCATTGTGCAGGTCATGCGAAGTCCTATTTCATAGGATATCTTTGAGAAATTTATTTTGAAATTGTCTTCAGTTGATACAATTATCTATCTCTAGTTCTTGCATCTTAATGCTTAAGAGCTTTTTATTTCCTGTAAAAGGCTTAGGAGCTTTATATGAAGTAATTTACCAAAATAAGCAAGTAAATAATAGCGTATATTAAGAAGGATTTGGAGGCAGGAAGATTTCATGTCTCTTATATAATACACAGTAAATATTTAATTGTTCAAAAATAATGACTCGTTTGCCATGATATAATGATTTGAGTATTTCTGCAAAGGTTTTATATGTATAATTTAATCTCCACTAGACAACTTTAAGAGGGTAGAAAGAACTCAGACATGAGGTGGGAATTGAGGAGGTGATCAGTATTGCATAAGGCCATTAGGGTGGAGCTTCCATGATTGAATCCTAATAGCTCTAAGAGAATGAGGGACTAAAGGGATACATCATTGTGCTCCCTCTCTCTTTCCCATATGATGTTCTGCACTTCTTTAGGACTCTGTAAAATAAAACTAAGAGTTGGAGTCAGAGCACTCAGCAAGTGAAGGTAAGCATAACTGGGGACCATGAGTTCAATTCCTGGAAGTCCACATAGAAGAAGGACAGAATTTATTTCTAAAAGTTATCCTCTGACCTCTCTATCAGTTCACCATGGCATATGCACATTCTCTCATTCTCTCTCCTTTTCTATCCTTTTGCTCATAGAAATAAATGGATTGAAGCATTCAGAAAAAAAAGAAAAACAAAAAGTGATCATCAGGTGTTGCCCTTTTATCTCGGGTCTACAGAGTGATACAAAAATAAGCCTCATAAACTTAAAGAAGTCAGTCTGTGGCCGAAATACTTCAATAAAGGTAGATTAGTTTTGGTTTCAGGCCCAGTCCTTCATTGTTAACCAGGAACTAGATGTAACCTTCAGTCCTGTCCCTCATGATCTACTTCCATCAACTGGGTCTCTTCCTAAAGATTCCCATTGCCCCAAAATAGTTCCACCAGCTGGGGAACTAGCAGTAGAAATGTGTTTGTAAGACATATTTTAGCTTGCTTCATGATTTTTAGATTGTGTAATCCCACTATTAATCCACTTAAAACTATTTTTCATAAATTTAAACTTAAATTATTTATTATTAAATAGAATTATTGCTTTTCTATCCCTCCCATTACCCCGTTTTATTTTCCTTCTCACTGGGAGACTTATTCCTAACAAAACTTCTCTCCTACCCCAATATCCCTTCCTGTGTGAGTGTCCTACTGAGTCCAATAGGGGACATCTGTTCTTGCATGGGTACATTTTCAGTGGGGCGACCACTGACACATAAGAGACCACTTCTGAGCATTAGTGATTACTCGGTGAGTAATATAGTAATCTGAATTCCTTCACTGGTTCAGTGTGCCATTTTGCTGGGATCGATCTTCCATAACCCACATGCAGGTAATGGTGTATTGGTTTTATGACTAGAGAGTACTGTGTGTGGGTGACTCTCTCTTAATCTAGATCTCATTTTCTTTTGGTCTCCTACTACTTAGCATACCCTGATGGTGTACCCATAGGAAGTCACAGATGACTGCCACAAAGGTCGAATTAAGTATTATTACCAAAAGTTCATAGTAGGCTCACACTAGAAAGAATTCGTGTGTGTGTGTGTGTGTGTGTGTGTGTGTGTGTGTGTGTATGCACATGTGCTTGTGTGCATGAGAGAGAGAGAGAGAGAGAGAGAGAGAGAGAGAGAGAGAGAGAGAAGACAGAGGACAGTGTGTGTCCTTGTGGAAGATCAAGGGTGACTTGGGGAGTCACCCTCAATTGTTTCTATTTCCTTTTTGCTTCCCTCTGGGATTTCCTAGGTTCCACCCATCAGAACCAGAAGTACAGGCCACTATCATTTCTACCTGGTGTTTTTACTTGGGCTTAGGGATGTAAACTCAGGTCCTCCTGCTTGCAAGGCAGATTCTTAACCCTTGAGTCATTTCTCCAGTCCCAGAAAGAACTCTTGACAGCAAAGATGGGGAGAAATGTTAATAAAGCCAAAACCACAATTATATCATAATTCAGCTGATAGACTATCAAAAGAAAGGATAATTACAGCATTGTAGGCATTTTATGGTGTTCCCAAACTATTGTGCCACAATCGCACCAAGATGCAGCTATCATCAGACAGGATCATGTTAAAACTCACAGGATTCCTTGCTAGGTAATATTGTTGATCACTTTTCTCCCTCAGCAACTTACATTATAACTTCTGGAAATATAGCAGTAGCTTGGAAAAAGTAATCTTTCTTGTCACTTCTAAGTTGATTTCTTCTTGTTCTGTGATTGAAGTACATGTTGTCCTCACTAGTAGGATTTTCCTGACAGCTCTAGCAAGCAACTAAGAACTTTTTTTGGTGTCTCTGGGACCTCCGTGGCCAACAGCTCTTACAGAAGTATCCCTGCCACAGTTACTCTTTGTACTGGTATAAAACAAATATCAAACACAACTTAAAGGAGAATAGGGAAATTTATTTGTTTATGGTTCCAAAAGGGAGATATAGGCCATCACTGAACAAAGGCTTAGCGGGTGGCAGAAACTGGACAAGTCTTAGGTCACATCTATCATGGAGTCCTAGAGCAAGGTTCAGGCTTCTAGAGTAAACTACTAGTGGAAGTAGGCTGGGTTTAAGCAACTTCAAGGCCCATGCCCTGTCACATGGCTTCCTCCAACAAGGTTTCACCCTACCAAAGATGCCAGGAAATTCCTAACACCAGTATTAGCTAAAGTTGCAAACACATTAGCCTGTAGTGGACAATTCATATTCAAGCCATGATAATCTAGTGCCTAGTGCTGAGGTTTTTGTGTGGCCATTTAGGGTATCTGGAGGAACATTGCTGCTTAGTTTCTGCTGTCTGTAATTCTCCCTCTCTTTTTGCATCTTTTCATAAGCTAATCTCCAAGGTTTTGACTTATTTTGTTTCTATTATTGGGTTTCAATTGAGTTTTGAAGTATTATAGACTTCTACACATACTATTTTCTTTTTACCTTGGTCAAAAGTTTACCTATTGATATTATGCAATTATCCGACATGCCTATGGTGATGGAATTGGTAATAATGTAGTTATTGTTAAGAGATAGTTATATTTTTATATTATAAAAATTTGTTTTCTGGGGCTGGAGGGTTGGCTCAGGGTTGTTAAGCCTCTGCCTTGCAGGCAGAAGGTCCTGAGTTCGGATCCTAGACCCCACATATAGACGCCAGATGGAAGCTGGGGCGGCCTGCGTTTCTGGTCCTGGTAGGGCGGAGCCTGTGAATCCCGGGGCAGAGTAAACAAGGAGGAGGTGGAGACGTCCATGGTGGTTCCCGAATTCGCCCGTGGTTCTACACGCACACACACAAAATAAGATTTGTTTTCTGGATATTTTTGCATATTTCTACACAAATATTTGATTTGTTTTATTTCCCAATATTAAAATTGTGAGAGAACACGGAACATAGTCATCAAGGTTTTTCTGAAAAGGAAAAATAGTGTTCTAGGCTTATTGGTCTACACCTTTCTCACATATTATTCTCTCTTTGATTTTACAGCTCTTACAAAGGTAAAAAAAAACATTTTAAGTTAGAAATCTAATTAAAATGAGGTTGCACAGTTGAAAATTTGCTGTCTTCTGCAAAATCACATAAGTCTAGGGATTCAGGCAAAAATAAAATTGAATCCACAGCGAGCAATTAAAACTCAGCATATCTAGACAGTATTGAAAGTTAACAAGATTCTACAGAATAAAATGTGTTGTACCTTGTTTCTTTTGGAAATATTCTGAGTTTATTTCTTCAAGTATGATTAAAAATTCTCAAAAGATGGAAATCCCAGCAAGGTCATTGTCAGTGTAGATTATTTTTAAAAATCCATTGAAAGGAAAAAAAGCATAAAGGATCTAAAATTGTTCTTGAAGAGAAAAATGATATCTTGAAAGAAAGGCAAAAGGAGTAACTCTATCTGGTAGTGATACTATGCATTTATCGTAATAGACAATGCTGTGGGCAGAAAGTTGACTTAATCAAAGGGCCAGAAAAAGAAAACTTGCACAAACATGCCTAAGTGATGATTGTCACAGGCATGAAAAGGTAATTCAGTGGGGCAGGGAAAGTCTTTGTAGCAAATAACAAAAGAGCAACCAGTTTAAAATCAATAAAATAATAAAAACAATGCCTAACCCTCACATTGACATTAATACTAAGTCAGGTTAAAGATTTAAATTTAAAGTGGTGATCAGTGTGGCAGTTCCTAAAAAAGTTAAAAATTGAAATACCATATGACTCTGCTATATCACTGCTGTGAATATTCCCAAAAATGCTTCATCATACTATAAAGACACATGTACATCCATGTTTATCGCAGAACTATTCACAACAACAAAGTCATGGAATAAACTTAAATTTCTGACAGTCAATAAATGGATAATGAAAATGTGGCACATATACATGATGGAATACTACACAGTCATCAATAAAGGCAAATTAAGGAACTTTTCTGCTAAATTGATGCAACTGGAAGAAGTCCTACTAAGTGAAGTACAGAAAATCAAACATTGCATGTTCTCCCTTATAGGTGGAACATAGTTCCAAGCCCTCATGATGACCTACTCAAGGGAAAATTTTTTTATTGCTCTTTACAACCACGAGGCATTCAAAATAGAAAGGTAGGTCAAAGAAGACCCAAAGAGAATGAAGACAAAAGAACAAAGTTCTACTGAGAAATAAGGCCACCAACAAGAAAGACTCATACTTGGCAAGATATCTGATTCAATCCTCAGTGAGTCTCTTTCCTGATCTCTGGTACTTGGAGTAGTTTGAAGCACTGGACATGTGTCCCCCTTTATGGTGGTGGGGAGTTAGTGATTAGTAGGTAGCCAGATGATGCTGAAGGTTGAACCCCACACACTACTGTGCCCTAGTCCTGATCCTCCCACTCCTTCAAGCCATCTCTTATATAAAGGCCTCTCTTTAACAGTTTCTGTATGTTGGATAGGAGAGAATCTCAACACCCAGATAGAACACAGCCTTGCACAGTGCAAGAATAGCAAAATGGACAACAACAAACAACCCGAATACAGAATAGCAGTAACCCTACAATGATCACCTGGAACCAGGCCAGCCAAATCTCCTCCCCTTGCCTGGAGGCAATGATTTGCAAGATACTCCACACAAGTTAGGGCCGAAGCAATCATAATTGGACATTGCATGCCCTGCGCAATGTCCAACACACTATTGACCTCACAAAGTCTAGCATCTGCTAAAGGCACCAAGATCCTTGGAGGCAAGGGATTGACAGCCACAGTAGTGTTCCTATGCTTAAGGGGAACACAGGAAAGGGTTCAGGGAAATGCCACTGGGTCCTTGTACGTCATCGGAGAAGAGGTCCAGAGGAGAGTCAGGCATGCACAAGAAAGGACTCTGGGAATTGGGGTGGGAGGCACGGGGGGATGGGGCAGGAGGGGTGAGGGGAGGGAGAGCAGGGGGTACCGGGGGAGGAGGAGGGAGGGAGGGAACTGGTGTACCTATTAAGTTTGTATGAGCTGAAATAATAATAAAAATGAATAAAAAATGGAGGGAAAAAAAGCTTGATAGTAAAAAGAAGAAAGTAGAAATTTGGCGAAAATCACTTCAGTGGAAAGTATAATACCTAGCAAAGAAACAAATGGAAGGATGCACAACACAATTAGATACTATAGAAATGCAAATTTAGTGACAAGATGTATCCTTCATCATCACTGAGTACTTATTAAGAATGACTGTAATTTTTGAAGGAGTCATAGCAACTTTTGCAAATGTAGCTTCTTTTTTACATGCTGTAGATGCACCAAAGCTTAATAATACATCCTGTGATGGGTGTCTGGATTGTTTCTACCTTGTGTATGATAAACTTCTTTAAACTTTTGCATAGAATTATTCTTTTAACTCAGTTTTCATTCCTCTGGAATAAAGTCCAAGCATAATAGGTATGTTGCACATAATTTGAATCCTTAGTTTTTGAAGAAACTCAAATTCTTTTCCAAAGTGATTTCTAACTTCACATTCCATTACCAATGTTTAAACAACCAGTTCCTCTGAATACCTGTTAGCATTTTCTGTGGCTCCTTCAAAAATACAAGCTCTGACATCCAAGCTGTGAAAGTCTAGGAATCATACCCTGCATCCTGTTTTACCTATTAACTCTTAATCTAGGCAGTGAAGGCCAATTTCGTCTAAAACTTTCTAATCCAGCCATAGCAAGCTTCAATTCTGAGCCTGCATGGGACTTGATTAAGTGAATATTTCTGACCTAGCCTCAGTTTCTAATTCATTGGGTCTGGAGTGAAGCCACAGGTTTTCATTTCTAATAGAAAACCTTCCCTTTGAGGCATAAAGGTCTGTAGCAGGTGGATCACAGAGGTGTTAGACAAGGACCTCTCAACATTTGGACTTGAAACCTTGGCTTGCTATGGTCCTTGTCTGTTTATTTCAGTGGGATAGCCAAAATGATCCCTCTTCATTTCTGTCAAAATGTGACAAGAATCCTTGGTTGCAAAATCTATGACATTCTACCTAAAAGGAACAGAATTTTAGGGCTGGAGAGGTGGCTCAGGGGTTAAGCCTCCGCCTTGCAGGCGGAAGGTCCTGAGTTCGGATCCCAGATCCCACATATAGACGCCAGGCGGAACCGGGGGCGGCCTGTGCTTCTGGTCCTGGTAGGGCTAGAGCCTGTGAATCCCGGGGCAGAAGGAGGTGGAGGCGTCCATGGTGGTTCGCGAATTCGTCCGTGGTTCTATACATACACAGACACACACACACACACACACACACACACACGCGAGCGCGTGCACATACACACACATATGCACACAGTTGAATTAATAATAAATTTAAAAAAAAAAAAGAATTTTAAAAGAGCTTAAATGACAGAAAAAACTCTGTATAGATTCCTTATGATTTCATCATGGTTTTGATATGTTTATTGTACAGAAGAGAGGAGAAATTGTGAATAAGGGAAATATCTCTGCTTCTACAGTCCCAGTTGGGAAAATAAGACTGGGAAGAAAATAATAATAATATAGCAAACTCTTTATGAGCTCCAGGGTTCAGACAGTTCTGGGGTTGGGAAGTATGTCAGTTAGATATAAATGTCAACTTGACAATTGAGGACTGAGTTTGAACATATCTGCCAAGAATTAATGGATATGGTAAGACCTGAGCAAGCCTGCAGGAGATTAGCTGATGTAGGAAGATCCAATCCATAGTGGGTAGGACTATCCACTTGGGAGGTTGAGGAGATAGAGAGGGCTATTAAGACATTAAATTGGCATATTTACACATGCAGGCAAAGTGTATCTATCTTTCAGCAATTCTTGTGGATGGGATTTAGGCATTGATTTGGCTCCTGATATTAATATGAACGCTCCTGCCAAGTTGGATTATGACTATGACCAAGTACCAAAGGCAAGAATAAACTCTGTGTCACCCTACCTTATTTGGTTGTGCATGTTTTCATTTTCTTTTTTATTTATTTTAGTTTTATAAGCATATTCAGTACTCATCCTTGCTTCCCTCCATTCCCTCTGCCACCCATCCCCTTCTCCCTTCTTCAATTCATCCTACTTCCTCCCACTCTCCCTGCCTGTCTGCTTTCATGGATCCTAGGGCTTCTCCTGACCGTTATATTTTTTGGTCATGCATTTGTCAACAATATGAAGACAAACTGGAAAAGAAAGTGCGCTGCAAAATAACAGAAAGTACACAGCGTGAATCTCAAGGTAACGGTGTGAGAAGACATACCCTGTTTCTAGCTCTTCTACATGATTTTGTCTTCCTTTGTAGAATATGAAATAGTAATTCACATGACAGTTCATCTGTGATATAGGTATTTGATGATGTTTGTTAGGATATCCATCTGTGTGACAAGGTCTATGCAAATGTGGTACATTAGCTAAGAATGTATTATTTAACTCCTTGAAAATCTGAAGTAGAACAGTTGGTGCTTGGACATTGTAGTATGTGATGTTTTCTGGCTATGCTCAACTATAAAGTCATCAGTTGTGACATATCCTGATTAAAGATGATCACACAAGGAAACTTTCTTTTGCTGCATTCCAAGCCATATGGAACACGATTGTAAAAATAACCCTGCTTGTCTGGCCCTACATGATCATTCTGGGGAAAAATGTACTGACAAAATTGGAGCCATTGACATTTTATCCAGGAAATGACATGATAGAGCTAAGTTGAAATTAGCCTGTTTGGGGAGGGGGACACTATTGTTGGAATCTGCAACGTCTCCATAGACTTACTGCAATACTATTTGGAAGAGATGTAAAACATTAAGGATGTGGGTCAGGCTGTGGAAATACGTTACTGGGGACAGATCCTTGCAGTTGTGTTATCCTTGCCATGTTATGTCTTTTCCCCCATGATGGGATCTGTGGGGAGAAGGCTCCCCTCTGTCCTCATCATTTGTGTTCCTGTGAAAAGCAAGCCACTTGGACTTATTTCTGATTCCAGGTATCATTCTAGCTTCATATTTTACTTAGGACAGGAGTTTCTTTTTAATTTGGGAAAGGATTTCTACTAAATATGGTTTCTATGGAAACCTATAATAATTTGTTTGTCTCTAAATGTAATTTACACAATAAAATTGGACACATTATAGGTTAACTATAAATATTTTCTTTATTAACTTAGGTGATGTCATAGTTAGATACAGGTGTTAACTTGACAATTAAAGGCTTGAGCTGTGGGCCCATTTATAAAGAATCAGTAGTTGGTTAAAACTTTGAGCAAGCCTCTAGGAGATTGTCAAATTAATATGGAAGGCTCAGCTCATGATGGTTGGGACTAGTTCCTAGGCAGATGAATAAGATGGAGGGAGCTGGCTAAAGCAGTTAGAATACTTTGGAATGCTTGGCCAGACATGCTGGTTTAGCACGTGAGGACTGTCCCTCTCTCAGTAATGGATGTATGATGATCAGTTCTCTTGGCTTCTGGTTTTGGTATGAGTTCTGTCAAACTGCATTAAAAGATAGGGTTAGACAATCCTTTTGTCTCCCCTTAAGCCATTTTAGTGATGAATTTATTAGAACATGAAGTGCCATGGCAATGGTAGGCTACTTGCTTAGAGAGGGAAACTGCAGGAGACTGTCTAGTTGATTGGGAAGGTAGGTGGGTGGAACTAGACCCTGGGCAGGTGAATAAAATATAGGAAGCTGCGGGTTGAGGAAGTTGATATCCTTGGGTATACTTGACCAGACATGCTGGTCCGGGAAGTAAGATTGCCTCTCCCTCAGTCATTTTGTGGCCTTAGTATGGCCAGTTCCCTTGGCCCACAGTTGATGTAGCCTCTCCTGCCAAACTGGACAAATAACTGTAACCAGACTATTATAAAAGATAACAAATTCCTTGTTCCCATTGAGCTGTTTGATGATGAATTTATTGGTAACAATGTAGGCAAACTGCAACAGTCAACATGGTATTTTTACTGGGGACAACATGGATTAATATGCAAGCCCACTATCTTCCTCCCTGCGTGGCACATTCAGAATGAAGTTGGCTAGGCAACAGCAGTATGGGATTCCTACATATTTATAACTGTTTCTCATTTACTAGCAATAGTATCTTTCTCAGAAATATGTTTCATGATGGAGTTCTTTATATTATAAAGCATTCCTATATTCTGTACACACTCATGTTAAAGTTACTCCCTTGTAAGATAATCTATCATTTAAATTAAACCATGAATTTCTTCTTACAGATATCATTTTAAAAGAAAATTCTTTCCTTAGCTATCAGTGCTGTTCAGGTAGTGGATCAGAGTGTAGCAGCTCCCTTTCTTGTAAGTGATCTCTCATCAGGGTGTCTTTGCTGGCTGATGGCACAGTGATACATCACTGAAATTTCAGACACCATAGCAAGTATTATAAAAGTCATGCATAGACTGGCATGTTTTTTTTCTTATATCATCGTGTTTTTCTTCAAATTTCAGGTTGATTTAGAGGTGAAAAGATGTTTTGATATAGAAGTTCCAAGACTTCCAGAGTCATATTATCAGATCTATGCATTTTTAGGGGAATAACTCAGCAATGAATCAAAACCACCTTTTGTTGTGAATCTCTAGTTTTGGTATTATTTAAAAAGTTCAATTTCCTCTGAAATCTACTTTAAAAACACCTACATTTGTTAAGTTTCCCAAACTGTCAAGGCTTCTGGATCTAAGTGTCAGTCATATTATTTTATCTTTTGTGAATTATTTATGGTTACCTAAGAACACACGCTACAGTGATAAACATACAAAACTCCAAAGGAATAGGAAAAACAATTTTACTTTACACAAGAAATAAACACTAATATTTTGATATGACTTTCAACCATTTTTCTCTAAATGTTTTTCACACTGTTGAAATAAGAGTATATGCAGAAGCTTGTTGTGACAATTTTAATGGATATTGCAATGACAGCATATTCTCAGTATAAAATTTTATAAGCATTCTCAGGGCTGTATAATTTCCTATACTATGAATCTGAATTAATAATATTATTTATACATCTGTGGTTATGTTTCTTATTTCTAAAGTAAGTTTTTTTGACACAAAGATACTTTTCTTTTTAAAGTATTTATTTTATATAAATGCTTGGAAGTGTAATGATTTTTTCAGTAATAATGACTTTTAAAACCCTTCAGTGCATGTATATGGTAATTATATATATCATATGCATATACATGTACATCATAGGTTTTCTTGCACACTAGGACTGGCTGGTCTATGAAGTTCTTAGAGTCTCTGGTCTCTACGTCCCACTTACAATAGGAGTTGGAATTGGAGTCATGTGCTACAGTGCCCTGTTTACATGTGTTTGGGAATCTTAACTCATCTCCTCATTGTGGAAAGTGCTTTACCCACTGAGTCATCTGCCAACCTCCTGATTATGAAATTTTTTGTTTATGTCACATTTATGGTCTTTGTGGAATTTCTTTTAAATTGCTCAAACAGTTAAAAGAGCAGGTATTATTTTCAGTTTATTTGAAGCTTAATATTGTTGGATGGCCATAAGTATTAAGGATAATCCATAAAGTTATTTCAAGGTTACCAGGAAGGAGTTCTTTGGTCATCCACATAATTTAATTTCATTCAGCTTCTGAAATTTCAGTAAAAGCAACCAAATGAAATATTAAAATGTTAGAAATAAACTCCCAATATAAATTTACATAAATTTTAATATAATGTTGACAATGCAGCATTTCCTAAAAAGCATCTTGACAGCTACTGGTGCCTGTACTATCTACTCCAGAGAGGTAATCAGCTGCCTTTAACTATCAACTTGCACAGAGTTTCTTGTAAATGTAATAAACATGGTGGAAGAGACATGAGTCTGTACTTTGAGCAGAACAAGTAGACACATAATGTGAAGTGAGGCTAGCAGGGAATTATACAATTGATTAAATGAATCACCACAGTAACACTATACCTACTCGAATAATGCATTCATCATACACTATTGTACAGTTAGTTTACTGACTGGTACCATATTCAGGAATCATCCTGGATTGATTCTACTTTCTTTTTGCTTTGCTCTGGAATTTCTCATGCTCTGCCCACAAAGGCCAGCCAATGCTTTTTCCACCTGGTGTTTTTACATGGAACCTAAGACCTTCTGTTAGGGAGGCAGATTCTTAACCCCTGAGCCATTTCTCCAGCCTGGCAGGTAATATCTTGAATAACTCAAGTGAGTTATTCAGTTGCCTGATAAATTCTTTTTACATTTTTTATTTATTTGAGGAGAGAGAAAAAGATTTGGGGTAAAAGCAGAGGGGAGAGAGAGAGAGAGAGAAGAGAGAGAGAGAGAGAGAGAGAGAGAGAGAGAGAGAACATAAATATTCACCATGGCACATGGATGGAAGTTAGAGGACAGCTTTAATACAATTATTATAAAATTGTATACAATCTCTTAGTTCTCTGCTATTGCCTTCAAAATGTCAATAATTTGCTATTTTGTGAGACATTGGATACACATAGACAGAGGAGGAACACGCTATTCTAAAGGAGAGAAATGGCAGACTAGTGGAGAAGCTGACGGAAAAGAGAGTTACAAGCTTGGAGTACGTATCTTGTTGTGCATCATGCTAGTTTTCATAGTCACCATCTTTGCAGGTTGATAATGGCTTTGTTCTTCCTATTACTTGCAGCTCGTTCATTTTTCTCTCAATATTTTGAGTATTATTTTTAAATATCTGTTCATGACAGTTAGTTCTGCCTGAGGAAAGGAGATGCAAAAGTTCAACTACTGATTTAAGCAAGGTAATAAAATATTTATACTGGTTCATTTCTGTTTTTTTCCCTCTCCTGTTCCTGAAGTGAATCTTGAAGATTAAAAAGTCAAGAATGTGTGTCCTGCCTTTCATTGAAATATAACCTGGACAACAAAGATAAGTCCCTTGGTTCCACAATTCTGATTTTTAGTCTTAAGAGTTCATGGGAATACATTAGACAGAAATTCATTGTTCTCTTAGATTTCACAGCTCCCTTCCTGATGCTGTGTGCATTCTACTATCTAAACTATACCTCTTTCAGCAGAATCAAACCAACCTCCAGAGCAGAATGTAACCTGCCAATTGCTAATCAGCACCTGTGGATTCATGAGAAGTCACTGTCGTCAGGTGTGCCAGCCCATGAACATCATGAACCCTAATATACATTGAATTAAAGTTAAAAAAAATAAAGGAGTAGGAGAAGGAAGTCTGAAAAGGTCATTCAGGTATATTGTCAGTTTACTCACAGATCTAGAGTTGATGCTCAGCTTCAGTGCCAACAAGCTCAAACCAAATCCAGATGACAAAGAGGACATTCTGGTCATTTAGGTCATGGCTTTGGATACTACTGTCATTTTTAAAAATGAAAATGTTATATTTCCTGTTCTGATACAATGCCATTTACCATTATTTCATTTTGCAATAGAAGCCAGCTTTGACTTTTCAGTAAAAGTTAAAATATCAAAGAACATGTCACAATCAAATACTGGCTAAGAAAATGGAAGTTCATGAAGTTTTGCTTAGCAACATTTATAGCCCAGTAATTCTTACTAAAGTACACTTGTAAATCACAGTCATAATTTAATTTTTGTTTTAAATGCTTTTAAGAAACAGAGAAAACATGCATTCCATAAGTTTCTTGCTCCTCATGGATTCCATGCCTAGGCACCATGAGTTCTCCAGGGCTCCTAGCCTCTCGTGGCATTCCACATCTGGAGTCCATGAGTTCCAACTTTCTCATCTCTAATAAACTCTACCTTTTTTATTTTCAGTTATTTTTTTTCTGCTCATACAAACTTAATAGGTACCCCAGTCCTCTCCCTCCCTCCACCCCTGCCTGGACCCCCTTGCTCCCTCCCTGCTTTTCCCCTTCCTTTCCCCCCTCCCTCCTTATCTCCCAGTGCCTCCTCCCCCATCCCTGGAGCATCCTTTAATGTCTATGTCAAACTTTTCTCTGGGCCCTCCTCTCTGATGAAGTGTAAGAACTCAGTGGCGTTTCCTAGAACTCTTTCTTGTATTCTCCTTAAGTATAGGAACACTATTGTGGCTGTTAATCCTTAGCTTCTAAGGATCCTAATGCCTTTAGTTCATGCTAGACTTTGAAGGGGTCAATAATGTGTTGGTCATTGCTCAGGTCATGCGAAGTCCTATTATGATTGCTTTGGCCCTAACTTGTGTGGAGTATCTTGCATATCATTGCTCCTCCCCATCTTTAGGCTCTTACAATCTTAACGTCCCATCTTCCGCAAATTTCCCTGCGCTTCAGGATGGGGAGAGATTAGGCTGCCTTAGTTCCTGGTGGTTGATATAGAGTCTCTGATGTTCTGAATTATGGTTTGTTGATTTTTTTTTCGGTTTTGCTGCTCCTGCAATGCCTTTGGCTCCATCCTGATGGGTATTGGATGTCACCCCCTGGCCAGAGATAGAAAGTTGTTATATTAGAGTCTTATTATAAGAGTATATTCAAAGGTAGATGGAATAAAAGTAGGAGACCGCAGAGAGGGGGGGGTCAGTCTCCAATTGCAAAATGGTTGCTCTCTGTCTGCCAGATTATATTCCCTCCCCTTCTGGTGAGATGATACCCTATCAGTTGCACATGATCAGGAAGGAGAGTCTATGAACTTAACCAGATGTCTCATTACTTACTTGCAGTCCTTGAAGGTGGCCTATTTTCTCTGCTGTAACCTGATCCCTTCTCTCCTTGTTTCTGGTGGGGCCCTCCTTCCCCATCCCTCCTGTTTATAATCTTTGCAATTACTGTAGGTATTACAGAGATTTATCTTTGAGTGTCATTAAGTGGGTTTGGTACTAGCATCCACCTATTAGGCAGTACATACAGCCCTTAATTTCCTGTGTCTGGGATACTTCACTTAATATAATGGTTTCTAATTCCATCCATTTCCTGGCAAATTTCATTAATTCATCATTTTTGATGGCTGAGTAGTACTCCATTGTATAAATGTACCACATTTTCCTTATCCACTCATCAACTGTTGGACATTTGGGTTGGTTCCGTGACTTTGCTATTGTAAACAGTGCTGCTATGAACATGGTCATGCTTATGATATCGAGGTGAATTTTTGCTGTATGGGGGATTATTACCAAAAGTGGTATAGCAGGGTCATATGGCATTTCAATCTTTAACTTTTTTTTAAGAATTGCCAGACGGCTCGCCAGAGTGGCTGTATGAGCCTGCATTCCCACCAGCAATGTAGGAGAGTTCCACTCTCTCCACATCCTCTCCAACATTTGGTGTTGTTTGTATTGTGAATTTTTGCCATCCTGACCAGGGTGAGATGATATCTCAGGGAAGTTTTGATTTGCATTTCCCTGATGGCTAAGGATATGGAGCATTTTTTAACATATTTGTGAGACATTTTAATTTCTTCCCTGGTAAAGTTTTTTTTGAGTTCCAAGGCCCATTTTTTAATTGGCCCATTTGTTTCCTTGGTGTTTAGTTTTCTAAGTTCTTCGTGCACTCTGCATAATAGAGCTCTATCAGATATGTGGTTAGTAAAGATTTTCTCCCATTCTGTGGGTGCCTTTGTGCTCCAGTTACAATCTCTTTATCTGAACGGAAGCTCTTTTATTTCCCAAGATCCCATATGTTGAGTATTGTTTGTACTAACTGTGCTATTAGATGTCCATTTAGGAATTGTTGGCCTAGCCCAATCAGCTCGAGGGAGTTCCCTACCCTTTCAACTAATGTTATTATAGTCTCTGGCCTTATATCAAGGTCTTTGATCCATTTGGAATTGATTCTTGAACATGGTGACAAGTACAGGTCCAGTTTTAATCTTCTGAATGTGGATATACAGCTTTGCCAGCACTATTTGTTGAAGATACTGTTCTTTTACCCTTGGATTTTTTGGGCCTTTTTGTCAAAGTTCAAATAGCTGTAGTTGTGTGGGCTTATATGTGGGTCTTCAACCCTTATCCATTGATCTATGTGTCTATTTTGGAGCCAGTACCAGGCTGTTTTTATAACTATGGATTTGTAGTAGACTAAGGTTTGGTATGGTAATACCTCCAGCAGTGTTTTTGTTACTCAGGATTGTCTTTGCTATCCTGGGTCTTTTGTACCTCCATATGAATTTTGAGTTTCTTTGGTCAACTTCTTTAAAGAATTGCTTCAGGATTTTAATTGGTATGGCATTGAATCTGTATATTGTCTTTGGTAGGATGGTCATTTATATGATATTGATTCTGCCAATCCAGGAATATGGGAGGTCTTTCCACCTTCTGGTGTCTTCTGCAATTTCTTTCTTTAAGGTTTTAAAGTTTTCATTGTCTCTTACTTCCTTGGTTAAGTTTATACAGAGGTATTTCATTTTTTTAGGGGCTGTAGTAAATGGGATTGTTTCTCTCAGGGCTTTTTTGCTTCTTTCATACTGGGCATATAGGAAGGCCACTGATTTTTGTACATTTATTTTGTATTCTGTCACCCTGCTGAACTTCTGTATTAGTTCCAGGAGCTTCCTGGTGGAGTTTTTAGGATCACTCAGGTATACGATCATGTCATCTGCAAATAGGGATAGCTTGACTTCTTCCTTGCTGATCTGAATCCCTTTTATCTCTCTTTCTTGTCTTAGGGCTTCAGCTAAGACTTCAAGTACAATATTGAATAGAAGTAGTGAGAGTGGACAACCTTGTCTATTTCCTGATTTAAGCAGGAATGCCTCAAGTTTTTCCCCATTGAGTATACTGCCTTTTATTATATTGATAAAGGTTCCTTCCATTCCAACTGTCTCTAGAGTTTTGATCATAAAGGGCTGTTGATTATTGTCAAAAGCTTTTTCTGCATTTGTCGAGATTATCATGTGGTCTTGGACTTCGGACTTGTTTATATGGTGAATTATATTTATTGGTTTACGTATGTTGAACCAACCTTGTGTGCCTGGGATAAAGCCTACTTGATCCCCATGAATGAACTTTTTGAAATGTTTTTGAATCTGATTTGCTAAGACTTTGTTGAGAATCTTTGCATCTGTGTTTATCAGAGAGATTGCCTATATTTTTCTTTTTTAAGTGTATCCTTATTAGGTATTGGGATTAAGACGATGTTAGCTTCATAGAAAGAATCTGGTAGTATTCCTTCCTATGGTATTTGATGGAACAGTTTTGGAGTATTGGTGCTATTAGCTCCTTAAATGTCTGATAGAACTCTGTGCTGAATCCATCTGGTCCAGGACATTTTTTGGTGGGAAGATTTGAGATTACTTCCTCGATTTCCTTATATGTTATAGGACTATTTAAATAATTCACAACTTCCTGATTCAATTTAGGTAAGTTGTGTGTATTTAGGAATTCATCCATCTCTTTTGTGTTGTGAAATTTCACAGAGTATAATTTTTTGAAATATGATGTTATAATTCTCTGGATTTCTTGGGTATCATTAGTGATAACTCCATGTTCATTTCTAATTTTGTTAATTTGGGTTTTCTCTCTCTTGCTTTTGGTTAATTTAGCTAGGGGTGTATCAATCTCATTGATTTTTTTCAAAGAACCAGCTTTTTGACTGGTTGATTTTCTGTATCATTTTCCTAACCTCGAATTCGGATATTTCTCCCCTTATTTTGCTAATCTCCTGTCTTTTATTGCTTTTGGGACTGGATTGCTCTGTGACTCTAAAGCTTTAAACTGCATTGTTAAGTTATTTTTTTCTGATGTTTCCATTTTTTTTTTGATATAGGGATTAAGAGCTATGAGCTTACCTCTTAGGACAGCTTTCATTGTGTCCCAAAGATTTTGGTGAGTTGTATTTTCATTGTCGCTCATTTTCAGGAAATCTTTAATTTCTTTTTAATTTCTTCCTGAATCCAGTTCTCATTCAGCATCATATTGTTAAGTTTCCAGGAGTTAGTGTATTTTACGTTGTTTGTTGTGTTGTGGATGTCAAGCTTTAGACCATAGTGGTCTGATAGGGTACAGGCTAGAATTTTAACTTTCCTGTATATGTGGAGATTTGTTTTGTGGCCCAATATGTGATATATTTTGGAGAAAGTTCCATGTGCTGCTGAGAAAAATGTGTATTCTTTGGTGCATGGATGAAAAGTTCGAAAGAGATCTGTAAGGTTCATTTCAGTAAGGGTTTCATTAAGTTCCAAAGTATCTCTGTTAAGTTTTTTACTTGTTGATGTATCCCATGTTGAGAAGGCGGTGTTGAAATCCCCAAGAATTATCATTTTGGAATTGATTTCTCACTTTAGATGTTGTAGGGTTTGCTTAATGAATGTGGGGGTGGGGGCATATTGGTGCATATAAGTTCAGTATTGTGAAGTCTTCCTGGTGAATTGTACCTGTGACTAAAATGTTGTATCAATCTGTGTCTCTTATGATTTTTTTTTGGTTTGAAGTCCACTTTGTCCCATAGTATAATGGCTACCCTTGCCTGTTTCCTGTTTCCATTAGCTTGCAGGATTTTTAAGCAGCCTTTTATTTTTAGGATGTGCTTATCCTTTGTGATGAGATGGGTTTCCTGCAGGCAACAGATTGATGGGTTGTGGTTTTTAATCCAAGTTTGTAATCTGTGTCTCTTGATTGGTGAGCTAACAATGGGGAAATTATTTTTTTAATTTTTTATTATTTTTTATTATTATTATTTATTCAATTGTGTGTGTATGTGTGTGTGTGTGTGTGTGTGTGTTTGTGTGTGTGTGTGTGTGTGTATGTATGTAGAACCGTGGATGAATTCAGGAACCACCATAGACCGCCTCCACCTCCTTCTTGTTTATTCTTCCCTGGGATTCACAGGTTCCACCCTACCAGGACCAGAAGCACAGGCCGCCCCCACTTCTGCCTGGCGTCTATACGTGGGATCTGGGATCCGAACTCAGGACCTTCCGCCTGCAAGGCAGAGGCTTAACCCCTGAGCCACCTCTCCAGCCCAACAATGGAGAAATTATTTTTAATTCCAGACATTTATTATGTTTAGTGGTTTTCGTAAGTGTATTGTTTCGCTTTTAGGTTTTGGTGGTGTTATACTTCCCTTCTGTCCTCCTAGATATGCTTGTTTTTTTCTTCAAGCTTGTGTATCATTTCTAGCATTTTTTCAAGACCTGGTGGACAAGTTGTCTTTGTGCTGGAAAATTTTTCTTTCTCCCTCGATCATGATGGATAGTCTTGTGGGGTGTATCAACCTGGGTTGACATTTTTGCTCATTCAATACTTGAAGTACGTCTCTCCAAGCTCTTCTTGCTTTTACTGCTTCCAATGAGAAGTCATTTGTTGTTTTAATAGGTTTACTTTTAAAAGTGACTTTTTTTTTCCTTTGAAGCTCTCAGCACCATTTCTTTGTCTTGAATGTGGAGCGTTTTCACTATTATTTGCCATGGCACGTTTCTATTTTGGTCATATCTGTTTGGGGTGTGGAATGCCTCTTATATATGGATGGGCCTCTCTTTTTTTAGATGAGGAAAGTTTTCCTTGATGATAGTTTGAAAATTTCCTCAGGTGTGGTATTTTGGGATTCTTATTCTGGTATTCCATGAATACGCATGTTAGGCTTTTTCAGGGTGTCCCATACCTCTTGAATATTTCTCTCAAGTATCTTTTTGGCTTTAACAAACCTCTTCCATTGAGCTGGTTAATACTCCCACTTTGTCTTCATGGTCTGAAATTCTCTTTTCTGCTTCGTTAGTTCTGCTAAGACTCTCTGTTGAGTTCTAGGTTGAAGATAATTGTCTTTTAGTTCAGTTTTAAACTCTGCTTGAGTCTGTTTTAACTGCTCTATTTTTGTTTCTTGAATTGTTTTTCTCAACTCCTCCAAGTGTCTGTTGTGTTCCTCTTCAAAGTGGTTTATGCAGTTATTTAACTCCTCCCGGATTTCCTCTTTCATAATAATGGTCATTGTAATGATCATGTTTTGAAAGTTCTTACCTTGGGTCAGGTTTCCTTGGCTATGTTCCTTGGATTTGGAATCTATCATTATAGGGTTAATTCCTTCAGAGGGAGATTTGTTTTCTTGGGTTTTGTTTCTCATGGATTTGCACTTTGACTTGGGCATTGTCGTTTTATCTCTTAAGACCTTCTTTCAGTTTCTGTGTTTTTGACTGAACTGAATTATTTGGCCTGGAGCTGTGCCTTCTCTGACTGGCTGGTGGGAGGAGCTGGAAGTAGTGGATTACCTGGGGTTGGGGGTGAGCAGGGGGTGCTTACCTAGGGTGCAGTGTGTCCTGGCTGGACTGGGTACTTCCGGATGGGTGAGGGAAGGGCAGAGGTGCTGGTGGCGGGCGCAATTAACCTGTGGAGCTTGGGAGTGGGCCAGGTGCCTCCCTGGTCTGGGGCAACGCCTGGTTGGGCTGGCTGGTGGGAAGAGCTGGGACTAGTTGGTTACTTGGGGTTTGGGAGTGAGCAGGGGATACTTACCTTGACCACAGTGTGTCCTGGCTGGACTGTGGGCATCCCGGGTGAGTGGGGGAAGGGGAGAGGTGCTGGTGGCAAATAAACTCTACCTTAATCCTAAAAAACAAAAAAGAAACAGAAAAAAGAGACAATTGTTTATTAATTTGCTTGTATGTTTTTGTTCTTTTGATTTCAAAGTCAGTTTCACTCTGTCCCAGACTGGTCTTGAGCTCATTGTCCTCTTGCTTGTGCTTACTGAATTCTGGGATTACAAATGTGAACCATCACATGCTGTATGCAAGGGGAAAATACTACACTTCAATGGCAGATTTTGAAGCTAGCTCCCATTGAGTATTTTGAGAACAAATGAGGCTGGATACTCATTGGGTATAACTGATCCCCATTTGGAAAGGAACTCATATATTGCTGGTAACTTAGCCCTCAAAGAACAAATCACCTTTCATATTGAACAAGAGACCTGGCCAAGATACTTTGCTTCCTTGTGATATGACAGAGTCCTCAAAACACACATTCTGACTTATATGTTCATAAATATCCCAAAGTAGAATTTATTTTCAGAACTTATATCATTTACATTGGTTATGGAGAACTGATTTTAGCTGTTGAACATTTATGATTTTCCAGTTTTCATATTGATAAAATCTTGTATTGAAATATTTCTTTTTACAAAAGTTAAATATTCTATTGCCTAAACTTGACTAAATGAGTAAAATGTTTACTTATGCTATGAATATTTCAGGTTCATTGCATGAACTGAAATTTTTAAAATGATATTTAAGAAAATAATTTAAATGACTTTTAATATTTTTTAAGGGTCAGTTGGACTTATTTTGTTGGATTAGAGGTGAAGGGTGAGGAAAAATAAAGGACTAAAGAGACTGAAACATAGAAAGAGCCAACACATAGAGGATATCTCCTGGAAGCCAGCTATTCATTCATTAGGTATTTTTGACTAGGAAGTGGTTATGTAGATTTAGCAGCCAGGTATAGGAATCTAGGGTAGAGGATAGAGATCTCTAGGCTAGACTAAGAACTCTGAGTGTCATAGGTTTTTAGATGTTCAAAGTAAAGAACATCTAAAGTAAAGTACATTTTGACCTTTAGATTCAGAGAAACAGGATACCATTTTCTCAGTTACCCAATAAAGAGAAGATTCACATGGCAAAGCCTTGTCAGAGGAGAGAGAGAGAGAAAGAAAGAAAGAGAGAGGAAGGAAGGAAGGAAGGAAGGAAGGAAGGAAGGAAGGAAGGAAGGAAGGAAGGAAGGAAGGAAGGAAGGAAGGAAAGAAGGAAGGAAGGGTTGTATAGGACAGTGTACTTACAGGAAATTACCTGAAGTCAATCAAAGAAATTTGAAAACTCATGATATCTCCAATTAAAAAATGACATTGCTATTTTGTATATTTTCCTCATGTGTAAAGGCATTATCACAAAATCTTTTCCCACTCTCATTAATTTTTCTTCAAAGAAGGAATCTAATGACTATTGTAGTAATAGTCTGTGTCATTAATATACTAGGATTTGTTTAATTAATCATTCAGTATTGAGTTATTCCATCATTTGTTGTGATAAGATGTGATAAAAGCCATCTATAAAGTCTGGTGGGCATATCTGACTGACTTCATTAGTATAAACTTAGATGGGAATTACGAGGACAGAAGATGGGGACAGAACTATCTTTGATACAGTCTCTTAATTTCCTTTTTTGGGACTGGAGAGGTGACTCAGGGGTTAAGCCTCTGCCTTACAGGCAGCAGATCCTAGACCCCACATGTAGACACCTGGTGAAAGCTGGGCTGCCTGCTTTTCTGGTCCTGGTAGGGCCTGCATTTCTGGTCCTGGTAGGGCGAAGTCTATGAATCTCGGGGCAGAGTAAACAAGCAGGAGGTGGAGGAGGTCCATGGTGGTTCCTGAGTTCACCCGTGGTTCTACACACACACATGCGCACACATGCACAATTGAATAAATAAAAAAAAGGGGGGGGGAAAGGCAGACCCAATTTCCATTGTTTTCATTCCAATATAAAAGACCATTTTGCATTCTTTGTTTGGCAATGAGTTTATAAGAAAAAGATATTTGATTTTTCAGGAAACTTTAATTTCCCTTTTACATTAATTTCATTTTATTTGATATCTGATACAGTTTAATGTGACTGCATGAATTTTATTGGCTTTTAGTTTTTCTTCTTGATGGTTTGTCTATATAAGTCATTTTCAAATTAATATGCATGGTCATTCTTATTGGTTTTCTCATTACCTATATTTTAAAAGTTAATTTAATACTAGCACTAGCATTAATTTTTCATGACTTGTATCTTGCAATAAGAAAATTGTTTATTTCTTAATAATTTAGTTCTTTAAATTATATAAATTAAATATGAATTCATTTTTATTTTGTAGTATAAATTCATTTTTCAGGGACATAATGCTTATTCATTCACCTAATACACAAAAGCCATTGGAACATTTGTTGACAGTTTATCCTTTTATTTCTGCTTTGAAGGGTCAACCTTAATTGACTTACAATATATTTCTGAAGTTTCTGTGTTATCAATTGGAGCATTTCATTAAGTATTGTTTTAAAAAAATGCATTGACATGGGCTGCATGTTTAAAAAAGTTATGTGTTTTCACAGATTTGTTCTTTCAATTAATTTATAATTGAGTGTCATATATCAAAACTATTGCTATTTAGATGAATTTTTCTACATGTTCAAATTAATTAAAATTTTCTATTCACTTAATAGTTTCTTTGTTTCCTTTGAGATAGATACTTATTCTGCAGCTCATATTGGCCTGGAATTTGGGATTCTTAGCCTCCTGAATATCTGGATTATACATTTTCATACCACTCTGATATTAAAAGCTTTTTCATGTTTTATTATTATTATTATTATTTATTCTGTTTCCATTAGAGCATATTCACTAACTTTCCTCCCTTCCTCCCTTCCTCTTTCTTCCTTTCTTCCTTTCTTCCTTTCTTCCTTTCTTCCTTTCTTCCTTTCTTCCTTCCTTCCTTCCTTCCTTCCTTCCTTCCTTCCTTCCTTCCTTCCTTTCTTTCTTTCTTTCTTCTTTCTTTCTTTCTTTCTTTCTTCTTTCTTTCTTTCTTTCTTTCTTTCTGTCTTTCTTTCTGTCTTTCTTTCTGTCTTTCTTTCTTTCTTTCTTTCTTTCTTTCTTTCTTTCTTTCTTTCTTTCTTTCTTTCTTTCTTTCTTTCTTTCTTTCTTTCTTTCTTTCTTTCTCTTTCTCTTTCTCTCTCTCTCTCTTTCTTTATCTTATTTTTTTTTTAACAGAGCCTGGATGCAACCTCCATTTCCCTGCTACTCACTGTGCAGCTGATGATGACCCTTCTGGTCCTCTTACCTCCACCTCTGCATGCTGGGATTACAGGCTCATGCCACTATACCTTGCTATGTGGTGCTGGGTGTCTAAATTTCTAAAACTTAGTTGAGCTTTCATTTAACATATTCTTCCACAATTGCTTAAAGAGCTTTTTTTTTTAAGGGAACAAGGAATTTATTCTCTTATGATTACTGGTTACAGTTCATAGTCCAACTTGACGGGAGAGCATGCACCAACACTAGGGCCAAGGGAACTGGCCACACCATCACCACATAACGGCTGAGAGATGGACAATCCTTACTGGCCAGACCAGCATGTCTGGCCAAGTATAGAGAAGGATGCCACCTCTCTCAACCAGCTCTCTGGAATTTATTTCAGGGCGTAGTCCTACCCACCACAGGCTGGGCCTTCCCCATCAGCTACACAATCTCCTGCAGGTTCGCTCTGGGCTCAACTCAACCACTACTTCTCTACAAATGTGCCCACAGCTCAAACCCTCAATAGTCAAGTTGACACTTGTGCCTAACCATGACAGGGACCTTCTTTCTTCTTTTGCCCAGAGCTCCCACCTTTACCTGCCCCTCTCTCTGCAGCCTCTGGACTTTCAACATCTGAAGTTCGACTGCCAGAAGCACATCCCCTAACCCCTTGAGCCACACATTAGTGTCAGGATCAGTGTTATAGAGAGAACAAGGGAGAGCTGAGAGAAGTGAAGAAGGAAAAGGTGTCCGGTAGCAAAGGGTGTGCAGACCTCTCTCCAGGCCTCTCAGAAATATAGGAGGAGGAACAAGTGATGACCCAGACAGGACACAAATTTGCACCACAGTGGGATGTGCACGTGCATGTGCATGGCCTGTCAGGAAAAAGGCCTTCTAAAGAGCCCTGCACAGCCCCTCTCTTTCAAGGAAGTGTTTCCCTGACAGGCATAGGGTGTCCATCACAAGGGTGTCATCCATGTGGGATGAAAGATACAGTCATATCTTGGGATCATTTCCTTCATTGCCAAACCCTCCCTGGAGGAAGGACATAGGAGTTGAGGGGAGGTATAAGTCACACACACTTTCCAAGATTGCACTGGATCAACATGAGCTCTGAAAAGCTTCTCCTCAAGATCATGGTCACCCTTCAAGAGCACTGTGAAACTCTCAATTTCTGCAACCTGCAAAGGAAGAGTACAGTTTGATATTGGAAGAATGTAAGAAACCTTGTGTGATGAGAGGGTGCTGCCTGTCCAGCTCTTCCTTATCCTCATGGCCATGAGTTTCAGCTGATTGTGTGGTCCTTCCACTCAGCCTACTGAGAACTGGGTTGGAACCCCAGGGAAGATAGGAAAACTGTCATAGTAAGGTACAGGTGTCTTTTTACTTGACAGTTAAGGGTTTGAGCTCTAAGAGCTTTTTAAAAGAAAGTATGACTGTGACCATCTAGTTGAATGTTTCTTGTTGTTTCCCCTGCTTTCCTCTGCAAAGGTGGAATCTCTGTCCTCATTTGCCATGCATTCTTCTCCAATGCTTATTATCTTACAAGTTTCCTTACATATATAAATATATAAGTAAAGTTTCCATATATATATTTATTTATTTTTATTGAGCATTCACTTTACAAATTAGTTATTTTATCTTGAAAATATCTAAAATTTTCAATTACTATTCCTAGAATATCATATTTTAAAGGAAAAGCATCTTTTGCTATTGATCATTTTTTTGTACTTTAATCTTACTTAAATGGATGAAAATCCAGAAAAATTCTTTTCTTTGATATAGAAACATATATCTCTTCCTACTCTACCCTCATGAACTGCATTTTGCAGTCTTCTACTTTTGATCATCTTTCTGCAACTTTAATTTCTTTCCAAGTGCACCTGAAGATATAGGCCATCTCTATCCCTGAATTAGTCCCAGTGAAAGACTTTTGTGGAGAAAAGGACCTTATTTGTGTGTTTGGTAATGACCTCTGACCATTTGGCTTAACTTTTCTCCTAGATAACGATCTTAATTCCTCTGTCAACTGTTAGGCTCTTGATGAATGTAAATGTCTGTGCTGCTTATTAGCTCTTGTATTTTTCCCATGTTCCTCTAATTGTATTGAAGTCAGGACATGTTTATATCCCCAAAACTTTTTCTAGAGTTAAGATGTAACTATAACAGTGATGGGTTTTACAGTACAGTTGCTTTCAGGACTCTCCATATGCCAGAATCTGCCTGTGTTCAAGTCCCATACGCAAAGTGGCAGAGGATTTACACACAATGTGCAGACATCCTCCTTTTTTTCTGAGAGCTGCAGTATTATAATATATAATAAATTTCAATGCAATGAAGTAGTTGTCATATTGTAAATAATATTGATATTAAGAAAGAATGTCTGTACATCTTAGTACAAACAACTGGTAAATACCTCATTACTAGTATGCATGGTAGAAGTGTGACTTCGCTTGTTAAATACTTTTTATAGGGCTTAATTGAAGTTTCAGATGCAGAGGACTCACTAGTCCTCATTGCCAACCAAAGGATTTTTCTTCAATCCCCTTGAATTCTTGATATTTTCCAAAAAATACAGTGGCCCTGCAGCCTTGTCATTATTGTTCTGCTCATGGTGAAGTGGGCTTCTAAAACTCTTTCAGGAGCCTTTGAAGCCCTTCATATTGAAATTGCTCACACTTATCAATTCTCAGCCCAGTTCTTCAGCCTTGCCTGTTCCTTTCTCAGACTCCACTGCAAAAGGCCTATTTCCTTTGCTCTTTAGGCATACTGGATAGTGCTGTGCTTCCTAGTTCCATGGCATATGCATCTCCTGTTTCTATTGAGCTGGAAGACATAAAGATCTTCCTTTGCTTTCTTGTCTCTATCTTCCCAGATTCATGGAAACACAGTATATCCTTAAAAGAATGCTTAATGTCATTGCAATAAACTCCTGCTACTGATACATATTTGTCCATTTTGCCTTTTGTGGGAACCAGTGCCCACTCACGCACTCATTCACTCACTCAAACACACAGCTGCTGGCTGTGATGAAAGCAGGTTTCAGCTGTCCCCACTCTGCCTCTACCCCCCCCCCAAGAGACTCGGCTCGGGATGGGAAGATTGTCAGAAGCAGATCTCAGTTTATTGGAGGAAACAAAGGAGCTTATGTAGGCAAAAGACAAAAAGCTCCAAATGGCCAGCCAATTATGTCAAAGGTCAAAACATCCTTTAAGTGCTAGTGGCCAAGTTCAATGTCACTCAGCACAGGAGGCAAGCCAATACCTGAAAGCCAATTAGGCATCTGTGTAATGTGATCAGGGTCACGCCCAAGACTCTTGCCCTCAGTGCTATCTTTAGTCCCACGTGCTGGGCCATGCCCTGGGGCAAATCCTGGGCGGGCCCAACAACCTTTATTTCTACTTTTGCTGAAATTCTTTAGTTAAAATGTAAATCATTCTCACTACTGTTGATTTATAGCTGTATGTTAATGATGATGAATAGGAAGTTGAAAAGATGCATCTATGTGTATGTGTGTTTGGGACTATGTGTGAGCGTAGTGTTGTGTGTGGTGTTTGTGTGTGTTTGCGTATGAGTGTAGTGCTATGTATTTGTAAATGCTTAAAACTCTAATTATGGTTCTTTCCAAGGATGTGTAGTTCGATGTCTATATTAGTTAATACCATGTTGTTGTGGCCATAACAACCACAAAAAAACTTCTCAAGTGAGATTTGGTATGGCTCTCAGTGTTCAGAGATTTTCAAACAACCATGTCAAGAAAGCCTGACAGAGCAGCTCATTGTGGTCTGAATCATAGAGAGAGACCTTCATATCACAGCAGACTAGGAAAATGACTTTTGGATCAAGGGACAGGGAATAGCTTATTTTCCTTCCTTCCTTCCTTTCTTCCTTCCTTCCTTTCTCCCTGCCTCTTTTCTTTCTTTCTTTCTTTCTTTCTTTCTTTCTTTCTTTCTTTCTTTCTTTCTTTCTTTCTTTCTTTCTTTCTTTCTTTCTTTCTTTCTTTCTTCTTTCTTTCTTTCTTTCTTAATTCTCATGTGCATATATGTGGAATATATACTTGTGTGTGTGCATGTTTGCATGTGTGTGGGCACATGTGTGTTGTAGGTGCTTGTTTACAGATGGCCACATGCATGTGGAGATCTGAAGTTGATATCAAGAAACTTGAATCACTCTTCCATATTATTATTTTGAGATATAATTTCTAATTAAAACTAGAATTCAGCTACAGTGCTAGTCTGGCTAACAACATGCACACAGACATGCACACAGACCATTTTATGTGGACATCTGAATTCAGGTCTACTTGTTTGTATGTTCAGCACATTAACACTGATCCATCTCCCTAACTCCTCTTTGTATATTAAATTTACTATTGAATGATTTTATGAAGGGATACAATTGATTCTGATCATACTTTTTACCTTTTCTTATCACCCTCCCACCCCACTAAGCCCCTTCTTCCCACAAGTGATTCTCCCATCTTCATGTCTCTTTGCTGTGTTTTTGTTTTTGCATTGTGACCTAGTAGGTTTAACCAGGGTTCTAGCATAAGCATGGTTGAGGAACTATCCAATACAGCATGGGGATTCACCAGTGAGTGTACTACCAAAGAAAAGACTCCCTATCTTCCATCAAGACTAATAGTCCCTGGGGGAGGGGCAGGACCCTGTGAGCATCTTTTCCACTCAGGACTGAACCTTGAGGGACCCAAGCTTTCACAGGCCCCGTGCAGGTAACTATAGCTGAGACTTCACGACTGCAAAGGCCATGTCACTCCCAGAAATGAGATAGTCTTTGCTCTTATCTCCATCTAGGTTCTTGCTTTGTCCCTCCAAGAAAGGAGTGGGTGAACAGTGGTAAGGAAATCTTTAGTTCCATGGAAGGAAAAATTCAAAAAGAAAAATAGGTTACCACATGGGAAACAGATTGACCTGCAGAGTGACAGCTTGAATGGACAGGATAGCAGTGGAATGCTAGCTAAGAGTTTGCCAGTGCTACAACTCCTGGAGTATCACAGCTCAGAGGAGTGTTATAGCTCTGTGTTCTTCGCCCTGATCTCACCATGTCAAGTGAGACTAGTCAGAAGCAGCAGGCCTTGGAGAGCTGGAGCAGTAGTTAGCCACCAGAGCAAAAATGAATTCCTGACTGCAATTTCATGTCTCCAGGCTAAGGCACCAGAATTCTGCTGTTTGTTCTCTGAAGAGTCTCTAGTGAGTCTTGAAGCAGAATGCTCCTTGCTATATAGGCACAGGTAAGCTCCAATTGGCAGTGTGTATGCAAATAAGGTATAAAATTGATGCCAATCAGAAGACAGTTGACATACTTGGAAGAGAAAAGGAAATTGCCAGTCATGGACACAAGTACTTAGATGTCACAAGGGCTCCCCAGGGCAGTCCAGCTGCTTCCAGTTTCAACAGCAACATTCCAGTGACCTTTGACCCAGAGCTGCTCCAGAGATTTTTCTCCTGGAGCTGTCCTACTGCTGCCACAGCTGGTTCCAACGAGGGATTATTGCCTGAGAACTCCAAAAGCTCAGTGGTCATCACGATAACTGCCAAACACCACTCGTTCCCTCGCTGATTGAACTGGATGTGCCAGCTGTCAAACTCCACACACTCTGCACTGATCATGCTATGAGCTTTCCATATTTTTTTCTTTAGTCCATCTGGCCAAAGTTTCCATGTTCCATCCTTGAAACTGCTGCTTTAATGACAGTCATGGCATCTATTAACCCTGCCAGCATTCTCCAGCCCTCCTCTCCATCATCCAGTTCTAATTTTTTTTTCTGCCTCTTTTCTTAAATTTCTCTAAGCCTTGGAGGTATGATGTTAATGCTCTGTTTAGATCTAAGCACTCAAAGTCACTTATTATCAGCACCTCTAGGAGTCAGGAATCTTTGCATTCACCACTATTCTCTGCAGAAAAGAACATTCTCTGATTAAGGCTAGGAGCAGCACTTGTCTATGGAATGAAAATATTTATGGGGCAGGTGGTCAATATCTCTATTTGGAAAATGAAATCTGTAGTTTCACACATAGGTCCTAGGGTCATCTGAGACATGGGCCTTTGGCCAGGTGCACAGCACTAGTATGAATTTTCCTATAGAGTAGGACTCAAATATAACCAGAAAGCAGTCGGTTACCCCCGTAACAGTCATACCATTGCTTCAACAGTGGACATATCTTATCTGTAGTTTGGTATTGTAGTGTGTAAGTCTGTAGTGGAGTGCAAATCATTTCTTATTTTTTTTTCTCCCATCTTCCTGCATATAGACCTTTCCAACATTATGAAAACTAGTCCTCAGTGAAGAAGGATTCAATTCCTTTCTTGTTTGATTGTTCTGTATTCTGCAACTGAGTTGTATAGTATCTTCATCAATAGGGCTTAATCAGTCTAGTTCTATTCACCAGCCTAATTCAATGGTAATACACTGTATTGCTTTGGGGGCCTCTGACTTTCATGATGGACAGCTCGTAGGTAGGGATTCTATACACCCACAGGACATAACTTTTAAAGTCCTGCTGCCAGTGGCCTATTTCTACTCTATGGCTTCTACAACCTCCAAAAATAGCACCACTAGTTTGGAATGGACATTCAAAGCATGAAATTGTGGGGGAAATTTCACATTAAAACCATAACTGAGTCTGTCATCAATTTTTTTTGGAAGTGGGGAGGCAAGGTTTTTACTATTACCTTAAAATGCTTTGCCTTATTCTCTATTTCTCTTATGGAGATTCAGGCAGATATTAGACTACTTGATTTTATATCACAACTCTTGGATGTTTAGTTCTTCTATGTTTAGAACCATGTTTTGCCTAATCTCTGTTTACTTAATTTTAGGTTAATCCAATCATCAGTTGTGTTAAGTGTATTAATGAGATTATTGAACAATTTGTAATGGTATTTATATCTTATAAATCCATCTAACTTTGTGATACAATTTTCTTATTTTTCAGTCAGATTCTTCATCCATTCAAGCATGTCCTCAACTTTTCTTTAGCTGCTTTAAAATAAATTTCTTGTATGTTTGTATTAAACAAACAAGTGATCTTTGCCTTCATACTTGTTAGGAAAGCACTGTGGCATCTTTTATGACCTTTTTCCTCATTCTCTCCATACCCCTCATGGTTTTGCTTCTCCCCATTTACAAAGATCAGAATTTTAAACCCTGGGGCTACCTGAGGGGAAGAAAAGTCTAAGACACATTTTCACAAGATTGTTTTTGGGTTTCTCCAAGAATCCTCAGATAACATTAACTTTAGAACAATGATCATTTGAGTTAAGGATAGCAATAAAGATTTTAGAAATCTCATTTTCTTAACCAAGAGAATATGTTCTGATTAAAGACATTGAGTAATACAAAACCTCCTGCCTTCTCCTGTATTGTTTAATAGGCTATTTTTGGATTATCAGGATTTATGTTTGGTTCAATATCACTAATTCTGTAGTAAATGAGCTATACGACTATTTCATCCATAATATTTTGAGAGCAATTCAAATTGATCAATGGAAACATATGGTACTTTTTCTTTACTCATACCTGCATCATCTCTAAACCCACAATAAGTTTTCTGTTTTCTAAATGAGTTGCTAAACATTCCTTTGCTACAAATAGTACAGAAATATGCAGTTCTTACCCCACAAGGAATATGGTTTATTCCAAGACAAATCTGGGTGACCCCCAACCCCAAAGAACATGGATTTAAGTTTCCTCAAATAATATCTTCTACAGTGGAAATTTTCGTAGTCAAGAACAAAAGAATGCCATAAATCAATACATATATCCTCCATGACATAACAAAGAATGATAAGATCACCTCGAGATTGTCAGAAAAGTAAATAAATAGACTGAGTGCATTAACTAAGTGTATTCCATTGGTATGAGCATTAGGTAGATTACAGTAAAGGAGGAAATCTCTCCATAAGCCTCAGATGCTATCTGATGATATTTTCTTTCGGAAGTTGTTAAAACCTAGTAGTCTGCTAAGTCTATACACTTCCAAGCTTCACCTAATAGTTACTAGGATGTTAGGTCAGATACAGAGATTGGTGGTAAGTGGCTATTAAGAGAATTAAAGATAGACCAAGGTAATTTTGCTTATTTTTTGCTGCAGCATTCTACCTCTCTATAGTCTACAGAATCTTTAACATATGACTGCAGGGCTTCTGATAGGAGCATGATGGAGCTCAGTTCTGCCATTCATTTTCCTACATCATCTTTGAGGTTTAATGATTTCCTAGGCATAAGGATTTTTTCCTGCTGACAATAAGAGCGATTACTGTGTTGAAGAAAACTGCTTAAATATTAAATTCAGTTTGCTTACTCTAGAAATAAAAGGCGCTTATTCCTATAAACTAAAAATATTCAACATTAATGTTCTGCTGTTCTTGGTAATAATATGTATTGTATTTCCAAACACAGCATGTGCCAGGTCTAAAACAATGGAAGGAAAAAACGTTCACTGTTTTATAATGAGTTGCTACTGATTATATTCTTTTTATTCATATATTCCTTTATGTGAAATTGTGATCTAAGTAAATAGTGCTACTTGCTAGTTTCATTTTAGAAAGAGAAATGAGTTAAATAGAATCAGAGTAAAAATTGCTTCTTCTGTACACATTTCAATTGTTTATTTATAGGATTCTCATATCAAATGAAAGCTTAACACATGAGAAAAGTTGTGAAATCCTCCGTGATAATAAAGAATGATAATATCACCTCAAGTTTGTTAGAAAAGTAAATAATACATAGATTAAGTGAATTTACTAAGATATGGTTTCTTAAAGAATAAGAATGAAATATGATGATAAAGAAGGGTTGGGCTATAGTTGAGTGGCAGAGTGTTTACTTGACATTCAAGAGGCTCTATCTAGCTCTTTATAATAAATAATCAGAAACACTTTGGGCTGTCTGGTGAAGTGATTCAACTAGTAAAGCCCTTTAGTTCCATCCCTGGAGCCTACATGGCAGAAAGAGAGAACTGATATCTGAGTTTTCCTCTGAATACCATACATTGTGACACATGCATACCTCTCTCTCTTTCTCTTTCTCTCTCTCTTCTTCTCTTCTTCCTTTGAAAATAACTAAAAGTAAATAAGTAAAGCATTAAAAAAAAGAAGACACAAAAATGGAGGACCTCACATGTTTATGGATTTGAAGAATTGACATTTCTATAACATACTTGTTATCCAAAGCAAAATAGAGATTAACTAAAATCCTTATCAAAGTGCCAATCAGTAATATTCTTCACAGAACTAGAAAAAGCAATGCTGAAACCCATGTGGAAGCACAAAGACTGGAGTCACAAAAGAGTCCAAAGCAAAAAGAAGAAAGCTGGAAGGATCAAACAAGAAAGCTGATATCAACACATACTGCAGAGTCACAGTAACAAAACAGCATGGCATCAGAACGAAATAGACACAGAAGCAGATGGAACAGAGTAGGAAACAAAGAACCAAATTAATTCTTCTAGAGTCAACTAATCCTGGAAGGAAGGACAGCCTCTTCCATGAATGGTGCTATGAGGACTGTGTATGGACTTGGGGAAGATTGGACTTTGACCTCTATCTCTAAACCTGTACAAAAAAAAAAGTCAACACAAAAATGCATTAATAGCTTAAACATAAGAGTTAAAAATCTGGATTCATATCTATAATCTGTGATTTCAGAACTCAATAGCCTGGATTATAAATTCAAGCTAGCCTGGGCTACACAGGGAGACCATTTCTGAAAAACAGATGACACCCATGGACTATAAAACTGCTATATTGGGAAATAAATTGAGTCAATGGTATAGTTAATTAGAGGAAATGAGAGGAAAAATGGACATGTGGGATGTGCACCTGAGCACTTCTGCACAATAGCTGGTCATGGAGTCGTGGGATCCCAAACCCACACTATACAACAAAAGAGCAAGTAATTTAATACATTTCTCAAAACAAGAAGTGCAAATGAACAATAAATATATAAAAATATGAAGTTTAAAGTTATATGTAGATAATCTCACCCCATAAGAATAGGTACTATCAGAAAACAAAATAAAAAATAACAAGTGTTGCATGGAAATGTACATATCAGTGAGATGGCCTAAAGAGGTAACTTGATATACCACGGAGGCTTGAGTCCCCATAGGAGTAGACAAGCCAGAGTGAACCCTGGGATCCATAGAAGATCTAGGTGGAAGAGTAGGAGGGTGGGAGGATAAATAACAAAGAGGAAATAATAAAGGATAAATAATAAAGGGGAAAGGAGGGAATGGGAGGGAGGGAAGCTGGGATGAATGCTCATTATGTTTGTAAAAGTAGAAAAATTGGGAAAAAACTGTTCTTTGTTTATTAAATACATTTTTAGAGTATAAAAATGAAAAAAGAAAATTACAAGTGCTTCTGGAACGTGAAATGCTTTTTGAGATTTTTTTTTTACTTAGAATTTGCTATTCGTTGATAATTTCATGCATCTACATAAATAATTTAGGTTTTTTTTCACCAAATATTATCTGATTCCATCCTTCTCTCACTGAAAACCTGCTTTCCAACCACTCTCCTATTTTCATGCAGTGTGTGTGTGTTCCATTGAATTTAATAAGGACTGCCTGTGTTAGCACATGTCTCAGCACTTACTAGAGCATGAGTGATACATCAGTGGATATACTACTGAGGAAGGGACCTCACTCTTCCCATAGTCCGTTTTTTAAGCATCATTTCCTCAGAAGCAATGGTGCCTCATGAGATCTTCCTCCTTCCATAATGAAATGTTGATAGGCCAACCATGTGCAGGTCTTGTGGAAGCAAGCAGTGAGTTTATGGGCTCAGTAGCCTTGGCATATGCAGAAAACACTAGTCTGGTATGACTCCTCCCCACCCTCTGATGCTTCCATTCTTCATACCGCCTCATCTGCAACATTCCATTAGTCTTGATGGTGGAGAGGATGATGCAGATGTCTTGGTTAGGGCTGCACCCTCCACAGTGACTATTCTCTCCATTTTGGTCAGTTATGATTCTCTTTAATACGTGCTTGCCATTAATTAAAGGAAGGTTCTTGATCCAGAAGTTGAGAGATACACTAATTACATGCATAATGATAAATAATTAAAAGGTAGTTTGTTGCCATGTTCATACAGCAACTCAGTAGTAGTTAAGTAATTAAAAGGTAATTTGTTGCTATACTCGTATAGCAATTCAGACGTTTGTTCTCTCCTAGGATTTTTGACCCGAAGGGTCTCCGTCTTCTATTATAACCATGTGTTATGACTAAGAATGGGGTCGATCCATCAGGTTCTGGCCTGTGTACATTAAGAATGTATCTTTTAATGATTTGGGGACCTCATTCACTGATAGCCAAATAGGAAATATCCACGTGGTGCTGGCAGTCTGTTTGGACAGCTATGCCTTTCTGAGAGGAGCATCTTAGCAGGATGTGAAAGAATAAGGGGTGATATGAAATATAGAATGATTTTACACTGTTGGAGGGGATGTAAATTGTTTAACGTTATCATGCAAAGCAGTTTGAACATCTCCAGAAATCCTAGAATAAATCAAGTATATCATCTAGTGCTAGAGTTAGTTACAGGTGTCAAATTGACAATTGAAAACTAAATCTAACACACCATGATGGATTACCTAGTCAGGGTAAGTCTGCAGATTATTTAGCTGATGTGGGAAGAACCAGTCTGGTGGGACCATTCCCCAGGCAGGCAAAAAGGATGGAAGGAGCTGGTCCAGTAATTGACAGACTGCCGAGCTGGCATGACTGAAAGAAATCAAGCAGTTTATACTTGCCTGGTCTCTGTTCTTGCTGTGCATATGGTGCAGTCAGTTTTTTTTTTTTTTTCTTTTTTAGCTTCTGATAATCCTCCAGCCATGATACCTGAATCCGTGAGCATGAATAAACCTCTTGTTCCCTTAAATGCTTTCATTGCAACAATAGAGTTCGAAATTCACACAGTGAAATATCTAGCTAATGTACTTACAGGCATATATATAGCCATAGGAACTGAAATAAACACACCAAAGGGAAATCCACATATTTGCTTTTAACAATAATAGTTAAGAAAAGAAATAAACCTAGGTTCTCATTAAGAGATAAAGGATATGTGTGTATGTAGAACATACATACACACATACATACACACACGTGCACACACACATACATGCACAACTGAAAAAATAATAAATAAAAATTTTAAAAAAAGATAAAGGATAAAAATTGCTGTATACATACACATGGAGGGGCTGGAGAGGTGGCTCAGGGATTAAGCTTCTGCCTTGCAGGGGGAAGGTCCTGAGTTTGGATCCCAGATCCCACGTATAGACGCCAGGCGGAAGCGGGGGCGGCCTGCGCTTCTGGTCCTGGTAGGGCGGAGCCTGTGAATCTCTGGGCAGAGTAAACAAGGAGGTGGAGACGTCCAGGGTGGTTCCCCAATTCATCCGTGGTTCTACACACACACACACACAGACACACATACATACACGCACACACACACAATTGAATAAATAATAAAATAATTTAAAAAGCTTTAAAAATTAAATACACATGGAAATGCACATGGAATATTATTTCTCCCTTTGCAGCAAAACACTGGAGAACATCGTATAAAACAAAATGAGCCCAACATAGAAAGACAAGAATTATATGACAGCTTCCATATATGTAAACTTAAAATTTTGACCTGAAAATAAAGCATTATTAGTGATTATTGGGTTGAGGAGAGATATGGCAAATGGATTTATTCACAGTCCACTGTATGGATTCATGTAATTATTGCACTACATTATATTTGTGTTTAGAATTAATACATTTAATAAAATTACATACATACAAATAAAATTCATTCCAAATCATTTTTTACTCACATCCTTCTTATTCCTACATCATAGTAAACAGTCAAGATTGGACATCAAGAACAAAATGGCGATAACAGGGATGTAGCTTCAGCAAAGGTAGATTGACTTTCCTTCACCATACATGCCATCTGGACAAGTAGAGTCCAGCGCTTTCTATAATTCAAACCTTATCGTAATATTCTTGGTGGGGAGGTTTCTGGAGTGTTTCACAGATTTTTTTCTCTTCCGCATGCCAAGGACATCTCTGCTCATAAAAAGTGACATACTCCTTAGAAGCCTTCTACAATGCACATATTTAACAAAGAATCAAAGGCCCAGCAGTACTCAAAGACTATGCTTCATGGTTGTGCCTCTTCAGGACAGCTCTCTGGCAAGGCCATGATTGTCACTAGTGTGACAAAATGCTTTTTTCTTTTCATATTTTTCTCTGTAGAACCCATGGAACTTTTTTTGCTTGTTCTATAGCATGTCCTTTGGTATGCAGACACTCTTTGACTTCCAGCAGTGTTACATGTCAACAATGTATCCTGAATTGAAACTACTTAAGTTGATATTGTATTTGCTGTGTCCAAATTGCTATGTCTAAATGTGCATCTTGGCTTAGCAGCACTGTGTTAAGTGGAGAGGCACTATTAGTTGAGCTTCCTGATCTTATGCTGACTGGAGGCTATACCTTGTCCATCAGGGTGAGATAGTACAGTATTATGGTCAGCCACAACAAGTTCCAAATTTAAAATCCAAAGTTGGCTTCCTACTTTAATCCCTCGCACATACATACCCAAAATTCTTAAATGAAACCAGTGCTGAATTGCTGACTATACTCCATGGTTTCTACCACTGGAAGAATTCCTTAAGTCCCTCTACCAGTACCATTACTCCAAGTCATAGTCAGCAAGAATTCATTCTCATTCTACCTACTTCAGGTACTTATGCATTCTCTGGCCTGGGGAAAGGATTTTTTCTTTTTAACCCAGGAAGCATCTGGAATTTGACCTAGAAATGCACTGCAGTCAGGTTTTTGGGTGTTATTTTTGTTTTTATCAGACTAGCTTCAAATCAATCAAATATTATGTATTTTACTTTGCTTTTCAGGAAAACATAAATGTGGCCCTTTAAGCCCATGCATTTTCCTCTCCTTCCTACAATCTTTAGCATGTTCGTGCCTTAAGAAATATTTGCTATGAAAGAATAAATTCATAACTCTAGAGTGACAAATAAACAAAGATGGCCGGTGTGCTGTCTTAGAAAAGGGAAATACTTAGGATACAGTCATGAGCAGAAACAATTGATCATTGCCTGGGAAGTCCATTGAGGAAACTCTTATTCTACTTATTTTTTTAATCTACAAAAATGCTCTTTTGTTGATTGTAGCTGCCAATAATTATGAAGATGTACACAAGGAATATTTCCTATGATTCCACTGATAAATTTTTCCTTTTTATTTTCTTCTCTCCCTTCTCCATTGCCTTCAGGCCACTTACATTAAGCAAAAGATAAATAAAGAAAATTAAAAAACATATAAGTACTAGCAGCACAATTGATGAATAGAAGGCTACAAGTATGATCAACAATTATAAAACTACAGTTGTGTGAGCATCAATATTTGCCTTTCATGTATCATAAGAATAAAGATTTTTGCCATTTATTTGCCCCAGAGTCAGTCAATTGCTTTATCAAGGAACAATACCCATTTGTTTACTATTAAAAACATTTGAACACTTTCTCCAAGCAGTAATTAAATCTCTTCCTAAAAATACCTGTGAAAATGATGGACACACTTTTATATCTTTTGTTCATGTTTAAGAAAACAGACAGAAAAACCTGGCTGACTATAAGCAAAGTTAAATTTCATGTTCTCATTCTCTCTCTCTCTTTTTTTTTACTGAGAAGAATCTTACTTAACTTAGGGTCCTAGTTGGCCATCAGGCAGCACCTCAGTTAGTGACATTACAAATGTAACATATTTCCCATCACATTTACAGGTTGCTGACCATTTTTGGCCCCTTGCATGTGGTATTTGCACTGGTGTTTATGTGGACTCATAGTGATAATGGGTACCATGGAAAGAAAATTCATGAAAAGTGCAAAAAGTGAGGTTTGAACTTGTAATGAAGACAGCTTGATATGCAATGAGTGTATTTTCAAAAAGTCTGTTAAAACTTTAATCTGTTTAAGCATACATTTATATTTGACAGTACTGATAACTTATTTACCATCTCTGTAGTAAATTCATGATTCATTACCTCTGGAGACTTGCTGGTTAATAAAACACATTTCAGATACACTAAAAACATCTTTATTTCCCTGTCCTTTTCATCCTCTGCTTCTTCTCCCCTTCTTCCTCCTCCCTATCTAACTTTCATTTTTTAAGTATGTAGAAAAATTACTTGCCAACTGACTGTACATCTTTGCTTTCATTCTCAGTTGTAGCATCCAAATATTAAATTGGGTTTTATTTTATTAGCTTCTAATGGGTTTAGAAGCAATGGATGCAGGTTTTCTTGGAATTCTCCCTTTCTTACCCTGGACATTTTCCTAGTATATCTACCTCCTATCTTATATCCTAACTTTTTAAATTGGACAATATGAAATAATACATGAGCAATCAAAGGAAATACGTTAAGGTGTAGACAGCTATGATTGAACTCCCAGTTCCACATAGTTAGTTACACATCATAAACCTGGAGAATAGCAGTTTTGTTCATTCTGCACAAGGCCATCTGCATTGTGAGCACATGGAGCCAAGTCCCAGAGGAGGCTATCCTCTCTGTGGGCACACAGAGACTGGACCCACAAGAGACTTGTGAACACACAGTTGGCCATCCACTTTGTGAGCATACGGAGCCTCAACTCAGGAAGGCCATGCATGGAGCCTACCCCAGGAGAGGCCTTCATGTTGTGAGTACACCGATATGGAACTCAGGGTTTTGGTAGGCAGTGTAGATATGTCAGGCTATTCAGCTTCTCACAGAACACTGATTGTAGAAATATCATCTCCTCTCTACCACTGTTTGATGCACATGGGACACAGCAGCCATATGTAGGGTACTCTACGGGCAGGGTGCTGCATTTTCTTATCCTCAAACAAATAGACAAAAAAGTGAAAAAAATCTGCCACTGAACAAATAACAACAGATGAAGATTCGCAGGAATGAAAGGTATTATACAATCCAATGACAGTGCCACTGTGTAGAATGGAAAACTGAAAGTTCTATAATTGCTATAGCATTACAAAACAAACAGGGGCCCGAGAACCCTGAACTGAATATTCCCAGTACTGTTTCATTGTGCAGAGAGTCCTTTCTTGGGAGAAATTTGTTAACAGCTTATAGTTATTCTTGGGTTTATTCTCTGAAGCTTCACTTTTGAAACTTGCTGCGTACATGGAGTAATGAAGCCTTGGACTAAATCAGGAAAGGGAGGCTGAAGTCTCAGCTTTGTTACTTTCTTATGATATTAGTCTATTCTCTCAAATTAAGAACCTCGAAATGGACGGGTAGGATGATCTCAACCTACAAATTCTATAAAGATAATAGATTGAGCAATTAAGAATTTTTGACTGTTTCTGACTTCAAATGCATGCCAATAACTTCTTTTCTATTTTACATAAAAAGAAAATTATCATAGCTCTGTACTTTGTTTCCTAGATCCAGGAACTCAAACCAATAGAGAGAAGTTAGATTGAGCAATTTTCTGTTGATTTTGTCCCCTGATTTTGCAATATATTTTCTCACAGAGTCTAGTGGTTGCGATCATGATCTAATTACAATGTTCAGTAGGTAAATTATTCAGGTAAGTCTTTTCAACTGGCCGCAATCTTTTAACTATTTTAAATTGTCCTTATTCTTGAATTTTGTCCTGAAAAGTGTCCACAAAACGATTGCAATCTAATTTTCTTTGTATCAAGGAGTGGTTTAAGGCAACTGCAGTCTGTGGGGAGGTCATTTTTTATAGTTAACAGGCACCTTTTCTAATCTGGCTGAACCAAGACATTCAGAAACATGAAGCAGAGAGACTCAACAGTACATCTGTACTTCCAACAAAAAATTCTTATGTATTGATTTTGGTATTCATGCTTTGTGAAAAACAAAAGTAAAAACAATTCTGTTAATATGTTATAACAGCTCCTTCGTGGCAATGTAGTCTCACATTGTAAATATGTTGATTTCTGTTCCACATTTCAAAATAGAATATTCAAATACTATTTTCATCTTGCAGCATTCAAGTCCTATGTCAGATTAAAAATCATTTTACAGTGAAAATTATTTAGATATTGTTAAATATAGTAAGCTCATAAAATAGATAGCTATATAGGTTAGCCAAATTGAAGCTAATTAACTTTTTTTTATTCAGTTGTGCGTGTGTGCATGTGTGTGTATGTGTGTATGTGTGTGTGTGTGTGTGTGTGTGTGTGTGTGTGTGTGTGTGTGTATGTGTGTAGAACCATGGGCGAATTCAGGAACCACCATGGACTGCCTCCACCTTCTCATTTACTCTGCCCTGGGATTCGTAAGCTCTTCCCTACCAGGACCAGAAACACAGGCTGCACCCGCTTCCACCCCGTGTCTATATGTGTGGTTCAGGATCCAAACTCAGGACCTTCTGCCTGCAAAGCAGAGGCTTAACCCCTGAGCCACCTCTCCAGCCCGAAGCTTATTAACTTTAAAAAGAAACATTAAGTGCATAAATCCAAATTCATATAAAGGATAAATTAATAAGGGATCGTTTACTTCAAGTAGGATCACACTTTACTGGTTTCTCTTACAGTTTTGTTCCAGAAGATAGCCCAATACCATCAATTTAAAATAAATTTTGACTGATACAACATATTTTAATACACTATTGTTACAAACATAGAGCAAGATAATTTTAAAAAGTCTATGTATGAGTTCTCAAATCTGACTAGCTTCTATTTATTTTGTTGTAGTACAGATCTTTAGATACCACTGTGTAGGATCTTCGTAAACATCAACACGTGCATAAACATATTGAAACAATGCCATGTGAATTGATGGTATGACTTACAGGTAAAGGAACTATATCAAACCAATGCCAAGTAACCAGAAATACAAACAAAATCTGCTTGCTCTCTTTCAGCTGGTATTCTGCTTTTTAATAGCATGTTCAGGAGGTGTCAAACTGTGAACTTACATCTCACCGTGAAGTTGAGCTCACGAGTGTCTGGGCATTCTATTAAGTTTTAATAGCAGAAGTGATGTGCCAATACTTTGCCTATTTATGCAGCCCACAATCAGAATGACAGCAAATAATGGCTGGATCACTTTGCTAAGGGACACTTCATTGGGAATTGGTTGATTAGTCTGTAGCTTGCTTGGATCAGACCTTTCTGGTCTGGTTCTAAGTAGATTTATAAGAATTGTGTCTTATTCTCAATATATTTTCAAGCCCATTTTAATAACCCTGCTTTCCCTCCCTTCTCACTAACAAAACCCTGGTTTCGTGTAGCTACCACAAGAGCAAGAGAGAGAGTGTGGAACAAATTCTAGTAAATTGAATATATGGACATCTTGTTATCTTTTGATAGTTTTAGGTAGGAAAAATGATGTATTTGAGATCAATGTTGTTTTGGAGGAGATTCTAGGTCTTGGTAAACAATCATTGAATTCTGCATTTTGTTCCAACTAAGCAATCTGGGGAGCTGATTCTAGATGGTTTATCTACAGACAACTTGGAAGTATAAGACTGATCAACTTGAGGACAGTAACAGTTGTGTGAAGCACAGAAAGAGAATCGTCTGACTCCTGGGTGTCATTGTCCGGTAAAAATCCCTTGGAATCACCTAAACTGCAAATGTTTTGTTATGAGAATCACACATTTCCTTGAGTGTAGAGCCAATTTAAGCTGCCAAATGGAATAAAAAATATTAGATAAGAAAGATTTATAGCTTTTAATTAGACAACGGAACTGTCAAGCTTAGTGAAATAAGTCATTAGAGTACACATATTTAAATATACTTATGCCATATATGTAAATCATGTAAAAATCAATGATATATATGTATATAGGTGGAAAGATAGATGGAAAGATACATGATAGATGAGCGAGGGACAGATAGATTAAATTGAGAGAGGACAGGGAAAGAGAAAGGGGGAGGATTGATAGGCAGGTCATGAGATGGTGACAAGATCCTTGATACAAACTAGAGACCCAGAAAAACCAATGGATAATTTGATCTGATTGAAAAGGAAGAGAACTAGTGGTGCTAGTGAAATGCATCCTTAATTTTTCTTCCGTCTGCACTTCATTCCCAATGTGAGGTGACATGATCAGGCATTGTGATATTACAGGGGTGTGCTGAAGGATTTATTGCCCCACTTGCCAGTACAGCCATTGTCTCTGATAAGATCAACTTTCAGAATTCCATTCTGGAGATCTACTCTAGACTGGCTTTAGGCACAGAATTTGTGTGGAGTTTCTACAAAATAAGTCTGAGATAAGGAGCTGCAAAAGAGAAATTTATTTGAGAGATAATCCTAGAGGAACAGACAAGAGTGAGAAGGAAGAGTGAGACAGAGAATAAAAGAACCAGGTATTATGAGTCATAAAAGATGGTTCAATGGGTAGAGGCACTTACTGCCAAACATGACAACCTGAGTCCAATTCCCAAAACTCACATGGTGGAAGGAATCAATTCTTACAGTTTGTCTTCTGATCTCATGTATTGTAGTACATCCACATATCCATCACATCTACTCCTCCCCTCAAATTAAATAAATGTAAACAATAGAATTAATTTAAAAAGTAATAGTTTGCTATAGGCAATGAAGGTTTGATTTCATTGAGATCTGAAAGCATATTAGATGCCTGACTGAATTTTTGCTGGAGATAGCAAGCTGAGAAAACAGACCACCAGAATTTGCCTCATGTTCTACAGCTGCCTCTAAGAGGGGCATGAAGCAAACTTATCTCAATTGAGATGAAGTTGGGTAGTGAGAAGACTGACAGGCCACACTGAAGAAGGAGGTGTCACAGTGTCCCTGTGTCACAGAGAGCTCAGGGAAAGCGCCTATGGATAGATGGGTCTTGAAAGGAGGTATTTGCTTGGACACTGGTGAACACTGAACACTGACTGGGCTCTCTGCCTTTGTTGAGAATCTCTCATATTCACATTGTGTCCAGTGACAGAAAAATTCCAAGATTTCTGTTGACATTACCTGAACAGTACAGATCTGAACAAGGATGCTGGCACAGATCACAAGAATTTGTCTTGTTTTCTCACAATGATAGGTCCCTGGTGCTCATAAGAGAGGTGGGGAAGGGGCACTGAGAACTCTTCCACACAGAGAATTCTACCAGTTTTGGTATTTGGGGATTTCAATCGTTATTTCAAAAGTTGACACTATCTGGAATCCATGCTGTGGGGCAATCTATTCCTGTCATAGAGTGTCTTAAAAGCAGATTAACTCAGAAAATGTTTAGGGCACTGGAGGTATTTAGCTCAATATATTCACTTTCATTCCATTTTAATAAAATAAAGCAGAACAAATAAACTGCCTTCTCATCAATGTTAAGTCCCTTTTTCTTTGAAATGTTGGAAAGCCAATATTGCCTTATAGATTGCACTGACTCTTGCTTTTCTGTTAAGAAAGACTTGCCATGTGAATTCTGGCATTAAAGAGGTGAATGAATCAATGTCTCCATAAAGATATTCTACCTGCAGAAAACTACAGGAAAAAATTCTTATGGTTGGGTTTTGGGAAGTGAACCACAGAAGAAAATATATTATTGCTGTTTTTCTCATATTAAAGTAACAGTCATTTCTTCTTCTTCTGTCTCTTGCTCTCTCATCTCCTTGAGTTTCTATAAAAATCACTCAGGATAACTGTCTATGAGCTTGTCTCTTATATCTCTCTTGAATACCTCGCTGACACAAACCTGCTCATATCCATGCACAAATCTCATCTGTGGTTAAAACTCACTAGTTAGTTTCCTGCCCCTGTCTTCTTGACTTTCAACAATATGTAACTCCTGTGTCTTCATTTCCCCTCCTTCCTTACAATTCAACTGCCTAAGCTTGCTTTCCAAACACCATGGTCTTGGATTTGGTTTTATAGCTCAGAATCATCTCATCTATTTCAGCTGCTTTGGTCTGACCTCTTCACCTCTCTCTGTATGAGTGTCAGACTTCGATTCTGGGTTCTTTTCTTTACCTACTCTTTCTTCTATTATCCAATGTAATAAAACACATAGTTTCAAGTACTATAAAATGCTGGTGACTGTCAATTTGTTTTTTTATTCTTTGACACTTTCATACATAAATGTGTTTCACCCCTTACTACCCCAATCTCATTCTGCACTTCTGCCTCACTTCATACTTTCCCCTGTCCAGTCAATCTCCCATCTACTCTCATATCTTCCTTGTGGTGACTTCCAGTTCTGTTTCATTATGAGCCTCTCACTTGAGTGTGATGTTTTAAGTCCTACACTTGCCTAACGTCTTCATCTTGGGACATGTTAAGCATCACAAGCAATACAATTAAACAAGAGACAAGTTATTATAGGCACAATTCAATTTATGAACATGGTTATCACAGCCCTTTGTGTTTATACACTAAGGTTTCTTTTTTTAACTTTTTTTATTATTATTATTTCTGCTCATACAAATTTAACAGGTAAACTGGTCCCCTCCCTCCCTCCACTTCCCCGCAACCCCCCTGCTCCCCCTCTCCTCTCCCCTCCCTCTCCATCCACCAGTGCCTCCCCACCCAATCCCCAGAGCATCCTTTACTGTGCATGCCAAACTCTCCTCTGGGTCCTCCTCTCCGATGAGGTGCAAGGACCCAGGGACATTACCCAGAACCCATTTCTGTGTTCCCTTTAAGCTTAGGAACACTATTGTGAGTGTCAGTCTTTAGCTCCAAGGATCCTAGTGCCTTTAGTCCATACTAGACTTTGTGGGGTCAATAGTGTGTTGGACATTGCACAGGTCATACAAAGTCATATTATGATTGCTTCAGTCCTAACTTGTGTTGAGTATTTTGCATATCATTACTCTTCCCATCCTTGTGCTTTTACAATCTTATCGCCCCCTCTTCCACAAATTTCCCTGAGCTTCAGAATGGGGAGAGATTAGGCTGGCCCCGTTCCAGGTATAAGTCTCTGATGTTCAAATTATGGGTTTTTTTTTGGTTTTGTTGCTATTATGAGTATCTTGCATATGGTTGCTCCTCCCCATCTTTAGGCTTTTACAATCTTACTGCCCCCTCTTCTGCAAATTTCCCTGAGTTTAGGATGGGGAGAAATTAGGCTGGCCTGGTTCCAGGTGGTCAATGTAGAGTCTCTGATTTTCTGAATTATGGTTTGTTGATTATTTTTTCCAGTTTTGCTGTTCTGCACTGTCCTTGGCTCCATCCTGATGGGTATTGAATGTCACCCCTCTGGCCAGAGATGAAAGGCTGTTAAAATAGAGTCTTATTATAAGAGTAGATTCAAAGGTAGATGGAATAAGAGTAGGAGACTGCTGTGGGGGGGGGCAATTTCCCATTTACAGGATGTTACCTTCTATCTGCCAGACTCTATTCCCTCCCTTTCTGGCGAGATCATACCCCATCAGATGTAAGTGACCAGGAAGGAAAGTCTGTGAGCCCAATCAGATGTCTCATTACTTATTTGCGGTCCTTGATGGTGGCCTATTTTCTCTGCTGTTGCATGATCCCTTCTCTCCTTGTTTCTGACTGGGCCCTCCTTCCCTTTCCCTCCCTCCTTATAATCTTTGCAATTACTCTAGGTGTTACAGAGATTTATCTTTAAGTGTGTCACTAAGTGGGTTTGGTGCTAGGATCCACCTATTAAGCAGGACATACGGCCCTTAATTTCCTGTGTCTGGGATACTTCACTCAATATAATTGTTTCTAATTCCATCCATTTCCTGGCAAATTTCATTAATTCATCATTTTTGATGGCTGAGTAGTATTCCATTGTATAAATGTACCACAATTTCCTTATCCACTTGTCAACTGTTGGGCATTTAGGTTGATTCCATGACTTTGCAATTGTAAACAGTGCTGTTATGAACATGGTTGTACTTGTGCTATCGAGGTGAATTTTTGCTGTATGGGGGCTTATTCCCAAAAGTGGGATAGCAGGGTCATATGGCATTTCAATCTTTAACTTTTTTAAGAATCGCCAGACGGCTTGCCAGAGTGGTTGTATAAGCCTGCATTCCCACCAGCAATGTAGGTGAGTTCTCTTCTCAGCACATCCTTTCCAGCATTAGTTGTTGTTTGTATTGTGGATTTTTGCCATCCTGACCAGGGTGAGATGATATCTCAGGGAGGTTTTGATTTGGATTTCTCTGATGCCTAAGGATGTGGAGCATTTTTAAAGATATTTGTTAGACATTTCAATTTCTTCCCTGGTAAAATTTCTTTTACGTTCCAGGCCTATTTTTTAATTGGGACATTTATTTCCTGGTGTTTATTCATGCCTATTTCTTTTTTTTTTATTTCCACTCATACAAACTTAACAGGTACACTGGTCCCCCCCTTCCTCCAAACCCCTATCTCCCTGTGTCCCCCCTCCCTTCCTTCTTCCCTTCCCATCTCCCAGTGCCTCCCCCTCCCATCCCCGGAGCATCCTTTAATGTGCATGCCAAACTCTCCTCTGGGTCTTCCTCTCCGATGAGATGCAAGGACCCAGTGGCATTTCCCAGAACCCTTTTCCGTTAAGCATAGGAACACTACTGTGGCTGTCATCCCTTGCCTCCCAGGATCCTAGTGCCTTTAGCAAATACTAGATTTTGTGGGGTCAATAGTGTGTTGGATATTGCGCAGGGCATGTAAAGTCCAAATATGATTGCTTCAGCCCTAACTTGTGTGGAGTATCTTGCATATCATTGCTCCTCCCATCCTTGTGCTCTTATACTCTTACCGCCCTCTCTTCTGCAAATTTCCTGAGCTTCTGGATGGGGAGAGATTAGGCTGGCTTAGTTCCAGGTGATTGATATAGAGTCTCTGATGTTCTGGATTATGGTTTGTTGATTTTTTTTCTTCAGTTTTGCTGCTCCTGCAATGCCCTTGGCTTCACCCTGATGGGTATTGGATGTCACCCCCTGGCCAGAGATAAAAACCTGTTAAATTAGAGTCTTGTTATAAGAGTATATTTAGAGGTAGATGTAATAAAAGTAGGAAACCGCTGTGAGAAAGAAAGAGTTTTCTAGGCAGGGCAGAGATTCTAAGGCTCAGAATGCTCTGTTTACATACATATGTAGCACAGTTCCTATATGGTAGCACTCAGTTGCTCTTAGGCTTGTGCGTTCTCCCTCCCCCTGCCACCTCTTCACACACTTGCACCTGTTGATGTAAGAATGTCTTTACAGAAGTGCCCAGTACACTTATGAGAAGACGGTAGAATGCTGCCTGGGCATGTGGGCATAGCAGCACACATTTCTAAGGTCCACTTGTACCTTCTTCCTGAGCAAAGATGGTCAAAGTCTTGAAAGGAGTGCCCATAGAATGTGATCCCACCATGAAGCAGTTTCTACTGAAGTTTTTGGATAAGTCAAATGCCCTGGGGAAGAAGTTCATCATTCAAGACATTGATGATACACGTCTTTGTAATTGCTGAGTTAGTTAACATTCTCCAGGAGCAATAGGGGAATTGATGTACCAAAATACATTTTCTCTTTCCCAGAAGTGAAAAATATTAGATATTGGTCACTTTGGAATTATAAAAGATAGTTCCCACTTGGTGTCTTATGTGACTGATTCAACCTAGAAAATTGTTTATGGGTATGCTGTAGGAAACATTGCAAAATCATTTACTTGGAAAGAATTATTATCCTTCACTAAAATTAAGTTATTAAATGTTTTTTACATCTTCAATATCATTTTAATGTACTGGGAAAAGAAGAAACATGTCTTTAAATTAGCAGTGTAATTTAGATAATAGTTTTTTCTTAATTCCTGTTGTGAATTTTTGTAGTATGAGTGTGGTAGTTTTTATTTCAATTAGGAATTTCACAGATTGGTTATGTAAATATGCCAGGAATTTCACAGATTGGTTATGTAAATATGCCAGGAATTTCACAGATTGGTTATGTAAATATGCCAGGATAGAAGCTTTGGTAATATTAATGTCTCAAAAGTGACACGTTCTTAGCAGCCTGTTCTGTTGATAAACATGCGATATAATGGAAACTACAGTTGATTTTCCGAAAAATAAATTTTTAAGTACAGACTAGAAAAAAAAACATGGGAAATACATGCACTATTTTGTAATTTAATATTTCATTTTTCAAAATTGATTGGTCACAATCTTCTATCAAGGCAAGATTTTTTTATTGAAAGGACAGAGATGGCAAGCAAGATGACAGCAGCTGAAATATGTGTCTAGGCATAGCTAATAGCTAGAAATACACCCAAATTACGACCTTTATCTTTGGAGAGTAATATAGGAAATTTTGGATGTGTTTTTGTAAACCATGAATATGTGAAAATATATAAAATACTTGTTATGGCTCAAAAAAAAAAGAAAAGAAAAGACCTTGTTATAAGGTAAAGAAGATAAACATCATTTACATACTGTTTTCACTCTGTGTATTTCTGTGTCAACAGAAATCAATTTCTAATGGGAGTACAAAAATGAAAGTCCAAACCATAGTAATGGAAGCATCAATTAAACACAGTGTGATATTGTGTGGGGGTTCACAGTGCTGCAGATGGACACAAACACACAGGCTCATTTCTAGTGCTGAGAAAGTCTCAGTACTCATGTTTTCTCAAAGGCAGAACATTTGTCGTGCTGTGTTTATGACCACAGAAATGGCATCTGGCTGTAGATTCAGACAGGTTCTTGTTTTCCACTCTCCTTTCAAGAACAATTTAAATTAGGCTTAATTAGAGTGTCTCAATATATGTGTTACTTTTACTATACAAAGCATCTGATTTTAATAATATTGAACTTTGAAATGCATTCCTGCACAAAGCAGTCTTTCAATGTGCCTGGTTGTACTGTTTGTTGGCTACTCTGGGGCATTTGGAGATTACAGTTAAAAAAACAATTATCTAAATTATATTTCTGGAAATAAAAACTAGAGTTGCTGGTCTTTTTGGAAACTAATTTTCATAGACAAATCATGCATCATAGAGTACAAGCTTCTTGCTAGGCAACATAGTTGACCTAATTATACCAAACAGTGAATGAACTGAAACAGAGTCCAAGTCCAGTCCAATAATTTAGTTTCCTGTGTTAATAAAGACTTCAAGAAGGTGTTCTGCCCTGGGGATGGGATAACTCAAAAAAAAAAAAAAAAACTGAACAAATTTGTGTTCCTAGTCTTTGTGTATTAAATTTCTTACTTGACTGTTGGGAATGATCTTGGAAAGATCTTGTGCCTAAACAAAATTAATTTCTATATCAATTCTTATCAATCTCTCATGCTGCCAGCCATCAGTAAAAAATACAATGAGTCTAAAGCATCATTATTTGAATCTTCTTTGCATTTTTTGAGTTATGTTAAGTATGTCTCATGACCCTGTGGCCTTCCCATTCTACAGACCAAGATATTCCAGCATATTTCTAATAGTAGATAGTGTTTTACAATACATAAGTGTTAAATGAATAACCCAGAGAACTAATACTGATAATTTTGAAGTTAGCATATATCCACTAGCCCATTTTTCATAGTAAATTGACTCTGATAAGCAACCTTTTCTTTATATATGTGTTTATGATTGGATCACTGATTTCACATGCGAATCCTACTGCTTAATTAATATGAATAGTTTCATCTACTTCCTGGATTTTGAAAATCCAAGAAGGGAGGGTCTGAGAAAGGAAAAGCTTATTACCTAGAAATAAATGTTGAGGGTATAATAAGGAGTGCAAGAAAAAGAGACTTGTTCTTCCCTTATCCTGTGTCAATTTGCTGTTGAGTCCACTTTTCAAGAATCTTTGTCTTCTTTGAGCTTTTTACCTTTGTTACTTTTTGCCTTTGACCTTTGTTACTTCTGCAATCGCTATATGCATCCTTGACTGACCCAGAACTAGTCCCTTTCTGTCTTGCTGCTGCTATAGGCAATTACTTTGAAAGACACTACTTTTATTATGAGTTGATTTAATAAGGGTATATGTACACACACACATATACATATGTATATATATAATAAATATTCTATCATTTATCTTACTTAGGGTTCTCTGGAAGAAAACTGAAGGTGAATAAGACTATGTTTTTTCCTTCACTCATTTTATTTTATGAAGATTGTGGTTCTGAGTTTATTTTATCATGAGAGAATAGAAACAGAGTGCTATGCTCATAACACATTACTTTTTCACTGATGTATGTAACTATTACTAAGTTCAGAATTGCCAACAATGTAGGACTGAGGGTTTGTACACAATGATATATTGCATTGATCAACTAAGAAGATTGTTAAACCTTTAGTTTTTTACTCTATGTATTGAGACTGTATAGGCATTTTATTACTTTATGCCTTTGTATGTGTGGCATGTGTGTGGTGTTTTTGTTTGGTGTTATGTGTGTGCATGTATACATAGGTGTATGTGTGTGCTATGTGTAATTAAGCCCAGATATTTGTACATATCAGGCAAATGCTCTACTGTTAAGACAAGCTCCATGTATATAGAATGTGTTATTTGTAGAGTAAGAAAGAAAGCAAAAGGGAACCCCTCTTGGTTTTTAAATATATTTTCTTATATTTTTCTTATATTTCTATAATTCTTTTTAGAAGATGATAACATATGACTATATAACATTCTTACTCTCTAATACTAGAATTTTAGTTAAAAGAGTTCATGTTGCTTAAAAAGTTCTGATTAACATTAACTCAAATTATAGAATCTGATGGTGTGGTAGAATGGTATATGAAAACATGTATTAAATGCATAGATGTCTTCATGTGTACATAGAAATGTATATATTCATTATCAGTTACAAATGCAAAGTCTGTAGTTCAAAATGTTACATTTGAAAAGGAGAAATTTTAGGTATTTATAAAGATTTCTACACTTTCAGCAACTCAACAATTCAATGATAGCCCATTATTTTGCCAACTAAATTGTAGAATGCTTGGTTGTTTGCTAAGAATCTTCCTGTGGTGCTACATGTTTCATTGGTCATTTAGACTTTTATGTAAATCAGGCAAGCAGTGAGATGCATTGGTTACTTTCAGCACATACAATGAATCCTATTTATGATTCATTACCTTCATCTATGATGTTCAACAAAACACAGATTTCTTCTTCCAAGAATGCGTATGCCTCCCCGCGACCTAAGTAAGTCTCCGCCCGCGCACCGCCCACCAGGACCCCAGGTCAGCCCAAAGGGACCCAGCTCCGACTCCCACCATCCAGTCTGAGCCAGGCGCGGGCCAAGGGACGAGGAGGACCTCCCCCTGTGCCCAGGCCCCGCCCCAGCTCCCCTCGGGTTAAATAGCTCCACTCCACGCCCCCATCCTCCCTTTCACCCCACCCTGCTCCGCCAGTCGGGACGCACAAGGTCCAGCCGGGTCTCACCCATGACCTAGGTAAGTCTCCGCCCGCGCCCGCCCACCAGGACCCCTAGGCCAAATAATTCAGTTTAGTGAAATTGAAAGATCTTAAGAGTTAAAACGACAATGCCAAAGTCAAAGTGCAAATCCATGAGAAGCAACACTCAAGTAAACACATTTCCCACTGAAGAAATTAATCCCATAATGTTAGACTCCAACCAGAACAAACCCGTGGAAAAAGGCCAAGAAAGCCTCACCCAGGATAACGACTTTCAAAATATGATCATTACCATGTTCAATACTATGAAAGAGGAAATCCGGGAGGAATAACATAATCGAATCAATCGCTTTGAAGAGGAACACAACAGACATCTGGAGGAGTTGAGAAAAACAGTGCAAGAAACAAAAACTGGCATAGAGCAGTTAAAGCAGACTCAAGCAGAGTTTAAAACTGAGCTACAAGACAAGTTATCTTCAACCCAGAACGCCACAGAGAGTCTTATCAACAGAACTAACGAAGCAGAAAACAGAATTTCAGACCTTGAAGATAAAGTGGGAGCACTAACCAGCTCAATGGAAGAGGTTGTTAAAGCCAAAAAGATACTTGAGAGAAATATTCAAGAGATATGGGACACCCTGAAGAAGCCTAACATGCGTATTCATGGAATACCAGAGCAAGAATCTCAAAATACCACCCCTGAGGAAATTTTTCAAACGATCATCAAGGAAAACTTTCCTCATCTAAAAAAAGAGAGGCCCATTCATATACAAGAGGCATTCCGCACCCCAAACAGATACGACCAAAATAGAAGCATGCCACCGCAAATAATAGTTAAAACACTCCGCATTCAAGATAAAGAACTGGTGCTGAGAGCTTCAAGGGAGACAAAACAAGTCACTTTTAAAGGTAAACCTATTAAAATAACAAATGACTTCTCAGTCGAAACAGTAAAAGAAAGAAGAGCTTGGAGAGACATACTTCAAGTATTGAATGAGCAAAAATGTCAACCCAGGCTGATTTACCCTGCAAAACTATCAGTCATCATCAAGGGAGAAAGAAAAATTTTCCAGCACAAAGACAACTTGAAGGGATACATGTCCACCAAACCAGGCCTTCAAAAAATGCTAGAAATGATACTCAAGCAAGAAAAAAACAGGCATATCCAGGAGAACAGAAGGCAAATATAACACCATTAAAAGCGAAGCAATATACTTATAAAAACTACTAAACATAATAAATGTCTGGAATTAACAATAGTTTCTCCATTATAATACTAAATGTTAATGGAATTAATTCACCGATCAAGAGACACAGATTACAAACTTGGATTAAAAACCACAATCCATCAATCTGCTGCCTGCAGGAAACCCATCTCACCACAAAAGATAGGCACGCTCTAAAAATAAAAGGCTGGTCAACAATTCTACAAGCTAATGGAAGCAGAAAACAGGCAAGGGTAGCCATTATGCTATCAGACAAAGTGGACTTCAAACCAAAGAAAATTATAAGAGACACGGATGGATACTACATTTTAGTCACAGGTACAATTCACCAGGAAGACTTCACAATACTGAACATATATGCACCCAATACGGGCCCCTCCACATTCATTAAGAAAACCCTACAGTGTCTAAAGCAAGAAATCAACCCCAAACGATAATTCTTGGGGACTTCAACACCGCCCTCTCAACATGGGATAGATCAACAGGTCAAAAGCTTAACAGAGACACTTTGGAACTTAATCAAACCCTGAAAGAAATGGACCTTACAGATCTCTATCGAACTTTTCACCCACGCACCAAAGAATACACATTTTTCTCAGCAGCACACGGAACTTTCTCCAAAAGAGATCACATATTGGGCCACAAAATGAATCTACACATATAGGAGAAAGTTGAAATTCTAACCTGTGCCCTGTCAGACCACCACGGCCTAAAGCTGGACATCCACAACACATCAAACAAGAGAAAATACACTAACTCCTGGAAACTTAACAATACAAACTTAACAATACAAACAACAACAAATGCTGAAGAGGATGTGGAGAGAGGGGAACTGTCCTACATTGCTGGTGGGAATGCAGGCTCATAAAGCCACTCTGGCGAGCCATCTGGAGATTCTTAAAGAAATTAAAGATTGAAATGCCATATGACCCTGCTATTCCACTTTTGGGAATAACCCCCCATACAGCAGAGGTTCACCTCGATAGCTCAAGCACGACCATGTTCATAGTAGCACTGTTTACAATAGCAATGTCATGGAATCAGCCCAAATGTCCAACAGTTGACGAGTGGATAAGGAAATAGTGGTACATCTATATAATGGAGTACTACTCAGCCATCAAAAATGATGAATTACTGGAATTTGCCGGGAAACGGATGTCATTAGAAACAATTATATTAAGTGAAGTATCCCAGACCCAGAAAATTAAGCGCCGTATGTACTCCCTAATAGGTGGCTCCTAGTACCGAACCCACCCAGCCCACCTAGAGACAGTAATTGCAAGGATTATGAACAGGAGGGATGGGGTAGGAGGGCCACACCAGAAACAAGGAGAGAAGGGACCATGTTACAGCAGAGAAAATAGGCCTCCATCAAGGACCCAAATAAGTAATGAGACATCTGATTAAGTTCACAGACTTTTGTTCCTGATCTTTTACTACTGAGGGGGTGTGATCTCACCAGAAGAGTCTGGCAGATAAAAAGTAACCATTTTGCAAATGGGTGATAGACCCCTCCCTCACTGTGGTTTCCCACTTTTATTACATCTACCTTTGAATGTGCTTTTATCACAAGACTCTAGTTTAACAGCTTTTTGTTTCTGGCCAGAGGGTAACATGCAATGCCCACCAGGATGGAGTGAAGGGCATTGCAGGAGCAGCAAAACTGCAAAAGAAAATCAACAAACCACAATCCAGAACTTCAGAGAGTCTATATCAACCACCTAGAACTAGGCCAGCTTAGTCTCTCCCCATCCTGAAGCTCAGGGAAATTTGTGGAAGAAGGGGCAGTAAGAGTGTAAGAGCAAAAGGATGGGAGGAGCAATGATATGTTAGATACTCCATACTAGTTAGGGCTGAAGCAATCATAATTGGACTTTGCATGCCCTGCGCAATGTCCAAAACACTGTTGACCTCACAAAGTCTAGCATCTGCTAAAGTCACCAAGATCTTTGGAGGCAAAGGATTGGCAGCCACAGTAGTGTTCCTGTGCCTAAGGGGAAGATGGGAAAGGGTTCAGGGAAAGGCCTCTGGGTCCTTGTACGTATTGGAGAGGAGGGCCCAGAGGAAAATCAGACATGCACAAGAAAGGACTCTCTGGGAATTGGGGCGGGAGGCACTGGGGGATGGGGATGGAGGGAGGTGGGGGGGAGCAGGGGGTACCGGGGGGAGGAGGAGGGAGGGAGGGAAATAGTGTACCTAATAAGTTTGTATGAGCTGAAATAATAGTAAAAATGTATTAATAAAATAAATAAATAAATAAATAAACAAACAAGTAAAATAAATGTAAAAAAAAAAAAAAGAATGTCTATGCCTATAAGTAGACAAACAGGTCTACTGCTTTGAAATTGAAACTAAGTCATTCTCAGTTTTGTCAATTGCACTTTCTTATACACTTGAGTATCTGTTAGAATAATGATGACCATGGATTTAGAGGCACTGGTAATTCACTCCTAAAAATGCTTGTGTTCTCCATAAATACGTTTTTTTCTTATAAATTGAAAATAAAGGCATTGTGTGTTTCCATTCTTGCACAGAATAGAACTTGATGGTTATGTTTTAATGAAGGCTCTGGTTTTAATATGCGAGCAAAACAATTGCTTAGAAACTCTTCTTCAGTCTTATTCAAATCACACAATATCTGAATGCTAGACCAGTGAAATAAGAGTACAATTTTCAACCATTCTTAGTCACTGAATAGATAGAAAGGAAAATAAAATTGCTCATATCCCACCTTGTAATTTCATCTCTCCTGCTGAGGTATCCCAAAAAGCACAATTAAAAGATAACTATACCTAAAATAATGGCTTAATTTAATATTTAAATAGACATACAATGATTTTGAGTATTTAGAAAGTGTATTTGTTTCTCAGTTCTCTTCATTATCACCTACCCAGTAATTGAACTCTCATTTTAAGTTAAATTATTCTTAATGAGAAACACAATCAAAGAGAAACTTGTGTCTGTCAAGTTCAAAATTCAAAGCAACCCAAACTTTAAGAAGTGACATGACAGGACTGGTATTGTTTTCTACTCTCTTTAAAATAAATGTATTTTATTCCTGGAAGACTGGAATGAGATCAAAATAATAAAACACATGCCTTGCTTCACATGACAGTTTTCTATTGGTATTAAAATAAATTAATGCAAATTTGTGGTTAAAATCCCCATTATTTTCTTTTTTTGTGTGTAGCAGATGTTCCAAATGAGTTCAAAGTTTTGACTATGCCACATTTATGTCTGAAGTTCTAAGAGAAAATTGTTGTCCATTTCTGGTCTTCAGAAGCTTCCCATAACTTCTTGTATTGTCTTCAAAGCCCAGCACTAGCATACAGAGCTCTAACTACAAGGTATAATTTTCAACTTATTTTTCTTAATGTTATTTAACACTTTTCAAAACCAACACTTTTTTCCTTGTATTCAGGTACTCTGACCTAAAATTATATTCATTTTTTTTACTTATCCACAAATTAAAATTATTCAAAAACTAAACAGTGCCATTGTCTGCCTCAAGGTTTGAGGGTTAGGTTTTTAATTTATTTTCATTAGCATACATGAATTATCCATAATAACGGGTTTCATCATGACATTTTCATGCATGTCAAGGGAGACTTAGAGAACTGTGGCATTATGGATTCAGGGAGGCCCTAGCCCGGGTTCCCGAATCCAGAAGGCCGGGCTATAGATAAGCCTGAGAAGAAACCATACAGGCAGTGGGATGGACAACCAAATGATGGGCAGATGAACAACCAATGGAAAGGAAGGGTGAACAACCAATGAGAAGCGGCCATCTAACCTGGACACCCAGTAAACAGCTGAATGATTAGTGGCTGCTCCCCCACCATCCCCTGAGTGGAGGGGTGGCAACACCTGATTGGACCCTGACCCTATGTAAGCCCAAACATTTCCCGAATAGAGTTGAGTCTGTGGCCAACACGTTGTCTGTGTGCTGCTTCTCTCCTGACTCCCAGGGTCTGGGTGGTGACCTCATAGCCGGCTCACCCATTCGCCCTGTGCCCATGAAGCCCGACCATTTCCCCTCTTCCCCTGGCTGGCCCAGCGGGGGGTTCGGTAATATCTGGCGCACCAACGTGGGGCGGTGCTGCCTTCGGTGTAGACGAGACACCCATTCCGGTAAGGTTCAGTGAGCGGCCCCTTTAGTTTTGTGTTCCTGTACTTTCGGTGTCTGAAGGTGAGCAGGTGGGCCCCTTCTCTTCCCCTTTCCCTGTTTGTCCTTGGGAACATGGACACTCGCTCGCTTGATTTAGTAATGATCAAGGAGCAAGGTTAGGAACTCGCTTGCTTGATTTGCTGATAAGAAGCCCCAATCACTCGTTTGATTTCCTCACGATCAAAGAGCCCCTAAATTAAGGCTTTTCCTCTAAATTAAGGCTTTTCCTGTCGTGTTCATATGAGAAATTGATCCCCTCAGAACTCGGAGCCCAGGTTGGATTATATTGAATCGGCCTGACTGGAAGCATCTGGGAGAGTAACAAACCCCTGAGGTCCCTCACTAAGCACAGGACACTTGGATCTAAAACACCTCTGCGTATGTCCTGCACTACGTCTCTCCTTGAATTTTGGTTACCTTTTTAGGAGTTGTTTTCACTTTGATCTTGATCTAGTTGTTGCTTTTTATTTTCTGTGCTTTTGCCTTGTCCCTTCGCCTCCTAGTCATCTCTGCTCCATTAGGGAACCTTTCCTCTCCATAATGGGTAATTTACCATCCCATCAGAAGGCATCCCAGCTGACTACCCTTAAGGCTCTACTAGACTTATGTAGGAGATGCCGAAGGACTTAGAAGATTTTTGGGAGGAAGCTTTAATCTTAGCACCTTGGATTTCCCCAGAAAATGTCTGGGAGCACAGATCTGGATAGAAGTGCTTTTCCTGACCTATAAGGCGGAAGTCCAGGAAGGCCATATGCTTCTGCCCCCCTTTGTTCCCATCCTCTTAGGCATTGTAGTATCCTCCACTGAGGAAGTGATTAGTTGCTATACTGTAACTTATGGGAGAACCCAAAATTAGTCCTTTGTTTTTCCTCCAGATCTGGATCCCTCCACTTCCTGGTTGAGGACTCTGCAGAGGGCTCTCAGGTCCATGTGGGGAGCATTCCACCCCCTGCTAACATCCCCTTCCCTCTGCTACTTCCTATAGCTCTTGACTCCCCCTCTTTCCTGGCTATATTTTCTACTTCAGATGATACTGGTCTACCAATAAGTGTCTTAAAATCTCTCCTAGAGACTAGAGGACTCAAGGTTAAGACTGTTGGCCTAGAGGAATTTTAGAATGATGCTATGGTTTTAACACCTTAGATCCCCCCAGAGAAAATGTGGGAATGAACCTATGGATGAGGATGCTTTTCCTTGCTAGACGTTTTTCATAATTAAGCTAAGCTACTAGATTTAACTAATATGAGGTCTTGTTTTAAATAAGGTTTTCTTAAATGTTAATCCACCTTTGATAAAGCTTTCAAGGGCAATTTTAAGACGGTTGCTGGTAAATTATACAGGTGCTGGTAAAAAGTTGTTCATGGTGTTTATATGTTCTATGTTTATATGTTGTGTGTCTTGTGTCTGGCCACTTCAATTTTTTATTTCTGTTGCACACTAATATTAAAATTTTGCCATGCCATTTTTAAATACACATATGCATACTTAAAGATAAGAACAAATAATGTTTATAACATCTAAGGCCTTAACTACCTATGTTTTATATCTATCACTATTGTTTTTCTAATAGATTATAAATTTTCTTTCATACAAATTTTCTTACAGGTTTTTTCATATATTCCCGAAATAATAAAGCTTGCTTTCCAGGTTCTCAGATCATCCATTCAGGTCTCGGATATTCCTAAGATCACCAAAGGCCCGTTGTAAGCCTGGCTGTCCTCTATAAAAGCTATGACTTACTAACTTAAAATTGTTAGGTTCTGATTTATGTCTCCCCAGCTCTTCTGGATCATTTCTCCACCTGTCCTGCCTTCAACCTCTCTGCCTACTCCTGCCCTGACAAAACCCCCTTTTTTCTGCCACTGCTTGAGTTCCCCTCTGGGACCATGATTCCTTCTCTGCAATGGTCTCATGACTGGTAGTCAATGACGGGTAAGGCTCCACATGAGGGTGGTGACCAACCTAAGACATGCACAGTCACCTATATACCATGCAGCTGAAGAGGCTTGGGGTTGTCCCAGCTATCATGGTCCCCACTGAAAAAATTTTATAAATAAAAGGGTGAAAATGTGGCACTATCAATTCAGAGAGGCCCTAGCCCGGGCTCCCGAATCCAGGAGGTCTGGCTACAGATAAGCCTGAGAAGAAACCATACAGGCAGTGGGATGGACAACCAAATGGCGGGCGGATGAACAACCAATGGGAAGGATGGATGAACAACCAATGAGAAGTGGCCATCTAACCTGGATACCCAGTAAACAACTGAATGATTGGTGGCTGCTCCCCTCTCCCCTGAGTGGAGGGGTGGCAACACCTGATTGGACCCCGATCCTTTGTAAGCCCAAACACTTCCTGAGTAGAGTTGAGTCTGCGGCCAACTAGTCATCTGTGTGCTGCTTCTTGCCTGACTCCCGGGGTCTGGGTGGTGACTCCGTCGCTGGCTCACCCATTCACCCCGCACCCACGAAGCCCCACCGTTTCCCCTCTTCCCCTGGCTGGCTCAGTGGGGGATTTGGCAACAGAGAACCATCTTGGATTGCTAGCAATACCTCCTTATTGCTTTGATGTGGGGTTTATGAGGCGCCACCCTTCAGGGCTGAATTACAGGAACCAGCCGTATCTGCCTAGCATTTTTACTTGAGATCTCGTAATAAGAACTCAAGTCCTTTTTCTTTGCAAGAGTTTAACCACTGAGCAATCTCCACAGCCCCAATAACTTATGAATTATATAACAAATTGACAGGACACAGGACATGTGGAACTGCAGGGGAAGACACACTTTCCTGAGCTTGGATAACCACGTGGAAAGACAAGAGTGTTTGTTCTCCATAATTACTAATTAAATTCTTCATTTTCATCAGTACAGTTGCTCCTTCTCCTTTGACATCTTTTTGTCCAACAAAAGCCTTTCCAAACAATTTTTTTAATTACAATAATAAAGGGAAATTGTAGCCAAAGAAAGAGGATTTGCTACTTTGAAACATTCATTAACGATTATAGCTTGTCAGTAATACAGAATTAACCTAAAATAATTTTGATAAGGTGCTGTATTTGCCATCTCATCATGAATTCTTGTCCAGTGAACACCAAGTTAACCTGTATAGCATGTTTTCAATTAACTTGGGTCTTCTTGAAAGAAGCTATTGAGTTTAGATTAGGGAACTATAGTTAAAGATAGTTGAGACTACAGAAGTAAAAAAATATTTTAATATTATTTCATTAATATAATAAAATTTTATGATCTAAAGAAACTTGAAGTCATCTTAGAAATTTACCTTTGTCACATTTGAGTCTCTAGAAGAAGATTCATATCAAGTAACCCAAATAAAACATTCAATATTTCTTAGGCAATGTAAGATACTTTTAGAAATGTCAATGTTTGATCAGCTACTTTTATGCAGAATATGTACCAATGTACCCTCCAAGAACTGAGAATGAAGGAAGAAAGCAGTTTAACATGAAATCCAGAAATTGTAGCAGAAAGGAAATGTCTCTAGGATCAGTAGCAAAATGAATAGCAGATTCACTGAACCAGGAAATCTCAGATACTATAAATAAGTCAGATTTATATGTAAGTACATTTCAGTGAAATAAAAACCAGTCATCTTAAGAGCAACTAGAAAATATTTTACTTTAAAGTAGAGAATTAGGTTTAACGAGGATTCTTATTGTCAAAGAGCACTAGAGAAACAGACAGGGATATCTTCCAGAGAGCAGTATTTTTTGCTAAACCCAGGCATTTGTGAATGAAAATAGCTGAGTTAGTTTTCTGTTAATATATACAAAAATATTCTGACTGATCATTACTAAAAAGTAAAAAAGTCAGAAATATCATATTTTATGGAGTGAACACAAAACTGCAACAACTCAGTGTCCATCTTCAGAAGGCATAATTGATTCTCATCACCACTGCCTTGTGGAAGGCACCATGTTTGCCTTGGGGCCTTGCTATCCTCAGTTGATCCCATGAAAAGATCAAAGAGGGAAAAATTATCATCAGTTCCTGTGATTTCTTAGAGGGGCAAAATATGTTCCCCAACAGCCTAGAAGGAACTTTCCAAGACTTTTCCTACCAAACTTTATTTTTTCTGCTTCTCTGTAATCTTATTATTGTTATCTTACTAGTGTCTCTGTGAAAGACTTAGGGTCTACCTTTCCTGTGTCTTTGAAGAATAACGATGAACGATGCCCATGAGAACCAATGATCTATGAAAGGGACAAGGAGCTTTGGTGCGATTTCTGGAGTGGGAAACCTGGAGTGTCTCCACAAGGACTGATGGTCACAGTAGAGGCAAAAATAAGTGGAAGCAAACCCAAAGCAGACCCAAACATTGGGAACCTGAAGGGTGGAGAGAGCTATTGATTTCCTTCAGAGCCAAGAGAATTCGTAGGCAAAGGAAGAAACTACCATGATTCATCAAAGTCTTTTCCTCATCCACGATGCTTATTCCCATGACAATGAGTCCCAGTGGTGTTAAATTCAGGATTGTCTAATTCCTCTCAAGTGCTTCTCCCCTGGCAGAAAGAAGAGTCTTCCTGATGAGTACTTTGAAGCAGAGACAAGAGATATGTTTCTTCTTGACATGCAACTGTTTATAGTCTAGTCCATGGCCTAGCCTCACCTAAAACCTAAGCAATGAAGCTTGTAGCATTTTAGTGTTACCTCCAACTTGAGTTTGCTTAATTCTAGGAAAATCACTTACCTGTAAATATTCTCTAAACAGATACATGTTCTATCTTAGCTCTATTAGTAATCAGTCCATATTTCTGTTAGCATTGTTCATCTTTATCTTCTTTTTATATTTTTTGTCTTTTCAATAATGAGTTCACTGCTCAAGTGGTTAAGTAGGGAGTCAGATTAGAAAAGCTACCTAGGAATCTGTGATAGTATCACTGCTAGTTTGTAGCTGGCTATCAAAATGGAGTGAGAGCTATGCATATTCAAGTCTGTCATTCAGAGATTGATAACTGCCTAAAGGCATATTTAGCTGTTTTACGGCATTCATTCTTACTGATTTAATCTGTAATTAAGAGGAACTAATTTTGTTCAAGGAGGAGATATTCTTTCTTTTATTCTTCTTTTTTTCTGATTTTCCACAGGGAAGAAGGAGATTTGGCGAGTTGCCACTTTCTGAAAATCTCATTCAGTTGAGACCTTGGGAAAATGCCCATTCATTCCCTGAAAGTGTTTTGACATTTACAGTAAAATAAAATCTTCAAAAAAATCAGTTTTCCTAATTGGGTAATATCTGCTACCAAAAAAATAAATAAAAATGGGACACCATAAGGCTGTAGCATGAGGTCCTCTGGAAGACCTTGTTAGCGAATCATCTGCTGTTGCAAGACTACCAAGCTGTTGTTGCAGGGTTGATCTCCTGGCTGTGCTCACCAAATGTTACAGGGACGCTCTCTAGGAGTCTGTATGCATCCAGGTTCTTGTGTTCAGAGTCGAAGATTGAAACCAGAACACATGTAGAGAATTAAGGTAGAGTTTTTAGAGGAAAGAAAGAATGGAACTCACGGATTCCAGATATGGAGTACCATGAGGGGCAAGGACACCCTGGAGAACTCATGGACTCCAGGTATGGAATCCAGGAGGAACACGGAGCTGGAAAAGAGCTCATGGACTCCAGATATGGAGTGCCATGAGAGGACAAGTGCCAGAACTGACTGCTAAGGTCACATATATTTATACATTTAGTGAAGCCCCTGGAAAAGTGGTTTTTCCTCATTAGTTCGTTCCTATTGAGGCCCAACTCAGTTGATCTTGGGTCCTCATTGTAGGGCTTATCTGTAACAGAGAACTAATCTCCATATCCTTTCATAAGCAAAGGTGGGGGAAATAGACTACTTTACCTCTGTTTGGAGGATTGGAGTCAGTTCCTCAGCAACAGGGGGTGTTCCTTCAGGGTAATCCCAGTAGTGAGGGATGATGGCTTTATAAGACCTTCAGAGACTGTTTTGGCAAGGCTGCTCTAAAATTGCCTAACAAGCACTTTCTGCACTGAGGCATGAGGCTGCTTGCAAATACATAGGATTCAGGGCCCTTTTCTCATTATTTTAGCCTATTTTATCCTTACATGATCGGCAACATGGGGAATGATCTTAAAGCTCCCATGGATCTCTCTGTGTCCCTTGTTCTATGATACACACAAGGGTCTTGGTCTAAGAGTACACTCCAACAACAAGAAGCAAAAATATTGTACACTCACATGGTCACTTGTATCTCCGGGCCAGCTTTCAGTGTGTGTCTGGTCTTCTTGATTTCCATGTTAGCATCTGATTGAGTTCACACACTGCATATAAAATTAGAACAGCTCTCCTCTTCAGAGGGTCTTGATCTCCTTTCTGTATTCCCTCTCTGTATGGTTAGATTTGACTGTCAACTTGACAGTTACAAGATTTTGGGGCACAATTGCGAAAAAAAATCAATGGTTGGAGCTGGTCCCTGAACAAACCTGCCATGCTTGCTTAATTGATGTGGAAAACATAGTCCATAGTGGCTTACTTTCCAGGGTTGGACAAGATAAAAGGAAGTTTAAGGAGAAGGGACTTTCTCTTCCTTTAACCTATGTCGAGTTGAATCTACTATTCAAGCATCCTTGCCCTCTTCAGTGTCATTGCCTTCTTTGTTGCTGCTGCCTCTACTGCCTCCATTCTTGGTGGACTCAGAGCTTGACCCTTTCGACCTTTCTACTGTTCCCCACTGCCTTTGAAGTCTGGTCTCCTAGGCCTTGCCGCTGGTCATCGCTGAAGTTGGAGTCCAACTGTTCTTCACCTACATTGGAGCTTTCAACCCTCCAGCTAGATAGGGGCACAGACTTTCTTGGGTATTTTTTGGCTTTGTGAGGCATTTGGATCAGGAACAAAGCAGCTATCGATTCCGTTCTTTCATAGAACCATAACTAAAACACTCTCCATTTCATTCCCACTTCAAATCTTTGCCCTTCCCACTGAGAGGAGAAAGTTAATCTTTAAGTGGAACTGGAGTCCTTTATACTCTGATGATTCTCTTGAGAGAAAGGGCTTTGCTTTCCATTGAGTTTTCTCCTGTTTTCAGTTAAGTCAGTCTTGTGTTTACAGCTTATAAAACAGCCTGTAAATCCCAGTGCAGAATAGATCAACTTCCTGAAACTTCTAAGGTACTTATGTGGCTTTGCATCTGAATTTTCTTGTATAATTGGAATAATTATGAAGTCTATACAATAATTTTAAATAAAGCAATCTGAACTGAAAGAAATGTATATCTTTCATGTGGGACTCAACTTTGGAGTCTGCTTAGTTTCTCTGTGTCATGTAGTGATCTATTCATTCCACACAGATCCTCCATCAACCGTGCAGATCTAGCATCATCAACTTCTCATTATCTATGCAGATCCACCATAGTCTATGTAGACTGACTGTTACAGGTTTACCACTGGCCATGTAAACACTCCATAGCTGATGTAAATCCATTTATAGTTCATGTAGATGCACCATTGTGGTCATGCAGAATCCATGTAGACCTATCATAGTCGATTCAGACCCTCCATTGAGAGACTGGGTGAGGAGGGATCATTTGTGTTTGTCTCTGCCTTTGAATTTGTTTGGATTCACAACTATCATATTATGATCCATCTAGATCCCACCTCCCGCCATCCAGGCAGAATCACTGTCATCCAGGTTGACACTTTATTGTCTACACAGGCCCATCATTGTTCATGCTGTCATCCAGAAGAATACAAATCATCTAGATATACCCCCGATAGTCTACTTAGACTATACAAACCCATCACTATCTATACAAACCCATCAATGTTCAATGCAGATCCACTATCATCCAAGAATCCTCAAAATCATGTAGGCAGACCCACTATAATCCATGTATACTAACAATTGCATACACTGGCCCACCTCTGTCTACGTATTATTCTCAGTACTTGAAAATCAAATTATATCAAGGCAGTGGTAGCTATCAATTTTTTTACTAGATACTTGACATGTTAAAGATTCTATTTAATTGATAAATATGAGGTTGGAGAATATACTGGTTAGGGAAAATTATTCCTAATGACAAAAATAAAGCTTTCATAATAAAGAATCTGCTAATGTAAGATGTGAGAAAATTTATAATCATATGTGGCTAATGCAATTGTCATTTTTAGAAGCAATAAAGTTAGAGAAAACTCAATACATCTTCAGGCTAAGTCCATTTTTTAATCAGATGACTAAATTTGAAACAATCTAGGAAGTGCACATTTTGAAATTTTAATAAGCATGGACTGAAAAAATCAAGGTCGCTACCACACAAGGGATGGAATTTTATCTGTTCCCTTTCTGTTCTGATAGTTTACTGCATTACTTAAAATTAAAAAGGAACAAGTTTATGCTTGAGGAGAAATGTATACCTCATATGACCCTTACAAAAAGCTTGAGAAGCAGTAAATGTAATTCCTGTTTTATTAGTTAGGAAACTATGGCTCCAGAATATATAAAATAAGCAAAGATCTCAATTTCATTAAATGTCCTCATGCCCTCCATATCTGAATAGGCTAGTCCTCCCCAGAAAGAATCAGTCGTTTTGATAATGGAAACATATGGAATTCTAATTTCACTAACAAGCTTCTCTTATGTTCTTATCATCATCCAAAAGCAAAATGTAAGCTTCTCTGCAGTTTAGCAAATATATTAATTGCAAAGAAAACCACTTCTTTCTCTTAAAAATATGATATCAAGATGTTTTCAATTGAGAAAATGCATCTAGTCATGTTAACTAAAAACATGCTTGATGAGGAATACTGCTTGTTAACTTGACTGGACCAGGAATAAGCTAAGTGATATTCCCTTGTACATATCTGTAAGGAATTTTCTTGATTGGATCATTTGAAGTGAGCGATTCATTCTCGATGTAGGTGGCACCTTCTAGTGGCAGGCCAGATAAAAGAATCTTTCCTCATTGTTTTATCCCTCAGTGTTGAGGTAATCCTCCTTGTTTGTTAGATCATCTACCCTGCCACTGATGCCACCGCTACATTTTGTTGCTTTTTGGGTTTCCAATGAGGACTGAAGACCAGTGTTTCTAAAGAACACTTAGGACTTTAGCACCAGTTTGGGATTGTGTATGTATCTGGCCATATGAGCTGAGCTGTTTCCTTGTTCTCAGTCTGTCCCATGTTCCACAGATACTATTGGGTTACCAGATCATGTAAGTCGATCTAAAGGAATCCCGTTTCACTATATGCTCACTTTTCATTTCTGTTTCTGTCATAGTTAAGCACAGGTGTCAACTTGACTGTTGAGGGTTTGAGCTCTGGGCACAGTTGTAGAAAGTTGATGGTTGAGTTAAGCCCAGAGCAAACCTGAAGGAGATTGTCTTGCTGATGGGGAAGGTCCAGTCCATGGTGGGTGGGATTAGGCCCTGGATAAATCACAGAAATCTGGTTGAGAGAGTCGGCATCCTTCTGTTCACTTGGCCAGACACGCTGGTCTGGCAAGTAAGGATTGTCCATCTCTCAGCCGTTATGCGGTGATGGTGCAGCCAGTTCCCTCGGCCCTGGTGTTGGTGCATGCTCTCCCTTCAAGCTGGACTGAGAACTGTAACCAAGAATTGTAAGAGAATAAACCCTTGTTCCCTTAAGCTGTTTGATGGTCATTTATCAGCAACCATGCAGGCAGACTGCAACAGTTTCTCTAGAGTATGGTAACTAATGCAATCTGAATGCAAAGCTATGTAAATGAGTTTCAGATGTACATGTATATAAGCACATGAGTCATACACAGACAAGATAAGGAGCAAAGGTGAATGAAATACTAAATGATAGAAAAATATTACTGAAATTTTAAACTTGAATAAAGATTGATGTCCAAATACTTAAAATTGTAAGTGTAATAAAATAATATATAAAAAGGATTTATAAAATTTCCTTTTTTAATATCTGCATATGACATCATTATCAGCATTTAGGTTGTTCTCGACTTCATATTATTTAAAATGTTTTGGAAATCTTTGGCTATGTTCCTTTTCCATTTAGATTACTCCCCAAGAATGAGTGATTCGAAGAGGGATGACTTATTTATGTTAAATTTTTTTTTCTTTTTTAGGTTTTAACAAAAACTCTTTTGCTATCCAAAAAAGTCATGTTTGAGTGGTTTGAAATCTTTTGCTGCACTTTCCTAAAATTAGGAAGTACCTATAGAAGCAGGAGGGAATTTAAATAAAAAGATACTCTAAGGCCATTCTGTTCTTTGTTTAGAAGTGTGTAACAAGACTCTACTTTAACAGCTTTTTATCTCTGGCCAGGGGGTGACATACAATACCCATTAGGATGGAGTGAAGGGCATTGCAGTAGCAGCAAAACTGCAAAAGAAAATTAACAAACCATAATCCAGAACTTCAGAGACTCTATATATCAACCACCTAGAACTAGGCCAGCCTAATCTCTCCCCATCCTGAAGCTCAGGGAAATTCATGGAAGAGGGGGCAGTAAGATTGTAAGAGCACAAGGATGGGAGGAGCAATGATATGTAAGATACTCCACATAAGTTAAGGCCAAAGCAATCATAATTAGACTTTGCATGCCCTGCACAATATCCAACACACTATTGACCCCACAAAGTCTAGCATTTGCTAAAGGCACCAAGATCCTTGGAGGCAAGGGATTGACAGCCACAGTAGTGTTCCTATGCTTAAGGGGAACACAGGAAAGGATTCAGGGAAATGCCACTGGGTCCTTGTACGTCATCGGAGAGGAAGGCCCAGAGGAGAGTCAGGCATGCATATTAAAGGATTCTCCGGGGATTGGGGGGGAGGCACTGTGGGATGGGAAGGGAGGGGTGAGGGGAGGGGGAACAAGGGGATGGGGGGAGGAGGAGGGAGGGAGGAAGGGAACCGGTGTACTTATTAAGTTTGTTTGAGAAGAAATAATAATAAAAATTGTTGTTAAAAAAAAGAAGTATGTAAAGGTATCCTTGCAGGGGTTGGGAGAGGTGGCTCAGGGGTTAAGCCTTTGCCTTGCAGGCAGAAAGTCCTGAGTTCGGATCCTGGACCCCACTTATAGACGCAGGGTAGAAGCGGAGGCAGCCTGTTTCTGGTCTTGGTAGGGCAGAGCCTGTGAATACTAGGGCAGAGTAAACTAGGAGGAGGTAGAGGCGGTTCATAGTGGTTCTGGAATTTGCCTGTGGTTCTACACACACACAAACACACACACACACACACGTACGTACACACACGCACATACACACGCAGTTTGAATAAAAATATTATAAAGGTATCCTTGTATATGTGACCAAGTTCTCTTAGTCTCCTGTGTTTCTGTTCATTCATTTTCTTTTTTCTATGTATTTTATGATGGCTGCAATTCCATCTTTTTACAGAGATCTCAATACAGTTTGTAATACAGGTATTCACTCTCTTGTTGTCTAATTACATTTCAAAATTGATTTTATTTTATACATAATGGTTTTAGTAAATGTCTTCAGTGTTATTCCCCAGCTCATTATTCATATACTGATTCAATATTGGAGTTGATTTACTTTGACTGTATTGCACATTTTTAAACTCTTGTGAGTTTTTTTTTTCTTTCAGATTAAATGTTTTAGGCCCAACCATCATGTCACATTTCAAATGTTCTTTCTTTTATTTTGTAAGTCCAATAAACCAGTTTGCAAAGGAGCAACCTGTGCAACAGCAGCATGGAGCATATAAGGCAGAAAACATGGTAAATACCTCATCAAAATCTGCCTTGCTTTCTCAACATAATTTGTGTTAATTCTTTCTGCAACATGTTCACATTGTTTCCCAGTAAATAAATGAACAGAGATCAAAGAATTCTTTTCTTCTTTGAGACCCAGATGGAAAATGGCTGAAAATGAGATTAAATGTTTCCACCAGCAGTATGCCCAGCAGGTAAGGTAAGTTCTACACTGCAACATGAAAGAGACAGCAGACAGAAAAAAACAGAAATTGCAAAGCTTACAAAAATCAATAGAACGTTAAAGTCTGGATGAGAGTTGGCAGAAACTACTTTTAGGCAAACTATTGGAAAGCTGTGTTGGAGAACAAATTAACCTTACATTTAAGAGTGACTAGCTATGTTCACCCTATATTTCATCACTTAGGGGAGGTCTAAGTTAGTAGAGTTGAACAGAATCATTGGACTGCTTTTGCTGTATATCACTTGCCTACTAGGACTTTTCTGAAATGTTTTTTTTCCCATTACTCTCAGGCAATACAGTTTCCATCCTGCCTTATAAAACACAAATCAACAGGGCAGTACTTCAAGAAGTTTACACTATTCACCCACATTCTTCTGTCATAACTTCTTAATAAAACTGTTCTAATACACCTACATGCCTACTTTTATATTTATTGTTGAGCTGCTTCCTAATTATATGTGACCATAATAGAATGAAGATAACTAATACAGTGAATGATTATATTGATAAATTTAGCCAAGCAACACTTTTCCTTAAAATGACTAGAAGGAATTTGGGGTTAAATTATTAGTATCACAATGTTATGACCATATCCTTATGAATAGGTCTATATATTTGAGACTATAGATTTTGTTTTATTTGGTTGCATTGGGAGAGAAGTGGTAATATTTCAAGAGGACTATCATTTGATTAAGGCTTATCTTATTTCCAAATGTTATGTTTTAGTTTGATGAATAAAATGTTTTAGAAATGTCTATTGTTTTGGAAATGTCTAATGATGCAATATTTTCTTTTGTTTTTGGAGAAAAACATAATGACAGACTACTAAAGTTATACCACAGATACCTAAACCATTAATTTCTATTATATTAGCATTCAGAGTCAGTTAAGACTAATGGTAGTTTTGTTTGTACTTTCATTTAATATATTTACTATTTATTTTCACTTAAAGGAAAAACCACGTGATAAAATGTACCAAACAATCATTCTACCATTATTATCTTAAAACATAAGCTTTATCATTTTTCCAGATTTCTTTCAAATAAAATTTCCTTAGACCGCTCATAATAAGAGTTTTATAAAAGTAATAATGTAGTACATACAACAGGAATAGAACATTTCACCAAGGAGATGGTTAGATGAATGCCAACTGCATTATTCAATATTACTATAATTTCTCTAGAAGATTTCTTAAAATCAGTATAAAAGTATGATTACAATTTTTTTACAGATTCAGATTTTTTTACAATTGATACAGATGTATCAATTTTGGAAGAGAAAGACAATCACAAAGGAAACATCAAACTTCATTAGATTGAAGTTATTTTTTGAAAATTATCTTTACCTTGGTAAAATACATATTTTGAGAATTTGAATATAATTAATTTCCATTATCTTTCTTTAATACAGAAAACAAAACATTTTAGTGCACACTCATGTATATCCATCTTTAATTATCGCATCACATTTCGGTTTTCCCATAGTAAAGAAAGTAGTCCTAAATGTGCAAGTGAAAGAAAGATGAATCATCTGTATTTTTAGTATACTGTGTTTGCATAGGTTAATTTTTTTCTTATAGGAAATAATTTCATCTATTTGTATTAGACACCATAAAGAATCAAAAAAAGTCTTTGAATCAGCTGGCAAGCTATTGTTGTAAAGTTTTATATAGATGTCCCAGGATTTTATTTTTTGTTAGATGCAAAACACAGACTAAACAGAGTACTTTCTTATGCTCAGATTCTACCAGAACTTTAAAATGGAGAATTCCCTGGTGGTTATAGAGTTGGAAAACTTAGTCTCTTAAAATAAAATGAAAAAACGGATTGCTTCTGGGAATCTGCTCTCCTGTTTTATTAAAACTAGTATCACAGAGTTCTGCCACTGGGTTGCAATGAATATCTATTGGTGGTTTAGTTGTCATGCTTCAAATAAAATCTGTCAGTGAATCCATCATGCTACCTGATACTTGCTCTGCTTTTAAGAAAAACAAAGGGAAAAAATAAAAAAGAAAAGCAAAGTTTCTGAGAAAATCCTTTTTAAAGAAACAGTTTCTCACATTCATATAAACATTACTTCAGTTCATAATGAAGAACCTTAATCTAAAAATGTTGAGTTATAATTATTGTATTATATTTTGTATTTATATATATAATATGTTTATTATGTAGCGGGAAGGACACAGTGGAGTCTACAGCACCTGCAGACTGCTGACCTCATTCACACTCGGGAGCTGATGTGATGGGCACATTCAGCTACCTGAAGTTAGCATACCATAACCCAGACCCAGGTAGTTGGGTTACCACATGGCACAGAGATTCTGAAGAAAAAACTGTGTCCTCACTCCACTCTGGTTGTCAGGAACATCAAAATAATGGACCCTGATATATTAAAATTGCCTCCAGGAATTTCACACTGGGAACAGCGATAGGTACTTAATGACCCAGAACGCTGACAATTTGCCAGCTTGTGCCAGACTGAGGAGAAACTTGTTTCTGCAAAAAAAAAAAAAAAAAAAAAAACTTCACACAAATCTGGCCACTTGTGGTCCACCTTGTAGGATAGGATAGGCTGGAGCCAGAGTGGTAAAGTGACAGTATTGAGTGGAACAATACCTTGATCAGACTTCTTTGCTTCTGTCCCCTATTTAAACCCAACCTTCCATCAAAACTTCCAAAATAGATTTTGAAGATACTGGGTATTCCTTTTCCCAATATGGACATATTGAATAAATTTCCCTTTTATACTTTTCAATGATTTTTTTAAAAAATTGATTTATTAAGAATGGATTGTTGGGCTGGAGAGGTGGCTCAGGGGTTAAGCCTCTGCCTTGCAGGCAGAAGGTCCTGAGTTCGGATCCTAGACCCCATGTATAGACGCCAGGCGGAAGCGGGGGCGGCCTGCGTTTCTGATCCTGGTAGGGCGGAGTCTGTGAATCCCGGGGCAGAGTAAACAAGGAGGTGGAGGCTTCCATGGTGGTTTCCGAATTCGTCCGAGGTTCTACACACACACACACACACACACACACACACACACACACACACACACACATGCATACACGCACAATTGAATAAATAAAAAAAAAGAATGGATTGTTAAACATAGGCCTAGCCCTTAACACAATTCTGTAAATAGTATGAGGAGGCAGTCTTTTCCCACATCCAGACAAATCCCTGAAATATTCTCAGTGGTTTGGCCAGAATGGACATCATTTTGATTGTTGCCTGGCAAATACTGTGCAGAATAGGATTTTTAGGATGAACGAACACTCACACACTAGCATGTAGCAGGTGTAGAAGCAAGGACTTTCAGGGGTCACTAGTCACATAGAAGATGAGGGCTCTGCAGTATGTGACCTCAGGATAATAAGGTGAGAAATTGACAAGTAGAATCATGGCAAATGGAGCAACAAAGTCACATTCCTATAGTTTTCTTTCAGATGGAGGTTGGACACAGGGTTTGACCCTTGTGTGTGTCCACAGAAACGGAATAGAAATTTGTTGATTTTATTTTCATCCACCTAATGCTTAAATAAAGATTAAAGACTCTTTTGTTTGAATAAAATATGTCAGTATCCCCCCTGACTGATACAGGTTTATAATATACTGGTGTTGTTCAGCCTAGGGTGGGTGTTCCATGCTGGTCATAAGTGAAGAGACAGACCCCAAGGCAATTACTCCCCCCAAAGAAGAAAACAGTAAACAGTAGGAAAAGTCTGTAAACTGTGCTCTCCAGGATCCTCACAGGAGGATCCTCACCAATCCTAAATTACAAACGCAAGAGAATTTGGGCCACATAAGGGACTTGATACCCCTGCTCATTCCATTCACCTTAGGTTCAAGCATAGAGTTAATCAAATAAGTCTTCAAGGGGTTATAATTGTTTTGCTCATGGGAGAAGGTAATGAAGGAGAAAATAAGAGTTTTCAAGACTGCCAGGTAAAAAGACACTAAAGGAATAAGCAGCCTGCCTTTGTTTGGAAAATGCTTTAATTATATAGTTTGGAAGAATGAGTCTTGCGGAAGCAAGAACATCACCTGCTGCTAGAACCTGAGAAGTTCATCTAGATGAACAGCAGCATCTAGAGAAAGGACCACGTGACCACCAATGTCCACTCCAGGGTGTGCTATAAAGTTATTGCATTAACAAATTTGGAAGGTGTGTGTGTGTGTGTGTGTGTGTGTGTGTGTGTGTTACTATTTTCATGTGTTTGCCTACATTGTGTGTGTGTGTGTGTGTATGTCATGATTGTGTGTGTTTGAGTATTTACATGTTTGTGTGTGTTTATATTTGTGTTCAGGTTTGCGTGCATGCTTGCGTGAGTGCATATGTGTGTGTGTGTGTGTGTGTGTTGATCAATGGGAAAGTTCCTACATCAAAAATAAGATAGATGATAAAACTTTAAATGATACCACCATGCAAAGGTGTGCCATTTTTAAAGAGATCATACTTTTTGCTTGTCCTGAAAGTTTTATCATACTCTAAAAAATATGACTTCTTAGTTACAAATGTAACCTAAATCAAAAGAATATAATATATTTTGGGAAAACTTCTAATAAAAAAGTCTCCTTTAAATAAAGAAAAGCACTTAAATATCTGCAATTTTCCCTTAAAAGTGCTGGTGGCTCATGCATCTATTGAGCAATATCTAGCATGCATCTAGTATGAACCATTTGTGTTCCATGTGATGCCAGTACAGCCTCTGGAATAGCCCCTGGTCCTGAAAGTTTATGGTTTAGCAGGTTTTGTGTCTAGTTTCAGAGATCAAATCCCATTGAGTATTCTTTTGTTGGTTATGAAAGTAAAGAAATTTAGGTTTGCTGCACCCTTGATACTGAATTCTTACACAAATGCTCTGACATCAACTTAATGAACTATATTTCATTTCATCAAATGCTCTGAATTAGAACCGACACATGTCAAAACCACAGCCTTTTCAAACACCCTCTTTGCTTTAGATGTTTCCTTCACATGGGGTCCCCTGGCATTTTAACCAGTGTGGAGTGCAATAATGCAATAGTCACAGACTAGTGGCTTAAACGCCAGATGAAAGTATAAGTGACATTTAGGAAAGTAACAGGCTTACTTGGTCTGGAATGCACTACACAAAGGAAAAGTGATATCAAAAGAGAAAAGTAAAATGATTGGGAGCAGGTATGCTAAACATAGTCTTCCAGACAAGAGAGCATGTGACCTCTAACCGAGAACCAGAACGATCGTTGAAGTATAAATGAAAATAAATGACACAATTATAGAATAATTAATATTCATGCATTTATTTTTAATTTATTTTTGTGTACTCTGTGTGTGTGTGTGTGTGTGTGTGTGTGTGTGTGTGTGTGTATTTGTAAATATGTGAATATCGGCATGCTCCTGCCAGGCACCTGCATGGAAGTTTAAGATACTCTTACACATTGGTTCTCATTCTTCCCTCCCCCCCCATGAGAGAGGGTCTCTTTAGTTGTTTCTCCTTTGCATATACTCAGAAGACCCTTTGCTTCCAGGATGTCTCCTATCCCTTCCTCCTAGATTCTCAAATAAGCACTGGGCTTATATTCAGGTTATGTGTCTGGCTTTTATGTGGGGTCTGGGGATTCAAACTGAGGTCCTCAATAAATATATGAAATATTTAGGGGTTGTAGAGGTGGCTCAGGGGTTACGCTTCTGCCTTGCAGGCAGAAGGTCCTGAGTTCGGATCCTAGACCCCACGTATAGACGCTGGGTGGAAGCGGGGTGGCCTGCGTTTCTGGTCCTGGTAGGGCGGAGCCTGTGAATCCTGGGGCAGAGTAAACAAGGAGGTGGAGGCGGTTCATGGTGGTTCCTGAATTCGCCCATGGTTCTACACACACACACACACACACATACATACACACACATACACACACGCACATACACGCACAATTGAATAAATAATAAAAAATATGAAATATTTTTTATAAAGAGAAAAATACATTGGGCTATGTGAAAATTGAGAAATTATGTTCCTAAAATGTCACCAATATATTGCAAAGACAACTCACTGAACATAGTAAGTCTTTGTAATCCATATTTTTAATAGGAAATTTATATTTATAAATGTCTAAAGAATTCCAAATCAGTAAATACCAGTTAGAAGATCCAATGGAAAAAAAATTTCATTAAAAGAGTATATCCAAATACACAGTAAACATATGAAGATGTGTTTGACTATGTCAGATATCACAGAAATACAAGCAAACCACAATGAGATCCACAAGATACATTTGATAATTGTTTAAAAGTAAATGACAGTATCAATTGCCAGTAAATACTTGAAGTAACTGCAAAATTCATCTTCCTGATTTCATTAGTGGTAACTGGTGCTAAACTAAATAAATCCATTATCTAGTTCACTTAGGTAATAGTAAGACAAGTGGATGCTCACCACAAGATATCAATGGGGATGCAGAAGACAACTTTGTATCTATTGCACAAGAGACTTAAACTGAAACTCATGATCATTAGATAAGTGAACATTTATGAGTAGATAAATATAATATAGATCCACAATAAAAATTTTAATGGTTTTACATATGTCTAATCATGAGCATACAACAATTGCACATAGTGACCTGGATTAATATAAGCATGATGCTTAGTGAAGAATAATTTGTTAAGAAAGAATGCATTCCGACTTCATCATTATAAAGCAAATAACCAGGGCAAGCTAAATTGCTCTGTACCATTCACATTCTGATTTTTAATCAGCAATAGTTAATCACTTTGGGTTTTGGAATCTTATAATGCTGTAAGCCATAATATTTGAACTTTTGAGCTTGAATATTCTTCTTGAATAAAAAGATTGAAGAAAAAAAGTCCAACTCCAGCTATTCATAATTTATAAGAGAAGAGCAAGAATGGAAAGGGTGGCCATAATCTCAGCTAGGAAATCTGAAGAAATTATAGAAAGTTTTCTGATTGCCATAGCAGAGAACATGAAAATGAGTCAATTGAAAAAACACAGCAATCAGTTTGTGACATTTTCTCTGGCTCTGTTTAGCTACCCAAGGCTTTGAGACAAGCCATCTCAGCTCTGGTGCAAATGAGTTCTGTGATTTCATGCTCTCCATAGCAGTAGGAACAGCATGGGAAGATCCCAAGCCTTGTCCCTACAGGACCCACCTATAAGCACCAGTGTTGTTATGGAGGCCAATTTGAAGTGGCAGTTATATTTAGAGATATTTGTGCATTGTGCAATTTCTAACATCCTTACATTTGACCAAAAAGCAGATAAAGATGATTTCAAAACCACAGTGCCAGAACTTTAAAATCCTTCCTGTTATGGTTTGCATTTGAAATGTCTTCCATGGGTTCAAATGTTGAAGGTATGGCCCCAGCTACTGATGACGTTTTGTTAGAAGATCAGGCAAAATTAGAGGAAATTGGTCAGGGTGGAGTTCATGTTCCGAATTGAATTATTTTTCTAGTACACAGTCACATTCTCAGTCTTTGCGTACTGTCTCCTGAGAGGCAAAGAAATTCCTGCACTCGACTCTCGTACAGCCAAGATGCTGTGCCTAAAGGTGCAGCACCGAGATGTCTGAAACCATGAGACAAAATAAATCCTGCCCTCAGGTTTTTTTAAGCCTTTTGGTTACGGACCTTGGAACTCTGCAAAGCAGACTTTGTGAAGAACCAAGCCTGTGCAGTTTAACTGACTGTTGCAAGATATGCATTTTAATAAAAATCCTGGTCCTCAGGGGAAAAAAAACTTTTTTCTCATTACAATATGCGCGGACTTTTAAAACAGTCCCCTACCCATCCCCTTAAAGGGGCTGGAGAGGTGGCTCAGGGGTTAAGCCTCTGCCTTGTAGGCGGAAGATCCTGAGTTCAGATCCTAGACCTCACGTATAGACGCCGGGCAGAAGCCGGGGCAGCCTGCGTTTCTGGTCCTGGTAGGGCGGAGACTGTGAATCCCGGGGCAGAGTAAACAAGGAGGAGGTGGAGGCGTCCATGGTGGTTCCCGAATTCGTCCGTCGTCCGACACATATACACATACATACACACACGTGCACACACGCATACACGCACAATTGAATAAATAATAAATAAAAAAATTTAAAAAAAGAGTAAAGTGAAGCTTAGAATTAGTGTTAAAAAAGTCAGAACTAATACTTCTTTGAGAAAAGGAACCGAGACAGGTAAACTGGAGGTACCTACTCATGCAACTCAAGAGCCTGTGCAAGCATAGATTATGCTTTTTATTGCTGGCTCTGTTTGGATGGTGTTTTATTAATTCACTACTCATTATTCTGTACTTAATGAGTCAGGTGATAGGCATGGAATGGTTTCTGTTTCTACCTTTTGAGCAGCTGACTACATGAGCAGCAACTCTTTCTGCTCAGTGCCTTTTCAGAAGGGACTCTCTTCTCCATGCCTGCCAGTATGCCATTGATAAGCAGAAACACCCAATGAAACCATCAACCTCAGCTCCAGGGCTTTTTATGGGCTCTGTAGGAGACTCCAAAGTACATTTATTTTCTAGTTTTCTGCTTTGGTAACATTTCCCTGTCTATGCCATCTGTCCCTTTACTGGATAGTAAAAACACCAGCGGGTGAGCATAAAGCTATAAATAACGATAGAATTAATATCTATCAGTATTTCTTTTAATAACTTTTAAATGAGAAATCTAAGACTAGAGTTAGAACCATTGTAAAATTAAAGTTTTCTGAATAATTGAGTATTTAAGTTTTTCTCCAATGGTCCTTCCCCACATCCATCCATGGAAAATAAAACTTTTACACAGGGACATGACAACATGACTTGAACCTTAATTTTGCTAAATTCCTTTTTTAATATTAAAGGTTTGAAGGCATTCACAGACACATTGAATTATTTTAATGTTAAAAATCACTATTTATCCATTGACTTTGCTCTGTATCCATGGGGGCCAATGAGTGGTACAAAGTATTGCTTTGAGCAATGATAGATGTGTAGTTGGCCTGAGGAATGCATTGAATGACCCATAGTTTTACTTGGGTAAAGAACAAAGAAAGCATTATCACGGATGCATGTGCAGAGATTTTTAGCATAAATCATAGAATGGCTTTGACTAGAACTTTTCAAATGCACAATGTTTACAGCTGGATTTAAATGAAAGTGTCTGCAAGTTTATTCTGGGCCATAACTTTCATCATGAGTGTGTTGCTACTATAATTAATTCCCAGGAAGAATTTGCCAGCCTGGATTATAAAAACAGTTATCATAGTAAGCATGAAACTATTTGGAAACTTCTGTCGCAAAGATCAGAAAATTGAATTTAGAGGCAAGCATAGAAGCTGTGTAAAATTATCTAAAGAAATTCTATATTTGATCTTTGGGGATTCATTTGGAACCTGCCAATAGTGGTCCAGAAACAGAGAATCCAGAGAGAGTCATAAATGATTACACTATCCTTGCCCAGTTGTTAATGACTCAGTTCTTTAAAAGAAGATAGTAAAAAATGTTGGAAAGAAAATGTGGTTTCTAAATACGTTTCCAAACAGAAATGAATGTTGGCCAGGCTGAAAATTGCAGCAAGGTAGTTTAGAATAATTCTGTCCTCTAACTGTTCTTCAAATGGTCTTTCATCCAGCTGGCTTAGTCTTCCTTGTCTTCCACCCAATCTACTGAAATACCAAAGGGAGAGAGATATAAGACAAAGAAAATAAACACATCTTGCCTATTTTATTTACCTCTGCTGTAAATATAGCACAATTGAGCAAAATGTAGTTGTCCTGGTGTACATGGGAAAGCACAACCTAGACCTACTAGATCCACTAGTAAATGGACCTGAGCAAGATACCTCATCCATACAGGCAGTCACATATAGCTTTCACTGGATGTATTACTAGACTCTGAATGTACCTTTGTAATTAGCCAAATACTGAAAGGGATACTACAAATTAAACTGAAAAAAATAAAAGCTAAAATACATCCTGTTTAACCAACCAAATCCAGAAATAACCATATATATTGGTAGATACAAATAAATATATTAATCTATAGGTTCAATAAAGTATTGAGCCCAATGTAGGGAAAATAAAAATTAACGAAAACAAGAAACACTAAGAACCAACACAGAAACTTATTTTTCTCCTAGGTGTGACTGGCTAATGCCAGCACACTTTTGGTACAGAAGGGCTTTAAATTATTTCATTTAAATATATAAACACATTAGTTCAGTGCATCTGCTGTTTCTTCTCTTCCTACACAGCATTCCATCTTATCTGTCTTATTTAGCCATAAATTGTAACAGAAAGGTGACATGTGAATGAGCAGATATGAATGGATGAATCAGTCCTTATCTGATGTTCCATGTCAATATGTTTCTCAAAACTATTTCAGAACCAGAAACTGATGTTTTTTTTCTAAAATAGCAGAGGAGGAGAACTTTGTCAAAATATAAAAACTTCATAAGTGTCTTAGGGCAACTGGCTGTTTCTGGAGAACTATTTCATTTCTTTCCTGTGAAGAGGATCATCTCTGAAGAGAGTCTGGGGGCAGCTCAAAATATTTGCTATTGCATTTTAATGAGCACTGTGGAAAAATTGTGGAGTGTCTTGTACAAAATTATAATGATCTTCTTTGATAGGTTTACAAGAAAAAATGAAAAATTGCAGAACATTGATTAAAAAAATAGAGTTAAAATGATTTGAAGTTGCTGACAAAGTCTTTCTCAAACTTGGCTTTTTTATCAGTTATTTAATATAATCTATAATTTTATTCATTAGCTTAAATTTCTCTTTCAACTGTTAAGATGACCTGGGCCCTGCAGCTGGCATTCCAGATTTCCTAGCACCTGGCTATTTACATATTCAGATTTGCAGCTCCAAATGGTGATGGACACTTATTGAAGGTAGACATTCTGTGCATATATTTTATGATTATTTGGTTTTCAACTTAATTGCAAATATTTCAAGCACCTGATGTAATTAGCTACGAATAAGATCTTAGCTTCAAAAATGATAGGTAGAAATTTGTTGTACAGAAGCATTATTCAGAAGAGAGGTATTCTAACATTAATGAATGCAACAACATCGAGGAACTGATCTCACTGATTAGTAGGCACTGATCTCTGAACTTGGATTTGTGATAGTTTATTCTTATTTGCTGCTAAATCAAATATGGTCTTGAACAATCATTTGTATTGTACATTTACTCACTAGAAGAAATGCTGTTCTCCAAGACATGTACATGTCATTATTTTCTAGTTCCCTGAGCCCCCCACAAACCATACTTACTGTGTGGTACATCCCATATTTTAAAATTCTATCACAAATATTTTGATCAAAACCATATTTTATTGCTTCTTCCATCTCTCACTGTACAATTCAGGAACCAGCATTGCTTCAGATCTTTATTTGCCTAAATTCCTCTCCTCACCTAAAGTTCTTTTATTTGCTTCCCCTAATCTTGTGTTCTTTAATTATTCCAAGCTGTCACTTTTTTTAATTCACCTGTGTGAATCCCCAGATATCTTGTCTCTGCATTACTATGGTGAACTTTTCTACTTTATGTGATGGAGAAACCAAAGCATCTCTTCCAACAGTGGACAAATAGGGAGATAGATTGCATTTCCAAATACAGAAAGACATACTGATCTGGCCCAAAGAGGTGATGACAATATATATTTTAGATCTTAACTATTACTGAGGGGGGAGAAATACAGATAAATGAGAGGAAACATAAATGCCAACATTAAAAACTCAGTCAGGTTTCTGGCCCTGACTCAGATCCCCAGGGTTCCTTCAGGTAAAGTCATCCCTGAGCTTGCCTATGCATTAAGTGGGAGGTTTCTGGACCTGATTCCCTCCCCCACTAATCACACATACACAGGATTTAAGTCCAGGTAAAAGATTCTGTATATCACCAAACTTCAAGAATAAAGACAGAAAAGGCCTCTGAAAGACAACATATTAATGCATTTCAGAAAACCCATCTGAGACGCATCAACATTCTTTTACAATGACAGAACAGGAGTTGTTACCTTTTGTTTCAAGTGAAGGCCCAAACATTTGTTGAAGAACACAAAGAAAAACATAAACACTACAAACATCATCCAAATGCTGAAAAATAACATCCCAAATAGAAGACCACATCCCACTGAAAATCAGTACCCAGAGGTTTCAAATAAATCTACAGTCATCATATACTCGTTACAAAAGCAGGATATACAAATAGACATACTAACTCAGGTAGTATATATAAGTAAATAACAATATAAATCAAAGAAAATAAGTGACAATCTAATTCTGGATGCTGAAATCACACAGGAAAAATGCACACACAAGCACACACAAAACCAAGAAGCCAAGAAAAAAAATGTTTCACCTTAAGATCCAAATCCCAAGGTTTCAAATATCATAGAGGATAGCCAAGTGGAAGATATGGAAGAGAACAATAACCAGGACAAGGAATTTCAAAGATAGATTTTATATATATATATATATATGTTCAAACAGCTCAAAGAGAACATAGATAAATGCTTAAACAAATTTAAAGAAGACACAACAAAATCAGGGAAGAAAAATCAAGAAAACACAAACAAGACACAACTAGAATGCCAAAAGGAAGCCTGAAAACAGATCTAGAAATTCTGAAGAAAACCCAAAGTGATCTGGAAACAAACATAGAAACATTTAAAAAAAAAGTCTAGACTGATATAACAATACAACTAAGTGAAATAAATTTAAACAGTGAAATAAATTCAAGAGAAAGGCTAAAAAATAGAACTGATCATGTAGAAGATTGAGTCTCAGAATTGGAAGATAAGACAGAAAAGGTTAATAAATAAGTGAGAGAAAATGATAAATGGAAGCATGCTTGAATGGAACATACAGAAAATCTGGGACACCATCAAAAGTCCCAACATATGACTCATGTGTATCCCAGAAACAAATACACAAGAAAAAAATCCATAATCAATGAGATAACAGAAAACATTTCCCTGACCTAAAGAAAGAGATGCCCCTCCTGATTCAAGATGCATACAAAACACCAAGTACCCAGGACAAAAAAGAAACACCCTACAGTATATGATAGGCTGCATACCAAATGTACACATTAAAGACAAGATCTTAAGAGCTGCAAGACAGAATAAGCAAGTCACATTCATACAGTCACAAGATGGAAACCGTTTTCTCATTACAAATATAGCAACTGCTTTCTCAATAGAAATGGTAGAAGCCAGAAGAGCCTGGAGAGACACAATACAAGTTCTGAATGAACACAAATGCCAACCCACATTATTACATCCAACAAAACCATCAGTCATAGTAGAAAGTGAAAGAAAAATATTTCATAACAAAAACAAACTAAAAGACTGTGTAGCCACTAGTCTAAACCAGTGTAAACCAGGGGTACAGAGAATACTGGAAGAAATGCACAAGATGGAAGAGAAAGGTAAACACATCAAAGAAGCAAAAAGGAACAAATAATACCTGCACAAGAGCTGACTAATTAAAAAATGCAAACATCACAAGATCAACAAAATGTCAGGAACCACTAAATACCTTTCAGTAATAATTTTTAAATGTTAATAGGATCAACTCCTCAATCAAGAGACACAGGCTTATAACTTTGATCAAACATTATGACACATCAATTCTCTGCCTTCAAGAAACAGATCTCACTATGAAAGACAGACACTTTCTTGGGTGAAAAGATGGTAGTAGGTACTCCAAGCAAATGGAAAGAGGAAGCAAGCAGGAGTTGTCATCTAAATATCAGACAAAATAGACTTCAATGTAAAGCAAACCATAAGAAATACAAATAGATACTATATCTCAGTTAAGGAAAAATTACAGCAAGAGGATCTTACAATCCTAAACATATGTGCACCAAACATAGGAGGACTCATTCATATTCATTATACAAACACCACGGGATATAAAATGATTAATGATCCTAATAGTGATAGTAGGAGGCCTCAGTACTCCACTCACACCACTGGACAGGTGAAGAGGTCAAAAACTAAGCAGAGACACATTGGTGTTAAATTAAATCATAAATCAAATGGATCTTACACATATCTACAGATAATTTCTCCCCAAACGCTAAAGAATACCCATTCTTTTCAATAGCCCATGAAACATTCTTGAAAATAGACAATATGCTAGGACACAAATCAAACCTCTATGAATACAAAAAATTGAAATGATTCACTGTATACTATCTGACCATCATGGAATAAAGGTATACATGAAAAAAAAAAGAAAATAATGGAAACCACACAAACTCTCAGAAAGGAAGTAACACATATTTGAATGATGAATCAAAATGAAATAAAACAAGAAATTAAAAACTTCTTGAAGCCAATAAAAATGAAGATACAATCTACCAGAATCTACAGGACTCATTGAAAACAGTCCTAACAGGAAAGTTTACAACATTAGATGACAGGAAAGATCCCTAATAAATGGCCTAATGTTACATCTGAAAACCTTAGAAAAAAAGGAGAAAACCAATCCTTAAAGCAGCATGTGGTAAGAAACATTCAAGATCTGAGCAGAAATAAGTGAGTTGGAACTGAAAAAACATAATACAAAAAGATCAATGAAACAAAGAGCTGTTTCTTTGAAATGATAAACAAGACAGACAAATCCTTAGCTACTAGCCAAAAGAAGAACACTCAAATTAATGAAATGAAAAATGAAAAGGAGGAACTCACAACAGACACTGGAGGCATCCACAGAATCATAAAGACATACTTTAAAATTTTATATTTTCTTAAATTGGACCATGTAAAGGAAATGAATTCCTAAACACATAGGACTTACCAAAATTGACTCTAGATGAAATAGATGCTTTAAACAGACCAATAGCAAGTGATGTAATTAAAACATTAATTACCAGTCTTCCAACTAAAAAAAGCTCAGGACCAGTTGGATTCAGTGCAGAATTCTACCAGGCCTTCAGAGAAGAACTAATGCCACTACTCCTCAAATTATATTCTATAAAATAAGGAAAGAAGGAATACACCCAAGCTTTTTCCATAAAGCTAATAGTACTCTGATTCCAAAGCCAAACAATAACACATTAATGATGTCTTGCTACTTACATGCAATACATGACCATGGCCTATTTTTTCAACTGAAGCATAATCTCCTATCTCCTTTCTTTTAAAGCCCTCCTTCCCCTTCCCTCTTGTTTGCAATTACTCCTTTGCAATTACAGTGGGTATTACAAAGATGTACCTTTGAATATGTCATTAAGTGGGTTTGGAACTAGGATCTACTTATCAGGGAGTACATAGGGTGTCTAACTTTCTGTGTCTAGGATACTTCTCTCAATATAATTTTTTCTAATTCCATCCATTTCCTAGCAAATTTCACTACTTTATCTTTTTTGATGGCTGAGTTGTATTCCATTCTATAAATGTACCACATTTTCATGCCCATTTGTCAATTGGGCATTTGGGTTGATTCCATGACTTTGCTACTGTATATTGTGCTTGTGTCACAATAGTGAATTTTTTCATTATAGGGGATTACTCCAAGTAGATTACTCCAAGTAGTGGTATAGCAGGGTCATATGGCATTTCAACCTTTAACTTTTTTAGAAATTGCCATAAATAGATCACCAGAGTGTTTGTACAAGCTTGCCTTCCTACCAGCAATGTAGGAGAGTTCCCTTCTCTCCACATCCTCTCCAGCATTCGGTTTTCTTTGTATCTCACTTCCCTTCCTGGTTACTTGTGACTGAACAGGTTTCTTCTCACCATCAGGGAGGATATAGGGACTTGCAGATAGACAGTAACCATCTGGGAAATGGGACACTGACCCCCTACACACACACACACACACACACATACACACACATACACACACACACACACACACACACACACACACACACACACACACTCACACTGCTGTGTCCTACTCCTGTTCTTCTGTCTACTTTTGGGTCTCCTTTTACATTAGGATCTTCATTTAAACAGTTTTTTATCTTTGGTTAGGATGTGACCTTTGATACCAGTCAGAATGCAGCCAAGGACAGTGTAGAAAAGCAAAACTGAAAACAACAACAAACCATAATTCAGAACACCAAAGACCCTACATTATTCACCTGAAACCAGACCAGCCAAATCTCTTGCCATCCTAAAGCTCAGGAAACCTTATGGAAGAAGGGGGCAGCAAGATTGTAAGAGTTTAAAGATGGGGAGGACCAACCATATACAAGATACGCCATACAAGTTAGGGCTGCAGCAGACAGGATTGGACTTTGTCTGACCTGCACAATGGCTGACATGTCAACGATCCCCCAAAGTCTAGCATGGATCACAAGGAGAAGGCTCCAGGCTGTGGGATCCTTAGAGGCAAGGGATTAAACAGTCATAATAGAGTTCCCATACTAACAGGGAGACCAAAAAGAGGCTCCAGGCTATGCCCCTTAGTTCTGAACCTCATTAGGGTGGAGGACTCAGAGGGAGGTTTGGCATTCAAATAAATGAATGCTCCATTCAGGGGATGGAAGGGAGGAAAGGGTGGCACTGGGAGATGGAGAGAGATGGAGGAGGATGAAAGGAAGCAGGGAGGGGGAAAGTGCAATGGGTGTCAACTGGGGAGGAGAGGAGGGAGGGAGAAGATGGGGCTATCTATTGAGCTTGTATGATTAGGAGAAAAATACAAAAACAGAAATAAATAAAATTTACAATGCAAAAAACACATTAAAGAAAGAGAATTATATAGGCAATCTCATTAATGAACACAGATACAAAAAACTTCAATAAAATATTGGTAAACCAAGTACAAAAACATACCCAAAAGTTCATACATTGTGATCAGGTAGAATTCATACCGGAAATGCAAGGATTGGTTAATTTATGTAAATCAATAAAGATTATTCATCATATTAACAGACTCAAAACCACAAATCATATGATCTTATCATAGATGCAGAAAAGGCCTTTGATAAAATTCCATATCCCATTATAATAAAGGATTTTATCATAGAGAAAATAGGAATGGAAGGGACATACCTCGACCAAGTAAGGCTATGCATGACAAGCCTAAAGCACACATCATTCTAAATAGAGAAAAACTTGAAACATTCCCATTTACATCAGGAATGAGACAAGGCTGTCCATTTTCACCACTCCTGTTCAATATAGTGCTTGTAGTCTCAACCAGAGTAATAAGGCAAGAGAGGGAGATAAAATGAGTACAGATAGGTAAGGAAAATATTAAAGTATTCCTCTTTGCAGATGATATGCTTCTATGCTTGAGAAAGCCATATGACTCCACCAAGAAATTACTTGAAAAAATAGACAATTTCTGTAAAGTACAGGCTACAAAATCAACATTAAAAAACTAGTAGCCTTCTTATATACCAGAGACAAACAAACTTAGAAAGAAATGAGAGAATCAATCCCATTCAACATAGCCTCAAAGAAAATAAAATACCTTGGAATAGATTTAACCAAGGAAGCAAAGATCTATACAATGAAAACTACAAAATATTGCTGAAAGAAATTAAAGATGATACAAGAGAGTGGAAAGATGTTATTTGCTCATAGATCAATATTGTGAAAATGACCATCCTACCCAAGGCAATATACAGATTCAATGCAATCTCAATCAAAATTCCAATGTACTTCTTCAGAGAACTGGATAAAATAATCTCACAATTCATATGGAAGGACAAAAGACTCTGATAAGCCAAAACAATCTTGATCAATAGAAAACTACTGGAAATGTTACCATACCAGATTTCATACAATACCACAAAGCTATAGTAATAAAAACTGGTTAATATTGGCCCAAAATGGACACAGTTAACCAATGGTTTAGAATGCAGAACCCAGATATAAGTTCCCACACATACAGCTACTTGATTTTGACAACGGAGCCAAACACACACACTGGGAAAACAGCATCTTCATCAAATGGTGCTGGGAAAATTGCAAATCTACATGTAGAAGAATAAAAATTGACTGTTGCCTCGCTCCTTATACAGAATTCAACTTCAAATGGATCAGAGACCTTAATATTAAACCCCAAACCCTGAAACTGCTAAAAGAAAGAGTAGGGAGTACACTTGAATTGTTAAGCCTAGGTAAAGATTTTCTAAACAAAACCACAAATGCCCAGGAGCTAAGACATAATCAACAAATGGCACTTCATGAAATTAAAAAGTTTATGTTCTGCAAAAGAAATTGTTAATTGTGCAGAAAGACAACCCAACAGAATGGGAGAAAATCTTTGCTAGGTATGAATCTGACAAAGGATTAACCTCTAGAGTACACAAAGAGCTCAATGAAAACTAAACATTGAGAAAATAAACATTCCAATTAAAAACCAGACCCTGACACTAAACAGGGACTTCAATCAAAAAGAAATTGAAATATTAAAGACATATTTAAAAGATGCTCAACTTCTCTGATCATCAGAGAAATGCAAATTAAAAGTACCATGTGATAAACCATAGTCAGTGCCTGACTGAAGTCGGGAACACAAACAACAGAAAATTTTGATGAGGATGTGGAGAAAAGGGGACACCTATCACTACTGGTGGGAGTGTAAACTATGACATCTTTGTAAACTAAGCCTCTTTAGAGATCAGTGTGTCACTTCTTCAAAAAGTTAAAAATGGAAGCAGCATATAACCTCCATTCAAGATGGGGTTGCTGTATCCAGGAACTCACTTCAGTAAGACTTGTCGTCTCCAGACCTGCATAAAGACTGACCTACCAACATGCCCCCAGGATCTTAGGAGAAATAATTACATGTGGTGGAAACCTTGAGGACTAAGGCTAGTTTGGCGGCCTGAGGAGGGGCCATTTGGTATGTCACAGAGGTCTGAGCCCTCACAATATAGACAAGCCAGAAGGAACCCTGCATAGGAGGGCAGAAGTAAGTGGGATGGATTCATGAAGGGAAGGGGTATGGGAAGGAGGGGACAATGAGGGAGGCAGGGCTAGTACTCAATATGCTTGTAAAACTAGGAAAATATAAAAAATTAAATAATATATATATATACATAACAAAAATGTTATGGAATAAAGAAAGAGAAAAACAAAAACAATACAAAACAACAATAACAAAAACAACTTAATGAGTTTATACAGAGAGAAGAAAAGAGAAAGGTAAGCATTCAGATTGATGGCTCTTTATTTTTTATTGAAAATGAGTTTATACCATTGCCCTAACTCCCTCATGACCCATCCTCTCCTTTTCTTCCATACCCACCCACCTGCCTCCTTTTCCATCCTTTACTACTCCCCTTTTCAATTCTTCCCACCTGCCTGTCTCTCTACATGTGTGGATCAGTGGGGTCCCTTTGGGGAGCTTGGGTTGGTAAAGGAGCCTGATCTCTGATGTAGTGTATGTGGTTATGAACTCTGTAATCTACTACAACACTGGTTAGTAGGATCCAGGAGTAAAACAGGCATATAAGACCCATGAGTAATCAACTGACACCAAACAGGAAGATATCTTAGTGTTAACTGTAAAAACTTGATAGTAGACAACTGTAGACAACTACTGCCAACCAATGTGCAGCATATCAGTGACCATAAAATACTCAGTCCAAATCAGATCAACCAAACCTCCTCCCACTCCAGTATTTTGTGGAGTGGTAAAATTGAGTGAAGTTTCACTGCTGACAAGTCAGGCTGCTGCATCGAGGATCTCACTGCAATGAGACCTCCCTCACAGACCTGCACAATAGCTGACATATCAACATTCCCCAGGTCAGAGCTCAGGAGAAATAACTACAGGCAGTGTGAAACTTAAGGGCAAGGACTAGATAGACAAAAGGGAGCATCCCAAGGAAGAACATCTTAAACTACCATGGAGTCCTGAGCCTGCGGGAGAGGGAGGGATTGGAAATGGGAGAGAAAAGGAGGGAAAGGAAGAGGAAAGGAAAGGAGGGGGAGACAGGTGATGCAGGTATAAAAGGAGAATTCTTAACAAAAAAGGGAAAGCTCTCAGAACTTAACCAAGATGTGCTTTATTACAACTGTAATCTAGTGAAACAGAAAAACAGAACTGGCCACAGTATGCATATCAGGACACTGGAATGTTCTGCCTTAATCAAATCATCAAAATCTTTCGCCAGCCCGAGGCTCAGGGAGCTTTGCAAAAGAAGGGACAGTAAGATTGTAAGAGCCTAAAGGTTGGAAAGGGTACTTCTGACTAACACACTGCAGCCAGGACAGGAAAATGCAACGAGAGAACTTCTACCACCAGATCTACACAATGACTGGCATATCAACATCCCCCAATGACTAACAAGGATCTCAGACTGACTTTTATAAGAACACACACACACACACACACACACACAAACACACACACACACACAAACACACACACACACACACACACGCACATGCGCACAGTTGAATAAATAATAATAACAATAATAAAAAATTAAAAAAAGAATGAAGTAAACGTAGAAACACAACACAGGAAATATATATTGAGTGTAATCATATAAAAGAAAAAAACAGCAAAATCTTCTTTCTGAAGGAACCCATCATAGTAAGAAAAAGCATCGTCTCTTTAACCTTAGAACTAAAATTTCACAACTTCCAAGGATTAACCAGCTTCTGCAGAAACTTGCCCTTGACTTTGATAAAAGTGTTGTAACTTTTGAAAGAAATATTTTTATAAGTAAAATCAAGGTCATTCTAAGTAACGATTATGTTTTTCAATTAAAAGAACAAAAATAATCTCCAAAATTATGATTAGATATCTTTGAAACCTGACAAGAAACCATCAGTTCTTTCAATAGTCACTTAGGCAAAAAATGGTAGTACTCTAAAATTTCATAACATGCATAAATCTGTTCTTCTGCTATGCAACTTAATATTGGCTGAAATATTAATACACTTAAAGTGAAAGGCAATGAAGTATTTCAAGACTAAGGTAGAGTTCAATGAAGCATAGGCTTCTAGAGTTTAAGAAACTGATGCTGAATTCTTACACATGACTACAAAGTCAAACAAACTAATTTTATCTTTAAAATTGAATGCTAGAAGTAATTTGTAGTCTTTTGAAAAATTTGACAAATTGTTATTGAATTTTCCCATGTACCATCCAATATGCTAAGTAAACACATAGGCTAATATATGAAGGCTGCATAGGTTTTTGTTAAATTGTTGAACCCCAATAGCCATTTTTCTTCTTGGATAGCCGCTAATGTTATTATCTAATTAATGTATTTATCAGGAAATTGAGACAATGAGATGCTTTCAAAAGATTTTATTGAAATCCCTAGAGTTGAAGATTCTACATGAGGAAGTAGTATGTGTATTGTCCATGAAGCTATTCACATAAAACTTATTTAACATTAGACTGTCAGAAATAGCAATGGAGGTAGATATGTTAAAGCCACAGTTGATGCTGATCCTGTTTGCTCATGGTGAAGGTAAGGACTTGAACTTTTGGTACAACAAAACTTAGCCAAAGATGAATATTGATTGTCCTGGGAAACAGAGGGTGTCTGAGAGGAATACCAATGTCAGGTCTTCTCCTCCTTGCTTTCTTTCTTCTGTCAAACTTAGAAGCCAAATTCATGTAGGGCACTCAATCTTTTCTTTTTTGATTTTTCCTGGATGAAGCCTCTTTATATCATCTAGTATTTATTTTACATTGTCACGAGGCCAAGCTAATTTTCTCTTCAATAGTCCATTTACATAATTTCATTTAAATAAAATAATCCCTATTTAGTGACAATGAAGGAGTTATTAACATGTTTCTCCTCCTAAAATCAATTCCATATTTTTCTGCTTTTGTCCAAACTTTAAAGTTTAAGATAAATTTCCTGATAGCAGGATCTGTTAGAAATCTCATCCAACATGGAGTCTGAGTCATACAACTTGGACTATACAGAAGACGCATGATGATTGATGAATTATCCAGAAAAAGTTTTGTGTAACTTTTATCTAATATAGGAGACTCATAGGAAGAAAATGATCTATCTATCTCTAGTCTCTAGGCAAACTTTAGAGATTCATTGTCTTTTCATAATTTGGAGTGCTGACATAATTTTAAATTCCGCATTATCAAGACCTGTTTTCTCTATCTGTTCATGTCAATAATTCAGTTTTTCTTGTCACCATTGATAACTATTATGATAGTTATGATACATAGTTATGATAACTATGTGATATATTGTTATGATAACTATAAACCTATAAAAACCATGGGTTTTGATTAGCAATAGACCATTAAATGGTATGGAGAAATCCACCAAGCTCCAAAGGAAGATTTCAAACTGGAATGACATGGGAAGCCTTTGGGAAGCCTTGATTGATCCCAATATATACAAAACAAAATAAAATAATGTGGATATGGAAGGAAGACGAAGGAGAAAATTGAGGCCATCAGGTAGGGGAATAAATGGAAAGTTCTGCATATATTAACATCCAAGAGCAAAATTTATCAACAAATAAAAGAGAAATAACAAGCATCAACTAATACCCAAATTTCTTTAAAAACAGCAGTTGTACACAAGAAAATGGAAAGTTTTCCTAACAAGAACCAAGGTGGAACTGAGCAAAGAAGTTAGCGATATCTCAATGTATAAGACACAATCTAAATTACAGGCTCAGCAGAGAAAGAATCATTGGATGGTTCCTCTTTTCATAATTAGTACATTTTTACTTTGCTTTGCCATGAAATAAAGTAAAAAGTCTTAGATAGACTTTGAATCCTTCAAACCATTTAAAATTATCCCAAGTAATAATAAGTTTTTTACATTGAAAAAATTTAAGTATTAGGGAGTTACTCTGAAAGTAGGCAAAAACTATTTTCAAAAATATTTTAGTTGCAATATTTATACGTGTTTACATAAAAAACACATTTCATGTTAGCCAAAAGGTTGAGAAATGATGTTATGTAAAACATAAAGATGAAGACATATAACCCATGGAGCAGATTTTACACCTGCAAAGAGAATAACTTTTCAACTAAAATAAATATAAATTTCAAATAAAATAAAAATATGCTGTTTGGAGAAGAGTCAGTTGAAAGTGTCATTTTATTTTATTGTTTAATATTTTATTTTGTATTTCATTGAGATGCAGGGAGGAGGAACACAGATGGAAGTTAGGGGACAATTTTCAGAACTTACTTCTCTCTTTCCACCCTGTGGGCTTGTATTGTGCCTATTTATTTATTTATATATTTATTTATTTATTATTTTCCTATTTTATTATCATTTTCAATTTCTACCCATACAGTATAGTTTAAATGACTTTGATACATAAATTGTAATATGTATCCTTAAAGTAAAAAATATAGTGAAACATTATCATGTGTAATCTTTAGGGAGATATGCAGTATATATTTTCAAATTTTAAAATGCTGTCAAGAATTAAACTTACATATATAGGAACTATAAACTATGAATGTCTATATATCTCTGCATAGACATATAAAATGAACATATATAATCTATTAAAGACATTCCAGTGAGAGTTACCCATGAGTTTCTCAGGTACAGGCCAAAAAAGAAGCTTAAAAACCTTGGGAGTTTTTCTCACCTCTTCATGTTTATTGTTGTGCCTTTTGAAAACCTACAATTCTAGATCCCAAAGCATATAATATCTGCAACTGATATTCTTTGGTGAATATCTGTCCTAGTTTTGATTTTTATTCTTTAGAAGAATGACACTAAACAAAGGCCAAGTTTGATCCTCTTCCTCTTTCCTCCCTCTCCAATTTTGACCTTAAGAAGAGGACAGTGGTTAATGGTTAGACAAGGAGAGGACCGGATGGTTTAGATTGCTTTTGGGAGAAAAGAGGATGTACCTTGACATGGATGGAAAGCTAGGTTTAAGCATTTTTTTTCTTGGCTGTTGGCAGATGAAAGATAGCATGAGTTTGCCCTGAGAAATAGTGAGGTGGAAGTGGTCTGAAAGGATGTTTTATCTTGGGTGGCCTGATTAAAGTTCTAGCAATTCATTTAAAGGCAGCCATGACAAATGAAATGATTGCCAGACACCTGGCCTATTCATCTGTCTTCAGACCACACCAGTCTCACATCTCTTGGAGATGTCTTCCTCCTCAACTTCTCAGTCTTTCCCACCTGTGAAAAATAGTTCTAACAGGGTATTAAAGGTAAATTTACTTTTATTACTGTTTTAGCCTCAATATCTGCATACATTTTGCTTTATTTATTTCTTTATCATCACCTCAGATATTTTACAAAATATTTAATCTATATATATTTAATTTTTTTATTTTTAAAATTAAATTTTCAACATTATATAATAACTGTAAAAGCATTGCAGAACTTCTTAACTACAAGCAGACACATAATGAATTTTACATATAAAATGGAGTATATAGAATTTTTCATTTTAGAGAAATAAAATGGGAAACTGCTTCTTGGAAGGGGGCAAATGGAAAGAACAGAAGTTATGTCAGCCAAAGTATGAGGACAACAGCATTCCTCATTATATATGTTAAGATGGTGAAACAGTAATGTAGAGACTGTGATTCTGCTAAGACTAGAGACAGACCAGAAGTGGAAACATTTATGGGCATCAGAATGTTAACAAGAACAGAAGAGAAGGAATTCAGAAGCAATGAAATATGAATTCTTATGAAGGTTGCTTGCAAATAACATGAAGTTGGCTTTAAATTACTAATGCAGAAAAACAAAATAACATCAATAGGAAATTTAAGCTGATTTATGAACCTGTGTAATATTTTCATCCTAACAAGTCAAAATGCAGTTGGATTTTGTTAGAACTTCATTTTATAATATCTGATGGTAAGTGCATAGAAAGGTAGAAAAAATTAAAAATCCCAGCCCAAAAGTTAAGACAAGAGGCATGAAGTAACTACAAGTCCCAGTTCTGTTCTGAGTGGCTGAACTACTGAGTTCAGCAAGTTGATTACAGAAATCCAACCACCTGAATTTTCATCACAATATACCCAGCAACCATATGTGAAGCCAAGACTCTTATATTCAGAAAAAAAGCATATCCCTGATAAGGTAGCTTGAAGTGCTTGGATCCAGAGCATGATAACCATTGTTGGATTTACTTTAAGTGGTATCAATGGTATGTATGTATTGTATACACATGTGTGCAGTGTGTATAATCTCTGCACTATATTGCACATGTTTAATTTTGTGCATCTAAAAACGTTTTGTAATAAACATTACTAAATGACTCCCCATTTGTAAAAAGCAGACTATAGAAAGCTCTTATTTTAGATTATAGTCTATTCTTCTCCATTCTGCATTATTTAAACACTTAGATTTAATGTTTGTCTCCAGGAAATGGTGATGATAGAGGCTATTTCCAGATTATCAGCTTGCAGATGTTGGATGCAGCTGGGATCATTGCTCAGCAGTACGATGCTTCCCCAGCATGCCTGAGGCCTTTCATGTGTTACCGTGGCATTATCCATGTAGATTAAAAACAATAATAAAACTATGAGTTACTTTCTCATTACTGGGATAAAATGAAAATATCTAACCAAAACAATTTAAGGAGAAACGGGTTTATTTTGACTCCCAGTTCAAGGACACAGCCTATCATGGCAGAGACCTGAGGTGACTAGCCATAGAGTGATGTGTGCCTGTGCTCAGCTCATTTTCTCTTTTCTACGTGCTTCAGGAGACTGACCTAAGGAACTTTGCTTCTCACATTTAGGATGAGCCTTCTCGGTTCTGTTAACCTGACCTAGATAATCCCCTCTGAGCGTGCCCAGAAGTTTATTTCTCAGGTGACCCTAGATATTGACAAATTGAAAACTAGTATTAGCAATCACAACAGCCAATTGCTATTTATCACAAGGATGGCTTTGAAGCAAATTTTGGAACTTTTCAGTTTGAAGTAAAAGTCCCCACTCCAAGGTCATTTTGCATAATACTTTGTTTTCTTCACTTACCACTAAAATTATTCCATTCATTTTTGAATTAATTATGTATGCGAGATCCAAAGAGTTGACATTTTATTAAAATATTTATATGTATTGGACATTTGTACCAGATATTTCTGGCCTACTCTTATCAAGAATTCTATCCTTAGCTTCTAAGTAATCTGCAATGTATTCTCAGAATTTAGGAATTCAACTCCTTTCCCTTCCTTTCAAAACAAAGTTGTGTGCTTATTATTTTGCCCTATGACCAGCAAATGGGTTTTGTATAATACCATGCTTTTCAGAATTTGAAAGTTGATGAAGGTGATACCTTGGGAACTTGGGCTGACACTATACATTTTCCACTGCTGAGTCTCAGAGTCACAAGGACCTGCCCAATCTCACAGATACACTCAGGTCTATGACATGTCTCATAATACAAGACTAAAAGTTAAGTGTACCCTTGTGAGGAACAAGTGATGAACTCCCATTTTTTGAGTAGTGACTTTATTACTCACGGTAAAGAGAGATGGTATGTGCAAACCCAGAACTCTGTTGCCAAGCAAGATCACATTTGAGTCTCAACTGTTACAGAGTCTCACCATGTCAGGAATAGGGTGTTTTTTTTCTCCCAAGGCTTGGAATAATGCAGATACATACTTGAGAATATTCTCTTCATTCCAAATTATAGATTTAAAATGTTTTAGAATTTTTTTTGGTAGAAAAGCACAGACTAGTCACTTGGGCTCTGACTTAGTTTCTTTTTTGATTGCTATGATAATAAACAACCTAAGTGAGAAATGGTTTGCTCTGAGTTACGGTTCAACGTTCAGTCCATTTTGACTGGGAAATAAAGGCTAAAGGAGCTTGAAGCAGATAGTCACATTGCACCGAGTCACGAGGCAGAGAGGATGAGTACATGCTGTTGTTAAGTTTCCTTTCCTTGTTTATGAATTCTATGATCTCAGGCAGGGAATCTTACCACACAGAGTGGGTGTTTTTGAACCTCAATTAGCAAAATCCAGGTAATTTCCTACAGGTTTGCTCAGAGGCCTATCTTTATAAGTGTCAACTTGACAGTCGAGGGTTGACCCTTCAGGTATACCTATAAAGAATTATTTGATTAAGACAAGCCATGAGAAAGTCTGTGGGAAGATTATCTATGTAATGTGGACAATCCAGCCCACAGTGGGTATGACCATTCCTCAGATAGATATATAAGATGGAAAAGTTGGTTCAGTACTTTGTTGTAGTTACGCATACAGGTATACAGATGTGATGGCAAGAGAGAAAGTATGTCTCTCTCTCAGCTGTTTCTGTGGATAAGGTATGGCCAGTTCCCTAAACTCCCAATGTCAGGATGAACTCTCCTGTTATGTTGAAATGTTCCAAAAATCACAACCAAGAAGAAATCCTTTATTTCCTTCAGTTGAGTCCTGTATTTATTCAGCAACAGGAAAATGAAATCAGACATTTCCCTCAAACAATATGGATATGTTGTAACCACCTTCCAAAATCATAAATTAGACAATGATGAACTTGGCCAAACTTTGATCAGACTGGCTTAATTATATCTATTTTTTCCTTTAGGAAAACCCTGGTAATACTACCAAATATATTCAGAGAGGTTTTATAGAAGGGAGGCAAACACATGATAAGTGTTGTTTGTGTTTGCTTTAAAGGGAAAATTAAGACATATTCTCATATCTCAATTTTAAAATAATTTATCATATAATTTCTAACAGAATCACTGTTTCTTTTCCTCAGTATTTAAGAGACAATTTTGAGAGGTTTCAAGATAGAAATTCTGTAGACCTGATGAAAAATTCTCCAACATCTTTTTAAACATGTTACAGAAAACAACTAAAATATATTGGCCACCTGGATGGAAGAGGATGACTAAATGAAAAGAGACTGGATCTAGGTACCAGAAATACTTTGCAGAGTCTGCCCCTAGTATGGTACACCTACTCTCTTTCACAGGGAAACTGTAAAGAGATGATTCTGAGAGGCCTAAAAGTAAAAGTCATTGCATTCACAATTGGGAAAAATAATCAGATTTCAGAACACTCAAAAGGTGCAGCTAGGCAGGAACTTTTCCTGTCTTAATAGCCTCAGATCTCACAGAAACCTCAGAAGACAGTTCTAATAGACAATTTTAGCAAAATTCAAAGTGAAGTTCAGAACTTAGTGACTTATATCATATTACACAGCAGGCCTAGGTTGGTGCCATCTTGATGTTAACGAAGCTATAAAATTATAGGTATAATGGGAGGGTTGGAGTCACCAAACTTCATTTAAAAAGTATAGTTGAGGGGCTGGAGAGGTGGCTCAGGGGTTAAGCCTCCGCCTTGCAGGCGGAAGGTCCCGAGTTCGGATCCCAGATCCCACGTATAGACGCCGGCGGAAGCGGGGGCGGCCTGCGCTTCTGGTCCTGGTAGGGCGGAGCCTGTGAATCCTGGGGCAGAAGGAGGTGGAGGCGTCCATGGTGGTTCGCAAATTCGTCCGTGGTACTACACAGACACAGACACAGACACACACACACGCGCGCGCGAGCACATACACACACACATGTACACAGTTGAATAAATAATAATAATAATAAAAAATTTAAAAAAAGTATAGTTGACTACTTCATGAGGAAAAGAATAAAATGCACCTTTGTCTTAGCATAGTAGAGGTGATCATTAGTTAACTTGATCACATCTAGCATCACCTAGGAGAGATGCCTTTGAGTATGTCCATGAGAGATTACTTAGTTTGCTTATTAGACACACGACATCAAAGTAGGGGTTCAGCACTCTCATCTGGATTCTGTTATAAGGAGGACTGCTAACACTGCCACCTGATTGCTCAGTTTGTGCATCAAGGGACACAGAAAAGGCAGAGATTTTCTGACTACCTTGTGACTTTAGTTTGACTAAAGTCCTCATTGTTGATGTGACCTACCTGAATTTCCATCTACCTGTTCCCTCATTTGTCTGACTGTATTTGCCATTTATTTGTCTGTGCATTCATCTCACCTGTTTCCTTCCTTTGCCTGTATGAACTCAATGCCCTACACCTCATTTTGGGAGATTCACTTGAGTCCTCAGGCTTGACTGAACTCTGACTCTGAAACTTTACTCTGCAGCAGATCTCCAACTGAGTTCATTAATACATTACCTACAGTGCATTTCTTTACATCTGTATAAGTCTCCTGACTCACTTCTTCCTTTCAGAAAGCCTTCTTTGGAACTTCTTGAACTCAGTTGCAACCCTTTAACCCTTTTCCAAGTCACACACATATACATGCACATTCACACATATCTAAATCACACACACACACACACACACACACACACACACACACACACACACATCTAGATGTATTTTTGGTGTAATGTTTAATGTTTGGTCTGAAAGCTGATTTTAGTAGCCAAAACAGGAAGAAAATCACGTTTTTTTGCCTCTGAGAGCTAACAAGGGAAATTAGGACTATGCAGCAAATTTTGGCCAACAAACTAGCATAGCTTATATATTTAATTATAATTAAATATATTTTGACTTTATGAAAAGAAACAGATGTATCTGGGAATGTTTCTGAAATATCATGATCAACACAATAGATGGAAAGTTTCCAAGAGGAAACTTCAGGGTTTTAAGGGAGGATTTTTACCTAATTATCGTATCAGGATTGTCATAATCAGATGCAGGTGTCAACTTACTGGTTGGATCCTTGAGCTCTAGATACATTTGTGTGGATACATTTGTAAAGAATTGGTAGTTGAGTTAAACCCAAATAAGCCTGCAGGAGAGGGTCTAGTAGATGGGGATGGCCAGTCCATGAAGGGTGAGGCTAGACCCTAGGCAGGTAAATAAGATGAAGGGAACTGGTTATGGAAGTTGTCATCCTTCTGTATACTTGGTCAGACATGTTGGTCTAATAAGTGAGTATTTTCCCATTTAGCAGTACTGTGGATTTGGTCTGGCCAGTTCCTTCAGTCCTTGGTGTTGGTTTGGACTCTCCTGCCAAGCTAGACAAGGAACTGTAACTGAATGATCATAAGCCAAAATAAAATTCCTTGTTCCCTTCATTTGTTTTTTCATGAATTTATTAGCAACAATGCTGAATAATTCTGCAATAGTTCTTGCAGGAGGCAACCTTGGAGGATCGGGCATCGCTTTGGATAATGATGGAAGATAAAGAGTCCAATTAGATACGGAGGGATTTAAACTACATTGGTTAAATAGGACAAGGGAAAAAATCCTTGTCATTTATAAATACAATGGTAACAATTTTTATTTCTTTAACCAAAACAGCAATAATATAAGTGTAAGTATAAGAGTAGAACATCCTTCAGTGGAATTTATTTAAAAGTCAAAAGAGAAAGACATAAAATCTAAAAATCATCTAAATCTAAAATCTAAAAAAAATCTAAAAATCCCAAGATCAGGTTATCTGAACAAAATTCATTCTAAGGAGGAAAAGAACACTATGAATGAACTTTATTACTCAAAACACATGAAATGAAGTTTGGTTAGTTGATTCTGACAAGGTTATAAAGTTCAACAGAAAATCAACAAACCACAATCCAGAACTTCAGAGACTCTATATCAACGACATAGAACTAGGCCAACCTAATCTCTCCCCATCCTGAAGCTCAGGGACATTTGCGGAAGAGGGGGCAGTAAGATTGTAAGAGCAAAAGGATGAGAGAAGCAATGATTTGTAAGATTCTCCACACTAGTTAGGGCTGAAGCAATCATAATTGGACTTTGCATGCCCTGCGCAATGTCCAACACACTATTGACCTCACAAAGTCTAGCATCAGCTAAAGGCACCAAGATCCTTGGAGGCAAGGGATTGACAGCCACAGTAGTGTTCCTATGCTTAAGGGGAACACGAGAAAGGGTTCAGGGAAATGCCACTGGATCCTTGTACGTCATCGGAGAGGAGGGCCCAGAGGAGAGTTAGGCATACACAATAAAGGACTCTCTGGGAATTGGGGGAGGGGGAGGCACTGGGGGATGGGGAGGGAGGGAAGGGGGAACAGGGGGTTCGGGGGGAGGAGGAGGGAGGGAGGGATCTGGTCTACCTATTAAGTTTGTATGAGCGGAAATAATAAAAAATGTATTAAAAAAATAAAGTTCAACCTCAAGTATCCTGACAAAGTTGCATCTACATAAGCAATTCCACAGAAGATTTGACCTTGGCTGATGAGAACACTAGTTGTAGAGAGAAAGAATGCTCCAGAGAGAAGATGAAAATTATCTTGGGCTGCCTAGAGCTCTGTTAATAGCCATTTACTTTCAATCTATTTCCCACCTAACTTTTATGTTAAGACCAGGAAAACTCTTGTAATATGTGATATAGCTGAGCTTGCCAATAGTTTTTGCCAACCTTAATGCAAAGCTCTGAAGTTTATAAGATTTCTCTGCCTGCCTGAGGTCGGCTTGTTTGATGGCTCCACAGATGTGGAAAACACATTGCTTTATGACTGTGTTCTGTCACAGTAAGAGTTTGCATAAACTCTTCCAAAATAAGATGATTCATGTTAACCTGGAGCTATTATTGCTCAGGAAATACTTAGTCCTATTTGTCTTAAAATGAACTCGAGGTTTTTTTTTTTTTTTTTTTTTTGGTGCATGTAATGCATTTTCCACCAAAAAGTGTTTTCTGGACATGACTCATATCTGCTGTATTCATGAACGTACTGCAGGTATGTTTATAAGACCTGCATATTATTTGGCCTGCGCACATTTCACCATGGAAGAGGGAAGACTTTATAAGACACCATACCTGCCTGAAAGACTGAATGAATGTTGGCTGTGTGAAAGGAAGCTACTTCTTTCTGTTCTGATGTCCATGTTAGCAAGTGCAGGCACATGTAACTGCAGGCAGCCCATATGAAACTCAGGGGCCATATATACAAATACAAGAAGCTAGAAGTGAGAATGGTTGGGAAAAAGAATATTTCTAATGGGAAAGGGAGAACAATAGGATTGATAACATGGGGTACAAACAGTTCAATTTCTTGTGTACGAGTATGAAACTTTCGAACAATAACAATTAACTAAAAACATTGTTTTATATTGACAAAAACAATTAATCTTAAGCACAACACCTTTTCAGAGCAATACACCTACATTTATTTTCTTCTCTAATAATGATAAATAAAATTAGAAGCTATGTGACAGAGAAAATTGAGAATGAAATTAAGTGAGAACCAGAAGGAACATGAGTGCTCAACTTGATAGAACACGAATGCTCAATTCCAGTGAGAAAGAGTCTAAGTGTTGAGGTTGCGGGATAAAATCTAGAACATTCAGTTAAAAATGAAGCTAAGGTAATCAATAAATTGGGATTTTCACGTAAGTGTACTCTAAGTAGTGTGAGACATAGACTCACACCATCAAAAATATGTGTTGTTCATTTTAAATGCAAACGTCATCTCATGATAAATTTTCTAAATTTGGCAACTTTAGGAAGAACATATTACTATATCAAATGTTTATTTTGAGTATTAAATATTTCTCTCATCTTTATATGTTAGTGTAATGTTGTGATTTAACATTTATTTGTGATCATTTATTTCTGACTTCCCTTGGCATTCAGAACATTCCAGACATCATTGCCACAGGATTAACATTTTTTGTAAGCAGTTAAATACTTGAGCTTTGCTGCTTCTGGAAGAGAGCACATTGTTTTGCAATGTGCTATGCATAGATAATGTGTTTTTAATTGTTATTGTATTTATTGAAAGCAAAGGAAGTATTAAATGTGTTCTCATGGGTCAGTAATTACAAATTGAGGAAGGTTTTACTAATCCTCTCTTTTCATATTATTTTATTTCTCTTTGTTTTTCTATTGTCTCTTCCTGGTTTTTGGATCTAGTCCTCTCCACCTTCCCTTTCCACCAATCCCTTTAGGATGAGTTGGCAATTGTGGACTCCATTATTTACTCTTAGGAAATTCTCCTCAAAATACCCACACGTTTGCTATTTATTTGCTGCATCAAAGCTGCTACAAATGCTCAAGTCATGACTGCAAATTCATACTGAGTTGCTGTGGAGGAGAGGTGGGCAGTGTTCATTAGAGTGTGGCAAGAGTGTGCATAGAGGAGAGCTTGGGCAGCAACCCTCCTTCTATTAGGATTGCAGGCTAATAGGGTCCAGGACATGCTAGAATAAAGTTTGAATTAATTAGTGGTGTGGGCACAAAATATGTGTATTGCATATTCTATATGAGAGCATATCTATATCAGTCTGTAGGAAGGGCCTGGAAAATATGTTTTAAAGATTCTTAGCCCATATGTACTGACAATGATTTGTTTGTTTTGAGTTCACCTTAGGTCTAGATGCCATATGGAAAAAATGAGAGAAGAGAACAAATATAAGACTTAGGGGTTTAGGGGTGTAGAAGCACTCCCCTGTAAAATACATGACAGGGGGTTATATATGATCAAGATACTTTGTAAATAGGTAAGGAATTCCCCACATATAAGTGAAAACTATGAAACATGATTCTATCCATAAGTAAATCTCAAAAAAGGAAACACAAATGGCTGATAAATAAATGAAAAATGTTCAATAACTTTTGCCATTAGGGAAATACAAATTAAAAGTGCTTTAAGATGTTACCTTGCTCTAATTAAAATGGACTAACTCAATGACTCAAGTCAACAAATTCTGGAGATAAAAGGAATCAAGAGGAGTCTGACTTCACTGCTTGTGAGTACATAAAGGAAGAAGAAAAGGACAAGGAAGAGGAAAAAGAGGAGAAGGAAGAAGAAGAGGAGGAGATCGAGATTTGAAAATAGAGCTTCCGAGGGAAATTTGTGGAAGAGGGGGAGGTAAGATTGTAAGAGCCTAAGGATGGGGAGGAGCAATGATAAGCAAGATACTCCACACAAGTTAGGACCAAAGTAATCATAATAGGACTTTGCATGACCTGAGCAATGACTGACATATCAATGCCCCTCAAAGTCTAGCATGGATCACAAGCACTAGGATCCTAAGAGGCAAGGGATTAGCAGTCACAGTAGTGTTCCCATACTAAAAGAGAGCACATGAAAGGGCTCTAGACAATGCTACTGAGTCCATACAACTCATTAGAGTGGAGGACTCAGATAGAAGTTTGACATTCACACTAAAGAATGGTATAGGGATGTGGGGGGGGGGAGAAGAAGGCACTGGGAGAAAGGGAGGGAGGGGTGAAAGGAAGGGGAAAAGAGGGGAGGAGCAAGGGGGACCTGGAAGGGGTGGAGGGAGGGGACTGTGGTACCTATTAAGTTTGTATGAGTGGGTAAAAAAATAGAATAAAATAAATAAATAAATAAAAAGAAAATAGAGCTTCCATACAAAGCAGAATTTGGGATCCTAGTACCAAACTCACATAAAGACACTCAAAGACAAATCTCTGTAATACCTACAGTAATTGTAAAGATTATAAACAGGAGGGATGGGGAAGGAGGGCCCCACCAGAAACAGAGGGGACCATGTTACAGCAGAGCAAATAGGCCACCATCAAGAACTGCAAGTAAGTAATGAGACATCTGATTAAGTTCACAGACTTTCCTTCCTGATGGGGTGTGATCTTACCAGAAGGGGAGGGCGTATAGTCTGGGAGATAGAAAGAAACTATTTTGCAAATGGGTGATTGACCCCTTCCTTACCGGTTTCCTACTTTTATTCTATCTACCTTTGAATATACTCTTATAACAAGACTCTAATTTGACAGGTTTCTATCTCTGGCCAGGGGGTGACATCCAATACCCATCGGTATGGAACCAAGGGCATTGCAGGAAGAGCAAAACTGAAAAAAAATCATCAACAAACCATAATTCAGAACATCAGAGACTCTATATCAACTACCTGGAATCAGGCCTGCCTAATCTTTCCCCATCCTGAAGCTCAGGGAAATTTGCGGAAGAGGGGGCGGTAAGATTGTAAGAGCACAAGGATGGGAGGAGTAATGATATGCAAGATACTCCACACAAGTTAGGGCCGAAGCAGTTATAACATGATCTGCACAATGACCAACACATCATTGACCCCTCAAATTCTAGCATGGACTAAAGGCACTAGGATCCTTAGAAGCAAGGGATTAACAGTCACAATAGTGGAACACAAGAAAGAATTCTAGGAATTGCCACTGAGTCCTTACACCTCATCAGAGAGGAGGACCCAGAGGAAAGTTTGATATACTCATTAAAGGATGCTTCAGAGATGGGGGAGGGGGTACTGGGAGGGAGGGAGGTAACCAACCATATGCGGGGAGGGAAGAGGGAGGTCCAAGGAGGGGTGGCAGGAGGGAGGGGACAGGGGTTCCTATTGTGTTTGTATGAGCAGAAAAATAAAATAAATAAATAAAAAGAAAAAGAAAAAGAAAATAGAACTTCCCTATAACTCAGAATTTGGGTATACACCTAAGATACCACAGAGATACTTACACGTCCACATTTATTGCTACACTACTCACAGCAGTAGATGTGAAGCATAGATGTCCATTAACAGATGAATAGATAAGGACATTTGGGCAACTATGAAGAAAAACTCATGCTTAAAATTTCGGGTCATAGTACATCACAGGAGGAGAGCAAGGAAACTAGCGTGTCATATCTAAATTCAAGAGCTGAAAGTGAAACAAGTCCCACCGTTGCATCCTAGCTTGCTGGTTTGCCAAATCACTGAATCAGCTTTCTCCAACTTAATTCACCTGCTCAGGGAACAGCCCCAGTCAAAGTGGCCTGGGTCGTCACACAACAATCAAGCAATTAAGACAATCTTCTACATGCTTGTGTCAAGAGTTGTCTTAATTAAATAATCCCTCATAGGGATGCTCAAAGGCACACTTTTGTTGTGTCAAGGTGACCACTGATATGAGTTATCAACAGGGACTACCTGCAGGAAGGAAGAAAGCTAGCTAGTGAGGGCTAGAGGGCACAGGAGCAAGCAATGGGGAAGGGAAATGAATGCGATCCAAAAGTGTACGGACCTGTCTCATAGTGAGTTTTCAGACTAGTCTGGGGTATAGATAGTGACCCTGTCACAAAACAAATAAATGTGGTCAAAAGGAAAATCATGACCATGTCAGGTTGGGAGCTGTGTGGGTAGAGGATGAGGTCAAGGAATAAGTCTGCTGGAATCTCACAGCAGGTAAGCTCAGGTTCAGCATCAACACCTGATGCAAACCTGATTCTTAGCTCTAGTGTCTGTGTTCCTTTCTTTATGCTTTATGCTTGCAACACTAAGCATTCATGTCGCACATTTCCATACTAAACCTGTTCTACCATGCTAAGTACTTCAGTGACAAGCACGTGACTATGTTTGGTTCCTTCCCTGAGCCCTTAGTACAGTGCTTAGAGATGGTGAACCTTCCCTTTCCTATAAAAACACTGCGAATACTGTGAATAAATGATATTGTAAATCCTGGGGAGACACTTTTCTCCACTGTAAAACCTTCCTTTCTACTTCTAATTCTATGTCCATTGTATGTAACAGAGAAACTGGTTTTTAGATTATACCACTGTCATTTGAGAGAACACTCAAGTACAAAAATGTTTTATAATTTATTATGTGTCTAATCTATCTGCTATTTAAGTTATAAATGCTTCATCTTAGCTTTATTTTGTTAAAATATGCTATGAGTAGCCTGGAAAAATATATTGGGAAACCAGTTAGTATACCCTGGCACCAACACCCCAGGGAGGTAATGCCTGCCTCCTTGACTAAGCAGGTGCTTAAGGCTTTGAAGGCCTATTTCAAAGTACAAAAATCAAATTGTCACTGCACAGAGACATCAACACGGCACTCACATGAAGGGTGGTAAGAAAACCACACAAGATAATTTGTATGAACAAATATCTCTTACGGTCCATTAACAATTTTATACTTGAACTAGTAGTTATTCATATTACTTTCTAAATGTAGCATTGTTTAAAGCACTGGACCACAAAATTATTCATTAATTTATCATTGAATAAAATTATAGAAGAGTTGAAATGTATCCAGATGACAGCTGGAGCGACAGAACAGGATCAATTATTTTGGGCCTAAGATGAACAGGGACCTCAGTCCTGAACAGGACTGAATGGTATACAAAAGACTGATTTGGGCATAAATAATAAGCTTGACAACAAAGAAATTGGGGTGGAACATAGTTTTAATGTACACCTTGAAATGTGCTAAAGTAGAATTGAGGATTATTGGACTTAAGTGTCCAGCTGGACCCAAATGGAGAATGTATGGACATGGACTGATTAGGATCATAAACCACTTTAAGTGGGGGATGTCCTTATATCTGCCTGTCATTTCAAGAACTGACCAGAAGGAGGCAATAATTAACAGCACCAATTCATCTGTTTAGCCCTTCTGTAAAGTCTGAATAAGGAACTCAGCATATCTAAAGATGCTTTCTGTTTGCCTCTTATTTACTGGTAGATTTTATTCATTTTGTACAGTATATACCAAACAGCTCCTAGACGAATACTTGATTGCTTTTAATTTAGTGATGATGTGGTGACTTTTCTGTCATTGAAAATAACCTGTGAGATGAAGGAAAATCATTTTAGTAGCATAAAACTGCAGATAGATTGCAAGCGAACTGACAGCAGACTTAGAGAAGGAGGGTAAGACTTGGTTGTTTAATGCTTAAAATGAAGCAAAATGGTCTGATCTTCAGGCACTATTGGCATATAAATTTTGGAATTGTTTCCAATACATTCAGTTTTCATTTTCCAATTTTTGAGACAGTGTAGTTTAGGCTGTTCTCAGACTCAGCTTAGAATGCCTTCAAACTCCACAGAAATGCTCTTGCTTCAGACTTCCAAATATTGGGCTTGCAGCTGTGAGCCACCACACTCAGATTTACAAATGTACCATCAAGATGGTATGTAGTGATTTGATATTGGAGTGTCTGTTATTGAAGACTTGGCCCTTTAACTCCCCAAGCGTTGAGTTATGATACACTGAAGATAATGGAACAAGAAAGGAAGGTATTCCTGTAACACTAAGACAGACCCTTACTTTGACTCAACAGTAATGGGGGTTCTGTGTTATTCAGGTATAGGATCATTTCTGATTCTTCCATGAATTCTAGAGGTTTAAAGGAATCTAGTTTGTACTCTGCTGGTGGGAAAGAAAAGCAATGCACTTAATAGAAAATTGGAAAAAAATTAAGTCTTTAAAGACATCTCTGTTCTAGATCAAAAGAGCAAAGAGAAAGACCTTATGCATTGTATCTATCCATTTTCAATTTCAGTATGTATCTGGCATTAAGAAAACTCTGATCTTGGATACACAGTACTCTCTGCCCATTTCATGGTTTCCTAACAGTGCATTCAAGGAGCCATTCTTCCATGAACACATAATCCAAATCATAAGGCATCTCTGATCACATGAAGCACATTTATAAAGATTCAAATGATGAAGTACTTACATTGACATCATATTGTAAATTTTAATGTCCTAAAATATAATTTTGAAAACTTAGGAGCAGAAAGCTAAAATTCCAACACAAAATAAATAAGATAAATGTACAAAATTTTGTCCATATTCTCTCTTATCAAAATTATCCCTTTCTCAAAAATTAACATGAAGGTTGATAAAGATACCCATTACTGATCTCTGGCTTTTACACACACACACACAAGCACACACACTCATACACACACACACACACACACACACAAGCACATGCACATACATATACATACAAATAGAATTTGAGTACTAATCAGAATAAACACTTAATAAATGTTATGGTATCAATGGCTTTCTCTTTCAAATACTTCATTACCGCCAATGGACTTAGGTTCTAATTCAAAACATTTGACATACAATGAAGAGATGACGAGCTAATGCAGTATTCTTGACTTTCTCCTCCCTGTCTCCCTTATTGCCTTTTTTCTTTTATCTCCTTGTCTCCTTCCCTTCATCTTTTTAATTCTTAACTTTCCCCTTCTCCCATTTGATAGTTCTGGTAGCTGGTAGAATACATGATGAGCTTTCTCTCTCAGTCAGTTCTTATTCAAAATCATGTATGTATGATCACTTTATCTTGATATTGTAACCTTTGAGAGAGAAAACATTCACAATTGGAGAAATGAGTAATTTATGTCATTAATTTTAACAGTCTTTTTTTAGGAAAATGGAGCATCAAAGAATTTTTGTGATTAAAAATGGAATGCTTTACAGAAGGTTTGATTGAAGTTATCCGGCCCTAGGAAGGTTCTTAATGGGTGATGAGCACTATACTTGAGTCTTCTGGGTTTTGCTCTAAAGTTATTCTACTGTGTATCTCTATCTCTTTTTTTATTTAGGGAATCACAAAGAACTTTAAGGGTTATATTCAGTCCCAGAGTTTTAAAAAAGAATAGAAATTTTCTCTCTTTATCTTCTGCATTAGGCATTTTTATAGACATAAGCTCTGTAGCAGTGGTTTTGTGCTTTATATAACTTGTGATTTGCGACTATGTGAACCCGTCTTAGCATAGTATTCCCTTTATAAAGGATAGAAGAGCAACAGATTATTAAAAGTAATTTCATTTGGCTTTGTTATATGGACCTGCCTCCTACATATCGCTGCTTACACTCATTGGATTTGTGCTCTCTCAACCTAGATCAAAGACTCTTTTTTTCTCTATTTTTTTCTCTCACATTTTATTTTTTCCCTAATCATACAAGCTAACTAGGTACCTGGTCTTCTCACTCCCCCTACCCCTCCCCAGTGGTCCCCCATTGCACTTTTCCCCCTTACCCTTTTCTTTTCACCCCTCTCCCTCTCTGGTAGCACTCCCTATCCCAGTACCTCTCCTTCCTCTCTTCCATCCCCTGGAGCATCCTTTTGTGTGAATTCTAAACCTCCCTTTGTGTCCTCCACCCTGGTATGGGCTCAGGACTCAGTAGAATAGCCCAGAACCCCTTTCTTGGACTCCCTGTTAGTATGGGAACTCTAATATGACTGTTTAGTCCCTTGCTTCTAAGTATCCTTCTCCTCTGTTATCCATGCTAGATTTTTTTTTGGGGGGGGCATTGACATGTCAGCCATTGTGCAGGTCAGGCAAAGTCCAATTCTGGCTGCTTCAGCCCTAACTTATGTGAAGTATCTTGCATATCCTTGGTCTTCCCCATCTTTAGGCTCTTACAATCTTGCTTCCCCCTCTTCTGCAAGGTTCCCTGAGCTTTAGGATGGGGAGAGACTTGGATGAAAGACTCCTCTTTTCTTTTTGAAGTGCCTGGGATAGATGAGGTATAACGAATAAGTGACAGTTGAGTTTTTAGCCTAAATAGGTTACCAATCTCACCCCATCCAATGCTCAGGAATATTGTAGAAGAGGTAGTGGAAGGAATATGAGAGCCAGGTGAATGGGGAGGCAGAGCATGGAACAGTGTCTTTTGAAAATGAATTGACTGTGCCACTCATGAATTAATAGTGTTGTAGCTGTGTCTGCAACTAAATCAATTATAGTCAATGTAAGAATGGCTAGAAATACATTTTTATCATGGTGACATCACAAGTTAAGACCAACTATTGGTATGCACTTCCATCATCTTTTTTTTTTATCTAGAAGACTTAAGTTTCAGTATTTTCAGTAAAACACATATGATTATATTAGAAAATATCCATTTAAAGTTCTTTTTAAAATTTTTTTGCCTAGTTCCTCTCTTGGTGTTTCCCACCTGCTTCCTCCCATACACCACAACATCTGCTTATATGGGTACTGAATTTCCCTGAGTCATCTACACTAATCAGGACTCTGTGGCATACCTTGGAGCTCCTTCTTGAGACTCCCACTAATATGGGAGCTCCGTTGTGTCTGTGTTACCCCTTGCCCGAAGGATCCTACTTCCTGAACCCTTTTCCCCTGAGATCCATGCTAGGGTAGGGGGTTGTTGATATGTCAGCCATTGTGCAGGTTAGGCAAGGTCAAATCACATTGCAACAATGTCTTCGCTGCACAGCCCAGACTTGAGTGGAGTATCTTGTCTTTCTGTGGTCCTCCCCATCTGTAGGCTCTTATAATATTGCCAGCCTCTCTTCTGCAAGGTTCCCTAAGATTGAGGATTGGGAGAGATTTGGCTACTCTGGCTTACAGTGAACATTGTAGAGTCTTTGGTGTTCTGAAGTATGGTTGATGTTTTCAATTTTGCTGGCCTGATCTGCCTTTGGTTGCATCCTGATTGGGGTTGAGGTCATCTCATATACAAAGATAATAGGCTGTTTAAGAGAAGATCTTAATATAAGAAGAAGCTTAATGGTAGAGGGAAGAATAAGATTAGGATACAGTAGTGAGTGGGGTCAATCTCTGGTTGCCAATTGGTTACCATCTAGCTGCCAGCCCTTATCCCCTCCATGTCTGGAGAGATATAACCTGTACCCTCCCAAGTGAATAGGAAGGGAAGAGGGAGTAAACTGTGTCAGATATCTCACTACTAATAGGCCATTCATAATTATGGTCTAATTTCTCTATTGAACGGTGGTCTTCCATTTTCTTTCTCTTGAAGTCTTCTTTCCCCTTCTTTCCTAGTTATAATCCTTTGTGATTATAATATGTGTCACAAATATTTACGTTTAGGTATGTCATTAACAGGGTTTAGAGTTAGTATTCACTTATAAGAGAGAACATGCTGCTGCATCTAACTTTCTGTGCCTGGGATACTTCACTCAGTATAACTTCTTCTAGTTCCATCCATTTACTGGCAAATTTCATTAATTCATTTTTGATGACTGTTGCAGTTTGCCTGCATGGTTGCTGATAAATGACCATCAAACAGCTTAAGAGAACAAGGGGTTTATATCCTTATAACAGTCTGGTTACAGTTCTCAGTCCAGCTTGAAGGGAGAGCACTCACCAATACCAGGGCCCAAGGAACTGGCCACACCATCACCACATAATGACAATCCTTATTTGCCAGACCAGAATGTTTGCCAAAGGAACACAAGAATGCCGACTCTATTAACCAGATCTCCATGATTTTTTTCCAGGGCTTAGTCCTACCCACCATGGGCTGGACCTTCCCCATCAGCTAGACAATCTCTTGCAGTTTCACTGTGGGCTAAACTCAACCACTAATTCTCTACAAATGTGCCCAGAGCTCAAACCCTCACCAGTCAAGTTGACACCTGTGCCTAACTATGACACTAGCTGAATGGTATTCCATTGTATAAATGTACCACATTTTCATTAGCCATTCATCAACTGTTGGGCATTTTTTGATTCCATGACTTTGCTATTGTAAATCGTGCTGTAGTGAACAGGATTGTACTACTGTCACTGTAGTGAATTGGTGTGTTTTGGGGGGTTATTCTCAGGGGTGATATAGCAGGGTCATATATAGCATTTCAATCTTTAACTTTTTTAGAAACTGCCATAATGATATTCAGAGTGGTTGTACATCCCTGCATTCTAACCAGGAATGTATGAGAGTTCCAGCATTTGGTGTTGTTTGTATTGTGGATTTTTGCCATACTGACCAGGGTGAGATGACATTACAGGGAAGTTTTGATTTGCATTTCCCTGATGGCTAAGGATGCAGTACATTTTTTTATGATATTTGTTAAATATTTGAGTTTTATTCCTAGAACAGTGTCTTTCAAATTCCATGGCCCATTTTGTAAATGGGCTATTTATCTCCTTGCTGTAAAATTTTTTAAATTCTTTGAAGCACTCTGGATATTAGACCTCTATCAGATGTGTGCTTAGTGAAGATTTTCTCCCATTCTGTTGGCCGTCTTTTTGCTATGTTTACAATCTCTTTAGCTAAACAGAGGGTTTTTAATTTCAAAAGGACCTATTGGGTGAGTGTTGGTTCTAGTGCCTGTGCAATTGGGGTTCTGTTTAGAAAATGTTGGACTAACCCACTCAGCTTGAGGGAATTCTCTATTCTTTCAACTATGTTTTTATAGTCTCTAACGTAATATTAAGGAATATTAAAGTTCTTGATGCATTTGGAGTTGATTTTTGTGCATGGTGACAAGTACGGGTCAAGTTTCAATTTTCTGCATGTGGATATCCAGTTTTGCCAGCACCATTTGTTGAAGATGCTATTCTTTTTCCATTGAGATTTTGAGTTTCTATGTGAAAGATCACATGGCTGTAATTATATGGGCTTATGTCTAGGTCTTCTACCCTTATCCATTGATGGCTATGTGTGTGTTTTGGAGCCAATACCATGCTGTTTTTATTAGTATGGATTTGTTGTATAGATTAAGGTTTGGTATGATGATACCTCTAGCAGTGTTTTCATTACTTAGGAGTGTTTTTACTATCCTGGGCCTTTTGTGCTTCATATAAATTTTGAGATTGGTCAATTTCTTTAAAGAATTGCTTTGGGATTTTGATTGGTATAACATTGAATCTGATTGTTTTTGGTAGGATGGTCTTTTTATGATGTTAATTCTACCTATTTAGGAGCAAGGGAGGTCTTTCTACCTTCTGATGTCTTCTGTAATTTTTTTTATGGTTTTAAAGTTTTCATTTGTAAATGTCTCTCACTTCCTTGGTTAGATTTATTTGTAAGTATTTAAAATTTTAGGGGCTGTAGAAAATGGGATTGTTTCTCTTAGGACTTTTTCATTTTTTTCATCCTTGGTGATTAATACACATTTATTTTGTAACCTGCTACTCTGCTGTTAGTACCTGTGTTAGTTCCAAGAGTTTCCTGGTGGACTTTTTAGGATCTCTCGGGTATACAATCATGTCATCTGGAAATAGGCATATCTTAACTTATTCTTTTCCGATTTGAATCCCTTTTATCTCCCTCTCTTGTCTTACAGCTTTAGCTAAGACTTCAAGTACAGTATTGAATAGAATTGGTGAGATTGAACAACTTTGCCTAGTTCCTGATTGAAGTGGGAATTTTTCAGGTTTTTTCCCCATTTAGAATACCCCTTGCTATTGGTTTGTTATGTATAGCTTTTATTATGTTGATATAAATTCCTTTCATTCCTATTTTCTCTAGGGTTTTGATTGTGAAAGGATCATCTTTCTTCATCTATCCAGTGTATCATGTGGTCCTGGCCTTTGGCTTGGTTTATTAATTACATTTACTGATTTGCATATGGTGAAACAAACTTGTGTGTTTGGGAGAAATCTACTTGACCATAGTGAATGATCTTTTTTATATGATTTTAAATCTGATTTACTAAGATTTTTGTTGAAAATCTTTTACATCTGTGTTCGTCAAAGAGATTGGCCTACAATTTTCTTTTTTAATTGTATCTTTATTAGTTTTTGGGATTAGTGTAATATTAACTTCATAGAAAGAATTTGGAAGTGTTCCTTCCTTTGCTATTTTAAGATGTACTGGTGCTAGTTATTCTTTAAATGTCTGGTAGAATTCTATCCATCTGGTTCTGGACATTTTTTGGTGGGAAGATTCATGTTTACTTCTTTAATTTCTGCATTGATTATGGGACTGTTTAAATAATTCATTTCATCCTCTTTCAATTTAGGTAAGTTGAGCTTACCCAGAAATTAATTCTTTCTGATTATTGAATTTTATGGAGTATATGTTTTTGAAATATGACCTTGTAATTCTCTGAATTTCTTTGGTATAAGTTGTGATAACTCCATTTTCATCTGTAATTGTATTAATTTTGGATTTTTTTTCTCTCCTAATTATGGTTAACTTAGCTAGGGTGAATCAATCTTAATTTTTTCAAAGGAACAACTCTTTGTTTGATTCTTTATATAATTTTCCTCATTTCAATTTCAGATATTTCTCCCCTGATTTTGCTAATCTTCTGTCATCTACTGCTTTGGATCACTCTTTTGTCTCTAAAACTTTAAGCTTTATTGTTATTTACTTGTGATGTTTTTGGTTTTTTTTTCTGATATAGAAATTGAGAGTTGTAAACTATCTCTTAAGAGAGCTTTCATTGTGTCCCAGAGATTTTGATGTTTTATTTTCATTATCATAGGCTTCTAGGAATTCTTGAATTTCCTTTTGAGTTCTTCCTGGACCTATTTCTCATTCAGCATCATGATATTTAATTTCCAAGAATTAGTGGTTTTTCTATTGTTTGCTTTGTTGTGGATGTCAAGCTTTATTCCATGGTGGTCTGATAGAATAAGGTTGTAATTTCAACTTTTCTGTCTATGTGGAGATTTATCTTGGGCTCAATATTTTGGAGAATGTTCCATGGATTGCTAAGAAGAACGTGTATTCCTTGGTATTTGGATGGAAGGTCCATATCGGTAATGGTTTGACTGAGCTACAGTTTGTCTCTGTTAAGTTTTTGGCCAGTTGACCTATCCAATCTTGATAGTGGGGAATTGAAATCCCCCTACTATTATTGTTTTGGGGTTGATTTATTGTATTGTTTGATTAATGAAGGTCAATGAACCAATATTGGGTGTGTATGTGTTCAGTATTGTGAAGTCTTTCTGATGAATTGTTCCTTTGACAGAAATATAGTATCCTTTGTGTCTCTTATGATTTTCTTTGGTTTAAAGTCCATTTTGCCAGATATCAGAATTGATACACCTGCTTGTTTCCTTGTTCCATTAGCTTGAAGTATTTTTGACCAGCCTTTTGCTTTGAGAATGTGCCTGTCTTTTATGATGAGATGTGTTTCCTAAAGGCAGCAAATTGATAGGTTGTGATTTGTAATCCACGTTTGTAACCTGTGTCTTTTGACTGGTGAGTTGATTCCATTGACCTTTAAGGTTCTAATTGAGAAATAACTCGTGGTTCCTGCCATTTTTTTTTTGTTTAGTGCCTTTTATATGCATATTTCTTAGCTTGGAGGTTGTGATGGTATTATACTTCCCTTCTCTCCTCTTGGATAGGTTCATACTTTTCTTCAAGCTTGAGTATCTTTTCTAGCATTTTTTGCAGGTCTGATTTGATGCTCATATATGCCTTCAGCTTGTCTTTAAGGTGGAAAATTTTTCTTTCACCTTCACTCATGACTGATAGTTTTGATGGGTATATCATATTGGGTTAACATTTGTGCTCATTCATAATTTGAAGTACATCTCTCCAGGATCTTCTCACTTTTACTGTTTCCATTGAAAAGTCAGTTGTTATTTTAATAGGTTTACCTTTAAAAGCAGCTTAGTTTTTGTCTCTTGAAGCTCTTGGCACATTCTTTTTGTCTTGTATCTGTAGTGTTTTGACTATTATTTTCCATGGCAAGTATCCATTTTGGTCATACCTGTTTGGAGTGAAATATGCTTCTTGTATTTGGATGAACACCTCTTTCTTTAGATGTGGAAGTTTTTCCTTTATGATAGTTTGAAAAAATTCCTTGGGTGCGGCATTTTGGATTTCTTGTTCTGGTATTCCATGAATTGTGCAGGTTAGGTTTCTTCAAGGTGTCCTATAACTCTTGAATGTTCTTTTTAATATCTTTCTGGCTTTTACAGCCTCTTTGATTACACAGTTTGTTCTTCCATTTTGTCTTCAAGTTCTGCTTGGTTAGTTCTGCTGATAAGACTGTCATGTTCTGAGTTGAAGATAGTTTGTCTTTTAGTTCAAGTTCAATCTCTGCTTGAGATTTTTTTTCAAGTGCTCTATGCCTAGTTTTGTTTTTGAAATTGGTTTTCTCATCTCATCCAAGTTCCTGTTGTGGTCCTATTCATATTGGTTGATGTAGTTATTTAACTCCTCGTGGATGCCCTTTTTCATTGTTTTGATCATAGCAATGATCAAGCTTTGGAAATCATTTATCTCAGGTATGGCTTTCTTGCTATTTTCTGTGAATTTATTCTGGTTGAATTCCATCATTATGGGAAAATTTGTTGTCTTGGTTTTTGTTGTCTCTCACCTTGGACATTTTTTTGTTTTAGCTCTAATGCCTTTCTTGATGTACAATTTTGACTGATATGAGTTAGTATTACTGTGCTTGAACAATTATTGCTTTTTGACTTGATGTTGACTGTGTATGTCTAATCCTTTATTCTGTTTTCTAGATTAGGCTATTAAATTATTAGTATATTAATTTTGGTGGGTTTAATAGATAGGGATTGATGACTAGTATGGTTGTGCAGATTTTAGTTTTTATTTCCTTAATGAAGTGTAAATGGCTAAGTCCTTGAAGTTGTATGGGTTTTTGGGTGGGTTACATGAAAATCTTTAACTGTGGTGACTATCAATTGAGAGTAACATGAAGGTGAAATGGTTTACTTATCTTAGAGCTGGGAGCAAAGATTCTTTCATTTTATTGGGATAGTTTTGAAGTCCTCAGTTGTGTGCTATTGGTCTACTAATCCCTTGTTTGGACTTTCTCTGGACTCTGTTAAATTCTTGAAAAGCTTTAAAGTTCTTTAATGATTTACCAGAGGTGGGGGGTGTAGCATTGGGCCTGGTCAGGAGACCTCTGGCCAATCTAGCTGCCAGGCATGGGCTCTCCCTGTGCCCTGGGACCGAAAGGCCTTTTAAAGTTCTTTGAGTAGTACATCTGTTTTCTCATTCCTTTGAAAAACACCAGATGAAACCAACTTAGGTAATTTCTTGACTGTACTAATCATCTTTTACAGCTGCTTTCTGTGAAGCCTCCTTGTCAGGAGCTTTAAACTAGATCATATTTCTGCCTAGTCACTTTGCAAGATTTTCTCACCTCTTTCACTCTACTTGTTCTTTATTGTTCTCTCTCTCTCTCTCTCTCTCTCTCTCTCTCTCTATCTCTCTCTCCTCTCTTTTTTTCTCTTTCTCTCAACATCACTTTGACCTGGATAAGTGCAGTTAGTTGTCACTATGATACATCTTGTTATCAATTTTCTTTATGATTTTTCCCAAGACTGTGATAAAATACTTAGGAAAAGCAACTTAAGGAAGGAAAGGTTTGCTTTGACTCATTGTTTAAGTTCCAACATGGCAGGGTGTGAGATAGCTGGTTGTATTATACCTGGAGTCAAGAAGTGGAGAAAGATGAGTGATGGTGCTCTAGTAACTCTCCTTTTTACTCAGCACAAGACCCCAGCTTATGGGATGGTTTCATTCACACTCAAAGTCAGTCTTTCTATCTCATTTAAATCTCTGTAGAATACAATCACAAAAATTTCCAGATGCTTATTTTCTAAGAAATTCTAAGTTCTGTCATGTTGATAATCTAAATTAAACATCACTATAAGTAAAAAATTGCTTTGTTTTAACATAGGTACAGGTAAGTGTGAAGTGTTCAATAGGTCTGTCTAGTCATTTAAAATATTTGTTTTATTTGTACGATATTACAAGTTTTTTAAATAACAATAAACTTGATTTTAGTGGGGGGCGTGACAACAAAAATAGTCTTTCGGCATGTCTAGCCAAGTGAACAGAAGGATGCCGACTCTCTCAACCAGCTCTCTGTGATTTATCCAGGGCCTAATCCCACCCACCATGACTGGGTCTTCCCCAGCAGCTAGACAATCTCCTTCAGGTTTGCTCTGGGCTTAACTCAACCATCAACTCTCCACAGCCCAAACCCTCAAGAATCAAGTTGACATCTGTGCTTAACTATGACAATGAGTGAAGAATATGATTAATTATAAAGTACAAGTCACACCAGCATCTTCTGAGTGTGAGCAGGCTCTCACACCCCAGTGCTTGATGTTACACTCTTCAATAGATGACTCTCTCCCAAAACAGAACAGTTCATTCAGCCATATTGGACCAGTACCTACAATAGTCAGATAAAACCACATAAGTAAATAAACCAAGTGTTTATATGAATAGGACATAGTGATTAACACATTCACTAACTAAATATACAAGTTATCATCATTCTGTTCATGAAATATCCTGGCTATAAACTGAAAACCCTGTCTCAGAGAACTTTATGTTTGACAAGCATGGAAAGTATTAAAATAATACTTAAGTTACTTTTACAATTCTATGAAAGTCCAGATTAAACAACACCTGTTTTTTTCCCTAAAGATGCACTATGTCTCATTATTTATCTAAAAAGAAGGAGGCCTTGATAAAATTGTATCTGATGATAACATAATGTATGTATACCTACCTGGATGTCAAAATCTGGGGCATGTTTGGAATATCAGAGTGCTATCAGGAAGAGAACTAGAAAGCATCTTTATACCTTTCTCTCCGAAATATATTTCAATGAAAATTGCCTACTTTATCAAATATTGTCTATTTTAATGAATCTGACATCATCCATTCAGCAAAAGGCTTATAACCTATCCTGTTAGGAATCAATGGAATGAAGATATTACTAATTGGAATCACAAGCAAGACACAAAGAAATGTCAGGGTGACACATGTTCATTTTGTTTGAAATTCTCATTTTCATCATGAGTAAAAAAATATGATTTATCAGTTGGTCGCTGAATACATATTTAACTATAACATATCAAAAAAGATTCCATTTTATCACTATAAGAATGACTGATTTTTTAAAAAAAGAATTTGTGTCATGAAAGAGAAATTTAAAAGTGAATGCTTGGAAATGTTTTTCTGATATTCTTTAAGTGTTTATCAGTGTATCACTATGAAGTTCTCCTTCCTCATACCTTTAAGTGTTTTCAAATCAGGTATTTGAGAAACTTGTAGCAAATGGTTCCATCAGCTTTTGTTGTATCAAACTGCAACCTAGAAGATTGCATACCACCAAAAAACTCATGATCTGGGAGCAAACTTTCAACAAGTACCTTTGTAAAAGTTGTGGGATGGTCAATAAATATTTTAATACTGTAGATCTAATCATTTAAATTCATTTAAGACTTCTTTAAAACACACACATATATATATTACACATATATTATATATATATTACTCTTTGAATATATGTATATATATCCTCATTTAATACTGTAGATCTGATCATTTAAATTCATTTAAGACTTCTTTAAAACACATTCAGAAATAACATTAACTTAGAAATTGATCTCTATGCAATAAAATTATAAGGAAAATGAAGACATATATTCAAAGAATAATATATATGTTACTCTTTATATATATATATCCTCATTCCTCTATTGACTTCTTAAAATACTGTATGAAATCAATAAGCACATGAAACAATAACACATGGTAAACTAGGTGAATAATGATATAATAATATGTGTTAATATAGACAGGTTATTGGTAATATTGTAATCCACTGTATGAATTACACTTAAATCAACTTTACTAATGATAGACTTCTGATTACATGTTAGCAATTATTTCATAAGATAAGAACTACATGAAAATGCTTGATATATTAGAATTGTCTCTAGATATCTAAAACATGATATCTATTAATGACTATAGAAAATTTGGGCCACATTATAAAAACACTTGAAATGTAAGCTGTGAGTCACCAAATAACTGATATTATTAGATCTAAATTGAAGAATTACAAGTCTAGCAGAAGAATTGATGTTGGACTAAAGGATCTACAAGAAAGAAGGAAAGTTATTTAGATATTGTATTTCCCTGTTACTCTTGCTTACTTTTATTCTTAGAATTTAGTAGGACTTTTTTCTCTATGAAAATATTTCTGTGTGTTCATTTAATTTGCATGAATGTGTGTCCTCATGATGAAGATCCAAACATGAGAAAACTATCTATGTTTTGGTTTACATAGTCAAGTTTGTTTGTTTTGAGGATTGAATCCAGGATCTTGGACATGCTAGACAAGTGTTATACACTGAAATACAATTCTGGCTCACAATGTTTCTATTGTGAAAATATAAAGTTCAAAAGTCATAATAATAAACTAGAGAGGTTGGACACTTTTTGGAGTATTTCTAACAAATTGAACCTTTGAGACTTGAAATTTCAGAACTGATATTAAGACAAGGTAAGGAAATGTAATCTCAAAATTGGAAACCTTGACAAATATTTTTTGGTCTTCAAATTGCTCTTTTCAGGTATATATGGCATGTTTCCTTTTAATTTGTGTGTGTTTGTATATGTGTGTTCATTTGCTGTTAGTTTTCAGTTAAAATCCTATTGAAAATTCTGGAGAACCTCAAAGGTCACTCAAATGTGCAAGCTAATAACAGTAGATAGTATCACTACTAGTTTGCTAACATGGAATAAAGATTTAAAAAGAAGAGAGTTACAAATTGTATTTGCTGCATTTAAGGACTTGGTAATCTGCCTAAGTAAACAAATGTGAAACTTGTGGTAAAATCATGACTCTTCCATTTTTCTATATAGCAGTTACTCTGCATTGTTGTCAATAAATTCACCATCAATGGGCTTAAGGGAATAATGGGATTTTATTGTGGCTCACAATTGTCTGGCTGTCGTTTCTTGTCCTGTTTGGCAAGAAAGTCCACATCCACCAGATGCTGAGTGAACTAGCCATTTCTATACATCTTACATCCACAGGACTGATGAGAAAGAGACAATCTTTATTTTCCAAGACAGCGTGTTTGACCAAGTTTACCAAAGGATGCTAATTTCCTTTCCCAGTTCCCTCCATCTTACTGATTTTCTCAGGTACTGTCCCCACCCACTATGGGCTGAGACTTTCCATCCATCAGGCAATCTATTGCAGACTTGCCCTTCACTTGCCTACATCATTACTAAACAAACGTGCCTAGATTTTATATCCTCAACTGTGAAGTTGACACCTGTACCTAACTATTACATTCTGTGAGCAGGAGAATGGAATGGTCCATGGTCGCTTTCCTCAGGCTGCTGGGATTTGCTAGTTCTGTATTTGACGCCCTACCTATTGGATTCAGCACTCAGCAAAGGACAGTGAGCTGAGTGAATCTCTTCCCGTTTGCTATAGCTCTATTCCAGTAGTGACAGCACAGGAAAGAATGTGTGGATAAGTGAGCCCACACATTTGTGGAGACTGTGGCTAAGGAATTCATGAGACTGTGCTGCTGATGACAATGAAAATGTAATCTTGCAATTCCAAGGATTTTACATGTGGCAGGAAGCACTCAATATTTTTTCTATTATCTCATTGAATTCTCCAAAGTCATTTAAAAATTAAATGTTGTTATTGTGCCACTGTTTCTGTTGAGGGGTCAAGAAAATAAGAAAGAATTCACAGTATTCTTGTTCTATGTTTGTCCAGAGTCAACACTTTCAACCAAGGGTTTGCAGTCATCTTCTGCATTCGTAACTTCAGCCAGGGAATTTCTCTCAGACTAACTTCCTACTAGCTTCCTACTTGGAGCATTTGTTCTAATCCAACAAAACAACTGAGGTCACATGCAAGAGCAATAGTTTATATTTGTATATATAATCTCTGATTCTTATTCTAGCTCTTTTGAGAGATGATAGATACTTGGTACTTCAATAGCTATCTAATTTTCTTTGTGGAAAAAAATTTAGTCCCTCTACGTGTGTTTTAAATGTTTTAGGACAATGTTCCAGGTCCTTCATGATATATTTCTGTTTTGTTCTTATCCCTAAAATAATGCCACTTATCTCCATTTTGTAGATAAACTAAGATGAGAAAGGAGACATGACTATCTCCAAATAGCAAAGAATAGACCCAAGAAACAAAGCATTAAGACATCTAAAATTAAGTGATATCCTCTGAGTACATAGATGCCCAAACAGGGTTATGGAAATTATTTATAATTATGTGTTCTATTTTATATTAAAATATTCAGAACTATTGAGCCCCAGGGAAAAATTAATTTAACACATATTTCCTATCTCATTCCAAATTGTTTCCTCCATTTAAAAATTAATGCAAAGGTAGCATAAAAATAAAATTTTATCATCATGTAGACCAAAAAATAGAAAGCAAACTTGTTTTTATTTCTTCAGATAATAACAATAATTAAAGAATTTTTGTTGCTGTGTCATTGCTGAGGATTTGCCTCTGCTCTGTGCTTTGTACTTATTGGAAACTTACGCAAATCATTTTGTATATGTTTATATATTATTAATCTGTAATTTTTTATTATTTACAAAAAATTATTAGCTATCTCACCATCAGTTATCTATCACCATTCTATCCCATCTATTTACCCATGCATCTGTACATCTATGATTACTTTCCTTTGTGATTAGAGTACTGTAGGGAGAACAAATAAATTGATTCTATGTATCACAGTTTGAGTGTGAGTTGCACTCCTGTCTAACAGAGTCATGTGCTTGCATCCTTAGCTACTGATGACATTTGAGAAAGTTGTGACATCTTTAGGAGGTGGAGTCTTGCTGAAGGTAAAATGTTATAAGATGTGGGTTATGAGGTTTGGTGGCCAGATCTACTTTCTCTCAGTTGGTTTCTGCCATTTAATATAGCTGCTGTTTCATGAGCTAGCCTCCTGCTTCTGCTCCCAGCCATGTCTTCTGCTATGTGAATCCTACCATAATGGATTATATCCTTTCTGCAACAGAAGGCCAAATAAATCTCCCTTTCTCCCCTAAATTGTGTCTGAATACTGTAGAGCAGCAATGAAAGAGAAGTAATTAGTACTGTGTTTCTAAGGATAAGCAATGAACACAATGTTATCTTTGTTTGACTATAAGGATCTTGATTTGTACTGCTTGATGGTACAAGTATTAATTTTTTTGTGTGATTGGAATGTCTAATTAGATATTCAGATTAGTACCATTTTAGGGGTAGTCACTGGATTACATGTATAACTAGATATGCAATAGACTGATGAGGATTGAGGTTAGCTGAATACATAGGTGAAGTAGCCAAACATCTGGATCAGTGAAATATGTCTGGATATATTTTAATTACATATAATCATAGCTGAGTGACATGCATTTCTATCACGTCTATGACTTCTAGCTGGAAATGCTTTATAAAAATCTTCTTTAAAAAGAACATAATGTTTTGATTTGAAGTTGAAAATGCCTTTGGAATCTGAATAGAGTAGAATAGATACCTACTATGGGATGTATTTTCAATTTGCAGTTTTAAACAGTTACATATTTGGGTTGAGGAGAAGACTCAATGGTTAAGCCCTTGCTTTGCAAGTGAAGGGACTGGGGTTCAGATTCCCATATTTCACATAAAAAGTCTAGGTAGAAATGGCGGTGGCCTATAATTTTAGTCCTGAAATATGGAACCTGGGAAATTCCAGAGCAAGCAATAAGGTGAAAGAACAATTCAGGATGATTTTTGATGTTATTCTTGAGCCTTCATGGTCATATACACTCAAGTGCACTGTCACACAAATATCCTACCACATGTACACCCACCAATATGCAGCACACACACACACACACACACACACACACACACACACACACACACATTCACATCTCATACACAGATACATGAAAAAGAAAAATTGATCACCATTTCTATCATATGTGAAATAAAGAGGTTAAGCTAACTAAAATCTGAAATTTCTTTTTTTTTTACATTCTGTGATTCTGAGACACTGAAGAAATGAGCCCTTTTAAAGAAAATCTTATTGACAAAGAATTTTGAAGGCTTAGTCATCTACTGGGAGGACTACAGAGTCAAATACAGACAAGAGCTTGCATCCATTTCTTCCATCTTCATAACCAATTAATTCGGGCAAGTTTTGTTGACTTTGTGTAAAGTACTTTGTGAAAAAGTACTCTGGTTATTATATTCATTTCTCATAGGCTCCTGTGAACACCAAAGGAGATCATACAACAAGATGATACTCAGATTTGTCCTTGTTACTTTAAGTAAAAAACAAACAAACAAACAAAAACAGAAGAAAAACAACTTATGAACTCTACAGATTCTATTTTCCCTTCAGAATAAAAAATCCAAATATTTTCATTTTAAAAATTAAAAATGTGTATGCATCATTGTGTTATATGTATGCATATACATATATGCATATGGATGTGTGCATATGTGAATGTGGGTGACTATGTATTTGGAAGTCGGAGGTAGATGGTAGGTGTCTGTCGTGATGACTTGCCACCTTATTCTTTTGAGATAGGTCTTTTATCAGTATTGATTTGGTAAAACTGGCAGGCCAAGGAGCTCCAGGGGTTTACCTGATCTGCACCTCAGCACTAGGGTTCCAAACATGTACCACTACACCTGTTTTTTGCATGGGTGCTGGGGATTTAGACTCAAGCCCTCATGATTTTGCAGCAGTCATTTCTCCAAATGAGCCATTTCTTCAGCGTCTATGTTTTCAAAATGCTAATGTGAAAATCTGTCAATGTTGGAGTCCTGAGACATTTATATATGTAGAATAAGTATTTCCAAAACAATAGGTAAAAGTTTGTTTGATCACTTTCCCTTTAGAAAAATTCTGCTATGAAATTAATTCTGGAACATGGCAGTGCTTAATATAAAAGCAAAGACTAATAACAAAGAATGACCAAGAGAAGGTGCTTATGTTGAGAATTTTGTTTCTATACTCATGTTTGGACTCAGTGTGATTAACTTAGGGGAAGATGAAAAGCTATCTTTGTTCCAGTTCATTCCCTCATTATAATGCATATAGACTCAGAGACTTCTGAACAGGTTCCTAGATGTAGAATCATTGCCAGAAAAATTTCACTCATATTTACTAAAATGTCTCAAAGGAGCACATGGATCCCCACAGTTAAAGAGAAGGGGCTCCTCTCCTTTCCTGAATCATGCAAGAACCAATGCCAGATGACTCCAGGTGCTTCCCAATTCATTGTTTTTGTCTGTGCAGGAAAAACAAAGAACATTTTTCTTTGTGTGGAAGGTACATATCCAAATAAAAGACCCTTTATAAAGGCGCACACTTTAAGCTTTATACCAATAAATCATTTGCTTGCAGCTGCAAAACTAATTGTTCTTAAAGCTAACCAGGATTACCTCTGGTAAGCCAAGTTTGCTATTTTGAAACCAGAAAAAAAGAAGAAAAATATGTGTGCCCATGCATGTGTGTGTGTGTGTGTGTGTATGTGTAAAGAGATTGCATCCAGAGAATTGTATTCTTTTTGTAATGAGGAAATTATATAAAGAGGATTTTTTATTTAAAGTCTGATAATTATATAAATCATATTATATTAAATAAGAAAAAATAAATATTAAACTTTCATGAATGTTTGGTTTTTATTCTCTTACCTCTTTACTCATATTTCTAAGTTTCGGTTTCTTTCTCTATTCTACATGCAAAATTGTTTCCTCCTCTTCTCCTATTTCAAACTGCAAATTTAACTGTAGGTGTAGAAAAATAAAAAGTATAAATAGCTTTACATAAAAAACTTGTTTGCCTCTCTAATCCCAAAACAACTTACAAGGCAAGTCTGTCTCTTATACTTATTCAGTGATACAAATCACAAACTTTAATTTCAAAACATTTTTCTTCAGAACAAATAATCTTAGTTCTATTTATTTCTACATCCTAACTCATCCTTCTTCATTATTTGAAGTTTTCCTAATCTTTCTTAAGTTGTTTGGCAGTCATCTGACCCAATACTGAGTTGAAGTAGGAGATTATAAATTCTAGTTTCTCACCTTGCAATAAAAAAATCACATATTTTTTTACCCCTTAGAATATTATCTCTGGTGTTTATTTTGATTTTATGTGTGGATTCAGGGCATGTATATGTATATACATGTGTTCTCATGTGTGTGGGTGCACCTGCATGCATAAATGCACATGGATGTGCATATGGGTATGAAGGCCTGAGTTGGATACCAGAGTCATCCTTGACTACTCTTCCACCTTATTTCTTGAGGTTAGATTTAATTAAATTTAGAGTTCACTGATAGGAGTAGTCTCCACAGCTAGCTTGATCTAAGGATTCCAAGTCTCAGTCTCCTAAGTCTGGATTCACAGAAGAATGAATAAAATATAACTTTGTGCTTTAAGTGGAATCTAAGAAATTATTTTCTTGTCCTCTTTCTTGTATGGTAAGTGCTTTAACTATGGAGTCATCTATCCAACCTTTTTCATTTTTTCATTTCCAGAGTTTTAGACCAGTGATTTTTACATATGCTGGCAAAAATTAGCTTAAAGAAACAAGCAATAACTAATTTTTATTGTCAATTTGATGAAATTTAAAACCTCCTAGGAGGTAGTGAGACATACAGCTTGGTGTGTCTGTGAGAAATATATGAGAGGGAAGGATTTGTTCTCAATATGGGGTGGAGCCCTGTCACAATGAAAGGGAAAAGGTAGAAAGCTAGCCTGCACAATGGCTCAAATTCTTTCTGCTTCTTAGCTGCCATTGTATCAACTGTCCATCTCCGTCATGCCTTCCCCACTTTGATGAACTGAACCCTTTGAAACAGTGAGCAAAACTACATTTTACTCTCTTAATTTTTTCTGCCAGGCATGTGGTCATAGTTGATATAGGACCTTCAAGATGGTTCAGCAAGTACATGGATGTGTACACATACTTTGTGACCCCGTTCTATCCACAGAGCCAAAATGAGGAAAGGGGATTATTAACTTTTGAACATTGTTCTCTGACTTCTGCATACGGCATGTGGTATATGCATGCTCTCTCTCTCTCTCTTTCCTCTCTCTTATGCTTTCTTTTTCTTTCAATTTCTCCCTCTCTCTGTCTCTAATAAATAAAATATTTTAAGAATTAATGCAAATAAGAATATCATATTTGTAATGCAAGTCCTTAAAGTAATGAAATACTAAGACAATATGAATTAAACACAGTCAATGATTTTGCTGCTTTGAATTTAACATTCTCTTTGTAATAAACAAAAGATCTACCTCAAGAAGTAAGAGACAAATGAAGTACATTATTTGACATGCATCTTAAAGAAATAAGACTAAATGAGAGCTACCAACTACCTAGATTATATAAATGACAAAAGAGTTCATTTTGATGAAAGATTTTTAGGACATTTTCCCCTTTATACACTGAACTGGTCCATACTGAATTATTTTAACAAATTGCACTGACTATATTTCATTTTGTAACAAAGGTACATGCTGAGAATCCAAGCTATTTATATACTGTTATTCTAAAACTGAAGGTTTAAGTGTTTACAGGGTGAAAGACACCTTTCATGGGAATTACACATTCTCTGTTAGAACTGCAGTTGTGAACCTCATGGAGACTCTATCATTCAAGGTGTTTTACATAACTATGCCTTTCATTCTGTCCACTTTCTTTATCATAGAAACACTATCTTTCCTCTAAAATATGTGCAAAGTCAGCTCAGCAGTCTTGACCAAGTGAGTGACTGCATCATTTAATTATCTACTGACCAAGAGTAGAGAGCATAGTTTTTTCTTTTTATTTCTTCAATAAAAAAATAACTTATTGATGTTGAAAACATATTATTTTGACAAATAAAATTTATAGGTGCTGGATGATTTGTCTCCACATATTTTGTTGTCAGTACTTTTTGCTTGTTTTGTTAGTTAGTTCTTTAGTTTGTTTGATATCTTGGAAGTTAGATCAAGTTGGATTCATGATCCTTCTTTCTTAGCCTCCAGAGTATCTGAACTGGAGAAAACGATTTGAAGGAGTGATACGAATGGGAAATTTGCAGGCTACAATGATCTATTATATATGGAAAAATAAAAATATTTTCTATTTTCCTTGTTTCTTCTATAAAAGTTCTTAAGGCACAAGTTACAATCTGATGATGTACTCCTGAATTTGAACACTCAAACATTTTACATCACCACTGCGTTGTTTTGTTAATAATCTCTTCACCAATTTTATCATCATTCCAAAGATTTTATTTAGAACATGGGATATTTGCTAAAATTTGTTTCTTGTTTTCTGGTATGGAAATTTATTTAGGGAAAGGATATAGATGTGTTATATGCCAGACATATAAACTATGGCTCATTAAATTCTACCCATCATATCACTTAACAATCTTTCTGGCATTTAACAAGTCTGGAGAGTACTGGAGAGATGTCTCAGTGAATAAAGGGACCTGACCATAAACCCAGTGACTTCGGTTTTCCTCCATAGATCATATTTTCAAAGGAGAGAACCAGCTTCTGAAAATTGACCTGTGACCCACATATATGTGCATACCTGTTCTCTATCTCTCTGCCTATGCCTCTATCTCTTTTTCCTCAAATATAAATATAAAAAGTCTATTTGATTTGGGGCTAGTCTTTTAGGTATAAAGAGAGAACATACTTTCCTGTTTTATCAAAACAGATAAGATTATCTGAAGTTCTATCTTCATAATTTTACATACATTTCTTCTCCATTCTGATTTACTTGACCACATGCATTTAGAAGAGTAACATGGAGGCTTGAAACTTATTTTTTTGTCATCACCAACTTTAGAGAAAGTGATTACCAGATCTGAAGAGTAGAATAAGTAGGAAATATTGATTAAAATGCTAATCTGAAAAAAAAATCAACAAACCAGAATCCAGAACATCAGAGACTCTATATCAATCACCTGGAACTAGGTCAGACTAATTTCTCCACATCCTGAAGCTCAGGGAAATTTGCAGAAGAGGGGGCCATAAAATTGTAAGAGCACAATGATATGCAAGATACTCCACACAAGTTAGGGCTGAAGCAATCATAATTGGACTTTGCATGCCCTGTGCAATGTCCAACACACTATTGACCTCACAAAGTCTAGCATTTGCTAAAGGCACTAGAATCCTTGGAGGCAAGGGATTGACAGCCACAGTAGTGTTCCTATGCTTAATGGGAACACAGGAAAGGGTTCTGGGAAATGCTACAGAGTCCTTGCACCTCATCGGAGAGGAGGACCCAGAGGAGAGTTTGGCATGCACATTAAAGGATGCTCCAGGGATAGGAGGGGAAGGCACTGGGGGATGGTGATGGAACGGAGAGGGAAGGGGGGTCTAGAGGGATAGAGGGTTGGAGGGAGGGGGGCTGGTGTACCTGTTAAGTTTGTTTGAGTGGAAATAAAAATAAATAAATAAATAAGTAAATAAAATGCTAATCTGTCTGTATGCAGTTTTTCTTAAACCCCTTTTCATTTAGAATCAAAATATCCTTACATGCTTGATTATACCTAAAGCCTATTATAAGATGGCAGTTTATAAAAAGCAATTGACAGTAAAATATTCATGGGCATATACATATGTTTTCTTTTGCAAAAGTCTGTCTTTCAGATCTTTTAATGTCACCCTGGAACCATTGCTAAGTCATCTATATGAAATACATAAAAGATATGCAGTTAAATTATTCAATGTTGCAGAACCTAAACAATATGGAAGCATCCTTTCTGTCCCATGATTTCTTGTCCTGATCTTTGAAGGAAGATAATGCAGGCTTGATACAGAAATCGTTTTAGTCTTTGTCATGGCTTTCAATTTTGTTATTAGAAAATTCAGGCAGGCGCTCTATGACCTGATGCTGCTGCTGCTGAGTGATGACCACAGCTCACTAGTATGGGAGATAAAGCAGAAGCTGGACCTTGCTCTTACTCCCCAGACAATAGACTACACCCACCCAGAATGTTGCCCAGATGCCCGCTTGTCAGGGCTTGTCATTACCTCAATGATCTACCACCTATTTGTCCTCAGGTGCTAAGCCAGGACTTTCTTTTCCTGTGTTTTAATGAAGTCTAAACATAAGAGATTGCCAGAAAATTTGTAATTTACTTCTAATATTCCTTCTGTTTCATATCTAGATTTTAGGAAAGAGTCTTTTTAAAAATTTTACTGTGATAGATACAGGTGCAACTTGACAATTGGAAGTTGAGCTTTGGGCACATCTATAGAGAACTAATAATTAAGGCAGGCCCTAAATAAAAGTGCAGATTGTCTAAGTGATGGGAAAGATGGTAGGTGGGAGTATTCCCTGGGCAGGTGGATAGGAGGGAACAGGAGGTAAAACCAGTGAATTCCCTGAGCATGAGCCCACTGCCATACTTGTTTAGTTGGTTCAATGAGTTGGCATATTTCAGCATATTTGGACAGCATGCTGTTTGGCAATAGAGGTTTGCCCTTCTCTCAGCAATGGATAGAGTGTAGCCAGTTCCCTCTGGTCCTGGTGTTAGCATGAATTTTCTTCTCTTCCTCATGCTCACCCTGTTCCTTTTGGTTCCTGAGTGGTTAAAGAATGGATGCGTCTCATTTTTAAAGAAACAGATTCTCTTTAGATTACCTTCTCCGAAGCGAGCTCTCTTATGCACCTCTTGGACACCTTGGTATCCTAAACTGCGGCAGACTACTTGTCCTGCACGCAGTTCCCAGCGATCATCACAAACTGTTCCCCAAAGGCCATCGTGGAAAATCTCCACTCTACCCTCGTGAGGCCCGCTGCCGCCAACAAGTCGAACTGTCTTAAATGGAGCTGTAAAATAATTAAGGAAGGTAGGTTGAATTCACATGGTTCAATACTTTTCTTTGAGGTGCTTGGCGCTGAAGCCAAAAACTTCTTTTCTTTTCGTTCTTTTATTTTTTAAGCTTTTTAGCACATTTCTTTGACAAGCTAAAATATTTTAGTGCATCTTAAATTTTCTACCGCCACCTACTGTTTAGCTGCAGTCATTGCATTTCTAAAAGCTGAATTGCAAAACAAGACCAACATTTATGCTGCTTGTATGGTACATTTCCACTATTCTGTCCCAATGGCTTCAAAGTTCAAACTGTATAAAACTGTTGAACTTGTGTAAGTTTTCACAAAAAGCATAATTCCTGATGCACTAATGAGTCATACAGAGACTCAAAGGTGTAGTGGATCAAGAAGTAGATATTTACTACTGTAAATAAGAATATTGATCATCAAACTTGATATCTTATGCTAAGAAAAGCAAGTATCTTAATATATTTAGAAATAGGAATGTAGTAAGGATTTTCATGTTCTCTTTCTCTGTGTGAGTGTATGTCTGAACACAATGAGATAAAAATCAGAAGAAAGCAGAACAAGCGTCACAAAGAAATGTTGCTAATTGTTGTAATTATAAAATTGATGAACCCAGATGCTACACTAGAACTTATCCAGGAGACTTCGTAGTTACTTATTATAAAAGTGCTTTTATTCTATAATAGTTAATCAATGAACAGTGGTATACATATGATAACCATGCATAAATTTTGATCTTATTACAGGGAGGCTTGCTTAAATCTCATTTTTAACAAAAATTGCATACATTTAACATATAGGAAAAGACAAATATGTGTGCAGTTAATATAAAAATGAGAAACTTGGAATAATGAAGTTGAACAACTACACTCTTCAAGTGAATATTAAAAAATCATTTATGTGAAGAATAAAATAAAAGACAGAGAAAAATATTTTAAATGCATTTACAGCTAAACAATAATAATGTTCTTCAGAAATCATAAAGCTCAATGAGTAAAACCATCTACTTAAATATATCATTTGAATAAAAGTGTAATAGTATAATATAAAAGTAGATACAATTAATTATTAGAACAAAATAGCACTTCATTTTGAAGATGAAACTTTAGGGTATTAGTTTTTAGCATTATTTAACTTAAGGAATATTCACCTTGAGCTGATCCACATAGAGCCCAGGGACAAAATTATACTAGAAGTAAAGGCCCCCAAACATTATAGGCTTTTGCCATTGCTCTTAGTTGCTCTCCAAAAACTGTCATTAATACTCTATGACTGAAGATACAACACAAATGGATCATGAAACATAGACAATATATCAACTGGAACTGTGTTCTGAGGACTTTCTTCTTGCTGGATAGTTTACACAGTACCAAGGATTACTGTAGAAGCTGCTGGGTGAAAGAAATAATCACAAGTCCCATTAACAGCAGAAGATATGTAAGTTGCAATTTATAAATCACCATGGCAACAGGAGACCACCAGTGTAATATTGGCGTGAATACCAAGGAGAAAACCAAAAGCTTTCTGATTGGACTCAAGTCCTGCTTGTCAAAATGGTACCCATCCTTGTTACTGTAAACTAGAACAAGAACCTAAATAAAGGGAAGGAAATAGATCAATAGGGAAGAGAGCCAATAAACCTATAGGTAGGAAGACAGAACATCAAATTGCTCTGTAGGCAGCTGTTATTATTCACACAGAATGGGAATTTATAATGGAAACCTTTGGATCTAAAGCTGGATGAGTAAAGGAAAATGCATATAAGTGGGGTGGCCTGAGGAGAGGTAACTTGTTACACTAAGGAAGCCTGAACCTACAGAGGAGTAGGTCAGACTGAACCCTGAAGTCCATAGAAGCACATAGGCAAAAGAATTGGACCAAATGGGGAAGGGAAGAGAGAGAAAGGGAGGGGATGGGGAAGGAAAGAAGCTGGGATGAACACTCATTATGCATGTAAAAGAAGAAAAAAATTAATAAAAAAGAAAAAGAGAAAAAATCATTTGTGTGAAGAATGAAGTAAAAGACAGAGAAAAATATTTTTAAATGCATTTGCAGGTAAACAATGATAATGTTCTTCAGTAATCATAAAGCTCAATGAGTAAAATATTTTAAAATATCATTTGAATATAATAGTATATTATAAAAGAATCAGAATTAATTGTTAGAACAAAATTGCACTTTATTTTGAAAATGGAATTTTAGGGTATTAGTTTTCAGCACCATTTAACCTAAGAAATATTCAGTGAACTTTTAGTAAATTTTTGTGAAGTGGTAATTCAATGTCATATGAAAAAGAATGACGATTTTCTGTAAAGAGATGCCTGCATTCCTTGCTGTTTTATGGCATTATATAACTGCTTACATATTCCAAAACACCTCACCTCTATTTCTGGAACATTGGACATTGGTTCTTGTCTGAAATGTGCTTCTCCTCTTCTTTACCTATCAGTTATCTACCCTCATTCCTAAGTATACATAAGCTCCTGTAATAGTGATGCTATTAATATTACTATTAATGATGATGCTATATGAAAGCATCATCAACTTACTTTCCTCACTAGATTGAGATCCTTCTATTATCTTGATAACGGTCAGGTTGTGGCATACTGCTCAAGGGATGAGTAGTTATGGATGGTTGGATGGATGAATGGATGCACGGATTGATGGATATATGGATGATAGATACAAAGATGGATGGATGCTGGATACATGAATGTACCAATGAATAGAGAATGGTAACCCTGTTTTAATGTTAAGAATAAATTAGAAAATGCAGAAGACTGGACAATAGAATGCATTTTAATAAATTTCAAGTCTCTAAAGGAAATATACTTTTTATATATAGAAAAAGACCATAAGACAAAGGTTGATTTAGCTTGCATAAGCATGAGTCATATGGAGGAAAAACCTGGCATTTATGGCTCCTAAAAGCCCAGTCATATTGGAAGGGTTTGTTGGGCAGCTTTATGCACCTCTACACCTGACACTTATAGCTCAGAGAGAGGGTCAGCTACTTAGGAGTGGACTCATGATAAACAGAATCTTCAGATTCTATTCCATTTATAATGAAAAATAAAGTTTCCTCAAAAATTGAAACATTTGCATCTGTTTGACAAGGATATTGCTTTCTTGAGGGCAAACTGTAAAAGAAGTCAAATAGCTGCCAGGGAATTATTATTTCAATTAGTTTATTGATTCATAATGAGTCAGCGAGATTTTTGCCTTTGGGAATAGTTCATATTTTTATATGTGTTAATACATTCAATCTGGTTAAGCAATTTGACACATCTTTGTTCTTATATATTATACGTACATTCTGTGGCTTAACTTTCTAAAGGAATTATCACCTTTCTTATTTTCTAACTCTTAAGGAAGAATTAGTACTGGCAGATTCTTTATCCTTTCTAAAGTCTCTCTCCCTCTCTCTCTATCTACACTCCCCAACATACAAATGATTTTAATGTATATGGGACAGAAATTTAATATATAATAATTTTCTATTTTTTGCAACTATGTTAATTTTGAACTATGATTAATTTAAACAAATGGCTGAATAGAGATGCCCTTTTGTTTTTAATATCATAAAGAGTTTACAACAGTGCTGAAATTACAAAAGGAGAAAGAACAATCTAGGAACAAGATTCACCGTATGGTGTGATATGTGTGGAATAACACTAAACAGCATTATCTATTGCTTTGTGCACACATGAAAACACAGTAACAGCATAAAATATGAAAGAAAATGCACAAACTCTGAAAAGATTACTTTGGAAACTAATTATAATAGGCATGATGGGATGAGAAATACACTTATATTTTTATAAACCTTACTCGTGGTCATAAATCATTCTCTATCTCTTTCTCTTCCATCTATTTTACTGAATTACATTTTAGGGTTGAACTTATTACAAATGGTTATTTCAATATTTTAATTCTAAATGAAGCATAGAAATTTAGAATAATGCTGATCTGGTTTCTGATTTACCCCATTCACAATGTAACAAATTTTCTCTAAGAATGGAACAGATATTTTAAGGAGTTTAATCATCTGAATGAATTACATGTGAAATGCACATCCCAGATATCATTTGTTAGGGGGAAAACATTTAAATTTCACTGATATAATAATGTAACAAATATTTTGTCTTAAGATAAAAGTTTGGAAAGACAAGAATGTCGATGATCTTTGCATACTACGAAGAAAGAAAATTGAAGGGAGAATTTCAGAGGAGAAGAAATACACAAAACTATTTTTTGTGATAATGAAGGGAAAGCTGAGTAGAATGGGCAGTGAGGAAAGTTTTGCATCTTTCCTAACCCCAGAACTTCAAGGCAGTGCACGGGAAACTCAAATCCAAGTTACACAATCTTGTGCTTACACTTTCCTATGAAATATAAGTCTTGGCAAAGTTCTCTTAGATCCCCAAGTGAAGCTAGAGAGTATCCTAAAATAAAGGGACGGATATGGTTCTGACTCTTGGAATGAAGTGTAGAGAGAAGGTGAAACCAAAGGTCAGCACCTGAGTCCAGCACCTGATGAGCCATAGCAACTGATTGCAACTCTATAGCTTAAAAAAGAAACATTCATATTTTCAGAGGCCAGAAATTTAAAATCAAGGAATTGATGCAGCCACCTCTTTCTGAAGGCTCTAGGGAGTTTACCTTTTCCAGTTACCAGTTGCTCCAAGAAATCCTTACCATATTTTGTTTTGAGCTTCATGATTCCTGTGTCTGCCTCTGTGTCTTCAAGGTTTTTCCCGTGGGCAGGAGAATGCTCTTTCTCTCACAGATATACTCCCTACATTAGGTTTGCCATAATCCTGCATGCATTCATTTTAGTTTAGTTACGTCTATAAAATTGCGTCTTCCTAATTTGGAACTCACTTTGTGAGGTTTCTGATGGCTCTGACTGGTACACAGATGGTGAAGATTTGAAAGTTGAGTACAGCTTTTCTGCCTTGCATCAAAGCATTGCAGAGAGGAGGCGCTTTAATTGTATTACAACATGATGCTGCTGTTCACCTTTATTTCGATAGTAAGGATTGAACTTTCTCCCAACATCTGAAGTCTACAGAATAGCTGAGTAGTAGGTTTATTGTGCTACAAATGAATCACTTGTCAAAGTCAATAATTGCTAAATACCTTTACCTGCTGAATAACCATCTAAAATAAATACTAGAAACTTAATTGCTTTAAGACAAATTATACCAAGCTCAGATGATATCATTATTCTAATTATGAGAAACTTGACTTTGGTGAACCAAATTTTGAAAAGAAGATTGCTATTTCTGTATTTAGTGCCTCAGTATGAAAATCAGCTCATTGGGACTTTAAAATCCTCTTGCTGCAAACAATGGTACATATTTAAGATGAAAGCAGTATTTGGAGTTTAAATAATTAAATAAAATATGTGCATTTGAAAAAGTATGTTGTTATTTTTATGACCGAGTACTCATTGGGATATTTGCTGTTACTTTAGAACAATTTGTCGTTATTTAGTGTTCCATTTCTAAGTGAGTATTAATTTGTAGAGGTACACAGAATGAGAACTTTCAAAATTTTATAAAGGACAATTTAATTTACCTGTGTGTGAGTTATTTAAATTTCCACTCTTCAGTTAGAACCATAAGGAATTTGAACAGAACTCATTTAGAAAGATGACTTAGTAATGCAGCGTAATTATAAGTTACCATGGTTTTTGATTTCTAAGTTCATGAATTACACACACACACACACACACATACACATATGCACACACACACCCTGTAAGAAGCTCTTTTGTCTTTTTTTACAAACAACCAAGATACAGAAAAGTGACCCCTCATTTGTTCATTAACTATACATCATCTATTTTTTAAGACTGATGCTACAAATGTGATAATTATAAAATTATTTATTATTTATTATGAACAGCAATAGAATTTTTAACTGTAATTTTAATCTGAAAACTGTTCTGTGAAATTCTAGTTGTCCAGGGGATTTGAAATATGGCTCATAGGGAGAAAACTGCTCCAAACTTGGCCCACAAAAGTTTAACTTGTCTAGTTATTGGCAGTTCTGACATTAGGTAAGAAAATAACTTTCCAAAATAGCTGAGTGCTTATTTCTTGAATCGGAGTTTGAGGCAGGTGGAAAACAATAGCTACGCCCTTCGGCATTCCGTTATTGTACTGTTCAGACCTTTACAAGCTGTAATCAGGCTGATTTAATGGAAGTGATGGGGGATAGTATGTGCATGGTCTTCATTTTATCAGTGTGTTACAGGCATTGCAGTAATTCATGTATCACAGCTTTGTCTAGAAGTATTTAGGAACAGCTTATTTGAAGTCTCTAAAATTCAGTGAACAACCTGTTTTCCATCTTCAGAAAATTTATGCTTCCATTTGCTTGACCATTGTTGTAACCAATATAGAAATTCATTAGCATTATGAGTAAATTTGGATTGAGATACTTTTAGATAGTAACAAAGAGCATAGTGAAAACACCAACCACAAATGGTGGATTTCACTAAGTATACTGTCAGATCAAGTACCAAATGCTTTCAGAGCCTCCCTCCCAAGTCTCTGATCAGAGAAAGCCAGGTTCAGTTCTTTGACACAGGTTGCTTCTTTACAATGGCAGCCCATGAGGACAGACTCTGGTCTCAGGTGTGGACACATTCTGGCTTTGTGTCTCTGAACATACTGTTTTGCCTGTTTGCACTTTTGTTTCTTCACTTATCATGACAATTGTGGTAATGACATTTGGTGCTGCTCAGAGGGCTAATTTAACCAATAATGTATTGTAAAGAGGTTTGAGAAGGAAAGTTAGGTTAATTTTCACTATAAAGTTGTCCTATTGAAATGACAAAAACACATCCACTTTGTTTCAGCTAATTTTGTGGTATATCCCACTGTTTGTAGCTCATCTTCTCTGATATCCACACCCTGTTAAGTCATAAGGACCTAATTCAGCCACCTGTTGTTCAAGGAATCATATCACACTCACAACACATTGAGTCAGTTTTTTTCTAACTGTGCCCTTGATAGGTACTTATGTAGTTGTGGCTTTATTAACTGTTTTCCTCTCCAGATTCTCTGTGGGTAGTTCTTTCTGCTCTATGCTACAGGCAAACAAAGGATTCTTAATTTGATTATTGTTGGATGATGCAGTTCATCTGTGATTTGCTTGGATCCAACCCTAAATAATGGAATTTAGTCAGGAAAAGTCAAGATGCAAACAGTGACTAACATACTTGTATCAGCTGAGTTAGTTGACACAGGTTAAAAGGCGTTGAATCCTCATGGGGGAAAAGCAGAGTGGTAGATTCTTTGTGAGGACTAACTAAAGAAGAGATGTTATATAAAGTGTTTTGCAGAGTGTATGACAGAGGTATTCATCATACTACTATTCCTAAAAAACTCACATGTCTGCTGGCACAATTCTCAGAAAAGGATAGTGATAACAGCAACTTGGTATTTTTGCACAAAACAGAGTTTCTTTCTTAACTACTTCATCTTTCCAACCCCCTGGGGCAATTATTATGTGTCACCTATTCTAGTCCTTGACACAAATCCCCTGAAACCCAAATCTCCATGTCAAGTCCTTTCTGAGCATGTGACAAATTCCTCCAGAGGCTGTTCCCATGTTCTCCATAGCCAGTTTGTAATTTCTAAGTTGGCTGCTGCAAGACAGTGTAGTTACTTAGGTATGACTCTCACATTAGGAAGGAATTGAGCTGGGACAATTACTGCTCAGTTAGCCATTGGCAAGAATATTTGTAAGTGCTGTCGACTTTCCAGTGAGCAAGTCCAGTGTTCAATGTTTTCTGAGATTCTGAAGGGGAAAATCTCACATTCTCTAGATGCTTGGTGTAGTGATACATCTGTTAGGAAATGAACATACCTACTCTTGACTCAGGAGTTAGTCAAAGATAAAGGTCAACATCCAAACAAAGGCAAACTATAATTCTTTGGAAGGAAAGAAGATATCATCCTGCTACAGATATGTGAATATAAGGCAGCTCAACAAGAAGCTGTGGATAATTAAAGTGAAAGTATAATTTTTAAGAGTAAAATGCACACAGAGAATGAGTTCAAATGATTTATACTGAACTCCTGGATCATACAAAGTCTGACATAAAAACCCACTTTTTTTGTGTGTGAGCCAAGGTATTCATTTCTTTAATGAGCCAGTTTTATTATGCTCTACTTCATCATTTTATTTTGTTGTTCATTATTTTGAATTGTAAACATAGGAGTCTTACTTTACCAGATTTAACTCAAATTTGCAAAAGTTCCAGCTCAACCTCCCAAGCACTGGAATTACGTATATGCACTTCCAACCCTTGCCCCGTTAACTTCCCTGACACACACGTTGGTGCTAATTATTTAAGGAAGAATGTAAATGATGTCAAAGTCATTCTGTTTGCTGCAAATCTTACCAGCAATGACTATTGCCTATTTAATTTGTATTATTCAGATAATTATAAAAATAGTTGAAATGTAAAAAAAAACCAATAATACTGGTAAGACACAATTAAAGCCAAATTTACTAACTAAAACCAATGAGACTAAAATTTAATAAGGTCATAAAAAAGGCCCACTTTAAGAATATATCAATAGGGGCTGGAGAGGTGGCTCAGGGGTTAAGCCTCCGCCTTGCAGGCGGAAGGTCCTGAGTTCGGATCCCAGATCCCACGTATAGACGCCAGACGGAAGCGGGGGCGGCCTGCGCTTCTGATCCTGGTAGGGCGGAGCCTGTGAATCCCGGGGCAGAAGGAGGTGGAGGCGTCCATGGTGGTTCGCGAATTCGTCCGTGGTTCTACACACACACAGACACGCGCGCACACACACACACAGACACACACACACGAGCGTGCGCGAACACACGCACATGCGCACAGTTGAATAAATAATAAAAAAAATTTAAAAAAAAGAATATATCAATAGACACTGATAGAAGGACAGTGCTGTAAAGATGTAGAATAAGGCTACTAATTGATACAGTATCAATATTTACTCATTTTTATATTTGCTTTTATCATTCAATGATATTGAGAGACAATCTCTGAACCTTCCTGCTAAGGACTACATAAAGTCTCTTCTAAAATCATATGATGAGCTACCAACACCCAGTATGACTATGTTTATACTTAGGACCTTAATAGAGGTCATTTAGGTCAAATGAGCTTACAGGGCAGATCCCAAGTTCAACGGAGTTGTTATTTTAGGAGAGAAATGTCACCAAGTAACTTACTCCCTTGCCTTCATGTGAAATCACAGAGAGAAGAGGGCCTTTGGCAAGTCAAGAAGAAAAGTCACAGATTAAACCAACTCTGCCAGCACATTGATCTGGGGTTTAATATCCGGAGCTGTTAGAAAAGAAATTCATGTTACTTAAGAAGCTCAAGTCTGTGATATTCTGTTTTTTGGCAGTGCAAATACCCTAATATGTTCTTTTTTGCATTTTTATCACTTTGTTTTACGTTTATAAAGAAGAAAGAAACAGAAGAAGTTCCTTGGTCATAAACATGAACGTGCAAGCATTGCACTTAATTTAGTTGAAAAGTGAAGGTGTCAATAGGGCTTAAATGTGTAATCCCTTATAGGCTCATGTATTTGGACATGCAGCTCCTACCTCTCATCATACTGTTTGGGAAGGTTATAGACCCTTTATTGGTCCTATATTTGCTTCTGTTCTCTCTCTCTCTCTCTCTCTCTCTCTCTCTCTCTCTCTTTCTCTCTCTCCTGAGTTGGATAATGATGTGAGAAACAACCTCTTGCTTCCGTCACTATGACTCCCTGCTTGCTACTGTACATTCTCTTCTATGATGGACTATATCCCCTTCTCTAAGCCAAAATAACATACCCCTTTCTCCTTCAAGTTGCTTTGGCCAGAGTATTTCATCACAGCAATGTGAAACTAATTACCACATATACTGCAAAATGCTATATTATGATATGAGCACATCAAAAACTTCTTTTCTAGAAGAGAATACTTTTTGATCAGGCATAGTGGTATTCACATTGAATAGCAGTACGCAGGAAGTTGAGGCAGGAGGATAGTGACTTCAGGGCTAGCATAGAATACATATTGAGAACCTGTCTCAAAAAACTCAAAGTCAAAAAATATTTATATTACTTAACATTTGGGAATATGTGACAGTTAACATAGATTGTTAATTTGACATGGTGAAGAATCACCAAGGAGACTGTCATTTGCCCATGCCTTTGAAGGAGATTCTAGAATGGACTGATGGAGGTGGGAAGATCCATTTTAATTGTGGGTTGTGACTCTGAGATTGAATAAAAGGAAATTGAAAAGTGAGTACTAATATGTTTCTTACTTTCTTTCTGCTACTGAACTGTAGATGCAATTCAATCAGTTGCTTTGTGGTCCTGTCATTAAGTCTTTCCCCATGGTAGGCAGCACCCTCATACTGTGAACCAAAATGAACTCTTGTTTCTTTAAGATGTTGTGATGAGTTATTTTGTTAAAGTAATAAGAAAACTAGTAGCATGTAGCTCAATATCACAGTACTTATGTAAAATGCACATAGCCCTGGGCTTACTCCTCAGCAAAAACAGCAAAAAATCTTATTTCAAAATTGCGAAATATTCATTAATAACACATTAGATGTCTTAAGATATCAGTAATAATTTATTCAAATGGTTGCAGAAATTTTATTTCTGGGTGCCTGCATGTTGTGGGTATCAACAGGAAAAAGCATGCCTGGAGAATACTTTATAATGGATTATATAATTACTTTACAGGGGACAAATTAATTATACTGTAAACCATGGAGAGTTTTTATGAATATCTCAAGCACAGAGACTTAATATTTGTTTTCAGAGCTTGTCAGCATTTCTAGAAACTAAAAATTCAGATTTACATAAAATATCATCAAAGAAGTATTTCATTTTATTAAACAAGTCACATTGAATCCTTTAAATTTCTTACCAAATTCCTGGAATTCAGGCATTTTCTCTTCATTGTATCAAGAAAGATATGAGAATTAAGAGGAAGCAGAAGATAGTAACTTTAGTAGAAAGGGAAGTTGAAGAGTGTATAGACTATGACACAACACAGGTTGCAGGGTAGCTCTTGGACATGTGTTCAAACTCTTATCCTGAGGAGTTTGATGTTGAGATTTACATTTAAAGGGCAATGTATTTACTATTGGGTAAATTGAGATTGATGAAGGTTGTCAGTCTTTCTCAGAAGGTGCTCTAATCTGAACTACATAAGTGATCTGTTCATGTAAAGCACAATTTCTTTCTGTAGAATGGTGGCAATCAGTGCTCAGGAGAGAGGAGGAAGTTCCTTTGTTCCTCTGAGGGATGAGGAAGCATGTTGGGTCTCTCTTCTCCATCTGCATTCCTGAGTCTATGGGTTGAATTTCAAATTTGCTGGTGCAAAGTCTGGATAGAATGTATTGATTTTTACTGCTAATTAGCTTTATTGCAAGTCAGACTACAAGACTCATTGAGATAGGGACTGAACAGGCAGGCTAACTGCTGGATCCATTACTGATTTAGATCTCCATTTCAATTTACAAGACAGATGAGTTATCTCACTACCGAGAAACACATCTCATGTGTATTTTGTAATAGTGTTAGAGTAGTAGGCTGCATAGTTTAGCAATAATTTGGAAACCACAGAAGATGTTGAACACCAAATAACTGTCATGAATGAGCTGCATTTGTCTAATTTGCTGAATGCCATCTCTGCTAGGCTACTCAGTCCTGCTAATTTACTCAGTCCTGCTGGCTCATAAGTGTGCCACTGAGGAAAATACACCATGGAATTGAAGAAAGAAGATGAGAATTGAAGGAGACACCAACATACCAAGTGGTACTAAAAAAGTCTTAAACTGAGACAGTTACTAAAGTAAAGGCAAAGTATTAGAAGGTAAGTCTTCCCAAGGTGCACATAAGCAATAGTCACTAATGATAAGGAAACACTTCGTGAGTATTTCCTGGAAAACAGTGTCAGAGTCACAAACCCAGGGGAGAGAACAGGGCTGTCTGCCATAGTTATGAATGTGGACGCAAACAGAGGGGTCTCGGAACACTCTCTTGGAATTTAACTTATTGTAAGAATTTATTACTAGGGATGAAATTAAAATGTCTAACAAATATCTTTAAAAATGCTCCACTTCCTTAGCCATCAGGGAAATGCAAATCAAAACTTCCCTGAGATATCATCTCACCCCGGTCAGGATGGCAAAAATCCACAACACAAGCAACAACAAATGTTGGAGAGGATGTGGAGAGAGGGGAACTCTCCTACATTGCTGGTGGGAAGGCAGGCTCATACAGCCACTCTGGCGAGCCGTCTGGACATTCTTAAAGAAATTAAAGATTGAAATGCCATATGACCCTGCGATTCCACTTTTGGGTAAAACCCCCCATACAGCAGAGGTTCACCTCGATAGCACAAGCACGACCATGTTCATAGCAGCACTGTTTACAATAGCAAAGACATGGAATCAACCCAAATGTCCAACAGTTGACGAGTGGATAAGGAAACAGTGGTACATCTATACAATGGAGTACTACTCAGCCATCAAAAATGATGAATTACTGGAATTTGCCGGGAAATGGATGTCATTAGAAACAATTATATTAAGTGAAGTATCCTAGACCCAGAAAATTAAGCGCTGTATGTACTCCCTAATAGGTGGCTCCTAATACCAAACCCACCCAGCCCATCTTGAGACACTCATAGGTAAATCTATGTATTACCTACAGTAATTGCAAGGATTATGTACAGGAGGGATGGGGTTGGAGGGCCACACCAGAAACAAGGAGAGAAGTGACCATGTTACAGTAGAGAATCGGGGCGGGAGGCACCGGGGGATGGGGCGGGAGGGGTGAGGGGAGGGGGAGCAGGGGGTTCTGGGGGGGAGGAGGAGGTAGGGAGGGAACTGGTGTACCTATTAAGGACTGCAAGAAAGTAATGTGACACCTAGTTAAGTTCACAATTCGTTCCTGATCATTTACAACTAAGGGGGAGGGCATATAGTCCGGCAGATTAAAAAGTAACCATTTTGCAAATGGGTGATTGACCCCTCCCATTGCCTAACGCCATATGACCCTGCGATTCCAATTTTGGGTATAAGTATTACATCTACCCTTGAATGTGCTCTTATAATAAGACTCCAGTTTAACAGCTTTCTGTCTCTGGCCAGGGGTGACATACAGTGCCCATCACGATGGAGTGAAGGGCATTACAGGAGCAACAAAACTGCAAAAGAAAATCAACGAACCACAATCCAGAACTTCAGAGACTCTATATCAACCACCTAGAACTAGGCCAGACTAATCTCTCCCCATCCTGAAGCTCAGGGAAATTTGCGGAAGAGGAGGCAGTAAGAGTGTAAGAGCAAAAGGATGGGAGGAGCAATGATTTGCAAGATACTCCACACAAGTTAGGGCCAAAGCAATCATAATTGGACATTGTATGCCCGGCGCAATGTCCAACACACTATTGACCTCACAAAGTCTAGCATCTGCTAAAAGCACCAAGATCCTTGGAGGCAAGAGATTGACAGCCAGAGTAGTGTTCCTATGCTTAAGGGGAACACAGAAAGGGGTTCAGGGAAATGCCACTGGGTCCTTGTACGTCATCGGAGAGGAGGGCTCAGAGGACAGTCAGGCATGCACAAGAAAGGACTCTGGGAATCGGGGCGGGAGGCACCGGGGGATGGGGCGGGAGAGGTGAGGGGAGGGGGAGCCGGGGGTTCTGGGGGGGAGGAGGAAGTAGGGAGGGTACTGGTGTACCTATTAAGTTTGTATGAGCTGAAATAATAATAAAAAATGTATTATATATAAAAAAGCTTATTCTAGAAGATGAAACTGTTCATTACCAATCATGTCCTTTCTCCTCATCCACCTCCAACACTGCATATCAGACAGTTGCAATATGTAGATACATAAAATCCTTAAATCAATGTGGGACTATTTAATAGAACCATGAGGACTTTAAAGATTGATAAGCATGTGTTTGTTCCTCGTCTTCCACTCATTGACAGTGACTCTCAAATTCTTACTCATAAACTAATGGTGTTAGGACTCTAACAGCATTTATTATCCCAATAGATTTTCTGAGTGTCAGCTGTGATAACATGCCAAATGCACTTGATGCACAGTAATTACCTTCCAGATACTACTTATCATAATTATGTAGTGATGGGAAAAGACTTCACCTGAATCAACTGAGTGCTTTGTAAATAGTCAGACATTTATTTAAGATTAAGTTGAGTCTTCAGTATAAATTTAAAAAAGGCAAACACACTTTTCATACCACTTTTTATGAGTTTCAAAATACGATACTCAAAATCACATGCTATTTGTCTCATCAAACATGAGCAAAGCACACGAAAGACGTACACAGACCATAAGCAGGCACTGGGGACTATTCAGAATAATGCCTCACCATATTGTGCTGGATATTGTATTATTTGTTTGTTTGGCTGAAACTCCTGCCCTTTCCATGTAAAGTGAAAACAAAGTGACCAAGGCATTGCCCCTTTCCTTTCTTTACTTGTTATAAAAGTTGGTGTGATTTGTACATTTGAATAAGGCATCCAACAACAGTTATTTTAACATAAAGAGAAAATCAGACTCTCTTCCTAAAATTGAACAGTTCAGGGTAGCATTCCACATTTAACAGCCTATATAGTTTTGGATTTGAGATGACTTGAGAACAAAATACTTAGAAATTATCTGCCAGAATCTCTGGGATTAGGACCATTCTGTTGAAGTCAAAAAGCTCCACAGAGTGGACGGTTGGCACAAGGGAACTTCCCACCCTCTTCCTGATCTCCATTGTAGAGCAGGGAAGATGTCATGTCAAATTAAATCACAGATGGAGATACATATTTTTACTAAATGTTTTCCACAGACTACCCAGTTTGTAAATACACAGAGCCTGGACCACTGGCAAACCACTTTTCTTTCTTATTTCTATACCAGGTTTAATAACATTTTGATGTCATGTAGGTATAAAACCAACCGCCATTTCATGATAATTAGTTTCCACCCTTTTTGGAAGTTTCAGAGAGAAATGGCTTGGGCTCAGGCTTTTGTCCTAAAATGCCTAAACTTGTTTTATTAGCCTGACATTTTGTTCTGACCTCTGTTGACAGCTCTGGCCTCTGGTGTGCCCTCTGTTTAGCTGCTCTCTTATTTATAACTAGTGCTCTCTTGGCAGGCGAATACAAGCTCACAGACTGGTGATGTGGTCATACCTGTGTTGCTCCATCAAATAAAAAATATTATTTTATTCTCTGGCATCTCTCTTTTTGCCCATTAGGTTTATGTGGCTCCTGACATTTCCATTTTGCTTTCTCTCCAATTCTGATTGCATATGTAACATGTCTGCATCATACCAGTAAAGGATAGCTGTTTTGTTCAGAAAATCTACCATAAACTATTCTGTAATTTATAAGAACTTTATTATTTTTGTGGGGCATCTTTTCATGCACGCATTCTGGTATTTCCTACAACCCTTTCAGGTAGTGGTAGTACATTGTTAGGAGGCAGGGAATACATACACATACACATAGATATACAACTAAGGATTCTGTAAGTATTTGGATGCTGTAAACCTTGGGGCTTTGGGTTAAAATTTGAAGGAAAGGAAAGTTCTCAAAAACATGCTCTGTTAACCTATAGAGAGGTACTCAAAAAATAGCATGGAATCTTGCATGTCTCTCATTTCTGTATTTTCTTGCTTCTCATATTTTATTCTTATATTTCTTTTTATTTTCTTCCTTTTCTTCACTTATATCATCTATCTCCAGTTCTACTGAAATCTTTCTTATTATCCCAGATCTACAGTTAAAACATAAAATACAAAGATTTTGTGGAATAAAAAATTACACGACTGAAATGGTTTTGCTTTAAGTGGACAGGTAATTTAATGAAACAACTTTTGGTTTTCATTTCAAAAGTGTTAAATGAATTATTCAGTTTCATTTTACCTTAATACTCGACTTTGAAAATATGTGTGTGTGTACATAAAAACATACATATGCTACAATTTGGAAAACAAGAAGAAAAGAAAACAAGCAAACAAAAATAAATTTATTATTTTAATATCTTAAGGTTTTAAAAAGATTTATCTTCTCTCAAAATCTAAATAGCACTATTCTTTCTTCAATGTAACTGTAGTCTGCTTGTAGCTGTCTGTATATCAAGGGCATTTAATTCCATAAAATCAGAAAAAATATTTATTTTCTTGGCTGTTATTTGGCTCCAGGAGGTACACAGTAAGCATATGCTAAATGAATAAGTGAATAAATGAAAGAATGAATAGTTTTTTTCTATGCCATCCATATTTCTATTTGAGAATAATGTCCTACATTTAAAGAAGCTACATATGACCCAAATGTAATCGAAATCCATGACATTTCTCATAGAACCCAGTATATAAATTAGGGTCAGAATGATTTTGTGAATGGACCACATACAGTCTGAAGAGAAACTGGAACAGCCCAGCATTTAGCACATGGGATCATCCGGGCTGTGAGCTCCTGTGAATGGGGCTTTTGCAGAGAAGTGGAATTGTCTAAGCCCAACAGTAGAAGCCCAAACAGTATTCAGGGTCAGGAGAGGAGGTCCTGTAGAAGCCAGGCGTGACATGACACACGAGCTGCAAAGGGGTCTTGGAAGTCAGTTGTGCTGGTGACTTTTCCAAAGGTGAAAGGCCTTGGTAGCTGAGGGTATTCCGCCCAATCCACTGATCTAAAAGGGCCCTGCCCTAATATGATCAGGGAGTTATACTGGTCCTGACACATATACAAAAGAGGAAATCATAGATTATTTACTATTTTAAATCATGCTTGAGACATACAAAATGTATATTGAAATGATTCATTGTGATTTTCATACAATAATTTTACTGCTAGTAAATCCTCTATTAAAGAGTATTGTCACAAAACAGTTCACAGAAATGTTGAGTGCAGCATTGTTTACTGTGGCCAAACCAACACCCAGAAAAATCATTAAGCATTGGAGACTAGGGAAGTGAATGACTATCTCATGGTAAACTGTGTGTCTCTGAGTATTAGCCTCTGAGAGTAACCTGGGCAAATGACTGACAAAATAAACACAGAAAGTGCACAACTAATTATATTAGCTATGCATGTGTGTGATTGTAAGTAATAAGAGATTCCTTTATGTGCAAGCATGCATGTAGTCTTCACATTCGGCCATATCTCCTCTCTTATTACTTGATCTCAAAGAAAATGCACACATAAAACCCAAAACAGTTCTGAAGAATCTGTAACTGAAATTTTATACAGACATGTTAAGTACTTCAAAAGCATAACTTCAGGTAACAGAAGATAGTGAAGATTTTCAGTTTATGGACTAAGAAGTAGAAAAGTTTGTTATATGCCACACTCAACTGACATCAGTATAGACTAACACGGAGAAAGCCTCAGGGAAAAAAAAGGATGAGGAATAAATGTGCAGACAAAGTAAGTGTTAGGATAAAGATACAAATAAACTAAGGAAGATATACTTATAAGAGGTCAAATGAAATAAAGTATAGGAAAATGTAGAGGAGAATAAAGACCTCTAAGTATTTATTATAACCTAAGATAAGGAAAACCTTAAGCATTCCACCAAGATGCATCCTCTTGCAATGGAATATTTGTGAAGCAGAGATGCACAGTGGTCCAGAGTGCAGAGTATATGCAACTCTAAAACTTTCAGTCCTAACCAGGCCACCAAAATCACTCCCCACCCCAAAACTCAGGAAATCTAACAGCAGAGGGAGCAGTGGGTATGGTGAGATTGTAAAATCCTAAAGGTGGAGGTGACATGCTTGTCATGACATTTCAGTCATGTCAGGGCTGCTGCATCCACTGGCCCACTGCAACTTGATCTACTTCTCCAAGATCCTCACCAAGTATTTTCCCATGGACAAGCGAGGATCTCAGGAGAAACAACTACATCAAAAGAAACATTGGTGCTGGCACCTGACAAGAGAACAGCACATCTCCACCTGAAGTTTGTCCTCTGGAGGGCCACTTGCACTACTACAGATGCCCAGACTTCTGTCAGAATACAGGAATCCCCAAAAGAGGACTGACATGAGAATGAAAGGCACATGTCTGGATTGGTGAATAGAAGGGGGGGGACATAAACTCATTTTGTTTGTATATGAAAATTTTAAAAAATAAGTATTTGAAAAAAAAATAAAGAGAGGATCAGAGAATTCCAAAAGGGGAAATACAGTGTAAAGTGGAGGAAAAAAAAAGCCTGAAAGACATATTAGTATTTCTGATACATTAATGCATTAAGAGTAGCTATGACAACACAAAATATTCTGAGATGGTGGACACTATTCTGTGCTATTTGAAGAATTATGTTTGTCCTCTATTCTAAGGGCTATTCAAAAAGATAACCCTAACCAGTCTTAATGTGTCATCTGTATATAAGTTTAAAATAATTATTTTTGTGAAAACAAAGGTAAGTTGACATTTTTCACTTTTAGAATGATTACAAATAAACTCTGAAGGATTTATATCCATCAAAAATATGCATAATCAGTTTAAAACAGACACCTGAATAAAGAGATTATGATTGGTATTTAAGTCAGCTATGCTCATAATCACCTGCTCATGTCAAACATGGATACCATTGGAAGGACCAGGGAGGCACACTTTGATTACAAGAACCCTAATGGGATTATTTGTTCCTCTGTATAACCTTGTCATTCATCTACACATGCTTGTAGTACACATAAAACTGATAATATGACATCCAATGTCGTTTAAGTAATTGTTGAGGCCCAATCTCTATATTTCAGCATCAGGTCTGTACTGCATTAACAAAACTCCCTACTATAAATTTTTTTTCTGTTGCAGGTCTACAGTCTAGAAACTGCAATATGACTTTTTCAAGGTCTTAGTAAAACGACACAGAAAACTCTAGGTGCCAGAGAATTAATCTGTCAAGGTACTTAGGTTGTCCAAATTTTAATGTATAAGCTTTTGGTTAGCTCACTTAGTAAATAAGGTGGCTGTAATTGCTTCTATTCATAAGCTTGATTTTCCTTCAGTAGACAGAAATTGACTTGAAAATTGAACAATTTTCTATGTGGTATTTTTTATTTTAGAAAACAGTGCTCATCACAAAAGCAGAATAAAAATGGGTAATGAGTTTGAAAGAGTTGCATAATCTAATCTTTTTTGTTTTACTCCAATTAGCTTGTTTTGTTTAGAGAAAACTGTGAATGGCTTTCACAGTTATCTCTGTAAGGAGCTGAGTTTCTCAGCATTTGTCTCAACCCCAGACTACTAGCATCAGAATATTAATTTATGAATACAAGAAACAAGAAATTATAAACTTACTGAACATGCTTCCACTCCCTTTTTCTCCCTTCTGGCCTTTTGATCCAGGAAAACCTTGAAAAAATACCAAAATTAAAAAATATGTATTAAGTTGTTCTTTCCCTCTTTCACTCCTTTCCTTTCCTCCCTTCCCTCCTACCTTCTCAATCCATCCTTCCCTCCCTCCCTCCCTCCCTCCCTCCCTCCCTCCCTCCCTCCCTCCTTCCTTCCTTCCTTCCTTCCTTCCTTCCTTCCTTCCTTCCTTCCTTCCTTCCTTCCTTCCTTCCTTCCATTTCTCCTCCTTTCTTTGTTAAGCACTTTAGTCTGTATGCAGGACACATGATGTACTACTGTGCTGTGCCTTCAGTTTCCAAAAAACTCACCTTCAATTGAGACTGAACACTACACAAAAGACATTAATTTATTTTTTTAATTTTTTTTTATTTATTCAATTGTGCATGTATGTGTGCGTGCATGTGTGTGTGTATGTGTGTGTGTGTGTGTGTGTGTGTGTGTGTGTGTGTGTGTAGAACCACAGGACGAATTCAGGAACCACCATGGACGCCTCCACCTCCTCCTTGTTTACTCTGCCCCGGGATTCACAGGCTCCGCCCTACCAGGACCAGAAACACAGGCCGCCCCCGCTTCCGCTGGTCTAGGATCCGAACTCAGGATCTTCTGTTTCCAAGGCAGAGGCTTAACCCATGAACCACCTCTCCAGCCCCCCAAAAGACATTAATTTATAATACGCATTTATTGAAATGTAATAATGTTCATGTTAACAGAAATATTAGATATCATTTTTGAAACCTGGCATATTTTATCAATTACTTTTAATCAAGATATTTGTAAGGGTGTATCATAAAACAAGCAAAGTTAGAGTGAAAGTAGTTTGATGTTTGCTCTTCCATACACGGTTCCTCATTTTCTATTCTTGCTTTGATTGCCTTTTGTGTGCCACCAAAAAGACCAGCAGCATCTTTCAATCATCCTAAACTTTGTTATTTTTTTTTGTATTTTTTTCTTCTCTCTCATGATTTATTCCTTTGAACCAGAACATCCCAAAAAATGGGCTATACATGAGTTTTGGAGATTTTTGGGATTTCAATGATCATATTCCTAGAAGTTTAGGAGCCACCGATATCTATAGACTGGTCAAACTGGTTGTGAGAATCCTCATTCACACTTGTGTGTTATAACTGCAGTATTTTATGTAATAATCAGGATTTCAAACCGATGTGGAAAAACTAAAGATTTGCTACTTGGTCACAGTTCTGCTTTGAAAGGGGGTCACCACGGCACAGTTGTAGACCACAGCCAGAAACACTTTTTGGATATTTGTATCCACTTATGAGGGAGCATATGTATGTTATGGGAACATACTTATGTGTATGTGGATTTTGCACATAGAGGTTAGAAGTTGGTGTCTTCTGCCATCTATTGCTTTCTACATTATTGTATTGGGTCATGGTCTCTTATTTAAGCCAAGAGCTTGACAATTCACAGGAATAGCTGACTTTTGCATCCTGGTAGTTCCCTGCCTCTGGTGCTGCCTTTGCAGATGGCTGCAACATCTTCCCAGTTTTCATGTGACTCGATGAGTCTCTCGTCTTCAGGCTTGCATTGAAGGTGTTTTTTTCCACTGAGCTATTTCCTCAATCTCCAGCAAAGATTTTTTTCTCCCATATTTTATTTTTTCCTAATTATGCAAGTTCCATGGGTACCCCCATCCTCTCCCTCCCTCCTCCCCTCCCCAGTGGTCTCCCCCTTGCACTCTCCCCATTCCCCCTTCCTTTCACCTTCCTTCCTCCCTCCCCCTCTCCCAGTGCCTCCACCTTCCTCCCTCTCATCTCTTGGAACTTCCTTTTGTGTGACCTCCACCCTAGTGAGGGTTAAAACTCAGTGGCATACTCCGAGTATGGGTTCCCCATTAGTATGGGAACTCTATAAAGACTGTTTAATCCCTTGCTTGCAAGGATCCTACTGCCTGGAGCTTTCTCCTCTGTGATCCATGCTAGATTTTGGTGGGTCGTTGACATGTCAGCCATTGTCAGCAGGTCAGGCAAAGTCCAATTCTGGCTGCTGCAGCCCTAACTTGTGTTTTCCATCTAGGGCACTGGTAACTCCTCTACTCATTTCAGTTTCTCTCCTAATAGAATCCGGATGGCTACAATATGATGGCTCTTGTCTATTTATACTCAGTAAATGAAAGGAAATGATGTTTTTTCTTCTCGTTTTATTGTTTTTGTTTTGTGGTATGACTATTTTAAATATAATACTAAAGATTTAATATTCATTACTTTATTTATTTTGGACTTCTTTGTTTCATCTTCATTTAAACTTGTATTCTTATGTACCTTCTAGGGAAAATTTTGGACTATTAATTAAAAATATATATTTCAATGTACAATGAGTATACCAAGGCTTTGAAGCACTTAAAAGGTACACATTGTCTCCAATGGATATTGGTTTGGAGATTTAATGAAATGCCATATATCAGACTCCTATGACAAGAGTTACTTATTCCAAATATCTGTGTACCATGTACTGTTTTATATCATTACATTTTGCCTCCTGGAAAGTGGGGAAGTTAATAACCCTATTTTCTTCTGATATTGCTTTGCAAAGAACACAGTCCCAGTTTAGCCAACCTGCATGGCCAATGGCAATGCTGTCATGTGTGTAAATGTTGAGGTGCTGAACAGTATTGATCAGCAAGTACTAAAAAGGAAATATTCGTCCACTTATTTTGCATGTAAGATAGGATCTCAATGTATTGGTATTTTTCCAATTGTAACTTAATGACTTTGAACAATTTTGGTTAAAGGAACATTTATACTTCTTTGTATTCCTTGAGTATTTCTAGTATGCTTATTATACAATAAATAGCATTTTCCTGGTAGTTAAAAGTGTGCAAATTACATAAATTTTATATGTTTGTATATGTACATATGTGTGAGTCTATTGCCAAATGTGTGTGCGTGTGTGTGTGTGTGTGTGTGTGTGTGTATAAAATTCTTTGGGTCATAGAAACTTTCCTAGAGTGGACAAAAACTAATCTTAAAGTATTTCAGACCACAAAATTGATTACGTGAATGCTGCCATTCAGACGATGATGAACATTTCCTATATCCAAGAATTGAAAATACCACTATCATTCTTCTAGTGTAAATCACATAGTCTAAAACAATATAACAACACGTATAACATTACAATACCTGGTCTCCCTGTCTTTCCTTGCAGCCCTGGGTATCCTCTGCTTCCAGGTAAGCCACTTGCTCCCCGATCACCTTTGAGACCTGGTTGACCTACATTGTTAACAAGGAAAACCAAAGTTTGAAACAATTTTTCGCACATATTTGACATCTGATAAATAAAGTGACTCTATAATTAGAATATAATAGCTTTCATGAACTTTTATGTGTTCCATTAAAAATAATAGAAGCATTAGAAATAAATAAATATATAATTAAAACTACATTTCTAGTAGAAATAAAAACACATAGAAATGAGCCCCCAAGTTTTATTAAGAGGAAAATGTAATTAATCAGGAGATTTTAAAGGTTATAGTTTGCCATAGCTGAAATGATAACTTGATGAAATGAACTATTAAAATTTACATTAGAAAAGCAAAAAAGAACTGAAAAGAAGTATTAAAGAGTATTTAGCACCACTTTTTCACTCATCATTCTGAATTTATATATATAACTCATAACATAATTCAAAATATGTATATTATATATCTCATAATCCAAAACTTTATAAACACAAGGTTTATAAACACTGGCTGATTTAAGTGAATGTATTACATAGCTCTAGAATTATGAAATTAAACGTGAAACCACCATTATTTTATCCCATGTCTCTATGAAAACTATAAAAATACATGTAAAATAAGGTAATTTTTTTAAAAAAGCACTTAAATTTTAATGAAAATTTTAAAGAAAACTTTTTACATTGCCATAGTTTGAATGTCCCCAGATTTTTATATATACATTTTTTATTATTATTTCCACTCATACAAACTTAACAGGTACACCAGTCCCCTCCCTCCCTCCACCTCACCCCCTGCTGTCCTCTCCCCTCCCCCCTCTTTCCCCATCCTCAGTGCCTCCCCCCCCACCAATTCCCGGAGCATCCTCTAATGTGCATGCCAACTTTCCTCTGGGTCCTCCTCTCTGATGAGGTGCAAGGACCCAGGGGCATTTCCCAGAACCCTTTCCTGCATTCCGCTTAAGTTTAGGAACACTACTGTGACTGTCAGTCCCTAGCCTCCAAGGATCCTAGTGCCTTTAGTCCATGCTAGAATTTGAGGGGTCAATGATGTGTTGGACATAGCGCAGGTCATGCAAAGTCCTATTATGATTGCTTCGGCCCTAACTTGTGTGGAGTGTCTTGCATATCATTACTCCTCCCATCCTTGTGCTCTTACAATCTTACCACCCCCTCTTCCGCAAATTTCCCTGAGCTTCAGGATGGGAAGATATTAGGCTGGCCCAGTTCCAGGTGGTTGATATAGAGTCTCTGATGTTCTGAATTATGGTTTGTTGATTTTTTTTTCCAGTTTTGCTGCTCCTGCAATGCCCTTGGCTCCATCCTGATAGGTATTGGATGTCACCCTAAGATAAATTTTTTATGGAATAAAATTTTTCATTGTGTGTAGAATTAGACAAATTGAGATAAAGTAATATGATATATCTTTGTCTCTTTTTACCTTGTTTAAACTGCTAATATTAGTTTATACTGGAGAACCCATTAAGTAAGTTTTCAGCTAGATCCTCTAGGTAGAGGCCTTATGAGAGGTTCACTATACTACTTTCTTCATTCAAACAGTAACATATTGCTTTTAATCTACAAAATCTAGAAAGAATTTATGCATAATTAATCCACTTTTACACTGCATTCCCTCATTAACACACCTAAAATTGGCTTTACTGACCTAAGAAATGTTCAGTTTTAGAAACATATGACAAGTTAAGAAATATTATTCAATTCCAGCATAAAACTTTTATACCAACAGAAATCAAGACTATATTGAAAGAAGTGATAAGTTGATTGTATATATTAACTGTATTTTTTTAGCCTACATCTATAAGGGCTTAAATTCTGTGAGGACAAGCTGATACATATTTAAGACGTTTTCCTGCTTAAATCTTTACAGCCAGACCTATGTCCTTGCAGTTACTCAGAAATGTAGAGATTTGGCTCTAGTGTCCTCTAATTAAACTGATGTGAAGGTTTGGTGAGGGTCCTGCAGAGGTCATATAATGATGACACTAATCCATCAATGGGTTAGTTCATGGATGAGTTCACAGCTAAATAACTATTAGAAAGTAAAGTTTTTATTTTAGTTGTAAAATGGAGAAATCATCTTTCTCTGTAACATCGGTTTGATGTGATGTTTATAAAAACCCTTAGAAAACTATCTGGCATGAAATAAAACCTATGGTAATATCTTTTCCTGTTCCTCCTCCTCCACTGTCTCCATGATGTAATCATTATTTTCACTAGGTTTTTTAAAAGGTTGTCAAATTTAATTTCATTTAATTATGTGTATATGAATTGTAGTTGCTTTTTTATTCACCTGTAGTATTTTTGAGCAGAATTTTTTTCAAATATATGATTGTCTGTTTAGGAAGCAAGAAATATTGAGCTTGAAGAGGCCAATGAATTCCCAAAGTCATTAAAACTTGGTGACAATAGCAAGGTACATAAGTCTATGAATTAATTAAAGGGAGAGGGCTAGAAGGATGGCTCAGGGTTAAGCCTATGCTTTTCAAATAGAAGAACCTGAGTTTGAATCTCAGATCCTTTTTGAAAATTCCTGGCAGAAATGACAGTGGCCTGAATTTCCAGCCCTGGAGAATGGAGTTTGGGAAAATGTAGAACAAAACAAAAAGGAGGTAATGCACTGGAGGATGACTTCCCATGTCACCCCTCCATCTCCACATGCACACACAGACAAACTGACATATATGTACCCATACATGCACACAAGAATAAGTAATAATAATTAGCGAGAGAGTTAAGTGTGCATTAGGACTAAATATCCCAATCTCAAGTTTTTGATAATTCCAGTCTATAGAAGTTATTCTTGTCACCTATAGTATTTTTTGACCAAAAGACCAAACCTGCATTCAAAACTCAGACATGGCACAATAGTTTGTAGGCAGAAATGTTCTATACAGGATGGATATTTAAGAAAGCTCTCACCGTTGAAGCCACAGACTTAGCAGTGGGATTGTATAAATAAAAGCATCATTTTTTTATCATCTAAGATCCTCAATCAAAATGAGATTTATCTTCTCCACAAGAGATAGAAATCCTGTACTGGGAATTTCAAGCTATATTAAGAATGAATATAGTAGAGGTTAATGGTGGGAATGTTGCAGCAGAGATGGCCTTTGTTTCCCTCTCGAGGTATCTTAGGGAGTCAGGTCCTTCTGTGTCTAAAGTACTATTTAGTAATTTATCTTCTTTCCTAGGTATGAGGCAGTTCTTTTAGTAACTGAAGCTGTGTTCCTGCTTTAAAGCACAGCTGTCTTGAGAGAACAGTTCTGAAATTGACCCCTGAAATGATTTCTGATGGGCACAGGGATCTTTTCTCATGACGTCATCTCCTATGCAGAATGCCATTACTCTATGACAGCAGTGGCTCTGTCTGTTCCTTGTATACCTACAGTAAATTACATGGAAAATATGCTTGGTATACATTTTAAAGTGAAAGGAAACATATTATTCTCTCTGATATGTTCCTAAGGTGCTACATAATTTTCAGAAAAAAGTATGTTTTATGTACTCCACTCTAGTAGAAGAGTAACAATTATAATGTATTGATTACTGGTGAAAGAAACCATTAAACTTTCAGAGATAGTAATAGCATGGTTCAAAGATATTAATAGCATTTAGTGGGCTCACATGAAAGTGTAGGTGAGTATTTAATGTATATATCCAGTCAAAGGAGATGCATATTATGCATATTCACCATGTATCATGGTATCAAGGCAGAACACTCAGCGGTTAGTCATGATGCCCAGAAGGTTCCAAACAAGCTCAGAGTCAAAACATGCTTTTTGCTGTTTTATTATTTTTTGCCACACATCAAACCAAATAAAAATCAAACCCCCCAAAATGTTGGTTTATAACTCAGAATCTGTGACTAACTAAATCAAACCCCCAAAAATGGTAGTTTATAACTCAGAATCTGTGACTAACTCTTTCATGAGGGACCTGGTGAGCAGCAAGGGTGTCCTGTTAATCCTGAGTAGATTTGGGATTAACTAAAATATGATTCAATGAGGGATTAATAGAGGGGAGACCTCCTGCACATCAGAGTGAGCAATAGCTGCCGGCAGCATCCCAGAAATTAAGAGACTCAAGGAGCATGCCATGCAGTTTCTTGACTGTCTTCACTTCTTGCACACAGTTAGTTCTATCCTGCTCTTTCTGTTGCCAATCTGTCGCTGACAACAGAGAGTCTGTCTTCTTCAGGCACCAACATGGACTAAAGACCAATGTTAGAGTCATCTGGGCTTTCAACTCCAAACTAGGACTGCGAAGATATTCAGCTTCATGGACTAAGCACCTACTGGGTTCTCAGTCTTTCTAGTTTATGGATGGCCATCAGAGTACCCAGCTCTATCTTGTAAATTAATCTAATAAGATCTCTTTCATTGTATATGTGTGTGTGTGTTGTGTGTGTGTGTGTGTGTATTGATTTTATTGGCTCTGTTCCTCTTGAAAATTGTTATTAATACACTTTCTAGAATTAAAGCCCTGGCATCATTTCCATTTGTAAAATAAAAAAAAAAGCTGAAGCTTTCAAATGTCATGCAAACACAGTTAAGAAAAAGTTGAAAAAGTTGCTTTCAAGATGATGGTTTATAAAGCAAACTGTGGCAAGCCTGACATTTTATGGGTGAGATATATGGTTTTGGCAATTGTGCAACGTAGCAAAGAAGCTGATAGATCTTTGACTATAGCATCTTCAGCTGTTATTATAATATATGCCTTGTGAGGGCATGGATAGATTTTTGTGAATATAATAGAGTCCTTCCTCCTCAAGAAGGAAGGACTTTCCTGAGTAAATACTCTTACTTGAGATCAAATTTAAAGGCACAGCACTATCAACATTGGCAAGTAAAAAGATTTGCACATGCACATGCACACACACACACACATACATGGAAAGATACATGTACTCAGATAGTAGATATATAGAAAGAGAGAAAGATAGCTAGATGATAGAAAGATAGATAGATAGATAGATAGATAGATAGATAGATAGATAGATAGATAGACAGATAGACACTGGCTTGATGGTAGGAAAAGAGATGATATATGAGAAAAGCTTTGATAAAATTTTGAATGTTTTAAAACATAAACAGAAATACCTATATGTTAGGTTTAGGCATAATGATGTAAAAGGTCATACTGGTGACAAATTCATAATTTTTCTCTCTGAAAATTTCTTTTCTCCTATAGTTTGAACTAGTCAATATATTGAACAATGTATTCAACAATTGAAAAGGAAGAATATTTTATATTCTCAAAACACAGAAAAATTAAGATGGGGTAAAAAATATGGCCTTGCCACAAAAAAAAACATTCTAGATATAACTAGACCAGATACCCCTGCTTCAAGCCATATGCATATTTTTCGAATCTAGCAAAGAACAAGGACAGTTGCATTCTTGCTTTCTCATTTTCAATTAAGAGTAGAGAAATTTCACACTTTCTCTCCTTTTATATGTCTTCTATTGTCTTCTTTCAAGGCATTTTTCCAAGATTACATATAAACAGAGGAAAATAATTTGAAACTATTTTGCTCTAAACAAAATACTGAAAGTGTCTGAGAGCGAAGGCAAAAATCACCTATATCCTAGACTTTATTTATTTGCAGATTTCATGACTTTAAGCAGATATAATAAGTCAAAAAATTACATAATAAGTATTCTCTAATTTGCTGGGACTCACAATATATTTTGGGTCTTGAAAAAACACTTTGCAAAGTTTTTCTGATGTGAAAACATTTTTCTTATTCTTTCATGTACAACCTACTATTTGGTTTACTGTGCACTGTATATAGTATCTCATGACAGCCCTCAGATTCAAGAATAAGTTTGTGTAATAACTCTGTCTATAGCATTTAATGATCTACAAAAGTTTAGAGCTAATGCTTACTGTTAACTATATTTTATGATTTTATGATTTAGGACATAATAATGCCTGTGATTCCATATTCTGTGTGATCAGGCTGCCAGAATATATGTGTGTATGTGTGTATGCATGTGAAGTGCCCCCCATACAACAAAAAATAACCAATTGACATGCACACACAGGTGGATGCATATTATTCAGTTTCATAGTGTGTAATTAGGTAGTTACTATACTCTTACCATTTCCACCTGGGATACCGGGTGGACCAATGAGCCCTCTGTCTCCTTTTTCACCTGGGGGTCCAGGAGGACCTGTAAAACAATCCACAAGTATTGACTATAATTATAAAGCATAGACAATGCTATTTTTCAAGATAATCACATGGGAATCCAGAGTGATTAATTTATTTTACAATCGTATAGAATGGATAACTCTGACCTAGCTAAATATCTGAGTACTCTATTCTTTTTTATTTCTCCCACATTTTATTATTTTTTTTTTTTTGCTAATCATACAAGCTCAATAAGTACCTGTCCTCTCCCTTCTTCCTCCCTCTCCATTCCCCCTTGAACTCTCCCCCCTTTTCCCCTTTCCTTTCACTCCTTCCCTTCCTTCCCCTCTCCCAGTGCCTCCCTTTCCTTCCTTCCATCCCCTGGAGCATCCTTTTGTGTGAATGCCAAACCTTTCTATGAGTCTTCCACTCTAGTGAGAGGTAAGGATTCAGTGGCATAGCCCAGAGTCCTTTCCTGGATTCCCCATTAGTATGGGAACTCTATTATGACTGTTAATCCTTTGATTCTAAGGATCTTACTGTCTGGAGCCTTCTCCCTGTGATCCCTTTAGATGCGGGGGGAGGGGTCGTTGGCATGTCAACCATTGTGCAAAACAGGCTAAGTCCAATTCTGGCTGCTGCAGCCATAACTTATGTGGAGTATCTTGTATATCGTTGGTCCTCCCATCTTTAGGCTCCTACAATCTTGCTGCCCCCTCTTCCGCAAGGTTCCCTGAGCTTTAAGATGGAGAAAGATTTGGCTGGTCTGGTTCCAGGTGATTAATGTAGGGTCTTTGGTGTTCTGAATTATGGTTTGCTATTGTTTTGGTTTTGCTTTTCAAGCTGCATCCTGATTGGTATCAAATGTCACCTCCTAACAAAAAATAAAAGTCTGTTTAAAAGAACATCTTAATATAAGAGGAGACTCAAAGGTAGATTGAGTATTCTATTCTTGAGTTGGGAAATATGCTCTACTGATACAGATGTCACAAACCCAAATTAAACTACATAAATGTTCATTAAATATTGTCATTATGTCTATAATTTGACTTTTAAGTACTTAAGGGAAAAAGGAAGAATATCACAAAAGTACAAAACTGCATCAGTCTTATGGATATGAAGAGGAAACTTCACTACCAAAGTTATATAGTATGAAAAAATATTTAAGAACATGTAAAACAAAAATTTTAACTCTCTAAAACTAAAAAAACACATTATGTGTATGTGTAATTTCTTCCAGAAGTCATGAGAGTTCACTTTATCTTTAACAAATGATGAAAACACCTGTACAAAATTCTCTATTTATCTCTCCCATGCTTATTTTTTTAAAAATGAAAGATGATAAAGAATGTACCAATTTATAAACATAAACATATCAGGTGAGGACTGTTTGAAGAGCCTGAGTTCTAATCCCAAATCTCCTGTGAAATTGCCTGCTGGAAATGGAGTTACCCAGCACTTCAGGCCCTGGAAGGCAGAACCTGGGAAACTCCAGAGCACAAATTAAAAAGGAGGTAGAATAATACAGAATGATTTCTGAAGTTAGTCTTCTGATGCATACATACAAGCACACATACACACACACACATATGCACATGCGCACATGCACATATGTATACACACACATACACACACACATATATATATATCTATATATTTATCAGGTGAAATTACCTACTTTACTAAAAAAGCCTAGACATATTGTGCATCATAAAATATCATTTACATTCCCTAGAATTCTAGAGTTGACATAATAATATCTAAGTTGTCAGAAAAATGTCTGTCCATATCCTGTCAGATGATAATTATTTTTCCATACTGTGCTCAATCTAGTCTCCTATTGGATCATCTTATAAAGTTCTAACGTTTTCTAGGCTACTGCTGGTTATAATTGTCTGGGCCTGTGGTGATACAGGTCTTAATGTAAGAGGGCACCATGGAGCATAAGCTCCATTCCTGATGACTGGGAAGCAGAGAGACTGTGAAGAAGCAGGGTCCTGGAACAAGATATTCTCCTCTAGGATGTGCAAAGCATGAAAAAGGAATGAATTAACCAAAACTACAGATTAGTGAAGATAAAGATAAATGACAAATAGAAACATGATAAGGACAGTCAAAAGTCATGGAAATAATTTCTCCAAAATCCCCAAGTTCTGCATCTACAGATTTAACCAAAATTCAAAGGAAAGCAAAGGGCTCTGGGTAACTCATCAAAGCCCAGGAAAGAAAAATAAATCTATGCTAAATATACCCATTTTATTGTCATTATTCCCTGGATAAATCTCTATAGTAAATATTGCATAGCATTTATATTTTATTAGGTAAATAACTGAATTATGACCCAAAATACAAAGAATAAAGTTTCTAGCTTGTTTGCAAATTCTGTTCACCTTTATGAAAGCAAGTTAGACAATCGCCAGATTTTGATATGCAGGAATAAATCCCTATTCATTCAGAGGAAGAAGAACTGCACTTATAAAAATAATCAGATATCATGTGGTAAGATAGCTTGAAAGTGACATGTGTTTCAATCTCTGGAAGCTTGTAGGATGGAAGGAAAGATCTAACTTTCAAAAGTTGTCTTCTAACCTTCATTCATGTGCACGCATATGTGTACATTTTTTGTCACCCCTTCTCTCTTTCTAGTGTCCTCTCTCTCAAATTAATTAATTAAAACAGAATAACTTCTGACTTAGGAAATATGTATGTACTAACAAAATTAGAAAGATCAAAAGAAGTAAAAAACCTGGAAAATGAAAGCAAAATGGTTTGCCATGAACTTTTAACTAAAGGTACTCCCAAAGACATTTTAAGCAGAAGGAAAATGATCTTTAAGAGATGTGTAAGATAAACTTAGAAACAAAAACTGTTAATTTCATGGATAAATCTGAATAAAAAATTTTTATAAAATGCAAAATATTGAGTAAATTCTTCAAAGAAAATCTATAATAATAGATGCGAACTCTACTCCAAAAACACAGGAAACCAGGGAAGGGGTCATGAGACAAAGCACTTTCAGTTCCTTGTGTGTTTCTAGGTTATGTCTTAAGATGTTGATAAACCTTGAAATAGTCTAAAATAAATTTCAACAGCAATGATTAAGAAATCCTGTAAAGTTTCCAAACTCCTTTCTTGGCAATTTTGGGGAGGAGAAAAATTCATTAACCAAAATCCAAGTCAACTTTAAAAAAAGATAAGCAAGTGAAGGAAACAGAAGAAGTATAAAACAAGTAGGAAAGAGAAAAACAGAAAACTGAGGTAGTAGAAATAAGTAGTGAAAGGAGATTGCTGAATTGTGCTCTTTAAATAAGCTTTACCCCTTCACATATTTTTCTTATAACAAACTTTAAACAAAGCACATCAGGAAGCTAAAAGTATGTATGTACATATATATGTATTAAAAAGCTTGTATAAAATATAAATGATTTACATTCATTAAAATCAGTAAGATTCCTCTTGTTTTATTAATAGGAACTCAAGAAAATGATATATTTATCACTATTTTAAGGAGTTATAAAGACATTTCAAATAAAAGATAAAGTTATATAAAAAGTAAGAAAGAATCTGAAGGTTTGAGAAGCAAACTGGTCCTGTACAGAAACTTGTAATGAGAGGTAACTGGTATTGTTTTCTTGGGGAGGATTTTCAACAATGTTGAACTCAGAGGCACAGAAAAATTTATTGGTTATGCCTATCTTTGTTCCCTTGGTTCTGAGACAGGATCTGACTGTGTAGCCCCGAGTAACCTCATACTCATGATCACCCTCCTGCCTCAACCTCTAAAAACAGGCATGACAGCCAAGATTGACTAGACCTCTCTTGTTACAAGGACACTGGTTATCATCTTATCTTGATCTCATAGCAAATTTTCCTCTACAATATTTGCAGCACCCCCATTGTTATAAGTTATTTATTTTAAAGTACAAAGTTTCAGGCACGAGTCTGCACTGACTATGCATTCAGCATGTCAGTTCTAGAATGCGTGACAAGACATTTTACCTTGAATCAGAGAGAGATTTCTCAATGTCTGGGAGTGTTCCCAGTCCTTCAGTCTGAGGTCATTGGTAATGTTGTTCAGTACTTTCACTTCTCTTCGGATTTCCTCTTCCATGTGTGCTTGTTCTTCTTTCACAGACTGAATTTCTGCTGATGTTTTGTGCACATGTTCCTCTAATTTACTGATTTCCTATAAAATTTAGTGAGTAGCCACAACTTTTGTTATACACAAAATTAGTAAGTATGCAAGTTCAAGAGGTCTCAGAAGTTCAGATATTTAAAAGACAGAGTACTATAGACTATTACAGGAAAAAATTGGAACTCTTAAAATAGTCATTGTTTGTGAAACAAGTCCTTTAGACTACCTATATGGCCCCATGTTCACATTCCCAGCCCAAAGAACACGAATCAAAATAAACTGAATACAAGTCTAATATATACTATTTTCAAATATATAGATGTCCAAATTCTAAACTTAAAATTAGCTCTTAATCTTTCTGAAGTAAATTTCTTTCTATTTTATTTATAGGGATGATTATTCTAATTTCTATGAATTGGCTGGTTTATAGATAAAATTATGTCATAGTAACAAACAATATAATCCTCAGTGACAATGACATCAAGGATAAATTTTTATATTATAAAAAATATCAAAGTTTTGTATTGATAAATGTTTTATTACCTCTGCTTTTGAGTTTTTTTAAAGACTGGTTTCCATGTAGTCTAAGCTAGCATCATAGTTGCTATGGAGGTAAAGATTACTTAAATACCTGAGTTTTCTGTTTCCTCCTCTTCAGTGATAGTATTCCAGTCCTGGATCACCATGACAGGCAAATATACATATTTATATGAACTCATTAATATATAGCAAGAGATTGTTTGGGGGAAGACTAAAGACCACAGTGTTTCACTTTCAAATCAATTTCTGGCCTATACTTGGTAGATTCCATACTGGTATCACTTGTATAGGTTTTTTTATGCCTTTGATGGTAGCTACTGGTTGGGCATACATTTGATTCAGTTATTGGGATAAATATTAGGAGACCAAGAATGGGGCGCTCATTTAGTGGTAGAGTGTTTGCTTAGCATAGTTTCATGCCCTCAGTATGAACCCAACATCATAGTAAAACAAATTCTACACCCTGATTGTTATAGAACTTGCTATGTTCTAACTTTTTCAATGATTAATGAATACCATAGCTTGAGCAGAAGTAGAAAACCTGATCTTTTCATAATACACACTATTATACTATTAAAAACTCATGATACTAATATGCATACATTATTCAAAATTTAATTATCGTTATCAGCACACATAAAAATTTTATGAACCTCTTCATACTAGCAAATTAAATTACTCCAAAATTCAATTTTGTAAGATGTTCACGCAAACAAAGTTTACATTATTTTTGATGAGGAAGAAATAATAGATCTGTTATAAAATTCACAAATACAGGGGTCTACATCTCCAGATTTGCTAAGATAAACTAAATATTATAATAGGTTTACAGAGTCTAACATGGCATTATATTAGCATATATCAGAAGACTGTAAAAAAGTCTAGATTCAATAAGAAAAACAATTGGCCTTTTACTAGAAGTGTGCAGAAGGCCACAGGTAAATCTATTTGAAATCCTTTTGGAGAATTGCCACAGGAGTCAGGGATTAATAGGGTCAGGGAGAACCAGAACTGGTAAATTTTGCTTTCCTGGACAACCTGAAAATACAGTCCTTAATAGGCTGCATTTCAAAATATAACTCTTACCTCATGTTGCTTAAGTGTAGAGTTATGAACTTTGCTACTCAATGTTTCTGCAGAGAATTGCAAATCAAGCAGTGTGGCATTCAGACTTAGTAAGGACTTGCAAATGTCATCTATTGTATTCCTGTACTCCTGGACTGAGGAAATCAAGGATGTTATCTGAAGAAGAACATCATCAAATCTCTGGTCAGTTGTTTCACTGAAATTCTGGAAGTGTTCTGAGTCTATGAGATCAGCTTCCGTGTCTGAAATACGTTGAATTTTCTTCTCCATGTTGTTCATGCGGCCCAAGACATCATCTCTAAATCTCATCACAGCTTCGCTGGCATTGCCTATTCCCAGCAGATTTTGAGATTCATCGCTTCCATTAATTAAGCAGTTCTTCGTTTCCCACTTCAGAAGCCGAGCTGCATATTTGAACAAAAATAAACCCAGTCACAGCCTGAATCCACATTTGCTCCATTCTGATACTGCATTCCTCTGGAGAATCTCACACCACTGAGCCGTGGTGGAGGCTAAAGCATTCATTTCAAACATACACAGTGTGTGTCACACTCAGCCCATCGTCTCTCTTTCCTACCTTATGTGAGATTACAGCTTTTCTGAAGTAAGTGGAATGTGCTAACCATAAGGATAAGAACAAAAACACATGTAGGAAAAGTAAAAGTCTTGTGCTTTCCATTGAAGCTACCAAAAAAAAAAAAAGAAAGAAAGAAAAACTGCCATTTTAGTTCAAGCAGTACTAACTCACAGTTAATGGCTCAGGAAATTGGAAAAATACATTTATCCCCCTTAAAAATAAGATATTTACTCAGCAAATGTGGGCAGTAAGGATGAATAATTTAGCACAAATCCTACTCTCCTAGTTAAATAATTATACAATTTTATTCTTTCTTATGTATAATATATTATACCTATGTATATATATACACATTTACATTTTCATATATTTAAGTTTTGAATGTTTGTGTGTATGTGAGACAGAGAGAGAGAGAGAGAGAGACTTCACTATGTAGCCCAGTGTTGTGATCTCATATTCCACTGCTGTAACAAATATTTGAGCCATCAGTTTTGTGAAACAAGAAATATAACTGATGTACAATTTAAAATTATGATCCATTGTGTCAGGAGAATTACACCAGTATCAAAAGCCAAGGAAACTAGCCTCATCGTATCCAGAGGAAGAGCAGAGATGAAGGAACAAGGGTGCTTTCCAGCTCACAAATCTGCCCAAATCAACTAGTTTTTCTCCGTCTCATTCACCTGCCCAGGGATTGGTCCTGCCTACTATGATTGGGTCTTTGCACAATCTCCTTCATGTTTACCTTAAATAGTTAAGTACTTATAACTGTGCCTAAAAACCCAGCTCTGAGGTGTCAATTTGACAGCTGAAACTAACTACCACACTACTTAGATACTTAGTACTACTTACAACCAAGATACTTAGATGCAGGTGTTAACTTGACAATTGAAAGTTGAACTCTGGGCACATATAAAATGAATGAGCAATTAGGTCAATCCCTGAGCAAACTTGGGGCAGATTTTCTAGTTGATTTGAGAATACCCAGCCAATGGGTGTGACCATTCCCTGGGCAGGTAGAAAAAATAGAGAGAGCTAGTTTAGTACTTAGCATTCTTCAGTCTGGTCAGTGAGGAGGTTTTCCCCTTTCTCAGCATTTTTGTGGATAAAGCATGGTCAGTTCCCTCAGCTTTTGATGCTGGTCAGAACTTTCCTGCCAAGCTGGGCAATGAAATGTAAAAAGAATTATAAACAAGAATAAAAACTCTTATTGTCATAAGTGGCTTGCTCATGTGTTTATGAGCAACATGAAAAGAGAGAGATTCTACAGTTGCTACAGAAGTTAGCAATATTGCCAAGCCTTTAAATCACAATTCTCTGCTTTGTGAACTCAGGAATTACATGTGTGTGTCATTGAACTTAGATATCAAAATTTATACACAATCTGAAACTTTTAATTTAATGTTCTATCATAAATGCTTGTTAGCATTATTTAATAATTTTATACAAAATAACGTAAGTTAAATTTATTCTATGTTTGACTCTAACAGATTTATTTAGCACATCCCCAATATTATATTTGTTTCTTTTTGCAGAAATAAGATCAATATTGTTATGAGTTATTTTATAATGTACCATATCCTGAAGAAAAATTATATTAAATAGGATTCAAGGACCATACTGAGCTGCTGATACACATTTCCAAATGAACGTATGGTCCATAATTGATCTACTTATCTTTCTAAAGTTATCTAGAATAAAATAGCATATAATTTTAAAAATTAAGGGAAGGGAAATAGATAAGCCTCAGTTTCAAAGATAAAAATAATACACAACTATAATTATATACAATGGAGTGAATATTAAACATCATCTTATCAATAGTACATAAAAAGAATTTGTGATTTTTCCCTCAGATATTTCCCTCATAGGATTCTCTTTACATGTATACTTTTCATCTGAAGTCATTGTTTACATTCTTAATTAATAGCTTGAATGCATGCGATTATCTACTCATAACAATTATGGAATGTTAAAGGTATATGTCCCCATGGTTTAAAAATAGCTACATGTTACAAGAGCAAATCATATCTTATAGACATGATAGTATTTCTGCATCCATTACCACAGCCATGCATATTTCTAATAGACCTCCACAAGATTTGACCTATTTATATTCCATCACACAAAAGGGAAAGACCTCAAGTTATAATACTTCCCTCAGAGACTGAGAGCTAAGGCTGACTGGGACAGAAAGGGAGCAACTCTCCCCAGTGATAGGCCCACTGGTATATTTTCCTTGCTCCAGCAAGTACCCAGACACGTGACATTGACAATAACCCAGTGGGACTTAGGAAGCCACACACACATAGAAGGACATTAGAGCAGAAGGGAGACAGATGGATAAGAAAAAAAATTTAATGGGAAAAATTAGGGGCTTGGGATTGGGTAATAAGGGGTAAAAAATGACACAAATACATATGTAAAGCCCTAAAATATATGTAAATTTTAAAAATAGTTGCATATCTGCCATGAAAAAATGAAATTTGGTAGTGAGTGGACAGAGTCAGAAGGAATTATGCTGAGAAAAGTATCCCAGGCACAGAGAATAGACACCACATGATCCATTTACAAGTGAATTTTAACAGTAAAACTTCAGAATGATATCATTAAATGGAAACTTCCATAAGGAATGTAAGTTGGCGGATGGCAGGATGGAAGAAGATCCCAAAAGAGTCCAGACAAAAGAACACAGATAAAAATCATTCTCAACACCTAACCAAGAATCATCTGATTGCAATGGAATATCATTGAAGCAGAAAATCACAACTGACCAGAGGACAGGGTATTGTCAACCCTAGTATGCCCTAATTAGGTCATCAAAATCTCTCCCCATCCCAAAGCTGAGGGAATCTTGTGGAAGAGGAGGTAGCAAGATTGTAAGAGCCTAACTGTGGGGAGATGTACTGCCCACCAAGACGATCTAGTCAGGCAGATCTGCTGAAATCAGGAGTTCACTGCAATAAGATCTACTTCCAGACATTTTTCTAAATGGAAAAAAATAGCTTCATGTATGAGTATACCTAAATCTGCTGGTTTTAAAATAATATGTAGTATTATGGCCAGCTTTCAGATTTTTGAGAAATAAAATAGTATAACGTAAACCTCATTTAATACTATCCCCATGACAGGGCATCTGTCCTACATAGGAGACCTGAGTGTTTGCTCTTGGGCCAAGCTGCTTGATTCTGGCAGCCACTATCATGACTCACTTTCAGGCTGGCTCATTCTAGGCAAGGTCCCCCACTTTTCCTGGCTTAGATTTTCTCAAAGACATAAAAGTATCACTCAAACATATAGGTATTAAGTGGGATAAGCATGTAAATGCTATCACATACTGCTTGAATGTGAGGATGTACTCAGTTCACAATGACTTATACAAGGCATATAGGACCTGTGTTAGTCAGAAACCTCAGTTAAAGAAGTGACACAACGATGGTGCTAATTAGATATTATTTGTGTTAATAATAAGTGTTGTCATAAACCCCAGATTTTTTAAAAAGAAAGCTTTCCTACTTATATTCTTCAAATATTAGCTTATTTAATTAATAACTTAATTAATAAAGGGCAAAAGCACTTTGGTATGATCTATAATAGACAACATACCAATTTTGTGCTATTCTACATTCTTTTTTTTTATAAGTATTTTGTTTATTTATTTTGTGTGTGTGTGTGTGTGTGTGTGTGTGTGTGTGTGTGTGTGTGTGTGTGTTTGTGTATCAGAGGGCATTGTGTGTCCCTGTGGAGAACCAAGGGTAACTTTGGGAATCATTCTGGAATGCTCTGGGATTTCCCAGGCTCCACCCACCAAGCCTTGAAGTGCAGGCTGCTGCTTCCACTGGCTGTTTATACTTGTGACCTGAGATCCGAACTCAGGATCCTCTACTGGAGAGACAGTCTTAACCCTTGAGCCATCTCTCCAGCCCGACTTCTTTCTTTTAAAAAAAATCATTGTATTTATTTTTATTTTTTATGTTGCATATGTGAATATAATGAATACATAAATTCCATATTTCTTAATTTATCAATAAATTGAGCACAAAATACATTTTGACACATCTTATCATATTTACTAAATTCAGGATGAGAAGTTTTCATTCATCATCTCTTCAGATTTCTTTTTAATATTTTAATGTTTATTTTAGTATTTTAATTTTAATATCCCTTTGAATATTTTGTTTATTTGAAAGAGAGAGAGAGAAAGAGAGAGCACAAGGTACAAGCATGCCATGGTGCGCAGATGGAGATCAGACGACAACTTCAAAGTCAGTTCTCTCATAATCTACCATGTGGGCTTCCAAAATGTATAGAACTCAGGTAATTGCATTGCTTACTTGTTGAACTATCTTGCAGATCCCAATTCTATGATTTATTTTTTAAGTACCTATTATGCAAAGCATCTGAGAATAAACAAAGAAGGATGGATTTTGACTTTTACAATGAAAATGTAAATGAATGCTTGTTAAAAATTGTTTCACATTTGATCAATGATGATTACTTCTTTCACACAACTGATAAGACTCTAGGCTTTTGAGGGCAAGTACTTGGGCTCCCAATTATGGCTGTCTTTTGTAAGCAGTGACACTGGACAAGTTACTTAATATGCTGATGTTTCCAAATGGAATAATAGTTCTAATGCTGGTAATCAAATGAGATATGAGGAGTATATAATTTACTTCCTAGAACATAGGTAGTATTCAATAAGCTTGAGAGTTGTATTATGAATTTAAATCTGACATATGTTTCTCATCATCTGTATTACTAATATTAACTAATTATGGATAGTTAATATTATGTAACATTAGGAAAATTTCTGTAGTTGTCTGTTCCTGTCAACATTGCAGTTTGTATTTGATTTTCCAAGTCTATTTGCTCAATCATATTTTACATAATTTTACAAACTTTATTTTACATAACAAAATACATTTTTTATAGTGTGTAAAAATTAAGTCTGATTTTGGAAAAGGTTGTGTGAACAATGATTTCAACTTGACAAATTAAGCATAAGTTAACAGTAACGGATATAACTTGCTTATTCATTATAAAGTAAATTACCTTGTTTGTTTCTTCAATCATAAATGAAACTAACTTAATCTTTCATTTGTTTGGCAATGCTGAATTCAGGATGAGGCTGGAGCTATTAGAAATTCAGTGATTTGCAGCAAAGTATTTAATTATCAAATCCTGAATTGAGTCTCCAGCACAGCAAAAAATAAATCAATATATTAATTTTTAAAGGAAATTTCTAAAATGTTAACACATAGCTATTAACACAATGCCAGAGTTAATACAGTTGAAAGTTTACATTTTTCATTTTTCTTGGAGAGATGGTATTCTGTGACATTTTTATGTCATATTGAAAGACGGCAAATAAAAAGTCCTAAGGTAATATTTAATTACAGATCATATTTTCTGTTTCAAATTAGCAATATCTTCTCTTATCTAAAATTTATACTGCTCTGAGTGAAGATTTTTTATATTTTTACAATATATCATATTTGATGCAATATATTATTTAAATTATGTGTACCAATTTCTATACATCCATCCTAGATTATGTCTTAATGTCCTGGGAAGGCAGTATACAGCTCCTTTTTGACAGTGATACTGCAGCTCCTTTAACAATTGAATCAATAGAAAATCTTACAACATGTGAAATGCTTTACACTTGAATAGAGTTTATGATGACATTTTATTTCAACTAGCAATACATATATTCCAAAATCAAACTTTCATCATTTTAACTTTTTAATTTTTTGATATTGCATCTATGTATGCATTGAGTTTTAGTTATTTTTCTGATTAAGAAACTCAAGGTCACAAATGAATTATCAGATGTTATAGAAATGCAAAATGACATAATGAGTTTTGCTTTAAATTCTTTTGAATTAATAATAATTTCAACTTATAGAGTTGGTATAATCTAACTTGTCAGTCTTGGCAGGCATATGCTATAATTTTAGTGCACAGAAAAATGCATATCAATTACTACCAACTCTGGGATAAATTTTTGACTGGGGTATGTTTTCTCATTGCCCAGGGATTTTTAGTTTGAACCTGAGTCGCTTGCAAGATTTTCTCTGACTTTTGCAGCCCATAAGATCTTGCCATCCCTGAGGGTGGCTCAGAGTTTACATAAAAAATGAAATTTATCCAAATTCTAACTGGCATATAACAACTCCAAGCAAGGATGTTTCTTTTAGTTCTGCATTTCAGATTACTGGTATACAACTAACAACCCTAAGCAAAGATGTGTCTTTTAGTTCTGCATTTCAGACGATGATTAGGCCTATGCAGGCATTTGGTGCATGATAAATCTTCAGTTCCTTCTGATTTGAAAGCTATAATTTGTTTTCTGGCTGCTTTGGCTAGTGTTTTTGGATTTTTGTTTTCATTTGTTTTTAATGGCTAAAATAGGAGTTGACTTTTTTCTTGATGAAAATGTTCTCTTGGATTAAATCAAAACAACATTATTTTCATTTTTTTTTCTGAACAATGATGTTTTGTAATAAAATCCCAACTCTACTGACAGACTGTAGACATGAAAGGCAAGGATAGAAAACTCATAGATAGAACCTCCATTCCATTACAAAAAGTCTCAATTTTCTGGTGTGAAAAATGAGGATAATCACAGTGTCTGCTCAAAGGGTAATTGCAAAGACGTATTAAGATAATATGTTGAAAGTTTATAGCCCAGTGGCTGAACATAGAATAGCATGTAAAATGATAAAATGATCGCTCCTTTCACGATGGTTGTTTATTTTATTATTCATTCCCTCTGCATGGAATTTGAATCTGTTTTGAGATACTCCTTTACATCATCCCTTAACAAAGGAAGACTGGTTTTGCATTTGCAGCTATTTTATTATTATGTGGAATATCATGCTCATAAAATTTATCATTTCCCTGTCTTTTTCCTGATAGAGCATATAGCAAACGTTTTTTCAGCCCTGTAGAGGAGAATTATGACAAGGCAAATAAATTTTAATGTCAAATAAAAATCCAGCAAATCTAGTCTGTAATCTTAACCCAGTTGAGAGTGTTTTCCTAGTTTGTACAAAGTCCTGAGTCCAATACGCAGAATTTCATGTATTAAATATGGTGACATATGCCTATAATCCCTAGCACTCAGAGTTCGCAACACAGAATGAGATTCAGATGGATAACAAGGTACAGACTGAAGAACTAGGATACATGACACCCTATTTCAAAAAATGTCCATAGAATCCATCCATAAATGATATATATGTAACTAGCATTTATCTATTTGCTTAAGGTATATGTAACCCAGTTCATTGTTCAGAGATATTTATATAATAACTCCTGAAACGTAATTAATAGGATATATATGTCATTTTAACAATGAACATACTCTCTGGCTTATATTTGGCATGGAAGATTTTTCTTCTCAGTAGACATGTTTTTGGCAGATTGGCATTGTCAGTATAAATGATCTTGGTGTATTATTAGTACTGTCAACAAGAACACTTACAGGAATGCTGTGGTCCATTGGACCTCAGAGGCTAACATTTTTTTTAAACAGTTTGAATGTTCCATCTCATTTTCTTACATTGGTCTTTCATTTTACTCTTTCATATTCTAATTTTCTAATTGAGAGACCCAATTTCACCTTAACATTGGAGGATCTGCTTTTAAATCAAATCTGATAAATTTGATCAGCACTTTGTATATGGTTTAATTATGAGTTAATCATATAAGACAAATGCATTTGCGAGAAGCAGTTCACATGATGAACTGTAGAGTATCAAAACTCTAAAATACTGTACCTGCCACTACTGCAATGATGGGTATGAGAACCGCAAGCACAAGAAGATAAAGGGCAATTAGCGCAGCTTTGAAGGACTTCAGCTTCTCTTGAAGGGCAGGGCCATTTTTAGAATCTAAAACAAATGAAACAAAAACACAGACTACCATTAGAAAGCTTGTTCATCTTACTTGATAGAAGGTTGTAACCAGGGTTGAGGAAATGACTGTGCAAAGGGCAAAGCACTTGCTGCACAATCAGAAGGATCTGAGTTTGGATCTAGGGCATATGTAACCTCAGTGCTGGATGTAGAGATAGAGGCAGGCAAGTTCCTGGTCTCCCTGGCAAATGAGTTAATTCCAAGTTCAGTTAGAGAACCTGACTCAAAGAAAAGGGAGGAAAGCAATGGAGGAAGACTCCTTGTTGTTGACCTCTGACCTCACACCTGTGAATGGATAAATGCATGCACACACACATATACTTACACTAATGTACTTCTTTGCCTGACTTTATGTAGGTGCCAGTGCTTTATGTGTGCTACTTCTTCTATATGAAATGCCTCTCTGCTTCCTAACTGTGCACCCTGCCTTTCTGATATAGTCAAACTCAGGCCCGCAGGCTTATACAGCAATCACTTTTCTGACTAAGATATATCCCCAGCACCTGCAATCATTTCTTTTGTGAATCTCACTGGTAAAACATATTGACATTTCTCCACAGTATCCACTGTGTAATGAAGCCCCAGTCTTTGCTTCAGGTCTACTTCTAGCACGCATATGTTACATTTGAACTTTGTGTGCTACTTCTTCTATATGAAATGTCTCTCTGCTTCTTAACTGGCCACCCTGCCTTTCTGATATAGTCAAACATACACTAAGTTTCAGCAGAATAAGAAACAATTCTGTCCTGCTACCTGAGCAAGCTTACCCCATATGTCTAAATATGGCTAAATATTGCTTCTTTGGGACTCCTGTCATGAACAGTTTTAGGTGCTGTGAATTGAATTGCATCTCATCAAAAGATATGCTAAAGCCCTAACCAGATATCTATGAAAATGATCTTAAATGGAAACAGGGTCTTTACAGATAAACCGAGGTTTAAGTGATCGCACAATGGGTGTTGACAGGCCCTAAACTAGTGAAAACTACATAGGAAAATAAACCACTGAAAGCAGAGGTTACAGTGATACAGCTAAAACCAGGAACACCAAGAATGCCAGGATCTAGGACAGAATTTTCACAGTATCTTTGAAGGTTATGTAACGTTCTGGACACCTTGATTTAAGACTTTTGGTAATTCAGAACTTGGAGAGATAAATTTCTACTGAGTAAAGCCCCTCCCCTCAGCCCCAGCCTACTATCTGTGAGGGCCATTTCCCACTTGCACTTACTGGGAGCAAATAATGTTGTCATGGAGCGAGCATCAAATTTCACTGATTCTGTGTAGAGGTCAACATCGTCCTGCTGGTCAGGCCAGATCCTCTGATGCTCCATGCTCTGTCGAACACATTGTGGAGACATGAAATAACTAAGGCTTATTTTTATGTGTTCCATGTTGAGATTTGCAATTCAAATTACATTGAACAAGGAAAGGTATAATAAAATATGCATGTCATATACAGTGGTATATTAAACTTTCTTGTGACTTTTCATTTTAAGATTAAAAATAGTCAGATGTGTAGTATTGCAAAGTGCCTGATATACACACATGAAGACTCGGACTTACATCCTCAGCACATACATTAAAGCCAAGAGCCATGTCACCCTAGAGCTGACAAGAAAAGACAGGTAGATTTCTCGAGCTCACCGGCTAGCTAGACTATGTAAACTGTACTTGCTGGCTTAGTGGAAGACCTTGTCTCAAAATGTAAGGTGGAATTGCTGGAGAGAAGGATTAGTGAGTTAAGGTACCTGCACATAAACCTGGTGAACTGAGTTTGAACCCCCAGAGCCTACATGGTAGAAGAAGAGAATTGCCTTCTGAACCTCCCCATTTGTGCTGTGGTGCTCATGCCCATTCTCTCTCTCTCTCTCTCTCTCTCTCTCTCTTTCTTTCCTCAAATGAATAAATAAATAAAATATTTAACCTTAAGGTAAGAATGATAGAAGATGACACTGAACATTATCGATGTATACCCCCCACATGCACAGACACACAAATACACATTACCCTAAAAACAGACACATGAAATCACATTTATATGGAGCCTATTCATACACCATTCTCTGAACAAATGTCCATCACTGCTTGCAGATGTGTGGTTTTTGAGGGTGGGAAGTAGTAGTTTCACTTTCTGTGCTTAAAAAAAATAACAGAAAATAAATAGGAAGAAAAGAAAAGCATTTCTATTGGAACACATAGCTGTGAACTCTGTTTCCTGCCAGGTTTCAGATTGAATTTATTAAACATAGCTTGGTGAACCAGCTTTCCCTTGCAAAGGCAGCTGCTTTTCACTTAGAAAGACAAAGTCAAGTTAACTAGATGGAGGTGTGCAAGAAAAATTTCTATTCCTCTCCCTTACTCCCTTTTCTTAGGTAGAGGCAAAGTTATTTTAAAAAGAGCCCTTTTCACTTGCTGCAGAGACTGAGGCAGTAGCAGCCCATGAGCTAGAGAACAGCCTGGACAACTTAGTGTGTGCCTCAGGTCCAAAAAATTAAAACTCTGTTAGACCTGGTGGCACATGTCTGCAAATGCAAGATCTGTTCATTATCCCAGAAGGAGCAGGAGAACAACACATTCAAGGTCTGTGCTGCACAACACAAAATCCTAGATAAATAAATAAGTAAAATAACCTGAGAGACTGACTATGGTGAGAAGCTACTCAGAGCTGGGCTTTCCTTCCATCTCCTACTTTTATATTTATTTTGAAATGTGAACAGTAGTTTTGCTAATCAAGTAGAACAAGGGAGCATACAAACCAGACTTTGAGTTAATTAAAAACTTAATTGTTCTGCTGTTCCTGCACCACCCTTGGCTCCATCCTGATTGGTATTGGAGGTCACCTCTTAACCAGAGATAAAGGGCTGTTTAAATGGAATCTTACTGTAAGAGTAGATTCAAAGGTTGATGGAATAGGAGTAGGAACAGCAAAATTGAAAACAACAACAAACTATAATTTGGAATATCAGAGACCCTACATTAATCACCTCGAACCAGACCAGCCAAATCTCTCCCCATCCTAAAGCTCAGGGAAATTTGCAGAAGAGGGGGTGGTAAGATTGTAAGAGCCTAAAGATGAAGAGGAGTAATGATATGCAAAATACTCCACACAAGTTAGGGGTAGTAGCCATAATGAGACTTTGCATGACCTGCACAATGACTGACATGTCAATGACCCCCCAAAGTCTAGCATGGATCACAGGCATTAGGATTCTTAGAGACAAGGAATTAACAGTCATACTAGTGCTTCCAAACTAAAGGGGAGCCCAAGAAAGGTCTCTGGGCAATGCCACTGTGTCCTTACACTTCACTAGAGTGGAGGACTCAGAGGGAAGTTTGACATTCATACTAAAGGATGATCCAGGGAATGGGAGGGGGGAGAGGGAGCACTGGGAGAAAGGAAAGGAGAGGGGTGAAAGGAAGGGGAAAAGGGGGGAGGGTGCAAGGGGGACTGGGGAGGGGTGGAGGGAGAAAGGGGATGAAATACTATCAAGCTTATATGATTGGGGAAAAAAAAACTTAACTGAATTCATTTTAAACTACAGTTCAAGGACTCTGGGACTTTGTAAAAAAAAATTTAGTTTTGAACTCAGGAGGTCAACGGTGAGGTGACCACACTTGTGCCTATAGACTGACACACTGTCAGTAGAAGTGGCTGTTCTCTGGCTAAATACACTGTCTCCTTCTCCAAATGCATGAACATGACTTTAATGTACATGGTTCTATTTTCAGTCAGAGGCAAAGGTCAGTCAGAGGGGTTACCTGCCCTTTCTTGTTTGGGTAGGAATATTCAAACTTTTGAACCTGAAAAATAACTTTAGAGTGTAAGTTATAGAGGGGCAGAGATCATATCTATTTCTTTAGCATTGTGTCACTAGAGACTAATACAACCCAGACCTTTTTTTGATTTCAATGCGTTGGGTGAATGATGTGTCTTGCCTTTGCAATAGTAATCTCACACATTAGTGTTTGTTTGTGAAATGAGATAGTGAGATAGATATTTTAGAAAATAAGGAGAGTTCAGAAGTGTGACTTTAGATACAGAAAATTTTTTTTTGCATTTTTTCTTTCGCAGTTGTGGGCTTTCTATTGCCTGACGTATTTTTTTGGCAATTAATGTAATAGGTCACAGAAAATTAGGATTTTTAATAGTCTTTTTTTAGACTACCTGCTTTCAGGAAATATCTTGTAGGTATTTGAAATGACCCACCTCAGAAGACCTCCCTGACTCTAAGAGAAAGGCTTTGGTACCTGGGGCTTAGAGCTAAACACTCCAATATGTTTATTTCCTGTGCTTTTTTTTGTAGTTGTTGCTCTATACCTTCCATGTGTTATAACACTTATACAGTCAGACTGAGAACGGTGTTACCCTTAATTTTTCCTAAAACTGCAAATGAATTCATTTTCCCATTTTGGCAGCTTTCAGGTTGACTTCTCTTAACACAGGAAAGCTTCTGAATTCATCTAGGCGTACAACTGGGGGCTTCAGGAACACCAAGATCCTGCTTTTCCTGTTCCTCTTCTGTATTTGTTTGCATTTGTCAGTCTCAGTTGGCTACTGTCTTAGATCACATCCCAACTGGCATTTTCAAGGGAAAATGACTAAATTTGGAAAGAACTATTTTGTTAAATTTGGGATTGCTTTAGTTGTACTGAATCTTTATCAGTCCCACTCGTCACCCTCTAAATATTGATAAGAGTTCTGAAACCACTTATAATGAATTTCACTTAAACTTTGTTGTCTATGTGCATTTCCCAGCACAAGGTGCATTTTCTCCTGTGTCATGAATGCAAGTGGAGGGATTGCACCAAAGTCAGGAATGCTATCCTCCAGCAATCTGCCTGCTAACATGTTTTTAATAAGGAGTTATTTTTATGAAAATATATCATGAACACCAGCAACAATAAAGTTTCACCAAATATTGGCAGCAGATGTCTCTCATCTTATTCATTGTGGTTTTAGCCCCTGAAATGTGTGTGTGTGTGTTTGTGTGTGTGTATGTGTGTATGTGTTTGTGTGTGATGTCTACATTTACGTGTAATTATTTTTGCATGCTTGTGTGTCAGTGTGCATGTTTGTATATATGAGAAGGTGCTATGTGTGCTTGTGTAGACCCAAGGTTGATGGAGACTAGTGATCTGGTAAGGTAATACATCTTGAAAAGGTTTCATGTGATAGTCACAAGGAGTTAAGGCAGAAACAAAGGTAATGAGTGGCTGCTAAGGGTATTAAAATAGTCTATGACAGCTGAGAAATAGGATTCGCAAATAGGATGTAGACATGATACATTCAACCTCTCTACAATAATTAATTTCTATCAGTCAATCAGCCTTTGTAGGAATGACTTCTTTTCCAGAACTTTAATTCATAAGGTGTATGGATTATTTTCAACAGCTCAAAAATTTTATTCATGATACAGAAGTCCAGAATTTTTACAGATACACATTTGATATCGTAATGTATATATGTATGTATATGTGCAGTTTTGTGTGTATGTGTGTTTTGACAAATCACAGGCACATGCAAAATGTATTTTCAGGAAAAGACCTCAGAAACTTAACCATGAGAACAAACATTTCAGTAGATGAATAAAGAATGATGACCCAGAACTTAAAATGCTAAACAAAGTAAACTTTACTCAAAGGGAATAATTTTTGTCCTTCACCTCTCACTCTCTACATCTAATTCTTGGTCAGACTCAATAGGTTGTTTTCAATCCCAATATGGAAGCAGAGCACTTCTGAGTGCAGCTGCTATGGTCTTAGTATAACGTTTTCCCATGGTCCTAGTCACTTCCTAACTATTCTTCCCTGCAGCCCCTCCCGCCTCCACACACACACACACACACCTTATTTCTCATATAACCACCAAAGATCTTCTTCACAGGTCATAGCTGTCTTGCTGCTCCACACCCTGACAACTTTCTATCTCACTCAAGGCCTGCCTAAAACCTCACACCAAGGAAGAAACTTTTCGTATACAACAGATAAAATGACAGCTCCTTTTGTTTCCTGAAGATTCAAAAGAGAGGGAGAGGGGAAAAAAATGTCTCTAACATAGACTGAGGTTTTGTTGTTACACAATATTAATGTGGATTACTTATGCAGTAGGTGTGGGGATCTCTCCTCATCACCAGACAGACTACTCCCACAGAAGGCATCAGCTAAGTGTCTTCTACCTGGAGATCCGGGCACATCCCACAGGCTGGAGGTAAGGTGTCCACATTGACCTTAAATCCCAAACCCAAGCTACAGGTTATTTTAACTCCACCACTCACCAAACAGCTCTAAATTGAGATTCTTACAGTGTCCTCTTCAATTTCCATGAATTTCCTTGCTCAAACAGATCACAGAATTCAGAGAAATACTTAGGGTTGCCTGCTCACTGTAATGACTATCATAAGAGCTACAAACAAGCACCCCTAGGAAGAGATGCATACGCAGGGTTCAGGGGGAAGTACAGAGGCTCCTTATCCTCTGCAGATGTGCCACTCCTCAAGAACTTCCTCCCTTCCGTGATCCAAGAAACTCTCTGAAAACTTGTGGCTTTCTAGGGAGACACCATTGAACAGGGTGACCGCTAATAGAGCCAACAGGGAAACCAAGCAAACCCATTTTGTCCAGACGTGCAGCAGTCCTCTCATAACCAGAACATAATACCTCGACTCATGACTGAGGGTATTTCAGAGAGTTGATAGCTTGCCTTGGGAAGGAAACTGTGAGACAGAAACCACCCGTGAAAACTAAAACATAATTACAAAGTAGCAAAATCTTTGCTCTTATGGCCTATTCTTCACCAACTATCAGCAGATGTCACCAATAAATGAAACTCCATTATTCTAAATGTTTGGATTTTATATAGGCTTTTCTTATTTTATCTTCATAGCAGGTCCATGAGTACTATGAAACAATTTTTTATATCAATTAGGCAAGATGCTTCTAAAATACTAGCTTTTAGTTGCTATAGAAATAAACCCTGAACGATATTGCCATGTAACCTAGAAGACCTTTCTTGTTTATTTTTGTTCCTTGTCTGCCTCTCGCTCACGATGAAAATTCTGTTTCTCCAGTGAGTAGAGAGATACTGACACTTAGGGCACAATATATGTATTATTTAAAATGTGACATGGACCAGGACTGTGTTGGTAGCTCAGTTGTAGAGAGTTTGCATAACAGATACAAGGTCTTGAGTTTGAGCCCTAGCACAACAAAGCAAAATTGAAAATCATGTAGATACATAAAAACAAAGCAGTTCTTGAGGTTTATCCCTAAAGAAAATTCACATTTTGCAAATGTAGACTCTTTTAAGTCATTGTTACTCATTGGAAAAGGTTTTTCTTTCTTCTGAATAGCATGCAACTTAATAAAAAAAAACCAACATCCTCACTTTGCTTCAAAGGAATTTCTCAATAAAATTATTTGATTATTTGAGTTCTAATTTGATTATCATAAACCTGTTTGAAATGTTAGAACACACACAGTTAAGGCCTTGTTAGCAGCTTGTGAGCAATTCACATCTTTCTAGTATGACCCTAAACCCAATTTCTAAGATCAAAGAAAAAAAAAAAAACTAAAAACTTTACATGACCCTACATTCCTGCCAATGCCAGTACTGATCTAGGATTACGAAATCTTTGAAGTTTGTGTTGTCTATTGAAAGTGTTCTCATGAGAAGTGAAACACATCTGAAATCTCAGCTTTTTATTAAGGGTGAAAAGTTTGAAGAAGCAACACAGAAAAACCATGACCAAAGGAATTAAGGTTCACATGTTCAGAATGGTGCCTTCATGTCCTTCTGTTTTTACTGTTCAAGGAACATAGTGACAGAGGCCAAGGCAAATAGCTTCTTCATCCATTCATTATAACAATAAAAATATCTTCATTTTCATATTAAATTTGTCTCTCTACATATATGAACATGTTATGACATTGAGCACACTAAATATGTCAAGTGGCATATTTAAGTTCCCTTAAAATTATGTCTCTCAACATTTTGAGTAAGTTTTAAAATATTCATTTATTTATTTTTGTGTCTCTGTGAATGTGTCTGTGTGTATCAGAGGGCACTGCGTGTGACTGGAGGCATAAGAGTGACTTTGGGAATTATCCTGGATTGTTTTTACCTCCTATTTGCATTGCTCTAGAGTTTACCCAGACCTTGCCTTTCAGTACCAAAAGTACAGGCTCCTGCCATTCTGCCTGCCAGAATTTTACGTGGAATCTAGTAATCTGAACTCAGGACCTGAATGCAAGGCAGGGGCATGTCTCTGGCCTCTTGAGTAATTTTATAAAAGAGGATTAGATAATAGTTTAGGTAAAAACATGCATCTTTGCCTTTATCTGTCTTCTTATAGGTCCCCCCTTTTTTCTTGAGTATATCATATTACTATTTAAATGAGTAAATGATGAAGTCGTAAGTAATTTGATAGCCGAGCCTTATTTTTGATATACTTCCATAAGGTAATTCACTAATGTTGAAATTCACTAATGTTGGAATCTAGTAATCTGAACTCAGGACCTGCATGCAAGGCAGGGGCATGTCTCTGGCCTCTTGAGTAATTTTATAAAAGAGGATTAGATAATAGTTTAGGTAAAAACATGCATCTTTGCCTTTATCTGTCTTCTTAAAGGCCCCCCTTTTTTCTTGAGTATATCATATTACTATTTAAATGAGTAAATGATGAAGTCGTAAGTAATTTGATAGCCGAGCCTTATTTTTGATATACTTCCATAAGGTAATTCACTAATGTTGAAATACCAGGCATTTACCACTAGCTGTTTCTTAAAATTGTGGAATATATCTATACATAAATAATACTTTGTATGGACATTTTGTTTCAAATTCACCACTACAAGGTGAAACTGTCTCTACTTTGGAAGTGCTAGTTTTTTTATATAGTTAAGTGATTTTTTCCAGATACCTTTGTTTTCACTATTTACTGTTATTATGAAAGAGGTATTTCCATGTAATCATGTATTACCTATTGTATCTCTTGGGTTTTTTTGTCTGTTTGTATCCATTGCTTGTAAAGGCAAGAGATCCTTCTTATATCTATTTTTTTGGTTTTTTTATTAATACATTTTTATTATTATTTCAGCTCATACAAACTTAATCGGTACACCAGTTCCCTCCTCCCCCCCCCCCGTACCCCTTGCTCCTCCTCCCCACCCCCCTCCCTTCCCATCCCCCAGTGCCTCCCGCCCCAATTCCCAGAGAGTCCTTTCTTGTGCATGCCTGATTTTCCTCTGTGCCCTCCTCTCCGATGACGTACGAGGACCCAGTGGCCTTTCCCTGAACCCTTTCCCGTGTTCCCCTTAGGTATAGGAACACTGCTGTGGCTGCCAATCCCTTGCCTCCAAGGATCTTGGTGCCTTTAGCAAATGCTAGACTTTGTGGGGTCAATAGTGTGTTGGACAATCCGCAGGGCATGTAAAGTCCAATTATGATTGCTTCAGCCCTAACTTGTATGGAGTATCTTACATATCATTGCTCCTCCCATCCTTTTGCTCTTACACTCTTACCGCCCCCTCTTCCTCAAATTTCCCTGAGCTTCAGGATGGGGAGAGATTAAGCTGGCCTAGTTCTAGGTAGTTGATATAGAGTCTCTGAAGTTCTGGATTGTGGTTTGTTGATTTCCTTCTTATATCTATATGTGACCAAACAGACCATTTATGCCTAGCACATATTTAAAGCCACTTGTCTTTTCCTTTGTTATTCTACTGAGTATAAAACCTTGGTCTATATGCACCGTAGTAGAACTATAACATCCAGTCTGTTTTTTCCCTCTTTAATTTTGAGACAGGGTATCACAAACATGCCCACATTGGCCTAGAATTCTCTGTAGCTCAGGTAAGTCTTGACCTTGTGTTCCTCTTCTCTCACCCTTCTGGACAGTGAGATTGCAAGTCAGTGACAGGAACTTGCCTTTTCATGTTTTTACCTAATCTTTCTTCTAAGATGAATCCTTGCTTATATTTTTCTAAGATATGCTAAAATCAATTTCATCTCAATCTGGAAATAAATAGCTACCTTATAATTGTCCTTATTGTTTTAAAATAAAAACATTAGCTTGTAAAAGAATATATCAAAGTGAGCTGGAGAAATGGCTCAGAGGTTGAGACTCTGCCTCACAGACAAAAGTACTGATTTCAGATCCCAGGTCCCATGTAAATTATCAAGTAGACATGGCTGCAACCTGAATGTCTGACCCTTGGTGGATAGAGTTTGGGAAATCCCAGAGCTAAGCAAAAAAAGGAGATAGAAGCAACCAGGATGATTCCCGAAGTCATCCTTGGTCATCCACAGGGATACACAGTGCCCTCTGACACACTCATACATGCTAAATAAATAAACAAAACAAACAAATAAGTAAAGTTTAAAAGAATGCATCAAAAGAATATATCAAATTGATATATATATATATATATATATACACACACCCACACACCAACTATAACAATTCTACTTTAAAAATTAGCACATCTATGCAACCAATCTCAACGTCCTGAAGAGATAGCAAGATTCTGCAAAGAAATGGAAGCATGTTATATCTGACACTAGTGATGCTTATCCTTGGTAGTAAAATAGATAAACTATCAGTGTTTGGATTTAAAGCCTAAATATTTCAGGGTCTTTATCTACCTGTGTTACCTTAAAGAAACATTTTATCACCTTTAATTTGAAATTTCTTTTTATATGCAAAATATGATTATGCTAATTAAGGAATTTCTATGAAGGTTAAAATAATTTTTGAACTTCATCTGGTACAGAAAAAGTGCCAATGAATGAATTTACTATCATTTTAAAATTTTCTGTAACTGCATGAGCTTAGTTTATGTTTACTTTACAGTGACTACATTAATTCTACAGTGATGATACCTCTATTCTGCATATTAGGAACTAAGACCTGAAGGATTTCAGTAATTAGTGTCACAGAGTTGGTATGAAAATTCTAGGATTGAAAGCAAGCAAATTGTGTGCTTCCAGAAAACCATCTTCTAGCCACTGTGCAAATATTCACCAGTTCAGCTCTGTGACTACCCCTATGTTCGCATGGTCAATAGCAACACCAAGCCAGGTGTTATGCTTTGTAAATCCTAGCTATTCTTCAGGATGGACCTCAAATAGAGCTTCTTGTTTCTCCTTAAATTAATTTTGGCTTGTTCTCTTTTCCCACAACATTTACCAGAACTTTTCTTCTATGCAAGATGCTAAGATCATATTAGGTCTATTTAGACATATGGTTAATGCCATTAATGTCTTGAAAGAAAAACTGCATTTATTTCTTTGATCCTTCTCCATATCCATTTCAAGAAACTACATAGATACCTAGACAATATTCACAATAAGGCAAGGAAGGAAAGATGACAGACTATTAAGATAAAGCAATAAATGTCATGAGAACAGAAAGCCAGAAGAATAACTAAAATCTATTAAACATCTTTTGAACAAAGCCAGTAATTTTAGGATAATTAGGTGACATAATTGCTTGCTAGTCCAACCACAAAGTAGTGTATTTATGAACACATAAGCATTTTTTTAACTCAGGGAAATCATAATAGATACTTTACCATTTTGTCTTTTAAAACGAAACCAAATAATTAAATCATGGAATGAGATATATTAGAAATAATTAATCATTGATCACTCTATTTCTCATGTACACATATCACACACACACACACATACACACATATGCACACTCATTTTCACACTTACAGTTAAGGTAGACCCAGAGAAACAACAGAACCAATTTTAGAAAATAATTAAATAAGCTTCTTTTACCATTGATTGTAAAGCACCAGCACCGATCTGTCCACTTCCCTCTCTGCACTACAACCTAAAATCTTTATCTCATCGTATTTCAGCATCCGGCCCATGAGTAAAGGAAATGACACATTCATGTGTTGAAAAAAATCTTTGGAATGTCTTTTAGTAGCACTCTTATGAATGCATGGGTTTGCGAAATTTAAATTGATCATTCCTCTTCCCATAAGGACACTGAAAAAGAAAAAGAGAAGTAAATGGTTAAAGAAGCAGGGCATGTGACCTTAGACTGCTCACTTTAGTAAGTGTGAAAGTTAATCCTGGGTGTCAACCTGACATACCTGTTATTAACTAAGATCAGCTGAAACCACCTGAAGAGATTATACCAGCCTTAGATCCCATCTGAACCTGCATTGATCTCACAGGAACCTCCCAGTAATGGACCATATAAAAGGGACCACAGAATATAGGAGAGAGACATTACAGGAATGCTCCAGCTATGTGGAGATCTGCTGTGACATAGCCTGCCTGCCTGCTAGATTCAGCCATGCCGTCTCTGCCATGTATCCTCCCTCTGGAACTGTAAGTTGAATAAATCTTCCTTTCTCTCATGAGTTGTTTGACTTTGGATGCTCTTTCACAGGAATAGTAGAGTAACCATTACAGTAAGTTATGCATGTTTTCCACATTTCCCATTTCACATTCTGCTTCTGCCAAGCCATCCAAAGCTCAGAGAAGACTCCATGTTTGGTTTACTCTTCTCTATCCTTCTTCTTCCACTTTGATAGGAAAGAGTAAAGCACAAAACCCTAAAAACTTGACACCCTAAGGAAAAGCTATGACACCTAATAAATAATACCAATGTAATAGTACTGGCCTAGTTCTGTCTGCAGTGATTTTATTATCTGTCTAATTATTTATTTCACAGGGATATACAGAATAAATGGGAGCTTGGGAATCATCTTGGATGAAAGGAAAACCCTTCAGTCTCTGTCTCATGCTTTCAGACTTATTTCTACTTTATCTTACTAATTTATCCACATTCAGCAAGTATATCACACATAGCAATCATCCAATATTGTATTAACATTTTTATACAACTAATATTTCTTAGAGGAGACACTTAGGGTAGGCTGTGCTACTAGTAATATTTATAGCTGTACTTCACAATTCTAACCACTTCCCTTCTGGATTACTTCCACATTTTTTGTTCAATCAAACTTTTCATGTAAAAAATTCCATCTTTCCTACCTATGAAAATGTGCAACACATATGCAGTTTTGCTTGTATTTATTTATTTGTATATGAACACAACATAATGCATTTCATTACATCATAGTGCCTGTTATGCATTGTGGAATGTAGTGTGTAAAACATGTCGCGAGGATGCCATGGAGAAAATACTCAGTTCAGACCAGAATGGAAAGATTGGCTTAGGTTTTGAGATTTTGTTGTTGCATTTAATTTCAACTACTAGGCAGGTGATTTTCCTGAAGTGAAAGTGTTAATTGAGAGATGTAATTAAATATATTTTCATGATCACAGATCTACAGAGAACCAGAGCTGGTAGTCAAACACATGATGATTTTAGAACTTGGACAAATTTATCCTTTTTCAATCTGGGTCAGTATATGCTCCCTCCATCTGGGTGCTCTGCATTCTCCAGCAGAAATTTCATACAGAAAATGGATCACGACCAATGCAGTCACCTGAACCTAAGTAACTATGATGGCAGGTATCCCAGTCTCCAGATCTCTTTTGCTTTTAAATATATGTCTGGAGTGAGGGGTATATAAGATTCTGTCTAATTAATATTCATGTAAATTCATAGTCAAATAGGGAAGCCAATTGACAAATTTGAGTTGAATTGCCCTGGGGTTCATTTTGGTGAAGATGTGCAGAACTCAAAGAGAGAACTACTTTTGCCCCTGTAGGCAAAGTCTACCTCCAAGGGAAGGAGTTAGGCCTCCTATTGTCTTGCAGACAAGAGGCAAACTCAACCTCCGAGGGAAAGAGTACCTGGCGCCAGCCCGTTTCAGATGCCCGATATATAACACCCAGAGTGCAGGCTTTGGGCCTGACAACCCCCACAATTAGTAAGTAGAGATAAGACATGACCTATATATGATAAATTTTTAAAGATAATATCCACTGGGCACTTGAACCCACACAGAGACTTAAAGCAGGAGGAAACCCTGGTGATATTGCAGTTATTATATTTGCTGTATCCTTTAGATATTTTCCTTTCAGCTTTCAAATGCCTTTTTTCAGACCTCCCTAAGAATTCTTAATGTGTACTCACCTTGATTCCAAGGACAAGATTGATGGTTAACTACTTTGATGACAAAACCACCCCTTATAGAACAGACAGCACCCCAAATGAGGGCAGTTGTCTATATTGGCAAGGTGCAGCCTGGAGCAGTGTAATCCTCTGAGGAGAACCAAAGTATTCTCAAGCAGTAAGAACTTCCTAGAGCCACCTTGCTGAACTGGAGGGGAGATGATCATCTATCAGACACATCTTAACCAAACTCTGTATATGAAGCTCTTACTCCTTGGACCAATTCTTCCTCTAGTTAATCTCAAGCCTTTGTTCCAAAGACTAACGAGTTTACTAGATCCCTTTATCCCATTAGATTAATAGCAGAAAAAACTCAAACGAAAAGGCAAGTAAGTTTACATCTACAGCATCTTACAGATCACAAGCTCCTTGGACAATTAGGGAAGTAGAATGAACATTTACAAAATGCTAGTGACTAATTTCCTAGCAGACTCAGCTGTCTATTACAAGCAATACCCACAACTTACCCTTTCCTCATGATCAAGCTTTTCTGAAATCTCACAGAAATGTAAGGAAGAAAGTGCATGTGATTCCATTGTGCATGTTATTTTTAAGACATTAATATATATATTTTCTAAATTCATAATTATAAAAGGAACCACATAGTCTAAGTACATTTAAGTGTTGTGAAAGTGTCAATTAAGTAAATTATAAGTAAATTTTTACCCAGAAGTCCCTGAAATCATGACATGTCAGCCTAAGGATTCCAACAGAAAATAAGGAACAGAAAGTAATACATAATCAGTAAAGTCCTAATCAGTACAAAAGTTTAAGGAACTCAGTTGGATTTACAGCACTCATATAAACCAGGCATGGCATTACATACCTGTATTCCCAGCTCTGAGGAAGTAAAGATGACACGATTCTTAAGGATTGATGATTAGGGGGATGCCTTGTCTTAAAAAATAAGATGGAGAACAATTGAAGAATATATTCAATGGTGACATCTGGTCAACTCATACAGATACACATACACATGCATCTCCTTCACACACATACAGACATCTATTTTTAACACATGGAGAAAGAAACATAAGAGAGATGTTAATGAGAGAGAGAGAGAGAGAGAGATACAGAAAGAAATGAATCTTATATTTTGGCCAAACAGATTATAATAAAGAGGATACCATTTCCTTCATGAAACTTCCACGTATTCCATGTTCTTTAAGTTTTGATACTTTCAATTGAGCACACTTGAAGGTAAGTCCATAGATTCCCTAGGGTCCTCTTGGTAGAGCATGTAGCAGAATATATGTTCTCTGAAGTTCTTGCCCCTATTCACATAGACCATTCAGCCTCCATGAACACACATAATGTCATACTGTACACATCTCCATCTCTCTCCATTATTTCTCTACAAACTGCTCTGATCATTTTCAACAATGACTCTAAAGCTATTCTTTAGATATTTTTTTCCTCATTGATTTGCCTGTAATGAGACAAAGATCCAGGTAACATTATATATGCCCCCAAAATCTCTCAAGAGTACACTGACTGGCAAATTCTACCTAGTAACCAAGTAGAAAAGGTGATGATAGCTGCAGAGACTCTTTTTTGATACATTACAATCAAGCCCAGACCAAAAGGACTTCATCAAATCTTGACCGGCTTCCAGCAATGTGGGCCTTGCTCCTAGGAACAAACTCAGTCCCCTGAGTTCCTAACAACAATCTCCATGCTTCCTTTTGTAGAGCTTTTACTATAAAGGTCTTATAATTTTCAACCTTTTTCTGTCTCTCTGAAATGTCAGAGTATATATATATATATATCCTCTAAAAGTAGACATTTATTTCAGAAGGACCTGGAAGGCTTTGTCTTGAAATGTAGTCTTCAAGAAGGATGCCATGTCAGGTCTCTGCTGAGACTGGGTGTGTTCAGGATGTGGCCACAGTGTCTCATGTCTCTAAGTTTTCTCACTTATTAGCTTACATCTGCCCTTCTTTCTCCAATCTCCCCAGGAGGTTGACTCATTAGGCAGAGACAAATAACTTCCTGGGCCTGACTTCTGACTGCTGACTAGGTTTGGCTGGAGAGATGTTTGGCAGCTCTATATGAATTTCCACAGTCATTATGTAAAATGAAGTAATATTCAATTTGAAATGCTTACAGTCTCTTAAGTAACTACTTGCCATCTATAACCAGAAAATTTCTAAGTCTAGTCTTAAAAAAGTTTTATTTTCACAAAGATTCAAAACCTGTTAGGATCAGAATTTCATGAGTTCATATACATACCACATTTGGAAGATGAACATTTTTAAGAACAACCAAGCAAATGACAATAGAAAATGAGACACCTTTCCACAAAGATGTCAACATCTAAATTTTTGAAAAATGTTACATTACAAGGAAAGGGGAATTACTATTGCATGTAAAAGTACATTTATACTGGATTCACACAGACAGCACTCAGATTATTCTAAGTTATAAAAGCTGAATAATTTCAGTATAATCACAAAAAAAAGTTAGTGAAAATAATGTAACCAGAGAGACACAGTGCTGATGTATTTTTCTTAGTGTGTGCATATATGTGCATGTTTATGAGTGTGTGTGTGTGAGTGCATGTGTGTGTGTGTCTGTGTATGTGTGCATGTGTGTGTGTGTGTGTGTGTGAAAGAGAAAGAGAGAGAGAGTTAATACATTACAGTGTGAATGTGAAAGTCTGGCGTTGGTACCTGCCCTACCTTGCTTCAGACAGAGTCTGCTATTATTCACTATTGCATCACCAGTCTGCCTAGCTGCAGGATTCATGAGATTTTCCTGTCTCTGCTATCCTTCTTGTAGTAGAAGTGTTGGCATTATAGATAAATCCCACTGTGTCTAGCTTACATGGATTCTGTGGAAAAAACTCAGATCCTTGAGCTTTCTCGCAACCACTTTACCTGACTTTCCATTCATCTCCAAACCCCATTTGTTGACTTTGATGATGGAGACTGAAGGAAATTGTCCAAAATATAGATGTGATGATATCTGTGCTAGTTATATAGTTTTCAGTCTGAGAATCAATGACTGAGCTTTGGACACATTTGTGAAGAATTAGCAGTTAAGGCATGCCCTGAGCAAGCCTACAGGAGATTGTCTAATTGATGTGTGAAGCCCCAGCTCATAGTCGGGGAGGGAACACTCCCTGAGCAGTTAGATAAGAACCAGCTCAGTATTTTGACATTCTTCAGCATACTTAGAGCCTGACAAGTGAGGTATATCCCTCTCTCAGCTGGTATGATGTGGCCAGTTCCTCAGTTGTTGTTGTGGTCTCCCCTGCCAAGCTGGACTAAAATCTGTAACTGATAATCATAGGAAACTTCCTTGTTCTCTTAAGTAATTTGCTCATGCAAATTCAGGCAAACTACAACATACCTAAAGCTGGAACATTCAAGCACATGTTCTTTTTGTCTCTTAAATTATCCAGAATGTAATGCTATCTGCTGGAAAAGTGATTTTATCTCACAGAAAACCATTTTGAATATCTAACTTATAAAGCTAAAGACAAGAACTTTGTCTTCTTTTAATTCACTAAGTTTTCATTAATTTGTCATTGTGGCAGCAGGTAGCTAATGCCTTATTGTGCTTGGGTGCCATTAACAGAAGACCACAGCCTGGATGGCTGCACTTCAAGATCCAGAGGCAGGAAGCCAAGGTCAAAATTTCAGGAGGTAATGCTTCTCCTAAGTCTTCTCACCTTGGTTATCAGTTGGCTGCTCTTTTTCTGCCTCTACATATATCTTCATTATATTCATAACTGTGTTTCTATGAGCACGTTTGTCTGTGTGTGTGTGTGTGTGTGTGTGTGTGTGTGTGTGTGAAAAAGAGAGAGAAAGAGAGACAGAGAGAGGGAATGTATGTCCAAATTTTCTCTCCTAGTAAGGATATTAGTCAAATTGGATTAAGTCCTGACACAGTGGTTGAACACATCTTGCCCTAATTGTCTCTTTCACAGTTCTACCTCTAAATGAGATAGATACATGGTAATACAGCAAGTACAATGACTTACATACTAACCATTACATTAAAGTGGAGAGTCAATACATGCTTCCTGAGATACTGGTAGTTAAGACTGGCAGGAAGGCCTAAGGGAAGTCTCTGACATTCCTCCTGGGGCTTATGTTATGTGTCTTTTCCTTACCATCTCCCCTTTTCCTTTTTCACCTTTTCCCTTTTGCTTCCCTATTTCCTTCCAAACCCTTCTCTCTTCTCTCCAGCTTTCCATTTTTTTTCCTTTTTTTCTTCACCATCAGGGTTCCAGCTGTGACCTCCAGAAAATAATTTGCTTCTACTCGAGTTCTAGAGGCTTCAGAAAACAGCACCAACGTGTTAGCACAGTTATAAGACAAGTCATAACTCTGATTAGAGCACGAGGTTCTGTGGCCAGTGTCCTTAGCAAGCAACATTTGTGACTAAAGAAGGCTCTGAGCTTGAGTGTTTTGCTGTCTGGCTTCCAGCTTGCCCTTTTTCCTGGGCAGGCTTCTCCAGCACTCTGTCTGATTCTGTGAAGGGCCTGGTATCCTTCCAGTAAATTTCTCTGCTACTTATCTCAACCAGAGTTCTTGCTACTTTAATGATGAGGATGCCTGCTACCATAAAAAAGCCAATGAATCTTCTCCAGGTCTCTTTTTATAATGCAAAGCTTAATAGCTTGAGTTATCCCAATTGTATTTGTAAGTGGCCTGCTCTGTCTACAAAATCTTAAGACACAGAAACAATTAGATCTTTACGTGGACGTTTGTTAAAATTTATGTCTCTTCATCTTCTGTGTTGTGGACACAGGACATGCTTTGAGATCTTTAGTCATGAGTCTTTTTAATTTTTAAAAAAATTTTTATTATTATTTATTCAATTGTGCATGTGTGCGTATGTATGTGCCCGTGTGTGTGTGTGTGTGTGTGTGTGTGTGTGTGTGTAGAACTACGGACGAATTCGGGAACCACCATGGACGCCTCCACCTCCTTCTGCCCCGGGATTCACAGGCTCCGCCCTACCAGGACCAGAAGCGCAGGCTCCCCCCGCTTCCGCCTGGCGTCTATACGTGGGATCTGGGATCCAAACTCAGGACCTTCTGCCTGCAAGGCAGAGGCGTAACCCCTGAGCCACCTCTCTAGCCCCTAGTCATGAGTCTTTTTAAAGTACTCGCTCAACTTTAGAGACTTGGAGATAAGCATTTTCTTTTACTAAATCCATGATACATAGCATAGCTAGAGCTTTATTAATTAGACTTAGGTGCCTGGACAGATCTGGTAAAGTCCTGCAGCTCTCTGTAGGGCAGGAGTGTCATCCAAACAACATCCTGTCAAGGAGAACAATGACAGTGGTGAGATGACAGAAAACTGCAACTTTTCATCATCAGCTAGAGTGTTGGGTACCACACAAAGGGCAACATGGGCTTATGCATAACTCCAGAGAAGAGGATGATTTAGGGAAAGAAAGAAATGAAACTGAAATAAATTGCTCAAGACTGAATGTGTCTTTATCATATCAATGGCAATTGCAATGCCTAATCCTGAGCCTTTGATTATTATTTATCTATGAATACAAATTACCTTAAGAATATTCCTCTATTGTTTTGAAAATGTAAATGAGTTCTCCATCTGTCATAATGTTCACAATAAATTTACACAGCCCTTCATACACCATTATCATAACCCAAGGAAGCAGTCTTCTTTGTCTCTTTTCACTTTATATGTAAAAGATTTATTGTATATTTGTTTATTTTCTTTCTATTTACTGAGGTAGAGACTGGTATATCAAGTATTATACTTTTAAAACATACAACAAAAGCACTATGCATTTGAAAATATCTACTCTCTGAAATAAAATTAAAGAGAATTGCTTGAAAATTGGCACTGACATATTTTGAAATAAGTTCTTTGCATCCAAATCATTTGCTGCATTCACACAATATGGGAAAAACTAATAGTTGGCAAAAATCTATTACAATAAAGAAAGTGTGCATTATTTAAGAAACAAATTATGCAGTTCTCTGTATTTCCAAAAACCACATACTTTTATCTTTTCATGGTAATTTGCATATCATTATGGGTTTTCTTTTTCTTTTGAGACAGGGTTTCTCTATATATCCCAGGCTATTCTAGAAGGTACATGTAGCAGCAGGCCCTCTTAAGTGTCTTGAAATATCTTAAAACTGTAATCAACTATATTGCATTCATATCACATTCTTTCAGTCATATTTTTGCTCTTCAAACCATGAAAATGTAATATATTAACATCACTGGAATTAAAGAAAATAATTAATTTTGCTTTTTAAATTCCTCAAAACCTTTGAAACAAATATTCATTAGGACTTATCTAGGGCTAGAAAGATAGATAATTGTTTGCTGTATGAGTGAGTATGAGTTCCTGAGTTCTATTCACAGTGCACACAGAGAACAGCTAGGAATTGTGGCACACTTGTAATCTAGGTGCTTGGGGGCAGTGCCATGCAAATCTCTGGTGCTTGGGGCATTCAGTATAGTCTAATAGTCAAGACCCATGTCCCAGTAAAAGAAGATGTCTCTGAAAACAATGTGGAAGGCTCCTGAGATATGACACCGAAGCTTGTCCTAGATACCACTCTGTCCCCAACGTGTACATTTCCTAGCACACATAACAAAAATCTCTATTATACTTAGGGTGTCAGTTAACTTTTATAGACAATTTTTTATAGAATATGTCCATACCTTTTTTTCAGAATTCTATCTATAACTGCTCTCACTACATCAGACTTAGGTATGTGGTACCAAGCTTAAAATACTTGTTAACTGAATTTACAGGAAAAGTTTTGTAAACTTGCTTATATACAGCTCAATTTTCTATTAACTTACCGGATTTTTAAAAATTTAGATCTTACTCAGAGATCAATACCCTGTATCAAAAATCTCTACTCTTCAAACTATTTAGTAATTTTGGGCAGAAAAAATATTTGCCTACTCATGTTTGAATATTTGAAGCATTATCAAGTTGTGTAGCCCAGGTTGGCCTTGAGGTTGTCCTTGTCACCTGAATGCTGCTCTGAGTACTGGCTTACGCTATCACATCTCACTCTTGAGAATACATTTCCTTCAGGGAATAAATTATCTGTAAAAGTACTGGGAAAGTCAAAGGGACCAGACCTAAGTCAGGAATCTTAGAATGCTTTGTGGGTGATCAGCAAATGATACTCAGGAATATACCTTTTTGATGTTGAGCTGGCTGTGCATTGCATTGTATCTGCATGATAAAACATGCAAGTACAGATAAATCTTACAGCTAAAATTTGAAAAAAGAGCAATTTTAATAACACAGTCTGATGTTAATCAAGTAATCATCTGAAAATGGCAAAAGATATAGTCATACATATGAATACTAAAGTTATAGCATCGTTAACTATGCAGTTTCACCAATAGTACAGCTGGTGTATCAAGTATTCCACATTTAAAACATACAGTCATGGAAGAGGAAGGAATTTTGCCTTGAAGAGGCAAATGACGGGTTTCTGTGAGGTAAAAGTGATCTACTGGATTCAACAGATGATCTCTGGTTGTTCATTCATCTTAATTCTTTAAACTGTACATTTCTTCCCAATTACATTTCTGTACATTTATTTCATATATCAAAATGAGTAAAATTGGTGAGCTAATCCTTCTATAGTTTCTTTCAAATCTCTTATTAAATCTTTGTGGTCATAGAGCAAAGGATCATATTTCCTACTGCAAACAGATAGGAGTCAGATTCTTCACTGCTGTTATTTCCAATGGATTACAAAAGTCTCTAGAAAAATGAATGTTTATGTATCTTGATTATTCTATTTTCTATGTCTGTGTATAGCCATGACTATATGTGGAGAAAAACTCTTTTACAGTTACAATATTTACTTTCTTTCACTTTGATTTATTTTGCTTGAGAGTTATTGCTTAATTTATTTTGCCCATTATTCATGGGTTTCATAGCCTATTTATATTCCCCTTGTCTCTTCTAAACACAGCACAGTGAGGTATCCTTAATCACCCACCATATAAATTTTATGTCTAAGAAAACCTGACCAGAGCCTCTTTCCCTAGTGATAGGATATAAAGACCAAGAGGATGGATAAATGCAAAAGGTGATATATATTTTTTCACATTTGAGGTTTGATGATAATAAAAGGAGTTGAAAGTTTCAAAAACATAGTGTCATTGTTTCATCTTCCTGTTACTGAACAAATATGCAACTCAAATGATTTCATGAGACAAGTGCTTTGCTCTTACTGTGATTCTCGGTTACAGTTCATCAACACGGCCAGGAGAGTTCATACCAACCTCATATGGTTTCACAGAGGAGACATGGTCCTTTATAGTGGAAAAGGAATGACTGGCTGGCAGAAACTGGACTCTATAAAGGAGGCTGAGAGCTTCAAACTCAACAGCCCACTTAATAACTGAATCTGGGTGATGTTAACCAACCTCAAGGCCCACCTCCTGTGACTACTTTCCTCCAGCAAGGCTCCACCTCCTAAAGGTGTCTTGTACTTCCCAGGTCTTTGGGGGACAATTCACAGTTCAAACCATGACAGTAGAAATAGATCTTAATTAAGAACAATGGACTTCAATCATTTTTAAGCTACAAGTTTTTTGGATGCTGCCAGATCCATACATGGAAACCTTGGCTCTCACGTCCACTCTATCGCTTTCTCTTGTTGCAAGTCATATCATTGATTTTGCTTGAATATTTGCAGCATTTCAATATAGGTTACAGTGATTTAACAGTATGTAGAATCTCCTGGGAGATAAATCTTTGTTTGTGAGGAATTCTCTATGTTATAATTGAGCAGGGTAGAGCCACCTTAAGTGCCTGACTGGATCCCTCTCTCCTTCCTGTTAGAGCTATGGGAACTGATCACACTATATCCCTAGAAAGAGCTAAAATAGGTACATAAATTCTCAGTTTGTCAGCATGCCTATACACTAAGTATGCAAAACTAACTCTCTCCATCTTATTCACCTCTCTAAGGGATGAACCCATATACCTACCTTAAGCCCGGTCTTCTGCGTCAGTAGATAATCACTCAGAATCTTATCTGTTGTGCCTAAAGGTTGACCTCTCAATTGTCAAGTTGATACAATTGAATCTGGCAGTAATTTGCACATTTTATGAAGTAAAATTTGGATAACACATGTTTTGAAGTTGGGATGCAAGAGCCCAGTGTAGTTAATGAGAAAGTCTCGTATATTCTGGCTCATCTTCAGGACAACATTATAAGTGTGATTTTACTATGCATTGTATACATGGGAACTTCTAAATTATTTTACATTTTATTAGAGTGAACCCTGAGAAGGATGTTATCAATTGATACTGATAAAAAAGACAAAATTAAAAACTTAAAAAAATGTGTTTTCTGATTTTTTGTAGTTACTTAGCAAATTTAAGGGGTCTAATCTAGGCTGACCCCATCAGTTTTTACTGTGTTTAGATACAGTAGGGTACATAAGGATTGGAACTGGACCTTGAATTTTTTGTAATTTTACTTTACTGTTGAGTAGTAGGAGAACTGGAATGTATCAGATTTTCCCTGGTTGATTTAAGCCTTTAAAACATTCATGCTGATGAGCTCACGGAATACAGTCTTGGGTTTACAAATTAATTTCAAACTGTGCCTGTACAATGCGCTGTTGTGACCATAAACTGCACATGATTGTAGAGCACATATAATGCTTAGTTTGGGTTTAGATATGCTACTTGTGTAAAATATGCATATATATGATTTTCAAAACAATAGAAGATTGCAAGATATATCATTTACAATTTTGTATTGTTTGATATTAAGATGACAATATTTTGTATATACACTAAATCCCATTTTTTGGCTGTTTGTGACAAACTAGTAAAGTTAAAAGCACATATGCAACTTGAATTTCTCTTAGGCAGTGTTTATATGGAATAATTGCTAATTTAAGGAGCATGGTGTCTTTCTAGAGTAAAGACATTTAATATACCAAAAAATAAATATGGCCATTACATTACTGCGCACTGAGCTCTGCTGCTCTCATTCATCTCATAGGATGTGATTATAGATTTTTTTATTTTTTATAGCTTTTTATTATTATTTCAGCTCATACAAACTTAATAGGTACACCAGTTCCCTCCCTCCCTCCTCCTCCCCCCGAAACCCCTGCTCCCCCTCCCCTCCCCCTCCCTCGCCATCCCCCAGTGCCTCCCGCCCCAAATCCCAGAGACTCCTTTATTGTGTATGCCTGACTCTCCTCTGGGCCCTCCTCTCCGATGACATACAAGGACCCAGTGGCATTTCTCTGAACCTTTTCCCGTGTTCCCCTTAAGCATAGGAACACTACTGTGGCTGCCAATCCCCAGAAAGCTTTAATTCTTTATGCAAAATTTGGACATATCTCTTTTCGATCCTTCTACTAAACATATCTGCAATAAAGTAATAAATTTTGGACTAGGTTACAATTCAGTGTTGGAGATTTTGCCTTGCATATATGAAATTTTAAATTTAATTCCCAGCACTTCAATGAAGAAACAATAAACATAAGAAAACTAACTAGATGACTAACAAAAATGGATCAGGAACAAAGGTAGTTTTACTTATAAAACGCATAGCACATATGGAAATGACAAGTTATGCAAAAATGCTAACTCTTTTATTTAAAGTCAACAAAGTTATAGTATGGAAGATCAATTAAAATCTAATTGCAGTTCTGTCTATAAAATATTTAAAAGTAATCACATGTGAGTAGCAAATAACCAGAAATCTGACAAAAATATCATGTGCATTGCACAAACAATTTAAAGTATGAAGGAAAAACTAAACAGAGGCTGTGTAAACCCTATGTGCTGAAAAATAAAACATTGTTCAGGGAAAATTTTTAAAACTAAGCAATTTTTGACACTTGACATGCTTATACTGCTGTAGAGTTAATTTTACCTTGAAGAAGTTTGCAGAATCTTAGAATGGATGGTAAAAGATAAAGCAGAAAATAAAAATTTTGGCATGTCAGCAGAGCTCAACTAAATCAGAAATGATGAATTCATAAGGCAGTCCTCTGTGTCTGCTGTAGAGATGGTTGGCTACCATGGGAGCTCTCAGGGACCTAAGAAGTTCTATCACAAAATGGAGTAATTGAAGATGTAGAGGTGACCACTGAAAATGAAAGTTTCTTGAAAGTGTCAATCATCATGTATTTCTATCTTATAAAGCGATTTCTGGATATTTAGGAATTATAGAAAACAAGAAGTGGAGGTGATTATAAGATTGGGAGTAGAAGTGCTGAAAGTTTAAAAAATAATTATGATATGCATTTTACAAAATTTTACAAACTCGACAAAATGTTTCATTCCCAATTCTAACTAGCCCATGGTTTCTGTAAAAATTTATACTATAAAATAAATTTCTATTCTCTAATATAATAATGAATCTTAATTCAGTACTTTTACTCATTTATCATTAGACTGCTTACACTTGAATCATGAGTTTTAAAGTACACTACAATAAATTGAACATCAAAATACTTACAAGCTAAAATAACTCATAAAGAAATATAGTCAAGTTGCATGAAAGTCCCTCTAATTTTAAAAGGAATTTGCAAATTATGAAAAAGGCAAATAGAATGTTTCAACCTTCTCGGACTTAGATGATAGCTTCAAGTCCCCATTGAAATATTAATAAAATTTTTAAAAATTGCAGAAAAGATGAAAGTATATGTCACGGTGAATAAAAGTGGTAAACAAGCCTAACAGTGTGAGCTCAGCTGTGTCTCTAAGCAAGAATAAAAACCCCCTTTTCTCCTAAGTTGTTTGGCTGTGAATTTATCAGCATCATACTGACAAGCTGCAATGTATATATATATTGTTTAAATTATAGTGATAATATTGGTATACAAATTTATTATACATAAATCTTTATAATGAGAAATATTTATGTACTATTTAAATTTGCAAGGAGGTCCTTGTCTCTGCATGATCTAATTCTTATGAGCAAAATATTAATGTCACACTGGCTAGATGGTTATATGGGTGAGACACCTGGCCACAAACTTGATAACTGGAGTTTGATCCCCGTAAATCCACAATATAGGTCATAGCATACAAACATTCTTTCTTTTTTTCTCTCTTTCTCTTTCTTATCTCTCTCAAATAAACAATAGAACATATTCAAATAACACTAGTTTCCTAAGGAAGTTATGTCCATTTCCAGCTTTATGAGCTTTGTCAAAATCTTTTTCTGTATTTTTTTCATTCTCAGTTTGTTAAACTTATTAATAATATAGTCAATTTTTATATTCTTATAATGTATGATAGAATATTCTTAACATATGACATGATGTATAATAATTGTCTTTAGTCATATGTCTAGGCTAATTTACTACTATATTATTGAGAGTATTATGACTATGATGATTTTTTGTATAAATGTACCTTTCATCTGGTCTATTCAGCTAAATGTAAGATACAAAAAAAAAGCTCAAATACATTTAATATATATACTCTGCAAAATATCATAGCCTAGTAACATTGCCCACTGCAGAATTATGAGTATTTAGTTTTGAGACCATTCTGAGACCATTCACAAATTCTGAGATCTGGGAAAATTAAAATAAAACATTCCTAGCATAGTTCTTACTGAATACATACTGCTTTGGAACCACAAGAAAGCAGAAAAGTCAGTGCATAAAGATGCTACAATTTTGAGGAATTCATATCTAAAAAAGTGGAACTAACTTCTACATAGAGAAAAGAAATAGAAATAAGAGAGGTTTTTTTGATATGTTAGTATTGCGCAGATCATGTAGAGTCCTATTATGATTGCTTCGGCTCTAACTTGTGTGGAGTATCTTGCATATCATTACTCCTCCCATCCTTGTGACCCCTCAAATTCTAGCATGGACTAAAGGCACTAGGATCTTTAGAAGCAAGGGATTAACAGTCACAATAGTGTTCCTATACTTAAGGGGAACACAAGAAAGAGTTCTAGGAATTGCCACTGAGTCATTACACCTCATCAGAGAGGAGGACCCAGAGGAAAGTTTGATATACACATTAAAGGATGCTTCAGAGATGGGGGGGAGAGGGCACTGGGAGAAAAGGAGGGAGGGGGGAAAGGAAGGGGCAAAGGGGGAGGGAAGAGGGAGGTCCAGGGAGGGGTGGAGGGAGGGAGGGGTCAGGGGTCCTTATTATGTTTGTATGAGCAGAAAAATAAATTAAAAAATATGCTTAATAAGCATTTCAAAAATTTTTTTAAAAAGTTTTTTTTTTCTCCTTCAGATAATCCTGACAACACTTTCTAAGTGTCTTGGGATACTCTGGATTGGAGGCTAAATCACATTGGCCAACTTAACATCTCCCAGGATAATGTTTTCCTCTTTCTCTTGCCCCCTTCCAAGTCTCCCAGTAAGATCTCATTTTACAAACAGCTATAAAACAGCAAAATGTATATGTACCTTTAGATATGGATTTTCTTATGAATGGAGAAGGGATTAAACCTAAGCAAATAGTTCTAAATTGCCCTTTTTGATTGCTATTGTCCTGCTGCTAGACATGAAGCTGATACTAAAAAATAAGGAAGAAAGACTACAGGCTGTTTACCAGGCACCTGTTTTTTGGTTGTTCTGTTTCAAATCTTCTGTGATCTTTATCTCCCTATGTTAACTTATGGGCTAAACTTGGCTTTCAAGTGCACCCTTGTCTTTCATATAGAGAAAGGGGTTCTGCCTTCCTTATCATTTTAATTGTTCACCTTCATTTACCACATAATCCAGAGTAAGTGTCAATGACAAATGTTTGAATGAATGGATGAATAAATGAACAAATAATTATAATCAATCTTAGAGAGTCATGAGACAGCTGGGTGCTAAATTGATTTCTCCTTACACTGAATGATAGTCCAGATGGAAGGAAATTAGAGAGAGGCAGAGACCACAGAAAGTGTTTCACTCCTCATTATCTCTTTATTTATTAAAGATTGCTCTGTGAGATTCATAGGCCTTTCTTTATTAGGCATGCCAGTTCAAGATAGGAACAAGATAGGGTCAATATAGGAACATGAGGACATTATGTTATAAAAGCAGTTCAGAAAATCATACCTGGAAATCCCTAACTACAGGTAATTTGGTTATTAAACTTAAGAACTCTTGTATGGCCATTAGAAGAAATAAACAGAAACATTTTTACCTGTTTAAAGAATGTGAATCACTATATTATGATGGAGAATCACTTTAAGAAACCTTCAGAAGTTTTTTCTTTGCTTTGGGTGGTTTGGCTTTTTTTTTTGGACATAGTGTCTCCTTCCACAGCCCTTGCTGGTTTAGAGCTCACTGTATAACTAGGTTAGTCTTTAATTTGTGTGGATCCTCCCTCACGTTTCTGTCTCTGGAGAGCTCTGGTCATTTGCATCCTTCACCACACAGGGCCGAAAGTTTTAAATTTTTTGTAGAATGAGACAGGCTACACTTGTAATGTCTATGCATGCATATATTCCTTTATGTAAATGTATAACCCTAAGGTTGGCATAAGTGATGAAGCCAATAGTGAACAAAAGAACCTAGACAATTTAATTTTCTTGCCTATTAGACAATGAAACAGCATTTTATTACTTCAATGTGATAATTTAAATTGAAAATAAAGGAAATATAATCTAAGTTAAATGAACTGTGCAAAATACTTGTATTCACACTAAAATATTATCTCCCTAATCATTGTCTTAACTGTTCACATACCGGAAAGGGAGAAGAGAGTACTTGTCAATATTTATTTTCAGACTGTAAGGCTACATATGTAACAAGCAGAAGAAAATACTTATTTACAATTGTTAACTTTCTTGAACATTTTGAATATAGAAATATGTAAGACAAAGTTTAAATTGCTATCAGTGACACTAAACATGCACTAATGCATTCATAATGTATCATTTTTTCTTTGTATCTGCATATGTATATATTTAACCTCTATGAAAATAATCCATATTTTATTATTATATGTCCAGTGCACACAGTAATGGATTTTGTAATGATCATTTTCACTCAAGTGTAGCATTCATGTGTATTATGTTCACATCCTTCCTTCCCTTGTGTGTCTTGCCCCCAGCCCAGTCCAATATTCTCAATCAAGACCTCAGACAATCTCAGTCTCACTTTCATGTACTACTTAAATACATGATCTTATTTATCTATATAAAATATAGGATCCTCAACTGAGAGAAACCATGTGACATTTATCTTTTCACCTGCATTTGATTCCCTTTGCTTAAATGATATTCTTTTTCTAGTTGCACCCATTTCCCTGCAAGCAACACAATTTTGTTCTTCTTACACCTGAATACTACTCCAATGTGGATAGATACCACATATTCTTTATCCATCCATCTGTGGACAGACAGATGTAGGCTGAGTCTGTCATATGACTATGATGAATGGTACATCAGTGAACAGACGTGTGTAAATACCTCTGGGTTTGTTGATTTAGAGCCCTTTAAGTGTATATAACCAGGAATACTATGGTTGGGTCAGATGGAAGTTCTATCTTCAGTTATTAGAGGAATCCTAATTTTGATTTCCATCATGACTGGAAGGATTTGCATTCTCTTCAGCAGCACATAAGGGCTTTCTTTGCCTTCATTCTTTGCTAATGCTTATTTTCTTAATTACAACCACTCTGACTGGAATGAGATACAATTTCAATGTTCTGACATTCAATTCCCTGATTCTGGGTCATTTAGTTAACTACTGATTTGTAGTCTCTGCTTCCTCTCACAGATATTCCTCATCACCTACACAAAGATAACATGTGCATGGCTGAAGGACCTGAGTGTCGGTTCTTTGTTCCATTAGCAAGAGCTCACCTATTGGATGGAAGGTTTATCTATTATAAAACTGAAATATTTGTCCCACCATTCCATGTAAACATGGCCATCTTTTGTCTACTCTGTATTTTTGCTTTAAAAGTGTTATCCATCTAGAACCCAGAGGTAATTAAATAATACTAGAATTAGCAGGTGTGTGATACTTCCTGTTAAGTTGCTGGTCAGAGTAGGTTTCAAAGTGCACGCAACAGTATAAACTTTTGCCATTGCACTCAATTCCTATCCAAAAACTGACAGTAAGATGCTATTACTAAAGATGCAACACAAGAGCATCATAAGACATGGGTAAAAATCACCAGGTAGAACTGGTCTGGAAGCCTCTTCCTTGCTGGGTAGCTTACATATTACCAAGAACTATGAAAACTACTGGAGAAAAAAAGCAATCAAAGGTTTCATTAATATAGGAGTGCTGCAAGTTGCAATAACAATCACCATGACAAGAGGTGACCATCAGTGTAATGGTGTTATATTCAAAGAAGCAGCCAACAGATTTCTGATTGGATTTAAGACCATTTGTCAGAAACCATAAAAGGCAGGACACAGGTCTCATTGCAAGTGCAGGTTGTGAATGTTTAGCTATGAAGTCACTATATCAAACTGCCTTTTAAATATCTGTTATTACACCCACTGTTTGGAGGAACACTCATCACTCAACCCGGAAGTCTCCTTCTGCAATGAATGTTTACTACAGAAAAGCACAACAGACCAAAATGCAGAAAATAGCTAATTGCCGACTGTTTAGCCCTAAACAGGATATTTAAACCACCTACTCCCATCTCAAGACTTAGGGAAGAGGTGTAGTAAGATTTCGAGAGCTTGAAGTGGGATACTGGTGAGTCAGACTATCTCCTGGACATAGTACTACTGTGGTATCTATCCACAATTCATGATTTTATGACAGATTTCATATATAAAATATCTTGCAAGAGAATTGAACAAGAACGTCCTACAAACACCTCTCCATGAAAAGGGAAAAATCTTAAGAAACTATTCACCTCGCTGAGAGACTGTTGAGGACTAATGCTGGTAGGAAAATAAAGGAAGATGCTTTCCTCTATCATATAGCCATTGATCTATGATACTTGCTGAAACATGAATCATGTCCAGCATATAACATCAAAGGTAAACTAGATGAAGCATAGTGGACCACAGAAGTGAAAACACTTGAAAAGAGCAGGGAGCTTGGCAGGTGAGATAGAGAATTGTAAGGGCAAAAGATGCATGAGGGGATTGGGGGTTAAGGTGTGAAAGTATCATAAATTCACTATATTCATGTATGCAACATTAAAATAAAAAAAGTTCTCTAAACATAATGTTTTCTTCAGAAACTAAGAAAAGGAGACTGCCAAACTTGTGGTTCCCACATGGGTCCTCCACAGAAATTCCGGTTTCTGATTATTCCATGCTTGCATATAAACAGACTGAGGACAGGAGAGATTGATCAGTAGCTAAAAGCCCCTGCCATGGGTGCTAGCATAAGGATCTAAAAACTGGACACTGTAATATGAACATCTATAATCCCAGAGGTCCTATGGAGAGATGAAAGACAGAAATAGAAGAATCCACAGAAATGAGCAAGACTTTCTAAAACAGCATAAAAGAGATTTTATCTCAAACAATGAGCAAGGTGAAAATCAGAGATTATCTTATCTCCACATGCAAATTATGTTATATGTGTGTTTGCTTTCACACAAGGTAATTAGCATTTTGTGTGTGCACATACATAGACATTATTCACACACACTGCATACATAAAGATAAATTTAAAGAATTTTATGATTTAGGGATGGAGAGATGGCTCAGGGGTTAAGATTCTGCCTCATAAACAGAAGGTTCTGAGTTTGGAATCCAGGTCCCACATAAAAACTGCAGGTAGAGAGGGTGGTGGCCTGTATTTCTCATGTGGGTGGGAGCCTAAGAAACTCTAGAGAGAAGCAAACAAGAGGTAGAAGCAATTCAGAATGATTCCTGAAGTCAGCCTTGATCCTCCCCAGGGACACACAGTGCTCTCTGATTCACACACACACACACAAATAAAAAAGTAAAAAAAAAATATAAAAGAAGTTCATGGTTTAGATGTTAAATTCCAAGTTCATATTTTTGAAATGAAAATTTAAGAGGAAACAGTACCACAGTACCTTTTCTTTCTTATTTTTGCAAACTAAATAACTTAAATTTTGGAAGCTTGTAAATTCAAAATATTTTTTATTTCCATTCCAATCTATTTATTTTCTAACATGTACATTTGCAATATTTTAATGTTAATATTCTTTTTTACATTTAACATATAACATTTTCTTCTTTAGTATGCTTTTGTTCCCCTTCTCGATAACTCTTCTTTCTGTTTTTTTGAAAACAAGTCTTGTTTATTTATGTGTGATTTGTTTACATATTCTTATATGTGTAGACACATATGAGTGTTGATGTGTGTGTGGAATCCTCAATCTGATTACTCTTCCTTCTTTTATTTTATTTATTTGTTTGAAGTCTGAATATCTCAAGCAAATCCAGAGCTGGCTTTTACGGCAAGCTTCACTGGTAAGCTGGGTTTAGGCAGTCCCAGTCTTCATCTTCAGAGACTGGACATACAAGTGGACTTGCATGCACACATGACATTTCCATGGGTTCTGGGTGTCTGAACTTCATGCGCAGCAAGGGCATTGCCACTGAGCCATACTCCAGCCCCAGGGCTTCTTTCTTGACTGTGCACATGAAGTATTTCACCTGTAAAGAGACTTAACAAATGAGCGAGATGGGGAGGATATGCAAGATACTCCACACGAGTCAGGGCTTTAGCAGCCAGGATATAGGCACAACGTGCTTGGACTTTGCCTGACCTGCACAATGGCTGATATCTCAATGACCTCCCCCCACCCCAAAGTCTAGCATGGATCACAGGGAGAAAGCTTCAGGCAGTAGGATCCTTATAGGCAAGGGAATAAACAGTCATAATAAAATTCTCATGCTAGCAGACGCAGAAGGGACCCCAAGCTGTACCACTGAGTTCTAAACCCTCACTAGTGTAGAGAACTCAGAGGAAGGTTAGGCACCCATATAAATGGATGCTTTGCAGGATGGGAGGGAAGAAGTAGGAGGCACTGGGAGAGGGGTAGGTAGGGAAGTGAGGTAAGAGGAAGGGGAGGGGAAAGAGGAGAGAGTGCAATGGGGGAGGAGGGGAAGAGGGGGAGGGAGAAGAGGAGGGTAGAAAGAGGAGGGGGGAAGGAGAGGAGGGGGGTACTTATGGAGCTTGTACGATTAGGCAAAAAAAATGTGTACTAAAACAAGAAACAACAGTTGAGGAGATGCTTTTCAAGCTCTGGAGAGACTGTTGTTCTGAAATTGTCATAACCTCAATAATTGTCATTTCTTTCCTTTGCTTCTCTTCCTAAGATCATGTACTAGTTTCTGTCAGACAAATGGTGTTGTGGTCGATCAAACACTGGAGTCTAAAGATGTGTTTACAGAGGTTTTTTTTTTTTTTTTTTACATGTTTCATGTGTATATTGATTTAATCTGAGGTTATGTGACTATGGTGACCTTGATTTGAGTTTTTCTCTGGTATATCTGGAACTAAAAAGAATTACATTTTTAAACCTATTTCGTGTGAAATAGTTATGTCTATACAATAGTTCTTATCAAGACATACTCGACTCATGAAAGGAATCAAAATTAGGAACAAATACTACCGAAGTATGCTAGAATTTAAGGTTAATTGTTTTCTGCTTTTTATAGATGTTTTGTTGGTGTCTCTTAAGGCATAAAATGACCCTTACCATCTCTCTCAAAAATTTGGTTTATAAATTACTTGAATATTTTTAGGTATCTGAAGGATTTAATGGTAAAGTTTGTATCTATTCAACATATAAAGTTTATTAATGATTAGGCAATTAATTAAAGTTGTTAATGATTATGACAATTTCAGAACAACAATCTCTCCAGAGCTTGAAAAGCATCTCCTCAACTGTTGTTTCTTTTTTTAGTACACATTTTTTGCCTAATTCATTTAATGAATTTAATAATTTTTAGGGTGAAAATTATTCCATAATCTAAATTTCTAAGATCATTGATTACTTTTGTTTGCTCATGAATATGTTATAAATAGAACAAAACTGTGTACTTTAGGTTTAGATTCATTCCTAAGTACATGCATTTGACTTGAAGCATTCCCTTGCAGCTTTATCATTCTAGCTGCTTGATAGAATTCCATCATTTGTACTAAATTTTTTACTTCACTAGAATATGACTCTAGATTGCTTTTTTCTTTGGGTTAATTTTGAAGTTATTGCTATGAATATTCTGGATTTATGTTTTGATGTATTTTCAATATTGAAATATCCATTAATGCCCGTATTTTAGGTAAACATGAAAAACTGAATGTATGGTATGCATGCTCAAGTTTGGTGGGTAGCACTCAGAGTGTTGAACCCATTCACATTCACACTGAAAAAGAAGTCATATTTCAGATGCTAATTACACTTAGTAATTTGCTATTTTCTGTTTATTTCATTATATCCATTCTGTTCGGTTTGGTATTTTAACTAGCATTTCCCTAGTGACTAATGAATTTGAGCATTTATTGGCTGTTGTGTGTCTTAGTAAAATAGCGTTGATGTATCTTTCTAGCTTTTCCACTTGGTTGGCACTTTGTCTTATTGACATATATGAGATTTTTATGTACTCTTTATGAGTGTTTTGCCAACTGTATATGGCAAACATCTTTCAAAATGACAATTTACTTTTATTTCTCTTAACTCTTTTTGTTTATCCCTCCTTTTCTGGAAACCTTGATTCACCCTTAGATCCTGAAAGTTTTTTTTTTTTTTTTTTTTACTTTCCACCAATCATTTCAGGGTTTTTTTTTTTTTTAAATCAGGTGTAGAATATAGACGATACTGATTTTCAATTGTTGTATAGCAGATGTTTGAATTAACATCTGTCATGTACACAGATGATTAGCCAAACTTATTTATTAAAAGATATCTTTTTCACAACACTGTTCCAACATGAACTGTATTGCAAATTCAATGATGGTGTTTGTGTGAATCTGTTTCTGAACTCTTTCTGCTGTATTTTTTAAATTGTGTTCTATAGCTGTTTTGCTAATCATATTTACAGGATATTATTAGCTAATATTGCAAACACAGTGTTCACTTATAACACGATTCATTTTTCATAATAATGAATACAAATTTATATTTCAGAATTCTCAATCATTTAATTCTTGTAATGTCTCACATTCAACTTATTCACCGAGGGTTTTGTCATACAATGTGACTGATGAAGAGTTCACACTCTTTCTAACCTTACAGCTAAACAATTTTCTAATTATTGTCTCGTTTTAATTATCTGAATATAATTAAATGTAATCTGCAATTGTAAAATTTTCAGAACATTATTTACTATTTAGTGTAGAAAAAACAAACACCTGATTGGCTAGACTAGAAATACGATGTCAATTTTATTACATCCAAAGGGAAGTTAGTCCATCACCAACCTCTTGCATTAAAAAAGATTACGCTTTTATATCAAGATTGCTTCTCTCAGGAAAATTTGCCGAAGAGGGGGGCGGTAAGATTGTAAGAGCACAAGGATGGGAGGAGTAATGATATGCATGATACTCCACACAAGTTATGGCCGAAGTAATCATAATAGGACTTTGCATGACCTGCGCTATGTCCAACACATTATTGACCCTCAAAGTCTAGCATGGACTAAAACACTAAGATCCTTGGAGGCTAGGGACTGACAGTCACAGTAGTATTCCTAAGCTTAAGAGGAATGCAGGAAAGGGTTTTGGGAAATGCCCCTGTGTCTTTGCACCTCATCGGAGAGGAGGATCCAGAGGAGAGTTTGGCATGCACATTAAAGGATGCTCAGGGGATTGGGGGGGAAGCACTGGGGGATGGGGAGGGAAGATATGGGGAGAGGGGAACAGCGGGGTTGGGGAAGGTGGAGGGAGGGAGGGGACCGGTGTACCTGTTAAGTTTGAGTGGAAATAATAATAATAATAATAATAATAATAATAATAAATCATCCCTCAAAAAAAAAGATTGCTTCTGATACAACACACAATACAAAGGATCCTTGCAACTATGTCAATTATAATATAAAACATAAATGATAATTTTCATTTTCTGCATATGCATGAAATTTAGTGAAAATAGAACTTCTAATTCAAATCATGATAAAGGAATAGCGCATGGTGTACTATCTGTCAGAAAAGCTGAGGAGATGACTCAGACAATCAAACCTGCAAGATAAAATTAAGGACCTGATTTTAAACCCACTGTATTCTACATGAAAATCAGGATGTGGTGGAGCACATCATCTCTGCCATCTAACAATGCAGTAATCTCGAGGTTCACTAACCAAAATGGCTGGAAAAATATAAGAGAAACTCAGTATCAGCCTCCAGTTTCCATACACATGTATATATGTACCCCCTGCACTCGTGCACAAAGCCAGTCAAATACTGCATACAGCTTGATAGTGTGCAAGCTGCCCAGCAAGGAGGAAGTTCTCAGACCATTTCTAGTTGATGCATCTTGCCCATAATCTGGATCCACATGTATTGTATCTTTAGTGATATGGTCTTAGTGACAATTTTTTGGAGAGCAACCAAGAGCAGTGGCAAAAGCCTATAATGTTTGGGGGCCTTTGAGCCCTGTCTAACATTTTCTCAGGAAGTGTCAAATTCCTGTTATTTTTAGTATAATTTTGTCCCTGGGTTCTAAGTGGATCAATTCAGGGCTTTTTTTCCCCTGTTTTCCTCACTCTATGCTCCTCTGCATAGGGACTGCCCATTCTTTCTCTAAAATAGTCTTTTTTTTTTTTGACATATTACTAACATAGGAGGCTCCTTTGGGATTACATAATCTTAGGGTTTTTCTATAAGTCCCTCTATCCTTTTCTCTTCCATTCCCTCATTTTTCCCAATTATTCCCTCCATCACCCTACTTGTTATGATATCCTAAATCTCCCCCTTTAAAAAATTTCAACCTAGGGGCTGGAGAGGTGGCTCAGGGGTTAAGCCTTTGCCTTGCAGGCAGAAGGTCCTGAGTTCGGATCCCAGATCCCACGTATAGATGCCAAGCGTAAGTGGGGGCAGCCTGCGCTTCTGGTACTGGTAGGGCGGAGCCTGTGAATCCCGGGGCAGAAGGAGGTGGAGGCGTCCATGGTTCTGCACACACACATACACACATGCGCGCGCACATACATACGCACACACACACAATTGAATAAATAATAATAAAAAAATTAAAAAAAAATTCAACCTAAAAATTTCTTCCCATCTTCTCACTCATCCATCTTTTTCAAATTCTCTGCCTCTTAAAGTAATTCCATTCCTAATATATTGACAAGGATATCAGTGCTAGCATCTGCATATAAACTTTCTGTGTCTAAGATACCTCACTAAATATTAAATTTTCTGGTTCCATCCATTTACCAGAAAATTCCATAATCTCATTTTTTCTGATGTCTAAGCAATATTCCATTGTGTAAATGTTCCATATTTTCATTATTCATTCCTTTGTTTGATGAGGTATATTGGCTGATTCCAATTGCTATTATGAATAGAACTGCAATGAACATAGTTGAACAAGTTCCTCTGTAATAAGATATAGAGTCTTTTGGGAATATTCTTAGGTGTGGTATAACTGGGTCATATGACAGTTCCATTTTTAACTTTTTGAGGAACTTCAACACTGTGCTCCATAGAGACTGTATCAGTTTACTCGTCAGCAGTAAGTGTCCCTTTTTCTCCACAGCCTCGCCAGAATTCTCCTGTTGTTTGCGTTCTTGATCTTAGACACTCTGACTGGGGTAAAATGGTATTGCAGGGTAGTTTTAATCTACATTTCTCTGATAATCAGGGAAGTTAAGCATGTTTTAAAGTATTTTGTTTGACATTTCAATTTCTTTTTGAATGAAGTCCCTGGAAATGTTTGCTGTCTTGGTGTCTTAGCTTTTTTAGCTCTTTGTATACTCTGGAGATTAATCTTTTGTCAGATTCATAGCTAACAAAGATTTTTCCCATTCTGTGTGTTATCTTTTTTGCACAATTAACAATTTCTTTTGCAGAACACAAGCTTTTTAATTTCATGAAGTCCCATTTATTGATTATTGGTCTTAGTTCCTGAGCATTTGCTGTTCTGTTTAGAAAATCTTTACCTAGGCTATCAATTAAAGTGTACTTTTTATTTTTAATATCAAGGTCTCTGGTCCATTTGGAGTTTATTTTTGTGTAAGGACAGAGGCAACAGTTAATTTTTATTCTTCTACATGTAGATGTCCACATTTCCCAACACTACTTATTGAAGAAGCTGTCTTTTCCCACCATGAATGTTTAGTACCTTTTTCAAAAATTAAGTGGCTGAATGTGTGGGAGTTTATATCTGATTTCTCTGTTCTGATCCATTGGTCGATGTATCTGGTTTTGCGCCAGTACTGAGCTGTTTTTATTACTATAGCTCTCTATTATATTTTGAAATCTGATATGGTGATAACTTCAGCCAAACTTGTTTTGGCTAATTATGGTTTTTGCTCTTCCACATGAATTCTGATATTGTTTTTCCAGTTTGGTGAAGAAATGCATTGAGATTTTGATTGGAAATGCATTGAATCTGAATATTACCTTGGGTAGGAGGGTCATTTTCACAATATGGATCCTACTGATCCATGAGCAAGGAAGGTCTTTCTACCTTCTAGTTTCCTCTTTAGGAAATTGACTTTTTTTTTTTTTTTAGAACAAAACAGGTGAGAGTTTACTGAAGGGGCAAGTGGGTTACATAGCTTTCTTTTGAGGGGGTTGCAGAAGTCTTGCCATGTAGCTTAGGCTGGATTAGAATGCTTCATCCACCTTCCTCAGCCTCCTGAGTTCTGGGATTACCTGTGTCTGCCGCTGTGTCCCTATCTAGCTTGTTAGCTTCTTCTATTTTGTTTTATTGATAGCAGCAACTTAACTGAAACACTATTTCAAGTGTAATTTCCATCTCACAGGACTTCTGAAAAGGAATCACTTACTATTTATTGTTTTCACAGTGCTTTAGCCATCACAGAGCTTAAACAGAAGACATAAAATGGTAATATTGAGGTTAAAAAAAATAGGCTTTGATGAGCTGAAGGTGGAGTTGTTACAATTCTCTTTGGAAAAAAAAAAAACAAAAGTGTTATCTTCAGAACAGGTAGCCAAGTGTCACAGATAGTTTTTTTTCCATTTGTTTGCAGTTATGTTCACGGTTTGTTTCTATATAACTTGTGTTTTAGACCCCATATCAGCAGGTTAAATATTTTAGACTTTCTACAGCAATAAAAATAAAATATTAAACACCCTGAAATAAAGTTATGGTGCTATGACTGCAGTAGATATGTAAATAGCAAAAGATCTAAAATTGCCAAGAGCAAGCACATAGCCTATTTCCTAAAAATATTTCTATTCGACTGGGTTTCAGAGATTTTAAATACTCTGGACTAGAATGTCTGCATTTTCAGTGTTTTTCCCTGCTTCAGTGGAAGTAATGTGCTTGCTGCTTCTTTTCCAGACTCCATTTTATGTACCTACAGAGGCCTTATTGACAGAATAGAGGAGAGAGAGAAAGAAAGAGAGCTAAGACAGAGTGCTTAAGATCCTAGTGCTTAACTTCTACTACTCAACAGTTTTGAATAATTTATCGTTTGCTCTAAAATACCCCTTTGCATGCATCCCAAGTACCGGATGCCAAACATCAAAACTGAATAGGAAAATTCAAGTCATTTTTATCACTACTTTATTGCTCCTGGGTGACACATTTCTGAGCATTTTATTGCTTTTCTACTTTTGTCCAACCCCAAAAGACTCTGATACTTCTTTCATATCTAAACAATTCAACAGCAACTGTGAGGATAATAAAAGAATGATTTATCATCCATTTGGATAATTTCTTGAAGCGGCTTGAGCACTGTCTCATACGTCTCATCTTAATGTGAAATAATGCAATTCATAAACTCCTCACACTGGAGGAGAATTAAGAAAGAGGTCACATACAAAGCACTGTGCTAGATCCAGATGGGGAGATGACTAAATCATTCTGGAGGAAACTGTTCTGTTTTACAAAATAAAGTGAAAGCAAAAAAAATTTTATGAATAAAATGTTTTCACAAATATTTTAGAACATTTGGCCAGTATGTTGATTGACACCAGCAAGATTGCAAAAATCATTATTCAGCTCACAAAAACAGTCATTTTTTTTTCTGGGATAACATGACAAACCACAACAAACGTGAAATTATATGAGGTTCATCACTCTTGGTACTTCTCTCCTTTGAAACATTACTACAGGGACTGGCAAGATGGGTCAGTGGGTAGTGTTTGCCAAACAAACTTAAAGATCTGAGTTCAATTCCTGAAACCCACAAAAAGCCAACTGTGATAGCTCACATCTATACACCTGGCACTTCTCCCAAAAGGTAGAAGATAGAAACAAGAGAACCTTTAAAATCTCAAGCCAATGAACACAGAGTGGGAGAAGGAAGACATTTCTGAAGCAGAAAAAGTTTCCTAGAAGAAAGTAGGAGAGAGGTGACTTTTGAAAGACATCTTTTAACCTCTACATGCACCTATATACCACATCATCTACATATGCACTCCCCATAATAATACCAAATAAACTGGAAAAAATAATTAAAGGAAAAGATTTGTCTTTAAAATGCTACCACAGTGCCTTTTTGCTCATTTGTGTCCTAGTAGTCCCTTCTGTGAGCATTTCCCAACCTAAGATCCTTCAGTGACATCTGTGATGGTCAACTTTCATCACTAGGAGGAAATGTCTTCAATAGTACAATTATTAAAAGGAAATGAATACTTGGACTCATGGCTTCGGAGACTTTAGTCCACGGTGCACTATCGCTTTGGGTCTGTCTGCCTGGCGTGTGGTGGAAACATACAATAGAACAAAGCTTCTCATCTTATGATGCTCAACAAGCTTCCTCGAGTTGAACTATCAGCCCATACATCCAATAATATTCTATCTTCTTTCTTCAATTAGTAGAAAATGTGAATTCCTGATGCCCTCCACTATTTTCAAGAAACTGTTTTCTGTTCTCACTATTCACCGTTTTTCATGACAACTCAATTATTTCCATTTCTGATGGGGAAATTTTCTCCAACAGAGCCTCGCCCATTCCATTAGAAAATCCTGTCCAGACTACGATATTCAGAATTCTGTCACTTCTCACTAATCTAGCAGACTCCACTCTGATTTCAGGACCACATTCTCTTCTTTAAAATATATGTATTTAATACTTTTATATACGTATTATAATACTTTTATATACTGTTTGCTATTTCTATTCCATTTATTACATTTGCACTTATCACCAAGTGATATATCACATATGCATATATACATATATGGTGCACACTCACTGTACATGACACTGGGCAGCATAAGGATTTTTTTAGTATGGTTTGCATTGTAGCATACTCCTTCATTCTCATTTTCCTTTTCCTTGTGTCATTAACACCTATTTTTCCCTAGTTTTGTTTCTATATTCATCTTACAGAGACATAGATGATCTTATCTATGTAGCATTTATTAGCCACAGAGGAGAGAAAACATAGTTGTCTTTCTGGGATTATCTTGATTCTCCAAATCTGACTATCTTCCCTTGTATCCATGTACCTGCAAAGGATATAACTTCATTATTTTTATAGTTACCAAAAATCCATGATTTGCCACATTTTTTTTTATCTACTCCTTTGTTGTTAGATAACTAGGTTGGTTTTATAACTTAGTTATTGTGAATGACCCTGGACTAAATCTTGATGTGTAAGTATCTTTATATATTTTGATTTAGATTCTTTTAGCAAATATCCAAGTATAGAGTTGTTGGGTCACAAAGTAGCTCTGTTTGTAAATTTATGAGCATATTTTCTTTTTTGATTTTGACATAAGATTCTATTGGTCTTCTCATCCTTGATTGGTAAGATTATTTATTGCACCTAAGCTTCAGCGATGGCAATGAAAAGTACAAAGGTCAGTCTGAGCTCATCAATCTTTTGCTCACACCCTTCCAATGCCTTTCCATCTCAAAAGGAAAAACAAGTTTTCCATTATGATTCACTTGAGTCATGGGTGTTCCTTCATTCTGATTTCTTTGTGTTTCTTCCTCAGTCCAATCATGGTAAGCTTTCTCTCTGTTGATAGAATACCTCTCTGTTGATTCTGCCAGTGTATTACTCTCTGTTACCTTGGAGACAGCTCTCATGCTACTGCTTAATCTTCACTCAAAAGCTGCTTCCTCGCTGAGATGTTTTCCCATTAGGCCTGTGTGATGATTCCATTTCACTTATAACATTTGCACTTATCACCAAGAAATACAATGCATATGTCACTTATTCCTGTCGTTTGCTTTCTGTGTACCTCCATTAAAATATAAGCTTCGTGCATGGCAATACAGGATATTTCAATCTCATTTTAACATTGCCTACTCACTAATTAAAGTATGATCTTTAAATTATATTTTCATTTATATGTTTATATATAGAGAGAAATATATTTATATATATTAAAACTTTAAGCTGTTCTTAACTCTTCGTTCTTTTGTTATATTCCTTTTCTCTGCCTCAAGTGAAAGATGTTCTTTAACAGCCGTTGTACATAGACACACACTTTCTATTTTTCTACCTCTATTTAACCTTGAAACTTGTCTAACTTTCATTCCATTGTTCACATGAACGTCTCCTCTCAAGAATCTCAGTTATTTATGGACATAAAACACTTTGACATATTTAGCATTGATAGCATTTACAATTATAGAATAGATCACTGAGGATAATACTTGTGTGACTTTTTCTTGGATCTGTGGCAATACATTCTTCATAGTTTCAGTCAACAATGACTGGGGCCTGCTGTGGTTTAAGTGTAAAACATTCCCCACAGTCTCATGAATTTTAACACTTTGTTAGCCTCTGGTGGGCACTATTTGGGAAGGTTGCGGAGGCTTTAGAAGATGAAACTTTGCTGGAGGAGGTCTGTGACTAGAGATGTGCCTTGAGTTTACATAGTCTGGCTCCACTTACTAGTCTCTGCTTTCTGAGACCTGAGACCATGTGACAGCAGGTTCCTATTCTGCCACTATACCTTCCCTGCATGTTGCAACATCCTGCTTTCCCTGTTATGGTGTATCAAATTCCCTTCTAGAACTGTAAGCCAAAATAAACCCTTTGTCCTTTGCTTTTGTCACAGTATCTTATCCCAACAGCTTGAAATAACTCAGACAACTGAGATTTTCCTAGAATCCTTTGCCAATTCATATTTTATTTGATGTGTCATGTTTCAAACTCCTCAAGCTTCTTTGTTTTGTGATCTGCTTATTAAGAACCACATGCTTGTGACTTACTACACTACATTAACTTCCATGTGTATGATAAAGCATATCATGTAATTATAAACTCTTTGCAATGCCCTGGATAAAATACCATTCTCTTTCTTGTTTTTCAGGACAAAGTTTTGTTTCAGTGCAGTGATGGGAGATAACAGTAGTCTATGATATTCATGGCAAAAGGCATAGCAAAATGTTTACTTCATTTAAGGTGTTTCTTGTGGTGATTCGATTTAAATGGCAACTTGACAATAGAGAAGTGAGCCTTTAAGCACACATATAAAGAATTATTTAGTTACAACAAAGCTCTGAGCAAGCTCATAGGAGATTGCCTAGTTGATGTGGGCACATCCAGACCATAGTGAGTGGGATTATTTCATCAATAGACAGGTAAGACAGAGAAATAGATGGAAAGGAAGGTGGAGCCAAAATTTGACAGACTGGCACACTAGAAGGTATACTTACTTGGTTCTTGCTATTTCTGTGTTGTTTCCAGACCCTCTTGGTAACTCTTTTTCCATAATGGATTGAAACTTGAAATCTTAGGATGGAATAAAATTCCCCTGCCTTCCTTACATTGTTTGGGCAACATATTCATATCTGTGGAATGTGAACCTAATTCAGGAGCAGAGCTATTTTTGAAATCATACATTTGCAATTTATAGAGTCACAAGAAACATATGCTGAAGTCAAAAGACAACAGGGAAAGTATCCAATAAAAACAATGCTTATCTAAAGAGATGTTCCTTATAGCGTTAATGATGAAAATATGTTTGAGAGAAGAAAATATTTTTATTTATTATTATTATTTCTTGTTTCATGTATTTGAGTGTAGTGAATATGCATGTTGGTGCTTGTGTTTGTCTCTGTGTGCCCATGGAAGCCAAAGGTGACATTGGGAATCATTGTAGATTGTTCTACTTATTTATTGCTTTGTCCTGGGGTTTCCAAGGCTCCACCTTCCAGAGACAGAAAGGAGTACAAGCTACTGTCACTTCTACCTGACATTTTCTCATGGGATCTGGGGATCCAAACTCAAATCCTTTTTCTTTTAAGGCAAAGGTTTTAATCCCTTTACATATATATAAGAAGTTTCATGTATGAGTTCTTTATCATGAATAATGTTTCAAAATAAAAAAATATTTATTCAAACATGGTATGTGTTATAGTTAGGCACAGTTGTTAACTTGACAGTTGAGGATTTGAGCTCTGGGCACATTTGTAGAGAATTAATTGTTGGGTTAAGATCAGAGAAAATCTATAGGAAATTGTCTAGCTGATGGGGAGGGCTCAGCCTGTGGTAGGTGGGACTAGGTTCTGGAATAAAATACAAAGAGTTGATTGAAAAAGTTGGCATCCTTGTGTACACTTGGCCAGAGATGCTTGTCTGGCAAGTAAGGATCGTCCCTCTCTCAGCCAGTATGTAGAGACGGTGTGGCCAGTTCCCTTGGCCCTGGTGTTGGTATGAGTTCTCCTGCTAAAATGGACTAAGAACTGCAACCAGGAATCATAAGAGAAAATAATTTACTTCTTGTTCCCGTAAGCCTTTTCCATGCAGGCTAACTGCTACAGTCTCCTACACATTTCCTCAATGAGTTGTTTTAATGAGTATAAAATAGTCATTTTTTTCTTTCTTCATATCCTGAAACATATTATGTCATTCATTTTACTCTCAAATACATTTACCCTGCTTAAAACTTAATGCCATTTCTCAGTTAAAGTATATCATATACTTTAACTTAGCTATTTATTTTGATTAGATGTGATATATATGAAAAATTAGCCTTCAGGGGATGACTTAAGAATTAAAGTATTTGCCTTGCAAGCAAAAAAAAAACTGAGTTCAGATCCCAGATCCCAATTAAATGTGCCTGGTGGAAATGGCACTGCCTGTACTTCTCTCTGTCCCTGGAAGGTAGAACTTTTGAAATTCCCAATCAAAGCTAAAGAGCAGGACAATATGAGATGACTGAAGATATGAGTTAGCAATTGGAGAATATCAAGAAAGTACCAACAGATTTGAAATCACATAAGAAAGACCTCCACACAAAAAGTAGAATGTTTGAAATGGAAGCATGAGTCTTGACAAATTGACTAAGCAAACAAGGTGTAGTGGAAGGACAATAAGAATAAAGTAGAAAGAAGCACAGAAATAGAAAAATCAGCAGAAATTTCCAAGAGAAATTGATAATATCTAATACATCTCATTGGAGTTTTTAAAAAAGACAATATTTGTAGAAAACAATGATGAGAAATTTCAAAACCATTGAAATATCTATTATATTACCAAAAATAATTTCATCTTATGATCCAAAATGCAAATCTACAGGATAAAAATATGAAAACTTTCTTTAACTTCAAGAAAATAGCAATTTTGTAAATTCAAATTTTGTAATTTCCTGAAATGTGGGAATTGATACATAAGTGACTTTGGAAAATAAACAAGCTAATAAGACAGATACATGAGGATGTTTTAATGATTATTTTTATTTTGTAGGGACTGTCATCTATCAATTCATTTTATTACATTCAGAAGTTCAAATTACAGTGAAATTGTTTGAATGATTTCAATATCTATTAGAGAACATTCAAATTTTCTCTGTGATTTATAATGTCTCTTTGTGTTACTGTTTTCCTTCTTTATAAATTCCTTGCTCAAGCCATAGTGAGTTATACCTGAATGTCTGATCCTGTCAGCAGAACTGAATGTGCATGAAAGTTTGGATGCTTCCCTTCATTGTGATATATCTTAAAATGATCCCCAAGCTCAACAATTTCTATTTCATTTTCATCAACAACAAAATAGACCAGAATATTGCAAGCATGGTTGCTGCAGCCCAGCACTCATTTCTTTTCATTCTGTTTCTGTATTTTTATGTTTTTTGTAATTTATTTTTATATCTGAATTGAACCCAATAAAAGTGTTGAGTCTGTGTTCTATCACTATACTATATTGATTTTTTGAAAGAATGATATTTACATGCTAAATGAATTAGTCCAAACCCTGCCATTAAGTTTTATGATAATACATATTTATCACCTACCTTATCACTTTACTTATTAAAAATGACAACTATTTAACATGGTTATTTAAATAAATATTTAATGGAAAGCTATTAAAATTATAGCCACTACACACACACACACACACACAGCTTTGTTAATTACAGTTAAAATAGGATTTAACATAAGAAGAAATATACAATCAATGCAAAAATTGAAATAATGCACACCTATCCTTTAATTGTTAATCACAGGCTTTAAAATGTATATTGCATATATAAATGAAATGTAATTATTAACACATCAATCTTATTACTTAAAATAAAAATTATTAGTATTCTTTTTTAGATTTATTACTATGGTAACATTATAACTTAAAACATTAAATTCAACCAACAAAATAGTCAACATGTTAATGTTATGACTACAAAAGTGACTGTCTAATTACATAAAATATATTCAGCTATTTGAATCTTCAATAAGCCTGTGAAGAAGACATTATTACAACAATCAACATATTAAAGAAGGAAAGATTTAGGGGTAATAATTGAATCATTTATGTTTAAATTCACAAAGTTCATTTAGAACTCCTTACACAGTTTTTATTCTCATAAATATCTGCTTTTCGGATTCCAATAGGGATACATGATCAGAAAACAAATTCTTCTTCATAGCTCTATAAGACCTTTAAATTTTTCATGAGAGAAAATTTCATAAGAAGAGTGTAATAAAACTTTTAGCTCAGTATCATGGATGGGTGGGTATGGGTATCACAGTGTTTGATGAGGAGGATAATAGAACAACCATCAGTGTTTTGTAAACATTATAAAAGGTTATAAGAATTTCAGCTTACAGTCAGATTCTCTACAGATGACTTCCTGGAATACGGCCTTTCTATTAACAGTAAGTCACTTTTTTATTCCCTTGAAATATGGAACTTGTGCTAACATGTGGAAGATGGATGATGAAAGGCTATGTGAATAGTGGCTGCACTGCAGGTAAAATTATATTTCTTTAGACAGGGCAGGCAAAAGAAGTCCCAGAAGGCTGTGAAGACACATTGTTAGCTTTCATAAGATCTTAAATGTAATGAATGCAAAGAGGTTGGAGCACAAGAGTCACAGGAAGAACAACATAGCCCATAATCACCAGAAATTTGAAGTTTCACCAAAGGTACGTTTTGGATAAAGGAAAAGAAAGAGACCATGTGTTAGTTTTGGACAAAACCACAAACACATTTGTATGTAGCTGGAAATCACTGTCTATCACCTTTGGTTGCCCTTTTTAACTGTCTCTGTACATGGTGAAGTAAACACTGTCTTTAGTTTAGTGTCTAAAGACAAGATCAGTACTGTCTGTATTAGTTCATCCCATTGTTTAGATTTCTTTTTTTTTAAAAAAAGCACTTAAAGCTAAGATCACATATGTATTGTCAAATCCCTGACAAAACAATAATCTATAACATCGAGACAGAGGTTCCATCAGGCCAAAAGAGATGTTAAAAGGAGCACATAAGGGACTCAAAAAATAAGTTCTGCTTCTGAATCTGAATATTGATGTAAGCATGCCTAAAATTTACACATTTTCCACATTAGTTAAAAATATCAAAGCGCATCTACTCAATATTTAACAAAACAAATAAAATAGCAATAAAAGGTACCATTACCAAAAGACAGATATAGTTCATTGGTAGGTCGATTCAACATAGTAAACAATCTCACTTTTATGTAACTCTTTATTGTCACATTTATCATCATTTTATTTTTACATTAGTCTGTGCAAATCTTTCATAACTCTCACTCCGTTATATAATATACTCTATAAACTTTTAAAATGTAGTTTTCATTATTTGACAGCTTTGTATATAATTTTTGTTTATGCATTCAGAGGAGAAACAGGAGAAGAAGAAGGAGGAAGAGGAGGATGGGGAGGAGGAAGAGAAGGAGGAGGAGAAGGAAAAGGAGGAAAAGAAGAGCCACATACATGAACACATTCTGTGACATATGGGGATAAGTTAGAGGCAGATTTTCTAAAGTCATCTTTCTCCTCCTACTGTGTAGATTTCTGGAAGTTGAACTCAGGTTCCCAGGTTTGTGTGCAGGCACATATATATACAAATGAATGGATGAAAGTACTTTGTCCAGTACATTTATCTTCAAGTGTCTAATAAATGAATGTAATTCTGTGTCCTATGTTTACACTGATGGGATAGGAACTCTTGTTGATATACATGAGAATGATTTTCATGCCAGACATAAGACTAGCTGTTTAAAGCTGAATATAAATTGTATTTAGAACTATAATAAGCTTGTGAGCACACTCCCATGACATCTTTTTTGCTCAAAGTTTTTGTTGTACCTGTGAGCAATTGTCAACATCAATACATTTCTATGCAAATGGAAGGCCCCATTCTGACAGACTTTCTCTTTGAGCTGAAAATTAACATGATAACCTCACTACTAAATCTAAGGCTGTACAATACCCAGACAAAACTAAAATGCAAATTACAGTGTCTGAAGAGAGATGAGAGAATCTGTTGGAATTTTTAAGGCATCAAAGAAAAAGATATGACCTACTCTGAAAGAATTCTAAATCACAATGATATTTAAGTTACCAGCAACAATGCACATCCAGCAATGCACATCACCCCGCGACATTTACTTGTTTTATGACAAATTATAGAAGAGAGGAAAAAACAAAATTAAGTGATCTGGGTAATGTTAGAGTAATGCCTACTCATTTACTCTCTTTATTTTCTTCAATGGAAAATGTCTTCATTTATAAGATAAAGAAGGTTCACTCTTTCATCTGACTGCAAGGTTAGCCAATTCTCTGCTCAAGTGCTTTTAACTCCTGATTAATTGGCAGTTGCACAAAATTACCCTTTCCATTGCACTCTGGGCTGTCTATATCAATTTAGGATGAATTGCCTTCAAAACAAATAAAACATTAGTTGAAAGTAACACAGAAGTACTTTATGTTCTACAAGAGGTCTCTAACTCTATAAATGTAACAACCACATTAACAATAAATAGGAAGCTCAAAGGCTTTCAGTTTCTCTTGGGATTCACTGTCTGCAGTTCCATGAAATGGAGCTGAGAAGGCTGGGTAGATAGTGGTCTTAAGAGGCATGGATATGCTCCATGAGGCTCCCCCAAGCTCCTCCAGCAAGTTGGAGAGTTACAGTGCTGTTGCACTCTGCCTGCATGCTGCTTCCAAATTTCTACCCAAGCAGCTTTGGGGAGCAAGGTTTTTTTTTATTTTTGCTTATGATTCTCAATTGCAGTTCATAGTTCACTTTGTGGGGAGAGTTTATACCAACAACAGAACTTTCCATACCATATACAGGGATTGCTGACAGAGGGATAAACCTCATTTGCCAGCCAGTAAGTCTACAAAAGGAAACTACAATATGCCAAAGTACTGAACCTCTTCTCTCCATTTTATACACCTGTCCAGGAAATAGTGTCACATAGTATGGGTTGAGTTTCCCCACATCAATCAGTCTCCTGAAGGCTTGCTCAAGATTTGCCTTAACTACTAAATCTTAAAAAATATGCAAAAATGCAGTGTTTATTTGTCAAGGAGATACCTTTAACTGACTAACACAAGTGCCTTTCTGGTTTTTACTTCTTCAAATGCTGCTCATGCACCACTCTTTTACTAAAATTGGTACAGTCATGAATCTTCATGTTCGTAAATACCTATGGCTAAAATTAAAACATTGAAGGTTAAACAAACTTGATCAGTTACTGTAAATATAAAAAGTAAAAGTTCATGACAATATAGTGTTTTAGGAACTGCATTTTGTTTGGAAATAGCTAATCTAAAGGCTCCTTCAGTCAATTATGGCAGTACACCATACACATTACATTAGTTGTTGTATTGCATTTTTAATATAAATTTTTCATTTTAAAAAAGAATTTTATTTAAATAATGAGACATTTGACTTGGAAGGGAAACTATCTAGAATTCATTTTTTTAAGAGTAATTTACCCCTGCTTAAAGACAGATTGTCCTACATGTAACAACTACATCCAAAAAAGTAACAAAATTATCCTTAGTTTTACAATGATAAATGAAAAACGTTAAAATTCTTCAAACAAGGTATGCAAGAATTTTTATGTTTTTTTTAAACAATGAGCAAAATAACTTATTGGAATATAAAGATAAGAGCTGAATGAGCCTGCCACAAAACCAGTACTTTCCCCATACCATCTCCACTTGATGTCTCCAAAACATAACATTGGCCATTTAGACTTAAAAAAACACAATATACTTGTGCACATACACCAGATACTTTATGTACAATAAAGGCATGGGGAAAGGGAAGTGAGAGAAGAGAGAAAACTATACTGTAGTAGTTGGGATGTGGTGGAACCAAATTGGTGCTTCTAATTGAGAATGTATCTGGTTTATAACAAAATTCAGGAATAAAGTAGCAGGTTCTCTTTTTAGTACACACCTCCTCCTTGCTGCGGGAATACATCAATTGTGTCTTCATCCTCCATTTCCAACTGTACTGGTGGGTGTGTCTGTTTGTTGATTGATTGCCCATCAAATCAGAATCTGATCTGACTCATTGACAGACCCTGTCACTCACAATAGGCTTTCATTAGTATGTGCCTCTTAATCTTAAACCACACCACTGAACCATCCTGCCCAGCCACCTTCAAATTAATATGATCGTTATTCTCAGACTTAATTCCTTCCTTGTGTTTCTCCTTAGGTATGGTGAGCTCCGGAATCTCCTCAGTTGCTGCTTCACAAAAGAGTATCAGGTCGCACTGAAGGAGCAACCACCAGTGTATTACACTTTTAAAATGTAAGGTCATTTTGCTTTGAATTCCGCCATAATGTGCAATGACTAACAAGAAAAAGTATCAGATACTATAGCTCCAGAAATGTATTGGACAATATACACACATCTAAACTAATGGGGGATAAACCTTAGCAGTAAGATTTGAGGTAATGACAAAGCTAGTAGAAAGACTTATGGAAGTATGCAGAGGGTCTAATCTACATGACCTTTTAGCAGTATTGACTCCCACTGTTAACAAGGACAGTACCCCTGCTTAAATTGTGACTCATGACCCCATGTGGGGTTGTTACCTGAAAGACCTGTGTTCAGAACATTTTCTTGATCACCCATTCTGGAGAAGTCACTTAAATGAACAAAATTAACTGTGAAAAAGCAGAAAAAGAAAATCTGCTAGATGTAGTCACCTTGGGAAGAGAAACAAAGAGTTACAGCGACTCTCTGAATTCGGTTCCAATCCAAACATGGCGCTAACCATTAAACGCAAGGTATAACCAAGCAACCCCAGTCAAGGTGTGTTCTTGCCCATCATAGGACATCATGGTCTTGGCCCTCGTATTTCTTGCAAAATGATCTGGAAAGTTTCAATATTGCGAAATCCCTTCCTCTCTGGTTGTTGCCAGGCTTTCCCTGTTCCCACAAGACTTTGGGGGAAGTCCCAGGTCTCTGAGGCATAGCACCTTATTCTTATGGACTATAGAGAACCAGAGGGAAGAATAGTTTAGGCACTTAAGCACGTGGATATGTTTAGAATTTTATCTCTACCAGCCCAGTTACAGGGTTTTCCAACTGAGATTGGGCGCCATGTAAAAGAAGGCAACAGAAAATTCTTCTGACCATAAAATCATGAAATGTTAACAAAAAATTAAATAGATAATGACGAATCTGCAATGTGCTTCCAGTGCTCACTTTGCATTGTGTGACTTGGCTGTGAAAACAAAGCATACACAGTACAATACATGAATTCATGCCATGTAGTACCAACACACGAGGGCTGAATGCCTCTGTTCAAATGTGAGGCCATTATTTATTAAAAGTCTGTGCATGCAAAATTTTGTATTCTCATAGAATGAATGGTTTGCTTACAGAAACAAAGGTTTTAATCTTTTCCTCCTGCTGTTTCTCAACTTATCCATACAAAATGAATGACTCTTCAGGTGTGTGTTAGACTGTTTCATCTCAAAAACTGCTGTTTAAGTAGCTGAGTTTAATATCATAAAAAATTATAAAATGATTTCTACATTTGGGATTCTGAAGGAATTTTCAATAATTTTTAGAATGATCTTAAATGTCCTTATGTCATTTTGGACTGTGCATTTAAATCAAGTTCTCAAAATTGATGACTATAAAAGTTAACGGTGGCAAATTCTAAAAAAAACTGATGTGGAATGCCTGTAATAGCAAATATTCAGTCAGAATTTTGGTTTTATGAAAATGTCAACAAGCACATCCGTTTCATAAGTGTGTATGCTGAATTTCATCTTCAATATGGTAAATTTATATGTGCACAATGAACTATTTAAATAAATTCCTTTATAATTTATCACTCAGTGCTAAATTTGTATAGCTATTCTATTTACCTATATATCAGAATTACATGAAAATTTCTTATAAAACCGAGTTTTTAATAGAAATGTTTAAAACTAAATCAAAGTATCTGTTGAACCCAGGAGAAATTTATTTTTTACTAGAACTGTCTAATTTGCTTTATTGCAAATCCATGTTCTTATGGAGTTTTATAACCTATAAGTCCACAGAAAATTTGCTGCTTTTGATTATTTAGCCTTTGGTAACTGTGACTTTTGCATTTCTGATTATTTCTGATTACAATTAAATATATACATGTTACTGTCAATCAATGTTGTCAGTATAACTGTAGCAAATCATGGCACTCTCTGGGATTTATATTCTCCTCTGAAAAGTTACTATCATGGGTATCTTTTTTCTGAACATAAGGTAAAGATTAAGCTAACCATTTGCTGTCACAAAGTCTTCAAAATATTTTGTACTCCAAGGTTGGAATAAGCTTTGATAATACATACTTCTAAAACAGAAATTGAATTTCCCTCTGGGTATCAGATTCTTGTCTGCAATGGTTAGTTAGGTAGAAGACACAGTATATATCTTGCATAAATATTATCTCAAAGCATTATAATCACCATAATAAGAGATACGGTGGTGTTCATTTATAATTCTCAACATATCACAGTAGATATTTCTGTAAAAATCCAATTTATTCCTTACTTTCAGTTTTTATATTTAAAAAAGATTTCTTTATGCAACTGTACACAAAGACTATACATAATATGTGTGTATGTGTGTGTGTGAGTACACACACATGTGTGTTTCCATTTATGTATGTACATATAGGCAGGCATGCACCACAGTGCATGTGTAAAAGTCAGGGTGGATGTTTGCACCTCCCACCTTGTTTGAGTGAGGGTTCTTCCTTGTTGTTCCATGTGTATGTCAGGCTGGCTAACCAGTGAATTTCTGGGGCTCCTCCTGTTTCTAACTCCCATCAGCCTGTAGCAGGACAAGGGCTACAGACAATTGTGACAAACATTTGGCTTTTACATGGGTTCTGTAGATTCAAATTATTTCCTCAGACATATACAAAAAGCATTTTATCCACCAAGACATTTCCCCAGACAATAAAAAAATACTTATTGTTTCATGGCATTCATGAACATCTCTATGACAAATGAAAGAAATGAATGATTTTTGTTTTGTTTTAATTAAAACATGAATCTTTCCATATCTTGTCATTGAGTATAAATTATTCAAATTGTATGATGATATTTTGTTCCTATTATCTGCTTCATGAATGAGGTTATTTTATTCCTAACTGCTGATTTTGAAACATAGTGAATTATTGTTTAATTTTATTCTCTTTGCCTTTTATATTTTCAGATAAATGTGCGTGTGAGTGTGTTTGTGTGTGTGTGTGTGTGTGTGTGATATGTGTACATGTCTGTTCATATGTGTATTTGCATTCTTGCCTATGAAAGTTCAGGAACACATGTGTGCCTGAGTGTGTCACATGTTAATATCAGTAATCACCCTTAATTGCCCTACTCCCTTATTCTTTTGAGATTGGATGTCTAGTAAAACCCACAGCTTACCTACAGGTCTACTCTGTGCAGCCAGAGGTTTCTGGCTGTACCTTACCAGGCTGGAATCACAAGAAGGTGGCCAAATGATCCAAGATCTGGGGATTCAATTCCAATGGTTTTGCTTGTATGAACGTTTAAGTACTGACCTACCTGGCCAGTCCCTGATGATTAAGTTTTATCAAATGTCTGCTCTGTATATTTGAAATGATTATTTCTATCTTTATTTTTAATATGATGAATTACTTGTCAATGTTAATATTGAATTTTTGTCTCCCTCAAATGTAACTTGGTTATTTTCCCTTGATATTTATTCTCAAATCCTTTGCTAACGTTAGATACTTCTTGCATGAAATGCATATTTGTGGCTAAGGCTAATGTAATTTTGTGGTTAGGTACAGAGGATGGCTTTAAATATATACTCAAATCTTAATACCCATAGAATTATTCTATTTCCTTTTGGTACTTTGTTAGTTTTAATAGCTTGCATATTATAAAAATTGTTTTATGTCATGGCTTCAAATGTGTTCCCTACGGACTCATGTGTTTAGGAAGGCCATAGCACCTTTAAGAAGTGGAAACTTGTGGAAGGAAAGCAGTCACAGAGAGTGGGCCTTGAGGTAGATTAGTTCCACCCTACTTCCAGAAGAGGTCTGCTCTTATAGCAGGCAGTCCAGCCATTTTCAGTCTCCTAGATGGAAGTGACTTAGCCTGCATTCAGCTTCTGCCAGCTGGTCATGCCTTTTCTGCCTTTAAGGATTTTATATTCCCATCTCTGGAAAAGTAAGCTAAATAAATCTCCCCTTCCTTCTTAAGTTGTTTGAGCCTCAGTGGTGTCTCACAGTAATAGAGAAGAGTAACTGCTACATTTTGCTTACCTTTTTCTGAGTAACAAATCAATGAAAATGTGTGAAATAATGAGAATATTCATGAACTGTTGTGGGGGGGCAACTTAACATGGTAAAATACTTCAGAAAACAGTATCATACTTTCTGTGAAGTTGAGCAAATCTCAACTCTTCTTGGGTTGAATTTATCAAAAAGAATGTACATGTGAAATTGGAGTCATGCACCAAGTATTTAACACAGCATTGCTTATAATAGGGCTAAATTGAACATAACACAATTGTGCATCATCAATCACACACAATGGAAAAAATGTGGTGAAATAACAATCTACACAGCGTTTAATGACAGAGAACAACTTGTAAATAGAAGCAATAGCATGGGTCAGTCTCAGAAACTTTGTGCTAAATGTAACATTCATTTAAAAAGTGCAGTGATACAATGAGTAGATATGACATAAAGAGTAGATATTTATGATTATTTTAATAACATGTGCAAGAAGTAGTTGATACTAAATTTGGAGAATATGACATGATAAGAAGTTTAGCAGTCAAGGCAGAAACTGTTTTGGAGGGAAGATGGCATTGTGCAAGGATTTAGATGTTGAAAAGCACAATACGATGACCCCAACAACAGATATTGAATTATGATGCATCTGGGATAATTCAGTGATCCGTCTTTCTTTTTTAATTTGTAGGCATTTTTTTCTTTTTGTATTTTGCAACAATCCAAAGATTAAGGAGGACTGAGTGATAGTTATTCTTATATTTAAATTATTACTAAGGATTGGGAGATAACTCAGGGATTAAAACCTCATAAGTGAAAGGACCTGAATTCTGATCCTCAGATCCCATGTAAAAATGATGGGTGGAAATGACGGGGCCTGTAATTCTGGTTTTGGAGTGAGGAGCCTGGGAATCCCCTGAACAAAGCAACAAAGAGGTAGACAAATCCAGCATAATTCTGAAATCCATTGGGCTTCCATAGACACAGTCATTCGAGTGCCTGTTAGTACACACACACACACACATACACACACACACATACACACACACACACACACCACATACACACACATATATACAAAAAATACTAAAAATGTTTAAGTATAAATACACATGTTTCTAATAGAAGTACACTTGTTACTAAAACCTTAGATGGTGATTCAATATCATTTATCACTTTCCCAGAGTTTGATCAGCAACCATGTCCCTACAGTTAAGCTCTCTCTAGAAAGGATGCATGAATCTTTCCTCTAAGTGAATTCCAAATTCCCATTGCTGGACGTCTTAGTTGCCATGGTTAAATACTCTGAGAAAATCAACTTAAGGCTGAAAGGATTTATCTTGGCTCAAAGTTCAAGGCTATACTCATGACAAGGAAGTCAAGGCAGCAGGAACTTGAAGCAGCTGATAAGGTATCACCTATAGTTAGAAAGCACAAAGCAATGAAGTGTTCAGTTTCTCTTTGTATAATTCTAGATCCCATTCAAGAAATGCTGCTATCCTCCCAACTAATCTAAAGCATCTTCCCTGCAGACATGCACATAGGAGAATCTAGACAGTCATATGTATAACTACCTAGAAGCTTGTCTCCTAGTTAATTCTATATCTAGTCAACTTACAATTAACACTAAACATCACCATAGACGGAGAAATTCTCGAGAGACCTAGAGGCCAGGAATGGATTTCTTAAAAAAAAAGAGGAAAGACAAATGAAAGAATGCAGACATAAAAGGTAGGATGAGAACCAGTGGACTGCTTCAAGTGAAGAAAATTTAGTTGGACATATACTTCAGCAGTACAGTGCTGGCTTGGCAAGCAGAAAGCTCTGGGCTTCATCCCCAGAACTCAGAAAATACGGATAAAAAGTTATTGGATGGTAAGTAATTTAATATAGAAAATTCCTAACAAAACAGAACTTTCTTGTGCTGGTCCTATATTCATTCTGGAGTGGAGCAGGAAATGAGCACCTATTGCAGCATTGTATCAAGTCTACTGTTTCAGGCTGAGATCCACTGAAGCTCCTTTGTGAATTTTATTACTTTCTTTTTCTTCTTCACAGAATTTTATGTATTACAATTGCTGAAAATTCTCAAGATCATAAGATGCAACCATCATCAAACAGACGACAAACATTATTTGCCTTTATTTTTCCAAAAATCTTCTACAGAGTTTTCTTATTTTTTAGAACAATATGAGATGCGCCACTTTGTGTGTTTGATGTTCTACATTCTACAATGGTCTGGATTCTCTTTTCTTGAAGCACTGACTTCTTGGAGTTTATGGCGATAAGAAAAAAAGCGTTATCTCCTCCCTTTAATGTAGAATAAATTATGCATCTGATTGAAGTTGCACAAAAGGTCCAGCACTGAATAAAACATGGATGCTACTGTAGTTCCTATGAAGCAGTAGATTATGGCTTTACGATTGAATCTTTCTTTTGTAGCTATTCCTTGCAAAGTCATCCCTTGTGACAAACCCACATGATCAAGTACTTCATATCAATTTGCAAAGACATGCAGACATGAACCACAAACATGTTTTTGTTCTTTATAAAATTAGAGGAGATCATATGCACACTAAAATAAAATATTTTTTCTAGATAAAGTTTGATGTCCATTAACCACAAATAAAGAACATTTCTTTTTCACCTTTCCTCAATATTGTACAGGATTATGATTCAAACTCTTCAAGTTTTATCCATATTCTGTTGTTTTAAACTTTTTTTCTGTAGTCACAGGTAAACACAAGAGCTGTAATTTAAACATTTTGCTTTTACAACACACTGTGCTTTGTAATGAGCAACTTTGAAACTGCCTTCTTGTTTGGAGAGCTGGTCTCTTAGCAGTGCACAGCTTCAATCCCAGTAATTAGTCCTTCACTATGAAGTTCCCATTTAAAATTTTAAAAGTCTCATTCTTGTGTGAAGCTCTACCACTTCCCTACAGGCTGGACGCCTGGTTCTATGGCTACAGCAGAAGCAGGGGTCTTCCAGTACTGTTCTTGGTTGTCCTCTGCCATAGCTCACTGCAAGATGCAGTTTTCAGGATCTGGAGTAAGTCTATCTCTCTCTCTCCCTTTCTTTCTCTTTCTCTCTCTCTCCTCTTAAATTCTCTTTAATAAATAGAAAATTAAAAGGAATGCTTGCTATTATAATTTCTATGTGTATTTCAAGTCAATATATATTTTATTGTTTTGTTTTATGAATTAATGACAGCACAGCATAATTCATTTAAGTCAGCATTTGTTCAAGATATGATTTCTCAATTATTGCTGCTCAATGACACCATGATTGGAATATATTAAAATATTAGCTCAAATATTGGAGCATCAATTTTATAAAGTAGAATTTCTGACAAAGAGGGATATAACGAACAAAGGTTCTTATATTTGTAAATTTTATCAGTATTAAAAGTAATATCAAGGATTCATTATAAGTTGAAATATACTTAGGTTTAGATCAGAAAAATGACCATATCACTTATGTCTATTCAGAAAATTATAGGACACAGAATTGCATAATGCCACAGTTTTAAGAAATAATGCACAAAGATGAATACAGAGTTATCAACATCAGAGTAAATAGCAGATGATATGCAGAGAGAAAACAGAACAGCGATTATGGGGGAAAATTCTCATATGAGAAAAATGAGGGTATAATCATAGAACTGTGTTTATTCTTGACATAGGTGACAAAATACAACAGAGAGATCAAACAGGGCCAGACGGAATCAAGATCAGCTGGAAGAAACCAGTGGGAATTAACATTAAGCAACTCAACTATCAATTTTTTGCAACTCTTTGTTTCATTTTATGGACAACTTTTTATTATATTAAACTTTTTGCTACATATAGTTTAGATCCCAGTTCCCAATTAAATTACATTCCTGAGACTACAACTAAGACAAAGCAACAGTTACTTAATTATCACTAAATTCTCCATCTGCAAAATATTTTCTTAAAGGAAATGAAGCCTTTGTTAAGTACTAGCAATGGAAGAATAGTCTTTCCTCAGGAACTTTTAATTAGTTCTCAGAGCAAATTGTTTTCTTCTTGGGAAAGAAGGTTTGCATTATCTTGCTTGTAGTCACAAATCCTTTATCTAATATCTTGCTCTTGTCCAGGACTCATTAATTCTATTGTTCTCTTTGTTGTTAGTGCTCATTGCTTGGCTCATTTGAAATCAGAACAGGTTAGATAGGTTGAAAACTTTTTCTTAATGTGTGTCTTGAAAATAAACAGCCTAGGAGATAAAGCTGAGCACCTGAGCGCTTGATGTATTACATCTCAGTGGTATCTGACAACCCTTACTCCCTGGTGATACAATTTTTTTCTAATAATTTAGTCTCACTCTATTAAAAGACAATTGCAGATAATGCACACAGGCAAGCAGTGAAGGATGCCCAGGAAAGCTTTTATAGAGAGCTATCAAAATACGGTTCACCAAAATAGATTTCTGCATTGCTTTTTTAAAAGAATCAAAATGCTTATATTATTTTTAAAGATAAAATATAAAGGATAATGAAGAAAGGCTTCTGTGCTATTCTACATAATAAATTTTTAAACCATAAGTTCAATTAGCTTTTATTTGCCTTATTTATAATGACTAAATTCTTATTTTTCATTGCATTTTATAGTTTAGGTATATGTGTGTAAGTATACATTTGTGTTTATGCATGTGCATGTGTGTGTTAAAAATCAATGATTTTTATAACTTTATTTTAACAGGGTTTCTGAAATCCCTTTGATATTATATAAATGAATACATATGCACCATAAATCCATATATAATATCCTTTTTGATATTACATATATGTATACATATGCATCATAAATCCATATGTATATATTGTATCATATTATATAATTAAGAACATTTAATAATTAATAGGAACATTTTGATAAGGGATTTCTGAAATACCACTATCATGGTTTGAATATGATTTGGCTCCTATAAGTTTGCATGCTTACCTGATATTAAGGTTAGGGAATGTTGTGGCACCTTTAAGAAGTGGAGATTTGCTGGAGAAAGGTAAGTCACAGTGGGTGGACCTTAAGATTTGTTAGTCTGGCCCTGCTTCCTTTCTCTTGTTCTCTCAGATCAAGATGGCTTCAGTGATATGAACCTACCATCTGTTTCCGTCTCCAGCCACGTATTCTGCTATGAGAGTCACACATCATAAATGGATTTAATTCCCATATCCCCATTTAAACCCTAACCCAAATAATCTCACTTTCCCCTTGTGGATTGAGTAGTGTCTCACAGCAATAAAAGAAAAATAACTGTAACAGTCTCATGCATCCTGAGAATTAAGGACACCAAATATTATGCTGATTAGAACATGTTTCCTGCAAATATATTGAATCAGCTATTTCCTGGTATGCTGGTTATAGAAGGACAAAGCAAACTAACAGTGTCACTGCTCATGTATTTGAAACTGTACCCCCCACATATTTCCCTATAGTAACAAATGTAGTAAAAAAGTATTTACCCACTGGATGGTCTAGCAGTATTGTTGAACCTTGTATGCTGTTCCTCGACACTTTGTGTTAGTGTAGGCATCTGATTGCATTTCATGCTCTTAGCACATTTATCTCTCCTCTTAGGAACTGAATGTCATATGTTCATGCTACTTCCAGATTGTCCGCTGACCTCTCAGCAAGCTCTCTAGTGCTTCTTGATTGAGGATGTTATCATATGAGGAGGGATAAATGCTCCCCCAAACACTTTCTTTTGTGGTTCATGGGGGATGAAGTGCAATATGTACAGATGGCTACTAGTGTGAGGCTTCAGGTTCACTGAGCATCTGTCCTTGAAGAGGACTTGAGTCCCAGTCCTTTCTGATTGTGGCAGACACTCCACCCATGATGTGTTTCCTTGTCCTAGGACCCAAAACTGCCTGCAGACTGATGCCCCTATACTGTGGGCCAAATAAGCTTTTTTTCTTTACAAACTGATTGTCAGATATTTGAGGCAGTGCCAGAAGGCTGACTAATACATGAGGCATATGTGATCTGCTTTTCACACTAACTCGAAAACTGTGGTTCATCCACTGACCATGGTGTGATAAAGTCAGTTTTTTATAACTTCATTTCCCTGAGAGTACAAATAGGGTAACCAAATAAAGTGGGACTTTTTTTTTCTAAGTAAAGTTTTCTTTTTTTTTTTCTGGGGTGAGATCAGAAAAATGTTACCTTCTTGATTTATTGCAGATTGAATTTGGGTTCCATCCTCATTGGAAACAAGCTTCTTCCCAGAGTTGGGCACATGATCCCTGCACAATACTGAGAATGTGTGATGTCATTGCTGGAGAAATTCCTCAGACTCAGATGGGATGGCCTAGGCTCTTGCCAATCACATGCTTTCTCTAAATACTCATCTTAATCCATTTTAAAATGAAAAGGTAAGAGACATTTGATAAGAACCCTTTCTATACGTGTGTGTTTAAGAGTATGTATATGTGAGTGGTATGTGTGAGTGTGTGTATGTGTGAGTGTGCGTGCGTGCGTGAGTGTGTGTGTGTATGAGTGTGTGTAGGGAAAAGTCCATGTATTATTCCTCAGGAATGATCCATCTTCTCTTTTTTGAGGTAGGATCTCTCACCAACCTTGTAATCACCAAGTAGACCCTGGTGATTGGCCAGCAAGCCTCTGTGATTCGTTTGTCTCCACCTCTCTTTCAGTGAAATTATATGTGTACCACCATACCTTTTTTCTTTATTGTCTACATAATACCCACTGTCCTTCCACACTTTGCTAAAAGACATCTAAAGACATTTCTGTTTGAGAAGATGATACCATAACTAACTACTACTAGCTACTTTATGAGCAGCATAAATTTACCATTCATACTTATACAGGGAGAGAAGTCTATTGAATAGTGTTGTCAGTCTTGCTGCCAGGGGTGGGACAAGTCTGTTTCCACATGGCACCTTGAACTGCCTGCTGTTTTAAAATAAAGAGGTAAGCACTCCTTTCTGCCTCTTTTTACAGATGCCAACCTTATTTCTAAGAGCTCTGCTTCAGTAGCTAAAAGATACAGTTCTCAATACTAGCACATGAAGCTTCATCATGAAATTTTGGGAGTCAAATACAGAGGATACCATAAGAAAAATTTAAAAGAAGTAGACTATGAATTCACATATGTGACTTTAAATTCTTCTAGAAGAAAACACTTTTACTTTACCAGAGATTTTCCAGTTATTAGTAATTCAGGTTCTTTCTAACTATCATTAATGCATGCTTTAATTTCACTTTTCTGTTAAATAAAAACTTTGTCTTATACCAAATCTTAGAATTTTATTGAAACAATTTTGGCATTTAATTTTAGAAAATTGGAGCTTTGATATAATTGATCATAATACATGAGATTATCAATACAGTTGGATCTATTTTTTTCAGTCCATCCTAGTCATTTTTGATTGATTTATTTTTCTTTTACACATTTATTCTCAAAATACCACTGTTTTCTCTCATGTTCCAGTGTTTAGGCAGATGTAAGATGCTATAATATATGAGTATTTCATGTCTTAAGCTTTAGGGCATTGTCTAAATCATGGCTGGTGATTTCCACTTTTGCCTTTGGGTGAGATGATTTTTTTCTCATTATTTATCTATGCATTCAGTTCTACATGAAAGATTTTAAGGTTTTCTTATCCACAGAATTTCTGAGCTTCACTTTAATATCTATTATTTGTGACTCTTTCCTTCCTCCTTCTCTCTCTAAGCATGCCCTCCCTACTTGAAGATCACATCAATTATTTTCAGATAAGAATGCATAACTTGTTCTTCAAATCTTTAGTTTTTTGTTTTACATCTATCTCTTGAGTAAATATTCCCGCTCAGAATGTCAATTTAACCAGCATTTATTTTTTTCCTCAAGCAAATGAAGCAAGTTCTGACTTTACAAGGACATCGAATATCCTGTGAACTCGTTTTCTTTCAGTGTTAATTTCTTTCAGTTATTTTTATCAACTTTGGTATCCTACTTCTCCAGGGTTTATTTTGATTAAATACTTAGAGAGTACATCTTTGTGTATGTGTTCCTGGTTGAGAATGAAAGTTGTATTCTCGGGTGGGATGTAGAGTCTGCTATTGAATCATGGTGACTGTTCTCCTTCCCTATGTGGTACTGCTTCATTCCATTGTCTTCTGAGGCTGTAGACACTGTCAGTCTCTCTGGCTTGGCTTCAGGGTTTAAAGGCAATGACTCAACCCGTGGGAGATCTCATCAATGTCAACAGCCTAATGCCATGTGAAGGTGAAGTCAGGCACCTGCCCAGCTGCTGCAGGGCTGCTCACAGGATCTCTGCACATCCAAATTTGCTTGCATGCTAAGGATTCAAACAACTGAGTCTGTGGAGGACAACTCCCATCCAAATCATGATAAAGTGCAGAATATCTGGCATAATAAACATGCCAACATAAGGACACATGAGAAACTAATATGAAATTGAAGAACTAAACATTTTCTAAAAACCTGGATAGCATATTTTTATCAACAATCTAATTTTGGATTTATCAAGTTCTTAGGTTTATTTTTCTAATACATCCATTTATGCTTAAAGTTACATACATAAGTGTTGCTGAAATTTGGCTAAATGTTCCTTCAAGGTCCATGAGTTAAGGCTCGCTCACTTTACAGGAAGGTAGTAGAATCTTTAAAGTACCCTGATGAGAATTTGTCTGATGAGAATGTGCCCTTAAGTGGATATTGATACCCCAATCCTTCCTGCTTTTTTCTTCATTTCTCAGCCAACATGAGGGGAGGGTCCTCTCTACTCCACACTTTCCCCCTGATATGCTCACTTACCATAAATTCAAAAGCCAAGATTCAAGCAAACTTGAATTGGAACTTCCTGAAATGTGAGCTGGAATAAATCTCCTCTGAGTCAATTACATCAGATATTTTGTTAGAGTAGCAGAAAGCTGACACAGTTGTGTTTTGAGCCTGACTTGTACGACACAATACATATGTGCAAAATTTGTGATGGTGATTTAATTCTTATATGTCATGATCTGTTTTGCATGTGTACATATATATGCAGGCATATGTGTCAGGCCCAAAGGGTGGGTAACTACAGCATCCTACTTTGTGCTTTGCTGTGGAGTTTCACAGACTCCATTTTCCAGGACAAGAAGTACAGCCTGCTGCCATTTCTGCCTGGCATTTTTACATGGGATTCAGGATCTGAACTCAGAACCTTCTGCTTATGGGTAGAGGCTTAACCACTGAGCCATCTCTCCAGCCCAAGTCAAACTTTTTAATAGATTTATCATACTCTATTTAGGAAACACACATCTATTTATCGCTTCTCCTCTTAATGAACAATTGGTTGTTTAATTTGGATGTTTTGCACTCCTTTGAAAATGTTTGCATACATGACATGGTGAATATATGCAACACTCTTTAAGGGCTAGGCAGCATTAACTGTAGCAAACTTCATGAACATGACAAAAAGACAAAAATTTACAACTGAAAAACAATAAAGTTTTTCCTACCTCATTATAACTGGAAGCACACATTTACAAGTTAGTAAATGTGTTTCATTTCGTGATTCAAGAATCCAGTCTGTCCCTGTGGTTGGGCTCTTCCAAATGCTGTTTAATTATTATCATTGCATATTTTCCAGGAAAAATATGTATAATTTAAATATATATGATTTTTAAAATTATGAACAGATGCATCCTACCTAGGGTAACAGAGTGATAAAGATAAGGTACAATGGAAACTGATATAAGATATTTCTACTAAAACATACACAAACTAAATTCCCATTACCAGGTATCTGATACTACTTCCTAAGGCACTGAAAGTCAAAAAGTTCTCAAAGTCTGCTCAAAACAATGTAGGTCTTTTGCCATTGGTCTTGGTTGCCCTCCAGGAACTAACAGTAAGATCCTATTGCTGAGGTTACTATACAAATTGATCACAGGACATGGAATAAACAAGTGAGAGCTGGTTTGGAAGCCTGTCCTTTTCAGGTAACTTTCATAGTACCAGTAATTATTATACAAGCTACTGGGGAAGAAGATCAAACAATCTCATTCAGCTGTGAAAACTGCAAGCCACAGTGCCAGTTACCTTGGTAAGAGAAAAAAAACAGTATAATAGTGAATTTTATGAAATAGTAAATATTATGGGGTTAACCAACATTATTAAATCTGAGACCAACTCCAGGGAATACATTTATGGTACTGCGAATCAGACTAACTATTTAAGGAAGGGACCATAGTCCCTAGGGAGAAATATCATACTAAGACTTCATAATTAGGACTTCATACTAAACTATCTTCTAAAATTTTATCAAGTATAGATCTAGATATAGATTAAAGGTGCTTTCCAGCACTTACATAGAATCTTTCCTTTGCACTGGAATTTATTTGATATAGACAATCACAACTGATAAAAGTGTAGAGAATAAATTTCTATGAACTGCTTGGCCTTAAACATGGCATCAAGTCACTCCCCAATCAAAGCTCAGGGATCATCACAGAAGAGGGATAAAGACAATGTAAGAGCCTGAAGACAATGAGGGGGACAGCCAGATTGTGTCTTCTGGACATTACAGGGTCTCTCCAACCATGAACTCACTGCAACTGTGTCTACTTCTATGAGACCTGCCCATCTACATTACATACAGAAAGGGGTAAACCCAAAGAGGCATCACACATCTGTCAAAGAGTAGTGAGGGTTAAGGCTAGATGTAAGGAAAGGAATACCTTTCTCCACTGGTATATTGCCCTTACTGCTTCAAATTCTCAGACTCATGTCAATAACAGTAACCCAGATGGGACTTAGCAAACCATACATGCCCAGAAGATCATAGCAACAGAAGGGAATCAAGTAGAGAAAAATAAAGTTTATAGTGGTAAAAGTAGGGGATTAGGATTAACTAATAAGGAATAAAAATGATAAGAATATATATGTGAAGCTCTCAAATTCCAAGTTTAACCCACAAAAAATGTATACACGTTAGAAGCAAAAAAAAGGAAAGATTATCCATTAAGAAGATCTCCCACTTGTAGCCAGTCCTAAATCCTTGTTACTGTCTCTTTCTTGAGCATCAAATAACCATTTTCATTTTTCCTACTTTTAGAATATGATTTCTTAAGTAACCAAACCTACATGTCACAGAGGTATTGGGCTTTGCTCAAAATCCACAATCTGTGGATGATCTGTTTTCACCAGATCTGGAGTGAATCTAGTTTATTAAAGACAGAATTCTATTATGTGTCATAGTAACTATGAAGGAGATAGTGATGAGCCATTAATTTCCCATTTGTATGAGCAAAGGTGACAACAATCACAGCAATGATAGAAGTCAGTCATTTTTTACTACTTATGGATCTGTATTTCCATTAAAATTGATCCTTCCTTGCTCTGTTGACTTTAACATTGTCTTCTGAGATTTTTTTTCTGAATCATATCTTTATTCATCAATGTAGATCTAGTAAACCATGGCTTTTTTGCAGAACGAAGATCATTTCCAGCCTATTAACTGTAAATTTCTAATTCATAGAACAGATTGCATTGGTTAATCACAGATTTCTGAGGTCATGCTTGAAGCTTCATTAAGTAATTTAATATTCTCAAAATAAAATAGTTTTCATAAAAATCTGATTACAGCCAGATGTATATGCATATTAGATGAAATTACTACATCAAAATCTCTTCTGTGGTTGTATTTAATTTTTACACACTCACACATATGGGATGCACTGATTGAACTATTTACCCAGGACCCTTCTTTTGTATTATATATAATAATGCATACATATATGGAATATATTCCCCAGCTTCCCATCTCTCTCATCTCTCTCTCTCTCTCTCTCTCTCTCTCTCTCTCTCTATATATATATATATATATATATATATATATATAAACTCTCTGATGCACAGGACCTGAGATAAGCCTCAAAGAAACACTAATGCATGTTGACCCTCTCTCTAGAAGCACAAACTTAGCAGACATATGCTCCATTTTATAAGTTATGTAACAAGGTTTTCAGCAAGTATCTTCTTTGAAATAAGAAAAATATGCAGATATTTAGTCTGCAGTATCTGTGAAACTGACACATACTTCTTGGAAGCTAACAGAATATAGCAAATTTGGGTTACATAGCATGATGACTTGCATTGGCTACAAAAGATTTTTTACTTTTACTATGAATAATCTTACCATTCTGTTATGAAACCAAGAAAATGCCCATGGAACACTATTATGCATAAAGTAGGATTCTGTGGAGAAGAAAGCTACATAGAAAAAAGAAGAGGTATACTATATAAAAAATAGTGGAGGACTTTCCTAAGAAACTTCAAGAACAAGACATGAAAGGATCAGAATATAATCAAGTAACTGAATTTCATCCCACAGTAATGCACAAAGGTGTTTTTGTTCATTTGCCTTTGTTTGTTTTTTAGACAAACACCAGAACCATCTGGCAGGTAAATAAAAGATCAGATGTGGAAAGAAACAGAAAATTAAAGCATAATAAGCAACAATATGTTATCAGAAGCAAGCCATAAATGATGCAAATAATAAAACTAATAGCTAATGATGTTAGAGCCACAATTTCATAGTTGCTTTGCCACTTCAAAGTACTAAAGAAAAAAATGAGCATACTATATGCACATATGGAAAAGCAAACATATACATGTTTTGGAAGAAATAAATTTGATGACTAAATTTATTATTACAATAACTGGTTAATAAATTGAATCAGGAAGTTTTGAATTATCTAAAGAGTTCTATAACATATGAGGAAATCGATGAAGTAATCTTGAATCTTCCCATCAAAAAAAATGTCCTGGAACAGATGGATTCAGCACAGAGTTCTACCAGACATTTAAGGAAAAAATAATACCAATACTCCTTAAACTGTTCCATCATATAACAAAGGAAGGAACACTACCATATTCTTTCTATGAAGCTCATATCATGTTAATCCCAAAACTTAATAAAGATACCCTTAAAAAAGAAGACTATAGGCCAATCTCTTTGATGAACACAGATGCAAAGATTCTCAACAAAGTCTTAGCAAATCAGATTTAAAAACCTATCAAAAAGATCATTCACAGGGATCAAATAGGTTTTATCCCAGACACACAAGGTTGGCTCAACATATGCAAATCAATAAATGTAATTCACCATATAAACCAGTCCAAAATTCAAGACCACATGAGACTCTCGATAGATGCAGAAAAAGCTTTTGATAAGATACAACAGCCTTTTATGATCAAAATCCTAGAGACAGTTGGAATGGAAGGAACCTTTATCAATATAATAAAAGCTGTATAGAACAAGCCTTCAGCAAGGATCATACTCAATGGGGAAAAACTTGAAGCATTCCCACTTCAATCAGGAACTAGACAAAATTGTCCACTCTTACCACTTCTATTCAATATTGTACTTGAAGTCTTAACTGAAACCATAAGACAAGAAAGGGATATAAAAGGGATTCAAATCGGCAAGGAAGAAATCAAGTTATCTCTATTTGCAGATGACATGATCATATACCTGAGTGATCCCAAAATCTCCACAAGGAAACTCCTGGAACTAATACAGAAGTTCAGCAGGGTGGCAGGATACAAAATAAACGTACGAAAATCAGTGGCCTTCCTATATGCCCAGAATGAAAGAAGTGAGAAAACCCTGAGAGAAAAAATCCCATTTACTATAGCCCCTAAAAAATGAAATACCTTGTTATAAACCTAACCAAGGAAGTAAGAGACCTTTACAATGAAAACTTTAAAAGCTTAAAGAAAGAAATTACAGAAGACACCAGAAGGTGGAAAGACCTCCCATGTTCCTAGATTGGCAGAATCAACATCATAAAAATGACCATCCTACCAAAGGCAATATACGGATTCAATGCTATACCAATCAAAAAACCAAAGCAATTCTTTAAAAAAGTTGACCAAACAATTTCTTTTTTTTTCTTTCTACTCATACAACTTTAACACCGGTCCCCTCCCTCCCTCCAACCTCCCACCGCCCTATGCTCCCCTCTCCTCCCCTCTCCCTCCCCATCCCCCAGTGCCTCCCCCTCCCATCCCCGGAGCATACTTTAATGTGCATGTCAGACTCTCCTCTGGGTCCTCCTCTCTGATGAGGTGCTAAGACCCAGTGGCATTTCCTAGAACGCTTTCCTGTGTTCCCCTTAAGCATAGGAACACTACTGTGGCTGTTAATCCCTTGCCTCCAAGGATCTTAGTGCCTTTAGCAAATGCTAGAATTTGAGGAGTCAATAGTGTGTTGGACATTGCGCAGGGCATGCAAAGTCCAATTATGATTGCTTCAGCCCTAACTTGTGTGGAGTATCTTGCATATCATTGCTCCTCCCATCCTTGTGGTCTTACAATCTTACCGCCCCCTCTTGTGCAAATTTCCCTGAGCTTCTGGATGGGGAGAGATTAGGCTGGCCTAGTTCCAGTTACGTGATATAGAGTCTCTGATGTTCTGGATTATGGTTTGTTGATTTTTTTTCCAGTTTTGCTGCTCCTGCAATGCCCTTCACTCCATCCTGATGGGTATTGGATGTCACCCCCTAGCCAGAGATAAAAAGCTGTTAAACTAGAGTCTTCTTATAAGAGTATATTCAAAGGTAGATGTAATAAAAGTGGGAAACCGCAGTGAGGGAGGAGTCAATCACCCATTTGCAAAAAGGTTACTTTTTATCTGCCAGACTATATGCCCTCCCCTTCTGGTGAGATCATACCCCCTTAGTTGTAAATGATCAGGAATAAAAGTCTGTGAACTTAACCAAATGTCTCATTACTTATTTGCAGTCCTTGATGGTGGCTTATTTTCTGTGCTGTAACATGGTCCCCTCTCTCCTTGTTTCTGGTGTGGCCCTCCTACCACATCCCTCCTGTTCATATTCTTTGCAATTACTGTCTTTATTACAGAGATTTATCCTTGAGTGTCTCTAGGTGGGTTTGGTATTAGAAACCACTTATTAAGGAATACATACAGTGCTTAATTTTCTGGGTCTGGGATACTTCACTCAATATAATTGTTTCTAATAACATCCATTTCCCGGCAAATTCCTTTAATTCATCATTTTTGATGGCTGAGTAGTACTCCATTGTATAGATGTACCACATTTTCCTTATCCACTCATCAACTGTTGGACATTTGGGTTGATTCCATGACTTTGCTATTGTAAACAGTGCTGCTATGAACATTGACCAAACAATTTCAAAATTCTAGTGGAAGCACAAAAGACCCAGGATAACAAAAACACTGCTGGAGGTATCACCATACCAAACCTTAATCTATGCTACAAATCCATGTTAATAAAAACAGCCTGGTATTGGCTCCATAGTAGACATACATATCAATGGATAAGGGTTGAAGACCCAGATACAATCCCACACAATTATAGCCATTTGATCTTTGACAAAGGGGCCCAAAAAATCCAATGGAAAAAGAACAGCATTTTCAACAAATGGTGCTGGCCAAACTGGATCTCCACATGCAGAAGATTAAAACTGGACTGTACTTATCACCATGTATAGGAATTAACTCCAAATGGATCAAGGACCTCAATATAAAGTCAGAGACTATAAAACCCTTAGTTGAAAGGGTAGGGAACTCCCTCGAGCTGACTGGACTAGGCCAAGGTTCCTAAAAAGAAATCCAATAGCACAGTCACTACAACCAATGCTTAACAGATGGGATTCTATGGAATTAAAGAGCTTCTGTTCAGATAAAGAGATTGTAACTTGAGCACAAAGGCAACCCACAGAATGGGAGAAAATCTTCACTAACCACATATCTGATAGAGCACTATTATTCAGAGTGCACAAAAAACTTAGAAAACTAAAAACCAAGGAAACAAATGGCCCAATTAAAAAAATGGGCCTTGGAACTCAAAAGAAACTTTACCAAGGACAAAATTGAAATGTTTAACAAAAGTCTTAAAAAATGCTCCACATCCTTAGCCATCCAGGAAATGCACATCCAAACCTGCCTGAGATATCATCTCATCCCGGTCAGGATGGCAAAAATCCACAATACAAACAACACCAAAAGCTGGAGAGGATGTGGTGAGAAGGAAACTATCCTACATTGCTGGTGGGAATGTAGACATATACAACCACTCTGGTGAGCCATCTGGTGATTCTTAAAAAGTTAAAGATGGAAATGCCATATGACCCTGCTATTCCACTTTTGGGAGTAATCCCCCATACAGCGAAAATTCACCTCAATAACACAAGCACGACCATGTTCATTTTACAATAGCAAAGTCATGGAATCAACCCAAATGTCCAACAGTTGACGAGTGGATAAGGAAAATGTGGTACATTTATACTGTGTAATAATACTCAGCCATCAAAAATGATGAATTAATGAAATTTGCCAGGAAATGGATGGAATTAGAAACAATTATATTGAGTGAAGTATCCCAGACACAGAAAATTAATCGCTGTATGTACTCCCTAATAGGTGAATCCTAATACTAAATCCGCTTAGTGACACACTGAAAGATAAATTTCTGTAATACCTACAGTAATTGCAAAGATTATAAACAGAAGGGAAGGGGAAGGAGAGACCCGCCAGAAACAAGGAGAGAGGTGATCATGTTACAGCAGAGAAAATAGGCCACCATCAAATACTGCAAGTAAGTAATGAGATATCTGGTTAAGCTCACAGACTTTCCTTCCTGGTCACTTACAACTCAGGGGGTTTGATCTCACCAGACAGGGAGGGCATAGAGTCTGGCAGATAGAAGGTAACCATCCTGCAAATGGGAAACTGACCTCCAGTCATTGTGGTCTCCTACTCTTATTCTATCTACTTTTGAACCTACTCTTATAATAAGACTCTATTTTAACAGCCTTTTATTTCTGGCTAGGAGGTGACAACCAATACCCATCAGGATGGAGCCAAGGGCAGTGTAAGAACAGCAAAACTGGAAGAAAAAAAAACAACAAACCATAATTCAGAACATCAGAGACCCTACATTAATCACCAGGAACCAGGCTAGCCTAATCTCTCCCCATCCCAATGTTCAGGGGAATGTGCGCGGAAGAGAGGGCAGTAAGATTTTATGAGCCTAAAGATGGGGAGGAGCAAGGATATGCAAGATACTTCACATAAGTTAGGGCCAAAGTAATCATAATAGGACTTTGCATGACCTGCGCAATGACCGATATATCATTGATTCCCCCAAAGTCTAGCATGGATCACGGGTACTAGGATCCTTAGAGGCAAGGGATTAACAGCCACAATTCTAGTCCTATACTAAAGGTAAACACAAGAAATAGCTCTAGGTAATGCTACTGATTCCTTACCCTTCATCAGAGAGGAGGACCCAGATGGAAAATTGACACTAAAGGATGTTCCAGGAATTGGGGAGGGGGGGCTCTGGGAGAAGATTAGAGAGGTGGAGAAAGGAAAGGGAAAAGGGGGGACGGAGCAAGGGGACCCAGGGAGGGGTGGAGGGATGGAGAGAAATGAGTACCTATCAAGTTAGTATGAATGGAAAAAATAAAAAATAAATAACTGGTTAAAACTGTAAGTACTTTTGGCAGATTGGACAATGAAGAGGAAAGGATTGATTAATCTGAAGCAAGTGATAAAGACTTCTAAAGTGAACCATACTGGTAGCAAACCAAAACAACAATAAAAATAATGGAGTGTCAATAAGTTGTGAGGCAATGTAAAGCTTTGAACCAAGTGGAATCAGAATACCCAAAAAAGAAGGAAGAAGAACTGAGTGCTTGAAAAATGATTAAAGGACTATGGATATTGCCAGTGGGTGCAGGACATTCTGTGCATGATCATATTTTTAGAGCCCATGCAAATGTTGTCTGGATATAGTGATTATGTGTAATTGTAGAGCATGGGAAGCAGAGACAAGAGATCACCTGAGCAAGCTGGCTAACAAGACCAACTCGACCTATGAGCTATGTTCAAGTAAACAAATTTTTCTTCATATGTAAAGTGGAGAGGACTTGAGAAAAAAACCTGACATCATCATTTGGACTCTGTAGCATGGGCACTGCCATGCATACATACCTGCACGTGCATGTGTGGTCACACATAGAGAAATGTACATGCACATAAGCAAACAATAAATGAAATAATACTATTAACAATTTCAAGAGATCAATAAAAACAAAAGAACTAATAATGAGGACAATCACACAAATTCACCATACAATCAAATCATTAGTTCCAGTAAATCTTAGAAGAGACAAGATACAAAAGAACTGTTAATTCAAACAAAGGAGTCACAAAGTTGGCAAGGGTAATTGTACATAGTTTTACCATCAGAACCAATGATTGTAGAGCACAAAAGAACAATATCTTGCATTACTGACAAAAAACAATACTGTCAATGACAACATGGATTATTTTAACCTAGGGAGCTGTCTTACAAGGAATTGTGATAATTTTTTCCAGAAATGTAATATTTGACTAATGAATAAATATAATATCATGGATGATGCTTAATAGTTTCACTGAAATACTTTCTAACATTACGTTGTACTAAGTTTTTTTGTTTTCAAAATTAAGCAGGTATGCTAGTAAGATTGGTACACATTTAACTCATTTAACAAGCATTACTCTGTATGTTTGTTAAGTATATCTGATTCTTGTTGAATTGTCCACTCATGTTCATTAAATATTTTTCTATTAATTTGTCAGACTTTTGTTGACTTTTAATTTTTCTATTATATATATTTATATATGACTTAGTAATTTCTGTCATAATTCATCAATTAAGGAATAATCACTTTATTTTAATGCAAAATTTTGATGAATACCTTTCTACTATAATAGGTCAAATATTCTTTATAATTTCACTGCAACATTGTGAAATGTGGACATAATTTGATTCACTGGATCTAAGATGCTCAAATCTCAGTTGCCATGTTCTTATCAAAGAATGCTTGATTCCCAGCACCATGAATCAAATTTTAGTTGTCATGATATATTGACTGTAAATAATTTAACTGTACAATTTTTCCAACAGCTGCTTAGCCCTCAATTTGCTATACTATGTGGCAGATATACACCAACAAGGGACAAATCATACTGCAGTCTTTGAGGGTTGCTCAGCTGACTTCATAATGAAACTGATGCAGGTATCTTTTTTTCTCATCAGTCAACTAACTCATAATGTCTTTTAAAAGAACACACAACCAAAATAAACAACTGACTAAAATGAGAAAAATAAAGGTACAGAAGAAAAAAATCTTGTGCTTAAATACAAACAGAAGTAGTCAAGAGATAGCTGACATGAGAGGGCCATGAACATGGCCGCTTGAAATACATTGGGTATGCAACAATGAGAAAAATTGTTATCATTAGCAAATGAAGTGCAATGCAAAGATAATGATCTAGTGAAAGGTGACAGTGCTTAAAAAACACTTCACATAAAAGAATGCCTTGGAGATATTTCTTAACCTTAAAAAGAAAAGTTTGAAATTAATCCAAACTTCTTGCAGTTCATCAGAGCATAGAAACACTGAGTGACCGATTTAAGTTCTGCAGTGGGAAGACAGCAAACATATAATTCTCAGTATTCTCATGCTTCTCATAGTATTGCACTAATGTAATTTAAAATTAGTATATTTTCCCTATTTATTTTTAAGCTGAAATAAGAGTTTCAATGTTTTGGAAGGAATTAAAAAGATGATCTTTTTAATCATGACTCACCTTTCACTGCTTGCAAAAATTGCTTGTCAGTGGCAGTTGCCTAGTTATTTTCATGGTTTGACTCTGCCCTGTGAGAACGGATAGTCTGTATGGTTTTCCTCTTCATTCATTAATCCACTTAGTGTGTTTTGGCATTGCAATTCTTGTACAAGGTGGAATTTTAAGAAAATGCACAAAACAAGTATCTTAGTGTCACACATTCTATTTTGCTGATCAGCAAGTCTACATGAATTATACATAAGAGGAACATGCATCTCTTCCAAGCCCTTCTGAGACACTTTAGTGTTCACTGTCTAGCTCAGTCCCTCTATCACACCACAATATCTTTATGAAAATGTATATACTAAACATTGATATTTCAGAAAGAAACCTGGTTACTGCTTGGTCCCTTGACGTTCCATAAAAATCTAACAATGAGGTAATAATGTTTTCTAAATTTTAACCTTCCTTAAAAATAAAATAGATTAAAAAATCTTTCTACATAGTTAGAAATCTCATATTTTAAGTGAATTGTGGCTTTTGTCCTATTTAATTGACTCTTTGTTTACAATAATTACCTTTAATTGTTTATCTGACATGAATGTAGCTTTCCCATGTCTTTTTCTCAGTTAGTGTTTTTTCTAAAACATGTTTTTGTGTTTTTTTTAATTTTTATTTTATTTTTTATTATTATTATTTATTCAACTGTGCACATGTGCATGTGTATGTGCACGCGCGTGTGTGTGTGTCTATGTGTGTGTGTGTCTGTGTATATGTAGAACCACGAACGAATCGGGAACCACCATGGCCGCCTCCACCTCCTTCAGCCCGGCGATTCACAGGCTCTGCCCTACCAGGACCAGAAGCGCAGGCCGCCCCGCTTCCGCCTGGCGTCTATACGTGGGATCTGGGATCCGAACTCAGGACCTTCCGCCTGCAAGGCGGAGGCTTAACCCCTGAGCCACCTCTCCAGCCCCTAGAACATGTTTTTTATGTATTCAAATTTTTTTCATTTAAACACCATGCACTGTATTTTTGTAAATATTTTGCCCATTGCCATAGTGTCATAATTTTTCTTCCCCACTCCCCACAGCTGCCATTCTACCTCTGTGCCTGAGGCACAATCACAACAGAGGTTTAGGGCAGTGGCATTATACACTGTTTATTTTTTGTGACTACCTCATGCCACTCATCCTAGGACCTGTAAGGTGAGAACCCCCTTTTATAACCTGTCAGAGCCTTCATCTTCACTATTGAGTAGAATCTCATTGTATGTCTGTACATTTGAGCACTCATCTGTGGAGAGACATTTGGTTTGCTTATATCTTTATTTATTATGATTAATGACATGGCCAGAAAATATGTACAACTATATGTTTGAATTTCTCTTCCTACTCTTTTAAGTATTTATCCAGAACTGGATGATCAGCTTACATAGCATTTCATTGAATTTCTTGAGGATTGAATACAATGCCTTCCAGAGCAGCTGTATCTCTTACATTTTCTACCAGAAACTGCCAGGAAAACTGAATATGGATGAAGAGCTCAATAGAATACAACTGCTATTCCAAAAAAGCAAAAATAAAGAATAAGATATGTTAAACAACATTTTCCATGTAGGGTTTTTGTTATTTGGAGAGGCCCGTTTAAAAGCATTTCCCTCCTATCTCCTCACAGATGACAAAATTCTGAGATAGACTCTAGAAATATAGATTTTTCTCTACACTTACATTTATCAATAACTAATCAAAAGACGTCAGTTATACCTAAACAATGAAAACAGTCTCCTGTTATTTATTTGTTGTACAGCAAGGACTCCACTAATGATCTCTGTCCAAAACACAAGGGGTTATACAACTGAATATGTCAATAGAGTGAGTATCCAGTGGAGAGAAAGTAACAGAATATTTATTTAGCAGGATGTGAACGATGCCTGAAGAATAAATAGTAGAGTTATCCTTGAAGTGGAAGATGCCGACTTAACCTTTCCTTCAATTTACTGAAATAAATATCTTAGCAAAAGGCAAGATTGCTGTGGGCTATTAAAAGATGCAGAGGTAGCTGATTGAATGATGAACTGCATAAGTTACACCTTTAGTGGTGACATTGAAAGGACCATGCAAAGTGCTATGCTTTAGCCAAAACAAGTTTGTTTAATTATAACAAAGAATATCCACTTGAAATACCATTTTGTTCATATTTGAATTAATCAGAAGATCATTTTAGGAATGAAACATTATAGTAGACACAGTAACAAATTCTGAAATATGAGCAACATTTAAAGTCATTTTAAGTAAAGAATGTGAATGGTATGGTTGTTTTGCTTTAATTTTGTCCATTCTCTGCTTAGGCTTAGTACATAATGATTTCATATCTTGTTTTTAAATATTCTAAGTGCCATGTCCTTTATGAGATGTGCTACAGTATCTCTCAATCTTCTAAACAACAAATGTAGGTCCTAATCAGTATAAATTTACTCTAGTTAAAAAATATACCTCAACTGGGAAGTGAGAAATGAAGAAAAATACCTACCATACTTGTGAACACATGACAATTAGTTTTGGAATCATTTAAACAACACAGATGTGAATTTAGTTTACTTAGGTTTCTGAATATCAGCATATGCTGATTTTGAAATCTGAATGCTATACGAACATCTGTGAAGAGATGAAAGTGATCACATCGCGTTAGCCTTAATCAGAACAGCTCTTGAGACAGTAATGGAGTTGATATGCTGGAGCAAACAGCTGGCTTTGTTTGGCGTTGTAATTCCCAGCAATATGGATGAAACCCAGCTGCTGATAATTCTGATAAATTATGTATCGAACTGGAGTTTTACTTTTCCTCCCTAATAATTGAACATAAAGTTTCCAAGGTTTTTCTTGTTTCCTCTTTTTAATATATTAGGGACAGATATTTTTCACAGAATTAGATTTTATGTATGAAATTACACAGAACCTGATTTAAGAGGTGAAGGAGCTCCTCCAGCTGCTGCATTTGAGTGTGCATAATGGTAAATTCTGACCTTGTCATGGGGAGACAGCTGAATTATGATTCAGCTCCTGTGAAAAATGATATGTCTCCAATATTAGATTAATCTCCTGTAAACTTTACTCTTCTGCATTACTAAACCTTGTAAATGTTATCTTTATCCATCATCTTGAGGTATTTTGATGTTGCTTGTGTAGTAATTTTTATTTCATTTTCAGCTTTTCTAAAGAGACAGTTATTTCCCTATTAAATCACATTCTACATTTTTATTACAAATTTCATCAAAAGATCCATAATATTCTTCTGAAAAATTAATAATAGTTGCCTCCTTTCTAGGTACAGGAGCCATTGCATAGATAGAATGTTATGTCAGTGAATAAATATCTAGTTGAAAATAAGGAATTTACATCTAACATACAATTATTTACTCGTGTTGATCTATTTCATATGTGTGTTATCTTTGAAGAATTTAAAATTGATAAACATCAAGCTAAATGACTTTTGCTGAGTCTAAAAATTGTGCATAAATAAGTTCTTACATATTTTAGTCTTTTGTCAATTAAGTCACCCTGTACTATGAAGATTTCCAATAGACTTGTCATCAATGGTTGACTGACAGTATACAGACTATATATTTCCCAAAAGGACTTCAGCTGTTCCATGGCATTATAAGTTTTATGCCAATAATAGAAAAGAATCTTTCTTTCTCCCTTTCTATTTTTGCATAACCACACATAACGTATCATTCACTAGTCATTGACCACATACCACTACATGAATATTAAGGGAATAAAAAAATTCTAAATGTGGAAAAAAACTACAAAACTAGTCATAATATTTTGCCAGTAACTCCATTTCACTGGTGTTGTCTATTTCTCTGTGGCTATAATTTGGGTTTGCCTATGACATTATTTGAACTATTTTTATGTTATAAACATAAATAGTTTATAAATAAAATAGTTTGCCTTTGTTATAGCTCAAAAATAGTTTGCCTTTGTTATAGCTCAAAAACTACATATATGTATAAACTACATATATATATATATGTTTTTGGAAGAACAGAACCACCCACACAGGAAGATGAATGTATTAGATTTGCCTGCATAAATAGAGGCTAGGTTCTTCAACAACAATCATATGCACTGAGTACATTGGGGAGCTAGTAAACCTGGCAGCTGCTCAATTCAAGAATATGGAAGAATAAGAGGAAGCTATTATGGAGATCCTTCTAAGACAGAAATCCTGGAAATTTCATGAAGAGTCATACTGAAAGGATACAGACTTTGGCACTTGAAACTTACTGATGATAGCAGCCATAGATTTACTCTCAGGAAAAATGGAGTTTGCATGCTGGCCCCATCTGGTCCCAAAACTACTGGCAAATGCAATCCAAACTTTTACTAGGTGTTTCTCTCTTAGAAGGGAGAAGTCCACATGTCAGACTTCTCAGGAAATTTCTTCAGAGTCACACAGAAGTGTATACTATTGTTTTGAGAAGTCTGCATTATTATTATTATTTTTAGACATCTCTAAACCTAATCAAGAGCACAAATAAGACTAACTCTTAGAGGTTTCCAAACAACTCAGGCTATCGTTCTTGTTCTTGGTTTCCCAACATGACTAGATATGCTCGATGTTGTTGTTAAACATAACACACATTTTGGTTGTAAAACATAGAAAAATAAAGCTGGCGCCTACAGAGAGATGTTCTTCCTGCTGAATAGCTTTCATAGGACCAGAAGGTTCTATGCAGGCTGCAAGAAATTGCATCAGTACTCTAACTAGCCCTGGAGTTCCATGCTACAATGTCATCCACACAGGAAAGATGTGCCCACTGGGAAAATAGTGGCAGCTATTGTATAACAAACATCATTTTCTTATCAGATTTCAGGCCTGTTCCACAGGAGGGAATTCATGCTTGGTACTCTAAACCTATCCAAAAGCAGAGGATGTCACAGGACTTAAGTGGAATATACTACAGTTGTTTGCTAAATGGACCTGTTGCTAAGTTGCCTTCTAAATATTTATGTTTATATCCATGCATGAGTTCTGCTTTCAACTTTTGTCAGAAAACTTTATTTCCACATTGGGTAATGGTTAACACATAATTGGTCAAAATACTGAGAATAAGTGACCTTAAATTATATATTCATATTACCACACCAGTACCCCAAAGCTCAAGGAGGAAGCAAAGTGAGAGCCAGAGGATGGGAAGACTGTCGTGAGAAGCTGTCTTCTGGACAGGACACAGCTGTTACACTCATGAACTCACAACGGTTGTGTTTTTTCTGCAAAAACAAAGCAGTTACTATCCTAACATGAACTATGGAGCTGTTCTGTTGTTGTCAAAAATGAAAGAGTGACTACTCTTCATAAGTGTGACTACTGGTTAGTTGCCATTTTCTAGAATATGGTGCCCCACACACATGCAAGTGGGCAACATTAATGAACTCATTGGATTATTAATAAACAAAAAGAAAAGCAAAAATGGGCGAGAATGTATTGGAAGAGTTCTGGGAAGTAGGAGATATGATCAAGATACATTGTATCTATAAATAAAATTGTCATAGCACAACTAAAAACACTACTTAAAAGATTAATCATTGCATGGAACATTTTCACTTACATGCTCTGACAATATTTTCATGCTTTCCAGAAGAGCTGAGTTTTAAAAAACAGTTAGCCAAGTTTGAAAGAAATTTGTAGAAACATACATAAGTGTAGCTGACCAGCAGAAATAAAAACACACTGATGGTAAACTTAGCCCAATTATCAATTCAATTTATAATCTAAATTAAATCTGTTTTGTGGATGCCAATATGCATACATATTGAGAATTGAAACTAGGGCCCTAAGGTTAACATTGTGCAACTCAGCCACATATCCAGTGTTCTTAATATTTTTTTAAATGTTACCAACTTAAAATTGCTAAGGTGAGGTAGAATTTATTATTTGCCAATAAATAACAAATGTGATAACACATGTTCATTGAGTTTACCATGAGTCAGGCATTAATTCATATTTTTTCTTTTTATTGCCTTCACTCTAAATTCTAAGGCAAAATTATATTTACTGATTAAATTCAGAGGCACATCGTAAGCCATAGAGCTGGCTTAATTTGTCTAAATGAACAGAGCTAGGGAGCTAAGGAACCATAAATATATGCAATTCTAGCATTGAGAGCTGAACTCGTAACCGTTGCCTCTCTCCTTTTAAATGAGGCATAAATTGATACTACCTGGTGTGTAATACCTATAATATGGTTGCCTGCATATGTTGATATTTGCAAAGGATTGCATTCATCATCTAAAGTTACCAGAGCATCTGGTGTTCTGCTGTAATTTATACTGCTTGCATACTTAATACAGGGCTCTTGTCTAGCAGTTGACCATATCACTCCCACATTAGCCTTTCCAGGGAATCTTATTGTTTATATATTTTTGCTGCTGCAAGAGTTCCAAATGCAACAAATTGTTTCACAATATTATCCAGTGTAGAAGAATTTGATCATCATTTCCCTAGTTAGAAATCAAGCTACACAACAGTAATAACAATAACTGAGTATTCATTTAGTACATTAACATGATACCTTTGGAACTAGATAACACTAATAAGAATTAATACTCGCGTTTTGTTTTCAAAAATTTCTCCTAAGAAAAGAATGTATTTTCTGCAATTATCAAAAAACCTGCCAATCTTCTAGGAAAGTCTTTGCAAATATGTCCACATAAGTATATATACATATATATGGCTATGTATTTTCATATATTTCCATATTTTATTCACATAGATTTTTTTTACTTTAGTTCTGTATTTTCAATAAAATAAAAGTTTAAGGACAAACTATCACAAATGTAATAAGGTTACATTATTTATGAAATATGGAATATATTTCATAATTATATATAAAACATAATTACTGTCCCTTTTATGTAAAAGTTTCAGAGATAGGTGACTTCTTTTCACAACTTGAGAATAATCTTGTTGATATTAATTAGAAATGTATCTCATTTTATTAATTCTCTTAATAAGTCATTCCTTATTAAGGTTTTTATCAAGTTACCTAAGTACAAAAAGATATATATTGAGTCAGCTGAAAATTTTTTAAAATAGAGTTCATGTTTAATAAAAATTATGTACAATTTTAGTTAGTATATGAAAAATATTTTAATTACAGTAATGATACTCTACCAAATAGCTTCATCCAAGAGAGATTTAGTCACTGATGTATTTTAAAGTACCTTTGTTGATTAATTCAATGTATGGTATTGCACTGAATTAATTTGCAGTTTGCTACACTTCCATTTACTTCATGTTGACATTCATAAAATTATTGCATACTTGGCCAAAAAATCATTCTTTGACACTCTAATAAGCACATTGTTGTAAAATCCTAAAACAGCAGAGATATGCTGGATGATATAAACCTATGGATTTGTAGATTTGTAGCTGTTTACAATGAAATTCAGAAAATGCAATTGCCAAAATGTCTCTTGAAAATAAATGAATGTCTCAATTGATGATTCCATCTTCTAGGCAAAATGAAATTCTCTGATGATTTATAGAACATTTTGATTCCATTATAAGTTCTTATGTCAGTGATTGGCCTTTGGGAAACTATCTGGTGCCAAGATTCCTCCCATGTAAATGCTAAGATGGTTTATAAGGTCTTTTGTTTGTTTGTTTGTTCTTATCTGTTTCACAGGAATCAGTAGGAGATTTATATATGTTGATAAATATCAACATCAAGAATATGGGAGTCCATTCAAGTATACAACTCTAAAAACGATGAATTTTAAGAGTAAGTTTTTGTCTTCTACTGGGACTAGATAGAGTCCTCTTAGCTGCAAAGAACAATGCGCTGTATTCAGAATTCTTCAACATGAATGCTAACTTCATAAAAAACACATCAGAATTTCTCTAGAACATAGTTTAAACACATATCTAGTTAATATAGTCTAGTCAAGTTGACACATATAATTAGACATTATAATTATTAATCAGATGTATTAATTTTTTTAAGATGAGACAACAGAAAGATGGACTTTTTAAAATTTTTTCTACTTTTACAAGCATATTGGGTATTATCCCTCCCTCCTTTCTCCGCTTTGTCCCCTCATTTCCCTTCACCATTCTCTCTCACTACTTCCCAACCCTTCTGCCTGTGTGCTTCTGTGGACCCCAGGGTTCACTCTGACCTGTCTCCTTCTGTAGGTACTCAGGCTTCCATGGTATATCAAGTTATCTCTCTTCAGGAGAACCCACTGATAATGTGCATTTCCCTTCACTAATCCAACTTTAGACCCAAAGATTTCCACTGTAAGAGAAAGATGGTCTTTCGAGAACTGAAGTTACATTGAATCTTCCATACAAAGAACTGAGCTCTGACAACAATCTGAAAAAAATTGAAAGAGGACCTGGATTCATTGTTCCTTCTGAACCTTTGGCTGCAACTGTGGGCTAAGTGGATGATGCAGCTGACCTGACCATTTTGATCTATGGAAATTATGAATTTATAAAAAACTCATGCCTCAAGTTATTCAGTCTGTGAACCTTTTTATATGATGCAGAAAATTAGCACACAACATCCAATTCTCAATTCCTGAAGATGAGAGACCTGCCATACATCATGGCATGACTTAAGATACACCTCAATAGACTAACTGCTGCCATGTGCTCATCCTGAAGCCACCAATGTCATTGAGTCTTTCGGAGGCAGCTTATCCAGATGGAGAGAGAGTAAGGAAAACTCACACTTAAGGAACATTTAATGTGCCAGTAGCAAATATTGCACAAACAGTACATGTTTACAGTGAATGATAAAATGTCAGGCCTCAGATTTTAATCTACTTTAAAATAATGGGATAGGTTGTGGAGAATATATTTAAGTTTTTTTTTCATTACATTCTGACATCATGAGTAAACACTTAAAATGAATACAAAAGAATTTAAGATAATTTTGCCTTTTATGGTATTAAAATAACCTGTAAGTGACCATTTTTATTTACATCTAGGCATATTTACTTATATACAACCTTCCCAAAATAAAAAAAAATGAAGATTAATTTCTAATTCTTTGAATCTCATTCTATTAAATAGATTATACTTTATTTATATAATACTCAGCCATACTCATATTCTGATCAACCAAATTATACATCCTTGTGTAAACCAATATAAAATATTGCTATCTCTAATTTCAAATAGGTTCAGTTTTTGGCTTTGAAAGTCAGAATTCACATTAAAAACAAATTTGTAGGCTTAATATTCTATAGTATTTTCTCTTTTGTGCCTTCCTAAATGTCCAAATACCAAAAATATTCAAAATGGCATCCAAAGTTTTATGTATGTACAGTATATTTTATTTTTTCATCGGTCCTCAAATGAGTAGAAATATCATATGAATTAAAATACATTTCAATTTGAGCAAATTAGTAGTTCATATGATAGGTTCTGTAATCTCTTAAATTTTGATCAAATCTCATCAGGGCAGAAGAAACAGGTTCTTAGATCAGACTCTATATTCATTTACTCCTGTGTAAAAGAGAGATAATACTATTATTTCCTCTATATGATAACACCCTATTTAACTGATGACCAAACAGACATAAAGGCATTTGCTGCATCATGACAACATAATGTATGTCAGCTTTTACTATTACTACTATTGTTACAATTATCAGTTATTTATATAGATATAATTTATTAAAATTTCTAATGAGGCACAAGCTTCTTGTATATTATTTATAAATTGCATATTACTTACAAATAGGTATAGAAATGTAAGAAAAGTAACTTAATTTTTTCATTGAGTCACCTCAAAGCTAGCACTATGCTTTCCATCATGACTGAATGAGTGAAAATAACACTTGGGAAAGAACTCTTCACATTCAGGTTCCCAATGTCATTGATACCTACAAAATGTAGTCCCATTCACCTGAACTTTGAGATTTTTAAGTCCTTGTTAGCTATCTCTTCAAGTGTATCCCATATCCACTTCTCTAGGATTGAGGCCAATATTCCCTTTATGTCCCCACCATTTTCGCACTCACCAGAAGCTTCTGATCCATGGAGATTCTTCTGAAATCTGAGGGAGTTAAATGATTGTACAGTTGGTTCAGCTGTGCAGGGTCCACATGCATATGCTTGGCATTTACGCTCTTTGGTGGCTGTCTTAACATTATTTGATTTCATCTTCAACATGCATTTTGTGAGTGGTATCTGATAAGGGGAATAAAGCATACATTGGGTCTTGAAATAAAGGCAAACACTTGCTTTGCCTTGGGACCTCTTTTCTGCTTCCTCTGGGCAGTTTCCAGAGTATTGGACCCTTTATCTCTAGTAAATAACCAATGATAGTTTGCCTTTGGAGAGGAACTAACAATGGGTGTAGGAGAGGATTAGGGCTTGTCCATACACCAGGAGCTCTACCACAGAGTAAGACTTAAAAGTGTCTGCAGTTCCTGTAATATTCCTCAACTATGCGGCAGTGTTATATTGAGAACACTCTTACAGGAGACCTGGTCAAGAGACACCACAGAAAAAGGAAGAGAAACATGTGTACTGCTTTTTCATTTTCCCACTCAGTTCCTCAAGTCATGCAGCGACCTTATTTTGTCTGCTACATAACTTCGCCTGATCTTTCCAGCTCTAGCCCTCTGGTTCTATTGAAAGCAGTCTGCACAGTGGAAATTGTGCTTAAACTTTGTAATCTTCCACAGTGTCAAAGGAAGATAAAATATCTAGACAATATACTTAGGTCATGGAATGGAAAAAAAATAAGAAAAAAACACAAAGCAAAATGAAAAAGAAATAAAATGAATAAACTATGCAACTGTAATAATTGAATATAATAGTTTTTATTGTTATTAATTTTACCTTATTTGATTCCAATAGTCAACTTATGACTAGGCATCATTTTATATGTATTTATATAATAAAATTTCAAATATAAACTTGGTTTTGTTTTTTATATACACTGGTAGAAGTGACAAAGCCCACAAGCAAAAATGCCCCGGTGGAACAAGCACTTGTCACCATGCAAAAATGCTCAAGGCAAATACAGTGATTTACATGCAGACACTGCAATGTTAGATGAAGGCATTTTATAAACATAAATTTTCCAAATGTTGTAGAGAACCAAAATATTTGAGTTAAGAGATACTAAAAAAATTAATGATAGAATGTTACCCATGTTGAAAAATACGTACAGAGTAAAAATAATACAAAATTTGACTGTTTTATCCTCAAATGATCTCCCCCCCATCCACCCAACCACTAGTTAGGAAAGTCCCATGTCCTATGTAACTGGTCAGTCATTGTAAAACTAGGGTCACTAATCATCCTGTGTTGGTTATTTATGAGGCTAAGCTCATTAGGTAGCTGCATTAGAATAGTTGTTGCTAAACAAACACAGGCCCAGATAGAAAGGGCATTTCATGAGGAAATGGGAATTCATTTCTAGCAGATAAAACTGGAAAGTTTGACTGTAGAGAACTATTAAGTCAATGCTCATTGTCAACTTGACACTCAAGAGGCAAGTTTCTCAGCACATCTGTGAGGAATTTTCCAGACTAAGGTTAACTTCTGATTTTGTCTTGAGGGATTAGGTTGATACAGGATGTTAATTGTGGACAGGTTCATTCCCTGGATAAGTGATCCTGGCTTGTATAAAACTGAGAAAGCTGAAGACTGACATTCATTCTTTTCTTTCTATTTTTTGACAGTTGTTATGATTCCATCAGCTGCTTTAAATTGCTGCCACTTTGATTTCTGCAATGAACTGTAACCTCAAGTTCTGAGCTAGAATAAGCTTTTCTCTCTTGTGTTGATTTTACAGCAGGATATTTTTAATTAATTAATTAATTTTCTTATGTGGGGATTCCATGCATGTAACTATAAGGTCGCATGTTTGTATTTGCACCTGTATGTATTGAGGCTCAAAGTTGACATTGGGTTTCTTTTTTTTTTCCTGTATTTTATTTTTTTCCTAATCATACAAGCTCAATAGGTATACCTGTTCTCTCCCTCCCTACTACCCTCTCCAATCCTCCCCCATGCACTCTCTCCCCTTTCCTCCATTTCTTTCACCCCCTCCCTCCCTTTCTCCTAGTGCCTCCCCCTTCCTCCTTCCCATCCCCTGGAACATCCTTTTGTATGAATGTCAAACTTCCTTCTGAGTCCTCCACCCTCGTGAGGGTTCAGGACTCAGTGGCATAGCCCAGAGCCCCTTCTTGTGCTCCCAGTTAGTAGGAACTCTATTACAACTGTTTAACCCCGTGCCCTCTAAGAATCTACTGCCTGGTGCTTTCTCCCCTGTGATCCATGCTAGACTTTGGGGGTCATTGACATGTTAGCCATTGTGCAGGTCAGGCAAAGTCCCAATTCTGGCTTTTATAGCTCTCCATCTTTATTACAAAGGCACAGTCTCTCAATTAAACCCAGAGATGAGAAATTAGCTAAGATCACTAATTAGCTTGCCCTTGGGTTATGCCATTTTTTCTTCCTCAAGGCTGGTATTTCAGGTGGCTTCGTTTCTATGAAGTTTCTGGGTGTCTGGGGTCTTTTCCTGATATTTGCAGCAAGGACCTGTTCTACTGAAGCTTCTCACCAGCCCTTCTCAGGGGATTTTATGCTGGCAAAAGGAACATAAAGTTAGGAACAATGCTAATTAAAATATATCCCAGGAATCACAAACAAGGGTGAAAACCAAGAACAAATGAAAATATTTTCATTCACTCTTCACCAAATAATAAATTTCAAAGAGTGACAGCAGTCCATTAACTCATATTGAAGATCTGAATTAACAAATTCTGGAAAAATGGTCATTTTTAAGATCATCATCATTCCAAGCTATTATAGTTGGTGCTTTTTGAGGTGCCCTGGTACTTCCATAAGTAAAAGCAGTTCTTGGCAAACAAGTGTGCTTTTCTTTAATTATGGAATTGTGTTTTGTCATCCAATGATTTAGAAAGCCTTGCTAGTTGGTACTCACCCTTTTAGCTACAGCTACAGACATAGATAACAAGATTTTTTTAGGAGACACTTCTTTGAATAAAACAACAAATAATGTGTTTTATGGTTCATTAACTATGTTAATGCATACACAGCTTGCTAGTCAATTTGAAAAACAGATTAGAGCTCACTGCATGCTTTCAGCAGGGTTTACTGATTCAAGTTATTTTAAAATAACCTGATCAGGAAATAGTAACAAGCTTTGATTATGGTATCCAACACCAGTACAAATTCCTTTCTTACTTTTTGCATTTTTATATACTAGATTTTATTGAATTTTTCCTCAAGTACATATCTTCTCATAACAATCTTTTGCTTTTTGTTTATTCATTTCCTTGCATGCTTTCTTGTTTGTTCAAATTTGTAAGGTTTCATGTTCATTAAGATCATTTTTTGATATTATGACAGCAAAATAGCACTAAAAAATTCTTCAATCCTTCAAAGTGATTTCTCCTTGCTATCATAATTATATACTTCAAGACTTTAAAATTACCTTTGAATAGCATTGATAGCATACTTGATTTTTAATTTTTATTCACACTTATTTCACTGAGGTCTTGTAAACAATAAAACAAAAAACAAATAGAACGATTAGAAATTCCAAAAGTCAAATGAGCTGAAGAATGAATCACAAAAAAAATTCAAGAATGATATAAAATGATTTATCAAAGTCTAGCAAGAAATTCTTAGCATATTCTCTGTATTTCCTCATATACAATTCATTAATAGACATCTTTTTTAATATTACTGTGCCCTAGAAAGATAGGAATAGTAATGCCTATATTCTAGAAATAACTCAGTTTAATTAGAGGAATCAGCATGATGGAATAATTATGCTTATAAGCAAAAAATAAAAAATCTATTTTTTGTCTACTGCCACATTATTCATTATTTCTGAGAATTTTCCTAGAAATTTCCAAGTGCTCCACTCGCTGACGCTTACTTCCATTCCCATGGTAAATAGAGGTAGACCAAGCAATGATTAAAGTATCTTCACTGGTCCACTGTCTTTTCTCTCCTCAAGAGTGTCAGTAGAGACTTGATGCTTAACCAGCAACACAGTTTCTGTTTACTGCATTGTCAGGAACAGAGAACTATCCTACTTTGTAAACTCTTATCTGAGGAAAGCTTTCTTCACAGTTTTTTTCTTTCTAATCCAATATAAGATTATTGGATACCAACTAAGACAATACTCATCTAGCGTTTGATGAAAACTATATCCTATGTATATTAATACATGTTTTATATTTCTCTTCCTAGTTATATTTTCTATATATTTTCTGTAACTTTTTGACTAGTGAGGAAACATATTTTCACCTTCTTCACAATTTAGCAATAGATATTTGCTCCTCTCAATGATCTATCAGTCAGTGCAAAGTTCCATTTGTAATGTATTATATAGAATGCATTTTACAAAATTAAATAGACTTCCAGGAATAGGTTTTCCAAAACCAGAATTAAAGAAATAAAATTTCACAGTAAGTCATAGTTCCTTTGAAAAGTTTAGAAATATTTCCAATTTGTTTGTTCCACAGTATTCCTCTCTATTGCATTGTAAATGTCTTCAAGAATATTTTCAAGTGTTCTTAAATTTTGTTCTCAGTTTTTCATGAATAAAATGAATAAAAAAGAAGCTATGAATGATTTTCAATTAGGTACATGCAACAATAACCTAAGATCATCAATAAAGGAACATATACATATGAAGAAAATAAACTTGTGGTACAGTAGATTAAATCATTATGAAATAATACATTTATACATTTCCATATTAAATAATGGAAACACTAAATATTGCTTTTGAGTACTGATTTGATATACTGTTCTTATTACAGTGTATAACATAAACAAGAAATAAAACTTTATCTAGAAATTTAATATTAAAAACCATAATAAAATTCAGTATTTAAAGAAAAGAATTTCAGCACAACATTTACCACATAATGGGTTAGGTTTTAAGGATGTTTTCAAGTACAAACACAATATTCATAGCATGAGGAGGTTATGGACTTGGGGAAGTAACAGCCATCAATAGTTCATAGTTACCCAACTATGAATCTTGTGAGCTACAATAAGAACCAAGATGTGTCTATTGGTGTAATAGTTGCATGAGAGCTATGGGGACAACCAACTGCTTTCTAACTGAATAAGGTTCATACCACTGGAGGGAACTTATGTCTGGCACTGTAAATCACACAAGAATCCAAACAATAAGAGGTAATAGGCCTTCAGAGGGAACCTATTACTGTTTGCTAAATAGACCCAGTATCTACTCTCCTCTTAAAGGCTTATCATTGAACCTACCGATTTGTGTACTCTCAGCCTTCATATAAGAAGCTTTCTTGTCGCAATATATTGTTGGTCGGCAAAAAATATCTGACTCTGGAGCTCTTGACTCAAGGAGCACATCTAAATCTCCCCTTGCATAGGGCCAAAGAACATTACAGAAAAGGGAGTAGAAAGAATATAAAAACTGTCTTCAACCTTAATCAACGCTGTGTCTCTTTTAATGACTGGAGGCTCGTGCAGAGAACAGTGGTTGAACTAGGAGCTGAGAATGAGTGAAGGTGGGAGACTCAATCCTCAACATGATATATGTACTACTCCTAAATACTCAAGGTCATTGGGGAAAAAGGAAGGTAAAAGAATGTCAGAATCAAAAGTTAGAGAAAAATCTTGTGGAATTCCATCCTCCAAAACTGATTCATCCATAACAATCATGAACTCAGATTTATTAAAGCCTACAGTGAATATAGTTGCCCAGTGATCAGTTATGAACTGAGGAGAAGCCCATAGTGCACTTGAAAGTACTGATGAACAATGACAACCTGCAGATTCTGGGGCTCAGAATTATACTCACTGAGGTTCCCAAAGTATCACAAAAAAATGTTCTGATTGAGTACAGTGTTACACAAACAAATACAAGAGCACCTGAATATGGGAAGAAGACTTTTAGAAAAAGCAGGGTAGGGAGAAGAAAGGAAAAGTTAAAAGGGAAAACTAAATTGATAAACATGTATCAAATTGTCAAAGACCAAAATTCAGCAAAAAAGAAAAGAAAAATAAAATAAAGCAAGAAACTTGAAAAGTCATTTAGATAACAAGGAAATTTGTAAAACTACATGATGGAAGGACACCACAGCAATTCTAAAATAATGAATGAAATTAAAGTGAAGTTGACATTAAAAAATTAGAAGGACTTCACTTTATAATAGACAATTGGATATTAAAGTTTTAGATTTTAGCTATTAACAGTTTTATACAAATCTTTTGCCTTTTGTTTCATGTTGTGTTTAGACAGGAGTGAAATAGAATCCATACATTTTAAACAACATCTGGAATTGTGAGAAACATTGAGAAGCACATTATTTCCTGACGTCATTCAAGTAGAAAATGTTCTTACTGCAATGTTGTAGTAGTGTAATATTGAACTCACTATAATGTAATGAAATTCAATTATAAAATATTTGTAATATGCTTCTCATGTGTCAGATAGAGGTTATTAAAACAGAAAGGCATAATGGAGCTTGAATATAAGAACTCACAATTCAATAAGGAAGGCAGCGAAGTAAAGAAACAATCTAATATATTGAAGGAGTTGATGCACAGAAAGTAATGTAGAAATGAGACACAGAGCTGAGAGATCAGAGAAAACTCTTTACATAGACTTTCAGAGCAACCTGGGCTTCCAGTGGTGAATAAAGACTTGTAATAACTATGGAAAGAATATTTGAATAATCGCATATTCCAAAGAGTTTAGAACCAAAATACTATAAAGCACAAATAACATTAATATCTGTAAGTACAGGTCAAAGAGAAAAAGAACAAGAACAATCAAAAATGTATTTAAATATTTCAATGTTAAGATTTTAAATAACAGATTCTTTTTAAATTGAAATTGAAACTGAACAACCTACAAAGAATATAGTCCCAAATGTAACCCAAAACAAAATCAGTAATAGAGTGAACTCTAAGTGTAGGGTACGTAAAATAACTATGGCTGAAATACTACACCTTATTTGTCTGTGATTATTGCTTTTGGGGAATGTTTTAAAGTAAATTTAGTGTAATAAAATAGAAAGTGAATGTCAAAGTTAAGTACCTTTTTCAACTTGACAGTTTGAGCTCTAGACAGATGTGAAGAGTTGGTAGCTGAGTAGAACCCTGGGAAATTCAGCAGGAGATTGATTGATGAGTAGGGCCCTGTCTATGATGGGTGGGGATAATTACTGCTCAGCAGTCTTGAGGATTTGGTGTGACCCGTTCCCTTGGCCCCTGGTGTTGGTGTGTGTTCTTCTGCCAAGAAGAATTAAGAACTATAGCCAGTATATCATAACAACAAAAAAATAAAACTTCTCACAGCCTCATAAGCCATTTGGTCATGGATTTATCAGCAATAATGCAGAGTAACTTCTACAGTGGGCTAAAAAGGTGGAAGATCACTTTCCCTTAAAGTGAAGTTCAAAGTCGCTAGGGCTTTTCTGTGCACATTGCTCGATGGCAAAGATTGCTGGCTTTTTAGAAGACAAAAGGAAGCCGCCATATCAAACAGAATCAGATTGCTATGCATATAACTAATATTAAGAGAAAGGAACCTGCTGGACTTGAAAGGTATATACATTATTTCTTAGTAATCATAAGATGAACTATGACTCTTTGCAGTTTATGATTTCATGTACTGTTCCTTGACCTATTATTGTTTGAATGTAGGATATTTTAAGAACCTACTCAAAAAATCTATTTTGAAATGACCTTGAAGCAGAGTAATGCAATTTTGAAAAGCATTAAACCAGAATCATGGGAAGAATTCCTCTGTTGGTTCCTCCTGACAATCCCAGTAAACTACAGCTACACTTTGCAAAACAGGGTGAGGACAGAATGCATCCTGAGGGGCAGAGCTTGTTGCAGAACAGGACAGTGGTCCTGGCCTTGGCTGTGAACTCTGGTTAACTAAGCTGTTTTGGACAAGCAGCACAAGGGACCATGCAGGAGTATTGATTGGCTTACTACACCTGGGAAAGGAAACCTTGTCTCAGCACAAGTGAGGGAACAAGGACAGTAAGGAAATAACTACATTCAATATTCATGAATCCTCAAGAGAATCTTGGGTTCTAGAAAGAGATTTGTCTTTGTTTTTCCTCTAACACCACTGAGTATTAGAACAATCATTTGTCATTCTGACTCTTTATAACTTCTCTGTACTTCTCTCAAGCCATTTTCTGCTATGAATGAAAATGTGTTAGAGATTGATAAATCACTTGAACTTGGTATATTCCCCCAGCTGTTCCTTGATTTTGTACTGTCATTTTCAAAACATTCTTACACTAAGGGTTGATATCCGAGGTCCAATCTTGATTAATCATGAGGCAAAAATTAGGGGATCTCCAAGAACACATTCCTCTCCAACATAGTGACAGATCATTCATGGTCACTTAAGACATTGCTTACCTTCTATTAAGGCAGAGAATGAAACTTAATATTTCCCCAGAATGAATTTACAGAGAATTTTTAATTATACTGAAAGCACAGTGTTGCTACAGTAAGTTAATGACATAAATAAGTCTTCTGTCTACTTGGGATAATTTCCCAGCTTTTAACATGACATGCTTTGTTAGTGATGTACTTGAAATGACCCGTTAGAAAGTCAGTACCTTGCATTCACCCTGACAATCAGTAGCAAGCAGATATTCTTTTATGCATAATTTGTGGTTGGTTCTTATAGCATTTTTTCATTTGTGGATATTTTATGGTCATTAAATTTTAAATGTTTAGTATGAAAAATGATAACATTTTACCACATTTATCACATATCAAGGATACTCTTACACCATAGAACATTTGCAAACATTCCAGACTCTTTTTCACTTTTATCAAGAAAACTCCCAAACATCCTGATTCACCACAAAAAGTCCATAATTGGACTCAACACTAATGCTGTCTAACTATGAATCTAGGTTTATATTGCCTTACTATATTTTAGATATGACCTTCTCAGGAAAACAACTTTTTATCAAAATGGTAAATTTTCCATAATCCTTTCTTGAATAGAATTGCTTATTCTAAGAATAAGTGCCTATTTATATAGGCAAGAAATGGAAGGCTCACAGACTACATTTTTCATTGGTACATATCATTCACATTTGTTGGCAACAATGGTGATGATAATCAAAGAAATTTATTCCAGTTTGTAGAATCTTAGTTGTGACACACAAAATTCTAAAATATTTCTTTCTTTGAAAATTAGAGATGATAATATGAAATCCATGTAAGAGAGGGTATTATTGAAGCTAAGGGTAAAGACATTTTTTCCTCAACACAATAAGACTTGATACAAGATTGTCTCATTTACTTCAATGAATTCAATATACACTGTTCTTCCTAGTATTTATTTCTGTCTATAGTATTCCAATATGCTTGTCTTATTTAACTTTATTTTTATTCTTTTAGAATTTTATACATGAATACAATAAATTTATGTGATTTATTATTACCCTCTCCCATCTCCCTCCTTGCCCTACTGCAAATTTCATTCCTACCAATCTCCTGTTACTTTTCTATTTTTTTTTCATATATGGCTCACTGCTTTACATCTGGATTGTCTTCAATATCATGTGCCCAAGTACTGATATTATATAAATGATATACCATTGAAGAAAGTATCTTTCCCTCCCCCACATCCAGTATTAATCTTCAGTAATCTACCAGGGTTTTCTCCTCCATGGTAAAATGGTGATAGGCTAAATCTTGTGCAGGTCTTGTGTAGCAATATGTAGTGAGTTCACAGATACATCAGCCCAGCATTTGCAGAAAATATTGCATGACTGTCCCTTCTCACACTTGTGCTCTTACATTCTTATCCCATTCCTTCTGAAAAGTTCACTGAACCTTGGTGTGTGTATGTGTGTGGGGGGGAAGTAATTTAAATGTCCTATTTAGGGACTGGCAGTTCACAGTCACTTATTCTCTGAATTTTAGGAAATTCTGATTTTCTGTATTAAATATCTTCCATTTTAAAAGGACTCTTTTAAGTCAAGTGTTGAGAACTTCTCTAAAATCAACATTTTAGTTATAGCTAAATATTTTGAAGTCAGATTAAATAACCATGTCTTCTAATTGATGCTTCATTGTGTTCATTTTGTTTTTTTTCTTTCTGAAAAATAATTTCTTCTTATTCTTCTTCTAGTAGCTAAATAATCCTTAACAATTTTAGCAAATCACTATAAGAAAGCAAATATGTTATATATAAATATAAGACCATGAAATATTAAACGTGAAAATTTATTACTAGTACATTACAAGAAAATAGAAGTATGAAAATTGAAAATAAAATGAATATTATCTTAATAAGATATCATAAAATGTACATCTTTTCCTGTCATAAAAAATATTATGAATTTTTACCAAACATGATTATTTCTTTATGAATTATTTAAACAGTCTACTTTGAATGCATAAGAAGTGAGCTATTAGGCAGAATACTAATTGTTATTTCTAGATAGAGATGTTTAATGTATTTTCTGACTACCAAGTTTGTGTGCTATAAACAGACTAAAATCTCTTGCTATGTTTTATTTTGGTCATATTAGTAATATGATATATGAGAACAATCTGTTTAAATAAAATCAGATATCTTGTCAAGCTGTACCAATTTTCTGCCATATACTTCATCAGACAGTATATATGATGGTAAGGGTATAATTTGGTCAATTTCATGTTGAAATATAAACCTTTTCATTTAACTTGTACAAACATAGTTTAACATCTAAGTATTATTTATGTTTCGGTATTCAAAGACCTTCCTAAAACCTTTCGACAGCACTATTAATTAAGTTTGAGAATAACAAATAACTATTATCAGCAGGTGGCATTTATCCTGTGCTACAAAATCGACTCAATTTTTTCATTAGCCACTGGAAAGCACAATGTAGTTTTGTTTTAAGGAAAGGTTAATTTATCAATAAGCTGCATTCCATATGCCTCTGAAAAGAACAAAGGTGATAGAATCCTACATCATGCTGTTCAACAAAGGCAAACATCTATTTTATATGAGTATAGTGAACAAGGCTCCACTTTTTCACCATGAGTAGATGTTTGGCAAGTATGAATATCTAGGGAAAGCTTAAAAGAAACACTCAAGTAAAAGAATGAACAAAACTAAAACCTCCTCAACTATCTAAAAAACCTTTATAGTGGTTTCAGCTCTGTAGTGAGAAGTATTTGTTCTCTGGTATTCATGACAGGTGACCTGGACCAGAGCTACAAAATAATAAAGTCATATGTCAACTAGTAGTTACATAAGCATGGTTTAATGGTGTAATCTGAAAGAAAATGAGCAAACATTAGTTAAAGTATTTTTATTGTTTTAAAAGATATGTATTCCAAAGTCTTTGTGGCCTACTTATAAACTCCATGGAGTGACATCCCGTTATGAGGGAGAAAAAAGCTTTTCTTTCAGGCAATGTTTTGCTTAGTCTTTAAAAACACCACAAGCATAAAACCCAAATAACTGTGCCAAAGCCTGAGATATTTCTGTTATTCTTTATTGAAAAATGAAATAAAGCTACAGGCAGCAGAGATAATCAACATGGAATCATGAGTGAATTTAAATTTGTTTAAATTTAAATTTATTGTGTTACTTAAATTTCTCAGCTTATGTTTAGCTATATACATAAAGCAATTTGCGATGCTTGCTGAAATTTGCATTTTTATATTCTTTCATCAAAATCAATCTGTGAAGCTAAAATTTAAATACAGCTACAAAATCTTTCACTTTTAAACTAAGTCAGTGACTGTTCAATTTCAATATTCCCATTGGTAGCAAGCAGAGAAGCTCAATGAATTTGGAGGACAGAACTGTGATCATCCCACATCCAGCCTTGCCCACTTCCTGGTTACTCTCTATCCATTGAGTTTTCAGACTAATGTGATATTAGTTATTATATTTTTTCCTCCAAAGGCTCACTTTTGTTGAAAATATAGGAATAGATTATACTCTACTATATGAGAAACTTTTTAAAGAGTGAAAATATGATTTTACTTCTGAGTAAGAATCAAGGCACATGAAAGGAAATGCCCTATGCACAGATTCCAGATATGCATTTTTAGAATTTAATTAATTTATATTTTCTAGTTTTACAAGCACAATGAGTGATATTCTCTGTCCCCCTCCAGCTTCCCTCCCTCCCTACCACACACCCATCCCAGCATACCTTCTGTTCACTAATCCATCCTCCCACTCCCTCCAACTCTCTTGTTTGTTGAGTCCAAGGGTTTCCTTTGGATTGTCTGCTCCAGTGGGGGCCCAGATCTCTATGGAAAATCAAAAGACCCTTCTTTGGATAGATCCACTGACAGAGGCACTCCCCTTCACCTATCTAACCCTAATCCCTGACGTTCCCATCACTTGCAATTTAAACCTTTCTAAACAATAATAGGAAGAAAACTGACAGAAGACAGGATCAGGTAGATGTCTCAATAGTAACTACAAACACATGAGAGTAAAATTCCATCTAAATATCTCTCATACTATATTTGGATAAGAAAATATCTCAAAATCCAAAGACATAGCCAAGTGCAATGGACAAACAGTGAATTAGACAACAACCAACCAGACTGCAGAATACCAGAGTACAGGAGACCCTGAAATACTCATCCAGAATTAAGCAACCTTGGGGCTCAGAAAAGTATTGTGGAAGAGGGGGCACAGGAAGACTGTTACAGCCTAAAGATGAAATCCACCACTGGCGAAGACATTCCACTCAAAGAAGTAAAACTTGTCCTCACCAGACCTGCACAAAGACTGACATATCAACACCTCCTGAGAGGGTCTCAGCAAATATGCATTTTTATCGACCAATATTTGTCACTTCCTAGCTCTGTTCTCTCCATGGTTTGGAGCATCACCCGACCATAGGCTTTATCTAAATAACAACTGAACTCCTAAGAACATTTTTGCTTCTTTTTGTTTAATAAATTGATTTATTATTTAGTCTTTCAGGTATGGAACATGATATAAAACTTTTATCTATTAAAGGTGTAAAGAATAATGAAATTTAAACCTACAGATCTACCCAGATTCAACAACTGAGAGGTAAAAATGGCCATGCATTAAAATGACTCACTTATGCCCATCTTACAGTGTTGTTTCCTATGACTAAAACTTCCTATCCGAGATTTCACTCAACTAGGACCCATAACTGAGGATTCTGTCCAATATGTGGCAAGCGTATGTGAAGTGTGTCACTTCCATGACTAAGCATTGACTTTCCTGAGCATCTCTGTATTGTCTTAGGGATCATATTGAAGATGCTGTGGCTAAAAATGACAAACTCTGACAGTCTGAGTCCTTAAAACTGGGTTGAACAAATCCCCTTCAAACATCCACATCATATGTGGGGGTAAATAACATATTTTCATAAAGTTTTGGCAAGTATGTCTGTATATAAGGCTAATTCTATGGTAACTAATTCATTTGTTACTTATTAAGGTATAAAACTTTGGTGTTTATAAAACTTTTAATTTTCCACTGGAGTCTCAAGGAGTTCTACATAAATTGTAACAGTCTTGAGGGCCCACGGAGACTCTGGGTCAGGGATAAGCTGGTGCGTTGGCTCTAGACCCCAGAAGTCAGGCGAGTGGCAAAGCAGGCTCTCAAGCTCTCAGGCTTGCAGGCTCGTGTATTGTAAATATGGGGCTGCTTATATACCCCACCCAACCTCCCATAAGTCTCAGCGTGAGCTTTTGCTGAGTGGCCCCGACTGGGTTGGTCCTCTCAGCCTGGCGGTTTGACCTCAGCACCAGGCGGGGCAGCAGGTGTAGCTTGGGGAAGTTGGGCTCCCGCATGCAGCCCATACAGATCATCCCTGAGTGGCATGCTCCCCAGGTGGAGGTATTGTAAGTGATGGTTGATCAGAGACCTTAATACAGGCCTGCCTGCTCCGTTCCTCTTACAATAAATAACATCTATTTGCTTTTCAAAATACACATTGCTCCATGAACAATGGATATCGAAAGTGATTTTACCACAACAGTTGCAGAAAAACTATCTTGAGAAGAGCAGGTCGAGTCTCAGTAACTTCATAGCATTGATATTTTTAAACGTACTATAGTCCACAGAAAGAGATGAATTCGTAGTAATTCTGAACTACACATGTATTGCCCTCATATATTTTTCAGATATATTCAGAACCCTCAGAATTCTCATAGAAAATTTTAAATCAATCTTTTGCAATATCATAAAATAAACATATCTCAACAGGTTCCCTTTCAGTGGTTCATTTGTTTGAAATTGGAATTGTAATAGATTTCATTCCTTTCTGTGTTACAGATTTTTTTCTATATTTTAAATCAGGATAATCTAGCAAGGAGTGAGTGATTTGGAGTTGTGAGCCATAGAAATCTATTCTTTTCATAACAACTTGTCACGTGCTCATCCTATTTGTTATATTTCTCTCTCTTATTTTTTTACTATCTCAAGGTTATTCTCAAAACATTTGAAGGAAAGTAAGTTCAGAAATATGGGATATCAGAAAACATTGTTCTCCTGATAGCTAATCTTGAAATCCAAAGCCATATTCCTATATGCAACTTAATTATTCTGAAACTGCTTCAATAATTGTCATTTTTAACTTTTAGGAAGAAGTTATCAATAAATCATATTTTAGAAAATATGCTCTTTGCAAATTCATGATGAGATGCTGTCACTTGCTCCTTGACTCCTATTTTCTCCCTTAGAGAAGAAAGACTTTCTTACATGACATAACCAGAGAACACAGCAGAATGTTCAGTGCATCGATATTCAAGATATCATTATCTTCATAATAGTTTCATTTTACATACTCACGTGGTTTTTATTACATTTTCCTTATTCATCTATTGAGACAGGATATCATATCATTCAGAGTGACCTTGCATTCTCCTTCTAGGTTGAGTTACTGATCCTCCTGTCTCCTTTCTGCAAGATCTAGGTTTACAACCATTTTATACCTTACCCAGTCGCAACTTATGTTAGCATATGATGTTTGGTTCTTGCCTCCTACTTTGCTTTTTATTCTCTCAGGCAGAATTTATAACTCTGTTCATCAGGCCAGCATCTCCTTGTTCTATAGCTTTCATTGATCTGAAGTCTTATATAAAAAGAAATAAGAAAATTTAAAATCAGAAACATATATGAGGGAAAAAAACCCAGATGCAAAACTGTATTGAACTTTTCTTGAAAAAATTAGTTCTGATTGTTTCTAATTTGGGGTATACGAGAACATCTCAAAAAGAAAGTTAACATCTAAAAAAGAGATTTAGTGTAAATATATTTTTAAAATATATTGTTTGAGAATGCACTTAACAGAAAACTGAATAATAATTTTTCTAAGACTTCGTGGTAGGTTGTATTGCAAGATGTACAACAGTGTAAAAACAAACACTATGAAAATGACTTACAATGAGCACAATGGTTTATTATAAATAAGTTAATATGATTTAATTTAATAGAACATCTGGTTATGTCATTACTTCTCTAGTTACAAAAGCACCAGCTATTAAGACTTGATGTTGAACTGTAAGCATCAAGGAAGTATATCAGGTAAGCAGTGGATTTTAAAAATGAGACTTCCACTATTTCTGTTCAGATAGTACGCTGGAAAAAGCTGCCACATGCCAAACCAAAGACTGAGAAAGCATTCTGAACCAACAACTGACACATATTTTCTTTATTTGTCCACTTGATAAAGAGAAGGGGGTATACATATATACGTGTGTGTGCATGTGTTTGTATGTGTATGTGTTTGTGTATGCAGAGCATGTCACATATGTGAAGGTCAAAAGACAACTTTCATAAGTCAGTTCTCTCCTTCCAATATGTAGGGCTTCTAGAAGTCAAAAACAGATCACCAGTGTTGAGAGCAAACGCTGTACCCAGAACACAACTATTTTCTTTAGCAGCATGTAATTAATTAAACTGAAGGAAAGGGAAACTACAGAAATATATATATCCACTGGTTATAGTCAAGAGATACTGTATTTGTAATGTCTGTAATAGTGAATGAACAAAAAATGTGAGTTTTTAATTTGCTTTTACATGTTTTATTTAATTAAAATTCCAGATAAGGAGTCACAAATAAAGACATTCTTATTGGTTAAGTCTGTATTGAACACTAACTGAACAAACACTACTAGAAGTCATATAACTTTTGGGGGGCTTGTTGTCTTAGTAATTATCTAACTTAGATAACTTCTAATTTCTACAGTATTTCCACCTCATATTTCTAGTTTGATGCTGTTGTGGAAACATATGTATCTAGTTCTATTTACAGCTTTGTCATGAGCCACTTGTGTCACTTTGGAGAAAACACTTGAAATTGATTTTCATTGGTATTTTGGCAGGAACACCAAAATTAGTTATATATAGAAAGTTATTGTTTTCTCTTTCCTCATCAAAAGCACTTAGTAACCTTTGTACAAGGATAAAAACACAAGGAACAAAATTGGATGGTTGGCAACAATTTAGAATTACTTCTTGACCTAGATAAAGTAACAACTGAGATTTTAAACATTTTTCTTTAAATGAGTTACAATGCATTTTTTCTCTTATGTACTTTTCTCTAGTACTACCTAAATTTGCCAATCTATGTGAACCAAAAGATGACAGATTTTTAAAACTAGATTCAGAGTTGATAGTTTTTTTATTATTATTTACAAGAGTGAGAAACAAAACAGAAAGAGAGTGCACAAACTCATTCAGGGGAAGGTCAGAGAACAAATTTTGGAGGTCGTTCTCTCCTGCCACATGAGCTACAGGAATTGAACTAAAGTCATAGAATTTGTGTGCAGGTACTTTCATCATTTTACTAGTTCCACAGCTACTGATTTAATCCTAGACATTAGCTAGATGTAGTGGTTCATACTTGCAATTCCAGTGCTCAGGAGAGGAAGATTGAGGAGGAAAGAATGAGAGTTCAATGCTAGGGTGATCTTTCTGAAGAGAAACCTACAACACTTCATGTCATAGTTAGGCACAGATGTCAAATTGACAGTTTAGGGTTTAAACTCTCGGCACATTTGTAGAAAATTAGTTGTTGAGGTAAGCCAAGAGAAAACCTGCAGGAGATTGTCTAGCTGATGTGGTGGGACCAGGCCCTGAACAGGTGAAGAAAATACTAAGAGCTGGTTGACGAAGTCGGCATCCTTCTGTACACTTGTCCAGACATGCTGGTCTGGCAAATAAGGATTGTCCATCTCTCAGCCATTATGTAGAGATGGTGTGGCCAATTCCCTTGGCCCTGGTGTTGATGCATGCTCTCTTGTCAAGCTGGAATAAGAACTGTAACCAGTAATCATAAGAGACAATAAACCCTTGTTCCCTTAAGCCATTTGATGGTCATTTATCAGCAACCATGCAGTCGAAGTGCAATGCTTCATTTCTGCAATGTCAATATACAACTATATAATCACAATTAGATGAATGTAATTTCTTCGTTATCAATCGCCTTATTAATATTCTAATTATCATATGTTCCTAAAGTTAACATAGTATTTTGAAGTATACAAATAGAGTTTCTTATACACATTGGTGTTGGCAACAACAATATTAAATTCTTAATTCAGAGATCCTCTTAATTGTAAGTGGTGATTTGATTGGAAAATAAATATGATATCCCATTTAAGTTTTCAAAATGGTTTTGAATTCTTAAAGAGGACACAATGTGTATGAGGGGCAAGGGCACATTTAGGAATTAAATAACTTTGTTTCTTTTTAATTTTTTACTTTTTTAAACTTTATTTCCACATGTGAGCGGGTTTGTGTGTGTGTGTGTGTGTGTGTGTGTACTGGTTGTGTGTGTGCGTTCTGGAATCATCCTGGATTGCTCCTACCTCTTTTTACTTTGTTCTGGGATTTCCCAGACTCCACCCACCAGGACCAGAAGTGAAGGTTGCCTCCATTTATGCCTAACTTTTTTTTAACCTGGGGTCCAGTATTCGAACTCAGTACCTTCTTCTTGCAAGGCAGAGATTTAACCTCTGAGCCATCTCTCCAGCCCCTAGATAACTTTGTTTCTGCTCCTGAAAATATTGTTGACAAGCTGCTTGCCTTTACTACCAAACACCCTACCACCTTGAATTTCTCATGTGTGAAATGAGTTCTTCTCTCTCACTACTGGCCTCTGTTTAATAGGAAGTATATGCAAATTGATTGTGGGAGTCTTTAATCTACTAGACCTGCTTTAGGAAATATATATATTAATGTAAATAAACTACAGTTACTAAATAGCTACAGTGCTTTATAAATATCCATGAAATGAAACCTTTGCTATAATGATTTGAAAAGAAGCAATCAAAGTTCAACTTCTCCGCATTTTGAGCCAAAGAAAGCACCAAAGAGAGGGGTGGTACTGTGTTCTCTATGGACACAGCATTGTAGACAGACTGCAGCTTCCACTGTGATCAGATGAAAGTAAACAACTGCTCATCTGTGGTGAAATGAAGACATTCATATTAACCAAATGCTCTTGAGCAGATGGTAATTGTTCTCAAAGGATAAAAACACCTTTCTTTGCTAGAAGTCTTGATGCAGATGGTCCAAAACTCTGCAGCACATTGTGTGAAACAAAGTTTTATGTTTCAAACCACTGCCTTAACCTGAGAGTGATAATGCATGCTTCTTGAAATCACAATGAAAGCATAGACAAAGTTACAGATTATTCTCTTGAAAAATATCAAAGTAAAAATTACTCCAATATAAAGGAATATAGTCTTAACTTTCTTGCAATAGGAAGACCCAGCCCATAACAAAGCACACACAGTCTTACTTTGTGAAAAAACTTAAACATATAATCTGATCCCAAAAGCAGTAGAAGAGAAGAGATTAGCAAAATAAGGGGAGAAATATCTGAAATCGAGACTAAGAAAACGATAGAAAAAATCAACCAATCAAAAAGCTGGTTCTTTGAAAAAATCAACAAGATTGATACACCCCTAGCTAAACTAACCAAAAGCAAGAGAGAGAAAACCCAAATTAACAAAATTAGAAATGAACATGGAGTTATCACTACTGATACCCAAGAAATCCAGAGAATTATAACATCATATTTCAAAAACTTATACTCTGTGAAGTTTGACAACACAAAAGAGATGGATGAATTTCTAAGTAAACACAACTTACCTAAATTGAATCAGGAAGTTGTGAATTATTTAAATAGTCCTATAACATATAAGGAAATTGAGGAAGTAATCTCGAATCTTCCCACCAAAAAATGTCCTGGACCAGATGGATTCAGCACAGAGTTCTACAAGACATTTAAGGAGTTAATAACACCAATACTCCTTAAACTGTTCCATCAAATAGCAAAGGAAGGAACACTACCAAATTCCTTCTATGAAGCTAATATCGTTTTAATCCCAAAACCTAATAAAGATTCACTTAAAAAAGAAAACTATAGGCCGATCTCCCTGATGAACACAGACGCAAAGATTCTCAACAAAGTCTTAGCAAATCAGTGTCAAAAACATATTAAAAAGATCATTCATGGGGACCAAGTAGGCTTCATCCCCGGCACACAAGGTTGGTTCAACATACGCAAATCAATAAATGTAATTCATCATGTAAACCAGTCCAAAGTCCAAGACCACATGATACTCTCGATAGATGCAGAAAAAGCTTTTGACAAGATCCAACAGCCTTTTATGATCAAAACGCTAGAGACAGTAGGAATGGAAGGAACCTTTATCAATATAATAAAAGCTGTATACAACAAGCCCACAGCAAGGATTATGCTCAATGGGGAACAATTGGAAGCATTCCCACTTCGATCAGAAACTAGACAAGGCTGTCCACTCTCAGCACTTCTATTCAACATTGTACTTGAAGTCTTAGCTGAAGCCATAAGACAAGAAAGGGACATAAGAGGGATTCAAATCGGCAAGGAAGAAATCAAGCTATCCCTATTTGCAGATGACATGATCTTATACCTGAGGGATCCCAAAAACTCCACCAGGAAGCTCCTGGAACTAATTGAGAAGTTCAGCAGGGTGGCAGGATACAAAATAAATGTGCAAAAATCAGAGGCCTTCCTATATGCCCAGAATGAAAGAAGTGAAAAAGCCTTGAGAGAAACCATGCCATTTACTATAACCCCTAAAAAAATGAAATACCTTGGTATAAACCTAATTAAGGAGGTAAAAGACCTTTACAATGAAAACTTTAAAACCCTAAAGAAAGAAATTGCAGAAGACACCAGAAGGTGGAAAGACCTCCCTTGTTCCTGGATTGGCAGAATCAACATTGTAAAAATGACCATCCTACCAAAGGCAATATACAGATTCAATGCTATACCAATCAAAATCCCAAAGCAATTCTTCAAAGAAGTTGACCAAACAATCTCAAAGTTCATTTGGAGGCACAAAAGACCCAGGATAGCCAAAACAATCCTGAGTAACAAAAACACAGCTGGAGGTATTACCATACCAAACCTAAGTCTATACTACAAATCCATAGTTATAAAGACAGCCTGGTACTGGCTCCAAAATAGACACACAGATCAATGGATAAGGATTGAAGACCCAGATATAAGCCCACAAAGTTACAGCCATTTGGTCTTTGACAAAGGGGCCCAAAGAATCCAATGGAAAAAGAACAGCATCTTCAACAAATGGTGCTGGCAAAACTGGATCTCCACATGCAGAAGATTAAAGCTGGACCCGTACTTGTCACCATGTACAAGACTTAATTCCAAATGGATCAAGGACCTTGATATCAGGCCAGAGACTTTAAAAACCATAGTTGAAAGGATAGGGAACTCCCTCGAGCTGATTGGGCTAGGCCAACACTTCCTAAACAGACATCCAATGGCACAGTCACTGCTACCAACTCTCAACAGTTGGGATCTTGTGAAATTAAAGAGCTTCTGTTCAGATAAAGAGATTGTCACACGAGCTCAAAGGCAACCCACAGAATGGGAGAAAATCTTCACTAACCACATATCTGACAGAGCTCTACTGTCCAGAGTGCACAAAGAACTTAGAAAAATAAACTCCAAGGAAAACACTGGCCCAATTAAAAAATGGGCCCTGGAACTTCAAAGAAACTTTACCAGGGATGAAATTAAAATGTCTAACAATTATCTTGAAAAATGCTCCACTTCCTTCGCCATCAGGGAAATGCAAATCAAAACTTCCCTGAGATATCATCTCACCCCGGTCAGGATGGCAAAAATCCACAATACAAACAACGACAAATGCTGGAGAGGATGTGGAGAGAGGGGAACTCTCCTACATTGTTGGTGGGAATGCAGGCTCATACAGGCACTCTGGCGAGCCGTCTGGAGATTCTTAAAGAAATTAAAGATTGAAATGCCATATGACCCTGCTATCCCACTTTTGGGAATAACCCCCCATGCAGCAGAGGTTCGCCTCGATAGCACAAGCTCGACCATGTTCATAGCAGCACTGTTTACAATAGCAAAGTCATGGAATCAACCTAAATGTCCAAAAGTTGACGAGTGGATAAGGAAACTGTGGTACATCTATACAATGGAGTACTACTCAGCCATCAAAAATGATGAATTACTGGAATTTGCTGGGAAATGGATGTCATTAGAAAGAATTATATTAAGTGAAGTATCCCAAACCCAGAAAATTAAGCGCCGTATGTACTCCCTAATAGGTGGCTCCTAGTACCAAACTCACCCAGCCCACATTGAGACACTCAAAAGTAAACCTATGTAACACAGTAATTGCAAGGATTATGAACAAGAGAGATGGGTTAGGAGGGCCACACCAGAAACAAGGAGAGAGGAGACCATGTTACAGCAGAGGAAATAGGCCTCCATCAAGGTCTGCAAGTAAGTAATGAGAAACCTGGTTAAGTTCACAGACGTTCTTTCCTGATCTCACCAGAAGGGGAGGGCATATAGTCTAGCAGATAAAAAGTAATCATTTTGCAAATGGGTGATGGACCCCTCCCTCAGTGAGGTTTCCTACTCTTATTACATCTACCCTTGAATGTGCTATTACAACAAGACTCCAGTTTAACAGCTTTTTGTCTCTGGCCAGGGGGTGACATACAGTGCCCAGCAGAATGGAGTGAAGGGAATTGCAGGAGCAGCAAAACTGCAAAAGAAAATCAACAAACCACAATCCAGAACTTCAGAGACTCTATATCAATCACATAGAACTAGGACAGCCTAATCTCTCCCCATCCTGAAGCTCAGGGACATTTGCGGAAGAGGGGGCGGTAAGATTGTAAGAGCAAAAGGATGGGAGGAGCAACGATTTGCAAGATTCTCAACAATAGTTGGGGCCAAAGCAATCATAATGGGACTTTGCATGCCCTGGGCAATGTCCAGCGCACTGTTGCCCTCATAAAGTCTAGCATCTGTTAAGGGCACCGAGACCCCTGGAGGCAAGGGATTGACAGCCATAGTAGTGATCTTATGCTTAAGGGGAAACAAGAGAAAAGGCTTATGGAAATGCCACTGGGTCCTTATATGTCATCGGAGAGGAGGACCCAGAGGAGAGTTAGGCGTACACAATAAAGGACTCTCTGGGAATTGGGGGGGAGGCACTGGAGGAAGGGGAGGGGGAGGAGGGGGAAGGGAGGGAACTGGTAAAAAATTTTAAAATGTATAATTAAATTTTTAATAAAAAAAAGAAAATACAGCTGCTATTGTTTACTGTTCGAAATATAACAAATCAACCATGAAATTTGAATTGAATCTTTAAAATAACAGAATGATTAGAAAGGGTCTGAGATTTTGAAATTTAAGACTACATAATACTGAAGAAAAACATTAAATTCTGCTGAATTAATAGTCAACATATGCAGGGTAAAATACAATTATGATAGTGAATTAAGAGGACTGAATTTTTCTTGTGTCAATTACAATGCATCTCTGCAGATGAGAGAAAGACAAAGAGTTCACAAACTTTGCTTTCCATCTTAGATTTTATAAGTGAACTGGCAGGGCAGGGCAGGGCAGGGCAGAGATTTTCCCTTAAGACTGTAATCTATTCCCAGTAAACAAAAAAGTTTTGAAAATTGTATGAGTTTCATTTTTCTCTAAAAGTATGCTTTGTTGCTAGATTTTAAAAAGGAGGTGTGAAATACAATATAAAAATCAGTTATATTTCTTAACGTTGGAAAATATCAAAGGGTCTGTATTAGGGTTCTCTGAAGAAACAATCTATAAAATCAGAATCTATAGAATGTAGCATATATAAATAAGATTTTTTAAAAATTTATTATTTATTCAATTGTGCGCATGTATGTGTGTGTGTGCGTATGTGTGTATGTGTGTATAGAACCATGGACGAATTCGGGAACCGCCATGGACCACCTCCTCCTTGTTTTCTCTACCCCGGGACTCACAGGCTCCGCCCTACCAGGTCCAGAAGCATAGGCCGCCCCCGCTTCCGCCCCGCGTCTATACGTGGGGTCTAGGATCTGAACTCAGGACCTTCTGCCTGCAAGGCAGAGGCTTAACCCCTGAGCCACCTCTCCAGCCCCCATAAATAAGATTATTAAATAAATAACTCACAATAAAAATAGTGTCCTTCAAGGTAGCCACCCACAGCAGCTCTTTCCTGGCTGGAATGTTCCACAAACCAAAAGATCCCAAGAAGGTTTCAAGCCGTGGATCCTCTGGAGAGTCAAAGATGCTGGGTTCCAATACCAGGGAAGAACAGCTGGGCTCCGACATCTGCGATGAACAGCAGCAAGTCTTGGAGACTAAGCTCCAAAGGCAGTGGGAAAGGCAATAGCAGGATGGAAAAGGTGAAGCTCCAAGTCAGCCAAGGACGGAGGCAGCAGCAGCAGCAACCAAGAAGGCCAGACACTCTAAAGGTGAACAACGTGCATACAGAGTGGGCTGCACAGCAAGTCCACACCGGATAAGGGAAGAGCAAGTGCCTCCTCCTTGCACCTCCTATTAACAGGTCCACTGTTGGGCCCGCCCAGGATTTGCCCCAGGGCATGGCCAAGCACATGAGACTAAAGATTGCGCTGAGGGCAAGGGTCTTGGGTGTAACCTGATCACTTCACAGAGAGGCCTAATTGGCTTTCAGGTATCTACCTGCCTCCTGTGCTGAGGGACATTGAACTTGACCATTAGCACCTGTAGGATGTCTTGACCTTGTGACACAATTGGATGTCTGTTTCGCGCCTTGGTGGCCTTTGTCTATAAAAGTTCCTTTTCTCCCCCCCCCCAATAAAGAGAGATCTGCTTCTGACAATCTCCCTGTCCTGTGCAGTCTCTGGGGGTAGAGGCGGAGGTGGGGACGGCTGGAACCTGTTTTCATCACAGCTGTGTGTTTGAGTGAGTGAATGGATGCGTGAGTGGGAACCGATTCCCACAGTCCACCATCAAAAAGTACTACCCACTATGGGTTGGGTTCTCCACAGCAGTCAGTCAAGTACCTGCAGACTTGTTCAGGGGGCAGTCCAACCATTAACCTTCCACAGCTGCCCCAAAATAGTCTGCAACTGTCAAGTTGACATCAAAATTCAACCATAACAGGGTCCAAAATATACAATTGGTAAACAACAAAATGCTTGTCAAATTTCATAAAACAACAAAATATTTTAAACAGGTATTGACAGTCATAAATTCATATATAACAAAAATTCCTAAACCTATCAAAGCAAGCAAATGGCTCTTTTTTCCATCTTTTAACAGAAACATTTAACTTAAATAAATTCTTTTGAGATTCTCAGGAGCATAGTCAGATTGGAATTTCTCTTTTCCTATCCTTATTGCTGCAAATGAAAAGTAATCATCTACAATATATCTCTTGACATGTTGACTCTGCAAAGCAAAAGCAACAAATTCCAATACAGCAGAAGTAAAAATGCAAATTATGTTTAATACAGACTGACTTTTGACAATGTGCTTATCCTGAGAATGGTCATCTTTTGAATGCCATGTGTTCAATGGAACCTTAAATAGCACAAAGTTTCAATGATGCCAACACCACAATTATGTCAGGTGTACATGCAAGACAAAGTAAGGAATGGGGAAGTAAAGAAGTGCTTAAATTCAGCCTTTAATAAACTTATAAAGTAGAAGGCTTACTCAAGTATACACAGAGACAGGGAAAAAGGAAACAACAGAATGTGCTCTGAGATGCTGATCCCAGAAGACCCAGGAGATCAAACAAAACTCCCAGCACCAGTGTATGATACCTCCAAACAAGCTGTTGGTCAGGGAGGTGTTGCAGGTCCCTCTTTTAGTCGTAGAAGTCTTTTGCTAATGTGAATACATGATCCAAATAACTTAAGGAAGTTAAGGAAGAAGTTTAAGATACTCATGATTACATGTCCAGCAGAGACCAAGAGAACTGTGCAATATATTCATAAGAAGAGCTTAAAAAGGGGTGTAATTTGCTAGTCGTCTGCCTGGGAATGCCATGCAGTTCTCACTCCATCCTATCCGCCTGCACAGACTTTGGTCTTACCCTCTATGGTCTTGGTCTTCTTACATCATTGGATAATTTCCACAGATTTGCTCAGATATTTGCCTTAACGAATAATTCTTCTAAGTATGCCTCTGGCTCAGTGACTCAGTTTTTAAGTTGGCACCTTCGCCTAACTCTGACAAAGCAATATAGGTCCTTAGTCATTGCTCTCAGTTGTCACTGACAGTGAGAGGCTGTTGCTGAAAACACCACTCATTGTGATCCAGGATACGGAGAAATCAAACTGACCTTACCTGGAAAATTCCTCCCTGCTGACTGACTTTCATGAGAAAATGTTACGATGAGGGAGAAAAGTCATCAGCCGTCTTACCCAACTATGAATCATGCAAGCTATAACAACTACCCTGGCAAAGCATGTCATTGGTGCAGCGGTGGTAAGAATGTCATGGGATACCTGGGTCTTTGCACCACATCAGAGAGGAGGACCCAGAGGAGAGTTTGGCATGCACAATAAAGGATGCTCTGGGGATTGGGGGTGGGAGGCACTGGGGGATGGGGAGGGAAGGGAGAGGGGAGGGGGGAGCAAGGAGGTCAGGGGGAGGTGAAGGGAGGGAGAGGACCAGTGTACCTGTTAAGTTTGTATGAGCAGAAATAATAATAATAAAAAAACTTGCCACCAATGTAGCAGAAGGTATTAATGAAATTATTCAGTAAAGGGGAAAGAATGGTAGGTTCTAGTCAATATTCTGCAATTTTTTAAATATACAGATTTTCACAGTATTAAGTCAATGGATTTTCATAGATATGATCACAGTTAAGTTTTGTCATTGATATTCAGGAGTGAATTTTACTTGCTTTTGAATCACTGTGTTCAAATGTGATAGAAATAAATATGAGGAGAGATTCAAAAAAAAAGAATGTCATGGGATAAACAACTACTTTCTTAGACTTAAGGCCAACTCCTTAGAAGGGAACTCATAATGTAATGCAAATATGATTCCAAGAATGAGGATACCTTAGTTCCTGAGGGGGAATGAACTATTGTGCAACAGAATAGTAGATTAGTGCTGTCCCAATTTTCCTCTTGTAATGGACGGTATTAAATACCAAGAACCACAACTAGCCAGTGGAGCACTTATAGAACATTTATATCATCATACCTTCAGACCCAAAGCTCAGGAAACATTAGTAAAAGGTGTGTTAAGAATGTAAGAGCCAGGAGGGAGGGAGGGAACTGGTGTACCTAATAAGTTTGTATGAGCTGAAATAAAAAAAAAAAAAAGAATGTAAGAGCCAGAAGTTGGGAAGAACTACCACTAATAGTGTCTACTGGCTATGGCAGGAACGTTGCACCCATGAACTCATTGCAGCTGTGTTTACATGCATGAGACTGAGCCTGTCAAACGTTCATCATGGAAGTAGGGAAGCATCTTATAATGCAACCTGTCCCTGAGAGAGTTTTGAGAGTTAATACTGGGTGTGAGAAAGGAAGCCATTTTATTCAAGAGTATAGCAATTGGCATATCCATAGCACATGACCCAGCAAGTGTAGAGGCACATGCAAATGCAGGCAACCCTCATGAAACTCAGGAGATCACACTCATATGAAAAGACATAGAAGTAGGAAGTAATGGGAGAAGAAGGTATTCAGTGGGAGATGGAGAGGGAAGAAACAAGGTCATATGGTATGTGGAAAAAAGACTAACATCATTGATACATGTAGGAAACTAAAAAAGAAACAGTAAGAAAAAACTGAATTTACACAGTTCCCAAGTGTCACAGCCAAAAAATGTGGACCTAGAGCTTGGGCTCTGTGTGATGCTGTCTGAACACACATGCTTTGGGAAGTCATGAATACCTCAGTTGAGGTGAATGACCTAAAATGCTAAATGGTTATAGGAACTGGAGTTTGTGAGGCAAGGGCTTATAGGTCAATTAACCAGGATTTAATTGGACAGAATGTAGGAAATTGGGGCAGTTTCTAAGTAGATATAAGAGATTTGAGGACAGTTGAAAAATGATTCATCTGGCATGAGTGAACACAGTATACCAGAGACATTTTGAGGTATGAAGCTCTTGTTACCATGAAGAAGGGGAATTGCAAGAGGTTCAGGCAGTGAGAGTTGGTCTTGGGAAAATGCAGCAACTAAGATATGCAAGCCTTTAGTGTTCAACAGAAGCATGGCAATTAAAGAAAGTTTGACAGTCATGTGTCTGATGGACTTGGAAATGGTATCATTTCAGCAAATAAAAGAACACTAAAGGGCCAGAAAAAATGAGGGAGCTTCCGCCGGTCAGGACACGCGCACGGTCCACCCGGGCCTCACCCCGCGCCCTAGGTAAGTCCCCGTTCAGGCCCTGCCCACCAGTACCCCAGGCCAAATAATTCAGTTTAGTGAAATTGAGAGATCTTAAGAGTTAAAATGACAATGCCAAAGTCAAAGTGCAAATCCATGAGAAGCAACACTCAAGTAAACAAATTTCCCACTGAAGAAATTAATCCCATAATGTTAGACTCCAACAAGAACAAACCCGCGGAAAAAGGCCAAGAAAGCCCCACCCAGGATAAAGACTTTCAAAATATGATCATTACCATGTTCAATACTATGAAAGAGGAAATCCGGGAGGAATTACATAATCGAATCAATCGCTTTGAAGAGCAACACAACAGACATCTGGAGGAGTTGAGAAAAACAGTGCAAGAAACAAAAAGTGGCATAGAACAGTTAAAACAAACTCAAGCAGAGTTTAAAACTGAGCTAAAAGACAAGTTATCTTCAACCCAGAACGCCACAGAGAGTCTTATCAACAGAACTAATGAAGCAGAAAACAGAATTTCAGACCTTGAAGATAAAGTGGGAGTACTAACCAGCTCAATGGAAGAGGTTGTTAAAGCCAAAAAGATACTTGAGAGAAATATCCAAGAGATATGGGACACCCTGAAGAAGCCTAACATGCGTATTCATGGAATACCGGAGCAAGAATCTCAAAATACCACCCCTGAGGAAATTTTTCAAACGATCATCAAGGAAAACTTTCCTCATCTAAAAAAAGAGAGGCCCATTCATATACAAGAGGCATTCCGCACCCCAAACAGATACGACCAAAATAGAAGCACACCGCAGCAAATAATAGTTAAAACACTCCACATTCAAGATAAAGAACTGGTGATGAGAGCTTCAAGGGAGAAAAAACAAGTCACTTTTAAAGGCAAACCTATTAAAATAACTAATGACTTCTCAGTCGAAACAGTAAAAGCAAGAAGAGCTTGGAGAGACATACTTCAAGTATTGAATGAGCAAAAATGTCAACCCAGGCTGATTTACCCTGCAAAACTATCAGTCATGATCGAGGGAGAAAGAAAAATTTTCCAGCACAAAGACAACTTTAAGGGATACATGGCCACCAAACCAGGCCTTCAAAAACTGCTAGAAATGATACTCAAGCGTGAAGAAAAAAACAGGCATATCCAGGAGAACAGAAGGCAAATATAACACCATTAAAAGCGAAGCAATATACTTATAAAAGCTACTAAACATAATAAATGCCTGGAATTAACAATAGTTTCTCCATTATAACACTAAATGTTAATGGACTTAATTCACCGATCAAGAGACACAGATTACAAACTTGGATTAAAAATCACAATCCATCAATCTGTTGCCTGCAGGAAACCCATCTCACCACAAAAGATAGGCACGCTCTAAAAATAAAAGGCTGGTCAACAATTCTACAAGCAAATGGAAGCAGAAAACAGGCAGGGGTAGCCATTATGCTATCAGACAAAGTGGATTTCAAACCAAAAAAATTATAAGAGACACGGATGGATACTACATTTTAGTCAGAGGTACAATTCACCAGGAAGATTTCACAATACTGAACATATATGCACCCAATACGGGCCCCCCACATTCATTAAGAAAACCCTACAGCGTCTAAAGCAAGAAATCAACCCCCAAACGATAATTCTTGGGGACTTCAACACCGCCCTCTCTACATGGGATAGATCAACAGGTCAAAAGCTTAACAGAGACACTTTGGAACTTAATCAAACCCTGAAAGAAATGGACCTCACAGATCTCTATCGAACTTTTCACCCACGCACCAAAGAATACACATTTTTCTCAGCAGCACATGGAACTTTCTCCAAAATAGATCACATATTGGGCCACAAAATGAATCTACACATATACAAGAAAGTTGAAATTCTAACCTGTGCCCTATCAGACCACCACGGCCTAAAGCTAGACATCCACAACACATCAAACAAGAGAAAATGCACTAACTCCTGGAAACTTAACACTATGATGCTGAATGAGAACTGGATTCAGGAAGAAATTAAAAAGGAAATTCAAGATTTCCTGAAAGTGAATGATAACGAAAATACAACTTACCAAAATCTCTGGGACACAATGAAAGCTGTTCTAAGAGGTAAGTTCATAGCTCTTAATGCCCACGTCAAAAAAATGGAAACATCAGAAATAAACAACTTAACAATGCAGCTTAAAGCTTTAGAGAAACTAGAGCAATCTGATCCTAAAAGCAGTAGAAGAGAAGAGATTAGCAAAATAAGGGGAGAAATATCTGAAATCGAGACTAAGAAAACGATAGAAAAAATCAACCAATCAAAAAGCTGGTTCTTTGAAAAAATCAACAAGATTGATACACCCCTAGCTAAACTAACCAAAAGCAAGAGAGAGAAAACCCAAATTAACAAAATTAGAAATGAACATGGAGTTATCACTACTGATACCCAAGAAATCCAGAGAATTATAACATCATATTTCAAAAACTTATACTCTGTGAAGTTTGACAACACAAAAGAGATGGATGAATTTCTAAGTAAACACAACTTACCTAAATTGAATCAGGAAGTTGTGAATTATTTAAATAGTCCTATAACATATAAGGAAATTGAGGAAGTAATCTCGAATCTTCCCACCAAAAAATGTCCTGGACCAGATGGATTCAGCACAGAGTTCTACAAGACATTTAAGGAGTTAATAACACCAATACTCCTTAAACTGTTCCATCAAATAGCAAAGGAAGGAACACTACCAAATTCCTTCTATGAAGCTAATATCGTTTTAATCCCAAAACCTAATAAAGATTCACTTAAAAAAGAAAACTATAGGCCGATCTCCCTGATGAACACAGACGCAAAGATTCTCAACAAAGTCTTAGCAAATCGGATTCAAAAACATATTAAAAAGATCATTCATGGGGACCAAGTAGGCTTCATCCCCGGCACACAAGGTTGGTTCAACATACGCAAATCAATAAATGTAATTCATCATGTAAACCAGTCCAAAGTCCAAGACCACATGATACTCTCGATAGATGCAGAAAAAGCTTTTGACAAGATCCAACAGCCTTTTATGATCAAAACGCTAGAGACAGTAGGAATGGAAGGAACCTTTATCAATATAATAAAAGCTGTATACAACAAGCCCACAGCAAGGATTATGCTCAATGGGGAACAATTGGAAGCATTCCCACTTCGATCAGGAACAAGACAAGGCTGTCCACTCTCACCACTTCTATTCAATATTGTACTTGAAGTCTTAGCGAAGCCATAAGACAAGAAAGGGACATAAGAGGGATTCAAATTGGCAAGGAAGAAGTCAAGCTATCTCTATTTGCAGATGACATGATCTTATACCTGAGGGATCCCAAAAACTCCACCAGGAAGCTCCTGGAACTAATTGAGAAGTTCAGCAGGGTGGCAGGATACAAAATAAATGTGCAAAAATCAGAGGCCTTCCTATATGCCCAGAATGAAAGAAGTGAAAAAGCCTTGAGAGAAACCATGCCATTTACTATAACCCCTAAAAAAATGAAATACCTTGGTATAAACCTAATTAAGGAGGTAAAAGACCTTTACAATGAAAACTTTAAAACCCTAAAGAAAGAAATTGCAGAAGACACCAGAAGGTGGAAAGACCTCCCTTGTTCCTGGATTGGCAGAATCAACATTGTAAAAATGACCATCCTACCAAAGGCAATATACAGATTCAATGCTATACCAATCAAAATCCCAAAGCAATTCTTCAAAGAAGTTGACCAAACAATCTCAAAGTTCATTTGGAGGCACAAAAGACCCAGGATAGCCAAAACAATCCTGAGTAACAAAAACACAGCTGGAGGTATTACCATACCAAACCTAAGTCTATACTACAAATCCATAGTTATAAAGACAGCCTGGTACTGGCTCCAAAATAGACACACAGATCAATGGATAAGGATTGAAGACCCAGATATAAGCCCACAAAGTTACAGCCATTTGGTCTTTGACAAAGGGGCCCAAAGAATCCAATGGAAAAAGAACAGCATCTTCAACAAATGGTGCTGGCAAAACTGGATCTCCACATGCAGAAGATTAAAGCTGGACCCGTACTTGTCACCATGTACAAGACTTAATTCCAAATGGATCAAGGACCTTGATATCAGGCCAGAGACTTTAAAAACCATAGTTGAAAAGATAGGGAACTCCCTCGAGCTGGTTGGGCTAGGCCAACAGTTCCTAAACAGACATCCAATGGCACAGTCACTGCTACCAACTCTCAACAGTTGGGATCTTGTGAAATTAAAGAGCTTCTGTTCAGATAAAGAGATTGTAACACGAGCTCAAAGGCAACCCACAGAATGGGAGAAAATCTTCACTAACCACATATCTGACAGAGCTCTACTGTCCAGAGTGCACAAAGAACTTAGAAAACTAAACTCCAAGGAAAACACTGGCCCAATTAAAAAATGGGCCCTGGAACTTCAAAGAAACTTTACCAGGGATGAAATTAAAATGTCTAACAATTATCTTAAAAAATGCTCCACTTCCTTCGCCATCAGGGAAATGCAAATCAAAACTTCCCTGAGATATCATCTCACCCCGGTCAGGATGGCAAAAATCCACAATACAAACAACGACAAATGCTGGAGAGGATGTGGAGAGAGGGGAACTCTCCTACATTGTTGGTGGGAATGCAGGCTCATACAGGCACTCTGGCGAGCCGTCTGGAGATTCTTAAAGAAATTAAAGATTGAAATGCCATATGACCCTGCTATCCCACTTTTGGTAATAACCCCCCAAGCAGCAAAGGTTCGCCTCGATAGCACAAGCTCGACCATGTTCATAGCAGCACTGTTTACAATAGCAAAGTCATGGAATCAACCTAAATGTCCAACAGTTGACGAGTGGATAAGGAAACTGTGGTACATCTATACAATGGAGTACTACTCAGCCATCAAAAACGATGAATTACTGGAATTTGCTGGGAAATGGGTGTCATTAGAAAGAATTATATTAAGTGAAGTATCCCAAACCCAGAAAATTAAGCGCCGTATGTACTCCCTAATAGGTGGCTCCTAGTACCAAACTCACCCAGCCCACATTGGGACACTCAAAAGTAAACCTATGTAACACAGTAATTGCAAGGATTATGAACAAGAGAGATGGGTTAGGAGGGCCACACCAGAAACAAAGAGAGAGGAGACCATGTTACAGCAGAGAAAATAGGCCTCCATGAAGGTCTGCAAGTAAGTAATGAGAAACCTGGTTAAGTTCACAGACGTTCTTTCCTGATCTCACCAGAAGGGGAGGGCATATAGTCTAGCAGATAAAAAGTAATCATTTTGCAAATGGGTGATGGACCCCTCTCTCAGTGAGGTTTCCTACTCTTATTACATCTACCCTTGAATGTGCTATTACAACAAGACTCCAGTTTAACAGCTTTTTGTCTCTGGCCAGGGGGTGACATACAGTGCCCAGCAGAATGGAGTGAAGGGAATTGCAGGAGCAGCAAAACTGCAAAAGCAAATCAACAAACCACAATCCAGAACTTCAGAGACTCTATATCAATCACATAGAACTAGGACAGCCTAATCTCTCCCCATCCTGAAGCTCAGGGACATTTGCGGAAGAGGGGGCGGTAAGATTGTAAGAGCAAAAGGATGGGAGGAGCAACGATTTGCAAGATTCTCAACAATAGTTGGGGCCAAAGCAATCATAATGGAACTTTGCATGCCCTGCGCAATGTCCAGCGCACTGTTGCCCTCATAAAGTCTAGCATCTGATAAGGGCACCGAGACCCCTGGAGGCAAGGGATTGACAGCCATAGTAGTGATCTTATGCTTAAGGGGAACAAGAGAAAGGGCTTATGGAAATGCCACTGGGTCCTTATATGTCATCGGAGAGGAGGACACAGTGGAGAGTTAGGCACACACAATAAAGGACTATCTGGGAATTGGGGGGGAGGCACTGGGGGAAGGGGAGGGGGAAGAGGGGGGAGGGAGGGAACTGGTAAAAAATTTTTAAAATGTATAATTAAATTTTTAATAAAAAAAAAAAATAAAAAAAAGAAAAAAAAATAAAAAAGACTACCCAGAAAAAAAAAAAAAAAAAAAAAAAAAAAAAATGAGGGAGCTTAAGACTTCATTGTAGAAGAGTTTCTTTTTTGAGACAAAGTATCACTCTATAGCTGTTCATTAATATTTTAAATCTCCTTTTTAAAAAATTATGATCCCAAATATGTGTTTTATACTCTTTCTATATTTCAACCTGTTCTTTTAGTTAATAATGCTAATTTTTGTAGGGAATGAATGCTTGTGTTCATAAACGGTTGAAAAGTTTTTAATTCTTTGGCTTTTTTGCTTAATTAATATAATTTTATCTTAAGTTAATAGTTAATGCCAATAAAATAGTATGTGATCATACTTTAAAGTATTTCCTTTCCATATTATCTTAGGAAAACTACCATAATAATTTTATATGTTATTCATATGTATGCATGCATTTATGATAACATATTTAATCTTTACAATATGTTTTATATGTCATACATTTAGATATGCCCATGCATCCTATTGAAATATCTGGTTTCTCTGAACATACAAAACACAAATATTTTGTAATCATTTTTTCAACAATTTGTGCCTTGTTCTCAATTTTATAATTAATATGATCAATGCTTACTATCCATTTGTCTGGATAGCAGTGAGACCTGAGTATCCTTATAATAAAGCCTAGCACAATGCTGTAGAAATAACACAGTTCCAAAGCAAGCTAGTCAATTTGCACATCTAACACAACTCCCACAATATAGTCAGGATGTGTTCTGCAGAAGTGGCCATATGACTTTCCTGGAGGCACACTGAGGACCATGCAAATGTCTCACATTGGGCAAGGATTCCTCTTTACATATGCTCCTCAAGATCTGTTCATCTTGTAGTATATCTACGAAGGAGCATACCAAGGCATAGCATGACTCTACTGGAACAGTTTAGGAGACCATTTACTAACAACATGACTGGGTATGAATCTTTTGACTAATATATCTATCATATAGCTCATAAACTTGGGGTTATATAAAAAGAGAGAACTACTACCATACTATATGAAGAACCTGTAGAGCTCAGCAACTGTCAACTATGAAGTCACATTCCTCAAGTAGCTTATTCAGGATGCAATGCTCCTTATTCTTTTTCCAGATCTCCAAAGGCAAACAAGGTCTTATATGACCCATCTATTCTGCATTAATAAATATTGCACAATATTTGAAACTGACCAAATTACAACAGAGGTTATGAGTTTTCTGAATCTTCAATAATGTGAATTTTACCTGTAGTTTTGGTATATTTGTTCTCCCAAACTAACATTGCAATGTCTTTTACTATACCCTTAGAAATTGTCTGAATATTTTCTGCTCTTAATTTATTTCTAGACAAATACAAAATAATAATATATAATTTCTAGATATTTTAGAGATGAAGATAATCCTTATCAAAAGTCCATTGTAATCTCTCAGTTGGGCAACTTTGAATGTTGCCCATTTTTTTTCTGAGAGGGAAATTTCTTATATCTTTAATTGAATTTCGATGAGAAGGAACACAACATATGTTCTCATATTTGTTCTTGAAATTAAATCATCAGTAAATTTTTTAAACATTGAAATGATTACATTAAAATTTCAAGAGGCACACTAATCTGAGTCGTAATGTTGTGTTGGTGTTTTGTATAATATTACCTAGATTAAATCAGGTCAAAGGAAGTAACTCATCTAAAAGTTTTGTTTCATATTTTATGATAGCATCAGAACTACTGAAAACATCTCTTAACCATCAGAAAATTCACGTGTATGATCAAATATGAAATAATATGGAAGAAGTACATAGTCCATGTATCTCTAAATATATTTATTTGAACTATTTATGGTAGTGAATATTATTTAAATTGAGCAACAAATAGAAAAACCATAATAAACTGCTGAAAAACAATATGAAAAACAATTTTATTTAAAAAGTACATTTAGAAAAATTAACGTATATGTCCTAACTGTAGAAAAATAGATAATATGTCTTCTTTCCTCTCCAAAATGACCCTTCTAAGGTGGTGATTATTTTCATTTTTATGGGGGTAAGATGAAGCACAATAAGACGAAGGTTAATCATTATTGTAAATCTGACACAATAATTTTGTGAAAATCTTCATAACAATAATAAAGTATATAGGTAAAACAACATGATAATTTCATTTTTCATCACATTTTGTTTAATCAGTTTATATTTTTGAGTACCAGTGATTCTATGCAAGAGTTTTCTGACAAATACAAAATAATAGTATATAATCGTCATTGTATGACAGATTTCCTCAGGAGATTTATTATGGCCACTTGCTAATAAATTACTTTTCTCCCTCTTTCGCCCCACCCCCCGCTCCGCCGGTCGGGACGCTTAAGCGAGATCCAGCCGGGCCTCAACGCGCGCTCTAGGACCCCAGGTCAGCCCACGGGGACCCGGCTCCGACTCCCGCCATCCAGCCGGAGCCGCGCGGGGGCCCAGGGAACGAGGAGCACCTCCCCCTGCGCCCGGGCCCCGCCCCAGCTGCCCTCGGGTTAAATAGCTCCACGCCGACGCGCGCAGCCTCCCTCTTTCGCCCCACCCCCCGCTCCGCCGGTCGGGACGCGTAGGCGAGATCCAGCCGGGCCTCAACGCGCGCTCTAGGACCCCAGGTCAGCCCACGGGGACCCGGCTCCGACTCCCGCCATCCAGCCGGAGCCGCGCGGGGGCCCAGGGAACGAGGAGCACCTCCCCCTGCGCCCATCCTCCCTTTTCGCCCCACCCCGCTCCGCCAGTCGGGACACGCACGCGGTCCACCCGGGCCTCACCCCGCTCCCTAGGTAAGTCCCCGTTCAGGCCCCGCCCACCAGTACCCCAGGCCAAATAATTCAGTTTAGTGAAATTGAGAGATCTTAAGAGCTTAAAATGACAATGCCAAAGTCAAAGTGCAAATCCATGAGAAGCAACACTCAAGTAAACAAATCTCCCACTGAAGAAATTAATCCCATAATGTTAGACTCCAAAAAGAACAAACCCGCGGAAAAAGGCCAAGAAAGCCTGACCCAGGATAACGACTTTCAAAATATGATCATTACCATGTTCAATACTATGAAAGAGGAAATCCGGGAGGAATTACATAATCGAATCAATCGCTTTGAAGAGGAACACAACAGACATCTGGAGGAGTTGAGAAAAACAGTGCAAGAAACAAAAAGCGGCATAGAACAGTTAAAACAAACTCAAGCAGAGTTTAAAACTGAGCTAAAAGACAAGTTATCTTCAACCCAGAACGCCACAGAGAGTCTTATCAACAGAACTAATGAAGCAGAAAACAGAATTTCAGACCTTGAAGATAAAGTGGGAGTACTAGCCAGCTCAATGGAAGAGGTTGTTAAAGCCAAAAAGATACTTGAGAGAAATATCCAAGAGATATGGGACACCCTGAAGAAGCCTAACATGCGTATTCATGGAATACCGGAGCAAGAATCTCAAAATACCACCCCTGAGGAAATTTTTCAAACGATCATCAAGGAAAACTTTCCTCATCTAAAGAAAGAGAGGCCCATTCATATACAAGAGGCATTCCGCACCCCAAACAGATACGACCAAACTAGAAGCACACCGCGGCAAATAATAGTTAAAACACTCCACATTCAAGATAAAGAACTGGTGCTGAGAGCTTCAAGGGAGAAAAAACAAGTCACTTTTAAAGGCAAACCTATTAAAATAACAAATGACTTCTCAGTCGAAACAGTAAAAGCAAGAAGAGCTTGGAGAGACATACTTCAAGTATTGAATGAGCAAAAATGTCAACCCAGGCTGATTTACCCTGCAAAACTATCAGTCATGATCGAGGGAGAAAGAAAAATTTTCCAGCACAAAGACAACTTTAAGGGATACATGGCCACCAAACCAGGCCTTCAAAAACTGCTAGAAATGATACTCAAGCGTGAAGAAAAAAACAGGCATATCCAGGAGAACAGAAGGCAAATATAACACCATTAAAAGCGAAGCAATATACTTATAAAAGCTACTAAACATAATAAATGTCTGGAATTAACAATAGTTTCTCCATTATAACACTAAATGTTAATGGACTTAATTCACCGATCAAGAGACACAGATTACAAACTTGGATTAAAAATCACAATCCATCAATCTGCTGCCTGCAGGAAACCCATCTCACCACAAAAGATAGGCACGCTCTAAAAATAAAAGGCTGGTCAACAATTCTACAAGCAAATGGAAGCAGAAAACAGGCAGGGGTAGCCATTATGCTATCAGACAAAGTGGATTTCAAACCAAAAAAAATTATAAGAGACACGGATGGATACTACATTTTAGTCAGAGGTACAATTCACCAGGAAGACTTCACAATACTGAACATATATGCACCCAATACGGGCCCCTCCACATTCATTAAGAAAACCCTACAGCGTCTAAAGCAAGAAATCAACCCCCAAACGATAATTCTTGGGGACTTCAACACCGCCCTCTCTACATGGGATAGATCAACAGGTCAAAAGCTTAACAGAGACACTTTGGAACTTAATCAAACCCTGAAAGAAATGGACCTCACAGATCTCTATCGAACTTTTCACCCACGCACCAAAGAATACACATTTTTCTCAGCAGCACACGGAACTTTCTCCAAAATAGATCACATATTGGGCCACAAAATGAATCTACACATGTACAAGAAAGTTGAAATTCTAACCTGTGCCCTATCAGACCACCACGGCCTAAAGCTGGACATCCACAACACATCAAACAAGAGAAAATACACTAACTCCTGGAAACTTAACACTATGATGCTGAATGAGAACTGGATTCAGGAAGAAATTAAAAAGGAAATTCAAGATTTCCTGAAAGTGAATGATAACGAAAATACAACTTACCAAAATCTCTGGGACACAATGAAAGCTGTTCTAAGAGGTAAGTTCATAGCTCTTAATGCCCACATCAAAAAAATGGAAACATCAGAAATAAACAACTTAACAATGCAGCTTAAAGCTTTAGAGAAACTAGAGCAATCTGATCCCAAAAGCAGTAGAAGAGAAGAGATTAGCAAAATAAGGGGAGAAATATCTGAAATCGAGACTAAGAAAACGATAGAAAAAATCAACAAATCGAAAAGCTGGTTCTTTGAAAAAATCAACAAGATTGATACACCCCTAGCTAAACTAACCAAAAGCAAGAGAGAGAAAACCCAAATTAACAAAATTAGAAATGAACATGGAGTTATCACTACGGATACCCAAGAAATCCAGAGAATTATAACATCATATTTCAAAAACTTATACTCTGTGAAGTTTGACAACACAAAAGAGATGGATGAATTTCTAAGTAAACACAACTTACCTAAATTGAATCAGGAAGTTGTGAATTACTTAAATAGTCCTATAACATATAAGGAAATTGAGGAAGTAATCTCGAATCTTCCCACCAAAAAATGTCCTGGACCAGATGGATTCAGCACAGAGTTCTACAAGACATTTAAGGAGTTAATAACACCAATACTCCTTAAACTGTTCCACCAAATAGCAAAGGAAGGAACACTACCAAATTCCTTCTATGAAGCTAATATCGTTTTAATCCCAAAACCTAATAAAGATTCACTTAAAAAAGAAAACTATAGGCCGATCTCCCTGATGAACACAGATGCAAAGATTCTCAACAAAGTCTTAGCAAATCGGATTCAAAAACATATTAAAAAGATCATTCATGGGGACCAAGTAGGCTTCATCCCCGGCACACAAGGTTGGTTCAACATACGCAAATCAATAAATGTAATTCATCATGTAAACCAGTCCAAAGTCCAAGACCACATGATACTCTCGATAGATGCAGAAAAAGCTTTTGACAAGATCCAACAGCCTTTTATGATCAAAACGCTAGAGACAGTAGGAATGGAAGGAACTTTTATCAATATAATAAAAGCTGTATACAACAAGCCCACAGCAAGGATTATGCTCAATGGGGAACAATTGGAAGCATTCCCACTTCGATCAGGAACAAGACAAGGCTGTCCACTCTCACCACTTCTATTCAATATTGTACTTGAAGTCTTAGCCGAAGCCATAAGACAAGAAAGGGACATAAGAGGGATTCAAATTGGCAAGGAAGAAGTCAAGCTATCTCTATTTGCAGATGACATGATCTTATACCTGAGTGATCCCAAAAACTCCACCAGGAAGCTCCTGGAACTAATTGAGAAGTTCAGCAGGGTGGCAGGATACAAAATAAATGTGCAAAAATCAGAGGCCTTCCTATATGCCCAGAATGAAAGAAGTGAAAAAGCCTTGAGAGAAACCATGCCATTTACTATAACCCCTAAAAAAATGAAATACCTTGGTATAAACCTAACTAAGGAGGTAAAAGACCTTTACAATGAAAACTTTAAAACCCTAAAGAAAGAAATTGCAGAAGACACCAGAAGGTGGAAAGACCTCCCTTGTTCCTGGATTGGCAGAATCAACATTGTAAAAATGACCATCCTACCAAAGGCAATATACAGATTCAATGCTATACCAATCAAAATCCCAAAGCAATTCTTCAAAGAAGTTGACCAAACAATCTCAAAGTTCATATGGAGGCACAAAAGACCCAGGATAGCAAAAACAATCCTGAGTAACAAAAACACAGCTGGAGGTATTACCATACCAAACCTAAGTCTATACTACAAATCCATAGTTATAAAGACAGCCTGGTACTGGCTCCAAAATAGACACACAGATCAATGGATAAGGATTGAAGACCCAGATATAAGCCCACAAAGTTACAGCCACTTGGTCTTTGACAAAGGGGCCCAAAGAATCCAATGGAAAAAGAACAGCATCTTCAACAAATGGTGTTGGCAAAACTGGATCTCCACATGCAGAAGATTAAAGCTGGACCCGTACTTGTCACCATGTACAAGACTTAATTCCAAATGGATCAAGGACCTTGATATCAGGCCAGAGACTTTAAAAGCCATAGTTGAAAGGATAGGGAACTCCCTCGAGCTGATTGGGCTAGGCCAACACTTCCTAAACAGACATCCAATGGCACAGTCACTGCTACCAACTCTCAACAGTTGGGATCTTGTGAAATTAAAGAGCTTCTGTTCAGATAAAGAGATTGTCGCACGAGCTCAAAGGCAACCCACAGAATGGGAGAAAATCTTCACTAACCACATATCTGACAGAGCTCTACTGTCCAGAGTGCACAAAGAACTTAGAAAATTAAACTCCAAGGAAAACACTGGCCCAATTAAAAAATGGGCCCTGGAACTTCAAAGAACCTTTACCAGGGATGAAATTAAAATGTCTAACAATTATCTTAAAAAATGCTCCACTTCCTTCGCCATCAGGGAAATGCAAATCAAAACTTCCCTGAGATATCATCTCACCCCGGTCAGGATGGCAAAAATCCACAGTACAAACAACGACAAATGCTGGAGAGGATGTGGGGAGAGGGGAACTCTCCTACATTGTTGGTGGGAATGCAGGCTCATACAGCCACTCTGGCGAGCCGTCTGGAGATTCTTAAAGAAATTAAAGATTGAAATGCCGTATGACCCTGCTATCCCACTTTTGGGAATAACCCCCCAAGCAGCAGAGGTTCGCCTCGATAGCACAAGCTCGACCATGTTCATAGCAGCACTGTTTACAATAGCAAAGTCATGGAATCAACCTAAATGTCCAACAGTTGACGAGTGGATAAGGAAACTGTGGTACATCTATACAATGGAGTACTACTCAGCCATCAAAAATGATGAATTACTGGAATTTGCTGGGAAATGGATGTCATTAGAAAGAATTATATTAAGTGAAGTATCCCAAACCCAGAAAATTAAGCGCCGTATGTACTCCCTAATAGGTGGCTCCTAGTACCAAACTCGCCCAGCCCACATTGGGACACTCAAAAGTAAACCTATGTAACACAGTAATTGCAAGGATTATGAACAAGAGAGATGGGTTAGGAGGGCCACACCAGAAACAAGGAGAGAGGAGACCATGTTACAGCAGAGAAAATAGGCCTCCATGAAGGTCTGCAAGTAAGTAATGAGAAACCTGGTTAAGTTCACAGACGTTCTTTCCTGATCTCACCAGAAGGGGAGGGCATATAGTCTAGCAGATAAAAAGTAATCATTGTGCAAATGGGTAATGGACCCCGCCCTCAGTGAGGTTTCCTACTCTTATTACATCTACCCTTGAATGTGCTATTACAACAAGACTCCAGTTTAACAGCTTTTTGTCTCTGGCCAGGGGGTGACATACAGTGCCCAGCAGAATGGAGTGAAGGGAATTGCAGGAGCAGAAAAACTGCAAAAGAAAATCAACAAACCACAATCCAGAACTTCAGAGACTCTATATCAATCACATAGAACTAGGACAGCCTAATCTCTCCCCATCCTGGAGCTCAGGGACATTTGCGGAAGAGGGGGCGGTAAGATTGTAAGAGCAAAAGGATGGGAGGAGCAACGATTTGCAAGATTCTCAACAATAGTTGGGGCCAAAGCAATCATAATGGAACTTTGCATGCCCTGCGCAATGTCCAGCGCACTGTTGCCCTCATAAAGTCTAGCATCTGTTAAGGGCACCGAGACCCCTGGAGGCAAGGGATTGACAGCCATAGTAGTAATCTTATGATTAAGGGGAACAAGAGAAAGGGCTTATGGAAATGCCACTGGGTCCTTATATGTCATCGGAGAGGAGGACCCAGTGGAGAGTTAGGCGCACACAATAAAGGACTCTCTGGGAATTGGGGGGGAGACACTGGGGGAAGGGGAGGGGGGAGGGAGGGAACTGGTAAAAAATTTTAAAATGTATAATTAAATTTTTAATAAAAAAAAAAAAATAAATTACTTTTAATTTTTTTCTATTTGCAAATTATAAATAAATCAAGATTAAAACAGATGTTGACTTTGTACTACTTCAAAAAATTCACTGTGAGTTCAGTTACAACCAGTTATTTTTTTAAATTTTTGATTCAGAACGTTCATGTACAAACAAAATGTGTTCATAACTATGCTTTCCCTCTCCCTCTTCTTCCATTCTCCCCTCCCTTCCCCAGTCCTGCCATGCCTCTCCCACCCTCATGTCTCTCTGCACGTGTGGACCATTGGGCTCCCTTCAAGACACATGTGCCAGTAAGGGATCAAGCCTCTGAGAAATGGAACTTCAGTGGGGGAGCTCAACTTCCCTTGTCCGGCACCTATCTGGAGATTCTTTGTAACTTCAGTTGTTTTCCACCTGGGATCCTCATTTGTTCATGGGGTGGTGGGTGTTCATATGTCAGCCATTGTGTAGACCTGGTGGACATAGATATGATTGCACTGAGATACTGGATGCAGCAGCCCTGTCCTGACTAGGGTGTCCTGTCTGGTAGAATACCTCCCCATCTTTAGACTCTTGCAGTCATTCCAGCCCTTCTGCAAGGTTCTCTGAGTCTAACCATGGAGAGAGATTTGAATGGTCTGAGCATTTTAGGGCCACCAATACCCTGCACTTTGGGTAGTTGTAGTTTTCCGCCTTACTAATCTTTCATTGCAATAGGATATACCTTTGTTGAGTGATGAGAGTTTTTTTATATCTCTACTGTTTTGGAATCATCTTTCATTCCTATGGCTTATGTTCCATTTCATGGGGGCAGTTTGTGGGTCTTACAAAAATTTCTATTTAATCATTTCATTCTGAAGATTCAGTGTGAGAATTAACTTATTAGTGAGACCATGTAGCATCTGTTTTCTGGAACTGTGATACTTTGCTCAGCATAATTTCTTCCAACTATATCCACTTATCAGCAAATTTCATTAGTTCAATTCTATTTAACACCTCAATAGTGTTCCATTGTATATATATATACCATATTCTTCTTATTCATTCATCTACTATTGAACATTTAGGTTAATTTAATTTCTTTGCCATTGTGAACAGTGTTGCAATGAACATGGATGTGCCCTGTGTCTGTAGTAACATGGTGTTCTTTGGGACTATTCCCATAAGTTATAGCTAATTCCCATGAACAATTGTTGTATTCCCATCAACAATGAACCCTTCTCCCCACATGTGTAACATGTTTAGGCAACCTGTGAAATGTAGCCTATTAAATGTAAACATATAAAATTGAATGGTAGGTTGGGCTGTGCCCCGTGCATACCCAGAGCATCCAAGATGAAACATAATATACCTACAAAGGGTATTGGGTGCAAGGAATATATATTTTTCTCAATAAAAGCTGTTTACAAAAGAAAAAATCTCAAGATTTTGTCTTAAAACTTATTTGATCATGTCATCTTACATTTAAGAAAATTTAGTCTCCCAATTAGCAGACAAAAAGATATCAATCTTCTCCCAATTTGCAAAGAGTCATTGGTGAAAAGTGCTTTGACTGTCCAAGAAGATCCTGAGAAACTTTTTCAGTGAAAGAAAGCAGCCAGAAAGTTAAAGAAAAGACACTTTCATGGCTGTGGACATTTAACCATTATGTTGATGAGTAAACATATTAATTACTTCAGATTTCTTGTCAAAGAGGAAAATTCAACTTTTGGAAAATAGAAGTTATACCTTAAGTATTTGGTATGAGTATTTTAAAACTATACATAAGTTACAATATATATGAATCATGCAAGAAATTTTAGTGTATCCATAAACAATAATCTGAATTCCATGTGCTTAAGTCCTCCCACCTTCTTTTTTTTTTTAATTTAGCAAAATAAATTTTATTTGATGCCAGATTTATAACAGACTTCACCTGAATTGGTAAATGATAACAACATTCCAATACTAGGAAAAATATAATGGATTATTTTTATTACAATCAGAACATACCAAATAAATATCTGCCACTCATTCATTCTTCTACAAAGCAGATTAGAATTTTTTTATTTCCACTCATACAAACTTAACAGGTACACTGGTCTCCTCCCTCTCTCTACCCATCAACCCCCCTTCTCTGCCCCTCCACTCTCCCCCTCCCTCCCTATCCCCCATTGCCTCCCCCCCAATCCCCGGAGCATCCTTTAATGCACATGCCAAACTCTCCTCTGAGTGCTCCTCTCGGATGAGGTGCCCTTAAGGACCCAGTGGCATTTCCCAGAACCCTTTCCTCTGTTCCCCTTAAGCATAGGAACACGATTGTGGTTGTCAATCCCTAGCCTCTAAGGATCCTAATGCCTTTAGTCCATGCTAGATTTTGTGGGGTCAATAATGTGTTGGACATTGCTCAGGTCATGAAAAGTCCTATTATGATTGCTTCAGCCCTAATTTGTGTGGAGTACCTTGCATATCATTACTCCTCCCATCCTTGTGCTCTTACAATCTTAACAACCCCCTATTCTGCAAATTTCCTTGAGCTTCAGGATGGGGAGAGATTAGGCTGGCCTAAGTTGATATAGAGTCTCTGATATTCTGAATTATGGTTTGTTGATTTTTTTTTTTCAGTTTTGCTGCTCCTGCAATGCCCTTGGCTACATCCTGATGGGTATTGGATGTCACCCACCTCCCACCTTCTAAGAAAATGTGCCTTAAACTCTCTGAAAAAGTTATGTGATTAGTAGAAAATATTGCATTTTAACGTGACAAAAGTTAATATGTTAAGACATGATATCATCACTTAGATATCCCAAAATAAATATTTTTCCCAAAAATCACAGGATTCAAGGCTTTAGTGAATCAAAACTAACAAATCATTAAATTCTGGTTAGAACAGAAAAATGAAACAACTATTTTAAATGACACTCGTAGAAACATTTCACTTTTATCTTCATAACTTTCCCATTAAAGTTGGATCAATTTAATTATCTCAGTGAGACACACTTGGTTCAATATATTCTCAGTATTGTGTTTTTCTTATTTTATTTACTTATTTGTACATTCTCATGATTCTTTTCATCGATTTATTTTGGACTTAACAATTCTCATTTCTAATTTCTTAAAGTAGATACAGATAATTGTCTTCATAGTATTTTTCTTGCTATTCAGTATAATTTAAATAACAAGGAGCTTTTTTACTTATCTGTTCTGTTATTTCATTGTTTAGTTAATTATCTAAAATTAAGTTTCACCTTCAAGAACTTATTATTGATTTTATTCTTTTCTTTCTTCATATATACAGTTCTTTGTTATGACTTAAATCAGTAAATTACTGTTTGATCACTTAAGTTTATTTTCATTTTTTCAAAGTTTCATATATGAATGCACAGATTTTTGTCATTTTCAAATTTTATTACCCAATTTCATCCCGACCTCGCTCTCTTGCCCACTAAAATTCTTTTTCCTTACCTGTCTATATCCTTCTTTCATGACTTTCTAAGTGTGCAGCCCAATGAGTTTCATCTGTACTGCCATTACTGACATGTGTCTAGAAATTTCATGGTATGTGGATCATGTATCATAGGATATTTTTTATTTATGCTCTCTAACGTCTTAAAAACACCTTCGCTTATATTTATTGTTACTGTTGCAAACAGAATTATTTATTTGTTCATACATATAGTAGAAATACATAATGTATATACATTTACATGACCATATTATTCTTTCACCTCTCCTCTCTTCCTCTCTCTCTTCCCCTCTCTCTCTTCCTCTCTCTTTCCAATCCTGTTCTATAAATCGATGATTTTATTCATCATCATTTACTTTAATTATATATTATGTATACTTGCTATTATGTATACTTGTATTACATATAGTGTAATGTATTATGTATTTATTTCTGCAGCATTTTTAATGTTTTCTGCTGTAGATAGAATGTCGCAATTTTAGTGAATATAAAATCATCATGTTTCTCCTTTTATTTTCGCTGAATAATTTTGTTGGCTGTCAAATACTGAATTTTTTCACATTTTGCAATTAGCAGTTCATTGTTTTCTGGATTCCTTTGTTTCTACTAGGAATGAGTTATGTTACAAGTTGCAATATATATTTACTTCTCTCTATGTAATGATCCTTCCTGCTGGTTTAAACTCCTCTTTGCTTTATAATTGTAAGAATAATGTGCCTAAATGTTCTTTTATTTTTGCTTATATTCTAAGTTATTCCAGTAATTCTGAGAAATGCTCAGTAATTACTTCTTTGAATATTTTCTGCCTCATTCTCTCTTTTCGTCTTGGATACTAATTGCATGTATGTTATACCATTTGATATTTTGCCAAAGACATTGGCTGTTCTATGTCTCTTGATTGGTGCTTATTTCTTTTCCTTCTAATTGGGTTGTGTTTGGTTTCCGTTATTTTCTCTTTATTCATATTTAAATTCATTGATTCTCACCTTTGCTACTACTGTTCTTTGCTGATTCTCTATTCTTCCCATACTCTGCTTCCAACTTTAAGAGGGGTGAGGATACTTAAGAAATGTTATCTTAGTTTTTCCTCCCTTTACTTTCTAGAGTGGAAAAGAAATCATGTTTTGGAGAATTTACATCTGTTCTTTTACTGTCTAAGTATTCAATCTCTCATAATCTGAGTTATCTTCCATGGATTTATTATACTCAGGCACGGAGCTAAAAGTGGTAAGAAGTCTAGGTAGCTAGATTCACATTTACAATGTGGTTAAAAGCCTCAGTATTTGAATCTGTTACACAATACCAACTCTAGTAACCAAACCTTATCACAATTTAGGATACTTTCTGTCTCCTTTATGGAGAGCTTCTTATTCTAATGATATGAGTCTAGGGGTATGGTATCCTTTTCGTTGAGAAATAAAGAATTATCAAATGGGAAAGAGCTGAAGATATTTACGTTTATTTCAATATGAAAAACAGTAGGACTGGAGACAGAGATCTAAGCAGCTGGGAATTCTGGGAGAAGGCAAATCACAACCTGGTAAGGTTAAAATTTAGAGTTCTCAGGGAAACAGGGAAAGTACTAACTGTTATGGGTAGCATGTTTAAGTTGTAGAAGTTTAGACATGATCATGAAGACAGAAAATTTCACTTTTGCTAAAAGAACATATGGCTTACAGAATTACTTTCTGTTTCTCCTTGTGCCTTGGTCAAAGAAGAAGAAAGCTCCAAGAGCTGAGATACAGTTTTAAGAGCAGAATAAGATCTCCCCCACATTTCTTTGCAGGACTCCAGCCTGTAACTGAGTTGCATTTTCTGGAGGGTGGGGAGCTGTAGTCATATGATTGGACCAATCTAGTTAAAATAAGAGTATAAACTGAGATTCTAGTGTTATCTGGGAATTGGGAAGTGGGGTTTGGCAGAATCTCTAACATTACCACCACAAGGAGTTATATGGTAAGATGTAACTTGGCTCACTTCTCTGCTGAAGTCTTTCTCCTGTTTTATTTAACTCTAATCAGAACCTCTTGCTTCAGTGGCAAACAAACAAAGCTAAAAATGATGTTCCAAATCATTAGGCAATGACTGGAGAGATGGTTCAGGCTCAGGGGTTAAGATTGTCTCACAAGTAGAAAATACTGAGTTTGGGTCCCATATCCCAAGTAAAAATGTTAGGAGGAAATGTCATTGGCCTGTACTTCCAGCCCTGAAATGTGGGAAACTGGGAAACTCCAGAGCAAAGTAAAGAGAAGGTAGGACAATCCAGAGTGAATCCTGAAGTTCCTCTTGGGATTCCACAAGCAAGTACAATGCCCTCTGATACAAATACACATTCACACACACACACACACACACACACACACACACACACACACACACACAAATTTAAAAAAATTTAAAAAGCAAATTATTGGGATTGCTTTTGAATGTTGTGAATTGACACAATATAAACAAAATATTCAATTAAATATTAAAAAAGATCATATTTAAAAATGATTTTAAATAAAATGGACAAAATCATTAAGAATAGTTATATGTGACTTTTATGTATATTCATGTGATTTTATATACATATACAAATATTTTAGCACTAACCCCAGTTAACATGACAAATATTATCCACTTAATAAAAAATAAAACATATCATTTTGCTATGTACCATATATCTTTTTTAATAATCATGACAAACATGTTTTTTACCAAATCATTTCAGACACTTTCATCTGAAAAATAAATTTTTCTAAATTAGGTTACATTGTTCATGGCACAAAGATTTGATATGGAATATACAACTTGCTTCATTGCCTCCAATTCTAAGAGAATGGGAGCAAAAGATACATGATATTTCTGATCATATAAGACTACTTCTTGGTGTCACTAAAAATGAGGTTATTGCTTGAGAAATTATGTGCCTATATGCCTTTTACTACTCACTAAAACAGAGAAGAAATATTATTTTAAAAATAGAAATATCAATACATTTAAAGAATTCTATTGTCTTGATATGACCATTTGAGAAAAAGGAAACTCTTAATTTTGAGCAATTCTAAACTTTGTTTTGATATTCAGATATTTAATTATTAAGTCTAAGTGTGGAATTTATTTATATATTACATATACGTACATCACTTTAAAGAGCTATATTTAATTATATGTATCTTATCACCTAAACTTTTTTGGTACTATATGCTTTAAATGTATACTTCTAAGAACAAACAGAGCTGAGAGAAAGCAGCCTTCTGACTCAGCAGGACTCTATTCCCGAGAATCTTATTTAATTAGAAGAATTTTGCTGCAATTACCCTTTTCAATGTTGCAAGGCTGCAGAATAGTTTTAACTCTTCTCTCCAATCAGAAAACAAATTTGATTATCACAGAAAGATGCAATAATATAATAAGAATGATCAAGTCTACATAATTTTGCAGGTAATTTTGGCTCATTATAATTCTGTTTTTCAGTCTTTAACTTCGGGAGTGAGATTGCCAGTGCAACATGACTTTCACAGTACATTGTCTATGATTAGGAACCCCTGAGTCATCTGCAGGTAATGATACTGTGTTGTGTATTTAATTGCAGATTCTTCATCTAAAAGTTGGGTGAAATTTTTCAGACTTTTTTTTTACTCCCACATTTTATCTTTTTCCTAATCATACAAGCTCAGCCTCCCTCCTCCCCTCCTCAGTTGTCACACCTTGCACTTTCCCCTTTCCCTCTTCCCTACTTCCCATCCCTACTTCCCCTTCTTCCAGAGCTTGCTTTGTGTTCACCAAACAAGGGCATGTTTTTTATTAGAAACTGGTGAGATTTTCATGAAAGATTTGCCACTTGTAAAAAGTGATGGACATAAGCACACAAGATTAGGATAAGTGGACATTACTAAAGGATTTGTTATGTAGATTCCACAAAATGCTCAGAGGGACAGTGGTAATTGTCATGAAAATAATCAAATGTTTTAATTTTAGTATTGAACTGCCTGGTTAATAACTAGGCAGATGTGACAGATTTTTAGTTTTCAGAATGCTCTGAAGAAGGATTCCTAAAAATGTTATTATATTTAAATAGAATTACATTTTGGAGAGATTCGTAGTTATATTTTGTATGGTAATTCAGGTCCGAAGATTTATACAACTTAATCTGTTTTTCCCTTTTCCAAATTTCTAGGCCAAAATGAGATAGAAACAAGCATAAATATATATATATGTATATATATAGATATATATACATATATATATATCATGGAAGTGGTAATGAAGTGCTTATGAAGGCTTGAAAGAAGCATTCACATCAAAGACCTAGATTTAAGTCCTTTTGTGCTCCCCTCTTCTATGTGATTCAAGCATATTATATCAATTGAACTTAAGCTCTCTGGTTTCTAGAGTGTATCCAAGGTTCAAAACACTGTACACAGATTCTTACTACCATTCTTGGCATGTAGTGGAATTAAAGGAGTCTTTCAATGTTTACCCATATGTTTTTCTCTATGAATAAAAATCCTCAACTTAGAGAGTGTTACTAGAATCACTGCTTAGTTCATATCTATAGGTAATCAATAAGTACACCAGAACATATAAACAGCAATAAAACTGTTAGATCATATAGTGACATCTTTTATCAACCTGGAACATGTGAATTATTGCTGCAGAGGTTTAAGTACAATTGCTTACAGCCTATGCATGTCAACATAATTCTAATCTTTGTCTCAATTTCAGACTAATTTACAAACTCAAATTCATAAAATGTATTCTTGAATCATTAAGAATACTTGAAAGAATAGATATTATAAATTTATATTTGAAATTTGAAAATTTTTAAAAATAATTTTATTAAACATTTTGCTAACATTGCAATTGTAAATTACCCTGTCAATAAACATGAATTTAAATTTTATTTTTTTGCATAAATAAATTTTAAACAATTTATACAAAAATAATTCTGCATAATGTAAGATGAAACAAAACCAAACAAAAGAAGTGTCAAGATGGCTGCAGATGTGGTGTGTGGTCCACTGGACATTGACACCAAAAGCCTTGGCATTTCAAGGAACAAGGTGGCCAAAACAAAAACACCAACAAAAGCAGTAAGCTTACGCTCCTAAGAGAATTTCTCCAAAGCTCCATCCTCCTCTCCAACGGGAATGTCTTCTTCTAAAGGCCGCCTTAAAAAGCAGTGCAGTTATGCAGAAAGACCAGAGAAAATATCTGGTTCATTCCCAAATGGGTGGTTCAAGGCTTCTCCCTTGGCAAGACTTGCAATAGAACTGTCCTGTTATTCCTTGTTCCACATTCCAAAGGGAAATAAAAGCCTTTTTTTTTTCCCTTTGTAGTCTTTATCCTTCCTGACCTATATCCTCTACCCCCTTATTTACATACAGGTCCTGGGACTAACTTAGTTTTTGCAGGAGTTTTTCTTCCACTTGCCCAAACTGGACACTCACAGACATTTCAGCTATGAACTGTTCACAGCCTTCCTTGGTGACTTGCTTGCAGTACCTCAGGTCAATATGACAGATATTTCCACAGCGTTTGAAGAAGGATAGGCACTGATCAGTGACTTTATTGCAGTCTGACAGGTTGATCTCAGTCAGAGAGTCTCGGGTGTGTGGTGCCAACTGCAGTGAGGAGGTTGATGGACTGATCAGTGACGTGATTACAGTAGCTGAGGTGGAGTCTGGAGAGCAGGGGCATGTGACGAATGATCAGCCGCAGAGAGGCATCTGTGATGTCCAGGCCAGCCAGGCGCAGCTCCACGATATTCCGGAGCTTGCTTCGATTGTCCATTTGACCTGGCCTGTTGTCTGTAGGAGGGGAGAGGAGATCCCGCATCTGGGCGTCCTTCAGTCCTTCTACCCACTGGACATCCATGGTCCGGAGCAGTGGACAGCTGGAGCTACAGAGGGCCGGGACAGCAATCCACGAGTAGCCCTACAGTACCAAGTCCCGGAGGCCAGGCAACCGGTTGATAAGCCAACTCAGCTGCTTCTTGGAGATGTTGGTCCAGCTGAGGTCGAGGGAGACAGGCTGTCGCCGGATGATACCGCTGAGCATCAGGGTTCAGATCGATGCGGGTCCACAACCGCTTATCACAGCACCAACGGTTCCAGGTCCTGCAGACCCGCATGCAGACACACAGGTCCTGGTGGCTGAGGTAGCTGAAGACGGCCATCCACACCTCCCTGTGCATGACATGGGCTGCCCCGTCATCCAGAGGCAGCGAGTCAGGTGGGGGGTTGATGGGGGGTGGCCGGATCACATGACGCTCCATCTGGATGCACTTGGGTGGGGATACAGAGGGTGGAGGCCGGGAGATGACGCGGGGTGGGCTCCGTAGACCAGGCCCTAATGGATGTCGCAACTCCCGGGGGGCGCCGTTGAGGCCCTTGCTGAAGCGGTGGGGGCGCTCGCAGAGACCCGAGGGCCGCTTGGGCTCCTCGTTCTCACTCTCCGGCTCAGACTTGATGGGCTGCTGATTCTCGTGGGCCAGGCTGCTCTCTGTCTTCTGGATCTCGTGGTTCAGTTCCTTGCTCAGCTCCTTGCTCAGCTCCTTATTGGGAAGACACCGTTTGCGGCACATCTTCACCTTCCTCTTCTCCTCTGGGCTCCCAGTGCCCTCAGTGCTGGGCCCCGCAGTGGGCGAGCTGGATCGCGAGTGGTCACTCTCCCTCGCCTTGGGGGGTGCCTCCGGCAGCTCATCCTCTGGTTCCTGCTTGAAGCGCCGGAGGGGCTTGTGGACTAGCGCCAGGCGGTCCTCTGTGTTCTTCCAGGACCGTCGCTTTTTCCTGAAAAGCTTGTCTTCTTTGCCAGGCTTCAGCTGCTGCTGGAAGTGGGTGAGACTGGATCTCCACCAGGGGCTGAGGTTGCTGCCTAGAGGGGGCCTCAGCGAAAGGTGAGAGGAGGAACCGGGTGTGATGCGTCGAGGCTCGCTTGCGTCCACTCAGCTCTTGGGGCTTCTCGTATTTCCGCTTCCTCCTCAGGTGAATATCGTCAGACTTTTGGCGCAGTATAGTATCTGGAGGCACCTTCTTGGGGTGCTCATCTGACCTGCGACGGCGCACTTCTTCACACTCACTCCTTCGCTTGGTGGGCTCCTGCCCCTCCTTGTTGTCCGGGTTCATCTTCTGCTCTTTGAGCAGGGAGCCAGGCAGGTTGGAGGCGTACTTAAAGCCAGGGCCGCGCTTTTGCTTGTAGGCTTTCCGGGTCTTGCCGGCATGGTTACACTTTGGACACTCCCAGCAGTTGGGAAGTTCATCGTTGACCACACCCTCTGACTCCTTAATCTTAAGGCATCCAGGGTGGATGATCTCGTTGCAGATGGAGCACTCCATGAGCATGAGATTGAACTTGCCTTCTTCCTCCTCCACTGTGTCCTCCTTCCCCGCCTCGCCACACACGAGGCACACGGCAGTGTGGGGAAACACTGGCGCGATGCACTGCCACATAATGCAGCTTTGCTTCATGTGCCCAGGGCCCCCGAATTTCTTCATGTCCTTGCAGAAGTGGCACTGTCCACACTCCGTCTGCAGGCAGGCCTCGCAGTTGCGGCATCGCGTCCGGCGCCTTCGAGCTCCTGCTGTGGTCCGGCTTGCAGCCAACTTCACCGCTAAGGCTGGGCCCAGCTTGCCCTTGGGCCGATCCACTGCCCAGTTCTTTGGAGTCTTCTTTGGCCAGCTGACCACAGGGACCCCAGTTATGGCCAGCGTGAGGTCATCTTCCGCATGCTCCTTTCAGGACATTCTTCACGCCCTCCAGGAGGGCCTGGGGATCCTCGATGCCCTCGGGAACACACTTCTTGTTCTCCGGGAGGGATTCCAGCTTCTCCACCAGAGTCTTCAGACCCTTCAATTCAAACTCGGTCAGGTGGGTCCACTTAGATGAGACCTCGGTGAGCGGGGAGCCCGTGGGCGTCTTGGGGTAGTCCATGGGCACCGTTGTGGACTTCACGCTGTCCTCAGACTCGATGGACAAAGTCCTTTTGAGGAAGCGCATGGCGGGGGCTTTGGGCTTCTTCTCAGAGTTGTCCTGTTCCTCGGAGGGGGTGCTGGTGGGTGAGCTGGAGCCATCGGTGGATGGCTTGGATGCCTTATCTGTACCATCTCTCTCCTCCTCCTCTTCCTCCTCCTCCTCCTCTTCCTCCTGGGGCTGCTGCTCGCAGCACCCCTCCTCCATCTCCAGACAGGAATCGGATGAGAAACTGTCTACACTGGCTTTTCTTGAGGCATCAATAAGCATCGATTCTCTCTGGTACTCCTGAGTGAGGTAGGAGCGCTGGGTCACGCAGTACACGTATCTCTCCAAAACATACCAGCACATCTCATAGTAGAAAGGGTAGCGGAACTTGGACTGAACACGGGTTCTGTCCTCGATCTCGTAGACCCGCAACTGCATGGGCACGTTGAAACTGTGCAGGATGTTCCCGCCAAACACTAGAGAGTCCACAGGCGTGTACACTGAGTGGATCCAACCAGAAGGGATAAAAAATGTGTAGCCTTGTTTCAGCTCAATTCTTTGGCATCGTTCCACTCGATCTCCCAAAAAGATGTCACTCTGTTTGCCTGAAAGCACCCACTCCTCATACAGCGCCAAATTATGCAGGGTAGGAGGGATCAGCCAAAAGATCTTCTCACCACGGAAAACATGGTACCACACGGAAGTACCTCCAAAGTCAATGTGAAAGTCAGTGAAGCAACCTTTCACACTCATCAGACAGTATTTCTTCACTTTGGGGTACTTCATCTCTGTAATGGCGTTTGTAGCTTCCGTCTGCTTCTCTTTTAGATGCTGGGGCCACATGTTGCCCACCCAGTCTACCAGGTCCACCACGGTGGGCCGCGTGACCAAGTGCTCCAACTTGGTGTGGCTGAACTCCAGGCTGATGACGTTGTAGAGCTTGTCCCGCTGCGCCTCGGGGGTCTCGTAGTAACGCACGAACTGGGACATGCTCATCTCGGTGCCTTTCTGGGTGTTCACGTCCATTACATCCACCAAACGCCGGCTCCCAGGAGTTTGACATCTCGGACTGTGAAATCAGGGTCAGGCATCTTAATTCCTAGTCCGTCCTTTTCTCGAAATACCAGGGGAACCCTGAGAGCTTCTCTCTGTACGTACTCATAGTTGAAATCTTTGCCCTCCATGGCATGCACGAAGTCCCCCTGGTAGAGCTGGCTGCGTAGCTTCTCCTCCAAGCTGAAGCCACGGACGCTGACGATCTCCTCCACGTCCGACAAATCCTCGTTTTCGTTGTATCTCTGGCGGTCAATCGGACGCTGCGGGGACCCAAACAAAGAGGCCGGGACATTATTGAAGGGACTTGGGGTCTCCTCTCACCATGGACCCACCATGAACAGGTGCAGGAGCCGTGCGCCCACTGCACCCCACCATTGCAACCTAAGCAACTTTGCGCAAATGCCAAAGATGCTGGAAGGCAGAAAAGGGGCCCGCACCCCCAAAGTCCGGTGGCGCCCTCCGCGAAACACCCCTCTCTGGCATCTTTGGAAGCCATGGAAGTGCTATCTGAGGGCTTTCCCTTGCCCCCACTCAGTGATGTACTGAGCTTTGCCCACTAGACTAAGACCCTGGTTATGTAACCCGTTGAGAGGCTCCAGGCACCGGCTGGCGGGGCAGATTGTAGGCCCCGGGAAGAACCACCGCAGCGCCGGGCTCAGCAGTAACTGGAGCTCCGGCGGCCACCGCGGCAAAGCCGGGTGAATTTAAATTTTAATGAACAATAAAATATAGTAATAAAAGATTATAAGATAGAAAGGAAATGAAAATGAAATATAAGTTGAAATGTGAAATTTCTTTTTAATAAAAATAACTGCTTTAAAAAATCTACTCACAATGATATTCAAAGAGTCATATATATGAGTTATTACAGAAAACAATATATATTTAACTGTTTCTCATTTTCTAACACTTGCCAGATTTTGTGTGATGTTTGTTATTAGTATTATTCCAATTAATTCCTCACAAAAGTTACACGAATAAGAAGACTTAGTGATTCCATTTTGTGGACATGGAATTCAATGAACCTTGATGTTTGTGTTGGGTGGCTATAGATGTCCCATTTAGGGGTGAACATTCTACACTCATTTGCACCCCAGAACCTTGATCACTTATGAGTTTCTGCATTAACCACTGCTCCCTGTAGAAATAAACATTTCTGATTACGACTGAAAGCTGAACTGATCTGTAGATATGCACATGAATATTCAGTGGGCAGTTTTACTATATTTCAATTCATTAAACACCAAAAATAAGTTCCAACCTAGGTCCTAAGGCCTTCCCAGGTAGAGTCAGTTTGTAGTACCATGTGTAAATATTCCTCCCAGATGCAGCCAGCAAATTAAATCAGAAAGCTTGGTTACCGCCACAACAGTCATGTCACTATTGCACCAGCGGGCTTATTTTCCCTAGAAGGTTAGTATTGTATTGCACAGGATCTGGTGCTCAATATGGTCATTGATGACATCCTGCATAGCACCTTCTCGTTCTGTGAAATCTTACCATCAGGGAGGAAACTTTCCAGTCAGTTCAAGCTTCATTTCTTTAGGTCCAGCGTAAGGTGTCTTCTTTTAAAAACCATCTTTCGTGTATATGAAGTAATATATTTTTGAGATTTTTAGTGTATTTTCCTCTAAAAATTGATGATATTTTATTAGATTCCATGTTTTCCTTGATTGTTTATGTTCTTGGGAAAAACATATCTAGACTTGACCAACATTTTACTTAGATCATTTTCTTTTTTTTAGCTATGAGAATTTTTTTACATAGTCTTGATATTAGTTCCACATCAGATATATGGTTCACATTTTCTCTTATTAGGTATATTATGTTCTACTTAGTGTCTTTGATACACGCAATTTTTGATTTTGACAAAATTATAAATTTTAGAGTCAGGTGTGCTATCTTTGTGCCATGAGGATTTGGTATAATTTCCCAAATTGTTGGATCCTTTACTGTCTAAGCTACCCCTTAGAATAGTGTTCATTGTGTAACTCCATGTCCTATTTTACATGTACTATAAGATTTATTAATATGAACATTTAAGGAATAAGAAACTTAAGAAACAAAGAGTTGCATTTTTCCTTAAATTATAATTTTTGGCTTTTACTCATATATATTTATCTTTATTTCATTCTCAAATCAATTTTAGCACATGATGTAAGGAAATAATTCAAATCCATTGCTGTGCATTTCAAGAAAAGTATTAAAAAGAATAACTTTTTCCATTAGCTGATCTTGGCTTCCTTGCTCTATATCTTGCAGGTATGTATGTCAGGATTTATATTCAGGCTCTGTGCTCTATTATATTTATTTGCATATTTACTTATTCAGCTGTATGACAGTGTCATACTGCTTTAATTGCTCTAGTATTGCAATATATTTTGAAATAGGGAAATGTGAGTCTTCCTGATTTTTTTTTCAAGATTGTCTTGACTAAGAATTTTTTGGTGTTTTAATCTCATTTTTGCATTATTCGTTAAATATTATGCGGAATAAAAATTGACTTTAATATATTAATTTTGTAACCTGAGAATTTTTCCAAACTTTTCATCACCCCCAAAATTCCAGTAGGTTTTTGGGTTTTTTGATTGATTCATCTATTGAGGAGTATGTATGTTGTGTGACTGGTGGGTGCTAACCTAGATATCTAAACCACACTCATGTCAAGACTCAAGAAATATTTCAGAAGAGCGTGGTAAGAATGTAAAAACATGAAGAAAAGGGGTTTTACTTCATGGTATCCTCTGGACCTAACATGCTACTACATTCATGAACTCACTGAAGCTATGGTTGTTTCCACAAAACTGCACTCCATTTAGCCTATTAACATTACTCCATGGAAGGAGAAATATCACAACAGGCTGCACCTCTCCTGGGAGACTATTAAAGGTCAATACTGGACAGGGAGATGGAGAGCCACATTCCTCAAAGGTACATGAACTGGTACATTATCCATGAGCAACAAGTGCCTTAACACATATCACTACAGTCAAACCAGATGAAACTCTGGTAGGTACAAAAAGGCTTGTAGTGGGAAATGGTGAGAAGATAAGTAAATAATGTGGAAATAGCACAAATTATTATATTTATGTATGAGCTTTTTTTTAAATATTTTTATTATTATTATTTATTCAACTGTGTGCATGTGCGTGTGTATGTGCGCGCGTGTGTGTCTGTGTGTGTGTAGAACCACGGACGAATTCGCGAACCACCATGGACGCCTCCATCTCCTTCTGCCCCGGGATTCACAGGCTGCGCCCTACCAGGACCAGAAGCGCAGGCCGCCCCCGCTTCCGCCTGGCGTCTATACGTGGGATCTGGGATCCGAACTCAGGACCTTCCGCCTGCAAGGCGGAGGCTTAACTCCTGAGCCACCTCTCCAGCCCCTTATGTATGAGCTTTAATGGAATAAAATGAGTTATAAAAATGGTAAGGAATGACAGAGTTTTAATGGAGTTACTTACAGAATATTAGAATAATGAGGAAATCATAATTAATTCTGATAAATAGAAAAAGCTAGCCTGATCCAAAGCTGATCATCAAAGACCACAGAAGAATGTACTGCTAAATAACTCTTGGCTCAGAAGACAACAGTTATTTCCAAATTATTCTGAACAGAAAAAAAATTAAGAGAATGGAATGAAGTGAGTCTGATTTAAGGAAATACAAATTGTGTTTTAAAATTAATAAATATATTGGGGCTGATCAATAAACTCCATAGATAAAGAGCTTATAGTGATCTGAGTTCTATTGCAAGAAGTTCAGATGCTGAAACATGCTGAAAACAACACAGAACTATCAAAATAACAACAACAACATAAAAAAACAACAATTCAACAAAAACCTTTGTCCTCTGACCTCCCTTGGTGTATCATGTCATACATGTGTGCTCTCTCTCTCTCTCTCTCTCTCTCTCTCTCTCTCTTTCTGTGTCCCTCCCTCTCTCCCTTTCTCTCTGTCTCTCTCATATAAATAAAAGTATATAATAATTTAGAAATGAGAAGTGTGAGTCTTCCAAGTTTGAAACACACAGAAATACAAATATTGTGTTATGACTTAGAAATGAGAACAATAGCGAACTGATAGGATGAGCTATAAAAAAATTCCCAAGAAGAAAAGTCAAGAAGAATGTAGATTCATTTTGTTTACTTGAAATTGGTAATTGAAGTATAGAACAAGGTATTAGAATTTGATTATAAATGCCAATTTCTTTTTAAAAAGAAAAGAATTGCATATATCCAAGTATGTAATAGAAATAGATCTCAGATTTGAAATATATTAAAACAATATAGGAAGAAGTTCAGAGTTTACAGTTCCACATCAAGCCAAGAACTCTAAAACAAACCAAATACACAAGGAAGGAGAGTCCATGGCTCCTAGATGGAACAAACTTCTTAGTGATAACTGCAAATGCTTGATATTAAGCTGTCTTCAAAATCGTTATCTCATTACCCTTAGATCAAAGAAGCACGCAATATGCAACCAAGAAATATCATTATGCTATGGAAGATATGCAATGCAGAGAACCACAACAGGCCAAAGTACAAAGTGAAAGCAAGTGTAAAAAGCAAGTCCTAAAACAAGTCATTTAAATCATCCACATATCATAGTTCAGGAAGTCTTGCAGAAGAAAGAGGTGATAAGAATGCAAGAGCTCCAGGGTGGGGAGAAATAATCTCAAAGAGAAGCTTTCATTCATATCAGGAGGGCCATGCCAAGAACTTAGTATAGCTATACCTACCACTACTAGACCTGCATAACAGCTGAGCTATTAAAATATCCCCACAGAGAAGGGAATTTTCAAGAAATATAGTGTCATCCATAGAGACTGCATTGTCTTATGAACTTCTAGTTCAATATCCCAGACTTCAGTTATTCTTAATTTTGTGGAAACTTGGGAAGCAAAACACAGAGAATCAATAGAGCACATTAACAAAAGAGCCTACACATGGGTGGATATAACTCTGTGGAAAGCCTTGAATTTAAGATGAAGTTCTAGTGAATTCCATATTCACTGATGGGTGGAGATCTCTAGAGCAGGGATGAGATTCAAACACAGCTGTGTATTTACAAAATAAACTGACAGTTTTGATTTTGTGGAGAGAAAGGGAGAAACAAGATAGAAATCTATTTCAGTAATCCAAAGAGGCATTTAACTAACTTGATTGGAGTGGATTGTTTTGTAATATTTCTGTAGATGCAAATTCAATTTAACTTATTGTCAGAATAGAAAATCCCATACTAAGAAGATGGCTTTTAAGAGTAGCACCTAGGGCTGGAGAGGTGGCTCAGGGGTTAAGCCTCCGCCTTGCAGGCGGAAGGTCCCGAGTTCGGATCCCAGATCCCATGTATAGACGCCAGACGGAAGCGGGGGCGGCTTGCGCTTCTGGTCCTGGTAGGGCGGAGCCTGTGAATCCCGGGGCAGAAGGAGGTAGAGGCGTCCATAGTGGTTCGCGAATTTGTCCGTGGTTCTACACATACACAGACACACACATACACACACACACAGACACACGCATGCACGCACATACACACACAGTTGAATAAATAATAATAATAATAAAAAAAATTAAAAAAAAAAAAAAAAGAGTAGCACCTAGACATTCTCTTAAGTCTTTCAGGGCAAGTGTGCAGAAAAATAACAATAAGAAAGGGGCTATATTTTCTTTCTGTCTTTAAACTTTCACCTCAATGCTGCTGATCCTAGATTGAAAGGTATCTATTTTCCTTAAAAATGATGTCATTTGCTATTAGAATAAGTGTTTCTGTGCTTGGTTAAGGGGATTTCTGGGATAGTGTTTAGAATATGGAAGGACCACCCAGTCTTGTGGAATACAATTATGTAAGGATGAATGCAAATTTCTTGGTAACATGGTAAATGCTATTCTCAGATGCCCACTTTCTGGTTTAAGAAGCTGTTTTCACAAGTCTGCATGAACAAGTTCATTCACACACATATATGCACACACTCCCTTTCATTTTTAAAAACATAGTAGATGATATTATAGTATTTTTTTCTAGAAATATCCTCTCCTTCACATCCTCCAATTCAACCAATAGAAGTCACTATGGAAATGGAGCAACACTCAGTATTTGATGTTCCTTGATGATTGATAAAGAAAGGAAGATGAGAAAATATGTGCTAAGATTTTTTGTATTATCACACAATAAATAGAACTTTATTTTCTTCAGAGTTTGTAATGATTCACATGAATATTGCAAAGCCAGTAACAACATGGTTGAATGAATCTCCAATTATCCCATTTTTCTTTCCCCATGCTTACATGACGAGGATCTAGCAAATGCCTCTGCTAAAATGGGCTAGTTGTTTGAAGAGCTGCATGCACGCATTTGTCAGCTGCCAGCTCTCTCAGGGACTCTCTCAGCTAGAGAAGGTCATTCCTCCCAGATGACTTCCCGTGTAAGGGTCACCGATTGACTCAAACAGGGAGAATGCTAAAGTGCTAAAGGGCTATTTCTTTTCCTTCAGAGCTTTCCATAGATTCAATTAAGACTATGTTGAGTTTACATCACAATGTGCATTCTTTCTGTGTTGATGCCATCTCTGAAAAACAATCCCATGAGTGCAAATAAAAGGGGGAATGGGATAAAGACCATTACAGAGTCTGTTTCTCTGAAAGTCAAAAATGGCATCATCTTTTATTATATGACATTAACAAAACTTATCCTCCCTATTTTTTCTCAATAAGAACTGCACTTTAAGTTGTCTACAAAGTAATAGTCATTGTGCTGCTTTAAAAATATGCACTGACCTTGATCTTGCACTAGTCCTTAAGAAAAGACAGGGATTGGGTCCTCTCTCTGTACTGTGCTTCAATTGCAAGAAGAAGACCATGTAAGCTTAGTATTGCCAGTCATCCAAAAGTATAGCTGAACTAGTTTCATAGACAATGCAAATAAAAGGTTTATAGAAGATGGTTTGTAAAATTATTTGCAGACAGCATAATGTGAAGATGAGCAAAATATGTACAAATTATCAGTCAGAAGCAATTTGTTCACCTTCCTTCCAACAAGGACTGTCATGAATCAACAATTTTCATTTAATTCTGATGAATCATTACTGTAATTTTGTTGCACTTTGTCTCAAAACATGCCTATAGAAGAAAGCAAGGTGTATGGTATCTATCTTTTAGCTATGAATAGAGTAAGTTCTGATATTTCACTAACAACAGAAATGTCAGTTCAGTGGAACTTTTTAATATACAGAATTTCAAAACTACTGCAAAGAGGAGTATGAACCTCAGGGTTGCACATATGCTACATATTTATTTGAACTGAACTGTACCCCTAACCCAAAGTTATATATAAATCCTTGATTTAAAAAAGCAAAATGTTTTATAACTTATGAAAGATAAAACTTCATCCCCCCTCCATAGAGGCAATAACATGAAAATGAAATGATTAGGATGAATTCTAAGCTAATGAGACCATGTATTCAATCTTTCAAAAAGGAGATATTGAACACAGACACAGTTAAGCCCTGACTATGTGAGGAAATAGATAATTCCACATGGTGGTTTTAGAGATGTAGCAACCAACCAATGAACATTTGGGACTGATGAAGGCTGGAAATAATGAGAAGCAATCTCCCTTCTGTGTTTGATAAAGGTTTTAGGCTATACTGGCAATTTGCTCTCAAAAGACTAACATTTATAATTTTGAGATAATAAATTTTGAGTACTAGATGTATTATTATTTGTGTGTGTGTGTGTGTGTGTGTGTGTGTGTGTGTGTGTGTGAGTGATAGGAGGAAATGCATGTGTGCATTCATGTTTATGTCAGTGGATGCATATGTGTGTACAGGTATGCAAGTATATAAGTGTGCATTTAGGATCCTGTGATTGGTATCATGAATCACGCTCCATAGCTCCTGCACATTATTCTTTAGAGACAGAGTCTCTAATTAAACCCAGAAGTCACAAATGGATTTAGTCTGGCCAATGAGGTTGTTCTGGGGATTCACAGGCTCCATCTACTTTGGAAGAAATTACAAAAGACCTACCATACTCTCCTAGCATTTTACCTGAGATCTTGGTATTAGAACTCTGGCCTTTTATTTTTGCAGCAAGTACTTTAACTTCTAAACCATCCAACCCAGTATTATGTATATCAAGACAAATAACTAAGTTTTTCATGACCTTAATTTACTCATATTTTGATCAAAATCTAATCTATCAGTTTGTTAAGATATAATTGCCTTAATGTATGTAGCAATAATGCAGTGCCTGGCATTTGATAATATTCACTAGATGTGAGCTGTTATTGTTATCATTATCCTCATGCCAAAGTGTGCTTCATTTTATTCTGAGACCTAGTCTTCCTGTCTAACAAGTGCTAGATTACAATAACAAGCAACCATGACATGCCTCAAAGTGCTTTTGTATGTGGACATTGAAATGACCCTGAGTCTCTTTCATTTTACAAATTAAGTTAGAAAAATAATATATATTAAATTAATTTTGAAATAATTTTAAATCCTTATTATAAACATTAAGAAATCATTCCTTTCCATGCATCATTCAATAAAGATCCTTAATAATGTTGCTTTCAGTTCTAGTGTTTACAAGTTTAATCAGATGTTAATAACATTGTCAGGGCTTTTAAATAAATTAATTTCTTCATTCCAGAGACTTATTTTTATTTTGCCTTTTCTACTTTAGCTCAGACATTTAGAATAATTTTGCTCCATAACATCTCAAAATAAAATCAATTGTTCAAAATTAAAGTGGTAGCTACATATTGATGCTTACTAGCAAGTTCTAAGTCAGTTTTTCAAATTTTGCCCCCAGCACAATAATGATTTAGATCTGTGTTTTTCCTGACATGCCCAATTTGGACTTTGCACCTTATTGAATTACCTTTACTCTTTTTACATTGATAGAGGGGATGGAAGTAGAATACAATGAGTTAGACTTAATTCTTTTTTCTACCCTAGCTTTAAGTGATAACTCAATTACTACCCACAAATAGCTCTTGAGGACCTAATACTTGGAAAATTTGCAAAGGCTGATGGAAAAAAACAATGTAGCCTTAGCAATTACTTTCCTGCTTGGACATTTTCCAGAGCTGATTAATTTCCTTTTTTTTTTTCTAATAAGAAGTGCTGGCATTTACTTTGATTTCTCTATAATTATAATACTTCTTGTTAGGACTTTTTCTAAATCAACAATAAGTACTTTGGACTTTCCTCTTGTTCAAAAGAAAACAAACATGCTGTTCTTATATTTATGCAACTGAAATTGAAACAATTCAGCTGTAAAATCTTTACTTTGCAGCAAGTGCTGATTTGTGATCCATTTGCACACTCTCTAAATCTGTTTTAGGACACAAAGTCTAGGGAGGGTAGGCAGAATTGTATCAGTATGTAAGTTCTTAATGAGCAGATAAAAAATATTAAAAACTAACATTTTAGAATGTAATGTTCAAGCTGCTTGCTACAGCTCAGCTAAAGATTCTTTCTTACAATCACTGTTTGCTTCTATGTTGTTCTAAAAGTAGACTGTTTCACTCAAGGATTGTTACTTTTCTAGTTGTCTAGAAAAGATCCCCTGAAGAATCACTGAATTGAATATGAATAGCAATAAACTGTAAAAGCTCTTTTCACAGAAAAACTAAGCAGAGTAATATAAATAACTCAACAGAGCTTCTGAAAGATACCGTATTTTCTCCCACTTTCAGATACAGAAAATTGTAATGACAAGAAAAAGCAAAAAGCCTTGAATCACCAAATCAACTCTTAGGATGCTAGATTGCTTCTCCAGGATGCACTTTGGCACATCAAACAAATAAATTATACGAAGTCATGTGTAGCATCAATTATACAGTAAAAGCCATCTGATTATGAGACGTTTGTTACTATGGAGGCTGCATGGAAAATTCTAACATTATCAGTGGTTGAAAATCATGCAGATTAGATAACTAGGAGGCTAAAAACTCAGCATGGTCTTAGTGGATTAAAGTCATTGTTGTTAGTGCGGTGTATCCTTTATCCTTCCATGGCTGTGAAATTCCCCAGCTGGTAACCCTTCATCTTCAAATCAGACAGTCCCTTCAGACTTTCTCACATCATGTTTGACTTAAACTTGTTCATTGTTTCTTCTAATTTTGCTGTGTTACTACATCAGATACTGCCATATACATATATACATATATATATATATATATATATATACATACATAATACATATATGCCTGTCTCTGGTTATTTGTTTGCTACATGAGTCAGTCTCCTGCTTTACCTGCCATTCCTACCACTGTTTTCCCCACCATAATGTTTACTCTCCCCTCAGGAACCATAAACCAAATATTAAAAATTTTCTCCCTGAGGTAGCTCAGAGTACTCTATCAAGGCAAGAAAAAAGGACCTGGAAAAAATACTGACAAATAATTTAAAGGTAATTTATATGTTTTAAGGTGACTTGATTGGGAGATTTATTTCTGACTATAAATGTAGTCACCTTACCTAAGTGAGATATTGTATCTACAGATTCAAGGGATTATGCTAAAGGCAACTTTAGTACTTTGAAAGAGCAAAGGATGAGTTTTCTTACTTGCTGACTTGCCAGAAGATTTGGGCCGGTAGGAGGGCTCAGACAACAAAGGAGTCTGATCTGAAACCTAGCCCCCTAAGTTTCAGTGTCCATATGCTGGAAAAAGAAAACACACTGAAAATTTTCCCTTATCTTCTACATGTGAACCATGGTACAGATTCATTCTCTCTTCTGTCTCTCTGTCTCTCTCTGTCTCTCTGTCTCTCTCTCTCTCTGACTCAATTGCTGCTTAAAACAACATTTTAAAATTATTTCTATGATATTCCAGGATATCACCATCACATTAACCAGAATCTATGAACATGTAATTCAGCATAGCAAAAATAGCAAAAAAGATGCTGCATGCATAACTAAGTTAAAGTTTGGAAACACGGATATTATCCCAGGTTAGGGAATGGGCAATGTTGGGATTAGATGAATCCTTACAAATGAAGAATTGGATGCTTAAAGGAAGTAAAGCTGATATGAAAACAAAACAAAGAGGAGATATTGGAAAATGCCATGTTGCTGAATTTGAGGAAGTAGTGTAAACTACTAGCTGAAAATGTGAATGGTCTCCAAAGACTGGCAAAGGCAAAGACATTGATTCACTCCCAGAGCTTCCAGAAGAAATCAATTCTGCCAATACCCTGATTTCAGCCCAGAAATGCTGATTTTGGACTTCTGACTTCCAAAACAGCAAAATACTAATTTTGTGTTATCAGCAACTAAGTTTGTGGTAATTTGCTAAGAAGTTATAGGAAGCTAATATAACTGGTGTATTATTGATAAATTACTCATTGAAAAAGCTATTGCAAGTCACAGAGGTTTTTTTAACTTTTATTCTTCCTTTCCTTAATAAAATCTCTTGAATTCTTGAAATGTTGTAAAAAAAAACAAGTTTTCTTTCTGGAACTATATTTTCCACTGGGTAAATTATTCAGAAATAAAGTAAACCTGTAAGGATTCATTTTCCTTTTGCTGGAGGCAAGAAAGTGACCTAAAATTTTATCTGTTCTGTTCCACATTTGATCACAAATTCTGTATTCCTTGACTAGGGCAACTGTAAGCAAGTATCATGAAGCCTATGGTTGAGACAACAGAAATGTATTGTCCCTCAGTGTTGGGAGACTGAAGTCATAGATGGAAGGGTGCTCAGGTACATGCTTTCACAGCTGTCTCTCCCAGACTTCAGTAATCCACTCTTTGGTTTCTAGAAAAATCACTCCAGCTATATTATTCCCTATTTTTCTGTGTCTTCACATGTTTTCTCACTCTCTATACACATTTTCAAAATTTTATAAGAATATCAAATACATTGGAATAGGACATATTCTCAAGTCTTCATGAAAACTTGAGTACAGCTTCCAAATAAGATATCTCCAAATGCTTGATGTTAGGAGCATATATTTATGAGTATGGAGATAAAATTAAGCTTCAAATACATTGCAGTTTGGATTCATAAAAATGAGAGTCAAGGAATTCCATGGTTATCAGTGTGGTTAAGAATTTTTTTTTTTTTTTAAAGTTACTTTTTTTTATTATTATTATTATTTATTCAACTGTGTGTATGTGCGCGCGCGTGTCTGTGTGTGTGTGTATGTGTGTGTAGAACCACGGACGAATTCGCGAACCACCATGGACGCCTCCACCTCCTTCTGCCCCGGGATTCACAGGCTCCGCCCTACCAGGACCAGAAGCGCAGGCCGCCCCCACTTCCGTCTGGCGTCTATACGTGGGATCTGGGATCCGAACTCGGGACCTTCCGCCTGCAAGGCGGAGGCTTAACCCCTGAGCCACCTCTCCAGCCCTGGTTAAGAATTTTTAAAGAACAATGGTATGTCAGTACAACTAGCTTGTCTAAATTCTACTTACACCAAAACATATATAATACTCACTACAAATTCCCATCCTTCTATTTATCAATGTTTGAATATATGTAAAAAACAAACACATTACAATGAAATATCTTCATATATGGAAATTAGGAAATGAGAAAGGAAATCTTAAGACTAATTTCATCCAATAATGCATCATTTTATATTAACCATACCTTCAAAGATAATAAATACACAGTTGTGAAGATGATTTTAGTCAATATGCATTATCGAAGAAATATCAAGTGTTCAGAAAGTATTCAAAGTTGTTTATAATGGAAATAAATTCATAATAATGGCTCTATTGTAAAGTTTTCTAGTTTTATGAACTAGTGGTTTTCTATGTCCCCTCCTTCATCCCACTTTCCCTCCTTCCTCTTGCTCCCTCCCCTCCCTTCACTAATCGATCCTTCAACATTCCCCCATACACCAGTGAGGAACTCAAGAGAAATAATTACATGCAATGATGCTTTTCTTCTGAATACCTACTTGGTTGTCTAGCATTTGAAAATCGATAGCACTGAGTCTTACCTGCTTACTTCAATAGGTGTTTCTAGGTATCATTGACTTTATGTTATAGACCATTAAATTCTCTGTTTGACACTCAGAAGACTAAATAGATAAAATTAATCAATTTGTCTAAATACATTTAGACTGTCAGTGCTAAAAAGAGGTGTCAACTCACAAAGAATATTATTATTAGAAGTTACATTGTCAACCAATATAACCTATGGTACCCATAGTTAGACATAAAATTGCTACTTAACCAAAGCAAAGGCCTCTATAAAGCTTAGATTGAGTCTATGGTGCCAGCAACTTTGAAGACTCCACTCATCCACCTATTTTGTTATTAGTAACAGAGTAGCATATTATAAAGGTAGATAGAAGAAACGAAATCCTCCAGAACTAGAGAAAATCCATTCATTCTAATATTAAAGAATGAAAGTTTAATTTATAGCACATGTGCACCAATAACTTCAATGTGGTTCCATGAAAGCATAGTTTAACTACTGCAATGTGTCTTCACATTGGTAATATATACATGATCAAGGACTAAGGGGAACAAAGGCTTTTATTGTTCTTCACAATTCTACTTACAGCTCATAGTCCAGTTTGACAGGATAACTTATACTAACACCAGGAATTAAAGGAACTGGCTATACCATATCCATAGGCATTACTCAGAGAGGGGCAAATTCTCTCATTTGCCAGTCTTTCAGTCTGCCAAAGTATACCAATTAGTCAACTATTTTTCTCCATCTTATCCACCTTCCCAGGGAATAGTTTCACCAACAGTGGGCTTAGTTTTTGCTCATCAGTTACACACTCTTCCACAGGCTTGCTCAATAATACCAAACTGGATGAATTAATCTTACTGAGTCCTGTTAGCAACAAGCTTAAAAGAGTATCGTATTATTGCTAACTTTGTAATAAGCCATTTAAGTACTCAGCTGATATAAGCACAGCAAAAGTTGATAATACAGTTGTGCTATTTCTTAAATAATATCAAACATATATATGCTTGTTATAAAATTCTCAGTTTAATCATAGTAGAAATATTCCATATTTTAAATAAAGCCATTAAACTCACTGTGTGAAGATTATGATACATAAATCAAACACACACAAAGGAGATAAGCAGTATGTTTTTCTGTTTATGAAAGCCTTACATAATCATAGTTTGACAGAAATTTAAAACATAGAAATTATAAATGAGATTAAATAACATTTCAGGAACAAGTTTAACAGTCATAATATTTTATGCCATAAAATGAAAAGTGACTGTATAAGCTTAATAATGTTGTGTTGGTTAAAAATAACACTTTATGTTATTGATGATATATTCACGATAATAGCAAATAAAGATTACTCAAGTAGCATCAAATACTTCTGGAACATAGCATTTGAAATTCAAAGTGAGATAGTTTAGTGAAATGAAAGCTCTGTAATTAAAATTTAGAAAGTAAAAGAAAATTAAAATAAGAAATGAATTTATATCAACGATTTCTTAAACATCCAAACACTACTCATAACTCTTGTCAGGGAAGAAATGTAATAAACATTTATAACACAATCTTCATTTTTAAAAAGTTGCATTGAAATGTATGAAAGAATGACTATATTCTCAATCATTTAAATTTTGAATGCAATCTTTTAAATTTAGGGTAAAATAGACCCTAGATTGTATAATTTACTAAGATTAGAATCAGAGTTATGCTCAGGCCAGGTGGCAGGGAGCAAAAATTAGATGCTGCAAACAGATTCCCCTTGTCACACATTGAACATGTCTCCTCAGTGGCTCAGGGCCCAAGTTTTGTGCCACCACATGGAAGCTCATCATCTGTACAGATTGCTTGCATCCATGATAACCTGATAGCTAATATTTTTAACATCACTACTTACAGTGTTTCTAGGCCTAATCTGTTTACAGAAACTACTTACAGAATGCTTAATCCCTCCATTTAAGTGAAAGAAGAGGTTCAGGGTGTTATCGCTTCCTTCATGTGGGCATTGCCAGTGGTCACTTGCACTCTGGGGCCTGCCTTCTGGCTTTCCAAAGAGACTTCTATGACTTCAGAGTTTTCTCCTCATTTATCTGCACGATTCCTATTCACTTGCCCAGAGAAATAAGATTGTTTCATCTACACAAAGGTTTAAGGATGAAACGTCAAGTATATTCATGTTTCTCCATCTCTGCCTTTTAAATAATACTCTTCAGTTCACTGACATTTGACCCATTCATAGAAATTCTCCTGGATTATAGCATTGGCTTAAGAAGTACTGATTAACTGAGGAAAAAAAATCTGTGGTGTTGGGAAGTGACTGGATAGACTCATATCCTGAAGAGCAAGTGCATTTGCCCAAATGATCTAAACCTGCCTTCTATACAAAACTGGTCCTTAGTTGAGTGAACTCATTGATGAATCAGTCATTCAGAATTCATTCAGAGAAAATGGGAAATATTTGTTAATATACCTGGCAGAATTGAGGGGATGGTGCAGTAGGGAAATATTTTCAAAGCAGAGAACATTTTCTAAATGAAGAATGTACAGAAATAAAATGCATTGATCTAGATTATCACAACACAGGGAAATAAGGTGCAGAAATGTGATTCTCAGAGATCTTCAGACCCAGTCAGTATATCAGATGGAGACTAGGTAGATGTCTACAGGGTCAAGTTCCAAAATTCAAGGCTATGGACTTTTCAAGTAAGGAAGATTCAATAAATGGAGTGACTCAAGAATTGTTGAAAAGTTAAGAAAAGAAACACGAAGGAAGAGAAAATTGGAGAAAAGACCACTACTCACTTCTGGGGTGAGCACTTAACACTCCAGTTTGTTTGCTAGAGACAGGATGCTACAGTTGCTTAGCCGACTGCTTTATGGAAACTCTGAAATGAGGATTTCACTGTTAACCCCATTTCCACATATTGTTCTCAAACATTTAGGATAATAAATAAACATAAATATTGGCACTTTCATCTCCCAAGTGCACATCTGAAAATATCAAAATGGCCAACGGTGCACATTGTTGAAAAGAATAGGCCTCTTTCACTCCATCATTCAACTGCTTATATGATAGATCTATGAAGAAAATACTCAGTCACTAGGAAATTGTTACTTCTTCAGGTAGAATGCTTAAAAATGTCTTCCTTGCTTGGACTACTTCCTTCTTCCAGACAGTTTCACTTCTATTTGCATATCATATGATTTCAAATATTTAGAAAATACCTAGGAAGGACAAGTGAGGTAAATCTTGTGATATTTGTCTGTCTCGTACTGAATGAACTTGCTTAATGTGATTATCTCCAGCTGCATCTCTTTTCTTCGAAACATAATTTAGTTCTGCATTACAGTTGAAAAAAATCCAGTGTGTGTGTGTGTGTTTATGCATGCAAAACATTTTCATTATCCATTCTTCCTGTTGATGGACACTTAGAGACTACATGTAGAAGAATGAAACTAGATCCTTATTTCTTACTCCTTTTTAAAATTAACATGAAATGGATTAAAGATCTTAATGTGAGACTTGGCATACTGAAACAGAGGAAATCAAAGGGAAAAAGCTTCCAGTTATCAGCATAATCAAGGAGTTTCCAAATAGGACATCAGTTTGCTCAGGAAAAAAAATCAACTAATAATACTTCATAAGATGGAAAAATTAATGTGCAGCAACAGAAACAATCAAATGAGAAGACGGCACACAGAACAAGAGAAAATTTTTACTAACTAGACATCAGACTTAGGATTAATGCCCAGAATTGAAAATGAACACAAGAAACCTAACAATAACAAATCAAATGATCCAGTTAACATATTGGTTAATGAGGGAGCAAATGATTCTGAAAAGATACAGCAAAAACATCCAATAAATATTGTAAAGTAGCCATCAGAAATATGTAGAATGTCTATCTTACTCCAGTAATAATGGCAGTCATTAAGAAAACAGCAATGCTAGCTGGAATGCAGCACAAAGCAAAACTTTACGCCCTACTGGTAGTAACATAAACTGGTCTAGCCACCGCAGAAATCAGAACAAAATTTCTCAAAAAACTGATAAATTTTCTTCATGTGACAGCACTTCTGGCTTAATTACTTGATGAACATTCATGTAATATTTTATAGCTCTATTCACAGAAATTAAGTTTTGGTACTTTTTTAAAGATACATAATCACTCTTAGAATATCCAGTTAGCAAAACTTAAACATTGGTATAGTTATCCCATTGAATTTTACACTAGCAATATAATTGAAGATTATTCTAATGAATATTATATTTTCATAAAATTTTGCATTAATATAGCCTGAAAAACTATTTTTTTCTGAAGTATGTTGTGTTAAATAATATGAAAATTTGGAACCTTTTCCAATGAGTATAAGTTTACTGTATTTATACAACATATTAACTCAACAGAAATTGGAGAAAAATAGTAAGTGTACTGTATCTAGACAATTACATACTAATTCATGAGAAATTGGAGAAAATAGTCTATTAACAGTCAAACAAATTTTCACTATGAAGTAGCAAGTCATCTAATTGAATATTATTCTAAGAAAAGCATCAGTCATTCATTCACTCAACCTTGGCAAGAAATGCTCATGTCTTTCTTAGATCTTAGAACATCATCTTTTCAGATTTCAAGGTAAGTAGTTAGATACACTAGAATCTCAGAATCATGTTTATATTAATCTGGGAGCATCCACATAATAATATATCTACTTGACATACCTTTTCTGCTGATTAAACAATGAAAGTTTATGGTCCATTTCTTGAATAATATATTTGGGCTTGTTTTATGTGTACCTGCTCTAAATTGCTGATTCTCTGAAACTGAAAGCTGACTAGAGTGTCTTGTCAAGTTTTCAGAGTTACATATTTTCCTAATTGGGTTTGTTGATTTATTGCTAACAAGGATAAAGCTTCCTACTTCAGCCACTTATCTGACATTTGAAATTGCTTCTGCCTAGAAGCAAATTGCATGAGTTTGAAAAAGTACATTTGAAGTACATTTAGCCACCAAAATATTAACTTCATAGAAACAAAACAAGTAAAGAAAATGACCTATGCAATCTATAAAATTATTGAAAGTAAAGCTGTTTGAACTGAAAAATAAAGCTTGAAACTTCTGTTATTTTTATGCTAACAGCCATACCAGGAAGTAAGAAGAAATAATTTATTGTGATTTTGATTTGGACTTTCCTTACAATTAGGGTCATTAAGCATTTTTCTTATACTTGTTAATGATTTTCATGCATTTTCTGGAGTGATGTCTGATTAATTCCTTATCATATTTAAAAGTAAAGTAAAAATAAAGTTTTACTACTAACTTATAGCTCCTGCTATGAGTTTATATAATCTATGAAATTTCACTTCACATATACATACAGTAATCATCTTTAATCAGCTTATGTCCTGTTGGGTAGGATTTAATACTCTTACTGTCTTGCTGTTTTAAAGCTTAAATTGTTCTACCTTTAAGGTTCTTAGAATTCCTTTATCCCTGTCAATGCTCCATTTACCATTCCCAAAAATGATGATTTTAAAAATTAAGTGTATGTTTACATAAAGGCCAAATAGGTACTGTTAAAAACAATCAAAATATCTTTGACTTTTTATGTATGCTATGTATATCTGCATATTTATTATGTATCCATCTATATACTAGCATGCTCACATTTAAATAAATGCAAAGCTGATTTTCTTCTATAAAGCACTAACTTTTTCTGTTGGAAAATTTTCTAAAGAAATACTTGCCCTAGAATTGTGAGGAGGAAGCAATCAGAACAAAATTAAATAGAACCCAAAGAAAACCATATGAGGAGTACTAAAACACAAACAGGACTATCCAATATACCACAATTTATGGGGTTGAGGGAAGATAAGATCTAAATCAAGGTACATACAAACAGTATTCTCTACATATAAAACCACTACAACCATGAACACACTGCAACCAAGCTCAACTGCACAAGACTTGCTTAAGACTTGGCACACAATCAACAGTGAAGAAATTCAGATGGCCCCATCATATAAAAGAGATATAATAAGCTGATGATAAAAAGAGGTCCATCATGCCTCAGGATTACATCTACTGAAATACTTCTGCAGTGCAGCTGGTACCAGGAATAGGCAAGAAAGGAATCTTATGGAACTCTATGACACACATACATAAGAAAGGACATTGGTTTAGAAAGGAAGCTGGTTAGGAGGATATTTCAGGGGAAACTCAGAAGTGTGTCAATGGTAATGAAAGGATGTGACACATTAATTTCCTGAATTATTTGAAACAAAAATAAACATTTTCAAATATATTAGTTTCCTTGATATTGAAGACATCTCTTTCAAGTTTTGCAGATCAACACTAAATGAATCCATAGCGAGAAAGAAAATTATGACTGTTTTTATATGTGATGGTCACAGATCACATTTTGAAGTGAGTTTGGGAGGAAATATATGAATAACCGGTAGAAGCTATCTCAAGTGTCAACTTGGTTACTTCAAAACATGGAATAGGCATTTTTGCATATCACTACAATTTAAATCTGTAAACTGAAGAACCCTACCCTTATAAGTCATGGTTAAGCTTATCTAATCAATTTTAAGCTACAATTGAAAAAGGCTGACCCTCACCCCTATGAGAAGGAATCCTCCTTAAAGACCTTCAAAGTGAGAACATGTGTTCTTCCTGGATCTAGCAGGTTCCAGCATTTGGGTTTGAACTGAGACAGTTATATCAATTTTCTTTATGCTAAGCTCTCATCCATTATTTAAAAGTAAACTCTGAAATAAATGTGGTCTCTCTCTCTCTCTCTCTCTCTCTCTCTCTTCTGTGTGTGTGTGTGTGTGTGTGTGTGTGTGTGTGTGTGTGTGTGTTTCCATTCTGCTAGTTGACTCTCAGGAAAGTCCTAATATAAACCCCAACATCATATTCTTAGATACTACTGAGATCTCATTAATTCATTAAATATTCTCTTTCTATTCAATACTTTCAATATTTTGTAGTTATATTGATTAAGTAAAAGAGTGTATTCAAGGAGGCATGCTGAAATTGCTCACAAAAATGAGAAAGAATTATCATGGTGGTTTCAGTTTGATACAGTTTTGAGCAGGGTATTTGACCGTCTGGTTCCCTACTTTCTCTCAGATTGACATATGGGAATTTCTGCATGTCTAAATTCTGGTGCTTACACCAAAAAGACAGGCTCTTTCAGCCAGCATCATACATACATATACGGTACAAAATATTCAGTTATTTGGGGCTGGAGAGGTGGCTCAGAGGTTAAGCCTCCGCCTTGCAGGTGGAAGGTCCTGAGTTCGGATCCCAGATCCCACGTATAGACGGCCAGGCGGAAGCGGGGGCGGCCTGTGCTTCTGGTCCTGGGAGCCTGTAAATCCCGGGGCAGAAGGAGGTGGAGGCATCCATGGTGGTTCCCGAATTCGTCCGAGATTCTACACATACACAGACACACACACACACACACACACACACGCAGAGACACACACGCGCGTGCACATACTTATACACATGAGCACAGTTGAATAAATAATAATAAAAATAAAAAAATATATTCAGTTATTTGATGGATTTTGTGTAATTCTTAGATAACTCTTGTCAGTGATGCAATGAGATCAGATCAGTGACATGCATCCAGCCATTCAAGCTATATGATGTGTTTCAATGCAATCCATGGTTTGGAATAGAGGAGGATCAAGCTTCTATACCACAAAGAAAGAGGAAATTTGAATCAGTATGAAAAAAAGCAAATGCCACCATAAAAGGATTGACAATGACAAAGAAAATATATATTAGCCTCTTCAACCATTACATTAAATATAGGAATTATTTTCCACTGAAAATGTGAATGTCTTTCAATAAAACTAAATACATCATTATATTTCAGGCAAAACCTATTTTCATCTTTATACTACTTCAAATCAGAATAGATTGGTGTTTTACTATGAAATCAACTCATATTTTATTCTCTTTCCTATAATCTTTTTTCCACATTCACTGGCAAATGAACAAATAAATCATCTGTTATGCTAATGTGTTTCCTTCAAAAACATATCATTCTTCAATATGACACAATGATATGGTATTTCATTAATTAATTATTTTAATAGCTTTGAAACGTTTGAAATACCCCTATATGTGATAGGTTGTATAAAAATAAAACTAAATTATGAGTGCTGGAAGGTGTTGAATAAATTTTACTGTGAGAAAAATGAATGAAAGTGATTTGAAAAGGAGATGGAGGTATTCCAAATGCATTTTTGTTCATGATTACTTCCCCTTTGTACACTGAAGAAAGTCTGCCATAAGCATTTCATTTGATAATAAATAATTCCATACCAACAGGATGCAGAAACCCTTGATGTGGTCATTTAGGAATAAAGAAACAACAACGATTATGACTCGAATCCTTAAAACTCTTGGAGGAATCTAATTTTTTTTCTCACTTCATGGTTCCACTTTATTTCTGTCAGACCAATTGTCCTACTGACCTTTTATAAGATTTGTTGCAAACAATTATGCATTGTCTGACGTCATCACTCATCCTACTATTCATTCATTGCATGTTATGCCTTCCATGAAACATGTAAATCATTAAGCAGAATATTTCACACTTTGAATTTCTTCTTAACAAGTAAATAATGTTCCAAAATTTAATTAGTAAATTTTGTGAGACTTAAAGACAAAAATCTTTCACTAACCAGGTTTTGGACACTGATTTATTCAGAAATGTATGTGAGTGTTTTTTACCTTATATGATGAACTACAAAGTCTCCAGTTTTTGTAAGCTGACATTATAACAATGTCTTTATTAAATTAAGTAAAAAAATCAGTAACTGAAAATCAGCACAAACGAATGTGCCAGGACTAAATTCACCCCCTTTTGACCATTCTTGTAAACTTATAAAGCACACTAGTAACAAATTGTGTTATTTAATTATAGTATCATATGCTGTGCTTTATGTTTAATATGACATAGGTGAAATTTCCTAACGACTTTTCAGCTATCATTCAGACACAGATCTAACACACGCTTGAGACTGTCTCTTTCTTGATCTCTAGCTTTTTAGATTGTTCTAATACAAATTTAAAAAGAATATTTTTTCATAAAAATTCATAAATACATGTTAGTAGCTGTATCAACACTTTTGCTAGTTTACAAATACTTTTTTTTACTGTTTTATCTTGGGAATGCTTCTTTTCAAGTAATTTTCTTTCTCATTTAAAAATCTATATAAAATCACTGAAAATAAATTTGGGAGTTTTCTCTAACTGAAATACAGTTTAAAAAAGATTAAAATTATTGAAAAGTCCAATGTTAAGATAACTAATTTTTGGTAAACAGGATTATTATTAATTGGAATCTCTGGCTTGTAGATAGATCAGTCTCTTGTACTTTGTACACTGTTTCTGCTCTTTCCCTGTATATTCTAGATATGGGAATCACTGATCTGAAGAAAGAACACCAAGTAAGAGCAGAATCAGTCTTCTGTTTATGTCATCTGTGACTTCTTTCTCTGACACTAGGGCCATTCAACATTGCTGAGCTTGGCTTGGTTCAGGTTACTACCATAATGTAGCACCCAACCTAATCAATCAATAGTGGCTTTTGGATGAGGATCATGTTACCTGCCACGTATGAAATAGCAACAGTATGTTGATGCTTCTATTTATGATCAGTGCTTCTTATTTTTTAGCTCTTCAAACATTTTTAAATTTATATTTATTTATTTTTCCCCAGTCATACAAGTTCAATAGGTACCCGGGTCCCCTCCATCCCTTCACCCTTCCTCAGTTCCCCTTGCACCCACCCCCCTTTTTCCCCTTCCTTTAACTCCCCTCCCTTCTGCCAGTGCCTCCCCCCTCTCTCCTCCCATTCCCTGGAGCAACCTTTTGTGTGAATGCCAAATTTCTCTCTGAGTCCTCCACTCTAGTGAGGTGGAAGGACTAAGTGGTATTACCCAGAGCCCTTTCTTGGGCTCTCTTTAGAATGGGAACACTATTATGACTGTTAATCCCTTGCCCCTAAGGATCCTAGTGCCTGTGATCCATGTTAGACTTTGGGAGTTGTTTGACATGTCAGTAATTGCACAGGTCACGCAAAGTCCAATTATGGCTACTGTGATCCTAACTTGTGTAGAGTATCTTGCATATCACTGGTCCTCCCCATCTTTAGGCTCTTACAATCTTGCCACCCCCCTTTTCCCCAAGTTTCCCTGAGCTTTAGGATGGGGAGAGATTTGGCTGGTCTAGGTTATTAATGTAGGGTCTTTAGTGTTCTGAATTATGGTTCATTGTTGTTTTCAGTTTTACTGTTCCTACACTGCCCTTGGCTCCATCGTGATTGGTATTGGAGGTCACCTCCTAACCAAAGATAAAAGGCTGTTTAAATGAAGATTTTACTATAAGAGGAGATTCAAAAGTAGATGGAATAATAGTAGGAGACCACAGTGTGTGTGGGGGGGGGATGTTAGTCTCCCATTTGTAGGATGGTTATCATCTATCTGCCAGTCTCTATACCCTCCCTGACTGGTGAGATCAAACCCCCTCAGTCACAAGTGACCAGGAATTAAAGTGAGAGTGAGCTTAACCATATGTCTCACTACTTACTTGCAATATTTGTTGGTGACCTATTTTCTCTACTGAAGCATGCTCCCCTCTCTCCTTATTTCTAGGTGCGGGGGCCCTCCTTCCCCTTCCCTCCTGTTTATAATCTTTGTGATTACTATAATTATTACAGAGATTTATCTTTAAATATGTCATTAAGTGGGTTTGGCACCAGGATCCACTTATTAGGGAGCACATATGGTGTCTAATTTTCCATGTCAGGGATACTTCATTCAATATAATTTTTCCTAATTCCATCCATTTCCCACCAAATTTCATTAATTCATCTTTTTTGATGGTTAAGTAGTATTCCATTATATAAATGTACCACATTTTCCTTATCCACTCATCAACTGCTCAGCATTTGGGATGATTCCATGACATTGCTATTGTAAATAGTGAGGCTATGAACATGGTTGTGCATGTGTCTCTGCAATGATTTTTTGCTTTATGGGGGATTATTCCTAGAAGTGGAATAACAGAGTCACATGATACTTGAATCTTTAACTTTTTTAGAAATCGCCAGAGTGATTGTATAAGCCTGCATTCCCACCAGAAATTTAGGAGAGTTCCTTTCTCTCCACATTCTCTCCAGCATTAGCTGTTGTTTGTATTGTGGATTTTTGCCATCCTGACCAGGGTGAGATGATATCTCAGGGAAATTTTGATCTGCATTTCCCTGATGGCTAGGAATGTGGAACATTTTTAAAATATTTGTTAGACATTTGAATTTCGCCCCTGGAAAAGTTTCTTTTAAGTTCCAAGGCCCATTTTTTAATTGGGCTATTTATCTCCTTGGTGTTTAGTTTTCTAAGTTCTTTGTGCACTCTGGATAATAGAGCTCTATCAGACATGTGGTTAGTGAACATTTTCTCCCATTCTGTGGCTTGCCTTTTTGTTGGGTTTACAATCTTTATCTGAACAGAAGCTTTTTAATTTCATAAGATTCCATTTGTTGAGTGTTGCTTCTGGAGACTGTGCTATTGGATTTCTTTTTAGGAACTCTTGGCCTAGTCCAATCAGCTCGAGGGAGATCCCTACCCTTTCAACTAGGGTTTTTACAGTCTTTGGCCTAGCATTGAGGTCCTTGATCCATTTGGAATTAATTTATGTGCATGGTGACAAGTACGGGTCCAGTTTTAATCTGCATGTGGACATCGAGTTTTGCCTGCAGCATTTGTTGAAGATGCTGTTCTTTTTCCATTAAAATATTTGGGCCCCTTTGTTAAAGATCAAATGGCTGTAGTGGTGTGGGCTTATATCTGGGTCTTCAACCCTTATCCATCGATCTGTGTGCTTATTTTGGAGCCAGTACCAGGCTGTTTTTACAACTATGGATTTGTAGTATAGACTAAGGTTTGGTATGGTGATACCTCCAGCTGTGTTTTTGTTACTCAGGATTGTCTTTGCTATCCTGGGTCTTCTGGGCTTCCAAATGAATTTTGAGATCATTTGATCAATTTCTTTAAAGAATTGCTTTGGGATTTTGATTGGTATAGGATTGTATCTGTATATTGCTTTTGGTGGGATGGTCATTTTTATGATGTTGATTCTGCCAATCCAAGAACATGGGAGGTCTTTCCATCTTCTGGTGTCTTCTGTAATGTCTTTCATTAGGGTTTTAAAGTTTTCATTATAAAGGAATCTTACTTCCTTGGTTACGTTTATGCCAAGGTATTTTATATTTTCAGGGGCTATAGTAAATGGGATTGTTTCTCTCAGGACTTTTTTACTTCTTTTAACCTTGGTGTACAGGAAGGCCACTGATTTTTGCACATTTATTTTGTAACCTGCCACCCTTCTGAACTTCTGTTTTAGTTCCAGGAGTTTCCTGGGGGAGTTTTTAGGATCACTCAGGTATAGGATCATGTAATCTGCAAACAGAGATAACTTGACTTCTTCCTTGCTGATTTGAATTTCTTTTATTATCCTCTCTTGTCTTATGACTCTAGCTAAGACTTCAAGTACAATATTGAATAGAAGTGGTGAGAATGGGCAGCCTTGTCTAGTTCCTGATTTAAGCGGGAACGCCTCAAGTTTTTTCCCATTGAGTATAATTCTTGCTGTTGGCTTGTTGTATACAGCTTTTATTATGTTGATAAAGGTTCCTCCATTTCAACTGTCTCTAGGGTTTTGATCGTAAAAGGCTGTTGGATCTTGTCAAAAGCTTTTTCTGCATGTGTGGAGAGTATCACGTGGTCTTGGACTTTGAATTGGTTTATATGGTAGATTAGATTTATTGATTTGCTTATGTTTAGCCAACCTTGTGTCCTGGGATAAAGCCTACTTAATCACAGTGAATGATGTTTTTGATATGTTTTTGAATCTGATTTCCTAAGATTTTGTTAAGAATCTTTGCATCTGTGTTCATCAAAGAGATTGGCCTATAGTTTTCTTTTTAAAGTATATCTTTATTAGGTTTTGGGATTAATATGATATTAGCTTCATAGAAAGAATTTGTCAGTGTTCTTTCCTTCCCAATTTGATGGAACAGTTTAAGAAGTATTGGTGTTAGTTTTTCCTTAAATGTCTGACAGAATCTATGTGCTAAATCCTTTTAGTCCAGATGGGAAGATTCGAGATTACTTCATTGATTTCCTCATGTGTTATAGGACTATTTAAAAAATTCAAAACTTCCTGATTCAATTTAGGTAAGTTGTGTTTACTTAGGAATTCATCCGTGTCTTTTGTGTTATCAAATTTCACAGAGTATAAGTTTTTTGAAATATGACCTTATACATTCTCTGAATTTCTTAGGTATCAGTTGTGATAACTCCATTTACATTTCTAATTTTGTTAATTTGGGTTTTCTCTCTCTTGATTTTGGTTAATTAAGCTAGAGGTGTATCAATCTTATTGATTTTTTCAAAGAATCAGATTTTGACTGGTTGATTCTTTGTATCATTTTCCTTATCTCAATTTCAGAAATTTGTCCCTGATGTTGCTAATCTTCTCTCTTCTACTGTTTTTAGGATTGGATTGCTCTTGTTTATCTAAAGCTTTAAGCTGCATTAAGTTATTTATTTGTGATGTGTTTATTTTTTGATATAGGCATTAAGAGCTATAAACTTATCTCTCAAGATGGCTTTCATTGTGTCCCAGAGATTTTGATATGTTGTATTTTCATTATCATTCACTGCTAGGAAATCTTGAATTTCTTTTATGATTTCTTCCTGAACCCAATTCTCATTCAACATCATAGTATTTAGTTGCAAAGAGTTAGCGTATTTTCTACTATTTCTTGTGTTGCGAATGCCAAGCTTTAGACCATGGTGGTCTGATACGGTACAGGCTACAATTTCAACTTTCCTGTATATGTGGAGATTCGTTTTGTGGCCCAATATGTGATCTAAAAATGTGTATTCTTTGGTGCATGAATGGAAAGTTCGATAGAGATCTGTAAGTCCCATATCAGTAAAGGTTTGATTTAAGTTCCAATGTGTCTCTGTTAAGTTTTTTACTTGTTGATCTATCCCACGTTGAGAAGGAGTATTGAAATCCCTGAGTATTATCATTTTGAAATTATCATCTTGCTTTAGATGTTGTAGCCTTTGCTTAATGAATGTGGAAGAGCCCATTTAAGGTGCATACATTTTCAGTATAGTGAAGTCTTCCTGGTGAATTGTACTGTGACTAAAATGTAGTATCCTTCTGTATCTCTTATGATTTTCTTTAGTTTGAAGTCCACTTTGTTAGATAGCATAATTGCTACCCCTGCTTTTTCCTGGATCCATTAACTTGAAGAATTTTTGACCAGCCTTTTATTTTTAGAATGTGCCTATCTTTTGTAGTGAGATGTGTTTCCTGAAGGCAGCAAGAAATGCATGTTTATAATCTTTGTCTTTTGATTGGTGAGTTAATTCAATTGACATTTAGCGTTAGAAATACTTTTAATTCCTGACACTTTTTGCGTTTAGTGGCTTTCATAAGTGTATTATTTGGCTTGTAGGTTTTGGTGGTATTATACTTCTCATCTGTCCTCCTGGATACAAGATGGTAAAAAAGGTTTACTTATCTTTGAGCTGGATGTGAAGATTCTCTCCCATGTGATGGAATGATTTTAGGGGACTTCAGATGTATGGTGCTTGTCCTCTAGAGCTTTTCTTGGGTTTTCTCTAGACTCTGTTGAATTCTAAGGAGTAGAGAGTCCACTTTGGTTCCGTCTAGTGTGGCACGTAGATCACCTGGGACCTGGAGCATGGACCAGGGGTCTTCCCCAGGGCTAGAGCAGACTGGTTACTACTCTGGCTCCTGGTGATATGAACAAGTGACCTGGGCCTGGGCGTGTCTAGTGGCCTTACTTGAGGAGCAGGGAGTCTGCTCTGGTTCAAGTCCAGGACAGGAGCTTTTTAAAAATTTTTTTAAAAAATAATTTCTGATTATCTTTTGGTCCACCTTGATATGAGTTAAATCCCAAGAACAATTTTTGCAGGTAGAAGCAGTGATTAATAAAGCATCAAAAGTTAATATTTTACATGGGGTCATATATAGGACATAAGTTTAAGAAAATTAAACTGGATTTGTTTAAATAGAAAGAAAATTCAAGTAGAACTGAAAAAAAAACTCAGGAAAACCACTATCATTAAATATTTTGATTAAATATTAAGTACTTTCACTGTAGTAGATATGCTGGTTATTCTTTTGCAGCTGTGAGACAGTTCAAGTAACTTAAGGGAGAAAAGAAGCTTTATTTAGCTATGGTCCTTTATAGTAAAAAAAAGGAATGACTGGCTGGCAGAAACTGGCCTCTATAAAGGAGACTTGAGAGCGTCAAACTCAACAGCCCACTTAATAACTGAATCTGGGTGATGTTAACCAACCTCAAGGCCCACCCCCTGTGACTACTTTCCTCCAGCAAGGCTCCACCTCCTAAAGGTGTCATGTACTTCCCAAGTCTTTGGGGGACAATTAACACTTCAAACCATGACAGTAGAAATAGATCTTAATTACGAACAAGGGACTTCAATCATTTTTAAGCTGCAAGTTTCAATTTTGGGTGCTGCCAGATCCATACATGGAAACCTTGGCTCTCATATCTACTCTATCCCTTCTTCTTGTTGCAAGTCATATCATAGTTTTTGCTGGAATATTTGAAGCATTTCAATATAGGTTACAGTGATTTAACAGTATGTATAATCTCCTGGGAGACAAATCTTTGTTTGTGAGGAATTCTCTATATTAGATTAATTGAGTAGGGTAGAGCCACCTAAGTGCCTGACTGGATTCCTCTCTCCTTCCTGTTTGTATATGCAACTTGGCCAGTGCCTCAAGCTCTTCATGCTCTGACTGGCCACTGCAATGGCCTGGACTCTGGATTCAGTTAGCCAAAGCTTTGCTGCTTTAAGTAGCTTTTGTCAGGTTTTTCTCTACAGCAACTTCTAAATTTTTTTTTTTAATTTTTTTTTTTTATTATTATTTATTCAACTGTGTGTATGTGCGCGCGCGTGTCTGTGTGTGTGTGTATGTGTGTGTAGAACCACGGACGAATTCGCGAACCACCATGGACGCCTCCGCCCCGGGATTCACAGGCTCCGCCCTACCAGGACCAGAAGCGCAGGCCGCCCCCGCTTCCGTCTGGCGTCTATACGTGGGATCTGGGATCCGAACTCGGGACCTTCCGCCTGCAAGGCGGAGGCTTAACCCCTGAGCCACCTCTCCAGCCCTCTACAGCAACTTCTAAAGTAACTAAAACTCAATTATATTTTATTCTGTCCCATGCTTACATCTTATTCCTAAGTTAAACTTAATTAGAACCACTAATAATCACTATTTAAGTGCCTAGAACACCACTCCTGTGTTCTACATAAGATCACAGCACAACATAGTTTGGATTATTATTATTTGTGTCAATTAATCAATTATACAAGTAGTTCATATGGTAGAATTTTATATTTCCTCTTCCAATATTAGATGTTATTGTAATATTGATGGCAACTATTTTTTATTTCATTACATAATTTTTTCTGGCATTATACTGTGACTTAAATTCTTACACAGTGAACTACTTGTATAATTAATTATATCAACTATGTATTTTCATGAGAAAAATAATTAGGGTTTTCCCACCTAGGTCCTGCTTCAGTCACAGCTCTACCACATGACCCTACCACATGCAGATAGCCTCTCCCCCCAACCTCACCCAACCCCCTCATTATAACACTAACCAAAATCTTCATCCAGGCCCTTGCCCATCCCTAACTACTTACCATTTGACTGTCCTTTGAGAATTTAATAGAGGCCACAGAAACCACAAGCCAAAGAATAGTAGAAAAACATCAAACAACTGATCACAAGAATCTCATTGTTCAACAGAAGAGAATCATCTTTGCACATATCCCTGAGATAAATAACTCATTTTATTTTTCTTTCAACCTCAATTAATAGTTATCACGGTTTAAAATTTCTGAACAGCATACACAAAGCTCCCATCCTTTCAGTGTCTTAACAATTTACCCTCTCATAACCTTAACAATTCATAAGCTGCTATGTCCACCTCAACTCTTACCCTTGATACTATGCCTACCTTATTTTATCTTCCTAAAGATGCTCTGATACTTAATCTAAATATCACCTAATACACCCTGATACTCAATCTTAATTCTTTCAGTGAAAACTAGAACAAAACCCTGCCATCCCCTTACTTTATCTTACCACTATGGAATAAAGCTACACATTCACAACAAGGTAAATGACAGAAAATACACAAACTCTTTAAAATTAAATACTATGATGCTCAATAAGGAATGGGTTCAGAAAGAAGTCAAAATGGAATTAAAAAATTGTCAGATGTGAACCATAATGAAAAAGCAACTTATCAAAGTTTCTTGGACATGATGAAGGTTATCCCAAGAAGAAAGTCTATAACACTTAATTCCTACATCAAAAAAAAAAAAAAATAGAGACATCACTGGTAAATAACTCAACAATAGAGCTTAAAGCTTTAGAAAAAAAAAATACAACCCCCAAATAAGTAAATGAGAAGAGATTAGTAAAATCAGTGGTGAAATATCTGAAATTGAGATAAAGAAAAATGATACAAAGAATCAACCAAAGAGCTTTAAAAAATCAGCAAGATATCAACAGTAAACTCTTTTTCCCCTCGGAGGGAAGCTAAGAGCTTCAGGCCATGTTATTGATCCCCAGCAGAAGGCTTGACCCCTGGGCTCTGGGGTGCAGGGGGCAATGTTTCCTCCAGTGGAGATTTCCATAGTTGGGACATAGGCTACATGGAAGCTTCTTGTGCTTGCAACCATCTCAAAGCACCCAGCCTGGGCATATGCAAAGCCTCTATTCATCTTTCTCCTGTCTGAAGAGGTCTTGGTTTGGTCTGCTTGGGCATGCCTCTTAGTATTCTATCTATCCCCTTAGGCAAATATCAAGTTTTTATTTCTCTGTTTCTTGGTTGCTTTAGAAACTAGAATGCAGGTGTTATTGGCGGAATTAAGAGAGAGTTTAAAACACACATCTGCTGGACAGTCTACCTTGAAAGTGAGCCATTCATTCCTGCAAAGACAATGAGTTTTCCTTTCTTCACATAAACTCCTAGGTCACATGCAAACTTAACAGGTATACCGGTCGCCCCCCTCCCTCCAGCCCCCTATCTCCCTGTGCCCCCCACCCCCTTTCCCTCCCCATCCTCCAGTGCCTCCCCCTCCCATTCCCGGTGCCTCCTTTAATGAGCATGCCAAAATCTCCTCTGGGTCCTCCTCTCTGATGAGGTGCAAGGACCCAGGGGCATTTCCCAGAACCATTTCCTGTGTTCCCTTTAAGCATAAGAACACTACTATGGCTGTCAATCCCTTGCCTCCAAGGATCCTAGTGCCTTTAGCAAACACTAGACTTTGTGGGGTCAATAGTGTGTAGGACATTGCACAAGGCATGCAAAGTCCAGTTATAATTGCTTTAGCACTAGCTTGTGTGGAGTATCTTGCATATCGTTACTCCTCCCTTCCTTGTGCTCTTACAATCTTACTGCCCTCTTTTCCACAAATTTCCCTGAGCTTCAGGATGGGGAGAGATTAGGCTGGCCTAGTTCCAAGTGGTTGATATAGAGTCTCTGATGTTCTGGATTATGGTTTGTTGATTTTTTTTTCCAGTTTTGCTGCTCCTGTAATGACCTTCACTCCATCCTGATGAGTATTGGATATCACCCCCTGGCCAGAGATAAAAACTTTTTAAATTAGAGTCTTGTTATAAGAGTATATTCAAAGGTAGATGTAATAAAAGTAGGAAACCGGTAAGGAAGGGGTCAATTACCCATTTGCAAAATAGTTTCTTTCTATCTCCCAGACTATATGCCCTCCCCTTCTGGTAAGATCACACCCCATCAGTTGTAAATGATCAGGAAGGAAAGTCTGTGAACTTAACCAGATGTCTCATTATTTACTTGCAGTCCTTGATGGTGGCCTATTTTCTCTGCTGTAATATGGTCCCCTCTCTCCTTGTTACTGGTGTGTCCCTCTTTCCCCATTCCTCTTGTTCATAATCTTTTCAATTACTGTAGGTATTACAGAGATTTATCTTTGAGTGTCTCTAAGTGGGTTTGGTACTAGGAGCCACCTATTAGGGAGTACATACGGCACTTAATTTTCTGTGTCTGGGATACTTCACTCAATATAATTGGTTCTAATCCCATCCACTTCACAGCAAATTGTATTAATTCATCATTTTTGATGGCTGAGTAGTGCTCCATTGTATAGATGTACTACAGTTTCCTTATCCACTCGTCAACTGTTGGACATTTGGGTTGATTCCATGACTTTGCTATTGTAAACAGAGCTGCTATGAACATGTTCGTGCTTGTGCTATCGAGGTGAATTTTTACTGTATGTGGGGTTATTCCCAAAAGTGGAATAGCAGGGTCATATGGCATTTCAATCTTTAATTTCTTTAAGAATCTCCAGAAGGCTCACCAGAGTGGATGTATGAGCCTGCATTCCCACCAGCAATGTAGGAGAGTTCCCCTCTCTCCACACCCTCTCTAGCATTTGTTGTTGTTTGTATTGTGGATTTTTGCTATCCTGACCAGGGTGAGATGATATCTCAGGGAAATTTTTGATTTGCGTTTCCCTGATGGCTAAGGATGTGGAGCATTTTTTAAAATATTTATTGGACATTTTAATTTCATCCCTGGTAAAGTTTCTTTTAAGTTCCAGGGCCCATTTTTTAATTGGGCCATTGGTTTCCTTGGTGTTTAGTTTTCTAAGTTCTTTGTGCACTCTGGATAATAGAGCACTATCAGATATGTGGTTAGTGAAGATTTTCCCCCATTCTGTGGGTTGCCTTTGGGCTCAAGTTACAATCTCTTTATCTGAACAGAAACGCTTTAATTTCACAAGATCCCAACTGTTTAGATTGGTAGCAGTGACTGTGCCATTGGATGTCTGTTTAGGAAATGTTGGCCTAGCCCAATCAGCTCGAGGGAGTTCCCTATCCTTTCAACTATGGTTTTTATAGTCTCTGGCCTGATATCAAGGTCCTTGATCCATTTGGAATTAAGTCTTGTACATGGTGACAAGTATGGGTCCAGCTTTAATCTTCTGCATGTGGAGATCGAGTTTTGCCAGCACCATTTGTTGAAGATACTGTTCTTTTTCCATTGTATTCTTTGGGCCCATTTGTCAAAGACCAAATGCACATTCCCTATTTTTAAAGTCCTTAAAATGGTCAAAAAATAAGTTTAAAGGGGTGGTCTGCATCTGTGCCATTTTGTCCATCAGTGGTGTCATAAAACAACACAGAACAAAAAGAAAGGACAAACAGAAACAAAGGATTCTACCTCCAAGACAGAAATGAAAGTTTCCTGATAGTGGATAATAGAGCTCTATCAGACATGTGGTTAGTGAAGATTTTCTCCCATTCTGTGGGTCGCCTTTTTACTCAGGTTACAATCTCTTTATCTGAGCAGAAGCTCTTTAATTTCATAAGATCTCATCTATTGAGTGTTGGTTGTAGTGACTGTGCTATTGGATTTCCATTTAGGAACTGTTGGCCTAGTCCAATCAGCTCAAGGAAGTTCCCTATCCTTTCAACTAGTGTTTTTATAGTCTCTGGCCTTATATTGAAGTCCTTGATCCATTTGGAAGTAATTTTTGTACATGGTTACAAGTAAGGGTGCAGTTTTAATCTTCTGCATGTGGAGATCCAGTTTTGCCAGCACCATTTGTTGAAAATGCTGTTCTTTTTCATTGGATTTTTCTGGGCCCCTTTGTCAAAGATCAAATGGCTATAATTGTGTGGCGTTATATCTGGGTCTTCAACCCTTATCCATTGATTTGTATGTCTATTTTGGAGCCAGTCCTAGGCTGTTTTTTTTACTGTGGATTTGTAGTATTGATTAAGGTTTGATATGGTGATACCTCTAGCAGTGTTTTTGTTACTCAGGATTGGTTTTGCTATCCTGGGTCTTTTGTGCCTCCATATGAATTTTGAGATTGTTTGGTCAATTTCTTTAAAGAATTGTTTTAGGATTTTGATTGGTATAGCATTGAATCTGTATATTGCTTTTGGTAGGATGGTCATTTTTATTATATTGATTCTGCCAGCAAAAGAAAGCCCAAAATGCCAGGTTAAACATCTCATGAAAACCTTGGGTTTAACATGCAAATGAGAAGCCTCTTTGATTTTACATTTATAAGCAAGGGAGCACAAAAGATTAATGCTCAACTTTCTTCCTAAGCTTTTGTCAACCTTTGATTTATTTAAAATGTTTAAGATCAGGGAATGGCAGGTTTACCAGTCACTCACAAAGTAACTATTGAGATTCCTCACATGCTTAATGGTATTGTTTTTAGGCATTCTTTTGTTTACATGCCTGAATGCCCAAATATCTTAGGTTTAGACTTAATGAAATAAAATATTTTAACACTGTTATAAAGTCATCCACATGGTTCTGGTTTTAGATGCACCAAAGATGCTAGAGAGAGGAAATCATAGATTCCAAAAAATGGTGGAATCTACATAGCATGTAACAAAAGCCTGCAGTTTAAAGACCCTAAGAAAGACAGTTTGTGCTCTAAAAGTCTGCCCTTGTCCTAAAAGCTTCCCTAAAGTTAAACTCAGTGCTTGACGGAGGGAAAATGCAATGACAAATTTAAGGAGTTAAACCAGGAAAAACAGCAAAACTCCAGGTGTTAAACAGTGTAGTGGCTCCATTGGCAAAACAATGCTGGCTTTTCATTTAGATCAGAAGAGTGGTTCTACCCTAAAGATGAGATAATGCTTAGAGACCTATACAACTTTCCATGTCAGGAAATAATGTCCCCTACATGTGTCATCTAAAACAAGACTTGTGTCACTTTGCTTTTCAAAACCCAAAAAGGAAGACTAATTTAGATTGTTCTGTACAAAGAATCAGACAGTTCACATTGTTTTTGGACAGGTTTTAGAATGTGATCTTGGAAATTTGCAATAGCCAGAAGAGAAAGGTCTCCAATATGTAAATTACTTATAGTTCTTGGCTTTTATACCTTGCAAGCATGTGTTCTTTATTAACTCTTGCTTGTACCCACATAAGACTGCTAAGCTTCTTTGGTTTATCCCATATGCCTTTCCAGTTACAGTGGTTTAATCCTTATGCAGATCTTGGAGACTTAATTTACTTGTGTTTTTTTTTTCCCTTTTAGATGGACCTTGAAGTAATAAAGCTGTCTATGAAAAACCTCTAGACCATCCCAGCATTTCATAGATGAGGAAATCAGACTGCTCTTACTTCCTTTGCCCCAACTCAGCAGGAAGTGGCCAGAGAGGTCATGGCACTTAATCTCCAGAGCAGTCTGATTCCTTGAATAGGTTTATGGGGGAATGAGGCAGGATTAGAGCGGCCATGCTGGGATAGGTCTCTCAAGGTCTTTGAAGGTCTTTGGAATTCCTGAAGGTCATCCCCCATTGCTGGAATCACCCTGAGGGAACACTCCTGCTGAGGAACTGACTCCAATCCTCCCAGAGATAAGATGGCCAACTTCTCTGGAAAGTGACTATGGAAATGAGCTCTCCATATCAAACGACTTGACCGCTAGCCCTCATGGGTCCCGAGCAACTGGGTTGGGCCCCAATGGGAATTAACCAATGGAAAAAAGCCATTTTCCTGGGCTTTTCTAGTTGTATAAATACACCTGGACCTGGCAACCATCTTTGGCACCCTAACCCTTCATGTCACTCTAGTGCCATGAATTCTGTTTTTTGCCTGCTTCTCATGGAGGCTTCCTAGCCCCTCATGGCACTCCACATCTGAAGTCCATGAGTTCCAACCTTTCTCTCCTCTAATAAAATCTACCTTAATCATCAAAAAAAAAAAAAAAACTTAGAAAACTAAACACCAAGGAAACAAATGGCCCAATTAAAAAATGGGCCTTGGAACTCAAAAGAAACTTTACCAGGGACGAAATTGAAATGTCTAACAAATATCTTTAAAAATGCTCCGCATCCTTAGCCATCAGGGAAATGCAAATCAAAACCTCCCTGAGATATCATCTCACCCCAGTCAGGATGGCAAAAATCCACATACAAACAACACCAAATGCTGGAGAGGATGTGGCAAGAATGGAACTCTCCTACATTGCTGGTGGGAATGGAGGCCTATACAACCATTCTGGCAATCAGTGTGGTGATTCTTAAAAAAGTTAAAGGTTGAAATGCCATATGATCCTACTATTCCACTTTTGGGATTAATCTCCCATACAGCAAAAATTCACCTCAATGGCACAAGCACGACCATGTTCATAGCAGCACTGTTTACTATATCAAAGTCATGGAATCTACCCAAATGTCCTACAGTTGACGAGTGGATAAGGAAAATGTGGTACATTTATATAATGGAATACTACTCAGCCATCAAAAAAGATGAATTAATACAATTTGCCAGGAAATGGATGGAATTAGAAACAATTATATCGAGTGAGGTATCCCAGACACAGAAAATTAAGCGTCATATGTACTCCCTAATAGGTGGATACTAGTACCAAACCCACTTAGTGACATACTCAAAGATAAGTCTCTGTAATACCTGCAGTAATTGCAAAGATTATAAACAAGACGGAAGGGGAAGGAGGGCCCTGCCAGAAACAGGGAGAGAGGGGATCATGCTACAGCAGAGAAAATAGGTCACCATCAAGTACTGCAAGTAAGTAGTGAGACATCTAGTTAAGCTCACAGACTTTCCTTCCTGGTCACTTACAACTAAGAGGGTATGATCTCACCAGACAGGGAGGGCATAGAGTCTGGCAGATAGAAGGTAACCATCCTGCAAATGGGAGACTGACCCCCCTCACCATGGTCTCCTACTCTTATTCCATCTACCTTTGAATCTACTCTTATAACAAGACTCTATTTTAACAACCTTTTATCTCTGGCTAGGAGATGACATACAATAACCCATCAGGATGGAGCCCAGGGCAGTGAAGGAGCAGCAAAACTGGAAGAAGAAAAAATCAACAAACTATAATCAGAAAATCAGAGACTCTGCATCAACCACCTGGAACCAGGCCAGCCTAATCTCTCCCCAAGAGAAGCGCAAGAAAATTTGTAAAAGAGGAGGTGGTAAAATTATAAGAGCCTAAAGATGGGGAGGAGCAATGATATGCAAGATACTCCACACAAGTTAAGGCCACAATAGCCATAATCAGACTTTGCATGACTTGTGCAATGACTGACATGTCAAAGACACCTCCAAAGTCCAGCACGGATCACAAGCACTAGGATCTTTAGATGCAAGGGAGTAACAGTCATAATAGTGTTCCTGTACTAAAGGTGAGCCCAAGAAAGGACTCTGGGCAATACCACTGGTCCTTACACCTCACTGAAATGGAGGACCACCAGAGGGAAGTTTGACATTCACACTAAAGGATGCTCCAGAGATTGGGGGGGGAGGGAGACAGTAGGAGAAAAGGATGGAGGGGGGTGAAAGGAAGGGGAAAAGGGAGGAGGGAGCAAGGGAGTCTGGGGAGGGGAGGGGCTGGGGTACCTATTAAGTTTGCATGAGTGGAAAAAAATATTAATAATAAATAATTTTTAAAAATCAGCAAGATTAGCAAACCCTTGCCAAATTAACCTAAACCAAAAGAGAGAAAACCCAAATTAACAAAATTAGAGATGAAAATGGAATTATCACAACTGAGGCCAAGGAAATTCAAAGAATCATAAGTTCATACTTCAAAAACCCAACTCCACAAAACTGATAATCAGAAAGCAATGGATAAATTTCTAAGTACACACAACTTACCAAAATTAAATGGGGATGAACTGAATTATTTAAGTAGTCCTATATCAAGTGAGGCAAGTAAAGAGATAATTACAAATGTTCCCACCAAAAAAGGCCAAAGGCTGGATAGATTCAGTGCATAAATTCTACCAGACATTTAAAACGCACTACTCTTTAAACTATCCCATAAAATGAAAGAGAATAAAACTTCCATACTTTTTTTATGACGTTAATACTACCCTGGTCCCAAAACCAAATAAATATATAATAAAAAAATAAAACCAATCTCATTGATGAACACAGATGTGAAGATACTCAACAAAATTTTTGGCAATCCAATTTCAAAAACATCATCCGCATGATCAGGTAGAATTCATTCCAAACACACAATGTTGGTTCAACATATGCAAATCAATAAATGTAATTCATCATATAGAATAATGCAAAGACCAAAGCAACATGATTCTCTCCATAGACACATAAAAAAGTTTTTGACAAAATTCAACAACCCTTTTATGTAAAAAAATACACTTGAGATAGTAGGAATGGAAGGAACTTATATCAACACAATAAAGGCCATCTACAACAAACCTATAGTAAGGATTATTCTAAATGGCAAAAGACTTGAAGCATTTCCTCTGTGATCAGGAACTAGGCAAGGCTATTCACTCAACAATTCTGTTCAATATTGTACTTGAATTATTAGTTTGAGCCATAAGACAAGAGAGAGAGATAAAAGGGACACAAACAGGAAAAGAAGAATATTTGCAGATGACATGATCTATACTTGAAAGACCCTAAAAACTCCACCAGAAAACTCCTGGAACTAATAAATAAGTCCAGTAGAGTAGCAAATTACAAAAATCAGTGGATTTGTTATGCACCAAGGATAAAAAAGGTGAGAAAGTCCTAGAAACAATCCCAATAGCCATATCCCCTAAAAAAGTGAAACCAATAATGTAAGAGACCTGTACAATGAAAACTTTAAAATTCTAAAGAAAGACATTTCAAAAGACACCAGAAGGTAAAAAAAGGACCTACCATGTTCCTCCATCAGTGGAATTAACATCATAAATATGAGTATCCTACCAAATGCAATATATGGATTCAATATAATAACAATCAAAATTCCAAGGCAATTCTTCAAAGAACTGACAAAAAACAACCTTAAGATTCATATGGAAGCACTAAAGGCCCAGGATAATAAAAAACAATCCTGAGTAATAAAAAACTCTACTGAAGGTATCACCATACTAGACTATAATCTATACTATAAACCCATAGTAATAAAGACAGCATGGTGTTAACTCCAAAATAGACAAATAGAAAAATGGATAAGAATTGCAGGTCCACATGCAAGTTTATATGCCTACAGTCAGCTGATTTTTGACATGGGTGCCTAGAAAAAACATTGGAGGGGCTGGAGAGGTGGCTCAGGGATTAAGCCTCTGCCTTGCAGGCAGAATATCCTGAGTTCGGATCCTAGACCCTACGTATAGACGCCAGGCGGAAGCAGGGGCGGCCTGCGTTTCTGGTCCTGGTAGGGCGGAGCCTGTGAATCCCAGGGCAGAGTAAACAAGGAGGAGGTGGAGGCGGTCCCGGATGGTTCCCAAATTCGTCCGTGGTTCTACACACACACATACATACACACACGCGCATACACCCACAATTGAATAAATAATAAAAAAAAAATAGAAAAAAAATATTGGGGAAAAAAAGCAGCATCTTCAGCAAATGGTACCAGCAATTGAATATCTACAAGCAGAAGATTGAAACTAGACCCTTAACTATCATCTTTCATGAAAATTAATTCCTAATGAATCGAGGCCCTCAACAAGTGGGATCTCATGGAATTAAAGAACTTTGTTCAGCAAAAGATATTGTTAACTGAGAAAAAGACAAGCAAAAAGAATTGGAGAAACCCTTCATTAGCTATACATCTTTTAGAGGATTAATAGTCACAGTATATAAAGAACTCAAAAAATACAATGAGGTAAATAGCCCAATTTTAAAATGGTCCTTGGGACTTAAAAGAAACTTTTCCCAGGAGGAAATTAAAATGTCTAAAAAATTATGTAAAAGAATTCCACCTACCTAGTCATTAGGGAAATACAAATACAAATCATCCTGAGATATCATCTCACTATAGGCATAATAACAACATATAACAACAAATTCTGAACCCAATATGGGGAATCCTCATATTTTGCTGATGGGAATGCAAATTTATAGAACAGCTCTGGAGATCAGCATAATGGTTCTCAAAAATGTTAAAAATCAAAGTGCCTTATGACACAGCTATGTTATTCTTGGGAATATTCCAAAGAATACTATATCTTACTGTATAGATAACATGTATATCCATGTTCATTGCAGCTCTATTCACAAGAGCAAAATCATTGAGGCAGCCTAAATGCTCAACAATAGTCAAATAGATAATGAAAATTAGTGTATATCCACAAATAGAATACTATTCAACTACCAAGAAAAATGAATTAAATGAAATTTGCTGGTAAATGGATAAAGCTGGAAGAAATTTACTGAGTGAAGTATCTCAGACACAGAAATACAGATATTGTATGTTCTTCTTTACTAGAAGAACCTAGTGCTAAGCCCTCCAAATGATATAATCAAGGAATAATTTCTAGAATATCCTCTATAGCCACAAATGACCATTGGGGGTAGAGAGAAGACCCCAATAGAGTAGAGACAAAGGAATTCAGGTAAATAGATAAAATAAAGCCAGTAGGGAATGGAAGTAAGGTGAGAAGTGTTAATAAGGAGTAAAGCAGGGGAAAAAGAGAGAGAAGTGGCTCAGGGGAAAAGAAAGATCAATGGCCTAACCTAGTAGTGAAGGGTTACCATTACAACTCCAGTAAGAAGACTCATTAGGAGCAACAGAGGTATTGAAGATCCATGGGAAAGCAATTACTCTCTGAATGGATTCTCATGCCCCATACTAAAAACCTATCCAAATAACAGTAGAAGGAAAGTGATAGGACAGGAATAGATATCCTAGTGTTATCTATAAAATATTCATAATACATCACTGTCTAAGCACCTTTTTTTAACCCTTAGACAATAAAACTTCTTAGAGCTCAAGTAAGTTGTACCATATTACAATGGAAGACTAGTTAGAAAAAAAACTACATTGGGCCAGAGCACAGAATATCAGGGAACCTGGAATACTTAACTTTAATTATTCCATCAAAATCTTACCTCATATCAAGGCTTAGGGAACCTCATGAAAGATGGTGTTGTAAGATTGGCTAAGGTACTCCTGGCCAACACACTACAGCCAACACCTGGCTTCTGTGTCCAGAAGGTTAATGCGATGAGAATTTCTACCACCAGAGCTACACAATGGCCAACTTATCAACATTTCCCCAAGTATTAACAAGAATCTTAGGAGAAATAACTGCTCTTAGTGAGTGTCTCAAGGGCATGGACTAGACAAGGTAAAAGGAACCTTCCCACTTAGGATTTTATCCACTGAAGAGCCACAAAAAGTTTACCAGAAATATGACTCCCATACCAACACAGGCACCTGAAAAGGAGAAGTACTGAAGAGGGATGAATGAGACATAGCAAAATGGATGAAAGGAAAGGAGGGTGTGAAGGAGGAGGATGGGAAAAAAAGGGACTGGGTGGGAAGGGATAGTGTGTTACATAGCTTTATCAATGTGACAATTGAAATTGGTTGCAAAGCATTGGTAGCTCAGTTTAACCCTGAGAATCCTCAAGAAATTGTCTGATTGATTGAGAGGGTCCAGTCAATGGCAAGTGGGACTAATATCTGTGCAGACAAATAAGATGGAGGAACTGGTTAAGAAAGTTGGTATCATTCTGTATAGCTGGCCAGACATGTTGGTCTGGCAAGTAAGGATTGTGCCTCTTTCAGTAGTCTTGTGGATATATGGATATGGTGTGACTAATTCCTTTGACCTTTGGTATTGATACGAGCTCTCCTGACAAGCTGGAAAAGGAACTTTAACCAAAAACCCTAATCCCAGATATAATCCCTTGTTCCCTATTCAGCCTTTTTGGCTGTGACTTTATGGACAACATGCAGGAAAACTGCAACAATGAGCTAATTTCTTTAGTTTTTTTTTTAATTTGTTAGTTTAAGAGAGCCATTTTAGCTATCTAACAATAATATCTTTTTATCTCACTGTGAGCTATTATATTTAGTATTTAAACTCTATTTTCATTCTGCTCAAGCTTTTTTGAGCAATTATAAGGCATGTCTTTTAATACTCTGCAGTTTTCCTGCACTGACTTCTCAATGTATTTTCCTTAATTGTCTATAAAACATTTAGATTTTACATTTGGAGGAATTGATAACATTTTTACAATTTTTAGATTTAACAGTTTGTATTCTGTCTGTATAATAGAGACAGGGCAAAAATAAATTGGGTTCTGTGAGATGCAAATGGCAAAATTCAGGGTTCCTTTGGAATACTCATATGAACTTTAATTGTAAACATGTATTGTAAAGTCTATTAATATTGTTATTTTATGATATTATTATAATTGTTGGGTATACAGATATATTGTTTGCCAGATCTTAGAAATTCGAGTGGAAAAATATACGATATAATCTGAAATCATAATTTACCATAAGTTTGTTAGACACTGGGCAACGTACAATTCACCTTTTAGGCCATTCTCCTTTACCATATAATAATTCATTAATCTATATTCTGAAGCATAAAATAAATTAATAAATACACAACTATGTAGCCTCTAGAGCATTTAAATATTTTAATTTAACTCATCTTTATATACAAAAGACAAAATATCTTAATCTGAAACCTGAAATACCTTACTTTACAACCAGGCTGAATGAATGCTTTATAAATAATAAACATTTATAGCACATTTTTCTGTTTCTATGAATGTATTTTAATGATTAGGTCATAAGATTTCTTTCTTAAAATGAATTACCTTGAGAAAAATTAAAACAGTATAATTTTATAAGATGCTATCATATTATTAAAGTCAATTTTGTAAAGATATCTAAGCAATTAAACATTTAATGTTGACTAAGTATAATTGCAACACAATAGAAAATATTTCAATAAAAAAAGTTAAATACTGCTTTCCTAACATTCCAAAGGCTGATATTGTAGACTTAAATAATTAGTAAATATTACTGTAGCATGCACATAACAGGTTTTCAGAATATAATACCTATACAGTGAAGTAATGTTTGATTGTTAAAAAGCATCAACATTTATCCTAAAACATAATTTTGATGGTTTAAAAATCTACATAAACCACAATACATGACATGATAAATTATAATAATTCCTATAATATGTGCATATAGCCACAGCTATATTCAAGTTCTCTCCATTATTCTCAAGAGAAAATGTGAATTGTTCAATTTTCTCTGGATGTCTCTTGAGTTTGAATGTCCCACTCCTTCATATCCAGTATGATATATAATATCCTTCTCCCTACCTTGCACAGGGGAGCTACATTCATTTCTCCTTACAAGTTACATGTTTCTCATTTCTGGAACCCGGACTATATCACTGTTTAAATTTATTGTTTCTTTTTTCACTCTTCACACAATTTCAAATCCAAATTAAAGAAAAAAATTTCTTACTGCCCAAAGCACTAGTTTCCCAGTAAAATGTAAATATGGTGTGAAAATGGGTGAGGATTAAAAACCCATTTCTGGAAGCATGACATGGTGGTAACTCTTCTAACATACTTTCATAGCCAAATATGTTAAAGTGTTTGATAATGTATATAGAAAGAGTAATTGAGAATGCAACTTTAAGGAGACAGGAACTTCATGTGACTCAGATATTTTAAAAATTAATCGTAGCAGAAGGAAACCAATGTAGTAATCCAGGCTTGCTTTCAAACATGCAACTACTCAAAATATTAATTGTAAATAAACATCCCTAAGCATGTAAGAAGAAAAGTCTTCTCCCAAATCTTTTCATAGAAATAGTAAATTCAATACCTGCATTTGATAAAGACTACAAAATCCATGAGACATGCCAGTCTCACAAGAAGAGATACAAACATCCTAAACCAATTGTTAGTGAATAGATTCCGGTATTTACAGCACATTAGAGAAGTTATCTTAGAGAAAAGATTGGGTTTGTTGTAAGAAAGAATGAAATCACACTGATGTGAGAAGCAATGTAAAAATTACTGCTGTAAACTATTTTGTCTACTATTATTTTTACTGACCCAGTTAAGACCAGGTTTGCTGCTAATGGAAAGGAATTTTCACCACTAATTCATGATGATTACTCTAAAATTATAAAGTGCCTTCATGAAATAAAGTTCTATATCATGTTTCTTGGCATATAACAAATGAGTTACATTTTATGCAATACCAATAAAATCTATATAACTACTTCACATGAATAAATGAAATGGTATCAGCCATTCCAAGTTAATGAAAATAATTTAAAGATAACATTATCGCCATTTTAAGAACTTCTTTACAAACATGGCCTTTTCCTTAATTGCTGTGTATTTTTCTAATGACTGACACATAGAACTCTGTATTGCTACTGTAGCATTAATTGTATTCAGAGCAGTTATTTTAGTGGAGTCTATACACGTTTTGATCTATACAAATTTTCATCTTAAAGCATTTCATTTACATTTAATTTTTATGTCATTTTTCCTCAAGACCAGTTTTTCAACCTTTGCTTGAAGGACAAACACTTTCAAAGTATTTTAGCACATTTGTTATTGAAAGAAAGCTTTCAAAGTCCATTGTATTAAATATGTCAGCAAGGCAGCAGTTTAGAACTTCTGTGTGAGAAACAGTACAAAGTAATTTAGCATTCACTTATCCAAGTCTTCAATGTGTTTGCTGATAAAAATGTCATCTTGATACCATGTAGCTCTATTTTTAGTATAGCATGAATGTTATTACTGCCATTCTGCTATTCTCTTTCTTTAATATTTATTTTAATTTGTATCAAAGCATTTGTTCTCATTACATTTTCAAACAAAATTAATTTTGACTAATTGTCCTCCTTCCCATCTCTTTCATCTTTTTCTAGTACTCTTTCTCTCTCTAACCTTCTATCCAATATGTCCTTTGCCTCCCAATCTACCTTAGTGACTCTTTATTCCCAGTCTTGGATCCTTCATAGTTTATGGGCATAAGGTGCATGTATAATAAGCTAGAAAGAACATAAGGTATTTTTCTTCCTGAGTCTGTGTCATGTCACTTAAGACAATCATTCCAGATACATTCATTGACCACCAATCCATAAAGCTCAGTAAAATTTCATTGTGGGATAGGAAATAGCTTCATTATCCATTTTATCTGTTGCTTGTCATCTAGGTTGATTTCATTTTCATGCTATTATAAATAGAGTAGCAATAAGTATGGATGTTCAAGAACTACGTGGTAGGATATGAAGTTTTGTGGGCACATGAACAGAAACAACATGTAGGTCTATTTTTAATTTTTGAGAAGCCACCGAAGTACTTTCCATACTGACTGCTAATTCACACTCATACCAGCTGTTATAAGTGGTCTTTCCCCCCACATCCACATCAGCACTTTTTATCATCAGTTTTCATGATGATAACTGACTGGGGTGTGAAGGGATCGCAAAGTTGGTTACATTACACTAACCTGATGGATAGGGATGTTGAACACTTTCTAAAATACTTATTGACCATCTGTAATTTCTCTCTTGAAAACTGTTCATGTTATCAGCCCATTATTAATTGGTGATGTTTATATTTGGTGTCTAATTTTTGCAGTTCTTTATAAATTGCAGACATTGGCAACTTAAGTGACATATGGCATTTTCTTATGTAGTCTGTCTGTTCTGCCGATAGTTTCCCTTGTTGTGCAGAAAGTTTTAATTTCAAGGATCTCTACTTACCAATTTTTATGGATTTTTCTGATGTTGTGAGTCTGTTGAGAAAGTTCTTGCTTATAACTATCTTTAAAACTGTATTTATTCATTCATTTATTTATTGTGTGTGTGTGTGTGTGTGTGTGTGTGTGTGTGTGTGTGTGTGTGTGTGTATTGTATAGGTTAGAAGACAAGTTGTGGGAATAATTCCTCTCTCTTTTGGGTTCCAGGAATTGAACTCAGGTGATTATACCTTGTGACACACACCTCTACTTGCTGAGCCATTCCCTATGGTTTCCTGTAGCACTTATATTTTAGGTTTTACTTTCAAGGTGCTTGATCCACGTTGAAATTATTTTTGTATAAGATGAAAGGTATGGATCCAATTTCAATCTTCCTTAGGGGAAAATTTAGTTTTACCAGAACTGTTTTTCAATAATTTCTGTTTATTCCAATATAGGTTTCTGACATTGTAAAAATTAGTTGGCCATAGTTTGATGGATTCATTTCTGGGTCCTCTATTCTGTTCTGTTGTTCTACTTATCTGTCTTTGTCTTTTTCACTATCGCTCAGTATTATAATTGTGATACTTCCACCTTTGTTTGTTCTTAGAACTGCTTTGATTATTTCTGGCCTTTTGTGTTTCCTTGTGAAAATTGGTTTTGCCTTTTCTAGTTCTATAAGAATTTGATTGGGCACCTCATCAGAGAGGAGGACCCAGAGGAGAGTTTGGCTTGGACATTAAAGGATGCTCCGGGGATTGGGGGGAGGGAGACACTGGGGGATGCGGAGGGAGGCGGGAGGGGAGGGGGGAATAGGGGGGTGGGGAGAGGTAGAGGGAGGGAGGGGACTGGTGTACCTATTAAGTTTGTATGAGCGGAAATAATAATAATTAAAAAAGAATTTGATTGGACCTTGCATGAGAATTTCATTGGAAATACAAATTATTTTTAGTAACTCTGCCTTTTTCGAGATATTAATCCTGTCCCGGAAGTGACGTGGCGTAGGTGCAGCTGCATCTGGCTGCAGGAGAAGATAGTGGTCTACGCAGGAGTTAAAGTTCCTCGTAATTTTCACTTGTTGGAAGAACTTGAAGAAGGACAAAAAGGAGTAGGTGATGGTACGTTTACTGGTGCCTTGAAGATGATGAAGATAGGACACTTATAAGGTGGACAGGCATGATTATTGGGCCACCAAGGACAAACTATGAAAACGGAATATGTAGCCTGAAAGTAGAATGTGGACCTAAATACCCAGCAGCTCCTCCATCAGTTAGATTTGTAACAAAAATTAATATGAATGGAATAAATAATTCCAGTGGAATGGTGGATGCACGGAGCATACCAGTGTTAGCAAAATGGCAAAATTCATATAGCATTAAAGTTGTACTTCAAGAGCTAATGATGTCCAAAGAAAATATGAAGCTTCCACAGCCGCCAGGACAGATATATAACAATTAGCTTTAGTGGATCTCAAACTTGTCTTAAATCAACAACCTTCTACTCATGTTTATGTCTTGATTAAATATATATGTGATTTTGAGATTAAAGTTAGTCTTAAAATGTAAATAAAATGTGGAATTTGTCCTAAAAAAAAAAAAAGAGAAAGTAATCCTGCCTCTCCAGGAATGTGAGAATTTTTGCCATTTTGTCTCTTTTTTGCTTGTTTTTAGTATTTTAAAGTTTTCAATAAAAAGAACATTCACTTCCTTAATTAGGTTCATGCCTAGAAACATTTTTATAGAATAATCATAAATTGGATAGCCTTCTTAATTTGTCTCTCACACAGTTCCCTTTTTAAACATATTAAATCTATTGATTTTTGTGAGGCAATTATATTTCCCAAAACCCTATTGAAGATTTTTTTTTATGTCTTAGTTTCTGTTAGAATCTACAAGGTCTTTAAGCATAGAATCATGGTATTTACAAATAGGTACTATTCAATTTCTACTTTTTCTATCTGTATTCCTTTTATGTCTATTGTCTTCATATTCTGTTTCTTTATCATTAATAAATATATGGTATATTTCAAGACTTTCAAGTATTTTTAACATCTTATTAAGAATAACTCATATACAAACCAAATGACTTTATGTCCTTGACCCTATGCTTCCCCATCCCCTTGTCTCTTCCACCCTATTCTCCCTTCACCAATCCAGCCATGTCTTTCCAGTCAAATGCCCTTAAGTAGGAAAACTCACAGGTATGGAGCTTGCTTTTTCTACACTGGAATCTGCCTCAAATAGTCTTTCTGAGTGTAGTTGTTTCTTTTGAGATCCTTGATGGTCCATGGGAGAATGTTAATATGTCATCAGTCACTGTGTAGGTCGTAGTAGATCGCATGACAGTGTACCATTAAACTTAATTAATCTCTTTTGAAGTCCTAATGGAGTACCCATATTTAAACTGTTGCTTTAATAAAAGATTATCTTTATTTTCCAATCCCTAAATTAAGGCACTCTAATAATTAACATTTCAGTTTTCACTTGTAATACTGCAAAGTAAAGAAGAGTTGAGTTGCAGTTGACTACCAATTCAGTAATTATAAATAAATATTCCAAATATTCTTTTATGTAAAGCTGTACAATACTCAGAATTTTGAAATTGTATATTCTTATTCATGGATAATTATTGTGTTTAACCTTTTATTTTGGCAGATGCATAACTCATATTTTCTAGTAGTGGCAAGAGAACTCTGAAATTTTGTTTTAATCCTTTCCTGCATAATCGGACTTTACATGACCTGCACAATAGCTGACGTGGATCTTTAGAAGCAAGGGATTAACAATCATAAATAGAGTTCCCATACTAACAAGGAGCCCAAGAAAGGGTTCCAGGATATGCCACTGAATCCTTACACTTCACTGGGTGGAGGACTCAGAGGGAAGTTTGGCATTTACACAAAAGGATGTTCCAGGAGATGGGAAGGAGGGAGAGGGACATACTGGGAGAAGAGAAGGGAGGGAGGGAGATGAAAGGAAGGGGAAAAGGGGGGAAGAGTGCAACAGAGGACTGGAGTGGAGTGGAGAGGGAGAGGAGGGGGTACCTATTGAGCTTGTATGATTGGGAAAACAAATAAAATGTGGAAGAAAAAATATACTTTCCTGATTTAAAAATTAGCATTAACTTTAATCTATCCTCTCTGGATAATCTTGTTAAAGCCTTTTTTCGCTTCACTTGGGATTTCCCAGACTCTGCCCACCAGGACCACATGTGTGGGCTGCTGCTATTTCCACCTGACGTTTTTATATGGGACTTGGGATCAGAACTCAGGACTTTCTCTATGCTTGCGAGGAAGAGTCTTAAGCCCTAAGCCATCTCTGCAGCCCATTTGATGCTTTCTTATTTCCCTTAGTGTCCATATAGTTCATGTGTGACGTGGTCAGTGTGAGACCACCTGATGTACAGGAATGTAACAGTAGTATAACACTACACTAATCTATACCTTATTTATAAAATTACCCATGTAACTTTTAAAGTATTTTTCATTACTTTTTCCTTTTGTTCATGTATGTGTATATGGGATAAGTACACAGTGTATATGTAAGCCTGAATGTGTAAAGGGATGTACATGCACTGTTTACTTGAATTCATAAACCCACAGGATCTGAGGATGATATCTGTAATCATCCAGGATTCCTCTTCCACCTCTTTTTGTAAAACTGGGTCTCTAATTTAACCCAGTGCACACCCTCTGAACTACATGGCTTGAAGATTGGTCTGGTTATTTCCAAGCTCCACCTTCCAAGGTTGGAATTATTAGAAGGTTCTCTCCCTGACAGAAGTTTTGTGGAAATTTGAGATCCAACTGTTCTTTTGCCTGCAAGGCAAACACTTCAATTTCTGAGCTGTCTCTACAGCCCAAAATGTTAACTTTTTAAAAGAGATGCTAGGATCCTCCTTCATCTCAAAATATTGTTTTACATATGTCTCTTGATATATCATAGCCCTGAAATGCTTTTACTATATCCTCCTGAGTGTTCTTGTGAAATATTTTGCATAACTTTAACATAGACTTTAATCTTCACCAGATTTTCCTCTTTCTTAGGCCAAAAACCTGAGGACTAGTAAGAATGACATTCATTACTATTTTTAAAATCCAATTTTAAGTTCTTTAATAGAAATATACTAACTACTCAGCACCATAGGAAGGAGGGACAAGAATCAGGCCCAATAATGAGAACAACTGTTACACTGTTCTGCATACCTGAAGATGTAGTAAATTAAGAACTAGCTGCATTTTAAAAATTCAAGCAAAGAACTTTTGCTTTGAATGAACCACAAACAATATCAATCTCAGATGATGGAATCTTGGAAGAACTAAGACAGGCTGAATTGTATGATTTGATTCAGCTTGTCTAGACAGACATCTTAAAATTAAGCAAAATAGCTGTATCATTTTCAATTATATAATAGGACAGCTTTATAATGGTCTTTAAAACATTATTTTTTGGAAAATCTTGAACCCTTCACCAATACCCATTTGACCAGAATGTCCTTTCAGCATCCAAGGAATCAATAGTTATTTGTTCTGATGAATGACAAGAAAGTATAGATTATCTCAATTTTTTTCTTCAATACTTAGGTCAGAGATAAGAAAAATTACTAATTGTATTATTTTTTTCTTTTAAACCCTGAATATTTTACAATATCTAAAGACTTTAAAAATATTTTATTTATTTATTTATTTATTTATCTGTATCTATGTGTGTGTGTGTGTGTGTGTGTGTGTGTGTGTGTTAGAGGGCACTGTGTGTCCCTATGGAGGGCCAAGGAATCATCCTGAATTGCTTCTATTTCCTTCTTGCTTCATTTGGGGATTCTCTAAGCTCCACCCACCAGGGCATGAAGTGTAGGCCCCTGCTGTTTCTGCCTGGCAGTTTTACATGGGACCTGGGATCCTAACTCAGGACCTTCTGCTTTACAGACAGTCTCAACCCCTGAGCCATCTCTCCAGTCCTATCTATAGACTTTTAAAGTACAGTTGTACATGACTAGTAAATCACTGAAAATTTACACAAAGTACTTAATATGTATTAATCATAAATATAATTTACCTACCAAAATTACATGGCTCAAAACTATGTATAAACTTTGATATTAAATTTGGTAGTATGCTAATTAGATACTATGTGAACTTGAGAATTGAAGGTTCGAGCTCTTTGGTGCACTTGTAAAAAAAAAAAAAAAAAAGTAGCAGTTGAGTTAAGCCTTAGACAAGCCTATAGGAATTTGTCTAAATGATTGGAAAGACCCAGCTCACAGTGCATGGAATTATCCCCTGATCAGGTGAATAAATTGGAAGGCACTGGCTCAGGAAGTTGACATTCATTGGTATGCTTGGACAGACATGTTACAAGAGATTAAGCTTGCCTCTGTTTCCTCAATCCTATGGTATAACCAGTCCCCTTTGCTCCGGGTGTTGGTATGAACTCTCCTAACAAACTAGTTTTAAAAATGTAACCAAACAATTGTAAACCAGAGTAAAAGCCTTTATGCTTTTTGGTTACAAAATTTTCAGCAACATGCAGGCAAACTGGAACAGGCAAATTTTTAGATCTGTGGCTTCACCTCTATGAGCTATTATTTTGCCTTTCTTAGCCTGTCCCCTCACCAGGAAAATAGAAATTGTATATCTAAGTGCCTCCTACATATAGCAACTAATTACAGCTTTCCTTGTTTTATGAACTCTTCATGAAGTTGAAATGCTTAATAAATATCTTTAAAAATGCTCCACATCTCTAGCCATCAGGGAAATGCAAATCAAAACTACCTGAAATATCATCTCACGCCTGATCAGAATAGCAAAAATCCACCATACAAATAATACCAAATGCTGGAGAGGATGTGGAGAGAGGGGAACTCTCCTACATTGCTGGTAGGAATTCAGGCTTATACAACAATTTAGGAGAGCAGTATGGCTATTTCTTTTTTTTTAAAGTTTTTTTAAAATTTATTATTTATTCAATTGTGTGTGCCTATGTACGTGTGTGTGTGTGTGTAGAACCACGGGCGAATTCAAGAACCACCATGGACCGCCTCCACCTCCTCCTTGTTTACCCTGTCCCTGGGATTCACAGGCTCTGCCCTACCAGGACCGCAAATGCAGGCTGCCCCAGCTTCTGCCCGGCATCTATACCGTGGGGTCTAGGATCCGAATTCAGGACCTTCTGTCTGCAAGGCAGAGGCTTCATCCCTGAGCCACCTCTCCAACCCCAGTATGGCTATTTCTAAAGTGTTAAGTATTGAGATGTCCTATGACCCTGCTGTACCACTACTGGGAATAATCCCCCAAAATGCAGCAATTCACTACAGTGACATGAACATGTTCATTGCAGCACTATTTACAATAGCAGAGTCATGGAATCAACCCAAGTGCCCAACAATTGACAAATGGACAATGAAATTGTGGTACATTTATGGAATATGACTCAGCCATCAGGAAAGATGAATTAACGAAATTTGCGAGGAAACGGATGGTATTAGAAGAAATTATATTGAGTGAAGTGTCCCAGACATAGAACGTTAGATGCCATATGTATTCCCTAATAAATGGATTCTAGTTACAAACCCACTAAGGCAGTTCGATTGACCCTTCTCACTGCCGTGTCCTACTCTTATTCTTCCATCTACTTTTGAGTCTCTTCTTACATTAAGATCTTCATTTTAACACTCTTTTATCTTTAGTTAGAAGACAACCTCCAACAACAGGAAGCAGCCAAGGACAGTGCAGGAACTTCAAAACTGAAAACAACAATGAACCTTAATTCAGAATACCAAAGACCCTCCAATATTCATCCAAAACCAGACCAGCCAAATCTTCCCCATACTACATCTCAGGGAACCTTGTGGAAGAGGCGGGGGGAGGGGAGGGGGGGCCCAAGATTGTAAGATCCTAAAGATGGGGAAGACCAATGATATGCAAGATACTCCACAAGTCAGGGCTGCAGCAGACAGGATATAACCACAATGTGATTGGATCTTGCCCGATCTGTACAATGGCTACAGCTCAACAACCTCCTAAAGTCTAGCAAGGCTTCAGACAGTAGGATCCTTAAAGGAAAGGGATTAAACAGTTATAATAGAGTTCCCATACTAATAGGCAGCTCGAAAAGGGACTCTAAGGTATGCCACTGAGTCCCAAACCCTTATTAGTGTAGAAGACTCAGAGGGAAATTCAGCGCCCACATAAACAGATGCTCTGGAGGATGGGAGGGAGAAAGCAGAAAGCATCAAAAAGGAGAAGGGTAGGAAAAGGGGGTACAAGGAGTGGCGGAGAGTGGGAAGAGAGGGAGAGTGGAAGGGGGACAACAGGGAAGAAGGGAGGTGGAAGGGAGAAGGGGGGTATCTGTTGAGCTTGTATACTAGGCAAAAAAAGTATTTTTTTTAAGAACTCTTCATAGGCAGCAGATGTGAAGGTGACTCTTCAGTAGCCAGGCAGACATTCCTTACTCTCTCCAAGCAGCCTATGGTTCTCACTTTCAGGGCTCCCTTTCTTAGTGAGACAGAGGCATTTCTAGGAGAAGCCATGTTACCCTCTGGGAGGTGAGGCAGCATTTATGCTCAACTCCAGAGCTCACTCACTGGAAACATCAGGCACTTAGGAACACTGGGGTTTGATACCATCAGATCAGGATTAACATCATTATACCTTTAATAAGTATAAAATACCACTAGAGAAAGAGGTGAAATTTATTCCTTCCTATACTTTTTCATACTTGGGAATAATTTTTGTAATGAATCTTATTTTAAAATATTGATGTTGCCACCATTGCAGACATCAGCAGCATCTTCTTTTCATGTCAACAAACATTAGTAACTTAAAAATGCATCCTAGATATAAAAAGTCAGAGTGAGTGCAGTGTAGAAAACAAGAGAGTAAACAGAATTTAATAATTTATGTCACCTTTATATGTAATAAATCATTATTCCACCATAGAATGTTTCCTGTTCAGACCATGTCTTATGATCTACTTTATTGTTCTCTTTTCATTTTTCTAGTCTTTAAATGCTGGCGACTACTCTCCAAAAGTCGTTTTTGTTTTCCCTATAAAAAGTATGTCCATGGCTGTTAGTAGCACATGATGACAATTCTCTGGGCTCCATAGTCCTATGTTTTCTCCTTCCTTTACATGATGTGACACATGGAGTTGACATCTGGCAAATGTTAGGTGCAATGGGGGGTTCTGAGTTCAGCAGTTCATCACACATGGATACCTATTACTCTCTTCACCACAACACACACACTCGCTTTTCTTTTGCAATGATTTCTGCTTCTTTACACCTCTTATCTGTAAACCTTTGGTGCCAACTTAATTTCTCTTTGCCTTTCAACTCCCTATCCCCCAAACCCTGCTTCGAATTTTCTGATGGATTGTGTTTTCTCTATATAAAAACTGTGTCTACAACATGCCAAAGAGAAAAAAAAAACTGAGTGGTTAAAACTGTATGTTTATATTCAAACTGTGATACTAGCCATTCATTAAATGAATAATGTACTGATCATGCTGCAACATAGATGACAAAACATCAACCTGAAAAGAACCAGATACAAACGAATAAAACAAAATTATTGAACTAAATAAGCAAGATCCCACTGATACAACACTGTTCTTAATCTTTGACTTCCTGCATAACGTTTTAAAACATAATCTAAGAGTACATTTTGGTAACATGCAGATAAGTATCAGACAATCACAAAGGAGCAAGCCATCGCTCAATTCCAGGCAGACAAATTACATTAGCACGCCTAAATAAAATAAACACCTAGTTGTAGTTAATCACATTTTTGTATTATCATTGGTACCACGTATCAATTCTAATATCCCATGGAATCACATCTTTGGCTACTGTAGTAAATGGTATTCAACACGGAATAGGTGTCAGTATTTTCTTTATGTGTCTAGTGTTTAAAAGTGTGAGGCCTTTAAAAATATATTACAATAACAATTAGAAGAATTTAATGGGATTAAACTTATTGATAATTAAATTTAGCTAAAGTTGCTCACCCTTATAAGCAAACCAGAAAACTTTAATTAAGTTTTCTCTACTGATTTGAAAAATATCACTCTGAAATACTTGAAGCCCATTCTCAAGCCATTCTTATATAGAACTATTTCTACCTGTGCTCAGAAACACTGCTTCTAAAGCCAAGTCAGAGAGCTCATTACAATAAATTTGCTGGAAGCTCACTTCAAGTATCTGATTAAACTCTTTGGTTTGACTTATACTGCCAATAGCAGTTAAGAAAACTAACAAGACAAAAGTTGATCAAAGTAGTCTACAGAAAGTCATATAATCATATAGTCATAAAATATATGGGCTGCAGAAGTGGCTCAAGGGTTAAGCCTCTGCTTTGCAGGCAGAAGGTCCTGAGTTCGGATGCTAGACCCCATGTATAGATGCCCGACGGAAGCAGGGGGGCTGGGAGGACCTGAGTTTCTGGTCCTGGAAGGGTGGAGCCTGTGAATCCCCGGGCAGAGTAAAACAAGGAGGAGGTGGAGGCGGTCCATGGTGGTTCCCAAATTCGTCCACGGTTACACACACACACACACACACATACACACACATATGCATACAAGCACAATTGAAAAAATAATAAGCTTTAAAAAATTTAAAATATATATATATATATAAGCTGTGCACATGTGAAGTATGGGCATTAAAATAACCATAGAGCCAAAAATACCAGTTTTTAAAATTGCTTTTAAAATTATAACATCATGGTTAGCACTTCTTTGAGTGTTTAGGCTGAGGTTTCTTTGTTTTTTAAGTTGAAAATCAGTTTTAGTTAACAGTACAAATGGCCTAGTATGTTTTTCAAACCACTCGAGTTAGGGGAAAATAATGGTCTTTGAGCTTCATTTCTTCCCAGATAAAGAATGATTCACATATTCAGCTTCCTAAATTATGGCCATGTTTTATGAAAGACAGGTCATAGAAGTCCAACTTCCTTAAGCATGACAGATGGCTATGGCTGTTACCATGGTAAATTTTATTTAAAATTGAGTAGGATTGTACCCTAAATGTGATAATAATGTGATGTGCATAGTCATTTCACATCACTGCAGGACAGGAAGAGAGAGTCCCAACAACCCAGAGTCTCATTTGTAGCACATTTGTGCATCACTACTTTGTTCAACCCTGTATCAGGCCAGGGTCTGGAAAAAAATCTAATACTCCCTCTTCTCTTTGAGAAGGTTCTTTCATCTAAAGCTTATGGAAAGAGAAATAGGGAACTCAGATCATTCGCAATATGAGTAATTGACATTCAGGCTTGTAGTGTGCTGGTCTGTGGGCGCTCATTTGTGATTCTCTCGGCTGCGTTTCAGTGACCACACTTCAGCAGTGGGGATATATAGAGCCACAGTGTTTCCAATAAAAGTGGTTATTAGCCTTCAGAGAAGCATGACAGTGGCAATAGATTTTGTTCTTCAATGAAACCATAGCTGAAGGGTTTGGCTTTAAAAAATGTGTCGTGCATGTTCTCTAGTCAATATATTAAAAGTTGGATACATAATTATTCATTCACTCATTTACACTCATCTAAACATAATTTTCTCTTCTCAGCAACTTAGGAGTGCTTTACAAAATTGGCAGTGTAATGTATTCCCTGTGAGGATTTGATACTGTGCTACATAATCCATATTCTGTATTTTTCACAAGAGGCAAACATTTACTTGTAATCCAGGGACTGAGACAGGAAAAAGCAGCAAGATAGATAATCAAAATGTAAATATTTCCTTTTTTGGAAATTTGTTTTTTCTCATTATTCTTTGAAACTTACATACCCAAACAGAATGAATTTATGTGTCTTCACTTCCCCACAGCTTCCTCTCTCTCTCCTTTCCTTTCCTGCGTCCTTCAGTTGTCCATTCCCACCATCTGCCTCCCGCCCCCATGTCCTCAAAATGCAAATCTTTCTACATTATGATTTCAAGGTTCTGCAATTTGCAAATCAAGCAAATATGTAAAAAAGAAAATGTCTTGGGGTGCTATTTTTTTTTTGCATTTTTGAGATGAGCATTATGCACCAAAAGTAAACTTAGTAGAAACTGTCTCCTCTTCTTGGCCTCCTTTCAATCTTTTTTCTTTCCAGAGCTCAGAAACCAAAACAAACTGTCAACATGTGGCATGAAATATGCCCAACTAATGATGAAGCTATTTAAGAAAGTGATGCAGATTTCCTGCATTCAAAAGCCTTTAAAAACACTTAGGACAACTGATACCCTGTCTACTACAACAACAGTCAGCTCGCATTGCAGAATTGTCAGTTCTCCATTAAAGCTTAAAATAGACAAGCAAGAACAAAAGGCTTGTTTTTGACTCCCTAAAACATGGACAGAAAGCAAGGGTTATCTCTCATAACTATACCTCATTGGTAGGTGTCAACCATACCTCACTGGTAGAGCATGGCTTTTCTTATGTGAATTCCTGAAATACTGAAGTCCAGTCTGAACTCACAGGAAATAATCCATTCACCATGTCTGTCAGCAGGAGGTGACAGCAGCCTTCCATTTAAAGACTAACACAGCCATCTTTTTAACTATGCATACTAACCCCAGAGTAAATGGTTACTGATCAAGAAGGTTCTTCTCGCTTCCAGTTTCTTCTGAGAAATGAATTCCTGCCAAAGATAGCTAGGGCAGGTGCATTTTAGCTCATAATATTCAAAGCACTGCTTGTGTTTTTAAGACCTTTTTTTTAATGTTTGCCCTGATTTGATATGATTTCTGTTACTATAGTAAAATTTCCAATGGTTATTAAATACAGAAGTAACTAGATACTAAGTACCAGGTACTAAGTACAGGAAAGAGGTTTTTTCAGTTCACAATTTTGGAAGTTCTAGAGCGTGACAATGGCCTCTCCTCGTCTGCAGTGGTGGGCAATTGTGCTATGACGGTGGAGGTACATGCAGGAGTGCTGGTGAAGGAAAGCCAGACAGGCCTGCTTTACACTTTCATAACAAGTCACATTTTTAGTGTGGATTCCGACTAAGGACAAATAATCTTGCATGAAGCAACATCTGTGAAAGATGCCAATACTTCCTTAGCCCTGCTACAGAGGAAGGATATTTTAACCACAAACCCTTGAAAGACCATCTCCAGTAATCCAGGCCACAGAATGGCCTACTTTGCCTGTTCCTTTTCTTCAGATTGTGTAGTATTCATTTTTATTTAATTGCTGATCTGCTCTCCCATGGCATGATCTGAATCCAACAGTCTTTTACTACTTGCCAAACTAGTATTAGAATCTGGAATCTGGAACAAAAATTCTTAACCTAAAGGCATACAAAAATCAAAATTGGTAACACAGAATGACAGACTAATTAACCACATTTAAGCATTCTTGTCTGGATTTCAATGGTCCCAAAATAGTCTACATATTGGAGGTTTGTTTCTCTGTCTAGTAACGAAATTTGTGGTTGTGTCCCTGGAAAGGGTAGAGGTATTTACTGGGGAACTTTGAGTTATTTCTTTAGAGAGCAAGTTGCTGTAAAGATTGATCCTAGCCTCAAATCACTCTCTGGCTTCCTGGTGTGGTCATATTTCTTCTGACTATTCAATTGAACAGTTATATCATCAACCAGAGCTTAGTCTATACCAGGACCAGAGCTTTGAGCACCACACAGTCATGAGCTAGCTGAACCTCTTTTCTTTATGGAGTTACTGCCCTTAGTGCTTTATCATACTAACAGAAAAGACACTAATACATGAACAAGTAACCACAAACCTTCATGCTTCAGTATTTTCATGATTAAAATGGAGAGAGAGTTTTTAATTCATACAATTGTTAGGATAATTATATAAAATAACCATGATAAAGCAAATTCATGTGATTTGTACAGAGTGAATTTTCTTTTTTTTTTCTCCCACATTTTTTTTCCTAATCATACAAGCTCAATAGGTACCCTGTCCTCTCCCTCCCTTCTCCCCTCACCAGTCATCCCCCTTTGCTTTCTTCCCCCTTCCCTTTCTTTCAACACCCTGCCTCCCTCTTCCTCTCTCATACCTCCGCCTTCCTCCCTCCCATCCCCTGGAACATCCTTTGGTGTGAATGCCAAACCTCTCCCTTAGTACTCCACCCTAATGACGGCTAAAGACTTAGTGGCATAGCCCAGAGCCCCTTCTTGGGTTCTCCCTTAGTATGGGAACTCTGTTATGACTCTTAATCCCTTGCCTCTAAAGAGGCTTCTCCACTGTGATCCATGCTAAACTTTGGGGGGTTGTTGTCATGTCAGCCATTGTGCAGGTCAGGCAAAGTCCAATTCTGGCTATTGCAGCCCTAACTTGTGTGGAGTATCTTGCATATCACTGGTCCTCCCTATCTTTAGGCTCTTACAATCTTGCCTCCCCCTCTTCCACAAGGTTCCCTGAGCTTAAGGCTGGTCTGGTTCCAGGTGAATAATGTAAGGTCTTTGGTGTTTTGAATTAATGGTTTGTTGTTTTCAGTTTTGTTTTTCCTGCACTACCCTTGGCTGGATCCTGATTGGTATCGACGGTCACTTCCTAACCAAAGATAAAAGACTCTTTAAATGAAGATCTTAATATGAGAGGAGACTCAAAGATAGATAGAAGAATAGAACACAGCATGGAGGGGGGGTCAGTGTCCCATTTGTGGGATAGGTACCATCTATCTGCCAGTCCCTATATCCTCCCTGATTGCTGAGATCAAACTTGTTCAGTTGCAAGTGACCAGGAAGGGAAGTGAGAGTGAGCTTCACCAGATGGCTCTCTACTTACATACAATACTTGGTGACCTATTTTCTCTACTGAAGTATGATCGCCCTTACCTAGTATTTTTAGAGGGGCCTTCCTTCCCCTTCCCTCTTGTTTATAATTTTGCGATTACAGCAGGTATTACAGAGATGTACCTTTGAATAAGTCATAAAGTAGATTTGGAACTAGGATCCACCTATTAGGGATTGCATATGGTGTCTAATTTTCTGTGTCTGGGATACTTGACAATATAATTTTCTCTAATTCCATCCATTTCATTAAGTCATCTTTTTTGATGACTGAGTAGTGTTCCATTGTATAAATGTACCACATTTTCCTTATCCACTTGTCAACTGTTGGGCATTTGGTTGATTCCATGACTTTGCTATTGTAAATAGTGTTGCAATGAATATGGTTGTGATTGTTTCACTATAGTGAATTTTTGCATTGTGGGGAATTATTCCCAGAAGTGGTACAGTGGAGTCATATGGCATTTCACTCTAACTTTTTTAGAAATTGCCATTCTGATCTCCAGAGTGGTTGTATAAGCCAAGTTCCCTTCTCTCCGCATTCTTTGGTGTTGTTTGTATGGTGGATTTTTGCCATCCTGACCGGGGTAAGATGATATTTCAGGGAAGTTTTGATTTGCGTTTCCCTGATGGCTAAGGATTTATTAAGATATTTGTTAGACATTTCAATTTTGCCCCTAGAAAAGTTTCTCTTGAGTTCTGAGGCCCATTTTTTAATTGGGCCATTTATCTCCTTAGTGTTTAGCTTTTCAGGTTCTTAAGTATCCCAGATACAGAAAATTTTCAAGTTCACTCTGGATAACAGAGCTCTATCAGATATGTGGTTAGTGAAGATTTTCTCCCATTCTGTGGGTTACTTTTTTGCTCATTTTACAATCTCTTTATCTGAACAGAACCTCTTTAATTTCATAAGATCCCATTTATTGAGTGTTGGTTCTGTTGACTGTGTCATTGGATTTCTCTTTAGGAACTTTTGGCCTAGCCCAAAGGAGTTCCCTACCCCTTCATGTAAGACTTTTGTAGTCTCTGGTCTAATATTAAAGTCTTTTATCAATTTGTAATTAATTTTTATTACATTGTGACAAGTATGGATCCAGTTCTAATTTTCTACATGCGGATATCCAGCACCATTTGTTGAAGATTTTTTTCTTTTTCCACTGAATTTTTTTGGGCCTCTTTGTCAAAGATCAAATGGCTGTAATTGTGTGGTCCTATATCTGGACAGAGTGAATTTTCTACACAAATATTACACACTGTTTCCTCAAATCAAAAACTAGTTGACAACATGTGATCCATCTTCAAATGGCAGGAAGCTAAAGCAATCCATTCTTGCACCTACTCACTAGCACAACTTGTTTGTTTTTTCGGTTTTGTTTTGTTTTTCTGGACAGCACTGCTAGAAGATGACGGTATTGTGAATGACGTTCCAAGACCAGGCTGCAAATTCCTGAGGACTCACTATGCACAGTGACTCACAAAAGCCCTCAACACTTTCTTCACCACTGACCTCTGTCCATTCTTGTTTGTATTCTCCTGGTATCACCTTCCTAAATAATTCAATTTTTTTGCATGTTTGTTTGTGTGGTACATGCCTGTGTGTATCAGAGGGCATAATATGTGCCTGTGAAGGTCCAAGCATGATTATGGGAATCATCCTGAATTGCTCTACCTCCTTTTTTTGGACTTCACTCTGGAGTTTCCCAGGCTGCTGAAATTTCCGCTCAGTGTTTTCATGAGAATTTGGGATCTAAAATCTGGTCCTTCTGCTTTCAAGGAAGAGAGCTACATCTCCAGCACAATTCAATGTTTTTTAAAAACTTGGATGTGATAGAAAATTCACAGTCTAAGAATCAGTCATTAGTTTTCTAGCCTACACACAGGATGACCAGCCATCAGTAAAGTAAATAGAAGTTGATGCATTTCTCTAGCGTTTCCCAAGTCTCCTGTCTTCCTTTTGTCCCCTTGATTTTTGATTTATTTCTCTTCATTGCACTATCTTCTTTGTTGATATACACGCAAACTCCTCTACATTCCCATTACAGTACTGTGTGACAATTTTTTTTCCTCTTTCTTTTATATAAACAAGTTTGTAAGAAAATTTGTGCATTTCTCTCAGGGGTTGTGATTCCTGCTGTCTGAAGGAAGTGCTGATTTTGTTTTTGTTATTCTTGAAAACTTTGCACACAATTAATCTTCATTTCTTTTTGAGATTCATTTTGTAGGTATTTTGTGCTTTTATTTCTCAATAATCCCTTATAAGATTGGAATAGTGATAACCATGTTCCTTAGTACAGTATTTTCAAAATAACTTGTGGTAAATATTAGATTTTTTGACATCTATTTTACTAATATTTAAAGGAAAGAAAAATAAACAGCTTAAGCAATGAAATTAGAACTATTCTGCAAGCCAAAAGCTGCAAAAATGCATATGAAGACAAAAAGTATGAAATCTGTCCATGTTATAACTCTATTTTGGTCCATAAACTTACTTACACAAAAGGTTACATTTGAAATATGGCTTTGTTAGAAAAACAACCATAAGCGAGCTTGACATTTTGAATAAAAATTATGTCTCTTCATAACAATGTTAATACGCCCATGAGTTTTGTTCCTATTTCAACATATCTAGATGATTATGTGGGCACCATTATTTATAGCAGAGGATATAATGTATTTCAAAACTATTCAGTGAGCTCAGCATAGTATCCAGCTACACAGATGTGTAGACAGGAGCAGAAGAGATTTAAAGACAATTTAAATAAGGTTATTCATCTTCAATGTTTATCTGACATGAAACAATCAATAATATATTCAAAATTCATTCTTCAATCATTTATCAGTAGACAATTCTTATAATTTATCCTGCAAAGTTGCAGTTCTATTTCAATTATCCTTTGTTGAAATAAATAGGCTTTAGATTTTTGTTTTTGTAATATAGCATTACAATTGATATACTAACCTTAAAACATTGGATGCTTTGGTATTTCACAGCTCACTTTGATATCAATGGCCTTGTGTAATCTACAGTGAGTTAACTGGTTTCCAGTTTGTTCAACAACTGAAGCAAACAAAGTATTTGTTTTCTCAATTTCTCCATGGCTTTGTGGTGGCCACACAGTTTTCATAGCACATCATAGATTGTGCTTCATTCACTCTTTGCATAACAGGATTGAAAAGCTTTCTCATTTATTCTCTAACTTTAAGCAAGATCCATTCTATAGGCTGGCCTTAACTTGTTTCATGTATGAATAAATGGCCTTCAATCACTCAAATCTGCAGTTAATATAGTTGATAAACCTTACTTGTGGAGTATCATGAATTCCCACCCAAATGATAAACTCTACATATATTTCCATCAACTTACACAAACATCCCATCATAATACCTTAATGATAACTTGTTTTAAATGAAAGGCAGTAATTAACATAATATAGCAGTTGTAATAAAATCAATAAATCAATGAGTTCCAGATCCAGTGAGACATTGTCTCAAGAAAATAAGGTTGAATGTGATTGAGGAAGACACTGTCGATCTATCTTCTGCCACCTCATAAACTCATGCGTTCATTTCACCCATACACACCACATAAGCACATATATGTGCTCATACACACACATACAGAAAGAAACAGAGAGACAGAGAAAAAGAGACAGAGAGACAAAGAAAGACAGAGAGAGAGAGAGACAGAGAGAGACAGAGAGAGAGAGAGATCTGCCTGTATATATGAGATACATCCAGATTATAGAACCAGCTTTGCTCCTGGATTTTCTTTGAATAAAATAGCCAAATTAACAATTTTCTCAAATTTCCAAAAATTTCTATTTTCTCAAAAATAGGTTTCAAAGCCTATCAGGCTAAAACTTAGTGGTTTGGAAACAATGATGAGCTATTGTGTCTGGAAATCTTCAATCCAGCTAAGCTGAATTCACTTAGAGTTCAAGCTCATAATATTATACTGCAGATAACAACATCATATCGGTTACCTAATACTCTGGCATGTCAATCATACTTTTGGCAAGATCCTATTTTAGACATTTATAGGGATTTTAGGGTAAAGTAAACTTTAGTACCAAGTTTCTTCAAACTTTATGGTTTACTTTCTCTCTTGATTTATGAAACAGTGAGGGTTAACTGTGACACTGTTTAAAAATTAAATTTTCCATGAGGCTGTAAGTCTGAAGGACGGAGGTAGCATCTATTTCCCAGTTGCAAATAGAGGATGAGCTTTAGTGCTCAATAAATGTTAAATTATGAATAATAATAAATGCACATAAAGCCTAAGAGAAAATGTTGCTGAATGCACATTTATTTATTGATTCAATTTCCACAGCACTTTCTTGAAGAATACTTTATTAACTTGTACTCAGATTATACAAGTGAGATAAATAACATGATAGAAGATGTAAAGAAATATACAAAGCAAAGGAAATATAGTCCATGATTGTCCAAAATGGGAAGCTACTTTGGGTAAGATTTTATATGTATTGTAAATGGATGTAGTGAATTTATTAAGAAATTTCTGGAGAAAAGAATTTCTAGTGAATTGTTTAACTCTCATAGATTCAGGAAGAAAAATGCATGCTCAATTCAACAGAGATATTTTTAGATGAAACCTATTAAATTGTCACATCTAATAGTTTGTAACTTTAATAATAATAGAGAAAAATAATAAAAAGGGGGTGCATAATATATTTAGCAGATGAAAATATATATGCATGAAACTATAAGCAAAGCTTGACTTCTACTAGGTAAGTAAAATTGACAGTATGAAGAGTCTCTCTTAATCAGAAAAAAAAAATGAATGATAGCATTGTTTAAAAAAGCACTGAATCTGGCCATCCAAAGTGTAGCAAACAGGAATGCAGGAGAGCAGAAAAACTGGGAGAATCTCTTCTGCAGATTACCACTCTGAACTGAATGAGTAAATGCAATTGTTAATTTATAACTGCCAAATAAAACACAATGTAAATGACATAATATTCTGGAAAATATTGGTGATTTTTTTAATTTAGAAGCAAAAATAAAAGAACTCCCAGGTATAGCAAACTTGGACAAAAAAATGGAACATGTGAATACAAATATTGCACAAAAAATCAGAATAACTATAATATCATTTCCTATAAAGGAAACTTTATAATATTTTCATACAAATAAGAGTACTTTGATCCAGTTGCTTTCTCCTTTTTAAAGAGAGAAAGAAAATGTAATTCTATTGGGTAGATACCTGAACTTTGTTTGAATGAATTGTAGAGATGCTGTATAGCAGATAAGCAGATACAGACTAATATACTTGTCACTCTAGACAAAATGTAGTACCCCTGCAACCACTAGCCTAAAGGAAGATAGTCAAGAAAAATTAGTATAAATTAACAATATATATTTAGACCATCAAGAGTAATTTTGCATTTCCATGACATTCAGGAGCATGTGTTTGTGTGTGTGTGTGTGTGTGTGTGTGTGTGTGTGTGTGTGTGTGTGTGTTCTTTTTGAGTTTTTGAGACAGGATATCCTGTAACCATGATGGAGGTAAATTTCTTTTTTTCTTTTTTTTAATTTCCACTCATACAAACTTAACGGGTACACCGGTCCTTTCTCTCCCTACACCCCCCACCCCCCTGTGTCCCCTCCCCTCCTCCTTCCCTCCCCGTCCCCCAGTACCTCCCCTTCCCATCCCTGGAGCATCCTTTAATGAGCATGCCAAACTCTCCTCTGGGTTCTCCTCTCCGATGAGGTGCAAGGACCCAGGGGCATTTCCCAGAACCGTTTCCTGTGTTCCCTTTAAGCATAGGAACACCATTGTGGTTGTCAATCCCTTGCCGCCAAGGATCCTAGTGCCTTTAGCAAACGCTAGAATTTGTGAGGTCAATAGTGTGTTGGACATTGCACAGGGCACGTAAAGTCCAAATATGATTGCTTCCGCCCTAACTTGTGTGGAGTATCCTGCATATCATTACTTCTCCCATTCTTGTGCTCTTACAATCTTACCGCCCCCTCTTCCTCAAATTTCCCTGAGCTTCAGGATGAGGAGAGATTAGGCTGACCTAGTTCCAGGTGGTTGATATAGAGTCTCTGATGTTCTGGATTATGGTTTGTTGATTTATTTGTTTCAGTTTTGCTGCTCCTGCAATGCCCTTCACTCCATCCTGATGGGTATTGGATATCACTCCCTGGCTAGAGATAAAAACCTGTTAAATTAGAGTCTTGTTATAAGAGTATATTCAAAGGTAGATGTAATAAAAGTAGGAAACCGCAGTGAGAGAGGGGTCAATCACCCATTTGCAAAATGGTTACTTTCTATCTGCCAGACTATATGCCCTCCCCTTCTGGTAAGATCATATCCCATCAGTTGGAAATGATTAGGAAGGAAAGTCTGTGAACTTAACCAGATATCTCATTACTTACTTGCAGTCCTTGATGTGGCCTATTTGCTCTGCTCTAACATGGTAAATTTCTATAGGCAATGAGAACAGCGAGGGAAACAGGAAGTTAAGCAAGTCTTCAAGCCTATGCTCACATGTCCAACATGTACACTGGAGACGCTGACCTGAAGCCCACGCTGAATTCTGCACTTAGGCAGCCCTCCAGAGGGTCTGCCACAAAGCCTGCCAGCTGGACTTTCAAATTTAGCCCCACCGGGGACCACCCATCAAAGGTCATTAAATGGGCACCCAGGACCCCGAGTCCAGAGCACTTGGAGTGGTTTTGCTACTCCTCTTCCCCAGACTCTCCTGAGCAATCAGGTGGCCCTCCCTTCTCTACTTTTTAATCAATTTTACTTAAACCATTCAATAGTTTCCTGGCTTCAATCTTCAAGCTCAGGATTTAAGAACTTGGACAGAAATCCCTTAACAATCAAGCTATTTGCAAACCTTTTATGTAGCTGTGAAGGTTCTTCAAATCTTGATCCTCATTCCTCAAGTTTGTGAATGCTGGGAACACAGGCATGAAGTACTAAAAATGAATCTGCAAGTAACCACAAATTACAAATCATTTTGCTCCTTACTAGCAATAGTTTGAGGAACTCTGTCTTAAAAGATAAAATGAGGCTTTACATGGAGGTCTAAAATCACTTAAAGCAATTGGAAACATATAGATTATCCTTATTGATAAAGGAACTTATTAAAATACAAGTTAGCATTGATAGGTCTATCAAAATTAATTTAATCTGATTAGTTGCTATGCATCTTTCAGTATTAATGTTTGGTTTCTCCGTAGATGTAAATCTCAGTACATTCACATACATTCTATGTGATATATAACTTAACAAAGTCAATTTGTATCTTGGTGAACACAAAACTGAAACAAAGGCAAGAAATAAAAGCACCATTAAAAAATAAGGGTAAATGTAATAGCTACTACATTACTCTTCAGAACGCCAGATGAAAATTATACTTTGAAGCAGTATGTATTTAAATATCGTGACAAAAGCTGTAGACTTATAAGTCAGTTCTACTATGGTAGTGAGATACACCGGTGTCAACTTGACAATTGAAGGCTATTTCCTGGGCACATTTGTTCATAGTTAAGGCAAATTGTTGAGCAAGCCTGCAGGAGATTGTCTTATGTGAGAAAACCCAGCTAGTGGATGGGACCATTCCCTGGGAAAGTGAGGAAAATGGGGAAACTGGTTCAGCAAGTTGTCATTCTTCAGAATACTCTAGACAGACTCGCTGTCTGCCAAGCAAGATTTGCCTTTCAGCCATCCTGTGGATATGGTGTCAATAGTTTCCTCAGCACCTGGTGTTGGTATAAACTCTCCTGCCAATCTGTGTCATGCTGTGGATATAGTGTAAACAGTTTCCCCAACTCCTGGTGTTGATGTAAGTGTTCCTGCCATTCTGGACTAAGAACTGTACCAAGAAACAAAGGAAAGAATTAAAAAAAAAAAAACACTCGTTCCTGTAAGCTGTTTGATCTGAAGTTATTGGCAATATGCAGGACCTCTGCAACTTCTGTCTTTTAAAAAAATTTCTGACTCCACTTGAAATATCTTGGGCAGCTCTGAAAACTTTCCTTGGGCTGCAGTATCTCTCAAAGATAATAATAACCAGAGTGCATAGCACTGTTCTGAAGCTGCTCGCTTCCCCCCATGGAAGGGGAGTTATCAGAGTTATGTTTGGGTTATTATGAGGGTGGTGAGACAGGGCCCCAGGAGATAGAATAAATGAAGTTTACTACTCAGAGACAAGAGGCAAAATTCTCTCACAGAAGGAATATTGAAAGAATTTTACCTGGAGTAGTAAACGTTAAGTCCCCCTGGACCAAGGGCCAAAAATATAAATAATTGCAGTAAATGTCATTTTAAAAATGTGAACAATAACTTTAAATATTCATCTCTTTGAGGGCTGGCATGATTCCATATGCATTGGTAATTTGTATCTATCTGATTTTCTGCAGTTGGCAGGATAATGGAACCCTAAGAATATTTGTTTTAATCCTTGCATGGCAAAACTGACTTTGCAGATGTGATAAAGATTGTTGACCCAAGGTGAGAAGATTATCCTGGGGTATTTGTAAGGATCTAGTTAATTCACAGATGCTCTAAAAGGAGGAGCAGGATTATGTAATCAGAAAAGCCATCAGAAGTCTGATAAGACAGACTTGCATCAACATGGCATGGAGGATGGAAGGAAGGTCTGAACACAGAACAGTGGCCTCTTTATACTGGAAAATATTCTGACTACTCTAAAGCCAAGAACTGTGTCAGGAAAACAAATAATCAAGTAGAAGACTCCTCTTCTAAGATGTTCAAAAGAAAAGTGGCACTGGGACCATGCTTTCATTTTCATCTAATATATATGCTTGTAGGCTTCTGGATGAAAATTATGAGATATAAATAAGATTGCTTAAACTAATGAGTTCACGGTGGTTGTTATGGCAGAAATACAAACTTAACATGTCTACAACTAAAAAGACTGTGTAAGCACATGCTTTTGTGTTTTCACATACTAAAATTGCTACTCTAATCTTCAGATGGATACATGTTTAAATCCCCTCCTCCCCTGTCCAGTATTGGTCTCATATGTCATATATCTCTCAGTGTCATATATCATGGGATTCTCCTTCCTCCATATCAAAGTTTTGGTAGGTCAGCTGTTATGGAAACCTAGTGGAACTAGGCATCATTGCATTGAGTTCTTGGCTGTGGTAGCCATGTTATGATCATCTTCATCCTGTGGTTCTTACATTTTTACTGCCACCTCTTTGGCAAGGTTCCCTCATTCTTTTGATGTGATTAGGGCTAAGCCACCCATAGTCACTTTTGCTTTGTACTTTGGCCAATTGCAGTTCTCTTTATGAAACATCTTTCATTGCACAGAGATACTTCTTGGTTGAGTACTGCATGCTTCTCTGATCTATGGGCACAATGATAAATAAAAATGATAAATAAATTATGATGGATAATTTATAGTTCAGAGGTCTATGGTCTCACTATTGATGACTAGTTGCCTTTGTTTACAGTACCAGACAAGTTTTTGTGACATGAAACAGGCCCAATGCCAATCAGAAAACAAAATGTTACTCCCATACCTTATAAGCACAATTGTGCTTATACTGGACTCCTCTTGACAGTTGCAATATTCATGAATGGGTGTAGGTGCTGATCACTTCTTCTCCCCAGCATCCTGCATCATGTCTTCTGGCTCTGTGGGGTTTTCCAGAATAGAGTAAGCTTCCCTATCATTCCAGCTTGTTTATTCCCATGTCCCATGTGTGATGAGAAAACCCGTTTTTTTTTTTTTATAGTCTAGATTACTGGACTTAAATTTTAGTTCTTTCTGTTTGTTCTTAGTTATAATGTAATCTTGACATATTTTTCTCAGTGATGAATGAAATGATCATTGTGATATTTGTAAACAACATCCACAATTGTACTGTTGGTGGGTGAGCATTGGTGCATGATTCTGAATGTGTGCAGCATTCCTGAGAAGACGCAGAGGCCTCGATTCACTTCACACATAGAGGGCTCCAACGTGTCAAAGAAAGCCTCCCCTCCAATTCCATCTTGGTGCCCTAATGAGTTTACGACAACAGACCAAAAGAATGATTCCATCAAAGTCAAACTTGGCAAACCAGTAAGATTATCCAGATTTCTAACAGAAGCATGACTCAAAGGAAACAATGTCACTGAAAAAGTCTTACATAGGTTTAGCCCACCCTAGCATGGACAATGACCCTGAGTTTTAGAATAGTATGCACAACTCGCAAGCAGTGTGTGGGTCAGAAGATTTCTCCTCAGCTGTGCTAATTGTTTATGGAACCTCAGGGAAGGAGGGAACTTAAGTATTTTTTTTAAAGTTTCAGAGACTTCTTAAAACTTATGAGCTGTTTACTTCCTGAGTTTTAATGGGCCTTCCTCCAAAATAGAATGCTGTAATTCAGAGTAAATTGTGACAAAACATTACCATGTCCCTATAACCAAAGTCTCATTGATTGTTCTATTTAATTGGGGTACTGTTAATTGTCTTTTCTTGAATTCCAACTTCTGTCTTTAATTGTTGTAAACTATTGCCATATTGTAAAAAGCAAGCAAAGGAAAATATTCAATAAAACATAGTTGATAAGTGAAGAAGGAATAAAAAGAATGTGATTGAAAATAGGTTAATAATATCCATAACAGTGAAAGGAGAATATAAGTAGGTATCATTGTTTTCCTTTCTACATGTTTACCAGGCATTTATCCAATCCATAGACCTAGCTACCAGATGAATCATTCTGACCATTTTGTTGCCTCGACTGAAGACCAAGGTCTTCTTCACATCCTCTCTTCTCATAATGATCAAAGTTATATCATGCCCAGAGGAAATACGTACACTATACTGAACCCTAAAGTTATTACAAAGGATGAATCTAGGAGTTACTGTCTTAGAACCTGCATTCTGTATTTTTACTTCTTTGCTTTTATTTTTTCCAAGATAGTGCATGGTATAACAATATGCTAGCATGAAACTGCTAGAATAAGCTTACATTTATGAACAGAAATATATGTAGCTAACACTGACTTATAACCAAAATCATTGGAAATAAGAAACATTTGATGTTTTATTCCTGTTCTTTTATGTTTTAATATCTTATGGGACCAGAGAAATAGTTAAGGGATGAGGCATCTGCCCACAGACCTGGCAATGTGAGTTCAAAGAGTAGGAAGAGAACTGACTTCTGAAAATTGACTTCTGACCTCCACTCCTGCTCTTTCTCTCTCTTTGTATCTCTCTCTCACTTCTCAAATAAATTAATATTTTTAAAAAGAATATGTTGTAGAAGTAGACTGAACTTTTTGATATATAAACCTCACCAAAAATGAGGGTACAGCTCAAGAAAAATAAAACTCTATGAGTGAGCATTGAAGGTTAATGTCAAACTAGGGAAGAGGACCGTCTTTATACAATGATTTATACAGTGATTGGTCATATATGCCCCAAAATATTGCTCCGGCACTTGCTAATATAGGCATCTCAAATGAAAACCAGTGAGTGACATGTGCTAAGAGACATGAAAATATGAGGGAGACTTTCTGTCTGGAAAAAAACAAGGATTGTAATGGGCAGTGAATGTGTGGGAGTGGGGCACAGATTCATTGCATTTATGATGAAAGTATCAAAGAATAAATGAAAAAAGGGCAACCAAGAGCAATGACAAAAGACTATAATATTTGGGGACTTTTAAGACCTCTCTGACCAACATTTTACCAGGAATTGCTACATTACTACTACTGCTAGTATAATTTTGTCATTGAGTTCTAAAAGCTCATGACTTTTTTTTCTATTTTCCTTACTGTAGGGACTGTCCATTTCTGTTCCTTTATTTTAAAAATGTGTGTGTGTGTGTGTGTGTGTGTGTGTGTGTGTTAGAAGCATAGCATGTTCTTTTGGGGTTACTTCCCACAATTTAGAGTTTTTCTATAAATCTCTCTGTCCCTCCTATCTCTCATCAACTCATTACCTACTACATATTTTCCCAATTATTCCCTCCCTCTCCCTATTTGTCTTGAAATCCTAAATCTCCCCTTTGAAAAGGTTTCTTGATTGTCCTCCAAAAACTTACAGTAAGACCATATTATTGAAGATGCAACACATATTGATCACAGAACATGGGCAAAATACATCAACTGGAAGTGGCCTGAGACTTCCTTCTTGCTGGATAAGTTACCCAGTACCAAGAAATACTGTAGAAGCTGCTAGGGGGAGCAGAAATAATCACAGACCCTATCAACGCATGAGATCTGTAAGGTGCAATGGATTTCTGAATGGGTTTAAGACCTGCTTTTCAGAATGATACACATCCCTGTTACTCTAAACTAGAACAAGAACATATAAAGGGAAGAAAATACATTAATAGGGAAAACAGCCAATGAACCTATAGGTAGGAAGACAGTATGTCAAACTGCTCTGTTAATAGCTATTATTATACCCATAGATTGGAAGAACATTTAGCCTTCAGCCTAGAAGTCTTCTTCTGCAATAGATATAGAAGATCTCAATATCCTAAGGATGCAGCATAGGGCAGTAGAAGAGCAGCGAAGTGGACAGCAACAGCCAACCATAACGCAAAATATCCATGACTCAGCAAGTCTTATCCAGAATCAGACCAACATAATCTCTTCTGATTCTAAGGCTTTGGGGCACTTGCAAAAGATGGGGCAGTGAGATTGTAAGACTCTAAAGATGGGAATGTTCACTGTTGGACGAGACATTCCACTCAAGGCAGGACTGCTGCATCTAGGAACTCACTACAGTGAGACTTATTCTTACTAGACCTGCATAAGGACTGACATGCCACCATGCCCCTATAGACTGCCTAGGAACTCAGGAAAGATAAGAACATACCGTGGAAACCTTAGAGTCTAAAACTGGATAAGTGAAGGAAAATGCCCCTATAAGTGGGGTAGACCAAAGAGAGGCAACTTGATATGCCACAGAGGCCTGAACCCCCACAAAAGTAGACAAGCCCCAATGAAACCTAAGGTCCACAGAAGCATAGAGGCAGGAAGGTGGGAGGGAGTGGGCAGATCGATTAAGAGAAGGGAGGAAATAGGAGAGAGGGGAATGGAAGGAAGCAGGGATGAGTAATCAAAATGCTTGTAAAGGTAGAAAAATAAAATAAATAATAAAAAGAAAAATCTCTCATATCCTAGATGTAATCACATTCATTAATTATACAAAATGAACATTTAACACCAGCTTTCATTGTTTTGCCAGGATGCATCTCATCTTCTGCTTCTTTTTGCTTTTAATATTTCATTGGATTTGACAGCGACTTGTTTTTCATAAACACAATTTCTTGAGACTTTACTAGAAACATTTCTACTTCAATATTCTCTTTCCAATTTACTGTGGACTCTTTTCTAAGCCCAGCCCTATTCTCTTTGGAGTATTTGGAGAAAAACATTAACCTTTACATTCTGTATGTAGCTCTAAAGTTAGTAATAATTTTCATATGTACTCTCAGATGAATTTTACAACTATCACTTAAGATAGGCAGAGACAAGTAAATATCCCTATTTAAAAATGAATAAAAATGTTTAGGGATGTTACAGAAATCCTTCAAGTTTGTAGTTTATTCAAACCCCCTTATACACTATGAAGTAGCAGTAATGTTTGCTTCATAAGCCAAGGTTCTTAGTTGCAGACAAGAGGAACTATTCAAACCTAAATAAATCCAAGCTTCAGAAAGGATAAATTATTTAAAACTTGCTTGAAAGGCTGAGAAACATATTTTAGGCAGAAATTAGGGCACCAAGGTAACTAGTGATGATTCCATTGCAGCTAAAAAAGCCAAAAAATCCTAGGGTTGGACCTTTGCCTTTGGGACCAGAGAGCCATAATATCTCCTTCAAGATCATCTGAGCTCAGGTTCTTTTGTGTGAGAAGTGTTTTTATTGATTGTGGTTCATTTCCTCACTCTTGTTCATATCGGTTGTTTATTTGATTTTGACCAGGGACTTATCACTGTCTTCTAGATTGTCCCGTTTTTTGAGAATGTAAGCTTACAAATATTTCATAATGATCCTTCTGAATTCATTAGATTCTGCTATAACCTGTCTTTTTATAGAGAGAACAAAACATTCCCATGCCTGCCATGACACAGGGATGACGGCGGGAGAAAAACTTTAAAAGACTGTTCTCTCCTTCCACTGTGAAAGTTTCCAGGGATAGAACTCAATCACCAAGATTAGGAGCACCTCACTAGCTTGTGATCTGTCATTTTGACCTTCAATTTTATTAATGTTTGTCTTTTCTGTTACATTTAGATAAGGGTTTGTCAATATTACTTATTTTTCAAATAATCTCTAAGTGATTCTTTAATTAGTTTTTTGGATTATTTTTTCTAAGAACTTTAGTAGCATCGCGAGAATATTTATTTGACATTTTTCTGATTTTCAAACATAAACACTGGAAGCTACAAATTTTCGTTTTGGAAACCTTTAACTGTTACTCAAAGGTTAAGGTCAATGGTATATTTGCTAGCATTTCACTCTATAGTTATTTATTTCCTCTGTGATTTTCCCAATGACCCACTAGTCACTCAAGAATACCTTTCAGTCTATGTATTTGTGTGACTTATTTAATTTCTCTTTTTGGTGAATCCATTTTATTACATTACAATCAGACGTGATATAAAAAATGGGTTGAATACTCAAATTGTCTTGATTTTTAAGATAATGTGTTCTGTTTTACAGAAAAATCCATGAGTTTCTCAGTATAATATATACTCACATTTCTCTGAACAATGTATTCTAATACACATACAAAGGGGACAGGGAAAAGGAGAAAAACAGAATATTATTTAGGGGAGAGGGAAAAAACAAGAGATTTTAAAAGATAAAAGTAACAGTTAAAAGACTGACCATGAGTGGGAACATTTGTAAGAAAATTAGATAAGTATAAGAAAGAGAATATAATTATTGGTTTTTTTAAATACAACAAACTATATGCAATATATATCTCAAGAATACAAAATAAAATACACTTAGTCTTTTACATCAAGAATGTAATGGGTTGGATTCAGGTTCCCTGACATGTATTTGCCCTCTGTTTTGGGATCCTAGTTAAGCTGAGCCTCAGGTATTACATTCTCTCTTTTTTTGGATAGATATTACATTCTCTTAAGGAGCTACCTTGTATATGTCCTCTAAGACATACATAAGGAGATTCTGGACCAATGCAGACCCATTTTCCAAGATCAATGGCTATCTTACTGAAATCAGCAGGTAGTTTTGTAGCTTGTTAGGACTGTGGACTATCCCAAGAGCAGGACTGTCAATCGAGTTATACCCTGGACAGCCGACTGAAATTTTGAGGGAGTCTTCTACAACCTTCTTCTGCCACCCTGACCAGAAAGTCATATGGATGCAGCTGTAGCTTTTCCTTACTATTTTATGACTTACCTTTCATTCTATTTTCAGGTAATCTGCTATTAGTCGTTTTCAATTTCTAAAACTTTTCTACTCTTTGGAGTATATATAAATAAATCATTTTTTAGCTTCTTCTGACTCTTAATCTTTACATGTGCTTCTTTTAATCCATAATCTTATTGAGAACTCAAACTAGCATTTCAAACTATATTTCCATCATGATGCTTTTAATACTTGAATTCATATGCTTAACATCTGTATCTGTTTTAGGCATTTTTAACTTTATATAAGAATTCATATAAAAGTAGCTGAGGAGAAATTGTCTTTTGTTAAAAGTATTAAAAGTTACTTTTGCATGGAAAAATTATTCCTCCAGTGAGCATACAAAATGTTATGTTTGAGCCCTTCCACTTTATTCCTTTATTTAATATCATCTCCTAACTCTGAACACTATTAAATGTATATATGAAGTGAGACAAAATAAGCCCTCTGTGAAAACCATTGGAAATAATAGATTTTTAAAAGCCCCTCATTTTAGCATTTTGTATCTCAGATGTCTGGTAGTTTTCAGCGCAGGAAATACATTTGTCTTACCTACATTTTAGTATCCTTCATTATCTCCACTCCAGAAATTGGCTGCTCATTAATTAGCAACAGCTATGCACAAGAAGTTAAAGAAGTCATTAGTTAAAATTAGATAAAGAGTGGAACTAATGAGACTAATGAAAAAGATTCTTTTTAATCTGGTAGTGAATTATTTCATATGCCAAACTCAATTTTAAAACTTAGCAAAAGTATTGGAAGAGGTGATCAAAATCAATTGGTATAGTTTAGCACAACTCAAAGCAGAATGAGGTACTTAAAAATATTAACAGCCTGATATTTCTTCACATGCCTACAGTTATGAAGTAGAGCTAGAAAGATGGGGAGCTCAAAGTCGTCCTCAGCTATATAATGAATTAAGTCCAGACTGAGCTATTTACAATCCTGTCTCAATCAAACAAACCAAAAGATCATTCCTTAAAATTTGTTAGAAATTATTGAGAAATTAACTCTAGCAGAAATCTAGGGGTTACTTAGTTCAAAGATAAAGGCACTACTGGCTGAGATGAGCATGCATTTTTTCAAACTTTCTTTTCTTTCAAGAAAAAAAGTAGAAAGGAATTGCTAATAATCCATCCAACTTTTTTTAAAGTTCCAGTAACTAGTCAAAATTCGGACCTCTTTTAAATATGGGCAGACATGGTAAAGTAAAAGTTAATTCTTTAGTAAAGACTCATATCTAAATTGTGAGAGCTAGACTCACAGGTATAACCTCACACACAATGACCAGGGAATAAATGTCTGGTATACAACATAGATTTTAACTATATAACACTAAACAAATATGCTATATGTGTGTCAGAACGAGGTTCCTACTATAAATGTTAGAAGCATGAGTCTCCATTCCTGGAAATGTAAAACTATAGTAAAGGATGGATGCACCTCCAAAAACTAAAAATAGATCAAGTTTATGATCCAGCTGTCTATGTTACCTACCTATTTGTCAAAAGGACTCTATATGTCAAAAGGACCTTGAAGTTATTATAGCATTATTCACAATAGCTAATTGATAAAACTCAACCCATCCATGTTTCAAAAGAAGAATAGGCAAAGAAAATGTGGTCTTCACATAAAATAAAATTTTTCAGCCATAAAGAGAGTGAAATCATATCCTTTACAGAAAAATAAATGTCATATGTATTGTTTAATTAAACTGGTCTCAGAAAGACAAATATGTGCTTTCTCTTATTTGTTACTCACTCAGTTTAGCAGATACATAAATCATGAATGAGTATGTGATATGAAGCAGATGTAAGTAGATCTGAAGCTGTTAAGTAAACTAATGGATGAAGGAGAGAAGGGGAGAGAAAAGGGAAGATAGTGGGAGTGACCAAAGAGTGCTCACAGTACAGGGCATGTATCCATGACAGTTTACTAAGGTAGCACTTCACCATGTGCACTGAACATATACAATGAAAAGCTGAAAACTTTTATTAAAATGTAAAAAACATTGGGAATGAATGTGTGAAAATATCATAAACTCATTGTATCCGTGTATGAAACTTGACTATTGAATTATACTTAAAAATCAGGCATATTTACAGTAGAATTTTACATTTTGTGACCTGAAAATGGCTTAAATAAGAACCATTATTCATTCATTTGCTTCAGTAACAGAGGTACCAATGTGTTACATATATTTAGTTTTTATTTTCTTTTAAATAGTCAAGAATGTTTGTTTTCTCATACTCATTTCAATTAAATTTTGTACTGTGTTGAAAGTACAATTCACTTGAGCTATAGAAAGACAGAGATCAAACTTCTTTCATAGCACACACACACAAACGAGACATAAAAGTAAAAGGCTTTTGATAAAATTTTTTTACGTGTGGAAGGAGAAGAGGTGAGATCGGGTAGCATGGGTGATGGCTAAAATTCCTTGTGTATATGTGTGAATATATCAAAAATACATAAAATAAATATAATAAAAGAAAATATAAAAGAAATATATTTCCTATATAATCATAAAAAGAATTTTGAATTATATCAACATTAAATGGTAGTAAAGAAAATTAAATGTGGATCACTAGTTCTTCTCTATGCATCTTACCAGTAAAACAAAGATAGCATCACTGCATCTTTGGGAAAATCACAAGACATTTTAAAAGATATTTGAATCAATGGTCTTGTCACATTTCACAAACTCAATATGACACCTCTGGTTACAAATCTTATATTCTGATAAATTTTCCATTAGGTCACTACATTTAACCTCAACCATTTTAAGTTGCTTTGTAAGGAAGGATAGAAGCAATTTTCTTTTAAACTGGACTGAAAACTGAATAAAGTGCTGTTTTATCAAACTAAAATCAGTTTCAGTTATAAAAAAACACACAAAGAACAAGGACAATTTAAAATCATGATGACAAAAGTCATCTTAACAGTACTTTCTTTTTCAAGAATAAAATGACAAATCTCACAATAACTTCATATGTTTGTGTTTAAATTACAAAGCATGGGCTGGAGAGATGGTTCAGGGGTTAAGCTTCTGTCTCACAAGCAGAGGGTCCTGAGTTCGGTCCTAAGTAAAAACACCAGGAGGAAACAGTCATGGTCTGCACTTCTGGTCTGCAGAACCTGGGAAATCCCAAGGCAAAGCAAGAAGAAGGTAGAAACAACCCACTATGATTCTCAGTCACCCTTGGTCCCCTACAGGGACATACAGTAGTCCTCTGATATACACACACATGTAAAAAATAAAATATTTTAAATTACAAAGCACACTAAATGCAACAAAGTATCACATTCATTCATAGAAAAATTAAAATAAATATTTTAAATGTAGATTTCTTATTAAGAATTATTACACATACAAATAAAATTAGCTCCTGTCCATGCCTTCTTTTCTTCTGCTCTCGAACCCTCCCCTTCCTTCCCCTCCATTCATACATCCAAGCCTGTCCCTTTCACTTTCACTTTTCTCTTCATGATTGGGCCATAGGGCTCCCTTTCGGGCACCTGTACTAGTAAAGCAGCAGGTCTCTTTGGTAGTATAAACAACCCTTCCAGTGGGGAAGGTCCCCTTCACTTGTCTGGCACCTGCCCCTAGGATTCCCCCTGAGTGTGGTTGTTTCACTTGAGATATCCTGGCAGATTCGTGGAGGGATGTTGATATGTCAGCCATTGTGTAGGTGGTTGTAGGTTTCATTGCAGCAAGCTTCTTGATACAGCAGCCCTGTCTTGACTGGAGTGCCCAGCTGGCAGTATAACCCCCCTACATTTTTAGGCTCAGGTATTTTTCTTTAAAAACATTATATTTAATGTGTGTGTGTGTGTGTGTGTGTGTGTGTGTGTGTGTGTGTGTGTGTAATGGCACATTTTTAGGCTCAGGTATTTTTCTTTAAAAACATTATATTTAATGTGTGTGTGTGTGTGTGTGTGTGTGTGTGTGTAATGGTACTGTGTGTCCCTGTGGAGGACCTGGATTGCTTCTACCTCCTTTTTGCTTCACTCTGGAATTTCCCAGGCTCCACCCACCAGGGTCAGATGTGCAGGCCATCATCATTTCTGCCTGACATTTTTATGTGGGACCTGGGATGCACACTTGTGAAGCAGATCTTAGCCCCTGAGCCATCTCTCCAACCCTCAAGTATTTTTCTTTATATTATCTAGTGAAAATTTGTATGCCAGTCATAGTTTTGTGCTTTTCTACTAATTGTTCATTATTTTTATCTTTTCTAAAAAAGTGTACTATTATCATATTTAATAAAGGTTACCATAAATTAAGGAATACGTAAAAATAATAGGATAAATATACTATTCCCATCATAACTATCTTAATAGTGAGGAAAATGCTTTTGCAATAACATTTGAATATTGAATATCTATATACTGTCTATTCTCACTGTCATTGTTATGCATGAAGCACAAGAAGTCATTGCTCATAACAAGAGTGAGAATGGAAGAAGATTATGAGACTATGTGACAAAGATTGAAAAGAAGCTGATGAAATGAATCAAACATGGCATTAAAGCACGATGGAAATAGATAAGCATGTTTGAGAAAATTATAAATTGAATTTTTAAAGTGGCAGCTAGAGGTTTCCGAAACCTAAAAGACCATGCTGGTAATTAGACTTCTTTTGCAGAGCACAATTTCTGCATAGCAAATCATCATTGTTTGCATAAAGACCCAGACTCACTGAAAATAAATTGTAAAGAAATCTGTGCATAAATGAAGAAGATTTTTAAAAATTGTAAAGATTCAGGATGTAGCAGTTCACCTGCATGGTTGCTGATAAAATCACCATCAAACAGCTTAAGAAAATAAGGGGTTTATTGGCACTTACGATTCATGGTTAAAGTTTTTTGGCAGGAAAACTCACACCATCTCCAAGCAACGTCTGAGAGAGGGATTTGCTTATTTGCCAGACCAGTATATCTGCCCAAGTATACAGAAGGATGCCTACCCTTTTTCAAACAGTTCTCTCCATTTTATTCACCTGCCTCACATACTAAACAATCTCCTACAGGTTTGGGGTTTAACTCAACTATTAATTCTCTGTAAATGTGCCCAAAATGAGCTCAAACCCACAACTGTCAAGTTGGCGTGTGTATGGCACAGGCATAGCAGGGCACACTGACAATATCCGCACTGGATTGACAGGCAGACAAAGAAGATAAAAAGTTGGAAGCTCTTCTGAGCTTCATAAAAAGATCCTGTCTCAAAAAATTCAAAATTAAAGGAGAGGTCAGAAACACAACATGATATTAATAATAAGTGGCTATCCTTGTGGAATGCTCTCAAATAGTAATCTCAAATATCATTCAAATTGAAACTATAAGAGATCTCAGTAAGTGCAGTGTCTTGAAGATCCAAAAGTACAGAAATGACTTCAGGGAATCCAAGAGAAAAAAATTTCATAAAGGGAACACAACCAAGCATTTTTAAAATAGATGCTATAGGGAGAGGAGAACAATGGGAAACTCTGCAGCAGAAAAAATGATGATGATGATGATGATGATGATGATGATGACGATGATGATGATGGTACAAGATATAGATGGATAAATGGGTGATTGATAGATAAATGTATAGATCCATAGGCAGATAATAGATAAAATATATAAATAGTTGATAGGGGTAAATACAAGTAGATTATAGATAAATCATAAATGCAGAAATATTTAATAGACATCAAACTCATGAATAAATATAAGTAGATGTATCACAGACAGATACATAGACAGGCAGAGACAGACACATAGATAAATAGATAGATGGATGGATGGATAGATGATAAATATGTAGATGGTAGTAAATAGACTATGATAGCTGGATAGATAAATATATACAGATAGATGGCAGATAAATGATGATAATAGAGATGATATATAATAAATAATAGAAATAAAGATGGTATATAAATATATGGGTAAATGATCGATAAATAGATTATAGACAGATGATAGTTAGATGATAGATATAGAAAAGATAGATAACTATAAAAAGATAGGAAATGCCACTGGGTCCTTGTACGTCATCGGAGAGGAGGGCCCAGAAGAGAGTCAGGCATGCACAAGAAAGGACTCTGGGAATTGGGGCGGGAGGCACTGGGGGATGGGGCGGGAGGGGTGAGGGGAGGGGGAATAGGCGGTTCGGGGGGAGGAGGAGGGAGGGAGGGAACTGGTGTACCTATTAAGTTTGTATGAGCTGAAATAATAAAAAATGTATTAAAAAAGATATATATGTAAATATAGATATATATGATAATGATAAATAGTATACAGACAGATGATAGAGATGAGAGGTGTAGACGGAGAGATGACGATCAATGATAACAGATAGATATAGGTAGATAGAGGTGATGAACAGATGAGAGATTGATAACATATGATAGATGATAAATAAATGATAGATGCACAGTAGGTGATATGGATAATAAGCAAATGATAGATAAATGTATAGATTTATAAAAGATTAATAAAGATGATAGATGGTAGATAGAAGTTAATATTCTAATAGAGAGAGAGAGATGATAGATAGATAGGTAGATAGATAGATAGATAAATAAATAGATAGATTCTAATGATTCAGTGAGTGAAGAAATAATGGAGGCATCTCTCTAGGTCTTTCAACATAATAGTAACCTATGTGTAAGCTGAGTCAGCTGATGAAACCCATCTATGTCACAAGCTAATCAACAAAATAAATTATCTCTATGGAAGAAACATGAATCCAGATTTTAAAGCTTCCAAGAATCATCTCTTAAATAATCATATGAACTTAAATAAAACAATTTTTTACTAAAATCGCTTTGGTTTCATATGCTCTGTTAATGAAATTTATTAATCATTCACATATGTCCATGTTTTAACATATCTTTTGGAAACTAATAATACTTTTAATAATATACAAATTCTCTTATTTGGACCAAATTACAAGTCATGTGATAAAAGTGGAGATGGGCATTTATGAAGAATGCTTTTCCTCTTGCTGCCATCTTCACAAAGTCACTGCCTACTAAATAACACCTCATAGGGAAGTTTCTGTCATCCAAATATCTACCTCTTGAACAAAATAGCTGCCTAAAGAAAGAATAGAATTTATCCCCCCTTTCGCACCCTAAACCCGCTCCGCCGGTCGGGACGCGCGCGCGCGCGGTCCAGCCGGGCGTCCACGCCGCGCCCTAGCTGGTGAGTACCCCCGCCCGCGCACCGCCCACCAGGACCCCCCAGGTCGGCCCACGGGGATCCGGCTCCGCCTCCCACCATCCAGCCGGAGCCGCGCGCGGGACCCAGGGACCAGGAGGACCTCCCCCTGCGCCCGGGCCCCGCCACAGCTGCCCTCGGGTTAAATAGCTCCACGCCGTCGCCCCCATCCCCCCTTTCGCACCCCGACCCGCTCCACCTCGCACCGGCTCCGTCCAGCCTCCTCACCCCACGACCTAGGTAAGTCTCCGCCCACCCGCCCACCAGGACCACAGGCCAAATAATTCAGTTTAGTGAAATTGAGAGATCTTAAGAGTTAAAATGACAATGCCAAAGTCAAAGTGCAAATCCATGAGAAGCAACAATCAAGTAAACAAATTTCCCACTGAAGAAATTAATCCCACAATGTTAGACTCCAACAAGAACAAACCCATGGAAAAAGGCCAAGAAAGCCCCACCCAGGATAAAGACTTTCAAAATATGATCATTACCATGTTCAATACTATGAAAGAGGAAATCAGGGAGGAATTAAATAATCGAATCAATCGCTTTGAAGAGGAACACAACAGACATCTGGAGGAGTTGAGAAAAACAGTGCAAGAAACAAAAAGTGGCATAGAGCAGTTAAAACAAACTCAAGCAGAGTTTAAAACTGAGCTAAAAGACAAGTTATCCTCAACCCAGAACGCCACAGAGAGTCTTACCAACAGAACTAACGAAGCAGAAAACAGAATTTCAGACCTTGAAGATAAAGTGGGAGTACTAACCAGCTCAATGGAAGAGGTTGTTAAAGCCAAAAAGATACTTGAGAGAAATATCCAAGAGATATGGGACACCCTGAAGAAGCCTAACATGCGTATCCATGGAATACCAGAGCAAGAATCTCAAAATACCACCCCTGAGGAAATTTTTCAAACGATCATCAAGGAAAACTTTCCTCATCTAAAAAAAGAGAGGCCCATCCATATACAAGAGGCATTCCGCACCCCAAACAGATACGTCCAAAATAGAAGCACTCCGCGGCAAATAATAGTTAAAACACTCCACATTCAAGATAAAGAACTGGTGCTGAGAGCTTCAAGGGAGAAAAAACAAGTCACTTTTAAAGGTAAACCTATTAAAATAACAAATGACTTCTCAGTCGAAACAGTAAAAGCAAGAAGAGCTTGGAGAGACATACTTCAAGTATTGAATGAGCAAAAGTGTCAACCCAGGCTGATTTACCCTGCAAAACTATCAGGAAAGAAAGATTTAAACATATTAGGATAATCAGGTATTTTCAGCGTTATACAAATTCCTGAACATAGCAAAAAGATAATTAGAGGATTGATTTCCTTATAAAAGATGAAATAAAAAAGTTAACAAATTGCAAAGGAGCATAAGGGGCTCCTAAGGGTTACTATCCTGAAGAATTAAAAAGAGTTTCTTATCAACTTTCTCCAAACTTTTGTTTCAGAAAAAAAATCATAACATAAATGTTTTTAAAGAAAGAAAATTTTGCACTTCTAAAAATAGTTTGCAAGTATTCCTATTACTCTATTTTCTTGGCAAGACTTATTTTTTGCTAACAACTATCATAATAGGTGTGAATAACATCTCATTATGACTTATATTTGCATTTTTCTGATAATTAATGACACAGATTTTATTTTTAAATTCCTAATGGTTGTGTATATCCTTTTGAAGATGTGCCTTTAAAGTTTTCCTCTGCTATTGTTTATGCTTTTTTGTTTCCTTTTGAGTTACAGGAATTTCTCTAACAGTATCTGTACCAGCCTCTTCACAGATGAATGGTTGGAGACCAGTTTCTGCCATTCTGTAGCCCTTTGCCCCAACTTTTCATGTTGTTGTAGCTCCACTTCTCTATTTTCTTTGTTTGCCTGAGCTTTTGGTGTTACAGTCAAGAAATCTTGCCAAAGCTAATATCTGGTCCTTCCCCCTGTATATGCTTCTAGAATTTTCAGTTCCAAGTGTTATTTTATAAGTCTTTGGTCCACTTTTACTTGATGTAGTGTGTGATACAGGATGTTGATTCAATATCACCATTTACACTAGATATTCAAACACAACGTGTCTCTGCCTGTATTTCTGCTAAGTTTGTTGATTACTGAATGACCAAATATTCCTGACTTTATTTCTGAGATCTTGGTTCTGTTTTGTTGGTCTTTGTGTTTGTCTTTCACTAGTGCTATATGTTTAATTGCTATAGTTTAGTAATATATTTTGAAAGCAAGGTTTTGATTTGCCTCTTGTGCTTCTTCTTTGTCAAAATTGATTTGACTACTCTGGTTCATCTGTGGGGCCACAAGAAAATGTTTTAATAAAAGATTTTAGCATTGATATGAGTAGTATGGAATGTTATCTCCCTTGAGTAGACTGGACATTTTGAATGTATTAATGCTTCCAAGCAATGAATATGAAATGGTTTTCATGATATTTTTCCTTCATTTTGTTATTTTGTTTTGATATTTCCTTAATTTTGTTCTCAATGTTGTAGTTTCAGGGGATAAGTACTTTATCTCTATGACTTATGTTATTAAACATTTTATTCTTACTGAGTTATTGGACATTGAGTTGTTCCCTTAATTTCTTTCTAGGTTGCTTCATTTTTGCATACAGAAACAGCATTTATTTGTTATTATTCACTGTTTGCTTGCTTTCTTAAGATAGAGTCTCATGTACCTCAGTCCATATTAGAGAACCATGTTCTTTGAACCACCTTTTGCAGAATTTATTTAGGCTCCAAAGGAAAAAGAAGCAGCCAAAGTATGAGGAAATGCAGCTAAATGAGGCGATGAAAATTGTTAGAGAAGGAAACTAATATGAGAAGGATGGCTGCATATTGTCTTCAAATGGATTTTTTTAAGGAAACAAGGGGTTTTATTCTCTTGGCAATAGTCCAGTCACAGTTCTTAGTCCAGTTGGCAGGAGATCATGCACCATCATCAAAGGGCTGGGGGGAAACGGCCATATAATATCCACACAATGGCTGAGATAGGGATGATTCTTGCTGGCCAGACCAGCATGTCTGTTCAAGTATACACATGGATGCCAACTTTCTCAAATACTTCCTTCATTTTTATTCACCTGCCCAGGGACTAGTCCCACCAACATGGTCTGGGCCTTTCACATCCACTAGAAAATCATCTACAGGTTTGCTCTTGGCTTATCTCAACTGCTAATTCTCTACAAATGTTCCCAGAGATGAAACATTCAACTGTCAAGTTGTCAATTGTATCTATCACAGCAGACTACCAGGGAGATATGCAATGCAGGATAGCTTTGATCACCATATCTCTTATCTTCTGTGACAACTACAGAACATAAGTATCTTAGTTCTCATGAGAATCCAGAAAAGTAGGACTTACCCTTTAGTAACAAAAATAAAAATAAATGAAGCAAAAGTTCCATAACTTGCACAAAGTTATACAACTTTAAGTTGTACAGTGATACAAAATTGAGTTCCACCTGTCTCTCTGACCTTCACAAATTGCACTACATCACTCTGTTCCCTTAGGGAAGGGGACGATTTTCAAGGTGCCAATACCACAGAACACCCCATTTTTCTCTAACTAATTAGAATTTAAAAGACACACATATGTAAAGCCCAGAAAGAAAACACTGCGAATTTGAAAAATGTAAAGTAAAAAAAGAGGATGTCTATATAATTGCTTGATATGCTTGAAGTTTTATACTTAAAGGACCATTCTATAAAGATTTCAAATATTACCTTGGCTTAAAGATGGGGAACCAATGCAAGTTACAGTTTGTCAACATTGGCACTATGGAAACATCAGAAATAAACAACTTAACAATGCAGCTTAAAGCTTTAGAGAAGCTAGAGCAATCTGATCCCAAAAGTAGTAGAAGAGAGGAGATTAGCAAAATAAGGGGAGAAATATCTGAAATCGAGATTAAGAAAACGATAGACAAAATCAACAGTCAAAAAGCTGGTTCTTTGAAAGAATCAATAAGATTGATACACCCCTAGCTAAATTAACCAAAAGCAGGAGAGAGAAAACCCAAATTAACAAAATCAGAAATGAACATGGAGTTATCACTACTGATACCCAAGAAATCCAGAGAATTATTACATCATATTTCAAAAAAATTATACTCTGTGAAGTTTGACAACCCCAAAGAATTGGATGAATTTCTAAGTAAATACAACTTACCTAAATTGAATCAAGAAGTTGTGAATTATTTAAATAGTCCTATAACATATGAGAAAATTGAAGAAGTAATCTTGAATCTTCCCACCAAAATATGTCCTGGACCAGATGGATTCAGCACAGAGTTCTACCAGACATTTAAGGAGTTAATAATACCAATACTCCTTAAACTGTTCCATCAAATAGCAAAGGAAGGAACACTACCAAATTCCTTCTGTGAAGCTAATATCATCTTAATCCCAAAACGTAATAAAGATTCACTTAAAAAAGAAAACTATAGGCCGATCTCTCTGATGAACACAGACGCAAAGATTCTCAACAAAGTCTTAGCAAATCGGATTCAAAAACACATTAAAAAGATCATTCACGGGGACCAAGTAGGCTTCATCCCCGGCATACAAGGTTGGTTCAACACACGCAAATCAATAAATGTAATTCATCATGTAAACCAGTCCAAAGTCCAAGACCACATGATACTCTCGATAGATGCAGAAAAAGCTTTTGACAAGATCCAACAGCCTTTTATGATCAAAACGCTAGAGACAGTAGGAATGGAAGGAACCTTTATCAATATAATAAAAACTGTATACAACAAGCCCAAAACAAGGATTATACTCAATGGGGAACAATTGGAAGCATTCCCACTTCGATCAGGAACTAGACAAGGCTGTCCACTCTCACCACTTCTATTCAATATTGTACTTGAAGTCTTAGCTGAAGCCATAAGACAAGAAAGGGACATAAGAGGGATTCAAATTGGCAAGGAAGAAGTCAAGCTATCCCTATTTGTAGATGATATGATCTTATACCTGAGTGATCCCAAAAACTCCACCAGGAAGCTTCTGGAACTAATTGAGAAGTTCAGCAGAGTGGCAGGATACAAAATAAATGTGCAAAAATCAGAGGCCTTCCTATATGCCCAGGATGAAGGAAGTGAAAAATCCTTGAGAGAAACAATCCCATTTACTATAGCCCCTAAAAACATGAAATACTTTGGTATAAACCTAACCGAGGAGGTAAAAGACCTTTACAATGAAAACTTTAAAACCCTAAAGAATGAAATTGCAGAAGACATCAGATGGTGGAAAGACCTCCCATGTTCCTGGATTGGCAGAATCAACATCGTAAAAATGACCATCCTACCAAAGGCAGTATACAAATTCAATGCTATACCAATTAAAATCCCAAAGCAATTCTTCAAACAAGTTGAACAAACAATGTCAAAATTCATATGGAGGCATAAAAGACCCAGGATAGCAAAGACAATCCTGAGTAACAAAAACACAGCTGGAGGCATTGCCATACCAAACCTTAGTCTATACTACAAATTCATAGTTATAAAGACAGCCTGGTACTGGCTCCAAAATAGACACACAGATCAATGGATAAGGGTTGAAGACCCAGATATAAGCCCACAAAGTTACAGCCATTTGGTCTTTGACAAAGGGGCCCAAAGAATCCAATGGAAAAAGAACAGCATCTTCAACAAATGGTGCTGGCAAAACTGGATCTCCACATGCAGAAGATTAAAGCTGGACCCGTACTTGTCACCATGTACAAGACTTAATTCCAAATGGATCAAGGACCTTGATATCAGGCCAGAGACTTTAAAAACCATAGTTGAAAGGATAGGGAACTCCCTCGAGCTGATTGGGCTAGGCCAACATTTCCTAAACAGACATCCAATGGTACAGTCACTGCTACCAACTCTCAACAGTTGGGATATTGTGAAATTAAGGAGCTTCTGTTCAGATAAAGAGATTGTAACACGAGTTCAAAGGCAACCTACAGAATGGGATAAAATCTTCACTAACCACATATCTGATAGAGCTCTACTGTCCAGAGTGCACAAAGAACTTAGAAAACTAAACTCCAAGGAAAACAATGGCCCAATTAAAAAATGGGCCCTGGAACTTAAAACAAATTTTACCAGGAATGAAATTAAAATGTCTAACAAATATCTTCAAAAACGCTCCACTTCTTTAGCCATCAGGGAAATGCAAATCAAAAATTCCCTGAGATATCATCTCACCCCGGTCAGGATGGCAAAAATCCACAATACAAACAATAACAAATGCTGGAGAGGATGTGGAGAGAGGGGAACTCTCCTACATTGCTGGTGGGAATGCAGACTCATACAGCCACTCCGGTGAGCCGTCTGGAGATTTTTAAAGAAATTAAAGATTGAAATACCATATGACCCTGCGATTCCACTTTTAGGAATAACCTCCCATACAGCAGAGGTTCACCTGGATAGCACAAGCACGACCATGTTCATAGCAGTACTGTTTACAATAGCAAAGTCATGGAATGAACCCAAATGTCCAACAGTTGATGAGTGAATAAGGAAACTGTGGTACATCCATACAATGGAGTACTACTCAGCCATCAAAAATGATGAATTACTGGAATTTGCCAGGAAATGGGTGTCATTAAAAACAATTATATTAAGTGAAGTATCCCAAACCCAGAAAATTAAGTGCTGTATGTACTCCCTAATATGTGGCTCCTAATACCAAATCCACCCTGCCCACCTTGAGACACTCATAGGTAAAGCTATGTATTACCTACAGTAATTGCAAGGATTATGAACAGGAGGGATGGGGTTGGAGGGCCACACCAGAAACAAGGAGAGAAGTGACCATGTTACAGTAGAGAAAATAGGCCTCCATCAAGGACTGCAAGTAAGTAATGTGACACCTGGTTAAGTTCACAGACATTTGTTCCTGATCATTTACAACTAAGGGGGTATGATCTCATCAGAAGGGGAGGGCATATAGTGTGGCAGATAAAAAGTAACCATTTTACAAATGGGTGATTGACCCCTCCCTCACTGAGGTTTCCTACTTTTGTTACATCTACCCTTGAATGTGCTCTTTTAATAAGACTCCAGTTTAACAGTTTTTTGTCTCTGGCCAGAGGGTGACATACAGTGCCCAGCAGGATGGAGTGAAGGGCATTGTAGGAGCAGCAAAACTGCAAAAGAAAATCAACAAACCACAATCCAGAACTTCAGAGACCCTATATCAACCACCTAGAACTAGGCCATACTAATCTCCCCCCATCCTGAAGCTCAGGGACATTTGCAGAAGAGTGGGTGGTAAGAGTGTAAGAGCAAAAGGATGGGAGGAGCAATGATTTGCAAGATACTCCACACAAGTTAGGGCTGAAGCAATCATAATAGGACTTTGCATGCCCTGCACAATGTCCAACACACTATTGACCTCACAAAGTCTAGCATCTGCTAAAGGCACCAAGATCCTTGGAGGCAAGGGATTGGCAGCCACAGTAGTGTTCCTATGCTTAAGGGGAACACGGGAAAGGATTCAGGGAAATGCCACTGGGTCCTTGTACATCATCGGAGAGGAGGGCCCAGAGGAGAGTCAGGCATGCACAAGAAAGGACTCTCTAGGAATTGGGGCGGGAGGCACTGGGGGATGGGGAGGGAGGGATGAGGGGAGGGGGAGCAAAGGGTTCGGGGGGAGGAGGAGGGAGGGAGGGAACTGGTGTACCTATTAAGTTAGTATGAGCTGAAATAATAATAAAAAACGTATAAAAAATGACAGTCAAAAAAAAGAAATTTTTCTCCTATATTTATTGTTTTCCTAATCATACAAGCTCAGTAGGTACCCCTGTTCTCTCCCTCCCCCTTGCCTCCCCAGTTGTCCCCCAATGCACTTTCCCCCCTTCCTTCTTTTCACCCTCTGCCCTCCCTCCCCCTCTCCTGATGTCTCTCTCTTCCTCCCTCCCATCCCCTTAATGGGGCATCCATTTATGTGAACCCCAAACCTTCCTCTAAGCCCTCCACCCTAGTGAGAGTTCAGGACTCTGGCATAGCCAGGAACCCCTTCTCAGGATCCCCTTTAGTATGGGAACTCTATTATGACTGTTTATTCCCTGCCTCTAAGGATTCTACTGTCTGGAGCCTTCTCCCCTATGATCCATGTGGACTTTATGGGGACGGAGGGTCGTTGACAAATCAGCCATTGTGCAAGTCAGGCAAAATCCAATCATATTGTGGCTATATACTGGCTGCAGCAGCCCGGACTTGTGTGGAGTATCTTGTAGGCAAAGTATGAGAATATGCAGCCAAATGATGTGAGGAAAATTTTTTGTTCTTACCAGAGAAAGAAACTAATATGAAAAGGATAGAAAAGATTATAGCTGCATGTGTCTTCAAATGGATTTTTTTTTAAGAAATTGAAGGTTGTATTGCAAAAAGTGAAAGGCAGATTAATTCTGAAGTTCCTGTTTTTATAGTGTATCAAAATGTGTCCTTTACAACTAATAATTCATTTATTAGATGTAAAAAATAAGATATAATAAGGACTTAAAAAGAACAAGAGTATTCAAGCTAATATAATTAATGGACCCAACAGAAAATTAATATATACTATGTAAAGATCTATAAGCTTAAATATGCCAAATAATCTCTGATAAAAAAGTCCTATCAATTATAATACTTCCTAATTACCAGAAGAAATAAACACCAAAGGAACAAAACAAATTAAAACAAATAGTATAGCTATTAAAGAGAGAAAACAAGACAAACAGATGGCAAAACAAAGATAAATTTGGTAAGTATTGCAAAGTGACTGAATTTGTCTCCTATCCAATAAAGATAATTAAACTGGGTTCCAAAGCAAAGTGCAATAGCACACTGTATAAAGCATAAGGAAAGTAGTTTCAAAAGGCAGGAATAGATAAGAAAACAACCATAATATAAATAAAAAATAGTGTTAATGTTCTAAGTTAAGCATAAATTTGTTAATAAGCTCTGAAGTGTGAGAGATGGGTATCTGTTAGAAGGTGCAAACATTATTTGTGTTTGTGCACTATATAATTCACATGAAATTTTATAAATGAAAGCAAATTAAAGTAGGTTAATCAGTTTCAACAAAGAAAAACGAGAAAAAAATCCTGGAGACAGTGTACATAAGAGGAATTATAAATGGATTCTGCATTCATATCTTTCAAATTCTTAAATGAATATCATGGTTTTCCCTATTAACTCCGGCATTTGTACATATGTATTGGTATAACATGATTATATGTCTTATAATTTTTATCCAACAAAGGAGTGGGAACCGCCTGACATCAGACCAAGTAAAAAATGGCATTTCATACAGTGATTCCATATTGCTTTAAAAATCTCAGTAGTGTGGATTGAAACAAAGAGTCACTGGGAGATGACAAGTGGATAGATGATAGATTATACAGACTTGACAAAAATAACTTAATAAAAAGTGAAAATTAATATTAGTGAAAGGTGTGTCACAGATTTATATTTGCTAAATTCTATTTGCTAGGATTGAGGAAGGCTACATTTTTAAGATGACAGTGATCAATTTATTTGCCATTTTTAGATTATATTACCAGAAGCTATGCCAAGGTATACAATGGTATATGTATTCTTGCTTATTTGAGTGTTTCAGTACAGTCTCACTGTGTAGCTCATGCTCAAATTCACAATCATTCTGCACCAGTTTCCCAATTTCTCGTATATGAGTACATGACAGTATGTCAAGTACAGTTTCTCTCTTGTATCCTAAGTTTAGGGGTTCACAGTAGATTATGATAACATATGAGTCACAGATTAGGACATGAAATCCATATTCCATGAAATTCATTGTTCCAAAGTGGCTGCAATTTCTACTTCTCTGATCATCAGGAGTAAAACTAGAATTGTAGTCAGTGCCAAGAAGAAAATGGATATTGTCAACCCTGACCTGTGAGCGACAAAACAGAGCAGAAAAGCAGGGCACTGTGGCCACTTTCTGGCTGTCATATAAACTATATATATATATATATAATATGGTTGATTAAAACTTTGGTATCCAAGAGCTAATTTCCTGATGTTTCATCTAGAGTATCTTAATAAGGAGTAAAAGTGCATGCTATGAATGTTGGAATCATTTGTATGTATGCGGAACAAGAATATTTGTAAAAAAAGAGACATAGACATGGAAAACACCACATGTGAATGTTCCAACTAGTCTTCATCCAAGTCAAATACAGGTACACCCTACATGAATACATAAATTATCTGCTATTGTAGCCAAAAATAAAAGAAAGTCAACAAATAAAAGAGTCTGAAATCTTGGAGATCTGAACACAATCTCCAGATAGATAAAGAAAGAAAACATAAAACAAAGTAGTTCATAATTCAGATGTTTCCAACAGGTTTATTTGATTGAATAGTACAGCACAGTGCTTGGTGTTTCTGCTGACTACTCTGGTGGCTGAAAGTGTGAATACTCAGCATTCACAACTGCCAAATTTGTAGTAATTGAATTGGTAGCTAATGTACAAATTTGGTGAAGTTTAATAGAAATTACTGAGATGAGTGTATGATTTTAATCAGGCTGATGATCTTCTTAGCTTTATAAAGCATAATATATTGAACTATTTAACAAATTATACTGCAGTCAAAGGGAGACAACATATCTTAGAGCCCAGCTTCTGAAATTGTAGGATACCACCATAGGTGGGGGTCACATAACTGAAAGTGGGAATAGGGAAAACTTGAAAAACTTGAAACAAAATTTTGTGACTGTATAACTAAAAATTTAGCAAGTAATCTGTGAGTGCAAAGTATTTCTGGCCTCCATGCTCAAGCCATGTCATGTGACTTCACTGAACCCCTGGTTCTTAAGATACACGTAAGTTTTAAAGTGTTCTTATTGTTCATGAAATGTTTTTGCTCATACAGAAACAATTCTTTACAGTGAACTATCTCATTTAATACTTCATATCATTATTCCTCACTGTGCAAGTATCGAAATAACATTAATACATCTTTGTAAAGCATTATTATATGCTTGATTTTAAAAAATATTGTTTGAGTTGCAGACTAGAGTTTCATAGAAATAATCATTTACAAAATTTGGTTTGGAATTAGGACAGATTTTTTGACAGTTTTTGAAACAGACTCAAACGTGTTTCTATACTATTTATGTGTTATGCAATTTATGTGAAACATTGTTCTCAATTTTGAGAATGGCAAAATCAAGGTATAGATAAACTTAAAAATTAGGAAAAAATTTTTAAATTAAGATTAAAAATCGTGCAAGATTTTCTATGTCCTGAAGTATGAAATACTCAGCTAAAGTTGATAATCTTACACAAAATTGGTCACCTGAATTTGATCCCTGTAACCTACATGGTGAAAGGAGGGCACAGATTTCTGAAAGGTGTCCTCTGACAACTATGTACGCCGTGGCATGAGTGTCTTCTCTTGCAAATAAGTAAATAAATAAATAGATAGATAGATAAATAAAATTAATAAAGAAACAAATTTGAGTAATAACTTATCACATTTATAATATGAGATTTCAGTTGAGATCTTATTCTGTATTGTGACTTTTATCTTCTTTCATATAGAATATGTCATAATATTTATACTAAAACCTGTGTACAATATATAGTTAAATAAATAACAAATTGCCACCAATATGTTTCCTATATACTTATAATAAATTGAAAATATTTTCAAATTTCTTATATTCGATTTGTTATAGTAGTTTGCTCACTGCTGATAGTTCTTCATTCACGAGCTCACTGTAGACCAGACATGAATTTCTTGGCTGCAGTTGTATAATTTATCTTGCCAGGAAATCCACAAAATTGCTGATATAAAAATATTGAAAATATTCAAATTTAAATATGGTCCACATCACAAAGAATGAGATACTAATGAAACTGAATCCTGGATTAAAATGTTTGCATTTTTACTGGTCTCATTATCTCAACCTGTATTATATTTTCTGATGGCCTACATCACCTTTTCAGTAACACTCAAAACCAAAGTAATGGGAGAGCATATCACTATAACTAACCCTGTCACTTTATTAATGTGAAGATATTCATCTCATTTCCACTATGCTTCTCACTACATGAATGACATATCACAGATATGGAAAAACATTTTGGCATATCTTAAATCAGAAAGTTACTTGACAAACTCTGTCAATAGCCTCTTCCCCAAATCACACTCATAAACAAGCCAAAGTTTTAGTCTTCTTTTATAATATATAAGCAATGTAATATCTTTTTATGTTTTCATAGCTTCTATAGGATGTAGGTTATTCAGGCAGTTAGCAGGTTATCTTTCACTTACAATAGTATTTTAATTAGGAGCTTCCTGTCTGTATTTATTGCCATACTTGTAGTTTCTAACAAAACCAATATAAGACAAAGAATTTATTTTGACTCACAATTCAAAGGTACTATCCATCACAGTGAGAAGGGCAGTAGCAGGAGGCTGCTGATCACAAGGTACTCACTGTCAGGAAGCAGTGAGATAGTTGTTGCTATTTAGCTGAAGTTTTCCTTTGTGATCAATTTGGGACTCCAGCTCATGGGATGGACACGCCATTTTCAGGTTGTGTCTCCCTACTTGGCGAAACCTTTTCTGGAAGTACACACACAGAAAACTTACAAGTAGATTTCTGTGGTGATTCTAAATCCATTCAAATTGAGAATGAAGATTACCCAGACAAAAAGGCTTTCTTTAAAAGTGTCTAACACACCCACATGGGTGTTTCAGAATATGTAACAGAATAACAATTCTATATCAGTCTTTGTTAATTGTTCATAATTTCAACTTTAAAATTCTCATCAGTTTATAAATCATTTGATAAAAGATTCATATTTTAAAATTTCTTTAGTAAAATTCTTTTTTCATTTGTACTTTTTGAAACAGGCCCAAGGACTTAACTCAATCCTTGAGAGAATAAAGAAAGTGCCACACCTGGGAAACTGAAAATAAATAAGTAGGAAAATGAAAAAATATAAGGCTAATTTACTTCAAAGAAAATATTAAAATACTAGCAAATTAAGGTGATTCAAATTTTATCATAATCCTGCTTATTTATGTAAAAAAATCTACATTAATTTACATATGTTAATTATGTATATCTGAATCTTTCAAGGGATCAAATGGGAATATAGTTAGAAATGTGGCAAATAATTCTATTCCTGTGGCAATCAGAGAAAAATATTTTATAGTAAAGGGAAAGATGAGTAAAGGATGAAGAAATAATCTCACATTTCTTCACTTTAATAATTTTTGTTTTTGGCAATTTCATACATCATGTATGTATGGTTACATTTCTCTCCATTCACTCTTGTCTCCCTCATTTGAGTTTTCTTGTTTTTTTCTGTGTCCTACTGAGTTTAAGCAGGGCTCATTGTGTGATCCTGGGCTTCAGGCTCTGCATTGAAGTCTGATGGTCTCACCGCTGAATACGAAACCAGATAGTTTGTCTCTTGCTCTCCCAGAACCTGTTAGTTATCACTTGTTCATATAATAAAGCCATATGGGTTCCTCTATCTATAAGGGATTGGTTCTGAAGAGTCTCAGTGTCAGTAACAGGTGTTGTGATTTCCCGATTCCATGGCCACGTCACACTTAGAAGATGAAATTTTGTGGCCCTTTTCCCTTTCTCCAAGCTCTTATGGTCTTTCCGTACTTTCTATATTGATGTTCCTTGAGCCTTCAGTGACAATTATTCTCAGCATTTCGTGAGCCATGGTTCTATGTACTTGCAGTTTTTGCAAACAAAAGCTTTTCATTTCTCAAACGGATGTTTAAGAGGTGGCTTGACGCTGTTAATTTACCTAATGAGCCACAACAGGCTCCCTCACCTAATATATAAGTGTTTCTTAGTTATGGATTTTTTAATTAGCTTAAGAATCCTGGGCATAAATTCCCTCTGGTGGACCAGTCTTGAATTTCAGCCACTGAGTGGCTTGTTATCCCCATAGCATCCATGCCACCTCTGTACCAGTAGGTACATATTGCCTAGTCTTGTGGGTATTGTAGTCCATAAAGTTCACAGCTGGGTAAGACTATGGTGTTCCCTAGTAGCAGCCTACATGCTATCAAAGATAACAACTAACCAGTGGGGAGGAAGGTACTTGCTCAGCTCCAGTGCGATATCTTTGTATTTTTTATGTGGTAGTACAATGAGGTTATCAACTAACTCTTATGGGGAAGAAAAAGAACCAGTGCCCTTTCATGTGCTTGGAGAGCCTCCCTGACAAAAATCTCTCATGGAAGGATCTCACACTTGACTCTGGAGGGTTTGTTGGTTGGTTTGCTTGTTTGTTTGTTTGTTTGTTTGTTTGTTTGTTTGTTGTTTTAATGATACATTGTTTATAAGGCTGTCTACATAAGAATGCCTCCCACGATATTTCTTATATAGCATTAGAGCAATAGTAGCAGTTAGAGGTAAATAATATAGTAGATTATCATTTTACAGTTTAGTGGAAATTAAGTAGAGGATCTTGTGAAGATCCTGAAAGCTTTAAAGTCTCACTATAAGAAGAGAGGAAGTCTAACTACTGTATAGACTGATAATGAATTCACATGAAATAGCCATGATTGTGCATGGCATAAAAACCTCAACTAATGTGGTGTATGTTTAGTATTGATAACAAGAAAAAATGTTTTTTAAGTTACGGAAATATTTGATACATTATTTGTGTTGTCAGAAAAAAAGCAGAAGTAAAGGAATTGAGATTGCTTGATGATCTTTCTATTCACTTAAGACTTTTGAAGTGACACATTCTAAATTAACTACAAAAGCAGAGTATATGTAAAAAAATCAATCTACAATGTCTTTGAACTTCAGAAAACAAAATAAAACTGGGATTCCAGCCAACCATATAAATACAGCATTTTTCATCTACTTTTGAAATTACACTAAAAACTCAGTAAGAAAAGAAAGATGCTGCATATTCATATGCTTCACTGGAGATGATAAATGAGACATGGTCACAAAATCATTCATTGGATGTGACATGATTACATTTCTTCGTATACTTCCCTACAACAAAGATTACACTGTAAGATTCTTATTTGTTTCTAGGAGAAAAAAAAATCTCTGACTTTTTGAGTCAATGAAGATCTGAACACATGTTTTATAAAACTGCCAAATATTATTTTCTTACCATATATATTTTGGTTCATTTTTAGTTAGGAAAAAAGAATGAAATTCAAATTTGTAAGAAGCTTTAAGGAATATGGCATGGACAATGTTGAGCAATAAAAGAGAGAGGAACCTCCTTTTGCATATTTCAATGAGTTTTCCAAGTAAAACTTAGATATTCTTTAAAGGTAATTTGTTTGCTTTTTCAAATGGTTCTAAAGCAGTACAACATTACCCTAATGAATGTTTAACCCACTTTTGCTCAAAACACATAACACCTGTGTAATTTATCAAAATGATGGAGACTTGATGATACATTGAAGTAATAACATCTACAAAACAGCACTTATATTGGGCTACAAGATAGCAATTATATTATATATTAAATATATCAACACAATTTCTCTTTAAGATAGCAATGTAAAACAGACTTTTGGTCTCACAAAAACATACTTTTGGTCAAGTGACTTCTCAATAACTTTGAAAATCAATTTGTCTCCCCAACATACATACTGTAACACATAAATTCATATATTCTATTTGAATATGTATAAATGCATATTAATAATAAAAAATACTAATGAATGTAAAAGCAAATTCTTGTGAACAACTTTGACCAAAAAATGTAGATCGTGGAAAACTGATGAATAATTAGATTGGTATATGTCTCATAGATCATAAAAATATCTCATGCCAGCTTTCGAAAAATATGAAAAAAGATAGCAATGTAAAACATTTGTAGCACCATTAGACCAACATCAATATGTTGTGATATAACCTTTAAATTTTCTTATAATATTTTTCATGAAATGTCATATGAACTCATAACATATATAAATATTAAAGCCTACAAGAATTGCATCATAAATAAATCCTAGAAATGTTTCATGGAAAACATGTATTGCATATATGTAATTATTAATAAAATTATGTTCATTCTATACAAAATACTATAATGTACTCTACTTAAAACAATTTTTATCAATTTTAAATTGATAAATTTAGCAATTTTTATCAATTATCAATTTTTATCAATTTATAAACACACACACAGTATAATGAAGATAAATAGCAAAAAAGTAGTTATACCATGATACATTAGTGCTCTGCAAAATGAATGAGGTATACATAACTGCTAAAACAATTTTATATATATTTGTTAAATTTTCATTTAAAACTATGTAATAAGCTCCTTCTTTCAAACAGGTGCATTAATCCAGTAAGTTATCTCACTGACCCTCAGATGCTCATTTGTAAATAATGAAATAAGCACAGGTTAAAGAATATTATAAACTATCAATTTCTACTGTACCTTATTTAAACTACCATCTTTCACTTTGAACTAAAAATGTTCTAGTACATGAGACTTCAGTTCATTAGCATATTTCTCAACATTTTTTGCATACATTTCCAGTAACAGGGAGGATGATTCCAAATGTAGAAATGCTGTTGCTCAAACACACTTTGGCATCACTGGGAAAGCTTGAGCTCTCTGGAAACAAATGTGGGATTTCATGTCTGGGTGCCTGAAGACAAATCAAGAACATCTAAGGATTTTTTTCTTTGGAATTAATTCTGAATCATGTCTTATGCAAACATTGTAAAAGGTACAATGAAATAAATATTTATTAGTGTGTTTCTAACTTAAACATTCTTCTTTTTACTTCCTGTTTCTAGGATAAATAGAAGTGGATAAAACAGCTCTTTTGTCATATTCTCATTCGCAGAACTCTATGTTTTCTATTCTTTAGTATGATGATGTGCTGTTTGCTCAGGGATTCTCATGATTGATTTTTATTGATGAAATGCAATCTTTTAACACCTACTTTGTTAAAAAATTTTATTAAAATGTGTTCAATATTCGATTTTTCTATATTTGCTGAGAGGATATGATTTTTTAATTTATTCTCTTGACATTTTGTGATACATCTAATGATTTGAATATTTTAAAACATTCTTTCAACCTAGGAATAAGTCATACTTGATATAGGTAATGATATTTTTATGAATTACTAAAACAATTTCCTAATATCTTATTGAGTATTATTGCATATATATTCATCAAGGTTATAAGCTAATGACTATCTTTTCTTATAATGAATTGTGTATGTTTTTGAGATAATACTGACACTATAAATGGAATTTGGACGTGTTTTCTCTTCATCAATTTTGCAAGTTTAAAAAGGACTTTACTTAATTCTTTGATTTTTTATAGAGTTCACCCTTAAAGAATTTTTAAATAAATTTATTAAATTAATTTTTACCTTATTACACATTTTATTTTTGCCTAATCATATAAGCTAAATAGATACTTTCCTACTCTCCCTCTTCTCTCCCCTCCCTTGTTGTCTCCCATTGCACTCTCCTCCCTTCCACTCTCCCTCTTACCCCCCTCCCTGACACTTCCTCATCCCCCAGAACATGTTTTTATGTGGGCAGTGAACCTCCTTGTGAGTCCTCTACCCCAGTGAGGGAGTCAAGACTCAGTGGCATGACTTGGAGCCTCTTCTTGAGTTGTCCGCTTACATGGTAACTCTATTATGACAGTTTTACCCCTTGCTTCTAAGGATCCTACTGTCTGAAGCCTTCTACCTTGTGATACATGCTAGACTTTGGGGGGTTGTGAAATGTCAACTGTGCAGGTCATGTTCCTTGCCTCCCTTGTCCCACTCTCACTTTCTCCCTCCTTCCCTCCTACTTCCATCCCATCCCAACCCACCCTCTTTCCCATCCTTATGTGCATACAGTCTACTCCCTCCTTTTCTCCTGTCCTTTAGTTCTATGGCCCCTGAGGTTCCCTCTGTATTATCTGTTATCATGGGGGTTCATGCCTCTATGACGGACAGAGAGGCCCTTTCTTGGGCTGACCACTGCCATGGGTATTTCAGTACCTCTGTCTGACCCTTTATCCATAAGGATTCTATTGCCTGAAACATTTTCTACTGAGATCCCTGCCAGTTCATGGGGTCGTGCTGACATATTGACCACTATGAAAATCTGATGAGTTCAACTCCCATTACCATGAGTTTCTGGTTGTGAATGCCCTGTCTTGAGTGGAGTTACCTGCTCAGCAATGGAACTCTTCATCTTTTGGCTCTTTTAATCTTACCACCTTTCTTCTGCAAAGTTCCTTGAGCCTCATATTATACTGAGTGAAGTATCCCAAGCACAGAAAACCAAACATTGCATGTTCTCCCTTATAAGTGAAACCTAATTTTAAGCATTGTAATGACATACTCAAGTTAAAATCTTTTTATTATCCTTTACAACCATGAAGGATTTGAAATGGGAAAGTAGGGAAAAGAAGAACAAAGAGAATGAAGACAAAGGAACAAAGTTCAACTGAGAAATAAGGCCATCATCAAGAAAGACTCATGAGTAATTTTGATGCTATTTAAGCATCTTTGTTAGCAACCAGAACATTTCACTCATTACTGTCTGCCTATGTTACCAATTTCTTCATGATCCACTAGGCTGTTTGTCTACTTCTAAGAATGTATCCCTTTGTTCACTGTTATGCACTTTGCATATAATCACTTATAGAATTCATTTTATGTTGCAATATCTTAAAAAATAGACTTGAAGCCAAAATTAGTCAAAATAATTTTTAAAAGGTCACTTTTCCTTGATTAAGGGAGAAGTCCATCAAGAGCACATTGCAATTCTAAGCATAAATATGGAACAAGGATGTATGCAAGGTCATAAAACAAATAATACATAGGATAAAATCAGAGATTAACCTTATAATAATAGTAGTCAGTGACTTAGGTCTTCCACTCTCATTAACTGACAGGTGATCTAGACAAAATATAAATGGAAATTCTCTGAATTAGATGACATCATATATCAAAAAGACTTTATAGGTATCTACAAATCATTCGTCCAATCATTGTAGAATGCACGTCTTGTCATTGGCCCATATAACTTCATGGAGGAAATGAAGAAAATGAGTTTCAACAATATACTCACAGACACTTTTTCTCAACCATAGTACAGGTAGTTAGCAACTGCAAATAAGATATTAACATAAGCTAAGAAACTGGCTTTAAGGGCTGCTACAATATTAATGAAGAGGAATTAAATTGAGGTTTTGGTCTGAGATTCAGACAGATTTTAATGCAGTTAAGGGTTAATGACAAGTGTTATACAGTTTGTGCTTGTAAATGGCAAGTTAAAATTTGGTCTGTATTATTATCAAAATATCCTTTAGAGAGATAACCCTATCAATTAGTTTGGACTAAATAATGCACTAGGATAAAATCTCATATCCAAGAACAACTATCTTCCATGGTCTCTCACATTTTGTGTTAGCCAGGTGATTGTTCTGTTTGGAACTGGTTTACTGTAGGGCCAATGAAATTATGTGAAATTTTCACATCTGTTCTGTCTGGTAGAAGGACCTCTAGAAGCATGATTTTTCTACTGAGGAGGTCTTAGTTAACCTTATTTTAACATTTAATTAGTGTCTACTAATATCTCTTTTGATGAGGAATCCATTAGGTCAGTCCTAGCCTAAAGTAGATAAAGGAGAAAAGTCATATTATAGACCTATAGGAATTCTAGATATTTCTGGCCATTTTATTAATAAATTTACTAAATTAAGATTTTTACATACATGTTCCTTGCCTCCCTAGCTCCTTCCCTTTCCTCCTACTCCCATCCCATCCCACCTTCCCTTTCATATGGACTCAGTCTATTTCTTTCTATTCTCCTGATTTTTGGTTTTATGGGTTCTAGGGTTCCCTCTATATCATCTGTTCTTATGGGGTTTCAGGCCTCTGTGGCTGACAGACAACTCTTCCTTGAGCAGACCACTGATATGGGAACTCACCTACCTCTGTCTCACCCTTTTCCCCTAAGAATCCTACTGCCTGAAATTATTTCTCCTGAGGTCCATGCCAGTCCATGGGGATATACTAACATGTTCACCATTGTGCAGGTCTGATGAGATCAGGACCCATTACCATGAATTTCTGGTTATAGCTGCCCAATCTTAAGTGGAATGACCTGTCCAGCAATGGAACTCTCCATCTTTAGGCTTTTATAATCTTACTGCTTTTTCCTCTTTTGAAAAGTTCCCTGAGCCTCTGGATGGGAACAGATTTGGCTGTCCTGGTTCCGGGTGATCATTGTAGAGTTGCTGGTGTTCTGTGTTAGGTTGTTTCTTATTGTCCATTTTGCAATTCTTTCACTGCACAAAGCTACATCTTATCTGGTAATTTTTTAAATATTACAAAACTTTTGGTGACAGAAGAAAATGATATTATATGTAAAATAGTTTTTCAGTTAAAGGACAAAATATATGAACCATACATAGAGAAAATGGCCCATTTCTATAAGACAAGAAAGGGACATAAAAGGGATTCAAGTCGGCAAGAAAGAAATCAAGTTATCTCTATTTGCAGATGACTGATCATATACCTGAGTGATCCCAAAAACTTCATCAGGAAGCTCCTGGAACTAATACAGAAGTTCAGCAGGGTGGCAGGATACAAAATAAAGGTACAAAAATCAGTGGCCTTCCTATATGCCCAGAATGAAAGAAGTGAAAAAACCCTGAGAGAAACAATCCCATTTACTATAGACCCTAAAAACATGAAATACCTTGGTATAAACCTAACCAAGGAAGTAAGAGATCTTTATGATGAAAACTTTAAAACCCTAAAGAAAGAAATTGCAGAAGACACCAAAAGGTAGAAAGACCTCCCATGTTCCTGGATTGGCAGAAAGAACATCATAAAAATGACCATCCTACCAACAACAAATATACAGATTCAATGCTATACCAATTTAAATCCCAAAGCAATTCTTTAAAGAAGTTAACCAAACAATCTCAAAATTCATATGGAGGAACAAAAGACCCAGGATAGCAAAGACAATCCTAAGTAACAAAAACACGGCTGGAGATATCACCATACCAAACCTTAGTCTATACTACAAATCCATAGTTATAAAAACAGCCTGGTACTGGCTCCAAAATAGACACACAGATCAATGGATAAGGGTTGAAGACCCAGATATAAGCCCACAAAATTACAGCCATTTGGTCTTTGACAAAGGGGCCCAAAGAATCCAATGGAAAAAGAACAGCATCTTCAACAAATGGTGCTGGCAAAACTGGATATCCACATGCAGAACATTAAAACTGGACCCTTACTTGTCACCATGTACAAGAATTAACTCCAAATGGATCAAGAACCTGGATGTAAGGCCAGAGAGTATAAAAATCATAGTTGAAAGGGTAGGAAACTCCTTCGAGCTGATTGGGCTAGGCCAAGAGTTCCTAAATGGACATCCAATAGCACAGTCACTACAACCAACACTCAACAGATGGGATCTTGTGAAATTAAAGAGTTTCTGTTCAGATAAAGAGATTGTAACTCGAGCACACAGGCAACACACAGAATGGGAGAATATCTTCACTAACTACACTAACTACATATCTAATAGAGCTCTGTTATCCACAGTGCACAAAGAACTTAGAAAACTAAACACCAAGAAAACAAATGGGCCAATTAAAAAATGGGACTTGGAACTCAAAAGAAACTTTACCAGGGATGAAATTAAACTGTCCAACAAATATCTTCAAAAATGCTCCATGTCCTTAGCCATCAGGGAAATGCAAATCAAAACTTCCCTGAGATATCATCTCACCCCTGTCAGGATGGCAAAAATCCACAATACAAACAACAACAAATGCTGAGGAGGATGTGGAGAGAGGGGAACTCTCCTACATTGCTGGTGGGAGTGCAGGCTCATACAACCACTCTGGTGAGCCATCTGGCAATTCTTAAAGAAGTTAAAGATTGAAATGCCATATGACCCAGCTATTCCACTTTTGGGAATAACCCCCCAAACAGCAAAAATTCACCTTGGTAGCACAAGCATGGTCATGTTCATAGCAGCATTGTTTACAATAGCAAAGTCATGGAATCAACCCAAATGTTCAATAGTTGACAAGTGGATAAGGAAAATGTGGTACATTTATACAATGGAATACTATTTAGCCATCACAAATGATGAATTAATGCAATTTGCTGGGAAATGGACGGAATTAGAAATAATTATATTGAGTGAAGTATCCCAGACACAGAAAATTAAGCACCGTATGTACTCCCTAACAGGTGGCTCCTAGTACCAAATCCACTTAGAGACACTCAAAGACAAATCTCTGTAATACCTACAGTAATTGTAAAGATTATAAACAGGAGGGATGGGGAAGGAGAGCCATACCAGAAACAAAGAGAGGGGACCATGTTATAGCAGAGAAAATAGGCCACCATCAAGGACTGCAAGTAAGTAATGAGACATCTGGTTAAGTTCAGAGACTTTCCTTCTTTATCATTTGCAACTGATGGGGTATGATCTCACCAGAAGGGGAGGGCATATCGGCTGCCAGATAGAAGGTAAACATTTTGCAAATGGGTGACCCCTCTCTTACCACGGTCTCCTACTTTTATCTATCTACCTTTGAATATACTCTTATAAGACTCTAATTTAACAGGTTTTTATCTCTGGCCAGGGGGTGACATGCAATACCCATCAGGATTGAGCCAAGGACATTGCAGGAGCAGCAAAACTGAAAAAAAAAAAAATCAACAAACCATAATTCAGAACATCAGAGACTTTATATCAACCACCTGGAATCAGGCCTGCCTAATCTCTTCCCATCCTGAAGCTCAGGGAAATTTGCGGAAGAGGGGGCAGTAAGATTGTAAGAGCACAAGAATGGGAGGAGTCATGATATTCAAGATACTCCACACAAATTAGGGCCGAAGCAATTATAATAGGACTCTGCATGAGCTGCGCAATGACCAACATATCATTGACCCCTCAAATTCTAGCATGGACTAAAGGCACTAGGATCCTTAGAAGCAAGCGATTAACAGTCACAATAGTGTTCCTATACTTAAGGGGAACACAAGAAAGAGTTCTAGGAATTGCCACTGAGTCCTTACACTCATCAGAGAGGAGGACCCAGAGGAAAGTTTGTTATACACATTAAAGGATGCTTCAGAGATGGGGGGAGGGGGCACTGAGAGAAAGGGAGGAAGGGGGGAAAGGAAGGGTCAAAGGGGAGGGAACAGGGAGGTCCAGAGAGGGGTGGAGGGAGGGAAGGGACAGGGGTTCCTATTATGTTTGTATGAGCAGAAAAATAAACAAACAAATAAATAAATAAATAAATAAACACAGAAAAAAGAAAATGGCCCATTTCTTTTCTTAATTTCATTGGGTTATGTTGGAAAATTTAGACATAACAAACAAATAAACATAAGTATAAAATACATAATGTATTAAGAAAGATAAAAAGGTAATCATTCAATTAAAAAGATTTACATGAATATTTGATAATATTAGTTATGTACAAGCAACTTCTTCAAGATGAGATTCAATATCTGCATTTCTGAATTTTTAATATCTTACAAAATCATCTATCTTTAAATCCCAAATGCATTCATAGAATTCTACTGTAGATACAGGTCTGGTATCTATTATTTTCTCAGTATGCACCAGTTATTTCACTGAATGTATTATTCAAATCAATGAAAATATCCATATATACCAGATTTGCTCTTTTCACATTCAGGGTAATTTACTAGTATGTTGTGTCATTTGATGACTCAACATTGTCTTGCAAATATTCAATAACAATCTCAGCTATCACATTATCTTCATTATTTGTATAGTTGAGATGACATTGTTTAACACTTATTTAAATTTGTATCAAATGTTCAGCACTAAGGACTTCTTGCATTCTATAGGAAATTTCAATTTGAACAATAGTCGCTTACAAATGAGATTTTTCTGCATCACTAGAAGGTAAATAATTTCATTTGGCTTCAATTAAATAAAGTGACACTGAAAACTTTGTAAGCAAAATGTAACAATAGAACTACATTAGGATGGAAATTTATAGACACAGCATAGCTTAAACTTTTGAATGTAATGTAATAAGTGTCAGCTACTGCATGCAATTCCATTCTTTAAAATACAAAACGAACTTTATTTACTAAACTGGAAAGGAATCACAAAAAAAATTGCCTTTTTTTAAAATATCTAATTCTACTTTCAATTAGATAAGAGTTCAATTTGTTAGAATTTGGAAAATATATAACTCCTGACTACAGATGGATACATAGTGAGCCAGTATTGTTATATGGGAATGATGTGATTATAAGTCAAAATTACTTCCATTTAAATAGTTAATTCAATGTATGTATCTTTACCTCTCTAGCATTTTCAGTGATTTTCTCTACTTATCACAAAAAACAGAAAATCAAGGAAGAATTAATGCTCTGGCTGGGACCAACCATATTTTATTCTGTGTTTTATCAACAGTATGTGTCTATATGTATGTGTGCGCATTCTAGCGCTTCTTCGAACTCTTTGCCCAAGTAATGCAGATTCTATATGATCCAATCATCCCTCCTGATAGAAGAGAAGGGCCAGGCAGTCCTTGACAGAGTGCAGACTCTACTTGAGATCTCTGAGACCACGGTTGGCAGTCAGTGCTTCACACATGTAAATAATGTCACTTAAAAAACTATTGACAAAGAAAATCAACAAACCATAATCCAGAACTTCAGAGACACTATATCAACCACCTGGAACTAGGCCAGCCTGATCTCTCCCCATCCTGAAGCTCAGGGAAATTCGCCGAAGAGGGGGCGGTAAGATTGTAAGAGCATAAGGATAGGAGGAGCAATGATATGCAAGATACTCCACACAAGTTAGGGCCAAAGCAATCATAATTGGACTTTGCATGCCCTGTGCAATGTCCAACACACTATTGACCCCACAAAGTCTAGCATTTGATAAAAGCACCAAGATGCACAGTAGTTTCCTATGCTTAAGGGTAACACAGGAAAGAGTTCAGGGAAATGCCACTGGGTCCTTGTATGTCATCGGAGAGGAGGACCCAGAGGAGAGTCAGGCATGCACATTAAAGGATTATCTGGTGATTGGGGGGGAGGCACTGGGGGATGGGGGGAGGCGTGAGGGGAGGGGAAGCAGGAGGGTCGGGGGGGAGGAAGAGGGAGGGAGGGAACCGGTGTACCTATTAATTTTGTATGAGCGGAAATAATAATAAAAAATGTTTAAAAAAAACTATTGACAAACTGGTTTTACTGCTGGAATCTGGAGGCATTTCCACTACCTTTTCACCACCATCACCATTTCCTTTCTTTCTGAATAAGAAACCATTCCAGTATTACCTTTATATTTATAGTTAAAATATTTTACCCATACCCAGTCCCCTCAAATTTCTTTTTAATTTATTTTATTTTTCTAGTTTTACAAGCATATCGAGTACTCATCCCTGCTTCCCTTCATCTCCTCTCCCACCCATCCCCCTTTCCATCCAATCTTCAATCCCTCTAACTCCCTCCCACCCTCATACCTATCTGGGCCCCAAGTTTCTCTCTTTTTTTTAAATTTTTCTACTTTTATAAGCATATTGGGTTTTTATCTCTGCTTCCCTTCATTGTCTCTCCCTCCAATCCCTCCATCAATCCCACCCACATGCCTGATGCTTCTGTGGATCCCAGGGTTGCTCCTGACCCATCTACTCCTGCGGGGATTCAGGCCTTTTGGGCCACCCTACTAATAGCAGCATTTCCCTCCACTGATCCAGCTTCCGTTCCCAAGGTTTCCAGTGCACATTCTTATCTCTCTTGAGTTCCTTGATATTATATGGGAGCATGTCCATCACACTGTAGTGCGTTCCTAGATGCAGCATGACTGGAATGTCTTGTTCAAAGGCAAACCCCTCTCATCTTTACATTCTTACATACTAACCATCCCCTCTTCGGTGAGGTTCCCAAAGCCTTAGGATGGGGAGATTGGGTTAATCTGGTTTTGGGTGAACCCTGCTGAGATGTTGACACTCTGCATTATGGCCAGCCACCATGGTCCACTTCACTGCTCCTTTATTGCCCTACATTGCATTCTATCAGGATGTTGAAATTCTCTACCTCTCTTGTAGAAGAAGTTTTCTTGTCTGAGTGTTGAGTGCTCTTCAAACCTATGAGTATAATAGTAGCTATTCACAGAGCAGTTTGGGTGTACTGTCCTCCTACTTATAGATTCTTTGGCTTTTTTACCTATTGATCTATTTCCTTCTCTTTTTTAAGTTCTAGCTAACAGTAACAGGAATGTGTTCCACTCTGACAAGCAAGTCTTGAATCCAATCAAGTCTCTCTTGGTTTTCTCCTTGATACTCATGCTACTATTACACTGGTGGTTATCTGTTGCCATGGTGATTTTTATTGCAACTTGCAGATCTCAAGCGTTCATGGGGACTGTGATTATTTCTCTCCCCCAGTAGCTTCTACAGTATTCCTTGGTATTGTGTAAAGGAGGAAGTTCTCAGACCAGTTCCATTTGGAGTATTTTGCCCATGTTCTGTAACTCATTTGTGTTACATCTTCAATAATAGGGTCTTACTGACAGATTTTTTGTGAGCAACAAAGAGCAATGGCAAAAACATTAAGGAGGCTTAGAATACCTTGTAGAAGTGTTCTCACTGTATGATTCCACAATTCACTCAGAATAAACAGCATGATTCTATTGATTTGCTTATAAATTTTGGGAGGCTAGAGTAAGTGAAAATGGTTACAAGATCATACTGCATGAAAGAAAAAAGGATCACAACATGTCCACAAACTGTACTTGCATACCTAACTTACAGTATTATAATAAAATTACAAAATCTTCCATGTAAAATTATGATATAATCTAGAATTGCTTTATAAAGATAAATACTGTTATTGTTTTGTACAACTAGTCAAAAACCACCCCAAATATTTAAAGTTCTGATATTCCTGGAACAATTGTTCCAAGTATATGTAGCACATGGAGCATTTTGAAGCCTGAAGGTTGGAACTAAAGAAAAGCCGAAGTAGCAGAGGCAGTCCTCTCACATTGCCACCATTCAAGAACCATTTATTTAAATTATAAAGACAAATTTAAATTGACATAAGGGACCACTTTGATGGACAACTGCCCAGCAAGCAAAGTTCCCACATTTTTGTTGATGTTTTCTTTTTTGTTAATTTTATTTTTTTACATAGTTATACAAGCTCACACCTTTCTTTTCTCCCTTTCTTTCCTGATACTTTCTTAAATCTTTGATTCTCAGGTTTTCACTGATAATTTAACAGAAAGCATAAATGTGAATTCTAATCTTTTGAAGAATGTAATCAGTTTGAGAGTGGCCATTATAAGTTTGATTAGAAAAAATTATCGTTAAGAGAAGACAGAGACAATATGAATTTGATCAGAGTGGTGATAGTGAAGAGTAGAAGAAATAGATGAATAAAATGTTTCATAGATGACTTCATAATTGATTAGCTTAAATAATCTGCTAAATAGCAGATTTTTCTTACACATGATACACAATTATAGATTCTAATGACAGTTCAAATTCAATGTATCTTTACTAACTTCTATATATCTATATACTATATTATTAAAATGTGTATCTAAAAACAACTTTTCTTCTGAGATATGTTCTTACTCCTCAGAATACATATAAGCACTCATGTGTGTGTGTGTGCAGTGCGTGTGTGCAATATGGGGAATATTATCACATAGGCAATACATAACCTTACATCTTTACATAAAATCACTAAAGTAGGTTGCATATTGAATATGTAGAAGACAAAAGACATTTTAGAAACAGACAGAAATCTGAAAAAGAGTATTTGTGAGATGTCAAAAGTATGTAACTGTACAGATGATATGCACTCTGTATTTCCTTTGCACAGAATTGTGTTGAGAACATACTTCACTCAAATAATCTCTGCAACACTGATATGCGCAATGTTGAAATGTGGACAGTGTGTCTTACAATATGTAATGGAAACTATGTCTAAAATCATTAGGAAATTTCAAGTCTGACCTTTATACTGTTATATTTATGTAGAACCATAAAAGTAGAGAAATTGCAATTTTATGTGTTCTCTTTAAAGATTTCTTTATCATTTCCAGGAAATAAAAAATTCCCCATCTATAACTAGGCAAGAGAAACAGATATTATGGTTGATTACAGGCACTTGTGCTTTAAATGCCAGTGTTTTTAGGCCTGCCCTTATTTTACTTGGGTCAAATAATGAATAATAAATGTTTGGAAGCTTTTTTCCTCTATACCCTTGCTAAAACCTTGCAATTTTTAAATAATGCTATGCATTTATAATGCTGGCTATTGACAGAGTGCAGTATAACTGGTATTTCTCTGCATTATATCATATATATATATATGTCAGTCTTCTTAAACTATGAATCCTTTGATGGTTGAAACAACACTGACATACTGAGGTCAGGAATTAGCCAGATGTATTACAATGTAAATTATATTTTAACTTTAATTTTTAAATTTAACAAGTTATATTTCTATTTTAACTTTTGAGACACAACATTAAGCTACATTTTAGTAAAACTTGAGGGGATAAATGACACTTTTCAAGGAGGGTCATGAGGGAATAGGATATAGCAGGAACAAAGGGACTTACAGAAAAATCTTAAGATGGCAAGGGATTAACAGCCACAATAGTGTTCCTATACTAAAGAGAAACACACAAAAAAAAAGAGCTCTAGGCAATGCTGCTGAGTCCTCACACCTCATCAGAGAGGAGCACCCAGAAGAAGTTTGACATGCACACTAAAGGATGCTCCAGGAATGGTGGGGGGCAGAGCACTGGAGAAAGGGAGGGAGGGGGAAAGGAAAGGGAAAAGGAGGGAGGCAGTAAGGGGATCCAAGGAGGGGTGGAGGGAGAGAGGGGAATGGGGTACTTATCAACTTTGTATGAGTGGAAGAAATGAATAAAAGAAATAAAAATAAATAAATTTAAAAAAAGAAAAATCGTAGGATGGGAGGTAAGCCCATAGGAACCTCATATGCTAAAAAAAAAAAAAAAAAAAAAAAGTCAAAAATGTCTTTTAAAGCAAGAAACAAGAATGGTAAGCCCCTATTCAAAGAAGCATAGCATGAGAAAAACAGGGCCAACAAACAAACAACAAACAAAACACCCAGAGTTGATCCACTTAGTACCCAGTGACAATTAGAGATATCCTAGAAGTAACAGGATTGTGGCATTTCCTAATATGTTGGTCAGAAAGGTCTCAAAGGCCTCCAAACAATATAGACTTTTGCCATTTCTCTTGTTTACTCTCCAAAAAAGAAATGTCAGTAAGACCCTATTACTGAAGATGTAACACAAATGAATCACAGAGCACGGGCAAAAACTTTAAATGGAACTGTTCTGAAAACTTCCTCCTTGCTGGATAGCTTACACAGTACCAAGGAATATTGTGGAAGCTACTGGGGTAGAAAATTAATCACAGGCCTCATCAAAGCATGATATCTGCACATTGCAATAAAAATCACAATGGCTTCAGGTGACTACCAGTGTAATAGTGACATAAGTATCAAAGAGACAAATAAAAGCTTTCTTCTTGAACTGAAGACCAGCTTGTCAGAATAAAACATATTCCTGTTACTATTAATGAGAACAAGAACATAAAAAAGGAAGGAAATAGATCAATAGGGAACAGCAGCCAATGATCCTACAGGTAGGAAGATAGTACACCAAAATTGTTCTGTAAATAGCTACTATTATACTCACAGATTTGAAGAACACTTAGCAGTCAGTCTAGAATCTTCTTTTACAAGACAGTAGAGAATCTCAACACCCGGACAGGATGAGGCCTAGTCCAATAGAAGAGCAGTGAAGAGGACACCAATGACCACCCATAATACATAATTGCAGGCAACGAAACAATGGTCACCCTGATTCAGGCCATCCTAATCTCTCCATATCCTAAGGCTTAAAGAACCTCTTGGAAGAGCAAGATTGTAATAACCTAAAGACGAGAAGGTCCACTTGAACAAGACATTTATTCAAGGCAAGGATGCAGCATCCAAGAGACTTGTCCTTACCAGACCTTCATAATGACATAAATGTCCCCATAGACTATGAGGAACTGATGATAGATAAGAACACACAGTAAAAACCTTGGAGACTGAAGGTGGATGAAGGAAGGAAATATCTTTATCAGTATGGTAGCCTGAGGAGGGGCCACCTGAACTTCCATAAAAGTGGACAAGCCAGAGAGAATCCTGGGGTCCGTAGACGTGACTAGGCAGGAGAGTGGGAGGGATTGAAATAGATTTATGAGGAAAGAGGAGGGAGATGGGAGGGAGGGGGTATGGAAGGAACCAGGGATGAGTACTCAATATGCTTGTAAAACTAGAAAATAAATAAATAGATGGAAAATGACAATATTCAGTAGATATATTTTTAAGATTATATATTATTTCTAAGAATGCATACTTATGTGTAAATGTATTTAGTTATGCATGTTAATATCTCTGTTTCTCTCCATCATAGAATCCTTGGATGATTATTAAAATATTTTGCTTGCAAAGTACCTAAATTTCCTTATCCATATATCTGTGCACTTGCAACTCTAGATAAAACCCAATAGTTCTTTCCTTCATCCTGATACCTTGACAACAAACAGAAAAAAATCTCCCAAAATAGTGAACTCTGAATTAATGATCAAAAGCACTCAAAGTTTTCAGGAAATCTACCATGTTTATTATTATGAACTGTTTTTGCTCTGAGCACAACAAGCTATCATTGTGTACTTTGTCTCCAGTAGCCATGGTAACCAGAACAGAATAATAAATAGTAACATAGCAAAGAGCCAAGGTTTGAATCCTAATCAATGGGTAATGGGACTCTGTCTCAGTTATGTAACAATTTGAAGCATTCCATCTTGAAGGGGGACTCATTACCTTTCAGGAAATTCTTGAAGCTAACAAGAATCACAAGACCTCTGCCCAAAGTTAAGAAAGCAATAAGTAACTGCCAAAAGAAAGACTTTCAAGCCAACCAAGGCTCATGGAGGAGACTCAATGTTGACTGAGCTGGCTACATGTTGTTCATAGACTTCCAGGGCTGTGACTTCTGTTTAATCATCTTTTCTGTGGATAGATTTTTGGTGATGAGGCTGCTCTACTCCTAATATTCCTGTAAGTAACCCCAATAACTCATTGTTTAACCAACATATGGTGTAACTTACTTTTCTCTGTCTCTCAATAAAAACAAAACAAATCTTACGAATACTAAAGTTAAATGCCATGGCAACTTCTTAAATATTTTATTTGTTGTCATGGACATACCATTTTAGAAAATGCTGCTGACTCTGCTTCAGACACTTGTCCACAGTTTCACTTTGTGCTTCAAAAATCCTGTATCAACTATGATCTAAAAATACTACATGGAAAACTCTAGAAATAAACATTTCAGAGTTTTCACATATGGTGCTTTGCTGAGGTGTGTGTGTCGATATTTTTCAGTATGCAGCCTGGGACCTAAATCATTCCATTTACCACGTTATCCATGCTGTGCGTGACTCTCATCTAGAAGTAATGTAGTATATGTCATGGTTACTTTACTGACATAGTATTATGGTATATGTGACCAAGTAATCCTTATTTTGCTTAATATTTGCTACAAAGCACAAGAGTTTTCAGTAACATATATGTGTCATAATTAGGCACATATGCTAGCTTGATGGTTGAGGGTTCAAGCGCTCAGCATATTTGTAGATAAGTTGCAGTTGAGTTAAGGCTAGAGCAAATCTGCAGGAGATTGTCTAGTTGATGGGGAAATCAATGTCCATGGTCGGTGGGACTAGATCCTGGAGAGGTTTTTAAAAAAAAAAAAGCAAAAAGCTGGTAGAAGAAGTTGGCATTCTCCTGTGTACTTGGCCAGACATGTTGATCTAGCAAGTGAGGATTGTACCTTGCTCAGCTGTTACAAGCAGATGGTATGGCCATTTCCCTTGGCCCTGGTGCGAGGGTGAGTTGTCCTGCCAAGCTTATCAAACAATTGTAACTAAGAATTTTAGGAGATACTAATCCCCTTGTTCCCTTGAGCCATTTGATGGCAATTTTATCAACAACCATGCAGTGAACTACTACAATATGTTCTATTTTATTGTTTTTGATTTCATACTGAGATTAATTTATGAATAAAATTTTATCAACAAAATTTCGTGTAGGAAAATACATGATTAATAATAAGGTCCAGTACTAGCTAAGGTTTCAGGCATTAATTGAAAACCAAACATAATCTATGGGCTAAGGGAGATTGCTATATACCTAACCACTTTTCATGTCTTACTACTATTGTTGTATTATAGAAAGAAAGAAAGAAAGAAAGAAAGAAAGAAAGAAAGAAAGAAAGAAAGAAAGAAAGAAAGAAAGAAAGAAAGAAAGAAAGAAGGAAGGAAGGAGCGCACATGCACGCATGTAATGACACATGAGTGAAGACATGAAAATTTTCACAAGTCAATTCTCTCCTTCCACCAAGTGGGGTTGAAGTCGTTTCACTAGATTTGTGCGTGGGTACCTTACATACTTAGTGATCCCACTAGCCCTTTCAATGATGGCATTTGACCAGCCTCCATTGGAATCTTTCTTTTTCCTTGTATAAGCTGTCAAGGCATTTTTTTGTTTAAATGAGAGAATTACTTTTTTGATAAAAATTCGTGTCTTTCTACCTCACTTAATAGAAAAGCTAACGCTCCTGAAGTAACATGTGAAACATTCACTTTTTCCCGCGGTAATATGTAAGACATTATTTATTTTTCCTGGAAATGTTATTTTATTTTTTTAATTTTTTACCTTGCTATACTAGCTCAATGGGTAGGTACCCTCGCCCCCTTCCTTCTCCCTTCTATGCCTCCCATCCTGCTCTCTCTTCCATATCACCTTGTCTTCCTCTCCCCTTTCCTCCCTCCCTCCCCCCTCTTAGTGTTTCCTGCCTGCTCCTCCCACCCTACAAAACTTCAGCTTATATGGCCTTGAAGTTCCCTCTGAGTCATTTACACTAGTGAGGATTCAGGACTCTGTGACATATCTTGGGGTCCCTTTTTGGGCTGCTTACTAGTGCAGGAACTCCATTATATCTGTTTAACCCCTTGCCTCTAAGGATCCTACTTCCTGAAACCATCTCCCCTGAGAGCTGGCTACATTGTAAGAGCATAAAGATGGGCAAGATACTCCACTCAAGTCTAGGCTGGAACAGCCAGAGTCTAGCTGCAATTGATTGTACCTTACTTCACGTGCACAAAGACCGACATGTCAACAATCCCCATTGACTAGCAAAATCTCCTGGAAGTTATGTGTTACTCCTTTCAAGAACTACTGATGTGCTATGAGCTATGTAATGATAAAGATCAAAATCTTGGGGAAACATTCTGTTCCTTTTCTATTTAAATTCTAAAAAAACATTATGTACTAGTAACTAAATTATGTACTAGTAACTAAAGTTTAAAGTGTGCAGGATCCATCCATACTGAAAGATTACTGATTTTGGATAATACTAAAATAACACTTGAAAAGGGGTCAGTGATAAGTGCAAGCATTTCAAGTCTTGGTAGCTATCCTAGAGTTATGCATTCAAATCTATAGTTCCATCTTAACATTATAGAGAGTGTCATGACTGACAAGAACTTTGCATTATAATAAACTCTAAAAATCTCCTGTATAACACTGTGCTATATCAGCAACTTAGATTTCTTCTCCTCTTGTAATACAATTGCTTAATAAAGCAAAGATCTTATGGATGAAATATTCTGCAGATTGCTTTCTATTCTACATAATTTATATCTACTTGAAAATTTGCATCATTTATTTGTAATTCCTTTCCTTGAGAATTGAAGCACATTATCGCAAATACTGATCACTGAGTATGCTTTTGTACCCTTCTATATACCTAGTCTTTAGCTTCACCTATATTTTTGGTATAAAATATCCCATACATGAAAAATTCTTGCCAAATATTAATTCTTAAACTTCAATGATATTTAAGCAAATAAATTTATTAGACTTAAATTGATTATTTGCTTTTATGCTTAATTTGAGTTGATAGAAAAAGCATAAAAGTCTTGTATTTATGGTTTATAATGTAATGTTTTAATACATTTACAAATTGCATAGGGACTAAAAATTGGTTTTCCTCAAACACATCATTTCTACATGGAAAAATATTCAAAAGTATTTCTTCTCATTTTGTAAATACACAATAATTAAATACAGTCCATCCCACAGTGTACAGCACACCAGGACTGTTATTCCTGTATAACTGAACCACACTACCCATTGACTGAATTCTCCATAACCCTCCTTCCAAACTGCTCTCTCTCGTTTCTGGCAATCATTGAACGCTCAACTTCTATGAGATCATTTTCTTTAGATTCACATGACTGTGATCATGTGTTCTTTCCGTATGTGTTTTATTTCATTTAGCATTATGGTCTCCATATGTCATTGTCTGAGCAAAATTTCAAGATTTTTTATAGCTGAATAGATTTCATTATGAATACATACCATGTATTCTTTGTCCATTTGCCAGCTATACACGAACACACACACACACACACACACACACACACACACACACACACAGTTTTTTTTTTCATTTCTTGCTTACTATGGATAAAATTGCAATGAATAAATTACTGCAGAAGTTTCTTCACACATTGCTTTAATTTTCTTTGGAAATATATCAAGTAAATGTGTATACACAAAAGGATGACATCAAAGGTTATAATTTAATTCCAAATTTTGCCTTTGACTCATTAAATCTTCATCTCACTGAATTCCTGATTTTGAGCTCTGTCATGAACACTATTCTCTTCAATTTCCCTCAAATAACTCAGCATTCCCATGTCTCAGGAGCTTAATTTTGCTCCAATGCAGAAAAGACTTTCTCTAGATATAACTTGTTCATGATCTTGATCTTTGATCTACTCCAGTGAGGCTTTCTTTGTATATTCTTTTTGTAAGTCAGATGAAAAATCTTCTCAAATATATCTACAGCCTGATCTCCAGAAACTAAATATGTTAGGTTTCATGGCAAAAGACACCTAAGCTGTAAAAGTAATTATGTTTGATATAACCTGACTTAAAGATAAAGAAATTGCCCTCAATAATCTACATTGGCCTAGTATAATTAAGAGTCATTCCTAGTTCAAGAGCAAGCTAAAAAATCAGAGAGTTGTAGAGCTACAGACAAAAGGTACACAGAAAAAGAACTCTGTATTTTGGGTAATTATGAAAATGGAGTGTGGGGTGGGGGGAGGATGTGGAGTGGGTGTGTGTGAGCGTATGCACATGTGTTTATCAGAGGGCACTGTGTGTCCCTGTGGAGGGCCAAGTGTGACTTTAGGAATCAGCTTCTACTTCCTTCTTTTTTCACTCTGGCATTTCCCAGCCTCTGCCTACCAGGACCAGAAATGAAGGCTGCAGCTGTTTTTGCCTGGGATCCAAACTCAGGACAAATTCAGTACCTTCTGCTTAAGAGACAGAGTCTTAACCACAAAGCCATCTCTCCAGCCTCATTTGTAGCTTGTACAACTCATGAAAGGGTAGAGAATGGATTTCCCCTGCAAACTCCAGGTGAGAAGTCACAGAAGGCAGCAGTTTAATTTCAGTCAGTGAGACCTACATCACACAAGGTGAAATATGCTCCTACAGAAACATAGAGCCTTGGGGCTAGAGAGGTGGCTCAGGGGTTAAGCCTCTGCCTTGCAGGCAGAAAGTCCTGAGTTGGGATCTGTCACAGACCAGAGTCAAGGTCTTGAGACCAGGGCTCCTGCTGACCAGGTGGAGTAACAGAGACACGCAACTCTCTTTAGGCTGAGTGAATTCTGAACCCCTTTATTGAAACTTTCATGACAGCTTTTATACAGAAAATTTTGGGGTAAAGAATGTTGCACCTACAATAGATGTATAATTTTCTAATCAGCACAATCACCTTCAGGGTGGACCTTTTTTCAAGAACCTAACCCATAGTTTGAGGGTAAAGGTGCTTAACAGAAACATTCTCTTATCTAATCTATAATGCTTCACCAGATAGTCATGGGGCTGAGCCTACATAGTTGACATTTTTAACAGAGACTGCTTTTTTTTTTAAATGCACATAGGAGGAATGATCTCCTTTTGATTTCAACAATTAACTATAGGAGTCCCCAACACCCCATAAGTCCCAGTGTGAGCTTTTGCTGTTGTCCTCTCCAGGTTGATCTTCTCAGTCAGGCAGGTTGACATCGGCACCAGGCATGGCAGCAGGTTCTAACTTGGGAAGTTGCATGCAGCTCATGCAGTCTCTACTATCCAAGCTTGAACCACATCTCTAGGGGGGCCATGGCTTGGATATTCAAGGCCATAAGTGTCTAGAGTGTGGTTCTGTTGATGGAGCACTACTGAGATAGGCACTGAAGAAAACACTTAAGCAATAAATTATTAAAAGAATAACTCCTCCTACAAGAGCATCCTTCTATTCCTTTAATAGTAAGGTTGCTTATGTCTTCCTTTGAGGAATTCCAGAAGTATATTGCCATCAGTTAGATGATCCATCTGTGAACTATGCATTCTGCAAACCTGGGGTCCCATCTGTCAGGCCCCATATGCCTGCCATGGGTGTCTCTTTCAGGGCGGAGGCAATCATTGGTGGGAGTCCACTCAAATGGTCCATCTCTGTGATTTTTCATAAGAGTGCTATTTGGGATAGGAAAGACATGGCCCCCTTTGCTTCTGACATGGTTTCTCCCAGTTTGGATTGCAAATACCATCTCCAGGGTCAGTCTTGGCATATAGACTTTCTGGCATGATGGTCTCTTCCTCGGCCTTCAGTGGGGTAAGAAGGTATCACAGTTTCTTTTAAGGTTCTAGTGGACTGATAGCATAGTCTTATACTTCTGGAATTTCTGAGTTAGTACATAGGTGGGAATTTTACCCACCTATGTTTTAAGACTCTAGAAGTTATTCTCTAATTTCCTTAAAATCAGTGCACACATTCTGGCTAACAAGTATACTTATTGTAAGTGACTAGACATGAAATTTCTATTTAGAATTTGACTAAAAGTTAAAAAACAGGCTTCTTCTCTAGATCAGAGAGCAAGAAGCTATTTCCAAAAAACCTAAGAGCAGGTAAAAGGCACTCCTAATTCCCAGAAGAATTCTTCCTGCCCATGGGGTTACTGTGACCTTCCCCAGGGAACTGGAAGAAACACCAAGGCCTGACAATTCCCATATTTTTCCTTATTTCTCTTAAATAAAGCCATGTCCTTATCCCAAAAGATGTTTCTTTGAATCCATCTTTTCCAAACTGAGACATATTCTACCAGATTGGTCAGATAAGGATGTGGCACAGATCCTAGACCCCATGTATAGACGCCTGGTGGAAGCTGGGGGTGGGGGAGGTGGGGTCTGGTAGGGCGGAGCCTGTGAATCCCAGGGCAGAGTGAACAAGGAGGAGGTGGAGGCGTCCATGGTGGTTCCCGAATTCACCTGTGGTTCTACACACACACACACACACACACACACACACACACATGCACACATGCACACATATGCACAATTGAATAAATAATAATTAAAAAATTTTAAAAAAAGAAACGTAGAGCCTTATGTGTTATTTTGGGCTACTAATTTGTGATAATTTCTTGTAGCAGCAGTAGAACATCAACACAACCTTTCTGAAGTTCAGCTCACATCCTAAACATGATTTAAATTCTACCCTGTTGAATTTCTCCTATTATCATAAAGTACTATAATTTGCTTGTTTTTCTTGATATTGTATGTTTTGACTAGAAAATAAGTTCCATTGGAAGAGTAAAAATGTTTATTTTTTGTTTATCCTTTTCTTGGTTTCTTTATGCTTAGATCCTAATATAGTAATTAACACAGAGGATAATTTACAAATTAGTTGAATAAATAATATAGATGTTATATAGATAAAAGGTAGTTAGGTAGATAAATAGTACATAGGGAGATATAATATGTGATATGGGGTCAAAAATAGAATTGATATACAGATGATTGACAGATGATCTATGTTAGATAGGAGGATGATGGATAAGACAGATACATAAATGTTACATGATAGGTTATGTTGAAATCAATTTATTTCCATGGTTTTATGCTGTTTAGTATATTGATTGATTGATTGATTGATTAGAAAAAATTAAACTAATTATACAAGCTCAATAGGTACCCCATCCTCTCCCTCTCCCCTCCCCTCCTCCATCCCATTGCACTTTCCCCTCTTCCCCACTTCCTTCCCCCCTTCTTCCTCCTCCTCTCCCAGTGCCTCCCCCTTCCTTCCTTCCATTCCCTTGGGGCATCTGAACCTCCCTCTGAGTCCTCCACCCTAGCAAGGGTTCAAGACTCAGTGGCATAGTCCAGGGCATGGGAACTCTATTATGACTCTTAATCCCTTGCCTCTAATGATCCTACCGCCTGGAATTTTCTCCCCTATGATCCGTTATGCTCTTAATTTTAAGAAGTTTCTTTTCTGTTTATTCTCAGAGGGATTGAATAATTATCACTTTTATTCTCAATTAAGTAATGCTGCTGTTCTGAATCTTCTCTTTTCCAAATCAAATTCAATTGATTCTTGTCAAGTATAATTTCATGTAATATGTGCAGCAAAACTGACTTCTTTACAGTTCTTTTAAGAAGATCTCCTAAACACTATTATCAGAAAACAAAGTCATTAAGTTTCTTCTGTTGAAATACATTTTTAAAACTTTGCCAAGTTTAAGCACTATGCTCATTATGATAGTTAATCCTGTGTGTCAATTTGACCACACCTGGCATTAACCAAGATCAGCTGTCAGACTGAAGAGATTTATGAGTTCAATACACTTACGATACAAAGACCAGCCCTGGATCTGATTGGAACCTTCCAGTAGCAGACCAGGTAAAAAGAAGAGTTCAAAGAGAGACTCTCTGCTTCTTTGACTCTTCAGGAATCCTCCAGTCTTCAGCCTTCACTGGTCTACTGAACTGAGCAGCTCTAAGCTTCCAAGATATTTGCAGTGACTTAGCCTTCTTCCAGCTTCAGCCACCATATTACCTCCACCATGAAAGACTGTTTCTCCCATCTGGAACCATAAGATGAATAAGTCTTCCTTTCTCCTTTTAAGTTGCTTGACTTTGAGTGCACTCTCACAGCAACAATTAAGAGTAACTCATAGTATATTATATTTCAGAATAACAACAATTAACCTTATTTTATATTTGATAAATAATGAACAAACTATTTATATCCTAATACCAGTACATAGAGTACTGATAAATAAATATACATTTATTGTTAAATGAAAGATTAGTCCACTAAGGTTTAACTTTGACTACATATTGACTCTATGATTACTGTACATCACACACTATATAGCTGTATAATGTACAATGCATGTTGCAGAGCAAAGAAAGACAAGTGCAGATATGGTTGTTACCACCCCCCTTCTACAGTCCATCTACCCATTTATTTAGATTACTTTCTTTTAATCATTTTTCTTATCTCAATTTGTAATACAATACTATATCCAATCTGGAACATAGTACTTCTTAAAAGCACTAACCAAGAAAAAAATTGAATTTTCCCTTGGAGTCTTTTCATATATATAAAATGATATCTACTATATTAATAATATTTTAAATAGTAGGCAATTGCTTTGAAAGAGTAGTTACTAGCAGGTGCTATCCCATGAAATATCTGAAGACAATTGTATTGAACAATTTAGGTTAAACTTTATCTGCTGAAATTTTTAGCTCATTTAATTGCTTATAAGAAGCATACACAGACATAGACACACACACACACACAAAGAAATTGGATAGAGATTCACTTATTACCATTATTATATCCCTCATGTATTCTAATTATGCCTATATATAGGTAATTTTTAAAATTCCCAATGGATTGCTATTAACATAAAATTAATTCAATATGCATTCTCTAGTGATTTTGAAACAAAGTAAGTCACTAAAGTCAATTTCGAAGTGATAGCTTTGGAGTATCTCTCTTCTTTGTATGAGTGGAAGAAATAAAAAAAAAATACACATGTAATTTGTTGAAAATATATCAAAAACACTACATGTGGGGCCAGCAAGATGGCTCATGGGTAAAGTACCTGCGTGAAAGACTAGAAACCCAAGTTGAATTCCCAGCTCACAAGGCAGAAGGAGAGAACAGATTTCTGAATGTTATCCTTTGCAGGACTCTGGGGCCACTGCAGGTAGTGCGGCTAGGGACGACTGGAGCAGCCGGGCGACCCGTGGGGCTGAGCGGGTGATGAGTGTCGCGGCCCAACAAACACAATGGAGCCGGGAGGTCTGTCAAAGTAGGAACTCAACTTTATTAACCGGGGGTGGTGAATTATATAGAGTGTGCAGCGGGGGGAAGGGTGAGGGGTGGTGTGATTATGGGGTAACCAATAGAAAGTGAATAAGTGACCAGAAGGCGATTGAATAGGTGTGACATCATTCCAGGTAAACGAAAGAGATGAGATTCGAAACCTAAAGTCAGGTCCTGAAACTCTAGCCAGGCTCAGGAAGTTCCAGCAGGCCTCAGGCCTGGTAAAGAGGCCCAACAATCCTTTAACTCCGTTCCTACTCTCTCAGATAAATAAATAAATAAGTAAAATGTTTTAAAGACTAGTGTATACGAAATGCATATGTGAGCTAGAGAGATGGCTCAGAGGTTAAGACTGTCTCTCAAACAGAAATTCCTGACTTCAGATCCCAAGTCCCATGTAATTCCCACAGCCTTTACTTTGGGCTCTGGGGACAGAGTCTGGGAAATACCAGAGTGAAGCAAAATGGAGGTAGAAGTAATCGAGGATGATTTCCAAAATCACCCTTGTTTCCCCACAGGGATATGTAGTGCCCTCGCATGCGCACACACACACACATACACACACACATAAACACACACACACACACAAACACACTAAATAAATATATAAATAAATAAATAAATAAATAAATAGTTTAAAACAATTTTTTTTATTTTAAAAAATACGCAGGGAAATTTGTGGAAGAGGGGGTGGTAAGATTGTAAGAGCCTAAAGATAGGAACAATGATATGCAAGATATTCCATACAAGTTAGGGCCGAAGTAATCATAATAGGACTTTGCATGACCTCCACAATGACCAACATATCATTGAACCCCCAAAGTCTAGCATGGATCACAGGCACTAAGATCCTTAGAGGCAAGGGATTAACAGCCACAATAGTGTTCCTATACTAAAGGGAACACACACACAAAAAGAAAGAGCTCTGGGCAATGCCACTGAGTCCTTATACCTCATCAGAGAGGAGGACCCAGAGGGAAGTTTGACATGCACACTAAAGGATGCTCCAGGAATGGGGAGGGACGGGGCACTGGGAGAAAAGGAGGGAGAGGGGAGAGGAAAGGGAAAAGGTGAGGAGAGAGCAAAGGGATCCAGGGAGGGGTGGAGGGAGGGAGGCAAATGGGGTACTTATCAACTTTGTATGAGTGGAAGAAATAAAAAAAAATACACATGTAATTATTAAAGGTTCTCCTAACATTGCATAGTCAGTAATTTAACATCTTTGTATAGCATTTTCTATCCAATGACTAAGAAGACATTTGTTGTTATAAATTTCAATAATACTCCTTCCCAGGGTAATTCAATTTCATGCTGATTATTAAAGTTATTTGTGTCCATGATGACATCTGCAAATACTTCAGACATTTTTTACTTTATTGAAGCAACAATGTCTAGCAAATATATGCTAATTAAAACACAAGCATGTTGAATTTTTACCTCTCTATTTAAGTGACTTTCAAAATACTTGAAAATGAATTTTCAAAATATAAAAAGACTTATCTAAGTTATTAATATAAAATTTTCTCTAATTTTTACAAATTACTTTTCTTAATTCTCAAGTAGCATTTTTACTAGATAACATACAAGATTCACACTTTGGTTTTCTGTGATCATAACTGATCAATATCATTTGGAGAAGGCCCTTCCCATTTGATGGCTGTGTTTGACTTGTGAAAGTCAGTGGAAGTCAGTGGTTTCTGCAGTTTGCTTCAAACTAAGATCTCTTCCTCACATGGTTACTATTCTATAGTAGAAAGACAGAATATCAGTGTGGGCCATTATTAATCTAGATTTGGTCATTTATTAGAGACATTGTAAATAACCATGGCATTGTAACCTTCTCAGTATGATTCTGTGATTTCAATGTCTGACCTGCAAAGATGCTTTTTGTTTGTTTATGTTTGTTGGTAATGTTGCTGATGTAGTTGCTAAAGTTAGTTTCTACTAACTGATTAAAAAAATCTCTTGATGACTTGTATACTATAAGTGTAAGCTAACTATCTCTATTATTATTCTCTTTTTAGGTGGTCCAGACAAGCAAAGTGTTTTGAATCCATTAATTCATAAAAATAAGAAAACTGAATTCTGTAGGACTATTTGAACACCATACAAACTCAGAGCCAATAAATATCCATGCAGTTTAATATTTGTTTAGAAAATATGTGCAATTATAAGAAAAACTCTTTTTTTACTAAGTTCATAGGTAATGAAACTTTTCTTGTTTTTTGTACCATACTTACTTGTGTGTCTGAATGGAGTTCTAAGTCACCAATAGGAAGCTGTAATTATATTCATATTGAATTTGTACATTGTCAAATGGTGCTGCTGAAATATGCTTTTACTCTGACTTTAATTGATCCTACTGCTGTGTAATAGCAGCAATTAAAGGCAGACCAAATTTCATTTGGAAAGGAAAGGAAAGTTACATATTAAATCAATAATCTATCATTTAATATGAGGAACATGAATTTGTCTTTCATGGTTAGAAAAGGATCACATATGACACATAACTTCCTATATGTTTAAAAATGCCAGAAATGATACAAGATCTTAGAAAGCTGTCTGTATTCACTCTTCAATCATTCTTCAAACCTCTCATTAAAAATGCAATTATTGAGCAAATATCTTAGGAAAGCAATTAGCAGCATTTGTGGTCATGAATTGAAAAGTTAATTGTACCTAATCAAAAATATATGAGAAGCTCTGTTTAATAGTGAATAAATGAGCATCATTGTGCACCTCAGTCCCATTAGTTCACATTTAGTGCATATAGAAAGAGATTTTGGAGAATATCTATGAAGTAAGGATTACACATTTTTGCAAGGGTTCTGTGGGACAGATCCACTAAATACTTATCTTAAACAGAACATTGTTACAAGTTATGTCTGTTGATGCTTTCATGGACTGAATATTTATGTACCAAAAAGTATATATATGGATTTTGTGACAATATTTGATGCAGACACTCTAGTATGTAAGTATACCATAAGTTTCATGAGTGAAATTCTTATAAAACAAGCAATCAAGTCTTGCTTCTTTGATTGCAGTGTGAGGACACAACTAAAATATGACAGTGAGCTTCCATCACATTCTGAATCTGCCCATTCAAAATTGGGAGGTAACTGTTGCCAAAAACTCATCACATGCCACATATGTGGTGTTTTTGTTACAGCAACACAAACTGACGGTGCTGATGTTGATTCCAAGCTAATCATTCTAACTTTTGCATTTGATCACATAAAAAAGCTCATATTTTCAATTGTATCCAAATAGTTACAGAACTTATGAACACTTCTTTAAAAATATTATTTCTCTGGCCAGGAATATTGGATGTCAATACCCATCAAGATGAAGCCAAGGGCATTGCAGGAGCAGCAAACTCAAAAAAAAAAAAAAAAATCAACAAATCATGATCCAGAACATCAGAGACTCTATATCAACCACCTGGAATCAGGCCTGCCTAATTTCTCCCCATCCTGAAGCTCAGGGAAATTTGCGGAAGAGGGGGCAGTAAGATTGTAAGAGCACAAGGATGGGAAGAATCATGATATGCAAGATACTCCACACAAGTTAGGGCCTAAGCAATTATAATAGGACTCTGCATGAGCTGCGCAATGACCGACATATAATTGACCCCTCAAATTCTAGCATGGACTAAAGGCACTAAGATCCCTAGAAGCAAGGGATTAACAGTCACAGTAGTGTTCCTATACTTAAGGGGAACACAAGAAAGAGTTCTAGGAAATGCCACTGAGTCCTTACACCTCATCAGAGAGGAAGATCCAGAGGACAGTTTGATATACACATTAAGAGTGTATCACTCATCTTCCTCTACAGATCCGTGGGGAGACAGCTGGGATGCCGGGAGCTCCACCCGCCTATGGCGCGCGCCCAGGGTTGCCGGGAACGACGGTGCTGGGCGCTGGGGACCCGCCTGTCTGTGCCGCTGCCGCTGGTAGCAAGTGCGGATTCCTTTTCCAAGCCGCGCCAGCGCCAGGAATCGCAGCGGCTCAGAGTCCCAATTAGAAGAGGCCACTTTGATACACATATATTCAGAGGTGGGGGAAGGGGGCACTGGGAGAATGGGAGGAAGGGAGGAAAGGAAGGGGAAAAGGGGGGAGGAAGCAGGGAGGTCCAAGGAGGGGTGGAGGGAGGGAGGGGACAGAGGTATCTAATATGTTTGTATGAGCAGAAAAATAAATAATTTTTAAATTTTTTTTTATTTATTTTATTATTATTATTATTATTATTTATTCAACCGTGCACATATGCGTGTGTATGTGCGCGCGCGCGTGTGCGTGTGTGTGTGTGCGTGTGTGTGTGTGCGTGTGTCTGTGTGCGTGTGTCTGTGTAGAACCACGGACGAACCCGCGAACCACCATGGACGCCTCCACCTCCTTCTGCCCTGGGGTTCACAGGCTCCGCCCTACCAGGACCAGAAGCGCAGGCTGCCCCCGCTTCCGCCCAGTGTCTATACATGGGGTCTAGGATCCGAACTCAGGACCTTCCACCTGCAAGGCAGAGACTTAACCCCTGAGCCACCTCTCCAGCCCCGATAAATTTTTAAAAGGCCATAAAAATATATATTATTTCCGTTTTGTATATGAGATAACCTAAAAGTTAATCAAAATTATTTAATGCTGTTTCCTTACGTGTCAACAGAACCAAATTGATCATTAAATCATGCCTTTGTTGATAATTTTCATGATAACCAAATGGATCCTTTAGTAAAAGACAAAACTGCATCCCAAAGAAATTTCTGTTTTGGGGGCTGGAGAGGTGGCTCAGGGGTTAAGCCTCCGCCTTGAAGGCAGAAGTTCCTGAGTTCCGATCCTAGACCCCACGTATAGATGCCGGGCGGAAGCGGGGGCGGTCTGCGTTTCTGGTCCTGGTAAGGGGGAACCTGTGAATCCTGGGGCAGAGTAAACAAGGAGGAGGCGGTTCATGGTCCCAAATTCGTCCGTGGTTCTACACACACATACACGCACACACACATACACACGCACAATTGAATAAATAATAATAAAAAATTAAAAAAAAAAAAGAAATTTCTGTTTTGGTTTTCAATGCCAATTTGCTTTAGTTGCTGGGGTGTTCTACTCACCTGAAGTGAAGAGGAGGTAAACATTATGGGCTCTTCTGCTCCCTTATACGTGGGGCCATGCGGCAAATGTGCAATTAAATATCCCACACCATGGACAGTACATTAGTTTACAGAATCCTATTATCTATAACACTTTCAAATCTTGACTATAAAAATTTATAACATTAAGACCAATTTCTTATACTCCTACACTGGGTATTACTTGAAGAAACATATTTTTATTCCAGTAGGAAAAAAGATTATGAAAAATATTATTTTCTCACCAAGATATACCTGGGTATTTTTTCCTTATCTAATCGAGCTTTTATCTTAAAAATGCACTATTGCTCTGATGAGTTCTTTCAGATTACATTTAAAGCACTTATAGATAAGAGCTTTATTGAGATGTAAAAAAACTGATGAATTTTGATGATGTAGGCATTATATTAGAATTAAAAATCTTTGTATTTATAAATTAGTTTAACTTGAGTCAAGCCCTCATTAAGTAGATTTAGCAAATACATTACAGTAAATTTTGTAGTAAATTTGAAATGAAGTGGTATTTTACATAGTTCGTTCTTTTATTTTATTGTTTTGTTTTGTTTTGTTCTGAAACCAAGCAAGACTAGTTCTTACATATACTGTGTGTGAATGGCATTCCAAACTGACACATACTTTGAGTGTTATTGGTCACCTGAAGATCCCCAATAGTATTAAAGAATTTATATTTAATTAGAGGGCAACAATAAGTTAAGCAAAGGACACTATAACTCAAATTGAAAACACTGAAGGAAGCTTCTTTTTTTATATTTTTTAATTTTGTTTCTCTTTGATGATTAGTTTAACTTTCCAATGAACAAAGGTTTTTAGTAAAAGTGAAAATTATTGAGAAAATGCTACACTGCTCTCTAGTCACAAATACAATGAGTTTTTAAAGTCGAATAAAATTTTATGTCATCATAAACTATTCTAAATAAGGCTGTACACTAGGATCCTGGGAGGAAACAGATTGACAGCCACAGTAGTGTTCCTATGCTTAACGGGAACATAGGAAAGGGGAAATGCTACTGGGTCTTTGCACCTCATCGGAGAGGAGGACCCAGAGGAGAGTTTGGCATGCACATTAAAGGATGTTCCGGGGATGGGAGGGGGAGGCACTGGGGAATGGGGAGGGAAGGGGGAGTGGAGGGGGACACAGGGGGATAGGGGGTTGGAAGGAGGGGGGGGGACTGGTGTACCTGTTAAGTTTGTATGAGTGGAAATAATAATAATAAAAAAAGAAAGTGAAAAAAAAATAAGGCTTTAACTATACATGAGTTTTCATAGATAAAGAAAGTTTTACACCAAATCCTTGTCAGGCTTTTCTGAGCCATTCTTCATTCTTGCTCCATGAAAACATGAACAAACAACATCAAAATTTCTAGCACCTTCCTTTTCCCTAACATGAGCCTACCTTTGTCTGTGAGTCTTAAAGTGTTTGCTTTGGAAAACTGAGAGCTGCCAGAATAATTTACCCTTTTTTCAGCTGACACTGGAAGATGTAGTGCCCATGTCACAGGTTCTGTGGAATAGCATCATCCAAGTTTTCCTAACTGTCTTCTGCCAAGCATTTATTCTGACTTTTTAATTTTCCCATCTTTGACTCTTCTGAGCCTATGATTTTTCTCCATCTTACCTCTTTATTCTCTCTTTAAAGTTAACAGTCTCTTCTGTATAAGTTATAGTTGAATTCAGGTCACAATGAACATGTTTCCATATTATACTAATTATTAATGGTTAAAATATATTCTTCCCACCTTAACTAGTGCTGTTTATCTTTGTCAGAATACCTCAGGAAAAAAAATGAGCTAAATGGTGGCCACAAAGAAATGTTATCAATAATGATAAGATCATTAATGCATATGTTTGTTAACCAATAGGTTCCACTAGTCCAAGATTTTGTTTATTCAAAATATTGAGTATATCTTTATATTTCAAATGGAATCAAATTGATTTATGCATTTCTAATATCCAACAATATATCACTGCCCACAGACATATTCCTAGAGACACACTTATGAATGTTTACATAGTACACCACAAAATTGAGATCATAAACATTCCTTTTTTATTTGTTTTTAACTTAGTTATATAAGCTTAATGGGTAGATACCCTCACCCCCTTTTCCCTTCCCTCTCCCTTTCTTCCTCCTTCTATTCCCCCATCCCTTTCTCTCTCACCCCATCTGTCTCTCCTTCCTCCCTCCCTCCCTTCTCTTGGTGTTTCACTCCTGCTCCTTCCCTACAGATCATCAGCTTATATGAGTCCTGAAGTTCCCTCTGAGTTGCCTACACTAGTGAGGATTCAAGACTCTGTGGCATACCTTGGAGCCCCTTCTTGGGCTGCCCACTAACATGGGAACTCTGTTATATCTATCTAACCCCTTGCTTCTAAGGATCTTACTTGCTGAAGCAATCTTCTCTGAAATCCAAGCTAGTTTATGGAGGCTCATTGACATATCAGCCATTGTGCAGGTCAGGTAATGTGAAATCACTTTGCAGCAATATCCTGGCTGCCACAGCCAGACTTAAGTGAAATATCTTGTCCATCAGTGGACCTCCCCATTTTTAGGTTCTGAGATTACAAACATTCTTATCCACCCTATGGCCAATGCCTTTAAGAGATTTCATATTTGTATAAGGCAGAAATAATATCAGTGATAAATACATATTTTTCAGAAATAATATTAGTGGTAGATACATATTTTGCAGGAGAGCAAATTTGTTAAGTGATAGAAGACATTATAAACTATTGAATGGAACCACTATAAAAAAGTGTTATTATCTTTAATATTAAACACCATGAAAAAATAGTAACTTATAACAAAGGAAAAGCAGGAAGAAAGAGTCAGTGAGAGATAGTTGCTGATAAAAGGCCTAGGCATCAGTGATATTCTCTGGCAAATGACTTGTTTGATGAAATTAGACCAAAGCTATTAGGCATGATCTGAGAGAGAGATGGGATGAGGAATATGGACAGATACTGAAAGTTATAAAATATTGTAATGGTTACTTTTGTGTGGTGTTGTGAGAGACATTCAAATTCAAGCAACTTAAGGGATAAAGGGAGATTTATTCAGATTACGGTTTCAGAGAGGAGATGCAGTCTTTCATGGCAGATGCAGCATGGCTGGCTGGCCAAAGCTGGAAGCAGGCGAAGTCACTGCAAATATCTTGGAGGAAAAGAGTTACAAGACTCCTTGCTGCAAAGGCAGACTTCTGAGGAAGTAGGGTGGGACTAATTACCTCAAAGCCCACCCTATAACTACCTCCTTCTAGCAAGACTCCACCTTTCAAAGGTGCCATGACCTTCCCAAATACATGAGACTATGGGGGACACATTTTAAACACTAACAAATACCAAAGGGATAGTTTCCTCAATATGATAATTCAGCAGAATTCACACTAACCCTGAGCTCTAAAGCTAAGCTCTAAAAATAAGGACACAGAATTCCAAAGGTCACTGTATATCTAGTTAAGAATAGAATAGGAAGATCCTGACTAGAATGTGAGCACAGAGAATAATCTTCAATAATAAATAACTTCAATTAAAGCAGTTGTACTGCGTGATAGAAAAATTTTTTTAGAATTTTCAGATAGACATAAATGTAGCTAAGCTTTCATAATCAAATATCTTTAAATTATGTGTTTGGCTATGATCTATTCAAAAAACTATTAGATACTCATTTGCTTTTACCAATTTGAAAATTAATTAGCTCTCACAATAATTCAGTTCTTTGAATAGTAAATAGCAAAATGAAAATGCAACCTATCTTAAAAATATGAGTCTAAGTAGAAATAGAATGCAAGTGAGGATTTACATTCAATCTATACATCTGATGAGCTAATTATAAACGCTTCAAATGGAACTCACAAAGAAAAATGTATGCATTTTAATACAATATTTTATTTGAACCATAAATATGTACATTTGAACATATACAGCTTTTTCAATGAAGATTCAAAACCAGAAATTTTCTTTTGAATTGTTTATGAATTGTAAGTCTTATACCAGAAAAATCATAATCAATAATTTCCTTTGTTTCTCAAGAAGATCTGCAGAGTTATTCTGTATATAAAATCCCCTAGATTTCTAGGTTCTTCAAATTTTTATTATTATTTTAACTACATGTAGTGGGAACTTTAGGGGCTAGGGCTAGACAAGTGAAGGGGATTGTATCTATCTGTGGGTCTTCCCACAGAAGAGTCACTTAACCTGCCACAGAGCCCTAAGCCCCTACTAGAACAGACAACCCGAAGAGAATCCTGGGAACCACACAAGCAGACAGGTAAGACGGTGGGAAGGAGAGGGATGGATTAGTGAACAGAGGGGAGAGTAGGAGGGAAAGAGGCTGGGACTTCCAATCATTAAGTTTGTAAAGCCAGAAAAAGAAAAAAAAAATTATTGTTTGATATAAATCTGACCTTGAAGTGCATTTTCACTTGTTTAATTGTATTTCAGTGGTTTCCATAATATTTTATGAACTTAAAAGTTTACACTCAAGAGTGCATTAAAAATAAACACGTGAAAATAAGCACGATAATTCTGGGTAAGAACAGAAACATACAGGCCTATCAGAGAGAAATCTACTAACCCTCATCACTTAGGGAATACTGGATGTTAGTCACTATGTTTATTAAGAAGATGGCGCACATAACCATAAAGTACTGCATATTGCAGTAACAGCCACAAATACTTGCTGAATATCTGCTATTCCTGCTCTTACCACTTTACATGTATTTTCTTAATTTTGCAACCAATAAGAACCAAATATGACAAAGATACAGATATATTGTCTAGAGTGCAGTATAGAGAATACTATAGAAAACTATAGTTTCCTCAAGTTATAGAGCCTTTGAAATGGTTTCTTATTATTCAGAATGTTACAATGTCAATATCAGAGCCTGCCAGCAAAAGAAATAAAGGAATATATAAGTTGCTTTTAGATGTTTATTGCTATGTTTAAACTAATTTTACTAGCCGGAATTGTTTTTGTCTCATCAGTGCGACTGAATCAGTGAACTGGAAATAAAAATTTCTAAGTTCCATTTTTACTGTGTGACAGCTAAGAACTAAACAAGAAACTTTATTCGGTTTTCTTATACTTATAAAAATTAAATTAAAAATGTCTAGCTTCCTGATGTGATTAATGTTTCATTAACTGACCAAATCTCCTACTGGTTGAACATAGAGCTGTAATTCACTGAAATTTTCATAAAAGATTGCATGTCAGTTTATAACTGCATTTAACATAATGCCATTTATTTTCTTTCATCTAAGAATTATAGAAACATGGCAGTTGAATCACTGTTGCATTTTGTCTTAATTTATAAAGCAATGTATCACTCACTTTTCCACTGTAGCCATACAGGCAGCTTTTGAACCAACATTTTCTTCTAAATTCCTTCAACACATTCACTCCATGAACTCTGAACTCTACTTTCTTTTAAAAAGTGAGGTCAATTAATAGCTCCATTTTTATTTTAATGAGACACCAACATGAGAAGCCTCATTAGAAAATAATTCCATTAAAGTCCCACCGAGCCACTGTGCCAAGCACATCTCTGCCCTGCTGTCCTGTGTACCAACCTGCATTAGCTTATCAGAGGAACAATGCTACGGATGACTGGTTCATGCCTTGCAATATCAATCTGTTTGTCTTGAGTGGTAATTTCTCACTGCTATTCTCCTATGATTTTACAACACTAACGATTTAACGAAACACTTTTCCACACCTCATTACTCCTTCACACATGAACTCACGACTATGATCATTCACTCATTTCTGAGAAGAGGATTCTGAGCATGCACTCATGGGCTAGAATCTCTTAATTCTTTTCTCCTCAGAAAAGAAAAAAAAAAGACTTCAATATGCCAATCTTTTAAGCAGAAGTTTATTTGCCAAAGCAAGCATTCAAAAGAAAGATTGGTTTGGGCTATCCCAAACTATGGGATAAAGTGATTCTCCATTTTATCTCCAATATTTTGATGTACTGAATCACCCTCTGTCATAGTTACATACACATATCAACTTGACAGTTGAGGGTTTGAGCTCCGAGCACATTTGTAAAGAATTAGTAGTTGAATAAGCCCAGGGCAAACCTGCAGGAGATTTTCTAGTGGATGGGGAAGGCTCAGCCTACGGTGAGTGGGACTAGTCTCCCAACAGGTGAATAACATGGAGGGAACTGCTTAAGAAGAAGTAGCCATCCTTGTGTATTTTTGGCCAGACATGCTGGTCTGGCAAATAAGGCTTGTGGCTCTCTCAGCTGTTCAAATGGCCTGGCCTGTTCCCTCAGTCCTTTGGTGACAGTGCATGCTCTCCTGCCAAGCTGGATTAAGAGCTGTAATCAGACTGTCATAAGAGAATAAACCCCTTTTGTTCCTGCAAGCTGTTTGTCACGGTTTTATCAGCAATTATGAATATATGAATGGCTATTTTTATTCCTACAATGCTCTAGAAAAGTCCTTATGAGACCAAAGCCTCAATACAAATTATACTATAATGAAACCAAGATCTTTTGTGTATGCAGACCCTTTATTAATACACATGTATGGGGACACGACCTAATCTCTTGAGATTTTATACAGAAAATATATTCTCTGCAACTTCAAAGACACTCAACCACCAAAGGGGCATTCTGTCTGTCAAGAGTCACAGCTACTAAGACATACTTATATAGGTTTTTTAATTACCTCATATTTAGGTGCTTTTTGAGACTGCTCAAAGGTCCTGCAATTGATCACAGGACTGTCTGATGTTTAAGATGTTTGGTGTTTCACAGTTAATGCATTCAATCTTTTTCTTTAAACCAAGGCTTTAACAGGATATCTGAGGTCAAGGTCTCATAGTAACATGCCAGGCTGTATGTGTAGGAACAGGGCTGATGCTAACTTCTAGTATTCACTTTTCCCAATCTAGTTGTTCATGTCTTTCTTCTCCCTTGAAGAAATACAAGTACAAGCCATTAAAACTACAGTGAAGCACATGAATTAAATGGTGGAATATTTACTTACTGTTATTTTACATATTCAATCATAGAATTCAAAATGAATCTCTCTGAGCAGTTTTCACGATTTCTATTCCATCTCTCCTCCTTCACCCCAAGGAATAATATCCTATCTCACAAGTAATAACAAATGTATATATAAGTTCAAGTTACAGTAATGATAGACATACAAGTGATTTTGTGAAGGGGTTAAATGGCGTCCTGCTTCCCCAGACCTTGGACATAATTTATTCATAAACCTTCTTATGCCTATTTTAAGAAATGCTACAAAGAACAGCATGATAAAATTATGTACTGTTAAAAATCCATCAAGTAAACTAAATATAAAATGCTATTCTTCAATGATATTCTTATTATAAGAAAGCCTTATAGATAAACTACCCATACAGCCATAATATTAAAAAGCAAGTATTGTGTTATTGAATTGTTAGACATAATGCTGTTCTAGATACAAACTAGAATACAACTGCATTTTAATATCATAGCTTTTATTAAGAATTATAGAAACATAGTAGATGACATACTGTTTTAATATACCGTTTAAAAATTTAATAGCCTTTCATTTTAAATGATGGAGTCATTTGTTATGAGCATAATAATCAGAATTATCTTCATGAATGTCTTTCAGACAAGCTGCATTGATAGTTCTAAAAAATTTACTGAATATGGAATAACTTTGTTCTCGGCACTTTCAGTAATTTACTAGTGATGTCATTTTTCAAGTTTGTTTATTCATAATGAATTCAATACACAGCAAGAGACTGCATTCGTCTGATAGAAGAAAATTAGGAATATGACAGATGTTTGAAATTATAATTCCAACCTAGTACAAGACATCATAATCCTCTTCAATTTGAAAAAAGTTCACAGCACATCATTTATGGTATGGGCATATCAGAAAGGAGGCATATTACAACTTTTTTCCTTATTGAAAATTTATTAATACTTGAAAAAAGCTCTCTTACTTTTATTGGATTTGTAAGTTGAAAATTTAATGTATGTATGTAGAGTATTCTAGTTAGTATAACCTCCTCCCTCTACAATCTCCTTCCATCATTTATTAGAATTCCTTCCTCCCTACAAGTCTGTTTTCACATGCATGCCTTTTAGGTTTATTTTGAGACTAGTATAACTAGTATCATCTATGTGACCAGGAGTGTGCAACTGTTTTTTGAAGCCTAATGGGATCCCCAGTGGGTGCACAATTGAAAGCAATGAGTGACACTTCTTCTGAATCCATTAGTAATCAATTTGTGCTTTATTGATACATATCTCCTATATAGGGAAAGTTGTTTGCCATCAAGTGGAACCTTTAGTTTATCTTAGCTGTAGATGATGAATTCACTGGTGCTGACATATTTTTAATATGTTAAAACTCACACATTGGAAGTTTAATTAGAGAATCAATGAGTTTTTTCAATAAATTCATATTGACAACCATTGCCACAATCAAATTATAGAATATTTTCTTACTAATAAAAGCCCTCTGGGGTCCTATGTTTGCAAATGTATATCTATTTAAATTTTTAAGAATTATGAATAAAAAATTACTTAGCTCAATTTCGTCAACCCAATTATTTTGAGACAGACCCATAGTCATTACATTTCATTGATGAGGAACATTTTATTGTATGAGTCAACCTACAAAAGTATTTTTTCATTGCTCCTTTGCTGAATATGTGGAGAAATGCCAAATTTATGCTGTTATCAAATATCTCCTATGAATGCTATGGAACCATTCAGTTGCATTTATATTGTGTATCTAATTAGAAGTACAATATGTACTTCCCAAGTGAATTATTAACCATAAGAGAACTTTAAAAGTAAATTCATGAGGAGTAGCTCACTTTGATCTAAATATTACCAATATAAAAGAACTCTACTTGCAGTTTACCTGACTGGCATCTAAAGTTATCGGTATTTCTAGTTATAGTGATAGAATGGGTATTAATTGTCAAACAATTATGATTTCAAGTCACATCTCTGATAACATAAGATGTAGAACCATTTCACAATGCTTCTTTGTGACTTTAGATTTCCTTTCCAAGAAGTCTAATTCAATGTCTAAAATAATTATTCATTTCATTTGAATCATTGTGTAGATTAGTTCCTTCAAAAGCGCGTGCCAAGATTGCTTAGAGATTCAAGAAATTCAATGGAAATGTGACTGCAAAGATAAAGGAGAGGCACTTTGAAGGCAGGGAACTTTACACATTACTCTGCTCATTTGGCATCTGCGGAGGAAAAAAGGAGAAGGTGGACATTCAGAGTGCAGTATCATTTGGTACAATCAAGAGGAGTTTGCTGGAGAGTCTTGAACCAAAGTGGCCCATTATGGTGTTTCTAGGAGCATGGGGTGAGCATGCACCATCATTGCTAGACACAAGACTATAGGAAGCACAAACTCCTTGCAGATTTGTGTGTGCTACCAGAAAGCCCACCCAACCCCTGGGCCTGTTTTTGGATGGCTGTCCTGTCTGTAAGAGATACCAGAAACTACATCACTATAACTCACATATCTTCTTTCTGTACTTTCACACAGTGTTGCTCCTGTATTCAAAGAGGCTCAACACCTAAGGGCAAAAACCTAGAACATAAAGGTTAGCCTAGAACATAAAGGTTAGTGAATTAAACTATTGCCCTGCTTGGCAACTGAGTCTCAAAGTTTCTTTGTCTTCTTCACTTTTATCACCCACTTCAAAATTTCCACATCTTCTGTTTTTACTTGACCAAATAACTTTATCTCTAAATGGTTTATATACTGGTAATCATACGCTACAAAGTTCTGATGAACAACAAGCCACCTAGTAGCGGACACAAAGAAGAAACCACTGGGTTTCAACGGAATCTCCCAAAGTCAGAATCACACAATAGGTCTTGGTTGAATTTAGCATATATAAGAAAATTTTGAAAAGGACTTGAATGTGGAAGCAAAACCTAAAAGTGGATAAGGAGCATGGGGTGAGCATGCACCATCATTGCTAGACACAAGACTATAGGAAGCACAACCTCCTTGTAGATTTGTGTGTGCTACCAGAAAGCCCACCCAACCCCTGGGCAGGAAGGAAACAGGGAATAATAAAGGTATGAGTAGTGGAAGATTTTTGTATATATATATGAAGATGTCAAAGAGCAAAATTCATCAATAACTAAAAGTAGGGGGGGGATAGGAAAAACAATCCAGAGCAGATTCAGACATTGGGGTACATGTCTGTAATTCCAGTATCTAAGTAAAACTAATCTCAACCCGGGATGCCTTATTTCAAAAACTAAATATGCTGTCTATCACTGAAAAAAATAATAATTTTTATCCAAGAATTTTAAAATATGGAACTAAAAAAAAGTCATTGTTTTGTCAGTTTCAAAACTATGTTTCATTTGCAATATTTGTCACCATTTCATTTTTCTTGAAGCATAGTTAGGCTTCAATGACATTTTAGTATAGTCACTCTTGGATAAATTTTGCTAATGTTTCATTTACAATACCAGCATTACTGTTCCAGTTTTTAACAGGTCATTATGTTTCACTTACATGCATGCTATCTTTGATTTCATTTTTGCTTTTAATAAATTTGAAAAGCTGTCATTTACTGAATTTAGGAATACTCATAGTGGAATCGAATATCAAGCCAACAAACTATGAGGAACAATGAAAAACAGATTAAAAAGGGAAGGAAATCTTCAATATTCACAGCATTAAAATCTTAAGCGTGAGGACTATAAGGTGACCCAAGAGTCGGACAGAATCTTCCTTCCAGAGAAAGGATTGTGCTCAGAGTCAGGTATAGTACACACCAATCTGCTCCTACCTCTGCTCCTAAGACAATGCAAAGAGAAAATTACACTTTTAAGAGACTGGAACAAGAAGTTAAGTTGAGGAGGTTATGAGGATTTGAGAATGTAAAATGAGATGATGAAGATGACTTTGATTTAGAGATTAGGGGATTCATTCATCTTTCTAGTTCTAGAATTTGAAAATTTGTTTTCTTTTGTGCTGTCTTGAATACTCAGTGTAATTCCATCCAAGGACTGAAGAAAGATTAAAGATGTAAAAGCTATTGCTTTACATTTCTATGACATTTTTGATGAATGATAAATTTCTAAATACCTTGAACAAAGATGTTGTTCATCTGGAATCTGAAATGTATGGCTATAATAGCATTTTTGTAATATTTTCTTAACCTATCAGACTAAATTCATGATGTCTTCAACTTGTACTTTATCAATTGCATGGTTTGACTCCTGCTGGTTTTATTCTATACAGATATTTTCTACCTGTTTCAAAACAACATTCCATTCATTTACTTAGTTCCCTTTTCTTTCCGCCAATTCCATCCTTTTTATTTTTGCATTCTAATAAAATTTGACATAAAATATACATAAATTGGTCTTTGTCAAAATGTAAAGCTCCCATTTTTCTAGTTGGAAAAAATATATTTATTGTAATGGTTTGTTTCTGTTTTAATAATGATGTTTCACATTCTCAAACTACAATTTGCTTTACATCAACCTAATACAATCCATTTTAAGACCACAGGATGGTTCTTTGGGTAAAGGTATCCCCCCCTGCCAAGCCTGGCAACTTGAGTCTAATTCCTGGAATTTATGTGGTGGAAGGAGAGGACTGACTTCCATATTGTCCTCTGTTTTTCACATGTATCCTGTGATTAGGACAACCATGTTTAAAAAATATTGTTTAATTATTTTTTAAAAAATTCATTTCAGTGGCAGATCACTTGTCAAGGCTGTGAGCCCTGGGTTCCATTCCCAGCAGCACTGAAAACAACATAAAAAAGTGAAAGGGAGTTAAACTCAAGCTGAAATAATATTAGCTTCATGGAGCTGGAGAGACAGTTCAGTGAGTAAGAGTACATTCTATGAATCATGAAAATCTGAGTTTGGATCCTAGCACCTGAATTACATGCTTGCAATGCATATACACTTTAATAAAAGATCAGACTACTTTGATCTTGACGATTCATTGCTGCCTTCAGATATGTAAGTATAAATTTATGTCCCCTCCACTATTCCACTATTGCTTGTGTGTGTGTGTATGTGTGTGTGTGTGTGTGTGTGTGTGTGTGTGAGAGAGAGAGAGAGAGAGAGAGAGAGAGAGAGAGAGAGAGAGAGAGGGCACTATGTGTTCTTGTGGAGGTCCGAGGGTGTTGCAGTTTGCCTGCATGGTTGCCAATAAAAAATGCTTAAGGGAACAAGGGTTTATTCTCTCTTAAGATTCCTGGTTAAGTTCTCAGTCCAGCTTGACAGGAGAGCATGCACCAACACCAGGGCCGAGGGAACTGACCACATCATCACCACATAACAGCTGAGAGATGGACAATCCTTACTTGCCAGACCAGCAGCACATCTGGCCAAGTGAACAGAAGGATGCCAACTCTCAACCAGTTTGTGATTTATCCAGGGCCTAATCCCACCCACCATAGGCTGGGCCTTCCCCATCAGCTAGACAATCTCCTTCAGGTTCCCTCTGGGCTTAACTCAACTACTAATTCCACAAATGTGCCCAGAGCTCAAACCCTCAACTTTCAAGTTGACACCTGTACCTAATTATGACAGAGGGTAACTGAGAATCATCCTGGATTGTCTTAACTCCTTTTGGTTTCACTCTGGAGTTTACTAGGTTTCACCTTCCAGGAACAGAAGTAAAAGCCACTCCCATTTCCACCAGATATTTTAAATGGGATGTGGGTATATGGAATCTGAACTAAGGTCTTTCTGCTTGCCAGAGATATCACTCCAGCACCCCCTCCACTATTTCAAATGTTATAAGGAAAAGAAGATATTGAAGAATTTTTGTTATCTTGTATGCATTTAGAAAGTACAGATTTTCTGTATGCTTTGTGTTTCAATTGTCCCAGATTTTGTAAGCAAATAATGCTGTAGGTCCATTCTTATAAACACAGAAATCTTTAAAACTTAAAGGCAAATCTGACAAAATGATTCTGAGCTTAATGGCCTTTTATATACTTTTTGAAGGATGTGAGTATATTTTAAAATGAAAGCAAGAGCCCATCCTATAAAAGATAGCTTTCATTACAGAGCCCAATCCCATACTTCCTCAGACTCTTCCTTTCTAAGCCTAGTATCTTGTAGTCAATGCATGAAATGAATGCTTGTTGGCATATAATTCATGAGATCAGGCCCTTACCTCTGTGTACAAAGATTTTTGTTGTTCTCTTAATTGTTTGCCTGGAAGGAAGGCATAATTTTAAGTATAGTACAATGAGGCTGCATACTAAGAAATCAACTGAGGGAAACTTCTAGCTAATGCCCAGCAAAGTTCTAATGACTACCAGAAGACAGATGCATGAACTTGGGGATGGATGTGCAAGAGTTCACAATGCCAGGTGAATCATGAAAGCAGATCTTCTGACTGAACTTTGAAGTGATCATCATTCTCTTCTCTTCTGCCTTGTGAGTAGCCACAGAATTAATGGATCACAGAGTTACACACACACACACACACACACACACACACACAAACATGCACACACAAACATGCACATAGACACATTCCTACCCACACATACTAGCAAATATTAAATTTGAATTTACAAGAGTTGAAATCCAGGGGTAATTTTTATATAACAATGAGGAGTCAATGTGCCTTGATCCACACAGACAAATCCCTCCCTTAGGGTATGTAGGAATCAGCCTACATGGTTGATGATAAAATCGCCATCAAATAGCTTAAGGGAACAAAGGGTTTATATTCTCTTAGGATTGTCCAGTTACAGTCCTCAGTCTAACTTAACAGGAGTGCTCACACCAGCACCAAGGCCAAGGGAACTGGCCACACCATCTCTATGTAATGGCTGAGAGAGGGACGATCCTTACTTGCCAGACCAGCATGTCTGGCCAAGTGTACACAAGGATCCCAACTTTCTCAATCAGCTCTCTGTATTTTATTCCAGGGCCTAGTCCGATTCACCATGGGCTGGGCCTTCCCCATCAGCTAGACAATCTCTTGCAGGTTTGCTCTAGACTTAACTCAACCATTAATTCTCTACAAATGTGCCCAGAGCTCAAACCCTCAACTGTCAAGTTGACACCTGTGTCTAACTATGACATGGTTCTTGTGTGACCATATCAAGCATAGCAGTGCATTCTATACTAATGAGACTAAAGAATTTGAAGTTGTACCTAGTTGTTTACAAAATAAAGAGAAAAATTACATTCAGAGCAGATTACATTTTTGTCAAGTCTCACTTCATTTGCTTTAAATTGAGAGTTTAGCTAATCTCAAAAATTTAAAATAATCTTAATTATTTTGGAATTCTGCCAATAATGTCTTCAGTCATTTATTATAAATACAGAGAGAAGTTTTAATTTTTGAAGATTAGTGTGCTTTTTTTCATAATCAAATACATGACGTAAACACCTGTATAGAAATTGAGAATTTCAGTCTTCTAGCTTTCCGTCCTAGTCACTTGGCATAAGATAATGATCTGTCAAGAGAAAACAGATAAGAAGTAAACACTATGTTGTTGGGATCAGATATTCTAGCACACTGAATGACTCAGTCCAGTACCAGAAGTAAACTAGGAATATATAACTTCTCAATGTTATTCTCTGGTCACTTCATAGTGTGCATTTTTTATAAAGTGTGTAGCTCTCAGAATTATCAAAGCAAACATATCCTGCCCACCTCTTATTATCAGATACTATTGGTTTAGAAGCTGGACATTCTAGTGTTTGTATTCCTTTCCACTTGAGACTTTGTTACCAGTCCTGATAGTAAGAAGATGTTTTTCCTTGCTTAAAATCTCTGCTTTGAATTACGCTCCCATTTTATTGAGACCTAGGAAACAAGTCTCAAAGTCTTCATAGACTCTTTTGTGCCTATCACCACTTTCTTTCCAAACTCTTCAACTTTCTACATGCAGCACACATTTGCAAACATCGTGCACCTTGTTCAGTGCTTTACCTCTCACAAAAAAATCTGCTAATATCTAAATATCAAGATGCCCTTTTAGTAGGATACAGTAGTGCACAACAATAATCCCAGAATCTGAGAACTAGAGGCAAGAGGATCAGAAGTTCAAGGCCAGATTTAGCTACGCAACGGGTTTGGGACCATCCACAGGTACCTGAGACCCTATCTCAAAAACAAAAACAAACAAAATGCTTTTAACACTTAAATCACACCATTGATAATATTTGTCTTATTTTCTAAAACCCCAAGTATGTCATCATTGACTTATAATATCCTCAAGATAAGCACATCTCCAGAATCACTTCAATGACAGTAGCACATTAGATTCAGCCTCACTGGGGAAAGTTTCTTGGTCACACTTTTTTCTCTTCACTCCAACCTGGTGCTTCCTCCCGTTCTGCTGTCTTGATGATTTATTTTTCTTTTTCGTGGTTTTGTGAAAGTGTTTTTTCCAGAAAATATACACTCATTTATATTTCCAGTGCACATAATTAGAATAATTTTTTAAAACATTTTTATGTCAATAGTGATCTTTCTAACATCCAAGTCTCTGGATCGACAAATTAACTCTGTGACATTATCTGTCAACCCACCTAAATTGCCTAATTAATGGGCAAGATCCTGCTATTATCTTCCAAGACTCTCCTGAGGAAGGGTGTCTTTATCTGTCAAGTAACTACTCACTACAAACTGGTTGCCTTTTCTGTTTTCTCATGAGTGTTTATGAGTTCTGGCCTGTGATCCCTCCCCAACACTGAACTGCTACATTTTCTTTTTTATAACTTTTTTATTATTATTTCAGCTCATACAAACTTAATAGATACACCAGTTCCCTCCCTCCCGCCTCCTCCCCCTGAACCCCCTGCTCCCCCTCCCTTCACCCCTCCCTCCCCATCCTTCTGTGCCTCCCGCCCCAATTCCCAGAGAGTCCTTTCTTGTGCATGCCTGACTCTCCTCTGGGCCCTCCTCTCCGATGACATACAAGGACGCAGTGGCATTTCCCTGAACCTTTTCCCGTGTTCCCCTTAAGAATAGGAACACTACTGTGACTGCCAATCCCTTGCCTCCAAGGATCTTGGTGCCTTTAGCAGATGCTAGACTTTGTGAGGTCAATAGTGTGTTGGACATTGCACTGGGCATGCAAAGTCCAATTATGATTGCTTCGGCCCTAACTTGTGTGGAGTATCTTGCAAATCATTGCTCCTCCCATCCTTTTGCTCTTACAATCTTACCGCCCCCTCTTCCGCAAATGTCCCTGAGCTTTAGGATGTGGAGAGATTAGTATGGCCTATTTCTAGGTGGTTGATATAGGGTCTCTGAAGTTCTGAATTGTGGTTTGTTGATTTTCTTTTGCAGTTTTGCTGCTCCTGCAATGCCCTTCACTCCATCCTACTGGGCACTGTATGTCACCCCCTGGCCAGAGACAAAAAGCTGTTAAACTGGAGTCTTATTATAAGAGCACATTCAAGGGTAGATGTAATAAAAGTAGGAAACCTCAGAGAGGGAGGTGTAAATCACCCATTTGTAAAACGATTACTTTTTATCTGCCACACTATATGCCCTCCCCTTCTGGTGAGATCATACCCCCTTAGTTGTAAATGATCAGGAACGAACGTCTGTGAACTTAATCAGGGGTCACATTACTTACTTGCAGTCCTTGATGGAGGCCTATTTTCTCTACTATAACATGGTCACTTCTCTCCTTGTTTCTGGTGTGGCCCTCCTACCCCATCCCTCCTGTTCATAATCCTTGCAATTACTGTAGATAATACATAGATTTACCTATGAGTGTCTCAAGGTGGGCTGGGTGGGTTTGGTACTAGGAGCCCCCTATTAGGGAGTACATACGGCACTTAATTTTCTGGGTTTGGGATGTTTCACTTAATATAATTGTTTCTAATGACATATATTTCCTGGCAAATTCCAGTAATTCATCATTTTTGATGACTGAGTAGTACTCCATTGTATAGATGTGCCACATTTTCCTTATCCACTCATCAACTGTTGGACATTTGGGTTGATTCCATGACTCTGCTATTGTAAACAGTGCTGCTATGAACATGGTCGTGCTTGTGCTATCGAGGTGAACCTCTGCTGTATGGGGGGTTATTCCCAAAAGTGGAATAGAAGGGTCAAATGGTATTTCAATCTTTAATTTCTTTAAAAATCTCCAGACAGCTCGCCAGAGTGGCTGTATGAGCCTGCATTCCCACCAGCAATGTAGGAGAGTTCCCCTCTCTCCACATCCTCTCCAGCATTTGTTGTTATTCGTATTGTGGATTTTTGCCATCCTGACCAGGGTGAGATGATATCTCAGGGAAGTTTTGATTTGCATTTCCCTGATGGCTAAAGAAGTGGAGCGTTTTTGAAGATATTTGTTGGACATTTTAACTTCATCCCTAGTAAAATTCCTTTTAAGTTCCAGGGCCCATTTCTTAATTGGGCCATTGGTTTCCTTGGAGTTTAGTTTTCTAAGTTCTTTGTGCACTCTGGGCAGTAGAACTCTATCAGATATGTGGTTAGTGAAGATTTTCTCCCATTCTGTGGGTTGCCTTTAAGCTCGTGTTACAATCTCTTTATCTGAACAGAAGCTCTTTAATTTCACAAGATCCCAACTGTTGAGAGTTGGTAGCAGTGACTGTGTCATTGGATGTCTGTTTAGGAAATGTTGGCCTAGCCCAATCAGCTCGAGGGAGTTCCTTATCCTTTCAACTATGGTTTTTATAGTTTCTGGCCTTATATCAAGGTCCTTGATCCATTTGGAATTAAGTCTTGTACATGGTGACAAGTATGGGTCCAGCTTTAATCTTCTGCATGTGGTGATCCAGTTTTGCCAGCACCATTTGTTGAAGATGCTGTTCTTTTTCCATTGGATTCTTTGGGCCCTTTGTCAAAGACCAAATGGCTGTAATTTTGTGGGCTTATATCTGGGTCTTCAATCCTTATCCATTGATCTGTGTGTCTATTTTGGAGCCAGTACCAGGCTGTTTTTATAACTATGGATTTGTAGTATAGACTTAGGTTTGGTATGGTAATACCTCCAGCAGTGTTTTTGTTACTCAGGATTGTCTTTGCTATCCTGGGTCTTTTGTGCCTCCATATGAATTTTGAGATTATTTGGTCAACTTCTTTGAAGAATTGCTTTGGGATTTTAATTGGTATAGCATTGAATTTGTATATTGCCTTTGGTAGGATGGTCATTTTTACGATGTTGATTCTGCCAATCCAGGAACAAGGGAGGTCTTTCCACCTTCTGATGTCTTCTGCTATTTCTTTCTTTTAGGGTTTTAAAGTTATCATAATAAAGGTCTTTTACCTCCTTGGATAGGTTTATACCAAGGTATTCATTTTTTTAGGGGCTATAGTAAATGGGATTGTTTCTCTCAAGGCTTTTTCACTTCTTTCATTCTGGGCATATAGGAAGGCCTCTGATTTTTGCACATTTATTTTGTATCCTGCCACCCTGCTGAACTTCTCAATTAGTTCCAGGAGCTTCCTGGTGGAGTTTTTGGGATCCCTCAGGTATAAGATCATGTCATCTGCAAATAGGGATAGCTTGACTTCTTCCTTGCTGATTTGAATCCCTCTTATGTCCCTTTCTTGTCTTATGGCTTCAGCTAAGACTTCAAGTACAATATTGAATAGAAGTGGTAAGAGTGGACAGCCTTGTCTAGTTCCTGATAGAAGTGGGAATTCTTCCAATTGTTCCCCATTGAGCATAATCCTTGCTGTGGGCTTGTTTTATTATATTGATAAAGGTTCCTTCCATTCCTACTGTCTCTAGCGTTTTGATTATAAAAGGCTGTTTGATCTTGTCAAAAGCTTTTTCTGCATCTATCGAGAGTATCATGTGGTCTTGGACTTTGGACTGGTTTACATGATGAATTACATTTATTGATTTGCGTGTGTTGAACCAACCTTGTGTGCCGGGGATGAAGCCTACTTAGTCCCCGTGAATGATCTTTTTAATGTGTTTTTGAATCCGATTTGCTAAGACTTTGTTGAGAATCTTTGCGTCTGTGTTCATCAGAGAGTTCGGCTTATAGTTTTCTTTTTCAAGTGAATCTTTATTAGGTTTTGGGATTAAAACAATATCAGCTTCATAGAAGGAATTTGGTAGTGTTCCTTCCTTTGCTATTTGATGGAACAGTTTAAGGAGTATTGGTGTTATTAATTCCTTAAATGTCTGGTAGAACTCTGTGCTGAATCCATCTGGTCCAGGACATTTTTTGGTGGGAAGATTCGAGATTACTTCTTCAATTTCCTTATATGTTATAGGACTATTTAAATAATTCACAACTTCCTGATTCAATTTAAGTAAGTTGTGTTTACTTAGAAATTCATCCACCTCTTTTGTGTTGTCAAACTTCACAGAGTATAAGTTTTTGAAATATGATGTTATAATTCTCTGGATTTCTTGGGTATCAGTAGTGATAGCTCCATGTACACTTCTAATTTTGTTAATGTGGATTTTCTCTCTCCTGCTTTTGGTTAATTTAGCTAGGGGTGTATCAATCTTATTGATTTTTTCAAAGAATCAGCCTTTTGACTGGTTGATTTTCTCTATCATTTTCTTCATCTCGATTTCAAATATTTCTCCCCTTATTTTGCTAATCTCCTCTCTTCTACTACTTTTGGGATCAGATTGCTCTAGTTTCTCTAAAGCTTTAAGCTGCATTGTTAAGATGTTTATTTCTGATGTTTCCCTTTTTTTTGATGTAGGCATTAAGAGCTATGAATTTACCTCTTAGGACAGCTTTCCCAGAGATTTTGGTAAGTTGTATTTTCATTATCATTCGCTTTCAGGAAATCTTGAAGTTCCTTTTTAATTTCTTCCTGAATCCAGTTCTCACTCAGCATCATATTGTTAAGTTTCCAAGAGTTAGTGTATTTTCTCTTGTTTGTTGTGTTGTGGATGTCCAGCTTTAGGCCGTGGTGGTCTGATAGGTCACAAGCTAGAATTTCAACTTCCTGTATATGTGGAGATTCGTTTTGTGGCCCAATATGTGATCTATTTTGGAGAAAGTTCCGTGTGCTGCTGAGAAAAATGTGTATTCTTTGGTGCGTGGGTGAAAAGTTCGATAGAGATCTGTAAGGTCCATTTCTTTAAGGGTTTGATTAAGTTCCAAAGTGTCTCTGTTAAGTTTTTGACGTGTTGATGTATCCCATGTTGAGAGGGCGGTGTTAAAGTCCCCAAGAATTATCGTTTGGGGGTTGATTTCTTGCTTTAGACGCTGTAGAGTTTTCTTAATGAATGTGGAGGGGTCCGTATTGGGTGCATATATGTTCAGTATTGTGAAGTCTTCCTGGTGAATTGTACCTGTGACTAAAATGTAGTATCCATCCGTGTCTCTTATAATTTTCTTTGGTTTGAAGTCCACTTTGTCTGATATCATAATCGCTACCCCTGCCTGTTTTCTGCTTCCATTAGCTTGCAGAATTGTTTACCAGCCTTTTATTTTTAGGGCATGCCTATCTTTTGTGGTGAGATGGGTTTCCTGCAGGCAGCATATTGATGGATTGTGATTTTTAATCCAAATGTGTAATCTGTGTCTCTTGATCGGTGAGTTAATTCCATTAACATTTAGTGTTATAATGGAGAAACTATTTTTAATTCCAGACATTGTGTTTAGTAGTTTTTGTAAGTATATTGCTTCGCTTTCAATGGTGTTATACTTGCCTTCTGTTCTCCTGGATATGCCTGTTTTTTTCTTCAAGCTTCAGTATCATTTCTAGCATTTTTTGAAGGCCTGGTTTGGTGGACATGTATCCCTTCAAGTTGTCTTTGTGCTGGAAGATTTTTCTTTCTCCCTCGATCATGACGGATAGTTTGCAGGATCAGCCTGGGTTGACATTTTTGCTCATTCAATACTTGAAGTATGTCTCTCCAAGCTCTTCTTGCTTTTACTGTTTCGACTGAGAAGTCATTTGTTATTTTAATAGGTTTACCTTTAAAAGTGACTTGTTTTTTCTCCCTTGAAGCTCTCAGCACCAGTTCTTTATCTTGAATGTGGAGTGTTTTGACTATTATTGCCGTGGAGAGCTTCTGTTTTGGTCATATCTGTTTGTGGTGCGGAATGCCTCTTGTATATGGATGGGCCTCTCTTTTTTTAGATGAGGAAAGTTTTCCTTGATGATCGTTTGAAAAATTTCCTCAGGGGTGGTATTTTGAGATTCTTGCTCTGGTATTCCATGAATACGCATGTTAGGCTTCTTCAGGGTATCCCATATCTCCTGGATATTTCTCTCAAGTATCTTTTCGGCTTTAACAACCTCTTCCATTGAGCTGGTTAATACTCCCACTTTATCTTCAAGGTCTGAAATTCTGTTTTCTGCTTTGTTATTTCTGCTGATAAGACTCTCTGTGGAATTCTGGGTTGAAGATAACTTGCTTGAGTCTGTTTTAACTGCTCTGTGCCAGTTTTTGTTTCTTGCACTGTTTTACTCAACTCCTCCAAGTGTCTATTGTGTTCCTCTTCAAAGCGATTGATTCAATTATTTAATTCCTCCCGGATTTCCTCTTTCATAATATTGGACATGGTAGATGATCATTTTGAAAGTCGTTATCCTGGGTCAGACTTTCATGGCCATTTTCCGTGGGTTTGTTCTGGTTGGAGTCTAACATTATGGGATTAATTCCTTCAGTGGGAGATTTGTTTACTTGAGTGTTGTTTCTCATAGATTTGCACTTTGACCTTGGCATTGTCGTTTGAACTCTTAAGATCTTCTTTCAATTTTTGTGCGTTTTTCACTTAACTGAATTATTTGGCCTGGGGTTCTGGGGGTGGGCCAGGGTGGTGGGGCCTGGCTGGACTGTGAGCGTCCTGGGCGGTGGAGTGGGGGAAGGGAGGATGGGGCATCAGCGGGGCGCTATTTAACCTGGGGGAGCTGGGGCGGGGCTGGGAGCAGAGGGGGCGTCCTCCTCACAAGCCCTGCGGGGCTCGGGCTGGATGGTGTACAACTGTTTTCATCTTCCCATTCTTCTGAGGTGATCTTTCAGAGCATGACTATGTTCTCTACAACTGACAGGTTAAACACTATGAGTACATGCATTTTTATTAAGTATAATCAGTGTGACCCAAGCCATGTTTTAAATAGTTTTAAAACTGACACATTAAAAATGCCAAGTGACTTCCAAATCAGCAATTAAGTTATAAAAATTAAATGAATCTTATATTTTGCATCAATTTATCTCTCAGTAGGGAAGATTGCAAATGACATTAAGGCAAAATGGAAAATAGTACACAAGGCATGAGGCAGAGTGAAGAAACAATTTATTAATGAGCACATTACATTACATACTCACTAACATTAAATTGAAACATCACTTATAAAGAATTATGAAGCGTAGGATTTTTACATATTTTATATAAATTCATAATGAAATACCAGAGAAGAAAAATTACAGAATCATACAAGTGTGCATAGGTAAACATACATATGCACACACATATATATATAGATATGTGTGATATCAGCTAGATATTAAAATAGGAGAGATATAGCTGTACTGTCATCCAAATAAATTAGAAATGAATTTGTTAATATTCAGAAGTCTAAAATCTAAGATATGTGTCTGTTGAACTTTGTGATGTGTTTGAACGGTGTTCTGCATCTGTGTTTTTCACATATGTAGGGCAGACAGCCATTGCACAAATGCATCAGAAGATCACAAAAGGCAGGCGGGTTGTAATGAGAGAAAAACCTAGACACTCAATGAGACAGATTTTTCAAGTTCAAGTGACTTCGTGTGGGACCTGAAATCCATCATGTTTCCAAGATAATATGGGCTGAGCTTTTGATTAAGCAATATTCTCAAATATTACTCATTGCAACAGTTTTTGTAATCATGAGGCTACAGCTACCTGTTATCCAGATTCAAACAAATTTCACTCCATTGTTTGCATTGTGCATGTTGTGCCAGAACAATGTGTTTTGCTGAATTTACTTGTATATAATGCAAGTAAGACAATGAAAACTGTGCCTTATATATTTCAGTTATTTTCCTGTCACTTACACATAATCTGTTTGATACATAGAGGAGAGATTTGCTTCTACTGATTGGATAAAATCAAATGAATGCTTGATTATTCCTGCATTGAATGGAGTGTGTGTGTGTGTGTGTGTGTGTGTGTGTGTGTGTGTGTGTGTGTAGTGAATGTGTGTGTCGGGTATGGGTGAATGTGTATGAGTGCAAGAGTGCACACTGGCCACAGCATACATGTGGAAGATAGAGGACAAACTGAATACTCTTTCTCATCTTTCCACCTTATTTGAAACCAGGTATCTTTATAATTGACAAGTTGGCTCCATGCAAGCTTCTTCAGATTCTTGGTTCTCTGCCTAATATTCCCATAGGTAAGCAGGGATTAGAGGCATTGAAACCAATCTCATCGGCCCTAGGCCAAGATTACTTACAGAGGAATATTTATTTATTTGCAGACTTTAAGCATACCACTTTCTGTAACTGATAATATTCTTATATTTTAAAGAGTTTACTTTCCACCAAAAGGTGACCTTTAATAAGTAATAGTTTATTTCAAAAATACTATGTGACTATAAATAAATTATGGAGACAGATCAAATGGCTAATAAATATTTTCCTTTTTAGTCTTTTTTAATAAAAGAGTATTTTAAACATACAGTTGTGCATTTGATAAATTAACAAAGATAGAACATTTTCATCATTGAATTGGTTCACATCAAATTATGAAGAGTCACAACTCATATATCATAAGATTAAAGCTAATAAATTTTCTCTTCAATTTGTGACAATCATTACAAAGAAGTAGAAACATGATGAAATAAAGAAAATTGTAGGTACCAGTAGTGAAAAACAATAAGCCTATGAAAGAACTGTTAAAGTTTCAAGAGTGTTGTTGCAAGTTATCTAGGAGTTTTAGAATGAGTAGGTACTGTTTAAGATAAATTACATATGAATTATTCAAAAGTATGTTTTTATAATTTGTTATTTTTTACATGGGATACTTCTTAATTTGCATGAAGAAATAAATAATATTTCTTTTTGCTTTCCTACTGCATCTTTTTTTTAATCCAATGTATTCTACTAATTTGTTCCTGGAGAGATACTAATGACTTTCATTATAACAGCTTAAAGCAGATATAAAACTTTGAATTTTGCATATATTCACATATGAGCCAAATATATTTATAATTGCACATATGCCAAAACTATTCATTATATTCTCATGAATACATTATTTCTAAACAATAAATATGGAAAACATATTAAAGGAAAAAGTTAAAATATATGCAACTCTCTAAAGAACTAAATTAAATGCAAATTAAATACATAATGTATTTTTAAAATAAAAAAATAACTAGAGAGTATATTAGGAAAGTTTTTTCATTTAATTTTACTGTGTTAACAAAAAACAAACTTTTCATATTTAATTACTTCTCAGACATTTTAATTCATTGGGTGGTTTTAAATTATGGAGAATAAATGTATTACTTACTGAATAATAAGATATATTCAAGTTGTTATATATACAATATATTTCAAGACTTTAATTTTTTTCTTTTGTTATAGTTTTCAGAAATACTTGTATCAAGAAATACAGTGTTCTTTGTAATGGGCTGCTGTGAATGAACAGGTACCAACTAAAGGCATTCATTTTGTTTCAGAAACAGAAATAAATTTAATGTGAAAAAAATTAAAATAAAAGTTGTCTTTCTTCAGCCTGATTAGATCATCTTCTCTTGCAGTCCTGTGGAAGGTTTCTGGGTTTTTTTCCTCTATAACTCAGGTCACGTATACATATTTTCTAAATACATCCCTATTTTTCCTCCATTCTCCATGATTCATGTATGCATCTCATTTTAACTATACTTTCATTTAGCATTTAGCTTCCTTCAGATAATGGCTCACATATCTTTTTGCTCTTCTATTGCAGACTTCCAAATGCCAGGGCCAGCTCCATGCCCTCTTACACACAAGGAACACAATGCTGTCTGATTTGTGTTGGATATTTATTGCTTCTTTCTTGTTCCACCAACAATGATGTAGATAATATAAACTGCAATGATTTTGAGTAGTGTTGAAAAATATGAAGACCGACTTGAACTTGTGAGAAGTTCTCCTTTTTCTGAGAACTCAAAGATGGAGTAAAGAGTTCAATTCAAGTTCATTTCAAGTTCATTTCAAATAAAAATAATCTTATGGTGCAGATCACATGACAATTGAAAAGATCATCCTACTAAAATATTCAAAATGCAGTGAAAACTTCAAAGTACAGAAATACAAATGTGTTAAAAGGGTTTTTTTCGAATGCTCCAATGTGATATTTGTATTATATTTATGTTCCCTAAACAAAAGTCCAAGTAAATCTTCACAGTGTATTATCTCTGGAATTAATAGTTGGATAATGTAAGGTACAATCTCAAACTTTATAAACATTGTCTTTCTCTGATATTTTTAAGACAGATGATACAGTGTCAAGGTTTGTTTATTTTCATTTCAAAACTGTCTCAAATGTAGCCAGATCCTTACAGAGCACAGGAAATTCATGATGTCTTCAAAACATTGCAGCATATCCTAAATAAAATGGAATTTGCAATGTGATTCATCCTATACCCTAAAGAGGAATTGCTTTGGATAGAGGACTTAGTACGTAGCAAAGACTAATTATCTTGTTACTCCATGAATGTTTCAAAGATAATTAGCAAAGTGTAGTCACATGCACCTATAATCCTTTGTGTAGCAGTTTTCCATTAGACAAAGGAAGGGGCAGGAGATTCAGACAGGATTTTCTGGCTGTACAGGCCAGTCGAAAAATGGCATGAGCTGGTGTTTTGGCTTTATTACATGTTATTGCAAGAAAATACCTGACCCAAGCAACTTAGGGGAAGAAGGGTCAATTACAGCTCATGATTCCTGGTTGACAATTTGTACTAATCATCACACATGGGTTCAGTGAAAGACCTGTGTATCTCTAAAGATAATCTCAACAGTTGACTAAAGTATGATTTTGTTTTTATGTATGAATCATCAAATGATAAATCTCATTTGTCACCTATATCCTAAAAGATTAAAAACAGAAAAAGACTTGTCAGCAATTCTAATCACTTTTTTGTTCTTCCCTCAACCTAGCCAGCACTTTCCAACTTTCCATCTGAAATACTCCCATACAGTCCATGTGTTTCTACTTGTGTTTATAACATGATTTTTAAACCATGTAATTGTCTATATATTATATATATAATTATCAATGTCTACTCTGAGGAAATAATATTCAATTGCATTAGTGCACTGTACTATTCAGTTGCTTGTCAATTTCTTCTGAGTGGTTAAGTTTCTATATTTGAGGTAAATAAACTTGGAAGGTCATTCTTAGATGATTTGTTATATAAAAAAGCCTTAGTATGTTGTTACATGATGAATTTTTCAAATAAAATATTTGTGTGTGTGACTATATGCACCTGTAATCTCAGTGCAGGGTTTCCATGAGGCAAAGACAATTAATAATATGTCTCAGAGAATTTTCTTAAGCATCTTGGAAACATGCATAAACTTGAATTTATATCTGTAATTGAATCCCTGAGCCAAAATGAATTATTTTCATTCAGACTTGCTAACATGTATTATTAGATTCATTAGATTATTCATTAGATTATTTCATGAAATTTAACAATATCAAGCAAAGAAAGAGCTGTGGTCTTCACATCTGGAATTTCATTCTCCAAACTCAGGAAACAGGATACTGAATTATCTCATTCATGCTTTTTTCTATTAGAATTTCAACTTATTTTTTTATTCTCCGTTGCTCTGCTTTTTTCCCCTATATTTGTTATTTTCAAAAAATAATAGACCATCACTAGTTCAATATTTTTGTGCTGATTACTTATATCTGTTGCCATGAGACAGTACCCTAAGTCAAGCAACTCAAGGAAAAAAGGGAGATTTATTCAGTTTATGCTTCCAGAAGGGAGATACAACCTTCCATTCCAGAAGCCGCGTGCCTGGTGGCAGAGCTAGAGGGAGGCTAAGTCACGTCCATCTGGAAGGCTGAGAGCTGCTAGACCATCAACTACAAGAACAAGCCTCTCCTTGAAGTAGGGTGGAATTAATCCATCTCAAGGCCCATCCCTTGTGACTGGCTTCTTTCAGTAAGACTCTACTCCCTAAAGGTGGCATGATCTTCTCAAAACCTATGAGCTTACTGGGGACACATTTCAAACCATGATGGTCATTCAAACTTATATTATTGTGAATAAAAGGAAAATTGAACCTCCTATTAACATTGCATGATTTTCAGTCAGAGGGCAAAAATGAGACAATTCCAATTATACATATATCTAATCATTCCAAATTGCCAAACTTTGTACAGTTTAAAAACTTCCTAGAGCAGCAGCATGCTTTGGCCATAGAATTGTGCCAGTTACTCCTTGTCCACAGTTCTCCTATGTAAATATGAAGTTATGTCCCAGCATGCCAGCTGGCAGAGAGCATGAAAAACCCAGGTGGTCCTTGATGCATTCTGACTTAGAAAAAAAAAGGCTCAATTAACAGGCTTTCAAAAAAATTTAACAGATTCATGTGTTCTTCAAGCTCATTTAACTTGTTCTTTAAAGTATCATATAAGAAAAAATACATCATGGGGACATAAAAAAAACAGTAAAATGGGACGTAGAATAAATAGCAAAGTACAATCATCATGTGGTATCCGTTTTATAATCATTATTGTGTTTATTGCACTTTTCAAAGATATATGTCATTGTAAGGATGGGAGAATTGAATATATTATTTGATATGAAGAAATTTTTCAGATTTCTACCTATTAACTATTAACTTGTTAACACTAAAACCTCGTTGAATTGCATTTCCCACAGATAATGTATATTTAGTTCTATCTTTAATTATAAATTGCATAATTATCCTTATTCAAAATTTGGCACTTTTATTTGAAGATAAATTTTGACTGTTTGATAAATGAAAATCTCACACTATCGACTCTATTTTAAATTGTTTTTTTATTTTTTATTATTTATTCAATTGTGCACATGTGTGTGTGTGTGTGTGTGTGTGTGTGTGTGTGTGTGTGTGTGTGTATGTAGGACCCACGGACGAATTCGGGAACCACCATGGACCGCCTCCTCCTTGTTTACTCTGCCCAGGGATTCACAGGCTCCGCCCTACCAGGACCAGAAACTGAAGTGCCCTTAATTTTGGTCTCTTATCCAATTATGTGGAAACACATTTCCACTTTAAACAGTCTTTGGGAACTTTAAGATAGCTTACTTTTGGAACCTAGTATTTAAAAGCTCATTTACTTCCATAATTTTATTTTTCTTCCTCCTGAAAAAATTGTTAATTTGGAGAATTAACTGAAATACTTTAGTTATTCATTTCTATACAATTTTACATACAAAATGCATTTATTGAATTTGGACTGGAGATTTAGGAAATAAAGTTTTAATGTTCCTAAGTACTAATAATTACATCGTAGTCTAATAATTTTACATTGCAGAAAATGTTGCATACTTGAATATTTTCAGAGGAATTCATGGTAGTTTTCTAATTCTTCCAAAGATTGCCTAAGCATGTCTTTCTTTGACAGTATAAGATCTCAATTTCAACATAATTACATTATCAAGCTAAAAAAATTTAGTGTTTACATTATCAAGTTAAAAATTTTAACTAAATTTTTGTGCATATATGTGTGCATGTGTGAGTCTGTGTACAGATGTGTGTATGTTTACATGTCTGTTACATAGTATTTAGTGTTGTGTGTGTATATGTATGTGTGTCTGTGTCTGTGTCTGTGTATTTATATGTGATGTATGGTGTGTGTACACATGTGTGCATGTGTGTGGAAGCAAAGAACAATTTCTGGTATCTTTCTTCAGGCACTGTGCATTGCTTTTTACCTGTTTTATCTCTCACTGACATGAAACTTATCATGTAGATAAAGCTAACCAGCTAGCTAATCCTAGTTATCTACCTCTTCTGCCTCCCCAATGCAAGCATTACAAGCAAACACATTCATCCCTGCCTTTTTATTGATTTTTAATTTTTTTATCTAAATTGTTGACAATTGCAATGAATTTTTATTGTACTTTCCTCTCAATATCCTATCTCATCTCCTTTCCTCCCATTGAGTCTTTCTTCCTGACATGTTTCCATCCTTCTCCAGTAAAGGAATATGTTCTGAGGACAGCATGGAGTGGTCATATATAAGCTAAGATGTCCACAGTGTCGCTAGATGATACACTAGAATGTCTGTCCTTGCCTGTGTCCATGTATCTGCTGTAGTATAGACAGTATTTAAATGGGAGTACTCACTGATACATGGGTTCTGGGGTTCAAATTAAGTTTCTCAAACTAAGGTTCCCATGCTTGTAAATCAAGGACTATACCAACTGAACTACATCACCGGCCCCTTAATTAGTCTTAATCATTTCATTTTTTTAATCATCAAATATGTATATATAGCCCTTTCTTTAAGAAAATGTATACATGTGTCACATGACTGCTCAGTTATTGGAGTGTCCCATGAGGAAAGTGATGGGCAAGAAGCCAAAATCACAAAAGCCACATAGTTTCTTATCTCATCCTATCAATCCAACTCTACAGGTCAGCAACCCTTAACCAAACCACTGCACTTCCACACTCATTTCCAGAAGTGTACTTTGTCAAAGAATGCCCTTGTCAAATCCCAGGGTCTGAAGATTGCATAGCTAAAGCATCCTCCAGCAAAGATTCCTTGACAACTTAAAATTTGGGGAAGATTCAAGCAGACTGAAAATCACTAAGTGAAAGTTCATATGAGAAACAGGAGTCATTCTGCCAAAAAATTGTAAAATTTTCAAAAGAATTTTTAGCTCACTATAAGTAGAAGGCAAGACTGCAATTCTCTCAAATGCTACTTAGACCATTGAAATTAGTGATATTGGGGCTAGAGAGGCGGCTCAGGGGTTAAGCCTCTGCCTTGCAGGCGGAAGGTCCTGAGTTCTGATCCTAGACCCCATGTACAGAGACGCAGGGCGGAAGCAGGGGTGGCCTGCGTTTCTGGTCCCGGTAGGGCGGAGCCTGTGAATCCTGGGGCAGAGTAAACAAGGAGGAGGTGGAGGTGGTTCCCGAATTCGCCTGTGGTTCTACACACACACACACACACACACACACACACACACACACACACACACACATATGTACACTTGAATAAATAATAATAAGAATAAATTTTGAAAAGAAATTAGTGATATTATGCAATGCTAGCAAGCCATCCTTCCTGTGATACTGTGGTTTGATCCTCTGCAGGCAAAGTGAAAACACAAACTAAAATAAGGGCTTTTCATTAACTTCAAGTACCTATTCGTCATGTCTTTAGCTTCTGAGTGCACAACCTTAGGGAAACTGCTTAATATTGTGTGGTTTTTCTCTCATTTTGAAAATGAGCATACTGTTCATAGATCCATTATCCTGAAAGTGCTTCACCATGACAAAGATATCTTTTAGAAATTCAGTACTAAAGATGAAGACTTATGTACCAACAGTTCTTTCTCAGAGCTTTGTCAATTTTACTGATGATAATTAGGAAATTCCAGTATTTATGATGTAAGCAAATAAAAACAAAACACTAACATTTTCTACTTCAAATTTTCAGATGTGGTAATTATAAGCATGGAAATATCAGTGAAATATCCTACAAGTATTACAGTGATAAATAGCATTATCATTTTCTAACAGGTTTTTTCTTCTTTATACTTGGGTATACCCAAAATTTTTCCTAGGACACTTTATTATTAATAGTAACTTAATATTTATTCAAAATATTTTAGAAGACAATAAAAAACATTTCAAAATTATGTTAATTTTGAGGACAAATTATGATACCAGAAATAGTATAATAATATAATATTATTACTGCCTATTTTTCTTTGCCTTTTCTAACATCTCTTTGTAAATATTTGGTTGTTTTAATAATAAGAATACCTTTCTGATTATAATTCTATATTATTCCATTATTATCTATATTATTTTATATATTATATTTAATTATTAATACTATTCTAATGTAATATACTATCTTATGACAAAATAACTAGATGATTTTAAAGAGATGAATAATGTGTTGTCTTCTTTCTCACAAGAAAGCTAATCCATTAAACAATGTAAAATCTTGGCTCTGAGTATAGAGGATCATTTTTATTCATCTTGTTTTCTAATAAATCCCTACACTTAGCACACTGTTCTGCTGAAATATCAAAATTATTTGTATAACATATCCACCTATTCAACTTACATCAACGGAACACTTGTTCTTTACCAGTAAACAGATGGTCACATATGAATGAGGGTTCTATCGTGTGCTGATAGTGTATGGATCCAGGCTAAATTCCGCACTTTCCATTAACTTCAAAGTACCCATTCATTGTGCCTTAGCTCTCAAGTGCACAACCTTTGTAACACTGTTTAGTATTATGTGGTCTTTCTCCCATTTTACAAATGACTAGAGTGGTGTCTAATTTTGAGGGTCAACTCATTAATTTAGATTAATGTCAGTGTGGCTAACCCATAGTTCACCTGAATATATGGCAAACCAAATTGAGTTCAACCATGCTTTAGACGGAAGTTTTGAAATTTTATATATAGATAAAACTGTATTTCAGATGTTCAGGGAATAACCTTGTTTCTTTCACATTTGCATCTCAAGGCATTTAATAACTCTTCATTACCTTTTTCAATAAGTTACTTTAGTGAATCATAAGAAAAATCACCCAAACCTTGTTCATTCTACATTTAATTATATTCTTTTTGGCAGAAACCTCTAGTGGGAATGTAAATATAACAGATTATTACTATCCTAACATGTTGAAATGTTGCAATTACCATCCTTTAATACATGTGGTTTCCTTTGTACAACAAAATTTTAAACAGTATGCCATCTGTTCTATTTTTAATTATAGCATTGGATATAAATTTTAGTGGATATCTGAATCTGAACCACTATCAAGAAAAAATAAGGAAATATGAATATTGTATGAATTTTTATAGTATCTTTTAACAAAAAGTGTTTTATGAATACTGACATAGATTCATAAATTTTGATCTCTTAAAAGAACTTTGATCACTTCGAAGAATGATAAGACTGTTTCAAAAAAAGAAATTTTAGAAATTAAATTAAAATGCATTTAATTATAATTGTGTACATGTAGCATCCAAGAATGCAAATGTTGTAAGGGCAGTCACCTTCATATGTATTATAATAAAATAATGATGGTTTCTTTTTTGAAGTTTAATGAGAAGAGGACATTGATAAAAGGACTGAGAAAGATGTATTAAGAGTATTAGTAAAAATGACTATTAAAGTGGCATTTGTTAACTGAAGAAACAGACATTTCAATGGAGCATAGAGTAATATGTGAAACATACTTTGTAGCAATAAAGGAATCTGTCAAGGAAATTACCTAACAATTGAGAACAGCACTGAATACATAATTATTTTTATTACAACTATTGATTATGACAACTTTATTTTTATTTTTACAAAACACTGATGGCCAGTTTTTGAAGTAAAAAAGCTGTATTTGCAAGCGTTGATTACCAAAGATCACAGAACTAGAAATGTGATCATCATTATAAATTCGTTATAAATAAACAAAAATTAATAATGCAGTATTTAAGGCTTTTGAATATAAAAAGGCATGAGACCAAAATCAATGCAAAAATCTCATTGCATAAATCTTTATTTTTGCCTCTGCCTAGCAAGCAGGAAGACCAGAATTTGATCCCAAATCCCACATAAAAACATTAAGTACAAATGGTAGCAACCTGAACTTCCCACTCTGGAAATGTGGAGCCTGAGATATCCCAGAGAGAAGCAAAAAAAGATACAGAAGTAATCCAGGATGATTCATGAAGTCACCCTTGGACCTTCACCAGCACACATAGAGACCTCTGACATACACAAACACATACCAACTTTGTTTTCAAAATATTAACTTTCATCTCAACATTAATTTTCTTCTAGTTTTTTTCTTAAACCTGAGTGTTAACAATTCATATTCTACATTCTACATTTTAAATTTAGAGCTCTTTTATTAAATCTATGACAATTATAATGAGGAAAGGGATATCTACATACTTCTGTATTCTAGAATTCTTCTAAATGCTGTTCCACTTGGGGCTTTAAAAGCAAATGATAATAAGAAAGTAACTGCTATGGCAAGCCAATTCAGCAACAGGTATTATAATATGTGCAGAACTATCTAAAGCAAAAGCTCCTGTAAGAATTTCACATTTGGGCTGGGGTAATTATTCAGTGGTCAACATTTTTACCTTGTAAGAAAAAGGACTTGAATTCTGATCTGCATATCTCATGTAAAAATGCCTGGCAAGTATGCAATTCTATCCCTAGAAATCGGAGCCTGGGAATCCCTACAGCAAGCTGTCTGGTCAGTAGCCCTGATGACATGCTTTGTGTTTAATGAAAGACAGAGGTTCACAAAAATAAGATGGGAGAGCTGTTGGAGGATGATTCTGGATATCATACATAGGTTTTCACAAGCACACTCACTTGTATATATACAACCAACCATATGTGCCCACCCACATGCATACACAAAAACATACATATACATGTATGAACAAAAAAATCACATTGAAGGATAACACTTCCATCTTCTAGTTTATAGCTTTGCAGACCTTACTAAGCAAATGTTTTACACTAAGCAATGTACATTACAATTTTGAGTAGTAAATTCCACATGAAACTCAGTTTAGGATTGCAAAAAGAAATCACTATGTTTTCTTTTTACAAATAGCATGAGAAAGTACTGAAGAAATAATCATTCTTATTTTCTGTGAATAAACAATACTCATTTGTACAGTAGCATGTTTGAAAGCATTTATGTCCAACAGACTCTCATAATAAGAAAATCCATTAAAAATTAGTTGGTTTTTAATCTCCCCCCATTCTAAAGCTCAGTGAAAATTGCGGAAGAGGGAGCCTTAAGATTGTAAGAGCCTAAAGATGGGGAGGAGCAACGATATGCAAGATACTCCATACAAGTTAGGGCTGAATTAATCATAAGAGGACTTTGCATGACCTGTGCAATTACCAACATATCATTGAACCCCCAAAGTCTAGCATGAATCACAGGCTCTAAGATCCTTAGAGGCAAGGGATTAACAGCCACAATAGTTCTCCTATACTAAAGGGGAACACAAAAAAGAGCTCTAGGCAATGCCACTGAGTCCTTACACCTCATCAGAGAGGAGAACCCAGAGGGAAGTTTGAAATGCACACTAAAGGATGCTCCAGGAATGGGGAGGGGCCCCACTGGGAGAAAGGGAGGCAAGGGGGAAAGGAAAGGGAAAAGAGGGGAGGGAGCAAGGGGATCCAGGGAAGGGTGGAGGGAGGGAGAGGAATGGGGTACTTATCAACTTTGAATGAATGGAAGAAATAAAAAAAAAATTAGTTGGTTTTGACAGTGTCATGACAAGAATCAAGATTAAATTGAAGTATTTCCAGTTGACTGTCATTGATTTTATAATCTATCTGCTGAAGTTTGTAACAGATTAAATTCCATTTTTTTAGGATTAAGGTAGAGTTTATTAGACAAGAGAGAGGTTGGGACTCATGGACTCCAGATGTGGAGTGCCACAAGGGGCTAGGAGTCCTCCATGAGAAGCAGGCAAAAAACAGAGCTCATTACATTAAAAAGTGCCATGAGGGGCTAGGGAGCCTCCATGAGAAGCAGGCAGCTGGAAAAGGAACTCACAGCATCTTGAGTACCATGAAGGGCGAGGGCACCCACCACATTAAATTCTGACATACACTTAGCATCTAAAGTCTTAGCAACTGTAAATTATATGACAAATGAAAATAAATATGAATGTCCTTGTTGATGTCCCTCAAATGAGAAGCCAATACATTTGACACATAAGACACAAGAATTCCTGGCTCAAATATTGATCTTTGGTCTCTAGTGTCTTAAGGCTTTTGTAGAATAAACTCATAAGATCCTTTCATAGTATAAAATATGATATTTCATGGATTATCTGGGCTTTGTGCATTGCAGAATATGTTAACTCTCCAACTGTTTTTCCTCAACAAAATACCACAGAACCCAGTAACTTGCTCTTTTTTATAGCTTTAAACAAGAGAGGTATTAACATTACAACCTTTCATAGATACTTGAAATTTAAACTTTCTCATATCTTACATGACAGAACTAAAGATTCCAATAATGTTAATACCCAATAATGTAAATTGCCTAATGTTAAATACTTAAAGAGAAAAAAATTAGCTTAGAATAGTTATATGACAGCTTTCTCATATTCTTATCTTCTTGAACCGAAGAGCAAAACTTCAAATGTATTAAGACCTAATTCTGTCCTTTTATTTTTAGATAAGAATTGAAACCCATGATGGGAGTATGAGTTGGTTAGAAGCAAAATTCATTTATTTTTCATAGTTTCCTTAGCCAACAGAAAATTCTACTCTTTTAGAGGAGGGATTTTTCAGGAATAATGACTACAAGACTATGAGCTTGAGAAGATAATAATATTCTTTCTTATGAGTTGGGGGTCCAGAAAGGGTTGGAGGGAGGGAGGAGACCGGGGAGGAGCGGGAGACCACTCCTAAGTTTGTAGGAGTGGAAATAAATTAAAAAAAAAAAACGGAAAAAAATAATAGAATGAAAGAAAAAAAATTGGTGGCCTATAAGCAACATAAATTTACTTCTCATAGTTACGGATGATGGCAAATTCAAAATCCTGGCAAATTCAGTGGCCTATTACTCCACTCATGGATGTAATCTCTCCTGCTACATGACGAAAAGGAACACAAAGCTCCCTCTCTTAGTTCTCCTTCACAGAGACTCAATTCTATTCAGGACTTTTAATTCTTTTACAAAGAATACTACACCAACAAAAGTTAAGTTTTCATAACTCAATTTGGAGTAGGCCACATTGGCATTAAGACTTATCAGTTAAAACAAAGTAAAGGGCTTGAGAGATGGCTCAGGGGTTAAGACTCTGTCTCACAGAGTTCCAATCCAAGGTCTCTCATAAAAACACCAGGCACAAAGGTCAGCATGCTGCTCTTCTGTCCCTGGTGGACGGAGTCTGGGAAATCCCAGAGTGAAACATTAAGTGGAAGCAATTCAGGATGATTCCCAAAGTTGCCCTTCGTCCTGCACAGGAACATATAGTGCCCTCTGACACACACATGCACACGCAACCACACACACACACATGCACACGCAACCACACACACACACACACACACACACACACCAATAAATAAATAAAATATTAAAAAAAACAAAGTGAAGAGTCATGTCCTATCAGATATTATCTAAAAACATCCTTGAGTTTCTAAAATACATGATTACTAATATCATGTGAATTTTAAGAAAACACTTTTAAGCATCATTCTGTGATACATCACACACACTCACACACACATATGTATATGTGTGTATTTTACATATATTCTGGATTTACAGGTCACATTTTCTTTTTGTTGTCATATAACACACACATAAACATTTCTTGTCCAATACCTGCTCTAGAAATTCTCTCTATGTATAGTTGTATCTATACATGCTAGGTTGTCCTTGGGAGAATGTTGATATGTTAGTCATTGTGTAGATCTGGTGGTAGAAGTGCTCACTGCAGTGAGTTCCTGGTTACAGCTGACCTGTTGCAACTGGAGTGTGTTGGTCAGAAGTACACCCACCTTTAGGACCCCTACAATCTTACTACCCCCGATTGCACAAGGTTCCCCGTGTACTGGTATGGAGAAAGATTTTGATGGCCTGATTAGGGTTAGGCATTTCAGGTTCCTTATAATTCTGCACTTTGATCAGATTTGGTTTTCTGCCTCATTAGTCTTCCATTGTAATAAGGTGCATCTTGATTGAGCTCTGAGAGTTTTTCTTATGGAAGGGTTGATAAGAAATGTTTAGATGGTGGTTTACTAACTTTTGAAAGGTAAAAAGAAACATAGCAAAAAAAAGACAGCTTTGAAAAAAACTTAAAAATGATGAAAATAGACAAAAGTTGAAAAATAAGTGAAAAGTGACATGAAACCAAATCAGTTACTTTAGGAACTAGTTTAGTAGTTTGAGGTCAGAAGATATACAATCAATTTGTATAGTGGCAACGTTGAAAATGAAGCATCAGTCTCCTTCCATGAAGTCTGTGATAAAGCTTACCTTTGAAGGCTTGGCCACCCCAACATCATACATCTACATTGCAGAAGAATGTGATTGCAAATAAAAAGATATCAGGAGATAAAATCATATCAATTTATATTTAGTAATTAGATAGATATTTAAAATTAAGCATTACATAATTTCCTGATATAATTTGACAGTAAAATATCAGAAATGTGTTAATATGAATTTGAAAATAAAATGAAACTATATGAAGGTTGCTCAGAGTTTGATAGAGACTTCCGACAAGCCTAGGGGAGCTTTTGATGTTCAGTTTGTAACACATGGTGATTATTAGTTTATTAAATTTCACTGGTGCATTGCTAAACCAAGTGCAAATCCAGATATATTATTTATGATCTTCTTTGTAGAAGACAAGCCACAGAATTAACTTGTCCTCTTAGTGTGATGTGAACTCTCAAATTGATGTGGGATCCCTGGGTTTTTTTTTTTTGTCTCCAGTTTCTTGTGTTCAGGAGCAGAAGATTGAAACCAGAACACAGGTAAAGTAATAAGGCAGTTTATTAAAGCAGAGAAAAAATGGAACTCATGGACATTAATTTTCCACTTGGCCTCAGGGAAATTTGCGGAAGAGGGGGGCGGTAAGATTGTAAGAGCACAAGTATGGGAGGAATAATGATATGCAAGATACTCCACACAAGTTAGGGCCAAAGCAATCATAATAGGACTTTGCATGCCCTGCGCAATGTCCAACACATTATTGACCCCACAAAGTCTAGCATGGACTAAAGGCACTAAGATTCTTGGAGGCTAGGGATTGATAGCTACAGTAGTGTTCCTATGCTTAAGGGGAACACAGGAAAGGGTTCTGGGAAATGCCACTGGGTCCTTGCATCTCATCGGAGAGGAGGACTCAGAGGAGAGTTTGGCATGCACATTAAAGGATGCTCCAGGGATGTGAGGGGGAGGTACTAGGGGATGAGGAGGGGGGGGAGGGGAGGGGGAGCAGGGGGTGGGCGGGTAGAGGGAGGGAGGGGACCGGTGTACCCGTTAAGTTTGTATGAGTGGAAATAAATAAAAGAAAAAAAAATTTCCGCTTGGCAAGACAGTCACTTGATAAGCTGCTCCAAAAGGTTGCATTGTTGCGTCTGAGGATCAAAGTGGGAAAGCAGCAAAACAGGATTAGAGGAGAAAAAGAAAAGAAGAGAACTCACAGATTCTAGACATGAGGTGCAAGGGAGCCGAAGATGTTGCCAAAGTCAGGAATATTTTATAGGGTCAAGCAGGTCCAGGAAAAGTGACCTTTTCTTATTGGTTAGCTCCAGTTTCTGCAAACCTGATTGGAGCTTTTGGTCCTCTACATCTCATTGGTCTGTTTATATTGGGTCCCAGCCTCGTTAATTCTTGTAGTCAACTTCATAGTAGAGTTTATATACAATGGAGAGCTAATCTCCATATCCTTTCAGAAACAGAAGATTGGGGAAAGTGGTCACCTTTATCTCTGTGAAGTATTAGAGTCAGTTCCTCCATATTAATAGGGTGTGTTCCTTCAAGGTCAGTTTCTCCAGATTAATAGAGTGTGCTCCTTTACAGTAATGCCAGTGGTGGGAGATGACTTTTGAAGAACTTCAAGACCACTCAGCATGCTGTTCTAAAACTGACTAAAAATCACCTATTATTATTAGCACATCATTGTGGTTGAACTTACATTACTCCTTATCTCACATGTCCTAACATTTAGATTTCCAATTTTTTAAATGTTTATTCTCTTAGAGCTTTATATGCAAATATAGTGAATTTATGATATTTTCATGCCTCAAACCCAAATTCCATCACCCCTCCTTTTCCTAGCATAATCCTTTTCCTCTTTCAGTCTCCTTCCTATTTTCATGTCTTTTTGCATGTGTGCCCTACTGTGTTTCATCAAGGTTGCTTTGATGGAATTTGCCTGCGTTGCAATGGAAAAGTAATCATATATCCATGTGTATACTACTGAGGAAAGTATATCCCCTTCCACACGTATCTAGCTTAACTATTATCAGTACTTCAAGGAGGCCTGGGAACTCTTGATATTCTTTCTTTCACCATGGTAAAAATGTTCATAAGCAATATAGGTCTTGTGGACATTCACATAGTTTCAGTGAGTTCATGGAGGTAATAGCTCTATCATGTCCATAAGTTACTGCCAGGCCACAATCCTGGCCCTTTTCAAATCCTTACATTGATTATCCTTGTGGTAAGGGAAGTGGTTTAGATGTCTTGACTCATCTGTAGTCTTGTATCTTACATTTTTTGTCCAGCTGTAATTTTGTTTAATAAACACCTTCAATTACAAAAGGAAGCTTCTAGGTTGAGTATTGTTCCTCTAATCTATGGATATAGTGATGCATGTTCAAAAGGCAGTTTAATATTGTTTTTTTAGCTAGACTTGAAGAGTTTGTTACTTCCTAAGTCCTATGTCATCTCCTTTAATAGATTTTTGGTCTGGTAAATAATACTAGAAATGTGTTCCCAGCTGAAAAGTGGGTCTTAAATCTAACCAGGAAGAAGTTGGTTACCTACTTAACATTCATGACACTATTGCGTTAATGGTAACTGCTTGCCAAAGTGGTTGTTATTTTAGTTTGCAATTTTCACACATTGAGGAAACAATTGCATTTTCTCTTCATATAAAATATGTTTTAATGATTTAAATAAACTTAGTGCTAATCATTAAAATAAAAAATATGTCTGAGAAATTCATTTTACCCAAAATATTTTTATTTAAAATAGAGGGAGTGGTAATATTGTAAGAGCCTAAAGATACGGAGGAGTTATGACATGCAAGATACTCCACACATCAGAGCCAAAGTAATCATAATAGGGCTTTGCATGTCCTGCACAATGACCAACATATCATTGAACCCCCAAAGTCTAGCATGGATCACAGGCACTAGGATCCTTAGAGGCAAAGGATTAACAGCCACAATAGTGTTCCCATACTAAAGGGGAACACAAAAAAAATATTCTAGGCAGTGCTACTGAGTCCTTACACCTCATCAGAGAGGAAGACCCAGAGGGAAGTTTGACACCCACAGTAAAAGATGCTCTAGGGATGGGGGAGGGGACAATGGGAGTAAGGAAGGGAGGGAAAGGAAGGGGAAAAGGGTGGAGGGAGCAAGGGAATCCAGGGAGGGGGGAATGGGGTACCTATCAAGCTTGTATGAGTGGAAAAAATAAATAAATATTAAAAAATAGAACAATGAAATGTTAAATCTTGCTCTGGCTTTAACTATTATACTGAGGGAATTCATCATTCTTTCACACCTTCACCGAGAAAGTGTTTTTACACCAATAAAAACAGTGCCAAAAAATGAGTATTTTGTGTGGAAACCTGTATGGTTTTTAAGGCTATGTTTTCAGAAACATTCATAAGTCCACTACACTGCTTCCGACCAGTGTTAGCTTTAGTGGCTAAAGAATGAACCTATGGAACTAAGTGAGTTCATTTAGAAGCATCCATTTTCAGAATGATGAGCAGCCTCTGATCAGCTGAGGGATTTTTTTCTGAGAATCTTGCACTCCGATTAGAGATCACCTATCTGCCATTTGAAAACAAAATTGAGGTAGATGATTTGTTGACTGCTTTGAAAATTGCTGTTTGATGGCACAACTGCGATTTGCAATGACATTTCTTTCCTAGAGTGTTTCCACAATGAAGATGTCCTGGTGTTTCATTATGTCTCACAGGTGTCATTTCTATTTCTATGTTCTGCCTCTAAGATTCAAGTGATGCAGTCATGTTTACCCTACCTCTTCCGCATGACTTCCCATCTAAAAAGAATGACAACCAAAGCAGCTATATCATTGGCTTTTTACCCCAAAAGGATTATATTTCCGTTTTCCAAGATTGCTTTTAAAATCCAAATCTGACAGTGGCTAGATAACTGCTTAATTCACAGCAGTTCAGAAGAATGTTTCCCCCTTGTAAATCTGCATTTCTGCTTGTTTCACTTGAAAGCAATATAATGTTTTCTGTTATTATGTTTGGTATAAATAATAATGCAATAAAGTATTAAAACTTGAATGAGACAAAAATCTTCATGCAATGTTTTTGTAATTACTTCTGGCTTACAAAATTATATCTAATATCTTTAACTGCTACAAGAAAAAAGGAAACAGGAAGATCCATTTAAGGATCATGTATTCTACGATTATTAATCTCCATGTAATTATATGGAAACATTATTTTCTTCATTTTGCTAAGGATGCTAAGTGAATATTTACTTGAAATTTCTTGAATTCAAAATGAGATTTGAATTACTGTCTTACTGGTTTTACTGTTGTCATTTGCAGGCATGCTTTATGATATTACAGATAATTATGTCTTTCATTATAAGAAAATTCACACTACAGTGTAATGTGACCTTTTCCACTTACTATACTCTCACATATTTTGGGCTGGGTCTGAAAATGTAGTGCATGTGGTAGATTTACAATTAAATATTGCTTTAACTACAAAGACTGGAATACATAATTTTTTATAAAGGAAACAATTAAAAAATGTCTTCACAAGTAAAATATTTGTAGCTCAATATATGGTTACACAGAAGTATTCAGTTACAAGAAACATTTGAGTGACACTATTGATGTCAGTGCTATTATCACACTAACATAAAAAGTATTGTTTTCCATAAGAGAAAAAAATTTCACATTATTTCATTAAAGTGATATTAATGTCACAACAGCAATATCATTAACAATAGTAATATTATGTCAATAAGCATACTGAACTAAGTAGAAACAGAATCTCAAATGGGCTTGAACATTGATTACAGAGATTATATAGAAATTTTAGTTTTTCTCATGTTGATATGAGTGTGCTTTATGCTTTTCAACATGCAGTACCTAAGTTGCTAATTCATGTTTCTCTTGAGCAAATATATTTCAAGATCAGACTAGGATTGTAGCAATGGTTTTGAGTGGTCATATATTTTGTGAGTTTTCTAAAATTAAGGTATATGAAATTAAGTAAAGACCACTACCCATTTCTATTCTGATCCACAATTCTTCAGCCATCAAAAAAAAAAAAAAAAAAAGATGTAGAGGTTATGCACAGTTTTGGAATTAAGGTAAGCTTATATTAGTTTGGGGTAGTGGGTGAGGCTAAAACCGCAATGCACACACAGTAGAATCACCACTCTTCTATTCATTTTCCTTTTCCAAACATGTTTGGTAATGAAAATTACTCTGGTAGATCAGGAGGAAAAAGTGAGACAACTTGTCATTCTTAGCTATTTTAGCATCACAACACTTTTCAGTTCCCCCAAATCTTTTTGGCTCCTTTTATGGTCTCTTCCTGAACTCACTAGTACTTCTATCTGTAATATCGGTTTAAAGGAAAAAATATTTTCCATCATATATATATATATTCACATAGTATAAAGATTACTCTTAGCTATTGCTGTGAGAGGCAAAGTCAAATAACTTAAGGAAGAAAGGGAAGTTTATTCAACTTACAGTTCCAGAGAGGAAATTCAATCTATTCTGTGGTTCTTTTTATCCGGTCCACTATTGGGAGGTTCCAATGAGATTTGTAGAGGGTCTGATCGGATCTAGGGCTGATCTTTGTATTATCCAGATAATCTCTTCAGATGATCTCAGCTGATCTTGCCAATCTTAGTTGATCTTAGTTAATGCCAGGTGTGTCAAGTTGACACCCAGGATTAACTATCACACATAGGTTTCAAATACACATATAAAGTTAACATAGAAATACTTTGCAACTTTTTAAATTTTGATACTGTTGTAGGAAAACTTACCTTGGAAAGACACTATATAATCTATCCCAAACAGGATTTCACCAACAGACCAAAGCATGGTACCAAAGTCCAACTCTATGAACCAACTTTGTTGACATAACTTCTAGGAGTAGGGGCAAGAGTTACTGACAGGAATAGGGATGATTCAAAAGACAGTTATGTCACCAGAAAGTCCCCTGCTCTCCCAATGCTCTCTGCTGTATGACTTGCTAGGACAGTCTTTTCTGGACTTCTTATATGCTCTTCTGAGTCTCCTGCAAACTGCTGGGCTGCTTACTGGCCCCTCCAGATATCTTGACTTCATCGGATCTCTCTTGTACTAACTTGAGTTGCTTTGGAGGCTTCTTCAAACTGTTTGACCAGTTCCAGACTTACAGAACAGCTCAGCAGTTTCCTTTTTACCTGTTTGGCTGACAGCAGAGCACTTCCCAGGCCCTGCTGTTGGTTTCTGTTTTTCCTTATCCTGGAGGGAGCCCTCTCCCAAGCTCTTCTGCTTCAGGAACTTCTGGAGTCTAATGAGCTATTTCCTTGTTGAGATTTCTTCCAGCATAGGGTGTTTTAATTTGTAAAATAACATCCTCCTTAGTTTAGCCCAGGGCAAGGTTGAAAATGGCATGAAGCTGAGGCCAGAAAATGCCATACAACTCACACTGTATGTTGAGATTCTTTCCTATGAATATATATGATATGCTTTACAAATTTTATATTAAGGACACATGCTTGAATATGTATGAAAATTATGTAGCTTGGATTGAAGTTCAAACTGAAAATAAAATGTATCTTTTCTTTTAAATAGTGCAAATTGAGATAAATCATCATAATGGTTTAAATAGAAACTGTTCCTTACACACACACACACACACACACACACACACACACACACACACACACATAGACTTGTATGTTTGAACCCTTAGTCACCAGTTTATGACACCACTCAAGAAAATTGTGAAATCTGTAGTGGTAGAACCCTAATGTAGGAGTATATCATTGAGGATGAGCCTGGTGAACTTTTAGCCTGTCTCCCATTTCTCTCTCTCTCTCTCTCTCTCTCTCTCTCTCTCTCTCTCTCTCTCTCTCTCTTTCTCTCTCTCTCTCTCCTTTCTCTCTCTCTTCTAAGTGTGGATACAGTATAAGCCAGTAGCCATTAACTTCCCTGCCTTAATGGACTCTATCTCTCTAGAAATCGTGATACATCCTTTCCCACTTCAGTTTCATGGGTCAGGATATCTTATTGCAGAAAATGAATAGACGTTGAGACAGAGAATGATATCAGAAGTAGGAACAGTAATGCCGAGAGAAGTATGGCTAACTGAGTGTAGCCCAGCTCCTGGTGTTCTAGAAGAGAACAAGAGCCTATAGGTTAGAACTAGAGGTCATTCACAGTATATTTTGGCCTGAAAGTACATCCCCTGAAAGCTTGCATGGGGTTAAGATAAAATATAAGGGGTCTGATGTCAACAATCCCCAAAGTCTAACATGAATCACAGGCAGTGGGATCCTTAGAGGCAAGGGATTAACAGTCATGGTAGTGTTCCTATACTAAAGGGGAGCCCAAGAAAGGGCTCCTGGCTATGAGGTTTGGCATTCACACAAAAGGATGCTCCAGGGGATGGGAGGGGCGAAGGGAGAAGCACTGGGAGAAGAGAAGGGAGGATGGATGAAAGGAAGGGGAAAAGTGGGGAGAGTACAAGAGGGGACTGGGGAGGGGTGGAGTGAGGGAGAGGACCAAGTACCTATTGAGCTTGCATGATTGGGGAAAAAGAATAACAATAATAAAATTTTAAAAAGGATGCTCCAGGGGATGGGAGGGAGGAAGGAGAAGGCACCCAGAGGGGTGAAAGGAAGGGGTGAGGGGAGAAAGTTCAATGGAGAACATGGAGGAAGAAAAGGGGGAGAGAGAGAATGGGGGTGGGGTGGGGGGTCACCTATTGAGCTTGTATGATTAGGAAGAAAATAAAATGTAGGAGAAACAAAACTTTAAAAAATATAGAGGTCTGTTGTGTTATGCAGAAGAAAATTTCTAAACAACAAGGCACTGAGGCTCTCCTACTTGTCAATTACTCTTCTTCAGATCTTCACGAAAAAAAAGGATAAACTAATCACAGAAGAAAGAAAAATGTGGAGTTCACAGAAGAAAAGAACACTAGGAAACTGTTGCAGCCAAAGCATGTGCTAAAACAGACTAAAGCTGTTAAAGAGATTCCTACATTAAAGTCACACATGCAAAAAGATGTGAAAGTAGGAGAAAGACTGTCTGGAAAGGAGAAGATATGAAGTGGGGCAGGAGGGGGATGGGAATGGGTACTAAGAAGTAAAGAAAATTTCATTTCATTTATGTATGAGAGTGCAAAAGAATAAAAATTAAATTTACAAAAAAAGTGAGCCCTCTTGCTCTGTATGGAAACAGTAAGAAAGGTCACTTAAAGACTCCAACCTCTGAAAGAAAAGCACTTAACTCACATAATTAAAGGACTTTTTTGTTCCAGACAAACAACTCTCTAGGAAATTATTCCCTGGTATCAGCACACAGAGGCTGCAGCAATTGCCCAAGAAAATCAGGCTTTATCCCAGCTAACGGCAGAATTTGGAAGTTTCGTCCATGTGGTACTGGCTTTAAAGGCTTAAAGATACCACATTGAAGAAGTTATGGGTTTTTCCATTGCTGCTGTCGACCAGCAAAGTTTGGCAGAGTCACATCTCCCTCAAGAAGAAACTTAGAAACCATTGCATAAAGCTAATGAAAAACATGCCTAGAGGGCAAAGCAAAAATGAAAGATGTCAGAGACTCAGAGCAGTGGCACATGTGCAAAGAACGATGCATGCAGGTAGTGGAACCAGCCAAAAAGAAAGAAACATGTTTTGGGGTAGTGGAGTTAGAGAAATGAGGCTGCCTAAGTCCTGCAAAGCACAGCCAATTTCATCATAAAACCCCAATGCCAGGCCCAGAGCTGTAGCATTTAGTGTTTGCCCTGTAGTGTTTGGGTCTTGCTTTGGTCCAGTGAATCTGTTATGACTCCATTACTCCCCTTTGAAGTGGAAATGGTTAACCTGTGCCATTTTTATATTGTTTTGATTTTATAAAAGATCACAATTAAGAGGTTTCTTTGAGTATCAAAAAAAAACATTAGATTTTGATCTACTGAATAATGTTGGGATTATCAAAAACTATGAGGACTTTTGAAGTGGATTAAATGTATGCTCCATCATGAGATGACCATAGGTCTACAGGTGCTAGGACCAGGAAATGGTAACTTGAATGTAAAATGGCTTCCACAGTCTCATGTATTTGAGCACTATGCCCCTGGAGATGGTAATGGAGATGGAAAGATTGAGGAACCCTTTAGGAGTTGGAAACTTACTGGAGGAACCATGTCACTGTATTTTAACCTGGTTTTAGCAGAGAGAGAGAGAGAGAGAGAAAGAAAGAGAGAGAGAGAGAGAGAGAGAGAGAAAGATGTTTGTTGAGTATGGATGAAAAGCTAGTCAGCATCTATGTCTTGCCTTCCATGATAAACCCTAGCCCTCTGGAACTGAAGTAAAAACAATCATTTCTCACTTAATATCTGTACTCAGAGCATTTTATCTGAGGAAAATAATCAAAACTGTGATATTCTAGTATAGCAATGTTATAATATTATCTATTATTCCATTATGAAAACCAGAGTATGAGTTTTTATTTACAGATAATGTTTCTGTAGCCATTTAGGGATATATATATATATATATATACATATATATATGTATATATATATAATTAGCAAGTACAATTTTATAGTTAAACAGTAAGCATTTAACTGTATATCATCAAAGGACTGTAATGTTCCTTTTCTCTAAAAAGAAGAAAGAACAGAAAAAGTAACCAAAAAATATTGCCTAGAGGTGCTGCTGTTGCTTACAAGTCCCAAGAGTCTTCTCACTATATCTACTTCCCACATACTTGAGAACTTCTTAATTAAAATTATATTGATGTATTGTATCTGCAGAGATAATTAAATACAAAACCAGGTTTACATACAAAAATATATTTGTCTTGCCAAGATAGTAATTGGAAAGTCAAGTTGAGTGAAGGACTGAGGTTTAATAAAATATTTTCCAAGGAGTTTCTGTCATTTAGAAAACTCTGAGTATTCCCTGCTATAAATGACATGACTCAACATCCTTTGGTTTCAGTTGAATATGTAAAATGATGGCATAATAAAACAAATGTAGATTTCTCCCTGTCAGTTTACTATGAAAAAAATATGCTTACATCAGACTAGAAGTAATTTCAGCATTGACACCTTATTCAATTTGTTTTGTTCATCTGTTTCCTGTTGATGCCTAATATACTTTGAACAGTCACTGAACTGTTAATTGTACTCCACTTTTAAATGTAAGTTACTTCTGCATGCCTGTATCCTACTGATAATCATTGTTCTGAAAGCAATGATTCTGCTATTCATTCACGACCATTAAGCTGAGATGATAACATTGTAGTGACTGCAGCTTAGAGTTGCAAGGTTGAAACAGAAATCAGTGGAAAGGTAATCCTTGAGAACTATCATCCAGAGTTACATAAGCATGCATTTATTATTGTACAATATACAATGCCCACTAATTCCTTGAAACTATGCAAGGTTTTAGGGAAAAAATGATTTAATTACAGTAGCAATGAGCATTAACTTAGATTTCCAAAACCATTTCTAACCTATAACAAAACAACTCCAGATGACTTTTAAGCAAGATTATCATGAGCAAATATGATCGCAGGAATTTATTTTGGCATCTCAAACATTAAAAAGTAAAAGTTAAGCATTGTGATTGTATCAATTCACCTTCATGATTGTTGATAAAATCAACATCTAACAGCTTAAGGGAACAAGGGTTTTATTCTATTATGATTCTTGGTTACAGTTCTTAGTCCATCTTAACTAAAGCCAAGGAAACTGGCCACATAATATGCACATACAGCTGAGAGGGGGACGATCCTTACTTGCCAGACTGGCATATCTGGCCAAGTGTACAGAAGGATGCCCTCTTCTCAAATAGTTCCCCCCATTTTATTCACTAATCTCACCTACCATGGCTGGGTCTTCCCTATCCACTGAACAATCTCCTGCAGTTTTGCTCTGGGATTAACTCAACTATCAGTTCTTACAAATGTACCCAAAGCTTAGCCCCTAAACCACCGAGTTGATACCAGTGTCTAACTACAACATGGATGATTAGCTTCGCCGCCAACCTGACTGGATTAAAAATAAGCTTGGGGCTAGGAGACAGGGTCAGTGGCTAAAGACCTAATATACAAGCCTGAGTTCAGATCCCAGATTCCATGTAGTTGTATAAGTATAAATAATCCACATATGCTTATGAAAATTAAGAGGGGAAAACCTAAAGCTCTCCAGAGTCTAACAAACCAATCATTCTAACTTATACTGCAATGGTAAAGATATGTGGTCCAAAACACTATAGAAATGTGAGAAATTCTACTCTGACATCCCCATATGTGCTTTTTTATTATTATTATTCAATTGTGTGTGCGTGTGTGTGCGTGCATGTGTGTGTGTGTGTGTGTGTGTGTGTGTGTGTGTGTGTGTGTGTAGAACCACGGGTGAATTCAGGAACCACCATGGACCGCCTCCACCTCCTCCTTGTTTACTCTGCCCGGGATTCACAGGCTTCACCCTACCAGAACCAAAAAAGCAGGCCGCCCCCTGCTTCTGCCAAGTGTCTATACGTGTAGTCTAGGATCCCTGAGCCACCTCTCCAGCCCCCCATATGTGCTCTTAAATATGCTTACCCACCTCTCACAAATACACATGCATGCATGCATACATACAGGTATACATTTACAAATCATATACATACACATACATGTGCATGTATATATGCATGCACACAAAGAATGACTTTGGCCATGTCTTTGAGGGAAATTCTATAATAGAAACTAAGGTGGGAATACCTACCCTAAATGTTGTGGCACTATTCCATGAGCAATAGCCCCTAACTAAATCAACTAAATCAAAAAAAGAAAAGTGATAGAACATTATGTGGACAGCATTCATCCTTCTCTTCTTCCTAAGTGTGCATGCAACATGACCTGCTTCAAATTTCCACCATATGCCTTCTGTGCTACAATGTGTGGAAAATATGAAATGTAAAACCCTCTTTGGAAAACATAAAATGTAAAGCCCTCCTGATGAACTGATCTGTACCTACCCCTTAGTCACACTGACTCTTGATCAACTGCCCTGTACCTTACCCCTTAGTCATACTGACTTGTGCTTCACCCCTTGAGCCATCCTTATCACCAAGAACCAGATGTCTCATCCCGTTTGCTGTGTTTGCTGTGTTTGAAATTTGTTCCCTGCCCTATAAAAAACCCAAGTCCTAAGTGCTCAGGGTCGCTCCTGCTCCCGAAAAGCAGGGTGACCTCAGCGCGCTGATGATTAAAGCCTCTTGCCTTTGCATCGATTCTGGCGTCTCCGTGTCTTTAGTTGAGGGGCTCGATAAGGTGCAGGAACTTTGGTTCCAACAATGTACTGTACCCTTTGTAAACCAGAATAAACATTTACTTTTTTAAGTTGCTCTGTCAGGTATTTTGTCATAATTGTGGAAAATATGAAATGTAAAGCGCTCTTTAGAAAACATAAAATGTAAAGCCCTCTTGATGAACTGAACTGTACCTTTCCCCTTAGTCACGCTGACTCTTGATGAACTGCCCTGTACCTTACCCCTTAGTCATACTGACTTGTGCTTCACCCCTTGAGCCATCCTTATCACCAAGAACCAGATGTTTCATCCCGTTTGCTGTGTTTGCTGTGTTTGAAATTTGTTCCCTGCCCTATAAAGAACCCAAGTCCTAAGTGCTCGGGGCCACTCTTGCTCCCGAAAAGCAGGGTGACCTCAGCGCGCTGGTAATTAAAGCCTCTTGCCTTTGCATCGATTCTGGCGTCTCCGTGTCTTTAGTTGAGGGGCTCGGTCAGGTGCAGGAACTTTGGTTCCAACATCTGGTGCGTTGGCCGGGAAGGGAGTGCCCTCACTGGAGATCAGGAAGAGCAGATCGGAGGCCTTCTCGAGACAAAAGAGTGCGTGAGTATCTCTGTGTATGCTGTTGTGTCTGCCTCGCTCTGGTTGTCTAATCCTATTTTTTCTGGGTTCTGAATTTTGGCGGTGCTGAGACCAGCATCTGGTGGCTGGGGCACTGTGGGTGCTGAGACCAGCATCTGGTAGCCAGGGCACTGTGGGTGCCAAGACCGGCATCTGGGCTATACCCTTAGAGAGGTGGGCAGACGTGCCGATTTACACCTCGAAGAGTACGGAGGATGCTCCAAACTCGGGGATAGCATTTGAGCTGGATGATCCAGCTATTTGGACAGGAGCCAGGGACGTATGGCCCCTTGTCTCCGAGGTATTCTGTCCCAGGCTCACAAGCATTTGCTCTAACGTGCAGAAGCCTTGCAGGGAGATCTGTGCTTACAGCGTGTCTGATTGTTCTGTGTACTACGTTTTTTCTGTCTTTGGTTTCGCTTAGATGTCAGAAAAAGAGAGTGGCAGGTAGGGAAAGAACTCAAAATCTAAATGTTGAAATTAGGAAAGGAAAATTCATCACTCCCTGTTCTGATAAATGGCTCACTTTCAAGGCCAGCAGATGTGTGTTTTAAACTGTCTTCTTCTTAATTTACCTAATAACACCTCTATTTTAATTTCTAAAGCAACTAAGGAAAGAAAGCCTCTGCCCCTCCTGTACTGGTGGGGCCAGAAGAACTGTCTGTCGTTTATTTGTGCTGTGTCTATGATGATCTCATTTTAAGAGTGACTTTAAGTGTTTTGACTTGTTTAGTTATCTGGGTTTCCCATAATATGTGTGTTTTATATTTCAAAATAACAAAGCTATGACCACTTCAAATTATTGCGTGCTTATAATTACATTTTGGGTTTTTTTGACTCTTTATTATTTGGCATGCTCAATTTAAATGCATGTGCACACTTAAGAATGAAACATTTTGACAACATAAAAGGCCTGAGTACGTACTGACCAAAATACTTTGTTTTATCTTGATTTCTATGAAGTTCACAAAAGATGATATTGTGTTTTTACCTAGGATCTGATAATACCACTTTTGTAATTCCTTTAAAAGTTTGTTTTCCCATGTGTAATACCAACATATCTAACAGCCAGAAAGGAAAACTGATTTCTGAGAAATTCATTGGAATTTCTTCATTCTCCTGGTATGTATGAGCTCCCTTTCTTGGGGACAAGTCTGCTTTCTAATACCAAGAGTACTCCTGTGTTCTGCTACAATCTTGCTAACTTAATTTGGATATAATGTTTTTAAGATGAGTTCTACTGTTATTGCCTCTTTCATAGGACATTTCTTAAAAGATATCTAATGTAAAAACATTAGGGAACCATCAAGTAAGAAAAAGAAAAATATAAAAAATATATATGGTACTTAGATGTAAAGAAGGTTTATGAGATGAGTTATGTTACTTAGAATGTTAAAGTGTGTTATAAAAGTTTATAAAATGTTCAGTTTATGAAAAGACTGAAAATTAAAAATAATGGTTAAAGGAAATATTATGCTTCTTCCATATTACAAAAGAAAGGACATTGAACCTCAGAAATTAGAAATTAAGAATTAAGCTTCATGTATTCAAATGTATTTCAATTGTTTGTTTTAATTAAATAAAAATTTGGTTACTAGTACTTGCAGCAGCCCTGGCAGGGCCCTCATCCGCACCCTGGGAAATGGGTTCCCAGAGAGTGGGGTTCTGCTCAGCATCAGACCAACAGGAGAAACCGAGGCCCCGCCTGATGATGCCACCTCAGCTGCAGCTTGGAGCAGACTCAAGGCCAGCTGTTAAACCAACCTCTGTTCACCTTTTGGAGCAGGCCTCTCCTGGAGGGAGAGGAAAAGGGCACCTGAAAATTGGGGGAGGAAATGTTTTAACCTCTGTATGAATGTGTGAGTGAGTGTCGGCCTGAGGTGGGAAACTTGTAACACCTCTGGCTCGAGTTTGTAGTCCCACAGCGAGATCCCTAAGATCTCTTAAAGCCACGGGATTCGATTGGGCCAGTTCTGCGTTTCCATGGTGATAACATACGGTCTAGGGTGGGATCAGATTAGAATCCGATTGCAAGTCACGAAACCACTGACCCCACTATGGCCAAGTTATCACCCATGACTCTGCAAAGAGTGTGGCCAGACTGGTACTTGAATGATCTCTCCTGGAGGGATTCCCAACCTTTGTCTGTCTGCGTCCTGTGGTGGGGAATCAATGTGACTCTAGCTCTTTGTCTACGTAGTGCAGTGGGGATCAATGTGACTTTAGCTCTTGTTAGTCAATGGAAGGGAATTCCTAGAAATGTTTGCCCCAAAAGGAAAGACAATGACTATGCTGTTTAAATAGCATAGGGAATACAGGAAGCTTCAGGCATGAATGGACCATGGACTCTCCCCTTTTAATGTCATCAAGTGGGGCTCTAGTGGTGTCAGGTGGAGCGCTGGCATCCCCCGACCATGCCACAGGCAATGTCAATAGATGTCTTTGCTGACAACACTGTGTATATAGTGTCTGACAGAACTCTGCTAAGCCATGCATCCTTTCCTCAAGTCCAGGTTCACTAAACTGAAGCCAAAAGAGAAATTTCCCCCTCCTGTGTCCAGGAACTGTATTTAAGTTATGATATTATCCAACTAGAGAAACAATAGCAAACAAATGACAGAAAGTTAAGAGATTACAGAGATCTATACCAAAAGTACCAGCTAGTAACTCAGGAGAAGCTTTGCCTCCCAATGTCCTCAAGACTAAGGTGAAACAGACAGGAATTTCATTTAGCTTCCATGTCAGCAAAACTTCTATCTGGAGAATAGCATCCTCATCTAAAAGGGAGAGGCTGGCACCATCAGGAAGCTTTCATTTCTGTCTTGGAGGTAGAATCCTTTATTTCTGTTTGTCCTAGAACTTTTAAAATAGGACAGGTGACCTAGGACTTAGTATAAAAAAAAAAAAAAGAGAGAGAGAGAGAGAGAAAGAGAAAGAACCAGAAAACAAAGAAATCAGAACTTGACATTTGCCTTAGGGGATAGATTAAACAGGCATCCCAAGCAGATCAACCCAGGATCCCTTCTGACAGGGGAAAGGTGAAAAAGATGCTTTAAATATGACCGGACTGGGCGCTTTGAGACGGTTGTGAGCACAGGAAGCTTTCATGTGGCCTATGTCCCAAACATGGGAACTTCCACTGGAGAAAAGATTGTCCCCTGAACCCCAGGGCCCAGGAGTCGAGCACCCTGATGGAGATCAATGGAATGGCCTGAAGCTCATAGCTTCCCTCCGATGGAAAAAGAGTTTGTAGCTGGTAACCAGTGAAAGTCCAAAGTGCCAGGTTAAACATCTCACCAGAACCTTGGGTTTAACATGCAAATGGGAAGCCTCTTTGTTTCTATGTTAATGGACTAGGGAGCACAAAATTCTAGTGCTCAACTTCCTTCCCAGGCTTTTGTCAACTTTTGATTTTACTAAAATGTTTAAGATCAGGAAAATGACAAGTTCATTAGTCACCCACAAAGTAACTACTGAGATTCCTGATATGCTTAATACTAATGTTATTTTAGACATTCCTTTGTTTACATGCCTGAATGCCCGAATATTCTAGGTTTAGGCTTAATAGAATAAAATATTTTAACACTGTTATACAGTCATCCCTGTGGTTTTGGTTTTAGATGCACCAAAGATATTAAAAGAGAAAATCATGGATTACAGAAAATGCTAGATAGCATATAACAAAAGTCTGCAGTTTGCATCCATCTCGTTGTCTGTGTGGTCTCCTGAGTTGGGTCATCTTCTGAGTGGGAGTTCTGTCCCAACATCACCTCTTGTAAATTCAGGATTGAATTATGCTACAGGAAAAGGGGGGAATGTGGAAAATATGAAATGTAAAGCGCTCTTTAGAAAACATAAAATGTCCCCTTTCGCCACACCTCCCCCGCTCCGCCGGTTGGGATGCGGACGCGTAGATCCAGCCGGGCTCTCACCGCGCGCTCTAGGACCCCCAGCATCCGAAGAGACCAATGTCCACTGGGGCCACGGAGACATCTGCTCCCAACCGTGCTCCACCATTTGAGGCACCTGGGAAGAAAGGCGAGGTCACGCCCATGTACTCTGTCATGCCAGCCACGCAAAGCTCTGACCCCAGCTTGGTCACATTTAGCAGGACAGCCAAAGATGAGGACATGAACGTCAGGAAAGTCCACTATCGGGGTCTGACACACTGTGGCCAAAAGGCACCCCTGGAGAAGCCTAGGGGCGAAAGGGCACAAGGTCCCTCTCAAGGTACTTTCAAGGACGCTGCCAGAAGGGCCAGGCTGGGTGAAATGTTTCCAGCCTGGTGTCCTGATGGGAAGACACAGCCCTGCCTGCGTCCTGCACAAATGCCAAAGAGCTCGTCCCAAACTCAGCTGCTGGGAAGCAGGCAAGAGACCTTCCCAGGTGCCCATGCTACCCTGCCAGAAGCCTGCCAAGAGTCAGAGACTTAGTTTCCCTCACGCCCCCAAGAAGAGCAGAAGAAGTCCAGAGTTGACGGCTGCTCAGGTTCTGCAGTCTTCTCCTGGCACCAATATGCTTGGCGCCAGGGGGCCGGACAAATCCAGCAGCGCCATGGCAGCCCAGGCCCTCAGCCTTGGGTCACAGCCTGCACCCGGAGCAGCTCATCGTCTTTCTCCCCAGGCCCGCAGCCAGTGCCATCACCCGCTGTCCGCTCACGTTCCTGGCCCAGCCCTCACCATGGTCTTCACTAGAGTTCGCAAAGGCTGGTGGACCTCAAGATTCCTGGGAGAGCCTCTGGCCCATCCGGCAGGGAACCCACCGTCCCCCGCTGTGTCCCATTCCTTCTGGGAGAAACCGGAAAGCCCCGACTCCACGGTGCCCAGGACTGTGCTCTGTGACGATCTTCAGGTCTCCTCTTCAGAGGACAGTGCCAGCGAGTGAGCTCCACGCACAGTGGGAGACTGAGCCTCAAGACGAAGCAGTCAGTGGGAACCCCTGAACACCTGTGACTCTGCGGCCCCGCCCACTGCCGGGCCACCCAGGAGCTCTGACTCTGGGGAGTGTCAATGGGAGTCTCCTTGGAAAACGCTGTCTCTGGTCCGTCCTCGGCCTTCAGGGTCCTGTGCCTTTGCAGTGCAGATGAGTTTTCAGTTGAATAAAGTTCTACCATTTCACACGTAAAAAAAAAAAAAAAAAAAAAAAGAAAACATAAAATGTAAAGCCCTCTTGATGAACTGAACTGTATCTTTCCCCTTAGTCACGCTGACTCTTGATGAACTGCCCTGTACCTTACCCCTTAGTCATACTGACTTGTGCTTCACCCCTTGAGCCATCCTTACTACCAAGAACCAGATGTTTCATCCCGTTTGCTGGGTTTGCTCTGTTTGAAATTTGTTCCCTGCCCTATAAGGAACCCAAGTCCTAAGTGCTCGGGGCCACTCTTGCTCCCGAAAAGCAGGGTGACTCCAGCGCACTGGTAATTAAAGCCTCTTGCCTTTGCATCGATTCTGGCGTCTCCATGTCTTTAGTTGAGGGGCTCGGTCAGGTGCAGGAACTTTGGTTCCAACAATAACAAGTTAAATAACTAATGCAAAATTCTACACAGGTCCCGAGTGCTTTGATAAAATGATTGAGGTATTTGAGGATAGTTGTGGGAAGAATTAGTTAAGCGAGAAGGCTCCACTAGAATGGAACAAGTCAGTCTCACCTCTAGGAGTGAGGCTTTCATGAATTGGCACCAGATCTGTGAAAAACAGACCTTTGACCAAAAGCCTCATGCCATAAATCCCATTCAGAAATCATTGTCTGATCCTTTTTTGGTCTTTTGAAAAATTATGCCCCATTTTATGATTTTTGAAGAGAAAAGCAAATGGTCCTGTGCCGCATCCTTATCTGACCATCCTGGTGGGCAAGGAAGGTCCCAGTATGGCAGAATATCGTTTTAAGGAAACATTTTCTGGAAAAAGGACATGGCATTATTTGAAATAAATAAGGAAAATATGGGAATAGTCATTAGTGTTACTGCCTGCCTTAGTGTTACTGTCTGGTTCAGGCCTAAAGCCTGCTGGCTGAGGAGTGACACATTAACATCTAAATGGGCAGTTGCTAGAGGCTCTCCTTATGTAAATTAAGTTTTTCCTCTAGCAGGAGGATTCCTCCCTCTGGAATTTGAATCTACCTGCTGTATGTTCTTAGATCTTTGTTTTTGTTTTTCTCAGTACTAGCTAGTTTACTGTCCCTTCCCCACACATTTAATGTTTATACATAATCCAGAGAAAATCTACTTTGAAACATTCATTGTCCCTTTGCTTTTAGCAACTGAGTATATCATGCCTGCTTTAACTCTATCTGGAGACATCATGTCTATCCCAACACAGAAAATATATGTCACCTCTGCTCTTCCTTTGTTACCTGGAATGAATATGTTTTACATAATCCTGTAAAGAATGTGGTTCTGGTTTTCTTTGATGTTTTCCCTATGGGTGTAATGACACACCACCTGGCCTTTACTGTAGATTTTCTAAAGTATATAAACTTTGTCAAAAATTTGAATAAAGAGTTCAGATTCACTCAACCCAGAGAGCTGTGTCTGTCTCCATTCGCCTCCATCTTGTGGAGGGGAGCCCTGGATTCGAGGTTGCAGTGCTTGAACTGCAATAGGTCCTGTGTCCTCTTTGCATTGGAAGCCTGGAAGTTCTGAGTGTGTCAGATTTCCATCACTCTAACTATTACTTCAGGTAAATCAGCTTATAACCAGCTTTGCGGTCATTAGGCCTTAATGGCACATGGAAAAATAACATGGTAAGAGTGTACTTTTGACAAAGATAAAGGGCTAGGCAGAAGGAAGAGATCAAGTTCTCAGGACCTTCCGCTAGGCTAACTATGTCACCCCCTCCCAGTAAAGCCAAGTTGGAGTGGAAGCTTCTAATAAATTAACCACGGGAGACATTTAGACCCAACCTATAGCTCTGTCTGAGATGAGCTTTATGTCCAAATTCACTAAATTATACTTGTTAGTTGTTTTTCAAGATCATCACTCTGGTCCTATACCCCTACCATTTTGACTTTTCTCTTTGTGATATGTAAATACATAAAATAAATGAGCTAGTGTTGATTCCTTTTGTATAGTGTCTGGCCAAAAGAATTTCAGTGTATTGTAAAAATCAAATTATGAAGTCAAAGCAAAGAATTAAGATAAAATTCTTTAACAAGAAATCATTGGTGAACTTACAACATTTATTTATTTTGAGCCAAATATTAAGCATATTTTAGAATAAACCTATTTAATAACTATTGAAGATTAAAAATAAATGCAATAGAATAATAAAATTATTTCACAGAACCTCAAGTAACAAAGAGCATTTGGTCATAAATTTAATGAAATAGCATTTAATCTGTTAGGACTGATGTTTTAGGTCTCAAATTATTATTTAAAATCATTACAAACGTCCATATATTTACAGACTGGGATTCTTAATCTCTTTCACTGTAACTCTGTGATATTAAGATCATGAAAAAAGTCAATAGTTATATTCTTGTCTTTATGCCAGTTTGGTGCAAACTGTAAATACAAGTGCATTTGTAAACACACACCTTGCATTATTGGAGTCTTCTCCAAGAATATTTAATTAATATTTAATATTTATGAGCACAAAGAGGTACCATAATTTATTATAGTCAGTTTTATATTGACATTTATAAGGAAACAAATAGTTACATTAGAACTAATTGCACTGTTGTTTGCTTAATTTTCATCATTCAGTGGACAAACAGCTCTAAAACCAGGAGAGTGTTTTTGAGAGATGAAAAGGCTAATTGTTGGGCCTCATGGAGCCTGAGTCTGATTTGAGGTCTGGTGGAAATTCCTGAGCCTGACTAAAGTTTGATGGCCTGTCTCTGGCCTGCGAATTCCACATCAGGGTGACTCAGCTTCTGACACCCCCCATCCCTATACTTCCACCCCTTCCCCCAACTCTATATAAGTGTCTGCCTGACACAATAGAGATCCTGCTTCGACAAGTCTCCTGGCCTGGTGAGTTTCTCCCAGGTGGTGAGGGGAGTCTGGGCCATCGACACTCATCATCTCGCTCAGCCCCAGGGCCTGCCCAGCTGGTCTGTGCAGCCCCTATGCATCCCTTGTCGAGGAGTCCGACAGCTGATTTTCAAAAACCTACATCCCATTATTTCGAACGTAAGTTCGCTTATTGCAGCAGAGAGGACATTCAGGGCTAAGTGGGCAAAGCACATGAATGCAAGTGACTCCCCAAGAGAAGGAATTACCACCAATTACCATGTGCTTCTATGATAATATATTCAACTCTGGTTATTTTTCAAGATGCACCTTGACTCCCCTCAAGGTTTCTGAACAAGGACTAGAAAAACAAAGAACAGAGAGAATTGTAGAGGGGCCTGTCAGTATCATCATGGGAATCCACAGTAAGATGGGTAGAAAGCACAGCGTGCACACTAACGGCACTGGAGACCCTGCAGCTTCCCTCACCTGTCCTTAGGCCACGGTGACGATGGACTCTCAAATTAATATTCTGTAAGAGGCAAGAAAGCTGAGCAGAATGCAAAGAACTAGGTTCCACAAGTTGAATTCGCTTACTTCATAAGGACTTGAACTAGAAGCAGAGCCTGGACTACCCAACACAGACAATTGTTGAGAAAAAGTTAAGACAGGAAGAAGCCAGCCACCAAAGTGGCCCAGTGACTACAGACTCAGGAATCTTATGAATCAACTAACCTGTTCTTTGAATGTCCTAATCCCCTCTCCTTAGGAACGTGAAAGTGTTATTCTGCCATGTGTGGAAAGAGGAGATAATTCACCTCCTTTCTGCTTTAATTATAACTATCTTAATCATAACTATTATGCATCATTCTGGAATAATTCCATTGTGGAAAAGGATGTTATGAACCCAGAGAGATATTGGTAGGATATAATAAATTTACCATAAGAAAATTTTTACTTGTTTTACTGAGTCTTGTCTATTGAGTTATTGTGCTGTTGATCTGGTTGTTACAATAGTCAATCCACTTTTCACAATCGCCACCACACCCTTTTCTGTAACTAAGTGAAAAATACCAGTAAAATAGAAGTGTCATACTGAAAATTAAAGATGACATTATCTCCCTCTCCTTGAACTTACCTCATAGAAGTCCTACATGTTTCTGTTCTAATTTAAAGTTCAGCTTTACAACTACTTTTTAAGTTATTAACAAGTTCAGTTATGGGATATTGAGATGATGCCAAGAAATAATAGGAACATAAAGTACAATTGCCTCCCATCTTTTTCCTTTACACAAGATTTTGCACATTTGTCCTACTAAGCCATAAACCAAATAACAAAGATGCTATCACATTAATTATTCTGAATGAAGCCATAAAATTCCAATTTCAATATCCTTTCTTCATGTAAGGAAATATGAATGTGGAAAAAAGGAGAAATGGTAAGAAATAAAACATTCAATTAAACTACATCAAAATCATCCATAGGAAAGGCACACTTGAGAGAATAGAAAGGATACTGAACACATCTTTAGATATACATTAGATACACACATTGGTCTAGTAGAGGAGCAGTTCATTACTTCTCAAGTCTATTTGCTTCTATTTCTGTGACCACTTAGTGATTTTCTTAAGAAAACCTCAGATCTTATTATGATAACCATTAGAGATGAAAGGATAAGAAAACCATTACCACTGTGACTTCAACAAATAACAAAGTAGTAAGCAAGAGAAATCTCTGTGCTTACAATTTCCACATTCTTCTAATATTATTGTCAAACTTTTCAAGTTGTTTGACAAACAAACAGTGTGGCAACTCACTAAGGCAGTCAGGATAATATTTTCAGCTAATGCATTTTCTAACCCTTGCAACAATAGTCTCAGAAGAATATCATTACATGCTATTTCTATGTTGCATTTCTCTGCGGATCTGAAGTTTCACAAACTGTAAGAACTGGGTGAACACTTGCAACCTACATTCTTTCAAATATCACTTAAATCACGGATTCAGATTTATATTTTCTCTTCAAAATATTTGCTGATATTATATATACAGTGAGGTATCAGAATAATTACATATTTGTTTCTTGGTACAAAACTAAAAATGTGTTGGCAAAAGCTTTTCTTGAACTTTAAAATACAAAATATCTGCCCGTGAAAAATACAAGCATCTTTCCACCTCATCAGAAGAATCAATAACCTACAACCACACTACTGAATTGATGAGTTCAAATTAACTGCTGATTCTGATTTGTAAAAAAAAAGAGACGAATCTTACACAAGTAGTATGAGGTAACATCAATTTTATTGGCAGACACATTTCAAGCCCTACCTTACTCTTTTTTAGTGCCACAAACAATTCTGGATCATTATTTTGAAGTTTTTACTATGTAATCACAACCTTTTCTGTCCTATATATTTTTCAAGTGAAAAACAGTGTTCAGTACATAAATCTTCTGAAATCATTTCTACTTCAATTAAACTCAGCAATAATGAGGAAATGTTTAAGTTTACATGTGCTGTTAATTGTACATACCTTTTGTAGGTTGGAGAATAAAACCAAAGCAAACATGCGAATTCTTTCTGAAACAAGTACAATCACTCCTGATTTTCAGATAATTTAACAAAACTGACTTAGCTCCTTTTATTTAATAAAAGTTAATTTCACTTAGAGTATGTTGATATTTATCAGAAAATTATTATTAGGAGTTTCCTTAAATCACAGTGATTGAGGACGATCTTCTTAATTCTCTGAAATAATGTAGAAAGGAGATAGAAAGCATTTCTTCAACATATAAAGCTTGTGTGATGATTGTCTCCAAAACACTTGAGTAACAATTTGAGAAGTAGACTTTTTTTTATAGCTGAAAATCAGTTTTACATGCAGAAAAGTATTGATGCAACTTCTGTGGTTATTCAGATTGAATATGTGGCAGATATTTTCCTGGACACAAAGAAAGTAAGCCTGTCACTTTTTGGTTATACTAAGCTTGATGGCTTCTAAGTTTTGAGAAGACTTTCCTAATGAAGATAGTGATTTTTTAAAAATGTGGCCTTTAAGTATATGCATAACATGATAGAATGTGTCAACATTCAGAAGACCTGGAACTCAGTGAACCAGTACTTTCCAAATGTCAGTGTGTGATACTTTGAAATCACACTTGTGTGAAAAGAATCATTCAAAGTATAGTACTAGTCAATGGATTTCAAGGTAAAAATATACGAAAATGTTATTGACATTCCTTCATGCTTCACATTACAACTAATCTTCAGAAACTATTGTGGGTACAGTTTTGAAGTAATATCAAAAAAGAAAATGTGTGCTAATTTGAAAAGTCTATTAAAATATTCCTTTAGTTTTATTTTTTCTGAAAGCACATTATTCTTTATATATTTCAAATGAAATAACATGTTTCAATGGACTAAACTCAGAAATAGATAGGAAAACTTGATCAAAACCATCAAGATTTTCACATAAGTAAAGCAATGTCATACTTCCATATATGTATTAAAGATTATATATACAGTGAGGTATCAGAATAATTACATATATATGTATTAATAATTTACAAAAATAATGATGTTTACAGTAATGATGGATTGAGTGTCTTAATTTGAATTAATAAATATTCCAAAGGTAGTTTAAATAAATTGTATATATACCAATTAACAAAAACTACATGAACAAGAATTCTTTGAGGTCCTAAACCTTTTCTTTAACTTAACTTTTTAAAAAATTGTGACATGGCAGCCCAATAAGCCCTTGAATTTATTATTGTAGCCCAGATTGGCAACAAATTCATTAATTCATCACAACTCAGCTTCTTGGTCCTCCCAATTACTAGGATTATATGTATATGTGGTCACCACACTTAGTTTAAGACCTTCATTCTCAAGAGGATAAATGGTCCCAAGACCAAAGTGAGGAAACATCTGCTCTGATTACAATATGCCCAATGATTTCTCCAACTTCATCTCTGACAACATAAAATGAATGCTTACACAAAATGAATGCTTACTCAATGCTTAGTATTGAGTTCCAAATATTCATTGTAAGCCTGTGATAAGGAATATAAAGTACAAGTCATCAATGTCAACTACTTTCTTTGGTCTAAGTGGCAGTGTCGTAAAAGTGTCTGTCTTTGGTCCAGGAGATCCCATCTAACTAATTCTGACTGTTTTGTACAATTTTCTTGACATAATGATTGACTTCATTTAAAATTTTTGTGGATTCATGTTAAATACCAGACAAGATTCTTTAATTTTTTGTAAGTTTTTTAACAAGTGTTACAAAATTCAAATGGTATTGAAATTCTAGTGCTTATTTTCTCCACTTCTCAAATTTACTTTCCCCTCACAGTTTATTTGTGGAGGATACTGTTTGAGTATTTTTAGTGGACATACTTAGGAGGAGCACAGCTTCAAGTTGGTAAAGGGAAGATCTCAGGAGAACCTATCAGCTCTGCACATGCTTCTACCATTGCAATTTTAACAAGCACTCTTGCCTAGAGGTTAAATAACAGTCTATACCTATCCACCCCTGAGCACCATTCAGTCCCACATCAGAAGGGTCAAGAAATAATTGAAATTGTTTCTGAAGATTAATCCATTTAATTATCTATACTTTATATTAAAATGTTAATGAAACCAAGAAAGGTAAGATGAATAATTTTTCTAACATTTCTGTGCTATTTTCTAGGAAGAAAGAATAAATTCACACTAGTAGAAAAATCAGCAAAGCAAGAACAAACAAAAAATGAGAACCTAAAAATGAGAAATATTCTTCAGCACAATATGATTAAAAAATTTGTAATTAGAAGTCGTTACTTAGAATAGACTTACTAACATGCCATCAACAATTACAAAGTAATTATCTCTAATGTTTCTCTCTTCCAACACACAAAGAGAAAATTTGCACAAAATTACTGCATCAACTTTTTTATTATATTTTTTGCCCAGTTATACAAGCTCAATAGGTAACCCCCTTCTTCTTCTTTCCTTCCACCCTCCCTCCCACACCTTTTCCATCCTTCTCTTGGTGCTTCCTGCTTTTGCCCTCCCATCCTCCGGGGCAACTGTTTGTGTGATCACTGAATTTCCCTGAGTCATCTATACTAGTGAGGGTTCAGGACTCAGTGGCATACCTTTGGGTCCGCCCGCTAGTATGGGAACTGTATTATGACTGTTTAACCCCTTGCCTCTAAGGATCTTACTGCTTGAAGCCTGGCCCCTTGTGATCCGTGTTAGACTTCGGGGGTTTGTTAACATGTGCAGATCAGGCAAAATCCAATCACGTTATGGCTATATCATGGCTACTGCAGCCCTGACTTGCATATCATTGGTCCTCCACATCTTTAGGCTCCTTCGTTCTTGCTGCCCCCTCTTCCACAAGGGTCCCCGAGCTTAGAATGGGAGGAGATTTGGCTGGTCTGGTTTGAGATGAATATTGTAGGGAGTTTTTTTTGAATGATGATTTGTTGTTTTCAGCTTTGCTGTTCCTGCACTGCCCTTGGCTGCATCCTGATTGGTTGTCAAGGTCATCTCCTAACCAAAGATAACTGTTTAAATGAAGGTCTTATATAATAAAAGACCCAAGATGAAGACTAGGAATAGGACACAGCAGTAAAGGGGTCAGTCTCCCGTTTGCTGGTTGGTTACCATCTAATTGCCAATCCCTATTCACTCCCTGACTGGGAAGACCAAACCTGTACAGTCACAAGTGAACAGGAAAGGAAGTGAAAGTGAGCTGCACCAGATTTTTTTTTGGAAAATGTTGTTTGACCAAATGCTTGAAATGCATCTTTGCATCTATCTTGAGGACAATGAAAATCAGACAGTTTTGCAACATGTTAAAATTTGTTTCTGCCACTCCCTCTCCCCCTTCCCAGTCCATATTAGTCTGGAAATCACAGTTGCTAATTATTGTAAAACCCAGAAGCTCATGGATCTGATTCCTTCCAAAGGTGCTCAATCCCTTTGCTCAAGCAATTTTCACTATTCTTTCTGCAGGGAAGGGGCCTAAGAAACCTTCCCCCCACATGCACACACACAAGATTGTCTCCACTCCACACCACTCATGGTGCATCCATGTCAGCATTTTCCCCACAAGCATTTGTTGAAAAGAACAAGTGGTAAATGCATAACATTTCAGATTCTTTGAACAGTCAATGCAGCAAAGTAACCAAAAGACAAAGACATAGAAGGCCTGGAAAATTGTATTTTTATTATGGGATTCTGAAAAGTATTTACATATTCTTACTACTGTGCTAGTAAGCATTTGGCAGATCTCAAAGTCCAAGTAGCAATTCACAGAAAACATAAATAATAAAAAGATGCAGTTGTAAAAATTAAGTTATTCCCACAAATGTGTGGTGTAAAGTCTGGTAGGTGTGCAGATGATTATTTGCCCAGCCTTGGCCCTTTGAACTACCAAGTGTGGCTAATAGAATGACAGAGACACAGCGCTGGCTTAGAGCCTGTCTGATCTAGTGATGTGTCTCTTAAAGCAGGCATTCCCTGCCTAGTTGTCTAGAAGTTCTTAAACTGCCAAGATTCACAAGACCCCTTCCCAAGATTAAATAAACAGTAATAGCTTAGTAAGATATTATCACTAAGTAATAAAAAAGCAGTAATGCTTAGTAGTAAGCAGAAAGACTCTGGATGACTGAGCTGCCTCTAGTCATTCAGGGAGGTTCAGAGATACAGATTTCATGAGTTAGTACCACACAGGGACAAATTTTTCAATTATCCAAATCCTTTGGGTCACCCATGCTCCTGTAATAATTCAATAAAATGACTGATTCATGAAGCTAGACTTGGGTGGAACCGTTCTTTGATCCATTGTCAATGCCCTGTCTGGGTTGGGGAAATGTTAGCCAGGTTCTTCCAGGTAGTCACACAGGAATGATTATCAGATTGATGAAGTCAGATTGTATCAGATTATTAGTCAGTCCAAAGCAGCTGGGTCTTTCTTACATGGTAGGGTCCTTCACAAAGCAGGAAAGTCAAGACACCAACAGTTCTTCAACAAGATAGAAGTGACTGTCATGTTGGATTATAAGTTACCCAAAAAGAATTCTATGCCAGTGCCTTTCAGAAGGCTATGACAACTTTAACAAGGAGAACCCTACTGGAGGAAGGCAGGTCCCAGAGGGCAGCAGTGGAGCTTGAGGTTTGGTTTGCTCCTTCTACCTCTTGATGTCTAAGATGACCTTCATTGGTTTCCTGCTTCTGTCTTCAGCTATACCTTTTGCTATGTGATTCATGCCATAATGGACTACATACTACTGAAACTGCAACTCAAAATAAATACCCTGTCTGGTTATTCTCTGTTGCTGTGAGACACTGCCAAGGCTCAAACAACTTAAAGAGAGAAAGGGAAATTTATTCAGCTTACAGATCCAGAGTGGGAGACACATTTCTTTATGGAAGAAAAGGCATGGCTGCCTGGCAGAAGCTAGAAGTGGCCTATGTCAGATCCATCAAGGAGGCTGAGAGCTGTGGCTGCAAGCTCAAGAGCAGACTCACTAACTCAAATGGGTGGGTCTAACCAACCTCAAGGACCACCTTCTGTAACTGCCTTCCTCCAGGAAAGCTCAGCTTTCTAAAGATGCTGTGACCATCCCAAACAACTAAAGATTCAAACACATGAGTGTGTGGTGGACAACTCACATTTCAAGCCATTACATAACCCTTTCTTCTTTAAACTGCTTGTGTCAGAGTAATGTCTCACAGCAGAAGGAAGTAACTGCAGCACAGTCTTTGTCAAGTGACATCCTATCATTTTCATTTTAGAAGTCTTTTTTTTTTTTCATTGCGTTTACTGTCTGGATTTCTTCAGTGCTATATTAGGTCACAGTTAATATCTCACAGTCTAATTTTTGAAAACTATACTTTTTACAGACCACAGACTCTGGAAATAAGATTCTGCTCTCACCATAGGCTCTGCTCTGTCTTAACTCTTTGTTGTTATTCTTATCACTTTTGTGTTTATGTACTGTTTAGAATTAATTCAGTAATGTTTGTTTTCCTTGTCATAGATGGGCACTGAAATCTCTGCCCAGTTTCCATTTTTAACTGTGCAGTTTTATCATTTTTATCATTTATATCTCTGTGAGCTGCTGAAAGCTCACTAGCACAGCATTTCACTCTCTGTTTATTTTTTTCTTTGGAACTCCTGCTTGACGTAAATCAAACCAAGATTGTGTCTAAGTGGTTGAACACACTATTCTTTCTTTATCCTCTCTAGATTGGTTTTGCAATTTACGCATAAGTCACAGTCACTAAGAAACCAGTGCTTCTACCTCGTAAGGTCACATTGTATCATAGGGCTCAGAGAGGCCTCAAAAAACTCTCTGCCACCACTGAATTCCCTGATGATTCAATCTAGAGTCTGTGTGTTCACATATGTGAATATATGTGTTTATACATGTGAGTACATGTACACATATGTATGTGTATGACAGAGATCAATGTTGGGTATCTTTCTCATTCTAAACTTATTAGAGTCATTATTTTTATCTCTTATTCATTTATTTATGGGGCTTATAACACTTCTATCTAAAGTTCTTTCCCTATTCAAACACTAATATAAGACAGCCATTTGAGAGGTGCTTCTGAAATGTTATAGATCACTTACTTGTGCTCTCTGGTATGACACTAAATGTAATATGGTATGCTTTCACAGTAAAAAAGGAAATAATAACTAAACATCTTACAACATTAAATTCCAATTCAACCATGATATTATCCATGTCATAGCTCTCTTCCAATGGGGGTGATAATGAAGAAATCATTGTCAATTCCAGAGACTTACACAGACTTCCATGTGGAAGAATATTCAATACAGCTCTAAACTGCTTAGTTAAAAATAGATCCAGCAGACTTTGGGCTCAGGGCCTGCTGTAGGACACTTCCCTAACCCTGGAATATGGGCAGGCAATGGTTGATTGGCTTTCCTCCCTGGAGACAGGTGCAGGCTATCAAAGTAACTTTGAGCTCCAGACCTGGTGAATCGGATTTCCTTTCTCTCTGAGGACCAGTGCAAGGCAGCTTTAAACAACATTCCCCGCTTAGTCAACCAATAATAGAACATCCAAGATTTTAACAGAGTTCACAGGTACCACAAACCTGGGGCCAGACTACCAACACCTTGCTACTGAGGACCCTAAATCTCTTTTCCATTCAATAGAAGGAAATCTTCACATGCAACCCTAAGATAAGTAACCCTTTATACTTTCCTTCTCATCACAGCTAATAGTTATCTCTGCTTCAGACCTCTGTACAGCACACCCAAAACCCCACATCTTCACCCCTGAGGACATTAACTAGTTAATATTTAAGTAAACCTAGAATGTTTATTTAACCTTAGTAGCTGCCATAGTATTCTAACCTCTAACCCTTGACTACTAAAGCCACTCTATTTCATAATTTAAAGCTCATCTAATATGTAACCCTTGACACCCAATCCCAAACATTGAGGCAAATATGGACCTAAACTCTGCCACTCCCAGAACCAGAGTAGGGCCTTATAACTTTTTTTGGTAGCATCACCTTACCCATGAAATAACAACAAGGAACCCTAGAATGAGAACTTTAACACTCAGGTAAACAGTATCAATAACAGTTCAAGTGCAGCAATTCTGTCTGACTCATAGCAGTCATAAACACACACCAAGAAAGATTCTAAAAATTAAACACAAAATGACTAAGTCACACTATATAAATCTACAAGAAGCAACAAAAATCATGACAACTTCCCCACAAAAAAACATTGACCCCCAATAACAATGGATCCTTACCAGAATAACCCCTTGGATGTTAGTCAAGAATTCAGTAACCAAGACAAGGATTTTCAAAGCATGATCTTTACCATAATGAAAACAATGAAAAAGGAAATCCTAGAGGAGTTAAATAACTGCATTAGCCAATATGAACAGGAGCACAACAGGAACCTAGATGAAATGAAAAGGGCAGTTGAAGAAATGAAACTAGGCATCGAGAACTTGAAAAAAACCTTATACAGAGATAAAGCTTGAAAGTAAAAATAAGCTAGTTATAATACAAAATTCAACAGAAAGTCTTACCAGAAGAACTAATGAAGGAGAAAATAGAATATCAGAACTAGGAGACAAGATGGCAGAACAAATTGGTTCAATTAATGAGGTTGAGGTTAAAAAGCCAAAGAAATACTGGAATGGGATATTCAATAGTTATGGGACTCTTTGAAGAAACCAAACTTGTGCATCCATGGAATACCAGAAGAAGAAACACCTCCAATGCAACTGTCCATAGCACACATCACTTTCTTGGGCTGACTCCTCCCAGGCATCTCTAACATCTTTACTTCTCAATGGCAAACCAGGCTTTAACTCTGCAGCACAAAACTGCCCTTTTTGGGCTTCTAAACTGCAAATTTTCTGCCACATGCTGCCTGGCTTCCATCATTTTTTGAAATCTTGGAGGAGGACTTCACGATCTCCTCCCTCTTGCATTCTTGATGCCTTTAAAACCAGAACCATAGGGACAACTTTGCCAAAACTGGCCCCCTTGAGTTACAGCTGATTCAGCTTTTCTATACAGACCATCTCTTTCACTTCTAGACAGTTCCTTTGTAGAAGAAACCAACTCTTTTTTTTTTTTTTTTTTTTTTAGTATTATATACCTTTATTAAAAGATCAAATGACGGGCTGGAGAGGTCCTGAGTTCGGATCCTGGATCCCATGTATAGACGCCAGGCGGAAGCGGGGTCAGCCTGTGCTTCTGATCCTGGTAGGGCAGAGCCTGTGAATCCCGGGGCAGAAGGAGGTGGAGGCGTCCATGGTGGTTCCCGAATTCATCCCTGGTTCTACACACACACACACACACACACACACACACACACACACACACAGGAGCGCGCACATGCATACACACACATGCACAATTGAATAATTAATAATAATAATAAAAAAATAAAAAAAAATCAAATGACATTTCCTCACAATCTACTTACATTAGACAGAATTAGTTCTAAGTTAAAGGGAAACCAACTCTTGCTTTGGAACTCCACCCTTTAGCTTAGTCCTGAAAGGATTTGCATTCTTATGGGTGGGAGCCTTCTATGAGGATCTTGCCCTCAAGGTAGGGCCTCTCCTACTATTCAAGTTGAGAGCAGGCTTTGATTTACAAATGCAGCTAATCTCTTTAACAGCCATTTTGTTCTTTGCTTCATCCTGGTTCAATTCTTTGTTTGGCGTTGTATTTTTCATCCTTAGCTCTTACAGTTTTTCCTTCTTCCTGCCTGATTCCTTGTTCTTTTTCATTACTCTGAAGACAACTAAAAAGTAGCCATATCACGCTGTCAAGACTACAGTGTTTTGAAATTTCCTCCACCAAGCACTCTGGTTTAACTTCAGACAAGCTTTCACTATGAGGGCAAAACTATACTAAACTCTCCGCCAACACTTGGCTCCATGAGTCACTCATTCAGTTGCAAACACACTCTCTGTTCCCTTCTGGACCATCATAACAAGCTGGGCTTCCACTGCCTGTGTCTCTCATAGCATAAGAAAGACCCATTTGGCCCCATCACCAAGATGTAAAAATTTTCCCAACAACAAAGTCCCAAAGTTCTCTGTATTTCTGCCAACAAACAGTTCCTAAGGCATACTAGCCACATCACAGCATTGGCCATACTGTTGGGTACTAACTTCTCTCAACTTCACAAACAGCTTCACATTATGGTACCAGCTGTTCTTAATCTCACAGCAATATCCCACTACCCAGTTTTCTATGGTTACTCTTAGCTATTGCTGTGAGAGAGCATCCAAAGTCAAGTAACTTAAGTAAGAAAGGGAAATTTATTCAGTTTATGGTTCCAGAGGGGAGATACAGTCTCTCAAAGTGGAGGTGGCATGGCTGGCTGGCCAAAGCTGGAGGAGGCTATGCCATTGCAGACATCTTGGAGGCTGAGAGCTGCAAGACTGCTTGCTGCAAAAGCAGACGTCTCCTAGAGGTAGGGTGGGTGGGATTAATCCACCTCAATGCAACTCCTTGTGACTACCTTCTTTCAGCAAGGCTCTACCTCTCAAGGTGCCATGACTTTGCCAAATACATGAGACTATGGGGGACACTTTCAAACCATAACATATACTAATCCAAAAACCAAATAAAAATACAATAAAGGGCAAATTGATGAACACAGATGCAAAGATCCTCAGCAAAATTCAAAAATCATTTGCTGTCATGGTTTGAAATGTGTCCCCCATAGTCTCATGTATTGGGAAAATCATGACACTTTTAAGAGGTGGAGTCTTTCTGGAGGAATGCAGTCACAGGGGGTCAGCCTTGAGGTAGATTAGTCCTACCCTGCCTCCTGAAGAGATCTGTTTTTATAGCAGCAGTTTTGCAACTCTTAAGCCTCTAAGCTGTGTCTGCAGTGACATAGCCCTTCTCCAGTTTCTGCTGTATCTACCATGAAAGACCATATCTCCCCTCTGAAATTGTAAACTGAATAATAAATCATCTTTTCTCCCTTAAATTGCTTGACATTGGATGTCCTCTGACAGCAACATAGAAAAGATTAACCAATACAGGAAATTGGTATCAGGAGTGGGGTATTGCTATGAGATTAAGATCACCTGGTACCACAATGTGAAGTGTTTTGAAGTTGAGAGAAATTGGTATCAGAGAAGTGGGTGTTGCTATCTGAGACTGAGAGAACAGAGCACCAAAAAGTGAGGCTGTTTGTAAAGCTAAGAGAAATTGATACCTAGCAGTATGGCCAATGATGTAATGTGGTTAGTGTGCCTTTGGAACTGTTTGTCAGGAGGAATACAGAGAACTTTGGATCTTTTGCTAGGAAAGTCTGTTTTGGCAATCCAGCCAAATGGGCTCAGAAGAGACCAATGTTGTGAGAGACATAGGCAGTGGAAGTTCAAAGTAGAACAAAGACTGTGTTTGGAACTGAATGAGGGAAAAATAGTACCATGTACTGGCTAAGAGTTTAGTGAAGTTTTTCCTTTGTCCTGAAACAGCATGCCTAAAGTTAAACTTGAATGCTTGGTGGAAGAAATTTCAAGGCAATGTAGCCTTGACAATCTGATATGGCTATGTTTTTTAGCTTTATCTTCATATTTATAAAAAATATCCAGGAATCAAGCAGAAAGAGGCAAAAAACCATGAGATCTCATGAGGAAAAATGAAATGGAAAACTTAAAGAGTTGAACCAGGAAGAAGCAGATAGGAAAATGTCTGTGTTAATTCACTACCATGACATGAACACACTATGTTCATTGCAGCACTATTTACAATAGCAAACTCATGGAATCAACCCAAATGCCCAACAGTTGACAAATGGATAATGAAAATGTGATACATTTATACAATGGGATACTACTCAGCCATCAAGAAGATGGATTAATAAAATTTTCCAGGAAATGGATAGAATTAAAAGAAATTATATTAAGTGACATATCCCAGACACAGAAAGTTAGATACTATATGTACTCCTTAATAGGTGGATCCAAACTCACTTAATGACATAATCAAAGGTCAATCTCTGTAATATCTACTGTTGCAATTCACCTGCATAATTGCTGATAAATGACCATCAAACAGCTTAAGGGATTTATTTCCATACAACAGTCTAGTTATAGTTCTCAGTCCAGCTTGACAGAAGAGCATGCACCAACACCAGGGCTGAGGGAACTGGCCACACATTCTCTACACAACAGCTGAGAGAGGGAAAATCCTTACTTGCCATTTCAACATGTCTGACCAAGTGTACAAAATGATGCCAACTCTCTTAACCAGCTGTCTGTATTTTATTCCAGGGCCTAAACCCACTCACCATAGACTGGGCCTTCCCCATCAGCTAGACAATCTCCTGAAGGTCTGCTCTGGGCCTACCTCAACCATTAATTCTCTACAAATGTGACCAGAACTCAAATGCTCAACTGTCAAGTTGACAACTGTGCCCAACTATGATACCTACTGTAATCAAAAAAGATTATAAACAGGAGAGAAGGGGACCTCAAAAGAAAGGAGATAGGGGAACACGCTTCAATAGAGAAATAGGCTATGATCACGTATTGCCTGTAAGTAGCAAAACATCTGATAAAGCTCACTCTCATTTCCCTTCCTGGTCACTTGGGACTAAACAGGTTTGATCTCCCCAGTCAGAAAAGATATAGGGACTGGAAGTTAGATGGTAACCAACTGGTAAATGGTAGACTGACCCCTCTCTCTGCTGTGTCCTACTCCTATTCTTCCACCTACCTTTGGGTCTGTTCTTATATTAAGATCTTCATTTAAGCAGTCTTTTATCTTTGGTTAAGTGATAACCTTTGACACCATTTGGGATGCAGCCAAGGACAATGCATGAATAGTAAAACTGAAAACAACAACAAGCCATAATTCAGAACACCAAAGACCTTAAATTATTCACCTGGAACCAGACCAGCCAAATCTCTCTCAATCCTAAAGCTCAGGGAACCTTGTGGAAGAGGGGGTAGTAAGACTGTAAGAACGTGAAGTTGGGGAGAACCAATGATATGCAAGATACTCCACACAAGTCAGGGCTTCAGCAGCCAGGATATAGCCACAAGTGATTCAACTTTGCCTGACCTGCACAATGGCTGACATGTCAATAACCCCATAATGTCTAGCACGTATCACAGGGAAGAAGGCTTCAGGCAGTAGGATCCTTAGAAGCAAAGGATTAACAGCAAAGAAGAGTTGTATACCCTGGGAGGAGCCAATTCAAGAGAGTGGTGTGTTCTATGGGCAGATACATTGGAGAAGTGAAAGCAAAAAGCCCTTTGGAATTGAGATGCTTTCAACTAGAAGCTCACCTGCTAGACCTGACACTGCAGGTTTTAGAATTTGTTCTGTTGGCTTTCAGTCTTGTTATGGACCAATCTTTCCTGGATATTCTCCCATTGCTTCCTTTTAGAACGGGAATATTTATTCTAAGCCTTTGCATGTTAGAAGTATGTAGCTCATCTTTTGATTTTACAGGAGGCTTTGGACTTTTAGATTGTGTTGGGACTACTGATGCAGTCTGTACCAAGATTTTTACAGTTGTATTGAGTTTGATTTGCATCAGGAAATGGTAATGAGCCTGTGGGGGACCAGAGTGGAGTGTCATGGTTTGAAATGTGTTCCCCACAGTCTCGTGTGTTTGGGAAGGTCATGACACTTTTGAGAAGTCTTGCTGGAGAAAGGCAATCACAGGTGACAGACCTTGAGGTGGATTAGTTCCACCCTACCTTCTGAAGAGGCCTGCTTTTGTAGGAGCAGTTTTGCCACTCTTAGCCTCCAAGATGTCTGCAATTGTTACAGACAATTGGAATGGAAGGAACATGTAATAAAGGCTATATACAAGAAACCCATAGCAAGGATCATTCTAAATGGTGAAATATTTGAAGCACTCCATCTTCAATCAAGAACAATGTAAGGTTGTCCATTCTCACCACTTTTATTCAATATTGTACTGAAAGTCTTATCCAGAGTTATTAGACAAGAGAAGGAAATAAATGGATACAAATAGGAAAAGAAGAAGTCAACTTATCCCTATTTGCAGAAGACATGATCCTTTATCTGAGTGACACCAAAAACACCATCAGGAAACTGCTGGATCTAATATATAAGTTCAGCAAAGTGGCAGGGTACAAAGTCAATGTTCAAAAATCAGTGGCTTTCTTATACACCAAGGATGAAAAAAAGTGAGAAAATCCTAAGAGAAATAATTACGTTTACCATAGCCCTTAGAAAAATGAAATACCTAAGTATAAATCTAACCAAGGAAGTGAGAGACCTGTACAACTTGAAAAACCTAAAGAAAGATATTTCAAAAGATAACAGAAGACATAAAGACCTCCCATGCTCCTGGATCGATAAAATTAACATTATAAAAGCCACCACTCTACCAAGAGCAATATACAGTTTCAATGCTATACCAATCAAAATTCCAAGACAATTCTTCACAGAAATTGACAAAGCAATGTCAAAATTCATATGGATGCACAAAAGCTCCAGGATAGCTAAAATAATCCTGAGTAATAAAAACTATGTTAGAGGAATCACCATACCAGACCTTAATCTATATTACATAGCCACAGTAATAAAGAGAACATGATACTTCTCCAAAATAGAGACACGTTGAATACCCAGAAATAAATCCTTACTCAAAAAATCATGTAGTTTTTGATGTAGGGGCCCAGATAACTCAACTGCAAAAGATTAGCATCTTCAACAAATGGTGCTGGAAAAATTAGATATTTACATGCAAAAGATTGAAATTGGATCTTTATTTGTCACCATGCACAAAAATCAATTCCAAATGAGTCAATTTAACATTAAACCAGAGACTATAAAAATACTAATAGAAGAGTAAGTAAGCCCCTCGCACACTGCTCAGCCTAGACCAACACTTTCTAAACAGGACCCAATAGCTCAGGAAACAAAACCAACACTCAACAAATGGAACATCATGAAATTAAAGAGTTTTGGTTCAGTTAAATCCCTACTTCTGATTCCTCTCTCCACTTCAAGACTTCTCTTATACTAAGGCCTCTTTAACAGTTTCCATATTGTTGGTAGGAGAGGATCTCGACACCCAGATGGGATGGAGCCTTATGCAATGTGAGAACAGCAAAATGGACAACAGCCTGAATCCAGAACACTAGGCAACCCTAGAGTGATCACCTGGAACCAGACCAGCCAAATCGTCCCCATCCAGAGGCTCAGGGAACTTTGTGGAAGAGGGAGCAATATGACTAGAAGAACCTAAAGATGCAGAGTTCCGGTCCTAGACAGGTCACTCCACTTAAGATAGGACAGCACAACCAGAAACTCATAGTAATGGGACTTGATCTCATCAGACCTGCACAGTGGTGAACATGTCAGCATACCTCCATGGATTGGCACGGACCTCAGGAGAAATAGTTTCAGACAATAGAATCTGCGCGCATGCACACACACACACACACACACACACACACACACACACACAAAATAAATAAATTTAAAATATTCAATGTATATTCAAATAATTTGTTTCCATGAAAAAAATTCTCAATGGGTAGGATAGTACCCATATCAGTGGGCTATCCAAGGAAAAGCCTCTCTGTCTGCCACAGAAGTTTGAACCCCCACAAGATGATACAGAGGGAACTCCAGGACCCATAAAACTAAAGGACAGGGTATTAAGAGGGTCCACACAGGAATGGAAGGGAGGGTGGAATGGGATGGGGTTGAGAGGGAATGGTGACTAGATAGTTATTGTTCCAGAACAGCTTGATTCCAATACACTTAAATGTACTGTGTTATAGTACAAGAAAACAGAGGCAAGAGAATCACAACTTTGGAACCAGTATGGGTAGAGAGTAAGGGCCTATCTCAAAACAAACATCCCACAAATATGAAAATACATACTTCCTTTGCTGGTCTGGATTTCCTTTAATTTATCTGAGCTGAATTCTACAAACTGTTGTGGCATATACTCACTGATTAGAACAAAAAATGAAATAAATTGTCTCATAAACATTAAATAAGATGACTCATTTGGTATGCATCAGTTGCCTCTTATTGGTCAAACACTGTAGGCAAGTTTGCTTTAATGTGGAACTTTATGGATTTCAGCTGTTTTTGACAATTACTAATTACAATGAAATTACAATTAAAATATTATTTGCTGCTCTTTCAGAGGATTCTTTCATTCAGAAAATATACAATCTATCCATATTTTTATTAATGTCATAATGCAAGATTAAATAATCTGTGTTCTACTATTATTTAAGTAATGTCATTTTCTCCAAATTTCAATAAGAATAGTTTAGGATCAATTTTATATGATATAACAAAACCCCAAATCACATTTATAAGTGTTTAAACTTGAAAGAATTCCAAATGTATCCCCTGAATTTTCATCTCATGTCATAATCTGAAACATGAAAAATGCTCATTAACTTATAGCTATTTCAAACACAGAAGTCTTGTCTTCTAGTATAGGAGAGTTATCTATAATATTAGAATTGAAAGAACATGTAGCTTCATTTTTATATAAAAGTTGAACTTTTCAAGGCTCCAAGTGGAAAACTAAGTCTCAGAGGGAATATCTCATTGAAACATTGAAATAATTTGCATGCAATAAAAATGCAAAGTAACAAATCTATTTTCCACTATAACTTATAAAGCAGATCATACTTCATTGGTGTATAGTAACATAAAAATACCTAGCAGAGGTCATTGTCATTTCTGTTCACTTTTTTACACTTTCACAATTGTAATTCCCTTCCCTTACTCCTCACTGAAGCCAAATATTCAGTCTGTTTCAGTTTTACAAATAGATGCCCATTTGAATTGTACTGTATCTTTATAATCTAAAAGAGCAAATTGAGTGTAGCATAGCATTAATATTATGACACTCAGATTTGTTTTGTGACATTTGTAGAGAAATGTACTCCTTTATCATTCATGAGGAAGATTACCAGTGATACAAATTCATCTTTAAATATTTAATGTCATAATTTTCCAGAATAAAAGATCAAATCTGCTGTTTTCCAATATGCTTTTTTTATTCATAACATAGTTTTATGGAGTAAATCCCCCATAATAGTTTTCCTTGTTTTGTCAAAGCCCTATATATTTTAAGCAATTTCATATCCTTGACATGGAATAAATTTGATAAATGAGCAAAACTGTAAATTTAAGGAAATAGTGCACAAAGTCTTAACACTTCAAAAATTTACATGTAGTATTAGCACTTTATGTCACTCAAGCCTTTTATTCAAGAAAGACAGCCTATAGGAATAATATTGAAAGTGACAAGAGATTGACTCTGACTATTCACTTGCATCTTAAATTATAAAAAGAGAAAAATGCAGATTTTTTACACTTTTCATCTTAAGTAGGGCATCCCTCCTACTTTTTCTAATTGCACTAAAGAACTCAAGATAAATGTTCACAAAATCAACATGACTGATTTGCTTTTTTCTCAGAGAGAGAGAGCTTATTTAGTGCCTAGAAGCAATTTGTGTGTAATGCCATCTCTTCAAATGAGTTCTTTAATGAGTGTTTGTCTCACAACTTAATGTTTTTACTTTATTCCACAGGATGCTCTGGTGTCTTTTTAAAAAAAAAAAAAAAACACAAGAAACAACATGTTTATCTGGAGAAAAATATAATATAGCTTATCTTCAGTAATAAAAAAATAATAAATTTATTCTTGAAAAATCCCTTTTAAATATTCAAGGCAGGCTGAAGAGATGGCTTAGGTATTAAGATTCTATCTTGCAAGCCGAAAGACCTGAGTTTGGATGCCAGGATTCACATAAAAATACCATGTGGAAAACAGCTGCAGCCTGCACTTCCAGCCCTGGTGGGCAGAGCCTGAGAAATCCAAGAATGAAGGAAATAGGAGGTAGAAACAATACAGGATGATTCCCTAAGTCATTCTTAGTCTTCCACAGTGCCCGCCAATACAATCATACACACACACACACACACACACACTCACACACATAAATAAATTTAAAATATTCAATATATATTCAAATAATTTGTTTTCATGAACAAATTGCTCAATTGAGTGAACTTTTGTGGGCTTTTACAATTTTATTCAATATTTTCACATCATATAAAAGTAATATTTTATCATTTTTCCCAGATAAGTTTTATAAATATTTATAAAATGTAAGCATACCTAAAGCTAATTATACCTTTAGGTAACCAGAAAATGTTGAACTCAGATGACTTAAAAAGATATCAATATTCATATACTTGGAACAGAGGTATTCTTTTTTTTTTTTTTTTTTTTTTTAGGGCGAAAGGGAGGTTTATTCAGCTTACGGTTCCAGAGGGTAGGTACAGTCTCTCAAAGCAGAGGTGGCATGGCTGGCTGGCCAAAGCTGGAGGAGGCTAAGTTACTGAAGACATCTTGGAAGCTGAGAGCTGTAGACTGCTTGTGCTTTGGAACTCCACCCTTTAGCTCCAGTCTTCTGAAAGGATTTGCATTCTTATGAGTGGGAGCCTTCCCTGAGGATTTGCCCTCAAGCTAGGGCCTCTCCTATTATTCAAATAGTTAATCTCTTCAACAACCATTTTGTTCTCTGCTTCTTCCTGGTTCAACTCTTTAAGTTTGCCATTGTATTTTTCATCATTGGATCTTACAGTTTTTGCTTCTTTCTGCCTGATTCTTTGCTCTTTTTCATAGCTCTGAAGACAACTAAAAAGTAGCCATATCACATTGTCAAGACTACATTGCTTTGAAATTTCCTCCACCAAGCACTCCAGCTTAATTTCAGGCAAACTTTCAGGACGAGGGCAAAACTTCACTAAACTCTTGGCCAACACATGGCTCCATGTGTCACTCGTCCATTTGCAAACACAGTCTCTGTTCCCCTCTGGACCATCGCAAGCTGGGCTTCCACTGCCTGCATCTCTCACAGTATTGCTCTCCTCTGAGCTCTCACGAGAAAGGTCCTTTGGCCCAACCGCCAAGATGCAAAGACTTTCCCAGCACAAAGTCCCAAAGTTCTCCGTATTTCTCCCAACAAACAGTTCCAAAGACACACTAGCCACATCACAGCATTGGCCATGCTTCTGGGTACCAACTTTTCTCAGCTTCACAAACAACATTTTATGGTACCAGCTGTTCTTATCTCACAGCAATACCCCACTATCCAGTACCAATTTCTGTAACAGTTACTCTTAACTATTACTGTGAGAGAAAACCCAAAGTCAATCAACTTTAGGGAGAAAGGGAGGTTTATTCAGCTTACAGTTCCAGAGGGTAGGTACAGTCTCTCAAAGCAGAGGTGGCATGGCTGGCTGGCCAAAGTTGGAGGAGGCTAAGTCACTGCAGACATCTTGGAAGCTGGAACAGAGGTATTCTTAGGTTAAAAGATATATGTCTGATAGTATTAAGATTTGGAGAAGATGCAGAGAGAAGTAGATGCTGTCACAATAATATATTTCACTGAGAAATTGCTTCTGGCAATTTTCGATGAAAACAATTCAGAAAAAATACTTCATGCCAATGTTTAAAGAGCAAATGAAATCTGTGCTCCATTTATTTATAGTAAAATAGTCACTTCTCTGTGGTGCACCTAACAGGGAATAAGGACCCAGAAAGGACAGCAATGGGAAGGAAATAAACATCTAGGAGACAGAAAATGGAGGGGAGATAAAAATTAGGACCAAGCATATGAAACACAGATATATAGAAACTTCTGATCTACAAATCCAGAAACACATGCCTGGTACTGTAAATCAATCCAAATACCTGATCGCAGGCCCTAGGAAGGAACAGACCTCTTAGTATTTACCATAAATACTTGATAGAAAATATCATCTAAACATTTATTATTATACTCATAAATCAAAGAAGCATTCACCACTCAACTAAGAAGTATCCCTGTGCAACAGAATCTATAAAATACAGAGAATCACAACTGAACAAAACACAAGGTAAAAGAGACTGTGGACATCTTGATCCTAATAAGACAATCGAACAATTTCCAATCTCAAAGCTTAGGGAACTTTTCTGCAGAAGGGGAAGCAAGAATGTAAGAAACGGAAGCTAAGGGAGGTAATGACCCACATTCATATTAAGGCAGTTGTACCCAACAACTCAATGTAAAGGTGTCTACTTCCACTAGTCCTCCATACAAACTTGCTCTTTATCATCTCACCAGAGAACAGGAAAGATCGCATAAGGCACTATGATACCCAAGACGCTGTATGGGAGCTGCTCAACTTCCATACCTATGTTCAGCACCCATATCTTATGGTTTATTCACCAGTGGAAAAATCCCTCCCTGGCATACGCTCAGGTGCTTCTTAGTATGGGCATACTAGATGGGAGTCAGGTGATCAAACTGCCTATGAGACAGGGTAAGGGAAAACAGGCTAAAGGGAAGAATGGATGTGGCAAGATGGAGATGAGGGTGGGTAGTAGGTGATGAAAATGCACACATTGATTATTAATATAATTAAAAACAAAATATTACTTCAAAGGCAATAGAAAAATGCTTCAAAATTATGCTAAAAGACTGTCAGTTCAGCCACAGTAGTGTTCCTATGCTTAAGGGGAACACGAGAAAGAGTTCAGGGAAATGCCACTGGGTCCTTGTACGTCATCGGAGAGGAGGACCCAGAGGAGAGTCAGGCATACACAATAAAGGACTCTGGGAATTGGGAGGGAGGCACTGGGGGATGGGGAGGGAGGGAAGGGGGAGCAAGGGGTTCGAGGGGACGAGGAGGGAGAGAGGGAACTGGTCTACCTATTAAGTTTGTATGAGCAGAAATAATAAAAAATGTATAAAAAAAAAAAGACTGTCAGTTCATATATCAAAACAGCCCAAAGTTGGAAGACTTCGTATATCTCAAAATAGAATGATTATATTTCTAAGGAAATAAATTATTATTCTTATTATTTGACAACTTCTTTTCAGAATAACCGTGTAGAATTATGGAATATATCATGGAAGATATATTTTATATTATATGGTACATTTACATTTTTATGCAAAAAATCACATAAAATTTTAATTGTAGCTCTCTTTCTCAATGGTTGTCTATGTGATCCTGATACTTTCCAAGTTCCATTGCTCACAAAATGTAATTTATGGGGAGATTTAAAGATTAAAGGGTCTCTTTTTGCAAACAGAGTTGTAAGGTGGATTTATGATGGGCATTATCCTGACATAGGAGCAAGTAGGAAGCGTCATAAACTTAAGGTGATAGATCACTTTCGTTCTAAGTGAGCACAGTTTATTTATTGTCTTGGGTTGAGAGGTCTTTAAGAAAACATATGTTTCTTTTATAAGGAATTTTTGCTTTGTTTCTGTCTAATAATTTTCTGACTCTATCAACAGATTAACCAGACAAACTAGATGCCCAGTTAAATGGACCTGTTTGCTTTCCTGTGTTTTCCATTCCTTGCCACCATAATTTCCTCAATCTTTCTAATCTGCCTCAACGCAAAGCCATATGATGAATGAATGCACTCCTGCAGGGCTGTCCTGGAGACAGAGAGTGTCTAAGTGTGTCAAACAATATGGCCCCCAGGCATTGCACCACAGTGATACCCAAAACTACAGCAACAGAGATCAGCTCTACCCAGATGACACAAAAACCCCCAAATAGTAAAAATTTTATCTAAATGATGTCATAAAACTGAGAAAGAGCTGGGGAGGTGGCTCAGGAGCAAAGGTTTTGTCTCAGCAAAAGGATCTGAGTTTTGGTCCCCAGATCCCATGTGTATTAGTCAGGGTTCTCTGGACACAGAATCTCTAGAATGTGATATATATAAATAAGCTTATTAAATTAACTTACACTAAAAAAAAATAGTGTCCTTCAAAGAAGCTGTGTAGCTGCTTCGTTCTTGACTGAAAGGTCCCACAAAGCTGAAAGATCCCAAGAAGGTCTCAAGCCTTTACTTCTCTGGAGGGTGGAAGAAGCTGGGTTCTGACATTGGTGAAGAATAGCTGGGCTCCAACATCAGCAATGAACAGTGAACAGTAGAAAGGCCTAGAAACCAGGCTCCAAAGGCAGTGGGAACATCAGCAATGTGGAAAGGATGCAACTCCATGCCAGCCAAGCCTGGAGGCATCAGCGGCAGCAGCAACAAAGAAGGCCATGATACTCTAAACGTGTATGACGCTTGAAGGGTGGACTTCACAGCATGTCGACACAGGATAAGGGAATAGCAAGTCCCTCCTCCTTGCACTTCCTATTATCTGGTCCACCAATGGAAAGCACCTCCCACTATGGGCTGGGTTTTCCTCATCAATTAATCAAGGACCTGTAGACTTGTTCAATCATGGACAGCTGTGCCCCAAATAGTCTGTAGCTGCCAAGTTGACACTAAAATATAACCATAATACTGTATAAGAAGGATAGGTAGAAAAAAAAAAAAAAAAAAAAAAGAAGGATAGGTAGAAATGGAGATAGCCTGAGTTTCTGACCCTGGAAGGTTGAGCTTAGGAAACCCTAGAGCAAGCAGCAAAGAAGTAGAGCAATCCAGAATGATTCCCCATGACACTTTTGGGCCTTTACAGTCACACACACTCAAGTGTCCTCTGATACAAAACACACTCATACACACGTGTTCAAAAAAAGAAAAACTAATGAAGTAACTCTATCAGTGTTATTCCACAAAGTCAACATTATTCTAATATCGAACAAAAAAACAACAACAAAAAAAAAATTTGCACAGAACCTCATCATGAATTCCTAGAAAATCAAATCAAATGGCATATTCAAACAGCATACATCACTAGGAAATGGACACTCAGGGAAAAAAAACTGAATTTCTCTAATTAAAGTGATAAAACACTGATTACAAAAACTTAAATGATGAACAGAAATTAGAAAAACGTATCATGGTATTTGGTTCTACAGGATCATTGACATAGCAATGACTAGAGTTGGGCTCTTTAAGGGATGATTCAATCATATAGGTTCTGAACCCATCAATGGCTTAGCCCATTCATAATAATTAACACTATAGGCCTTTGTGAAGTGTTGAAAACTGTAGGAGATGAAGCTTAGATTGAGGCTGTGCTCTGAAAATGTATTAATTTATTTCTTTTTAAACTCTTTTCTTTTGCTCTTGACCTCTTTGAGGTGACCAGCTTAGCTCTACCATATGCTCTCTGCCATGACATTTGCTGTTCAACAGCCCAGAAACAATGCAGCCAAGTGTCCTTGCAAAGAAAACTGGAAGCTGAAATAAGTGTTTATAACTTGATGTTGATTCCATTGTGTAGACAACAATCTCTCCACTGGGAAACAGCATCTTGTTTAATAGTTTGGGCATCATATTCCATTTACTATTTTTTCCAAGTTATGCTAATCAGATATCTGTTATTTTAACAAGATATCACCATGCTATTCTGAGCCTATGCTGGATCGCTATTGGTAAGTCTGAGTTATCTGTAATTCTACAATACATAAATGACCACATCTGGTACCTATGTTGAATAGCTTTCTTTTTTTAATTTAGTAATTATTTATTTTTGTTGATTAAACTTGTTCTTTAATAACTTCACAAAGTATATAATAGAATCTAGCTACTCTCCCCTCCACTTTCTCTTCTATCCCTTCCATTCTCATCAATGCCCCCCCCCCTTAGTTCCTCTTCTTTTGCTTTGCCTTGTCACCCATAAGCTTAATCAGGCATGTCTGTGTGACCATTAGATTGCAACTCTCCATTAGATAGGTCTTGGTGCACTCCCCAGTAAGCAGACTTCCGAAAGCTATGACATTGCCTCCTTCTGTATCTATCAAAGGCAAAGAATTTAGCAATGACGTGTGGGACCTTGAGCCCATTCCCATCCATACTTGATTGTTTGCTTCTTCATCTAGTGCAGACATCCATAGCTGCTGTGTATTTGCAATGCCTATGGATTTCCCAGAATGGGAAATCATAGTCTTCTCCTTGTCTTCTGGCTCTTTCATCCCCCACCATTGAAATATCATCGTAGCAAGGTGGCATAAATGCCTTGGCGAAGATGATATAAATGAGCTGTTGAGGGCGAAGCAGCCAAGCATTACTTATTCCTAGCATTTTGTGAAGTCATGGGTCTATGCATTCACCACTCTCATTGGAACCAGAATCTTCTCTAGTTAATATTGAAAGTGGCATTTGTCTGTGAACAAATACATACTCAGAAAGCTTTGTGATACTATGTTAATTTTGCTAAAAGATAGAATTACGTTCCTCAGTAGCATCTGCAATCTCCTGAGCCATGTTTATTTTGTTTTCTGGGTTTATGTTACCAAGCATGGATTCCCTCTTATGGAATAGACCACAAATCTACTCACAGATAATAGCTAACAATTTAGCTGATGTGACACTATTATACAAACAGGCACATCTTGTCTCCTATGGTAGTTTGATGGGTTCTCAGCTGGCTGTGACCGTCAATGCCCTTTTTTTCGTGAATGTACTGCATATTCAAGGTCTCAAGATTTCTTTTATCTAACCTGGTCATTGTGTTTAAAGTTTGAAAACAGAAGAGGTATCTGAAGTAAACCTTTGGCCATAGTCAGTAGCAAGACAGCTGTAGAGTCTGATGCCACTGTCTGATGCCTCTACTAAGCTATTTTAGCATATGAGAAAATATACTATTACTGGATACATGTAGTATTAATTGGATTTTTCTCATTCTTAGAACTTCTGAGATCTTTTGCATGATATTATGTCCATTAATTTTAATAAATATCAGCAAGACATTTTTCAAATATAATATTTTTCAGATTATCTTTCCATCTGTAAGTTTTTATTTTTAATTGTGGCACTTTATATTTCTTTTATTCTTATTTATTTACTTATTATTCTTATATATTTATTGACTCGTTCATGAATTGTTCTTCATTTACAATTTACTACCGCATTGAAGACAAAGCAGACATTGAAAGTCATGACATTGGAGTTTAAGTAGTGATATTGAAGTTTTTAGTTGGAAATGTTGTCATTGATTTACAGACCTTTCCAAAAGTTCTCAAATATTTTTTTCTATCCTAGAAGGCAAGCTAACCTGCTTTAGAATCTGTGCCTTTTAATATGAAAGGCACTTGTACATCAGTTTGCATCGTCTGTTATTTTTCACACTGTCATTTATGATGTCTGTCTCCCTGAATAACTGATACCATTTTCATGTCAGACATTGTCTTTGTAAAACTGTTGTGGAAAATTACTTGGTACCTAGAATATCGTCTTTATCCAGAGAAGACTTAGATTCTTTGTCACTGACCTAGATATGCTGACAATATGGAGCTACTTCAATTTAGTTCCAAAGATTAAAGCAATTCAGTCCTGAATTCCCTTGTTCTCTACCTGAATGTGAACATTTTCATGCCCCTATGAATAATAAAGTGCATTCATCAGAAGAATTGTTTTTGGTGGGGTCTTGATTCAAAACTCTTTTCTAGAAGTTCTGTGAGACTGCTGAAGGAGAAACTCAGTCTCTCTGTCCACAGCACTGGGATTATTAGGAGCCCAGGGGATGTGAAACAAATACAATGACTTGCCAAATAGTTTTCTTCTTTATTGAAGGTTAAAAGCATAGTCTAAGCCATCTCTTCCATCTTGTCTTTTGTTACTTAAGAAATAACATAAAGAGTGCAAACATGGTATTACAAATATCATCTGTATTGTTAATTTCTGGTTGGAAACACTTTAACATTATTATTACAGCTATTCTAATTCATATATTGTTTCATGCACTAAACCAACTGCTTTTAAGATTTCTTGCTTCCATTATTGTTGCCTCAAATCTACTTTAGTCTACCCTGCTACAAAAGTGATTTTCTAAGATAAAGTCCCAAAAATATCACTTCCACTTTTGAAATTCTTTAGTAGCTTCTCTGCATATGCTGAACATTATAAAGAGGCAATATGAACATTAGAGTAGCAGACAGGTCCAACCTGAGCCTATACACTACATTAATCCTAGAATAGCCATAAATACAGCCGAGAACAAAATCAAACACTTAAAATATTACGAGATTTAGTTTGATATTTTTTAAATAATTGGATTGTATGATTGTAGATGACAATATCCAGTTGCAATGTGTACATGTGCCTAATGTAATTGCAAAACCCTTCCAATAATGTCCACATGACTTCTCAGGCCCAGGCAGTTATTCTCTAAAGCAACCACAACTTTATTACCAGCAGAAAAAGCTATTCTGGAGATTAAATAAGAAATAAAGCACTGTAATGGGAAAGATAATATGATATATAGTATTTAATATAGTATTGCAAGAGTTCAGAAGGTATTAGACATTTCTTATAACCAAACTACCTCTTACTATACAAAGATCCCATAATTTCACTTCCATTCTTTAACACATATAATTCCAACCTTTCATTTGGAAAGATTCCAGAAGAATAACATTTCCTTATTCTCCAAAATAGGTATAGAGAATGATATAGGTCCCTTTCACTCTGTGTAAGCAAGTTAATTAGAGGCTCCTCACAAGCAGTTCTTTTCGTGGTGAGCCAAACCATGGAAAATATGAAAATAGCTGAAATGCTCACAATTTTTCCATATCACTGTTAAATGGGAACAGGTAATCAAACAGCATGTTATTCTTCATTAAAGAAACAGTAGCTGAAAGCAGACAATGAAAATTTAAGCTTATAACAAGAAAAAAATTCTGAATTATCTACCATGAGAGAATCATAGTACTTTTTAACAAAACAAGTAAAACTAATACAAACATAAAACTTTACATAATGAAGGTACAATTAGTATTTAACCGAATTATACTTTTATAAAGGGATGGCATTTTCTACCAATTTTTGTAAATTCCTATCATTTTAGTGAAAAATATTATTTCCCAACTAGAAGAATGGAAAAGAATCTGTCAAAATTAGAACAGGAGATTATTGGTTGGCTGCCAATTATATAGTCTTAAATTATAGTCTTAAATTATAGTCTTAAATTATACATTATAAATAAATAAACGTTGCACCAAAGGAACAAGTATTAAGTCCTGTTTCTGAAATAAAGTATGGGAAATTTAGATGGAAGGCACAATGATTTGTCACACTGGCCATTCTCCCTAAACTTCATAAATCAAGGTACATTTGGAACTTAAATCATAGTCACTTAAGCTGTGAGACCTAATCTTACATGAGGTAGTACAGCTGAATGTGAATATAAAGGGCATATAAAAGATTTCCAAATGGCAGAAATTAATTTCAAATCAAGCACCCTGAGTCCAAGATGTCTCTGGCAATGTGCACTATATCATACCATGGACTTTCTTAACTTGGTTCTGAACACACCATGAACATTTGACCTGATCATGCTATCATGTGAAACAACCTGGGCTGCCTGAAACACCTCAGCTGTGACTCACATCTGTGACATGTGTGACTCTAGTATTTTTATTGTACAACTTTCTGCTCTTATGCAAGCATAGTGATTTAATAATAGCAAAAGAACTTCAAATATTTTCCTACTCTCGTTCTTAGTATGAAAGAATCAATTTAGTATAACTTCAGATAAAATTGGAATAGAATGCTAAATTTCAAAATGATGTTTGAATTAATGACTTCAATTTCATAAAAATAAATAATTAAATACATTTTGGCTTGAGAGTAGAACAAAATTTCTAGTGATTTCTGGAATGACCCTAAACATACAGCATTGATGATTATAAAGTCAAAATATTGATCAGCTCTGAAAGACATTGAAGATTTTTGTCATGGTAAGAAATGTGAGTTGTCCCCCACAGGTTCATGTGTTTGAATCTTTAGCTGTTTGGGAAGGTCATGTCACCTTTAGGAGATGGAGCTTTGCCGGAGGAAGGAAATCATAGGGCGTGGGCCTTAAGATTGTTTAGTCCTGTCCTGCTTCTCTTAGTCTGTCTGTTCTTGTAGCTTGCAGTCTGCAGCTCTGATCTACTAGTTGAAATTCATTGCAAAGTCTAGAGAAGGTTTAGTCCCTTACACTGTGTCAGACACTGAGAAGGCCATGTACTTACATGCATGAACCATGTATGCATGTACAAACTTGCATAGATCTCCAGGAAATTATATCAGTAGCCACAGAAAAATGTATAAAAATAATTGTTAATGCAAGAAATATTAACGCACTACCAAAATCCTGTGTAAGGTGTCTTCAGGAATGTTCTGTCATCTGATCTTCCACAACAGGCATTTAAATTTTCTGAATTGATATAACATATCAATTGACTACAAAATACATCCTGATTTCAGAGATGTTCAATGTTAAAAGAAGGATATGTTTAAAAATTGAAAGTGGCATTCTTTTCAATCATTTTTCTTTTTACAAATCATGTAACAAATGGAGATCTCAAGTTTAATTCTAGAATTTGATATTTTCAAAATCCATTTGAGTAGATAATTTTTGAGTCTCTCGTTGCACTTTTATAAGGACTGGAAACACAGCAACTCAGAAGATAGTATGCTTGTGTGTGTGTGTGTGTGTGTATGTGAGAGAGAGAGAGAGAGAGAGGAGTAATTCTGTCATTAAACTCTTAAAAAGGGTATTGATTACTAGTTTCCCCTAGGATTATTTTTTCTTCTGCCCATTTCAAATTCCATCAAGAATGTTTTCTGATCAACATTTGAGAAAAATGAGCTATCACTCATCCCAGAAGGAAAGAAAACTAAAATGTACTAATAAGCTTCCAGTCACACATATTTTCCCCATCAGAATTAGGACAAAGAAATAATCATTTCCATTTTGTTAAATTCTAGTAATAGACACAGAAGCCATCATTCCACTTAACATACCCAACAAAACTAACTTGACAACGCATTTATTGAGCACATATTGTTTTCATATATATCCACACCTCCATTATATTGCCAGAAAGGAAACAATATATCCTAAAATTTGTAAGTTTTCTTTTACTGTGTTGCAGTTTGTCTACATGCTATTCATAATTCACAGCCAAACAACATAGGGGAAGAAGCAGTTTACTTTTGCTTATGACTCTGGTCACAATTTATATTCCAACTTGGCAGAAGAGTTCATCCAACAAAAGGTACCAAGGAACTGGCCATGTCACAACTACAGGAATGGCCAAAAGATAGGTAAACTTCCTTACTTGCCAGACTTCAAGTCTGCCAAAGTTTTCTAGAGTATGCCAAAGTATAGAATCATTTCTCTCCATCTCACCCACCAGTCCAATGGATCGTCCTACTCTTCATGGGAGGGGTCTTCCATCATCGATCAAACAATCCCTTGCAGGTTTACTTAAGCCTTGTCTGTACCAATTCTTCACAGATGTACTTAGAGACCCAGGCTTCAGTTGCCAAGTTGGCACCTGTATTCAACTGGCACAGTTATCTTATTCATTTTCTTACTGAAAAGCATCTGTGATAGACAAACTGTACATATTATCTTTAGAGATCAACCGAGGCTTGTGATCAGTATCTGATCAGAGTCTTTGACAGAATGTGGATTCTTTTCCTGAACCTACATTGTATGATCCTTTAAGAATGAAAGGGGGATTGGGAATATGGCTCAGGAATTGAAACCTTTGTCTCACAAGCAAAGGGACCTGAATTCAGTTCCCCAGATCCAGGTAAAAATGTCAGGTGGATATGTTAGCAGCCTATAATTCTGCCCTGGAAGGCAGGACCTTGGAAGCCCCACAGCAGAACAATAAAGATGGAGAGCAATCCATGATGATTCTTGATTTCTCTCTTGGCCCTCCACAGACACACAAGCTCAAGTGCCCTTTTATACACATAACTGAACACATATGTGTACACATATACATGTATGCAGAAAGAAAAGAATGAAAGAAAAGTGTTGGTATAATTTTTGAGAATTATTATTAGGGGAAGAAAGAAACTGTAGTTTTGTGCTCACTATGCCCAGACTAATGATGGTATCAAAGTATACCCCTTCTCACTTAGGAAGATAGTAAAGTTCAACTTATCTGCACAGTACCACTGAACATTGTGCTCCCAAAAACTACTTATCAAAATAGATTCAGATAATAATTGCAACATTTTTCCCACAGGGAGGCTATTCTTCAAAAAGAATTTCAACAAATTTGAAAACTGCAATTATTAAATAAATAATTTTACTTCTAAAACTTCCATTCCTATTCATTTTTTATTATAAATTTTCTTTTGATATCCAAGATGCTATATTTTCTTCTTTACTTTGAGTTTAAAATTAATCAATCATCTAGATCTATAGTGCAGTAACAGAGTAACTTGAGTACAGGTAACATTTTATATTCATAGACACATTCTACTTACACTTATAAAATGTCGACTTTTAATCTTTAAGCTACAGAAATATCTCCATAGATCATCACTATTGTAGCATCTGGATATCAACCACTCAAAATAAGAAAAATCCATAAACCACATTATGCAAAAAATTGTCAGGTGAAGTTCTGCCTACAGTAAATGCACACAAAGCTCTCTACTCTGCCTAAAATGATGGTACTTGCTCAAAGTAAGTATACAATAGCACAAAAAAATCAGGTCATAAAGTGATTATGATTTTTTTTATTTTGTTTGCTATGAAACTACATTTACAATGTGCTAACATATTTCCATATTTTTTTGCATTTCCTAAGACATGAGACAATGTGTGGGTAGAAAACAAAAGCATAATTAGGCTTTCTTAAACCTACAAAATAGTTGATTTTATCAGATTTTATATTCAGTAGACTCAGAAGCATACATATGAAATCTGAAAACAGACAATTCATTAATTCCTTCACATGTTCTTTTTACTAAGTTCATTAGGATTTTTTAATGTAAAGGATGATGCAAAGATGTATCTCATTATCTAATTTTGACATGATGACTTCATTAATGTGTACATGCTAGTTAATCTTAGTTAACAAAGTTATATATGTAGATTTATTAGTTTGTCTACATGGCATGGTCTGGGTATTCCAACAAAAGCTCTCCTGGATAGGCTAGAACACAAAAGTTGATCAGTCCACCAGTCTAGATGCCTAGAGAGTCCCAGTCTGGGACTAAAGATGGAGGATTCCTAATAACCACTGGTCATCATTCCAACTGGGAAGGTCAAAGATGCTGGGTTCTAATGTCAGCAACAAAGGTAGCAGCTGTAGAAGTCGATGAACTCAACAGAGATAATACAGGTTGTGATAGTTAAGCCTGGGTGTCAACTAAGATGTTCTGAGACCACATCTTGCAGGATCAACTGAGATCACCTTATAGGATTATACTTGCCTGACCCTCTAGCCTTCCAACTCTCCAAGTCATCAGCTAGACTAAAGACTCTAGGAATTCTCTAGCCTTCAGCCATAACCCACTTGACTACTAAACTGAACAGCTAGTTGCTGGCAGCGATCGTTGGACTACCACAGCCATATCTGTAAGCCAACTCAATAAATTTCATAAATATATATTCATTCCGTGAATTCCATAACTCTAGAGAACCCTGACTAATACACAGGTAAAGAGAAAAGAAGACTTTTCCCTAGGATCTTTTTATATCTGCACGAGCTCTGGAAGTTCCCACCCACCATGTCAGTGGATTTTCCCTCCTCACTTATTCCTTCCAGCCAACATTCTTATGGAACTGCCGAGAGGCCTGTCTTTTAGCTGATTTCAGATGAGTCAAGTTGATAAGCAACATTAGCCATCAAACACTCCATGGTTTATATGAAAAGTAAAAAATTTGGTCTGGATCATTGCTGGTATTCAATATTTCAGGACTACGATGGAGATACCATTTCTTTGGTTGCTCTGTTTTGTCCTCCACGAATATTTACTTTCACCACCACTTCACCTTGATTTTTCTTTGGCTATTGGTAGCTTTTTATGGCTGTCATTCATACCAATCCTTATACTATTAAAAGGAGCAATTCTATTTCTTTCAAGCTAAGAAGCAAAGTTAAAATAATTACTACACATTTCTTTACTTATGAAAGAATTTTTCTAAAGATTTCAATTTCTGAATTTTTTTTCTGATCCTTAAAAAAAATTGCTGTGCTCTCTGCATGTACCATTAGTCCCAATGAATTTTTTCTATCAAATAAACAGAAAAATAGCTACACAAAGATGTGGAGCACTAAATTCACAGAGCAGGTGACTATTTTAAAAATGTATGTTGATGGGGAGTTAAAGTGGCAAAAACATTTAATGTGGCTAACAACTGACCTAGAGACCAAGAGATTATACTGGACTAGCAGGACAGGCCAGGGAACACACAGTTTTGTAAGTGAAGAAAGAAGGCAGAAGAGAAACAAGGGAAATTTTAGCATGAAAAGGAACTCTACTATAGGACATGGTACTGAAAGCCAATGGCAGGTGACATTCTAAACTTATCGAACACTTAAACTTACTTTTTTACTTGCATTCATTGTTCTTCCTGAATCCATTCTGTTTTATGGGAATCATTACATGGGTTAAGTATGTGGTATGGTGATAATCTGTCACCATCATAGACCTTTTTCATAACTCGATCCACCTAATGGATTTTTAAAGGTGATATATTGGGTTCAAGGTCTGACATTTCTCTTTTCATGGAAAGATAGCTACAGTGCTGCATTGTTTACTACAGAACTTTATGTCTCTGGTAAAGTACATGGTGTAAAGGAGAAACAAGTAAATCCCACCATTTGCTAACCTACTTTCATTTTCAGCTTATCCTATAGTCACTGGAGTTAATAGAAATTACCCTAGATGCCATTTAAAAAGGGAAGCCTGCCTTCAGTTCTTGCAAATGATCTCTTGGGCAGTGATCCTCTGCTCTTTTGTCCACTTATCTTATTTCAAGATAAATTTGTGCTGGCCTTTTTGAAATCATCTTCTAATAATATAACAATGTCTTTCAGCCATTCCACAGGGATGAAACCCAAACGAGGCTCATTGAGTAGCAGTGCCCTTGACATTAGTAGATTCTCTCTGGGGAGGGGACACTTCTGTTCCTATCAAGATCTTTCTTATATTTTGATTAATGCCTTACCCAAATATCTACTGTAAAGGGAGCAATGAGGACATTCATGGACAATTGCATAAGCATTATTTTTATAAGTAGTATAGTTCACCATTCTGCCAGTTCCAGAACTCAAATCCGGCAACACTCACTGAGTTTCCTAAGTCCAGACCAAATATTTCTAAGTACAAAAGGCATTTGTAAAGATCATGAATATGATGCTAATAGAAGAATGGCTTCCATGAATATGAGTCCAGAAACTAAGCAAGGAATAAAATATTAAAGTATAGTTACAGAATGCCTCTCTGGGTATATCAATCCAAACAGATATCCAGCATGAGGGTTCTAGCAATTGGCATGGACAGAAATTCAAGGAAACAAATTGTTGACAAGATGGCTCTAAAGTTTTAGCGCAGTATGGAGACCAGAAACCAATCAGCTACAAGCATAAGAAATAAAAGGGTCTAAAAGTTTTAAATTACAGAAAAATTGACCTACTCTTATATGTGAATCAGTGTCGTGTTTGTTATTATTGAAACACTAAGAAAATTTGTTGTCTGTCAAGCTTGATTCCTCCCATTGTCCTTATATTCCATAGTCTCTGCTACTGGTGGAATTCAAGAGAAAATAGTTTGTCACTGGCCTGAGGGAAAACTCCCAAGAGATGTCTTTGCTCTTTCCTGCCTCCATTGCAACTGACAAGGATAGAGACAACAGAGTTTACCACCAAAGAGAGAATGGCATTCTCACTTTTACCTGGAATCACTGGATGATCTCAGACTTGAAACATCTGCCTTCTACTGTTTGATAAAGGAAGAAAATAAACTTTAATTGAATTGGAAAAAAAGAAATAACTGATTCCAGATGTCCTCAAGCAGCCAATTTAATTATAATCAAGATTTTTGCCAGATTAATGGAGTGGCCTAAATAAACAGAAGATAGATGTTAAAAACAATTTTAGTGTCAGAAGCTAGAAAAAACAGTAGATAACCCTATCTTCTAGCTTTTAACAAACTTTACTGAATGAATTATGTAGCCTATACTTGATAACTACTGTCAATTCTTCATTAAATATGGTGGCCAGAACTTCATAATTTCTTGAGTCATCAATTCCTTAATTTCCTTTTTTTATAGTACGTTCATTGTCTTGTGTGTGTACTTGTATGTGTTGGTAAACATTCACATGGATGTGCATGCATATGGAAGCCAGAAATCAACCTAGGTCATCATTCTTTCAAATGGTATTCACTCTATTTTTTGACAGACAAGTTCTCCCTCAGCATGGAGCCCACCGGTTATGATGGAGTTATACCTGCACAACACTATCATAGGATTTTGCATGCGAGTTCTTGGGATTGAACTCAGGACTTAATGCTTGAATAAGTTGTAAAATGACTAAGCTATCTTTCCAGCCCAAAATTCTTAAAGGAAATTTATGTTATAAACTATTAGTTTAATAGTCTAGCTTTTTGGATGTCCCTAAAATCTCCTATTTTGAAGGCCTGATCTCCAGGGTGGTATGTGTAGTAGGGATAGGAGCCATACAAGGTGGGGTGGGTGAGTGGTCATTAGTTCTTTTGATGTACTTGAATGATTATACATATACACACCAAAACACATGTGTACCCCCACTTGCAAATGAATGTAATAAAAAGAAACAAGGAAATTAAGTAATCAGTAACTAAATAAATTAAAAATAAGTCCTTACCTACTTGGTTTTTTGTTTGCTTGTTCGATTGATTTGCTTCCTCACTAAGAGGGGAATGGTTTGTTCTGCAATGCCCACTCCACAATAAGCTCTCTCACCTCAGATCCATAATATTGGGAATAATAATCAGTTATGAAGTAGAATAACCATACACTGACTCAAAATAAATATTTTTCTTTATGAGTTAATCATCTCAGGTAACACAACAAGAACCCAACAACAACTAAGGAAAATTTAAATGATTGGGGTATTAAGACACTGAAATCTAGACATTTCTTCTCACTCTACTCAGGTATTTAAGAACATCAGCTTCTGTCAAGGTAGCTTAGTATTGAACAGATCTATATCCATGTTAACCTCTATCTTCATGCTTCCATCAGGAAATCTAGTAAGTACAGCTAAGACCAAGTTGTTTGTTACTTGTACCTGAGAGAAACCAAATTCCCAAACATGACTGAGACCAGAAGTTGGCTATTATGTGACAATACTCATGATATTTGTTGCATCTTATGTTTGACTCATAAATCAGTGTGAACCTGATCCCATCAGCAATTGTTGCATTTAGATATTTTCAAGAGCCTAAATTTTGTTGAAGGCATGTATTGGATAGGAACACAATTCTTCCAAGGTCTGTCCTATCTTTTTTCATATCCTCATAAACTGCTTTTTGCCATCAAATCCATATTTAAACAACCCTTATCATTACTTGTATCTCAGGTCAGAATGGTCTTTTCTCCCTCTTTGATTGACTGTAATTTATCAAGTCTCTGGTTCTATATTCCAGGAACCCATGTCTTACCTGAAACAGCTGTGAATGAAGTTGTGCCTGAACAGACTACAAATCAATTTCTCTCTTCCCGTTCTTGTTAACTAGAATAATATTTTACTTTGTGTCAAAACAATATCCTGTACTTTCTCATTAATATTTCACTGCAGTTTTATGGGATTTCAAGCACACACAGGACTCTCATTAATCATTGATTCATCTATTCTTTCTTGGAAGTCGGCTGGCCAAAAGTCAAAGAACTAGAGCCCAAGAAAATGCATCTGCTTTTGTTTTAGATACCTTGAAAACCAATACAGCTCAGCTAAAACATTAGCCTATCACTTGATGCCTACATCATTATCTCAAAATTTGAAAGCAGTGCATATTTTAAAGTGGCAGTTATACAAAGTACTAGCCTGTAGATATATTGAGAAATTCAAAATGAATGACTTTTAGTGGAAGATACAAGTAATATTTTATAAAACAAACAAACATACCAAGCCCAGACTTGATAAGTTACTAACACCTGGTCTGTAGTGACTTTAAAAACAAAACTTACAAAGTAAACAGCACTCTTTAGAAAAAGAAATGACTGATTTTTATAACTGATAATAACCAGAAATATACAATGATTTTGCAATATTTTTGACATTTAAAAGATAGGAAAAGATAAAAATCTCAAAAAAATTGGAAAATTTTCACAATGATACAGATACATGTCTACAGATAGGATAACTTAGTGGCAATTAATTTTAGAAGTCATTATAACATTTAGGGGCTAAACCTATAGGCATACTTACAAACAATTGTTAAGACAGGCTTCTGATAAAGCCTGTAGGATTGAAAGGAACCAGCCCATAGTGCCTGGGACCATTTTCTGGAGTAGGTGTATATGATGGGCAAAGTAAAGCACATGGCACTCTCTCAGATCTCCCTGAGGATATTGTGTGACCAGTTCCCTTGGCCTCTGGTGCTGGAATCACTCTTCTGCCATGCTAATGAACTGTTACCAGAAAAATCTAAACAATGATAAACTCCTTCCCCCCTACATCATTTTTGTCTTGAGTTTCTCACAGCGAAGGAGATAGCTAACACGATTTTAGTACCATAGAGTAGAGTGTTGGGTGATTTGAAGCTAAGACAAATGTAATCCATTAAATGAGTAATTCATCATACTTTGATAAAAAAGATAATAAATACTCGTAAGCCTTTAAGTGTTAAGTGCAAGTTAATAGTTACATAAATGAAAAGAAGGAGATCATTTTGCCTTGAGAAATAATTATAACTGAAAAAGAATGTTAGGAAAACATATCCATATCATAGTAATCCATTCAGATTCTTCCAGTTTTGCAAATCCAGAAACAAAAACCAAAAATTTAGAGAAATTATGAAAAATTATTACAAGTGAATCAATAGTACTGACATTTACCAAACAGCAAGCCCTCAAAACCACTCAATCGATCCTGTAACATTTTTTCCTTAAAGAAAGTACAATAGCTAACAGAAATGATTACGAATATAACACAATAATAAAAGATGTCTGGTCTACAAATATATCCAAATTAAAGCTGACATTCCAACTAAAGTGAGTTCAAAATTAAAATTACAAATGGGATATTTCCCATTTTTGTTTAATATTATCAATTGTCGACCATTGTTCTATATGCTTCATTTATCAATTTTTATGACTCTTACAACCATACTGTGAAGTGAGAATTGCCACTAATTTTACTGTATAGTTAAGGAAAATACACACGAAAATACACACACACGATAAGCAAAATACCAAAGATCACAAATCTAGTTAATGGAAGGATTTGAATCAATGCATGTTTATACCCAAGGACTAATTGCTCACCATGCTATACACTTCAAATGAACGTAAACCTGAATACTATTGAATCTCTTGGATATATCAGATTAAGAGTCAGTCTTTTCACATGAATGTGATTTGTGTTTGCTTTAATTCTCAAAATACTGTTTTATTTTTCTATTTTATTCTTATATTAATTTAATTTTTCTATTAAAAATCATAGTGTAATAAAAACATATATTTCCAATAATTCTAAAATATTTTTCTGAATTTAATATTCTTAAAAGTCAAAATTTTGGGGGGCTGGAAGAGGTGGCTCAGGGTTAAGCCTCTGCCTTGCAGGCGAGAAGTCCGAGTTCGGATCCCAGATCCCCACGTATAGAACGCCAGGCGGAAGCGGGCGGCTGCACTTCGTCCTGGTAGGGCGGAGCCTGTGAATCCCGGGCAGAAGGGAGGTGGAGGCTCCATGGTGGTTCCCGATTCGTCCGTGGTTCTACACACCACAGACACAACATGCGCGCACAGATATACACACATACGCACAATTGAATAATAATAATTAAAAAAAAATTTTAAAAAAATCAAAAATTTTGGGTCACAGATGGGAGTTTCACATTATACAGTGATTGCCATGTATAAAGTTTAAGGTGATTTAATCAAGTCTAAATAAGTCTGATGCCATCATTTTCCTATTGTCACACACACTATCCTTTTGTGAATCTTCTCAGAATACTTTCCTGCTGTTTAGATTCATGAGTGTGAGAAATTATCGACTTTCACTAAGCATCCCCAGATTTAGACAGAGGACCTAGGAACATATGTTAGAGGTTTTCAGGGAAAGCCATTTTTAGAAATAAGAAGCCATCTTTCTTATTCAAAGATGCTATCCTAAATTTTTTCTTTACTCCTCCAACATTTGAGTCAAAAATGACTTAAATTTCTGCTAAATGCTATTTTAAAATGATCATTTATTATACTCTACTTGGAAATATAAAATATATCTTTAGAAACAAAAGCTCAGACTGATTCCTTATCTTTCTACAAAGACTCTATATCTTTTATCTAACAAAACACTGCTGACATTCAGAAGCTTATCCTTAAAAATAAGGTGGAAACACAAGAACTTGCCACATTAATGTAAATAGATACAGTCCTTCCTGGTACCTATTCATGAATCAGCTACATCATTATGACATGGATTAAGAATGTTCATACTGATTCCAACTTAAAGAAAATTAGAATGAATCTGAATTATCATATAAATTCTTAAAAGAACAAAAAAGACTTCTGATTACAGAAGAGCATCATAATTGATCTTTTTCTTAATTAATCTAAACATTTTTCTCCAAGTTATGTGGAGAGAATCAGAATATACTTAGAATAATTGTGTACTGTGAGATGAAGTGTTAGCCTCAAAACTTCTCTATAATTGATTATTCACATAAGGAATTTCTTCCAGAAGACCTCCTTGTTTTGCATTGAAGAGTACTGTGTTCACAGATAAACATGGAACCATTCCTTTTAATGGTCATTTAAATGGTATTACAGCAGACCTGAAGGAAGCATTGCCTCCTTGTGCTAAAACTTACTTCAAATATAAGGTATAACAAACTTCCAATTACTGTACTGTGAATGTACTTCTGAAGTAGAGTGTTTTCCTAACATTTATAAACTTGCAACTTTCAATCATAGCACAAATAAAAAAATTCAATTACTAAATATTGATAAATTACTCATATTTCTTTTAATATTTATATTTTAGCTCTTTTCAAGTCTTGAACGGAACTTTTTCAGTTGTGTTGCCTCATACAATTGGTTTTATATCCGCTAAAGTTCCATTAGAGTCAGGCAAGGCACTGAATGGCTTTAGAAGTAGCTTTGCGAAAGCTAACTTCTCAGCTGAAGGAAACCTCCCTGGGGATATTACAGAGACACAGGCACTTTAATAGCACTTTGTTTCTCTCTACACATCCCTAGATTTTAACGTGTCTTGGTTTAATGCACTAGAAACAAGCTTATACTGTCTTAACTAAAATTTCTTCTTATATCTAGAAAGTTTTTTGCAAAAATTACTAGTTCGGTATATATTGAAACAAAAGGAGGAAGAAACATAAATAATGAACAAAGTGCACAATCATATGAGAATATGTAAAAGCAATATCTCAGGGATACTTCTGAACATTTATTTCTCCTCCTTATTCCCAAGCAGATGAAACATTGCCATCATATATGGTCTGTTCAAAATGACATATGATAATGTTTAAAATATTTTCCTCAATTCTAGAGCATTGTTTAAATACTATAACAATATTACAAGCCATTATGAAGATAAGTAAAAGTAAATTTAAATCATGTCATAATTTGAAAGTAGAGTTACAATACTTATGCATGACAGCTCTCAACAATTTTCCTGAAAAACCTGTCCCAAACGAACTCTCTGCATCACTGCTTAAGTAAATTAAAAATTCTTTTTAAGTTCTGAAATAGAAAGAATAAAGGAAATTGATGTTGGATTTCAAATTTTTTCTTTTTGATGCTGTTTGACATTAAATAAATTCCCCAAATGGGATGTAATTTGTGCAGTAATGTACTGTCAGTGTACATAGCATAGCATGGTTAATTTGCATGCTTTTTGATTTAGAAAATTAGCACTAAGTCTTTCAGGAAATTCATGATATTTTATTTCCTCCATTTTATCTACATAAATGAACTCAAAAATTCTGCTCTTTGTTGCAGTTTAGCTGCAACCTGGATCCAAGATTTCCCCACTAGGGTGGACAAGGAGTCAGTGAATGAAGAACAGACATATGCAACATTGGGCTATGTGAATCTGAACTCATTTTATTGGAGTTTTGTAACAGATTTTATACTAGAAAATTTTAGGGCAAAGAATGTGTCTGCACCTGCAAACAGAGGAAAGCAAACACGCACCCTCCCAATCTCCTAAGCTCAGCAAGAATCATCTTTTGTATAAACAATTTTTTAAGTACATAACCCATTGTTTGAGGGAAAAGACACAGACAAGTTCTTATTACATATTAATAAGCTTTGTCCCAGTTCCCCAGTTTCTCCAAATCTGTCTATTTTACAATGTGCCACCAAACAGCCACAGGGTCTAAATCCACATTGCTGCCATTGCATCAATAAAGACTGCATTTGTGAATTAGTTAAAATATACCAAGGGGGTTGAGCTCCTTTTTAATTTGTCCATAGAATTTGGATTTTAATAAGGAACATGTTTTTAATTAACTGTGCATGTGCTATATATATTGTACATTTTTGTAAATGGTAAAGGTGAATCTGTTGGAGAGGGTGCATGCTATACATCAATTTTTTTCTTTTGGAGGATACCAAATTATGGCTGCTATCATATAAGCTGGCCTATATTAGGTCATAATGTGTCTGCACCTGCAAACAGAGGAAAGCAAACACGCACCCTCCCAATCTCCTAAGCTCAGCAAGAATCATCTTTTGTATAAACAATTTTTTAAGTACATAACCCATAATGTCATAATGTCAGGAAGTATATTAGGATTTATTTTATTTCTATTTTCTATTAACTTATGTGCATTATAAGAAATCAGTTGTGTACTGATTCCAGTGAACAGATGGCATAATCTCATATTTATAGAATTTCTGAATTAGTTCAGCAAGAGTCATATTTTTGAGGGAATTTTACCCACCTATGTTTTTGGACTCTTGAAATTACTCTCTAATTTCTTTAAAATCAGCACATATATATTTTGGCTGACAAAGAAATGTAGGAGTGACATCTACTTACTTTGTGGAACTAGACATGAAATCTCTTGTTAAAATTTAATTTAAAGTTAAGAGTAGGCTTTAAGAGCTATGAACTTACCTCTTAGTACAGCTTTCATTGTGTCCCAGAGATTTTGATAAGTTGTATTTTCATTATCGTTCACTTTCAGGAAATCTTGAATTTCCTTTGTAATTTCTTCCTGAATCCAATTCTCATTCAGCATCGTAGTGTTAAGTTTCCAGGAGTTAGTGTATTTTCTGTTGCTTGTTGTGTTGTGGATGTCAAGCTTTAGGCCGTGGTGGTCTGATAAGGTGCAGGCTAGAATTTAAACTTTCCTGTATATGTGGAGACTCATTTTGTGGCCCAATATGTGATCTATTTTGGAGAAAGTTCCGTGTGCTGCTGAGAAAATTGTGTATTCTTTGGTGCGTGGGATGAAAAGGTCGATAGAGATCTGTAAGGTCCACTGTTAAGTTTGTATGAGTGGAAATAAAAAAAAAAAAGAAAAAAAAGAGTAGGCTAGACACTTATTTAGAAAAAGAAATGAAAAAGATTCAAAGCAAATTTACTTGATATCTCCAGTTTAGGGAGCAGGACTTGTAGAGGGAGGTGATAGCCTAGTTAGTCCTGAGAAAACAAAACAAAACAAAACAAAATGAAAGACCTAGAATACAAAAGGGGAAGAATTCATCTATCATTGTGTACACAGATAAGAGGAAAATCTCAATTTGTGGAGGGGAGTGGTTCCTAACAACTGCCCAGGCCCCTAGCAACTGCCCATTCCTAAGAGCAGGCTGTAAGACTGACAACCCCCATATGTTTTATATTTTCATTATTTATTTCAAAATAAGCCATATCCTGTTTCCAGAAGATGTTTCCCTGAAACTGTCTTCCCCAAGTTGGGAACTTGTCTTCCAACATGGGTGGTAGAGGACATGACAGCTCTTGGTAATAGGAAAGGAGGAAGAATTGGAAGAGAACACAGATCCCTTTTTCCTATAGAAGCAATAGAAGATATCTGAGAAAACTGATACATGGACTGCTCTGTCAGGATGAAGTTGAGCCAGCAGGAAACATGCTTGGACTAATAGCAACATAAAAGTTGGAAATTATGTTATTTTAACTATGCACAACAGAAAAAGAATAAACAAAAGTTCTTGTGTTAATCCCATTCAAATGTCACACCCTGCACAAATCCCTAAGGCCTTATTCACAACTACAGAGCAAAGCAAGAAATTCTACAATGAGAATTAAGTGCTCATTCAATCAGAACAAAGTAAAGTGGCAGTTCTTGCACATCCAAATTTATAAGCAGAAACTGCAGAAACTATATAAGGAAAAAAGTGACCAAGTTCAGTTGCATTACCAACATACAAATAAGATGTTCTGGGTGGTCTTTTTTTTTTCCATTTATTTTCCTTTGCAATTTAACATCCCTCAGATTGCAATTGATATATGTTAATCAAATTTTCATCACTATAATAAAATTCATGAATAAGTGACTTAGGTAAACAAAGTTTTTCTGAAAGAACAACTTAAGAGATCAAGAGCTTATTAAATCTCAGTTTTAGGATTTTCAGTCCATCATCATGGCTGGGATAGAATGGCAGCAACAAAAAGGTTGCTCTTTCCTGTTCAGGATACATCTAGAATGCTGCTCCAGTGAGATTCCTCCCTTGTCTTTTCCTTCCCACTTGGGGCCTCAGCCTCTTGGGTGTTGCCACCATCATTCAGTCCTCTTAAAAAGTCCTCTGTCACAATGGCCTCAGGTCACACCCATCAGCATCCTTAAGTAGTCTCCTAAGCAGCTCTTCATCCAGCCATATGAACAATCACAATTAGCAGTCTTAGAGACTATTTGAAAGTCTTTCAGTTGTTTTCTGTGAGTCTTTAGGTAATACTACGAGTTTATTTCTGAAGCTGTATAAAAGGCATTGAAATAAGGTAATTTATGACATCATTGTATTTCACAAAGAGTGCCTTGGCTGTTTGTATTCACTTGTCATTCCAAAAACTCCAGAATTTTTTCTTCAATTCCTGCAGGAAGTCTTTGCAATGATTTTGATTTCACAGACTCTGAATCAACTTAAATTTGATGATGTCTGACATCTTAACATTGAATCTTTCCATACATGAGTCTGAAAATTCCTGTTTCAGACTTATTCATTTCATTGCTGTTTCTGTAATATGCAGCATATACAACTTGAAAATAGGGTGGCACTTTGCACTTAAATAGTTAATTCTACATCAGATTTTCTTGATGAAATATATTCAAGTTATCCATTTATCAATATTGTCTTAGGTAAATAGTCCATAATGTTCAAAATACAGAAATATCTGAAAAAATGATACAGTTTAAATTAATTTAAATTTAATTTCACATGATTTTAGAATATGAGTAAATTCACAAAATTAATGAAAACTCATTTTTTAAATAAAAGTAAGTTAAGGAGTTTTTATTTAAAACTAGAGTTAGATTTTAAAGTGTTAAGTGAAGCACTTAAATTCATATTTTGAGCTAAACTATTTCTTTTTGAAAGCTTGCCTCCAGTTCTTCAAAGATAATTTGCATTAAGTGTGTGTCTCAAATGTATGTAAGGTTTTAAATTAACCCTACTTATGTACTACCAACGTAACAGCAAACAGTCAAAGGGTATCTAAGTATCTAGTTTTGTGTGGGTGGGGGTTGTGTGTGTGTATTACATGTGGGTGGGTGTACATACTCATGTATGTGTGTGTGTACACATACATACTCATGTATGTGTGTGTGTACAAAAGATCATTTGTGTGTGTGTGTGTATGTTTGTGCCTGAAGAGGCTAAAGGGTGACTTCATAAATCCTTCTGGATTCCTTTTCCATCTTATTATTTTGCTCTTGCATTTCCTAGGCTCCTTCTTCCAGGGCCAGAATTACAGGTCACTGCCATATCTGCCATCATTTCTACCTGGGGTCTGGGGATCCAAACTTAGGTCCTTTTGATTTCAGGGCCAAGACTTTAACCCTAATCCAAATCTCCAGCACAGCATTTAGTTTTGAAGAACATTAAATAGCTTAATGTCAACCTTCTAATATTCTAGTACAGAATATTTTAATTTGACTTTTGCTTTTATTTAAAGTCCTGGGTATAGAAATAACATTAAATTATAGTTAAGTAAACATTTGGAAATTACTACAACTATATTTTCCAACATACCTCCCTAGTTTCTGAAATTTTATTATTTCAGATTAGTTAAGATAAATTGTTGTTCTCCTTTATGATGCAAGAACCATTACAAAAAGAAATCTGTTCTAATGGTATGTGGTTGTGATTTTATCCAATCCTCAATATGGTATTAACTCTTGTAAAATAGAACTCACCAGCTACTAAGGAAAGAAAGCAAATGGGAAAGAAAGTTGATGGAGAGTTTTATGCTATCATTTGGAACATAGGTACTAGAATAAGAGCTCCTTAGATCATATTTCAGAATGGGGGAAAAGAAGGTATTTGAGAAAAGGTGGTAATTTGCAGTAGCAACACTCTTCATCCTGCTCTTTAGAGCCAACTTATGTCAAATGGGCATGGACTACTTTTGAAAATACATATTCTATATGTATATATAATCCCTATATATTACATAATTTTATATATTACATGTGTATATGTATCCCAAAACAAGGCTAGAGTTTATGAAACCAACACAATCCTCCCTCAATGTTTCCATCTAAGTTGCTTACTTCACTTTAGACAATAAGAAATGCAGGTTCCAATTGGAGGGTCTGCCTTTGGCATTTTTCACCAAAGGAAAGCACATCTTTTACCTTAGTATGTAGTTTTTACATTAACTAATATATGTATACCACAGAAATATTTTAATAAATATCTTCCTTATTTATTATGAATAAGCATTTGATTTGTATACTTATTTCATATACCTATAGAAATTTCTTAGTTGATAAAAAAATCTTAAGCATACAAAGTTGAAGAAGCTTTGCCTTATGTAGCAACATTTTTTGTAACTCTCTTACAAACATTTGCATCAATGCTGTCCCTGTTAATTATGAAGTGAATTAATTTATTTCTCAGAAAAGAAAGCTGTGGTATAATGAGGGAAACTAGGCATACAGAAAAATGTAGTCCACACATGAAGACCTCTCCTTTATCAAATCAAATTCTGTCTTAAGTTAGTTTTAATGTCACACTTACCTTGTTTGTTTTATAATATATAGATGCCTGAATCAAAAAGCTAAACAAAATTTTCCAGAAAACCTCATTCTCAATTAAACCCTCTGCTTATACTCCAAGTTCTCAAATTTCTAAGACACAGAACCAGTGCCGTGTCTTGTATATTTATTGTAGAAATGGATGATTTTTGAAAGGCTTCTCTCACATAAAACAAAAGTATTTCAAAAATAATCATATAATAAGAATACAACTATTGGTAATTTCATTCATTTAAAAGAGAGTAGGACAATGTTCATGTCTCGATAATTTCAGATGTTTCTTGGTTGAATTCTGTTGACTCATTGCCATTTCAAGCTGGTATAAAAATATAACTCCTGGGCTGGAGAGGTGGCTCAGGGGTTAAGCCTCCGCCTTGCAGGCGGAAGGTCCTGAGTTCGGATCCCAGATCCCACGTATAGACGCCAGGCGGAAGCGGGGGCGGCCTGCGCTTCTGGTCCTGGTAGGGCGGAGCCTGTGAATCCCGGGGCAGAAGGAGGTGGAGGCGTCCATGGTGGTTCGCGAATTCGTCCGTGGTTCTACACACACACACACTCACACACACACACACACACCCGCGCGCGCGCGCACATACATATGCACACAGTTGAATTAATAATAAAAAAAATTAAAAAAAAAATATAACTCGTAAGTTCTTTCATGAGATTGAAAATAATTACAAAGAAGTTGCTGATTTCACAACTTCAAGTGATTGAGAACAGTAATGAATTTCTGAAGGACCAAACACACAAATATAACACTTAGTCAATAGCTTTTTACTATAATAGATCATTTGGGCCTTTGATTTTTAATTTATCTACTAATATTTACATAATTGATCAGCCAGTAACTAACTTAAGTTGCTTTAGAACATCTATAGAACTGAAACTTAGGCAACTAGCAAATTATAATCTACCATGATTAATTTGGTTATTAAAAAAAGATCCATGAAAAAATGCACTGACTTTAAAAACACCTTTTTAAAGTTCAATTGAATATTTTATGTGTATTATAACTTGAATTTGTAGAAAAATATAGCAAACCTTGCAGTTAAGCACTCCACTATTTTAAATTTTAAACACAAATAAAACTTAAGTGGTACACAAATGGCATGTTCAATATAATACTGTTTCTATTTTTATCTCTCATAAGATTATTCATTTTAATTCTCCCATTAAATGAATAAATACTCTAAATTTGTGGGACTGGGATGATGAGTTAGTGGATAATGTGCTTATCGTTCAAGCATGAGGATCTGAATGTGGATGCTCACAAAACCCATAAAATATGATTGTCGTGGCATGTTCTGTCACCCATGTTGGGGAGAACGAGACAGGATCCCTGGAGCTTGCTGACCAGGCAGCCTAGTCAACGAGTGAACTGCAGGTTCAGTGAGAGACCCTGTCTAAAAAATAAGATGGAAAACAATAGACACAAACACTCACTATTGATTTCTGGCTGACATAATACACATGTATACGAATACACAAAATACATACATAAACTAGTGCACAAATAAAATTATAGCTTTATAATTTTAAGTCCTATATGTATGGAATATCCTTACAAAAGAAAGCTAAGTTGAATTTTTAGGATGCAGAAATACATGAGGGCTGTTTTTTGAGTCATGTTTAACTAAAAGAACTGTTTCTATGCAAATAGTGCAAAAATTTAATTTCATTGTTTCTCATCTGTATTTCTTTTGCCTTTATGTGGAGTCTGGTAAAGGACTCTAGTAAACTATCTGTCATGGTTTGACTGAATTGCCCCCAGCAGGCAGATGTGTTTGAGTCCTTAGTTGGTGTCAACATTTGCTAAAGTTGTGACACCTTTAAGAGATAGAGTCTTCTTTGAAAAAGGCGGTCATAGGGAGTTGATTTGAAGTTTGATAGCTGGACCCTTCTTCCTCTCTCTGACTTGCTCTATCTGCCTCTTTATGATAAGAACTGAAGTGGCATAAAATGGCCTCTTGTGTCTGCCTTCAGTCATACCTTCTGTTTTACAAGCTCCACAATAATGGACCATATTCCTTCTAGAACCATGAGCCAAATAAATAACCTTTTCAGTTTATGTAATCCTTAATTGTAAGGGAAATTGTCTGTGGTTAACAAAAAAGAAAGTTACTTAAAGATACAACATCCAAGAGGATGATGGTGCCAGCAAAGAATGAAGCTCTAACTCATTAGCGCCTCATTCAGTAAAATGAACAGGGTCTACCACAGTGACTATTCTGATATAATAACTCAAAATGTGGGCGGGGGAACAAAAGTAACATCATGAAATTACTAAAATATTTATCATTATTATAGTGTTTATTTATACCCTGTTCCAAGGAGTTATGATATATCATGAAACAAATGGAATCATAATGGACAGTAAGAAACATTAAGTATGAATTAGAATGGTGCTATAAGATAGTATTGTTTGAATTGGCTACATTTCTTTGCTAAATTTAAGTTATTTTTTGTACTTAACCCTCAAAATTTATATTACTTGCAGCATGTAAAAAGAAAAATAGATTGGCATTTTTAAATTGTAAATATTTGTAAATATTTATATTTATCATTGTAATTTACTATATTTTAATACTATGTCCTAAAGTTCACCTACACTGCTATTTACATGTAGAGTGTAAAGGCCCAATGTGAGTATGATGATAAAGGATTTCAATAAAGAATCCCTGCTTTTAGTAATCTACCTTTAAACAGGAATATCTGTAGTTACTTGTTCTGAATGATCAATCACAAAACAGAGTCAGGGTTAATAATGTATGCCAGCATACCCATGCACTACCTGAATGTACTAAAGGTTACCCCTGCAATGTCAGGACCAGTCATGTGACTTAATTTAGTCATTAAATTTTAAGCAGAAGTAACAAATGAAAGGGCCAAGCAGTATGACTATAATTTCACACCTCTGTCTTTCCTTGGATCTTAACTAAGTGGAAACAACAAAATGCCAAAAGCTTCGTACTTTATAAAGATGAGAGGTTTATGTACCACATACCTTTGCAGGTATTCAGTATTTAATTCACCTACACAGTGTTTTCCACAGTGGCTTTTTACTGAAGTAAGACATTTCATTATAACATTAGTCTTCAAAAGTACCCTGCCCAGAGAACATAAAAACCCTAGTTGAAAGGAACTCCCTCTGGCTGGTTGGGCTAGGCCAACAGTTCCTAAACAGAAATCTAATAGCACAGGCATTAGAACCAACACTTAACAAATGGGATTTTATGAAATTAAAGAGCTTCTGTTCAGATAAAGAGATTGTAAACTGAGCAAAAAAGCAACCCAAAAAATGAGAGAAACTCTTCACTAACCACATATCTGATAGAGCTCTATTATCCAGAGTGTACAAAGAATTTAAAAAACTAAACAACAAGGAGATAAATGGCCCAATTAAAAATTGGGCCTTGGAATTCAAGAGAAACTTTTCCAGGGATGAAATTGAAATGTCTAACAAATATCTTAAAAGATGTACCACATCCGTAATTATCAGGGATTTGTACATCAAAACTACCCTGAGATATCATCTCACCTCAGTCAGGAAGGAGAAAATCCACAATACAAACAACACCAAATACTGGAGAGGATGTGGAGAGAAAGGAACTCTCATACATTGCTGGTGGGAATGCAGGCTTACACAACCACTCTGGCGATCAGTATAGTGGTTTCTAAAAAAGGTAAAGATGAAATGCTATACCACTGCTGTGACACAAGTACAACCATGTTCATTGCAGCACTACTTACAATAGCAAAGTCATGGAATCAACTCAAATGCCCAACAGCTGATGAATGGACAATGAAACGTGGTATATTTATACAATGGAATAATACTCAGCCATCAAAAAAGATGAATTAATGAAATTTGTCAGAAAATGTATGGAATTAAAAAAATTATACTGAATGAAGTATCCCAGACATAGAAAGTTAGACATCATATGTACTCCCTAATAAGTGAATACTAGTTCCAAATCCAAAGATTATAAACAGAAGGGAAGGAGAAGGAGGACCTCAAAAAAAAAAAAAAAAAAAAAAAAAAAAGAAGATAGAGGATCATACTTTAGTAGAGAAAATAGGCCAAAGTCAAGTATTGCATGTAAGTAGTACGACATCTGCTGAAGCTCTCTCTCACTTCCCTTCCTTGTCATTTGCGACTGAACAGGTTTCATCCCACCAATCAGAAAGGATACAGGGACTGGCAGATAGATGATAACCATCTCCCAATACTATGTCCTACTCCTAGTCTTCCATCTACCTTTGAATCTACTCTTATATTGAGATCTTCATTTAAACAATCTTTTATCTTTGGTTAGGAGGTGACCTAACCAAAGATACCAATCAGGATGTAGCCAAGGGCAGTGCAAGAAAAGCAAGACAGAGAACAACAAACCATAATTCAGAACACCAAAGACCCTACATTAATCACTTGGAACCAGAACAACCAAATATCTCCCCATCCTAAAGCTCAGGCAACCTTGTTGAAGAGGGGGAGGCAAGATTGTAAGAGCCTAAAGATGGGGAGGACCAAGGATATGCAATATATTCCACACAGGTTAGAACTGCAGCAACCAGAATTGGACGTTGCCTGACCTGCACAGTGGTTGACATGTCAACAACTCCCCCCACCCAAAGTCTAGCATAGATCACAGTCGAGAAGGCTCCAGGCAGTAGGATCATTAGAGGCAAGGGATTAAACAGTCATACTAGAGTTTCCACACTAAAGGGGAGCCCAAAAAAGGGGTCTTAAGGTATGCCACTGAGTCCTGAACCTCACTAGGGTGGAGGACTTAGAGGGAAATTTGGTGTGCACACAAAAGAATGTTCCAGGAGATGGGGGGGGAGGCACTGGGAGAAGGGGAGGGAGGAAGGGGTGAAAGGAAGGAGGGAAAGAAGGAAAGTGCAAGGGGGGACAACTGGAGAAAGGAGTGGGGAGGGATAGGATGGAGGTATCTATTGAGCTTATATAATTAGGTAAAAAATAAAATTTGGGGAAAAATTATCAGTGAATGGATGAACACACACACAAAAAAAATTTTAAAGTACTCCGCCCAGTTCATTCTACAGAAAAGGGAAAACAGGCAAAGATTTAAATAAAAGGTATTAACAAAATTATTATTTATAAAGAGATAATAAAAGAATAATCAGAAAATGTCACTTAAATTGCTTTTGGAAAGAAGTAAATATGTTACGATGAATAAATAATGATTTTTAAAATAAATTTTGAGTCAAAGTGCTTATAATATAAGTGAAATAAGAAACTATAGTTCCAAAGTGTTTACATAGAGGGATTCCATCTATGCAGCCATGGAGTAGTGTAGTCTTTATCTGTATTGGGGATGAGGCTTTCCAGTGTGACCTCTTTAGGATCACTCAGATTCCTGTAAGTAGCCCTCATCGATATTCCTGTTAGTGATCCCAATAAACTCTTTGTTTCATAAATTTGAAAAAAAATTACAAGTTGAACTTGGTTGAAAGAAAAAATTTAAAGTAACAAGCATGTCAGGATTATAAAATTCTTAATTAAATGCTAGTTTACTAGCATTACATAATTCTGGTTTCTTATATCTGCAAATTTTTCAACACATTAAGACATGCTTTTCATAATTGTAGGAGAAGTAAATAATGCAGAAAGAATCTTTACAATGTTTACAAATTCCTGTTTTCAGTATGTGATACTAACTCATCCAATATCTTTGTTGCATTAGTAATAAAGTATAGATATTGTGACTACTATAAATTTTGCATGATAAAATAAAAGTACTATTTTTCAATAGGTTTTCATAAATTCCTCTGGCTTCTGTGCTCTGTTATATAGCATAGATAAAAGTCTGGCAGCATTACAAAAGGGAAAGTGGACATAGAGTTTTTATTCCAGTGTTCAAATAATGTGAAATGAAGGTTAAAGCTGTTGCCCAGAGCAAAACTAGAAGTTCTTGACAGAGAAGGAAGAAATTTTGGCCTCCTGATTTCCAGTTTATTTTTTCCCTGTGAAATAAATTACATCATAAGTATATACATCATCAAGTGCCATGCCAACATTTAATCATCAGACAAGCTTAAATTCTAACATTGGGACTTAACTTTTAAACCTGAGCTTGGAATTTTTTTCAGTATTTCCATTTTAAAATTATACTTAAAATCCTGGTGTATGCATTGTTGAATACAAACATTTAACTAAAAATGTATAAATTGGGATCTTAATTACCTGACTTCATTATAGCAATCCCAAACTTTAGAGAACATCACCTGAAGTTATGCAGGAAGCATTTGAAATGAAAGCATTTACATCTGTCAGAATGATTAATTCCATCTTAGATGGTATTTAAAACTTCATATTTTAAGAGTAAAAATTATTTTTCATAAAATCACCATTAATAAGAACTTGTTTCAGAATATTTATTGCTCCTAGAAAGACATGGGCTTGAATTGCTGAATACTACCCTTCTTTGACTTTGGTTTCTCTAAAGACTTTTTCCTAACTTTATTTTTTGCTAACTGTTTTGATAAGCTAAACTTGCCATTTGTCCACTAGTGAAGATTGACAGTTTCATATCAAACAGTTCAGTAGACAATTTTCTGTAGGATTAAGACACTAGCAGATTAAAGACATACTAGGTATGTGTCTGAGAAGATGATGTGTTCCCAGAGTTGATGGTAATTGTTCTTCCCCATGCCCAAAATGAATTCATTAAATGTTCCATATCTTCTTTGTCATGCTTTCCTTTCTATATCCGGGGAAACATCTGTATACCCAGTAGAAAAATATAAAAATGATCATAACTCTCTCATCCCTAATCTCTGTCTGTGTACTAAAGATTTTATTCCAACTGCCTTTTTATTTTTCTCCATCTTTAATGGCAGTTGCACTTCACTTAATGTTCCCATCAGTTTTCACTAAGAGGAAAAAAACCACTACTCACAGAACTGACATTTTTTCCGAAAAATAGATTTGATCATGCCATTCTAGTACCTGTTTTATACCATAAGCTATAGAGAGTTTTAAAATATAAATGTGACTTGGCCCCACATTCCTTTAACCATTGTCTCCATTTTCCTGGACTTTATTCCTGATCCTCAAAAGAATAGCTTATTTACTCCAAATGGTAACTCTTCTCCTTACTAAAAATAGCTGTCGTTGCTACATTCACGTCATATCCAGATCAAGAGCATTCTCTGCTTCAAATTCAAAAGTGGCTTCTGCTCTTCTTTTTCATACTCTCAGCAGAAGTCAGTTAGAATACTTGCTCCCAAGTCTCCCTGTCTCCTTTCCTTGACCATCCCTCATACCTGACTTCTTCATGCTGAAACTCTCAAAGACTATCCTCTGGACCACCTTGTCTCCAAACCTGTTAGTATATTTCATACATTAAATGGCCTCCAACAGTCCTTGTATCTCAAGTCACTGGAAATGTGAAATGTCCCCATGAAAAAGAACCTTGATCTCTTTCTCTCTCTCTCTCTCTCTCTCTCTCTCTCTCTGTGTGTGTGTGTGTGTGTGTGTGTGTGTGTGTGTGTGTGTGTGCGTGTGTGTGTGTATGTGTATGAGTGTGTGCATTTGGCACACACTTTGGCACAATGTGCTATCTCACCATAAATCCATACCTATAGTGCTCATGTACATACATACACAGACGAGCGGCTATGATGCTGATGACAGATTCTCTTAGCATCATCCTTTGAAAGTGTAAATCGTGTAGTGAAGGTTTTTACCCCATTAACAAAATTGGATGTTTTGATTCCTTTTACTCCATTATTGCTTTTTCCTTCATAAATGATTATCCAGAAATAATAACTATGGGATTATCACCTTTGCTGGACCCTGCATTTATGTAGTCTCTTTTAAATTGATTTAGTGGCATTGAACTCATTTTACTATGACAAGAGTTCCAGACCAGCCTTGATTGCAGACGTTGTCTCAAGTGGATACAACTAATGCTAAGTACCAACAATAATGGAATTTGTTAGACCAGGATTTGGCATTTTATATTGTCCTGCCCTAAGTAAACTATTGTAAGTCACTAGATTACCAAAATTATAAGGATGGCGGCAAATGTATTTTTAAAAATAAAAACAAAAGTATTCAAGTATCAAAATGCTTAATAGGCAAATTCATACAAAATTTTCATAATTATCCTATGATCTAGTTGCATAGACCTTTCCATTTTAAGAAGTAGAATAACTCATAGAAAAGAATTTTGCTCCTGCTAATAAGGTTGGTAATAGAAAGAGTCATCGTTCCAAGTTGGATGCCTTTTTTTAAATCCAAGCATTTAACCATTATGGCCTTTAAACAGTGATGTGACTTGGAAAACAGGCATATGCATTCTTCTTCTGCTCTGCAAACCTTTTCATCTTGTCTTGCCGGTCTCTCTGACTTTTATCCTTTCCATTTTGCTAGCATTCACCTCCTAAATTTTATAATCTGAGATGCTAAGATCTTTTCTATCTTAGCATTTTTAACCACCATCTCTGTTGTGAAACTTCTTACTTCTCTGCTACCACTAAAAAAAAAAAAAAAAAAAATCATTATTTCCTACATCCCATCAGGCCCTGAGGTCAGATGTAATTGAATAATTTGAATTCTAGAGGATAAATGAGCCCCTGAAAGGAGATATGATTAGATCCTGGAAATTCAGAAGTTTATCCATCAACGAAGATATGTTAAACTTCATCATTGGAGCACTGACACTTGAAGGAAAAATAAGTCACCTGTTAAAATTAATTGAATGAAACTATAAAGCTGAAACGACATCTGATAGAACCAGACATCAAAACCAAAGACCCTCACCTGATAAATCTCTGCAAGAGATTCCACCATAGCCAGAGACTATACTCAATAAATCTGTTAATCTGACAACAAGTCAAACCCCAAATCCCTTCTCACTGCACTCCAACTATAAAAACTTGTATCCCTGGCTCTAAAGCAGTAGCCATCTCCATCTGGACGCTGCTCCCTCGCTGGAATAAACTTCAGTCTGTGTGGATATGGGTGAAGCTCAGGTTTGTGTTCTATGTCTCCATCCCTCCCCTTCCTTCTTCATTCTTTCTTCTTCCCCCTTTTTTCTAAAAACATCAGTACATAAGGAAATATAAAAACCAGTTCAGTGCAAATGGTAAAATGAAACATAAGCTTAACCAAACAGAAGCTCTCGTAATCTCTAACTCAGGACTATCTTCTTGAGCCCGGCCATTTTCTTTATCTTGCTGAAATCTGTTATTGAACACTAAGATAAATTGGTGATGTTTTATTGTGCTTGTGTATATTTTAGCAAGTTTAGCATAAAATTGCTAAAGACTCAAAATCTGGAAAATAATAAATGTTGACACAGATGGTGGACAGATTTCAAGTCTCATGTAACACTACCAGGGATATACTAGAGGCAACTAACAAGATTTTTCAGTATAATGATAAAGTAGAATTAGAGTTCTTAGAGAAATGTCAGAGGTATGTTTAAAGATGCACATTTGCCTCTGTCCTCGTCTGTCTCCATTTCTCTGTGCTTAGGTGAGACTGGCTCATTTATTCACCCTTGCCTCCCTGCTCCGCACCCAGGTTTTGTTCATAAAATTTTGAAGCACCAATGAAGATAATTCCTAAAAAAAAAAAAAAAAGATGCACATGTCAAGGAACCTGGAATGCTCAACCCTAATCAGCCCTTCAAAATCTTATCACACACCAAGGTTTACAGAACTTTGCAGGAGAAGAGGCGCTAAGAAAGTAAGAGCCTAAAGGTGGGATGAAATACTACTAACCAACACATTCCAGCCAAGACAGGGTTGATGAACCCAGAAAGTCACTTGGATGAGAATGTCTACCACAAAATCTAAACAATAGCAGACTTAGCAACATCTCCCCAAGGACTAACTAGTATCTTAGAATAGATAAATGTTCTCAGAATGTCTCAGAAGTGTCCAGAACAAGATAAAGGACAAGGAACCTTCACACTTAAGAATTTACCCACTGAAGAGCCACGTAAAATTCGACATAAATCTGACTCCCATACACAAGCACCCCAAAGGCAGTCTGTGATACATACAAGCAGAGGGACAGAGTATGGGGTGGGACAGGAAAACTGAATGAATGGAGGAGAGGGTGAAAGAAGGCTAAGTGGATAGAAAGGGTGAGAGAGGAGGGAAGTGGGTGGGGAGGGGATCAGGGCAAAGACATTTGTTTGTAAATAAATAAATGGAAATATGTGTTTCTTTGCTAAGAAGACTATCAATGGTTGTCACTGAAAGAATTACTGTCAGTAATGTCACTGTGATAGGATATTGAGATTATCAAGTCATAATGAAGAGACATTGATTTTGGTTCACAGCTTCAATGGTATTATACCCCAGGCAGCTGATTGTGCTGCTTTTGAGTCAGTATATCTTATCAAATGGATGACAGAGGAACCTTCTACCTCATGGCAGCCAGAAAGCAAAGACAGATACTAAAAGGATCTGAGTCATAAAGGATCCCCCCAAGCACATTTCTAGAGACTTAGCTTCTTCCCAGAGAACAATACTTCTCAGAGATTCCACCACCTTCCAGTAAAACTTCAGGCTAGTGACTAAGCCCTTAACAACAGGGGTCTTTCGGAAACTGTTATCCAAACTTTGTCAATTACTCTGAGACATGACAGAGGAGTTAGATGGGACCCCCAAATTTAAATACATGTAAATGCATGATGTTGTGTGAAAATCTAAGAAAAGTTTCCCATTTCTTGAATCTTTACATAATTGCTTGTCTTAGATCATTTTATCAGTGTGTGTTCATCATACAAAATAAAAATATGAGATTCCCATGCATGCATAACATACTTTGATTGCATTCACCCCCATTCCCTTCTCTCCTCTCTCTCCCTCCTCTTGCTGGTCTCCTTCAGTCCCTCTTTGTCCCCCTTCTACTTTCATGTCTTGTAATTTTAAACAAGTTTCTGTAAATGAGAAAAAAATATGCAATGTGTCCTTTTGAATCTGAATTAATTCACCTGATTTGAGCTTCTCAAATTTAGTCCATTTTTTAACAAATGACAAAATTTTATTTTGTTTATAGCTGAATAAAACTCAATCATATATATATGCCACATTTCTGTACCCATTAAACTGTTAATGATACTTTTATTCCACAGCTTAGCTATCTTGAATAGTACAGTAATAAGCATGAGAATTAAGTTGGTATTAACTGATTACTTTTATTTGAAAGTTTCAAGGCATGTGTTCTTTCAGTTACATGTGTTGAATCTTTTATTTTCATTCTGTTTACTTTTGTTTAGTGATAAAGCTTTTTTGATGACATAAGGTTTGACTTATGATAACTGACATTGTGTGTTTTACTACTAAATATCATAACAGACATTTCATAATTGAAATTTGGTTCCCTTCTGACCATAATATTTGTTTTTGTTTTTGTTTTATTTCCACTCATACAAACTTAACAGGTACACCGGTCCCCTCCCTCCCTCCCCCCTCTCCCCTGTGGCCCCCTCACGTCCTCCCTCCCTCCCCATCTCCCAGTGCCTCCCCCTCCCATCCCCGGAGCATCCTTTAATGTGCATGCCAAACTCTCCTCTGAGTCCTCCTCTCCCATGAGGTGCAAGGACCCAGGGGCATTTCCCTGTGTTCCCCTTAAGCCTAGGAACACTACTGTGGCTGTCAATCCCTTGCCTCCAAGGATCCTAGTGCCTTTAGCCCATGCTAGACTTTGTAGGGTCAATAATGTGTTGGACATTGTTCAGGGCATGCAAAGTCCAATTATGTTTGTTTCGGCCCTAACTTGTGTGGAGTATCTTGCAGATAATATTATTTTTTAAATATAACCTGGAAGTATGGATTTCAAGTAATAATTTTTAGTTTATTGCTTATTTCCAAGTTATTAGGATGTAATAAAAAACATATCAGATAAGAAAATTTACCTCTTTAAATCTATTGACTCTTTCAGTGATTTATAATTGCTTTTATAAAATATTTTGTGGGCATTGTGGAAGAAGTAAAAACTGTTAGACAATAAAATTGGTATGTTCCATTTGGTTTAATACGTGGCTTAATATAATTCTCAAAACTATTGCTATTATTGATGTTTCAAAAATTAAAATGGTTATATTGAAGTTTGCTATAAGGTCATCTTGCTAGTTCTGCTTCTTTCTCTGTGGGGAATATCGACCTGGGCATTAACCCAGAGGCCTACATGTATTCTCTCGAGCCTGGCTAAAGTTTCAGGACCTGACTTTGAGTTTCGATTTCAGTAGTAGCTTCCTCATTCGTGGCGCAGTTTTTTAATCACTCCCCTCCTCCCTGCCACTCAGGCTATCTGCATTGGACAAGGAGCTTCCTCACCACCCCCCATCACGCCCCAATTTCCACCCATTCCCAATATCTATACAAAGCCTGTACGAGCAAATAAAGTTTGAGTTCCTGCTGAGCATCTGCTCTGACAGCACTCCCGGCTTGGTGTGGTTCTTTGGGGTCCAGGCCGCGACACTTACCCCCCGCTCAGCCCCAGGGGCATCCAGCTGGTTCTGGGGTCCCTACTCGCACTGTCTGTTGGAGTGAACAACATTTCTCTTTGCATTCTAATAATTTTGACTTTTTGATGGTTCATGTACTTTAATCTGAAACTGATGCTTTAGATGAACCTAGAATTGTAATGGTTATTTCAAAGACTTATTTTTATCATGAACAATTCTTCTTTATATAGTTTACAAATATCAGACTATAATTCTTGGTTTTCTTTCTGGTTTTCTTTCATGTTGTTCATCGTTATTTCCTTATTTCTATTTCCAGGTAATTTTACCACTATACATTATATCTAAGAAAAATAGCATGTTTCTTCCTTTACCACCTTCTTCTATACTATCTACTATAGCATCAGGTAAATGAAGCCTCTAAAATTAATTGGACCTAGAGAGATAGCTCAGTGATTAAAGCCTTTGCCTCTCAAGCAAAAGAACCTGAGTTTAGATCTCCATACCCCATATAAAAACCAAGCAGATATGGCAGTGGCCTGAAATTCCAGACCCAGAAGGCAGAACCTAGGAAACCCCAGAGCAAAGCAATAAGGAGGGATAGTAATAAAAGATGATTCCTGGGGCTGGAGAGGTGGCTCAGGGGTTAAGCCTGTGTCTTGCAGGCAGAAGGTCCTGAGTTCGGATCCTAGACCCCACATATAGACACTGGGCAGAAGCAGGGGCAGCCTGGGTTTCTGGTCCTGGTAGGGCGGAGTCTGTGAATCCCTGGACAAAGTAAACAAGGAAGAGGTGGAAGTTCCCGAATGGTAGTTCCCGAATTTGCCCGTGGTTCTACACACACACACACACACACACACACACACACACACACACACACACACAATAGAATAAATAATAAAATAAAAAAAAATAAAAGATGATTCCCAATTTGTCACCCTTGGGCCTCCACAGGGACACACGCTTATACATACATACCTGTACCCACACATAAACACACACCATTACATACATATGCAAAAGGTTAATGAAGAAATACTTTGTCACTCATATATTCATGTGCACACACATGCATATACACACATGCCAAAAAAGGGAAGCATTTTTTCAATTTTGTTTGCTGGAAGAGAGGTGTGTTATCTAAATATAAGGGAGATTTTACTTATGATACTGTAAGATTTTCTCTGCAGAGAATTTATAATTAACAGCTTAAATTTACTCTGGAACCAAAACACAAGCTTGCATTTTTAACTTGTATTATTTCAAGTTCTGTTTATCCTGGATTGTCAATTTTGTTGCTTAAGTTGTTCCAAATAGTCTTAATGGATTTGGAAGGATGGAAATACAGAGTTAAATTTTTGTTTGGAAATTAGTGAAGAGATTCCCAGGAAGCTACAAAACCTAACATAAAAGTATTTTTGATTCTCACCAAGTTACCCCAATAGAAGAAGCTCACATAGCTATAATACATCATCAAAGTGAAAAAACTAACAAACAAAAAACTGTGGAGATTACTTATTTTTCAGGTTTTGTACAGTCACTTATTTGAGAATGGTTTTTGAAGTTTTAGCTGTATCTATCCGTGTAACCAACATCACATCAATCTGCAAAATGAGTGTCACCATCTAGTGACCAAGTATTCATACACATGCACCTGTGGAACATCTTGTTTATGCACTGTAACATCCACAATATTATTTCATGTTACGTGATAATGAATAATTTGTGAATAAATTAAGTCTCTCTATATCCTAAACAGATTGTATTATCAACTTGTTTATCTTTTTTAATATTTTAGTTATTTCTGATAATTACATAATGGCTTCTCATGGTTTTTATTATAGTTTACATTATAAAGTGGCTAGTAAAACTGCACACATTTCATGTGTTCATTTTATCACTTTTATGATCTTTTTTATTATTATTTATTCAATTGTGTGTGTAGGACCACGGGGTGTAGAATTCGGTAACCACCATGGACGGCCTCCACTTCCTCCTTGTTTACTCTGCCCTGGGATTCACAGGCTCCGCTGTACCAGGACCAGAAATGCAGGCCGCCCCCACTTCCGCCCGGTGTCTATATGTGGGGTCTAGGATCCGAACTCAGGACCTTCTGCCTGCAAGACAGAGGCTTAACACCTGAGCCACTTCTCCAGTCCCGATCTTTTAATAAAAGTATCTATCCTTTTTTTTTTTTTTTTTTGCTTATTTCCTAACTAGATATTTGGTATTAATTTAACTTTAAATTTTTAGACATATAGATAGGTAGAAAGCAAAAGATAATTGATTTGTAAATATTTTCTCTTAGTTGTAGAGTGTATTTTCACACTATAAACATTTTGTCTTTTACAGTGCAAATATTTGAGTTTTATTATGTCAAACTTAATAACCTTCCCTTTATTAAACTGTGTGTAAGGTAGCAAAACTAATTTTTTATTTATTATGTTTATTTATTTTTTCCCAATCATACAAACTTAATAGGTACCCCTGTCCCCTCCCTCCCTTCCTCCACCCCTCCCCAGTCCCCCTTTCCCCTTCCCCCCTTTCCCCCTTTCTTTCATCTGCCTCCTTCTCTTCCTCCCAATTCCTCCCTCTTTCTCCTGGAGCATCCTTTAGTGTGAAAGTCAAACTTTCCTCTGCATCCTGCACTCTAATGAGGTATAAGGACTCAGTGTCATTGCCCAGAGCCCTTTCTTGTGCTCCCCTTTAGTATGGGAACACTACTGTGACTGTTAATCCCTTGCCTCTAAGGATCCTAGCACCTGTGATCCATGCTAGACTTTGGGGAGTCATTGACACGTCAGTCATTGCGCAGGTCATGCAAAGTCTGATTGTGGCTTCTAGGACACTAATTTGTATGGAGTATCTTGCGTATCGTTGCTCCTCCCATCTTTAGGCTCTTAAATTTTTACTGTCCCCCTCTTCTGCAAATTTCCCTGAGTTTTAGGATGGGGAGAGATTTGCTGGTCTGGTTCCAGGTAATTAAGGTAGGGTCTCTGATGGTCTGAATTCAGGTTGGTGGTTGTTTTCAGTTTTGCTGTTCCTGCACCGCTCTTGGGTCCATCCTGATTGGTATCAGAGATCATCTCCAGAGAAGCAGTGGGTCCTTCGTGGACCGCATCTGGGACGGAAAGGACAAAACTAAAATTTGAGAAGCCCTAGGTCACATAGACTGTCTTCTTTTTCTGAAAGCATTGGGAATTTGCAATTTACATTTAAGCTAATGATCTATTTAATGTTTCTATAATATGCTGTATAATAATTCTTTTTTGGTGAAGAAGCATGATTGGTCCATTAAATTAGCAAAGCAATCCTTTCATTAGTTGCATTACACCTTTGTACCTTTGTATACTTTATTTGAGTTCACTTGTGTGGGACACTTCCATGTTCTCCATGCTAGACTTCCACGTTCTACTTCATTAATCAGTGCAGCACATTGTCCACATCCCAGATGTTTTAGTCTGAGTTTTCTTGCACCGTATCAAGCAATTCAATGCAACTGTCTTTGATCCCAAAAGCCACAGCTCACAGTTTTAGATTATTATTATTTGTAAGGCTACATATTTGTTACCTACCACCTGTGATGGAGCCTAGTTTTATATATGGGACCATACTCATATTGTCTAGATTCACACACTTTGGATGCATCATTCTTTGTAAGAAATTATTAACTGACTATCTTTAGGAAATGATTAACTGACAGTTTTAGCTTCTGTGTACATTTGCTGCTATACATTTCTGCCTGTTCTAATCCCCTTAGGTATTCATCATAGTTTCTGGCTCTTATACATTCTATAAATAACCCAAAGCTTTCTCATCATTGGACCATGTTAGAGATCCTAGTAGTAGGTTTTCAAGCACACTCAGTGCCTCTACACCAAGTATCTCAATGTGCAATATTGTTTGGTTTTTCTCTGTCACAACTTATTTGGAAGGGCAGGGCAGGTCATAATAACTACCAAATACATTTTTAAATTACTATATGCAACTGAAAGACCTAGAGCAAAACTTCATTATTTGATCAACTGTTTTGCAAAGTGATCAGTGATTTTGGAAATGGGTTCATGGATCGATAGGTCTGATCTTCAAGAAAGCATGAAAGCTAAGCTTGTTACATCAATAATTTAATGGTATTCTAGAAAAAATCCAGGTGAATTTCTTGCGATACTTTTCAAAACAAGAAGTGGCAAGTTAGAAAGAGAATGCTTCTGAAAATAATTCATGTCAAGAAAAAGTACACATAAACTTTAAGAGCTTAGTCTTCAATAAGCAGTATACCTTAGAAAAGAAAGCATTTTTTAATCTTATAAACTCTTTAGCATTTTGTTCTGTATAATACTTCATTTACCTCAAAAGAAAAATTAGTCCCTTTAAAATCATGCAGAAAAAAAGGAGCTTCATTAACTCAGGCACAGAGTTCCAAAATGAGTGCACAGGGAAGAGATATCAGGGAGTGCAATATTTTGCTTATCCCTTTTAAAAGATAATTCAGGTCTACTTGACACAATTAAGGGAGAAATGAAAGAAGATAGAGGCTTAGAAATTCTATCAGGAAAATAAATGCATTAAACAAAGATCAATTAAGAACCTGGTAAAGCCCTGGATGTTTAGAACAAGTGTCAAGGAATAGGCTAATAGATAGAATTAAGCTACAAGGGCCACCAGGAAAAGCTAATGAACTGGCAAAAATAAGAAAGACAATATTCAGGAAAAATAAAGTACTTAAGCTAGTTAGTGTTCCAGTGACTAAATGAACAATAGAATTCTTATTATTTGAATACTTATCTCCTACTGTTGATATAGGTTAAAGAGAAGGTAGGCACACTCCTAGACAAAGGTGAGAGTTCTTTAACGTGAGTAATGGAAATGAGGACCTCAAAGAGTTAATTAAAAAGTTTCTTGCACTAGTGTTTTAGAAGTATACAATATAAGCCTGGTGAACTACATCAGCAAGTAAGGTATCTGCTCAGAAGCACAGTGACCTAAGTTCAATTGCCAGAAGTCCATCTGGCAGACAAAAGTAGGTGGAAGGTGAGAAGTGACTTACAGAAGCCGATATTTGACTTTCACCAATGGTTCATGGCATGAATTGCTCACTCATGTGCATTCCTCCTCTCTCTCTCTATCTCTCTCTCTCATAAATAAATATTTTAAAAAGGAAACAATAAAGAATGATAAGTTGAAAATACTTAAAAAGTGAAATTATTTTTAAAAGCTATCTGTTTCTGAAACTTAGAAATGGCAATTCTCCACATAAAATTAAATTATTTATCAATGCATTATCTACTAAGACATATGACATGCACCTACAGACATGTATATGCAAACATGTCAGTCTCTGTTCACCTGAAGAAGCATATACTATGTATAAGCCATTGTTTTGATGGATGTCGTTTTTTCAGCTACTCTTCTGTTACTATGATAAAATATGCTGACTCAATCAACAAGGGAGAAAGGATTTTACTATTTGGCCCTCTGTTCTATCATGGTGGGGAACACAGGGCAGCAAGAAAGTGTGGTGAGAAGAGCAGGCAGCTATCTTTTACATTGTAGCCATACTCAGGAAGCAGAAAAAGAGAGAACAAGAAGTGGCACCAGATTATCAAATTTTAAGACCCACCTCCCAAGTGATGAACTTCCTCAGCAACACTCCACATCCTAAAATTCCATAATCTTCCCAAATAGCATTGCCTGCTGGGAACCAAATATTAAAACACATGAGTCTGTAGAGGGAAGTTCCCATTCAAACTATGGCACTCATCAACTTGCATCAATTGATTCTGTGTGAAAGAAGAATGCTTTGATAAAATTTTAATGCCCTCAAATGCAAACCATATTAACTTTTTTCTTTATGAATAAATAAATAAAGCAAAGAATTGAATTGCTCTTAGTCATCATTTCAGGATATGTGCTGATCATTATTATGTAAGCCACTAAAATGTTTGCTCTTATATCCCAATCATCCATAATAACCACTCTAAAGTGAGTGCTTTTATTTGAATATTTTAGCAAGAGTAGCCTCATGGTGAGCTATGGATTTGCTACTTCAAAGAATAAGAATGGAAGAATGATGAGGATCCACAACATCCTAAGGCTTCCAGAAGAATGGAGAGACATACTTACACACACACACACACACACACACACACACACACACACACACACACATGCACCCTTAATATGTACACACATAACATATAAAATGGAAAAATATTAAAATAAATAGTATAGACAGCTAAATAGTACTCATTTCAACTTATGTTCTGGTTTCTGTCATTATTCACTAGATATATTGCATTTTATACTCTTTCTCCTTATATCTCTTGGCTGACACAATGTCTGCATTTTTTTCATCTTGCTGTAATCATCTGATTTGTGACTGTTCATTATCTTCTACTTCTTGTTTGTGAATTGAGTTTTATTTATACCCTATTGTTCACTACCTCTACTTCCTGTTTATAGATTACATTCCATTTCTACTTAGAGTCATACCATGTCATTCTTTCTAGCATTCCAAGAGTCTTGACTTCTCTTTCTGAAGTACCTGGACTTTTTTTCCAGGTTTGGATTATACAAACAACTACAATAAGGAGCATGTGTATTGCTTTTGTTAGTAATGTGATTTCTATTAATTGAGCAAGTTTACAGAAGTAATAATTGCTATATCATGGAATGGATTTATATTTAATTCTATGGCTCATTAGAAAAATTTTGAGATTATAATATTTTATATTGTAACAGGAAATATTAATGGTGCTCTTGTTCCACATTTTTGTCATCATTTAGTATTAAGGATATTTTTTAATTCTAGATATTCTAGACCCTTTTGAAATGCCATACTACTACCTCAATTTAACTTTAAATAATAGTGAAAACAGCTTCAACTTATAATGGATTCAGAGAATTCAAACAACTCTAGTCCTGAAATGACCAACTGGCCTCCTCTTATGATCTCATTTTTTCTTTGTGTGGCTTCATGCCTAGTAATCTATGAATAGATATAAAGTCTTGTTAATCTCTCTGGTTTTAATCTCAGTTTTCTTAATTTATTCTTTCTTTTCCAGTACCTGAAGATCTTTCAATAAATGCATGGTATCGTGCATTTCATCTCAGTTACTAAACTTTTTTTCACTTCTTACATTATTTGATGATTTGTTGAGCTGGAATTTAAATTACTTGCAAGCCTTTTCATTGTCTTCAAGTGTTGCTTTTATGATTCCTTGTTATTTAGGAGCAGTGGTCAAGACAGAGTTAACCAAGCTCGACAATGAAACAAGATTTTCCCAATGTTCTCCCCAGTGCCTGGTGAATTATGAGCAATTCAACCTAACTGCTGTAAGCAGGCACTATTCCCAGCCCTACATGAAAGCTGAGCATTGCTCCTTCTAATTATTTGCTATGGTTTATTTGCCAAGACCAGGGATCTCTCCTATAATGCACAGAAAATATCCAGGTTGATAACTAAGGGAGACTCTCCACAGAAATCTGTCTTTCTCTCTGCGAGCAGCTCCCACTTTGGTTTGTATTTGGAAATTTTCTTAATTTTCCTGTCTCATAGTAAACATAAGATTACAATCAAACATCCATTTGAAAAATGAAAAATAATCAAAACTCTTTCCAATATACATATGCATCTGTACTTTCTAGTCCTCTTCCTCATTCTTAAACTGATTTTTCTTCCAGAGAAAAAAAAGACATATCCATGTATCTCTAAAAGAGAAAAAGAGAGACTCTGAGTGTGTCTGTGTCTGTGTGTACATCTGTGTATATATGTCTGAGAACATGTGTCTGTATATGTACATGTGCATGTGTGGATAAATATATATGTTTTATATCTATGTGTCTGTGTGTATAACTGTGTGTCTATGTGTCAGCATGTGCACATGGATGTGTGTGCCTAGTGTTCATGCTTGTGTGTGTGTCTAGGTGTCTGTGTGTGAATCAATATACCATGTGTGGGTATGTCTGTATGTCTCTTTGTGTAAGTGTGTATGTGTGTATTTGTATGTGTGTGTGCCTCTGTGTGCACATATGTATGTACATATATGTGTGTCTATTGTATAGCAATATATATTCTGTGTGCTCTGTGTGTACGCCTGTGTGTTTCTAATGTCAATGTAAGAGAACCAGTCATCCTTTTGCTCACAATGGAACAACTAAAAAAGAAGGACCTGAGCTTGGAACCCAGATTCCATGTTAAAAAACAAAACAAAACAAAACAAACAAAAAATGGCAGAAATGACAGAGGCCTGCACTTCCATCCCTGGAAGGTGGAGCCTGAAAAACCTCAGAACAAAGCAGAAAGGAAGTAGAACAGTCCAGGATGATTCCTTTAGTTCAATTGGGCTTCCAAAGACACACACAGTGCTTTATGTACTCTATGATATGCACAAACACATACACATTTACACACACACACACACAGAGTTACTTTTAGTTAGTGGAGACAGTAGTCCATACTAATTCTTCATCATATCACAAATCAAGAGTATGGCAAATTTCTTTAGATAACAAGGATATTCACATCTACTACTTCAAGATCGATTAAAATTCTTATGATGTGAACAGTGCTTTGGCCCTAGTTGTTTTTCACTTTTTTCTAATTTGGTTTAGCAGTTCAAAAACTAAAAACATTCATAGTTCTAAAAAAAGAACATTATAATGTTGGATACATAGATGTTACTAAGAATATGACAGTCATGTTTAAAGCAGATACAATTTAAACTATGCTAGCAAAAGAATGTAATTTTTACAATGTAATCTGAATAAGACAATCAGAAACTTGCCTTCCCATTTTAAAGTTTCTTTCATATCAAAGAAGTCTAAACATTAGTTCAAAATCATTTATTCATTATGATTATTTCAAATTTAGCTACATATCTAAATGGCAGAGATTTTAAAAGTGTTTTACAAATATTTTACCAGAATTCACTCCAAATTTCTGTAAAGTTATTTTTATACATTGCTGTAAGAACCATTTTTTTCTGAGAAAAGTATCATATATTCAAAAGCTTTTACAAGCTTCTAGATCAACTTAATGCACTTTTTGTAGGCTTAACTCCTCTTGTAGGCTTAACTCAAAGTCTTTCTGATAAATAACTACATCGAGTTATATTCCATCTTATCTTTCTATTTATACACTACTTACACTTTAAAGCGTCTCCTCCCATAAAATTCTTCTAGCTCTTCTCTGGTTATAACTCAAATCCCCCCCAGATAGTTTTGCTCTGATGAACCCCTGCTATGTGTTCACAGTCACATTGCTCACTGAATTGCACTGCAGTGTCCTGACAGAACAAAACCCAAGATGGTGCTTCATAAATTTTCATAAAGAAATAACTTCAGCAATAAAGTGTATTTAGTGGCAAGAAAGAAGAGAATAACAAGGTAAAATAAGTAAACATCATTGCAGCACAGCACATCAGGTGACATTTTTACAACCTATATAAAAACAACTTCCTTAAAATCCAAAAGGGACTTAACATCCAAAACTTTTCTTCCATTAAGTGTGAAACCAGTATGGCATCATGAAAATCTGTTGCAGTTTGCAGGAGAGTTACTTTGTGAATACCACCGTACTTCTACTCTCACACAGTTGCAATGATTTTCAATTAAGATGCATTAAGCAGAATAAGCAGGTCATAATTAATACAATAAAATTGATCAATGAGTGATTAATTAAGTCATTAATTAAATTTATTTGCTCAACAATTTTATTATGGTCATATAATATTCTGATTTACATGATTTCATAAATTTAATGAAATGAAATTCAAATGATTTAACTATCTGTAAAACTAAGTAGGAAAATATATTTGAAATACAAATTTGGCAAAGTTAAAGGACTTTATAATTCATATATATGTGTGGGTGTGATATATGTGCATATAAAGAGAAATGTGCGTATGTGAATTTTTGATATATTTAAATGTATCAGTGAGACAGAGAAATAGCAAAGAAATTTCAGAGAACTAAAATAAAATGGAAATAGGAAATAATATGCAAAACATGTATCAAATTTAGCTGTCATGTTAAAATTTCTGATGAATTTTGGGAAGCTGAGTTTTCCTCTATACCTGAAAAATCTGAAAACCCAAATAACTACATTTTCAATAAAGTATGAATTGAAGCAACCAAATCATACAGATAGGACAGAAGAAGTATCCATATTAAACTTGGAATTAGGTGAAAGTAAAAAAGACATCACTTGAGAATGTGTTACCACACCCTGTATTATCTCACAGATTTCTCCTGAATATGCATTCAGAAGTCACACATCAAGAAGAAATGGTAATGCAAAGTTTGCACAGGTTTGTAGCTCCTAAGGCCCCAAAATGTGGTGAAAGAAGGTACAATGACTTGTGGAGCAGTTCAGCACCAACCCCAGAAAAATGAACTTTGGTGCAAGGGAACCATGCTTCAGGGAAACAGATCAAAAGTCATAAATGAAAAACAGCATCTAAGTGAAAACCAAGAAAACATAAGGGTCAAGCTCCCACAAAGAATGCAAATATCAGAATTACTGGAGTCTTCATGCATCTGAAGAAAGAAAATAAAACAAGAATGGATGACAACTGAACAAATTGAAGAAAGAAAAATGGAATTTCCATGTATAAAAGAAGTATAGAATATAATAGTGAAATTTTAGAGTACAAAGATTGAGATCAGCATTGCTTAGTTAATGAAACAGTATATAGGTTTAAATGGAAAACAAACATAGATGCAATGACCTTTAAAAAAAAAACAATTGGGGGGCTGGAGAGGTGGCTCAGGGGTTAAGCCTCTGCCTTGCAGGCGGAAGGTCCTGAGTTCGGATCCTAGACCCCACGTATAGACGGCGGGCAGAAGCGGGGGTGGCCTGCGTTTCTGGTCCTGGTAGGGCGGAGCCTGTGAATCCTGGGGCAGAGTAAACAAGGAGGAGGTGGAGGTGTCCATGGCGGTTCCCGAATTCATCCGTGGTTCTACACACACATACACGCACACATGCATGCACACGCACATACACACATACACGCGCACAATTGAATAAATAAAAAAAAAATTGGAATAAATACTCAAAGGATAGATTTTCAGGGGATGAGAAGAGAGTTCAATGGGTAGCAACACTTGGTGCCCAAACACAGGACCCGAAGTCAAATCCCTGTCCTCACATAAAAATTGAGACTACATGCGTCCCTACATCACAACAGGCTCAGTGGGCTTACTAGCCTAGTTCCAAGTTCAGTGAGACACCTTGTCTCCAGGGAATAAGGTAGAAAGTAATAAAGCAGGACACCTGAAATTCTCTGGCCTCCAAATGCACGTGTACTAAAGGATGGACATTGCATTTTCAGTCCAACGTGTGAGGTGCTTAGAAGTTATTGAATTGAATACTCAGAAATCTGAAAACCAAAGAACTCTTAAGATGGCAGTAAAGCTTACTTAGGTAAGTTTTGCATTCTTTGTGGGCACTTGACCCTTATGTTTTCTGAAATGATGAATTACAGGAATTTGTGTTGACAATTCTAAGACTTATATACTCCAAGGTGGCTATATCAGTTAGCCTACACTGTTGCTGATAGATTCATGACCAAATAACTTAAGGGAATATGGATTTTTAAGCTGGCTTGTTTAATTGTAGCTTCTTGTTTGGCTTCACAGTATAGTTGACTCGAGCTTTCACACCAGCACCAAGGACTGAGGGTACTGACCACACCATACCCATATATCCACAGAACTACTGAGAGGGCTAGTCCTCATTTGCCAGACCTCATTTGGCCAGCATATCTGGCCAAGTATACAGAAGGATGCCAACTTCCCTAACTAGTTCCCTCCATCTTACTCATCTTCCCAGGGAGCAGCTCCACCCACCATGGGCTGGGCCTACCCATCAACCAGACAAACTCCTGCTGCTCCACACTAATTCTCTACAAATTTGCACAGAGTTCAAACCCTCAACCATCAAGAATGCTCCCACATTTTCCTGATGTTTTTCATGCTCAAGTTAAGCCATGTTCTTATAGCTTTCAGAGAAAATTTTCTCTTGTTCTACTAGATGAGGAGAAAATAAGCCAGGTACAAATAGAATCTCTGAGCTTGAGCATTCTCAGAACAAGTGTCAAAAATTGAAGGGCAAAGACAGAAAGAAAATAGCAGATCAATAAACCAGAACAGAATACTTAAGAACTGGTAAAACTACTAAGGGTGAAACATATAATATATAACAGTAAGAAATAGCAAGAAAAAAAGACAAGAAATATAAAAGAACAGAAAACGATAATGACTCAAATGTCCCTTACACTTAAATGAGATATCAAACTACAAATCCAGCACTACAATGACAGGGACAAATCTATATAGTAGACAATATCATAATTAAATAGAAATAAATCATTTATGAAAAGCAACAAAAAATAAGTAATTAAGACAGCAAAATGTAATAACTTCCTGATGGATGAATTATACCTGATTTCTCAAACATCCACCAGCAAAAGTATGGAATGAAACATTTAGAATGGTAAGCAAGAAATTGCAATCTAGAATTCTGTACCCCACAAAATATTTTGCAATATGAATGAAAGTTTTTCTCAAAAAACAGTTGTAGCAATTTGCTTCCAAGTTCATGTGCTCATACTTTTATATAAATGGCAGCAATAATACATGAAATTAGAGTTATCTTTGTTGTCATAGTGTATTCACATACCACTTGTGAAGTAGTATAGTGGTATAGCAGAAATGAATGAATTGAAAACTTACATTGATAATCCTACCACAGTCCACTAAAATAACTTTTTAAACAGGAAGTATAGCTGATATACTAATGTGGTGTTATTTCTTCTAAATGAAAACACTCATTCACTGCAGGAAGAGATAGGAGCAAAAGCCAAAGGAAGCTCATAAAAATTACAAGGCTCATGAAACCTCTTCAAGACTCCTCCCAAAGTTATACAAGCAATAAACAACTAGTGATGACAACCAGAGACATTCCCTGAGAGTTAGGATGGAGTCTCAGTGCTATAGCTTTTGTAAGTTGTCACTCAGTTAGGTTGAAATTTTCAGTGATGTGGCTACCTTTGAATTATCCATGCTTCTGGAAGTAAACTTTAACCCCAGCTCCTGTACTTAAGTTGGATAATTCATGGATTCACCAGCCTAGACTTAGGTAGAATGGCTTCTTAAGTCTATTGCTGGTATGCTTCTGGGTTGTTCATTTGTAACAGCTATCCTTAGAAAAAGTCACAGAACACATTTTTCCATCGGAATAGGAGCTGACAAGATGATAGATGGGTCGGGCAAGATTGTTTCTATGGCCCTTGTGATAGGTGAAAAGACACAAAACTGAGGCTGATCTGTCTGAGGATGGAACACACACGGCTACCTTCCCCATGAGATGGTGTATTAGTCATGCATTCTCTCTGTGGTTTGTGATAAGCTACACAGCCAAGTCAGGGCCATGGGAGGAGCTTCCTTAGAGGAATTCCCTGAGCGACTCTCCTCCTCTACGTGGTGTGGGGAGGCAGCCTTCCTGAATGGATCCCACTCTGTAAGTACAGCATAAAACAGCTATACTGACAACATCCTGACACAGCAACTGTGCATCACCTGCAGGCTATAAGGCTTGCAGCTGAGATTCAGATGTCTGTCCAGAAACAACTTGCCTGTGTGAGAAAGGACTCATGAAAAGAGAAAGATACAGGGATAATTCCTCTGTATTATTCTCAGGGTTAGTGGAAAAGCAGAAGGTGAATATAAGATGTAGATAATAGCTCACCATTTCATGAAACTTACACAAAACAATAGAAAGAAAAGCTCATTTCAGTTCTATGTTAAAGCATTCTTCCTGGAATCCAAAAACTTAAAGCCCATGAGACAAATTGAACTTAAGAAAAGAGTGAATTATAAGTGGCAGATGATAGCCCAAATTCTAGTATTTAATACCAAACAAAGGAAAATCTATGATTCAACATGTAGGCAAAGGCATTAAAGATGGCCCAGTACAGGAAGCTGTAATAATATTGGAATACTCTGTCTCTAAACTGTATCTGTAAACAAGGAATTCAAGAACCTCTCTCAAGCCAGCTCGTGATGCTGTGGACTACAAGGCTGCATGGGATTGATCCCAGGGCTGTGGGTACAGAAAATCTGAGTAATGTACTTACCCTTTCCTGCTTGAGAAAAGCCTGCATAAATAGAAGAAATACAAGGAAATTCAGTCCCACATAGACTTGCTCATGAAAGCTATTGCTAATATTGGTTGTCATTAGCCCAGGTTCTCATGTATTATCAGGCACTGGAAGGCAATGGAAACAGCACACGTATCACTGAGAGAACTGGGTAGGAATCGGGTGGTGCTTGATGCCCAATCACCATAAGCAAGGAAGAATGAAGGAAACTTTAGGCTTCTAACCTGAGCTTCAAAGGACCTAGCAAAAAGGTAACAAGAAAGTAGAGAAAAGCACAGATCAGGCAGACAATGGAGAGCAAGTACAATATCCACCTCCCTCCTTTCTGACTGCATGAAAGACAAAAAAAATGTGATGATTGTCATGGATGTACAGCACGGTGGTTCAGCACCTGCCTAACTTTCAGGAAGCCCTGATATCAATCATCAGCACAAGGGAAAAAATTACATACACACACAGACACACAGACACACACACACACACACACACACACACACACACACACAGGAACTATAATATCATTTAGATTTTAGGGAAACGATGGTATCAATAAACACCCCAGTTTCAATTAGAGCAAGAAGTCATTAAAAATTTGAAAAAAAAATGGTTTAAAATATAGTGCAGGCATTTGGCTAACTTCTTACCATAAGGATCATAGGAAGAAAGCAAGATTAGATCACTAAGGAAGTATGAATTTGGCATAATATAGAGTGACAGAAAAGAAGAAACTCTTGGGCTTCTTTTAAAATTTCATTCATGTGGGAAAAACAGGCCAAAGAAGTTAATCTACATGATTACGCCAGGAGTTATAAATGATTCCTTCTAATTATGACATCCTCCTGGTGACTTGCTAGGCTGCAAAATAAGCGCAGTGATTTGTTGCCTCAGGGCCTTTTCATAAGCTTCCAGGCTACTACAAAGAATCTTACAACCACCACTGCTGATATTCAACTCCCAAAAAGGCCTTCCTCAGCACTCAATCTAGAATAGCCACTTCCTCATTATTCTGTGGTTCAGATGAGTGTCTACTTCATCCAGAATAATTTCTAAGGATGTAAGTTCAGAATAAAAGTAAAAATGCATTTCTTTACTATGTCATCAGCTTTAGGACAACCCATACGTGAATGCATTCTAGAGCCCAAAAAATATGCTTGATGTATTAACAAATTAAAAATGAAATGACTATCAGGAAGTTTTTGGCTTCATCAGTGATTTAAGTGAAGATCAGAAGAACAAATAGGCTGCAGGGGAGGAAAGGCAATTGTGTAAGAGTCAATTAAAATTTGGGGGAGTAGGATGGTGACATTTTGTGATATAGATTAATAATAAAGGTCTAGAATTTAGAAAATAATCCTAAAAGTAAGTTAATATATCATAGTCACAAAGTTAATCAAGACAACTAAAGAAGTAACAATATACAAATAAACAATGGGATATTGTGCTAAAACAAATAAGAAATTAAGGACTTGAAGTAAGATGTAAATTTCTGAGTAAATTAAAAGATAAGTGGAAGAATTACATCATTAAGGAAAGAAAATCACAATGTACTTCGGAATGTACTGTGAATAGAAGCCATCAAAAAAAATGTCCAATGGATTTTATAACTTAATAGTTACTAGTGATGAGAGAGAGAGAGAGACAGAGAGACAGAGACAGAGAGAGACAGAGAGAAAAGTTTAATGGTGTAATGAGAACAAAAGCTTGATTTCAGAGATTCATGAAATAAACAGGTGAGAAACAAAAGGGTAAATAAAACTTCTTTCAAGAAGATGGATTATATAGTGAATGAGAAAAACCACAATATCAGTAGAAAGGTACTCAAAGGCAAAGAAGATGGCCCCCATCACACACATATCCTTGGTTTATTTTTAGAGGCAGACTTGGCACATTTATCAGGTAAGGGAAAGAGCTACTGAAGAAGAAAGCTTAAAACTATGAAGGAAATGTGGGACATAACTGACTGCTTAGATGATACCCTGGAAAAGAGCTGAATTGAGCAGTCATTATTGAATGTGAACCCGGGAGGGGGCTTCAGATGCTAAGTAGGAGACAAAAAGATTTGCTCATAGGAGACTCACTTGCACAGAAATTTCAAAGAACAAAAAAAGCGGGATGCAGCCAAGGATAGTGCAGGAAAAGCAAACTGAAAACAACAACAAACCACAATTCAGAACACCAAAGACCCTTCATTATTCACCTGGAACCAGACCAACCAAATCTCTCCCCATCCTAAAGTTCAGGGAACCTTGTGGAGGAGGGGGCGGGCGACAAGATTGTAAGGGCCTAAAGATGGGGAGCACTAACAATATGCAAGATATGTCACACAAGTTAGGACTGCAGCAGCCAAGACTGGATTTTGCCTGACCTGCACAATAGCTGACATGTCAAGGACCCCCAAAGTCTAGCATGGATCACAGGGGAGAAGGCTCCAGGCAGTAGGATCCTTAGAGGCAAGGGACTAACAGTTATAATAGAGTTCTCATACAAATAGGGAGCCCGGGGGGGGGGGGGGCTGGAGAGGTGGCTCAGGGGTTAAGCCTCCGCCTTGCAGGCGGAAGGTCCCGAGTTCGGATCCCAGATCCCACGTATAGACGCCAGACGGAAGCGGGGGCGGCCTGCGCTTCTGGTCCTGGTAGGGCGGAGCCTGTGAATCCCAGGGCAGAAGGAGGTGGAGGCGTCCATGGTGGTTTGCGAATTCATCCGTGGTTCTACACACACACAGACACACACATACACACCCACACACACACAGACACACGCGCGCGCACATGCACACAGTTGAATAAATAATAGTAATAATAAAAAAAATTAAAAAAAAAATAATGCAAACATTGAAATGTTGAGTTAACTCCTTCATAGCAATGAGGTCATTGGGGGTCATTTATTTGTGATAACACAAAAATACACACCTCTGTTATGTCTGTCAGTGTTTGGCTCCCTTTGTAACCGTAATGCAAAAAGAAAGAAAGGATTGGTCTTGTTTTGGAAGATCTGTAAAGCAGGTACAATAGAATACCTAGAGACAAAAGGATGAAAGAATGCTGTGTCTCACAATGCAAAGAGTGCTAGAAACAGTATGTTGAAAATGAAGGATTCAATGGAACACCATTAAATAAGCAATTGTAATGGTGCAAAGAAATCATTGGGATTCATTAATATTAAAATGTCTGCCAATAGAGCATATGTTTATAATCAACAGAACATATATCACAAGAGAGTTTCACATACACACACAATAACAACAACAAATTCTTCACAAAAAAAACAAGAGTTACTGTATCAGTGCAGTGCATAAAATGTTTCACTCTTTAGTCACTAGCTGGGCTGATGCCAATGTGCCTTTCTTACCAGAGTAATAGTGTCTCCTCAAGCTTGAAAAGTAATGAATGAAGAGTAAAATTTGAAGCTTTTGTTCTGTTCCTTGGTGGACTTCTATTAAGGAGTGGTAAAAATGTGGAGATATTGATTTTATCCTCTAATAATCATCCTTTACAGGGTGTTTCAGTGTGTCATCACAACCCAGGAAAAGCAGCCAGAACAAGTTTAATGCTCTGTGTACCCATGTGTGTAGTTCTAGTGGTAACAATTTCTGATAATGTTCTACATTTACAGAGGCATTATCTGAATTTTGCAGCATTGCCTGAATAGTGTCTTAGTTACAAAAGGCCATACTGGAAAATTCTGGTATGAACGTGAGTTCATGTGGCTGCTGGGGAAGACTGGCCACGGGAGTCTATGTTTAATCTAAAAAGAGAGGCAAATAGTAGCTTGGTTCTGAGAATTGTCTCACATCAAATTGTGTTCCTGTGAAATAATGAAAGCCGTTTTGGCAAATCCATTCCCTCCCATGAATCAGTAGCAGGCATATTTTATCTTTTCATCATAGACGATAAAAACAGCACTCTTCCACTAGTTTTCAGTCCACTGAGAGAAAACTACCAATGGTGGAGTCTATGCTCAAGTCAGTATCTCCATTCTTTCAACAACCTGAATTTCTGATAAGTGCACAATAAACATATTTGAATAGAGGTTCTATAAAATAAATTCTTCCCTTGCCTTACTTTTGGAAAGACTGTCAGTTCCACTTGGGATGGGGGAACATAACACATAATCTTTGTGTGTTATTGTTGTTTGATACAGGGAGAATGTCAGAAGAATTATCACTACAGAAATGGAAAAATATTTCAGCTTAATCCTAAAACTAGTTCTTTTTTTTTAATTTATTTTTTCCACTCAGACAAAGTTGATAGGGACCACATTCCCCTCCCTTCCTCCACCCCTCCGTGGATCCCCTTGCTCTCTCCCCCTTTTTCCCCTTCCTTTCCTCCTCTCCCTCCCTTTCTCCCAGGGGCCTTCCCCTCATTCCTGGAGCATTCTTTAATGTGCATGTCAAACTTCCCTCTGGGTCCTCCTCTCTGATGAGGTGTAAAGACTCAGTAGCATTGCCTAGAGCTCTTTGTTGTGTTCCCCTTTAGTATAGGAACACTATTGTGGCTGTTAATCCCTTGCCTCCAAGGATCTTAGAGCCTGTAATCCATGCTAGACTTTGGGGGTTCAATGACATGTTGGTCATTGCGCAGGTCATGCAAAATCTTATTATGATTACTTTGGCCGTAACTTGTGTGGAGTATCTTGCATATCATTGCTCCTCCCCATCTTTAGGCTCTTATAACCTTACTGCCCCTTCTTCCGCAAATTTCCCTGAGCTTTGGGGTGGAAAGAGATTAGGATTGCCTGGTTCCTGGTGAGTAATTTAGGGTCTCTGATAATAGGAATTATGATGTTATTCTTTTTTTTTATTTCCGTTCATACAAACTTAATAGGTACACCGGTCCCCTCCCTCCCTCCACTTCCCCTCGACCCCTCTGCTCCCCCCTCCCCTCTCCCCTCCCTCCCCATCCCCAAGTACCTCCCTCTCCCAATCCCTGGAGCATCCTTTACTGTGTATGCCAAACTCTCCTCTGGGTCCTCCTCTCCGATGAGGTGCAAGGACCCAGGGGCATTTCCCAGAACCCTTTCTTGTGTTCCCCTTAAGCTTAGGAACACTATTGTGACTATCACTCCCTAGCCTCCAGGATCCTAGTGCCTTTAATCCATGCTAGACTTTATGGGGTCAATAATGTGTTGGACATAGCGCAGGTCATGCAAAGTCCTATTATGATTGCTTCAGCCTTAACTTGTGTGGAGTATCTTGCATATCGTTACCCTTCCCATCCTTGTGCTCTTACACTCTTACTGCCCCCTCTTCCGCAAATTTCCCTGAGCTTCAGGATGGGGAGAGATTAGGCTGGCCCAGTTCCAGTGGTTGATATAGAGTCTCTGATGTTCTGAATTATGGTTTGTTGATTTTTTTTTTCGGTTTTGTTGCTCCTGCAACGCCCTTGGCTCCATCCTGGTGGGTATTGGATGTCACCTCCTAGCCAGAGATAAAAGGCTGTGTTAAAATGGAGTCTTATTATAAGAGTAGATTCAAAGGTAGATGGAATAAGAATAGGAGCTGTGGCGAAGGAGGGTCAGCCTCCCATTTGCAGAATGGTTACCTTCTATCTGCCAGACTCTATGCCCTCCCTTTCTTTCCAGATCAAACGCCATCGGTTGCAAGTGGCCAAGAAGGAAAGTCTGTGAGCTTAACCAGATGTCTCATTACTTACTTGCAGTCCTTGATGGTGGCCTATTTTCTCTGCTGTAGCATGATCCCCTCTCTCCTTGTTTCTGGCGGCAGCCACCTTCCCCTTCCCTCCCTAAAACTAGTTCTATTAGATTTTACAAACATTTGAAATGATGCAAGAATAGTACTTGAATTTACACAAATTTTATGTTTTATGTTAATAACATTTAAAAGATTTAGAGAAAGAAGATTCTTTCCACTATTATGTTTATAGATTTGCCTGTATTAGACAGTCAGTGAGGATTACTTCTCTTTTGGCTAAGATCAAGTGTCGACAGTCAGTGATAAAGGAGTCATATTTACATTATTATTATATATTTTAATAACTATTCTATTTTGTTATTATTAATCTGTTCCTGTGTTCAGCTTACAAGTTAAATGTTATGATAGGTATAGAAAGCAACACAGTATTTATTGATTATGTAGTATTTATGGATTCAGATTGACATGCCCAGGAGGGATTACTGGTTTTAGGTGCACAATCTGAGAACTATCATAAGTTGATCCAAAAAAGTAAATTATTGAGAAAATTGAATACTTGAGAAAAAATTGAATTGATCTCATATCCGAATATTGCTTTGAATAATTTTGAAAAGCTAAGTGTGAAAAGTTTGACCAAAGACTGACATAGACTGAGATTCTAAATTTCTTCTCTAAACTTTCGCTTAGCGTGCAGCTCCACCTACTTAAAAAATAACTATAGAAATGCGTAAAACTGAGGGCTGGAGAGAGGCTTAGGAGTGGCTCTGGGATTCCAGTTTTTGCTTCACAATCAAAAGACCCAGTGTTCGGATCCCTAGTTCCCATATAAAAATGCTGGCAGATATGGCAGTGGCCTATAACTATGACCCTGGAAAGCAGAGCCTATGCAACCCCCAAGCAAAATAATAAGGAGATAGAAAACTCCAGAATGATTCTCAATGTCACCCTTGATCTTCCACAGGCATACACAATCAAGTGCCCTTTTGCATACGCATGGGCACACTTGTACACACAAATAAGAAATAAGTAAAAACCCAATACCAGTACCTTAATTTGCATAGATGGCGCACAGTCATGAATTATGAAGAACTGCGGTTTCATGGTACATGGATGGATCACAAACAGCGCACAGTCCACACGGATGGGCATCAGCCACTCCCAGCCAACCTCACACACCAGGAAAGCCTCATGGTGACTCTGACCACCTACTCGACACTGGGAGTCCACATGAAAAGAAATTCACAGCAAGCAAAATTCAAGCAAAGCATTGCTCATGGAGGAAGCTTTTTCCTCATTCTTCAAGGGGCCGCAACTGAGTTGTGGTCATCTCCATCAAATAAAGTAAAAGAAATCCAAAGAATATGCAAGGAGACATATGAGACACACAGAAACCTCTACAAAATTACAAGAATTGTTTTACATAACTGAGCCACAACTTTGAAAATATAAGTATGTTTGGGTTTTCTAAGCATAATGGTTCAACCACAAACCAGAAAATACCAAATGTAACTTAGCCTGAAACGATATCAACTCCAAAAAAAAAAAGAAATTGCACCAAGTCTATACAGTTTGAGTTATATCGTGTGTGTTAATCACATACTGGCATATATAAAGCAAATTTAAGTTTTTGCTTCCAAGTTTCTGCATTCCAATGTTATCTAAAATAAAAATATCCTCAACACATTAAAATAATTCAGATTACTATTGCAATTTCCCTCAAAATTTTAAAACTCAGCAGATGGCCAGGAGACTGGTGGTCAGAAGTTTTTATTTTCTTAATCTCTAACTGACCGCTAATAGCTACTTGCTCATTGATATTTTGTTTCATTTCCCTTTTACTGGAAACAATTTTATTTGCTATCTTCATTTTTTTTCCTTTAAGACAGTGTCTTAAGTAACCCATGCTGGCCTCAAACTCACCACGTAGCTGAAGATGACCTTAAACTTCTGCTCCCCCCTCCTGCCTCCTCCTCTTTCTTACTAAACCCGAGATTGCAAGTGCACTCCACCACACTCAGTGTACGCGCCCCTGGGCATGGATGCCAGAGCCTTCAGCATGCTAAACAGCACTCCACTAACCCCATTCCAGCCTCCTAGATAAATATTTTTAATTGAGTCTCATATCAAGGAAAATGACCTTATCCGTTCTTTGTTACTTGTTCTCATGTTGAACAGCATATCCATCATCTTTTCTTTGTCAAACAGACACAATTTAAAACTTTCACCTATCCCAATTTTTCATAATAAATGTCATTTTAGCAACTGAAACTGTAGGAGGGGAAAGCCCAAATGTTGTTCAAGTGGCTATAAAAAAAGTTTTTGTTAATGACCATCAGGATGGAGTGAAGGGCATTGCAGGAGCAGCAAAACTGCAAAAGAAAATCAACAAACCACAATCCAGAACTTCAGAGACTCTATATCAACCACCTAGAACTAAGCCAGACTAATCTCTCCCCATCCTGAAGCTCAGGGAAATTTGCAGAATAGGGGGCGGTAAGATTGTAAGAGCAAAAAGATGGGAGGAGTAATGATTTGCAAGATACTCCACACAAGTTAGGGACGAAGCAATCATAATTGGACTTTGCATGCCCAGTGCAATGTCCAACACACTATTGACCTCACAAAGTCTAGCATCTGCTAAAGGCGCCAAGATCCTTGGAGACAAGGGATTGACAGCCACAGTAGTGTTCCTATGCTTAAGGGGAACACAGGAAAGGGTTCAGGGAAATGCCACTGGGTCCTTGTATGTCATCGGAGAGGAGGGCCCAGAGGGGAGTCTGGCATGCACATTAAAGGACTCTCTGGGGATTGGGGGGGAGGCACTGGGGGATGGGGAGGGAGGGGTGAGGGAAGGGGGAGCAGGGGGTTTGGGGGGAGGAGAAGGGAGGGAGGGAACTGGTCTACCTATTAAGTTTGTATAAGCAGAAATAATAATAAAAAATGTTTAAAAAAAGTTTTTGTTTCTTTTATTCTTTGAAATTTTTGTACACGAATATAATGATGGTTTTCATCCTCTATTAACCACCCCTTAACCCCTTCCCATCCTATCCACCCCACATGTTCTGCTTTCCAGTCAGCCTCCTTCCTGCTCTCATGTCCCCTTGCAGGTTTGCTCCATTGGGCCCCATCTAGGGCATCTACATTGGCACATGGCTAGGTATCTGCTGTGCCATGAATGGCTCAACAGTGGGCAAATTGTTTGGCAAAGAAACATCTCCTCTCTTGCCTGGCACTAGTCCCTAACAGTCTCTCAGGGTGGCACCATATCTCTTGTGATCCTCCTCCATGAATAAATGTTGATAGATTAGCTGTTATAAAAGTCTGGAAGAAGTAGACGTTGCCACATTGAGATATTGGGTGTGGCAGTCCTAAAAATATATTTTAAGCAATCACAGAATAGCAGTGGTTAATTTTCTTGACATTTGAGGGCAAGTGTTCTCAATCTTTCAGTTTATTAGCCTTCTTATTCAAATAAACACAGACAGATGGTTTCAGCCAACAGGTGAGGATCTAAAAAAGAAAAAGCTTATGTGCTTTCCTAGGATTACCCAACTGTAAGAGGAAGAAGTGAGACTCCGACCTAAGCAGTTCAGTTCCAGTGTCGACATGTCTGGCCACACATAACACTGTCTCATCCATAAGTACAGAGATAGAATCACCCATAAGTTCTCAACTCAGCCCTCAGTAAGAAACGAAAGTTATAGCATCCTTTATTATAGCAGAAGAAAACAAATTGCTTCTATGTTTGATAGCATCAGAGAGAATGTCAGGTTTATACTTTCAGCAGATCAGCTGTGGTACATTTGATAACTCTGCAGAATCCAATAACGAGAATGACAAAGGAAAATCAGATTTAGAATTGGCATAGTTGGTCAGTGGAAAGAACAATAATAAAACATTTCATCATCTTGAGGAAGAAAATATGTAACAGCAAATAAGGTTTACATGTGTGTGTCTGCATGTCTGTATATCTGTGTGTCTCATGTGTGATTATGCATGTGTTTCTATTTGTCTTCTGTTTTGTTTCTGTGTCTGTCTGTCTCATGTGTGTGTTTTTCTGTTTAATGTGTCTTTTTGTCTATTTGTGCCATCTATTATTTTGTCTATCTGTGTGTCTATGTGTGCATCTGTTTATCTGTGTGTCTGTATCTCATGTGTGTGAATTTCCATGTGTGAGTCTATGTATCTCATGTGTGTGTGTGTGTGTGTGTGTGTGTGTGTGTGTGTGTGTGTGTGTTTGTGTATGTGTATCAGCCTATCTGTCTGTCTGTCTGTTTGAATACCTGTCTGATACTCAGGTGCTGAATATCTCCTTTTGAAGCATTTTCCTTAATTCATCACCCAGCTTCACATGTAGACCTGCAAAGGTGCTTTAGTCCAAGAGTCTGACTTTCCAGTCAATCTCATAGTTGTACTGAGAGAACTTTTTTGTGCATGAACCAGTATTTTAGAATTAAAAACACAATATTAAAGAATTGAAAAGGCAAATATTTAGTAAATGTCCAGATACATTCATGAGACACAGAAAGACACAATACAACAGACTATGAGACTATGAGACTATGAGACTATTTCTCATGCTATGAGAAACTTTCATGATTTCCAAAATCAGAACCTCAAGTTAATCAGAATGATGAGATTATTGCGCTTAACAGGAGCATTCAATGTTGCGAGCTAGTGCTTCCTCGAATTCACAGAACTACCTGTGCTAAGTGGTAGATCAGTGTAGCACAGCACGTGCATATGCATGCATGTTATGTGCACACACTGGCTCTTGATTGGAGCAATCATTTGAGTCTACTGCTGTGCTAGATTTGCATACAGTCCTTTCAGATAAGACCAACTATCCACATTGTGCCTATACCTCATGATTATTTGTAATCACAAAATGAAGCTATTTTTCAAATTCTTTGTATGCTCAAGTACTACAGTGTCAAACTCTTGGGAACCTTCCATTCCCTTTATACCCCATTCAGTGAAATATAACCAATTTTTGCCATCAGACTAAATGAGGAGCAATAAAATGCCTCAGAAACATGCAAGCAAATTTCTGAGTTGAGTCAAATGTTCCTGGGATCACTGTGCATTGTGTTTTGTTAGTCTGAAATCCAGAAACTTCAAATTTTACAGTGACCAAAAAGTAAATAAGGCATGTGGGAAAATGCGAACTCAAAATATTTTGAAAGCCAACATTTTTTGCTGTATTATTTCTGTAAGCATATGTGATCCTGAGAACTGCAACTCAACTTGATTATTAGTTGCACATGAATTATGTTTTGAATAAGATATAATATTCCATTGTGCAAAAAAAGAAAGAATCCAGTTGCCTAAACCACATTCAAGCTCATGAGAGTTTTTTCAAAATTATTTACTGTCATTTCCAGATGTTTATTGCTATAAGGTAACCATTTGACATAAATTAAACATCTCACTGAAGAATGGACTACTTTGGGATAAGCATTAATTTGGAGATCTAGACCATAGCAGCAATTAAACATGAGCTAGTGGAATTAAGTGGATATGGAAATCATGTTGTAAAATTAGTATGAGCTTATTTTTAATATTTTATTTATTTATTTGAGGGATAGAAACAAAAAGAGAAGATGCAAGCAAACATGTATAGCATGGTGCACAAGTAGAGGTCAAAGGACAACTTTTCTTCTACCATATGGGCTTCTAGAGACTGAATTCAGGTTTGCAAGCATGTGCTTTACACAAGGGTTATCTAGCCAGCACCTAATATGTTCAAACTTAAAGTATTTATTCATCATTTTTATGAAAACACAATTTAGATATATCTATGATTCCACACCTCGACTACACTCAAGATTACATATAGAGCACCTGTGTGTATGTATGAGGGCAATGCAGGTGTCTATGTTCATGTACATGTGCATGAGTCTGTGTGTGTGTTTGCTTGTGTGTGTATGTGTAGGCAAAAAGTCAAAATGTGATACCATCCTAGCACTTTCCACCTTCTATTGTCTTTTTAGAAAAGGTCTCTCACTGACCCTGAAGTTCACCTATTCAGCACACTGGCTGTCCAATCAGCTCTAAGGTTCTATTTGGCCCTGCTACTACATTGTCAGGCTTGGAATTTAACACAAGAGCTGGGTATTTAAACTAACCTCCTTATAGATTTTTAATTATATATATTTAAATAATAGATATGTATATCATTTAAGTATATATACATATATACCTACATTATGTATGTATCACACAACAGTTTTGAATCTGAATTTTAGAGATAGATTCAATCATTTACTTATAATATTTTTTAAAAATATATCTATCATAGATTCTTTACTGTGGAGAACAAATCATCTAAAAAACTAAAATGGACATATTTCACTGAAATTCAAAATGAACTTCCATGTACCTGTGTTAATAATGGTCTGATATGTTAAGTATGCTCGTATCTTAAAGTGTCATTTCTCATCTATTTCTCTGTTATTTTAAATGGCTGTCTTTCCAATACATTCAGCTGAAAACAATATTTTCTCTGAGCACATGAGAAATAGCAATTTTCTTCTGGAACTATACCACCATCATAGTCAAAAAACACTATTTTACTTCTTTGGTGCTGACAAGGTATGCACACAATCCATTTATTTTTCCTGATAGTTCATGTTAAACAGAAAAATGCATTGTCTCCTAAAGTACTATCAAACCAAACAAACAAAATACAAATTAATTCACCTAATTTCCAAATCAGTGGTATTTTGCATGAAAAACCACAGAGATACGAAAATAAAAACATGACCTGCTAGAAAGAACACAGAACACTTTACATGGAGTGACCCAGTCGCATACTCTCATATTCTACAACCATAAAAATGCTTTTTTTTTTCTTAAAGCTAGACATGCACCTGCATGACGATTCACCAGGTACAGGTGCTTACTACCAAGCTTGACAGTCCAAATTCAATTCATGGAGTCCAGATGGTAAAAGGAGAGAATTGATGCTTGTATGCTGTGGTGTGTACACACAAACACACTCATACACATGCAGGATGTATGAAAGATAGATAGATAGATGATAGATAGATAGATAGATAGATAGATAGATAGATAGATAGATAGATAGATAGATGATAGTAGGTAGATATAAATTTTAAAAAACAGGCATCGTGGCACACACAATTATCATCACACAACTTAGGAAGGTGGAGACAGGTTGATTCCTCAGTCTCACTGGCCAGTCAGCTTGGCCTGCTTGATGAGTTCCAAGCCAATGAGAGAGCCTATGTCAAGGAAAGAAGAGGAGTGGGAAGAAATCCAGTGCCTGAGGAATGATAACTGAGGTTGTCCTCTACCCTCCAAACACAAACACAATCGTATACCTATGCACCTGCACACACACACACACACACACACACACACACACACACACACACCATGTACTTGTATGCACACACTCAAAAAATCAATAAAATGCAGGGCAACAACATGCTTAGGTTGCTGTCAGTACTTCAGGCAAAACATAAACACTTTCAAGGCAAAAAATAAAGGAGTAAAAATAATGTTTTTATCTTAAATTTCACACTCTACACAAATGATTAACAACAAATAACATAAACTTCACCCAAAGTTAGATGGCATAGAAAACATAATGTGAGAGCATTCTGTCTTTCCACTAAGTATAGGGTCCTTTCAAAGTTCATATAAACAATAGTGAGCATCCATACAGGTTTCCAAGGCATCTGTAAGCATGTAACACACTTGAATAACTTAAAAAAAAAAGAGAGAGAGAAATTTAATGTCTGCGTTCTAGAGGTCAGAAGTCCAGAACCAAGGCCTGAGTGATGTTGGTTCCTTCTTACATCTCTGAAATGCCTTGTCTTCTGGAGGTTGCTGACTATTTCAGATTCACATTCTAGATTCCACTTCCATGTTTATATGGTATCGAACTTGGTGCATCTCAGTTTTCGCATGACCTTCATGTAACATCAACCTTCATTTCATTCTTGGTTCATCCCATCTACTATTTATGTGTGTGTGGTTCGTTCTTTCCAGCTTAATTCTCTTCTACTTATTGAGAGAACATGCCAAAGAATTTATTGCAATCATGGGGTTCCAGTTATGCCAGGGACCCCACATTGTGATCACTCTGGAGTGCCGAGCAGTGTCATGCAGTCTAAATACAGAGCTCACCAGTTTATTTGCTAAGGGTAATATGCTTGCTTCAGACTTCTCTTGTTATAAAGCACACAAGCGTTGGGGGACTCGATTTATTTTCAACAATCCCAGTACAAGGAAGGCATCACTCCCATCTACCTCCTATGTCAAAAGGAAGTGATTAGTTCATTCTTAGCATTCTGGGAATGGACAAAAAGATGTCTCCTTTCAAATCCCTGTGTCAGCAAAGGTTTGAAGATGTCCATAAGACTTTGTCAGCAAGGCATAACTTTCTTATAGGGACAGGGAGGCTACAATGCAGAATCCTAAGGTCTAAATGTTTACTTCAGGTATTAAATATTCTTCAACTGCAAAGAAGACTGGGGTGTTGGTTGTCACAGACTCAGTCAGCTTGGCTTGAGGCAGCCATAACCAATACTTTGACCAAAGTTGATTTAACCAGTACTCTCTCCTAAAAGGTTTTGAAATTGGTAATGAAACTGGGACATGTATAAACCCTGCCAGCTTATTTGTAAGACTACTATTATGCAATATAATGATCTTTTCTCCATTGATGAACATTAGAGAGTGAACCAGGGAACTCAGCTACCTGAGATGTCCTTCAGTGTCAGCATAACTGTAATCATTATCACAGGAAGCTGTGATAACTACATATAATTAGCATAACATATGAGATAATTTTGTTAGCCATTATTTGTCATTCATCTCAGAATCTTTCAGATTATGTTAGCCTTTCATTATTTAATTTTAGTTTAAGTATCTGTATCAATTTTTAAGTTAAACTTTCTTGAAAAAAATTATTAGCTTTTGAAATAGACAATTGTTTTGAAGAGATTACCAAACTATTTGGGTATACTTCACACATTAATAAGTGTAATGTGAGTTATTTATTCAGAATAAATTAAGAGATTTATTATCAAGAATTCTGCTGTGTCATAACTAAGACATAAAATCGGAGATCACTGTGGACTTACTCTGAAAAAATTAAAACCTTTGCTGTCTAACTGCTATGATTTATAAAGCTGTACCCAAAAATCTTCTGGCTCACCCTCAGAAAGTTTGTAATCAGCTTATTTCTGAGCAAGTACACAATTACTTTTATTTTTTTCATGTCAGCAGTTTGGAGTACTCAGAACTTTTCCAAGTATTCTAATTTCACAAAGATTGTGTAACACTGAGAAGAGTTCTCCTCTCATAGAACAGAAAGTGAATTTCTCTTTCTTCACAAGGCTATTCTCCTTTCCCTCAGCTGAAACATTCTAGATAGAACTCACCAAAGATCTGAAAGCAATGCAAAGTGAATGCATTTCACATTGTGAATAGCAAGCAATAATTCAACAAAAATACACTAGGTGCACCATTTCTTTAAAAAGATCATAATAAATCTATTTTGTAGGAGTAATTTAATGTTTTCTACAATAAATAAAGTTCATTACACAATCATTATAAAAACATCAGGTAACTTTAGCAATGTCTACTTTTATTACTGGACAGAAAGGTAGAAAAGAAGAAAAATCATGGGGAAAGACAAAAAATATGAACATTATGCCATAGGTCTTTTGATGGTGCTACTTATCCCCCTGTCATTTGTGGTCATCTTCAAAGCAACAGTTTTTTGCTTCATATAATAAAAGTCCATTTTTACACAGGGGCAAGCCATTTAATCGGTAGTTTGCTCTATATTCAAAGCAAGGAGAAAAGAAAATGATTCATTTTCTACTAGAGAAACCCACACATGTTATCTTAGCCATTTTCCCAAAGTCATTTCAATAGTTCAAAGTTATGTGTGTAGCATGCTTCATGGGAATAAAGTGATGATGGAAAATCTATTCATCTCTTTACATCTATGGTCTTGTTTTGAGGAAGCAGGTAAGTTCCAATATTGGGCATTCTACAAAATATCAATATTTCTCAAATTTCCAGTATCATCAAACAAGGAACACATTGGCAGCTGACACAACCAATAAAAGCCTAAAGAGATGGAAAAGAAGTGAAGTGTGGTATACAGGATGGAATTACAGAGCAGGAAAAGAATACAAAATTTAAAAGCTAAAGTAATTCAACTCCATCCATGCTGGGATTCTCTTACCTTTTTCAAAGAAATTGACATTGAATTTATATGCCCTTAGTTAGTAATTTATATAGAGAAAGATAAAAATCAATAATTATAAAGAAATGTAAGCTGAATAGGTTAGTGAAAATCACTATTAATCTATATTTGTAGTTTATTGCTGTTGGCCTGCATTTAATCATAGATAAACTCTTAAAGCAATTATATTCTTCATTTCTTTTTAAATTAATTTCCTTTCCATTACTTTTGATAGTTTCCTACATAATTACAATAGATTTTTTTCATTTTCACTGCAGATTTTCCTATCCTATCCTATCTTTCCACTAAAATCCTTCTTCCCAAACTTCTCATACATGTGTAAATACACCCACATTATGCTATGCTGAATTTAATTAGGGTTGCTTTTATTAGCACATATACACATGTCAGAAGTACAGATAAACAATCAGTGAGCACAACACTAAAGGCCTGTCAACATTTCACCAAGGAAGAATTCTTCTTTCTTACTTTTACCCACTTGGACTCAATCTAACTTCTCTTAAGGAGTTGCCAGGGAAAAAAAAAGTTCAGTCCACCAACACCTAAATAGATATCTCATTTAAATAAGAAGATACTTGATGAAACAATAATAATGGATTATGAGTATAATTCAGTGTTAGAAAACTTGCCTAGCATAAGTTAGGGCCTGGCTTCAGTTCACAACAGAGAAGTAGAAAGAGAGAGAAAAAGAGAGAAACTGTCCAACAAAGGTGGCACTAAGAGGTGACATATTACATTCAGCTTCTCACCACTATCCTTACTTATTTTACCTTTTCTTCCATTTTTCCTTCCTTTTATCCTGCCTTCAAGTCTTTTCTCCCTTCTTTTCATTCTTTAAAAAAATCAATTTTTGTTTATTCATTTATTTTTGTAGACAATAAATGTAAAATGTATGCATCTGACTGGGACATGTATATACAGTGTGTGATTCCAAGCAAGAGAAACCAACTTACCCTCCCAAACTTTTACTGTTTTCTTTGTGGAAAAATTTCAGAGTCCTTTGTCATAAGGACTTTTTAAATGCACATTACACAGTCATTGTCTTAACTATACTTCCTTTTGCTGTAATAAAATATTCTGAGAAAATCTAACTCAGGGAGAAACAGTTTATCCTGACTTTCCATTCAAAACTACAGACCATCAAGACAGAGAAGTCAAAGAAGCAGGAGCTTTAAGAAGCTGGTAACATCACATCCACAGTCTAAGAGCAGAAAGTCAAGAAAGTATCGCTGTATAGCGTTTTCTTTTGCATTGTGCTCAAGACACTGAGTCCAGGAAATGATGGTGTCAATTTTCGGGCTGAATCTTCCCACTGCAATTAACCCAGTTAAACTAGCTTCTCACAGGCATAGCCATAGGTTTGACCCATAGGTAATTCTGTATTCTCTCATGCTGATAATTAAGGCTATAATTCTAGATTCTGTCACTCTAATAATGAATACAAAGGTCAAAATCATCCTGTTATAGGCTGGTAAGATAGCTCAGTTGGGTAAGGTGTCTGCTTACAAACCTGGAGACCTGAGTTTAATCCCAGGAAGCCCACATAATCTCACTCTCTCTTTCTAATAAATAAATTTAACTAGCCACCCTACTGTGCAACAAAACAACTTAATTTACATCTCCATCCAACCATAATTTATAACATTTTTCTTTCTTTGTAGTATAAACTATTTTGCTAAAGTATCACAAACAAAGATGAGTAAGCACAATGGGTTTTCACAAAGTGATATCATCCATGAAAGAGATCCCTTAAAAAACAAAACAGAATTACCCAATACCAGAACCTTCAAGCAGACAGAAGTAGCTATTTCAAATTCCAATTGCTTTTAGCTGTTTAAAAAGGGGGATGATACAATCGTATAGTTATTTCCCTGCATATGGATCTTTTTTTACCCAATATTATATTTATAATCTCTATCCATTCTTCATGTTTATGTTGCTTAATTGTACTCCACTGTGCGAATGTGTAAAAATTAACCATTCTGTAGAACATTTGTCCTGTTTTCAGCTTAGAACTGCAATGACTATTTTTGCTGCGAGCATGCTTGTAATTGCCCATAAACCTCTTTTTGACCTTGCTGGACCTTCACGGTCTATGACCTCCAGAAAAAAACCAAATAAATATTCCCTGAAATTGAAAAACACTTATGTTAGCATTAAATGCATTTTAAAGTAAAATGTTTTTGTTCAATATGTGCTTAAAGTGTTCCTTTAAATGTAGGCAAACAAGAAGGTTATATTAAAACTGAGCATGTACTACACTAAAGCCACAGAGAAGGCTTAACATTAGTTGATGCCTATACAGCTTCAATTGCATGAATGTGACAAATTGTCCTTAAATATCACCATAAATACAACAAACCGAAACAATCCTGTATAAAAATAAACTGCCATTCTTTTATATTTTACACTACCAATACCTTTAGATACCATTTTTCTAAAACCAACCCCATTTTTCTGGTTTCAGTGGAGATTTTCAAAAGTAAAGATAAAATTTACATTTCATTCTAGGCAGTAAGAGCTGTAGGCAGTACATGTATTCACTGAAGACCTTACACTTGAAACAAGCTTGTTAGTAACCCAGCCAACTTAAAGACAGAATGATATTTCTCTATTATTAAAATTTGTTAATAAACATTGAAGCTCTTGACATCCTATTATGAAGTTCATGTGAATCTTTGAGAAAATGTGCAACCAAGTACATTAATTTCCAATGTTGACAACATGTAATAGTAATTCTAAGGTTCTAAAATGACCATTAAATAATCTTCACTCACATATAACATCAGAAAACTTTTAAAAATAAAAGGAGTTACTTTTATAATAATTTCCACTCAATTTAGCTAAGCAAAAAAAGAATCTAATCAGGATCCCAGATTCTTCTGAGTTATACAATAAAATTAATTAGAAGATATCTTACCCATTTGCATCAGGGACTGAAAGTCACAATCAAGGTGACTTCTTTTGAAGTGTCATGAGTATATGACACAGAAATACTGTGATATTCAATGAAGACCTTAATATGTACTCAGAGATGCATATCAACATTGGTTCAAACATCAATAACATGAACATCTCTAAAGTAGAGATGATTGGACAAGATTTTGAATATTTACCCCACACATGGCCTCCTCTACTAGATTGCAATGAACAAGAGCAGACAGCAAATAGGTTGGCTTAGGAACTTAAAATTCTTATCTTCTAATAAAAGTTTGGGTGAGTCAGAACTCTACCCTGGAACACACAAGACGAATAGATCAAGTTCTTATGAAGGTTAAACTTTATACTAAATAGGAGAGACTTGGAATATTTCTTCCTAGCAATGAGCATACAGTCAATTCAAGGCTTCCAAGGCTAATCCTCCAAGCCTGTATCTGTGATGCACACATTCCAATATGGTGAGAAATAAAAACCAGCATAAAGTTTCTCATTGAGTCTTCTGATTCTGTCATTTTTTGTGACTTCTGAAGTTTAAAGAGTCTTTTTCAAAGGAGATACAGCCTCAGGCTCCTTTGACAGAAGTTCCAAGGAAAAAATTTATAAAGGTAGAAAAGAAACAATTCAGGAAGATTATTCAAAGAAGCAATATTCCTGAAAAGTATCATGAATAAAGTTTCAAATATTCCTCAGAGCAGTTCCTCAAGGTGCATTGTTCATGATGAGAAGCAGTTCTTATGATGTACCAGGTATTGTGATAAATAGAGCTGATGGTGGGACAAGGGGCAAGATAGGGGATAGGAACAAATAGTATCATAATGGACAGAGGGATTGGAGCTATACAGATTCATCAATCATAATTCCAGGAGATGGGATCACGTGTTCAGCCCCTAAATGTTTTCTATTTTACTAAGACAAAAAGTAAAATGCACCTTTGGAGTCTGCAATGGAGTAGGATTTGTTTCTTAGTATCTCTATCAACTCTACCCGCACCAAGCTACAAAAAAGGAACTGAAAGTCAACATAGCAAAGAACTTTGACATTTTTCTCTCCGAGTGCTTAGGAATAAGATATGGTAATATAGGGATTGCAAATAGCTTCTGGCACCACAATCTCCGTTTTTGATAATTCTAATAATTTTTTTTTGTAGAATCAATTCAGTAATTAAACTGATAGAAGATAGAAACAGCAGGGAAAAAATAACACAGTTGATGTTAGTTCTGAGCAACAAACAATACATGAGCATATAAGCAAGCCATTAGGGAAAACTCCATCCCTTCTTTCTTCAGGAAACATATGCTGTCATTTCCAGAAGGTAAGGCATCAAGCGAAAGACTGGAACGCATCACACGGCACCAGAAGCCTTGGGAGAGAAAAGAGAAGATGGCACAAACCCCTGGAAAGTACAAAAATAGGAGCAATTTGAGAATCTGAAAAGTTGTGGGGAGTTAAAGTAGCAGGAAAGGCAACTCATTGCTTTCTACAGTTATAATACTGAGGAATTTGTTAAATGTATATTTTATATAATACTTCTATATAGTTTGGTAACACACAAGGTCAGAATCCTTTCTTCACATTATTGCTATTTTATTAAGGTATTTGATCACTAATTATTTGAAATCCAAAAGTAGAGAAGTGTTCATTATTTAATTACTTTTAAAATTTTCCCCTGATCATTTATTGCAGTAGTTACAACTGAATACTTTAAATTTCCATCCATATAATCAGCATAGGTTAAATAACTTTCATACATATACTAGTATGTACCCATGAAAAAATAATAAAGAAACAAAAATAATAATAATAAAATTATGCACTATATGAATTTGAGTGGGAAAATACTCAGTATGTGTCATCAAGTTGTAAAAAGTTGCAAAATGTTACTCTATTAACATTAGTCTTACATATGTATCTTGTACACTATGTAGATGCTGTACAATGCATATATATACATATATTCTCTTGATAGCGTTGCACATAAAGGTTCAGTGATCATTTTTTTTATAAGTGGCCTGTACATTCAAGTTTCTGAAAATAGTGACATATGCTTTTCTCATCCAAATACAATGACTTAGGAATGAGAAGGGGACTTCAGTTGGGGAGATCAAAAAGAGACCAATGAACCTGTGTACTACCCTTCAAAATCATATCCTGAGACACTTTCTTCCATAGCAGCAGGGGATTTCTTTGCATCTTAATAGCAACCTCAGATAACCAATCCTTTGCCTTAATGTATGCTGTCTGTCTTTGGGAATGTAAAAGGTTGCGCTAATGAATCATGTAATTTCTAAATAAATTTGCCATATAGAAAATTACAGGAGTAAAATAACTGCTGAGTATACACAGCAATAACAACCAAGAAATTTAGTGAAGAAAATAATCTAATTCTTAGAAAATCAAATGATTTATATCAAAATTTTGCTGAACAACAATAGCTTGTATGAACAGCATATGCAATCTATATATCAAAGGACATAAAACTATTAAAACAAATAAATGATAACATAATATAATTACAGGACACTGCTAGAGAAGGACATTGACTAGACTCCTTATTGAAGTAATCAAAGAAAAATAAAGAAGAAATTACAATAACACTGTATCTTTGGATCTTTGAGGAAGAACTACCTGGAAACCTGAAGACCTAAATTTCTTTGAATCCTGAATTTAAAGAAGGACACTCAAGGATACGCGGGGAGAGGGGGAGAAAAGAATAGGAATCAGCTATTTGACAACTGCTATACTCGAAGGCACATGTAGCCACAGCTAACACAAAGAGCACCAAGGGCTGAAGCTTTTCTCTAGCAGAGTGGGTAGCACTGCCAGGATGGAGGCAGGCATCATGTCTGGCTCTCTCATTTACTGGGAATGAAGGCTAAGTTAAACATGAGATTGAAAAGCTGGCCCTTTGCAATGAAGCATCAGTGCCTTCAGAGAATGCACTGAACTACAGCCTGTTGATGGAATGGCCTCACCAGAGACCCTGGAGAACAGAGGTGATAAGGTTCCCTTTCATCAACAATTCCTTCCACTAAGCAGGGCTGAATCCCACCAGCATTGCCAGAACAGTGAGAGCATACAAATGAGAATGCGTGGCAGACACAAGATGGCCTGTTATGCAAACAAGATCTGACAATGGACCCAAACACTCATTATGAAGAAAAGAATGAGCTTTCCTGATACTGACTGAGGAAACAGAAGCACACGGAGTTTCAGTACTGTCAAGAACACAATTCCATAAAATGCAATGAATTTAAAATGAGAGAAAAAGGATTTAAAAAATGTTAAAGTAAAGTTTAGTGATACCAAGAAAAATGTAGTAAAGCAAAACCGCCACGGATCAAATAGCACTGTAGAATCAGAAGCACACAAAAGATGTCATCTAAAGTACAAAGTAAACTAGATTACTACAACTCCCAGAATGTACCAAAATAGGACAGAGTGAAAATTCTAAGAATGAAACATTTACATCAAAAAGTAGCTATTTGACATCACTGGAAAAGAAAACATTAAACCTTGAAAAGAAATGTATATGATAAATGCATGTATTTAGATGTGCATATGACTATGTATGTTAATATATTATGTGTGTATAGTCCTGAGACTAATTCTGCAGTCTATACATCTAAAATGTCTTAAAAGTTTCTGAAAACAAAGTAAACTAATTTATAAAAAATCAATAAACCCTGGTTTAAAAAAAATCTTCATAATAAACTAAGCATAAAATCATAATCATCCAGGTGAAAAAGAAATGAAAAAAAATCTATCGAAGTGGGTCTGGATTACTCTCCACTATTATTTGTGAAAATATTATTAATCGAGACTATAAATTTTTAAGAACTAAAAATATTGCAAAACTATAAATTTCTGTATCAAATCAACATATTTTTGTATTAGGCAATAGCAGTGTATCTTTAATCATATAGAGAAAATTTATTTTTAAAAAAGCAAAACTTACTTCTTAAAAACATATTCTATTTATGATGACTTATGTCTATAATTTTAAAACTTGGGAGATTGAGACAGGAGGTTAATTTTGAGGCCAGCTTGGGCTATATATTGAGATCCTACCACCCCCCAAAAACACTAAAAATGACAAGAAAGAGAGAGGAAGAGGGAGAGAAATAGTCTGCAGATAGCAATGATATACACATTAAGATATAAAGATAGAGGGAAGTTGGCTGTCTGGTAACACCATCTCCTTATCCCCATATAAAACTAAGCATAAATTGTCATAAATGCCATTACCAAAATAATGCCAATTTTATTGTTGAACAGTAAAATACTTGTCATAAAATATTATATCATTAATTGGGGTTAGTTTGCCAATGTGTAAGATAAAGATAATGTTTAATTTACAAATATCTCATAGAATTTTAAGTAAAAACACAATAGATAAAAACATAAAAGCAAGAATGGAAAGATAGCTTAAACATTAAAGTGCTTGCCTTGAAACGATGAGGACCTGAGTCTGATCCCCAGAACTCATAAAAGCAATCAGAGTAGATCTTGCTTGCAATCACAAGCCCAAAGCTGGTGAGGGAGAGACAGGTTCCTAGAACTTGCTAGTCAGTCAACCTAGACTACTTGATGAGCTCCAGGCCAGTGAAACCCCTGTCTCCTGACCCATGAAAGTGAACAGCACCTGAAAAGAGATACCAAGATTGTCTTCTGAGCTCCATGCATAGCCACAAGCACACACACACACACAACAACAACAACAACCACAAATGAAAACCAAATATATATAAACACAAATGGCACTTAAGAGTTTTCTACAATTCTGGAGAAGTTGAGATAGAGCTCTATGAGTTAGGCACCTATTGCAGACCTGGAAACCTGACATAGATCTCCAAAAATCCACATAGTGAAACAAAAGAAATGATTTCTGAAAGTTGTCCTCCTTCATTGTGGTGGTTAGATTCAAGTGTAAACTTGACAGCTGCAGACTGTTTGGGGCACAGCTAGAAAGATTCAATGTTTGAAGCGGGCCCTTGAACGAACCTGCAGGAGACAGTCTACTTGATTATAAAGAACCACCCCATGATGGATAAGACCAGGCTTTGGATAGGTGAATAAAATACTGAGAGCTGGTCGAAGAAGTTGACAGTCTCCTCTATACCTAGCCAGATATGCTGGCCTGGCAAGTAAGGATCATCTCTCTCTCTCAGCCATTATGTGGATATAGTGTGGCCAGTTCCCTTGACCCTTGGTGCTGCTGTGTGTTCTCCTGCCAAGCTGGATAGGGAACTGTGACCAGAGTATCAGAGAGAAATAAGCCCCTTGTTCACCTAAGCTGTTTGATTTTTTTGTATATCAGGAACAATGCAAGCAAACTGCAACAGAATTTGGTACCAGAGGAATGGAGTGTTGCTGCTAAATCTGTTTATGTGACTTTTATAAATTTTGAATGGTTTTATTGGGAACAAAGACTTTGGTGAAGACTTTGGGCTGATTTGCTTGACAGCTATGTTGGCAACCTTGAAGCTCTGGATGAGGAAAGGACAGACCGAAGAGCAGTTGCCTATGTTAGAGGATGAGCATCATTGAAGGAAGGCCTAGTGCTGTACATGGGGATCATCGAAGAAATGAATATCACTGTATTGCATGGTTTGACAGTCTATATTCCTTCAGGGGCTGAAAACCATTTCTTGCCTTTCAGAAGCTATGGCTGCCTTGGAAAGGGCTTTAGCAGAGTCAGCATGTGAAAGTTGGTACATCTGTGGTTTGAGTGGACCAAGCTATATTTTATCCTCACTGCAGAATTGGTTAGCATTACCAAGGAGGTACTGGATTTGATGCACAATTGACAGTTCATTGAAAGCAGTGGAAGTTTGTCACCTAGTGGCAAGTGTGGAGTTCCTAAAAAGAAAGATGAAGTTTTCAGGTGCAGAGACGCACACAGAGGTACAAGTGGTGATTCAGCCTGGTCCAGAGAAACTCTGTTTGCACGACTTAGAGCTGTAAAGAGGTACAGGGATTACTCGGAATCTTCGAGCCACTGTGACTACATGATAAGCAACAGAAGATGGACACTGAAGAACAGGATGCAATATTTGATTGGCTGGACTTGGTCTTAATTTAATATTCTCTTATTGTGTCATGATGCTTCCATTTTGATAATTTACCTGTGATTAAGTAGTTAACTTATTTTGATTTGATAGACTATTATGATTAAGAGATTTTGAATTTTTAAAATATTGGAACCAAACTTTTAATGACAGAACATTTTAAAATTCGTCTATGAGAACTTTTAGAGTTTTAGGATTAATGTTAAATGCATTTATAATATAAGATGAACTTAACACTTACAGGGACAAGAATTGAAAGTTACAGCTATAAAGTGTTATATTGTTGGGTCAAGTTGACAGGGGGTAGTGTATGATGGTTAGATTCAGGTGTCAGCTTGACAGTTGCAAGCTGTTTGGGACACAGTTGTAAAGAATCGATATTTGAAGCAGGTCCTTGAACGAACCTTAAGGAGATTGTCTAGTAATTAAGAGGGTTTGGAATTAGTGCCTACTTATAAGGGAAAACATGCAGTGTCTAACTTTCTGTGCCTGGGATACTTCACTCAGTATTTCTTCTAATTCCATCCATTTACCGGTAAATATCATTAATTCATTTTTTAATGGCTAAGCAGTATTCCATTGTATAAATTCAGAATACCAAGACATTACAAAGTTCATCTGGAACCAGACAAGTCAAATCTCTTTCCATCCTAAAGCTCAGGGAACTTTGCAGAAGAGGGGATAGCAAGACTGTAAGAGCCTAAAGATGGGGAGGTCCACAGATGGATAAGATACTCCACTCAAGTCTGGGCTGCGGCAACCAGGATCTCACTGAAATGTGATTTGACTTTACTTGACCTGCACAATGGCTGACAAGTCAACAAACACCCATAGACTAGCACAGATCGCAGGGAAGATGGCTTGAGGAAGTAATATCCTTAGAGGCCAGGGATTAGACAGATGTAATGGAGTTCCAATATTAGTGAGAGGCCTAAGAAGGTGCAGAAATGCCACAGAGTCCTAAATTCTCACTAGTATAGATGACTCAAAGGGAACTTCGGGCCTATATAAGCTGGTGTTCTGGAGGGTTGGAGAAAGCAGGTGGGAAACACCAATAGGGAAAATGGGAGAGAGAGAGAGAGGAATGTGGGGGGGGACAGCAAGATGGGAGTAAGGACAGAAAGGGAGAAGGGAGGGAGAAGAGGAAAAGGGATGAAGATACCTAGCCATTGAGCTTATATAACTAGGTAAAAAAAATGAAATTAAAAAAATTAAATGAACCTATTTTCTGTCTATATTGATGCCATCAAGTAAATATGAGTCTTTTGGATGTGATTAAAAACTACACAGGGACTTTTATGAAAATGTAGTGTTCCTCACCAAAAGGGAAACTCTACAGAGTCTAGAAACTTAACTCCTGATGTTCTCTTTAAGAGCTTGTCAGAGAAATTGAACTTGATCCTTCTTTTGATTTAGAACAAATTCTTATCTTAGAACTGTCACTTCCAGGCATTCCAACCTCAGACACACATGAGCTGTGGCCTGACAGAAGCCATAATCAGAGCTTAGGCAACTGGCGATAAAATATGAAGTGCGGTGAGTTTTGATATAAATCAATACAGAAATTCCATCTCTATCCAGTTAAATCATTTATAACTTTATTGTCTTAGAGAAAATACAACCTGTGTCAAAAGAAAGTCAAAGGCAGAATCTGCTGCTATAATTTCTATTTTCTTAACAGTGCTTTGGCAAATTCTTTTGGCCCTGGTGTTTGCAAAGGCCATTGCTAATACAAAGTATCTCCTTTTTAACCCTAACCTCCTTACAAGGATAGAGAGAGCTTCCTAAATTGCCAGGAGTCTTGCTTCCTCCACATCCTTCCTGGCTATAAACTTTAGCTAATGTCTTAATGGTTTAGGATAAAATCTTGCCTTGTGTGGGTGGAGTTACTACTACAAAATCCTCATTCCTAAGAAACCCACATAAATACTCCATCTCCAGCATCAAATAATAGCCATAATTCACCTACGACCATGCTCACCCTTGGCCGGTTTCTTTCTCCTTCCCTTCTTCCCTTTCTCCACTTTCATGCTTTGCTCTCTCTACATAAACAGATGCTCTGGATGATGGGAAAGAGAAAGCAGGAAGAGAGGAGGAAGGAAGAAAAAGAGGTGAAAGGGTAAGGAGGATGGGAAGGGGTTGAGAGTGCAATGGGGAACAACAGGGGAAAGGAGAGGGGAGGGAGAAGGGGGTACCTATTGGGTTTGTATGATTAGGCAAAAAAGTGATAAAAACTAAATTATTTTTTATAAATATTTCTTGAAGTGTATTGTTCAAGAAATTCAGACACTAGAATGCCTGTTTTCAGTCCTGCTTCTAAGGGAATTAACAGAAAGCAGAATAAGAGAAGTAGTATAATTTAAAACCAAATTAACCTTTAAGACAGGCTGCACAGATCTTCCAAGAGTACATCAGCATTATAGAACTTTTCTGATGGGACCTTTTCCCAAAACGTTTCAGTACTGCCATCAAGAAACTGCAGCAGTTCAATAAATAAATGCTGACTCTTGGTATATGTGACAATATTTACGTAAGCCTAAATAGAAGCATGACCTCAATGTTCAGGATAGCCTAATAAGATTCATCTGCAAATATATACTCAGAATTTATATTGCACCAGCAATTCTGAAACTGGTAGGTGAAGATAAAATGTCTTGTCTGACCTTCAAATAGATCTTTATCTTCCTAGCAAAATAGAAATCTGCAGTGTTCTTCCACACCAAGCTGAATTCATAGCAATTGTTCGTCTTCTGCATCCTGTAGCTCCTAAACCAGTGAATACATGTGGGAGTGGTTGCCTTGATTTCTTTTCATTCCTGCTAACCTCCTAGCAAAAGCTTTAATTTCCATTTGAATCATTTTTTTTTTTAGCAAAACTGGAAGAAGAAAATAAATAACCATAACTCAGAACATCAGAGACCCTACATTAGTCACCAGGAACTAGGCAAACTTAATCTATCCCCATCCCAAAGCTCAGGGAAATTTGCGGAAGAGGGAGCAGTAAGATTATAAGAGCCCTTAAAGGATGCTCCGGGGATTGGGGGGGAGGCACTGGGGGATGAGAAGGGAGGGAAGAGGGGAAGGGGGAGCAGGGGGGTGGGGGGGCAGGGAGGTAGAGGGAGGGAACAGGACCGGTGTACCTGTTAAGTTTCTATGAGCAGAAATAATAATAAAAAAAGTTAAAAAAAGAAAAATAAATAATGTCATATCTATAAATTAAGACAGGAAGAAAGTCAAGTGAAATGATGTATTTAATTAGCCTAAAGAAAAATAAACCTCCAAATTGCCTACAAAAAAAAAAAAAGATTATAAGAGCCTAAAGATGGGGAGGAGCAACGATATGCAAGATACTCCACACACATTAGGGCCGAAGTAATCATAATAAGTCTTTGCATGACCTGCGCAATGACTAACATGTAATTGACCCCCCCCCAAAGTCTAGCATGGATCACAAGCTGTAAGATCCTTAGAGGCAAGGGATTAACAGCCACAATAGTGTTCCTATACTAAAGGGCAACACAAAAAAGAGCTCTAGGCAATGCTACTGAGTCCTTACACCTCATCAGAGAGGAGGGCCCACAGGGAAGTTTGACATCCACAATAGAGGATGCTCCAGAAAAGGGAGGGGTGGGGGGGGGACACTGGGAGAAAGGGAGGGAGGGGGGAAAGGAAGGGGAAAAGGGAGGAGAGAACAAGGGGATCCAGGGAGGGGTGGAGGGAGGGAGGGGAATAGGGAACCTATCAAGTTTGTATGACTGTGTCTAAATATTGCATTTGAAGTCTAGGAACTTAGCAAACACAAAAATATTTTCAGAAATACAGATTGACTAAAGTTTCTTTTTTTTTTATTTCTTCCACTCATACAATGTTGATAAGTCTGTGATCACGCTAGATTTTGGGTGGGGGGTGGTCAATGACATGTTAGTCATTGCACAGGTCATGCAAAGACCTATTATGATTACTTCGGCCCTAATGTGTGTGGAGTATCTTGCATATCATTGCTCCTCCCCATCTTTCGGCTCTTTTAATCTTACCGCCTCCTCTTCCACAAATTTCCCTGAGCTTTGGGATGGGGAGAGATTAGTCTGGCCTGGTTCCAGGTGGTTGATGTAGAATCTCTGATTTTCTGAATTATGGTTTATTGATTATTTTTTTTCAGTTTTGCTATTCCTGCCCCACCCTTGTCTCCATCCTGAAGGGTATTGGATGTCACCCCCTGGCCAGAGATAAAAGGCTGTTAAAATAAAGTCTTATTATAAGAGTAGATTCAAAGGTAGATGGAATAAGAGTAGGAGACCTCTGTTGGGGGGGGATCAGTCTCCCATTTGCAGGATGATTACCTTCTGTCTGCCAGACTCTATGCCCTCACTTTCTGGTGAGACAATACCCCATCAGATGCAAGTGACCAGGAAGGAAAGTCTGTGAGCTTAACCAGATGACAGAGTGACTAAATTTTCAAATATGATCTTACTCAAAATCCATTACAAGGAATAGAGGAATATTTTCATATGAAGAAAGTTAATTTATCCAAGAGAACACTGGAATAACATGCCATTTAATGGTTACAGTATTGAAAAAGCAAATATTTATAAAACAAATATTTGCATTGTAAAGACTAATATCAACCTACTACTTGTGTAATAATTTTACTGATTAAAAATATTAATACCTAATATTTTATGTTATAACATAATTCCTCAAGAATGCCATGTTGAATGAAGACACTATACTTAACCATACTATTAGCATTATCTAGTTAGTATTGTCTAAAAGCAGACTACTAGAGTAATGCACACATCATTGTATTTCATAATCATATAGATAAAGGAATCCCACAAAGCTTCAGCTACAATGACATGTTGAACATAGCTAGAGGACAAAGTGCTTAGCAGGTACAAACATAGAAGTACTAATATGTACTAGGTACATATCCATGAAATTTATCTGGGCATGAAAATATATACTAGGATTATAAAAACAATTTTTGGTCTTTAGTGTTCCTACTCACTCAGAATTATATAATCTTAGTAAAAGTCACTTCTCAAGTGACAGTATTCTTTGAAGTAGAATATGTATTAAAACCTTTTTATAATTTTACTATATTAATGATTGAGTAAAGTTTAAATTAATAGGTAAGATATTGAGAAACTGTGAAATAAGTATGTGTAAAATTGTTAATATCCAAAATATAATGGCCTACTATAAACTCTCAAATCATTTTAATAATTTTCCTTTGTATCTTTCAATAAGGGTATAGACAAAACATATATCTCCTCTCTTTACTGAACTCAAAGCTGGTTCTGACCAGTGGCACCCTTGCTTCTCTTGCTGGTGTCATTTTTCTTGACTATTTAAGGATCTGCTGCAGTTTGATTTGAACACACTGTAAAATATGACCCAACTCCTTCCATCAGTCCAACTGATCTATGACCTTTCATACTTTCCAAACATTTCAATTGTCTTTACATAACCAACAATGTTTTGAAAGTCTTTCATTTCTGAAGCATTTTATTTTCACTTTGTATACTAACCAACCATACTGTGAAAATTTAATTTAAAATATCAGGTTAATTATTTTATGTAATTAATATATATGCTTAATCAATTACACTGTCTGATTCAAATGCACAGTTTATTCTACTCACATGCTTTAGATTTCACAGAGCTAGAAATAGAATCATTAAAGAAAATCAAAATTTTCCAGCACAAAGACAACTTTAAGGGATACATGGCCACCAAACCAGGCCTTCAAAAAATGCTAGAAATGATACTCAAGCGTGAAGAAAAAAACAGGCATATCCAGGAGAACAGAAGGCAAGTATAACATCATTAAAAACGAAGCAATATACTTATAAAAGCTACTAAACATAATAAATGTCTGGAATTAACAATAGTTTCTCCATTATAACACTAAATGTTAATGGAATTAATTCACCGTTCAAGAGACACAGATTACAAACATGGATTAAAAATCACAATCCATCAATCTGCTGCCTGCAGGAAACCCATCTCACCACAAAAGATAGGCATGCTCTAAAAATAAAAGGCTGGTCAACAATTCTACAAGCAAATGGAAGCAGAAAACAGGCAGGGGTAGCCATTATGTTATCAGACAAAGTGGATTTCAAACCAAAGAAAATTATGAGAGACACGGATGGATACTACATTTTAGTCACAGGTACAATTCACCAGGAAGACTTCACAATCCTGAACATATATGCACCCAATACGGGCCCCTCCACATTCATTAAGAAAACCCTACAGCGTCTAAAGCAAGAAATCAATCCCCAAACGATAATTCTTGGGGACTTCAACACCGCCCTGTCAACATGGGATAGATCAACAGGTCAAAAGCTTAACAGAGACACTTTGGAACTTAATCAAACCCTGAAAGAAATGGACCTTACAGATCTCTATCGAACTTTTCACCCACGCACCCAAAGAATACACATTTTTCTCAGCAGCACACGGAACTTTCTCCAAAATAGATCACATATTGGGCCACAAAATGAATCTACACATATACAAGAAAGTTGAAATTCTAACCTGTGCCCTATCAGACCATCACGGCCTAAAGCTGGACATCCACAACACATCAAACAACAGAAAATACACTAACTCCTGGAAACTTAACACTATGATGCTGAATGAGACATGGATTCAGGAAGAAATTAAAAAGGAAATTCAAGATTTCCTGAAAGTGAATGATAACGAAAATACAACTTACCAAAATCTCTGGGACACAATGAAAGCTGTACTAAGAGGTAAGTTCATAGCTCTTAATGCCTACGTCAAAAAAATGGAAACATCAGAAATAAACAACTTAACAATGCAGCTTAAAGCTTTAGAGAAGCTAGAGCAATCTGATCCCAAAAGTAGTAGAAGAGAGGAGATTAGCAAAATAAGGGGAGAAATATCTGAAATCGAGATTAAGAAAACGATAGAAAAAAAATCAACCAGTCAAAAAGCTGGTTCTTTGAAAAAATCAATAAGATTGATACACCCCTAGCTAAACTAACCAAAAGCAAGAGAGAGAAAACCCAAATTAACAAAATTAGAAATGGAGTTATCACTACTGATACCCAAGAAATCCAGAGAATTATAACATCATATTTCAAAAACTTATACTCTGTGAAGTTTGACAACACAAAAGAGATGGATGAATTTCTAAGTAAACACAACTTACCTAAATTGAATCAGGAAGTTGTGAATTATTTAAATAGTCATATAACATATAAGGAAATTGAGGAAGTAATCTCGAATCTTCCCACCAAAAAATGTCCTGGACCAGATGGATTCAGCACAGAGTTCTACAAGACATTTAAGGAGTTAATAACACCAATACTCCTTAAACTGTTCCAACAAATAGCAAAGGAAGGAACACTACCAAATTCCTTCTATGAAGCTAATATCGTTTTAATCCCAAAACCTAATAAAGATTCACTTAAAAAAGAAAACTATAGGCCGATCTCCCTGAAGAACATAGACGCAAAGATTCTCAACAAAGTCTTAGCAAATCGGATTCAAAAACATATTAAAAAGATCATTCATGGGGACCAAGTAGGCTTCATCCCCGGCACACAAGGTTGGTTCAACATACGCAAATCAATAAATGTAATTCATCATGTAAACCAGTCCAAAGTCCAAGACCACGTGATACTCTCCATAGATGCAGAAAAAGCTTTTGACAAGATCCAACAGCCTTTTATGATCAAAACTCTAGAGACATTAGGAATGGAAGGAACCTTTATCAATATAATAAAAGCTATATACAACAAGCCCACAGCAAGGATTATGCTCAATGGGGAACAATTGGAAGCATTCCCACTTCGATCAGGAACTAGACAAGGCTGTCCACTCTCACCACTTCTATTCAATATTGTACTTGAAGTGTTAGCTGAAGCCATAAGACAAGAAAGGGACATAAGAGGGATTCAAATCGGCAAGGAAGAAGTCAAGCTATCCCTATTTGCAGATGACATGATCTTATACCTGAGTGATCCCAAAAACTCCACCAGGAAGCTCCTGGAACTAATTGAGAAGTTCAGCAGGGTGGCAGGATACAAAATAAATGTGTAAAAATCAGAGGCCTTCCTATATGCCCAGAATGAAGAAGTGAAAAAGCCTTGAGAGAAACAATACCATTTATTATAGCCCCTAAAAAATGAAATACCTTGGTATAAACCTAACTAAGGAGGTAAAAGACCTTTACAATGAAAACTTTAAAACCCTAAAGAAAGAAATAGCAGAAGACACCAGAAGGTGGAAAGACCTCCCTTGTTCCTGGATTGGCAGAATCAACATCGTGAAATGACCATCCTACCAAAGGCAATAGACAGATTCAATGCTATACCAATCAAAATCCCAAAGCAATTCTTCAAAGAAGTTGACCAAACAATCTCAAAGTTCATATGGAGGCACAAAGACCCAGGATAGCAAAAACAATCCTGAGTAACAAAAACACAGCTGGAGGTATAACCATACCAAACCTTAGTCTATACTACAAATCCATAGTTGTAAAGACAGCCTGGTACTGGCTCCAAAATAGACACACAGATCAATGGATAAGGATTGAAGACCCAGATATAAGCCCACAAAGTTATAGTCATTTGGTCTTTGACAAAGGGGCCCAAAGAATCCAATGGAAAAAGAACAGCATCTTCAACAAATGGTGCTGGCAAAACTGGATCTCCACATGCAGAAGATTAAAGCTGGACCCGTACTTGTCACCATGTACAAGACTTAATTCCAAATGGATCAAGGACCTTGATATTAGGCCAGAGACTATAAAAACCATAGTTGAAAGAATAGGGAACTCCCTCGAGCTGATTGGGCTAGGCCAACAGTTCCTAAACAGACATCCAATGGCACAGTCACTGCTACCAACTCTCAACAGTTGGGATCTTGTGAAATTAAAGAGCTTCTGTTCAGATAAAGAGATTGTAACGCGAGCTCAAAGGCAACCCACAGAATGGGAGAAAATCTTCACTAACCACATATCTGATAGAGCTCTATTGTCCAGAGTGCACAAAGAACTTAGAAAACTAAACACCAAGGAAACCAATGGCCCAATTAAAAAATGGGCCCTGGAACTTAAAAGAAACTTTACCAGGGATGAAATTAAAATGTCTAACAAATATCTGAAAAAATGCTCCACTTCTTTTGCCATCAGGGAAATGTAAATCAAAACTTCCCTGAGATATCATCTCACCCCGGGCAGGATGGCAAAAATCCACAATACTAACAACGACAAATGCTGGAGAGGATGTGGAGAGAGGGGAATTCTCCTACATTGCTGGTGGGAATGCAGGCTCATACAGCCACTCTGGCGAGCCATCTGGAGATTCTTAAAGAAATTAAAGATTGAAATGCCATATGACCCTGCTATTCCACTTTTGGGAATAACCCCCCATACAGCAGAGGTTCGCCTGGATAGCACAAGCACGACCATGTTCATAGCAGCACTGTTTACAATAGCAAAGTCATGGAATCAGCCCAAATGTCCAACAGTCGACGAGTGGATAAGGAAACTGTGGTACATCTATACAATGGAGTACTACTCAGCCATCAAAAATGATGAATTACTGGAATTTGCCGGGAAATGGATGTCATTAGAAACAATTGTATTAAGTGAAGTATCCCAGACCCAGAAAATTAAGCGCCGTATGTACTCCCTAATAGGTGGCTCCTAGTACCAAACCCACCCAGCCCACCTAGAGACAGGAATTCCAAGGATTATGAACAGGAGGGATGGGGTAGGAGGGCCACAACAGATAGAAGGAGAGAAGGGACCATGTTACAGCAGGGAAAATAGGCCTCCACCAAGGACCCAAATAAGTAATGAGACATCTGATTAAGTTCACAGACTTTTGTTCCTGATCATTTACTACTGAGGGGGAGTGATCTCACCAGAAGAGGAGGGCATATAGTCTGGCAGATAAAAGGTAACAATTTTGCAAATGGGTGACAGACCCCTCCCTCACTGTGGTTTCCCACTTTTATTACATCTACCTTTGAATGTGCTTTTATCACAAGACTCTAACAGCTTTTTGTCTCTGGCCAGGGGGTAACATACAATGCCCACCAGGATGGAGTGAAGGGCATTGCAGGAGCAGCAAAACTGCAAAAGAAAATCAACAAACCACAATCCAGAACTTCAGAGACTCTATATCAACCACCTAGAACTAGGCCAGCTTAGTCTCTCCCCATCTTGAAGCTCAGGGAAATTTGCGGAAGAGGGGGCGGTAAGAGTGTAAGAGCATAAGGATGGGAGGAGCAATGATATGTAAGATACTCTATACTAGTTAGGGCTGAAGCAATCATAATTGGACTTTGCATGCCCTGCACATTGTCCAACACACTGTTGACCTCACAAAGTCTAGCATCTGCTAAAGGCACCAAGATCCTTGGAGGCAAAGGATTGGCAGCCACAGCAGTGTTCCTATACCTAAGGGGAACACGGGAAAGGGTTCAGCAAAGGCCACTGGGTCCTTGTACGTCATCGGAGAGGAGGGCCAGAGGAAAATCAGTCATGCACAAGAAAGGACTCTCTGGGAATTGGGGTGGGAGGCACTGGGGGATGGGAGGGGAGAGGGGTGGGGAGGGGGAGCAGGGGGTACGGGGGGGAGGAGGAGGGAGGGAGGGAACTGGTGTACCTAATAAGTTTGTATGAGCTGAAATAAAAAAAAAAAGAAAAGAAAATCAAACTACGTACCACTGTGAAACATTGTTTCTTAAAAAATCAAAAGAATAATTCAGATCCCTGAATTTATGCCCCAAAATAACTGCAGCCAGGTATGGTGGTACATGCCTATAATTCCAGCACTCATGAAGCAGCTGCAGGAACATCAAGAGTTCAAGGCCAAACCTGGGATTCACAGCAATTTCCAAGCCACTCTGGGCTCAACAAAATAGACAAAAGCAATTCCATAAACACAGAATGGAAAGATGGAACACTGTTAAAATTCACTATAGAAAATACTTAACCATGAGCTCAGCTGTGGACTCAATGGGATAGACTCTAGGATGGAGCAACTTAAAAACAAAAACTTACATGATATTAGAACTCTACAGTCAATAGAAGCATTGATGAAGGAAGTCCCAGTCCATAGTGGGTGAGATCATTCCCTGGGCAAATAGATAAGATGGAAAGAACTGGTTTAGTAAGTTGGAATGCATCAGAACACTGGCAGACTTGCAGTTTTGCAAGTGAAGAAGTTTGCCTCCTCTCTTAGCAATTTCTGTGGCTATAGTGCAGTAAGTTCTTTCAACTCCTGTTGCTGGTATGAACTCTCCTACTAACTGGAGTGTGAACTCCAAATAGAATTATAAGCAAGAATAAAACCTGGCAATGGTAGGAACTATAGGAGAGGATGACAGTCTCCATGGGATTTAAGGTTCCTCGTAATTTTTTGCTTATTGGAAGAACTTAAAGGAGGACAAAAAGGAGTGGACAATGGTAGACATATTAATTTCTAGACACATTGATAAACTCATGCAAGACAGAAGAGAAAAGATTTGGACATTAAAATTTATATATTCAATTCTATTTGTGGATCTGTCTAGATAATAGTAAAACTGATTTGTTTCTTCACAGAAAGACTTAAAAAATTTCTCCATGATATTGGGACCTCAGAAAAAGAAAAAAAGTGAAAATAGGTCGAATAAACTTGATATCAAAAGGATGTTATTGATCAATCTGCCAACCACAATATACAGAACCCTTTCATGAGTACCCGTGAGGATACTCTCTCTGAGAATTCAGTGCCAGAAACAACTCTTATTTTTCTCTTATAAAGCACCTCTTTCGCCTGTTGATACTAATCACTAGAAGATCTAAGTCAAGGTTTTGAGCCCACACTCATACGTGATATGACTCCCACTTAGCTTACATGGTTACACTCATACTCATTTCCTACTCTTTACTTCTTTAAGTCTCTTTCCAGTCTGTGGAACAAGGTATTCAAAATAATTTATTCTGAATCTTCTTTTTTAAAGGAAACCTATATAATCCTTTGAAAGATAGTGCTCTTGGCATGTTCCCATGGTTTTGAATGCAAAGTTCATTAAGCAACACAAAAAGAAACGTTTTCCAAGACAGTTCCATGCAACTATTTTCACTTCAGTCTTTTTCAACAATTGAATATATCCTTGAATTTGGGAAATTACACGTTTGAATTTCCTTCTATTGCACTACCTGCACACTCACAGTATTTCCATCATTCTTAATTTTAAAGCATTTTGTCTTTGGTCCATTCAGTCTTTATATACTCTCCTATTGCTCGGACTTTCATTCAGCTCTAAAGCCAAAAGTACCATCTATGTACAGCCTTAGTTAGCTACTACTCTGAATTCTACAACCACACTTCTTGACTGCTCAAAATTTCCCCTTGAATGCTATGGATCATTCAAATTCTATTTGTTTGTTTGTTTGTTTGTTTGTTTGTTTAAGAGAAAGAGATATAGGCATCCATGCCATGTACATAGATGGAGATCAGAGGACAACTTTTAGAAGACAATTCTCTTAATGGAATTAATTTTTATTAGACGGCTAGTGCAGTTAGGAGTGTCCAGTCCTATGGGAACCAAATCTACCACCCCTCCAGTCACTCCCCTAGCAACTCTAGAAAAATCATTAGCAACTAGTGCACTGTGTGTAGGGGTGGGGGGAGAGTCAGAAGTCAACACTGGGTGCTTTCTTTGATTACTATACATCAGAATTTTTTTTGAAACAGAGTCTCACTCACCTGAAGTCTGGCTGACTAGTCTGGCTGACCAATTAGCTCCTGTAATCTTCCTATCTCTGTTGCCCAATGCTGAGGCTGCAATCAATCACCATGCATGGCCCGCTGTTTGCATGGGTACTGGGATTGAACTCTTGTTCTGATGCTCACACGATGGCACTTTACTGACTGAACCATCTCCTCAGCCTATAAAATAGTGGTTATTGGGGCTGGAGAGGTGGCTCAGGGGTTAAGCCTCCGCCTTGCGGGCGGAAGGTCCTGAGTTCGGATCCCAGATCCCACGTATAGACGCCAGGCGGAAGCGGGGGCGGCCTGCGCTTCTGGCCCTGGTAGGGCGGAGCCTGTGAATCCCGGGGCAGAAGGAGGTGGAGGCGTCCATGGTGGTTCGCAGATTCGTCCGTGGTTCTACACACACACACACACACACACACACACACACACACACACACACGCGCGCGCGCACATACATATGCACATGCGCACAGTTGAATAAATAAAAAAAAATTTAAAATAGTGGTTATTTAAGATTTACCTAGAAGAATGTCCTTCTTAAAGAAATTCTCTCAAATTCTCTACATGCTACAACAAATACATCAAATGTTAGCCAAGTTCAGTTTGTGTGATGAGATAATTGCATCCCAAATTTGGCTGATCCCTAATTGTTTTCATGGCATACCAAGGCATGTGATAGATGACCACTTATCACTCTAACAAAACTCCTGAAATAAACAACTTATTGGAGGAAACAGTCATTTGGTCATGGATCAAGAAATTTTGGCCCATAGGAAGCTGGGTCTGCTGAGTTTAGTCATACAGCAAGTCAAAAATCATGGCAGGGAGAGTATAAGAAAGATATTCACTTGGTGGTTAATTAGACAAAGAAAGAGAGAGAAAACATGAACCAAGGACAAGCATAGACTTCAAAGGGCTATCAAGATGATTTAGCGGGTAATGTTGCTTCCTGTTCAAAACTATCAACCTGAGTTAAACCCCTGCAAACCAACAGATGGATGCAAGGAGAGGAATTAGGAAAGTTTTACTCTAATAGACATATGTGCGTGCACACACACACACACACACACACACACACACACACATACCCACATACGTACATAATGATAGACAGATAGATATCAATAGATAAATAGAGAGATAGACATACAGAGAGAGACACTATGCTTTCTGGGCAGATATCCAGTAACTGAATCTTCCAACCAAGTTCCACCTCCTCAAATCCCATTTAGCTCTGACCTTATCAATAAATCTTAGCCATTCAGTTATCTCTCAAGTGTGCCACCAGCTGGCAACTAGGACTTTTGCATGGAAACTTTTGGACCCATTTTTATACACAAACCATAATACTCTCAAACATGGTTTCACCTAAAATGTCTCACTTCACCCGATGGCTGTAAAGTTAAAATATAAGAGAAGTTCATGCTTTAAACAGGAGCAGTACACCTAGTATCACAATCGTAACAGAGAATAATAGTACACACTCTCCTCTCTAGAATTGACAACCTCACTATGTTTGCTAATGAAATATGTTTTCAGACATTTACAGAATATGCACAATAGTAAGCTGTGCATTAGCTATTTCTAACCACATTCTGTGTCAGTTTGTGTAGCAAACACTATTACACCCAGCAGGCACCACCACCTGCCCAACCTTCCTTGTTAACAGAACTCCAACATGGTCACAGAAGCAAGCCAGCCCCAGGGAATTAATCAAGATTTGTGTCAGCCATCACAATTCCATCCTTTCCTCCCCATGACTCTTGTTAGAAGTGTTTCAGTATCAGAGCCTTCTGGAACAGAACTACTTCCTTGGAACAAAAGAAAGATACAGATCCCAGATACTCCTGAGTGTTAAGTCAACCTTGAATTTCTTTCAGTATGAAGAAATGACCTCTATTTGAAAGTTGCATCAGTTTTGTATTTTGTTACACACAGCCGAAAGTATTCTAATGGACATTCTCACCACTCCCCAGAGCCAATATCAGATGTATAGCTGTGTAACTGTATTTTTACAGCCCCATCATCAAGAATGTACTTCACAAATACCTGGATCTCTTTGCATTCTTTCTCATGTGTGTTTTGTTGACTCAAATAATAAATCATAATTTGAACATAGAATAAATGATGGACGATATCTGATGCCAATTTTCAGTTGTGAACACCATCACAACTAAGATGGATTCAACTGCCCCCTCATGGAAAGAAATCTAATCCACATCCTGATCATGTGCATTCAGGTTACAAGATATTCAAAAACAAAGCTACCCTTCAGTCGAGTGCTTGCATGAGTCCCCACGAGTGCACAGTTTTCCATCTTTGAATTCTGAGGCACACTTACCACCTGTGGATACTGAGAAAAGTGACAAATAGCTTCTGACAAATAGGCAACTATTCTATAGCAAAATGACACTGCAAAACATATACTGTGTCAAATGGCATTTTTATATTGAAGAAAATATACTAAATTTTCACATTGAAGGTCAAATTTATATGCTTCATGTTATCACATTTGAGGAAAAGCATTCTTCTTTTCTGTTTAGAACACCCTTGTTACAGCCTCCATCAGAAATCCAAGGGGAAACTAAATGATATGCAATGACAATCTTAAATTAGAAAATTGTTCCCTAGTTAGACGTCTCACAGAACTTGCTAAGAGTACATACAGCAATTTCAAGAGACAACCACAGTCAAAAAGATGTGTGAGGTGTGACTGGGTCCATCGTTTAAAAACAAAGCATCATGAAGGAGAATGTAAGGTCAAATTGCAGGAGTCAGATTATCAGGAAGGAGATTACTGTAAATCAGAGTAGATAACATAGTTGAGAAAACAAATATACAAAAGATTATCTAAAGTCTACAAGGAATCATTTGGAAAAAAATTAGTATCTAATAAAAGATTGGTTGCTGTGGCTGGCAAGATGTCTCAGCACATAAGGACATCTGCATGTAAATCTTAGAAACCTGAATTTAATTCCAAAGAATCCACATGATGGAGAGAAGTGACTTCTAAAGTCTGCTCTTTGACACTCTCTCTTTCTCTCTCTCTCTCTCCCCTCTCTCTCTCTCTATAATGAATAAGTAAAATAATTTTTATTCTTTGAAAATTTTGCATACAAAGCATTTATGTTTTCATCCCTTCTGCCAACCCTAATCAGTCTCCCCTCTACTGCATGTGTGACTCATTAGGCCACACGTAGGACACCAGCATTGATAAGTGACTGGATACCCACTGAGGCATGAATGGCCCACAAGTGAACAGACTCCTTCTCTGAGACTCCCCCTCTTTTGTCTAGCACCAGACCCTAACAATTTCTCAAGGTGGCAGAATATCTTGAGATCCTTTCTCCTCCCAAGCAAAATTTTGATAGGCCAGCTCTTGGTAGAAACTGGCAGAAGTAGACATACTGCATTGAGCTCTTGGGTGCAGCATCCCTGATATTAATGAAGGTTGTTGTCTAGCAGTACCTCTCCACACTTCAGGGTCTTAAATTCTTACTGCCACCTCTTCTGCAAAATTCCCTAAGCTGCTTTCTGCCCCAGACCCAGACAAGGGCAAATTCCCTGCTCCTCAGTTCCCTTGGCCAAGCCCCAGGTCCCAGGTGATCTACTCACCCTACCAGCCACTCTGTCTTTCTGTTCTGGACCAGACTAGGGTGGACCCCCCTGCTTCTCAGAATTCAACAGAGTCCAGTGAAAACCCAAGCAAAGTTCTAGGGGACAAACAATGTTCATCTGAGGTCCTCTAAAATAATCCCATCACATGGGAAAGAATCTTCACATCCAGCTCTAAGATAGGTAAACACTTTCTACCATCTTGTTTATCTCAATTATTAGTCACTGTAGTTTTTTTTAATTTTTTTATTATTTATTCAATTGTGTGTGTATGTGTGTGTGCGTGTGTGTATGTATGTGTATGGTGTGTGTGTATGTATGTATATGTATGTGTAGAACCACGGGCGAATTTGGGAACCACCACGGACCGCCTCCACCTCCTCCTTGTTTACTCTGCCCCGGGATTCACAGGCTCTGCCCTACCAGGACCAGAAACACAGGCCACCCCCACTTCCACCCGGAGTCTATACGTGGGGTCTAGGATCTGAACTCAGGACCTTCCACCTGCAGGGCAGAGGCTTAACCCCTGAGCCACCTCTCCAGCCCCAGTTTTTTTTTTTTTTTTTGAGCTACATTTTTTAACCATAAGACCAGATATAATTTATTATACATTTTTTCCACTCATACAAACTTAATAGGTACCCCATTCCCCTCCCTCCCTCCATCCCCTTCCTGGATCCCCTTGCTCCCTCCCCCTTTTCCCCTTTTCTTTTCCCCCTTCCCTCCCTTTCTCCCAGTGCCCCTTCCATTCCTGGAGCATCCTTTAGTGTGCATGTCACACTTCCCTCTGGGTCCTCCTCTCTGATGAGGAGTAAGGACTCAGTAGCATTGCCTAGTGCTCTTTTTTGTGTTCCCCTTTAGTATAGGAATACTATTGTGGCATTAATCCCTTGCCTCTAAGATCCTAGTGCCTGTGATCCATGCTAGACTTTGGGGGAGTCAATGATATGTTGGTCATTGAGCAGGTCATGCAAAGTCCTATTATGATTACTTTGCCCCTAACTTGCACTCACTGTAGTTTAACATTTCCATATAGCCACCCAAAAAACCATGCAACTTCAGGGACTGTACCATTCACCCTCACATATCACCAAGGAAGTAAACATAGAAAGTGCACTACCGTACTCATCTTCATTCCCTGTCTACTAAACCTGACTTAATTGATATACTAATAGTGCAACAGCCTCATCTAAGAAATAACACCAACACCAGACAAGTGAACCCAACTCCAAGGCAAACACTAGAAATAACTGGTCAAGTTTAGTAATACTGTCTAATTAAGTTCAGTCAAAAACACACAGAAACAAAAAGAAAGTCATAAGAGATAAAACAAAAATGCCCAGGTCACAGCCCAAATCCATGAGAAACAAAAACCAAGACAACAAATCACTTACCAAAAGACTTAACCCCATATTTATAGAAACCAACCAGAACTAACTCACAGAAAATAGCCAAGAAAGCCATACCCAAGATAATGATTTTCAAAGCCTGATTTTTACTATGATCAAAACAATTAAAGAGGAAATCCAGGAAGAGAAATAACTGCATCAACCACTTTGAATAGGAACACATAGGCACTTGGAGGAGATGAAAAAAGTAGTTGAAGAAACAAAAATAGGCACAGAGCAGTTAAAACAATCTCAAGCAGAGTTTAAACTCCAACTAAAAGAGAAACTATCTTCAATCCAGAACTCAACAGAGAGTCTTACCAGCAGACCTAATGAAGCAGAAATAGAACATCAGATCATGAAGACAAAGTGGAAGAACTAACCAATTCAATCAAAGCGGTTGTTAAAACCAAAAAGATACTTGAGAGGAATACTCAAGAGTTATGACACACCTTGAAGAAGCATAACATGAACATTCGTACAATACCAGAACAATCCTATATTAGCACACCCAAGGAAATTTTTCAAATTATTATAAAGGAAAACTTTCTACATCCAAAGAAAGAGAGCTCCATCTAAATATAAGAGGTACTCCACACTCCAAACAGATATAACCAAAATAAAAACTTGCAATGGCAAATAATAGTCAAAACACTACACATACAAAACAAAGAGAATATGTTGAAAGCTTCAAAAGAAAAAAAGTCACTTTTAAAAGTAAACTTATTAAAATAACAAATGATTTTTCAATGGAAACAGTAAAATCCAGAAGAACTTGGAGAGACATACTTCAAGTGAATAAGCATAAATGTCAACCAAGCTGATATACCCAGCAAAAGTATAAGTCATGATCGAGGGTGAAAGAAAAATTTTCCACCATAAAGAACTTGAAGGCTTACCTGACCACCAAACTAGGCTTTCAAAAATTCTAGAAAGCTACTCAAGCTTGAAGAAAAGAACAAGCATATCCAGGAGGACAAAAGGGAAGTGTATCACTAAAACCTACAAGCTCCTTTTGCTGGTCCACCCGCCCGACCAGCCTGTACATTCCCAGTCACTCTGTGTCTCAGGTAACCTCCCCCACCACCATTCCAGCTCCTCCCACTGCCCAGCCTGAGCAGCAACCAGGCTGTCTAGGATTGGCTGGAACTCTAGGTTACTCCCCAGGTCCCAGGTCGAGGTGCGAAGCCCACCAGCCCTTTGCTGGTCCACTCACCCAGACACCCTGGAAGCTTCAGGTCACTCTGCATCTCAGAAAGGACACAATGTTCCTCAGAAATCAACAAAATCCAAAGAAAATCCAAGTAAAGCTCTAGGGGATGAACGCCATACATCTGAAGTCCTCTAAAATCATCCTCTCACATGGGAGAGATTCTTCACAGCCAGCCCAAAGATAAGTAAACCCCTTTTTACCATCCTGCTTCTTTCAATTATTAATCACTGTAGATTAACTATTCCATATAGCTACCCCAAAACCATATAAAACTTCAGGTACTATATCACTCACCCTCATATATCATCAAGTGCACTACCATACTAATATTCACCTCCTGTCTACTAAACCTGTCTTAATTGATATACTAACAGCCTAATATCCCCACTCAGGAAATAATAACAACAGACAAACGTACCCACCTCCAAGGCAACCACTAGCAATAACTGCCAGAGAATATTAATATCAACTAGATCAGTACATTCAGAAGCACACAGAATCTGAAAAGTCTTAAGAGACAAAACAACAATGCCAAAGTCAAAACGCAGATCCATGAGAAACAAAACCCAAGAAGACAAATCTCCCACCGAAAAAAATTAACCCGATAATGATAGATTCAAACAAGACAAATTCTCAGAAAATAGCCAAGAAAGCCAGGCCCAGGATAACAACTTTCAAAGCATGATCATTATCATGATCAATACTATGAAAGAGGAAATCCAGGAGGAGTTAAATAACTGCATCAACCACTTTGAACAAGAACACAATAGACACTTGGAGGAGTTGAGAAAAACAGTTCAAGAAACAAAAATAGGCATAGAGCAGTTAAAACCGTCTCAGGAAAAGTTTAAAATTGAACTAAAAGACAAGTTATCTTCAATCCAGAACTCAACAGTGAGTCTTTTTTTTAATTTTTTTTATTATTTATTCAATTGTGCATGTGTATGTGTGTGTGTGCATGTATGTGTGTGTGCATGTATGTATGTGTGTGTGCGTGTATGTGTGTGTAGAACCACGGACGAATTCGGGAACCACCATGGGCTGCCTCCTCCTTGTTTACTCTGCCCCGGGATTCACAGGCTCCACCCTACCAGGATCAGAAACACAGGCCACCCCTGCTTCCGCCCGGCATCTATACGTGGGGTCTAGGATTCGAACTCAGGACTTTCTGCCTGCAAGGCAGAGGCTTAACCCCTGAGCCACCTCTGCAGCCCCAAACACTGAGTCTTATCAGCAGAACTAATGAAGCAGAAAATAGAATTTCAGAACTTGAAGACAAAGTGGGAATATTAACCACCTCAATGGAAGAGGTTGTTAAAGCCAAGAAGGTACTCAAGAGAAATATATTCAAGAATAATGGGACACCTTGAAGAAGCCTAACATGCGCAAGAATCCCAAAATACCACACCTGAGGAAATTTTGCAAATCATCATCAAGGAAAACTTCCCTCATCTAAAGAATGAGAGGCCCATTGATATACAAAAGGCATTCCACACCCCAAACAGATATGACCAAAATAGAAACTCACCATGGCAAATAATAGTCAAAACATTGCACATTCAAGACAAAGAAAAGGTGCTGAGAGCTTCAAGAGAAAAAAAAAACAAGTCACTTTTAAAGGTAAACCTATTAAAATAACAAATCACTTCTCAATGGAAACAATAAAAGCAAGAAGAGCTTGGAGAGATGTACTTCGAGTATTAAATGAGCAAAAATGTCAACCCAGGTTCATATACCCAGCAAAACTATCCACATTATCAAGGAAGAAAGAAAAGTTTTCCAGCACAAAGACAACTTGAAAGCTTACATGTCTACCAAATCAGGCCTTCCAAAAAAGCTAGAAATGATACTCAAGCTTGAAGAAAAAAAAAAAAAAAAACAAGCATATCCAGAAGGACAAAAGGGAAGTATAATACCACCAAAACCTAAAAGCCAAATAATACACTTACAAAAGCCACTAAACATAAAAAATGTCCAGAATTAAAAATAATTTCTCCATTATAACATTATGTCAATGGAATTAACTCACCATTCAAGAGACACAGATTACAAACTTGGATCAAAAATTACAACCCATCAATCTACTGCCTTCAGGAAACTCATCTCACCACAAAAGATGTTACATCCTAATAATAAAATTTTGCAAGCTAATGGAATCAGGAAACAGTCAGGGATAGCCATTATGCTATCGGACAAAGTGGACTTCAAACCAAAAAAAATCATAAGAGACACAGATGGATACTATATTTTAGTCAAAGGCACAATTCATCAGGAAGACTTCACAATACAGAACATATATGCACCTAATACGGGATGCTCCACATTCATTAAGCAAACGCTACAGCATCTAAAGCAAGAAATCAACCCCAAAATGATAATTCTTGAGATTTCAATACTGCACTCTCAACATGGAATAGATCAACAGGTCAAAAGCTTAACAGAGACACTTTGGAATGTAATCAAACCATTATTGAAATGGACCTCACAAATATTCTTTTGGTTTTTTTTATTCAATTGTGTGTGTGTGTGTGTGTGTGTGTGTGTGTGTGTGTGTGCATCTCTGTGTGTGTGTGAGTGTGTGTAGAATCACAGGTGAATTTGGGAACCACCAAGGACCACCTCAACCTCCTCCTTGTTTACTCTGCACCAGGACTCACAGGCTCTGCCCTAGCAACACCAAAAACACAGGCCACCCCCGCTTCTGCCCAGCGTCTATATGTGGGGTCTAGGATCTGAACTCAGGACGTTCTCCCTGCAAGGCTTAACACCTGAGCCACCTCTCTAGCCTCCACCTCCTTCTTGTTTACTCTGCACCAGGATTCACAGGCTCCTCCTCCACCTCCTCCTTGTTTACTCTGTACAGGGCTCCGCCCTACCAGGAAGAGAAACACAAGCTGCCCCCGCTTCTGCCTAGTGTTTATACATGGGGTCTAGGATCCGAACTCAGGACCTTCTGCCTGCAAGGCTTAACACCTGAGCCTACCTCTCCAGCCCCCAACCTTACAGATCTTTATCGAACTTTTCATTCACGAACTAAAGAATACACATTTTTCTCAGCAGTACATGGAACTTTCTCCAAAATAGATCACATATTGGGCCACAAAATGAATCTCCACATATACAGGAAAGTTGAATTTCTAGCCTGTACCCTATCAGACCACCATGGCCTAAAGCTGGACATCCACAACACAACAAACAACAGAAAATACACTAACTCCTGCAAACTTAACACTACGATGCTGAATGAGAATTGGATTCAGGAAGAAATTACAAGGGAAATTCTAGATTTCCTGGAAGTGAATGATAATGAAAATACAACTTACCAAAATCTTTGGGACACAATGAAAGTTTTCCTAAGAGGTAAGTTCATACCTCTTAATGTCTACATCAAAAAAATGGAAACATCAGAAATAAACAACTTAACAATGCAGCTTAAAATTTCAGAGACACTAGAGCAATCCATTCCCAAAAGCAGTAGAAAAGAGGAGATCAGCAAAATCAGAGGAGAAATAACCGAAATTGAGATAAGGAAAACGATACGGAGAATCAACCAGTCAAAAAGCTGTTTCTTTGAAAAAATCAATAAGATTGATACATCCCTAGCTAAATTAACCAAAAGCAAGAGAGAGAAAACCCAAATTAACAAAATTAGAAATGAACATGGAGTTATCACTACTGATACCCAAGAAACCCAGAGCATTATAATGTCATATTTCAAAAACTTATACTCTGTGAAATTTGACAACATGAAAGAAATGGATGAATTCCTAAGGAAACACAACTTACCTAAATTGAATCAGAAAGTTGTGAATTATGTAAATAGTCCAATAAAATATGAGGAAATCGATGAAGTAATCTCAAATCTTCCCACCAAAAAATGTCCTGGACTAGATGGATTCAGCACAGAGTTCTACCAGACATTTAAGGAGCTAATAACACCAATACTCCTTAAACTGTTCCATCAAATAGCAAAGGAAGGAACACTACCAGATTCTTTCTGCGAAGCTAATATTGTCTTAATCTCAAAACCTAATAAAGATACACTTAAAAAAGAAAACTATGTGCCAATCTCTTTGATGAACACAGATGCAAAGATTCTCGAAAAAGTCTTAGCAAATCGGATTCAAAAACATATCAAAAAGATCATTCATGGGGATCAAGTAGGCTTCATCCCAGGCATACAAGGTTGGTTCAACATATGCAAATCAATAAATGTAATTCACCATATAAAACAGTCCAAAATTCAAGACTACATGTACTCTCAATAGATGCAAAAAAAGCTTTTGACAAGATCTAACAGCCCTTTATGATCAAAACCTTAGAGAAGGTTGGAATGCAAGGAACCTTTATCAATATGATAAAAGTGGTATGCAACAAGCCTACAGCAAGGATTATACTCAATGGAGAAAAACTTGAAACATTTCCACTCCAATCAGGAACTAGACAAGCCTGTCCACTCTCACCACTTCTATTCAATATTGTACTTGAAGTCTTGGCTGAGGCCAAGCAGGAAAGGGAGATAAAAGGGATTCAGATCAGCAAGGAAGAAGTCAAGTTATCTCTATTTGCTGATGACATGATCTTATACTTGAGTGATCCCAAAGACTCCACCAGGAAGCTCCTGGAACTAATTGAGAAGTTCAGCAGGGTGGCAGGATACAAAATAAATGTACAAAAATCAGAGGCCTTCCTATATGCCCAGAATGAAAGAAGTGAAAAAGCCTTGAGAGAAAAAATCCCATTTACTATAGCCCCCCAAAATGAAATACCTTGTTATAAACCTAACCAAGGAAGTAAGAGATTTTTACAATGAAAACTTCAAAACGCTCAAGAAAGAAATTGCAGAAGACACTAGAAGGTGGAAAGACCTGCCATGTTCCTGGATTGGCAGAATCACCATCATAAAAATGACCATCCTACCAAAGGCAATATACAGATTCAATGCTATACCAATTAAAATACCAAAGCAATTCTTTAAAGAAGTTGACCAAACAATCTCAACATTCATATGGAGACACAAAAGACCCAGGATAGCAAAAACAATCCTGAGTAACAAAAACACTGCTGGAGGTATCACCATACCAAACCTTAGTTTATACTACAAATCCATAGTTGTAAAAACAGCCTGATACTGGCTCCAACATAGACACACAGATCAATGGATAAGAATTGAAGACCCAGATATAAGCCCACAAAATTACAGCCATTTGGTCTTTGACAAAGGTGCCCAAAAAAATCCAATGGAAAAAAAAAACAGGATCTTCCACAAATAATGCTGGCAAAACTGGATGTCCATATGCAGATGATTAAAACTGGAACCATACTTGTCACCATCCACACAAAAATTAATTCCAAATTAATTAAGGACCTTAATATTAGGCCAGAGATTATAAAAACCCTAGTTGAAAAGGTAGGGAGGGAACTCCCTCGAGTTGATTGGGCTTTCAACAAGAGTTCCTAAACAGAAATCCAATAGCACAGTCACTAGAACCAACACTCAACATTTAAAGAGCTTCTGTTCAGATAAAGAGATTGTAAACTGAACAAAAAGGCAACCCGCAGAATCGGAGAAAACTTTCACAACTACATATCAGATATCTATTATCCAAAGTGTACAAAAACTTAGAAAACTAAACACCAAGAATATAAATGCCCCAATTAAAAAATTGGCCTGGGAACTCAAAAAAAACTTTTCCAGGGACAAAATTGAAATGTCTATCAAATATTTTAAAAAATGGCAGAGCATCCTTAGCCATCAGGGAAATGCAAATCAAAACTTCCCTGAGATATCATCTCACCCCAGTCAGAATGGCAAAAATCCACAATACAAACAACACCAAATGCTAGAGAGAATGTGCAAAGAAAGGAACTCTCCTACATTGCTGGTGGGAATGCAGGTTTATACAACCACTCTGGCAATCAGTTTGGCAATGTCTAAAGTTAAAATTGTAATGCCATAGGACCCTGCTATACCACTTATGGAAATGATCCCCCATAATGCAAAATTCACTACATTGACACAAGTACAACCATGTTCATTGCAGCACTATTTACAATAGCAAAGTCATGGAATCAATCTAAATGCCCAACAGTTGACTAATGGATAAGGAAAATGTGGTACATTTATATAATGGAATACTACTCAGCCATCAAAAAAGATGAGTTAATGAAATTTGCTGGGAAATGGATGGACTTAGAAAAAAATTGTATTGAGTGAAGTGTCCTAGACACAGAAAATTAGTCACCATATGTACTTCATAATAGATAAATCCTAGTACCAAATCCACTTAATGACATATTCAAAAGTAAATATCTGTAATGCCTACTGTAATCACAAAGATTATAAATTGGAGGGATGTGGAAGAAGGATACCCCCTGAAAAAAAACGTGCAAGGGGATCATACTTCAGTAGAGAAAGTACGTCACCATCAAATATTGCATGGTAAGTAGCAAGATCTCTGTTGAAGCTCACTCTTAGTTCCCTTCCTGTTCACTTGCGACTGATAAGGTTTGATCTCAACAATCAGGAAGGGTATAGGGACTGGCAGATAGACAGTAGGCTCCAGGCAGTAGGATCATTAGTGGCAAGGGATTAACAGACATTAATAGAGTTCCTATACTAATGTGGAGCCCAAGAAAGGGCTCTGGGCAATGCCACTGAATCCTCACTAGGGTGGAGGCCTCAGAGGAAGGTTTGGCATTCACACAAAGGATGATCTAGGGGATGAAAGAGAGGAAGAGGGAGACACTGGGCAAAGGAAGGGAGTGAAAGGAAGGGGGAAAGGGGAAGATTTCAAGAGGGTACTGGGGGGGAGAGGAGGGAGGGAGAGGATGTGGGTACTCATTGAGCTTGTATGATTGGAGAAAAAAAATAAAATGTGGGAGAAAAAAAAAAAACTTCCTAAGCCATGGGATGAGGAGTGATTTTAATGTCCCGTTTAGGGCTAAATTGTGTACAGTCAAGTTCTTTTTTTCTGCTTTGGTCAGTGTGGGTCTCTGCATTTCATATCCTTCTTCGCAGATAGTTTCCTCTTGATTGAGTACTGAGTGCTTTTCTTATCTACACGTGTGTGGTGTTAGATAGTAGCTTACTTAGCAAGTGTTTATACTTAACAGTAAGACGTCTATTTCTACCTAGGCTCCATGATCTCTGTTTCCTATGGGTATTTGGCTTAGTTTATAATAACTGGATTGTGGGGCTGGAGAGGTGGCTCAGGGGTTAAGCCTCTGCCTTGCAGGCGGAAGGTCCTGAGTTCGGATCCTAGACCCCACGTATAGACGCCGGGTGGAAGCGGGGGCGGCCTGCGTTTCTGGTCCTGGTAGGGCGGAGCCTGTGAATCCCAGGGCAGAGTAAACCAGGAGGAGGTGGAGGCGTCCATGGTGGTTCCCGAATTCGCTTGTCGTTCTACACACACACACATACACATGGCACACACGCACAATTGAATACATTAAAAAAAATTATAATAACAAGATTGTGTTCCCTGCAGTAAATGGTCCTGAATTTCAATCAGAAATCAATTGGTTATCTGAGTGTGTGTTTAAACACCTTCTCACCCCTTGTATCCTATTATCTCCTCTTATTGATTTAATAAGACCTTCCCCCCTATTCTCCATCCCAGTTTATGTTTCTTTCAAGATCATGACTATTATAGAAATTTCTTTTTAATATATTATTGTGAAGGTTCTATATTAGAATCTGAAGATAATGGAGATACAGTATTTGTCTTACTATGTCTGGGGTACTTCACTTAATCTTACATCTATTAGATCCATCCATTTAAAAACCGAGTTTTATAATTTCCTTTGTCTTGACAGAAGAATAGTATTCTGTTGTGAATACGCACCACATTTTTCATTACCCTTCATCCAGTGTTGAATTTCTAGGCTGATACTATTTCTTTGTTATTGTGACTAGAGCTTCAATAGATATTTCAGTGTTTTTGTAATATGAAGCAAAATATTTCCAACAGTGATATAACTTGAGCATATGGTAATTCCACTTTTAGCTTTTTAACAAACTTCCAATTCTTCCAGTTCCTTTGAAACTCATTTCAAAATGTCTGTACAAGTTTGCACTCCCACATAAGGAGTCCCTTCTCTTCACATCCTCACCAAACTTTATTGGTAATTATGCATGTTGGGGGGGTGTATGTGTGTATGTTTTATCTTAGTCATTCTGACTGGGGTAAGATGATATCTCAGAGTGTTTTTAATTTGCATTTCCTTGATAGCTATTGAGGTTGAACACTGTAAGATATTTGTTAGATATTTGAGCTTCATCTTGTGAAATGTTTCACTTTAATTCCGAGGTATTTATTTAATTGTATTGTTTCCTTTCTTGACACTTAATTTTTTTAGATCTTTGTATACTCTGGAGACTAATGTTCTATCAGATGTATGGCTAGAAAATTTTGTACCATGCTGAGTTGCCCTTTTATATGATTAATGATTTCTTTTGTTGAACAGAAGAATTTTAATTTATAAGATCCCACTGCTGATCATTAGTCTTATTTCCTACATAAATACAGTTCTAATCAGAAAAATCTTTATGTAGGCCAATCAAGTCTAGTGTGTTCCCTATTCTTTCTTCTAGGAATTTCAGTGTCTGTTCTAACATTAAGATCTTTCCTCCTGAGTGAAAGATAAGGGTCTGGCTCATACTTCTACAAGTAACATCCAATTTTCCCAGCACATTTGTTGAAGATGTCGTCCTGTCTCAGGATATGCATTTTTGAAATCCTTGTCAAATATTAGATGGCTATCGGTACATGAGCTTATATCAGTGTGTCTGTTTTTGTGCCAGAACCATGCTAGGTTTTTTTATTATTATTTCTGTGGCTATGTAGTATAGCTTGAAGTCAGGTGCAGTAATGCCTCCAGCAGTGTTTGCATTGCTCAGGATGGTTTTGTCTATTCAGGGACCTTTTGTAGCTCTATATGAAATTTAATTTTTTTGGTTTTCTGTGAAGAATTCCATAGGAATTTTGATTGTAATGGCATTGAATCTGTATATTGCTTATTATAGGATGGCCATTTTCCCAGTTTTAATCTTTTGGATCCATGAATATGAGATGTCTTTCCACATTTTGGTATCTTCTTTAATTTCTTCAGTGTTTTGAAGTTTTTTTATATGGACTTTCACATACTTTGTTGAGTTCATTTCAAAGTACTTCTTTTGGGAGAGCTATAATAAATAAATGAGGTTATTTCGTTTGTTTCTTTCTTGCTTTGTTTGTCCTTGGTATACACAAAGACCACTTATTTTTCATATTAATTTTATGGCTACCACTTTACTGAATATATTCATTAGCTCTAGGAAGTTTTCTGGTACAACCTTTAGCATCTCTCAAGTAATCATGTCATCTGAAAACAGAGACACCTCAACTCTTCCATTCCTACTTCTACCTCTTTATTCCCTCTCTTGCCTTAGCTAAAGCTAAGATTTCATGAACAATATTACAAGTGAGTGATGAAAGTGAAAGCCTTATCTAGGTCCTGATCTAAGTGCCAAAACTTCAGGTTTTTCATCATTTGGCATGATATTTTCTATGACCTTGTCAATCTAGCCTTTATTGTATTAACATATGTTCCTTCCATTCTTATTATGTCCAAGGTTTCTATCATCAAGAGGGATTGAATTATGTCAAAACTTTTTCTGCAACTACTGAGATCATGTGTGTTTTGTCTTCATGTCTGTTTGTACAATGAAGTACATTTACTGATTTCTTTATTTTAAAGTAGCCTTGTGTTTCAATTTGATAGTAATGAATGATCTCTTTGATGTTTTTGGAATTGATTCACAAGTATTTTAGTAAGGGTTTTTACAACTTTGTTTATTAATGAGATTTTTCTATAATTTTATTTTTAGTGCATCTTTGAGAAATGAAGGTATTATTGGTGTCATAGAAAAAGTTTGGAAATATTCCTTCTTTTTGTAGTTTCAAAATAAGTTAAGGAGTAGAAATCTCAATTTTTCCTTGAATGGCTGGAAGAATTCCCACTCCCTTTTCCCCTTCCTTTCCCTCCTCCCTCCCTTTCTCCCAGTGCCCCTTCCCCCCATCCCTGAAGCATCCTTTAATGTGTATGTCAAACATTCCTCTGGGTCCTCCTCTCTGATGAAATGTAAGGACTCAGTGGCATTTCCTAGAACGCATTCTCTTCCCCTTAAGTATAGGAACTCTATTGTGACTGTTAATCCCTTGAATCTAAGGTTCCTAGTGCTTTTAGTCCATGCTAGACTTTTGAGGGGTCAATGATATGATGGTCATTGCGCAGATCATGCAGAGTCCTATTATAATTGCTTCGGCCCTAACTTGCATGGAATATCTTGCATGTCATGACTCCTCCCATCCTTGTGCTCTTACAATCTTACCACCCCCTCTTCCGCAAATTTCCCTGAGCTTCAGAATGGGGAGAGATTAGGCAGGCCTGATTCCAAGTGGTTGATATAGAGTCTCTGATGTTCTGAATTATGGTTTGTTGATTTTTTTTTTCAGTTTTGCTGCTCCTGCAATGCCCTTGGCTCCATCCTGATGGGTATTGGATGTCACCCCCTGGCCAGAGATAAAAAGCTGTTAAAATAGAGTCTTATTATAAGAATAGATTCAAAAGTAGATGGAATAAGAGTAGGAGATTGCGGTGGGGGGGGTCAGTCTCCCATTGCAAAATGGTTACTTTCTATCTGCCATAGAAGGTATAAAGAAGGTATTTGCATACCTTCTGTATGCCCTCCCTTTCTGGTAAGATCATACCCCATCAATCATACCCCATCAGTTGCAAATGACCAGGAAGGAAAGTCTATGAGCTTAACCAGATGTCTCATTACTTAATTGCAGTCCTTGATGTAGCATGATCTCCTCTCTCCTTGTTTCTGGCGGGGCCCTCCTTCCCCTTTTCTCCTGTTTATAATCTTTGCAACTATTGTAGGTATTACAGAGATTTATCTTTGAATGTGTTTCTAAGTGGGTTTGATACTAGGATCCACCTATTAGGGAGTACATACGGCACTTAATTTTCTGTCTGGGATACTTCACTCAATATAATTGTTTCTAATTCCATCCATTTCCCGGAAAATTGCATTAAATCATCATTTTTGATGGCTGAGTAGTATTCCATTGTATAAATATACCACACTTTCCTTATCCACTCATCAATTGTTGGACATTTGGGTTGATTCCATGACTTTGCTACTGTAAACAATGCTGCTATGAACATGACCATGCTTGTGCTACCGAGGTGAATTTTTGCTGTTTGGGGGGTTATTCCCAAAAGTGGAATAGCTGGGTCACATGCCATTTCAATCTTTAACTTCTTTAAGAATCGCCAGATCGCTCACCAGAGTGGTTGCATGAGCCTGCATTCCCACCAGCAATGCAGGAGAGTTCCCCTCGCTCCACTTCCTCTCCAGCGTTTCCTGTTGTTTGTATTGTGGATTTTTTGCCATCCTGACAGGGGTGAGATGATATCTCAGGGAGGTTTTAATTTGCATTTCCCTGATGGCTAAACATGTGGAGCTTTTTTAAAGATATTTGTTAGACATTTTAATTTCGTCCTTGGTAAAGTTTCTTTTAAATTCCAAGGCCCAGCATTGCAGGAGCAGCAAAACTGCAAAAGAAAATCAACAAACCACAATTCAGAACTTCAGAGACTCTACATCAACCACCTAGAACTAGGCCAGACTAATCTCTCCCCATCCTGAAGCTCAGGGAAATGTGCGGAAGAGGGGGCGGTAAGAGTGTAAGAGCAAAAGGATGGGAGGAGTAATGATTTGCAAGATACTCCACACAAGTTAGGGCCTAAGCAATCATAATTGGACTTTGCATGCCCTGTGCAATGTCCAACACACTATTGACCTCACAAAGTCTGGCATCTGCTAAAGGCACCAAGATCTTTGGAGACAAGGGATTGGCAGCCACAGTAGTGTTCCCATGCTTAAGGGGAACACGGGAAAGGATTCAGGGAAATGCCACTGGGTCCTTGTACATCATCGGAGAGGAGGGCCCAGAGGAGAGTTAGGGATGCATATTAAAAGACTCTCTGGGAATTGGGGCGGGAGACACTGGGGGATGGGGAGGAAGGGGGAGGGGAGGGGGAGCAGGGGGTTGGGAGGGAAGGAGGGAGGGAGGAAACCGATGTACCTATTAAGTTTGTATGAGCAGAAATAATAATAAAAAATGTTAAAAAAAAATAAAAAAAATTCCAAAGCCCATTTTTTAATTGGGCCATTTGTTTCTTTAGTGTTTAGTTTTCTAAGTTCTTTGTGCACTCTGGATAATAGAGCTCTATCAGATATGAGGTTAGTGAAGATTTTCTCCCATTCTGTGGGTTGCCTTTGTGCTCGAGTCACAATCTCTTTATCTGAACAGAAGCTCTTTAATTTCATAAGATCTCATCTCTTGAGTATTGGTTGTAGTGACTGTGCTATTGGAGTTCCGTTTAGGAACTGCTGGCCTAGTCCAATCAGCTCGAGGGGGTTCCCTACCCTTTCCACTATAGTTTTTATAGTCTCTGGCCTTATATTGAGGTCCTTGATCCATTTGGAATTAAGTCTTGTACATGGTGACAAGTACGGGTCCAGTTTTAATCTTCTGCATATGGAGATCCAGTTCTGCCAGCACCATTTTTTGAAGATGCTGTTCTTCTTCCATTGGATTTTTTGGGCACCTTTGTCAAAAATCAAATGGCTGTAGTTCTGTGGGCTTATATCTCGATTTTCAACCCTTATCCATTGATCTGTGTGTCTACTTTGGAGCCAGTACCAGGCTGTTTTTACAACTATGGATTTGTAGTATAGACTAAGGTTTGGTATGGTGATACCTCCAGCAGTGTTTTTGTTACTCAGGATTGTTTTTGCTATCCTGGGTCTTTTGTGTCTCCATATGAATGTTGAGATTGTTTGGTCAACTTCTTTAAAGAATTGCTTTGGGATTTTAATTGGCATAGCATTGAATCTGTATATTGCCTTTGGTAGGATGATCATTTTTATGATATTGATTCTGCCAATCCAGGAACATGGCAGGTCTTTCCACCTTCTAGTGTCTTCTATAATTCTTTCTTTAGGGTTTTAACGGTTTCTTTCATTGTAAAGGTCACTTACTTCCTTGGTTAGGTTTATAACAAGGTATTCATTTTTTTAGGGGCTATAGTAAATGGGATTGTTTCTCTCAAGGCTTTTTCACTTCTTTCATTCTGGGCATACAGGAAGGCCACTGTTTTTTGTACATTTAGTTTGTATCCTGCCACCCTGCTGAACTTCTGTATTAGTTCCAGGAGTTTCCTGGTGGAGCTTTTGGGATCACTTTTGGCTATAAAATCATGTCATCAGCAAATACAGATAACTTGACTTCTTCCTTGCCAATTTGAATCCCTTTAATCTCCCTTTTTCATGGCTTCAGCTAAGACTTCAAGTACAATATTGAATAGAAGTGGTGAGAGTGGACAGCCTTGTCTAGTTCATGATCTAAGTGAGAATGCTTCAGGTTTTTCCCCACCGAGTATATTCCTTGTTGTTGGTTTGTTGTATTCAGCTTTTATTATATTGACAAAGGTTCCTTCCATTCCAACCTTCTCTAGGCTTTTGATCATAAAAGGCTGTTGGATTTTGTCAAAAGCTTTTTCTGCATCTATGGAAAGTGTCATGTGGTCTTTTTAGACTGGTTTATATGATGGATTACATTTATTGATTTGCGTATGTTGAACCAACCTTGTTTGCCTGGGATAAAGCCTACTTGATCCTCGTAAATGATTTTTTGATATGTTTTTGGATCCAATTTGCTAAGACTTTGTTGAGAATCTTTGCGTCTGTGTTCATCAGAGAGATCGGCCTATAGTTTTCTTTTTTAAGTGTATCTTTATTAGGTTTTGGGATTAAGACAATATTAGCTTCGCAGAAAGAATCTGGTAGTGTTCCTTCCTTTGCTATTTGATGGAACAGTTTAAGGAGTATTGATGTTATTAGCTCCTTAAATGTCTGGTAGAACTCTGCTGAATCCATCTGGTCCAGGATATTTCTTGGTGGGAAGATTTGAGATTACTTCATCAATTTCCTCATATGTTATAGGACTATTTAAATAATTCACAACTTTCTGATTCAATTTTGGCAAGTTGTGTTTCCTTAGGAATTCATCCATTTCTTTCGTGTTGTCAAATTTCACAGAGTATAAGTTTTTTGAAATATGACATTATAATACTCTGAATTTCTTGGGTATCTGTAGTGATAACTCCCTTTTCATTTCTAATTTTGTTAATTTAGGTTTTTTTAGCTAAGAGTGTATCAATCTTATTGATTTTTTCAAAGAACCAGCTTTTTGACTGGTTGATTCTCTGTATCATTTTCCTAACCTCAATATTGGATATTTCTCCCCTATTTTGCTAATCTCCTCTCTTCTGCTGGTTTTGGGATCAGATTCCGCTAGTGTCTCTAAAGTTTTAAGCTGCATTGTTAAGTTATTTATTTCTGATGTTTCCATTTTTTTGATGTAGGCATTAAGGGCTATGAACTTACCTCTTAGGAAAGGTTTCATTGTGTCCCAGAGATTTTGATAAGTTGTATTTTCATTATTGTTCACTTTCAGGAAATCTTTAATTTCCTTTTTAATTTCTTCCTGAATCCAATTCTCATTCAGCATCATAGTGTTAAGTTTCCAGGAGTTAGTGTATTTTCTGTCATTTATTGTGTTGTTGATGTCAAGCTTTAGACCTTGGTGGTCTGACAGCAGACAAGCTAGAATTTCAATTTCCCTGTATATGTGGAAATTTGTTTTATGGTCCAATATGTGATCTATTTTGGAGAAAGTTCCATGTGCTGCTGAAAAAAATATGTATTCTTTAATGTGTAGATGAAAAGTTCGATAGAGATCTGTGAGGTCCATTTCTTTAAGGGTTTGGTTGAGTTCCAAAGTGTCTCTGTTAAGCTTTTAACCTGTTGATCTATCCCATGTTGAGAGGGCAGTGTTGAAGTCCCCAAGAATTATTGTTTGGGGGTTGATTTCCTGCTTTAGATGCTGTAGCGTTTGCTTAATAAATGTGGAGGGGCCCATATTAGGTGCATATATGTTCAGTATTGTGAAGTCTTCCTGTTGAATTTTACCTGTGACTAAAATGTAGTATCCATCTGTGTCTCTTATGATTTTTTTTTTTTGGTTTGAAGTCCACTTTGTCCAACAGCATAATGGTTACCCCTGCCTGTTTCCTGGTTCCATTAGCCTGCAGAATTTTTGACCAGTCTTTTATTTTTAGGATGTGAATGGCTGGAAGAATTCTGTACTGACTTATAGGAAGAATGGACCAGGGAGGCCTGTATTAAGGTCTCTGATCAACCATCACTTACAATTCCTCCACCTGGGGAGCATGCCACTCAGGGATGATCTCTATACCCCCCCAAGCTACACCTGCTGCCCCGCCTGGTGCTGACATCAAACTGCCTGGCTGAGACAACTAACCGGACAGAAAAACTCAGCAAAAGCTCATGCTGGAACTTATGGGATGTTGGGTGGGGTATATAAGCAGCCCAATATTTACAATAAATGAACCTGCAAGCCTGAGAGCCTGAGAGCCTGCTTTGCCACTCACCTGAATTCCATGGTCTGTGCCATTGACTCCATGCCAGCATATTCCCACCCCAAGGGTCTCCATGGGCCCCCCAGACCTCTACACTGACTTAATATGATTCTGAACTTTTTTGGTTGAAAGAATGGTGACTAATGTTTTAATTTCAATACTTGTTGTGGGTTTGTATTAATCATTCAGTTCATCTTGATTCAGCTTTAGTAAATCATACATGTTTAGAAATTCATCTATTTCTCTTTGGTTGTTCAAATTCATGGAGTATACATCTTTAAAATATGTCCTTATGACTCTCCAAATTTCTTCAATATCTCTTGTGAATAAATATTATTCTTAAAAATAATTCACTGCTTAAGATCACTTTGGATTAAACCCCTCACTATGTTGGACAGCAATGATCAGGCATGAATGAGCAGAGCAGAATAGAACTTGATTGGAGCAAACAATCCTCTAGAATAAATCCATGCTTTCTCACTTTGGAATACAACTTCAAAAATTCATAATACAATCCTGCAACAAAGCCATAGAGAACAAAACACTAAGACTGAGCCCTTAAGCCAACATAGCATTAATGTCACTGTCATGACAAGTACCACACACAGAAACAAGAACATTAGGCATTCTTTGAAATCTTTCTATCAATTGCCCACTTCTTCTAAGGGGATCTCATCTTATGAACAGATGGCAGACACATTGCCTCGTGTTCTTTATGGCTAGAGCATAAACATTGTCTGATTAAATCATTCTAAAACCAATTAAAAGTTCAGCACTTACTTTCAGAAGACAAATCTTCCATTAGACAGTAAACATGAGTGAACTCATCAATTCACTGATGCATTTCCTGGGATATACTTAAGAAATGAGTTGATGGAAGAAATCAGTTACAGCTTAGTTTTTGTTCTTGACCACCTACAACTTAATTGAAGGGACAATTGGCCAGAGATTAGAATATTACTGAATAGGTATAAAATTATCATTCTCATCAGTGATAAATAAGATCATCATTTCCCCCCAACCCTCTACAGTTTCAAAGTTGTGACCCTTTTGTGGAATAACAAGATGAGACAGGTTAGCTATTACTCCATCACAATTCTAGACTGAACTTACCTTGTAACCAAAAATTGAAAACTGTCTGTCAGACACTTTTATGCATTGACTACTATATTTTTCATGTATTCTTCAAAACCACCTATTAAATAGGTAATATTATACAATTCTACAAAGCCATTAAATGTGCCTTTTACAAGGTCGAACCACTTAACCAGTCTCATGGGAAGAGCAAGAACTAAACTTTTCAGCTATGAATTTTGATACCATAAGACAGGCTTCAAATGACTTTTCCCTCTAAAGAGAGTTTTTTTTTTCACTATAACTAGAAAAATGTTTCCTGGTATTGCATACAATAAGTAAAAGTTAATCATAAATGAATTCTAATTGCTATATATACTTCAAATAAATGAAATTACTTCAAAACATTGAATATTTAAGATTAGTTTCACTGGGTAAATCTTAAACACCTATATCTTAAACTTCTCAAACTGTACTATAAAACATGAACTGGAGAGCCAGGCATAGGGACACTGTCCTGTAATTCCTACATTCAAAATGTAGAAGCAGAACAATAGGAATTCAAGGCAAACAATTTCAGTGACAGATGGAAGTATATGAGACTCTGTCTCATACAAAACATTTTTGTGAACATATGTGAATTGAAGTAATATATTTTATGAGAACCTAATACATCTAAAGTTCACCTATAATTGGTTTTTAAATGTGTGATTTTTGAAAAAGTTTATTCAGCAATAACTCCAACTCAGAGGTAGGTTTTTAATTTTATTTTTATAATATCTTATTTATTTTGTGTGTGTGTGTTTGTGTGTGTGTGTGTGTGTGTGTGTGTGTGTGTGCATCAGAGGGCATTTCAAGTGCCTGTGAAAGCCCAAAGGTGACTTTTGGAATCATCCTGGATTGCTTTCCCTCCTCTTGATTTTGCTCTGGAGTTCCCTAGGCTTTAGTTTCTAGGGTCAGAAGTACAAGCAGCTGCCATTTCTTCCTGGAAATTTTATGTGGGACCCAGAATTCAAACTCAAGTCCTTCTGCTTTCAGCCTTAACCCAGAGCCATCTCTTTTGCCTAGGTGTTTAATTTTCATAAATCAAAATATCCATGTTACAATGGCCAGAAAATGCTTGGCAGGCTAAATTTCTATAATTTTCTCAAAAAACTTTGACATCTATTATCTGAGCACATCTCCACTTTTTTGTTTTTAAGCATAAAACATAGATATATTAGAATTAAAAGTTTACTTGTGCTCATTTTTTAAGTGCCTTATGCATTCAGGTTTGAATCTGAAGTAACAAACATGTTTTGTATATCTAACTGTTTTTCTAACAGATATTTGCTTAAAAAAATCTTAAACCCTTTTCAGTAAACATTACACTTTTCTTGAGCAAGCAAGGTTATAGTTGTAACTGAAAACACGATGCTGTTTTATTTTCATTTTATGGTTTTCAACACTGAAGAAGATTTTTCATGGTAGAGCTATACACAGCACTAGCCTTTGGCAGTGAACTAGGGAGGGAGATGAGGCTGTCAGCTCGCAGAAACATATGAATCTAAAAAAATGGATTTTTTATGTTTTATAGGAGGTTATTTTATGAGTTTCTGGGTTCTTTACACCCTGCAGATACAAACAAATCCACAGTGAGAGCTCTCAGCAGGTCCAGGTATCACTGACTCTCACCTCCACCTCTGCTTCCCCATTTGCCATGGGGTCTGCCCAGGAGTTAGCAAGTTAGAATATCTTGACTCAACCCAAGATAAAGGAGCCAGAGTTTGACATTCTAATTCCCATTCTGCCCCTAGCTCACCAGGAATCTCAGATCATACAGTTATCTGGTCTTTGCCTAAAGCAATCTGCAAAGTGAGAATAATATTTTGATCCCAACTCTCTAGGACACCCCGATGGTTGACTAATAATTTATTTTCAAGCCAAGAAGAGACAGAGATAAGCTCAAAGTTATTGGTATACTTAGATAAAATTTTGAAAATCTTGGACACCATGACTCGCAAATACAACTACCTACTGTAAAAATTTAAATAGGAGATGCATTTTAATAAGCAGAACTACATGTGAATATTCTATATAAACAAATTCTAACTGAATTTTAGTGTGGAAGGACTAATTCACCTCATCCATGGGTAAACTTTCTTTATTCTTTAGTTAAACCTACAATTATTTTCTTTCTATAGAATTTAATTCACTAACTTGTGTTATTCTGTGATTTCTCTGTAACCAGCCTTTTGCTTAGTAGCTCAAACTTGTATGAGACAATAATCAACTCACAAATATCCATTATTTTTCCACAGCATCCTTTGTTGAAACACAGAAACCTCCAATTTACCCATGGTTATTTTTATATATTTTTGCAATCAATGATTATCAATAGAATCTACATTGTTGAGAATACATATTCCTCAAAATCCTTTCCTTCATTTTTCATAAAAACACAATCTGTTATATATTATACTATTATACTAAAAATAGCAAATACTATGATCCAAAAAAAATTCAAACAGACAATTATGAAGTGAAAATGTTGAATTTTTATTGGAAGATAACAAGGATGGGAAAGCTCTAATTTCTGCTTTGGAAATGCAAGTAATCAGGATATGTATTATATAAATATTAGTCACATAAAAATCTCAAATCCTTCAAATTCTAATTATATTGTCGTATACAAAATAAGTAATCAATAAATGATATCATTACTGTCATTCAATTCACTCCTAGTCCTACCACAGTTGTGAATATTTAATAGGCGAAATCTAATCTTACTTGTCTTTTAAATATTTTACAGGACTCATAAGGAAGTAGTATTTGTAACAGAAGAAATTTAATAAAATCAACTAATGATTTGGTTGTTTGATTCAGTCTTCTTTTTATGCATAGTCCTGAAGTGAAAAAGATACAATGACTTCAAATTCTTTGTTCTTCTTTACAGGGAGTTTATACCTGGACTACACAATCATTGTGATTGACATGTAATAAACAACTCAACTTACAATTATAGTATTTTTCCTAATATTCAAAAAAAGCATCATCAAATGTCTTTCTCATCTGTTAATTAGCAAATAGATTTTATATAAGTAGAAAGAAGAGGAGCAGAAGGAAGAGAAAGAAAGAGAAAAGGGGGAGGTAGAGGAGGGAGATGGAGAAGGATAATAGAAATATAGAGGAGGAAGGAAGAGATTATGAAATTTTCTAGCAAGACTGTTTACCAAATATATGTGTGTTCAATTTTTCAGATAGAATATATTTTTGGTTTTTGAGATTTAGGTCATAAAACTTTGATCAAGAGTGTCAATGTTATAATGCAAATGGATTTTTCTGTCCCATGATAAGAAAACCCTGAAAACCATCTTCTCAAAAAATAAATGCAACAATAAAATTGAAGGCACAACTATCATAGTTAGATACAGGTTCAGGATCTGACCTGTGGACACATTTGTAGATAATTAGTAGTTTAGTCAAGCTCAGAGAAAACCTGCAGAGTGGGACTAGTCCCTGGGCAGGTGAATAAGCTGGAGGGAACTATTTGAGAAAGTTGATATCTTTCTGTATATTTAGCCAGACATGCTGGTCTGGCAAATAAGTATTGTCCCTCTCGGAGATGTTATGTTGATGTGGTCTGGCCAGTTCCCTTGGCCTTTGCTGTTGGGTGTGGATTCTCTTGCCAAGATGGACAAGGAAGTGTAAATGAACTATCATAAAAGAATAAAACTCTTTGTTCCCTTAACCTATTTTGCCATGATTTTGTTAGCAACTATACAGGCAAACCATGACAACATCCTTGCCAGATCCTAGTTCTTGATTAAATTCCTGTATCTCTTAACTTATCTTTCTCATTCCAGCAGTTGTTCATATTTTACTTAGCATAATGCATGAAGCATACATGAATGTCAGCTCTCTGTCATGTTGGGCATCCGGGACCACTGTCCCTTATAATGCTAGAATGGGGGACCAGGAAGAGTTAAAACTGAATCCAGGGCTCAGTCTAAGAAAGTAAATAATTCTATATGCAAGTAAAATTAAGTTTGTCTAAGCCAATTAGGAAGATTCGATGGGAAAAGGAGGCATGGATTTTTTTTAAAAATCAAATGACAAGAAGTTAAATATAACTGGACCGTTTTTTGTTTTAGATATGGTTCTATGATCTGAACAATATGATCACTGCAAACATGTTTTGTTAAAATGAAAAGATTTTGACATAATACTAAATGTCATGAGCTCACATTAAAAGTCACCACCTTTATAGAAATGACATATTTAAAGCTGCTCTTAAAGCAGTGATATCAAGCCAGAAATAATGGAAAAACCACTGATCTGAGTAAGTTCATACTCTTCTAGACCAGAGTACAGGACCTTGAATGCAAAAAGAACATTTCCAGGCCATGCCTGGATCCTGTGAAAATGTGTTTTCTGTGAAATCAGATTTTATATTGACACCCAGAGGTCAGAAGAATTTCAGGAAAGCTCTGGCTACTATCCACAAATCATTGTGCATTCATGATGGCACTGCTCAAAGTGCCCAGCGACTGCCTGAAAACCAGACTGGTGGGCAGCAACATTGGAGTAGTTTCCAGATGAGCAGTAACCTGCAGAGTAAGCACACACTTCAAAACAGGAGAGCTATTGCGTGTGAGAGTGTGTGTGAGTGTGTGTCTGTCTGTCTGTCTGTCTGTCTGTCTATACATAAGTCTGTGTTTGTGTACATGTGTGAGCAGCACATCCCTTAAGGCCACTAGTTATAACAGCATCTTCTTGATAATCTCAATGGCAAGAATCTCTCTTTTGATCAACAACATGAAGCTTTCTAGCTTGCTATCTCTGGCATACTGGTTCAAGTAATTCTTAGATTTCACCTGTTTCCAGCCCTATTATTCCCCTGATACTTTGAAAACTATTTTGAAAACTCCTTTACATCCTACTTTCCACCTTACCAAGTTGAAATTCCACCATCACATACTACATTCACATTATGTACACATGTGAATGGCCTTACCAATTCTTCTGATTTTGTCTTTCTACATCAAACCATCTATCGGTTCATTATATATGTCTCACCTGCTAATCCTTAAACAAGCCAAGCCTACTCCTGACTTAGAGGTCTGCAGTGGTGTGTTCCTTGCATGGAATGTATTTTCCCAAGATACTGATGCAGCTAATTCTTACACCTACTCAAGTCTTTCTTCCTTCAGACCTTCACAGTGGTGATTCCTCACCAGTCTACATGATGCTATAGACTGCAACTCACACCAAAAACAAGAATGTATGCTACCTTTCTTTTCTCTTCTGTCCTTTTAATTTTCTGTGGTTTCATTGCTTTCATTGTGCCAGTCATTGAATTGCTTTGTACTTTTATGATATTTATGTATCTCCATTCACTAATCCATAAGCTTCTCAAAGATAGAAAACTTACCCAGTATGTTCCTCGCTGTTTCCAAAATTCCCAGAAAAATGCTTGGAACAGAGAAGGCGGTGTATTAGGAATTATCAAATGAATAGATTCTAATTCTCTTAGTACATTTTATCTTATATCATCACTAAAGTTCATTTTTACTCTAGTATCCTCTTTTATACTGACTTTAATCTGTATATAGATGTTAATTTTATAACCTGATATATTGACCATCATAGCATGTTAAAAGTACAAAGATACATGAAAATTATAGCGTATATTACAAAAAATGCTGAAATATTCAATACATAGAAGACTATTAAATGCACAAGCAAAAGACAAAGAGAAAAGGCAGTATGGAAAAGGTATGGAAAGGTAATGCATGAAAGATGAAATGACACATAAAATAATAAAATACTAATAAATTCAAAATAGATAAATTTAAACTTGACTATTAAATGTGCAAGAAGAATTTAATAGGAAGTAGCTTCTTATCTTATGGACACTTCCAAAGGAGAGAAAATTCACCATGATCAGACTTCCTTGTACACATGCCAATAAGACTGCTAATATAAAGAAACATAGTGTATTACTGTCAAAAACAATCGAACAGTGGCACATGCCTGTAATCCCAGCACTCAGAGGCAAAGGTAGGAAAATCATAAGCTCAATGCCAACCTGGGCTACACAGCAAGACTACCTCAATAAATAATACATAAATAAATCTTTTAAGCCAAATAATCCCTGCTACATGAATAATGCTCTACTAGAAGTAATTGTGTTCTCCAGGGGTATTTGAAGTATCTGTGGTCATTTCGTTTATCATAATTGCAGGAGGTTCTGAGTGAATCTGGACACTGATTCTCCCTCAAAGCCTCCAGTTTGCAGATTTTTAGAATCCTTAGCAGAGAACTGAGCCTATTGAATTCTGACTTAGAAAACTGTCATAAATTTGTTGTTTCAAGTTCTTGTTCTCATGGTCATTTGTTAGACACACACACACACACACACACACACACACACACACACACGCACATGCACACACGCACACATACAGGCATGCACACATCAATCCAAGTTCCAAATGTAAATGACTTCCTCAATCATCACACATTGATTGTAATTCTCAGAAAATAAAATGTGTCTCATAATGGGGGAAAAGATAATTTAAAATGTGACTTTAATGGATCTAGTCCCCTCCAGAGATGAGTGCCATATTCTCATCTCCTCTGCATATTGGTGTTTTGTGGGTTCAATATTAAGTGTAGTGTTGCATTTAACCAATGAAATCTGTAAAAATACATTAGTATTTAGGAGGCAACTGTGGATGGTGGGTCACCTGGTTGGTTTATAGGTAATAATTATGGCATTCCTTGATGTGGCCATCTGAAACACAACAAGCAAGAGTGCATGCCATTACGACTATTCAGACAACATTTTTAGAGTCCACAAAGGGACTTTCAAAGTTTTTAACTACTGTACTCAGATTTCTTATTTTATAAGCATATTCATTCAGTTAGATTTGCAAAATCTACATATGGGCTATTTCTCAAATCAAATCACTTATAATATCATTAAATATTCAGATTGCAACATAATAAGTATAGATTAACCTTTTTAGAACCATATGACAGAATATTAAATAATCACTTAAAATTTTCCCCAAAACCTGCTTAAACTAGAGTAGCACTTATATTATTTGATATATTTGGGTTACCATTCTCTAGCCTACTTGAGTAGTGGAATCCAGTTTCCAGAACTTCAGATACTTCTTTTGTCAATGACTTTCTAGTAGACCTCAGACAGTCCTCACCCCGTGGCTTCTTATCCAATGCAAAACTACTTAATATGAAGCCAACTGGACAGACTAAACATTCTTACTATACTATTATCACCCATCCTCCACCACTGAGATTGCTTAAATAGATGCTGACTGAAAGCACAGGAGATACTACTGTCCAATGTATTCTATTCCTGTAATATTCTAATGCAAGAAAATCTGAATCAATGAATCCTTAAGAGGTGGTCATCCTGGGAATTTTATGGAATCCAACCTGAAAAGCTCAGTCCAGAATTGAAGCATGAGGAAAGGAAGAAAAACATCCCTTATAGTAATTGACCCACAGGCACTGATTCATCTGAGGCTAGCCAGTTGGAAGTCATAACCTTGAGCTCCACCCATATGCTCTTGGAAATGGCTTCTTATCTTATCACTCACTGGAGAAGCCTCTGGCTGAGATTTCCCTCAGTGTGTGAGACATTTTGTCTTTCAGCACAACACAATTTGCTCTTAAATCATGTTGTCATGTGACTGAGAAGAGTAGCAGAGACTCCTTTCTCTCTGGATAGTTCCAAACCCATGTTCTAATCAATCTAAACCCTTCCTCCTCAAAACCCAAGAGCCTATTTTATACCCCCTTCCTTTTTCCTTCATTCATCCACCTTTCAGAGGATTTTCCCAAGTAACATTTCTTCCAAGGGGATTCCTTACCTTTGATATCTCTGTCAGATTGCCCAGTCTAAATTCTGTAAAGGATTTAGCCTTTGGAAAATACTATGGAACAAAAAGCTCTTTTTGGATTTCTTTTAGAATTTTTCTACTTCCTGAATCATTTCTGCATTTACTTCCTGTCTAGATAAGGAAAATAAAGGAAGGAAATACTAAGGACAAAGAAAAGCCTTTTGTATTCCAATGCGAACTCTGAATGTTTCCTTATTTATTTATTTATTTATTTATTTATTTATTTTTGCTTCCAATAGTATAACAATCAATATTCCTATCTAGGAGGTGAGACAGTATTAAAAAAAAAAACAGAATATAAACTGCAAAATGAGAGATGGAATGGTTTACTTAACAGAATGTTCTGCTCCTCCCTGAGACTGCAATAGTATGAAAGCAAGAGAAGTGAATATGTCTGTGGGCATCATGTTATCACAATAAACAGTCGCTGCTGAGTAAAGGTTACAGCAATTCTTGCCAATAGATATCCTAATACTCAGTTCTCTTTGTCAGGCCATCCTGGATGGAAATAAAGAGCAGAATGCGAAAATTCTGCTTTCCTTCTCTAAGCTTTTCCTTTAGCCATGAGGTAAAAAGGCACCAGGAGCTCTTTAGATATTTGTAACAAGGAAGGAGAACCGTCTCTCTATACCCAGACTTCATAGATTTCCGCATTTCTGTAAATATCTGCTGTTGTATATTATTCTATTTCAAAAAGCAGAGGGTATGACCATTCCTTACGTGTCCTCCAAGTAATCTCAGACTTTTAAAAAAAATTCTAAAAATGTTTATAACCCATGATGTGTCAAAGCCAAGACATAAGTACAGAATATACATTGTATCAAGTTAGCTTGAGGGTATGTTTATAAGGTATTAAGCAAACATTAAAAATACTTGAGTCCTAGACCCAAAATATCTCATTAGGCATGTGCAAATTTCAATCTTCAGGTTCTAAAATCTGAAAAAAAGCACACACTGTGAAATACTTTCAGACTCACTTATTTAAAAGGAGAGGCTTGGAGTTTATATTTATTGTATGTTTGACTCTGCATGAATACTTTGTATGCATGTTTTTATTTTTTTATGGTTACATTAGTCATTTTATTCACATATAAGAGCAAAGAAAAATGCAAAATAAAATCCAAATAATGTCTTTCTTTTCCTGTCTACCCATTTTTTAACATTTTTTATTATTATTTCCCCTCATACAAACTTAATAGGTAGACCAGTTCCCTCCCCCCTCCTCCTCCCCCGAACCCCCTGCTCCCTTTCCCTCCCTCCCCATCTCCCAGTGCCTCCTCCCCCCCCAATTCCCAGAGAGTCCTTTATTGTGTATGCCTAACTCTCCTCTTGGTCCTCCTTTCCGATGACGTACAAAGACCCAGTGGCATTTCCCTGAACCCTTTCTCGTGTTCCCCTTAAGCATAGGAACACTACTGTGGCTGTCAATCTCTTGCCTCCAAGGATCTTGGTGCCTTTAGCCGATGTTAGACTTTGTGAGGTCAATAGTGTGATGGACATGGTGCAGGGCATACAAAGTCCTATTATGATTGCTTCAGCCCTACTAGTGTGGAGACTCTTCAAATCATTGCTCCCCCCATCCTTTTGCTCTTACAATCTTACCGCCAACTCTTCCGCAAATGTCCCTGAGCTTCAGGATGGGGAGAGATTAGGCTAGCCTAGTTCTATGTGGTTGATATAGAGTCTCTGAAGTTCTGGATTGTGGTTTGTTGATTTTCTTTTGCAGTTTTGATGCTCCTGCAATGCCCTTCACTCCATCCTAATGGGCACTGTATGTCACCCCCTGGTCAGAGACAAAAAACTGTTAAACTGGAGTCTTGTTATAATAGCACATTTAAGGGTAGATGTAATAAAAGCAGGAAACCTCGGTGAGGGAGGGATCAGTCACCCATTTGCAAAATGATCACTTTTCATCTGCCAGACTGTATGCCCTCCCCTTCTGGTGAGGTCATACCCCCTCAGTTGTACATGATCAGGAACAAAAGTCTGTGAACTTAACCAGGTGTCACATTACTTACTTGCATTCCTTGGAGGCTGATTTTCTCTGCTGTAACATGGTCCCCTCTCTCCTTGTGTCTGGTGTGGCCCTCCAACCCCATCCCTCCTGTTCACAATCCTTGCAATTACCGTATTACATAGGTTTACTTTTGAGTGTCTCAATGTGGGCTGGGTGAGGTTGGTACTAGGAGCCACCTATTAGGGAGTACATACGGCGCTTAACTTTCTGGGTTTGGGATACTTCACTTAATATAATTGTTTCTAATGACATCCATTTCCCAGCAAATTCCAGTAATTCATCATTTTTGATGGCTGAGTAGTACTCCATTGTATAGATGTACCACAGTTTCCTTATCCACTCGTCAACTGTTGGACATTTATGTTGATTCCATGTCTTTGCTATTGTAAACAGTGCTGCTATGAACATGGTCGTGCTTGTGCTATCCAGGCGAACTTCTGCTGCATGGGGGGTTATTCCCAAAAGTGGAATAGCAGGGTCATATGGCATTTCAATCTTTAATTTCTTTAAGAATCTCCAGACGGCTCGCCAGAATGGCTGTATGAGCCTGCATTCCCACCAGCAATGTAGCAGAGTTTCCCCTCTCTCCACATCCTCTCCAGCACTTGTTGTTGTTTGTATTGTGGATTTTTGCCATCCTGACTGGGGTGAGATGATATCTCAGGGAGGTTTTGATTTTGTATGCATGTTTTTATTTATAAATATTCATAATTCTGAGGTAAGACCATCAGGAACCTTCTACTCTGAACATAATTCTTTCTCAATATGTTTTATTTTCATCAGAAAATGCAGGGGTTTTTTTGGAGGAGAGTTATTGTTAACCCAAAGTTTTGTAAGTCAAAACTTAAAAAGAATATCCATCCCCTTTTATTCATTAAAATCTTTTTTGAGAAGTCTTATTTGATTGATGAAAAAAAAGACCCACAGAACACAGCAGTGGAGATCAGATGAAGACGCCACTAGCCTCTCTCCTCTATACTCAGCTACTACACTCACTCAGCTTCTCATTTTAAAGTAGTAAATCTCTAGATAAACTTTGAATGGCTTCCAGCCACCAGAAAAAGTATCTTGTATCTTCCATAGAAGTGCAACACTGATCATAAGTAAGATTTGTGAAACGCTGAGCAGTATTAGATACTCTGATTTAAAATGAATATTTGTAATCCCTGAGAGTGTTTTAGATTGCCTTAACACAAATCAATTAATTGGACCCTAGCCATGAGTGCCACAGAATTCTTATAGACAAAATACACTCTGAAGAACTTACTTACACAGCCCAGCCAGAAACCCATTCAACTTTCAAATGCATTATTTTATGTTTTGTTGTGCTACAAATGGAACCCAGGGGCTTCATGTATGTGCTCTACTACTAGCCCCAACATACATCCAGCCTCCTAAACTACTTTAACACATACATGGACACTGCAACTCTGACAAAATAAGTCACTAAGAATGAAATGTTCTATTTAATATAATAATTTAATTTATTTATCTGAGAGATGGAGAGAGAGAGAGAGAGAATGCAAGCTTCCAGGGATCGAATTCAGGAGGTCTCCAAGTTTGCAAACAGAAACTTTACCTGCGCACCATCTTAGTGACTCAAAATACTCTATTATTAATAACTGATAATGAAAGCTGTATTGTTTTAACATTTGCTAGATGCTAGGTGTATACTGTTCATCAAATACTCACTTATTTAAAAAAATATTATTCAGGAATGATTCCACAGCTAGTCTCCCTTCATCTACCACTTTTAACCTTGGTGTTGTGGCCATATTTAAATTCCCAAGTTTATAATTGGGAATAAAGGAGGATAAAATCTATCTTACAAGTTGTGAAGAACAAACAGGCTTATGCTTGTAAAATCTTTGAAAGAATGCCTGTGACATTTTTAATGAATCTAATTGTTTAGGTGTATAAAATTAAAATCAATGATTCTCCCATGATTACTGGCCAGAGAAATAGGATAGTGAAGAAGATAGCTACATTACCCTGCTTCAGTAAAACTTGTAGTGGAGACAAGGGACATAAGCAAGAAATTAATCAATTTTGAAAGACTAATTTATATTATGATAAAGATGAGAAATAGGGTGGCTATATTAGCAGTAGCTACTTATAAACATCTGATAGGAAGGAATAAGGAATATCTGGTAGAACAATCATTTCAAATAGACCTAAAATAGGACAGTGAGCCAGCCATATCAAGAATAGGTCACAAGCCATCAAAACTCCCTTCCCATCCCAAGGTTGCAGAAGAGGGTTGGTAAGATTATAAGAGCCTAAAAAAGTACTGTAGGCTTCTGCATCCAGAAGCTCCTTACAATGAGATCTGCTACCACCACATCTACACAATGGCTGGCAAGTCAGTATTCACCCATAGACCACCAAGAATTTCAGAAGAAACAACTATATTCGGAAATAATATCTGGGGAAGGTGCTGGACAAAAGAAGGTAGTCTCTCTATTTGTGAGTTTTCCCACTGAAGGACCATATACACTGCCACGGAGAACTGGTTCCTTACTAGCACAGGCACCCCAAAGGGAACCTCGTGATCCATACATGCAGAGAGACAGGAAGGCATGAAGGACATAACTGGATTGGTGAAGGGAGGGGAAGGTGGGAGAAAGAGGTGAGAGGAGAGTAGGATGGGGCAAGGACATACACTTATTGTGTTTGCATATGAAAACTTCACAATAAAAAATTAATAAAAAAGAATGGATAACAAGAACAGTCATTCTAGGTAGAAGATTCAAGATAGGCAAAAACCCAAAAAAAGTAAAGTCAAACAAATTAAATCTCTTTAGTCCATATTAAGAAGCTTAGATCTTGTACAAAGAGGGAAAAAAACAGTGCTAAATGTTAATAAGTTACAATTTGACCCTTTTCTCAATTTGTTTTCTGCGTGATAGAGAAATAAAAACTATCAGGAAGAGAAAGAAGAAAACCAGTAAGAAACTGTTCCACTGCTCCAGACAAGAAATGCTGGACAGGTAGGTTAGAATTACAGGAACAGATGTGGAAGCAAGTTGACAGAATCAATAAATAGAAGCAATTATAAGCATAAATAGCAATGAAAATGATAGCCTGAAAAAACAAATATCATGTTTGTTTAGACTTCATACATACATAATGAGGCAACTGAATTTTAAAAGTTTTCCCAGGAGAAACCAATGTTCAAAGTCAGACTAATATGCACATATTCTAATGTGCATTGTGGTTGTGTGAACAATTAGTGTTCACTTTAATTCTTCCCAAGTCATCCTGTCTAAAATCCAAACTGAATGTCAAGCAGCATTTTATCATGAATCTGTTCTGTATTCTTTGTAGGGCACCACCAGTTTTATTTTATTTATGTCTTGTAAGTTGTCAGAGTTCTGATTTTGTTTTTACTCTCTGCTTTCCTTTACTCTCTTAAGACATTCTCTGAGGGGAAAGAAGCACTGGATGTGTTACTGTCTGTCTGGTTTTTTGACTCTAAGCAAACCTGTTTGTTTCTCTTGAAAATCCCCCAAAAGGTCCTTAAACAAAAATACTTGTTTAAGATATGTGAACTTCCACTTGAGAAAGGGAAGTTGAATTCTTATTTATCCCTAACCCTGCTTACTCATGTGAGAAAATAAAATCAGAATTAAAGGATTATCATTGTACCATGAGCTGATGTTCACTCAAAATGGGATTTTAGCCCTAAGGACTCAATCTTCCAAAAGAGAATTTTGTTTCAATACTGCCAAAATTCACAGTCTATCTCACAAAGCAATCTGTTTGCAGAATTTGGCACTGAGCTTCCCTGAGCATGCTTCCATCCCCAAAATCTTTGACCTGTAGGATTGTCACATAGTAGTAGAGTTAATAATGCAATATATTGAAATATGTCAGAACAATTTTCTGGGGAAAGTACAAGTGAGAGCTTTCTGAAACATAATCACATAAAGTAGGCCCCTATCTTTGATAACTTTTTCCAAGATCTTGAAAGAACTCAAGTTTTGAGATTTTAATATTTAATTAGGAGAAGGAGATATCACAAAGCAACATGGGAGAACTGATTAAATTGTACAAAATTCAAAATGAGGACAGGAAAAAAATGAGTAAATTCCCTTTAATAAAAGTATTGTTGCAACAACTGAACTTTAGTAGACATATTCAGTGCAGTTTCACTTCTCTTTCCTTCAAACAACTCTATAAGTAATGTTATAGGGTACAAGACTGACAACATTTTATGTATATATCATTTATCCAAAGTGACTGGCCTCTTTACTTAGCCAAACATTTGTGGACAGTAGCTGACAGGAAGGAAATGGAACAGAGGAGATGAAGAATTTCATAGATATTCATAATCTTTCCATTAATTGTCCTTGAGTCTCAATTTTCATAGCATTATTCATGTCTCATTTGTGATCCAGGACACTGCAGCCTCTGGAAAGGAGAGACAGTGGTGTAGGAACCTGAGATCAGAATGGAGACTAAGTAAGCACTGGTGAAGGAAACAGTCCTAGTATTTTTAAAGGATTATTCACCCTCCCCTGGTTACCATCCACAAGGTTTTAACACAAAACCATGTCCACCTTACTCTGGTACTGTTCTCCACGAATGTGAAAGGATTTGGCAAATCTTGTGATTTCTAAAAGATACTGATAAGATGGGTCATGGCAAAGCTTAGCTGAAGCTTTGAAATGCTCCAAAATCAGTTCCTAATTCCTTTCAACTCTTCATACTGGCAGCTCTGTTTCTATAAGAAGCTTATAAATAATTATCCAAAGCTTATAAAGACTGTTCCAATTGTGTCGTATGCTTTGACTTGTTCATTATTTCCCCCTGATTGGCATACAGAAAATTGCCAGTGGAGATGAGAAGACTACATTAGAAAGGAAAGGACATTCTCGGGCCCCTGCTCTCACCATTATAATAAGAATTAAACTGGTCACCTCCTTGTCTAGCAACACAAAGGTAAATATTTAACAGTCAATGCTCTCAAAGTGAAGCAAATTTGAATTGTAGTATTTGATAATTTCTGTATGTAAACACTCTCAACAGGGCCAATTTCAAGTTCCCAACATGATAACATTGATCAGGCAGATGGAGCAAGAGGTATGTGATCAGCTGTGAGGACTCATACTCGTGTCTTAGCATACTACCCATGGTGTCTTCTCTGCAGGCAGCCAGGACAGTGACAACAAGAAGCCCAAGTGATGAGCTCCCTCAATGCTTGATAGTAACATTGTGCCATGATTCTTACAGAAAATCTATTTCCGTGCCTTATGCAATAAAAACATTAACTCCTAGATAAAGCTGACATATTGTGAATGACTATAAAAGATATGTTTGGGACATAATTAAAGAAATTTAGACTAATATAAGCTCTTTCAAAAATAAAAGTGTTTTAGGTACTTAAAAAATTACCAAGTACCAAGATTATGGGAAAGAATCTTAAAGGAACCTCCATGCTAGTAATATGTCCAAAAAAAAGGTCATTTAAAGAAAGGAACTAGAAAGGGCAGTTCCTATACAGAAGAGCATAGAGGAAGTAAAATGGAGGGGGGGGAGACCTGAGCTGTTCCACTTGGAACCCAGTGACAAAATTATGCTAGAGGTAACCAGAATGTGACACTTCCTGATAAAATTGTGGCCAAAGGCTTTTGCCATTGCTCTTGGTTGCTCTCCAAACTTGAAGGCTTTTACCATTGCTCTTAGTAGCTCTAAAAAAAAAAAAAAAAAAAAAACTGTTAGTAAGACACAGTTACTGAGGATACAACACATATGGATCATAGAGTATGGGAAAAATACATCAATTAGAACTGGTCTGAGAACTTCCTCCTTGCTAGATACAGAACCAAGGAATACTGTAGAAGATACTGGAGGAGAGATATCAATGTTGAGATCATTACGTTGCAATAAAAATCACCATGGCAACAAGTGACCATCAGTGTAATAGTGACATGAGTATCAAGGAGACAACCAACAGCTATCTTATTGGATTCAAAACCCCCTTGTCAATATGGATCACATTTCTGTTACAGTTAATTAGAACAAGAGCTTAGAAAAAAGAAATAGATCAATAGGAAAACAGCCAATGAACCTATAAGTAGGAAGACAGTACACTAAATTGCTCTGTAAATAGCTACTATTATACTCACAGATTTGAACAGTACTTAACACTCAGTTTAGAAATCTTTTACAACAGAAATAGAGAATCTTGACACCCTGACAGGATGCAGTCTAGGGCAGTAGAGGAGCTCTGAAGTGGACAGCAGTGGACAGCCATAATCCAAGGTGCCAACAACTCAGCATGGCTCACCCAAAATCAGACCAACCTATCTCCCCATCCTAAGGCCTTGGGAACCTCACATCTAGGTGCTGCATCTAGGACCTTACTACAGTAAGACTTGTTCTTACCAGACCTGCATAATGACTAACATACCCAAATGCCCCCATAGAATATATAGGAACTCAAGAGATAATAATATACAGTGGAAACCTTGAGAACTGAAGCTGGATGAGTGGAGAGACAACCTGATGTGCCACAGAGGCCTGAACTCCCACAGGAGTAGACAGGCCAGGGGTGACCCTGTGATCTATAGAAGCAGACAGGCAGGAGGATGAGATTTATGGAGGGATGGAAGGGAGAGACGATGGAGAGAAATAGAGATAAGCACTCAACATGCTTGCAGAAGTAGAAAATTTTTTAAAAAAAGAATAACCAGACCAGAGGGAGTCCTGGGGTCTGTGAAGGCAGATGGCCCAGAGGATAAGAGGGAATTAGATGGGTTGAAGAATGGAGGGAAAGGGGATGGGTGTGAGAGGAGATGAAGGGAATCAGGGATGAGTACTCAATATGCTTGTAAACCTAGAAATAAAATTTTTTAAATTACCAGGTATACAAAAAGGAGTAATTATGAGATTAGGATGGGATGCTTTCTCCACCAATCTGAAATAAAGTTTCTGATTACTGATGTGAATTGGTTTTGACATAAAGGTAAAGACTATATCACATCATGCATTCCAATAATGAATAGTCAGTGAAAAAAAACACTGAATTACATGAACTCATGTGAGTATACTGTAGCAAAAAATGTTGACTACACTTTAATTCTTCACTTATTATTCCTTGAGTAATACCCTACAATTCTCCTAGCCTATGAAAATACAGCAAGTTTAATCCTCAGAAAGCTGAGATATTACAACTTTCAGGTAATTGACATTCAATTAATATTGAGTGACATGATATATCTTCTCCAAGAGCAGACACTTCCCTTTACATGACTCAGAGATCAATTTCCAACTTAAAGTGAAAAGGTAGAATTAGACTTGAAAGTATATTTCCTATATAAATCCAAGCTTCTGTCTAGGTTAAGACTTAAAGGGTAAATTAAAGGAATTGCTGCCAAGTCATACATTTTGGGACAGTTTGTAATTTGAACGTGAAGAATTTGAATCAGTATAAAACACTGCATCACCTATGGTTTCAATACAGCCTCCAGATCTTTCTGCCAGCACCCAACAACTACCCACCTGGTACTATTTAAATTTAAATTAGCTCAAATTAAATAAAGTAAAAAAATTCATTTCCCAATCATACAAAAATCACATTTCAGAGTCATCAATTGCCACAGATGATTAGTGGCTATCACACTGGACAAAGCAGACCCTACATAATTTCCACCACCACCTGACGACCTGTTGCACAGTACCGACTGTTCTGCCCCATTATACTAACAGACCAGAGGACAGTGAGAAGAAAAGATGGGAGAAGAGGGAACCTGCCTTTTGCCTTAACCTCCTGCTGTGTCCCTGTAGAAATGAGTTGGGCTCAACAGCATATGCTGGAGTCAAATATTACAGCCTAGTCTTCAGATCCAGACCGAAATATTCCTGAATGAATACATAACTATTTTTTCATATGCAAGTTTAAGGGAAAGAAACTCTAGAACCATTATCAAGTCATATTTCACATACTAATTCCCAAGCACTGTGTATGTTAGCAGGGAAAATAAGATTCCAGCTCCCAAAATTGATTTCTTTCACTTATTTTACAATTCTCCTTGACACTGGTATGATAGAATCTTATAACAAGGACAGTTTCCTTGTTGAACAGAAAACTCGCCACGTGTTTCTTTACTAAATCTTTCCTATTTCTAGCTGGGTAGAAGAGACAATTCAGACAGCTGATTCTCTTGGGTCTACTAGTAAAGAATAATTCTGCTTCTTTGACAAGAGAGAGCTAATTATTGTCCTTGAGCATGAAAGATTCAGTTCCCCAGAAAGAAAGAAGAAACAATCAAAGTTCATGCTTAAAGCCAACAGTTTCTGAATTAAATTTTGCAGAACCTCGCTTTGATTAATTTACAACTTGTTCAGCAACAATTCTGTCCTTGGGCATGATCTGCTTCTATCAATAGAGTGGTTATCAGGGTGGAAAATCAGCAAAACTGTGGCACTGGATGAGACACAATGTTTGGTAATTGTGTCTGCCTGTCAGAGGTTCTTTGTCTAGTCAGACAAGATGTTGATGATAGAAATATTAGGGGCCAAATGAATACCTAAATGAAAAAAACTTATATGCACTTGTCTGAATTTTCAAGACAAGGTAAGGCAAAAACAGCACAGACTGATCAATTTTGATGACATAAATTAGAAAGTGACATTTTTCAAATAAACAAATAATAAACAAACCCACAAAGATGACACCATTGTCTGAAATAAAAAGACCCCTTTATAATTTTCCTTATGCAGTTCATTTTTTTCCTGTGCTAGGCAGTCCTTCTCCACCAATTCGCTTTGTATTACGCAGCTGTTGGCCCTCACCTAATGATATGCACTTCCTACCAGCGGTGAGGATGCCTGCTCACAGTGTAATTTCCAAAAAGCATCTTTGCTCCCAAACCTCAGTGTTTTAGCTAAGATAACGGTAAGAATGTCATGCCTAAAAGTTAGATGAAATACTCCTGACACTTTAGCCAAGACAGGGCTGATGTAACCAGAAAGGCATTACCATGAGAACTTCTACCATCATACCTACACAATGGCCAATATACCAATATTTCCCCAAGGACTAACTAGGAATTTAGAAGAAATAGCTGCTCTCAGAGAGTCTCTCAGGGACAGGTTTTGGACAAGGAAAGAGGAACCTCCCCACATAGGACTTTACCCACTGAAAAGCCACATAAAGTTCTAAAGAAATCTAACTCCCTTAGCAACACAGGCATCCCAAAAGGAGTCTTTTGATACATACAAGCAGAGGAACAGGATGAGGGGAAAGGAGGCAGAGCAGGATGAATGAAGGGAGAGGAGGATGGGAGAAGGGTAAAGTGGGTGGGAGGCAAAAGACACAAACCCAGTTTGTAAACAAGCAAATGACTTAAAAATAAATTATGTTAATTAAATAACACATATATATTTAATAGAAAAAATAAAAAAGGATTGATAGAAAAATCACAAAAGTTTCTGGGTTAATTTGTTTAATTGGGAGGAAAACATGAGATATAAGGAAAATGTCCCTTACATCTTATATCTATATTAGCTATTATATGTGATATTTTTAGTTATTTTAGTTACTTGCATTTCTATATTAGCTATTATATGTGATATTTTCAGTTACTTTATTTTTTACATAATTTGAAATGACATGTCTTCTTACAATTAAGTGATTGAAAATCTTTCAAAATAATTCTGAATTGTAGTGTTAATTATACAGCCCCAAAGTCATTGTCATTGCAAGAACCTGGACTTCATTATCATGAAATAAATGTTTTAAAACAGGTTCCATCTTCTCTCTACTTAATGCCATTCACTTCTCTACTGGCAGTTCGCAGGTTGGTCATAGCACTAGAAGTTTGTACCCTATATTCCATTAGTTTCTTGTTCCAGTGTCTACAGGCCTCATGAAGAAAATACAAGCATCTTTCATTTTCATCTATTCTATTAGTTCTGTCATCTGTAGAATTTAGCTGAAGTAAAGAGGCACCTTTTCCTCATTAATCATAGTGAGTTAGGGAATAATTGTATTGCTGTGAATGTTTTTGGCAGCATGCCCATCTCAAAGTGGAAGACAGTAAGCCGACCCATTTTCTCATAAGATGTATGTTTCTGCATCTTCAACCAATATTCCTTAGTCTGCTGAAATACATTAAAAAGCAGGGAAGATGAATAGATGCACCTAGTTGTTTTGCAGTAGGGGATTGAACCACAAGGCATGCAGGAGTTATAGCTTTCTGCCTGCTTATAGTATAATAAATAACTCCAGGGTAGACTTTTTCTGTTAAAATAGAATCTTGAAGTAAACTAAGGCTAGAAATACAAAGCACCAAATCATCAAATCAAAATAGAGATTTCATCTCAGTTACTGGTCAAATCTGATAGAGTAAAGCATTTATGTAAGTTATAAGAATGTTCAGGGAAAAGTACCACTAAAATATATATACACTACAGTATTGTAAATATTTGAAATCCTACATTAATAGAACACAAAGAAGGTGACTTCAGTGTATATAGTCTAATCTAAATTTGACCCTCCTTGGAAAAAAATATAATATAGTGGTAGTGTGTGTGTGTGTGTGTGTGTGTGTGTGTGTGTGTGTGCACGCATGCACATGCTAGTCACTGACATATGCCTAACATATAAATGCATAATAAATATCTGAAGAGATCATAAGACATTTTCTTTTTATGGTCTTTCTTTCTGCTGCTGTGGACAACACTCAAACAACCAGCTTAAGGGAGAAAGGGAAATTTATTTGGCTTATAGTTCCAGAGGGGAGATACATTCCATTATAGCGGAAAAGGCATGGCAGGTGATAGAACCTAAAAGAGGCTTAGTTCACATGGATCATGGAGGCTAAAAGACAAAGCAGCAAACTGCCATGGATCATGGAGGCTAAAAGATAAAGCAGCAAACTGCTAAATCATACTACTAGAGGAAGCACGGCAGAACTCAACAACCTATCACCTTCCTTAAGTTGTCATAACTTTCCTAAACATTAGTGCCAGCTAAAAATACAAACATAGGGGGCAACTTACATTCAAACCATGACAGTCTATGATCTCACTCCAAAGTCTTGACAACAGTATACTAGTATTCCAGAAACCTAAGTTAGCTAGGAAATATGTCATTGGTAAAATAAGTTATAAGCATAGATGCTGATCCCCAGCAGTCTACAGACATACAATCAGTATATATTGCATATTGAAAGCTTTCCATAAGATTCATTACCATTTAACTCAGCCCTTTTCCATTTGCTTCATAGCACTACATTTTTTCTTCATAGTTCTTGCCACAATAAGAAACTTTAATATTTAGCTATGTGCTTACATGCTCATTGTATCTCCTATCTTACTAAAATATGTGTTAATAAATGATTCATCTGACCAACCATCTATCCAAGCAAAGCAGTCCAGAGTCTCTTTTTTCAGTTATTCCTGTCCATAGGATGCCTTTGAGGATAGATCAACTGTTCATCTGTTTTAGTTTATGTCTATATCAACGCTACTTGCCTTTCCTTTTATTTCCTCCTTCTGCTTTGGACTGCCTTCTTCTTAGGTGTCGAGAAGTCTTCAAGAGATGTAGAGGTCCATGACAGAGGTTTAAAAAAAAAAAGAAATCACAACTTGAATGTTCCACACTAGCCTGTTTCTCTCAACGTAAGAAATGTTCTTTGTTTATCTTCCTTACACCATCATATTAACTGACTGTAATAGAGTTAAGACCACAGGAGTTGATGGGGAGGAAATTGGACTGTAAGACCAACTTTAGTATAGACCTTAACTTCCACAGGAAACTGATCATTGAGCTTTACATGCACTCTTTTGATAATGCATGATAATATACACATTTGCTTTCACTGTCTTTGGACAGTGGCTATTCCTTGTCAAGACAATTACATTATTTAGATCTTGAGTTATGTAGTTCAGCATGAAAACTCACAGCATAAAATTTTTTTGTGGAAAGCAGCATAATTATGGGGTAGAACTTTAATGAGGTCTCCTGAATGTGAAGCATTTCTCTTTCCTCTTCTTACACAATGTGCCGATTCCTTTCCACTCACAGAAAATGTAAAAATTAATAAGACTGTTTTAAAGAAATATATTATGAAAATATATAGTTTGATTTTCTCTTATGAAAAGGTTTGAAAGGCAAATTAAGTAGCTTGTTTTTAAGACATTAAAACATTACTAAACATGAAAGTCAAGTTATAGTTAGCCTTGAGATGAAAGAAAAATCCCATTTCCAGCCTAACTTATTAGCCTGTGATCTTTTTTAAAAATATTTGATAAAACTTTATTGATCAATTGATTGTGCACAACATGGGAAACTAATCTCAGAGTCAAATGAGTTATGACTCAGACTACTCTCTTTTTTTAACCCCCAGTCATACAAGCTCAACAGGTACCCCAGTCCTCTCCCTCCCTCCTCCCTTCCCCAGCCTTCTCTTGCATTCTCTCCCCCTTTTTCCCTTCTTTTTACCCCCCTCATTCACCTTCTCCCAGTGCCTCCTCTTCTCCCCTCCTATTCCCTGTAGCATCCTTTTATGTGAATGCTAAACTTCACGCTAAGTCCTCGAGGTGTAAGAACTCAGTGGCATAGTCAGGAGTCCTTTCTTGGGCTCCCGGTTAGTATGGGAACACTACCATGATTGTTCATCCCTTGACTCTAAGGATCCCACTGCCTGTGATCCATTCCAGACTTTGAGGGGTCGTTGACATGTCAGTACTGTGCAGGTCATGCAAAGTCTGATTATGGCTACTGCAGCCCTAACTTGTGTGGAGTATCTTGCATAATGTTGATCCTCCCTATCTTTAGGCTCCTTCTTGCCGCCCCTTCCTCCTCAAGGTTCCCTGGGTATTAGGATGGGGAGGGTTTTGATTGGTTTGATTCCAGTTGGTTAATGTGGGGTCTTTGGTGTTCTGAATTATAGTTTATTGTTGTTTTCAGTTTTGCTGTACCTGCACCACCTTGGCTCCATCCTGATTGGTATTGGAGATACCAAAGATAAAATCTGTTTAAATGAAGATCTTAATATAAGAGGAGACTCAAAGGTAGATGGAATAAGAGTCGGACACAGCAGTGAGGGGGGTTCAGTATCCCATTTGCAGGATGGTTACAATCTATCTGCCAGTCCCTATACCCTCCCTGATTGGTAAGATCAAACCTCTTCAGTTATAAGTGACAAGGAAGGGAAGCAAAAATGAGCTTCACCAGATGTCTCACTACTTACATGCAATATTTGATGATAACCTATTTTCTTTCCTTTTTCTTTCTGCAGGAAGCCCTCCTTCTTCTTCCCTCCTGTTCACAATCTCCACGATTACAGAAGTTATTACAGAGATTCATTTCCAAATATATCATTAAGTGGGTTTGGTACTAGGATCCACCTATTAGAGAGCACATACAGTGTCTAACTTTCTGTGTCTGGGATACTTCACTCAATGTAATTTTTTTCTAATTCTATCCATTTCCTGGCAAATTTCATTAATCCATCTTTTTGATGGCTGAGTAGTATTCCATTGTATAAATATACAACATGTTACTTATCCACTCATCAACTATTGAGCATTTAGTTGATTCCATGACTTTGCTATTGTAAATAGTGCTGCTATGAACATGATTGTGTTTGTGTCACTGCAGTGAATTTTGCTTCGTGGGGGATTATTCCCAGAAGTGGTATATCAGGGTCATATAGCATTTCAATCTTTAACTTTTTAGAAATTACCAAACTGATTGCCAGAGTGGTTGTGTAAGCCTACATTTCCACCAGCAATGTAGGAAAGTTCCCTTCTCTCCACACCTCTCCAGCATTTGGTGTTGTTTGAATTGTGGATTGCATTGTGTATTCCCTGATATCTCAAGGAAGTTTTGATTTGCATTGCCCTGATGGCTAAGGATGTGGAGCACTTTTAAGACATTTGTTAGACATTTCAATTTTGTTCCTACAAAAGTTTCTTTTGAGTTCCCAGGCCCATTTTTTAATTGGGCCATTTATCTCCTTGGTGTTCCATTTTTTAATTTCTTTATGTACTCTAGATAATAGAACTCTATCAAATATGTGGTTAGTGAAGATTTTATCTCATTCTGTGTGTTGCCTTGTTGCTCCCTTTACAATCTCTTTATCTGAACAGAAGCTCTTTAATTTCATAACGTCCCATTTGTTGAATGTTGGTTTTAGAGATTGTGCTATTGGGTTTCTATTTAGAAACTGTTGGCCTAGACGAATCAGCTTGAGGGAGTTCCCTACTCTTTCACCTAGGGTTTTTATAGTATCTGGTCTAATATTGAGGTCCTCGATACATTTGGAATTAATTTTTGTACATGGTGACAAATATGGGTCCAGTTTTAATCTTCTGCATATGTACATCCAGTTTTGCCAGCACCATTTGTTGAGGATATTATCCGTTTTCCATTGAATTTTTTGGGCCCGTTTGTCAAAGATCAAATGGCTATAATTGTGTGGGCTTATATCTGGGTCTTCAACCCTTATCTATTGATCTACTTGTCTATTTTAGAGCCAGTACAATACTGTTTTTATTACTATGGATTTGTAGTATAGACTAAGGTTTGGTATGGTGATACCTCCAGCAGTGTTTTTGTTGCTCAGGATTGTTTTTGCTATCCTGGGCCTTTTGTGCTTCCATATGAATTTTGAGATTGTTTGGTCAATTTCTTTAAAGAATTGCTTGGGGATTTTGATTTTTTTTTATTCAATTGTGCGTGTGTGGGCATGTGTGTGTGTGTGTGTGTGTGCAGAACCTTGGGCGAATTCGGGAACCACCATGGACGCCTCTACCTCCTCCTTGTTTACTCTGCCCTGGGATTCACAGGCTTCACCCTACCAGGACCAGAAACGCAGGCCAGCGTCTATACGTGGGGTCTGGGATCTGAACTCAGGACCTTCCGCCTGCAAAGGTGGCTGAGCCACCTCTCCAGCCCAGGGGATTTTGATTTGTATAGCATTGAATCTGAATATTGCTTTTGGTAGGATGGTCATTTTTATGATGTTGATTCTGCCATTCCAGGAGCATGAGAGATCTTTCCACCTTCTGGTGTCTTCTGCAATTTCTTTCTTTAGGGTTTTAAAGTTTTCATTATAAAGTTCTCTCACTTCTTTGGTTAGGTTTAGACTAAGGTATTTCATTTTTTAAGGGCTATAGTGAATGGGATTGTTTCTCTTAGGATTTTTTCACTTTTTTCATCCTGATTGTATAGGAAGGCCACTGATTTTTACAGGTTTGCTTTGTAACTTGCCACCCTTCTGAACTTCTGTATTTGTTCCAGGAGTTTCCTGGTGGAGTTTTTGGCATCACTCAGATATACGATCATGTCATGGAGATTTCTTGACTTCTTTCTTGTCAATTTAAATGCCTTTTATCTCCCTCTCTTGTCTTATGGCTCCGGCTAAGATTTCAAGTACAATATTGACTAGAAAGGGTGAGAGTGGACAGCCTTGTCTAGTTCCTGATCCAAGCAGGAATGCTTCAAGCTTTTCCCCATTTAGTATAATCCTTGGTGTTGGCTTGATGTATACAGCTTTTATTACGTTGATAAAAGTTCCTTCCATTCCAACCGTCTCTAGGGTTTTGTGCATAAAAGGATGTTAGATCTTGTCAAAAGCTTTTTCTGCATCTATTGAGAGTATCATGTGGTCTTGGACTTTGGATTGGTTTATATGATGGATTGCATTTATTGATTTGTGTATGTTGAACCAACCTTGTGTGCCTGGGATAAAGCCTACTTGATCACAGTGAATGATCATTTTTTTTCTATCAATGTTTATATTTTAATCTATTGAACCTTGACAGCACTGAAAACCAAAATCCATAGGTCCTTTCCAAAGTATCCACCCAGGCCCCTAAAATTAAGAAGATAACAAACAAAATAAACGCATAGAAGGGAAAAAGCATTTAAACTGGAAGGAATTCAGAGAAAAATGGAACGACATTGAATTTGCTGCTACTGAACATGTTTAAAGTTCAGGAAAACTTCAGAACCAAAAGAAACGTGGCACTCAGCCAGAGACGGCTTTGGTGTGCGCATTTGTATGGACTCAGAAGCTTGGGGAGCAGGGTGGTCTGAGTCCATGTTCCTGTGCCATGCTCATCTCCGTGGTACTTGAGACTGAGAGTCTCCGGACGGCCTCCATGGTGCTGTCCCCAGCTCCCGCTGGAGGGTGGGGGGTGGTCTTTCAGCCATTGTTGGGAGTCGCCTTCCCCCTGGAAACCCTTGCAGCAGCGTTTCCACATCTTCTACTCCAGCCACTGCCAGTGCAGATACCATACCAAGGAGAGTGAACTTATAGAGGTCCTGGGACGTTCCAGATTCAGCGAAATGTGGCGCTGCTTGAACCACCTTTTCACTGTTTCTGGGGCAAAGTTGAATCTGTCCGCCAGAATGTGGCAAGTCCCATCATTTGGATAGGGGTCCAACTTAAAATGTTGTTTCAGCTGTTTTTCCCATATGTGGTTTTTGGGCCCACATTAACTGAATAAGAGCCCTGGCTGCATCTTCCCTGGGGACCACTGTACTTGGGACACGAGGCTGTAGAGAGAGACCAGAGTGATCTTTTTGATATTTTTTATTATTATTATTTTCACTCATACAAACTTAATAGGTACACCGGTTCCCTCCCTCCCTCCCCCCCAAATCCCTAATCCCCCACCCCTCACCCCTCCCTCCCCATCCCCCAGTGCCTCCTGCCCCAATTCCCAGAGAGTCCTCTAATATGCATCCCTGACTCTTCTTTGGGCCCTCCTCTCCGATGACGTACAAGGACCCAGTGGCATTTCCCTGAACCCTTTCCCGTGTTTCCCTTAAGAATAGGAACACTACTGTGGCTGCCAATCCCTTGCCTCCAAGGATCTTGGTGCCTTTAGCAGATGCTAGACTTTGTGAGATCAATAGTGTGTTGGACATTGCGGAGGGCATGCAAAGTCCAATTATGATTGCTTCAGCCCTAACTTGTGTGGAGTATCTTGCAAATCATTGCTCCTCCCATCCTTTTGCTCTTACACTCTTACCTGCCCCCTCTTCCACAAATGTCCCTGAGCTTCAGGATGGGGAGAGATTAGTTTGGCCTAGTTCTAGGTGGTTGATATAGAGTCTCTGAAATTCTGGATTGTGGTTTGTTGATTTTCTTTTGCAGTTTTGCTGCTCCTGCAATGCCCTTCACTCCATCCTGATGGGTACTGTATGTCACCCCCTGGCCAGAGACAAAAAGCTGTTAAACTGGAGTCTTAATATAAGAGCACATTCAAGGGTAGATGTAACAAAAGTTGGAAACCTAAGTGAGGGAGGGGTCAATCACCCATTTGCAAAATGGTTACTTTTTATCTGCCAGACTATATGCCCTCCCCTTCTGGTGAGATCATACCCCCTTAGTTGTAAATGATCAGGAACAAACGTCTGTGAACTTAACTAGGTGTCACATTACTTACTTGCAGTCCTTGATGGAGGCCTATTTTCTCTACTGTAACATGGTCACTTCTCTCCTTGTTTCTTGTGTGGCCCTCCAACCCCATCCCTCCTGTTCATAATCCTTGCAATTACTGTAGGTAATACATAGATTTACCTATGAGTGTCTCAAGATGGGCTGGGTGGGTTTGGTACTAGGAACCACCTACTAGGGAATACATACAGTGCTTAATTTTCTGGGTTTGGGAAACTTCACTTAATATAATTGTTTCTAATGACATCCATTTCCCAGCAAACTCCAGTAATTCATCATTTTTGATGGCTGAGTAGTACTCCATTGTATAGATGTACCACTGTTTCCTTATCCACTCATCAACTGTTGGACATTTGGGTTGATTCCATGACTTTGCTATTGTAAACAGTTCTGCTATGAACATGGTCGTGCTTGTGCTATCGAGGTGAACCTCTGCTATATGGGGGGTTATTCACAAAAGTGGAATAGCAGGGTCATATGGCATTTCAATCTTTAATTTCTTTAAGAATCTCCAGACGGCTTTCCAGAGTGGCTGTATGAGCCTGCATTCCCACCAGCAATGTAGCAGAGTTCCCCTCTCTGTCCACTTCCTCTCCAGCACTTGGTGTTGTTTGTATTGTGGATTTTTGCCATCCTGACCGGGGTGAGATGATATCTCAGGGAAGTTTTGATTTGCATTTCCCTGATGGCTAAGGAAGTGGAGCATTTTCTAAGATATTTGTTAGACATTTTAATGTCATCCCTGGTAAAATTTCTTTTAAGTTCCAGGGCCCATTTTTTAATTGAGCCATTGGTTTCCTTGGTGTTTAGTTTTCTAAGTTCTTTGTGCACTCTGGACAGTAGAGCTCTATCAGATATGTGGTTAGTGAAGATTTTCTCCCATTCTGTGGGTTGCCTTTGAGCTCGTGTTACAATCTCTTTATCTGAACAGGAGCTCTTTAAATTAACAAGGTCCCGGGCTGGAGAGGTGGCTCAGGGGTTAAGCCTCCGTCTTGCAGGCGGAAGGTCCCGAGTTCGGATCCCAGATCCCACGTATAGACGCCAGACGGAAGCGGGGGCGGCCTGCGCTTCTGGTCCTGGTAGGGCGGAGCCTGTGAATCCCGGGGCAGAAGGAGGTGGAGGCGTCCGTGGTGGTTCGCGAATTCGTCCGTGGTTCTACACATACACAGACACACACATACACACACACACAGACACATGCGAGGCGCGCACATACACACAGTTGAATAAATAATAATAAAAAAAAAAAAAAAAAAAAATTTAAATTAACAAGGTCCCAACTGTTGAGAGTTGGTAGCAGTGACTGTGCCATTGGATGTCTGTTTAGGAACTGTTGGCCTAGCCCAATCAGCTCGAGGGAGTTCCCTATCCTTTCAACTATGGTTTTTATAGTCTCTGGCCTGATATCAAGGTCCTTGATCCATTTGGAATTAAGTCTTGTACATGGTGACAAGTACGGGTCAGGCTTTAATCTTCTGCATGTGGAGATCCAGTTTTGCCAGCACCATTTGTTGAAGATGCTGTTCTTTTTCCATTGGATTCTTTGGGCTCCTTTGTCAAAGATCAAATGGTTGTATTTTTGTGGACTTATATCTGCTTCTTCAACCCTTATCCATTGATCTGTGTGTCTATTTTGGAGCCAATACCAGGCTGTTTTTATGGATTTGTAGTATAGACTAAGGTTTGGTATGGTAATACCTCCAGCAGTGTTTTTGTTACTCAGGATTGTCTTTGCTATCCTGGTTCTTTTGTGCCTCCATATGAATTTTGAGATTATTTGGTCAACTTCTTTAAAGAATTGCTTGGGGATTTTAATTCGTATAGCATTCAATTTGTATATTGCCTTTGGTAGGATGGTCATTTTTACAATGTTGATTCTGCCAATCCAGGAACATGGGAGGTCTTTCCACCTTCTGGTGTCTTCTGCAATTTCTTTCTTTAGGGTTTTAAAGTTTTCATTGTCTAGGTCTTTTACCTCCTTAGTTAGGTTAATACCAAGATATTTCATTTTTTTAGGGGCTATAGTAAGTGGGATTGTTTCTCTCAAGGCTTTTTCACTTCTTTCATTCTGGGCATATAGGAAGGCCTCTGATTTTTGCACATTTATTTTGTATCCTGCCACCCTGCTGAACTTCTCAATTAGTTCCAGGAGCTTCCTGGTGGAGTTTTTGGGATCCATCAGGTATAAGATCATGTCATCTGCAAATACGGATAGCTTGACTTCTTCCTTGCCGATTTGAATCCCTCTTATGTCCCATTCTTGTCTTATGGCTTCAGCTAAGACTTCAAGTACAATATTAAATAGAAGTGGTGAAAGAGAACAGCCTTGTCTAGTTCCTGATCAAAGTGGGAATGCTTCCAATTGTTCCCCATTGAGCATAATCTTTGCTGTGGGCTTGTTGTATACAGCTTTTATTATATTGATAAAGGTTCCTTCCATTCCTAATGTCTCTAGCGTTTTGATCCTAAAAGGCTCTTGGATCTTGTCAAAGGCTTTTTCTGCATCTATCGAGAGTATCATGTGGTTTTGGACTTTGGACTGGTTTACATGATGAATTACATTTACTGATTTGCGTATGTTGAACCAACCTTGTGTGCCGGGGATGAAGCCTACTTGGTCCCTGTGAATGATCTTTTTGATATGTTTTTGAATCCGATTTGCTAAGACTTTGTTGAGAATCTTTGCATCTGTGTTCATCAGAGAGATCAGCCTATAGTTTTCTTTTTTGAGTGAGTCTTTATTAGGTTTTGGGATTAAGACAATATTAGCTTCATAGAAGGAATTTGGTAGTTTTCCTTCCTTTGCTATTTGATGGAACAGTTTAAGGAGTATTGGTGTTATTAACTCCTTAAATGTCTGGTAGAATTCTATGCTGAATCCATCTGGTCCAGGACATTTTTTGGTGGGAAGATTCGAGATTACTTCCTCAATTTCCTTATATGTTATATGACTATTTAAATAATTCACAACTTCCTGATTCAATTTAGGTAAGTTGTGTTTACTTAGAAATTCATCCATCTCTTTTGTGTTGTCAAACTTCACAGAGTATAAGTTTTTGAAATATGATGTTATAATTCTCTGGATTTCTTGGGTATCAGTAGTGATTACTCCATGTTCATTTCTAATTTTGTTAATTTGGGTTTTCTCTCTCTTGCTTTTGGTTAATTTAGCTTAATCTTAATGATTTTTTCAAAGAATCAGCTTTTTGACTTGTTGATTTTTTCTATTGTTTTCTTAGTTTCGATATCAGATATTTCTCCCCTTATTTTGCTAATCTCTCTTCTACTACTTTTGGGATCAGATTACTCTAGTTTCTCTAAAGCTTTAAGCTGCATTTTTAAGTTATTTATTTCTGATGTTTCCATTTTTTTGATGTAGGCATTAAGGGCTATGAACTTACCACTTAGGACAGCTTTCATTGTGTCCCAGAGATTTTGGTAAGTTGTATTTTCATTATCATTCACTTTCAGGAAATCTTGAATTTCCTTTTAATTTCTTCCTGAATCCAGTTCTCAATCAGCATCATATTGTTACGTTTTCAGGAGTTAGTGCATTTTCTCTTGTTTGTTGTGTTGTGGATGTCCACTTTAGGCCGTGGTGGTCTGATAGGGCACAGGTTAGAATTTCAACTTTTTTTTTAAATTTTTTTGTATTATTATTTATTCAATTGTACGTGTGTGTGTATGTATGTGTGCGTGCATGTGTGTATGTGTGTAGAACCATGGACGAATAGGGAACCACCATAGACGCCTCCACCTCCTTCTGCCCCTGGATTCACAGGCTCTGCCCTACCAGGACCGGAAACACAGGCCGCCCCCGCTTCCGCCCGGCGTCTATACGTGGGATCTGGGATCCGAACTCAGGACCTTCTGCCTGCAAGGCGGAGGCTTAACCCCTGAGCCAGCTCTCCAGCCCTAGAATTTCAACTTTTTTGTATATGTGTAGATTCGTTTTGTAGCCCAATATGTGATCTATTTTGGAGAAAGTTCCATGTGCTGCTGAGAAAAATGTGTATTCTTTGGTGCGTGGGTAAAAAGTTTGATAGAGATCTGTAAGGTTCATTTCTTTAAGGGTTTGATTAAGTTCCAAAGTGTCTCTGTTAAGCTTTTGACCTGTTAATCTATCCCATGTTGAGAAGGTGGTGTTGAAGTCCCCAAGAATTATCATTTGGGAGTTGATTTCTTGCTTTAATGAATGTGGAGGGGCCCGTATTGGGTGCATATATGTTCAGTATTGTGAAGTCTTCCTGGTGAATTGTACCTGTGACTAAAATGTAGTATCCATCCGTGTCTCTTATAATTTTCTTTGGTTTGAAATCCACTTTGTCTGATATCATAATGGCTACCCCTGCCTGTTTTCTGCTTCCATTAGCTTGTAGCATTGTTGACCAGCCTTTTATTTTTAGGGCATGCCTATCTTTTGTGGTGAGATGAGTTTCCTGCAGGCAGCAGATTGATGGATTGTAATTTTGAATCCAAATTTGTAATCTGTGTCTCTTGATCGGTGAGTTAATTCCATTAACATTTAGTGTTATAATGAAGAAACTATTTTTAATTCCAGACATTTATTATGTTTAGTAGTTTTTATAAATATATTGCTTCGCTTTCAATGGTGTTATACTTGCCTTCTGTTCTCCTGGATATGCCTGTTTTTTTCTTCAAGCTTGAGTACCATTTCTAGCGTTTTTTGAAGGCCTGATTTGGTGGACATGTATCCCTTCAAGTTGTCTTTGTGCTGGAAGATTTTTCTTTCTCCCTCAATCATGACTGATAGTTTGGCAGGGTAAATCAGCCTGGGTTGACATTTTTGCTCATTCAATACTTGAAGTATGTCTCTCCAAGCTCTTCTTGCTTTTACTGTTTCGACTGAAGAAGTCATTTGTTATTTTAATAGGTTTACCTTTAAAAGTGACTTGTTTTTTCTCCCTTGAAGCTCTCAGCACCAGTTCTTTAACTTGAATGTGGAGTGTTTTAACTATTATCTGCCATGGGGAGCTTCTGTTTTGGTCATATCTGTTTGGGGTGCGGAATGACTCTTGTATATGTATGGGCCTCTCTTTTTTTAGATGAGGAAAGTTTTCCTTGATGATCGTTTGAAAAATTTCCTCAGGGGTGGTATTTTGAGATTCTTTCTCTGGTATTCCATGAATACGCATGTTAGGCTTCTTCAGGGTGTCCCATATCTCTTGGATATTTCTCTCAAGTATCTTTTTGGCTTTAACAACCTCTTCCATTGAGCTGGTTAGTATTCCCACTTTATCTTCAAGGTCTGAAATTCTGTTAGTTCTGCTGATAAGACTCTTTGTGGAGTTCTGGGTTGAAGATAACTTGTCTTTTAGCTCAGTTTTAAACTCTGCTTGAGTCTGTTTTAACTGCTCTATGCCAGTTTTTGTTTCTTGCACTGTTTTTCTCAACTCCTCCAAGTGTCTGTTGTGTTCCTCTTCAAAGCGATTGATTCGATTATTTAATTCCTCCCGGATTTCCTCTTTCATAGTATTGAACATGGTAATGATCATATTTTGAATGTCGTTATCCTGGGTCAGGCTTTCATGGCCATTTTGTTCTGGTTGGAGTCTAACATTATGGGATTAATTCCTTCAGTGGGAGATTTGTTTACTTGAGTGTTGTTTCTCATGTATTTGCACTTTGACTTTGGCATTGTCATTTTAACTCTTAAGATCTTCTTTCAATTTCTGTGCGTTTTTCACTAAACTGAATTATTTGATCTGGGGTTCTGGGGGTGGGCAGGGATGGAGCTTACCGAGGTCGCGGTGGGGCCTGGCTGGCCCTGGCGTGCATCCCGGGTGGCGGAGTAGGGGAAGGGAGTTGATATGTTTTTTAATGCGACTTGCTAAGATTTTTTTGAGAATCTTTGCAATTGTTTTCATGAAAGAAATTGGCTTATAGTTTTATTTTTTAGTTGTATCTTTATTAAGTTTTAGGATTAATATAATATTAGCTTCATAGAAAGAATTTGGAAGTGTGACTTCCTTAACAATTTGATGGAACATTTTAAGGAGTATTGGTGTTAGTTGTTCGTTAAGTATCTGGTAGAATTCTCTGCTGAATCCATCTGGTTCAGGACATTCTTTGGTGGGAAGATTCGAGATTACTTCATCGATTTCCTCATATGTTATAGGACTATTTTAAAAATTCAGAACTTCTTGGTTCAATTTAGGTAAGTTATGCTTACTCAGGAATTCATCCATCTCTTTAGTGTTATCAAATTTAAGTGAGTATAAGTTTTTTAAATATGACCTTATTATAATTCCCTGAATTTCGGGCTGGAGAGGTGGCTCAGGGGTTAAGCATCTGCCTTGCAGGCAGAAGGTCCTGAGTTCGGAGCTTAGACATCAAGTATAGATGCCAGGTGGAAGCAGGGCGGCCTGCATTTCTGGTCCTGGTAGGGTGGAGCCTGTGAATCCCGGGGCAGAGTAAACAAGGAGGAGGTGGAGGCAGTCTATGGTGGTTCCCAAATTCGCCCCTGGTTCTACACACACATAAATACACACACACACACACACACACACACACACACACACACAAACATACACAATTGAATAAATAAAAAATTTTCTCTGAATTTCTTGGGTATCAGTTGTGATAACTCCATTTTCACTTCTAATTTTATTTGGGTTTTTTTCTCTCTTGATTTTGCTTAATTTAGCTAGGGGGTATATGAATCTTATTGATTTTTTTCAAAGAACCAGCTTTGCAACTGGTTGATTCTTTGTATCATTTTCCTTATCTCAATTTCAGATGTTTCTCCCCTGATTTTGCTAATCTCCCCTCTTCTACTGCTTTGGGATTGGATTGCTCTTATTTCTCTAGAGCTTTAAGCTGCATTGTTATTTACTTGTGATGTTTCTATTTTTTATATAGGCATTAAAAGTTTTAAAGTTATCTCTTAGGACAGCTTTAATTGTGTTACAGATATTTTAATATGTTGTATTTTCATTATTATTCACTTCTAGGAAATCTTGAATTTCCTTTATGATTTCTTTCTGAACCCAATTCTCATTCAGCATCGTAAGTTTCCAAGAGTTTGTGTATTTTCTACTGTTTGTTGTGTTATGGATGTCAAGCTTTAGACCATGGTGGTCTGGTAGGATACAGGCTACAATTGTAACTTTCTTGTATATGTGGAGATTCGATTTATGGCCCAACACGTGGTCTATTTTGGAGAAAGTTCCATGAGCTGCTAAGAAAAATGTGTATTCCTTGGTGCATGGATGGAAAGTTCGATAGAAATCTGTAAGGTCCATTTCAGTAAGGGTTTGATTAAGTTCCAATGTGTCTCTGTTAAGTTTTGACCTGTTGATCTATCCCACGTTGAGAGTGCAGTATTGAAATCCCCAAGTATTATTGTTTTTGAGCTGATTTCTTGCTTTAGACGTTGTAGCATTTGCTTAATTAATGTGGATGAGCCCATATTAGGTGTGTATATGTTCAGTATTGTCAAGTGTTCCTGGTAAATTGTACCTGTGACTAAAATGTAGTATCCTTCTGTATTTCTTATGATTTTTTTTTTTTTTTTGGTTTGAAGTCCACTTTGTCAGATAGCACAATTGCTACCACTGCTTGTTTCTTGGTTCTATTAACTTGAAAAATTTTTGAACAGCCTTTTACTTTTAGAATGTGCTTATCTTTTGTGGTGAGATGTGTTACCTGAAGGCAGAAGATGGATGGGTTGTGATTTCTAATTGATGTTTGTAATATGTATCTTTTGATTGGTGTGTTAATTCCATTGACATTTAGTGTTATAATGCAGAAATTTCTTTTAATTCCTGACACTTTTTGTGTTTAATGGCTTTCATAAGTGTTTTATTTAGTTTGTATGTTTTGATTGTTAATTATACTTCCCTTCTGTCCTCCTGGATATGCTTGTTCTTTTCTTCAAGCTTGAGTATCTTTTCTAGCATTTTTGAAGGCCTGGTTTAGTGGTCATGTAAGCCTTTCTTTATGGTTGAAAATTTTTCTTTCACCTTCGATCATGACTGATAGTTTTGCTGGGTATATCAGCCTGGGTTGACATTTATGCTCATTCAATACTTGAAGTACGTCTCTCCAAGCTCTTTTGGCTTTTACTGTTTCCATTGAAAAATCATTTGTTATTTTAATGGGTTTACCTTTAAAAGTAACTTGATTTTTTTCTCTTGAAGCTCTCAGCATATTCTCTTTGTCCTGTATGTGTAGTGTTTTGACTGTTATTTGCAATGGTCATATCTGTTTGGGATACAGAATGCCTCTTGTATTTAGATGGGCCTCTCTTTCTTTAGATATGGAAAGTTTTCTTTTAGGATAATTTGAAAAAATTCCTTGAGTGTGGTATTTTGGGATTCTTTTTCTGGCATTTCATGAATGCACATGTTAGGCTTCTTCAAGGTGTGTCATAACTCTTGAACATTCCTCTCAAGTACCTTTTTTGGCTTTAACAACCTCTTCAATTGAACTGGTTAGTTCTTCCACTTTGTCTTCAAGAACTGATATTCTATTTTCTGCTGCTTTAGTTCTGCTGATAAGACTCTCTGTTGAGTTCTGGGTAGAAGATAGCTTGTCTTTTAGTTGGAGTTTAAACTGTGCTTGAAATCGTTTTAAATGCTCTATGCCTACTTTGTTGATGCAGTTATTTAACTCCTCCCAGATTTCCTCTTTCATTGTTTTGATCCTAGTAAAGATCAGGCTTTGAAAATCATTATCTTTGGTATGGCTTTCTTAGCTATTTTCTGTGAGTTTGTTCTGGTTGAAATCTATTATTACAGGGTTCATTCTTTTTCTTATTTTTTTATTATTTATTCAGTTGTGCATGTATGCGTGTGTGTGCATGTGTGTGTGTGTGTGTGTGTAGAACCACGGACAGGGAACCACCATGGACTGCCTCCAGCTCCTCCTTGTTTACTCTGCCCTGGGATTCACAGGCTCCGCCCTACCAGGACCAGAAATGCAGGCCGCCCCGCTTCCACCCAGCATCTATACGTGGGGTCTATGATCCGAACTCAGGACCTTCTGCCTGCAAGGCAGAGGGGTAACCCCTGAGCCACCTCTCCAGCCCCAGGGTTAATTCTTTCAGTAGATTTGTTTTTTGTTTCTCATGTCTTTGTGCTGTGACCTGGGCATTTTTATTTTATCTCTTATGACATTCTTTTTATTTCTGTGTGTTTTTGACTGAACTGAATTAGACAGTATTCCTACTCTTGAGCATTTATTACTAGTGCTTGCCTTGGAGTTAGGTACGCTTGTCTGGTATTGGTGTTATTTCCTAGATGAGCCTATTTGACTGCTAGTATATCAATTAAGTCAAGTTTAGTAGACAGGGGATGAAGATTAGTGTGGTAGTGCACTTTTTATGTTTACTTCCTTGGTGATAATGTGAGGGTAAATGATATAGTCCCTGGAGTTTTATGTTTTTTGGGTGATTATATGGAAATGTTAAACCACAATGACTAATGGTTGAAAGGAACAGGATGATAAGAAGAGTTTACTTATCTTTGAGCTGGATGTGAAGAATCTCACACATGTGATGAGATGATTTTAGAGGACTTCAGATGAATGGTATTTTTCCTAGAGCTTTGCCTGGGTGTTCTCTGGACTTTGTTGAATTCTGAGGAGCAAGAAGTCCACCCTGGTCTGGGTCTGGTGGTCTGAGGCAGAAAGGCAGAGTGGTTAGTGGAGCACTCAGATCACCTGGGACCTGGGGCATGCCCAGGGGCCTTCCCCAGTGCTGGAAAGACAGACTGGCTGCTGTTGGGGCGTGCAGGTGACCTGTGGTCTGGGGTATAGTCTAGGGACCTTACCTGAGGAGCAGGGAGTCGGCCCTGGTCTGGTGGGTCCTAGGCAGAAAGGTCCAGACTATTCTTACAGGTATGTAAGCAAATTTCAGTGATACTTTGACATAATAGTAAAATTGTAATGAAAAATTCTAGAGTTCTGAGTTTGTATTGAGACAGGGTCATGCTATGTGGTACAGGCTGGCCTTGAACTCTAAATCTTTCTGGTTTAGCACTATAAGTGCTAGGATTATGGTTATATACTCCTGTGTCTGTAATCTTAACATACTTGTCTTTCCTTCCAGAGAATTTTGCAGAAACATTGAAAAGTTTTCATTCCATTTTATTCAGTGTCAGTAGTCCTATATTCTGAAGCAACAAATCTAGTGACTGTAACCTCAAGGACACTTAGAATGTTTTTATAAAACCTTGTTATGTAATCTTGCAGGTGTCACTTAAAGAATTATTTGCATATAAGTCATCACATACTAGATGAAACAGTGGATAACACAGCAAACAGTTTTGAAAATAGGAAGGAGTCTGGTAGGGGTGATGAAAGATTGTAAAAGAAGAGATAGAATTTGGGACTGAGAGTTGAAAATATTATAAAGTCACTATATTAATGTATACAATATTAAAAAGTAAAGATAGTAGAAAAAAATCATTTGTACATTGAGACCTAATACATAGTTTCTTTTCTTCTTCAATCCCACATGCATCTTATCCCACTGGCTCAACACTTTATTCGATCCTTGTGGCTATATTTAATCATATTTCTTTAACAATTTCAGTTTCTTCTATTCTGCTTCCTCCCTTCATCTTGTGGATACATGCTTTTGAATTTCTTGTTCTTTTGTCCTTTTATAAAGTATGAGTTCTTTGAAAATAAGATCACCATCCTACAATTTGATCTTCCATGGTGTATTATCTATATAAATGAAATCCAAGTTTAATTACTGCAATTATATCCTCCTGTTTTCTCTGCTCATCCTCAATAGTTTAACATGTTTGTGATAATTAGGTTTGTGTTGAAAATGGATATTTAGAAAAAACTTCAGGCTAATAAAAGACATTGTCATATTAATAGACATTAACCATAAGAAGTCTAAGCTAGATCTAAAGGAATTAACATCTTCATCTCTATTATATCTCAATCACCAAGAAAGTTCAATCACCAAGAAAGCTCAATCACCAAGAAAGTTGTTGCTAGGACTCTATACTAATTATTCAATAATTATGAAATTATTGTCTGCCAGCATTTCTCTCCTAGCCTGAATTTCTCTTGGAGTCATAGCTTTTTATAATTTTCCCATCCTTTACAATCAAAAGTATTACAAATCTTCAAAGGGATGACTCAAAGATTGCCTATAGACACCAAGATCCTTGGAGACAAGGGATTGACAGCCACAGTAGTGTTCCTATGCTTAAGGGGAACACGGGAAAGGGTTCAGGGAAATGCCACTGGGTCCTTGTACATAATCAGAGAGGAGGGCCCAGAGGAGAGTCAGACATGCACAAGAAAGTACTCTCTGGGAATTGGGGCAGGAGGCACTGGGGGATGGGGAGGGAGGGATGAGGGGAGGGGGAGCAGGGGGTTCAGGGGGAGGAGGAGGGAGGGAGGGAACTGGTGTACCTAGTAAGTTTGTATGAGCTGAAATAATAATAAAAAACGTATAAAAAATAAAAAAAGATTGCCTATAGAAATATATTAGCAAATACACTCACTTCATGAGTTTATCAAGGTGAAAAATTGACCCTAATATGAAAGTAAACACTTTTTTGATCACATTATTCTAGAAACAAGCATAATGAAAGCCTGGTACAAGCTAGATAGACAGGACCTGGTTCTGGTTCTGATATATAAACTTAAAATTTAAAAGAAAAAGTTTAGTTTGGGCAAGAAAAAGTTCCACACTCTAAAAGTTATTTGACACTGAAATAAAATACAAAATAAAAACCCTATACTCCGCCCAAAAGATCGTAGGTATCCAAATGTTACTAAGAATTCTCTGAACCATCAGAAAGCAAAGAACTAGCATTTTAAAAGAGAAACCTTGTGTAACCGTTCATCTGCATGTTGCTGATAAAATCACAGCAAAACTGCTTAAATGAACAAGGGAATTATTCTTTTATGATTGTATGGTTATACTTCTTAGTCCTAGCTTGGTAGGAGAGCATGCACCATCACCAAACAGATGAGGGAACTGGCCATACCATATCCACATAACATCTGAGAGAGGGACAATCCTTATTTGTCAGAGCAGCATGTCTTACAAGTATACGCCAGGATGCCAACTTCCTCAACCAGCTTTCTATATTTTATTCACCTACCCATGGCCTAGTTCCACCCACCATGGGTTAGGCCTTCCCCATCAACTAGATAATCTCCTGCAGGTTTGTTCTGGGCTTAACTCAAATGATAGCTCTCTACAAATCTGTCCAGAGCTCAAATGCTCAACTATCAAGTTGATACCTATGCCTAACTATGACATCTTGTAATTCTAAAAGTATAATAAAAAGTTACCTAAAATTGGGATTTTCAAAGAGTGGTACAAGTCATTAAGACTATAAAGAAGATGAGGGGGAGAGAAAAATATAAAGAATATCATCCTAGAAGTCTAAGCACAAAGAGATATATTATTTAATACAAAGTGAATTTTAAAATAAATTCCATATTCAAAGATCCAATTCCAAATACGGGTTTCTCTGGACTCAACAGTTCAAATTAATACTTTTCCCTCCCCCATAGAGGTTGGGCAAATGTTGGTCCAGTTAGTCAATGCTATGCCTCTGAGCTGATTTTTTAATAGTATCTTTAAGAGTCTGTAGTTATGTTTGTGACAGGCTTAACAGGTAAAGAACATGCAATATAAAAATCATTTTCTCTTTTGGACATTTCATGTCTCCAGAAATGACTTCACATCAATAAGAAAAGTTTGCCATTAATCATTGTGCCCCTCAAGTACAACTGAGTTAATGAGTGTTTCTTGCTTAAAGCATCTTTCCAAAGGCAGACACCAAAATAAGAAAAAAAAATGTTCATCAATAAAACTATAAGAAAGAGAAGTCAATCCACTGAAATCTGGCAATGAGTTCAGGATGACCAAAGATAGAAAAGAGACATAGTAAAGGCTGGAGGTTATTAGGATGAGAATTAATAGAAGTAAAGTCAGAGCTAATGACTCTTTGATCGTTTTTTATCCAATGTTCATAAAATCATGCCCTTAAAATATCTAAAAATTAGTATGCTCTTAAGCATGCCATGATTTTATTTTGCATACACTTTTGTAGAACATGGTTCTGAACTACTCCCTATGGCAAGCTTGAAAACTGCATTTCATGAAACACAAATATGCAAATTACAAAATTTGATCACAAAATCCTGATTGCTGAGCAGTATTCTCTGCATGAAGATGCCCCAAAATTCACTGAAACATTTAAATGAGTGTATAATTGCATGAGGTAAGAGAGGTTGGTATCTCCTCTGCATAGAAGGGAGAGTGACTCATTCTCCCAAAGGTAAGTTGCCCTTTTCAAATTCACAGATGCAATTTTCAAGGCTTGTGAAACAAAAGTCTCCATTGTAACTGAAACACCATCAAAACATGAAAGTCCATGGCTTATTAAAATGCAGAGAGGGACAGAAGGGGATATGTGGGCAAGACAGAGGCTCAAGTGTCCTCATTCATTAGCTAGAACTGCGGGACTTTCAAATTTTAACTACTCACTATACCATATTCTTCATTTCCTAATGCTACTCTTCCCTTAACTTTTTTGGACCCTTCATGTGTGCATGTGTATAGTGTGTGTGTGTGTGTGTGTGTGTGTGTGTGTGTGTGTGTGTGTGTGTGTTTGATCTAGAATCATCCATCATTTTTTCACACTCATTTTACCCAGCTCTCAGGAGTCAACTTTCTTTCTTCTCACCTGAGTTTCTAATATAGTTGTTAATGAATTAATGAAAGATACCAAGATTAGAGAAATACTTTTACTCTGTATGTTGTGTTACTGTTAAATCCTTCCTTAATCTCTGCATAAAGTACATTTTTAGGCAATCTAGACATGAATAAATCTTGTACGTGCTAAAAATACACTATTTATACCTTTACTTTCTGATTTTTCAATTTGGCTGGCAGCTAAGAAAATATATTTCCTTTTTTTCTGAGCTCAAAGATTTTTTACATTTGATGTTGGTGGCTGATAAATTTATAATGCTAGCATTGAAAACACTACAAAGTAAGTGTACAGATGGTCTCCAATGACAATGGTTGATCAAATAATTTTTCTTATAGCATTCCAGTAACATATTCAACAGAAATGGTGTTTTAAATTTTTGATTGTTGTATATTCCCAGGCTACCAAGAAGAAGTGTGATATTCTTTTCCAGTGATTGGCAGAAGCAGAGTTGAAATTCCTAGTCCCCTGTATTATGGTTGGAATAGATAACCCATATTCTACTGTTTATTGTTTACTAAGTGTTATCAGTTACTCTTCTCTGTTGCTGTGAGACATCACTCAAAGTCAAGCAACTTAAGGAGAGAAAGTGAGATTTATTCAGCTTCCAGTTCCAGAGGGGAGATATGATCCATTATGGCAGAAAAGGCATGGCTGTCTGGCAGAAACTGGATGTGGTCTAAGTCATGCTTTTCATGGAAGCAGAGAGCTACGGCATGCAAGCTGAAGAGCAGACTCACTCAAAGCAGGGTAGGGCTAACCAACCTCAAGCCTCATCCTCTGTGACTGCCTTCCTCCAGTTAGGCTTTACCTCCTAAAGGTGCCATGACCTTTCCAAATGCTGACAACAGCCAAGGAGTCAAACACATGAGCCTGCAAAAGGCAACTCACATTTCAAACTATGGCATTTCACCCTTGACCTCCACAGGCTCATTGCCATCTAATTATGCAAACCATGTTCAGTCCAACTTTAAAAATTCTCATAGACTACATTAGTATTTCAAATACAGTCCCAAAGTCCAAAGTCCAAAGCCTTCTGTAAAAATGAAAAAACAATTTATATGATTCCAGCATATAATAGCACCAAGTAAGAATTCCCATTCCAAAAGGAAGCATAGCCAGGAAAAATTGGTCCAAAACAAGACCAAAAAAGAGCAGGACAAACTCCAAATTCTATAGCTCCATGTCCATAAAATGAGCCTCTTGTTGAAATCATTTTAGTTCTAAAGGGCTTGGGTTCTACCCTTCCAATGGAACTGCCCATCGAACACACCACTCTCTTGGGCGAGATCCTCCTAAGGTTATATAATTCTCCTTGGCAGATATACCACATTGGCTCTGGCATTTGTAACATCTTCACTTCTCAATAGCAAACCAGGCTTCAACCCCACAGATGGGCCTCTAGACTGCAGTCTTCTTGCCACATACTGCCTGATTTCCACTATTTTCTGAAACCTTGGAGGAGGAATCCATGACCTCCTCCCTCTTGCATCTTTGTTGCCTCTTAAACTAGGGCCATGTGAATGACATTACCAAATTCTGCTACAACCTTGGATTGGAGACTGGCCACCTCAATTCATGGCTGCTTCAGCTTCTGGGTGCTGACTGTAGGCAAAAATCTCTCCTGGGCATCTCTCCTGGGTCTTTGCTTTGGAGGAGCAGTAAATTCCCTTGGAATTCTGCTCTTTAGCTCTTTCCTTCTAAAAGAACTTTCATTCCTATGGATGTGAGTCTTCAATGAGAATCTTCATTAAGGATCATGGAGACTGATAGCTACCACAAGCTCAAGAGCAGACTCACTCACTGAAACAGAGTGGGGCTAGCCAACCTCAAGGCCCATCCTCTATTACTGCCTTCCTCCAACAATACTTCACATCCTAAAAGTGTCATGACCTTCCAAAATACTGGCAACAGCTAAGGATTCAAACACATGAGTCTGGGGAAATTGTGACACTAAGCCTGGAAGTTTAATAGGCTAATGTGCTAAATACATTTTGTCTTATATGGGACATTTTAAACTTAGGATGGATTTACCCAAATGTGACCTTATCATAAGTAGTGAAGTATCTCTCTTTGATTTGCCAATAGTCATGAGCTTAATTTACAATGTAATTACATGAAAGGAATATACCTCCAACCTCTGAGAACTCAATCCAAGGATGCTCTGAATATCATCACACAGCTTTTACTTCTGAGCTCAGTGGATTGGAATTTCTTTGGGTGATTCAGCTGAACCCTGTAATATTTAAGTGACATGCAAAAAGACCATAATTTCTCTATAAGAACTGGATGCCAGCTACCATAACTTTGCAATATAAACCAGAAAAGGACAGAAGAGTTTTTTCTAATGCAAGGCAGAGGCAATGAAAGATTGAATGACACTAAGAAGATTATGCTAGGGTTTCGATAGAGCAGGCAAATGAATATTGCAGATAACATGCTGTCAGCTTTATTTGTAAAACCAAAATATTGACTTTAGCTCTGAACTTAGGATGTTTCACTTTTACACACAAAGTACTTTTGAAATGACTTCTTGAAAAGGTGAAACAATAATTTACTAGAGGCAGTGTTATTTTAATATTCCCTATGAAATCAACAATAAATGCATCTTGTATAATATAATTCTAATATGATATAAGTTCCAATAACATTTTCAGATATAGAAAAACAGTGTTGGTGGGGCCAAATCTACTTGACTTTATAATGTAGGCTCTTAGTTCCTCTTCTTAGACTGCACCTCAATATTATGCATTTCATTCATCTGGCTTTCTTTTAGTTAATAGTGAGGGCATTGTGATTATTATATAAAATAAGTGCTGGTAGGTATTTAAAGCAGGTTCTAAACATGGAGTACAGAAAAAAATATCAGCAGGTAAACAATTCCATTTGTGCCCAAAGAAATAGGGAAAACAAAATCAGAGCAAGACCTACAGGAAAGGAAGGTTACCAAGTAGGTAGTAATCTCTCAGGCTATCTTGACCCTCCTACAGGATCATACTGCAGATCTTTCTCTCCAGTTTTCTTTAGAGTATTCATATACTTATCTTTCTTATAAGCTTTTACAAGGTCATGTGATATTATATTAATTAGTCAACTTACTTTAGGAACCATTGACTAATGAAGCAAATTTGTCAAGTATAAAATACTACAATCTTTTTTTAATTAAGAAACATTTCTGAAAATAACTTTTTTCATTTTTGTCCTCATCTTTTAACTAAAATTCTCCTATTGAAGTGATACTGTTGTTAAATATGCAATTATTTTCATTTAAGAATTAGACATTTGATGTCTTCTTCACTCAAAATCTTCTCCCACTTTATTCTATCCCTCTGTCTTTCTTTCACAGTTCCTTTTGACTACTCATTTCTATTTTTTTATTCTTTGGCAATTCCATACATGCATACTATAAATTTAAGTCATTGTCACTAATCCTTTCTCTTGCCATTGCCTTGGTCACACCAGAACCTAATGGTAAAACCCTCCTGCTCAGGACTCGATTCCATTGATCACATGACATGAAGAAAAGAAGCTGGCGCTTATCTAGGAACTTCTTTTCTGCTAGCAAGTTTTTGTAGCAACAGAAGATGCTATGCAGGCTGCTAAGGTAGAAAAGCTGTCAATAATCTAGTCCCACTGAGAATTCTACAAATTGTAATAGCAACCAACCCTGGTAAAATTTGCCAATTTGTGTAAAGGTTTCAAGAATGCTAACAAGATAGCCAACTACTTCCTGATTATATAAAGTTTGCTCTTTAGTAGGCAACTATAAACCAGGCTAAGAAGCTGGGGATGTGAGATCACAGGAAGTGAGAGAGGGAAGGGGGAACATATTACTCTTGTTTGGCTATATAGACCAGTCATCACGGTTTCCTCTGCAAACCATGCTCTGCTACTCATCTGTCAATGTTGGAGTTCCTCAGGGATTCCCCCCAGCTTCTTCCCTTTTCAGTCTACATATTCTATGCAATTCTCTTCCTTCATTGTGTAGTTTCAATTACTACATTAGAGGAGATTACCCAAAAGTTTTAATTTTCAGCTCAGTATTCCACATAGCGATTTAGATTCATATGTATTAAAATATCACTCAGATCACCCATATGATGCCATGTAAGTCCAAAATAATAAGAATTCTAAAATTCGGGTATTTTTCTCCTACCTAAAATCCTGATTATTTTCTATAATTCAGTAGACTGTCGTCATTTTCCCTAATTTGTAAGTCTATTAAGCCATCATTTCATTGTGGATTCTACCTCTTATGTACACCATTTTCTCTCTCTCTCCTCTCTAACAATGTTAAATGTCATCTCGGCTGTAGACTGCTGTAACCAACAGCACCATGCTCCTCATTCCCTTCTTCATGTCCTCCTTATTTACTTTGGAAAACTCATGCAATTTAGCACCTAAACCAAATTTTATTATTTAAAAGCTGCCCTACTTATATTTACAGAAAGAAAATAACCACAAATTGGATCCACTGGGACCCTAAAGATAAATGGGACAGCTATCAAACTGCCATTTAAGATGTCTTTCTAAAGATTGTCTCTTGCTCAATGTCATATCTCTGCCTCAAATGTGTTCATGGTACTCTGTTTCCTTCAGGAAGAAGGAAAAACTTCTTTTTTTCTTTTCTTTTTTTTTTTTTTTTTTTTTTGGCACAGCAAGCATTTTTTTTCCTTTTATGACATTTATTTGTGTATTGGATGGTTCCAGAGGAAAAACTCTTAAGAAAGGTTTTCACAGTCTGTGTCTGCTTGGCTCTGATTCTCTTTATCTTTACACACCATACTTTTCAGTCTTTCAAATTCATATATTCCTTTTTATCCTAATATGATTTGTAGGCTTAAATCTCCCCAGAAGATTTTTCACTTACTCTTTTCCTACAAAAACCTTTAAATTCTTCAGATCTCACGTCAGATGCTATGTTAGTAAAAAGTTCCATCTAATCCCAAGAACTACTGATATGCCCTCTTGTATCTACCAACATCCATAAAACTCCTTTCCCACTTGACATTAGATTTGCTTAGGATATTTGTGTTAATTGACTATGACATCATGCAAGAGCTAGGAAATTCCTCTGCATAAGATGCTTAAGAGAACGAAAGTGATTTGGAGTATGTTAGAGAAAGAGATTTATCTTGATGCTGCATTTAGAATCATATGTACTAGGAAGTGAATATGAGGGTAGAGTATCAAGAATTTATCACAGTCTTTTAGTGCTTAAAATGCTGTTGTTCACAAGCATTGTTGATTAAAATCTCTATCGGTAAATGGCTAAGGAAATGACTCGGCAGTTAATACATCTGCTACACAAGCAAATACCAGAGTTCAACATAAATATAAATTTCAGTGCCAGTTGTGCCCCATCTGCAATTCCATGTTCAGAAGATAGAGTCTAGAATCCCAGAGAAAGTGGCTAGTCAGACTAGCCTTGTTGGCAAGCTCTGGGTTTGATTAGAGACTCTGTCTCAAAAAAAAAAAAAATTGGGTGAAAGAATGAGCAAGGAAAATTTCTGATGTCAAACTCAGGCTTTCACATGCATATTCATATATGTGCATGGATGGTTGCACACATATATATTCCACAAGCATGCTTACACAAGTGCCTTTCCCACAAACACATGAAAGTAGAAAAATAAATGAAAATAAAATCTTAAAATTATCTATCCATAAACAATATGAACATGTAGTCTTAATATCTGTGGATTTTATAAGTTAGAAATGCAGACTGATGCTCTAGTAATATGCCTAAGCATTCCCAGAAGTCAAATTCTTTAAAGACTTAGAACTGAAGAAGTACCAATTTTTTCGATACATTAGTTGACCATCTCTTGATACATGCTTGAAGATCATTTTTAATAGTGACTTTTGAAGACAAGTATTTTAATTGGTAGCTATGGAAATGCCAGAGCTGAGCCCAGCTAGAGCTTGGCACAAAAGACACACTCAGTAGCACAGACAGAATAAGTGATAGAAAGTTTGAGGAAGGTAATGATGTACGTTATGGGATGTGCCATGCCCAGTAAGGTCCAAGAACATTTCACAAGATAAATCCTTCAAGGAAAATGCATCTGAGACACTTTAAAGAATGGTGAAAACAAAGTCAACATGCAAGTGAGCACATTGTCCTCTTTTAAAATCTAAGCAGGTTTCCAGTGTGTCTTATGAAACAAATCCAAGACATTTTCCAAAATCTTCAAAATATAATTATCACTAGGGCTTGGGGAGGAAAGTAAGAAGCTAATCATGTACTTGTACATTCTTCCATTCCACGGGCTTTTCTGAAGATTTATGTCTTCAGTGGTTTTTAGGCCTACGTCTTGCCACAGTGTCGACACCCCTGATATTAGAAAATATAACCAGTGTTATATATTATTCCAGCCAGATGTGAAAGCACAGGAAGCTCTAAAATGCACATTGAGATGGGCATGCATCGGTTTCACAGAGGTTTGCAAAAAAGAGTTAATTTTTGCATCTAATACATCTCTCAGTTTTAATATTGCATTTTCCAAAATATGTAAATGACCCCATGCCCCTGTCCTTAGAGAAAAGGGACTACAGAATAGAGTCTGATCTGATTCAGAGAGTGGGCCATGGTATGAATTAAAAGAATGTTTTGTAGATTACAAACTAGCACAAGCCTGATCATTTGAATTTTGATGTATTAATTTAGCATCTACCTGATTTCTTTTTCAAAGTGGTAGAAATGGAAATCATGCATTCCTATTTTTTCTAATCTACTTAAGACAAAAAGGTTCCTGGATCTGGAAAGCTAAAAAGATTGATGAGTTTTAATGCCTTTCTTCTGATGAATATTTAAAATTTCCAGAAATATTTTACAGAACTTCAGATTGATTCTAAATAAGTTCAGACTCATCCCTCTGTAACTAACGGCTTTATACATGAAATAGCTTTTAAGCATATAATTCAATGACTGCTAGTAAAGGCTCAGGGTTATGAAACCACAATGACAATTCAATTTTAAAATACTTCCCTTTCCTAAAATAAGTTTCATATGCAGGGCTTCCTCAGTACCAGTCCAACTCCCAGCTCACTATTAATCTAGTTTCTGTTTTATAAATTTACCTTTTCTGGAATATTTTTAAGTGCAGGTTGCACATCTGTGATCTTTTGTGTCTGGCTTTTTCTGTTTAACGTAACATTAGTGAGGACCATGCATGTTACAGCATGCATTGATACTCCGTTTCTTTTTTATTGTATAATAATATTCTGCTATATGGTTACATCATTGTCTAGTTTCAGAACTTTGTTGTTATAATAAATACCTAATCCAAGCAAATAATGGGAATAAAGGACTTTTTATTATGTCATCCCAGGTCGTAGTTCATCATGGCAAGAGATATCACCCCAGAAAGAGCTGAGAGAATTGGCAATATTGTGTATACAGCAAGAACAGAGGGTATTGGGGGAAGAGTCAATGCTGCATACTTGTTTTCTAATATGCCAGTTTACCCCAAAAATGCTATCCAGCTCTCTGTATCTTAACCACCTGCCCAGGGAATTATCCCACTTACTCTAGGCTCAGTCTTCCCACTTAAATTAGATAATCTCCATCATGCTTGTCCAGAGGTCTGTTTTAATTAAATAATTCCTCATGGGTCTGTTCAATAAGTTGACATCTGAAGTGTCAAATGACAGATGAAACTGTCATGACCACTTTTTGTTTATTTTTGTTTATTTTTTTAGCTAATATGATTAGTGCTGCCAATAAGCACTTGGCTACAAATCTGTGAATGGAAGCATGATTTCATTTCTCTTAAGTAGATAAACAGTATTAAATTGCTATTCCACATGGCATAGACAATTTTAGCATTTTATAGAATTTTTATTTTTCTCCAAAGTAGCCACATCACCATTCTAACCATCGTTAAATGACTTCAGTAGATGATTAATCATGACTCTAGTCTTGAACAAACCTAGCTATGGAAGCCCAAGTAGATTCTAACCACTTAATATGCTGCTACTATTTCCCCATCTTATGCTTCTTATATGCTTCTAAAGTGATATAATTTGACAAGCAAAGTTGAACTACATGTTTGCTTTAAAAAAAAAAAGTAAAGGATACTTACTTGGAAGCATTGGAAAATCTAAATATAAATGGACTATTCAACATGAGATTAAGGACAACTAGATAGTTCAAAGGCTAGAAGCAGTTACTATACATGCCTTATAACCTCACTTCAAACTCTATAACTCACATAAAGGTGGAAGGACAAAACCAACTCCACAGAATTGTCCTCTGATCTCTATATAGACAACATGGCATTCACATGTCTCTACACACACACACACACACACACACACATTATCATACACATGCACACACATTCACAAATAGAATAAAAATAGAATAAAAATCATAAGATCCACTCATTCAACTCATGCTTTTATTGAGAAAAGTTCCATGAAAATGGTGAATACACGAAGACAAACCAAAAGGACAATTATATGCCACAGCCTTCAGCAGGCTACCTCTCTATCAAAAAGACCAAAAGGAGTCCCAGATTCAGTCTTAAGAGCATTGTGATATATCTGTGCAAAACAATATTTTGTTTTTAGAGCATTACCTGAGTAGACCAAAAAGAAATGAAAAAAAGGAAACAGAATAGTTCATAGAGCAACAGATGTCTCTCCCCCTTAAGTGACTCCACATTGCCCATCTGAAAAGAACTAAAATATAACCATGATGCTAGAGTTCTCAGCATAAGGACTAAAATGTTCGACTTTGCACAAGGAGGAGAATCTAAATTCACTTTATTTTTTTAAAATCTTCACTGAATGAAAGAACGACACCTCCCTCTAGTGACTACTTTGAGAATTTAAATTCACTGTCTAGTCTGAAGATTTAAGCAGTAAAATGTTATCATGGATACCTAAAGCAAGAGGTACAAAACCAAACCGTTGATAATTAGTTACGATTTCTTAATGAAGTCCATTAAAACTTGAAAATAATTTGCTATTCTCACAGGGAGACAGGTAAAGGTATAGTAGCAAATAACACACTTAAAAAAACAAAGGTTTGGAATAGAAGAACCATTAGAAGCAAACTTTTGAAAGCATGAGGACATTAAGCCAGATGATTAAAAATGTGTATGCATCATAAATCCTCAATGCTGTATGAATTACTGTTGTGACTTTATCTCAGCCAAAAGCAATTAGTAGCTGGGTATTTTCCATCAGCAACCCTGCGGAGAGGCAGCTTCTCTGATGGATGGAAAAACCAAAGGGGTTTTGCTTTTAAGCTGTGTCACTTTCAAAGGCAATTATGTAATTCTCATAGTTGCATATAATAGTTTCCAAACTGTATGAACTTTATTATGAGTTGATTAAAATCCTAGAGAGCAACATAATCAAAAATTTTAAGGGTGCTGAAATGTCATTTATGCTTAATTCGGATCTTAGCTTCTATGCAGAGGTTAAGCAAAAGCAGGACTGACACTTCAGAACTCACCATGGGCTACACACCAGCAAGGACTTTCTATCAATTATCTGGAACTTGCGGCTGTCCTAGAAGAAATGAAACCTTCTTTACAGATGTGGGAAAACTTGACTATGAAATAGGAAGTCAAATTCCAAAGGTCATGTTCTCTTTTACTTTTCAATTTTTTGTTTTTATTATTTATTTGAAAGAATGGGAAGAGATAAAGAAAGGAGGAGTGTGAGAGAAATATGGAGGCAGTGATTGGATTAGAGAGAGAGAGAAAGAGAGAGAATCCTCAGCATTTGGATATCCGAAAACAACTTTCAGGAGTCCATTCTTTCTTTCCACTATCTGGACTCTCAGGATCAACCTGCGTTCTCAGGTTTATTTTCAGGTGCCTTTACCCAATGAAACATTTCCTCAGACCCAAAGGCCGCATTCTTAACCTCTGAATGAAAGGAGAAAGTCAACACAACATGAAGTAAATGAATATTTACTCTCAATATTATAAAGGGGGAATGTATATTCTGTTCCAATTTATGTCACTCATTTGCTAGTTTTCAAGAAGCTGTAAGCATTATATTTAGTTAGAACAAGCACTGAAATGACAATCACAATTCTGAGCTCCAACATTGCCTCTGCCCTCACTTCCCTTTTGACCTGACACCACTCACTGCACCTTGGAATGAAGTCACCTGCCTCCTTTTCTATTTTTCTTAGTATTGAAGCCATTTGGTGCTGTACTAACATCTACTGGGACAGAATATAGAATGTGCTCTAAAGTGAAAACCTTTCTTATGTCTACTGTGAGACATCATACTAAAATACAAATCAGCTCCATTTAGGGGAAACACACCTGAGACAACGGGATGACCATTTAGTACAATATCTCTGTGACTTTTTTTTCAGCTACTACATAAAAATGTGCAGATTTAGAGATTAGCTTTCAAAAATCCAAAATGTCACTACAACTAGACAGGGTGGCATATGCTTGAAAGCCTAATACTAAGAAGACTGAAGCAAAGAATTGTGTGATGGAAGCTAGCCAGGGCCACATTGTGAGACTCTGTGCCAAAAACTAAAACAAGACAATATACGTCAGTATACATACATTTATGTAGATATGATTCATGATTCCCAACATGAAAATAGTCATTATTAGATGAGGAAAAAAATTTAAAGGTCTTAATAGGCTTGGCAGGAAGGGGGTAAGAAGAAAAATTGAGTATTTATTTAAAGGTATAGTATTTTAGGCATGGTGTATGGCAGAAGCTAAAATGCTTTTGAAGATTTTCCGTAACTGAGGCTCACTTTTAGTAAATTATTCCACATTTCAATAATCTAATCATTGTAAACAAACTCCAGATTTTTCTCAGTCTATTAAATCTCAGCATCTTTTCTCTCTTGTTTCTACTGGATTTGTGGAAGTAAGTGATTAATGAGGAAGAGAAGAAGAAGGAGAAGGAGGAGAAAGAGAAGAAAGAGGAGAGATGACATTTGTTGGGTTGTTATTCTCCCTTTATTCTCTGCCTTTCCATCACCAGACAACTAATCTGTTTTTATTACAATTATTTAAATTTTAAAAAGATTTTGCACAAATCTCATTTACTAACTCATTTATTAAAAGGATTAATTTATTAATGCATCAATGAAATGCTAAAAGAAAGAAGAAATCTTGAAGCATAGAGATTAGAGGAAGAAATCTTTGAACAACTTTTCTTTACAACCCGCTTCCCCTATGATATTCTACTTTATGTAGAAAAAAATTAATTAGACATAAAATACTGTTTGTGTTTCATTCATTTCTATCTTCATTTCTATCTTCATCCATATTGATGCAAGTATATCCAAAACTTTTTATTACATGACTATAGCTCAATTTTCTTCCCATTCCATAATTGATGGAAATTCTGATTATTTTCAGTTTGAATTATCACAAATGGAATCACTACAAAAATGCATGTATAAACCTTTTTTTGTGCAACAATGCATTTGTCATTTATCCTTCCTCATGCAAATTTGATGAAATCATATAGTAGGTTCTCATGCATCTTTCTAAGAAAATGATAAATTGTGTTTCAAAGTGGACTGACCTTTTCCTATGTCTGAAAGTAGCCTGTAAGAACTCATATCCTACTTTCCTTCCTGATCATTTACAACTGATGGGGTATGAACTTACCAGAAGTGGAGGGAATATAGTCTGGCAGATAGAAAGTAACCATTTCCCAGATGGGTGATTGACACCTCCCTCACCGTGGTTTCCTACTTTTATTACATCTACCTTTGAATATACTCTTATAACAAGACTCTAATTTAACAGGTTTTTATCTCTGGCCAGGGGGGCACATCCAATACCCATCAGGGTGGAGCCAAGGGCATTGCAGGAGCAGCAAAACTGAAAAAAAAAATCAACAAATCACAATCCAGAACATCAGAGACTCTATATCAACCACCTAGAACTGGGCCAGCCTAATCTCTCCCCATCCTGAAGCTCAGGGAAATTTGCGGAAGAGGGGGCGGTAAGATTGTAAGAGCACAAGGATGGGAGGAGCAATGTTATGCAAGATACTCCACACAAGTTAGGGCCGAAGCAATCATAATTGGACTTTACATGCCCTGCGCAATGTCCAACACACTATTGACCTCACAAAGTCTAGCATTTGCTAAAGGCACTAGGATCCTGGGAGGCAAGGGATTGACAGCCACAGTAGTGTTCCTATGCTTAATGGGAACACAGGAAAGGGTTCAGGGAAATGCCACTGGGTCCTTGCACCTCATCGGAGAGGAAGACCCAGAGGAGAGTTTGGCATGCACATTAAAGGATGCTCCGGGGATGGGAGGGGGAGGCACTGGGGGATGGGGAGGGAAGTGGAAAGAGAGGGGGGCACAGGGAGATAGGGAGTTGGAGGGAGGGGGGACCGGTGTACCTGTTAAGTTTGTGTGAGTAGAAATAAAAAAAAAAGAACTCATATCCTGTGAATTTTTATACTCTCATGTTTTTATCAAGAGGGAGGAAAGTAGCATCATGTGATTTCTTATGGTTTAGAATAACAGGAGGGAAAATAGTAGTGTGATGTGATTTGTTATGATTCAGATTAAAGACACTTCAAAGGCTTATCAGGCTTGATCACCAATGGAGCATTATTCACAGGTGAGACCACTGGGAGGTGATTGGATCATAGGGGCTCTGATTCATCAGTGTTTTAACTCACTTATTAAAAAGGACTGTAACCTGTGAATCTCCCTTTTCTCCCTTGGTGCAGCAGTGCAAAAATAACTCAAACCCCTCAATAATAACTGTAAATATAAGTGTTCTTAACTCTCCATTTAAAAGATGCTGAGTCAATGAATGGACACAAAAATAACAAAAATAACAGCATAAAATTATATATTTATTATATATGTATTTATATATTAATATTTTGCTTTTATGAATTATGGTTTTAGTGCTATATTTTAACAAACATTATCCAAGACTAAAATCAAGGTAGTTTTTTCTTAGGGTATATTCAGCAATTCTAGGAAAATAGAAACAATGACTATTCTTATCTACACAGAAGTTTTCTACAATCATTTAGGCCATGCTTAATTATCTCAACATTTGATAATTTTCTGATAATAGTTCTTATCCATTGGTCTTAACTACATTCCTAATTATTTCAGTGCTATTTCAATATACTTCTAAATTTCTGTTTTTGATTATTTACTGTCCCAATGTAGGATGACAATTAAATTTTGTATCTTATAATCTGCAACTATAATTTTACATTTTTCTTATATACATGCTTTCTGTTTATCCTGTCTATTGCACTGGCTAGAACATTTACTACTATACTGAACAAATATAGTGGAAATAGACATCCTTGTTCTCTTTATCTCTTAAAAGTCAGCATTTAGCTTTAAAAAATTGAATTAAAAGCTGACTTTTATTAGACTAAAGAAGCTCTCTTCTCTATCAAGTGGGTTTTTATTGGGGAAAGAGGGTGACTTCTATGTTTTGCATTTTGACACAGGGACCTATGTAGCCCAGGCTAATCTCAAACTGACTAAATACCCAGGCTGGAGTTGAACTCCTGGCTTACCAGATCCCCACCTCCCAAGTACTACATTACAAGCATGTGCTACCATTCCCTGCTTTTCCTGGGCAAACCCCTCAATAATAACTATAAATATAGTATTCTTAACTCTCCGTTTAAAAGATGCTGAGTAAATGAATGGACTTTAATGAGATAACTCTCATGAGCAAGAAACACTTCACTAGTGTAGATGGACAATGACACATCAAGTGGAACTCCTCAAAAAAAAAATAACAAGACTACTTCTATTGTATCTGAAGAAATAGGCTTCAAGCAAAGAGTAAATAGAAAAGATGGAAAATAACTGCATAGTAATAAAATAAATACTCCATCAAGAAGACATAATATTTGAAAGCACAAGCGAAAAATACAAGTGAATGTTATTTCAATATATTTCATAAGTTCTAGTGTACATAAATGGATGCACAGAACCAGATGGGCCACTGTAAAAAATATAATCAACAACAAAAAGTGATAATGTCTGGGGCTGGAGAGGTGGCTCAGGGGTTAAGCCTCCGCCTTGCAGGCGGAAGGTCCTGAGTTCGGATCTCAGATCCCACGTATAGACGCCAGGCGGAAGCGGGGACGGCCTGCGTTTCTGGTCCTGGTAGGGCGGAGCCTGTGAATCCCGGGGCAGAAGGAGGTGGAGGCGTCCATGGTGGTTCGCAAATTCGTCCGTGGTTCTACACACACAGACACACACAGACATACACACGCGCGCGCGCACATACACACGCACATGCGCACAGTTGAATAAATAATAATAAAAAAAATGTTTTAAAAAGTGATAATGTCTGACTTAAATCAACCAAATATTATCTTTGTATTGTTCCTACAAACTTTGACAAAAGACTGCCCCCAAATGATTTGTTGCTTATTTTATCTGTTCATTCACCTGGTTCCAGATATTTGCTGTCATGTACTGAAATGAACACTGCAGTGCAAAATACCGAAACAAAACAAATACCAAAACAAAACAAAAACCAAATACAAAAACCTTTGTAAATGCATAATATTGGGATCATTAAAGTATTATGGGAGTGAGATTCTTTTTTTTTCATTTTTATGTGTGAGGTGGGTCATATGCACGGATGCTAAGTGATAGGTATATGGGTGCACACATATTTCCAATACATGTTCACCTGTGTGCCATGCATATGGAGGTATAAGGGTGATGTCAGGAATCATCTTTGATGACTTTGCACCTTATTCCCTAAGACAGGGTCTCTCAGTCACACATATGGCTAGTCTTTCTCTGGGATTTTCTGTCTTTGCCTTGTAAGGCTGGAATTGCTGGCAGGATGCCACCACACCCAGGATTTAATACCTGACTGAGTTCTTCATATCCAACTCTGGTCCTTTTGCTTGAATGGCCAACGTGTTGATCCTTGAGTCATCTCCCCCAGAGCTTTTGAGGATTCCTTTGAGAGAACTGCTACTGATATGTGGGTTTGTCATTTGTGTAGATTTGATTTTTTTATGGGGAGAAAAGAATACTGCTCATTTTCTGTTATAAAAATTTGAAAGGGATATTTATACGATTCTTCAACTTTCAAACATTATTCCATGCATCCTTCTTCTAAAATAGTCTAAAGTCATTGAGGTCTAACTCAGTGAATATTAGAAGAGGTGAGAACAACTTGGAAGGACTTTTCCAGTTTTAGTCTTGTCTTTTATCAGTGGAAGGTCACATAAATGATCTCCAACCTCCTATTAGATTTTAACCTTTTGTTATTTTTAAATATGTTAACAAGCTGAGCTCAGTTGAGAAAAGTCCCAATGTTTAGAAGTGATTGCAAGCTTCGTACAAAAGTTCTAGTAGCCTCCATACATCATTTAAAAAGAAAAAAAAGAGAAAGTATTACATTAGGAGCATTTACATTCATGGCTTTACAAACCTCTGGATTCACACTTTCATATGCCTAATCTAGGCTTGTTTGTGTTACTGGAACACAATAATGTGCATTTAATTGCTACATTAATGTATTCGCTATAGTCACCCTTCCACTATGATGGCAGAGTTGAATAATTATAACAGACCTGAAGGACCAGCAAAGCCTAAAATATTGACTGAAAAAGTTTGTCAACCTTTGGCAGTTTATATGTTTTTATTGCTGATTTTAATACAAGTTAAATTTTAAGAATTTGATTTTGATATTATGTTGTTTCTAGGGAATCTAATTCAGAAGAATTTCCTATTTACAATGTTCTAAGAAAAAAAAAAGCTGATAAATAAAATGCCCTCTGATAGCTTTCTGATTTTAGTAATCTGGTGAATCCTATTTGGTAATATCTTCATTGATCGGTAGAGGGCGAGCTTGGTCCAACATAATTATACACACACAGACAATCTAGAAAAAGTTCACTTGCTACCTGGAAGAAACTTCAGAGAGTTTTTAAGAGTGAGTTTTCTGCACTGTGTTGGTGGTAAAAGGATTGCACTAGCACAAAGATATTGGTCCATTGCCTTTGAATGATAGTAATATTTTGGGCTGGAGAACGAAATTGTTTGTCCACTTTATCTTCCCTTGCCCTGGTTTGCAGGGACCTCTAATATTTCAGCAAACAACAGAAGCAATCTGGCTATAGAAAGCAAGATATTCTTCCTTTAACAATGGGAAAGCACATCCTGGAATAGTAGCTACTCTCTTTTCCACCCTACTCTCTTTTCCACCCTTCTCTCCTGGCATTGTTGCTGTTCTTTGTGTACTGACTCCACAAAGGAGGAAAGAGTCATTGTCCTTTGTAAGGAGAAATAAAAGCAGAACATTAGTAGTTCAGATTTCTGTAGTGGCTCTCTGGTTTTCCTGATCAGCACTGTCTGAAGAGTGAAACATTTCCAAGGAGAATGTGCTGCAAAACTGAGGAATGCTAGACCACTAAAAAGAGCCTGAAAAAAAAAAAAAAAAAAAAAAAACACCTTCTAACAGGCTAGACAAAGGGTGGAGGTCAGGGCCTCTTCTTGAAAGACCCGATGAATGTGAGGTCTTGTTACCTGCTTTATCACTGTTTTGTTATGAGTGAAAGGTTTCAGCATTCTTAATTTGTCTTGGAGATGGGAAAAAGGGGAGGTAAACTCTTCTGACTGAAGGTCTAAGGGTGAGTGAGATCCATGTGCTCTGAAAAATAACAGATGCAAAAGATGCAGGTCCTTGCCCAGATTCATCTGAAATGTTTTTCCTAGAAAACACTCATGGCTGAATTTTTAATCTTACAAAAATAAGGTGTAGACTCTGACAGTTGATGAAAATTATCCATTATATTAAATAAACTAAAGAACAATATATGAGATAGGTTTTACAAAGAACTGGTTAAAGAAGAGAACACACTTAGAAAGGTAGAACAAAGAGACGATTGTTCCTCACTGTAATGATTGTACCCCACTGTAAATCCCAGATTTAGTGAATGTGCTGAAATGCATTCCATTTTAAAATCTTTGAATAATCTTCACTCAATATGTACAGTTTAATAATTTCAGAATGCTTTTTTCTATGAACCATAAAATTAAATTACAAATACGCCATATATGAAAGATTTGGAGATTTTTTTACATGACAAATAGAATGTGGGTCTCTTACAAATGTTTACTTCACATTCTCTGAAATTTAAGGCTCAGGAGATTACTGAAAGATGGATGCAGGGCTGGGGCGATGGTTCAGAGAGATGAAGTGCTTGCTGTGCAAACCTGACAATCTGAGTTCAAATCTCAGTACCCATGTAAACTATCAGATGCAATACTGATCATCCGTAGTCCCAGAATTCTGATGGCAAGATGGAAGATGAAGACCAGAAAAATCCATCAATTCCTAGGCCAGCTAGGCCAAAATATACTGCTTAGTGCCAGAAGCAGAAAGAAGACCCAGCATCACCAAGGAGAACCAGGTCCCAAACTGTCTTCTGACTTTAGTGCACAGCATGGCAAAGCATATCTTCACTTGTGCATGCACATCAGGTACACATATCCAAGTATATGTACATGGACACACACACACACACGGATATTCAACAAGCCCACAGCAAGGATTATGCTCAATGGGGAACAATTGGAAGCATTCCCACTTCGATCAGGAACTAGACAAGGCTGTCCACTCTCACCACTTCTATTCAATATTGTACTTGAAGTCTTAGCTGAAAGAAATTGCAGAAGATACCAGAAGGTGGAAAGACCTCCCATGTTCCTGGATTGGCAGAATCAACATCGTAAAAATGACCATCCTACCAAAGGCAATATACAAATTCAATGTTATACCAATTAAAATCCCAAAGCAATTCTTTAAAGAAGTTGACCAAACAATCTCAACATTCATATGGAGGCACAAAAGACCCAGGATAGCAAAAACAATCCTGAGTAACAAAAACACATGGTATCACCATACCAAACCTTAGTCTATACTACAAATCCACAGTTGTAAAAACAGCCTGGTATTGGCTCCAAAATAGACACACAGATCAATGGATAAGGATTAAAGACCCAAATATAAGCCCACACAACTACAGCCATTTGATCTTTGACAAAGGGGCCCAAAAAATCCAATGGAAAAAGAACAGCATCTTCAACAAATGGTGCTGGCAATATTGGATATCCACATGCAGAAGATTAAAACTAGACCCGTTCTTGTCACCATGTACAAGACTTAATTCCAAATGGATCAAGGACCTCAATATAAGGCCAGAAACTATAAAAACCATCTTTGAAAGGGTAGGGAACTCCCTCCAGGTGATTGGGCTAGGTCCAACAGTTCCTAAATGGACATCCAATAGCACAGTCACTACAACCAACACTCAACAGATGGGATCTTGTGAAATTAAAGAGCTTCTGTTCAGATAAAGAGATTGTAACTTGAGCACAAAGGCAACCCACAGAATGGGAGAAAATCTTCACAAACCACATATCTGATAGAGCTCTATTATCCAGAGTGCACAAAGAACTTAGAAAACTAAACACCAAGGAAACAAATGGCCCAATTAAAAAATGGACCTTGGAACTTAAAAGGACAAAATTAAAATGTCTAACAGATATCTTTAAAAAAGCTCCACATCCTTAGCCATCAGGGAAATGCAAATCAAAACTTCCCTGAGATATCATCTCACCCCAGGTCAGCATGGCAAAAATCCACAATACAAACAACACCAAGTGCTGGAGAGGAAGTGGACAGAGAGGAACTCTCCTACATTGCTGGTGGGAATGCAGGCTCATACAACCACTCTGGCGAACAGTCTGGAGATTCTTAAAGAAGTTAAAGATTGAAATGCCATATGACCCTGCTATTCCACTTTTGGGAATAACTCCCCATGAAGCAGAGGTTCACCTCGATAGCACAAGCATGACCATGTTCATAGCAGCACTGTTTACAATAGCAAAGTCATGGAATCAGCCCAAATATCCAACGGATGACGAGTAGATAAGGAAAATGTTGTACATTTATACAATGGAATACTATTCAGCCATTAAAAATGATTAATTAATGCCATTTGCCGGGAAATGGATGGAATTAGAAACAATTATATTGAGTGAAGTATCCCAGACATGGAAAATTAAGTACTGCATGTACCCTCTAATAGGTGGATCCTAGTACCAAACCCACTTAGAGACACTCAAGAATAAATCTCTGTAATACCTACAGTAATTGCAAAGATTATGAACAGGAGGGATGGGGAAGGAGGGCCACACCAGAAACAAGGAGAGAGGGGATCATGCTACAGCAGAGATAATAGGTCACCATCAAGGACTGCAAGTAAGTAATGAGACATCTGGTTAAGCTCACAGACTGTCCTTCCTGGTCACTTTCAAATGATGGGGTACTTTCTTACCACAAAGGGAAGGCATAGAGTCTGGCAGATAGAATGTAACCATTTTTCAATGGGAGACTGACCCCCCCCACCGTGGTCTCCTACTTTTATTCCATCTACTTTTGAATCTATTCTTATAATAAGACTCTATTTTAACAGCTTTTTAATCTCTGGCCAGGGGAGTGACATCCAATACCCATCAGGATGGATCCAAGGGCATTGCAGGAGCAGCAAAACTGAAAAAAAAATCAACAAACCATAATTCAGAACATCAGAGACTTTATATCAACCATCTGGAACTGGCCAGCCTAATCTCTCCCCATCCTGAAGCTCAGGGAAATTTGTAGAAGAGGGGGCAGTAAGAGTGTAAGAGCACAAGGATGGTAGGAGTAATGTTATGCAAGATACTACACACAAGTTAGGGTCAAATCATAATAGCACTTTGCAAGACCTGTACTATGTCCAACACATTATTGACCCCACAAAGTCTAGCATGCACTAAAGGCATTGGGATCCTTGGAGGCTAAGGACTGACAGTCACAGTAGTGTTATTAAGCTTAAGGGGAACACAGGAAAGGGTTCTGGGAAATGCCCCTGGGTCCTTGCACCTCATTGGAGAGGAGAACCCAGAGGTTTGTTTGGCATGCACATTAAAGGATGCTCCAGGGATTGAGGGGGAGGCACTGGAGAATGGGGAGGGAGGGAGGAGGGGAGGAGGGAGCAGGGCGGTAGGGGAGGAGGTGGAGGGAAGGAGGGGACCGGTGTACCTGTTAAGTTTGTATGAGCGGAAATAATAATAATAATAAGTAAATAAATAAAAATATGCTTGTTGGGGCTGGAGAGGTGGCTCAGGGGTTAAGCCTCTGCTTCGCAAGCGGAAGGTCCTGAGTTCAGATCCTAGACCCTACATATAGATGCCAGGCGGAAGCGGGGGCGGCCTGCGCTTCTGGTCCTGGTAGGGCAGAGCCTGTGAATCCCGGGGCAGAGTAAACAAGGAGGAGGTGGAGGCGGTCCATGGTGGTTCCCAAATTCGCCCATGGTTCTACACACACACACACACACACACACACACACACACACACACACACACATACACATGCACACACGCACAATTGAATAAAATAATTTTAAAAATTTAAAAATATGCTTATTAAGTGCTTGAACCTTGACCAAATACAGATACAATCACTCTCAAACCACCTAATGCATATATTACAGACTCCAATTCAATAAAGAAAATGTTACCTTGATCTTGTCATTTCAAATATTGTCCCATGAGGAACAGAACTAACTCAATACAATCAAAATGGAAAAAATGAAAAAGAATGAATCCTCGTTTGAATGAGACAGTTTACTAATCAGGCCTGTTTATCCTGAGGACACCATGATGCAGGGCCAAAAGAAGCACAGGTCTGAATTTTTACATGAATTTGGACAAGAAACTTAACCTCTTGAGGCTCCATTGCTGCGTCTGGAGAACCATGGTAATAATATGTCTTCATATTTCCTGATGTTCTTTGGACATGTGGTGACCCTTTCTTCCTCCCCTATTACATAGGTCAACCATTACCAAAATGCATTTGTCAAGTTGTGGAACTTCCAAGACTTAAAATATTAGAAATCATTACTTATTATGTATTGAGTTCAGCAGGGGTAAAACAGGGGGGAAGGAGGGGGAATGGAGAAGGGGGGCAAAGGTACCTACCTATTGTGATCCAGGCACCACGGAGCCCCTGGGGGTGAGGGGGTGCAAAGTCAACAACACAGACTCTGGGAGTCAGGCAAGGGGCAAAGCAGGCTCGTTTATTGTGGATATTGGGCTTGCCTATGTATCCCCCACCCAACATCCCATAAGTTCCAGCGGGAGCTTTTGCTACATTGTCTTGTCTGGGTTGGCCCTCTCAGCCAGGCGGTTTGACATCAGCACCAAGCACAGAGGCAGATTCTAACTTAGCTTATGAAGAAATTGTACCTGTACATGTGCAGCCCATTTCAGACAATACAGGCCTGCCTGGTCGCGTTCCTCCTACATATCCACCCTTTTTATTTGTTTTGACAGCTAGGGGGAGCCAGAGTTCTTTGCTCTGACCTTGTTGACCCCGCCTCAAAGGGAGTCCAGCATGATGGCCCATGCCTGTCTTAGGTTGTCCTGTCTCACAGGATCTTACCTGTCATTGACTATCAGCCCTAGAAGGATCTCACCTCTGGAAGGTATGCCAGGACATGTGGATAGTGGGTCAGACTGAAGCTCTACGCATTTCCATGAGCCAGGCCCAAATCATGTCTCTAGGAGGGGCGTGATTTGGATGCTCAAGGGCCATGAGCACCTGTAGCATTGTCTTATTGATGAAGCGTTGTCACAATGTATGATGAAGGAAACACCTAAGCAATATAATTAATAAAAGAATGATTCCTCCTAAAATAGCATAAGTTACAATCCAATAGGGCTCAAACAGCCTTTTAAAGTTGTTCCAGATTCTGGTTATAAACCCAGTATCTATAGGCAGGGGAGCCACATGCATCATGTTAATATGTTTTATCTGTTGGTTCAAAGTCCATGAATAATTAAGGAAGGCCTGTGAGCAAGGCCCCTTGATGTACTGACAAAGTTGTTTATGAACCTTGGAAATGTTGGGGACCCGATAAGGTGTTAAGCATGTAGAGGCATATCAAGGGTCCCATGAGGCAAGAGCAAGCCTCGGAGCAGTTGTGGTCTCCTCAGCTAATAGATCTACTTGTTGCTGTAAGGTCATGATGGCATCATAAAGGTGTTGACTTACGAGACTTTGGGTACCCCATGCTGAAGCAGTGGACTGTGCCAGGTCATTAAGTGTCACCGCCCAATTGGCCAGTTGGACCAAACTAACAGTGGGGCTGGCTATTGAGGCAACAGCAGCAACGATCATTAGTAGGTACAATGAGAATAACAGTCACCATTTCTCACTTTACCCAAGTATGTAGGGCATGGAGGAGGAACACGACCAGGCAGGCCTATATTGTCTGAAATGGGCCACACATGAGCAGTTGCAACTTCCTCATGAGCTAAGCTAGAATCTGCCTCCGCGCCTGGTGCTGATGTCAAATCGCCTGGCTGAGAGGGCCAGCCCAGACAGGACAATGCAGCCAAAGCTCCCGCTGGAACTTACAGGATGTTGGGTGAGGGGTAGGTAGGCAAGCTCAATATCCACAATAAACGAGCCTGCTCTGCCCCTTGCCTGATTCCCAGAGTCTGTGTTGTTGACTCTGTGCCCTTTTAGCCCCGCCCCCAGGGTCTCTGTGGCGCCCGGACTGCAACACCTACCCATTGAGCTTGTACAACTACGTAAAAGATAATAAATAAATTAAAAAACAAAAAAAATTGCAGATCTAAATTAAACTATTGGATCATATTCTTTCTGCTTTGTCACACTGTTCCAGTATTGCCTGAGCATGATGCCACACCCCTCTACACCGTATGAAAAGTTCCAGACCACCCTGTACATCAGGACACCAGGGCTAAGGATGCAGCTCAGTGGGGGAGCACCTGCCTCCCACGCACCACACCCAGAGTTTGAGGCCTCCATCAATGTATGTTAGAAACATACTGAGGTTAGGAAAGCAGGTTTGACTTACCCAAGGCTGCCTACTGGGCTATGCCATATACTGACTGCGAGAACCTAGAGAAGTTGCTGCTTAACCTCTTTTGTCTCCTGTCAATTCAAAATAATTATAGTAGAATTGATACCCAAATAGAATGTAATTCAGAGATTTCATCTGAAAAGAAACCCCTCCACAACAAATCAAAGATTTGTGAAGATTGACAATGTTAATGTATTTAAAATACTTAACACCATACCCAACACCCAGTAAGTCCTCAAGAAATTATACCTATCCATCTTACCATCCTCCCATGCTACACATAGCTATTTTTTCTTCATCAAGATTAACATAGACAGTGTCCTATCCTGAATCTTGAAATCCATTAGCTTCTTGAAGCTCTTAGTCCTTGAACTCCAGAAAAAACTCTCATTTTGCAAAATGCTGCCTTGAAAAATTCAAATACATTAAAGCATTTGAAAGAGTTTGGCATAACTGTAGCTAGTAAGTCTACTTAATTATCCTTAGGAGTCCTGTGTATATATAAGGTCACCGACCCTTCTGTTCCATGCTAACTTATTCAGTTTTACTATTCTACCTTAGTAGTCTCTGTTTTATGGTCTTTCCTAAAAATAAGGTTACTTCCTTTTTCTTTAACCAACATGGAACACTGAACAATAACTGTCTTTATTAGAAAAGACACAGAGAGGTTTGAGAAGCAGAAGAGGGCAATGTGCAGACACAAGAGAAAAGGCAGTGTGTCCACAGAGGAGAAGTAAGCAATGTGTGGTCACCTGCCTTAGAATGGTAGCAGCCACCAGAAGCCGGAAGAGAGAAGTAGATTCTCCCCAGACTCTCCAGCCTTGGCAGCCTTGGCAGCCTTGGCAATGATGAGATTGCTGACTTTTATCTCGAAAGACTTTAGAGAAGAAATCTAGTGGTGCTGAGCCAATGGGTTTGTGGCAATCCATTTTAATAACTTAAAGAACTAGTCTGCCCAATTTTACCACTTTTATACAGGTTTTAATAATAGCAACCTTTCCCATCCTCTGACAGAATAGAGGATGAGAATGAGCATGCTCCACAGCTTCAGGTACCCAAAGAATGTAGTTTCACTTATAAGCTGTCTTTACACCTGTGCTTCCAACTTTTGGTTGCTTAGCAACTACCTTACCCCTTGGATTTTGCTTTGTTTTATGAGAAGTAGGTCCACATTCCTCACATCTTTCACTCAATGCCAAGCAAGATAAGTGAATTTTTTTGTTAGCCAACTTTCTGTCAGTATGATATGATCCCTGGGGAAAAAGAAAACCTTGAAGAAGGAAAGATGTACCTCGGCTCATAACTTCAGAAATTTTAGTCATTGGTTGGCTGACTCTGTGGCTTTGGACAAGAGGCAAATGCCTAAAAAATCTACAACATTAGACTATCCTGTGGGTAGTTGCATGTGCCAGAGAGGACTTCCTACCTCAGGGAAGTCCAGAAAGCAAAGTAAAAAAAGAGGAAGAGCCAGGAGGTAAGACAGATTCTTTGTCCTGGTTTGAATGTGAGTTGCCCCTACAGGCTTATGTGTTTGCATCCTAAACTGATGATAATGTTTGGGAAGCTCATGGCACTTTTAGGAGGTGGAGTCTTGCTAGAGGAAGACACATCACAGAGGGTGGGCCTTGAGCTAGAGTATCCCACTGTTTTTTTTAACATCTGCTGCCTGTTTTCTTGCCTCCATGATAATGGCTACAGTGACAGAACCACCTCCAGCTTCTGCTGCCTTCCATGCTTTCCCCTCCATAACGGACTATATCCCCTCTGTAACCCTAACTCAAATAAATCTCCATTTCACTCCAGAAGTTGTATATGGGAGGTGTCTCCCAGGAGCAGAAAAATTAAGTGAGACATCCTTCAAGGCCACACTCCCAATGACCTATTTTGTAGTTTCCTGTCATCTCTCAATATAATTAAGATATTGACAAAGGCAGAACTTCATAATCAAATCACTTCCCAACGTACCACTTCTGAACACTGCTACATTGCAGACCAAGCCTTCAACATATGGGAAACCATCAGATCAAACCATATCAATTTCCTAAGAAAGTGTCATTTGTGCCTAACGTTCTAAACAAAAGAGAACAAAATTCACAGATTTAACCTGAAACAACAAATCAAAGTTTAATTCAAGATATGCTTAAGAAAATTGAACTTTCCTATTAAGATAATGGGGAAACAATTAAGATAAAATTAAGAGACTCAACCAAGAGTGCACTGCAATGTCCTGGTTATTACAGTACTTGCTCCAGAGATGCATAGCACTGTCTTTCAAATTCAGTAAAAGATATACTGGACAACATTTGATAAAACCTGTTTCTTTGGGTTTAGAAAATAAATATAATAAATACATTCATTTACTCAATAAATTGTGCTGCTCTCATTTTTTTCCCTGAAAACCACACAAACCTCAAAACAGTGAGCTGAGTGCAATCAGAGATGCTTCCTTCTATGAAGGGAGGCACCTGAGAGCTCTCTTTGTAAAAGACTGGCTTCCTTGGTCAGCTCAAGAAAAGGGGTTAAGAGATGGCCCATCTGTTGGGAATCACATAGAAAGGGCCAGCTTTGAAACTTTCACTTTCTTTTTGAAATTCTGCCCTTTACCTGTTTATCTCAGCTACTGACTTTACCTGCCTTCTGCTGAGATCAGATTTCTCTTTCTTTCACAGTTGGACTCTTCAATTGATAGAATCTAGACTTGACTACATATTTAGCTCAGAATAACAAGCAGCCTTTTCCAGTGGTATTCACTATTTTATTTTATTTTAGCAAGCTGATTCTCTCTCAAGACATTCTAAATAGTATTGAAAATCTGATGCATTTGAAATTCAATATATAAGGAAACATAACTAAAACCAAGGGGTGTTTCTGTTGAGTCTGACTTTACTCCTCTAACACATTCTTACTTTACATTCACCACCACCACAAGGTTTTTCTTTAAATTATTTAAATCCTATGAGTGGATATGTTGAGCAAAACAGAATCTTGTTTCCAATTTTACTTATGACTAGCTATATGCATATCTCAATGGACTCCACAGGTTTCTGTAAAATGCAACATTTACAAAGTAAATTTACAAATGCCCTGGCCCAAATCTAGATTTTAGAGTTACCTCTGATGCTCAGCACTTTGTCATTTTTCAATGACATTAGCCTCACAAATCTATCAGAATTCCTACAATTTATTATGCACCAGCACTTTTGTAATACATGATTCATTCCCTAATTTATGAACGTGCAATATATAGCAGGTATATTTCCAAAAGATTCTAATTTATTATTTGCTAATGGAACCAAGATGTTGCCCTCAAAGAGTTTATATTCATGTGAACAATAGTAACTATTTGTGTTCTGTGTGAAAGGCTGTTTACAATATTACATATGTGATATATATGATATATTTGAAGTCACTTAATACTGAGCATTCTTGTGAGATTGAGATCTCCATTGAAGAGAAAGTAAAAATGAGGCACAGAATTAAGTGATATACCCAGAGTCTCAAGAACAGAATCTACATTGGTCTAAAAGGAAAATTAAGATGTAAACATTTGTAAAGATATATAACAGATACCTGACCCTTATCTCTGTATAGACTCTAGTGAATGAATCCAACCCCAATGAACTAGTATGAAACTTTGAACTTGCAGATTCTTTATACAACTAATGCAATTTAAATTATTAGTGTGACCATTACTTAATAATTCCCAGATTTATAATTATAAAGCAATATGAAACTCCTGTGCTGATAAGAAAAGAACAAACTCTTGAATATTATTTGTGAACTATTGCTTTAAGTAATAAACATCATGTTGATGCTAACCAGGATTCACAGTTGTTGCAGTTCGCCTGCCTGGTTGTTGATTAAATGACCATCAAAAGGCTTAAGGGAACAAGGGATTTATTTTCTTACTGATAGTCTAGTTACAGTTCTCAGTCTATAGTCTATAGTTCAGCTTGACAAGAAAGCATGTGCCAACACCAGGGCCAAGGGAACTGGCCACACCATCTCTACGTAATGGCTGAGAGAAGGACAATCCTTACTTGCCAGATCAGCATGTCTGGCCAAGTGTACCCAAGGATGCCAACTTTCTCAATCAGCTCTCAGTAATTTATTCATCTATTCAGGAGCTAGTCCCATCCACCATAGGCTGGGCCTTCCCCCATAGCTAGACAATCTCCTGCAGGTTTGCTCTGGGCCTAACTCAAGCATTAATTCTCTATAAATGTGCCCAGAGCTCAAACCCTCAACTGTCAAGTTGACACCTGTGCCTAACTATGACAATAGTTATGCATGCTGTATTGTTATTTGATGAGTATCTTTCTTTTGCCATTACCCTGTGTTTAGATATGCCCATTTTAATGACAAGACCTTAGCAATATTGGAATAGTGTCTTGAATATCAAAGGTTCAAGTTCATCATTTATCTTTTGGTTTCTTTCTGAGTGTGATGAGGATACTTTGTATAAAGATTCATGTTTATTCATTTTCAGTGTGAATTATAACCTGACAGAAACTGGACAATAAGTCCAAAACAATCAAATGGAGAGAGACTAATATTCTAACAAACGATTGAGGGACAATTGGATATCCTTGAGCAGAAAGAGTAATTTGAACCCTTGCTTAATATCATATATAGAGACTTGAAATACATTATAATCATGAATTTAAGAATTATAGCTAGAAAACTCTTAAAAGAAAATATCACTGTAAATGTCAATGATCTTGGGTCATGTAACAATTTCACAAGAGCAAACAAAAAGTAATAAAGAAGAACATTAATAAATAGACACCTAACCAAAAAGATGGCTCATTGGGTGAACACATTTGCAGCGTAAGCTTAAATAGCAGAATTAGATCCCTGGAGCCCAGGTAAAAAGCCAGATGTGGTGATTTATAGCTATGATTTTTGGATACCTGTAGGGAAATGAGAAACAGAGAAAGGAAAATCAGCTAGAAAATTGCAGGACAGCTAAACTGTAGTACTTTGTAGCGAAAAATGAGACAGACCCTGCTTCAGCAAAATGGATGATTAAAAACACACTCTCCTATGTTGTCCTTTTTAACACACATGTATGTCCCCCCATACTGCCACATGATCAGACGTTGAGTGGTCAGTCATGACTTACAAGAGTATATGAGGAATCTACACAGTGCTGAGTATCAGAGGTAACTATGAAATCTAGATTTGGACCAAGGTTTCTTTCCCAAATGCTGCAGTTTTACAGAGACTGGTGGAGTTCATTGAAATCTGATAGAGCTAGTAAGTCACAAATAAAACTGAAACAAAAAATCTGTTTTATTCAGCATAAAAAGTAGATACACTTAATGGAGTTTATAGAATTTTTTCCCCACTCATACAAACTTAATAGGTAACCCGGTCTCCTCCCTCTCTCCACTCCTCCCCGTCCCCCTTGCTCCCTCCCCTTCCTTTCACCCCTTTTCTCCCTTTCTCCCAGAGCGCCTCTCTTCCCCCTCCCCCATTCCATGGAGCATTCTTTAGTGTAAATGTCAAATTTCCCTCTGTGTCCTCCACTCTAATGAGGTGTAAGGACTCAGCAGCCTTGCCTAGAGCCCTTTCTTGTCCTCTCCTTTAATATGGGAACACTATTGTGCCTCTAAGGATCCTAGGACCTGTGATCCATGCTAGACTTTGTGGGGGGGGGGTCATTGTTATGTCAGTCATTGTGCAGGCCCTGCAAAGTCCTATTATGGTTACTGAGGCCCTAACTTGTGTGGAGTATGTTGTGTATCATTATTCCTCCCCATCTTTAGGCTCTAACAATCTTGCCACCCCCTTCTTCTGCAAATTTCCCTGAACTTTAGGATGGGGAGAGATTTGGCTGGTCTTGTTACAGGTAATTAATGTAGGGTCTCTGATGTTCTGAATTATGGTTTGTCATTATTTTCAGTTTTGCTGTTCTTGCACCACCCTTGGCTCCATCCTGATTGGTATTGGATGTCACCTCCTAGACAGAGCTAAAAGGCTATTAAAATGGAGTTTTAGGAATTTATAGAATTTAAAGAAAAAATTGGTAGAATTTCCAATAGTGGTGATGACTATAAAGTGAGAATGTATTGCAGGACAATGTGTTTTTATTCAACTAAATAATAAGTTACTGAACTTAATTAATAAGTAAATTACACCTCTCAATAAAAGTAAAATCATGAGTAAAGTATAAAGATAAACCTAGAAGAAAAGCTTGAGAAATATATCTCCAAATATTGTTTCTGTTTAAAATATATAAAGATCCTTTACAACTTAACAATGAAGATGAATAATCCATTTTAAAAGTGGCCAAAATATTTGAAAATTATCCTAACATTATTAATATATTATAATTATATTATTTGACTACTATCAATCACAATTTCTCAAAAATATTGCATAATTATCTAATTTAAGATTATTCACAAAAAGGAAAGAATAGGCAGAGCCTATTAAAAAGTCATACGCTAAATTTTCCTCCTTCCAACATCTTTATACAATAAAGGCGGTTCAACTACTTTATTATATGGTAAATAGCATGTATTTATTTCCTGTTAAGTTGGTTCAAATCCACTAACCTTCCTTTGGGAATCTATTTTGAAACTCTGCCCCCATCTGTGAAAGACTGCCCAGACCCGCAATATTAATCCTCCCCTTGACTCTTGATGCAGACCGCCAGCGTTGAGGTTATAATTATCACTGAATTGCCTCAGATACCCCTAGGAACAGATTTCTTTCATTTTATCTTCAACATAAATAGAACTCCTGACTTCAAAGTCACCCGTTGGGTTTTTGCTTTCAACTGTCTTAAATCTTTGCACTATATCCTTCCAGCTAAGTACAAAACCATGTAAGGCGGACTAAATTTCCTGTAACTACTTTAAATGGGGCTAGATTCAACAATATTGTAAGTCAAATTGACCTGATGCAATCGAATACTGTCAGAGTAGTAGAAACTGAGATAAAAGTCTTCATGAAGGATCAAGTAGCTATTATCTTACTCTTCTGGGGTGTTCTTTTAAGATGCACTTAGTGCACTTTGCATCTGTTGATAACAGCAACCCTAATTTTTTTTTTTTTACAAAAAGTAATTTGTCTCTCTCAATTGAGACAGAATTTCAGTTTGTTGCCAACAGAAAGCCTGAACTTAAAGCAACAAATCAATCTGAATCTATTTCACCGTGCACAAATCACATTTTCATAGAACTTGGTGGTGCATGTGCATTGGTTGCTACCTTTGTAAAAAAATAAAATAAAATCCCCCTGTACAATTTGTTTTGGTGCTTTGCTTTCTAGGGGTTGCTAAAATCAGCATGGCAACTATGCAATTAGGCTTCTCTATCTTAGCATAGCCTTTGACAAGAAGCAACACTGTGAACCCCTGTGTTAACATGAGGCAGTTGATAAAAGAAGTCAAATAGCTCACTGTGCCTGCCAATATGAGAGTCCCATGAAACATGGGAACCTGAAAGTCAGCCATTTGGCCAGGCCCGGGGGAGGAGAGTTTGCTTTTCTAACTCCCAGTATGTTCTCTTTCTGATTATGCCAGGAGCACTTTCCCTTTACCCAGCTTGGCAGGTCATTAGAGCAAGGAATGCTTTAGTGGCTGAAGCCATAAACTTGCGTAATTGATGCCTTGGGTCTTTCTCAAAGTCCCTTGAAAGATGACTATTGTGAGATAGATTTACTTCTGATAAATGATGTCTGTTAAAGGGTGGGTTATAGAACAGCTCTGGATAGGTGGGAAAGCTACTGTTAGCTGGGCCAGGTGGCATGTAGACTTCTGAAGATCCCCAACTGTCTGTTTGTGGGACTTCACTGAACTGTCTCAAACAATATGGACTAGCGCCATCATCCTCTCAAGAAACAATTTCTGTTACTGATGAGTGAGCATCTGCTTATTCTTCATTAAGTAAATCACAGGCAACGTTGGAGGAAACTCTTGCAAATGGCACATCCAAAAATTACAAAGCTGTACTTGAAGTTATTTCAAGTCTATTAACAATGGAAAATAAACCATTATGATAGTAACATGCATAAAGGAAAAAGTTTAGAGAAAGCACTTTCTGTCTAGTTTTCACTTGTTAAGTATCAGCACTGTCATTTGTTAATTCTGTGATTGTGTATTTAATTACCTGATCTCTGCTTATCTGAATTCTCATAATTGTAAAATTAAAGTACTACCTTCTAATGTCATTTAATGAATAAATAAAGGAGATCATTAAAAAGTAAACCCAATATCATATTAAAATACTTTGTAACTGTTAGCTTTTTTCATAGACTACAAACCAAACATAGTAATCATGTGTGCATAATACAAACATATGTATATGTACATATATACATACATATATATATGTGTGTATTCCAAGCTACAAGAGCAGCTGAATCTGAAGGTTCAAGACCAAGAGTTCAATACAAACGTTACTTCACCTCCAAAAACTCGAAATAAAGCAAATGGCAGAAACATACAAAATGTACAAAAACATTTATATAGCTGGGAAACTACAAATGAATACGTTGGAAGCAGAATGATCTCAGAGTAAATAAAGTAACAGTGACCTGGAAGGCTTTTGATAAATAGATATGGTTTAAGTAGGGAACAGGAACAAGGCTTCTGAGGAGAGCTAAGAGTACAACATTCAGCGAAGATAAGCACTGAAATCGTTAAATTGTTAGTCCGTGCCAGAATGAAGACACAAAGAAAAGTTTAATCTGATTAAATGATAATTACAGAATAATATGAGCAACTTTGAAATCTAATACTAACTACTTCATTGATTTAATATACAAATTGAACTAGAAATTATCCAAATCACCTTCTGGAACTGCTTTGTGGTTCTAAAAATCTTCTTAACATAAACTCTTGTCAGAGCAATTACTCCCTTAGGCTCATTAAATACATAAAAACTGCATTATTTTCAAGACTTGTTTCAATTTTCTCTCCTATTATATCTCAGATAATCACACCATTTCCCACAGTCGCTTAAGACAGAGTTTGTATTAAAATGTAACTATTCACTATTCATTTCCATATTTCATTGGTTAATTTTATTGAATGTAGGTCAATAAACATATGTCATAATGATAACCTTCTAACATCTTCCAATTCAAGTAAGATTTTATCTTCAGCATTAAGACTTCAACTTTTTGTTTTGACACAACGCACCTTCCCTTCTAATTAAATAGGAATTAATAGGAATCTATAGGAGCTCTCATACAAACATTGAGAAATACTGAGAAATGGGAAATATTGGGAAGTGAACACAGTTTTCTCTGAAACTCTAAAAACTGCATCTCCTTTTCTTCTCCAATGAACTCCTCTAGATGACAATTCCTGAAAAGCAGATGATGAAATTCCACGAAATTCTAGCATGTTTCCTAATATACTGTACTGGAGTCTGGATCATCTGTGGGGAGGATGTGACCCTCATTATGAGGCTTATCATAACCAAGAACAGAGAGAGAAGCAGCTGGCAGCCTTCTTCATGGCACATATTTCTCTTCAAGCAGAAGGTTGTAAACGCTTCCTTATCTAGGTATGGCGGTACATGCCTGCAATTCTAATACTTGGGAGTCTGAGGCAAGATGGTTGGGAGTCTGACTAGCCAGGCTACAGAGCAAGGTCTTGAATAAATATTAACTAATTAACTAAGAAATAAATGAAAATGAAAGATTTAAACTCAAGTGAAATAGATAGTATAAAGAAGGAATGAAGAGGGGCACTTTATATCCCATACTGCGGAACACTTTTATATTTTATATTGTGGAGATAAACCTGATTGTGCATGTTATCAACAGTTTAACATGTACACATCATTAATAATTGGTTTCTTCTAAGTTAATTCATTTCAGCCCACATGACCTTCCCCTAAGAATAAAAGTCACAGACTTTAATTAAATTTAGCACTTCAAGAAATTCCTGAGCATGAGCAAAGAGAATGAGGGAAGAAAAAAAGGGATGATGAGAAGAGAGGTGAAAGTCAAAGATTAAAACTGTGGACACCGACCTGACCTGAAGACCAACACTGAGCTGTAAAATGATTGACAGCTTTTTTTTATGTGTTCTCCTCCCATAAATCTTGCTGACTGAAGAGGAGGAAAAAGGAAGTTTTTTTGTTTGTTTGTTTTGGTTTTGTTTTCCTCCAGAGTGATACCTGGCCATATTCTGAAATGGCTCTTGAGTTAAGGATTGAATTCCTTCTGTGCTCATGGCAATTTATGAAGAAGGGCAGCGTAAGTCCTGGAATTCTAGTTGCATAAAGAGCCACAATTTTAACAGATGCATCTCAAAATGAGCAAATGAGAGAAAAAATTAAAACCAGGAAAAATGCACTTCAAGACCCTAATGGATAATATCCAAAGAGTTCTGCATAGTACAAATGCCCAAATGGCATGAGAAACCAATCATGTAAAATTTTACATTCTCCTCTTCTTGACAAGGTGAATAGCAGCATTGAGTCAAATTTGGATCTAGGGATCAATTGCAAAGTAGATGAGAAAATACTATTGGATAGAGTAATTAGGGTAAATCTCAATAATGTTCTACTTTAGAATAGATACATAAAATGGGTGGAATTTATTACATGTAATAACTATCTTAATTAAAAATACTTTTTAAAATTCTTACTGAGCAATTATTCCCCAGATGTGGGACTTAGATTTGGAGATACACAGGTAAATGGAATATAAAGTTACATTATTCCTTTGAGATGATCACAATGTAGCTGGGCATAGACACATAAACATTGCAGTTACAGGACTAGGAGGACAGAATCATTAGGACAGGAGCCTGGAATGATCAAAAAGGTAGGAAACAACAGAGCATGAGTTAGTGTTACAGCCTACCCCAAAATGCATATGTAATTCCAGCCAGAGCATTTCATTGAATTCTGATAAGTGAAATAAATGTCGATGCCAAATAGCTTTACTCCCAAGTTTATCACTAGAGAGCTCATCCCAGTTCATCTAAGGAAAGGGAACAAACGAAGACCATCTTGTGGCAGATTGGGGTGAACACAATAAATGCACTTGCAAGAGAGAGCAAGTCTAGTTCTGACAGGCTTCTTTTGAGTCAGTAGGAATATAAGATGTTAGCCAATTGCTGCTGTTAAGAGTCAGTCTGCTGATTGAATGTGTTCTGTAAACTAGAATATCTCAATTTTGAATGAAAACTATATTCAATAGCACTTTAAAATATATAAGTGGGGGGCTGGAGAGGTGGCTCAGGGGTTAAGCTTCTGCCTTGCAGGCGGAAGGTCCTGAGTTCGGATCCTAGACCCCACGTATAGATGCCGGGCGGAAGCGGGGGCGGCCTGCGTGCGTTTCCGGTCCTGGTAGGGTGGAGCCTGTGAATCCCGGGGCGGAGTAAACAAAGAGGAGGTGGAGGCATCCGTGGTGGTTCCCGAATTCGCCCGTGGTTTAACATACACACATACATACACACACACACATGCACAGTTAAAATAAATAATAATAAAAAGATTAAAAAATATATTTAAAATATATAAGTGGCTTTGACTCACCGCATCACTCTGTCAGTTCCTGACTTAAACTTAATCACCATTTTCTTAAGCCCTCCAGTAGATTCTAATTTATAAAAGTACTGCTCTATCTTATTTACCTTTCTAGGGCCTAGTCTAACCCACCATTGGCTGGACCTTCCCCATCATTTAGACATTTTTCTGCACACTTGCTCGGGTTCACACAGCTACTAATTCTTGACAAATGTGCTCAGAGCTCGAATCTTCAATTGTCAAGTGATACTTGTATTTAACTATGACACAACTGAAATTAGACTTAACTCCTCTTCAAAATATCAGCTTGCTTCATTCCCTCAAAATCCCGTAAATGAAACAGACGTATAAAAAACAGGCACTGGAGAGGCAAAGATATAGGATCCCGTGCATTTCCTGGCCTGCCAGTTTAGTCAAATTTGCAAACTTCAGTTTAAATGCAAACTATGAGGTAGAATGTGATTAAGAAAAAATCCAATGTTTACCCCTTACCTCCATATACATATGCATACTCGTATACATACACACACTCACAAACACATAGATACACAAAGAATTTATCAATATTGATATGTTTAAATGCTGTGATTCAGATATAGCATGCTAAATGAACAAGTTTCACAGCTCAAAATACTAAGTATAAGGTCAAATTAAAACACAGAAAACAAAACGTCAATATAAATTAATATAAAGCAAAGTTTAGTAAAACAATCCTTTGACCATATCACATGTTATATGTAGAATATGATTTTAGCTGCTGTATTTTCCATTCCTACACTAAACACAATGTATTCTGGACTAAAAGGATTATATTCTTTCACTCTAAATACACAACAGTTTGTTATAATCAAAAAGAATATTTCAATTGATATTATCGCTTCAGTGTTCAGAAACTTGAAAGTGAGCTATGTAATCCAAGTTAGATGAAGGTTCTTAAATTTGTCACATTATAAATTAACTTCTAAGTAATAGTGCAAGTTCATTCACTCAGCTCATTTCCTACTCTTTTTGAAATGAACAATGTTTTTGTAACAGTTCAATTATTCAGGCTTACATTTATGGAGTTATTTTTGAATTTTCTGTTTTTCCAAACTCTCAGATACAACTTCCAAATCTTGAAAATTCATCTTTTGAGGGGAAAAAACATATTTGCACTAATCTTTTCCTTTATTTTTTACCACAGAACCTCGTTTCTCATTAAAAATTTGCATGCTCTTCCTGAATAACCCAAGCAAATTAATAGTTATACTATTCTATCCAAGGTAAGATGTGGCTTCCCTCTGCCTTTTTAAGAGAAGTGGAATATTTGAAGGAAGAGGAATTGCATCAGACAGCCTGAATCCACAACTTTACTATGCACTGCACTCCCTATATTTCATGAGAAAGAAGGTTTTAATTCAAAAGTTAATAATGCAAATCAAAGCTTTCCGCACATTTTTCAAATGATGATAGATCATCATCTTATAGATGATAATAATTAACAATGCATCAGGCACTCATGCGTTATTGGGCACATATCCATAAAAAGAGATGAAAGACAAGGCCATTGCAGAAATTATATTTTAGCAGAGAAAAAGAAAGAAATACAGTGAACAAATAAAATTAACATGGTAAATAAAAATAATATACATAAACATTGTCTCATGTCTTTAGCACAGCATAGTAGGAAGGTATTATCAAGATGAGGGGCACTAAGAAAAGCTTGATCAAGATAAGCTTTGAAAAGATGATGTCGGACCAACAGCTGGAATAGAACCTTCAAAGAGAATGTGAAGGGAAAAAAGAGGGAATATTGTCACAGGGGTGCTAGTACCAGAGATGTATTTGGAGTCTTGTGAGCCACTTAAGGTCTTCAGTGCTTACAAAGAAAGGCCAGAACCCCTGAAGGTTTCTGAACTGGCATGAGGTAGTCTAGTGTCCATTCTTATAACTCAACATGGTAGCTCTGTAACAAAATGAATAACATGAATGAAGGACAGAAGCAAAGAAACCAGATGGAAATCTACTGTAACCACTTAAGTGAACGATGCTACTGGCTTAGACCAAAGTGGCAGCAAAGAAAGAAGTGACTCTATCTTTCACATATTAGATGTAGACTCAAAGCTTTCCTTGAGGATGAATATGGGTTCTGAAAAATAAAAGTGAGACCTGAGCAGTGGGAGAAATGAGATTGTGATCATCTGAGCTGGAGAAGTTGCAGATGAAGTAAGCTGGGGGAGGGGCATCAGGAAGCCCGGCAAGGCAGGTTACACTGTTAAACTGGAGATGGTCAAGAGGTTGAAGAGAAATTTATTTACTCTCTTGCATGGTTCAAAAGTGACATAGTAGGCAAAGACTAGTATCATTTCATCTGACTTCATTGCTACAGCATTTCCATAAGTAATTTTTCCTTCTTCTGACAAACTCGCCAAAAGTAATTTTATCCATTTTTTTTTCTGTCCAAACTAATTCTTACCTGCATGGCTTCATTCCCTACAAATGAGAAACTAACACTAATTTGTTATGTGTCTCAGCACATAGTTAACAACAAAATGAGCTATTAATATGCAACAGTGGATAACTTGGGAATTAACAAAAAATTAATGAAAAAATCAATGAAGATATCAATTTTCTAAAATTTGGCTCTGTCCAAGGAACAACGGGAAATAAAAAATTGGGTATTAGGCCAAGCTTTCATCATTTTAATATAAAAAGATAAGAATTTTTCCCAATTTTAAGTAACTTATGTGATTTATCTTTATAAACTTTTGAGGGAAAAAGTCAGCAGTCATGTGGGAAAAAACCTGGTCATTGTATTCAGTGACATTTTATATTGGCCGGAAATAACCATATGTGCAAGTTTTATATAATCCTCACATTCTTGCTGATCTAAGATAGAGAAAGTAAGAAAAAATATTTGATTATCGTGTTTCTTAGTGTAAACTGGAAAAAAAAGTCATCATATTGCTGATCCCTTCTTTTCACTGGGTGCCTGCAATAGAGGCAGAAGGAAAAAACATGCTGTAGGTAAACAGGCAGCCGGAGACAGGCTTTCATTGCTTTTCCATTTTACTCACCAGAACTGTTTCCCTGTGTAACAGAACCTACTTACAAAACTAACACAAAGACAACTATTAAAATTTTCATTTCAAGGTATTGGGAACAAGAGATTTAAAAACAAGTACTTTTGTCTGTCTTCATAACTGACTTGGACCTGGTAATAATTCTAGCATTGGAAGGAAGGAAGGAAGAAGGGAGAGAAGGAGGGAGGCACAGAGGGAGGGACGGAGGGAGGGAGAGAAAGAGAGAATAGAGGGAAGGAAGGAGGGAGGAAGAGAGGGAGGGAGGGAGAGAGGTGTGGTAAGAATCAAAGAATGAGTTAGGGCCGAAGCAATCATATTTGGACCTTACATGCCCTGCGCAATGTCCAACACACTATTGACCTCACAAAGTCTAGCATTTGCTAAAGGCACTAGGATCCTGGGAGGCAAGGGATCAACAGCCACAGTAATGTTCCTATGCTTAACAGGAACACAGGAAAAGGTTCTGGGAAATGCCACTGGGTCCTTGCACCTCATCAGAGAGGAGGACCCAGAGGAGAGTTTGGCATGCACATTAAAGGATGCTCTGGGAATGGGAGGGGGAGGCACTGGGGGATGGGGAGGGACAGGGCAGGGGAGGGGGGCACATGGGGATAGGGAGTTGGAGGGAGGGGGGGACCAGTGTACCTGTTAAGTTTGTATGAGTGGAAATAAAAAAAATCAAAGAATGAAGGGGAAGAGAAAAAGGAAGAAGAATGGAGAGAAAAAAGAAAGATCCTATTGCTCCTTTCATAGCATGTTTAATTCATCCACTTTATATTTTTCTACAAAGATAAGGGAAAAATAAAACTAACATACCTAAAGCAATTCAATTTTTATAATTTGTATAAATTGTATCATTTATATTTGAGTATTATTTATATCATGCCGCAATACTGAAAGGTCCATAAGTTAATATACCAAGTCACTTTACAGAGGTTCAGAAAAACAGTAAGACTAGATGTCATATGACATTGAACCCTGGGTCAGTCTACTATCTTTAAAGACACTGGGAATGCTTTAGTGAGAGTTATTCAGAGAACTAGAAAAGCAGAGCAAAATTATATGGTGGAGAGAGGGACAGGAAAACAAAACAGCTCCCATAGTTGTGTTGACTAACAACCCAAGATCTGCAAAGGCAGGCTCATAATTTGGAGCTATGAGGAAGAGCTGATGTTGTTGTTTAAGTCCAAATTTATGTGGCAGAGTTCCCTCTTCCTCCAGGTACCTCATTCTTGCTCTCTTAATACTCTTTTAATAAGCAGAAACACTTATTAATGGAACCCAACACACACTATGAAGAGTACTCTACTCTGCTCTAAATCTACTTATTTGAATGTTTTCTTGTGCTTTTTTTTAAAAAAAAGACAAAGACAGCTAGTGTTTGACTATATATCTGGATATCATAGATTACCCATATCTATGCATAAAATTTAGCATCATAAGAGTGGTCAGAAGACTTCAAAATACCAGAAAGAAAGCATATGTCATAGAGGTGCTACACACAGAAGTAGAAGTCTTATATGGATAATAGAAAAAAAAAAGAAACTTGGTAACTTTTAATTGAGTTATCAATTTAAGTATTATAGCACTAGACCATATCATAAAAGACCAGAAGCATCTCCATCAGTGGGATCTTGTCTCAGTCTTTTTCTAAATCACGAATCAGAAACTTGGGGGTTAGTAATACATTGATGTCTGAGAGCCAGTGAACTGTAACACTGTGTCATTAGAAAGCACACACGTTTTCACTTTTCTAAATGAAAAATTTAGCCCCATGTTTCTACTTGCTTGATGCATCTGCACAATGGTTTGTGTTGACCACCAATCATCTGTGATCTATTAATGGTATTCCATGCTCTGTGCTATTAATTCTTCTGAACTAATGAAAGTAGAACTGGACCAGCCTACTGCAGATTTAATTTGTTTTTACCCTTTATGGTTTTTTCCACTTTCTAACTTTTTTAATGAAAATCAATTATTAAAATCAATCCTAAAAGCAACATGGAAATGTATTTTATCTGAAAGCAATAGAAAATATCCCAAGCAAAAAAGATGGTTGCCAAAATAGAATTGATGGGAATGCATGACAAATATGAAAGAGAAGAGAGGAATAATGGACAGATGTTCTTGGAAGAGTAGAGAACTGTGTGAAAGAACGTATGGTCTAGGTGAAACATAATTTGGATATTAATAAGTGAAACTGAAATAAATATAAATATCACAGTGTAACTAACATATTTGCTATCTTTTGGTTTGGATATTGTATTAAAGGTAAAAAGTCACAGTTTAAAGTACAGAAAGTATGCTTTCCACGTGCCTGGGTAATGAAGAAGAAGCAGAGGCTGTGATTGCCATGGATAGCATTTTTGTCAAACTCAATTGCTTTTTTTAAAAAGCATCATAAGAGTGGTCAGAAGACTTCAAAATACCAGAAAGAAAGCATATAAATGTCATAGAGGTGCTACACACAGAAGTAGAAGTCTTATATGGATAATAGAAAAAAAAGAAACTTGGTAACTTTTAATTGAGTTATCAATTTAAGTATTTCTTACATGTGAAGCAAAGTTTGACTAAAGAGATGGAGAGGTATAGAGGCTGATACATTGGCTACCAAACAAGTTAAAGGAGACAGAGTGCCTTTCCCAGTTGAAACAGAACAAGAAAGGAGGGCAGAATCCAAAAGAAAAGCAATAATTCTAAGAACAGCAGTCGAGAAAGAATGGACACACAAAGCAGAAGAGACTAAATACAGGAGTGAGCAGAAAGCCAAGAGAGGAGCGCTCCAAAATGCAGGGACTCCAAAGTGTGAAGGGAGACATGTGTTCTGAGGACTCCAAGGAGTCCCCTCAGAAGGCTTCTGTGGGAACAGTCTCAGGAATGCAGAGAAGGGGAATTCATCTTGGAGGCAAAGATTATTCACTGGCTTGCTCTAAATGATGAGGAAGTGGTGATCCAAAGTGATTCAAAACTCAGGGTCTTCAGCTCCTGAAATCCAGATTGAGACATTCTGAAGATTAAGCATGAGCACGTTTGGCCTGGGTCTCAACTGACACTTCCAACAAGAACCCATCACAGTGATAATGCGTTTGCTTGGAAAGCATACTTTAAGAATTTAAGAATGTATTATGTATGTGTATATACATAAATGCATATGTGTGTATATTTGTATATATTGTTCGAATGTGAGTTGTTCCCCCCCTTCCAGGCTCATGTGTTTGCAATTTTAACTGATAATAATATTTAAGAAGATTGTAGCACCTTGAGAAGATTGTAGAAATTTAATAAATAAAGCCATGTCACAAAGGCAGACTTTAAGACTGGGTAGCCCCTCCTTGCTTCCAACCACAGTCTATTCTTGCAGTTCCTTCTCTTCTGTTCTCTCTGCCTCCATGACTGCTGTGTCCTGAAACACCTCCAGCTTCTGCATCCTTCCATGTCTTTTCCACCATAACAGACCATATCTCCCCTCTGAAACCATAAGCTAAATAAATCTCCATTTTCCCCTCAAGTTGTGGATGTGTATTGTTCACAGCAACAAAAGATGAAAGTAATTGCAACTAAATATAATAAGATGCTTCCCATCCTTCCTCCCTGCCTGTCTCCTGGGCATCTTTCAAGATTTTCATGAAAGAACCAGTTTGATGCTCTCCTGCATTCCTCTGGTGAGTACTGATACAAGTAATTGTTGCCGTTGCATTTTTTATCATCATGTCTCCTCCTAAAAGCATTTTATTCAGGATAAGTGATTGAAGAAATATTGTCACATCATTATTTTGAAGCTGAATTTCAGATACCATCTTTTGAGGTGCCTGAAAGCATATTACCATTAAAGTCATTATTGCTAGATGTTTCTCACATTGCGATAGTCATCTTGAATAAAATAGTCATCCAAACGAACCCTCGGTTAATGATTCCTTGTGCAATTAATAATTTTCCAATTTGTACATAGTCCACATGTAGCAAACTAATAATTTTCAGCTTGAAAAGAGGAAAAAATTTGCAAATATTATTTTCCTTAAAGCAATATTGAAAGCAAATGAGCCTCCAGAAGCTAAAAAAGAATTTTGTGATTTGTTTAATGATCAGGAACATCCTTAAGGACTATTTCAGTAAGAGAAAGATGGGGAATGACTCAAACATTCAAGATACCAATATGCTTATCTTTATCAGCAGTCATTCATATTTCATCATAAAAATAAAATATATACTGGATGTCTCAGCAGTTTTAACGAAAGAATTTTAAAATGCAAAATTTTGTGAAAGGAAAAGGATTACTGAAGCCAGAATTTTCTCGTTTTAATCAATGTTTTTTAAATAGAAAATTCACTACTTCCAATTCTACCAGAATCAAGTAATTTAAGATTGGTAAGTCTGAGACTGGAACAGAACAAAAGAAATTAGGAATACTTCAAAAATTATGGTTACATTTTTCAGAGTGTCAGTAAGGGAGAACAATTGAGTTAGCTGTTACTAAAATGGAAGATAATGAAGACCACCAGGGGGCAGCATTACCAAAATGACTTTACTGAAAATAGTAATACATAAAATAATTTCTCAATTAGAAAAATAGCAATTAACGATTTTCAGTTATTTATTTTTGAATGCTCCATTGTTTATTATTTCTTCTCAATAATAATAGTATAGAAAATGAATGTTTTAAAATATGCCAATGATGTTATGGTGACCGTAGGATTAGTTTTACAGAATCCTTAGCATATAGACCAGAGTTTTTACATCTATATTATCTGTACCTAATGTATATATCTAAGTATGGTTTGCAACCTTAGCTGATGACAATGTTTGGGAAGGCATATCACAGGTGGCAGGCTTTTAGGTTGGGTAGCCCCTCCCTGCTTCCAATAGCAATTTAAATATTTTTTCCAGTTTTCTCATGTGTTAAGGTTTGAATGTGAGTTGCACCCCCACAGGCTCATGTGTTTGAATCCCTAGCTGGTGCTAATGCTTAAGAATGTCATGGCACCTTTAAGAGGCAGAACCTTACCACGGAGCCCCACGCGTCCCGGCGGCGAGCACCCAGGCCGACTCTGGCTTGGCCTGCGCCCCCAGCCCGGACGACCCCAGCCCCCTCCGCATCGCCCCGCCCCGCCCCCACCAGCTACCCAAGGTGAGTGAGAGAGAGAGCCCAGCCCAGCCCCCCCCACCCAGGAACCGCCAGGCCAGCAGGCACCACACCGCGCGGCCCCTGGCTTTGCCCCCAGGGCCCCGCCCCCCTCCGCGCCAACCTTCCCAGGTGGCAGGTGAAGAATTCTGCCATCAACATCAGACCCTCTGCCTCTCTGGCCCACCGGGGACCTACGCATGTGGTCCACGGAAGACACACTGCTACTCAGAATTCAATAGAGCCCAAAGGAAACGCAAGCAAAATTCTAAGGAACAAAGGGAACACAGGCCATACATCTGGAGTCCGCTACAATCATTATATCACGTGGGCGAGATTCTTCTCATCCAACCCAAAGATAAGTAAACTTTTTCTTTTCACCTTACTGATCTTTTAAATTATCAATGCTGTAGATCAACTTTCTCATACAGCCACCCCACAACATACAACTCCAGGGAGTACACCACTCACCCCCACATTTCACCAAGATACTAAATCGTAAAAGTGCACTACCAAACTAATATTCACCCCCTGGTAACATAACCTGACTTAACTGATGTACTAACAGCCTAGTAGCCTCATCTAGGATATAACAATAACAATACACAAACATACACAATCCAAGGTAAGCACTAGTAATAACTGGCAAGTGTAACAATACCAACTAGGTGGATTCAGTGAAAAACACACAGAAACTGAAAGGTCCTAAAAAAAAAAAAAAAACAACGATGTACAAGTCAAAGTGCAGATCCACGAGAAACAAAACCCAAGAAGACCAATCTCTTGCTGAAAGAATCAATACCATAATGAGGGATTCTGACCAGAACAAATCCACAGAAAATAGCCATGAAAGCCAGACCCAACATAACGACTTTCAGAGTATGATCATTACCATGATTAATACTATGAAAGAGGAAATCCGAGAAGAGTTAAACAACCGTATCAACCACTTCAAACAGGAACACAACAGGCACTTGAAGGAGTTGAGAAAAACAGTTCAAGAAACAAAAATAGGTATAGAGCAATTAAAACAGTCTCAGGCAGAGTTTAAAATTGAACTAAAAGACAAGTTATCTTCAACCCAAAACTCAACAGAGTCTTAGCAGAACAGATGAGGCAGAAAATAGAATTTCAGATCTTGAAGACAAAGTGGGAGAATTAACCAGCTCAATGGAAGAGATTGTTAAAGCCAAAAAGATACTGGAGAGGAACATTCAAGAGATATGGGACACCCTGAAGAAGCCTAACATGCGCATTCATGGAATACCAGAACAAGAATCCCAAAATACCACACTGGAGGAAATATTTCAATTCATCATAAATGAAAACTTCCCACAACTAAAGAATGAGAGGCCTATCCAAATACAAGAGGTATTTCGCACTCCAAACAGATATGACCAAAATAGAAAATCGCCACGGCAAATAATAGTCAAAACACTCCACATTCAAGACAAAGAAAAGGTGCTAAGAGCTTCAAGAGACAAAAAGCAACTCACTTTTAAAGGTAAACCTATTAGAATAACAAATGACTACTCAATGGAAACAGTAAAAGCAAGGAGAGCTTGGAGAGACATACTTCAAGTATTAAATGAGCAAAAATGCCAACCCAGACTGATATACCTGGCAAAACTATCTGTCATGATTGAGGAAGAAAGAAAAGTTTTCCAGCACAAAGACAACTTGAAGGGATACATGTCTACCAAACCAGGCCTTCAAAAAATCCTAGAAATGATACTCAAGCTTGAAGAAAAGAACAAGCGTATCCAGGAGGACAGAAGGGAAGTATAATACCACCAAAACATAAATATCAAACAACATGCTTACAAAGTCTACTAAACATAAAAAATGTCCAGAATTAAAAATAATTTCTCCATTATAACATTAAATGTCAATGGTATTAACTCGCTGATTAAGAGACACAGATTACAAACTTAGATTAAAAACCACGAGATTTGGAAATTCATCTCACCACAAAAGATAGGCACATCATAAGAATGAAAGGCTGGTACAAAATCTTGCAAGCTAATGGAACCAGGAAACAGGCAGGGGTAGCAATTATGCTTTCAGACAAAGTGGACTTCAAACCAAAGAAAATAATAAGAGACACAGATGGATACTACATTTTAGTCACAGGTACAATTCACCAGGAAGACTTCACAATACTGAACATTTATGCACCCAATACGGGCCCCTCCACATTCATTAAGAAAACCCTACAGTGCCTAAAGCAAGAAATCAATCCCCAAATGATAATTCTTGGGGATTTCAACACCGCCCTCTCAACATGGGATACATCAACACGTCAAAAGCTTAACAGAGACACTTTGGAACTTAATCAAACCCTGAAAGAAATGGACCTTACAGATCTCTATTGAACTTTTCACCCACGCATGAAAGAATACACATTTTTCTCAGCAGCACACGAAACTTTTCCCAAAATAGATCACATATTGGGCCACAAAACGAATCTACACATATACAAAAAAGTTGAAATTCTAACCTGTGCCCTATCAGACCACCACGGCCTAAAGCTGGACATCCACAACACAACAAACAAGAGAAAATATACTAACTCCTGGAAACTTAACAATATGATGCTGAATGAGAACTGGATTGAGGAAGAAATTAAAAAGGAAATTCAAGATTTCCTGAAAGTGAACGATAATGAAAATACAACTTACCAAAATCTCTGGGACACAATGAAAGCTGTTCTAAGAGGTAAGTTCATAGCTCTTAATGCCTACATCAAAAAAATGGAAACATCAGAAATAAATAACTTAACAATACAGCTTAAGGCTTTAGAGAAACTTGAGCAATCTTATCCCAAAAGTAGTAGAAGAGAGGAGATTAGCAAAATAAGGGGAGAAATATCTGAAATCGAAACTAAGAAAACGATAGAAAAAATCAACAAGTCAAAAAGCTGGTTCTTTGAAAAAATTAATAAGATTGATACATCCCTAGCTAAATTAACCAAAAGCAAGAGAGAGAAAATCCAAATTAACAAAATTAGAAATGAACATGGAGTTATCACTACTGATACCCAAGAAATCCACAGAATTATAACATCATATTTCAAAAACTTATACTCTGTGAAGTTTGACAACACAAAAGAGATGGATGAATTTCTAAGTAAACACAACCTACCTAAATTGAATCAGGAAGTTGTGAATTACTTAAATAGCCCTATAACATATAAGGAAATTGAAGAAGTAATCTCAAATCTTCCCACCAAAAAATGTCCTGGACCAGACGCATTCAGCACAGAATTCTACCAGACATTTAAGGAGTTAATAACACCAATACTCCTTAAACTGTTCCATCAAATAGCAAAGGAAGGAACACTACCAAATTCCTTCTATGAAGCTAATATCATCTTAATCCCAAAACCTAATAAAGATTCACTTAAAAAAGAAAACTATAGGCCGATCTCTCTGATAAACACAGATGCAAAGATTCTCAACAAAGTCTTAGCAAATCGGATTCAAAAACATATCAAAAAGATCATTCACAGGGACCAAGTAGGCTTCATCCCCAGCACACAAGGTTGGTTCAACATACCAAAATCAATAAATGTAATTCATCATGTAAACCAGTCCAAAGACCAAGACCACATGATACTCTCGATAGATGCAGAAAAAGCCTTTGACAAGATCCAAGAGCCTTTTATGATCAAGAGACATGCTAGAGACAGTAGGAATGGAAGGAACCTTTATCAATATAATAAAAGCTGTATACAACAAGCCCACAGCAAGGATTATGCACAATGGGGAACAATTGGAAGCATTCTCACTTCGATCAGGAACTAGACAAGGCTGTCCACTCTCACCACTTCTATTCAATATTGTACTTGAAGTCTTAGCTGAAGCCATAAGACAAGAAAGGGACATAAAAGGGATTCAATCGGCAAGGAAGAAGTCAAGCTATCCCTATTTTCAGATGACATGATCTTATACCTGAGGGATCCCAAAAACTCCACCAGGAAGCTCCTGGAACTAATTGAGAAGTTCAGCAGGGTAGCAGGATACAAAATAATGTGCAAAAATCAGAGGCCTTCCTATATGCCCAGAATGAAAGAAGTGAAAAAGCCTTGAGAGAAACAATCCCATTTACTGTAGCCCCTAAAAAAAAATGCAATACCTTGGTATAAATCTAACCAAGGAGGTAAAAGACCTTTACAATGAAAACTTTAAAACCCTGAAGAAAGAAATTGCAGAAGACACCAGAAGGTGGAAAGACCTCCCATGTTCCTGGATTGGCAGAATCAACATTGTAAAAATGACCATCCTACCAAAGGCAATATACAAATTCAATGCTATACCAATTAAAATCCCAAAGCAATTCTTGAAAGAAGCTGACCAAATAATCTCAAAATTCATATGGAGGCACAAAAGACCCAGGATAGCAAAGACAATCCTGAGTAACAAAAACACTGCTGGAGGTATTACCATACCAAACCTTAGTCTATACTACAAATCCATAGTTGTAAAGACAGCCTGGTACTGGCTCCAAAATAGACACACAGATCAATGGATAAGGGTTGAAGACCCAGATATAAGCCCACAAAAATACAGCCACTTGATCTTTGACAAAGGGGCCCAAAGAATCCAATGGAAAAAGAACAGCATCTTCAACAAATGGTGCTGGCAAAACTGGATCTCCACATGCAGAAGATTAAAGCTGGACTCGTACTTGTCACCATGTAGAAGACTTAATTCCAAATGGATCAAGGACCTTGATATCAGGCCAGAGACTATAAAAATCATAGTTGAAAGGATAGGGAACTCCCTCGAGCTGATTGGGCTAGGCCAACAGTTCCTAAACAGACATCCAATGGCACAGTCACTGCTACCAACTCTCAACAGTTGGGATCTTGGAAAATTGAAGACCTTCTGTTCAGATAAAGAGATTGTAACATGAGCTCAAAGGCAACCCACAGAATGGGAGAAAATCTTCACTAACCACATATCTGATAGAGCGCTACTGTCCAGAATGCACAAAGAATTTAGAAAATTAAACACCAAGGAAACAAATGGCCCAATTAAAAAATGGGCCCTGGAACTTAAAAGAAATTTTACCAGAGATGAAATTAAAATGTCTAACAAATATCTTTAAAAAATGCTCCACTTCTTTAGCCATAAGGGAAAGGCAAATCAAAACCTCCCTGAGATATCATCTCACCCCGGTCAGCATGGCAAAAATCCACAATACAAACATCAAGTGCTGGAGAGGATGTGGAGAGAGGGGAACTCTGCTACATTGCTGGTGGGAATGTAGGCTCATACAGCCACTCTGGCGAGCTGTCTGGAGATTCTTAAAGAAATTAAAGATTGAAATGCCATATGACCCTGCTATTCCACTTTTGGGAATAACCTCCCATGCAGTAAAGGTTCGCCTCGATAGCACAAGCACGACCATGTTCATAGCAGCACTGTTTACAATAGCAAAGTCATGGAATCAACCTAAATGTCCAACAGTTGACGAGTGGATAAGGAAACATGTGGTACATCTATACAATGGAGTACTACTCAGCCATCAAAAATTATGAATTAGTGGAATTTGCTGGGAAATGGATGTTATTAGAAACAATTATATTAAGTGAAGTATCCCAAACCCAGAAAGTTAAGCGCCGTATGTACTCCCTAATAGGCAGCTCCTAGTACCAAATTCACCTAGCCCACATTGAGACACTCAAAGGTAAACCTATGTAATACAGTAATTGCAAGGATTTCGAACAGGAGAGATGGGGTTGGAGGGCCACACCAGACACAAGGAGAGAGGGGACCATGTTACAGCAGAGAAAATCAGCCTCCAAGGAATGCGAGTAAGTAATGTGACAGCTGGTTAAGTTCACAGATGTTCGTTCCTGATCATGTACAACTGAGGGGGTATGATCTCACCAGAAGGGGAGGGCATATAGTCTGGCAGATGAAAGGTGAGTGACCCCTCCCTCACCGAGGTTTACTGCTTTTATTACATCTACCCTTGAATGTGCTATTATAACAAGACTCCAGTTTAACAGTTTTTTTGTCTCTGACCTGGGGTGACATACAGTGCCCATCAGGATGGAGTGAAGGGCATTGCAGGAGCAGCAAAACTGCAAAAGAAAATCAACAAACCACAATCCAGAACTTCGAGACTCTATATCAACCACATAGAACTAAGCCAGCCTAATCTCCTCCCATCCTGAAGCTCAGGGACATTTGCAGAAGAGAGTGCGGTAAGATTGTAAGAGCAAAAGGATGGGAGGAGCAATGATCTGAAGATTCTCCACACTAGTTAGGGCTAAAGCAATCATAATAGGACTTTGCATGCCCTGCGCAATGTCCAACACACTATTGACCTCACAAAGTCTAGCATCTGCTAAAGGCACCAAGATCCTTGGAGGCAAGGGATTGGCAGCCACAGTAGTGTTCCTATGCTTAAGGGGAACAAGACAAAGGGTTCATGGAAATGCCACTGGTCCTTGTACGTCATCGGAGAGGAGGACCAAGAGGAGAGTTAGGCATACACAATAAAGGACTCTCTGGGAATTGGGCGGGAGGCATTGGGAGATGGGGAGGGAGGGGAGGGGAGTAGGGGGTTCAGGGGGAGGAGGGGGGAGGGAATTGGTCTACCTATTAAGTTTGTATGAGCGGAAATAATAATAAAAAATGTCAAAAAAATTTTTTAAAAAAAGAGGCAGAACCTTGCTAGAGGGAGGCACATCATGGAGAGCAGATCTAGAGGTTTGATGGTCTGACCCTGACTCCTTTCACTCTTGCTCCCTCTGCTTCCTGATGGCTACAGTGATCTGAGCCACCTTCTGACCCGCAATCTTTATCTTAAATAGACCTTCAAACTATAAGTCAAATTAATACCTTTGCTCCACTAAGTACTGCCTCATAGCAGCAAAAAAATAGCTAAAACAATATACATACACAGGCTGACATCTGTATTTATATATTTAAGTACATAAAAACTGTCAGATAGATGATGACAGTTATATGATGGATGGATACATATGTGATAGATAGAAGATGATTGATAGATGGTTGATAAATGGATGACAGATATTTAGATAGATTAAAGTGGATATATACCATCTACAGATTATGACAAAAGCAAATTCTAGGTACTGCTTAATTAATTGTGAAAACCTTCCTACCTAACAAAAATAAAAGCCAGATGGTTAAATGTGTATGAATTGTGTCTGCAATTGCCTATAATAAAATGTAATTATTGAATAATAATGAATAATTCAAGTATCCCCAGCATTTGTGATCCTACTCCTTAAAATGAGTCATTTTTTGTTATACTATTATTATTCTCAGCAGATAAACCAACGCCAGAGATACTGTAATGGATCAAGGAATAGATATGGAAGATGGATTTTTAAGCATTGTGAAGCATTCATTAGCAAAGACCTATATAATAGTTATAAATAATTCTAGGCAGAAGGTGCGAAATAATGCATGTTCAGTAGAAACAGATGCCTCGATGTTTGAATGTTAATCTTCCACCATAGATGCTCTCCGGAGATAATTGTGATAACAAAGGTATACAGCCTATACTTCAAGATTGCGGGAAGCTCTTAGGAAGCCACCTAATCTCGGACTGACCGGGGATGCAAAGTCACACCAAAACAGCGCATAATGTACAAAGGAGATTTATTGGCAAGCAAGCAGGAGGGCAAGCAGCATGGCAAGCTTGGATCAGATAGAGAAGCAGCCCCAAAATCCAGCTCTGGGAGCCAGGGTCATGTGGTTATAGGGCAGAAGCATGTAGTTGGAAAAGAACTGGGATGAGAAGGGGGGCTCACTCCAGGGTGGGTGAAAAGAGTCCTTGGGAGTATGTTAGTTTATCTTAGCTGCAGACAAGCTGAAGCTATGAAGCTGTCCTTGGCTGTGGGGAGTCCTCGGGAGAGTGTCCAGGTGGGCTGGGGCTGTGAAGAGTCCTTTGTCTAGACATGTACATCAGAGAGAGGGGGGACAGCTTGAGCCCTTTTGTGATCAACATGCCTAAAAATGATATGCTGCGCTGCCAAGCAACAATGTTTGGTAGGTATATAAAATGTGTTTTCAGTTTATGATATTTTAAACTTCCATTGAGGAATGGGACATAATCTCTTGTAAATCAAAGAGCACTTGCAGTTGTTGAAACAATAACCCCAATATGGAATCTCTCTGTCTGATATCAAGATATCAAGAGTCAGACTATCAATAAAAAGTTTGTAATATTTCTTTCTCGTGGTACTGGGGATTGAACTCGAGGATTACTATATGCTGATTATGCACTGTATAACTAAGCCACCCCCTTAAATTCCTTGTTTTCTAAATTTTTATATATATACTGTTTCAAGAATATCTCAAGTCAATAAGTTTCTGTAATTAATCACACTGTACATACATATTATTCTTTTTCTGCTCTTGGCACGTATCAATTAGCATCAATATCATATTTTATTATTTGTAAGAACTCAAATATTTATACCAGGAGAACACAAAGTAAAAGAAAGTATACTATTGATGAATTGCGCTCATGAAGTCATCTGAATTAATTGTCCTAACATAGGTGGCCTAATAGCAGCCAAGAAACAGAGAACTATTAAGGAAGCAATTGTTTCATAATTGTTCAAGAGCAATTTTTACATTTTAAATGCTTTTCAAATGGATTAATTTAATCCATCGAAATGTCTTCTGATACTATAATCTTAAAATGTGTTAATATGAAAAAAGACATTAATATGAGAAAATATTCAATGACAAGATATACATTTGGAATCAAAGTATAACATAATTATTTATAATTCTTTACATAGGATAATGAAAGTTTTAACATTTTTTACATTACCAGTAGCACAAAACCTTTCTGATTTTTTTAATTTTTTTTAATTTTTTTTAAATTTATTCAATTGTGCGCGTGTATGTGTGTGTGTGTGCGTGTGGGTGTGTGTGTGTGTAGAACCACGGCAAATTCAGGAACCACCATGGACGCCTCCACCTCCTCTTTGTTCACTCTGCCCTGGGATTCACAGGCTCCGCCCTACCAGGACCAGAAACTCAGGCCGCCCCCGCTTCCGCCCGGCGTCTATACGTGGGGTCTAGGATCCGAACTCAGGACCTTCCTCCTGCAAGGCAAAGGCTTAACCCCTGAGCCACCTCTCCAGCCCGTGATTTTTATTTTGATCTTATAACCAGACAAACAATTTCATATCGTAATTTTTTGTAAAAATGCATTATTCAAAACCTTTAAGCTTCTCAGATACACGATGGTCCTCTGCAGCTAAATAAACACTGCTGTTTCTCTGTAAAGGCCACAAATTATAATTTCTGAATCACATTTCTTATAGGAGATGAACATCTAAGATTACCATTAAAGTCAGATATGTTTTGAAAGAGGCTAATCTTACTTAAGTCACATTAACTAGGTTTAGACATAAAAGTGCTCGTGAATCGTCTACTTCCTATGCCTTCTCAAGGGAAGTATCTGACTGGAGAGGCCGGAGTCTGCAGCTGTCATCTTCTTGCAGTTTGACTCATGAAGGAGCCTTTTGTCCTCTGATAAGTGATACATTGTGCATTGCTCAGGTGCCCTGAACAAAAAGCACAGGCCGACACAATGAGCCTGTCTCCAGTCAGCCTTGAGAAGACGAACAGAGAAAGGAAAGCAAGCTCTACCTGAGATGCGTTGTTTTCAATGAAGCTTTTTTTTTTGTCCATTCTAACGTAAAGCAGCATTTTGTCTTTAGAAAAGCTCACTCTGTCCCTTGGGCTTCTGAGTCACAATTTTGGGACAAAACCAGCAAGAACGGAGATTTTTATTATTATTATCAAAATGGCTAAGTCAGGAGAATTGCTGGCTTTTTGAAGAGGATTTTTGGACTGACTATGAGATAATGTGTATCATTTAAAGTGTCTAACTTATTGGAGTCTTTTAAATAACCATTGATCCAAATTTAGAATAAGTTTTATCATGTTTTTTGTATCTTTTACAATTAGTTAAAATGTTGTTACCTTCATTCAACACATTTCTCTATATAAATATTCATGTATTTAATGTGTAAATGTAAGTTAAGTATTAATTTAAAATATGCATCATCTAAAACAAATAATAACTGATAAAATACATGTAAAATCAGTGTCAGTATAGCATGTGTATCTTTTGTGAAATCACGTATTATATTTAAAGAAAATAGTTTTATATTTTATTCATATCCTTAACCAGAATATATAAAGGATTCTTGGGTGAGAGAAGTAATTTTCTTCTCTGCTTTCTCTTTTTTTTATTTATTAAAAACTTATGATGTTTACTATGTTATCCTGCAGTGTGCAGACTCCAACGGCAAAACCATGTTGGTTCTGTATGGATCAAGTTCACTTTACCAAGAAAAAGCCCTGATAATTATCACAATAATTACATGAAGTAATGATTTTTATCCCTCCATCTTGCATAATAAGCTATTATGTTTTGTGATGTAGAATATGAAAATTAGTATTATTAAGAATCAGTAAAGAAAATTTCCTATATGATATGTTCATATGCAAATGTTTGTTATACAATGAGCAAAACACTCTCCAACAGTACGATGTAATGTACTTTATTCCCTTATTTATTTTTGGTAGCGTTGAGAATGTCATAATAAAAAATTTAATTATACTCAATATTGCTTTATCTCAACAGAAAACAGAAAAAAGTAATAATTCTTCATGTATTCTACTATATTTTACTAAGACAATCAAGTTCAAATGCTTGTCAATGTCTTAAATTTAGATAACAAGCTGGGATTTTCTTAGACATATTTATTTCTTTTGGTAATACAGATGCCATTGTTGCACTTGGGATAATGTCAAAGGTCTTAAAATGACCCTGAATGAATTATACCTTCTAAATCTTTATCTAAAGCCATGTGCTGGCCAAAAGAAATCCTACTGAAAGGCAAAATCTTCCTCAACCAAAGATACAAAATTTGTAAATACAAATCTTCTTCAACCAAAGACACAAAATATGTAGATACAACTTTTTTGAAGTATATCTTTTGAGGTGAAATCACTCTTTTCTGGGTATTGTAGCAAATGTTTGATAAATGAGGGCCTCAAAATTAAAATCTTAGAAATGGATAAGCAAGAAAGTTATTAATTACAGTTATATTGCATAATTCAAGCACAATATAAATGTGTATATATATGCACACATGAGAGAGATAATAGGAAGTTTGAGACTCAGAAGAAAACAATAGACTTTCAGTCAATCTTTGAAATGTTTACTTTACACTCCTGCAATTATGTATACCGTTAAACCTGTAATTCATGTCCAAGCAGCTCACTTTATTAAAAAAAAAAAAAGAAGAAGAAGAAGAAGTTAGGTTGAAAGAAACATTTTCAAAAACTCTTTGAAAACCTAATCACCAGTTTGAGCCCCTGGTGTTCCTTTGTTCTATTGACTGTTTGACTTCATCTTGGGGTGATAGGCCCTGCTCTATCATACTGGGCTTCTGTAGAGGTAACAGAACTCTCCTGGTCTTGGCATCTGTACAGACAAGACAGTGGTCCCCCTTGCCTCAAAACAGATGGCTGCAAGCTCTCTGATCCTGATAAGCACTAATGGATAAGTATCTTCACTTTCCTATTCTGAAAATGAAGGTTTAAAATAACTAGTGAGACATGGAAATTTATGCCAAAAATCCTGTTTATTACACAAATATTCATGCTGATACTTGTGACAGCATAGAATTGTTCAGCCATGTTTTCTTCAGTTATTCAGCTTAAAAAAAATCTTGTTTAAATTTCAAATTGTAAGAATGTTTTGAAGGTATTAATCTCTTTCTAAGATTAATGTCATTCTCATAAGGACTATAATCATTAAAATTATAACAGTGCTATTTTACACAGCTGATCACCACCCTTAATTCTCCAAATTGGTGAAATTTCTAACATATATCCATAAATCAAAATTTTTAAAGCAGCTTATATTTAAATTTTCTTTTTTATTTTATTTATTTATTTATTTATTTATTTTTATTCAGTTGTGTATGTGTGCTTGTGTGTGTATGTGTGTGTAGAACCACAGGCGAATTCGGGAACCACCACATACCGCCTCCGCCTCCTCCTTGTTTACTCTGCCCCGGGATTCACAGGCTCCGTCCTACCAGGACCAGAAACGCAGGCCACCCCTGCTTCTGCCCTGCATCTACACGTGGGGTCTAGGATCCGAACTCAGGACTTTCTGCCTGCAAGGCAGAGGCTTAACCCCTGAGCCACCTCTCCAGCCCAAACCAGCTTATATCTAAAGGGAGTGTTTATGTAGCATTTCTTTAAATATTGAGGCTACAACTAACTTTATTTATAAACTAGTTGGATTTATATGATATATTATTATGTCACATCTCTCTCCATAACAAGGCTATAAAGAATATATTTAATCAAAGTATAAGTTCACATCATACTACTTTTCCACTTAGAAACCTATTCAAAAAGGACATTTCCATTAGTGATGGGCTTTCAACTTTTATTTATTACATTTATTATCAATCTAGATAAATTTCTGATTCCTCACTAATAAAATAAAGTTCTCAAGCTAAACACCCCAAATTCTAATAGAAAATACAAAGTAATATCAATGAGAGATCACAAAAGAACATGATATTCTAAAACAATATGTTATGGAGATTCGGCTTGTAGAAACTATACTTTTGCTTAACAGTTTACATGGAAATCCTACAGAAACTACTCAAAGTTAAGTCCTTGAAGAGAGTCTAAGTAGATCTATAAACATGAAAGTGTTCATCTACAATTCTGACCTCTAAAGCCTCCATCATGTGCATAGCCCACAGATGCCAAAAGGTTTCTCTATATTTTACTAAATTCAGTATTTGTCAGTCAATAAAAGACTCTGGGTTGGACCTTATGTCCCAGAAAGCAGAGATACTTTCAGACAAAATAAATCCAAACATTTTCTGCATAGTTAATTCTGCAACAACTGGAAAGACAGACATTTAACTCTTTTGAAAGAGTTAAGTCACTTAAACTCCAAAAGGTTTGAACAATCTTCAAAATGCATGGAAAGTGTATGTAGCAATCATCAGATTTCAATACTCACAAGTTTTCACTTGAGAAAGCATAGATATTTGTTTCAGAAAAGCAATTGTTTATAAATGTTATAATATTATCACAACACTCACCTTGTAATCATGTGCACATAATACTTGCACATAAAGTATTTATAAATGCATATGAATCATTGCCCACAGAGATGTCAGGAAGACTTTTTAGTAATATAAATGCCACAGCCACCCAACTGTAACTTTGTCACTTGTCCCTAATTAAAAGTTTCACAAGAAACCAGAAATGTTGAACAATCAGGGCTATATGGATTTTAACTAAGCTATTGTGCTTTCTATATGGCTGAGATGATGTCCTTTGATCTCTGAAGTTCAGCAAATAAAAGGCAGAGATCAATTCCACCCCTACAACAACATAAGTTATTAAACCCCCAACATAAAAGTTCTGTTAATTTGAAGTTGAACCAAGGAAAAACATTTGTAAACATTCTCCCCAAAATTCATTTCACAGTTATCTAAAAATCTACAATCTTAACTGTGAAAGGCATTGTTAGGAAAAAATAAAAAGAAGATTAAAATATACTGAAGAATAGAAAGCTCTAAATTTAATTAAGGAAAGTTTTAAAGTAGAATTTTAAAATTGTCTCTAAACCAATCAGAATGTTTGTAAGAAATTTAAAGCCACTACTTGGCTACAGCAGTTTGTATTGGACTTTCAGCATTATGGACAAATGCCAAATTTATGGTTCTCATAGTTGATAACATAAAAGTTCTTTCAAAGATTTAACTAGGTGCCAGATTATTGCATACTCATAACTATGCAAAATCATAAGAAATAAGGTGATTTAATTTTTTCTTGACTTGTTTTAATTGATGAAATAATATACAATCCTCACTCTTTAAACAATTCAAGCTTTACTTTCTTTTTTAATTTTTTATTATTTATTGTTTATTCAATTATGCGTGTGTGCATGTATGCGTGTGTGCATGTATGTGTGTGTGCGTGTGTATATATATGTGCGTGTGTATGTGTGTGTATGTGTGTCTGTGTAGAACCACAGAGGAATTCGGGAACCACCATGGACTGCCTCCACCTTCTCCTTGTTTACTTTGCCGCAGGATTCAGAAACGCAGGCCACCCCCACTTCTGCCCTGGCATCTATACGTGGGGTCTAGGATCCGAACTCAGGACCTTCTGCCTGCAAGGCAGAGACTTAACCCCTGAGCCACCTCTCCAGCCCCTCAAGCTTTGCTTTCTAAAGGAGCAGAGCATCAGCTTGTTCTTCATCTTCTTACTATCCTCCCTGAGTATCACACATATTCAAACAAAAGTACATTTGAATATGCATAAGATGAGAAGAGAGATATAAGACAAAGTCCAAATTTTACAGGAATGCTAAGGAAATCAATCGCAGAAAGAACACTCATCCCAGATACCATGTCAAAATAACAGGAAGAAATGGCTGTACTCTGTACTTCCAGCTCTGGAAGGCAGAGCCCAGGAAACTCCCGAGCAAAGCAAAAGGAAGGTAGATCAATCCAAGATGATTCCCAAAGTCACCCTTGGTTCTTCACAGGCACCCATGGTGACTCTGATACATATTTAAAAAAAAAAAAGTGTTGATAAGAATTCCACCAATTCTGTACTGGCTCCTTTCTTTTGATATTAAATTTTAAAATCAATTTTTCTTTAAACTGCTAAAGTAAAATCCTCCATTAAACATTCCTTTTGGTATCTGGCTGTCTTCAAAGGAAGTATTGTTAAGTACATGATTCTTAAAAATACTTTATTACTCTCTATTGAGAGGGATTGCCAATATAATTATGATTAAAGAGTGCTTAGAACATTTCCAGGATGGATTATGTTTAATATGGTTATTCATGATTCCATTCTTATCAAAAGAAATTTTAAAAAGAAATGCTGAATATTTTCAGATATTTATACCTACTAAAAATCTTCGCAGTGCCTTTTAGAAGAAATAATTGGAAGGAATGCTAGAAACCTAAATTATCACCCAAAATTATAACAAATTCCTTATTAATAAGAAGAAAGTCTACATCCTTTTCAGTTATATCTATTTCTCAACTGAAAAATGTAGGAGTTCTTATAGAGTCCATTTATTTTACACAAACTCAAACTATGTTTCCAAATACAAAGAAAGAGAGAGGGAAAGAGAGAGAGAAAGAAAGAGAGAGGGAGGGAGAAACTCTCTTCCATATTCACAGGTTCTGACTAAATTTCTGGTTACCACACATTTTAGTCATTCAGATAAGTGAGTCAGTGATCCCTCGGATTTAGTATGGCTAGATCTGCTGAAAATCTCAAACTTCTTCATTTCCTAAGAGAATATTTCAGTTGTCTCTTCATTTCATGCAAAAGACAAAGCTGCTCCCATATGCCAATGAGTACCGAGGAAATAAAGTGGAAAAAACATTCTCTTCTACATCATCCTATCATTCCTCCTGGCCTGCTTCCCACCTACCTGTCACCCTTTCGTGTACTCTTGGGGAACTGTTGCCATTCACAACAGTGATTCTTGTCTGTCCTCAGAAATAAAAATACTGAACTCCCACCAAGAGCATACTCATCCAACATAACCTCATCTGTTCATTGCATAAGAAACCAAAAAAAAAAATATATATGGGGAAAAAAAATGAAGGGGTCATTAACCTTTCCTCATTAATCAGCTCTTTTCCAGAACAGAGATCTGACTCAACAGTTAAAGGATTTGGCCACAAGTAAAAAGGATGAAAGAGTACCAGATTGCTGTGCTATCCTGTAATTCCACCCTCCAAATGTAGAAACTGGGAAACTGGCTAGTCAAACTAGCTTCACATGTATGTACACACATGCAAGCATGCACCCTACATACATAAGCACATGAGAAAGGAAAAAAAGGAAATTCGTTCTTTTACCTTGAAAACATGTGTGCATTACGTGTGGGCATGTAGTGTGTATACATGCACATGTGATTTTAACTACAACAGAAAGGTTAGAAAACCCAGAATCACCTAAATTACTCACCATTGAATAAAAATCATTCAACTCTAATGTTCAGTTAGTAATTTTCCAGAAAATACTGACAAGTCACACTCACAAGGATATATAATTTCTTGACCACTTGTGAGGGCAGTCTTCATTTGTGCCGTTTACCACACGTCTGCAACATTTCAGGTGTTACACCTAGCTCCACTTTCAGGATCTCATTTAATCCACATAAAACCTCAGTGAAACAAATATGATTCTCTCTTGCAGGGAAGAAAACTGAGATGGGGAAAGGTGAAGTCATTTGCCACGTATTACAGAGAGCAAAGACTATTTTTAGCCTGATCCATTTGACGACAAAGCTTCCTTCCTAGGCAGGCACAATGATCTTCTCTCTCCTGCACGTCTCTCAAGGTCTTACATATCCTTTAAATTCCAGCTCAAATTTCATCTCTTCAAACACAGAATCCTGCTCAGTAACCTGGGAATGTTCCTAAGCATATATTTTAGTTCAGTTTAGTTTGCTTCATCATTGGTGATTATAAAAGGTTGTACTGAATTACACTTCTAACCATCACACAAAAAGACTTAGTCACTCAGAGAAGTATCAAAGCCCATCTTTGATTTGGATTCAGTGTTTAATTAATTTAAATGATCATTTTCCTAGAATCATCAACATGATTAGCTGTGTGTGCTAAAAGTTTTTAAAATTTCCTGCAATCACAGTCTCATCATTTACAATAAACTTTGACACATGTACACAATATACACACATTTCAAACTCTAGAACTTCAAATAAATGAGTGTATTAGTTAATTCTTCTCATGGCTGTGATATCTGAAGAAACACTTTTATGAAGAAAGCTTTGATTTGGCTCACAAATTCAGAGGCATTTCAGTTCATCATGGTGGTGAGAGAGGCTCAATCCACAGCAGCAGAAGCTGATAGTAGCTGTCGGTTCACACTATAGCAGACTGGAAAAGCAGACAAGGCAGTGTGAACAGAAATGGGCAAAACCTTCAAAAGTCTCACAGTAACCCACTTCTGCCACAAACTCCCAAAACAGCATCACCTAGCAGGGAACAACTATTCACACATGTAGCTTTGTGAAGAACATTTCAGACTCAAACAATAACATCGCATCTGTATTTTAACAAAAATTTTAAGAATCACAATCTCACGCAATAATCAAGTGTATTTTCAAAAAGACAGAACTGACTTCATATGCTACTGTGGATATTAAATGAGATGATGCCTGTTAAGTACCTGAGAGGTAAACACTGTAGAATCACAATAGTGGTAGCACAATTCTTATTCATGTTATCATCATTTTATATGAACATGCCCCACTCACTGAAACCACACAGTGGATGCTATCTGCTATCATAATATTATTAACTGCCAATAATTATATCCTAGCTAAAGTTCCAATATATTTAAAATGCTAAGCAGGTTTTAGATAATATATAGTAAGAATTCAAATATTAAGTACTGCATCATTGGTAGAAACATGTTTTCATCTAAAATTAGGGTTCATTATTCAAACCCTTAAGACAGGAATTATGAATGTATATATAGAATGCTAAATATTTGGAGTATAAGGTCAGATAAAAGTCCCCTCAGAACATCTGCAGAGCTAGTACTTCATGATAACATTGAGATAGTCCTTATAACACTAAAATGAGTTTGAAATTTAAAAATCCATATTTTTCATTAAATAGTTTCTAAATAAAATATGGTTATACAAATTATTATATTTTAAATTTGCTTTCATGTTTCTGAATATGTCAAAATCCTCATCTTGGGCAGAGAGCAGACATTTACACTTGTCACTCTCCACAAAAGCTTCACCATCCCACAAAACATCCCAAATGGATGCAGTCTAGTGCCAGAGTGAGAGGACTTAGCAAGCCGTGAGCAGTCGGACTTTGGTCCTCAGTCACCAGAGCAATCTCTTCAAGGTCACTTAGGGAACAGTGCAACTTCTTGTGGTAGAGGAACCAGGCAGTACCAACCCAAAGCGATGGGCTGGAAGGATTCCATGTCTATACAGTACTCTGACCTGTGTGAAACAAGCTACGTTAGCAGGAAACTTCTCTAGTGCCTTCAGAGTAGTGATGCTACAGTGTCGACAGAGACTCTGTGGAAGGCACAAGTACCAGTGGACCTCTGTCCTGATGGACGGTTTTATTTGGCACATGCATTCTATTGCCTATTCCACATCTTTTAGATCTTTAAAACATATTTAGCAATTCTTATGAAGATATTTATTTCAGAAAAAAATGCCTGGAAGGAGTTAGTTATCTCTTAACTAGCTATCTCTCCATTTCTTAATTATAAGTTCATAATTGATCAGATACAACTGTAAAAAAAACCCTAAGTACAAATGGTACTCTGGATAGAGTATTTCTAAGCAAAAATAAACAATGGGGGAATTGAGAATCACAGAGATATCAAAAGAGTATTGATTATATATTGTCATTAAAGAACTGTCTTCTACATATTTTCAGATAGTAGAAAGTACGATGATGAAGGTGTGAAGGGAGTGGATGATCTTCACTTGAAGAGAAGAATCTGTTAAGAATTAACAGAGTCAGGAAGAATATTTCAATGAATTACAAATTATAAACATGTCTTATAAAATATCTAAAAATACTAAACATGTATATTAAACATTTGAATTTTATCTTTAAAATAACATTTCTTTCTAAAAAATATTTTTCAAGCTATACTTTCTTACCTTAAGGAAGTGTAAGAAATCCTTGCTCTTGTGAGTATTATAGTAAGTGAACTACTCCATTGTGTGATGTACTTACAGGTTTGTAAGAATAGCTCCTTAAAATGAGAATTTTCTAGACCAAAACTATCCACTCTCCCAAAAAAGCTGGGAATATCTCTCAACATCATTTGGCCACCCATGCTCATCTCAGCATACCTCTGATTGTGCAAATACATAAGCAATAGAAAGTATTGATCAAACTAAATCTCCATTTTTTAAAGAAATTTTTCTTTACATATACAAAATCTGATCTGGAAGATGAAGAGCAACATCAAAAATCCAATTTTTTATTTCACAGTGGATGGTCAAGTGGTTTAACTTTCTACCTATCAATTTAAGATCAAGCAAGGGAATGTTAATGGGATTGGTTAACTATCTACAGTGTTGATTTGATTCCAGTTTGTGGACCCTGGTTTTCAAACAGGCAGTATCTTATAAGAATGTTAACTGTGAAGGTGAAAACAAATCTCTATTCTCAACTTTCTGCCTTTAGTCTTCTTTTATTCCATTCTTTGTTGAACTTCTTTCATGCTTTTTCTTTCTGTCTGCCCCTTGGTCTGATTTCTCTTGTTAGTGTCGCCCATCTCCTCTTTCTACGTTCTTCTTTTCAAGTCTCCTGGGTATTTTTGTCATCTTCTGACTCTCGGATATCCTGCCTTTGTCAGCATCTCTCCCTAACTTACTTTTATTGTCTTTCTGGTTCCCTCTGCCCCTTTACCTTGACACTCAAGGCCTGTGAAGTTGATCTTTTGGAGAAATGTTTACTCTGAAAGACTCTATCTGGCTCTGACCTAGTACTGACAATAAAAATAACAGCTAAAGTGTACATATGAAATTTTAATCTTGAAATATTTAGTTACTTTAAAGAACATCCTCCAAGAAATCCAAATCTAACCGTACTCATATGTATCGTATACACAAATGTTTTTTCTATGTGTTGGGAATCCATCACTAAAGAATTACCTTTCATTAGTAAGTACCAAGGCAAGTTTTATGATTGGACTCAAGACTTGATTGTCAGAATGGGGTGGGTACAGCCAATATACCTATAGGTAGGAAGACAGTATATCAAATTACTTTGTAGGCAGCTATTATTATGCCCATAGAATGGGACCTCACAGTGGAAACTTTGGGTCTAAAGCTGGATGAGTGAAGGGAAATGCACATATCAGTAAGGTGACCTGAAAAGAGATAACTTGTTACACTATGGAGAGCTGAACCCACACAGGACTAGACAAAACAAAATGAACCCTAAAGTCTATAGATGCATACAGGCAGAAGACACGAGCATAATGGTGAAGATAAGGGAGGGAATGGTAGGGAGGGGAGAGGGAGGGAAGTTAAAATGAATACTCAATATGCTTGTAAAAGTAAGAAAAAATAATAAAAAAAAGAATTACCTTTCATAGATTTGGGGCTCCATTTAACACAATATAATATTGATTCAAGTCAATAAATATAATTGAGAGCTTTATTTAAAAAGAAGGGAAAGTCTAAATGATGCAGCATAATTATAAAATGAAAACGAAGAGTTAATTATCACAGACTATAAGGGATGTTATACTGCAATGAATTACCTTGGAAGTGCACTAGATGGCACTAGAGTATGTCTGTGGCTACTTGAACAGGACTTACTGAACAGATACTCCATATATTTTAGGATATCAGATTCTGTTAGGAATTAAAGAGCACATCATAATTATAATTCTAAAAAATTTAACACCTATGAGATGAATATGCTGTAACTTTGAAAAGAGAGGTTCATTAATATTTATCATATATATATATATATATATATAATCCTAAAATAAAACCATCATTTTGAAATTTGAAATTGCTTTTTAAATTTTTGTTCATTAATTAATGACATGATATCATTAATTAATGAACATGTCATGCATATTTACAAAACTCTTCAGCCAAAAAGGAGTTGTTCAACCCCAAGAATCTTGGGTTCCTATATTTCTTCCAGAAACTTTGTATTTGATCAAAACTGGCAGTCACTGTATTGTACTATATTTTACAATTTTGCTCTGTTTTAAAGGTGGTCAGTGGATAATTCAACTCAGTTATGTGACATACATTTGAACACATAGTTCTACTATATGACTAACTATTCGAAGATGTGTATTAGTTACTGTTCTCGTTGCTGTGATCAAATACCTGATAAGAAGCAACTTAAAGAAGGAAGGCTTTGTTTGGCTCAGTGTTCTAGATATATTCCTCCATGACAGGAAGTCATGGAGGCGAAACCTTGAGCTGTTGCTCACACTGTGTCAATATCAGGAAGCAGAAAGCTATGAATGATGGTGTTTAAGTCAACTACTTTTTTTAGTTCAGTATAGGATGCTAGTCTATGGGATGGTGCCACTCAAAGTCAGGTCGAGTCATCTTATCTCAACTTAACCTAAAAAAATCCTTTATAGATATGCTGAGAGGATTATTTCCATGGTGACTTGAATATGTCAAGTCAAAAATCAAGAACAACCAATATAATCATCATAAAGTTATACTCACAATTTCATTTAAATATTTTTACTTTGAAGTTGAAGATAAGCCACTTCAGCAAATTTATGGAAAGATTACTCTAAATGGCTCTCTCTTCATTGTGTGCATGAATAATGATTTAAAGTGGGTTACAGATGTATTTCTAAAAACATGGATGTGATTAATAATTATTTATAAAAGTTTTTACCTTCTCTTACATAGAACATTGCAAGGACTATTTCTTTTTTTAATTCATCGACAATTTCATTGTACATACAATGAAATTTTGTCGTTTTGTCCTTAGAATACTCTAACTCACTCCTCTCCTTCTTCTGCTAAGAATCTTCTTCCCAAGTTTCCTTCCTATGCTTGTGTGTGTGTGTGTGTGTGTGTGTGTGTGTGCATGTGCATGCACAAACCACTGAATTTAATAAAAGTTGCCTGCATAAGCATGTACCTGGGTACTTGTTGTAGTGTAGGAGATATATCTGTGGCAACGCCACTGAAGCAAGTGGGTCCCCTCTCTAGTCACTATTAACCATTATTATTTGTTCAGAGACACATGAATTCACATGAGTTCTTCCTTCATCCATGATACTTTGCTGATAGAACCAATCTTGTATAGTCTCGTCCATGTAAACACAGCTGCAGTGAATTCATTGATCTGGTAGCTTTATCACATCCAGAAGACACTGTTTGATGGTACTCCACCCCCACCTTCACATTTTTACTTCTTCCCTTTCAAGATGTTCCCTGAGTCTTGGTAATAAGAAGATTTGAATGTCCCATTTAGGGTAAAATATTCCACAGTCGCTTTTATTCTATACTTTAGTCAGCTGTGATTCTCTGTATTAACCATCATCTATTGGAAAAAAGGAGGTTTATTTGATGAAGGTAACCTATGGGCTTAGATATAAAGACAGTGGTTCAATATCATACTCATATAACAAAACAAAAGGAATAGTTTCTCTAGGGCCTGATATCTTTCCTACCAAGACTTTGACCAGGTTTGCAGTATCAGGTATGAGTTTCCTCCAATTGGACAGGTTTTCAATTCAATCATACAGTGATTGGTATCCTCATAATATTGTGCACTATTGCAATAAGCCCATCTTTCCAGGTTGGTTCTTGCTGTAGCTCACAACATTCATAGGTGAGTACAACTATGGGTAGTTTTTCTCCCCAAGCACTCTGCATTTTGCGTCCTCATATTATAAAAGCTAGTCAGTAGGGAGGAAGTTTTCAGATCACTTTCTTCACGGACTATGGCCAAAGCATGTGACGTTTTCAACAATAGGGTTTACTATAGGTTCTGATGGGTAAACAATTTCTCCAATTTCTATTTTTAACAATTAAGCAAGAACTGTAAAATTATGATTTATATTTAGTATTTGAAAAAATCTACAATATACCTACATTCTAAATATGATATAGTTACATATAGTCATGTTCATGCACATTTATTTAATTCACATCTGACTATAGAAAAGAAAAAAATTGAATTGTGTATAATTTATAACATAGAATTCCCAACTTAATTTTAAAATTCTTGTGCACCTGCAGAAATATCTTGCAGAATAATAAAGGCAAGTAATAGATTTCCCTTCATTCTTACTGCTAAGGCTTTTACTATGTACCAGAAATATAAAATTTTGTCACGGTTCGAATGTGAGTTGTTCCCTACAGGTTCATGCAATATTCGCTGATGTTAACGTTTAATAAGCTGGGCACCACTAGGAAGTAAGGCTTTGCTGAAGGAAGGCACATGACAAAGGGTAAGACTTCAGGTTGGGTGGCCTCTCCCCTAGCAGTCAGATCTTGCAGTTTACTGCTTGCTGTCTGCCTCTGTGATGGCTGAAGTGACCTGAGCTGTCTACAGCTTCTAATGCCTGCCATGTATTTTTGCCATAGTAAACTATATTCCCTCTAGAAAGGTAAGCCAAATATATCTCCCTTCCTACTTTAAGCTGGCTGTAGGCTGTGTGTCTCTCAGTAGCAAAAAGAAAGGCAGTTGCAACAATTATGTACTAGAAACAAAAAAGTTAAAGAAATGCAATTTAGTTCTTGATTCTATAAATATTGTAAATAGTTACAACAGTTGTTTAATCGAAAGTGCCAAAATTCAGACATCATTTAATTTTTTTGCATATACTACTTGATTCAAGTAAATACCCTGAAGTTAAAGGAAGAGATTCAGAGAAATTTTTCTTTTTACCCTTTCTATGGAGCTAGGCAATACATTTAAAACAAAATAATCATAACTGTGCTGCTAGACCTGCAGAAATCTACAGTATAAAGAACATAGACACTTAATCAGGTAAATGAAATAGATGTTGGATAAATGCATGTGTTGGAAAAAGAGCAAAGAGAATACAGATAGGCTTCCTGGAAGAGGCAATGCCCCATGCATACAGTGGGTATTGATCATGTGAAATATTCAAATATCTTTTGCATGAAAGAATTTTGAAAAGACTAGAAAGAAAGAAAACACACAGAGAAAAAAAACTCCATAATAGATTTTTCTCACTTCATACATTATATGTCATTCTCAAATAATGGAAGAACAGATTATAGACGTTGACATAATCAAAGAGTTAAATAATATCCTCTGATCATTTTATTATTTTGATCAAGTTTCAGACCTCAATAAGTTCTTTGCACAAATGTGGAAATTATTATTTAGTCTAAGCAATTGTCATAGGAGTAAATGGCCTGATGTATGTAGTGAATTATAAATATTACTTCTCTCCCATCTTTTATCTATAGTTCTGAAATATTTGACTTTGTTGTGTTTGGACAAAACCATTGAGGAAAAAGTAGATGAAATCAGAAAACCTGAGGTCTACTAATGACTGTGCTTGCAAGTTTGAGTCAATCAAGCAATTCTTCTCACAGAACCAGAGAGTGTACTTATGCTAATATGGCCATTCTGTCATTAAGTGTTCAAACCATATGAACTCAAGTTCATGGTCCATGTTTATTCAGTGCATAACTGTTCAAAATGCTGACTACCAAAGTCAGGATCTCGTTCTAGTAAACGATTTGCTTAACATGTACAAGGCTATAAGTTCAATCCCCAACACCAGAGAAAGCAAAACAAACAAAAATGGTCAATGTCACTAGATAGAGATCATTAAAGTTCATTTCAGAAGCTATTTACCACAACAATATACAACACATGTTCTTACTTTGTATATATTATTATAAACATAGTTAATATAAAATAATATTATTATAAACAGAGGTAATATAAAAGAAAAAATTGTTTGGAGGTAAGACATAGAGTAAATAAATTGTTAAGAAAATCATTGACAAAATGTATAAGAACACTCATGAAACTACATTTATTATGTAATAATAACACTAAAGATGTTCAGCTAGATGTTCAGGAACTTTTATTCACCTAATGAAGAGAGAAAATGGTAATGTTCGAATATGAAATGTCTCACAAGAATTTTGATCTCTAGCTGGTGGTATTGTTTGGGAGACTGAATGCTTGAGGAATTGAGACCTAGTTAGATGTAGTGCGCAGTAGAAGTGAGTCTTGGAGATAAGCTGGGGCATCCCTTTTTGCTTTATGTTTTGCATTCTGCCATGAGATGAAGACGGTCCCACCAACATCATGTTCCACCTCGCTGCAGGCCCAGAATCCAAGAAACAAAGGGACCATGAATTAAACTCTCTAACATCAAAAGTCAGAATTAATCTCTTCTCCTTGAAGTTGGTTCTGTCAGATATTTTGGACACAGTAGCACAAATGCAACTAATAATGACAGGAGAAGAAAAGAGTGGTTTTATTGTCAAAGCCTTGATGAATGATTAGCTTTAAAAAGAAAAAAATGTGTCATTACATTAAAAATATCTTTCAGTTATTGTCAGACATAAAAATAAAATAATGCAAATGCTAAGTGAAAACATAAAATATAATAGTCAATTATTACCATGGGATCAGAATTATGTTTGTATCCTTATAATTAATCTTCACTTATAAGTAGTGATGGGAGAAGGGCACATCCTGTTACTTGCTATTTATGGTTAAAGTCCATTTAGAGGGTCTAAACAAGTACTTTTTAAAAATGTAATAATCCAGTTATTCTAAGCCAAGGTAGGAAATTACTTTTTCACTTCAGATTTCCCTGAAACAAATATTTTAAAACCTAGAGGACTATTTAATTAGATTGCAACTGTTCTGAAAAGTGGTGAGATTGTAAGAATTGAATAAGCTTTCCTCTTAAACTGAATTAGATCCTTATGCTGCACGAAATCTCTTAGAGGAAGAAAACAGAGCTGTCTGTGCAAATAAAAGGCCTGTGTGTCCACCAGAGTTTATCTGATTAAGGAAAGACAAGAAGTTTTGCAGTCTGAGACCAAATCCCCAGCACCACACCACAGACTTTGCAAACAACTTCATTCACAAAAGTGAACCAGAGATTTTTTCAGTAATTATGATTCTCGGTGGTAGTTATTTGGTCCAAACTCTAGGAAAATGTTATGAATAAATAAAAACTACTGCCAATTAACAATAATGGCATGAGTTCTTGGCTTGAAACATGCACTAAATTGGAAGCCAACTTCACCGAATTAGGTAAATTATAAGTTTAAAAAAAAAAACTAACTCCCATAATAAGGTTTCTCTTCAAGATAGGAGAAAATAACTCATACGAGCAAATTTTAGTGTTAGTGAAATAAGATAATATGAAATGCAATTTTCTAAATAAATAAATTTTCTAAAATAAATTTTATTTTACAAAAATAAAAATCATTTAATTTTATATTGGATACCGTTAGTGGATGAACCAAAGTGTATGAACAAGTGTCAGAGTATAAATCAAAACCAGCTTTCTTTCTGACCATGAAAAAGAAGTATAGATGCTTCTGACCTCTTATCTTTCTTTTGAGTATTAATTCTTGATTACCTGCATTGAAGACATTTAAGCACTGAGAGTTCAAAGGCTAAAAAAGAAACATGAAGCCTTTTTTATAATATAAAAAAGATACTTAACCTTCATCTCAGCTGTGGCATGCAAGCCTTTGTTTCTAAGGTCAATCTCCCAACTTGCCTTTGTGTTGGTGGGTTTAATTAGGAAGGCTTTTTTGTTATGCAAGCAAAATGATATTGAATTATTCTCAAAATAGCAATTGTACTATATCAGCTTAATCAACAGCCTACCCACAGAAATTCCACATGGTTGAACTGAGATGTTAAGTTAATACTCAACAGGATAGGACATCAACTGTGTTTGAAGATCCATCCACATGTCCCCTGCTGAGTATTTATCAATGAAAGAATATGATGTGTAACAAAAGAACACCTTTGTTCCAATTTTATCAAAAGAAGTTCAACATGTCATGGGAAAAAAGAGAAATTTAAATGAAATTTAATTTTTGATTAATTTTAGAAAATTTCCCATTCACCACTGAGATCAGTTCTATCTACCTATCCACCCGTGTCATTAATGTCTATATTTTTCAAATATTTGATAACTGAACTCTGAATGAATTTAAATATAACTATAATTGAATGCAAATTCTTTCCATCACAGTCGGAGAACCTTAGACCAAATAACTTCTTGGTGAAACCTAAGAAATGTCATAACTTTCACACAGAGGACAGGCAAATCTGTGCAATGTCTGATCTATATTAAAATATATAGTATTGCTTTCCAGTGTTAATTATTATTAATTTCATTCCCCAATTTGATTTCCTGGTAAATTATTTGGCATAGTTTCATGGATAACCACCTTTATACCAGATTGGTGGCAATATCCAATACCTTGCTTTTTAAATACCTAGTCAATTTTTTGCATGTGTATAGGTACTAGTATATATGTGCATGAGTGCGTGCGTGTGGTGTGTGTGTGTGTGTGTGTGTGTGTGTGTGTGTATACCTGCGGAAAACCAAGGGTGACATCAGGAATCATTCTGAATTGTTCTATCTCCTTATTGCTTTGCTCTGGGATTTCCCAGACTCTGCCCTCCAAGGCTGGAAGTGCAAGCTGCTGCTATTTCCGGCTATCAATTTTATAAGGGATCTAGGATGTGAACTAAGGTCCTTCTGCTTATGAGGCAAAGGCTTAATCCTGAGCCACATCTCCAGCCCCTCTAATCAACTTTCTTAAGTAAATCTACTATTAAAATTACTCCTTCATCTGTCAGTTTTAAGTGAGACACAAAAGAATTGAGGTGAAAGAAAGAATAAATAAAATACTATTTTAAAAATCAGGCGGGGGAAATAAAAAGAATTAAATGAACAATACACTTTCAATTGGTTCTATGAAGATTCTTATATGAGTCAATTCATCATGCTTCCTTTGTGGCCTTTGTACTTGAGACTTCCTTTCTTCCAGTATTTGTGTTGTACTATTTTTATTGCTTTTTTGTTGTTATTTTATTTCTATTTATCTTTCCTTTCTGATCCCAGTTCAGGAATATTTTTGCCTTGATTTATGCACCAATCCTTTTCCTCTGCTTCCATGAATCTATGAAATTCATAGGCGTACTCACAAGTGTGAGAAGACCTGAACTCCAAGGCTCTCCTGTCCTTAACTGGGACAGGAGCAGAGATACAGCATCCTCACCATTAGCATCAACCTCGAATATAAATAACTGAACTAATAGTCCAGTTTTAATGGTTTGCCTGGAAACAAAAACCCACTTATATTTAAAAAAGAAAATGGCAGGTATGGGGTTTATACCTATAAGCAAAGCAGTCATGTCTGGAAGGACTAAAACCTGGAATTATTTGAACCAATAAACTTCTCCAAAGTTGCTTGGATCCAGCATTATTTATTTTTTTGCAGCAACCTATACCCATGTGCAATGAAACTAAAACAAACCAATACAGGAAGATGATAAGTTCAAGACCAATGTGCTATACAGTGAAACCCCGTCATACACAAAAAGAACTTCCTTTGTTCTTTTGGTTGATAATAAGCAAATGTAGAATTTCATGTCATTCTTCTCATATATTCTGGACATTCACCTTTTATGCAGTAGATCAGTAATGCAGACATTCAAACCATTGCTAATTATGCTGATAAGTTTGTGATTATGAACTGTAGCTATGTCCATGTATTCTCATATTTATACATGTAAAGTGTGTGTGTGTGTGTGTGTGTGTGTGTGTGTGTGTGTGTGTGTGTTGTATTCTTGTTTGGAATTCAATACAGAGTTGATTTTCATGTCTGGCTTCTTAATGGCGACAGTATAGAAAATGATCCCTAAGCTTCACTAGTTTATCAATATCAGAGAACAATATCATAAAACAATAGCATCTTGGCCGCTATAGACATTCAGGAAAACAGGGACAGCTCGAAGTTCTCACTGAATGCAAGTTTGGCAGCTTCCACTAATCTTCTCTAGATTTCAAAGGCTAGAAGAACTCTGGGAGACATCTAAACTACTTAGAAAATGCCAAGACTCATATGCAGCCCCAGTGGGCTTAAAGTCACAGTTCATTTAGTCTTATTTGAATTTGACTCTCCTGCTAAAGCAGAACCCAAGATAGGTGTCTCTGTACATGAGAAGCTAATTGAAAGAGAGATTGATTGTTCTATTGAATATTTTGAAAACAAACAAGCATCGAACTTTAAGCTATTCATCTCTATGCTCTGATTATAGACCTACAGGAAAATGGAGTTGAGGGCTGACTGTATGAAATACAGGGTGAAATAAACCTAAGCTAGGATTTAATATTGCACCTGTGCCTGCTACAATTCCTTTGCTCTCAATTCCTTTGAGAATAGGGTTACCTGATTTAGAAATAAAAATGTACAATGCTCCTAACATTTGCTTCATCCAACGTTTTGTACATGCTTATACTTTTTAAAGGTTTTGTTGTTTGGGTTGGGGATAATGCTTAGAGTTAAAACCTTTTCCTTGCAAGCATAAGGACCTAAACTTGGACACCTAGATGCCATGTAAAAATGCCAGGCAGGTATGGCAACAGTCTGAATTTCTGGTGCTGGATGGCGGGACTGAGAAACCCCAGTGCAAACTAGCAATCTAGGATGATTCTTGATGTTGCCTGTGGACTTCCACAGGTACACACACACACTCGTGCTCTCTTGTATGTGCACACATGTACACATACATGCAAGGAAAAGAAGAAACTTCACTCACCTGCACATCCCTTAATATTATATCTTTTGCATTAGCTGAAACTCAAAGGCACTATGTGTACGTAACAAGCTTCCCATACTCTATTTGAAGAGGAGGAAATGGAGAATACTTCTCCCCTGGATCCTCTCCCTATTTGGTAGAATGGGGAGAGAAAGAAGCAAAAGTAGAAGTTTCTAAGCAATGCAACTGAAGCACCATGCCCTCGGGTTATATTTGCACGGTAACCACAGAGTGCTCTGTAACCATAGCAACAGAGATGTGACCCAATTTAATGTTGGTATATAAAAGACACCTAGCAAACTGTATATTGAAATTTGCAACCAATATTTTTCACACTCTGGGAGGATCATGTAGCTTGAAACACGTTGCCAATGCTGTTCCTTCTCTATTCTGGTAGCAGAAAGGAAAGCGCATTGCCTTTTTCTTTTGCTCCATCAACAAGTGAATAAAGATAGCAGACAATAGCAGATGCAACTTGGCATTTCATCTTGCTTTTAATCTGAGATGAGTCACGCTTACTTGACAAGAACACAAAAAGGAAAACTAAACTGCTTCTGACATCTTTTCAAAACCACCACCAAGAGCGTTATTAGCCACCATTGAGAAATCCCGGCAGAAGCCACTTCATACTGATTCTTCACTGGGAAGCAAGGTGACAAGCAGATGAGATTCTATCTGTATACCAATAGAGCTAAATAAGACCATATGGAAATCTCACCATTCCTAAGAGGAGGTACAGCTCAGTGGAAGCACACTCTCATTAGTATATGCAAAGTTCTGGGATATACAAGTGCTTTATAACTACTTAGCAAGAATTCCAGGGGAGAAAATCTCTCTACACAGAACCTGAGAAGAATATCACATGCTGGGAAGAAACTGAAAGGTTTGTGTACATGAATCTTCTCAAAAATAATTGAAACTTTCTCAAAACTAATGTAAAGTTCCAGCACACTGCTCCATTGCTGAGAATTGGGCTTGAGATTTTCACCTTTTAACTTTGTGAAAATCTTTGTCATTTCCTTATTTCCACTTGTTTCCAAGCTATGGGAAAGGCTTGGAAGAAAATTGCACAAGATTTTATGTTTCAAGGATTTATCATTTTATATCTAGTGACCTTTAAAACTAATCCAATTTAAAACACAGTTGAAGTGTTTGCAGAATTTTAACCCAGTGGCATTTGCTTATTATAAATACTCTGACAGGCTATTCTGGCAATAGGGATGAAAAGAGTATGTCCCATCTTCTCAGTCTTCTTAGGGAGTATATTCACTTGCAATACTTGTAGCTGATTGCTCTCTCTTTTTATAATCCATCTCAGTAGTGGATGAGTTTGTAGATGACAATAGCAGGATGAATGTCAGAAATTCTTGCCTACTTATGCAATGCTATTGTATTGTGTGATGCAATGTATTGTGTATAATCAAAACACAATGATAGAAAATCACTTGCAGAAGTAAAATTCTCACACAGAGAAGTAATACATATGGCATGATTATCCTAAATGCTTTCATGATTTTATCCCCAAGTATGTGTTGCCTGAATCTCATTACACTTCATTCTTCTTGCAAAGGTATTTGTCCATCTTCATGGCCATTATATCTCTGTATAAGGACTGTACAAAGGTTTGCAAAACATCCAGAAGAGTCCTCTTTTTCATATCTTTTATCAAAACCTATCCTTTGTTTGGGTTCTGCATTTTCAGAAAAATCCCATGTACAGTTGAGTCCATGAGTACATCACTTCAAGGAAGAGGTTAGAAAAGGGCAGAAGAATCCTGATAAGGGGATTGACACATATATTGCCTCCTACCTGGATCTCCTAATAATCCAACATAAAAGGGACATCCCCCTCTTCTGATCCTCAAGCTCTCCTGTCTCTCTTCCTGTGAGGAAATTGAGGCCAGGAATTTTCTGTGGTTATTAACTATGGCTGGATAGGAGACTGCTACTTAAGGCCTGATCCTAAAGTCAATCTTCAGCACCTTTGATTTCCTCTCACCTCTAGGGCAAGACTTGTTTCTCTCCATCCTATTCATACGCATCTCATTCCACTCACTGTCCACCTTCCTGGCCATCAGTGGAAAGAAGTCTGGAATTTATCTAAAGGATCCTGCCACTATTCAAGATCTTTCAAGTACTCCACAAATTTTACCAGCCGCCAAGCCTTTAAAAGCAGAAACATCCCTCTATCTCATTCAGATAACTCTGTCATGGATCAAATCTTCCACATGAGTTGCTGGGTTCAATGGTTCTTATGCTTCTGGGTCTGTTTAATTGCTCTATCGGCCTTTATTGTTTCTAGCACACATATTGACTCCATCTTTTAATATCACATTGTTTAACTTTATTTACTCATTTAGTGTGTTTGTGTGTGGGTGTGTTTTTGTGTGCCTGTGTGTCAGAGGGCACTGTATGTCCTTGTGGAGGACCAAGGGTAAGTTTGGGAATCATCCTGGATTGTTTCTACCTCCTTTTCGTTTTGCTTTGGAATTTCCCAGGCTCCGCCTACCAGGGGTAGAAGTCCGGAAGTACAGGCCCTGGTTTTTCCATCTGGCATTTTTATGTGGGACCTGGAATCTGAATTCAGAACCTTCTACCTTCCAGGCAGTGTCTTAACTTCTGAGCCACCTCTCCGGCCCTCAAATATTTTTTTATATGAAGTATTTTTGTCATTATAGTCATTGCTTACTCTTAGAATTTTTCTCCCAAATTCTCATTTTTCAAACAGAAAACATGATCACAGTCAGCAATATTCTGCATAAATTGTCACCCCTGGTTAAACAGAATTAGTTCAGAGCTTTTATGTTTCATCGAGGAGTATATATTTTAGTGATGGAAATTTAAGGACATAGATCCATATAGGGAAATCATTGGGCCATGAATCAGTGGGAAACTTTCTGATAATTTTCACTCTTGTATGCTTGTCTCATCCAGATGTCAGATGTCAGCGGATCCAAGTCTGACTGTGGCCTTCTGTTACCGTGACAACAGTCCCTTTCAGACCCACGATTCTCTCTCCATTTTCTAAATCCCATGCCTTAAGACAGAAAGGTATGGAGAACACCTCAAACTTCTCTGAGATATTCGTGCCTACTTATTCCACTGCAGTTCTAAAGGCTTCTTACCATTTATACTTTATTACCATTACTTGGAACCTTATCGTCTTCATGGTTTCTGACTGAGAAACAAGATGTAATTATTCATACTTTAAAATTTCCAAGTCTGTCTGTTTGCTTTAATTTTTGCACATCAAAGTTGCAGACCATGGAAGAGTGAATCCAAAGCTTCAGCTCAGAAGCTACAGTAGCAACAACTTTTTCTCTACTTGTTTTTCCCCCTTTGACTTGCTCTCCTCTCTCTCAGGCTTTTACCCCTAGACTACAGCAATACTCCTGATCATTATCCTGATTACCAGGAACTCATGCTTTGGAACCTCAAATTTTCTTTCTCTATGTGTTTCTTCTGTGTATCATCTCCCTTGGTATGCAGAGGAGAAAACAAAATATAAGGATGAGAAAAAAGTCAGAAGAAACAAAGGTGCTATGGTATAACTGCAATAAACTATCATAATAATTCTCATTATCTTTCTTTCACAAAGAATCAAAAACAATTGAGAGTTTAGTTGAACGTATTTGTAATATTTCAAATCCTGTCTACTACTCATGCTTTTAAACTTTCCTCAGAAAAAAAGCCCCAAGGCCTAGTCTTATTTTCAACAAGTAATATACATACATAATTCAAACCTGTCATGCCAAGTTAACAATTTGAAAATGAATAGCATCAAAGTAGAAAACAAGCTCAGAAAAAGAGAAAAAACAATAATTTAAAAAGATATGGGCAAATGATTTTTTGTTACATACAAAGTTTCATGCAATATATTCAATATTGTTATACATTACACCCACTAATAGAGACTCAAATAAGTTACCAGCTGTCCAAAGAACCTACACTGCACCTGGCTTTAAACAAAGTATGACAACAATAAGTTAGTAAGTATTGAAATATGAATAATAATAAATTCAAATGAGGTTGCCTTAATGAAGTATGGGTAAATGAATGAGCCATCAAGCAAAGAATGAGCAGCTAAGAACTATTCCCCAATATGTTACAAGTCAAATGCTAAGACCATATAACAAAGAACCAAAGCTACCATAGCAAAATGTTAATTCACTTATGAGAGTAAGCACATCAGAATAGTATCCAACTTCATGGCAAACCTCTAAGGTCGTAAAAAAATAGAACACAATTCAAGACCTAAAAGTAAATCATTGCCAACCAAGATGTTTCTATGCAACAGTTTGTCTTTTAAAATTGTTGGACAAAAAAAAGATCTTCTGAAATACATACAAATTCAAGCAAACCATGACTAGAAAACCATAACTTCAGAAAAAAATTAGTTAATCCTACACTCAGAAAAGAAAAAAGACAGTCTCAATAATAAGAGCTAAAGAAAAAAAATAAATATCCTGAGAGGAATAGATGAATGAGTGAGAACTAGAAAGAATCAATGATGTAACAGCAAACCAGCTATAATCTAATTTGAATGGGTGATAAACAAGCAATGCTTCAATCAACCACAACAACAACCAACAAATTTATAGGATCAGAAAACTCCTACCTATAGCCTGGAATCTCCTAAAAGGCAGATGCGTTGATGATTGAAAGCACATAGGACCCCTTACTGTCTTAACATGACACATACCATTGGCAAAAACAGACACCACCTCCTAATGATTTCACAGGCTGGAGAAGGAATCATCCCAGATCAGATTACGACAGTTCTGTTTTCACTGTGCTGATTAAAAGTAAAAATGAGTTAATTATAAATTTTTCAGTATTAATGTTCAACTATCCAAAAATGTAAGTAATTAAGAGACATCATATAAAGGTACTTCTTTTTCCCTAATGCTACATTTTTAAATATAAAAAATGCTAAGTGAAAATTAAAAGTGATAATTAAAAGAAATAAAAATTAAATATTCCAAATTTGAGCTAGGATGTTCTCCAGGCTTATGAATGTATTTTTACCCATTTTCACATGTATTTGTATCACCTCATAGTCACCTAAGTTTTCCTTCCCAGCCTTCTGTCCCTGCCCACTTCATAAACGTTCCAGCTGTTCTTTTACCTATGCTCCTCCACATTCCTCTATCTTATTCCTTTTTTTTTGTAGCATCTCTTTGTTACTTTACATTTTATTCATTGTCGTGCTCTTTCTCAGTGTTTATTCCTTCTACTAAAAATAATTTAATTCAACATCATTTGGGATTATCAGAAAGGGAAATCTCAAACGTTCCATTCATCTTTCACAGTAAAAAGAGAGAGGAAAAACATAAAATTTTAAACAGCAGCTGTAAAGTACAGGTTGAAGCAAAGATAGAAGAAAGGAACAGAAACAGGCAGAGACAAATAAATCTACAGGGGGAGAAAAACTAAAAAGAAAGTCAAGTAGACAGACAACTGAAAACAGAGGGCGAGAGGAAGGGAGGGAAGGAGGGAAGGAAAAGAGGAAGGGAGAGAAGGACGGAAGGAAGAGAGGAAGGGAGGGAAGGAGGGAAGAAGGGAAGAAGGGAAGGAAGGAGGAAGGGAGGAAGGAAGGAGGGAAGGAAGGAAGGAAGGAAGGAAGGAAGGAAGGAAGGAAGGAAGGAAGGAAGGAAGGAAGGAAGGAAGGAAGGAAGGAAGGAAGGAAGGAAGGAAGGAAGGAAATAGGAAGACGATAAGTGCAAGATCATTGGAAAATTAATTAGTAATTGACCATTAAAGTCAAAGTATTGTTGAGATTCCCTTTGCTAATTAGTTGAACTCTGTCATTTCTATTTTTACTTTCTGTTGGTTATAGAACCTCCAAGATGCTAGGTTGTCCTTAGTTCTTTAAGATATCATAGTCAAAATAAAATACACATCATAGTCATCTCATTTTGAAGCATGTTGAAACAGGTTTCAGAATCTACATTGATTCATTTTTCTCAGTCATTTTTACAATGATTTACATTATACTCTTTTCTTGTGTTACTTATTATTGAGAGAAGGGACATATATATTAACTCCTGGCATCTTTAAATGCTTTCACTCACACACAAAAGTATGAATCACTCTATAGTTCTTTGCATACTTTTAAAAATAAATTTCAAAAGCTCTTTTTCCAATTGGAACAAGCCACCTGGGATTATAAAGAGACTCTGGGCCTTGGGCCAGAAGATGTTTTCAATCTCAACATCATATGTAATGAAACTAAGCTAGAGGCTAACATTGATCTCTCAGGCAAAAACTTCCCCCATGTCCTGTGATCAGATACCAATTGTTGGCATTAGTTGTGACAGTCTAGGGATCCAGAAAAATAATACAGAGAGAATGAAATCACAACCTTTATCCTTCATCTGTAATGGTGGCTGCCCTTGCTGGAAATATCTTAGACAATAGTCTGACTATCTAGGCCAAGTTCAGGGCAGAGGAATTGGTTCAGTCATCATGAAGACTTGAGTTCATATCACCTGTACCAATGTAGAAAGAAGAGTAAAGTGGCGTACACAGTGGCACTAGAAGAAGAAGAAAGACCACAGAAGGAATCATGGAGCTGACTGGTAAGCTAGTCTCATGAAGGACGCCTGTGTCAAAAACTAAGGCAAAGTGAAATTGAGGAAGGCATCTGATGTTAATCTCTGGCCTTCACGTGCACACAAAAATATATGGATACACACTTGTGCACACATATGCACATATACCACCCACAAAAAAATTAAAGACCAAGTACAAAAAAGAGGCTTAAGAAAAAATTCCTTCATTTAATGAAATGTGCTTATCAGTAATGAACATCCTACAGCTTAGATATATGAAAATGTTGTTAACTTTTGGCTCTTTCATTGCTGTAATACTCTGACCCAAGTGACTTAAGGGAAAAAGTATTCATTTTGTGTATGGTTCCAGACAGAACATGGCGCTGTGCATGTGGCAGCCGGCATGAAGTGCCAGACAGAAGGAACAAAAAGCTGGCTGTTACTTTGCAGCCATATTCCAGAGAAAGCAAGAGAGACAGGAAGTAGAGCTGAGGTATCAAACCTCAAGGCTCACTCCCAGAGAGAGACTTCCCTCCAGCAAGTTTCCATCTCCTGAAGGTCCTACAAGCTTTGCAAACAGCCACCGGCCTGGGGACTGTTGATCAAACTCATGAACCTGTGAGGACAACTGGCATCCAAACTGTGACACTATTTAAGTCAACTGTGTGCTCAAACATAAAGTAGGTATGTGTAGCTTCCAAGAGTAGATATCTGGTGACAGTTCAGTTTGCTAACAGATAAGGCATTTATGAATTGCAAGATTTTATGGTCAGATTTTACTGTCATTTCATCACCTCTTCAGAATTGGAATTTTAGCTATTAGGACAAATGAAAAGAAAAAACTTATTTCCTAAGTTTTGAAGAGCAAGAGTGGATTAACAATAACATGTTAAAGCAAAACAGGTTCCTGTATTTCCCAGTTACTCTACCATGAGCTAGATATCTTTCAAAAGGGTTTTCATAAGTTTTATGAAGTGAAATTTAATTGGTATTTCTTTATTACCTTAAAACCACAGATGGCCTTAGCAAGTTTTTGAGAAGCATGTGCAGTTACTGACGGCTCGAGTAGAAACAGTTTTTCTCATTCTGACCTTCCCAGCAGATGCCATCAGAATTGCAATCCCAGAAAACGTAATCATCTCTGCTTGGTAAAATGAAAGTGCACCCAGCAGTACTAGTTAAGTATTTTATTTCATTACAATGTCAGGAGAGTTTTACTTTCTGTAATGGCAAATTTTTAATAAACTAATTTTTAACATTTAAGTATAACTGTAATGGAGACTTATGAAACTTAAACGAAGTGTTAAACGCGTCTGTGATATTCTTAGTAATTGTCAGCATCACTTTCACAATGATTCTGCACTGATAAGTCTTCACTTCTCTCTTGACTTATGATTCTAATGTTTCTATACCCATTCCTATATGTCTTTTAAGCAGTGCCTGTTACTCTTCTTACTCAAAGCTTAAAATTACACAATAGGTTTTTTAAAATATGTTTTACTACTTAATATTTTATCTAGTCACTTTGAGAGAGAGGTGGCTTGCATATGTGCCATGGGTGTGGAGCCAGAGGACTTTTGGAGGTTGGTTCTCTCTTCCCAACATGTGTACTCTATGGATCGAGTTCCACTTGTCTTTTTTTTTTTATTCAATTGTGTGTGTGTGTGTGTGTGTGCGCGCGCGTATGCATGTATGTGTGTGTAGAACCACGGACGAATTCGGGAACCACCATAGACTGCCTCCTCCTTGTTTACTCTGCCCGGGGATTCACAGGCTCCGCCCTACCAGGACCAGAAACTCAGGCCGCCCCCGCTTCCGCCTGGCGTCTATACGTGGGATCTGGGATCCGAACTCAGGACCTTCCGCCTGCAAGGCAGAGGCTTAACCCCTGAGCCACCTCTCCAGTGTTCCCAGTTGCCTATTTTCTGAACAAGAACCTTTACCTCCTCAGCCATCTTGCTGGTTCTGCATCATAATACTTCCCTTGAACAACAGACACTAAATTCAGACAAAGATATAAATCTGTAATGCAGAAGATCAAATCAATTTTGTGCTAATTGGCTAAGGGGGATAATAGCATTGAGGCATAGATTCTGATGGTCAGAATAAGAAACATGATTCTCTTGAGAGGTTAACGAGAATAGAAAACAAGAGCAAAACAGGTTATCAACAAAACAACAGATATGAATGGCAATAAATGAACATATTTAAGTAGGTAATGGATCTGAGTTCAGCAGAAAAAAAAATTTGATCAGTTCTCAGACCTCAATTTTTCCCTATTTTATAATCTGTTTCTGGGTGAATTCATGGCCTTCAATCCTATCACTCTTAAGCTTGTAATTACAGTGTTCACCACTGATTTAAATTTGTTACCCATCTTCAATTTTGTATCCTGTGACCATATATTTCAAATCAAAATGTCTGGATCCAGGCTTACCATCCTTCTTTCCTAAGTCAATTTCTAATATCTAGCTCTTCAATTTTAGGTAAAAGAATTTATAATTCTCACACTTGGCCTGGATTCTGTTCCCAATATTCAATCTATGATAAGTTTCCTCAAATTTCTGTCAAAGTACTTTCATATGTGACTTGTCTTTTCCATTTCCATGTCTGTCATCCTCAGTGAGGCTTCTGTTTCCCTATAGAACGATTACCACTCTGGGATGTCTTCAACTCTGACTTGGCTTCCATTCACATGCGTACACATGCACAGGCTGAGCTGGGGAACGCACCGACTTTTTTACTTCCATCATTCTCTCCCCAGCCCAAGTATGCAAAAGGCCCTTGTGTATGACCCAATACACGCCAAATTTCTTTGTATTGCTTTATAATAGAAAAAGAAACATGTTCTCTCTATCTCAGAAAAACCTCACCTCCCCAGTTAAACAGCAATCATTTCTGCTTTCCAGTTTCAATGTGTTACCACTTCCCATTACTGAAATTGTTTTTTCTCTAACTTCTTCATAGTTGTAAACTCTTTAAGTTTCAACTCAAGATTCACCTATTCTACAAGGTTCTCCTTCAACTAAAGGATAGTCATAAAGGGATTTGAGTTGTCACATTCACGGATGTGGTGTGAGTAATCTGAAAGGTGGGTATCCAACCCAACACTGAAGTACACAGAGCCTGACTTCTACCTCAGATTAACTGAATGGCAAGCCAGTAAAGTGTTACTTTTTGCCCAAATTGACTAGGAATGTAGGCTTTCACATTATGTGAGTTGAAAATATTCTTGTTCGTCTCTAAATTGAACTTACTATGTTAAAATTAAAACCACTGGTAAAATAACATGACATTTCAAATAGTGGTGATGTAAAAGAAGGTGCTTTTCAATAGTATCACAACAAAAGACAAGGAACAGATTTGATGAGCAACTACAGGAAGAGGAATAAATAATAAAGTGAGAGAATAGGATGATTTTCAATGTCACCCTTGGACCTCCACAGGCACACATATTCAAGTGTCCTCTTGTACACACACACACACACACACACACACACACACACACACACAATAAGCTGTTAAGTGGGTCCTAAAAAAGTTTTATTAGTGTCCTTTTTAACTTTTTTTACTTTACAGATATATTAAGTAATCATCCCAGCTTCCCTCCCTCCCATTCCCTCCGACTCCCTCCTACCCTTCCACCTTTATACTTCTATGGACTCCAGGGTTCACTCTGGATTGTCTTATGTGGGGGCTGAGGCCACCATGGTATATCAAGTTACCTCTCTTCAGGCCACCCCACTGATACGTGCAATTCCCTTCATTCATCCAGCTTTAGACCCAAAGGTTTTCTCTTTAATGTTTTATTTATTTACTCTTTTGAGGGAGAGAAAGAAAAGAGAGAGAGAGAGAATGTGTATGTATGATACAATGTGTTGGTGGAAGTCAGAGAATAACTTGAGACAGTCTCTCCTTCTCCATGCAGACTTCCAAGGAGTGAACTCAGGTGACCAGGTTAGCGAGTAAGAACGCTACCCACTCTATCCTATCATCCTGCTTGGTATCCTAGTAAAAGGGAGAAATCAGGAAATTCATGCATCCATTGAGAACAGTAGATTAACATGAAATTCAGATATCCACAAGTAAAAGAAAGAGATAGAGTGGGTTCTTTACTTGTAGCCTCTGAAACAACCCTGCTTACTTTTTCACTGGTGGCATTTACCTGTAGAACTTCAGGATAATAGATGTATGCTTTTTCATTTTATAGTACTTTATAACAGTAACCTTGTCAAAATAATACAATTATCCTAGTAATAATGTCTCTGTTTTTGCCTGTTAGTTCTGCTTGGATTTTAAAGTTCGCAACCAAAAATGCTTTACTTCAAAACTTCAGAAACAAAATACAAATGTATTTCCCAGACAATAATAGCAAAGTCTAACAAAGTTCAAGGGGCAAGGAAGGAGATTAACAGCTGGCAAGAATGTAATACTCTAACTCTTTTCTTTCTCAAGAAGCTAACGAAGGCACAATCTTAGGAATAATGAGAATGTCTTCAGAATACAAAATTATAGCTTTAGTAAAGCATTGTCCTGCATGTATTTCATTTTTTTCCTTTGAAACTTGCTTTAACTTAATGGTGGTATTGTATAATGCCATCTTTCAAACATAATGGCTATTAACATCTTCATCAGAACAGTTTTGACTCCTAGAACTAATAGGCAATTTCAATAAATTTCATGATAAAAAATTAACACACCAAAATCAGTAGCCTTCTTTATATGGGAAAGATAGACAAATTCAGTAAATGAAGAAACAATCCCATTAACCATAAACTCAAAAAAATACTGTGGAATAAGCATAACTAAGAAAGTGAAAGACATATAATAAAAACTTCAGAACACTAAAGAAGGAAATAAAAGAGGATACAAGAAGGTAGAAAGACAGCCCATTCTCATGGATCAGTAGGATTAATATTATGAAAATGATCTTCATACCAAAGGTAATAGACAGATTCAGTGCAATCTCAATAAAAATTCCAATGCAATTCTTCAAAGAAATTGAAAAAAATCTTAAAATTCATATGGTTGCTACATCTACCAAAGGCTACATATAGCAAAGCAATGTTGAATAATAAAAACATTGTTTTTATTTATTATGTTGGAAGTTTGCCCAAATATAATGACATAAAATGGTAGTGGGAGTCCAGTGGGAAGCAACTGGCTCATGGCTGTTCCTGCAAATAGAATTAAACTGGTTCCATGAGAAGGATAGATCTCTCACAAGTGCATTAGTTTCCATTAAGACCCACTGTCACAAAAGCAATCCTATCCATTCCCTGATTTCTTCCTTCCTTCCTTGAAGTGTTTTCTCTTTCTCTCATTATGTGGTGTTACTCAGCATAAACTAGTGCTAGTGCTGGAATGTAAATAAAGTCCCCATCTTTATAAAATCTCAACTAATGTCAGATATGTTGTGATTTCAACACAAAACAGATTGAGAAATCAGTCAATTTACAACCAGTTCAGAAAAACACAACCAGTTCATGCATAAGTGATAATAAATGACTATTGCTCAGGAATACCAAGCAAACTGGGCTTAAAATTAATTTTTATTAATCTTTGCCTCAGGAGCTAATCCACCCAGCACATGAACAAGCTGTCTGTCAATCCGAAAAATCAATTTCACTCTGAAAATCGCTGGAGATGGCAACAAAAAAAACAGACTCAAATCATGAGTCAGTAGTGAGATTCAAAAACTCGATGCTTACTTTCTGACAATACAGACTTAGAGTTTTTTGTGTAATTGAAGCAGGGGGAAAATAGTCAGATTCAGTCAGCTGGAAATATGAGGACGTGTTTCCTGTTGCTACTTGCCTTTGGAAATCAACTTAATGTAAAATTGCTTTTACATTAAAAAATTTACAACATGGACCAGGAACTTTCTGGAAAGCACAATTTTGTGTGCTACTGTTTCCAGCTACTGTCCTTGAGAAAGCAGTACCTTCACATTTGTCTAACCTTTTCATTATACACAGAAACAAAGAGATACAGAGAAATAATTTGACAGAACCTTTGTATCTGTGGATCCTGTGAAAATAACTGGATTAGGAACAATTCTACAAATGCTATAATTCTAGCATAAATGAGTTATTCCTTCTTTCTTTTTGTTCCATTGCTTCATTCTGAACATTTTAATTCATGATTTTAAAATCCTTGTCTATGGAGACGTTTTTCTCTACACTTACCCTGTGCAGTTTTGTAAACTTAGAAGAAAAAGAAGTTTTGACAGTCTATCCAGAACAAAAGTTTTCTTTTTTTAGACTTTACCTGATATTGGATCTTCAAAGAGGGCTCAGGGTAGTAAGACTTGGAAAGTACACTCTCTAGTTAAAGGGCGTGGGTAGATGTCTATAAACACAACTCTCTTCTCTTCTTTGAAATTATACGTGTAAAAGTTATTACAGAGGAAATCCCCAAGGATGACTAATACTTAAATTGAATGAATACACCCCACGCACCGTACAAATTCTAGAAGCAACAATAGAGGAAAATGGCCAATTGACTTCTTCTACACTTCTGAGAAAGTGCCTTCAATAAAGACATTCATTAATCATAACTCGTTGATGAATGGTGAATGCATTAATATAATGAGAGCATTAGAACTATTATTATGCTCCCTTTTCATGAATAATAGTACATATTACAGATCAACTAGGAATGGAAGGTGTGAGGGAGGTCAGTGTTGAGTTATTATATAATGAAAAAAAGCTAAATCATTAGGTCTGAAAAAGTCATAAGAATTTCTGCACAGGTTAATTGTTTTTTGGATGGCATGTTTTCATTTTGCAATACTTTTGATAAGTAGCTAATTAAGACATAAAAATATTATCACTCCTTTCATTCTAAGAGCAGGAATAGAAGCAGATGAGACAGAATAAAAAACTGGAAATGGAAAGTATGAATATGCAAATGTTAGAAATCTGGACAGAGTAGATTTGTAAAACTAATTAGATAGCTATAAAATACTAGATCCAAGGTGCCAGAAACAAAGCACGCATAGTACATCAGCAACTACATTTGATCAATAAAAAGACATTCAGTCAGCAAAGTGCTAGTCATATAAGCATGATGACCTCAGTTGAATCCCTAGAAACAAAATATTGCTTTTTTAAAGAAGTTGGATGCAGTAGCATATGCTTGAAATAACAGATGGGGTAGAATGGTAGATCAAGATCCTTGGAGGAGCTCAATGGCCAGCCAGTTTAGCCACATTGGCAAGCTCTGAATTCAGTGAGAGACTCTATTTCAAAGCAAAAGGTAAAAAAGCAATCACAAAAGAAACCTGACCACAATCTCTGACCTCTGCATACACACATACAATGCATGTACAACTGTATATATGTATACATTGACATGCAAACACACACAGACACATAGACACACACACACCTCCATTTGAAATTAGATGGCATACAGGTTAGTTGATAAAAGACAAAATCATTTAGAGTAGTACTTCTCCAACTTTGAGATAGAGATAGAGAGAGAGAGAAATTACCTAGGACTCAGTAAAATGAAGATTCTGACTTAATGGGATGTCCTGAAGTATTAATACCCAAAGTGCTATTCCAAATACCAAATTTATAGTTTCAATAACTTAGTACACAGTAGGAGAGACATTCTAGAGTTCTGAGAGTTAAAATCTTCAGTCACAGGAGGCTCAGGTTAACTTATCTTATAGCCAAGATATTTACTATGGCTATTTAATATTGATATATGTATTGATCCCAATGTATGAAGAGATTAGGTCCCAGACATGGAAGCAATTCAACACACTGGGGTAAATAGAGTAAATTTCACAGAAGCAATCATAAGGTCAAATGCCAATATCACCCAAGTGTGAAATTTAAAAAGTATTTATTTTAATGTCACCTACACCTCATTTTTAAAGGTTTTCCAGAATTTTTGTTATATATGAAGTAATAAAAGATTTAAATAACCTTTACTGACTTATTTATTCAACAGTAAAATGAAACTCTGACCAACATAACCAATTTGACTATCTGTTCCTACTCTTCTTTCAAGTAACAAACCATGTTTTCCTTAGGAGTCATTCTCCTTTGCTCTTTTTTTGGCCTATTTTTCATTTAACAGTGATGACAACAAAGATATGCCTGAGATACATTCCATGAGTTTAACTGGCAGTTGATTATAGTACACACATTAAGAAAAGAAAATTGCCAGGACTTGGAAACACATTTACCCATGCCTTTTGCCCAAATCAGATGAAGATTTACACGAGAGTGGCATGTACCAAAACATGTCATGATATAGAACAAAGTTCTCAAGTTGGAAACAAACTCTGTGACTGACATAGAACCTATCATTTAGTCACAGTTCAACAATTTTGGACTGAACCCGATCCCTACAATCAAGCTGATATCACATTACCATGTGACACATGGGAACATAAAACCGTCAGACTATTATTTTAAAAGATGTGCAAGGAAGAGCATGGTGACATGGGTCAATTGCTATAAGAAATATAACTTTACGACATGATTAGATTTTTAATGGTCCACTGGTTTTCCTAAACATCCCGAGGTGTTTAGCCACCCAAGATTTGTGAAAGAGCAACAATAAAGTATATAGAGATATAAATAAGTATATAAATGTATACTTTCTAAGTGTTGATTTGCCTGAGTTGAATAGTAGTTATTGTTTTTTAAAGTTCAAGAATAGGAAACATAATAAAAATGGAAAAAATAATAAAAATATTTGTTACTCTTGATTTAAAACAAAGAAATGATATATAACAATCTATTTTTATTAATCAACAACTTTATACATGAATACAATGAATTTAAGTCATTTGCACTTCATACCTCCCTTATACCACAGAAAACCTTTTTCCCATCCGGTCTTCCTCTTACTTCATATCTTTTCACATGTGTTTTCCAATTGAATTTCATCAGGTTGCGTGCATTGGCCTGGGATGAGGCATGGGTGATATTTCAGAGAGTATACCATGGGAGAAAGCACCCAGCCAGCATTAACTCTCAGTAGTCTCATAGGGAGGAGCATGGTACCTCTGATGTCATTGCTTTTGCCTAAAGAAATATCGAAGAGGTCTTGTAGAAGAACAGACAGCATAGTGAGTTCATGGGTGCAGTAGTCCTCCTGCTCCTATATTTTTATCACCCTCTCTTCAGTGATGTTACATTGGGTGTGGGGTTGTTCAGATGTCCTGTCTTGTTAAGGCCTAACACTCCTCGATTACTTGTTCCCTGCTCCTTTTGTGACTCTTTATATTCAATAAATGCCTTCCATTACAAGAGTCAGCTCCCAGGTCAAGGACTAAGAGCTACACTGATCCATAGATATCGAGTATAATGGAAAATGTTTGGAAGACAGTTTGATATCATGTCCATATAGCAAAATAACAGCAATTTATTCCACTCAAGGGCCTGTACCCTCCACATCCACAGGTTTTTGGTCTAGTTTAAAGTACCAGGCATGAGTTCCCCTACTGAATAGTGGGTATGATACAGCTAGACAGAAATCTATTTGCACTTATCCAAAAATATAATTTTTTTAAAAGTATGAATGGAGATTATCTACACAGAGGTACACAGGGATAAGAAAGGGGATAACAGAAACTGCCTTGAGATGTTCCTCCCAGAAGCCACAGGCAATTAATGAACTCTCAGGACCAAACATGTAATGATTCCTAATGAGTCGTTGATCATGGAATCTCAAAGGACCCCAATACAATATAGGCTTTTGCCATAAGTTAGAGTGGAAGAAATTGTTTCTACTCTTAAGCCAACTAACTATTCAGCCATTTGCACTGACTAAGCTCCTACAGCACATTATTTTATACTGCATTTAGAAAAATAAATGGAGTATCAATTATTGGTCAACATGTGTTTTACAGGATTAAAACATGGCAGAATCAAGTGGAACCAGGATTTTTAAAAACAAATCAGTTTTTGTTTGGCTGGTTTCTGTTTTTGAGACTGGATTTTATTGCCCAATCAACTCCTGCATCAGAATTCTAAATGCTGGGATTAGAGGCATATACCACCACACCCTGCTTCAAATAAAAATTTTGAAGTGCAAAATTTTAAATTCTCTCCCTATAACCCACTCATAATCATATAATCACACACATTGCAGAATGCCTTGCAGATTCAAGATTCTTTCCTTCTAAGAGTCTGATTTAGAAAACCACAATTATTTTATGTTATCTATTTTGTTTGACTCTTGTGAGGTCATTGAACTGGAAGAGAAAAACCCCTAAATATTTGTGGTTCAAGTTCCTTCCAGAACACAGCTTTTCTAAGAAGGCCACAAACCACAAACCTACAGTTAAGGATTAACCTCTATCATCAAATATTAATATTCTGATGCAAAGTGTCACTTCGAGTAGTAAAGATCAGTGGTATTACAGACAAGAGATTATGGTGGATTTAGAACACAAAAAATTAGCCCCCAAATCTAAGAATTAAATGAGAATTTTCTTTGATTTCTATTTACTGAAATTGGAGTTTCCTTTAATGGGGGCGCTACTTCTTTTTGAAATAAGCATGTACACACGTTTCCTAGTAAGCAGAACTTTTGCTGGGAATGGTTGTGAAGGTTTACAATCAAATGAGAAAATATACAATGAGAGTGGGGAGAATCTCAATAGTTAAAGTGCTTCCTATTCAAAGGGGAAAAGGGGGGAGAGAGCAAGGAGGTTCAGGAAGGGGTGGAGGGAGGGAGGGGACAGGGGTACCTATTACATCTGTATGAGCAGAAAAATAAATAAATTTTTAAAAAAGAAAAAAAATGCTTCCTATTCAAATATGAGATCCTGAATCCTATTCCTAGCACACATGTAAAAATCTGGTGGCAGTGTGTGCCCATTATTCCAGAACTGGGGAGGTGGACACAAGAGGACGTCTTGGGCTTGATGACCAGCCAGTCTAGCCAAATGAGTAAGTTCCAGATTCAGATGCGGAACTTGTCTCTAAGATAGAGAGACCAGGGAAACATTCATCACCTCTTCCTGGCCTCCACACATGTATGCACACTGCACATATGTCCACACATTAATCATAATATTAAAGAATTTTATTTTTAAAACCTTTTAAAAACTTTATTTATTTTGCATGTATGTGTGTGGGAGGGGGACCAAGGGTGACTTCAGGAATCAACCTGGATTGCTTCTACCTCCTTTTGGCTTCTCCCTGGGATGTCCTCAACTCTGCTCACCAAGGTTGGAAGTGAAGGCCGCCTCTATTTCTACCTGGAATTTTTTTTATGTGGAACATGGGACCCAAATTCAGGCGACCTGCTTGCAAGACAGAGTCTTAATCCCTGAACCACCTCTCCTGCCCAAGAATTTTATTTTAAATGATCTCATATTATCAGAAAGGATAAAAGAGCAAGTACTCAGATTTATTTATCATAACTCATTTTTTCCACATCTTTGGGACATTAAACTAATATGAAAATTATGCAAGGTTGCAGCTGGTTGGGGATGAGGGAAGAAACTAAATGCAAGAATATGTTACAGACCATAATAGAACTTTGCATGACCTGCGCAATGACCCATATAGCATTGACCCTCCAAAGTCTAGCATGGATCACAGGCACTGGGATCCTTACAAACAAGGAATTAACAGCCAAAATAGTGTTCATATACTAAAGGGGAACACAAGAAAAGGCTCTAGGCAATGCTACTGAGTCCTTACACCTCATTAGAGTGCAGAACACAGAAGGAAGTTTGACATTCACACTAAAGGATACTCCAGGGATGGGGGGAAGGGGCAATGGAAGAAAGGGAGGGAGGAGGGGGAAGGAAGGGGAAAAGGAGGGGAGGGAGCAGGGGGGTCCGGGGAGGGGTGGAGGGAGGGAGGGGACCGGGGTACCTATTAAATTTATATAAGTGGAAAAAATAAATTAATTAAATAAAAAAGAATATGTTACAGGTCATTGAGGGTTCGGCAGATTATTGGAGAAGACAGATGCATTACTGTGAAAAATAGGAGACATGTCATTGTGCCAACAACTTTATAAGGATGCAGAAAATCTTAAAGGGCCAATGAGCAGGCGTTAACTATAGGCAAGCAGGGAAAGAGTTTTCCAAAGTCATCAGCAGGTATGATCCCTTCACGGTGGAACATGATTGGAATTTTCTGAAGCAGGTAATTTTCTTGGTATGTGTGGGAAGCATTTAGGGCAAAGCCCCAGGTCTAAACAGAAACGCATATGGCCTTGAAAACTACTCAAGGACTCAGATGTGTAATTATTAGCAAAGAGCTTTCTAAAACTTTTGTATTAGCTAAGACTGCTGTTGGGCAGTTGTTACTCTCTCTTTCCAGCTTCATCATCCCCTTCCAATCTCAGTCAACATTCTCTCTTCCCTAAAATCACTTTCCCACATTCCCTCTTAGTTTGTTCTGTGACAATCAGAGTTTTCCATCTAGGCAACCATAGCTTTGTAACCATCTGCTAGATTCCAGTGTATGACGTTGAATAGGGAACTGGGTTTATCAAATCTGGACTCAGAAATGGAAATTAAGCTACAGTAGTTTCTCTTTCAAGCAACTGAGTCAAAGAGTCATCATTTCCTTCTGTCTAAAGAACATGTTTTTAGCTTTTATTGGATGTGTTCTTTGGCAATTTCATACTTGTATATAGTGCATTATGAACTTTAACATCTACCTTCTCCAGCCTCTCTCTGTACTTATTTCCCCTTCCTTCTAGAAGTCCCTTTAACACATGCAGGTCTTTTTGTTTTGTTTTGAGTCACATTGTGCTTAGCCAGCATCTATAAGGTCATGAGTTTGGATGCATCTGTTGTAGCCTGGTGGGCTTCTCAGTAGGAACACTAATTGAAGACAAGACAGCCATTCCTCAGAATCTATTGGTAATCAACGCTTTTCCAGGGAGGTGTAGAGCCCTACAATTAATTATGCCTGATCCATTAATTATTGTAGACAGGCCTAGTATTGTTGAGGCCCAATGAAGGGAGCTATAGCTACTATAAGATCATGTTTATATTGACTGTGCTGTGTCCGAAAAACAATATTTCATCACCTTTCTCCCCATTTTCTGGTCCTTACATAGCTTCTGGCCTCTCTTCTGTAATGATGCCTCAGTCTTTTTTCTTTTTTTATTTTTTATTATTTATTCAATTGTGCGTGTATGCGTGTGTGCACGTGTGTGTATGTATTGTGTGTGTGTAGAACCGCGGACAAATTCGGGAACCACCATGGAGGCCTTCACCTCTTCCTTGTTTACTCTGCCCCGGGATTCACAGGCTCTGCCCTACTAGGGCCAGAAACGCAGGCCATCCCCGCTTCTGCCCGGTGTCTATACGTGGGGTCTAGGACCTGAACTCAGGACCTTCTGCCTGCAAGGCAGAGGCTTAACCCCTGAGCCACCTCTCTAGCCCCATTTTTCTTAATGCATATGCAGCTATTCAACACCATTTATCAAAAATAAGATTCTTTCCTTATTGAATCACCGCATACTTTTGCCAAAAATTAATTGATCAATAATGTTCAGGTCCATTTGTGAATTTTCTGCTCTGTGAATTATTGTTTTGATTTTAGAACATTCTGTCATAATGATGTAATTTCCTTTTACTGTTATTAACATACAGTATTTGTAAAAACAATAGGTCTCATCAGAATCTTTTATTAATGTGTACTATGTACACATTCACCTTCATTATTCTCAAAATAAGGTCACTTCTGATAGTTGTCATTTCTTTAATAGTTTAAAATCAATCTGTTCATCTTTTCATAAATTATTGAATTTTCTGGGTCCTTGAGATTAAAAAATAGAATTATCTTCTCAGTTACTGAAATAAATTCTGGCTGGGTTTTTTTTTAATTTATTTTTTCCACTCATACAAACTTGATAGGTACCCCATTCCCCTCCCTCCCTCCACCCCTCCTTGGATTCCCTTGCCCCCTCCTCCCTTTTCCCCTTTCTTTCTCCCCCTCCCTCCCTTTCTCCCACTGCCCCCCCCCCATTCCTGGAACATCCTGTTGTGTGCATGTCAAATTTCCCTCTGGGTCCTCCTCTCTGATGAGGTGTAAGGATTCAGTAGTATTGCCTAGAGCTCTTTTTTGTGTTTCCCTTTAGTATAGGAATACGATTATGGCTATTAATCCCTTCTGGCTGGGTTTTTTCAATACATTTTTATTAATACAAACTCATTACATATAGTGAGAAAATGCATAAGGCTCTTTTCACACACATATGCCTCTTCTTACACTACTTTCATCATATTCACCACATGAGCTCCTCCCCTCCTCTCCTGTGCTTCCCCTTCATTTCTCCAGAATGAAGCCTTGCTTCTACTTTCCTACCATGTTCATATTTGTAATCTTATATATCTAGATTCTAGAATGCATAACAAGGATTGTGCAAGTAGTTTCTTCTTTATGTGCCTAACTTGTGTCTGTTTCTCTGCAGATGACATAACTTCAGTCTTCTTTATGGCTGAATGAATAGCTTTTATGAATTTATACTGCACTTTCTTAATTCATTCATCTTGATGGATGTCTAGGCTCATTCCAAACTTGCTTATCATGTCTGGTGCTCGAATAAATCTAGACGTGCAAGTGTCTGTAGCATATTGACTTGGAGTCCTTCTGGTATGTCTAGACAAAGAGCTAGGTCATATGGGAGTATTATATTTAGTTATTTGAGAAAGTTCCATCCACACTGATTTCAGAGTGAACAGACTAATTTACACGCCTGCCAACAACATCTAATTTTCTTTTCCTATACATCGTGGACAGCGTTTGTAGTTATTTGTTTTTTTCAGTGAGAGTTGTCTGACTGTGATGATGAGATAGAATCTGATGTAGTTGTAATTTAAATTGCCCTGATGACTAAGGATGTCCAACATTTTTTCAATTTTTTTTTACTATTTGTACTTATTCTCCTTGAAAATCGTCTGTCATCTCAATGGCCCATTTACTTATTAGGCTGTGTAGATTTAGGTATTTAACTTTTGATTTCTTTATATGTTTTAGTTAATAAACTCGGAACAGATAAATAGCTAGGAATGAATTTCTCCGATTCTGAAGGTGGTGATTTCACTCTGATGAGCATGTCCTTTGCTGTGTAGAATCTCTCTACTTCATACTAATCAATTCTTGGCTTGATTTACTGACGTATTGCAGTCCTTATCAGAAAATCCTTCCTATGTCTATAACTTGTATTGCTTACTCTGGTTTTTTTTCTGGTAATTTCCCAGTCTTACATCAAGGTTTTTGACCCAATTGATTTTTATATAATATATGATATAAGATAGAGTTCCATAATTTTACATGTGAAAATCCAGCTTTCCCAGCACCATTTGTTAACAAATTCTTTCTTCAATAGACGTTTTTGGCATCTATGTCAGAAAATGTTCTATTTTAGGGAATTTCATTGTATTCTGCATGTCTGTTTTTGTGCCAATATGAAAACGCACAAAGGTATTGCAATACTTTTAGCACTATTAGTTTTCTTGGTACAAATTTGGTCAGTCAGAGTCTTTTGTACATGAAAATAGGTACACTCCATTCAAAGAATGGAAACTCTACACAGCTAGGCTGTCTTTCCTGGACTCTTATTTTTTGCTTGTGGAATGTGATTGAAGTGAAGAAGGATGCTTAAGATCTTCAGACATGAAGGGAGCCTTAAAAGCATCCCTCACTCGCCTGAATAAACCTCGATTGGCTCTGGAATAAGAGGCACACCCTGAATCCAGAGGACATCTGATTTCCAACCTGTGACCTCTTACTTCTAAGCTTTAACAGTCTCAAGAATTACAAAGAAAACAGTATAAAAGCACCTGGTAGATTAGCAAACCATTACCAGTCCTCGACACTTCAGCAGATGAAACCTCCTTGATCCCACACTATAAAAATCCCTTCTGAAGGCTGCCAAGCTGCTCTTTGATTCTTGGTCCAGCTCTTAATTTTCTCACCATGCTGAGCTCTGTGTTTCATTAGGGATACCATCCTAAATCCCTGTGTGTCCCTACGTGTTTTGACAGGGTTTCTTTCCTACAGGTTCATTTGCATCTATTTGGAAGGCAAATTGATGCCTATCAACTTTTTCTCAAAATCCATTAATAATAAAATCTAAGATTTTAGCCATATAAAATTCTGTGGATAAAAATTAGAATTTTTCTCATTCCGGCCTGATATAATCACTTCATACTGCATTTTCAAGTGAAAATTTCACTAACTGGGATTAGATTGAGGTCTTGTGGCATCTCCATTAAATGTGTTTTTGCAGTTTTTTTTTTTTTAGCTAAGTTGAAGAATTTCAGTCGTGATCATCAAACATAAGAAGCGTCCACACATAAGAAGCGTCCAGAGAAGCTGGGTGTGTGTGCAAAGGCACAATCATGGTGGAGCAAAGACAGCTCCTCTGACTTGTCAATCAAGGAGTTGAAATGTTGCACACATAAACTTATTCACTAAATCAAGAGCATTTGGAGTTGAATAAAATATGTTTTTAAGAAAGATACCATTCTAAATTACCTCATTTCAATTAAGGTTCCACTAATGTAAATGAGTATGATTAATTACACTATAACTACATAGAAATGTACATTGACTTCCCCATTAAAGTTGTTATTTACCTGAATTTTCAAAGAATTATGATGCAGTCATGTGCTTCTCAAAGGTAAGCAAAAGCTGACCCAGACAAAATCCAGTAGTCCCATATAAGGAGAGCATAACTGTGAGTAGAATTTGAAGATCAGCTCACAGTGAAATTCCAATGTCAACTTATAGACTTAGTTTTTTTAAAATAAATTAGATAAGGATAATATTCTATTTTGTGGTAATGTAAAAAGGTTAGAAAGAAAGTGTATGGATAGACCACTTGTAACAATGCCATTCCTACCAACATTTTTACATTACTTCTATTGCTAGTGAAAATATGAGTGATGTTCTCAACATAAAAGTAATAACTGTTCTCATCACCAAATGCTTTCTTAAGTGAGTATGCAATAAATAGTATTGTGCAATGTTAGCATGTGTTGAAATAGGATTGTATCCCTCTTAGAAACCACATAAAAAAGAAAATGAACTTTAAAGAATAAGAATTCAAAGTACATATCCATAAAATGGAACCCTTATTTATTCTTTCCAAAAGCAATACCATGGTCTGAAATAATGAGCATCAGCCATTACTACCCCTTTGTACAATGAACATTCTAAAATAAATAGTTTGTGAAATTGAGTACATCTTTGGACTAGTAAGTAAAAATATGATTAAGAAGGCAAAATATATTCTTTTTACATAAATATGTACATGTGATATATATTTTTTCCATATATTTGTGTGAAATATTTTTGTGTGACTGACAGAAAAAGTATATATTCTATAATGTAAATAATAAAAAAGATTCCAAGTAGAAAAGATCAAGAGAAAATTTAAAACAAATGGAAGCAAGTCTTATAACCCTTAAAGCCAATTATGAATTCTTAAAATCCTAGTTCTTAAAATCAGTCTTTAATTTGGCTCTTCTGTTTGTAACAGAAAGAGCAACACAGAGGAAATACATTCAGTTAAAATATCCAAAATATCATAAATCTAAAGATTATGTGGCATCAGGGAACTGAAGGAAGGTTATCCAGCAAAGCTGCATATCTAGTTGCATTATCTAATATATAATGTAAAATATTAGATAAAGGAGACAATAACAACAATACTAATCCTTGGTAAATAAAGTAGGCAAAGAATTAGAAACTGTATTCTGAAGATATTGCAGTATAAGTTCAGAACAATGAAATGTATTTTGTAAAGTATAACCCTTCACAAAGAGTTTCTGTTTTGACTATTCAATTCATAAATAAAGAAGTATAAAAAGGAAAACAGTATTCTGTCTTATTTTCATTACTTATAAAATTGGTTCTAAGGTTTTCAAGTTAAAAAAAGAAAGAATTTCAAAGTAGCTTACCATTTATTCTTGGACAATTTTTATATAAAAGATAGAATAACAAAGATGTCAATACAGTAAAGGAAACGAGAAATAAAATACTGGAGGTATTTAAATTTTTGATTCATTGCTAATCTTTAGATGTTGGAAGATTTCATGTAAACATGCAGCTTTAGCACTTAAATGGTAGACATCTACATCTGAGGTGTTAGGGTCCCATCCACCAGGCCAGGGGTCCTTGTTGTGACATTATGTCAGTTACCCTTCAACACTGGGCTTGCGCTATTTTCTTCTTGTTAGAGATTTAAGAGAGAAAATTATTATCTTTTCTTCTACATACAGATCTCCCTTTCAAAAATAAGAAGGTAGCAGACTGATGACAATAGTTCATTTCAAGCAAAATGAGAGAGACAATCTCACTGAAAATAAAGAAGATACCTGCATAGATGCATTCAGTTAACAAGTTCAGTTCAGTACATTGAACTCCTCCTCGGCACTGGTTTCACACTATCTGAATACATTTACATATAACTTTATATAATAATTGCTATATAAATAAATTATATATATAATATATTATATAGATATAGATATACATATAATAAAGCCATATACCTCACTCTGGGTTTCCTGGAAAAACTACAAAACAATTATATGTCCAAAAATAGTATGAATCTCAAAACTTGCAGTGATAACTTCCTAAAAACAATGAGCGCATAATTTTCTTACATATGTTTACCTGAGCCTCAGCCTCCTAAGAGCTTGGATTACCAGCAGGTGCCATCATATCCAGCTGCAGACTGAAGGGTCATTTTTTAAAATACAGAAATACTGTAGATTCAAGTGAATGGCATTAGCATGTGACTTAAACACATTCAGATAGGATTTGATATATACTTATCAATTAAGTATTAAGCTTCTTAATCTGAGTTTGTACATGAGCTATACAATAAAGACTGAGCATAGCTAAATGGTAATAATCAACAGAGTCAACAAAAGTGAAATGTTAAGGTTAGAAAGGAGTACTAAGAGAATGATCTGATTGTAAATGTCGTGTGTCATTTGACTAAGTTAATGTTGTAAAAGATATTAACCAATTGGCCTGTTGTAATGGAGGTGGCATCCTTATTAAGAAAGACATAACAACAAAAGTGGAAAAATAAGTTAGGATGCAATTAGGAGAAATGTTTGCATTTAATTAAAATTTATAATAAGATGTTTATTCAGTCTTTGCAAGCAAGACATGGAGCCTGTTAGCTTACATTTGTTAATCTATTCGATCATCTCAATTCAGCTGTGAATAAGGATTGTTCTCCATTGTTTGCTGTACAGTAAAAATGGAAAATGATATCCTAGTGCAAATAAAATGATAAAGTGAGGCATACTAACATTACGAGAAGTATGAAGGCATTAGTCTTTCATTGAGTCAGCTTTATGCAAACCTGAATAAATCCTTGTCATAAAAGCTGATGACTACTAGAGCCAGCAGATAGACTCAGCTGTGCACACAGCATGTAGAGATGTCCTGTTCCTTCTCTCTCAGCAATATTGTCAGTTTTCAGTAGTAAGATTCAAGACACAGTACACATCCCAGTAATGAAAGCAGGTTCCTTAATGAACTGCTGCTTTCCCCAGACAATCTTAGGTGAAAATAGCAGAGAGCAAGGTTAAGAATTTTATATTCACATCAAGTGAGCAAATGTGCACAACTTTTAAGGTTCACCCACGGTTCCATGAAAATTTTACCTCAGACCTGTAAATCCTGCACATTCACATCTGTGCAATGAAAACTGACCCAGTCAGACTGGCCTGCAACCAATGCAGTCCCATCCCTGCAACAAGAGAGCCCTGTATTCAAGGCCTGGGCTCTTTGCTCACTCGGTGCATTAGTAGGTTTCAGTGTGCTAGTGTGCTCACCTGTATGCAATGGGAAAAAGAGCAACAGCATTTATTCCATAATTGTTCCAATAAATGAGAGGGTCTACACCAAGCACATAGGAAGAATGCATTATAATATCGCTCATTTTCCCATTTTAACTCATTTAAAGTTCTCTCTGTCTGTCTGTCTCTGTCTCTCTGTCTCTCTGTCTCTCTGTCTCTCTGTCTCTCTGTCTCTCTCTCTCTCTCTCTCTTTCTCTCTCTCTCTGTGCATCTGTGAAATAGAAATATTTCAGAAATAAAGTCAATCCAGAGCATATTTCAATGAGGAACATACTCTAATTTGAAAATACAGTTCATTCTAGCATCTTATTACCTCAGTCATTAATTGACTGAGAATTACTTAAATTCTCCTCAGTTTTCTTTTACTTCGACTATTTCTTAAGATAAAGATTAAAGGAGCTACTTGACACAGATTAGGTCAAAATAAAGTAGCTTTTAATTCTTTAGTTGTTAGAGTTGTCTAATAGGTTTTGGTATTTAGTTTTCGTTACTCTGCTCAAGAATTAATTTTAATCATAAGGAAGATTTAACATTAAATTAACATTAAACTGTGTATAAGGATGTTTTTTGTTTTGTCATGAAGTGGCTTTAATTTCAGTCTCTGTAATTGAAGAGATAAATAAATGTAGTTAATTGGAGAGATAAGAGTTTTATCATTTGCAAAATGATTGAAATTTGTCAAGCCATGTAACCTATACTCTTTGAATGATAGAAATGTTAACTCACTAGACAAAAAAGAACATATGACATTAAAAATACTTAGGGAAATATTTATCACATATTAGCACACCAAAGCCTTGGAAATTTTTTTGATACTTTTCCTTGAGATGAAAATAAAAGAATTATTTTTCTTTGAGGATCATGCTCAGACACGAGGCTAACTAAAACTACAACAGATGAAATTTTACCTAAATCGCAGAATGGCAATATGTACACAATTCAGGGAGGAAAAAAAAAAACATAAAAATCACCTGATTGATTTTTTTTCTTGCTATTTTAGAAAGAAAAAGAAACTGCAATGGACAACTCTAACAATGACAGAATTTTAAATCAACAGCTGGTTAACATTATTAGAATGAATCATGGAAGAGAAGCGACAGCTGGATGGAAGCCAGGGCAGCCAAGAGATACCAAAGATAATTCCTCTCTCTTGAATGGAGATGTTTTCCAGTGCCCCTGGCCTGGTGCTTTGTATGTCTTAATTCAAAGTGAAAGGCAGTGTGAGGAAAATACAAAGTACAATTAGAGTTTCAACCCCAAAGAACCTCAACAAATAGAACGAAATTGTGACATACTTTCCAACTGCAGGAAGACATCATCTCTCTCCAAAGTACTAGATAATGCTAGTGTTTGATTTAACACTACTTAAAGTTTAAAAAAAATGGATGTGTTTTGTGGCCAAGTTAAAGAACGCTCTTATAAAGCTCAGCAGTTGAAGACACATCAAGCTTTGGAGCTTTAATGCAATCAAAGCAGAAAAATCTGCTTTATTCCTCTCAAACTAGATAACCCCTCAGATTTAGTGTAAATGCCTCCACCTGACACATTTACAGCCTAACTATCAAACAGAATAGTGCTACTCGCATTCAGCACCTGCACTTCCATATTTGCCAACAAAGGGAGGCAGGAACTTTTCCCTCCTACACACCTGTTGGATGGCAGTACATCTTTAGCCTTGTCTTCCCTCGATGGGTCTCTACAAGACAGACACAGGAGTGTTCTTCAAAGCATGGCTCTAAGGAATGCAGGGGAAAACAATGGCCCTCTTTGAACAGTTACATACGGTGTACTTGGCAACACATGGGAAGGAAATTTTCGTTAACAAAATGAAAGGAATCACAGCAACTCCCAACAAAAAAATGAGAAAAGGAGTGATTTTTTAATAACACCAGAAGAATATTACTATTTAAAGCAATTTAAACTTATGACATAGTGCATACGATACCCAATTTTTATTATTAGAAATTTATTATGCATAAGTATAGTTTATATGTGTTTTCAAATAATATTTCAGAATGTCAATGGTACATGATAAAAATGAGAGAAAGATTATAAAAATGATAAAAGTAGATATATAAGTTGTAGAAATTAAATATGTGCATACTTAATTCAGCACCTTGTAAATTCATTTGCTTTCAAATATAACAAATGATTAATTTCATTTACTTTTACAGACTTTGGTTCATAAAAGAAATGAACAAAAAATCATCCTTTCGGAATAAAATTTAATCAACTCAATTCATTTACTATTTGTGAATAAATTTTAGTCAACTCAACTACTCTTTTAATGTGTGTGAAATTTTTTTTTAAAATTCTCATCACTGCGTAGCTTAAATAAAGTATCTCATTACAGGAAACCCAACATTCTTCACTTGACTGCACTATGTCAAAAAAAGTATGTAGTCAGGGCCACATAATGGAACTCGATATATGTTAATGAAATAGCACATGATTGCATTTTAAAAATATTTTGGAAGGTAAAATTCCTATGTCATCAGATGAGATCTATTTCAAGCTTCATAAATTATAAAATACTATAATTTAAATTAGCACATACAGTACAGCCAAGTGGTTTTCATAAAGCATGACTTCTGCTAAACTTTAATAGTTTGATGTGCAGAAATCATTTCATTTGACTGATAAAACACAGCTATTTCAGAACCCCATTTTGATTTATAACAATAAAATTTGTTTGAAGACTTAAAAGAGAAAACTTAAAGATTGTGTATTTCAAAGTGTCAGATGTGGAGAGAAACAAAACTTTTTTGAGTTTCTAAAAGATGAAAATAATGAACAAGTTTCTCTCAAGCTCCTTTCTTATCAGAGATAGAACAGATTGGCAAGGCTAACAGCTAGCAACATACCATTCTAACTATAGATTTTTCACCAAAGTTATGAATATGTTTATTTTTTCCTTCAAGCAAAGGGCTTTAGTCATCGCAGTGTCATTACAATTGGGAAGAGCAAATCCATATACCAAGTCAGAACTTCATTGTAACAACCCATAATTCAGTGGTCACCTCTCTAACCCATGCTTGAACTCTGGCAGTAGTTAAAATTCAAATTGGACTGTCTGATACCTATAAATGAAGTTGAAAAGTGCTGACAGTGAGAGGATAAGGTCTGAGCAAGCTAATAGGTTTGAGTGTCTGAAACTTTTGATAATTTGACTTCAAGTGTCATGAGTCTTTCAAGGTGGATTCCCTCTGTCCTATAAAGTTATATATTGAAGCATAATGCATCCTTTGATCTTCTTTGTAAAAAAAAAAACCTATGAAGTCAACAAAATGCCCATTGACTCAACAGCCAGAACCCTAACCTGTTGACATGAAAGACTTTAACACTTGCAAGTGTTAGCAAACTGTCAGTGAGCTACATGCAGAAAGGCTGTCAGCAAAAAAGACAAAGATACAGAGTGGGTCTTGCTGTAGGTTCATGTTATCCTGTTGAATAGTTTTTCAATGTGGATGCATACTGTGGTAAGAATAAATGCATGTGTATATTTACCCAATCATTTATTTGTACGTGTTTAAAAGGGTATTTGAGGACAACAATGGATAATAAAAATTAACTGTAAGGCTTAAAAACAAATATAAACAATGACCACCAACTAGAAGAATCCAATATTTTTACGCTTCTCTCAGTCTTAGAAAAACACTCCTACATTATTTCAACATTTTACTCTTCAGCTGCCTTGAAGAGTTGCTGATTTTCTAACACTATCTAGCCAAGTAGACAACAGATGGTTCTGAGATACACACAGTATGCAAACCAACAAATGTTCAACTCAGCAGCATATGTGTTCAAATATTATCAATGCTAGATATTGTAAGCTTGCAAGCAGAGCCATAACTGAAGAAATATACACATCTAGTGAATTGATCTAAGCATGTTAGCCTTTTATTTAGCTCAAATTGAGTACTCTTGTGTACCTTTCTACTTATGCATTTAGTCTTTTTTATCTTTCACCACTCTTGACACTAATTTGTGTAAGACACTTCTGTGAACACATTCCCCATAACTGTACATTTAAAGCCAGAAGAGAGAGGATGATCTGCCCCCTTCCATTGCTCTCATCACCCTTGCTACTTTCTGTGGACACACTGGCACACACTGGCACACACACACATACACACACACACACACACATACACACCACACACGTATATATGCTTATACACTATCACTTTGCTGATTTTTCACAGTGATTTCCGTAAGCGATGTGACTAAAGCTCAAGTCCAGTGACACAAGAAGTAAACATATTAAGGAGTGTTACAATTTATATGTCATACAGTGATCATAATCAGATTACCTTTCATTGTCAAATACTTCATACCCATGTATCTCTCTGCTCCTTCTAAGATATTCTTTACATATTCTAAAATGTCATTCACGTGCTTTTCCCAATAAAGATTATACTCTTCTTTCCTAACTGCAGATTAATAAATAATGAGCCCTCTGGAAAACTTTCTGGAGAACACTGTCTCCTTTACCCACTGACAAATTAGACACTTGCCTACCTTGCCCACAGGGCACTCTCTATAGATGAATAAGCCCTGTGTCATAAAACTGTATTATAATTTCTAACTTCGGAATTTACATCAGAAATTATGCACTATTTAAGAATGCATAGTTTAAGAATTATATGGTGGATTCTGGAACATGCTATGTGGTTAATTAATTGAGTAAATCAGATAAACAAATAGGCTATAAATGCCTTATAAACAAATATTGTTTATAAGGCATTTATAGCAACTTTAGTTGTAGTGATTTTATGGCGCATACATGTAACTGTAAAGCTTACATACAATATTTACAAGTGTAATTGAAACTGTGGGGTCAGGACCAGGAGTTTAGCAGATTAGAGTAAAAAGGATACTTATAATATTCAGACTTTTCTTAAAGTAGGATCAAATCTATTTCAAACCTTTACATTATCCACACTCTTACTGATCAAGAATTTTTTCGAGATTACTAAACAATACAGGTTCAGCCATTAGCACTTTTTCACAAAACAGTGTTTGACCAGGGGAGGAAGACAGACCAGGGGATTGGAAACAGGGTCTGTGAATGTTAGGCAGCGCTCTACATAAGCTGTGTCTCTAGCAGTGCGGTGCATTTTAACATCACAGCAACAGGCACATTTCAGAAACCCAGGGCAGTGAGAACCTGAGACTCAGAGTAGGTATAAGAGTAGAAGATGAACAGTTTTCCCAAACAGTGTGCTTTCTGGGCTGCTGCTGGCAGTGTTAGAAAAGCCCATTCAAAGATTGTGAAAACTGTAACAGCGACTTTCAGCAGAATGAAAGCTGTGATGTGTACAAACAAAGGATGCCTTAATAACTATGCCCTTTCTAGAGGACCCACTCCATGAAGCTACATGAACCAGACTCAAAATTGTAGGATTCAGCAAATCACTGGATCGTAGTATTGTCAAAAAATGGACTCTTCTCCGGAAATGAAGCAATTTCCTAGGATGATAAGGTCCTGAAACTCTCTAATGAAAGAGAGTTCATAATCTCTTGACTTTGAGGTCTCTAGACCCTGTCTTTTATTCTTGTTTGCATTCCAGAAACTGTCAGCAAGATAGAGCACATGTGTATCATTTTTGTGAAACAAAATCTAATGAGGCATCAAATATCTGAGTCCACAGTTAATCAAAGAACATATGGCACAACAAAGATTTATAAGTAGCTTTAATTTTACCTTACAGATCACCCTTTCCCTTGCTGATTCTGCTGCCCATACCATCCCAGTAATATTCTTACAATGATTTAGCACTGTTCTCAATCATAATAAATGAAATCTACATTAGTCTGCCTGTCTTCCAGTCTCTTTTACTTCATAGTAGAAGACTTGCTTTTAGAATATGCATATCAAAAAAGAGTTATCAAGCAAAATCTCAAATGAGCAAATCCAGTAAAAAGTTTTTTTCATGTATAGCTAACACTCAAAAATATATTCCAAAGAAAATCAAGTATGCATCTAAGGTTCTTATGAACAGAATTTCAGCAGATATCTATTATGTGCCTAATGTCATTTAATTAATCAGTCACTAAAGGTAGAGGTTTTTATATTTAGTAGTTGTGAAGAATAAATGAGCCAACAATCTTGTGTCAATATTGTGAATGAGAATAATAAAAATATGATTTATTGCTTTACGAATAAAAATTTTTAAGATTCTAATTCTTAGACGGCAGAGAGAACTCAACTTATACACGTCTTATACAATTTAAGGCTAAAAACATGAACAAAAGATAATAGAGGAATCTCTCTTTTTATCCAGCCTTCAAAACAAGGAAGAAAATGGCTTCCTGAGGAAAAAAAGTAGTTACCTTACAGGCAGATGGCAAAATAACCAAAACACTGTGCATAATGTCCTCGCCTTTGAGAAATTATAACGGTACATTTTTACATGGTATTTTAAGTTGTCCATGAGTCTTCATTTACTTATTGGAGAATTTTGTCACATATCACCGAGGTCATCAGCTGGGCTCTGTGCTTCAATATCTTCATTTATTGCAACAAAGGTCTTGAGGTTTAACCACGCCTATGATTCTGTGAGGTATTTCCTGCAAAGTGAGCTTCTCACTAAAGTCTAGGGCGGTCCACCACTAAAATTCCAGCTTTTGGTAAGCTGTTCTTGGGGCCCAGGTACAGAGGACAAAACACAGTTCTTGGCTTTCACTCTGAGTTGCTTGCAAATTTTTCCTTGAGGCTTCATTTTATGGCAAAGAAATTCCCCATGTTTCAGGTCAATACAAGGTCAAGCCTAAGGTTTATTTTGTAAATAAAAATGTGACCCTTGGAGTTATTTGCTTCATTTTCCTATATAAATATTATTTGAAGTAAAGATAACACATTTGTAATTGATACGATCTTCTGCTCCCCATAGGCTTTGTACTCCAGCTGCTTTCCAACTTCAAGAGAGCTGCGTGCATGCTTCTACTTGTATGTATTTAAGGATCTGTATCAAAATTTACTAGTAAACATTTACCTGAAGTCTTTGAGACTCTGTGAAAGCTAGGAGTGCTCCTAAAGATGCTACGGTAGCAGAACAAAAGGAAGTTTATGTAATTTATATTCACCTCATTAGATGGCAGTACAGTATCCAAAACAAATATGTTAGTGGGAAATACAGTGCTTTTTGGACCCTGCTATTAAGTTTCCTGAAAATAAGTTGTGACATGAATGTCTCTATTATGCATGTAAACACAGATATATTTAAAAAATAAAAATCATGCAAATTTATATCTGTGTTCATTCACTCAAAAATGAAATTGATTCCTTGACAAATGAAAGGGGATATTATAAATGCTTTGGTCATTCATGGACTAAAACACAGCATTCCTTCCTGAACCTTACTTTCCAAAGGAGCAGACCATTAAAAAGCAATGGAATGCTAGCCAATTGTATAGCATTTTCAAAAGTGATGTGTGATGCTAGTCTTCATAGTCAACGTGACTGGCTTTAGAATCACCTAGGAAACATACTTCTAAGGGTGCCCATGAGGTTATTTCCAGGGAGGTTTACCTAAGGAGAGGAGACCAGTCCTGGCTATGACCAGCGCCATCCCATTGACTGAACTCCTGAAACAAATAAAAAGAAGCAAATAAGAAAGTGAACTGACATCAATATTCATTCCGCTTTGCCTTATGAATGAATATTCAATATGTCTGATTACCCAGTATCTTTGATGCTATGTCATCCTCATTGTGATGGATGATTAAACTATGAGCCACAACAAACCCTTTCTTTTTTAAGTTGATTTTGTTGGATATTCTATTACACAGATGAGAAAAATAAATGATATATGGTGAACGTCTCTGAAGCAATTAAAGAGGCACTCAGTAACACTCAGCTAGGAGACCAAAACATAATACTGCATAGGGAATTCAGGGTAGATCTTCCTGAGAAAATATCATGGCCCAAAGATGATGTCATAGTTAGGCACAGGTGTCAACTTGACAGTTGAGTACATTTGTGGAGAAATGATGGCTGGGTTGAGCCTGGAGCAAATCTGCAGGAGATTGTCTGGCTGACGGGAAAGGTCCAGGTGGATGGGATAAAACACAGAGAGTCAGTATCCTTGTGTACACTTGGCCACACATGCTGCTCTGGCAAGTAAGCATCATCTCTCTCTCAGTCATTATGTAGAGATGGTGTGGCCAATTCCCTCGGCCTGGTGTTGGTGCATGCACTTCCATCAAGCTGGACTATAGACTGTTACTGGACTATCTAAGAGAAGAAACTTCTTGTTTCCTTAAGCTGTTTGATGGTCATTTATCAGCAACCATGCAGTCGAACTGAAATAGATAGGAAGGAAATAAGGAATGTGTCAGCTAGATAACTGGAAGAAGACTATTCCAAGCAGAGGAAACAAACAGCTGATAAATGCAAAGACACCGTTGAAATAGGAGTAAAAAGGGAATGAATAAAAAGGGAGGGTCACATGGGAAAAGAGAGTAGATGAGACCATGAAAGCTATTGAAAAGAGAAAAGAGGGCTGGAAAGATGGCTCAAGGGTTAAGACTCTGTCTGGAAAGCAGAAAGTCAGAGTTCTGATCCCAAGTCCCACATAAAAAACGCCAGGTGGAAACGGCAGCAGCCCGCACTGCTGGCCCTTGTAGGCCTAGCCTGGGAAATTCTAGAGTGAAGCAAGGAGGTAGTAGCAATCTAGGATGATTCCCAAAGTCATCACCCTTGGTCCTTCACAGAGACACACTGTGCGCTCTCGCTCTCGCTCTCTCTCTCTCTCTCTCTCTCTCTCTCTCTCTCACACACACACACACACACACACACACACACACACAATAAATAAATAATAAATTTTAAAAAGAGAAAAATACTTGGACTAAACACTGAGTAAAATGCCAGCAAGGTTGGACATACAAATACTCCAATATTATCCAATTTAAAATATCACTGTAGGGCTGGAGAGGTGGCTCAGGGGTTAAGCCTCTGCCTTGCAGGCAGAAGGTCCTGAGTTCGGATCCCAGATCCCATGTATAGACGCCAGGCGGAAGCGGGGGCGGCCTGCACTTCTGGTCCTTGTAGGGCGGAGCCTGCGAATCCCAGGTGGAGGCGTCCATGGTGGTTCCCGAATTCGTCCGTGGTTCTACACACACACACACACACACACACGTGCGCGCGCACACACACACACATACATACGCACACACACACAATTGAATAAATAATTAAAAATTTTAAAAAAAAAATTTAAAATATCACTGTAGCTGCTATATTAAAAACTGAGAAACCGGAAGATGAAGCTAAGTGTAAAAATAAGGAGACCATCTAAGATGCCATCAAACCATCCACTGGAACAATGAACAGGACCCCAAGAAGGAGTATAGCAATGGAGACAGTAAGAGTAACTCAAAGCTACACATACAATTTTAAGACAGACCCATCAGGATTCTAGACAAATTGGGTGGAAGATGTGAGAAAGAAGACCAATAATGCCTACTAGAAATGAAACAAGAGCCTGAACAGCCAGAAGTTGAACTTGTCACTCAGTGAATTGGCAAAGGCATAGGCTGGATAAGTTTGAGGAGAAGAGTAGTTATGAGCATTTTCACCTTGGATTGAATTTTGTCTGACCTGCACATTGGCTGACATGTCAACGATGCCCCCCACCCCCAAAGTCTAACATGAATCATAGGGGAGAAGGCTCCAGGCAGTAGGATCCTTAGAGGCTAGGGATTAAACAGTAATAGAGTTCCTATGCTAAAGGGGAGCCCAAGAAGGGGCCTCAGGGTATGCCACTGAGTCCTGACTCTCACTAAGGTGAAGGACTTAGAGAGAGGTTTAGCATTCACACAAAAAGATGCTCCAGGGGAGGGAGGAAGCAAGAGGCACTAGGAGAGGGGAGGAAAGGAGAGGGGTGAAAAGAAGAGGAGGGGCTACCTATTGAGCTTGTATGATTAGAAAAAAAAACAAAATGTGGAGGAAAAAAGATTAGACAGCAAAAACAAATGATAATGCAGAATTTGAATACAGTAGCCTGGACTTTAGAGAGAACACAGAGATTAGAGATGTATGAGAGTGCTGGTACCAGCTTTACCTATGATATTTAAAGTGATAGGGCCATCAAGGGCAGACATACAGAGTAAATAAAGAGAATCAAGGTCGGAGTGCAAGGGAACTCTAAGAGTAAAGAAGGAGCTACACACAAAGAACTGAGAAGGATGGGAAGTGAGCCAAAAAGCTCAAAAGGAGATGTCTGATGTCAGTTAAAGTGAAAGAATGGGCTAGTAACAAGTGTGTGAAGTGAGGCCAAAGGAATGTTTACTGTTTTTCTTGCACAGAAAGGACTAGAAAAAAATTTCTGATGCAATGTCCTTGAGCAAGCAAAAGGGAATGGCATCTAGTGTGTCCAAATCATTCAAAAGACAGGAGAAAAGGAGAATTAAAGGTGATGATGCTAATGGATAGAAAAAAGAAAGTCATGTGAAAGACCAAGGAAGGACAGTGAGATGGACCATCTTCAATAGACTACTTCATGATGATTAAACTAAATTAGGGTGATCAACCCATTTTTACAGCTTTGCAGGTACAAACAGTGGCTAGACAGAGATCTTAGCCATTTTCATTTGCTGCAACAAACCACTTGATAAAGAAAAGAAGCCTATTTAGCTCACAGTATTGGAGGCTGAAACTTCAAGATTGGACAAGTCCATCTGCTTTGACATAATGAATCCCTCTCCCTAGCAAAGAGAAACAGTTGCCATGGGCAGAGGCTTTATTTAACACACACACACACACACACACACACACACATACACACACACACACACACACTTTCACCAGAAGTAATTCATTCTGAGAGATCAGTGTCAGTGAGAGTGGTGTCCTTCAATGCAATTATTTTTCATTAGGCGCCACCACCTCTTAAAGGTTTTATCACCTCAAAACTTCCACCCTGACACCAAGTTTCCAGAACCTGAGCCTCAGCAGAAAATTGCAAACATCTAGACCATAGCAGCAGAGCTGGACTCTATTAATATTTTTGTTTGGACAAGCGAATTTGCTCATGTGACAGGGCGAGGAGGGACTGAAGGCATCAGAGTGATAACAGCTGTGTCAAGTGGGAAGAGCAATGAGGACCCAAGGTACCAGATGAGCTTGTAGACAGGGCTCCGGCAGCATGGACTGGAAAGAGAGGGACACTTAATATTATAGAAAGATTAGGGTCTGGTAACCGATTGTTGAGGGAAAGAGAGGCCAAGGCAGTGTAAAGTGATTGCCTATGTTGCAGTCTACAGTCTTTGTTCTGAAATCTTTTCTTAGTATTTGCAACTTCTCTGCTTACAATGAATAACTACAATCAACTATAATAGTGTATTCATGATCCATCTCTCTTCAGTCTTTTCCCAGTAGATGTAGGCTTGATAATGAATTAACTGTTACACTGGAGTCAATTTCAACTGTGGAACTTTTACCTATCCTTCTCTAGACTTGCTTGGTCAGATCACAAGTTTCCATTGCCATGTGTGATACCTGAGGAGCTGGGTGACTGTCGTCAACATAGCTACCAAAGTCTTTCATCAGTGTGTATCTTGCATAATAGATGAATGAGTTGGTATTGCATTTCAACATGCTACTACAAAATACCTATAGCTGGTGATGGAAATTCCTGATTTCCTATATCTGCTTTCTTGTTTTTCTAGGAAACTCTGAAGCCCTAGTAAGCTATATCTACTTTCTTGTTCATTTCTTTGTTTTAGGGGTGCCCTCATGTGTAGATTTTAGAATGCAGGTACTCTTTGAATACCATCTGCTGAACCAGAACATTAACTAGCCTGTCATCTTGATGATTCTTCTTTAGAACTATTAGCATTAAACTTGAAGGTGCAACAGCTTGTGCTTTCATTTCTGGCATTTTCATCCAGATGCAGCTGGATTTTCATGTTCATAAATCTAATTTATGGTTTGAATGCTGATTCCACTTCTACCCAATTTCTTATAAAGTGTTCCTTGTTTAAAAAATAACAAAAATTTACTTTTTCTATTTACTAGTAGCTTTTAGAACAGAATGTGATTTTTATAAATCCAATTAAGTGTATCATTATAGTTCCTTCTTATACATAGCATTACAACAAAGTCATTTGGAGATGGTGGAGCAAAAGTACAGCTATTTCTAAATCTAACACCTCATTCTTTTGCTGAGCATAAATTGGCTTGTTATTTTTTTTTGGTATTTTCATTGGCACATAAACTTTGTCATCTTATTTCAATAAATTCTTGCAAATCTACCTGTATATATTCATATGCACATGACATTTGATATAGATGTCTGTGCACAATGGAACAACAGAATTCAAATAGAAAAGTGTCAGCGTCATTCTATTACTTTTGAGATAATTGTGCCAAAGCCTTAAAGTTGCTCACTAACATTTTTTAAAAGTATTCAGAGAAATTACTAAGCAATTAAACCACATGCTACTCATGCAAAGGGACCAGAGTTCAGATCCCTGCATCAGACATGAGATGAAGGTAAGTATGGTGCCCATTATAAATCCAGCCATGGAAAGCAAAGTCTGTACATCTTCAGAGAGAACCGGCTAACCAGAGTAGCCCTAATGGTACACTCCAGGCTTAGACTCTCCTGTCTCACAACAGCAAAATGGAGTAAATATTAAAGATGATTCCTGATATCACCCTCAAGCCTCCACATGCACTACACATATATTCACACCTGCACAACACGTAAGACCACCCATATACAAAACATGCATACACATATGCACATACTCCAGACATACATACATGTGACAATGGGAGTTAAATCCAGAGAAACTCAAAGGACCTCTTAGCAATGCTGCCTTCTGCAGTCACTCATCTTATTCTTGGTCCACCACGATGTTCACTACTTGGCATAAGAACGAAGCATTACGCATTCCCTTAGGGAGCCCGCTCTTCACTAAGCTGCTTAAGAGGTCACCCCAGAACAAAAAGAGGTGTTGGACTAGAAAAGTCAATAAAGGGGCTGGAGAGGTGGCTTAGGAGTTAAGCCTCTGCCTTGCAGGCGGAAGGTCCTGAGTTCAGATCCTAGACTCCAGGTATAGACACTGGGCAGAAGTGGGGATGGCCTATGTTTCTGGTCCTGGTGGGGCAGAGCCTGTGAATCCTGGGGCAGAGTAAACAAGGAGGAGATGGAGGCGTCCATGGCGGTTCCGAATTCGTCTGTGGTTCTACAAATACACATACATACACATACACACACATACATACATACACACGCGCACACACACATACACACACAATTGAATAAATAATAAATAATAAAAAAATTTTTAAAAAAAGAAAAGTCAATAAAATGATGGTGAACAAACTGCTGGAGAATGATTTGTAGGTTTTTTTCCTTTTACATATTCTTTCAAGCATTTTTTAAAAAAAGAACTTTCCATTATCCTCGCCTCTGTTCGCCCCTAATTCCTTCCCACTCCAAACCTGACCACGCACCCCACTTGTGGTTTTCCTTCCATATTCAAGTCTTTTCTGTTTTGCTTTGGGTATCCTGGTTTTGACCAGGGTCTTCCATCTCTGACTCTGGGATGAGTCTTCACTGGGAGCCCAGTAGATTCCTCCAAGTTCATACTTCCAGATATACTTGTCTACCTTTTCGAACCTGTGGGGACCCATCGTTCATCACAACTTTATAGGGAACCATGGGTTTCTGACCAGTTCATAGCTGATCATTGGCCACATAAGTCCCTTATGTGTTTGACTTCATTTACCATCCCTGTTATAGGATTGTGATTGCCAGCATATCAAAAATAAGCTTTCTCATTTGAAAAATGGGATAACATAGTATTACAGAATAAATGATGTCATGTAAAGTGTTCATCATAATCTTTTCCAATTAATGCTATAGATTTATGTCATCATTTGTGCTTAGGGCTGTTTCAGTTGTACTTAAGGCAGAAAGCAACAGCAATCTAGAAGTAAACTAGATCTGAAGGCCACTTCCAGGAAGGAACTGCTTCTGTTTATCCCTACAGAGATACCTACCAAACACCCCTACCAAACACTCATGATGCCCTCAATGGTCCATCTGATTGCATCATTTTATGAACCCACGAAGACAAAATAAAGCAACTGAGATTGTCAAAACAAGATCCAGAGTGGAGATTGATTAAGTGGACTTGACAGCCAAAGCACACACATCTCAACTACTATATCTTGTCTATTTTTATTTTTATTTTGAGAGAGAGAGAGATGAAAGGTGTATGTGACAGAGAGACCCAAGATTGCCTTCAGAAATCACTATGGAATGTTCTACCTCCTTTTAGCTTTGCTCTGGGGTTTTCCAAGCTCTGTCTTCCAGAATTTGGAAATGCCATTTCTGCGCATTTTTTTTATTATTATTTATTCAATTGTGCGTGTGTGTGTGTGCGTGTGTGTGTGTGTGTATTGTGCGTATGTGCACGTGTGTGTACGTGTGTGTATGTGTGTGTGTGTGTGTGTGTGTGTGTGTGTGTGTGCGCGCGCGTGCGTGTGTGCAGAAGAGGGGTGGCCTGCGTTTCTGGTAGGGCGGAGCCTGTGAATCCCCGGGCAGAGTAAACAAGGAGGAGGTGGAGGCGGTCCATGGTAGTCCCCGAATTTGCCTGTGGTTCTACACACATACGCACACACATACACACACACACGTACACACACGTGCACACACGCACAATACACACACACATGCACACACACACAATTCAAGTAGCAGTTTCTTAAATTACTGATATTATTATAATATTTGCAAACTTACACAATAATAAATAAAGCATTTTTTGCAGGCCAAAAGTATCTCCCTATTAATTAAAGGCTTAATTAGTTTTTTAACAAAGTTTTACCTACCTAAAATTGTGCATGAACTATACTTAGACTTGTTATTTTATCTGTCTTCTCTTTACTACTAATCTAAGGCCTTTTGTTAAAATTTAAACCTAGGAGAATTTCTTTGCTTTTATTTCTTCAGTGTAGCATAGTAATCTTTTTAGAATTCTCTTAAGCTTTTCCCTGGTTAATATAACAACTCATCTAATAATTGCTATGCAATACCCATGATTACTATAATTTACAATTTTGTCCTTTGAAAATTTCATGCACATATACAAAATATTCTAATTACTTTCCTCTCTACTTTTTCTTAATCTCCCCCTCACTAGCCTTTCTTCCTTTCAAATCTTACTTCCATATTTAAGTTTTTTCTTTATTTTGTGTCCTTCTGGGCTTAATTTAGCTCCATTTGTATGATCTTAGACTTGAGATTATCTCTTGTAGCCATATAGGCTACCCCATTGGCAAACAGCTGAATATTTTTCTTCTTTGCCCCATCAGTAATATTAGTTTAACATTGTTCTATGGTACTTTGCAGGAATTAGCCAGTGCTTAGCTATGACCTGAGAAGGAAGCCATGACTGATATATTTTAAACTTTTGGGGGGGGGGATGAATCACCTGGATTTTAATAACCTAGTTAACAATTCAACTGTAATTTAGTATAAGATTGATCCTGTCAAGAATTACATAGTGCAAACGTCCAAATGGGAATTTGCCTCTGATGGAAATGAAGTTGCTAAGACCCAGGGGATTCTTTCTCCTTTATGTTACTTTCAGGGAGGGAACCATCATTTTGAATTATCTTGTTGTAGTGGGTGGCATTAAGTACTGCAGGAAGGATGGCTGGTCCCATTTTTCTGTTACGTATATGCTGCTTGGTAACTTTAGGTTTTCTCACAGGATATGATATCCCAAAGAAAACTTGTATTTCCTTGACCATGTGAGTCTTTTGCAGGCTGAATCTAAATTTATGGTCTCCTGAGGTTAGAACAATAGGGTTTCTTTGGAAGGTTAACACTTCTCCCCTTTTTATTACCTTCTTTGACCCTATTTTCAATTTCTCATCTTTCAGTTGTGTTTTCTCTCTGTGCTCTCTTGTCCTCCCTATTAGAATTTCTCTCTTTGAGAGATAGGTGTTTGAACAAACTAAGGTGGTCTATCCAACTATTTGTTAGACTTAGAGGTCTGTCAGAATACTGTGATGGAAGGAACTAGCCGACTCAGTCCTGGCTTTGATGCGCTGCTAATTTAGCAGGCCATAATTCAACCTGTAATCACCCTATTCCATCACTACCCAAAAGCATTCCTTGAAAGCAGTACTCAGGTGAATTTATTTTCTAAATGGTTATCTAGAAGACTAAAACAGCTTGTGTGGTCTGGTGGTATGCACTCAAACGTTTTTGTTTCAAATTTCAAGTTTTCTCAAAATGAGTCTCTGTTTAATGTTTTCTGATTTAAAATGCAAAGTCAGAGCTTTATATAAAAAAGACATTCTTGTACCTTTTGTGATTCAAAGAAAATTGAGATTCCTATGCCAGGTCAAATTAACTAGAGTATCAAGATTCAGAATTCATGTAAAATATCACTAATATCATTAAGAATGGAATACTCTATTCATTCTCAATTTAGACATATACCTAAATGTACAACTAAAGAGCAATCTACCAAGTACTAAGATTTTTTAACAAATATTTTTTCCTTTGTAATCATGTAATTATCATGACCATAACCCTTAAGAAAATGTTGAAGACACAGTAAAATAAAAAACTAAAGGAAGAGTAACATTAACTCATTCTAATAAATATCATCTCTGAAAATGTTTCCATGTATTCTTCTGTATACTATGGTCCTATTGACTATTTTAGTTTACTCTCTGAGAGATAGACAGATAGGCACAAAGATGATAGATAGATAGATAGATAGATAGATAGATAGATAGATAGATAGATTAAATGACAGTTGATAGAGATAGATAGCTCTAGGTTCTTTCAATATTTTTAATTCGTATTGCTATTCTTGCAAACTTTTAGAAAGATTTAGTATTTTTTTGTCTCCTTGATGAGTTCATCGATTTGACATTATATAACATTGCTGTTATTCTGGATACTTTGGCTTGTGTAAAATCTGCTTTGCGAGGTATGAATTTATCCACTATGTCCTTTCCTGAATATAGAGTTCTCCCCCTTCCTTTTATCTTTAATCTGCCTTTATTTTTATTATTACTATTATTATATTTAAAGTGAATTTTTCAGAAAGCATAGATTTAAAAGTGTTTTGAATTTTTTGACAATATCTTAGCATGTTTAGACTGCTTACATATAGTGCTGTTGTTGCTACCTGTAGATATAGATCCACTTTCATGATATATTTTCTTGGCTTTGTTGCATGGGCAGTTCCTTCTATGATTCTCATTTTCTGTTCACTTTAGGGTTATACAAACATTTCTTAATGTTTCACTACAATCCATCATATTTTTGACAATATCCATTTACATTGGTTTGCCAGTAGTTGCCCTAGGGATCATAAATACAAATACAACTTCATAGCCTAACCTGGAATCATAGCCACCAGAAAACTCCCTCTCTATGTTCACAATAATTGTCCTATTACATTTATATATTTAAAAACCTTCAGACACTGCTATGATTTTTTAATTTCATATACAAAACTTACGATTTTTAAGTTCAAGAGAAAGATGGTCTTTGGTCTATTATATAATCAAGGTGTTGAAACTTTCTTCTGCTACTTCCTGTCTTTGTGAAGAACTTATCTAGCAATTATTTCCAAGTAAAAATATTCAGATTTTTCTATCTAAAAATGTCTTAATTTTACCTGTATTCCAGAGGTAGAGTTTGAATGTTTTTGATATTTTTTCTTTTCCTTTGACCTTAGATTTTTACAGTGGGATAAAGACATAGGATTCAATGAGTTTACAATGTTTGAAGTTTGCTTTATTCAAAAAATAGCAAAATTTTAAGTTTGCTGCATTAGATTATTATTTTAATTAGTAAATTATTTTGGTAGAACATGTAAAAGAAAAATCTTTGTGGACATGTAATTAGTATAACTTAATACTATTTTCTCCAATTTCATTATTAGCCATTGAATTTCATGCATATACATATGTATATATGTGTGTATATATATATTTGTATTATATACTTGTGACATGTTTTTCACATATTTTTACCTTGATTCCATGATTTTGAGTCATTTTGACCTTAGATTACTGTGTCAGTCCCCATTCCTTGTCCCATTGAAGGCTCTCTTCTTCCCAATCACTCTCCTTCCTACTTTTATGCCTGTCTGTGTGCATGGTCCATTCAGCTTCATCAGTTTTGCCTTCTATGCAATTCACATGAACTCCTGCTGAAGCATAGATGATTTATCAGTGGATGTATGACTAAGGAAAGTAGTTCCACTTCCTATTGCCAGCATTAACCCCCCCCCAGGTCCACAGAGAGATGTAATGTCTCAGGATGTCTTTCCTATTCCATGATGAAAGATTAACAGGCTACATCTTAAGTGGTCTTGGAAGCAAACACAGTTTCATGAGTTCATAGGTACAGCAGCCTTGTCATATCCAGAAGACAGAATTTGGTTAAACCTCATCTTTGGCTCTTACATTTTTTTTTTAGCTGTTAGAGAAAAATTTTTCTCCCACATTTTATTTTTTTCTAATCATACAAGCTCAGTAAGTACCCCCATCCTCTCCCTCCCTCTTCCCCTCCCAGTCATCCCCCCTTGCACTCTCCCTGCTTCCTCCTTCCTTTCACCCCCTCCCTCCCTCTCTCTCTTCCAGTGCCTCCCCCTTCCTCCCTCCCATCACTGGAGCATATTTTTGCTTGAATGTCAAACCTCCCTCTGAGTCCTCCACCCTAGTGAGGATTCAGGACTCCATGGCATAGCCCAGAGCCCCTTCTTGGGCTCCCCGCTTTATTATGATTGTTTAACCCTTATTTCTAAGGATCATACTGCCTGGAGCCTTCTCCCCTATGATCCATGATAGACTTTGGGGAGGGGGAGTCATTGACATGTCAGACATTGTGCAGGTCAGGCAAAGCCCAATTCTGGCTGCTGCAGCCCTAACTCATGCGCAGTATCTTGCATATCGTTGGTCCTCCCCATCTTTAGGTTCTTACAATCTTGCCACCCCCTCTTCCACAATGTTTCCTGAGCCTTGGAGTATACAGTAATCAGAAACCCTGTTTAGGGCACTATGCTTATTTTTAACTGATCCTGAGCACCTTTTATTTTCATTCTATAATTCTACAACAGGGATTAACATTTCAAATTTGGGCTGTAATAGACAGAATGAGAAGACCCGCACCTACATTCCCTAACTATGTGACCATGAATGATTTAATTAAGTATTTCGGTAAGTTCTAGAGTTTGGGTAAGTTTCTTATCAGTAAGAAAAGAATTAATTGCTACTTTACAAGGTTAGGAGATGAATAAATATTATGAGGTCTGGAAATCAGCAGTACCTGGCACAGAATGAGTGCTTGTTACAAAATAAGGATTCATCAAGAGTTTGTTGACTTATTACTGTCATTAGCAGGGTCATTCATCCTGTCCCTGTCACTGAGGTAATTAAGGACACAGAGAGTTGGTTAGGGATGATGCTAGAACATTCACTCACAGATGAAGCTCAATCTTTTGCCCTACAGTGAGCACCTCAGAGATTGATCTTTCCCTCAATTTAGATAAACTGCTTTCTGAGCAGAACTATTCTTCTCATATTCATATGTGACTGCCATAAATAATTATGCCACATGCTTTGTTGATTTTCTATCTCAGAGCATTAAAAATGGGTAAGTGCAAAAGAAAAAAAAATTGGCTTTTTAGACACCTTCAAAAATGAACTTTTTCTGGTTTCTGGGCCAAGCAGTTTTCCACAGAACATGCTTAAAAGTGGGCACTGGATCCCAACAAGTCAGAACACAAGATAACTAAAGTATAGTTAGATGTTTATAGAACTGTCAGAGAAGTGAGGTCACAAAAGGTGAAATGTTGCCCCCAAATTTGAAGCAACAGAGGATAGAAACACAGAATCACAACCGATCACAGGAAAATCACCCATGAAAACTAGTGCTGCGAAAACCAGAAATGTAATTGATGGATTGTTGCAAACTCTATATGGACAATCCTGAGAGTAGACTACTCCAGAAGCATTTTTGGGGTGTGCCAACATAGTGTCCCTCTGTTGCATCCATGTTTCTGACAATGATGGTACCTCCTTCTTTTAGTGGTTGAACAATGTTCTCCATCTTTTCTTTATCCATCTCCTAATGAAGGCCTTGATTAGTTCCTATGTTAGTGGGTACAAAACCTACTAAATAAATACAGGAACAGATATTTTTTGGATACATTGATTCTGGTTCTTTTAGCTATAACCCTAGTAGTGGGATAACAGTGACATGAGAGTTCTATTTTTTAGTTTTTGAAGATCCTCTCCCCCATACTGCTTTCCATGATGGCTTTACTAATTTCATTTCCACTCACAGTACATAAGAGTTCCTATTCTCTCCATCCTCATTGACATTTACTATTGCTTTATCATTTTTATACTAACCATTCTAACTGGGGTAATTATCATTTTGGGACATTACATTTCCCAAATAATTAATAATAATGAGCTTTGCCACATATTTGTTGGTCATTTGTGTATATTCTTCTAAGAAATATCTATTGGAATACGTTGTTGGATCTTTTGGTGTGTTTGTTGCTATGCTTTCTGGTTCTAATCATCTGTCGAATGAATAGGGTGTAAATATCAACTCCCAGCTTCAAACTGTTTTTTTCACTCTGTGGATTGTTTCCTTTCCTATGCAGAAGCTTCAGAGTTTGTCTGTTTTTGCATGTTCTCACGTCTGTGGGAGCTATAAAAGTAAACTTCATACAAGTAGACAACACATACTATTTTCCCATTAAAAATAAAAATAAAGGAAAATAAAGTCACAAGGCCTTGAATATGTCATGGATGTTACTTATAGGAACTGTACCTGAATCTCACAATGACTGTCAAAGAAGTGTTTTCTCATGGTTCTGGATAAAGGAAGAGTAGGCGAGGATTAAATGTTAAAGGGTCTGAAAATGATCATTTTGAGACAGTGCAGAGCATTCTTCCCTTAGTAAGAACTTCCCTCAGGAAAACGTATCTTATAGGACAAAGTCCTACTAGGGTTCTAACCAATCTGATGCTAAGAACATACTCATTTTCAACTCGCTCTAAACATCCTGCCACAACTGTGTACTCTGCAGGAGATGAAAACCACCAGAGAAGCTTACAGTCCGGGTACAGAGGCTCACTAAAAACCAAAGCACACAGCCATAGAACATCTCATGTCCCCGCATCTTAATGACACACTACTACAGCTTATTTCCTAGAATTTTGTGCACCTGGGATGGCATTTGCAATTGCACAAAACATCACAGAGTAGATAAAAGATGGGGGGGAGAACAGAAAGCTTTAAGAACAGGGGAAATTCAAAATGAGATTGTAAACCAGAAGTTCATCTTTTGACCCTGTGAAGGAGAAGAATCAAAATAGGAAAAAAATAGACTTCCAATAGAGGAAGAGCTTTGAAAATCCAGAGAAGTAGTGATAAGACTGAAATGCACAGAGAAAAAGACAAGTAATGAACCAAAAAGAAGGACATGAAGCTGAACAAAGTGAGTCAGTGACTCCCAGCAGCGGGAAGGAGAGCAGAAGTCTAATCAAAGAGCGAGAGACTGGCAGTCTCAGAACAGACCTGCTGCGGTCCTCACCCCCTCCAAGCCTGTTACAGGATTCACGGAACAGTGATTCCTCCCGTTGATGTGTCGACATCGAACAAGTCTGGCAGTTTGTTACTCTGTATAATCAAGGTGTGGAGAGTGGGGACGACCAGGTGCCACCTGAGAGGGAATTTTATTATTTGAAATTGAGCTACCTAGGATGGTGAGAACAGAGAACAACTTGGAGTCAGGGAACCTGAATTTGACTGATGCAGCCCAGGAGAGAGGCAGCCTGGGAGGCAGGTGTAGAGAGAGAGCTGGCAAGCTCACAAAAACAAGCGCAGGTCACAGGAGCTCAGTTCAGGCAGTGAAACGCAGCAAAAGATAAGCTAATGTTTGGTGGCTTGGAGAAGATCTCATCAGCGAAGAATAACCCTGGAGCTTGATAGTTCAGAGTCTAAGGTCATCAGGTGGATCAACTTCCAGAACCACTTACCTGTTGCCCACTGCTGTGCAGCCTGATACCTGCTGCGTCCTCCGGCAAGGAAGTTAGAACTTCAGAAGTCTTGAAGGTATGAAGAATCGGTCCTCTGCTTATACACATCTCAGTGCTGAGGTTGCTTCTCACGTGCCCAGTAGACTGGGAGACACCGCCCCACAAGCTAGAACTCTTTACTCACAGACTGCAACACTAAGGGTGGCCAGCAGAGGCCTCTGGTACACAAGGCAGGGAAGTTACTAAAGCCAGCTGCAGTGGACATCACGCTTGAAAGTATTCAGCACAGACTCAAGGACAAAGATGGAAGTGCACAAGTTCAGTCGACAGCTCCCCCATGCACACCATTCTCAGCCTGCAATGTCTGAGGACCCGGAAGGAAACTACTTCAACAGTTCATCTCTGCTGTTGTTATTGTCTCTCATTTCTCTGCTACTACTCTTTCAACGATATTTTTCCTTTACATATTTTAATGTCATGTTTTCATTTTATTCTCCTTCATATATACATTACATTTTGTTGACACATGTGTATTGCTGGGCAGTCGTTTCTCTTTTCTATCATTTTTCCCCTCCTTTCTCTTTGTTATTCATGCTTCCTCCTTCTTTTCTCTTTTACTATATATTATTTAGTGATATTTTGACTTTATCTCATTGGTTCAAAAAAGAATATTCATCCTGTCACTTATTATTTCCTTATTGACATTTACCTAATTTTATTTTTGAATTTTTCAATTACTAGGAAAATGTTCTTTTTTTTCCTGTTTTTCCCCAAATAGATATACTGAAAGCAATGCTTAAAAATTTTTTGTACTGAATGTCTTTCTTACTAAAGATAGAACTAAAATTAATAGCTTAAATGTCTACCCTAGAAAATGGGTAAAGTGAGAGCAAACTATACACAAGGAAAGCAAAAATAAATAATTAAATAAATAAATCTGGAGTCAATGTAAATGAGAAAAGATAATCAGTAGAAATTAATCAACAAAACCTAAAGACTTTTCCTGTGTTCCTAAAGACTTTTCCTGTGTTGTTATTGCTTTAGGTTTCCTTGTAGTGACATTGCTGTCAGGGAATCATGGCCTGGATCTTGGGCACGCTGGGCAACCTCAGCCTCACTGCTTGAAAAGGTCAACAAAATTGATAAGTCTCTAGTCTGGCTAATTAAGAATAAGAGGAAGATACAAGTTACTACATGAGAAATAAAAGGGGAAATATCTTTGTAGAGTGTCTATGGGCTTTAAATGGATAATGAAGGCAGATTATGAGCAACTCTACTGGTCACAGATTTTATACACTAGGTGATAGTCACCCATTCTAATCTGCCTACACACAAACAAGAAACAAAAAGTTAAACAAGCTAACATGTTTTTAGAAAATTGTAATAAAATGTATACCCTCATGTACTAGTTGTATATAGGTGCTAACTTGACAACTGAGAACTGAGCCTTTAGTAGGAATGTCTATAAATAATTATTTAGGGCTGGACAGACAACTCAGTTCATAAGGCACCTGCAATGTGAGTTCAGTCTCTGGAAGTCCACATGATGGAAGGAAGTGACTTCCAAAAGTTGTGTTCTATCCTTCACCTATGGGCCATACAGTTTCTCTCTCTCTCTCTCTCTCTCTCTCTCTCTCTCTCTCTCTCTCTCTCTCTCTCACACACACACACACACACACACACACACACAAACAAACAAACCAATAAAATATTTTTAAAAAAGAATTATTCAGTGCAAGCCTGTAGGAGATTATATAATTGATGTGGGAAGATGCAGACCACATTATTGGGCAGATGCATAAGATGAAGAGAGTTGGTTCAGCACTGTAGGAGTCTGGCAAACTGAAAAGAGTGTTGTTCTTTCAGCTTTCCTGTCAATATAGTGTAGCCGGTTCCCTCAATTCCTATTGTTAGTATGAACTCCTGCCTTGATGATGAACTGTAACCAATACTCCTGATTATAAATCTTTTTTCTCCCCAGATTGTGTGATTATATATTTATATCATCCACAAAAGAGTAACGGGAATTCCCCCCCAAACAGAAAACTCTAGTCTCATATGGATACCCTGACAAATTCTACCAAGCATTTAAGAAAAAATATCATCCCAGTTATTTCTGATCTCTTTCGAAAGACAGAGATTACTGAAGTTATTCCGCATGATGCAGAAAAAAATCACCACCAAGCAGTTTAGGGGAGAATAAGAAGTTTTATTTTGGCTTACAATTGTCCTGTTACCATTTCTTAATCCAGCTTACAAGAGAGTTCATAGCAGCACAGGAATGGAGGGAACTACATATACACAGGACTACAGAAAGAGGGGAAAACCTCACCTGTGAGACAGCATGTCTAAAGATGGGGAGGACCAATGACATGCAAGATACTCCACACAAGTTAGGGCTGCAGCAGCTATAACACAGCCATCAGACTTTGCCTGACCTGCACAATGGCTAACATTTCAACAACTCCTCAAAGTCTAGCATGGATCACAGGGGAGAAGGTTCTAGGCAGTAGAATCCTTAGAAGCAAGGGGTTAAACAGTCATAATACGAATAATAATACCCCTTGCTAAGGTGGAGAACTCAGGGAGGTTTGGCATTCAAACAAAAGAATGCTCCAGGGAATGGGAGAGAAGAAGGGGGAGGCACTGGAAGAGGGAGAGGGAGGGAGGGAAGGGGTGAAAGGAAGGAAGAAGGGGAGACAGTGTAAGGGGGTATGACTGGGAAGGGAGGAGAGAGGGAAAGCACGGTGGGGAGGTACCTATTGAGCTTGTATGATTAGGAAAAAAATAAAATGTGGAAGAAAAAAAAAAGATTGACAATTTTTATTAGCCATACCTATTTTAAAAAATCCCCGCAAACTAAGACTAGAGTAGAATTCACTGTACTTGATAAGGAACATTTACCAAAATGTTATCAAAATGTATAAATAAATTAATAATAGTAATATGTTTGAGGTCTTCCTGTTAAAATCAAAAGCCTATAAGCACTGTAGTAGAAGAGCTAGTTAATACAAGAGAGAAAAAGAATCAAGTTGAAGACTGTTGAGGGAGGAAAGATCCTTTATGCAGGAAATCCAAAAGAAACAAGAGAAAACATCTAAGACAACGAATACTACAGAAATGGAACATAATTAAAGGATAAAATAGAAAAGCCATAAACATTTCCATATACCAGCAATAAATTGTAGAATTAAATACTTAAAATTGAAATGATTAGGAGCAAATTTATCTAATTATACGATATTCAGCAAAGTATACACTGGATCCTTATGAAGATAATCATGTAACTCTATCAAAAAGAAAACTATGAAAAGCTAAATGAGATAGAGAGAAAAACTTTATGAAGATGTCAATTGTTCCTAACAATTCACAGATTGAATCCCAGTAAACTGTTTTGAGGATTACAAAGCACCAATTTCAGGGACCAGTGAGATGTCTCAGTAAGTAAGGTCCCTGCTTTTAGACCTGGTGATCTGATTTCTTTAATCCCTACAGGCCCACACAGAGGAAAGAGAAAAATGACTTCTGAATGAACACTCACCTGTGCAACCTGGGTGCTTGTTCTCTCTCTCTCTCTCTCTCTCTCTCTCTCTCTCTCTCTCTTTCTCTCTCTCTCTCTTTCTCTCTCTCTCTCTCTCCCTCTCTCCCTCAAGTAAAATAAAAAGAAAACTGATTCCCAGTTTGTATGCATAAAAACAACAAAACACCCCATCCAGAAAAAATAAACTTCAAGACTTACCATAAAGTCATAATGTGAAGTCAGTTAAATTATATATCAGTGAAACAAAATGGAAAGTCCATGAATCAGCACACATGGAATTGATATTATCAACTGATCTTTGTCAACACAGCAAAAGCATTAAAATATAGCAAAGTTACTAATTTCCGAAAAGAAAGTTTGAAGCAAAAGTATACACACATGCACGCACATACATGCGTGCACACACATACATGCACGCACATATGCGCACACACACACACTATAAACACACCTGGTGTGTTTGTATGCCTTACCAAAAACAAAAAAAACTAAAAAACTGTGAAATTTAAAATTGCAAAACTACTTAAAATGACATAGGAAAAAAATATAGATGAACATGATTGTGGGAATGACTGCTAAAACACAATCCAAAGTCAAAATTTAATCCATTGAATAAGTAACTGTCAAGCTAGATGTAATTACAATTTTAAATTTCCATTTTGTGCAAAACAATACCTGATAAGAAGACAAGCCACAAAATGGGACAAATAGTTCCAAAAGACATATCTAATAAAGAAGTATTGTATCCAAAAATACAAAAAGAACACTAAAACAATCAACAATGAAAACCAACAAACTTTAAAATGAACAAAGAGACTGTATGTTCATTACTTGTTTTATCACTGACAAAATACCTGACACAAACAATTTAAAGTGGGGGCGTATTTTGCTTCATGATTTTGAAAGATTTCAGTCCATAATCTAAAGCTCCATGGACCGGAGATAAAATATCATTGCAACAGATACTTGTAGAGAAGAAAATGTTTGCTTCAGGAAGCAGAGAATTAGGAGAGAGGAGACTTGGTAAAAGCCTTTAATGGCACTTCCCTGTCCCCTATGACCTACTTTAGTCAAATTTGCCCCATCTCCCAAAGTTTCTGCCGCCTTCCAAAACAGCACTACCAACTGGGAACCAAGCATGCACTACATGAACCTCTGCAGGACACTTTGTATTCAAACCAAAGTATACTGACTTAAGTAGCTGCAACCAAATGTGCGAGAGAGTAACTTAAGTAAGAATTCGTTTGGCTCACAGTTTCAACGGGCATCACCCCTAGGGTTGCAAGGTCCTGTGCAGTCAGGCGAAGAGCATGACTGGACAGTGGTTTGTGGCCGAAATTCTTCATCTTGTGGTGGTCAGAAAGCAAGAAAAAGGGACTGGAGGGATGGTGCAGGGGTTAAGCCTTTGCCTCGCAGGTAGAAGGTCCTGAGTTCAGATACCAGATACCACTGGCAGGGGCTATACTTCAGATCATGGAAGGCAGAGCCTGGGAAATTCCAGCGCAAAGAAAATAGGAGGTACGAGCAATTCGGGGCGATTCCCAAAGACTTCACAGGCACGCATACAACATTCATACACATTTGAGTGTGTGTGCCTGAGGAGATTCAAGGGTTACACGTAGTATATAACCTATTTTTATAAATTTTTAAAAAGTTAAATTGATTTTCAGAGCAATTTCACATACAATTGAGCAGAAAATAGAGAGAATTTCCATCTCTCTTGCATCTGTGAATGAACTAACTACAAAGGAACATTTTCTACATCTGTGAGCCTAGACTGGCACATCTCTACCATCCCAGTTTCATACTATATTTGAAAGTACACTCTGGGTATTATATGCTCTATGCATGTTGACATAATAACACTCATCTGTAACTAATGCCAGTATTCTACAGGATATTTTCACTACCCAAAAAAATTTGATTCTGCTTGTTCCTTTGTTACCTGATCCCCAACCTTTGTCAATCATAAAATTATTTAATCATAAGACTAATCATAAGACTATCTCTATAAGTTTACCTTTTCCAGAGAACAACACTGTTGGAATGCTATACTATGTAAAATTTTCATGTTATTAGCTTCTATTATTTAATAATGTGTATTTCAGTTTCTTTGCTGGTTTAGCACCGTGTGTCTGCTTGATGTTTAATATCTCATTGTCTGGATTCATCACATCTTGTTTACCCATTTACCTACTTGTTTAACAAACTACATGTTCCCAAAACTACTGATGGCACTAAAGAGAATTTAAGTAATTCTTTCCAGTTTATAAAATATATTTATGTGTCTTATTTAGTGTTGACCAGGTAAATGAACAGCATAGAATTATTCCAAACTGAAAATGAAAAATGAAAGCCATAATAACTTTCGTGTCAGATTTTGCAATAACTGGTCACCACTATTGGAAATCTATGTTATTAAAGCAAGACAAATTATTACTTTTGAATTTGTAATGGTACGCAGATTTCATTGTCATTACTTCTAGCCTCTACTGTTTAGACTAATCCATTGTTTTAAAATTTTACTTTAAAATTGATTCTAAAGAAAATAACTGGAAAATTATAGATGGGGTTTTAGGCCTGTATACTCTATCACATTTAATCTTCATATTGACTTTCTGAAACAAGTAAAATTAATTGGCTACATATGGGAATAACAGTATGGATACTGTAGAGCTATAAGTTAAATTATCATCCATTTCATAATGTCTAATACTATCGTGTTGAAATCTCAGCTGACTTCACTTTATAACCCTTCTATTAATATTTGAAACCACAACAGAAAGTTTCCCCTTTACAGATTTATTTTGGACATAAGATGCATAGGAATTTTGTGGACTTTGTGAAAAAGAAAATTCAGAATTTCCCCTTTCCTCAACAAGTTTTGAGAAAGTAAACATGAAGCCATTCTTTTTATTTATGCCAAGCAATTTAGATGCTTCTAATATAGATTGCTTTTTTAATATTAGCTTAAATTGTTATAACTCAGAAAATAAAAAAAAATGAAGTCCACAAAAATTAGCATAGCACACTAGAAAGCAATATTGGAGGTACAGAGAAAAACATAAGACATACAAGAACTAACAGAACAGTAGACATATGCAGTACCTAATCAATAATCATATTAAGCAAATGAAAAATAATAACCCAATAATATAAATATATAATACATATGCAGAATGATTTTTTAAATTTTATCATTATTATTCATGTATTCAATTGTGCATGTATGCGTGTGTGTGTGTGTGTGTGTGTGTGTGTGTGTGTAGAACCACAGGCAAATTCAGGAACCACCATGGACGCCTCCACCTCCTCTTTGTTCACTCTGCCCCGGGATTCACAGGCTCCACCCTACCCGGACCAGAAACGCAGGCCACCCCTGCTTCCGCCCGGCGTCTATACGTGGGGTCTAGGATCCGAACTCAGGACTTATCGCCTGCAAGGCAGAGCTTACCTCCTGAGCCACCTCTCCAGCCCCCATATGCAGAATGATTTTTGAATGATAAAAGCACAACAGGCAAATGTGATTTAAAGACACAAATGAATTGAAACTGAAAGGACGGACAAAGACATGCCATCTAAAGAGTAACTCAAGAGTAAGGGATAGCTCATAGGGTAAGGCACCTGTTTGCAAGCCTGGCAACCTGAATTCAATCCCCGAAAGTCCATATGGTATGTATACACCTCTCTCTCTTTCTAACACACACACACACAAATAATTAAATAAGTTAAAAATATCCTTTTAAAAAAGTAACTCTGAAACACTATTGTTTTATATTTGTTTCTCTTTGGATAAAAAATATTTAGGTTATTAATGCCAACAAGAGGGGACTAAGGAACTGTTAATCTATACAATGAGTACTATCAGCACAAAAAGATTTATGGATTTTGTTTCTCATATATTTGTATCCAAACCAGATTAATATACCTAATGGGCTCGGTCACCCAGATCTAGAAAAACCTATGTAACACAGTAATTGCAAGGATTATGAACAAGAGAGATGGGTTAGGAGGGCCACACCAGAAACAAGGAGAGAGGAGACCATGTTACAGCAGAGAAAATAGGCCTCCATCAAGGTCTGCAAGTAAGTAATGAGGAACCTGGTTAAGTTCACAGACGTTCTTTCCTGATCTCACCAGAAGGGGAGGGCATATAGTCTAGCAGATAAAAAGTAATCATTTTGCAAATGGGTGATGGACCCCTCCCTCAGTGAGGTTTCCTACTCTTATTACATCTACCCTTGAATGTGCTATTACAACAAGACTCCAGTTTAACAGCTTTTTGTCTCTGGCCAGGGGGTGACATACAGTGCCCAGCAGAATGGAGTGAAGGGAATTGCAGGAGCAGCAAAACTGCAAAAGAAAATCAACAAACCACAATCCAGAACTTCAGAGACTCTATATCAATCACATAGAACTAGGACAGCCTAATCTCTCCCCATCCTGGAGCTCAGGGACATTTGCGGAAGAGGGGGCGGTAAGATTGTAAGAGCAAAAGGATGGGAGGAGCAACGATTTGCAAGATTCTCAACAATGTCCAGCGCACTGTTGCCCTCATAAAGTCTAGCATCTGTTAAGGGCACCGAGACCCCTGGAGGCAAGGGATTGACAGCCATAGTAGTGATCTTATGCTTAAGGGGAACAAGAGAAAGGGCTTATGGAAATGCCACTGGGTCCTTATATGTCATCGGAGAGGAGGACCCAGAGGAGAGTTAGGCGTACACAATAAAGGACTCTCTGGGAATTGGGGGGAGGCACTGGAGGAAGGGGAGGGGGAGGAAGGGGGAGGGAGGGAACTGGTAAAAAATTTTAAAATGTATAATTAAATTTTTAATAAAAAAATGATTAATAAAAAAATATTTAGGTTAATATAAACACTTATGCAAAGGAAGTTTTGGGGAAAGCTTTAATTGTAATGTTATACTTTTAGTCTGAGAGTCAAATAATATGTACCACACAGGATAAGTCATTGTTTTGTTTTGTTTTTCCTATTCTACCTTGTATTCTGAAAAGCTTTCCTTTGTCATGATTCTCTGGTCATGGTTCATCCTTTTATTATTCTTTCAACTTCTGAAGTTCCTTTTCCAGCTGTGTCTGCCACTTATCTTCTCAATATTAATGTTCCTGAATTCCATCCTGTACTTTTGCTTTTGGTTTTCTTTCCATGTTTAGGAAATCTAGTATTCCTTTATGGTATTATAAACAAATAATTCAATAATTCCCAAATTTCTCTGCATCTTTCAAATATTCTCCAACATTCTAATGTCCATCTCTACATCTGGATTGTGAACTCCTCTTGCATATTTCTTGGGCATCAACTTCAGTATCTTTAAATGTTCAAGTCCTCATTCATTTACCACAAAACCTCCTTACTGTGTTCTCTTCTGTCCACACACTACTTCAGTCATCCTTAGTCTTCCCTGTTCTTATTTACATCATTTGATTTTTGCTCAACTATCATTTCTTTTCTCCAAATTTCTCAAACCACCTGTGATAGACTAGAAATAATCACAAAGTATGTGCCCTCCTTTCATCATGAAATATAATCCAACTATTTTCTTCTTTTCACTGCATAAAGATATATGAATTGATTTGGAGGAGATCAGCAACTACAATTCACAGGATGGCTTGCTAAATACATGAATTTTGGGGCTTTTAAAACTCTTGGAACTATTCCATGAATTATGAAGTTAGTATAACCTAGTCTAGGTCACCAGGTTTTTTAACAGGTGAGATATCTCTTTGATATATACATTATATTTAATTTTTTCATATTATTGTGAGTGAGAGCCAATCTTCATGCTTTCTGTACAATTTACTACCACCAGCCTTGTTTTCAAGAACATCTACAATCCTGAATGCTTGTGAGGTTTAACGTCTCTTTTAGAACTTATTGTTTACATGATATTAACTTATCTATTCATTTATTCTATTACCTTTAATAAACTATTGATAAACAAGTATCTAAAGCAATTACTGACTATCGTGTGATTGTTTTACAATGACTGAGAACTTTGGTTTAAGATTCTTTGGTCAGCCTTGAAAACAAGACATTTTTATTATCATTTCTCTTCAGGTCATCAAGCACCAGATCCATAAAAATGTGGATATCAGGCTGGAGAGATAGCTCAGGGGTTAAGATTCTCATAAGAGTCTCATAAGCAAAAGAACCTGAGTTCCAATTCCAGGTCCCACATGGAAATCATGATGATGGCCTGCACTTTTGGCGCTGGTGGGCAGAGCCTGGGAAATCCCAGAGTGAAGCAAAAAGGAAGTAGAAGCAATCCAGGATGATTCCCAAAGTCACCCTTGGTCCCTCACAGGGACACACAGTGCTCTCTGATAAACACACACACACACACACACACACACACACACACACACACACACACGTGAAATAAACAAATAGATATTTAGCAACTTTTTTAAAGAGTACACTTTGACTTAATAATTCTTAATCTCCAAACTATGTATTTTTAAGACAAAATTCATCTAATCTATCAAAATCAGACTTTTGTCCATGATGTAGAATTCTGCACAATATTTATTTGACTCAGTTTTACAAATATGCAAATGAATTCCTTTTCTTTAATGTAAAGATATATTGCAATAGAATTAACAAATATGGTTCTTATTGTCATCAAAAATATTCCAATCCTACCATCAGTATCTTCAGAGAAAGCTTATCATTCAAATAGGGTCAGCTTGGTTAAACCAACATAGTTAATCTTCATGTGCAGTAGTTTGGCTGAAAGCCAAAGGAATTAAAAGAACAAGTCTGAGCAAGGGAGGAAACAGGCAAGTGTAGACGAGCCTATCAGAAAATACCCTTGGATACATGCAAAAGATAACATACTCTGTTTTACAGAAAATGAACGATTCTGTTGGACAGAGTAAGTCAGTGACTGCCCCTTCCATTTACCTATAGCATATACCTACCTAACTGTTTCTACATTATGGTTAACTTATCTAAAAAGAAGAGTATTTATGTCATATAAGGATGTTGTAGATTTTACTGAAATATGTACTCGGAGCTCATTCTATATTATGCATTATATACCAGGAAATTAATAATGATAATGTATAGATGCTAGGTGGTAAAATGTTTTCATAATAAATAGGGTGGTTGCACATAATCTGTATTAGATTATTGAAACAATCTCCTCAAATAAAGACTGCTTTGTTAACTGTGATAATGTTTGACAAGATCATATAAAATTCACGGCTGAACAAATTAAATGTGGAAATGAATGAAACAACTATACTTGATTTAGATAATTCACTTCTTAAATATGGAAGAAGCACTTCTGTAAGAGACCTGACTACTCAGATACCAATGAGAGAGCAGGGATTTGAAACCATGAAGGAAAGAGCTCTTGGGTGGCCAACCAATGATATATATCACATGGTCACTACATTTTTTTTCTCCATTTTTCATTTCTTTTCCATTGACCTTAATTAGAATTCATCAAGTGATCTGTGTCAGTTATTTTAAGGAAAAATAGTATTAGCAACACTTTGTCTTACCATCTTAAATAGGAAATCCCCATTAGTATGATAAATAATATATTTGGCGGGGAATTGGCAAGTCATCTTAATCAGAAAACTTCCTGGCTGACAATCACAGAAAATTGAGACCACAAAGCATATCTTAAATGTTTCAGCACTTGGATTTTCCTAAATACTTCTTTTAAGTTCTTTCTGAACAACTTGCACAAAGATCAAAACATGCTAATTTCATTGCTGCTCGCCAAAATCATGAAAGAGCATTATAAAAGCATATGGATGCATTCACTAACTTATAAACAAAAAAAATGTTTCATGATTTTATTGAAAAGAATGAATGAGATAAAAGACTTTCCTTATTTGTAAAATGAAATGATTAAATTAAATGATAGTGAAGAGATGTCCAAGCTCTGAAAATTCTAATGGTTCTCTTTTATAATAATTAGTGCTCATTTCTTCTCAACACTAATGTCATTCTCACATTTGACAATTTATATTATAATTTATATTTATCAATAAATTGTGTGTTGAACTGAGTATGTACTAGGAGATGTCAGCTCATTTTTCCTGCCTGAGAAACATAAGTGCAAGAAAATCTCATCACTTCCAAACACAAACAAAAATCAACTTGGGGCATTCTGACACACTTCTATTCTCTCCTTCTAAATTTCCTGCTCCACTCCAATTTTATTAAACACACACATACAACCCTATTCGTGTACTACCACTTCCACCATCACAGGAATGCTCATTATGAACATAACTATTTTTAATCTACTGAGGGTGGTAGGAAGCATTCTCCTAGAACTAAAGGGAAAATACAATTCTGATGAAATTCAAGTCTATAATCTATAGGTAAACTACTAGTTTATGCCTTGTAAATTAATTTTGCATAGATTTTTTATTCACACCTCTTGGAAAATCAAATAAAGGGGCTTGGGACAGAATATTCGGCTAACACATGTGAAGTCTTGTGGTCCACCCCCAACACTGGATAGATAGATAGATAGATAGATATAGATAGATAGATAGATAGATAGATAGATAGATAGACAGACAGACAGATAGATATAAATGATGTTGCTAAGCAGGCAGAACCTTCCGGAATTGTCTATGATTAAGCTCAACTTGAGTCCTACTACTTGAACCATCAGATCCTCATATATTATAGATACCAGGGTACTAAAAGGTATCATGAAGAATTTATGGAAAGTTCCAATAAGAAACCATACCATAATTCTTAAAGTACTGAAACAAATTCATACAATTTGCAAGAGAGAGCAGATTTTATTGGAAAGCTAACTCTTGTGATTTTACTGAGCTATGCTACAAATTAAAAGCCAGTCTATAGAATGTCTTGTGAGAAATTTCCATTTGAGCTGAATCTGTTAAAAAAAAAAAACAACTCTAAAACTAAGAGACTTTTGTACCAAGTGCTGACAAGGATGTTGGGCAACTGGAACTCTTATACAATATCCTTTCAAGTGTGATATGGTATCTGTGCTCTGAAAAATGTGTCAGTCATTTGTTTTAAATACATTTCAGCAATTCCACTGTCAGACATTTACCTAGGTGAAAGCATATGTTTTTAAATTTCAATCACAATAGTTCTAATCTAGAAGCAACCAGATGCCTGTCAATTATTATTTGGGTGAAAAACCATGTTATATCACTCAGAAATAAAAAGTACATGCAGAATTACAGATGAATCTCATTAATATTAAGATTCACAATAAATGATTCCTATATCAGAAGATCTATAATTTAAGAAAGTTCAGTTTATAATTTTTTAACTTTATGAGCATATGAAAAGCAACATATGTTCAGAAGCCTTGTACTTTAAAATCTATTTTTTCTTTTTCTTTAATTCATGGTGTATGGGGTACATGCATGTGTAGGTATTTGCATATGAGTAGGCATTAGCGTGTGTGCGCAGGTATGTGTACATGAACGTACTTGAGAATGTGTGCCTCTGAAGGCCCAAGGATGATATTGGGAATATTCCTTTATAGCTCTTCCACCTTATTGTTGTGAGACTGGGTCTCTAATTAAACCCAGAGATTGCCATTAGGGCTAGTCTGCCTGGGCATCTTGCTCTGGGCATTCTTACAATCTACCTTCCAGGGCTAGAATTACAGACGGTTTGCTGCACCCAGTAGGTTTTACATGGTAGCGGGGTTATCTGAACTCAGGCCCCTTTGCTTGTGAGACAAAGGCTTTAATCACTAAACTCATATCCCCAGCCTGTATTCTTGACCTTTCCATAAGTAGCAGATACTCTCAGTTCTAGATGGTGGCAGTGAGCTGCTTCTTCCAAGAAGCACAAGGATAAAGAATGGGTTCTCTACAGTATGCTGGACTGCTGAGCAGCTATGTTCAGTGAACTGGGAGCAGTGAGCGTATTTTCATCTTGCAGTATTTTCAGTTTGCCGTGAATAATCCCATCATGGATTGAGGACATCTGTTCTAAATTCTAGAAAACAAAAGCTAACCTGCAATGACAATAAGCAGTTCAATGATTCCTTAGAACCATAAGTGAAGTTACACATTCCCTGTTTTGTCCATAGAAATAAACAAAACATAGGGATGTTTACAAGTTAAAAGATGTAAATAGTTATTCTTTTGATCTGCAAATATTCAATAAAAGTAATGAGTGGGACAATGATTACATGGGTGTATAATTTTTCCAAAGTATCAAAAAAACTACACTTAAAATCTTTAAATTACTTCATTTAAATTATTCCTCTATGTAGCTTATTTTTAAAGAAGACTTACATTAGTTGCAGTATAGATCATCATGACAATGGGTGATCACAAGTATAACAGTAGCATGAATACCAAGAAGACAACCAACAGCTTTCTGGTTGGAATTAAGACCCACTTCAGAATGGTACTTATCCCTGTTACTGTAAACTAGAACAAGAACCTAAAAAGGAATAGATCATTAAAGAGACAGCCAATAAACCTTTAGGTAGGATGACAGTATATCAAACTACTCTGTGAGCAGTTGTTATTATACCCACAGAATATGAATTCACAGTGGAAACCTTTGGTTCTAAAGCTGGATGACTGAAGGGAAATAAACACATTAGTGGGGTGGCCTGAAGAGAGGTAAATTGTTATACTATGGAGGCCTGAACCCCCACAGGAGTAGACAAGCCAGAATGAAACCTGAGACCCATTGAAGCAGGCAGGCAAGTGGAAAGGTGAAAGGGAATGGGTGGGGAAAAAAAAGGAGAGAATGGGAGGAGGAGAGAAGAGGGCAGTTGGGAAGAATACTCAGTATGCTTGTAAAAATACAAAAATTAATAAATAAAATAAAATAACACATTTATTTTGAACAAATGAAATGAAAGTAGTGTCTTGAACAGACACTGTTCACCTGTCCACAGAGGTTTTGCATAACAGACAAAGGGTATGGAGAGTTAGGCGTACACAATAAAGGACTCTCTGGGAATTGGGGGGGAGGCACTGGGGGAAGGGGAGGGGAAGGAGGGGGTTCGGGGGGAGGAGGGGGGAGGGAGGGAACTGGTAAAAAATTTTAAAATGTATAATTAAATTTTTAATAAAAAAAAGGAAAAAAACAGACAAAGGGTAGATAGAAGCAACTCATATGTCCATCAGTGGATGAGTAGATAAGTAAAATGTGGCACAAATATCCAGTATATTTAGCCTTATAGCATATTCTAGCACATGGATAAACCTAAAAACATTACACCTTAAACTTATTTTGTGATGTTTATGAAATAGACTATTCACAAAGGGCAAGTAATACATGAGGCCTTGTATATGAGGCTCCTAGTGTAGTCAAAGTTCATAGGATAGTATTTTCCCGAATCTGAGAGAAAGGGAACAAGGGAGTAATGACTAGAGGTTATGGAGTTTCAGGTAAGGACAATGAAAATATCCTAAAGATGTATCAAGATGGCTGGAAATAATGGCTACCACACTATGTGAGTGCATTTAATACCACAGAATTATGGGTTTAAAAATTGTTAAAATGGCAAGTTTTAACCTATGCATATTTTGCTATAATAAGAAGGGAAGAGCAATAAACAGAATGCATAAAGAAGAAAGTGGATAGTGCATTAAAGTTGAAGTGTTGTTCTATATGTGCAGATCATGATAAATTCTTTTGCAAGAAATAGGAGAGCAACCCTGACTGGAAAACTGATAAGCCAAAGTTCACAGAGGTTAAAGAGGAGGAAGTTCAAATGGCTATTGTTCTGATCAGCAAGACAAATGAACCTAGAGACCCAGGTAACTATCTTTACCAATGAATATCTTCAGACTGTTATCAAAGGGTTATGTTTCTACCCACTTGAAAAGCTTTCAAAGGAACCACCTTGAGAAATCATGGTAAAAAGAAATAACTAATGAGAACCTTTAGGTTTGGACTTATGGTCTATCTGCATAATAATTTTCCTCTGGCTAAAGCAAAAGTGCCTTTATATTTGGGCTAATATGATCCCAAATTTATAATATTAACACTGGTGAGCTGCTAAGATTCAGAGAAAGTCAACAGGACATGAGAATCATCTCACTACGCAGGCACTGTTGCCATGACAACAGCCTTGGCAAACTTTCCACAGATAGAAACAAGTCACTTCAAAAATCACTGGGAACAAAGCCAAGAGAGCGAACTCCGAAACAAGGACTTCGTAAATCTTAAGGATAGATTTCTCCCTGCACATGAAAAAACAAAGGACAACTTCTAAAGGTTTTTCTTTTATTTTTTTCTGATCTCTAAATTTAAGAAACCTCGTCCTAACATCTGGCAATCAGGCCCAGTCTCTCAAAAGGAAGGCCTAAGTGTACTATAGCATGTTCCATACAGGTCCATTCACCTGAAGAGTGCCTAGATGTTGTGCCCTGTTCTAACAAAGAGAAATAGTCAAGGATCTCAGGAGCTTTTAAATAGAGGATTGAGGATAACACTAATTCTGGGGAACTTAAATATGAACAAGAGGAATTATTTAATGCTGCCGAAGTTACTAAAATATGGAAATTACCAGCCACGAGGATCCAAAATCTCTTTTTCATGAACATGGGATTCCAAGAAAATAGTGGAGATCTAACAGAAGGTAGAAATAGGGGATGGCGACTGATATTGTCATGACCAAAGTAAACCTCTACAACTGCAAATATGAAATAATACCAAGCTGCAGGAGAAGTGTACCCAATTACATAATAGGGGTATTGAAGAAACTGAGAATAACTCCAAACACCACTTATTCTTCTAACAAACTGGTTTGGCTAGTCTAAAATAGAGAAGAACATTACATCAGTCTTTTACTAATCCGTGGTCACTGATAGCAAATACAAATCTATTAATTTTGGTCACTGGTATAGTATGCATCCATCCAACCAGAAATATACCTTTATTATCATAATACATGCAAAATACATAATACATAGGTTATAACCTAGGCCATGAAATTTAAATAGAAGTCCTTGACCTAATTCAGATAGAAAATTTATCCATTCTGTAGATGCCGTATTGGTTGACAGATTGAAATAAAAGCATACAAAGCTCTGTCATCCCTCATTAATTTGATGACTACCAATCGTGGAATGATTTAACAAAGAAAAGAGTTCAAAAGCTTTCACTAAAGTATAAGTTGTCTGGGAATAAATACTGTTATGTGGAGTAAATAAATTATAAACCAAATAGATGAACATTTTGTGCTTGAAAGTTACATCACTAAGCACAAAACAAAAAAATTGTTGCATAGGATACTGTCACATCTGCATTATGCTCAATCTCATCACTTGATTATAATGCATGAAAATACTGTCTTAAAGTTTACATAGCCTAATCTCTTAGCTCATGAAAACAAGGCAGTCTTCCCAGTCCTGTACCTTCGACAAAGTTGTGTTAGTGTATCCCACCAGAATACCAAGATTATCAAATTTGCTGAAAGGTGCATCCACTTTAAAGTCAGTCTCTAGTTTCTTGCAGTTCATAAAGAGAAAACTGAATGCTTCTACAACTACATATCTTGGATTGTGACATCTGATGGCTGTAAAGGATAAATGCATAAATGAGATACACAGTGGAAATGGAAATAATATAACCAGTAGAGAATAATTAAGAGCAATTATGCAAAGAAATGCTATGTGCTGAATCTTCTCAGCATGGTGATATGTTACTGAAATCAGCTTTGGGCAAGACCACCTGTCAAGTTAGGCACAGGTGTCAACTTGACAGTTCAGGGTTTTGAGCCCTGGGCACATTTGTGGAGAACTAGTGGTTGGGTTAAGCCCAGAGCAAATCTGCAGGAGATTGTCTGGCTGATGGGGAAGACCCAGATGGGTGGGATTAGGCCCTGGAATAAAATACTGAGAGCTGGTTGGAAGAATCGGTATTCTTGTGTATATTTGGCTAGACATGCTGGTCTGGCAAGTGAGGATCGTCCCTTTCTCAGCCATTACATAGAGATGGTGTGGCTAGTTCTCATGGCCCTGGTGTTAGTGTGAACTCTCCTGTCAAACTGGATTGAGAAGTGAAACTGGAAAATCATAAGAGGAAATAAACCCTTTGTTCCCTTAAGCTGTTTGATGGTCATTTGTCAGCACCTATGAAGGCAAACCATCTTTCCTGATGCACCCGTTTATTATATAGAATTAAAGATATCCTTCCTATAGGATCTTTCTCTGACAGTAGATATGCTGCATAATTCTAACAATGAAATAATAAAGCCATGTGCACTAAGTTAATTTTGCCAACAAACGTAACAGTCATCAAGATGGCATAACTAGCAGTACCATCTTGTTTTCTATTGAAAATCTAAGTGCTTTATCCTCAAATGTACTTATCTTGAGTGTCAAGGTATCTCCCTTGCTATTCCCAATAAACAAATAAATGCCAATTAAGATCAAATTCAACTTATAGGCTTCTGTGAGGAATAAGCTGAAATAGAATGATTTTATTGAAAGTGGATGGTAGGTAGAAATCAAGTAAGTTTGACATTTAAAAATATACAAATAAATGAGCAGTGCACATTGTAAAGGATGATCTATCGGCTACTCCAGTAAAATCACTCATTCTTGTGAGCTTGTGATAGTTATTGATAGACCAAATATCATTAATTCATTTATCTGATATTGCTGTGAAATCAGAGATAAATAAATCCTTTTCACACAATTTTATCTTGGATAATAGATAAATTTAAATAGAATTATACCTCAAAGAACACTGGATCCATTTTTTCCAGTCTGTAAGACTGGAAAGTCTTAAGAAATGGGGGTGAAATGTTCTTGAGAGTTCTTGGTGAATCTTCTACCTACTACCTAGTAAGCCTGTTATTTGTATACGGTGAGACAAGTCTGTCATCACCTGGAAAAAGATGGACCAGTATTCTTTGAAAGAAGTGCCAATCAGACATGGATCATTCAACTACAAAAAGTAACTTCCATAAGATAGGCTACAAACAAACATGAAGATTTCTACACATGTAGACACTATGTATGCTCATTCCTTTGTGATACTTAGGGAATAAAGTAGTATCTGCAATGTTGTTCACATCTCTGCTTTGCACCTAAGAAATGAAAACGATTTGGTTTAATTCCCTCACTATCCATCATTTCAATTATTCATGCACAGAAGTGTTCAATCACTTCCGGATCCAAGAGTGGAATCACATGGAGAACTGCTTCAATGGCTTAAAAATACAATCACCAGCATGTACTTGAGTATAATAAAGTCATAATTGATTAATAAGAAATTCTCCCTTTAAAATAGTAATCGTTTTAGTTACTTATTCCTATGTGCTCATAAAATCAGTAATTTAGGAATAATTCACATTTATTATTTCACTCTTTCTGTGGCTCAAGAGCCACAGAAATCAGCCAGAGTGTAGTTAGAACTTTGGTTCTGGATTTTGCAGAATTGAAATGGATAGGCTGTATTCTTGTCTTGAGATTTGACTAGTAAAGATCCACCACCAAACCCTCCCCGGTTGTTTGCAGAAATTGATTTCTTGCAATGGTAGGACTGTGGGACTAACTTTCTGTTAGCTGTCAACTGGTGGCTGTCTTGGACTCCTACAGACCTCCTCAGCTTGTTGCCGTTGGCATTCTCCACCATAGGATTCAGCAATCCAACAAAGAGAATCTCCAGAGCACATGTCCTAATGCAAGAGTCTTCTGTAGCATGATCATGGGCACAGTGTCCCTCCTTTGCTTCATTCTGCTTTTAGACAGAAGACACCCCTTCCCCACAAAAGTATGGGCACTAAGAGGAAGCCGGAAATTGGGAGCCCACGAGAAGATCTGTCTGCTAGGTCTGACCATCAGCCTCTGATTTCCAGTGTGCCTCCTACATGAAATATAAATATGTTCTCAAAAAAATTCCCCAAAATGATGATTCTTTAGCAAAACCTAAAAACCTTGAGTTACATTACATAAATCAGGTGTAAGAATGGAAGAAACTTCCAGAGTATTAGTAATTAATATCTACCACAGTGATTCTTGTCAATTTATGGACTGTGAAACAACAAGGACAAGCTTTATGCTCCAGACACATCCAGTATTCAGGGGTTGGATAGACACAGTATTGGAGCTATTCACATTTCTATTCAAAAAGAATGAAACACAGTGGTGAAGGTCTGTAATCCTAGCAGTCAGGAAAGAGGGGCAGGAGAATCACTGCAAGTTCAAGGCCAACCTAATCTACATATGTTCCAGCCAGTGAGAGCTATATGGCAAGATCCTGTCTTTAAAAAAAGTAAGGTGCAAAGGAGTTATTTGCTTATAATAACTCTGAAATCCAGACAGATAAATGTTCAAAGATCCTCATTTAGATTTCAAGATCCAAGGACAAAACCTCATGACTGTCTCCATCACCCCTGCTTTTCTTAGTTTTAGCTTCAATTCTGTTACTCTTTCCATTGCTATGAGACAACACTCAATTACAATTTAAGGGGAGAAAATGAGATTTATTTGGCCTACAGTTCCAGAGGGGAGATGTAGTCCATTATGGTGGTAACAAAATTGTAGGAGACTAAAGATGGCTATTGTTTATCTATCTTCACAGAGGCCGAGAAAGCAAGTAGCATTTGCAAGCACAGAGTACTAGAGAAAGCAGGGTGGAGTTATCCAACCTCAAAGCTTGCCCCAGTGACTTGCCTTCATGATCTTCAACAAATATTAACACGTGCTAATGATGCAAACACATAAGCCTGTGGGGGATAATTCACATTCAAACCATGACAGTAGGAATTTCCTCCTGTCAGCACAGTGAAACCAAAAATAAAAACTTATATGGTCCTTACTCTTGCCATGTCAGGAGAAATCCCACTTTTCTTTGGAGTACAGAAAGATCCCAAGGCAATGGGATTTTGCTTGGCACAGCCAATCCTTATATTAAATACTTTGGCTAAAAGTGCTCAGGCACATTCCAAAAAAAGTTTTACATATGAAACTCAGTATAAAACACATGCAAAAAGACATGAAAATAGGAGGGAGATTAATAAGAAAGAAGAAATGCTATGAGAAAAGGAGAAAGGATAGGATTGGAGATTAATGTGTGAAATATAAATTCATGGTATTCATACATGAAATGTTAAAAAAATAAAAGCTAAAATTTAAATTTGGAAACTATTGCTACTAAGATAATGTGTTGTAGGATTGACCAACCCTGGACATATAACTAGAAATACACCTGTCTTACTCTTCCTCATTCCCTCCACTCCTAACTCCTTTACTCATAGTTATTAGTTTTATACCACCTCACACATCTACAGTATATAGATAGTTTTCTTATCTTCTAGAGCCCATCAAAAAGTTACTTCTGCAGCTTTCTCTGAACCATCCCATTTAAATCCTATCCAATTATACTCTTGCCTTTTTTTCCCCTGTCAATCCTGAGGATTGAAGCTAGGACCTCTTTAATGCAGACAACTGCTCTACCACTGAGACGTGACACCAACCCTTCTCCCCTTTTACAGTGTCTCAAATTTGCTTACTTATTAAAGCACATCACTGCCCACAAACCGTTTCTATAAGATATCAAGCTCCCAGGGCAATTTGCGGAAGAGGGGGCGGTAAGATTGTAAGAGCACAAGGATGGGAGGAGTAATGATATGCAAGATACTCTACACAAGTTAGGGCCGAAGCAATCACATTTGGACTTTGCATGCCCTGCACACTATTGCATGTCCAACACACTATTGACCCCACAAAGTCTAGCATTTGCTAAAGGCACTAGGATCCTTGGAGGCAAGGGTTTGACAGCCACAGTAGTGTTCCCATGCTTAAAGAGAACACAGGAAACCGTTCTGGGAAATGCCACTGGGTCCTTGCACCTCATCGGAGAGGAGGATCCAGAGGAGAGTTTGGCATGCTCATTAAAGGATGCTCTGGTGATGGGAGGGGGAGGCACTGGGGGATGGGGGGGAGGGAGGGAAGGGACCGGTGTACCCGTTAAGTTTGTATGAGTAGAAATAAAAATAAATAAATAAATATTTTTTAAAAAAAGATATCAAGCTCCATGATTCAGGGCCATATGCTTCTTGATCACCACATTTGTTAGACTGAACAAAGTACCTAGTATGCAGCAACCTTTAATGAATATTTGCTAGAGCAATTGAAGGAATATCAGATTCAGGGATATAGGGCCTTATCGTTGTTAATCAAGGTACCACAAAGACCAATTCTTTCAGTGATTACACAGAGTCAAGAAAATAAGTAAAATGGGGCCTGAGAGATGTTTCAGTGGAAAAAAAAAACTGTTTGCCACACAAGCATAAAGATCAGATTCTACAGAACCCATATAAAAGTCGGGTGGGCATGGATGCCAGCCTATTATTTCAGGGCTCCAGAGGTAGAGTTGGGATTACTGTAGCAAAATGACTTAACTAGAAAACTTGAATCAACAAGATCCAGATTTAGCAAAAAAAATCTTTGCCTCAATAAAGTGTCCAGAAATTAAGGAAGGCACATGGTGTCAACCTTTATCCTCCACAAGAATGCTCACACACATGCAGACACACACACACAAACAAAAATGAGAAAAAGGAAAGAAGCACAAATTGGCTATACTGATTGATAATTTAAACATGAGAAGTGTTCTAAATGCCAAAGTGTTTTTGTAGGGTATTTAACATTTTGTCATTTTGATAGCATTTCCATAAGAGTCTCACAAACAAAAAAAATCAAATATACCCATAAACATGAAACAAAAATATTTAATTCCCTTTTGGATGTGTGTTAAATTCAATACACATCAATAAACCTTTTTCTAGGACAAAAGGGACAGTATTACATTAAGAAGGCAATTGTATAAAAATACAATCTACACTATGTTTTTAAAACATTCAAGATTTTATTCTATAGTTAATGTTTTGTAATTATGATGTCTTCTTACAGCCCAATACCACAACAATGTAACGGCATGATAGAAGGAATTCTGCTGTTTTTTCGCTCTCTGTGTTGTCTTCATATACTAGTACAAAATAAACTCTTTAATAAATAAATATATATAATAAATATTTGCAAATTGAAAAAGTATAAATAGGTCCATCCTTTACAAAAAAAGTTCCATGTTTGTGTGGCTTATTTTATAGCCTGAACTTAGCAGGGGTTTTGGTTTTTGGGTTTTTTGGACGTTGTTGTTTTGTTTCTGTTTTATATATAATGCCATAACTTGCAAAGTTCTGCAAGGTCCTAAGAATTTATGAGGCAATAATCATGGTGATTTTTCTCAGTCCATTTCTTCAACCCAAAATATCTGCTTTCAAGGTTAACTTTCCAAGTAAACATTATCCAAAGAGGTGTGGCTCCAGCAGCAAACAGGTAGAGTTCGCATCATCTACAAGTTAATTGATTTCTGCTTCAGTCCACTGGTAAAGACTGAGACAATGTATCTAAGGAAGCATATTCCACATGTAAAGAGTAAGCCTGCTTTCCTTCAAGTCAATTCCTTTCTTCCCAAGTTTAGTCCACCAGCAGAAAAGACTGTAACATTCTGCATGTCTTCTTCAGCAATTCAGCCTTGGAAACTATGAGCTTAAAAGAATGGTTCTAAGATTCATTCTTCAGTGAAGACGGCTTCACTAGGTATACATCAAGAGGTCCTTGTACAATTCTGGAACTCTTTCTGGGTCCACTGGTCTAGGTAAAAAATGGGTAAATTTTTGATGTCTTTTGGACCTGGCACCGTCTCTTGGCGTCCCATCTTTGTTAAGAGCCACAAAATACCTCCGGCCAGAGTCTCCATGTTTATATATGTTAGATGAGTAAGTATTATACCAGTTCTCTTCAAATTGCTCCCTAAAAATGCATTCTGAAGTCAATTTTTCCTGGAAAAGAAAATATATCATTTTTAAATAAGTTCAATGCTCTATTTTTATTTTTGCTTAGAACTATATCCTTTTCAAAGGAAGAAAATGGTTAAACTAGTTTTGCTTTATTTTGGTCTCATTAAAATATTCTCTGAATTTTTATACATTTTTATTATTATTTCCGCTCATACAAACTTAACAGGTACACCAGTTCCCTCCCTCCCTCCTCCTGCCCCCCCGAACCCCCTGCTCGCCCTTCCCTCACCCCTCCCTCCCCATCCCCTACTGCCTCCCCCCCAATTCCCAGAGAGTCCTTTATTGTGCATGCCTGTAGTTTAGCTCAAGGAACTTTAGATCAAATGCTCAGTTCCCAATTTTATTTTCAAACACTTAACACACAATTGATAAAGTTTTATTTTCCTAGTTTCTGTATTACGACTATCTTAGCCATTATCACTAAAAGCAGTGCTGTACTTTATCTTCTCTTATCATTAGATAGATGCCAAAGTTATACACAGAAAAAAATCCCTACTACTAACTTGGCATATTCAAGATCTTTGCAGGATTCAAATTCCTAACTCATGATGATCACTACAAATCAAATGTCTTTTACAAATATGTTGTTTAATGACACAATCACATAATTATCTTCTTTTTGGAGATATTACACAAAGGAAGACTCACAAAATTCAGTGATTTCTTTTTAAGATGGAGTCTCTTTATCTAAGGATAGCTTACAGTTGTTTATTTCATTGGCAGATACATGAAAATTACATGCATGTATTTTCTTGAAATCCTATTTCTATTGTACCTCTTGTTATAATTTTGCACTACATTATTTTTCCATCTGTCCAGAATTGATGCCTATAGTTCTATATCTCTGATGGGAATAATCAAAATATGGAGGAACTTGGAAAGACCCAAAACAATAGACAGTGAGCTTATGGTGATAATGGTTGAAGATCTAAAAAATGAGACTATATTATTTCCTAGATATGTGAAAATTTAATAGGATATTGATTTCTAATTTATACAAAAGTATATTTCATATATTGCTTCTGATAAACATTATTAGCAGACATTTTGATTAGAAAGATTTACATAAAAATAGAAAGCAGCAATACGTACTGATCCATAGAGTTCTCCTTTGTCATTCATTCCAAGGTAAAGACCACTGTCCACACCCCTGATACTGACTAGTCCAACTGCCACACTGATGAATTCAAGAATACCTGAATATATAAACACAATTATTTGCATTTAGTAGTGAATACATACCTACAAGAGATTGATAAGGGTTGACACATTTAATAGTCACCAAATGTTTCTATCACAATTGAGTATGTGATGGAGCTATGCTTGGTATTGCATACCATAACCAGTTTTATAGGTACAATTCTATAATTTATGAAATGACTGTATTTATTTTATCTAATCCTAAAAATAATTACTTAAGATAAAGAAAGAAGATATTTGTATTTCCATGTTATATATAAACAAATCAAGATTCTGAAAGATTTTCTGACTTTCTTAAGGGATATAATCTTTACAAGTCACAGAAATAATACTTGAGCAAACATATCCTGAGCCTGGACCCAAGTTTCTTGAGGGAAGTATGGCAGTATCAATATTTTATAGATAACAAAAGATTAAATTTACTATCACATGACTCTATGAAGATAAAATGTATAATTCAGAAAAATAAATGGACTTTATGATTTAATACATGTGATAGTCAAATCCCAAGAGCCTAACATACAAGTAGACTTTTCTATCCATAATTTTCTGGAGTTATTTTAATTTACTAATGGATAAATGAGTTCAGAAAACTCTCAACTCGATTTAATAGACCATGTTTTTTTAACATCCTGCTCTCTCTGCAGTACCCGTTTTTGCTATACACACTAACCTTTGAACTAAGGCCTTTTTTTACCTTGGTTCTTTCCCTTAGACTGCTGAAAAGTCTATGCTATGATTTGCCTTCCTCACCCCATCTGAAGCTCTATGAACAGTATAAATGTGTACCATTTAGCCTGACTCTTGCTCTCAAGTCATTGCTTGATTTATTGTGCAAGTTCCTGTTTGGACACGTGATACTCCCAAAGCAAGGGAAAGTACAGAATCTGACTACTTGCTGATACGGAGGCCTCTGTTCTATCTACAGCTTAATTCATTCATTGGCAGACACAAAGATTCTTTATAAAACAAATGAGCTCTTTCAAACTGTTAGGAGATCCCGTAGAACAGGAGAGTTATCAAAGATCTCACAGCACAGCCCCACTACTAAATAGCCTGTTAGTGGCTCGAAAGAGTCAGCATTGTTGACTGAGAACTTAAACAGACAAAAGATAGGATGCAACTCCACATCACTCTAGCATAGTGCCAACTGTGGGATGGAGAAGTGGAGGAAGCTCAAACACTGCCAAGTTTATCAGTGAAAGATTCACGTGAGGAACAAAAATATAGGTCTGACACATAATTGGTATAATATATATAAATAGAATTTCATACAGGATATAATTATAAATGTATAATTACCTTAAATTATATTGAATATTTATTTAAATTTAAAAGTATGCTATGATTGACATGCATCCAATGTTTCCATCCCAGAACACACTCCACCTACACTTAATTCTTATCTCAAGATAATGCAGCTAGCTTGCCAAAATATGTAATTACATAAAGAGAAATGATTACCTATGTCCTTAAAATAATTATATTCAATAGTTTTAACTTTCTTAAACAACATGGAAAACCAGGCATAAATAATTCTGCAGTGGCTTGTGGGACCTGATGGGAAAAAGGTTACGTGTTTTTTTCTGCTTTTAAAGATTTTAGCCACACTTTTTAATTCTGATCCTTTCTCTCCTCACAGAAATAGTATACCACATAGTAATTTGTAATCGTTTGATTCTTAAATGAGATTTGACAAGTCTTTCTTATTTATAATATGAGGTGGCAACTAAGCTAATTCCTTTACAAAGAGTAGACATGAAAAACTTTCCTTAAGAGGTAATCACAGATTTTAGATAGATTTTCTAATGCCCAGTGTCCCATAAAAAGACTTGGAGGTACTTTGTCTTTCTGGTATCATTTTCAAAGCCAACCTTTTTTTAAAATCATAATAAACAGGTGAGTCAACCCACAATGCAACCACATCAGACAAATCTATGGAGAATAGGGGAGAATAAAGGAACAGGCTTTAAGTGAATATGTTTGATCTCAGACTACACTTTTTTTAAGGAGCAATTTCATGTTTATGTGTTAGTCAAGCTCTCCTACTGTACTACTGAGCTGAAAAACTCTGCTATAAATATGAAGTTATCTTGAAAGGAAATTATTTCAACCTCAATGAGATCTTTCTGTTTGTTGTCTATTCATGTGGTTCTAAAACCTGAAAGCACAGAAATCTGAGTTTTTATTTAGGCCTAGCCAAATTACTATAAAATCATCATGAAAATGATACGTATTATCTTAAGCAGTCATCTTCAGTTGTCTCACAGTTTTTACTTTGATGTCACAGAAATGAGCTTGGAAGAAATATGGAAATAAAATTTAATGCTGAGTGACTGAGACTCTAGCAAAAGAGGGTTGAATAGGACTTTTCTAACTATCTATGCTCTGCAGTTGTAAGTTATGATGTCTAAGCTATCAAAGGCCACGGGGAAGCACTATAACATACCAGAAAGAGACTGTTTCTTCCACAAGCTACCAGCTTAGTATGGATAATCTTCCTTTTGTGTAATACTAAATATTTTGTGCATATATATGCATATTCTACTAAAGCATGACATAATTCAGTACTAACCAGTTTAAGTCATATTTAACTAATTATACAAATTATATTGTAAGATGGTACTAATAAAGCAACAACCACTGCTGTAGGAATAGATTTAAGAAATTACAACTGAATACAAGTGTCTTAAAAGGAACACCTCCAAGGCTATATTGGTATTACGGGTGGAACGTCTGAATATTACCAAAGCTTAACTTCTATCTTCTTTACTCACAAACATTATCACAACAGTTGCATTTGTCTCTAAACCTTTCTGGTTCTGATAGAGTTTAATGTGTGGAGTGTGGTCATTCCTAAGGGAAGAGCACTGAGCCACCTGGTGTCAGCAAATTGCTTAGAATCAGAATCTCAGCCTCTTCCATTTAAGAACCACTTTCCAGAAATGACCCCAGGTTGGCCACTAGGTCATGACACTCTTGACTCATGGTCAGTGGGAATTTGGAAGAGATCAGTGGAAGCTGCAAATGGTTTTAAAAAGTTAATTTTCTAAGCCTTTAAGTGCTGCCAAATGACCACCACATGCTTTTTTTCTGTCTTAAGTTACCAACACTCCTTAAGTGCAGATTTTCAGTTCTCCAGAACTTCAGTGAGGACCACCAATCAGAAAAGAAATGAGAGTGTAGAACTAGGAGGATGAGGACAAGACATGGAAGGGTCGCTCACAACCGAGATTCTCAGAGATTCCAAGTGTTTTGTGTTTACACATGCTGTTTGACAAGGATGTGACATACATCTTTTTAAAATATGCATATAATAAACCTGGCAGGTGATAAAAACTGAAGAGAAATGAACAAAGTCTCTTGAGCATGTTTGCAGGTTCACTCTATCAAAAGGAAAAATGTAACTCTGGGGGAAGTATTCTGGTATAGTAGAACCAGAAAGTATGTTTGAAAAAACGACTGAGTTTAACCTACTATTGCACAGACAAGAAAGCAGCTCTCCTACCTTGGAGGCCCTTGCTAGCTACAGGGCTTGACTGTGGAGTCAGGGCTGTTCTAACTTTACTGATCTAACCTAATATTTAGGACCGGTATTCTTAATCATCTGCTTGTTTCTCTCTTTAACTCTTTCTGCTCCAGGCACTGCTGCCTGGCAATACGAGGAGCTGATCCTTCTCTCTAGGTTCCCACCCATATCTTCTTTCGCCTTCCCATTTCCTCTTACCTAAGGTCAATATCAAGATCTCTGCTTTCGAGTTTCGCAATTTCTAAAGTGGATCTTGGCTGAAGAAATGGGCATGCTCAATAGCCCCCTCCTCCTTCCTCTTCTCTTCCTTTCACCCTCCCTCGCTTATCCTTACCCCCATCTCTGTCTCTGTCTCTCTTTGTTTCTCTCTGTCTCCCTCTGTCTCTGTCTCTCTCTGTGTCTCTCTCTGTGTCTCTCTCCCCTGCCTCCAGGAACTCGGAAAACTGCAGCCAAATAGTTCGCCAGGATAGATTTGTAGACGTTCTTTTTCTGAGTTGGAATCACCTCTTGGGCCGCAGCCACAGGGTGAATAACAGCTGGATAACCAACTACATAGCCGTGGGGCGCGTTTCAAGAAGTCACATGCTTCCGGGGTTATTAATTTTGAAAAGTGGACTCAGAACTGAGCAAAGTGTGAAAGAAAGCAGGAAAAACAATATAGGAAACTATTAAAATGATAAAACTGCCTGCGTGCGAGACCAGGAGTGCCAGAAAAGTATTATTAATTCAGGATCTGGAATCGCAGGCAGGCTTCAGGCTGGGCAGAGCAGTGGCAGGCCCCCGGGACGCGCACCAACTTTACCCTGGCGCTGGAGGGATGAGCTGAGGTCCTGCCAGAGAGCAGGAACATCCCCTCCCCACCCTGGACCGGTCCAGGAGCTGGCCTGAACTGCTGCGCCAGCCCACGTGTGGGACCGGATGGGTGCCTAGGTCCCTGGCCTCACGTAGCCCTGACGCGCCTGGTCTGGGTGGAGAGAGGGATGCGCGGAGGGAGGAGAGAGAGAGGAGCGGAGTGGAGAACTGGGGGTGGGGTGTTCATACCTACCGAAGAGGCTGTGGTCCTGCCGGGTGCCCTGCACGCTGCCATCCGGCAAGATCTGCAGGTGGAAACCCGTGCGGCAGTAGAGCTGCCGGCGGCGCAGGATGCCGTGCAGGTGCGCCAGTTCTGCCGACCCTGGCCCGCCGCGGGCGCTGCGCTCCACTGCACCCCGGCGCTCCCCCAACAGCGGGGGCCGCTCCCCGGCCGGAGGCAGCAGGAAGTGCGAGCCCACCTGCTGGCCCAAGCCCTCCAGGCCGCCCAGGAAGCTCCCAACTTCGGCTAAGGGAGCCATGGGAAGGTCACAGGGGAAGACGAAAAGTCCGGAAAACTGGAGACCCCCTCCAAGAAAAAGTGCAGCGGGAGTGGCGTGGCGACCGGAGGGAAATTATAGCACAGCCAACCTAAAAAGTTCGGGCCGGGTTAATCCTGTGAAGTCGCTGAAGGGACAGTGCATTGAGCACGCGCGGTGGAATGCACACAATGTCTTGGGGCGATCTTCTCTCCTGGGGCAGGTGAGGGGCAGCTGCTAGCTTTGCAGAAACAGCTAGAGCTGCGGCCGCCAATAGTGAGCTGGGGCTGGGGGCCGAGGCTCCGATTCCGCAAACTGATCAGATCCCTGTGTACATACACACCAAATATATATGCGGGTCCTCTTGACATATGCTAATCAAGTCCTTTCATGCGCGCAGGGAGGTTGGTTCTGTTTGAAATCTTAAACCTGCCTCTTCTCAGCACGTTTTTGCTCTTCGGAAGTGACTAGAAGGGGCCTTGATCGTTCTCTATCCATGCACTTAAAAAAAAAAAAAAATCATTCCTGCACTTGGCCAAACTCTGCCGCGTGTTCCCGGAGCTTCAGTCCAGGCCCTCTTCTGTTTTGTCTCTGAGACAAACTGGATGTTGTTTGCTCGCCGCTGTCCTGTGCCTTTGATGTCAGCTCCCTTCAAAAATAGGTAGTTGAAGGAGACTAACTTGCAGTATATAGAAGGTAGGGGGGTTGCACGGAGCAAGAAGAGATGGGTGGGAGGAGGAAAGGGAGGGCACTAGAGTAGAATTGGACTCCTTGGGAGCTGCTGGGAGCCTGCTGTGGACAGGTGCAAAGAAAGGTAAGCGAAGGAAAAGGAAAAAGGGCGTTACCCGAGGCTTAGACCTGCCCAGACACACATGAAAGGAAAATCAAAGCTTTGACAGTTTAACTCACTAATTTTAAAACACTAATAAAATGTACAAGCATTACTCTTTTCTTTTATCATTTAGATGGGGGATTTTCTTTACATAATCAAGCTTAGGTTAGGAACACCCTATCCCCTTCTCAAGTTCTCTTTAATGTTTATCTTTATTTGGTTAGCATATGATCTAATCAAGATTGCCATATATATGCATACATATGGCCGGTTTAAATTGTGTGTTATAGTCCTGGGCTCTTAATTATCGCAATAAAATAGCATAATATAACCATGACTCAAGGGATTGAGTGCATCTAAATATACTGGTTTACAGTCTTGTATTTTGCTGTGAATACAAAATGAATGTCTAGAATAGTGTCATAAATGATGAATAGTCATTGGGCCTTATCCAATGAGCACTTCATTGTTCTTGGTTGCAAATTTCTAAAGACTAGAATTTTTTATCCACATTTCAAACAAAAACTGGAAAAAAATAGTGTTGGTTCTTGGTTAGTTTTCAGATATCAAAATTAGCTGGTAAAATTGAAGAACACCTGTTTACATTTGTAAAATAGAGAACTCTTGACCCAAGGGAGATATATATATACATATATGGGATATATATATAATATTATATTGTATGTTATATAAACTTTGTACCACTTTGCAAACCTTGCTACTAAAAGTTTTCAGTGGCAGAATAATTGAGAAACTTGTGGCAGATTCATGCTTTCCCTAAGCAAAATGTTTTGTAGACTAGCTCAAGATTAGATTCATGTTGCTAAACTGGCAGCCCAGATAGATTTGACTGGTATATTTTATTTTCTCTGAGGGTTCCTTTATTTATTTTTGACTAAATAACTGGCAGGTGTTTTAAAGGAGGTAGAGTTACATCTTTTCATCACTACAGGCCTAACTACTGACCCTTGTGCAACCAGTGAGGGGGAGGGGGGGAAGAGCCCTTGGAGATAGTGATTTACTGTTGAGAGATACTAACTAAAACAAAAAACACAGTCTAAAACAATAAACAGATAAATCACTTTAGAAATATATGTAGCTACTAAGTCCATTTTAGAGGATATAGTAGGTAAATCTCATATTATTTTACCTTTCAAAAAGCATCAGTCTGTCATGTGGTAGTACCCCCAAATCCACCATAATCAAGATTTCAAAGCACATCTGTGTAAACATTATCACATCAGTGTAAAACATCAACCAATGAGCTTTTACTTTGAACCAAATCTTCTTAATTGCAGTGTTAAATCAAAGAAAGTTAGATCAAAGTTGTGTGAATCTCATAGCGGGATAACTAAAATAGCCAGAACATACATTGATCACTTTTAAAGAAGTGATACTTCAAGGTTTTAAACTTAGATCAAGTGCCTTTTAATGAGGTTTGTTTCAAGATCTAAGTTCTGTGCAACATATAATGCTGTTAATTATTCCACAATGAATATCTAAATTGTCACCTGCTCCTAGAAAAACTAGTTCAATCTATATTTCCTCACATGAACACTTAAGCCCTGCTTTGTAATCTATAGATCTTAGGCTTTTAAAATCCCTTGTATTACACACAGACAGACACATGCATACACATATGCACATGGGCAAATTTTCACACATAGCCACCAAAGACAAAATGCTTTAATAATAGCAAGAGCTACCTTGTCTTTGTGTACCTTAACATTTTTATGTGCTTTTCATTGTTTGTTCACATCAATAGCCCAGTAAGATAGACATACCCACTTTATTGAGAAAAAAATATTGCCTTGGTTTCTGTTTCATTTTAACCACAGTCAAACATACCTTATTTTGTAAAAATAAGAACAACATAACTCCTTCCTAGTTCATTTACTTAAGGTTGTTTTGAGACTTAAATGTGAGTATACATATATATAATGTATAATATAATAATAATAAAATGTTCTTTTTTGAAGAACATTTTAAAACTTTAAGATTTGTTGAAATACAAAGCAAATCCTTTTTTCCCAAACCAAAGCTTTAATGTGTAAGTTTTGAATAGTGCTTAATGCCATTTTATAAAGAACCAGAATAGAAACAAAAAGATAAGGATTTCTTTTGTTTATTCTAGTCATGTGACAGGAAAAGATAACGTCAAAGATATTTTTGCACATGCTGCAATGATATCATGGGAAGTTAAATAATTTTGAAGAGTGTTTTACAAGAGTTCATTATTCTACTTTTAAGTATACACTGCAATCTAATCAACTTTGTCTATACTTCCTAGAGACCATACTTGCCTTGCTGTTATACAAATATGTGACATAATTTATACTTCTATAAATGTAGTTACAGTTTTCCAGACTATATAACCTTACATAGCTTTTCAGTCAGCATACAGTCACAAAATTTGTTTTTATACAATGGATGTCTTTATATGTTATATCACTTGAAACACCTCATTTAAAACTCATAATTTATACCTCAAATAAAACAGAAGTGAATTTATATGACATTCATTATTTTATATTTATGAAACATTAGCAGCAATATGAATTTCTATACATGAAAAACTGGTTGAATTCAATTGCGATACATTCAAGTAACCAATATATACCGAGGATGAAATTAGAAAGATCTCTATGAACTACATAGATTATCTCCAAGATATATTGATGTATGTAAAAAGCAAAATACAAAAGGCTCTCTCTCTGCAAGAAAGAAATAAAATAAGAAAATTCTATGTGTAAATTGTATCAAAAATAACATAAATTATATAACTTATAAATTAACAAATTGATTCTTTGATGAAAACAGTAGAAGAAATGAAAGATTGGCAGTACTTCTCAGAGAACTTTCTGTAGTTTTGAATTCTGAGCAAATATATTTTTAAAGTAAAATAAAATAAATAAGGATGAAGGACAATGAATGAAAAACCAAGAACAGAAGAAGTTAGCCATGTAAGTTCAAGTAAATAACAAAACAAAGTAGAAACATAACCACAACAAAGGAACATAATTTTTAAAAAATGAGAAATCCTCTAAAGCAGTTCTTTGATTATATAATCAAAGTCTAAATATCAAAATGAGTAAATCAGTAAAATTCAAACTTCAGTGAGAAAAATTGTTTTTCTCAGTGAAAGGAGTTACAGTAGTACATAGTAGGAATGGTCAAATGAATGACTATACTGAGGATAATGAGAGGATAATGGGTTTCATTATTGGAGGATGGAGTTCCCATATGTACAGAGGGAAGACTAGAATGGACTCTATAGAATTAGAAAAGAGTTACTTTTGTAGGTGCTGTAAGAATATCACCATTATGTGGTAAAGTTAGTTGGTAAATTTTGAGGACCACAACAAGAACATCAAAAAGAAGGAAACTGGGCTGGAGAAATGGCTCAGGGGTTACAACTCTATCTAGCAAGCAGAAGTTCCTGAGTTCAGATCCCAGGTCCCATGGGCAGAAAGCATGGCAGCCTGCACTTCTAGTCCTGGTGGGCTGAGCCTGGAAAATCCCAGAGTGAAGCAAAAAGGAAGTAGAAGCAATCCAAGATGATTCCGGAAGTCACCCTTGGTACTCCACAGGGACATACAGTGCTCTCTAATACACACACACACACACACACACACACACACACACACACACACCCAACACACACACACACAATAAATATTTTTTAAAAAGAATAAAACTGATGAAGAGTCTATAACAAAATATAGTTGATAATCTAGTGAGTCCTATTTTACCTGAATAGCAAAAATAAACACAAAAATATTTCATATAAACCCCATTTCCCCTGATGCCTACTTTTAGTTGACTAACCTGAGAGAAACCCTTTAACTAGGAAAGATCTTTGCATTCTGATGTCAGAGAGTTCAGTCCAGATTTCTTGATCTTGTGCATTTAGGCAGGGCATTGTGGCATTCCTATCACTACTAGTATATTGTGAGCCCAGCAAGGCATTAATGCATTCATTAGGTAAGAACCCTCATGATGTAGTCCTCTCCACAAACATGACTAGAAACACACAGAGTTGCACTTCACTAAACTCCACCCTGATCTTGTCAAGTTGACAATGAAAATTAACAATCATAAAACCCCAGGAAGAATGCAATGCTACTTAAGTGTTATTCCAGCCAAAAATTCATAACCTGAACCTAATCATGAGAAAATTATTAGACAGACTCCAATTATAGAACATTTGATCAAACACTGGCCTGAGATTTTATGAAATGTCCAGATTTTTTTTAAAAAAGGAAAGATAGAAACAAAATATGATGGGTAACCTTGGTTTGGAGCCTAGACTAGGGGAGATAAAACCATTTGAATATTATTTCAACAACTGAAAAAAATTTGAATATGAATTATAAATTAGGGAATAATAGTGTACCTTTGTTGAATTACCTAATCTTGACACATAGTCTGAAGTTAGATAAGAAAAAGCTACAGGAAATTAAAAGAATACTATGGGTAAGCGTGAAGTCTGCAAAATTATTCTCGAATGTTCCAGCAAAAAAAAATATATATATATATGAATAGGAAGAAGCGAGTTTGCTCATTTGATAAAAGGAATTTGCTGAAGAGTATGATGACATGAGTGAATTCTAGAGTCCATTGTGAAAGGAAAGAACTAATTCCCAAAAACTTTTACCTGACCATCACACAGACACTATGGTGCACACACAACTGAACACATACACGAATAATAATAATAAAACAGTAATAACAAAATGTTAAATATTTAGAAAGAGTGAGAGAAAGAAAGAGAGTGAACCACACAGGATGAAGTGCTCACAATTGAAGAGTAAAATAAGTATTCAGAGCTTTTGGACCATTCTTGCAACTTTTCCACAAGAATAAAATCATATTAAAGTAGAAAGTTTTAATGTAATATTTTCAAAGCATAAACTGAATATCAGAATTATTTTAATATAAGAGAGAACCTCTCAGTTCAATGGCAGCAAAATAGGATTGTGAGATTTTTGTAGCTATGATCTGAGATCATATTTAATTTGTGTGAGATAAATCAGTGTTCCTGAATTTGAACTATCTACATAAAAAGATAAAAATTCACATAAAATCCCATATCTAAACCAAATTATGTTTGATAGTTATTGTGACTATTTTGAACATATGTGTAGAGAGAAATAGTAAAAGGCCATGAAACACATCACTTATGGAACCATAGTCAAGAAGAATGGAGATTTGACATACATCAGACATTTTGATTATCACCTGCTTACTTCAGGAATGTCAGGTATCCTCATCTGTCTCCATTCATCTTATCAACCCAACCAATAACAATAAAAGTAACAAATGACATATAATTTGCACCTTGTAGTTTTCTTTCTCTTTTACACTTTTTATTCTATTATAATTTTTCTTTATCTTGCTAAATATAAGAGGGTTTTTCATTTAACTCGGTAGTTTTAAGACCTTGAAAAAATTGTATTACCTCTAAAGAACTGTTTTTTTTCCCTTCCATAAAATTGGCACAATAAAACTTGGTCTCTTTAATTTGTACAAGTATTGTAGGGACATGTATGATAATGATTTGTACCGTATCTAATTGATGAATTCAAAATGATAACCATTATCAACTTTCTAGGAATACTATGGCACCTAAAATTCCATCTTCTGCTCTACATTGCAAAAAGATAAAGATGGTTTGTTTGTGGACTTTGTAGCATCATTAATGTAAACAAGATGATTTGGAGCACAGAAGACATCGTTTTTACATTCCCTGCTGTAGAAAATTTAATTAATAACATTTCTTTTCTTGTTTGAGATAAAGTCTGTTATGTTGCCCAATCTGGCATTGAACTTCTACCTCATTTGAACTTCCTATTCCAAGTAGCTAGAACTACTAATTAAAAATACAGGTGTGACCATGTTCATAGCAGCACTGTTTAAAATAGCAAAGTCATGGAATCAACCCAAATACCTAACAGTTGATTAGTGGATAAGGAAAATGTGGTACATTTATACAATGGAATACTATTCAGCCATCAAAAAAGATGAATTAATGAAATTTGCCAGGAAATGGATGGAATTAGAAAAAATTATACTGAGCGAAGTATCCCAGACACAGAAAATGAAGTGCCGTATGTACTCCCTAATAGGTGGATCCTAATAACAAAACCAGTTAGTCACATACTCAAAAGATTAATCTCTGTAATATCTACAGTAATTGCAAAGATTACAAACAGGAGGGAAGGGGAAGGAGGGCCATGCCAGAAACAAAAAGAGGGGATCATGCTACAGCAGAGAAAATAGGCCACCATCAAGTACTGCAAGTAAGTAGTGAGGCATCTGGTTAAGCTCACAGACTTTCCTTCCTGGTCACTTGCAACTGAGGGTTTTGATCTCACCAGTCAGGGAGGGCATAGAGACTGGCAGATAGATGGTAACCATCCTGCAAATGGGAGACTGAACCCCCCTCACCTCTTATTCCATCTACCTTTGAATCTACTCTTATAGTAAGACTCTATTTTAACAGCTTCTTATCTCTGGCTAAGAGGAGACATCCATTACCCATCAGGATGGAGCCAAGAGTGATGCAGGAACAGCAAAACTGAAAAAGAAAAAAAAAACAACCATAATTCAGAACATCAGAGACCCTACATTAATCACCTGGAACCAGGCCAGCCTAATCTCTCCCCATCCTAAAGCTCAGGGAAACTTGCAGAAGAGGGGGTGGCAAGATTGTAAGAGCCTAGAGATGGGAAGGAGCAATGATATGCAAGATGCTCCACACAAGTTAGGGCCAAAGTAACCATAATAAGACTTTGCATGATCTGTACAATGACCAACATAGCACTGATCCCGCAAAGTCTAGCATGGATCACAGGAACTAAGATCCTTAGAAGCAAGGGATTAAGAGCGACAGTAGTGTGCCTATACTAAAGGGGAACACAAGAAGAGGTTCTAGGCAATGCTACTAAGTCCTTACACCTCATCAGAAGGAGGACCCAGGGGGAAGTTTGACATTCACACTAAAGGATGCTCCAGGGAAGAGAGAAGGAGGCACTCGGAGAAAGTGGGGGGGGGGGAGGATAGGGAAAAGGGTGGAGGGAGCAAGGGGCTTCCGGGGGGGGGGTGGAGGGAGGGAGCGGACTGGGGTACCTATTAAGTTTGTATGAGTGGGAAAAATAAATAAATTAATTAATAAAGAATACCTTTACAAATACATACATACATACATATATATATAGATTAAATAAATGTTTTGAGAAGAAAGTGGAGGAAGGGAGCTGGTGAGATGATTTAAAGGGTAGAGACATTTGCTGCAGAGCTTGAGTTCTATTTCTGGATCTCACATGCAGGAGAGAAATGGCTTCTGCAAGTTGTCCTCTGATCTCCACATGTGCTCTGTGGTATGCATGCACCCACATATATGTAGACACACGTGCATGTACATGCACATACATACTATGAAATAAGTAAATAAATAGCAAATTTTTAAAAATATCTTAGATGCATCTGAAAGAATTTAATACTTTTAAAATAATTTTAATAACAGGATAAATATACATTGTTCACTAACATTTAACATTACCTATCATTATTATTTGGATGTATCCAAAAGAATGCACTGTAAACATATTTTGGAATTTGCTGGATCATCTTAGTTAAAGAGTTTCATTTTACAAACAAGTAAAGTTGGCTGTCTTCTGATTAAACATAAAGAGCCCCCAAACATTATAGGTTTTTGCCATTGCTCTTGGTGGCTCATCAAGAATTGTCAGTAAGACCCTATTATTGGAACTGGTCTGAGGAATTTCTCCTTGCTGGATAATTTATACAGGACCAAGGAATACTGTAGAAGCTGCTGGGGGAGAGAAATAATTACAAACCCCATTAACAGCATGAGATCTGTAAGTTGTAATATAAATCACCATGACAACAGGTGACCACTAGTCAGCTGTAATAGTGGCATTCCGTACCAAGAAGACAGCCAACAGCTTTCTAGATTGGACTCAAAACCCATTTGTTAGAATGGGACACACCCTTGTTACTGTAAACTACAAGAACTAAAAAAGGGGAAGGAAATAGAACAATAGGGAAGACAGCCAATAAACCTACAGGTAGGAAGACAGTACATCAAACTGCTCTGTCGACTGCTGTTATTATATCCATAGAATGGGAATTCACAGTGGAAACCTTTGAGTCTAAAGCTGCATGAGTGAAAGGAAATGCACATATCAGTGGGGTGGCCTGAAGAGAGCTAACTTCGGAGAGAGGTACCACAGAGGCCTGAACCCCCACAGAAGTAGACAAGCCAGAGTGAACCCTGAAGGGTGGGAGGAAGTATGAAGGAATGGTAAAACAAAGAGAGGGAATGGGAGGGAGAGGGGAAGAAGGAAAGCTGGGATGAATACTCCATATGTTTGTGAAAGTAGAAAAAAATAAAAATTAAAAAAAGAGTAATGAGGGGCTGCAGAGATGGCTCGGAGGTTAAGCCTCTCCCTTGCAGGAGGAAGGTCCTGAGTTCAGATCATAGACCTCATGTATAAATGCGGGACGGAAGCGGGGGCGGCCTGCGTTTCTGGTCCTGTGAATCCTGGAAGAGGTGGAGGCGTCCATGGTGGTTCCCGAATTCGCCCGTGGTTCTACACACACACACACACACACACACACACACACACACACACACATGCGCGCGCGCGCGCGCGTGCGCAATTGAATAAATGAAAAAAAGGGTAATGAAACAGCATAGTTTAAGATAATTTAAGTCAATTCTAAAGATGCCTATTTGTCCTAAAGGCAGATAATAGAAGATTCAACAGAACCAGTTACATTACTAATGTGACCAATAGTTTGGTTTGAATATTATGCAAAGGAGAAACACATGTTTTTTTTATAGTCCTCCTACTAAAATGCAAGCTCTATGTAGGTTATCTTGTCTGTTTTGATCCTATATATAGTTAATCGCATCAGATCAGGGTAAAAATACCTAAGAAGGTAATAAAAGTTGATTCCATAGAAAGATGGAAGTATATCTAAAAAAAATACTGGCTCGAACTGACATCATTGCTTATACATATTACTTGATCACTTCTAGAATCTGAAATTTAACAATGAATCAAGAAAATAATTATTGTTGACATTTTCAGTCCTAATATTACCTCATTGTGAATGCATCTACAGACCCCAGTTAAGTAGTATTTAAAAGGTAGAGATATTATACTTCAAATATGCTTCATTTTTAGGAAGAGTAATACTATATAGACATTAATTTGTGGATATATTCATTATAATAACACAAAAATTGATAATATAAAAATAAATCATATTTGGATAAATTTCATTTTCCAAGGGCATGAAATTGTCACCAAAATTCTCATGTCAAGTTGTATTCTTTTAAATAAAGAATGCTTGGCTAAAATGCTGGGAAGTTAAAAATTAATGAATTTGCTAATTGTCCCTATTTAGAATTACCTGGAAATTAAAATTATCATTAAAGAAACAGAGGTACATATGTTTAATCTATAATAACATCAATAAAATGGATGAATGACATTCACTTTGAAAGTCAGAAAACAGAATGACTTACTAAACATCCTGAGATTTCTTGATCTTGCGAGCAAGGGGTAAGTCCACTAAATTTTTATTTATGAATTTCTCTTCCTTAATTAGAAGTCTGAGATAACTAGTTCTGTTGAAACAGAACTGGAGCCTGCCCTCGGGCAAAAGCTGCCTGAAAATTTAGACAAATCAGAGCTAGAGAAATAGGAAAGAGTTGCCATCCCCACAGAACAATAGGAAAAGAGGAGCAGAGAGGGGGCTGGAAGGGAGATTCTTAAATTTGGCACAAGTTCAGAAGACACAGGCAGCTTCTGTAACGGCCAGTCTGGAGTGAGGAGCATTATCACAGAGAATCAGGGTAATGCGTCTGAGGGATTGGTACTGGCTGAAGGAGTGACAAGTTGCTAATCACCTGTTTGTTTTAAAGGCAGATAAAGAAAATACAACAAAATCACTTGTATCACTAATGTTAAGAATACTGAGCATGTCAACATAGTTACTTGAAACTTGTCACATTTATAAATATTCTAGTTTGAACACTATTCTAAGGAGAAACACATATTCATTAATACAATTTTCCTGTGAAAATATAAATTCCATGAAGTAAAGATCTCCATCCTTACTCTTATCCATTAATGTACATCAAAACACCAAATAGCAGTGGCATATTTTCTATACTTAATACTTTTTGTTGATTTTTGATTTTTTTAGAAATCTTAAATATTTAGTTCGATTTCTTGAATTTATTTTCATTTTTCCTACAAGCTACAATGATTTTAAGTCACAGATTGCATTTTTTGAAGACATAAAATTCTATTAGAAAATAGATACATATTGAGAAAAATGACCTTTTATCTTTCAAAATAATGACAACAGAACAGAAAATTAAACAATAGAAAAGGACTGTCCACGTTGTTCAGAAGTAGCCACTGGACTCTCTTGGGGACAGCCACTAGAGGACGGTGTAGTCACATATGCTGACAGGCCCTTGATATGTCAAGAGGGACCTTGAGCTTCAAGTTAGATACTTGGCAAACTCTGGATGCAACCGTCAATTTTAAAAAAGAAAAAAAAATGGAAAGGAGAAAAAAAAGCACAATTATAATGAATAGGCTACCTGCAAACTTAAAAACATCAGAGAAAAATAGCAAAAATGTCAACAGTCTTCATGCAAAAGAAAAACCAGGTCAGCAGATACTATGCAGCTGTCAGGACACTGAAAAGTGTTGACGCTGGAAATATTTGACTCTAAACTATTCCTGTGAACGAAGCTGTAAAGTTCTAGCTGGTAATGAAACAGAGAACAGGTGCTGAGTCAAGTAAATGAAATAGCAAGGAAATGGATTTGCAGTTATTTTCTGTCCCATAATACAAATACCACGTTCTTTGAGTTGCATTTGGTAGAATCTACATGAACAAAACAAAAGCAAGAATCACAAGTATAATCATCTCTGTAGGTTTTATACTATAAGACTTGTGAAAGATTCTGACAGAAGTTTCTTATGTGTTCATCAAACTCAGTCCCACTATTACTTCCTCAAAGTTATCAATAATAAGTTATAAGTATTTCTAAAAAACAATTTCTTTCATAGAAAAATCATATATTCAGAAAAACTATTGACTTGGGCTTCTGAACTTTCTACCGTAATTCAATTGCACATTTATTATACTTCAGAGCTCCTATACCTATAAACTATGCATGGATTTTCCATAACTTTGTAAAAGCAAATATTTCTCATTCATTCAAAAACATGTTAGCTTGTTCATCAGCACAGGGTCATGCTGTGTAATCCTGGTTGGCCTAAAACTTGCTATGTAGACCAGGCTAGCCTTTTGTCTCAGCACCCCCCCAAAACAATTAAGTATCTTTCTTTCCTTTTTTCCTCCACTTTTCTTTTGTGTTTCTAGAGATCGAACCTAGGAACTTGTGCATGCTAGGCAAGACCTCTACACGGACCTCTCACCTCTAACCAAATACATTATAATGTCCATACTGATAAAAGGCAAAATGCAATCATCCTCCTGAAGCGTAGAATCTGGGCAATGACACTTTCTGTGGAGGTGGTGCTGTGCTGGGAATTCAAAGTTCCCCAGTGGAGTAGAAGCAGGACTGCTAACCCAACCCAGCCTTGGCAAGTGGGAGGCATTCATCTTGACATAAGCAAAGAATGCTAGAGAAATGGGAGGAAACAGAAAAAATTCAGGAAATTGGGGCTGGAGAGGTGGCTCAGGGGTTAAGCCTCCGCCTTGCAGGCGGAAGGTCCTGAGTTCGGATCCCAGATCCCACGTATAGACGCCAGGCAGAAGCGGGGGTGGCCTGCGCTTCTGGTCCTAGTAGGGCGGAACCTGTGAATCCCAGGGCAGAAGGAGGTGGAGGCGTCCATGGTGGTTCACAAATTCGTCCGTGGTTCTACACACACACATACACACATGCGCGCGCACATACATACACACACATGCACAATTGAATAAATAATAATAATAATAAAAAAAATTTTTAAAAAAATTCAGGAAATTTCTCCAGGAAAGGCATGAACTGCTATTCAGTGTTCCCTTTACAAAATACTCTTTAACCAGATTATTTCTATAGTGCCACTCAACCTAACATTCTGTCACATTCACCCAAATTTCAAGGAAAAAAAAAACAGAAAAATATTATTCAGTAATTTGGCTTTGTCTGTTGCTGTCATAAAATACCCGGAGTAAAACAACTTAAGGAAGAATGAATTTATTTTAGCTCACAGTTCAAGAGTGGGTATAGACCACCATGTTGAGGAATTCTTTGTTATAGGAGCTTGAGGCAACTGGTCATATCTCATCTGCAGCCAAAAGCAGAGAATGATAAATGCTTTTGCTCAGTTCATGTTCTCCTTTTTATTCAGTTTGAGATTTGAACCCAGAAAACATTACCACCCACTTTTACTTTTATGCTAGGTCTTCCTATCTTAATTAAATTAATCCATGTAACTCCTCACAGGTCTGTCCAGCAGCTCGTGTCCTAGGTGTCTGTCATTCTTATCAAGCTGATAACCAACAGTAAGCATCAAAGTTTTATAGACTAATTTGTACAATTCTGTTTCTTCAAATTACTTAAATTTTCTTTCTTTATAATCAGAGTTTTTAAGAAGATGGGGAATTTCCAAGAACAGGACTTAAAAATTGACATTCTATAAAACTAAACACAGATGGTTTCTATGTATCTAAATTCCTAACCTTTGAAGTTCTAACCAAACATATGTAATGGGATGCAGCCCCATCTTTTTGTTCTAATATAATCATTTACATGTAAACTTTCAAAATAGAACTTAAATTAGCATCACTTTAAAGTCTCAAGTAATTTCAGGAAAAATCTTCAGGAAATGATTCAATTTTAATGTATAGTGAGGAAAATGTATACCATGTTATGAGATTGTTGTTATTTCCAGAACTTTTAGCTCTTCGTGTGGTTAATTTTCAGTTTGAAAGAAAAGATGGTTTGGGTAAACATCTTGAATTTTGTGTTTAGATTTCATTATTATTGGTTCTCTTCTACATTAAAAAAATCTACTTTAATGATAAACTCTAAAAGGTACATTAATAAGTAAATTACAGTAATACTGTATTTAGCACAGACATAGATTCAATGATTTTTGGACATCATAGAGAACAGGTTCCTATTGCATAAATTTTGATCAAAGTGTTTGCTCTGTGTAACAGTTACTCTTTACTATTGCTGTGAGAGAACACCCAAAGTCAAATAACTTAAGGGAGAAAGGGGAGATTTATTCAACTTATAGTTCCAGAAGCGGCATGTCTTGCTGGCTGAAGCTGGCAGGCAGGCTAAGTCACAGCAGACCTCCAGATGGCTGGAGCATTCCTGGAGCGTCTCTCCTCTTCCACTTTGTATTCTGTTCTGTGGCTTTTATGTAGTCCATTACTGGGAGGTTCCTATGAGATCTATGGAGGTTCTGATGGGATCTAGGGCTGGTATAATCTCTTCAGGTGCTCTCAGCTGATCTCTCCAGGTGTGGTCTCAGCTGACACTAGGTGTGTCAAGTTGACACCCAGGATTAACTGTCACACCCTAAAACAAATAATATACACAACAAAACTAGTCAAATACTATTTCCACCTATAGTACTGAAATAAGCACTCATTATTCTGGGAAAATTTGTTAAGGAGACTCATACACCTGTACAATGATGTTACAGGTGGTAATCTATAGTTTCCTGTAAAGTCTTACCATCCAGTGAAAAGTTCCCTTATCTTCCTTGATGTGGTAATAAAAGGTTTGAAGATTACTGACGATAAGATTTAAGATCATTCTGAAAATTTTGAAATAATTTTTGAGGTGGACAAGTCTTGATATGTTTCAGTTGCCAAAGGATTTGGAAACATCTTTATTTTCAAATTTTGTCTTAAATTCATCTCTGAAGCATTGAGGCAAAATAATATATGTGTTTCTTTTCAATTTCACAATCAGCTATGTCATAGTTGTAGCTTAAAATCATCCTGGTAGAAGTATTTGCACCATGGAAGTCTACAAATGCTTCAAATTTGGGTTTCTACCTCATATACCACAAACCAGTCATTAAAACTTTACCAACCCACCACCAATATCTGCCCACAAAGCTTTCAAAAGAAGGCTGTTCTTTCTTTTTTCCCAGAAATGGCATTTCTTATGACTCCAAACCTCTCAGTTTGGCCTAACAGTGAAAATTTATATTTAATCATATTTATTTAATATTATATTTAATAAAAATAGAAAACATACCTAAACTAAGCTAGTGTTTTCTCTTTAGAATTTGAACTAAGACTCAGAGACTCTTTTCATGCTTCTATAACTTTATAAGATAAATACAGCAAATTTATGTGCACCTTACAGAAATATTAAAACTTTTCTTTCATTTTTCTGTTCCTGCAGTTATCTGTATGTCTAATCTTTTGGAGGAGTTTCAAAGAAACCATGTGGTGTTACAGTTCAATTCAATCTCATTCTGTTGGCTCACCCTCAGCAGACCTACCAGCCCCTTTTTCCTGTGAATTCTGGGCCTGACCTGAAAATTTTACTAAATGTGTTTTCTGGCTGATCAATACTAAATAACGGATGTTGCCTGGATATGAAAGTAGCTTATTATCTGCCAACCTTCTCCATGTATACATGCCAGTTTACCTTATGCTATTCTTGATACCTTTAATGCCTCCCTCTTTATGCTGAGCTTTCCATCTGCTCTGAAGGTTGGACTTCTATTTGGATATCTGCCCTTAAAGCAATTTCCCCTCTAACATCCGGCAGTCTGGGGTGAGAGCCAAAGACAAGAGCATGTACTGATTGCACTAGGCACTACAACCAAGTACCTACTGAGGCTGACATATGGACATTTCGCAGGTGAACGTGTTGCAAGTCAAAGATGAACACAGAGTTATTGGCTTAAAATGCTAAGTTCCTTTTGGTCGTTTCTTAGCAAATGAGAACAATTGTTAATAATCATCTTTTAAAGAAACTTTCAGGCACTAAAAAAACGTTTCTTAAGACACCCTTTAGGTAAAGCTCTTTATGTCGTATAGTCTAATTTCCAATTCTTTTAGTGCCTTTAGCTCATGCCAAAATCTACGCATTCCTTCTAAATTGTGTAGTCCTAACTGTGTAAAGTCCCCAAGTCAATAACACACAGTATAAGAGCATCAGGAAGTAAATTTTTGTTTTTATTTAATATAAACTTTGTGTGGCATGCATCAAAAGGGCAAAGAAATTTTAAGTGGACAGGTATATGACTATTCATAGTGAGCACGCCTGTGCCATTTCATCCTTAATAAGACATAGAATGTACATGGAATTTCAGAAGTCTCTTTCCCCATTTAGTCTAGCCTAGTCTATCATCTGCCCAAAGAAACCACTATTCTGATCTCTAACATGGCATACGGATATGATTTGCCTATGACTTTGACTTAATATTATACTATGATATTCACCTATGTGATTACTAAATTACAGTTTAGTAATTTTTATTACTTTATATTTTCAATTGCATAAGTAAACTACTGCCGTTAAACCTAATGGCCATTGATGTACACATGAATCTTCTATTTCTTTGACAATTACAGGCAATATTTCTACGAATGCTCCTCTGAATGTCTTTGTTGGACCTAAGGAGTCAATTATGCTCTTTCACCTAGGAGTGGAATTACTGGATCACAGCACATGTGTATGTTGAGTTTTAGTAAACACTGCCAACAGCTTTTACAAAGGTTCTGCTATTTCGTTTTCCTCTTGCGGTGTTGCCGTTGTGTAATGGACGATCGTTATCTTACTCTGAGACTATTTTCTTCCAGAAGACACCTTTGGATGGATAAAGAAGCTTTTATCACTATCACAAGTAAAAATCAGGGCAATAACAATAATAATAATGAGGATTCACTTGTTTCAGGATGAAGGCTCTGCTGTTCAAAAGTCTAGGCTGCTATTCCTTACATAAGATAAAAGTCCCACAGCAACCTACATGGGATTTAGTAGGCGATACATGCACATAAGGACATAAAAACAAAAGGGAGACAGGTGGGGAAGAAGAAGAAAGTTGGCAGGAGAAAAATGTGTGTAGGATTGAATTAAAGCAGTAAAAATGAAACAAATACATGTACAAAACCCTAAAGGAATACAAATGAAAGATAAAAGCCCCTACCAAAAATGGTAGACAGAAATTTTAAAAACTGACACAACGGGAATTGAACAATGAAACAGCAATAACAAAATCCTTGGGAAACATATAAAAATGTATGTAATGGTTATTGTGAGAGTATTATTGGTGCTGACAGATTGCAAATGTGCACAACTGACAACATGGCTATTTGTAATAGTGAAACATATGAGGACAGACAGGGAAATGACCAGTCAAGCCAGTGATCTTTGTCCATGCATCAGGCTGGACTTCCTAAGAGGACCAAAGAACTGAGATTTAAGGCTGTCTTCCCACAAGGACCTGCCAAACAGTATTTACGACGTTACCTTCAGTATTTAAAGTCTCAAATCAAAAGATCTGTTCCAGAATCTACCCTACTCCAAAATCACATTGAGTAGCAGATCTTTTCTTACTAATCCTTTCATTTCTGCCCTTGGTCTCTATAGGAGGCAGGGCTCTCTCTGAAAACTTGTGGATTATAACCAGGTATGCTTCCTAAGAGATTTCACATCCTGTGAGGATGACAATCAAGATTATCATAGCCTTCCACTTCATTTAATCAGTCTCTAGATATATCGATGCTTAGTTTATAATGAAACAAATTTTTTTAAATGTATCTAGGAGAGAGAAATAGAGGCAGAGACAGAGACACAGAGACAAAGGAAGGGATGCACATTCATGCCATGGCACATGGATGGAAGTGAAAGTTTTCAGGGATCAAACTCAGGTCACCCAGGGCCAGGTTTTTGAAAAAGGACTTTACCTACTGAGTTACCACTGTCCTTGAAAGTGGGAATTAGTGAAAACACAAAGTACTTTGGGTAACTTGGTTTCCATAGTCTGGAATACTGGAGAACTGAGCTTCAGATTCTGCTGGCTAGCTCTGACGACCAAGAAAGGGCTAGGTCCCACAGAATGCAAACTGCCCCTAAGGAATGCAACCCCCAGAGTGGGAATAATATTGATGACAACTCTCCCAAGAGAGAGCATTGCTGCTGTTTGGTTGGTGAAGTTCCACTGTCCAGACTGAGTGGATCTAGGAAGGAGGCTTCACATGCCCAGATGTGATGTCTATTGTAAATGCTCAGCTTTTTGCTAGTAAAGATTCAGAAGCTCAAAGAAAGCAAAATAAGGCAAATGGTATGCTTTCATAGAAGTTTTGTCAAGCTATTTATGGCTGACACATTTAAATTTCACATTTTTAAAATGTAAAACTAATTTATTTGCATTTTAAAAATAGCAAAAGACGCAAAAAATTAGGTCAGGAGATGGAATTTTAAGCTAAAAGAAGAAAGCCCACATAGGATGGTGGCAGACTTTAAGCAAAAATATGTGAAAGATGTCGTGAACCTCAGGACTGCAAAAAAAAAAAAAAAAGGTTATAAAGCATGTATGTGTGTATGTATAGTCAAATTATATAACAGGTGTGCAAGGCAGACCACCTATTTAACTCCATTACTTACAGGAAAATTATGACCAGAAGGCACTAAAATTGTTGCAATAAACTCCAGGCAAGAACTAAGATCTCTTAACTTTAATCACAGATCTACTGGCATTTATACTTCTCTCTAGAACCCTTTCTGGATTAGCCCCTTTTGTTTAAATCTTTAATAGTTCAGAACATTTTGTTTATATTACAGTAATATGAGTGAATATTTCATGAGGGTTTAAGTTCTCACTGTATGGTGAGAGTTTTTTATTTTGGGGGATTGCCAAATCTCTTCAGAAGATATAAAAGAGGAGAAAAAAACAAGAGTTGAATCTCTCACACATTACAAAAAAAAAAAAAGCATCTGAAATTTTAAAAAAATCCAAATTTCAAACATTGTGTTCTTATCGTTTTCCCCTCAAGGAATTAAACTTGGAAAAGTATCCATATTGCATAGAAATTTAGTTATTTTTGGAGGTATAGTTAGCAAGCATATAATATAGAAAGACAATAATAACTATTCTTAAGGAACTCGGATTTAGAAGGTACTGTGGAAAATTATAATTAGAATAACTTCTGTACATAAAGACATTTTTTATCCTCAGACTTAAGTGCACTACAAGCCCAAACACAGCATCTTTATGGCAGAATATAGTTGCCAAAGAAAATACAGCAAGTGTAGTTTGCATCTTACTAAAACTGGAAATTACATGATCAATACCAAAAAGTGTGTATATATGTGTGTGTGTGTATGTGTGTGTGTATAAAGATATCTTAGATACCACTTTCCTCATTTATATCAAGTGGTGTATCTGATAATGACTTGCAGGCAAGAGGTTAGTGAAAACAGAAATAACTGAATTTAGATCTCTCAAAGGCCATAGTTTTCACAAGGCTTGCCATATTCGACTGTTCTTACCTCTTTTCCTTAACAGACTCACTGAAAACACTGGAATTAGCTGTCTGTACCTTTAGAAATGACACCCATTAAGGGGTTCATGGCTGGGTTCCAACAATGAAAACCAAAGCGACCAACAACTGGGTCAGGGGTGGAAAACTGCTAAGAATACCAAAGATGACTTCTAATAAAACTGGCACTACTAAGGGAGAGACCAAAACTGTAATGAGCACAAAAAATACATACTATGCTTCTCAGTTCTACTAATATCAGAGTCTCACCACCACACAACCCCCCCCCCAAAAAAAAGTGAGGGTATGTTTGTCTTGGTTAGATTTTTTTAAACCTTTCTTTCCTGTAGTTGTGATTTGTTAAACTGAGCACTCCTGGGAATAGTAGTGATAAGTATGAAGCGTTGCCCTCCCTCAACCAAAGGTACCACGGTAGTCACAGAATTCGTGCCTTGCAGCCGTTTCCACTGCTCATCTTGCACGTGCTGCATATGTGAGGTTGCAATCGCAAGTTAGCCAAGACGTGTCTGGCCAGAGGCTGAGGATCCCCTGCGGCTCTGCCCCCTGGGACGCGGGGGCCTGAGTCCCACCGACCTGAGGCTCCCCCGCGGGGCTGGGTCCCCGGCCCCCAGGTGCGGCCGCCGTGAGGGCTGCGCGGCGGGACGGGGCGTGGCGAGCGGGGCTGGGAGCAGCGAGGAGCCCCGGGCACTCCAGGGCTTTCCCGGGTGAGCGCCCGCCCCGAGCCCCAGCTCCCGGGGAGGCCGAGGCCGCGCGACTTCTCGCGAGATTTCAGCGCCCCCCCGCCCCCCAGCTCCTGCCGGCAGCACCCGCTATGGCCGCACTGCGGAGGCTCCTGTGGCCGCCGCCCCGGCTGCCGCACACGCTGTCCCCTCCGCAGCCCCTCCTCGGGCCGTGGGGTCGGCCCGCGGGGACGGCGCCGGGCGCCCCCGGCCGGCCCTTCTCCCGCTGCGAGGATGAGGAGCGGGCCGTGGCCGAGGCGGCGTGGCGGCGGCGGCGGCGCTGGGGGGAGCTGAGCATCGCGGCGGCGGCCGGCGGGGGGCTGGTGGGCCTCGTGTGCTACCAGCTGTACGGGGACCCCAGGGCCGACGCGGGGCGCGCGCTGGCGCCGGGACGCCCCTCGGAGAGTGCGGCCGCGGAGCCCGAGGACCCGCCCCGCGGCCGGGGGCTGCTGCCCATCCCGGTGGCTGCTGCCAAGGAGACGGTACGTGCCGGTGCGCCGGGCGCGCAGGTGACCGGCGGGTCGGGCGGCCAGGTGCGCCCACCTGCGGGCCAGGCCGGTGTGGGCCGGCGGGTCCCCGTGACACTTGCCTTTGGAGCCGGTGGCATTGCTGGCCCTGTGACTGCGGGCGGGGAGCCGCCTGCAGGGGGGCTGAGACCCACGCCGGGCATCCCCGCTCTCGTGGGTGCTGGGGAGACGGGGATGACAGTGATGGATGGGTGCGTGGAGCCCGAGAGGTCCGATGCCACTGCCATCAAGCAAAACCCAAGCCGGCCCTGCCTGCCATGCACAAGTGTCACAGACAAGAAATGGATATATCTATAGATCTAAATATCTGTATATCTATATTGACGGGCAAATTCAGGTAGATGATTGGAGAATGGAGGTTGCATGTCAGAGAGAAAGTGACTCAGGCTGGGTAAGACGAGAGCAGCTCATTCAGGAATCGAGTGAAGACGATTTCAGTCAGTGTATGGAAGTCACAAAAAAAGAAATCTTAAATCCATGTAGCCTTATCCAAAGGGAAAATATATTGCCTGATTGGAGAAGGGAAAAAAGCTATTTAAAAGTAGTACATTTCTCTTTTTTGTTTTCTCCCTTTAAATCTAGAATTCCTATAGTAATTGAACATGAATGATGAGCTGGATAAGGGAGCAGAAGTAGGAAACCATGAAACTAACTCTTGGAGAAGAGCATTCCATGTTCCTGTGTAGTATAGTGTAGTTTAGGTCACAAGGTTAAAGACCATAGTTAAGCAAGACTCAGTAAAAGAGCACGATGCATTAGTCACATCACTGTGCATTCTCTAAATAACTAGGGAGAATTTTTCTTGTAAAACTAGAAGCGTGGAAGGTTTAGATAAAAATAACTTAGAAATACTGTTTTTAATCCTAATGAAATATTACTCTTTATGCTGTGTATCGGTATGCAGTAGCGGTATAGATAAGTACACCAGTTTTTTTTTTGTTTGTATTTATTTGGTGATTGTCAGTGTATTTAAGTTAGGGAACCTTTTTTGTGTTCCTTCATTTAGAACTAAATGTCAAGCATGCATGACATACTTTTATACAATAAATCCCCAAAGTATGTTCCCCCACCCCCAATTCTTGGTTTGAGTAGGAGCATACATAGCAGGAAAATTGTGTTGATCAAGTTAGAACTTTCAATCAACTGCAGTTGATTTGAGAATGAGTTAACAGACAGGGGACATGCAAATACTACTGTCTTTTTAAAAATTAACTTTGGTTTTAGAGTTAAGAGACAATGCCATGGAGTTTTTACAAGACTGTGCTAGGAAAGCCAGTCAAATTACATGATGTCTCAATGCCGTTTCCCTTTTCTGTAAAAGAAACTAATAGGCTCAAACGGTGTAATGAGCATTAAGGGAGTTAATGTATTTGAAGCAGAATGGTGCATTTGATGTGAGATAAACTACTTTTATTTATTATTTGGTTTTACTTTGTTTATTTGCTTTTGTGGTACTGGCAATAAAGTCTAGTACTTTATGCATGCTAGACAAGTGCTATATTACTGAACTGCATCCTCATCATCAGTTTTTTTTTTTTTGCTTACATTATTGCTACTTTGTGTGTAGGAAAATTTCTGTATTTTTTAAAAGTCCAGTGATGCTGAAGTTGTTTCTCATTCTGCATTTTAATGTTCGTGTCTTTTGAATGTGACATTTTTTCTACTCTCTGAAAATTTTTAAAATCTTTACCTACAGGTTTGAAATTTTCACAGTAGCTAACTTTGCTGTGTATATTTTTTGTATTGACTGTGCTAGATGCTTAAGGACCCTCAATATAGAAATCCTATTTAAACGTTTTGTGTGAGTTTTTCTTGTACTATTTATTATTTCTCCATTGTTTCTGTTCTCTTTTTCTGGAACTACTGTTAGTCCAAATTTAAACTTCCTGACAATTTATAAATTTAATTATAATGCTAATCTTTCTTATATCAAGAGTCTTAAGAAGCTTTTTGTTTATTGATTAGTTTTTGTGGGCCATGTCCTTTCTTGACTGTATATATCAATCTTCCTACCAAATTTTTTATTTCAGGTTCTTAAATTTAAAAACTGTTTTGTATTCTTTGGTGTTTTTTCTTACTTCAGGTTTATCTCCTTTCTTAATTTTTTTTCAGGTTATTTTTATTTTTATTTCATCAGCAATATTTTTATACATTTTTTATTATTATTTCAGCTCATACAAACTTAATAGGTACACCAGTTCCCTCCCTCCCTCCTCCTCCCCCCGAACCCCCTGCTCTCCTTCCCCTCACCCCTCCCGCCCCATTCCCCCCCCCTGCCTCCCGCCCCAATTCCCAGAGTCCTTTCTTGTGCATGCCTGACTCTCCTCTGGACCTCTCCTTTCTTAATTTTTGATGAAGCCTATTTATAGTTCTTTGTGGATACATACTGTTTTTCAAAAATCAGATTTTTTAATCGAAACATGAAACTGTCATAATCTTGAATTTAAATGTTTAAAAATTTGGTTGCTTAATTCCAAAACTCTAATTCTTTTCCAAGACTTGGAAATTCTCATATGATGTACAACAATCAGTTTGAATGAAGGAGTCTGCCACTTAGCTTTCCAGAAGTTACCTAATAGCCATCAACTTAATTTTTTATTAGCATTTGGTTCCTTTTGTCTCTATATGAACTACTTCTGTGTCACTTTGACCATAAAACCTGATAGAAATAAAGTATTCTTGGCTCACAGTTTTAGAGGTTTCATTTCCTGATGGCAGAAAAAACATGACAGAGCAGCTCAGGCTACAGCACAGAAGCCTGTGGAGATTGTTTACATCACCGAGCTGTGAAACTAGAGAGCTGGGCTAGAACCAGGGCCAAGCTATAACCTTCAAAGTCTTACCACCACTGAGGAAGAAGCCGTCAGAACAGGAGCCTGTGGTTTCAGACGAAACCATGACATCTCCATCGTGCATTTTTCTTTCTCTAAACAGTGCACAATATATGAGTTGTCTTTTGTGTACTTAAGAATTTTACCCTTTCTGGACTTGTAAAAGTATTGTATATGTTCATTTCTGGTAGCTGACTTGTCTAAGTGATTATTTATTTAAATGGCACTGGAGATTGAACCCAGAGCCCAGAACAGACAAATCACATGCTCTGTTATTGAGATATACCTTGAACCCTAAAACATTTGACATTATTTAAGATTTTAAGCAAAGCCATTTTTTGGTTTTTAATTTTATGGCTATAATATCAAGATTATTCTTTCATGGTTCATGTGGAACCATGATAAATATACCAATATGATTACAGCACTTGAGAAAGTGACAGAAGGATCATGAGTTTGAGATCACTCTCGTTACATAGCTTGAGCTATACAGCAAGATCCTGTTGCGCAAAAATTATTAGATTTTTATAGACTGGGAATTTAGTAGTAAGTGAAATAAATTAATGCACTTTTGCAATTTACAATTTAGCAAATACACAGAATAATTATAATGGAATACGATAAAGTGGTAGATGGGAACACATAAGTAGGACATATACTCCAGACTTAGCACCTTAAAATATGGACTCCTGGAGGAAGTAATATTAAGTTAAGACTTTCAGAATATGTTGGAAGTATTAGATAAAGAGAGCAATGAAGAGCAAGCTCACAGAAAGTGTTCCAGTTGGAACATAGGTCAGTTCTCAGAATTATCTGTACTATGAAATTAGACTTGAAAATCATCAAAACTAAGAAATTGGGTCTAGACGGGTGACAAGAGGGTTATGATAATCAGTTATAGTGAATACTACCAAGAACATCAACCAAGTAAGAGGTAGGAAGTTGTGTTAGTTACATATTAGGTCTCCACTTAACAATTGAAGACTGAGCTCTGGGCACATTCATGAAGAATTGGTAGTCAAGGCAAGTCCTTGAGGAAGCCTTCAGGAGATTGTCTGATTGATGTCAGAAGATGTAACCCATAATAGGGATGCTTCCCTGAGCTGGTGGATAAGATTGGGGATGCTTTTTCAGTAAGTTGGCACTCTTCACCAGTACAGTCTTACTGTTTAGTAAGTGAAGTTTGCTCCCCTCTCAGCAATTTTGTGGACATGTTGTGGTCAGTTCTCTTGGCTCCTGGTGTTGATACAAACTCTCCTGCCAAACTAGACTAAGAACTGAAACAGAATTGTAAGAAATAATAAAGCCCCCTTATTCTCCTAAATGTGAATTTATTGATAGCATGTAGGCAGTCTGCAACAGAAGCACATACTGGATTTAAAAAAAGAAGGATGGAATCCTGAGTGGTGTGAGCAAGACTTTGAATTTGAAATTAAGATTATAATTGAAAGTTGAAAGTAAAAATAGGAAAAATAATGTCTGACAGATTAGGTGTTAAAAGAATTTTAAGAATTAGACTATGAAGGATTATGATACTTTCAGAGACACAGAAATGACTTTTTTTAATATGAAAAGCTACAGTATAGTATAGTTAGATGCTGGAACATGAAATAAAATATTAAACCGAATAGAAGACATTGATTCCTCAAGGAGGCAGATGGAAGTGGAAGTTAAGAGCATGAGATAAAGCTGAGTGAGGAGTTTGCTCTTAGGTAATGGGAGGGTTGTATTTCCTTGATAATAGGAAGAAGGGATGGAAGGAAACAGATTGTATACTTTAATGGCAAGTAGTGAAGGATTTCTTCCCTGAAATCCGCTGTTTATTCCATGAAATAGGAGGTGATAGTATTTTTTAAAAATCTCTATAATGACAACCCCTGAATTTCTGACTGTTTTTGAATCTACAGCACTTCAGCTTTGCATAGTCATGACAACCTAATCTGTCAAATCGCCTTGGAGAATCTTCAACATAGGTGTGGCTTTTTTTCTGGTAATTCACACCCTTTTATTTGCTGATGTAGTCACATAGTATGTTCTCTAATGTGGAACTTTGATTATATATCATGTAATCAGTCAGCATTATTAACGATGCAATGCAGTAGTAGCATGTTTGCTTGCAAGTTATATTTTTAAATTGTGAAAGTAAAATCCATTTCCTGCTGCTTTTTTCATTTTATTTAACTTTTAATGCTCCTTCTAGAAATTGAAATACAGAAAGTGCATTTTTCTTTCAGTCTCAACAATGTCTCACTCATCTTGAACGTGAGTCTACAACAATTTCAGAGATTCCCATTGTCTTCCTTTTGATTAGTATGATATTTGTCTAGTTGGTATTCCACGTATAGATTAGGTAAAATATTTGAATTATCTCTTTCCCTAGAAAACATAATAGATGGTTCAAGGTACTTGCATCAATTCAGAATGAATATTTTTTTGTAATTGATTCCAGAGTAGGTTAGAAAGGCTGTCAAAAGTTAGGCAAACCTTAAGCTAGCTCCACTGCATACAATAAGTTGTACTCAAAATGGTATTATCTAAACATTTCTCTTTTTTAAAAATTTTTTTATTATTTATTCAGTTGTGCGTGTGTATGCATGTGTGCGCGTGTGTGTATGTATGTGTGTGTATGTATGTATGTGTAGAACCAGGGACGAATTCGGGAACCACCATGGATGACTCCACCTCCTCCTTGTTTACTCTGCCCCAGGGTTCATAGGCTCCGCCCTACCAGGACCAGAAACGCAGGCTGCCCTCGCTTCTGCCTGGCGTCTATACCTGGGGTCTAGGATCCGAACTCAGGACCTTCTCCCTGAGCCACCTCTCCAGCCCCTAAACATTTCTAAATGCCTGCTAATCCCACAATAAGATGTAACTTAATTTTCCAGGAGAATAAGATAAGGGTTAAGCATGGTGTATCTTAATTATTGAACAGTAATTTTATAAGACTATACAGCATGATTAAAGCACTTTGTATAGGAAAAAAATCAAATCAGATCTCTGCTTCATGATGTCCTCCTTACCCAATAATTCAAGCGCCTTAGGGTCTTCCTACATGTAATAAGTAAAAATTATTTAGAGGAATATTTCTTACTGATTTTCAAAACAAAACAAAAAAATCCTAGAATGTGAAACAATATATTTCACTTCATTTAAAATATCTAATAAATGCAGAGTTTTGGAATGGCCAATGATATAACACAGCATCCACAAGGAATAAGTGTCCAGATAGATATTGATGAGAGATAAATTATTAAGGAAAACAGTAGGAAAATGGACAAAGCCTCTGGACAGACAAGTCAAAATGAAAATATTTAAGACACAGGTGAAAAAAATGTATGAAACATATATATTAAAAAAATGTTCATTTAAGTTTGTATGAGTGGAAATTAAATAAATAAATAAATAAATAAATAAATAAATAAATAAATAAATAAAAAACAACAAACCAAAAAAATGTTCACTACCATTACTAATACAGATTTGCAAATATTAACTATGGTGAATAATTATTTCTTATGAATTAAGTTGGTAAAATGCCATTGTACCAACAGACAGCAATGTGGAAACTAAAAATTCTCTTTACTGGTTATATACATTATTCAGAAAATAGATTGTCGTTATATAGTCAAGTGAGAATTCATATGTCTCAATTCTATTAAGTGGGGGATGTAGCCCAGTGGTAGAGTACTTACCTAATATGCCCAAGTCCCTGTCCAGGAAGGAAGATGGGAAGGAAAGAAAGAAGAAGAAAGATGGGGAAAGAAAGACTTAGGAAGGGGGAAGAAGAGTCAGAAAAACTGACTGTATCTAGATCTAAACTTTCAAGGAGCTTGCCCTCAGCTGCACTCTACCTGCAGCATGCATACCCTGCCTACTCTAGGCGAATGTCCTCTCTTCATCCTTTATAGGTACACACCATCTATCTGAAATAAATTTTTTCAGTGTACTACTTCCTGGCAAATTGATTTGCCAATATTTCACCTGCTTCCATTATTCTAGCTCCATAGAAAAGAAAACTCTTCCTGTGAAACTAGTGAGAAAAAGTTGGGATTCCTATGTTTGCATCTGCTGTGAATTTTCTGCAGTCATGTTCAGATAGAGCTACTGTAGCTGTAGCATGATATAGGACAGTTCCAGAATTTTGTTCCTGTACTTTGATGTTAGGATGTCAGACAGGATTGAGTCTAAGTTATTAGACACATCATCTACTTGACTTGAAGTTATTTTATGTGATTTGGGATGATGAGGAAAATAAGTAATATATCAAAGTCCTCTTTAATAATTGAATAGGAATGTCTACAAGTTTCTACTGGCAAGGTGATAAGTGGTATAATCAGTGTATACCTGCCTTCATTAGCATCAGTGTCTTAGAACTTATCAGATATAAATGCCCAAGTAAATTTGGAGGCAGAGTTGAGCAGAGTGCTTTCTTTATCATCATTTATCAAAAATCACATGTTAAAAGACAAACAGGTTCATTTACTTCAAGTATGTTGACTTCTTGGGAATATATTTAGAGTGAAGTTCTAAAGGTAAATAAGGTTGCTGAAAGTGTAAACAGTCCACTTTTTGATGCATAAAATCCCGGAGTAACATCTCCTTAAAGACTACATCACATTCAAGCCATTGTCTTACAGGCAAAAGGACCTGAGCTGGGATCTCCAGGGCCCAGGTAAAAATGGCCAGTGGGAAGTGGCAGTGCACTTCTGGCTCTGGAAAGCAAAGCCTGGGAAACCCCAGAGTGAAGCAGTAAGGAGGTAGAGCACACCAGGATGATTGCTGATATCACCTTTGGGCCTCTATAGGTACATTGTTTGTGCCCCCTTGTACGCATATACACATACACACACAGAGAGACACACACATGCCAAAAAAAAAAGTATTCTTTTAAAAAAAAGGTTTTTTAGTCCCTCTTCTTGTTTTCTTCCTTCTTGTGATCCGTGTGATAATTCATTCCTTTCCTTGAGGTTAGGGGCTTTGGAGTGTTCAATGCTGTTGTGAGAATAAAGATGAAATGTTCCATTTGTTGGTTTGTTTTGGGACAGGGTCTCAGGTAGCCCAGACTAGTCTCAAACTTAAACTTACTATTGTTAGAAATGAAGACACCCCCCCCCCTACCTCACCCCTGTGTCAAACAAAAACACACAAGAAACAGGATGACTCCACAGTGCTCTTTACTTCTGCAGAAGGGCATGAGCATGGTGTCTCTGAGACCAGGGACAGGCAGTCTGCTCTGCCCTTTTAGCTTAATGAGGGGGAGAACCCTGGGCCTTACCTCACTGGGAGTCTGCAAGATAAGAACAAAATGGAGGTAGGTAGTCTTATACACACACACACACACACACACACACACACACACACAAGCCTATATCACATATAAAGGAAGATTTTTTTTTTCTCACCTGGGATGTGCTCTTCTCCAGAAAGAAACACCAGACCAAGTATAGGCATGCATTATAATATTTAAATATGATTGTGTTAGGCTAGTTTAATTTATATTAACTACATCTTCAAATTTTAATGGATTAATCCAGTACAAGCTTATTTATATAACCATTGTAAGTGAGTGTACCCACAATGAAAGTGACTTTGTTATCTTTAACAAGTGACTTCCCAGGTGAATCAGAATGTTAACATTCCAGGTAGCTAGAAGATTGAAAAGCGAAACAAGAGGATCATAAATGGGAATGTGAGTAGATCTGGCAGTGACCTATATCAATCCATACTGGAAATCAGTCAAGTGGCTGCATCTCAGTGCAAGAGAGACTGAGAAAAGTACTCCACCTGTATTTTTTTCTAATGTGCATTATAATATTTACTTCTTCATCTCTAGTTATTGATTTATCTACTTCCCTTGCTAGAATAATTCCCAAGACTGCAAATATAGTCCAAAGTCATGATAGAATGGATATTTTTACTATTTTTTGTCTTTGACAATTCCATAGATTTTTTTATAATGAATTCAAGTCATATTCACCCCATATTACCCCATTCCATCTTCCTTTCTTCTCCCATTGAAATCCTTCTCAATCAGTCTCCCTGCTACTTTCAGCTCTTTTTGTTTGTGTGGCCCACTGATTTTTATAAGGGTCACCTGCATTAGCATGTGTCTGAGCACTTGCTGGAGCATGGATGGTAAATCAGTTGGCAACTCACTGAAGAAAGTAACTCCCCTCTCCACAATCAGTATGAACCCTCAGTTGTTCCTCAGAGAGGAGTGGTACCTGGTTAGGTTTTACCCTTTGCAAGATGACATTTCCTCAGGGCAAATCGTAAAGGTTAACACAGCTGCAATGAGTTCATGGTTGCAACTGCCCTGTCATTATGAGTGGAAATAATAAAAATAAATTAAAAAAATGAATCTGTATAGATTTTTTATGAAAAAAGATACCATTTGACAGTGCTCCTTTCCTCTTCCTAGCTCTTTTCTTTTATTTCATTTTTTTTTTGCCTAGTTGTACAAGCTCAATACAAGCCCCTTCTCCCTCCCTACTCCCTTCCCCTTTATTGTCCCCCAGTCCACTCTTCCCCCTTCTCTCTCACCTCTTTTTCTTCCCTCCTCTTCTCTTGGTGTTTCCTGATTTCTCTCTCCCACTCTCCAGAGCATCTGCTGAATTTCCTTCTGAGTTGTCTGTGTTAGTGAGGATTCAGGACTCAGTAGCATAACTTGGAGCCCCTTCTTGGGACGCCTGCTAGTTTGGAAACTATCATGACTATTTAACCCTTTGCCTGAAGTCTTCTCCCCTGTGGTCGAGGCTAGACTTTGGGAGGTTGTTGACGTGTTGGTCATTGTGAAGGTCAGGCAAGGTCCAATCATATTGTGGCTATATCTTGGCTGCTGAAGCCCTGACTTGTGTGGAGTATCTTTCATATCATTGGTCCTCCCCTTCTTTAAACTCTTACAATCTTGCCACCCCCCCCCCTTCCAAAAGGTTCCATGAGCTTTAGGATGGTGAGAGATTTAGCTAGTCTGGTTCTTAGCTCTTAACATTCTTTCTGCCCCTACTTCAATGATGCATGATGGTCCCTGAGTCTTGGAGGAAAATGATATAGGTGTCTTGTAGAGGGCCTAGCACTCAACAGTCATTTACTTTGCACTATGGCCAGTTTTGATTTCTGCAATAAATGCCATCCATTGGGGAAAAAAAAGGCTTCTCAGTTGAAGACTGAGAGCTACACTTATCTATGGTGTGTGGGTATGAAGATTTGTATTTAGAAAGTAGTTTGATGCCATGTCCATATGTCAAAACAGTAGTGGCTTGTTTCCCTGTTAGGGTCTGTGATCTCCCCAGCCACAAGTTCTCAGTCTGGTTTATGGTACCTGGCTTAAGCTTCCTCCTGAAGAGCAGGCCTTAAATTTAATCAGAAAGCAGTTTGTTAACCCCATAACATTCATGGCACTTTTGCACTAATGGACACATGTAGTTCACAGAATTAATAGCTGGGTAAGACTGATGACTTTTCTTCTCTGGCAATCTTACCAGCCTGGAGGAAGTTTCCAGATAAGTTCTAGCTTATTGTCTTCTCCATGTCTTGTGAGCAAAATGCATGATGTCTTCAGCAGTAGAATCCTGCAGTTCTGGTAGGCAACCAATAGCAGCAACAAAAGCCTATATTGTTTTGGGGATCTTGAAAACACCTCTCACCAATAGCTTATTTGGAGGTGTCACATGTCTGTTACTGGGATTTTTTTAATTATTTGAGAAGTTGATTTAAAAAGAGGATTTATTTGGTCTCTGTGGTTCTCAGACTTTAGTCTGTATCTTTTGACTCCTATATTTTTAGGACCACTGGGAGCAGAACTTCGTGACTGTGGGTATTTGGAGTATGTGGAGGAGGCGACTGTTCTCAGGGCAGACAGGAAGAAAGAGTCTAGGGCAAGACACATTTCATGAATGCACCCCCAGTGACCTACTTCCTTCATCTAGACCCGACCTCTTAAGTTTCCAGCACCTTCCAAAACCATGCCACTAACTGAGGAGCATTTGTCAATGAGGAGCATTTGTATCCAAGCAATCATTGTACAGTGAGGCCTACATAGAAGTGGCTGATTGTATAGCTGAGATTTTTATCATGAAGAGTCAGCCATCACTCTTGAGAAATAAGCAGTAACAACATTTTGTTTAATCTAGATACTTGAAATTGAACAAAATTGAAAGAAAAGGTGATGGAACATAAGACACATAGGAACCCAAGGAAATGCCAGGCATTGGCATTGGAATATTTTTATCACTATGCACAAATTTACTGATCATTCATTTTATAAATAATAACACAGAGGAACATGATACTTTAGGCTTTCGACATGAAGCTGAATAGCCAGAGTATTTCAAGAATTGGCCAGTTAACAGAGTGGATTCTCTTGATTAATTGATACTATTGACCAATGTAGAAGGAAGTCTTCTCATTAATTTTCACTTTGTTTTTATAGCTTGTGGAGTTTAGAAGTCATCCAGTCTAGAGTTCAGAGAGATTAACTGTTTTTCCCCAAGGTTACTTAGCTAGAAAGTGTCGAGGTTGACATTTAAACATGAGCCTGAAGGATTGCAAAAGCAGTGTACTTTTATTCCAGCATGACAAGTTGTGTAATAGGAAAGGTCATTGGATTGGGTGTCAAGACCTGACTTCTAGTCCTAGACTCACTTGCTGACTTTGTGACCCTAATGAAAGCCTCAATGTTGGCTCTTTTGTCAAAATTAGGCTAATATATGTAAATTGCTGCTTTTCCGAAATACATAAATCTTTATTTTTGGTTTTCCTATCCCATTTCTCTTTTCTTTTTCCAATTATTATTTCATTTTTCTAGTTTTACAAGCATATTGAGTACTTATCCCTGCTTCCCTCCATCCCCCATAAATTGCTTTTTAAACATCAATTTTTTGTCTTTTTTCTCTTTATTCCATAAAATTTTCACGTTCAAACAAAATGAGCTTAATGTCCTTGCCCCCAACCTTCTCCTTTCCCACCCTCTCATTTCTCCCACCCCACCTGCCATTCACTAATGTGGCCATTTCCTTCCCAATCTCATGTTCTTCTGTATGTGTTGGCCACAGAGCTCTTTTTTGGCCTGTAAAGAGCCAGACCTCTGTGGTAGATTAAGCGGCCTTCCAGTGGCAAACCTACTGGTAGGGGAAGCTCCCTACTCTTGCCCAGCCCCTGCCCCAAAGATTATCTCTGAATAGAATTGTTTCTCTGAGATCCTCACTGACCCATGGGGAATGTTTCACGTCAGCCATTGTGCAGGTCTAGCTGAGGTGGGTCTCACTGCATGGAGCTTCTGGATGCAGCAACCCTGTCGTGACGGGAGTGCCAGGGCAGACAGTACACCTTTAGGCTCTTACAGTCTTACCGCCTTCTCTTCCACTAGGTTCCCTGAGCCTTGGGATGAGGAGAGATTTCCTTTAAAACCCACCTCTAGAACTTGGTTGTTGTTTTTTTCTTTTAATCAATCAGTTCTGTATTTTGTGAATCTTACCATGATATCAACGTCAATATCTACTATATCTTCATACTGCATTTTCAGTGTCCATATTCATTTTCAAAGTAGTTTTACCAACATACAGTGTCTTCTAGTATTCCACTTTCACAAACTGTCACAATTTAATTGTGAAAAAATTGTTGATTATTATATTTCAATTTCCTGACTATTATGAGAATTTTCTAGAAATTGCCGGCTTATAGCTCTTACTTATTTTTTCTGTTTATTTTTATCATTTCTTTGCTTGTGTTTTGTCACATTATCATGTATCCCTTAATGAACAAGATGTTTTATTGTATATATCATTAATTTTTACATTTTTATTTTATTGGTATTTTTTGAAGATTGATAAATAAGCAGATTAGCCTGTTTTTATTGAAGACTGTTAATATTACTGTTTTATTACTCAGATACTTTTTATATGATTTATTTAATCCATTCATTTCTAACAGAAATCTATCAAATTCTCAGCCATGATTATGAATTGATAAAATTCTCATTATTTCTCTAGTAATTGTTCAACTGTACCATTTTAAACTATTTTATTCATCTTCATGAGTTTTTCACTGTCCTGTTTACTATTCATTAAGTTCATATATTTCCAGATATTAGCAGTGATCCATAACTGTGACTTTCCTAAAGAATATTTCAATTGCATTCTGAAAAGTGCAGATGAAAATTACTGTCTTTGAATTTATATGTGTACTGGGGATTGAACCTATAGAGTCCTGTACATAGTGATCATGCACTCTCACTGAGCAGTACCCCCAAACCTGTGATGTATTCTTTTTTAATGAAGGCATTTAATACTGCCCTATTTATTGTGATAGAACACATTTGCAATTTTTTGCTGTGTTGTGTGCATGTGTATCTTCCTTTTTTATTACCTGACCTTCGCTTGTACTGGTTTTCTTATTTATGTCCTCAAGATTTGAACATTGAATATTATAATTCTAGTTCTCAATTGATTGGTTGCACCTAAAATTAAATGGTTTTTAGTGTGTGAATTGGAAACTAGAGGATAAATCTTGGCCTCTGCATCTACATTTTTTCATATATTAGTTGCTTTCCTCATCTCATACAGTGATCAAAATAATTTGTAAAGAAATAAATAGAGAAGGGATTTATTCTGACTCATCTGTGGGGACGAAATCTATCATGGAAGAAAAGGCAAGAAAGCTAAGGACTCTGGTGGCAGGAGTGGTCAGCAGTTGGTTACATCCTGTAGGCAGTCAGGAAGCACAGAGAGACAGAAAAGCCTAGGGAGATAATACACCTCAAGGCCTGCCCCAAGTGAACACTTTCCAGCTAGGTGCCACTTCTCAATGACTCCATAACCTCCCCAAATAGAGCCACTTCCTTCAGCTAGGCCTCACCTCCTAGGTGCAAATACCAGGAGTACAAACATTGAATCATGGTTTAATATTCAAACCATAACAAAGAAATAAGAAATGGTTATTGACATTTGTTTTTACCCTCCAGTGGGACTATCAAATCTAGGATCTCAGGCATGTTGACCACACACTCCATTAGAACCCCCCAGCCCTGTTACTGGCAATGTTAATCACTTTTTTGGATGTGATAACATGCCCTGACAAAAGCGATTTAGGGAAGAAAAGGTTTCTTTGGATCATAGTCCCTCATAATGGAAAAGTCTTGGTGGAAGAAGCTTGAAACAGCCGCTCACATCATATAGAAAGATGAACATTTGTGCTTAACTTTTTCCTCTTCATTGTTGGGACCCCAGTTCATGCATTGGGGCTACCCATGGTGTGCGGGCCTTTCTACATTAATTCACCTAATCAAGATCCATCACAGACATGACCAAAGGTTAACTTAACCTTGGTAATCCCCCACAGGCATACTCAGAGTTGATAATCAAATTTCCATCACAATAACTTTTACAGAAATACTTTATTTTTTCATGTTTTTATTTATTTTCAGAAATATTTTATTTTTTTATTTATTCAATTATGCATGTGTGTGTGTGTGTGTGTGTGTGTGTGTGTGTGTATGTGTGTAGAACCACAGGCGAATTTGGGAACCACCATGGACCGCCTCCACCTCTTTCTTGTTTAATCGGCCCCGGGATTCACAGGCTCTGCCTACCAGGACCAGAAACGCAGGCCGCCCCCCCTTTCCGCCCTGGCGTCTATACGTGGGGTCTAGGATCTGAACTCAGGACCTTACGCTTTGCAAGGCAGAGGCTTAACCCCTGAGCCACCTCTCCAGCCCCAGAAATACTTTATTTTTTAAAAAAGTCATTATTACATTTTCAGTTAACTTTGCCACTTATTCAGCAGATATCTGAGAGCCTGTTACAAGTCGGCAGTTCTAGCCAATGAGGTACTCAAGTATACTAAATAAACAAAATTACTGTCTGTATGGAGGTAATATTATTGTGATATGCTTGAAACAGAAATTTTGGGTTTGTGGATATAAAAATGTGTAAGCACTGATGAACTCATTAGGGAAGTAATTACAGATTAAGAAAGGAAAGCAGAAACATTGACCTTAAGGCCCTGTGTAGATAAGAAAAACCAGCAAAAGTTCCAAAAAGAGGGAAAGGAGGAAAAGAAGATGAGGTCTGGGAAACTGCAGAAATGTTATTTCAAGGAAAAGAGAGTTCTCAAGTGTGTTCAGTGGTATAAGATGAAAACTGAGAACTGACCTTCACAGAGGTCATTGACAAGCAGTGTTAATGCAAGTAGAGAGTACAACCTACTTAAGTTCAGTGTGGAGTGAAGAAATCTGAGTCAGGAAATGCAGATTACCTTTTCCAATAGCCTTGCTTTATGGATAGGAGAGTGGAGAGAGTGGGAAAGGAGGGCTAAATGGAGTAGTAGGCAGGGAGCTTTCTGAGATGGGAGAAAAAGCAGTGTGTGTGTGCTTGAGGGGGTGGAAATGTATGAAAAAAAAAAAGAGTGTCCTGTAAGCAGTAAAAATCACTGTTGCACTGTGTTCTTTAAAATGTTTGCATTAAAAAATGTTTTATTTCACCTTATCAGTTTTATGATACATGAAAGTACTTTCAATGTGTAAAAAAAAAAAACCTTATAAATGTAAGCTACAACAATGCAAATAGAGACTTTAAACCTTAAACTCATAAATAGCTGATTTATCTAATAGTGTGTTTTTCTTATTTGATCTCATTCAGTAATATACTATTGGCTTCTCTTTAGCTATGTGTTTTTCCGTATAATGTGCTAAGCATCAAAACATTTTACGTAGAGTACTTGGGATTTTCCCACACTGGGAATTTGATGTTTAACCTTTGGACCACCCAGCAAGCTAAGAAAGTGTTACCTCTTTTATCTTCTTGAACTCTTAAATATGCCTGAAGCCATATGAAAAAGTCAAATGTAACACTACTTTTAGCTTTACCTTTTTAGCTACTTGAATAGAAGCTCAAGTTCTTCCCATTAAAAAAAATCTTAAATTTAAGTTATTTTAGGATCTTTGATGGATCATAAAAGTTAGTACAATTATCAACATCAGATAGTATCTTTTACCAATTCTTTGACTTCCTACATGAAATTGAGTAAGTTTTTTGCTATTAAAATTTAGTATTTGAGGGCTGGAGAGATGGCTCAGGGGTTAAGACTGTGCTTCACAAGCAGGTCCCGAGTTCGGATCCTAGGTCCCATATAAAAAAACACCAGGCAGAAATGTTGATGGTGTGCACCACCAGCCTGTTGGGCTGAGTCTGGAAATCTCATAGCAAAGCAAGGAGGCGGTAGAAGCCATCCAGGATGATTCCTGAAGTCACCCTTGGTCTTCCACAGGGACACACAGTGCCCTCCGATACACACATGCACACGCATGCGTGCGCACCACCCACCTATCCCCACACACACACAAGCAAAATAAATAAAGTTTAAAAAATGTGATTGATTACTTGATCTAATTGAAACAAAAGCATCTTAAGAACTAGTAAGATCTTAAAGAAAACTAGTAAGATTTAAATAATTTTGGTTGATACAAATGATTTTTATTTTTTCTTCTATTCTTCATTTTCACTTCTGTTTCTTGTTATTTCAAGTTACCTTTTTATGGTATTATCAGCTTGTAGGCATGTTTCTCTAATTGTCAAGTAGTGAATTACTTTATCTTGCACTTAATCTTGCCGCCCTTGGAAAATCAGACCTTACCACAGAGTAAATTTTCAAATTGTTGACCCTAAGTAATGTGAGACTCTGTCTTGGCAGTGGACCTTACTATCTGTTATTCAGGGCAGGACTAATGATGTACTCTGTGCCTCGAGGCCCAAATTTCACTACAGTAAGAAGTAACATCTAAGTACTACTTACAGAGTTCTGTGTTTGGAAATTCCAGGAAGATAATTGCATTTACATAGTATTTTTATTTCTTTTGGAAAGCAAGGTAATTAAAAATACAACTTTTATCATTTTTACTGTTAGATTGGGATAGACTAGGATGATACAGTTCCTGAGTTTCTTGTTTTAGTTCTGTTAACATGACTTTTGAAGACATGCACAGTAACCAAAAAAATAGCCATTACTTATTTTTATGGCAAGTTTTGTGCACTATTTTTCAGAACTGTTTGAATCTTTTGTTTCCATATAAAGTCTCCCGTTTTTATAAGTAGAGAAATGAGAATAAGATGTAAAATGTAGCTTGCAATTTCTCAATAATATAGCAAAGGCAGAACTTTCTAAAGTTAGAATATTAGCTTAACATTTGAGGCAAAGTCAGAACTTTCTAAAGTTAGAATATTAGCTTAACATTTGAAGCAAGTGTTAAAAGAATGTAAAGCAGTTCTTATAAAATCATTTTTTAGATTGTGTAAAATGTAATTTCCCAGAAGAAGTAATATGAGAAGGCAAATTTGAATTCTCTGTCAGCTTTGATTTCTATGATTTTGTCCTTCTGCCTTGAAGCTTTGTGTTTACAGGTAATTTATGTGCCAACTCTGTGGTCTGTCTGTGCTTGGGTCATGTTCATCAGTTTTTACAATGGGAATAATTTGAATACTTCTAATTCCTCAACAAAATTTGCTATCTAAAAATTACTGTAGCAGAGTCTTATAAATATATGGTGTCCTGGTCTGTGAAAAATAGCACTTTAAGTTGCCTAGAATATGTACATGTGAAGAAAGAAAATTAGTTATATTTAATTGGTAACATTTGTGAAAATTATTTGTCAGTTATTGTGAAATAGGATGATATTCTAATTTTCAGAATAAATTTTATGAACATTAACAGAAAAAAATTTAGTTATTGGAATATTTCGAGTTAGAGTTTTAGTTATTTTTGATGGATATTTTGAGTCTAGCAATTTGTCCCCAAATTTAGTGTAGATATAAATCAGTATAAATGTGAACACCATGATCTTGTCACCTATAGTACATGGATTTTTTTACACTGTAACACAGTAATGGAATCACTGTTCACATTCCTCGAGTCATGCAGTTATATCTATGGAGTAGGAGAAAATGTTTATACTCAGTATCTCTCAATAAACAAAGAGGAGGACCAGATCCAAATGTCTTTTTAGTCATTTTTCGGTATTTGTGAAAAACTGAAGAGTTACAGAAGCATTGTGCCAAGTTTATAAATATAAAGCTGGAGAAAGGGAATATGCAAGTAACATTAAATTTCAAGTTAGCAATGGCTATGTTTAAGACTTTTAAAAGAGGAATACAGTCTATATGGGGTTAAAATATGTGGAACTGTTAGTCAAAGCAAATTACAGTATTTTCTGCCAAATTGATAAATGTAGTTACAGGATCAACAGTTAAAGTATTTGCACCACAAAGGAAAGGACTGGAATTGGATCCCCAGACCCCATGTAAAAGCTAGGCAGGCATGGTGACCACCTGTAATTCAAGAACTCAGGAGGCATAGACAGGGCATTCCCTATTGCATAGCTAAACCTCAACTATAAACAGAATTAATTTTAAAGATGGCATGTTCAAACAACTCTTGAGAGATAGCTGGTACAATTTGGCCAACAGAGCCCTGGGTGCAAAATGACTCAGGTATGACTCAGATTAATAATAGCTGGGTAGCACCACTCTTCCTGTCCTCTTGTATCCCTGAGAAGTGATGAAGGGGCCCAGTATCAGAAGCTTGTCTCTCTGATGTCCCAAAAAGACATGCCAACTTGCCAACCCATCCTTGGCTCCAGAAAGCAGTTGGACAACATGCTCTGGTAAGATTGGCTTTGTCAGTCACCTGCACACTTCTCGACACAGATAGGGACCTTGTTTGGACCGGCTAATGTGGTCCAACCTGTGTTACTATTAAGTTCTGACAGATACCTATCTCCTATGAAGAATGTTGACTCAGATGTGTATCCCAGCCCACTTGTGACCCACAGAAGCTGATAGGCACCCCATACGTGAACTTGGATACTGGTCAACTAAAGAAGACAGCATAGAAAAGCTGCCTAAGCAGTTATATCCCTGGTGGTCAAAGCAAACCCTTGGCCTCTACAGTATAGGCTACTGAGATACCAACAGACATAACTTATGTTGATTGTAGCTTAAGAAGCTGTACATTACACTAACACTGTCATGGAAGCCAAAGCTAACACAGCATATCCAACCAGTATTTTAGAATGGATCACCAGGAACACAATATCTACTACAAAAGTGATTGTATACATTTAGTAGATACAACTAGCCCACCAAATGCACTGATGTCAGTGTGGGGACACCAGAAGCACAAGGAAGGTACATGGTGCTTGCAGAGGATGGCATTAATTCTCCAGCAGTAACCACAAAGAAAAGGCCCGCAACCAGTTGCCTGACAAGTTCAAAATAATGATTTTAAGGTAACTTAATGAGATAATGCAAAACGATAGAAGAAAACAAAGATTAGGAAGACAATTCTTGATATGAGTAAGAAACTTAGAAAAAATAGAAATTACAGAATGGAGAGATGGCTCTGGGGTTAAGACTCTGTCTCACAAGGAGAAGGTCCTGAGTTTGGATCCCAGGTCCCACATTAAAAAAAACACTAGGCAGAAATGGTGGCAAGCGAAGGAAGAAGGAGATAGAAGCAATCCAGGACGATTCCCAAAGTCACCCATGGTCTTCCACAGGGACCACACAGTGCCCTCCGATACATGCACACACACGCACACACACACACACACAAATAAAAAATAAAAATGACAAATATATATATATTTTTTAAAAAAGAAAAGATAGAAACCACACATAAAAAGAAGAACCAAATGAAAATCTTAGAACAAACAAATTTAAAATACAGTTGAGAGAATCCACAAGAATAGATGAGGAAGAATTTGTGAATCAGAATGGGCAGGCCTTTTCTTAATTAAAAGAACCCTCCAAAAGCCTTACAGAAAACAAAAATGCATTAAGCAGTTTTGTCCATAAAAGGAAATGATCATCAAAGTGTAGAGACAGCCTACAGACTGTGATAAAATGTTTGTGAGCTATTTATCTGGTAAGGGCTTGGTATCCACAATATGTGAGGAAGTCTGAAAACTCTAATCAATTTAAAATGGGCAGTAGACCAAAATAGAAGACATAAATAGTCAAGAGATGTATGAAAGAAGGTTGAATATCACTAATCATTGTGGAAATAAAAAATACCAAATTATCCCATTCCAGTGAGAATAACTATTATTCCAAAATATTCTAAAATAATTATTATTCTAAAAGTAAGGTGCTGGGTAGGATATAAAGAAGAGAGAAGTCTTGTACACTGTTGATGGAAATGTAAATAGGGTAGCCATTTCAGAAATGCAGTATGGAGATTCTTCAAAAATAACTCGTGAATTAGTAATCCTGAGTATATGTCCAAAGAAAATTAAATTAGTGTGACGGAGACCTCATTAGTGTGACGGAGACCTCTTCAGTCCATATTAATCACAACATACTCAGAATAAACAATAAACGGCTATTGATAAATTGATAAAGAAATTGTGTATATCTAGAATAGAATAGCATTCACATAAGATTGAAATTCTGTCCTTCACGGTGACACAGATGGAAGTGGACATTGTTATGTTAAGTAGGCAACATTGGTGAAGGTAAGCAGAGCATGGCCTCAGCAGAAAGTCCAGCAGGGCTCTGCGGAGCAAGGTGTGCAAGAGGGGGGTGGGCTCAGTGTGGTCAGTAGCATGGGTGCAAGTGGGTGTGCACTGTGCGGTGACTGGTTGATAACAGTTGATGATTTCAAAATAGCTAATGGAGAATTTTAATATTGCAAGCATAAATGTCTCCGTGGCAAAATGCCTAAGGTTATGTCAGTTATCCTGATCTATATTTAAATTATTATATTATATAGAGATATATATTATATATCTATTATTAAATTATTATATTATATATTTAAATTACATATTTAATTATTCTTAAATATTATACTCTGGTAAATAAATGTTTAATTGCTGTACCCATTTGAAATAAAACCTATTTTTATTCAGGTATAATAACGTACTTTATCACCAAACTTTTGAATTCTCTATCTGTATGCTTAGTATGTAGTCAGAAACCTTTGTTCTGCCTGCTTTAGCAAACCAAGCCATCCTTGTGGTTGTCCCTTTGGCCAGTCTCCTTCATACTTTCACATGTTTTTGCATGTGCGACACATTAAGTTTCATCTGGGTTGTCTATATTTGCTGAGGTATGGATGACATATCAGTGTGTAAATCACTGGGAAGGTAGCTCCACTACTCCTGTCTGGCATTGGTCTTAACGCCTCTCAGAATCGCTTGAGATCTTCCCCCTTCCATGGGAAAATGCTGATAGTTCAAGTACCGTGAAGGCCTGGAAGTGGACATCGCTGCAGTGAGTTCTTGGAGGTGGCGGCCCTGCTATGACCGGAGAATACAGTCCTGCCTCTCCCCATCCTCAGACTCCTGACTGCTCACTGCCTCCTCTTTTATGAAGTTCCCCAAGCCATGGGATGGGGTGATTTTGATGTTCATTTTAGAGCTGAGTACTCCACAGTCACTTTCTGGTATTTTGACCAGTTGTGGTTCTCTGCGTTATACATTCTATTGCAAAAGAAATGTGCAGAGAGCTTTTCTAATCACTATGTATAATGATGACTGTTTAGATGATAGTTGACAATCAAGTCCTTACAGTTAACACTAAGCATTTTGCTTCCGCCTAGGCCTCCCTTCTGTGGACACCCCGTACCTCACAAGCCACTATAACACCAATGCTGTCCTCTTGCCAGAATAGCAGAATAGTTATTACTGTAGCTCGCACCATTCACAGCTGGGAAAGGTCATTGATTGCTTTTTCTACCCTGGCAACCTGCATCATACCTTCTGGCACAGCGAAGACTAGTGAGCAAGGAGAAAGTGTCTATGTACTGTGATCCTTATGTGTGGGGTCTTCAGCAATTGAGGGCAGCCAAGAGCAATGCAAATCTCTGTTTTAATTAAAATTTTAAATTTAATTAAAATTAAATCTCTGTTGTTTTGGGGGTCTTTGAGATCTCTCTGACCAACAACTCATCAGAAGGTATCACACCTGGGACTGGAAAATTTATTTCATCTCCCATGGCTGCTGGTAGGAGCATCTCCGGGTAATTTCTTTAATTTCTTCTCTCTCTCTCTCTCTCTCTCTCTCTCTCTCTCTCTCTCTCTCTTTCAAGTTTGTGTTATTTTAAAAAGGGTCCTGTCTATAGCTCCTCTATGTATAGTATTTTGTAATTAAGATTTCTGTCTGACTGTATCTTGCATATTTAGTGCTAAATTTTACTCCTCCATTACCTCTTGTACCCTGCACTCTTATTCACCCCCCTTAAAGCTTTTTTCCCATCATTTTCCTTTCTACCTTCTTACCCCATGTGTTCTTTTACCTCCCCTCTTTTAGGGTCCTTGCCCGTGCTCTCAACTCCACTTTATGTTCATTTCTAGTTCATGACTGTTGTAGGTGTTTCTAATTAGCACACCAATGTGAAGAATTAATGCTAGCATCTGTATATGAAGGAGAATATACAACATATCACTCAGTATAATTTTCTTTTCAGTGCTGGCTAGTCTTCTCTTCATCAGTAAACATTTACCTTGCCCCATAAGCGTACCAAACATTAAATGATTATTGGATCTATGAAAGTAAAAACTGAGAAATCATGGCTGAATCACAGAACTACACATCAACCTTTTACTCGATGAAGAAAGCAATACACACAATATAATAGGGATTTATAAATAAGGCACCTAGCATTCGTGCAAGTTTTAGTGTTAACTCTCAAGGAAGCTGTGTTGTCAGTTAAATATTTAAGAAATGTGATCATTCTTTTATTATTCTAGAGTTTTATACACAAGTACAGTGAATTTATATGTCCACACTTAATCCCCAATCCCCCCCTTTTTCCATTATAGCCCTTCTTTACCAGTCCCCCTCCTAGTTTTCAGTCTTTTCGAATGTGTGTACTATTCTGTGTTCTATTGATTGCCTTTGAGGTGTGTGCCTGAACACTTGCTGGAGCATGCACCATGTATCAGTGGATATGCAATTGAGGAAAACACCCCCTCCATCAGCATTAATCTTCATTAGTTTCTCAGGGAAGTGAGAGACTTTAGATCTTTCTCCTTCCATAGTGAAATGCTGATAGATCAAATTCTATACAGGTCTTATGGAACTACACGTAGTTTTAGTGAATTCACAGATGCAACAGCTCTGTCCAGAAGATAATGACAGATAAGAGCCTGACTCCCTTCAGACACTTAAAATCTTACTACCCCCTCTTCTGAAATGTTTTATATTTTAATCACATGAATGGTAAGTCAGACACAGGAGAGAGAGAGAGAGAGAGTGTGTGTGTGTGTGTGTGTGTGTGTGTGCGCGTGCGCACGTGTATACGTGTGTGTGTGCATGTGAGATGGGTGAGTGTATTCAAGTGATGTATAAATAGGAAGGGCAATTGGCATGTGCCACAGTGCCTATGTGGAGGTCAGAGCACAAGTTTTGGACATCAGTTTCCTTGAGATCAGATGTCTTCATTACTTGCTGATAAGCCAGGATTAGTCCACAAGCCTCTGGAAATTCCTAGGTCTCCCTCCCATTTCTTTTAGATGTGTTGAATATCACCGACAATAAGACCACTATATTTGTCATTGTCCTGAGATCTAGGGATCTGAACTCAGGTTGTCAGTATGGTGTGGCAAGCACTGAGCCATTTCGCCAATCCAGCTATTAAGGATAAAAGCCCAAGGTAATTTGTGTCTAAATCTGCAATATTTCAACTCTCTACAATCTTGTTCTAATTAGTCAGCCTTGTAGAGTATTTAACATAAATGCGGCATTTTTTTCTGAGAACTTCAGCTTACACTGGTCTTGGCTTGACTTAATTTTTCCCATGAATGAAAGCTATGCACTCCAGAGAGGACATTCAAATGTCTCTATAACCTAGAGTGTTCAGATCCCGTCTGGCCTTTAAATTTGTGTTTTCTTCTTACCAAGTTCTTTGAAACAACTATAATCATGCTTTTATTTTCTTTTCCTTTCACTTGACTCACTCCTTACTTCTATGTTTGTACTTTTTTTTAATGTCCATCCAGTGTTATGTCCATCCATATAGATTCCTTAAAGAAAGACACAATATATTCCATTTCTTATACCATTAAAAGTAGGGGAAGGAAATTAAAGATATAACTCAGAGCTAGAGACCTTATCTAGTTACATATACAAAGCCCTTGGTTTAATCCCCAGAAAAAGAAAAATCTTGTTGATTTGACTGCCTTTATGTGTTGAAAAATGCTTGACTTCATTTTGTCAAAATGATAGAAGAGACTTTTCACTTAATGGAGTGTAATTTAGAAATAGAAATTACAGTCTCCTCACTGAAAATTATTCTGTTTTCTTGTAGTTTTCCAAGATATTAGGTACTTAAATAATTTTAATACTTTGCATACAGTACGTTGCAACTTCTTAAACAAAAGTAAAGACTGTAAGCATTTCATCACAAATAAATTTTTTCTAATACAAAAAATTATGAAATATGTATTTAGAAACTTAATGTATTATTTGTCATCATATAAGTAATTCCTTAAAGGAAGTTTGAGAGTGTCTATAAAAAAGGTTTTGTTTGGCAGATAAATTCTTGGAATTTAGCCCATGATGTTAATTGTGATTATTGTTAAATATTTTCAAGCCTTATTATTTGTGCACAAGGAAAGATCTTCGGTTAAGGAAATAAAGGGGCCTCCTGCTCCCTGTGTCCCTCTGATTCTATTAATCTTGACATTAGGCAAAATTCTGAATGGTCATTGGGAGATAACTTTACCATGGTGATCTAGAATTAATAATTTCAGCTCTAATGTGAACATTACCACTGTGTGGCTTGTGTAGTGATAGTCACCAGCAGCAGTTTATCAATGTTAGTTTTTTAGAAAATTAATGGCCTTTAGTGGATAGACTTTTAAATAAGTTTAAATAAATAATCCAGCAAGGATTGCCATTCTATCTTCAGACTGTTAACCAAAACTTTAAGAAACCTGTCATTTTGGGTGACAATTTAAAGCCTCAATTACTTAATAATATTTATGGTAGGATGTTTCAAATGTTAATTCATTTTATTATGCAATTTTTATGAAATTATTAAGGTTCTCTAGAAGAATGAATATGTTCATACTTTTTCATTTACTTGTGTAACTTTTAATGTTAATTGTATTTTTTAGTTTCATACATGAATACCATGAATTTGTATCATTTTTATGCCTTATTACTCAACCGTATGCCCCGTCCTTCTTCCACTGCAAATCCTTTCTGTATCTCCGTCTCCCTCCTCCTCTCCTGTCCTGCATGTGCGACCCACGGAGCCTCATCTGGTTTCTGTATACTGGTTTGTACCTGAGCACTTGCTGGTACTACCACCAAGGAAAGCATTCCCTGACCACCCACATACCCCCAGCCCTGCATTAATCTCAGTCATTTTTCAGGGAGGCATGGTTCCTCTTGAGGTCCCGTTACTTCAATGGTGAACTATTAATAGGCACAACCTTGTGCAGGTATTGTGGAGTAGGCACACCTACAGTGTGTTCACAGATGTGTGTGCCCCATGTCTCCAGAAAATGTATCTGGCAGCACCCCTGCCCGTCCTCAAGCTCTTACATTTTTACTGCCCCTCTCCCCCAGTGTTTCCTGAATTTGGGGATGGGAGAAGGAAGGTCATTTCGATGTCCTGCTTAGAGCCCAGCAGTTCACCATCACTTCTCTCTGCACTTCGGTCAGTTGTGACTCTGCATTAAACCTATTCCATTCCAAAAGGAAGTTTCTCATTTGAGTTTGAGAGCCTAGTTTATGGATACAGTGATGAATTCCGTCTGTGAGGTGGGCTTTCACTGCAATTGGAGAGCAGTTGGGTAGCCCCATAACTTTTTATGTTACCGTTGCACCAATGGTCACCTCTTGCCAAGGTGGTGGCTTTTGTAGCTTGTTGAATTCAGAACTCTTGATGTTGTTGCTGGTTCTCCTTCCAGCTTACACTGTCAAAGTACCAACAGGAAGGAGGTTTCCAGATCAGTCCCAGCTTGTTTTCCCCACCTCCTGTGGTCGGTGTATATAATGTCTTTAGCAATAGAGTCATACTGTCATGTTGTAGTGGACGATCAAGAGCAATGGCAAAAGCTTGTGTTTTGTCTACGTTTCTCATATATCTGTACTTTTGCTAATTCCTCCCTTGCTCCTTCTACCCTGTTCCCTCTTCCACCCGCCCTTAACCCTTTCAACCCTTTTGTTCTCCTTTCAACTTGTATTCTTTTATCCTATCCTTGCCCCCACCCCCAATTAAGGCATTTTTTTCCTGCCCCTGCATCTCTTTATGGCCTCTTTCTGGTTGTTGGGGGTATCTTCAGTAAGTACTCAGATCTGCAGGTTCGATACTATCATCAAGATATAAGAGAGAACATGCAGAGATAACTCACTTAATATAACATTTTCCAGTTCCATCCATTTACCAGAAAATTCCATCTTTCTGGATAACTGAATATTATTCTGTTGTGTATATCTGACATATTTCACCATCTATTATTCATTAGTCGTTGGACATCTAGGTTGATTCTATTTTCTTGCTATTGTGAATTGGTCTACCATGGACATGGTTGTGTGTGTGTCTTTGTAGTAGGCTATAGAGTCCTTTGGGAAAATGCCCAGAAGTGGTATAGCTGGATCACATGGCAATTCAGCTTTTTGCTGTGTGAAGAACCTCCACATTGTTTTCCAGAGGGGCTGTACCATTATTGTGCACTCCACCAGTAGTGAATAGGTTTCCCCTTCTTGGCATCCTCCCCAGCATTTGTTGTTACTTGTGTTCTGACTGGATTAAGATGAAATCTCAAAACAGTCTGTATTAGTCAGGGTTCTCTGAAAAACAGAATCTATGGAATGTCATATATATATATATATATATATATATATATATATATATGTATGTTTATTATTCACTCACAATAAAACTAGTGTCCTTCAAAGTAGCCACCCATAGCTGCTTTATTCTTGACCAGAATGTCTCACAAAAGTGGAACGATCCTGAGAAGGTCTCAAACCTCTACTTCTATGGAGGGTTGAAGATGCTGTGATGAACAGCAGATAGCAGCAAGGCCTAGAGACCAGGCTCCAAAGGCAGCGGGAACAGTGGCAAGGTGGAGAGGATGGAGCCCTGAGTCAGTCAAAGACAAAGAAGCAACAAAGGAGGCAGTGATGCTCTAAGAAGCCAACATACTGGAAGAGTGAACTCAACAGTGAGTTGACACAGGACAAAGGAAGAGCAAGTTCCTTCTCTTCGCACATCCTACAGTCCCGTTCACCACTGGAAAGTACCCACTATGGGCAGGGTTTTCCACATCAATTAATCAAGTACCCGAAGACTTGTTCAGGGGCCTGTTCCAACCATCAACTCTCTACAGCTGTGTCCCAAACAGTCTGCAACTGTAAGGTGACACTAAAATATAACAATAACGTAGTCTTAATTTGCATTTTCCTGATGGCCAGGGATATTAAACACTATTTTAGCTATTTCTGAGACATTTGAAGTCTTCAGAAGTCTTTGTTTCATTTCAGCATTGATTTCTTTTACTTGGGTTATTTTCTGTTTCAAGATTTAATTTTTTGAGTTCCTTGCATGCACTGAAGTTTAATCATCTTTCTGATACATGGCCAGCAAAGATTTTCTCCAATTTTGTGGTTTGCCTTTTGACTTGATTAACAGTTTCTTTCTCAGAGCAGAACTTTTCAATTTCATGGCGTGCCATTCATTGATTGTTGCCTTATTTCCTGTGTGAATGGGGTCCTCTTCAGAAAGTTCTTACCTCAACATCCACTTCAAGTGTACTCCCTGTTCTTTCTTCCAAAGTTTCAGAGTTTTGGGTTTAACATTAAAAGTATTTACTTTTCAGAAGGTGATAGTGGTTATCACATTCCACATTTTCTTCATTTCTTAAATTTAGGTTGGTATTGGCAGAACAGATACTGAAGATTTGGACCTCTATGCTACATCTCGAGAGAGACGATTTCGTTTATTTGCCTCTTTAGAATGTGAAGGACAGTTATTTATGACTCCATATGACTTTATTTTGGCTGTTACAACAGATGAACCTAAATGTAAGTAAAAATTTTAAATCATCATTTTTATCTCAGTAATTTTTCAGAATCCTCCAGAGATGATGATAAGGACAATGAATGCTAAGGGTCTCTGGCCAGATTAACTGGACAGAAAGCAGTAAAAATGAAGTTTGAGTAAAATAATCTATACTTTATGGAAGTGTGGAACTGTGCATATGTTTTAGAATAATTAACAAGATTAATGTGATATTTCAAAATAGATTATGGAAGAATGTTCCCAGCCAGCTGTTATTATGTATCTTTTTATAGAAATTTATAACCACTCCCTAGTCCTCATTTATTGAACTTAAACATCCCCTTTAAAGATTCTTCAAGACTCACATTTTACCTATTACTTCCTGTTTTCAAAATGAACAGAGTAATTTGAGATCTGGCTTTAAAGTTCGCCCTGGTCAAGAACTCTGCTCTCAACTCGTCTGAGTTTGTCATAGCTCCTGCAGTGTAAACATAGGCTAGTTTTTCCTCACTTTTCTACTTGTTCTGGCTATAGATTTCAAGCTTTTTGACATTATACATATTTTTACAAATCTCCTAATATCTAACTTAATAAAAGGCAACTCAGATTCTTATACATGCTTTTGTATCCAAACTGTTATATGTTCTTTTCTATTAAGTGTACAGTAAAATTCAGTTCATACATACAATATGGTAGGGAAAGGGAGGAATATTTTGAATTTTTTCCAAAACTTTTGGATATTCTTTTTTGAAACTGTATTACCTTTTAAGACTTCCAAACTTTTCAAAGATGACAGTGGAGGATTAATATATGGAGGAATTTTATAAGATTGGATGAAAGAAAGCAAGAATTAGGTTTGAAGAAAAAAATCATTATTTAGAATTTAGAATGACATGTTTGAGATGCATTGAGCATGTAAAAAATGAAGCAATTGGATTTGTCTCCTTTCAGTCCCTAAAAAGACAATTCACTAAAAATCAGCATGTCAAATAATACGTTGATTTGCTGACATTTATTTAAATTTGTAAACACAAATACACCTTGAGTTAGACTATAACAGTCATAGCTAGTTTTTTAATCCCAGAGGTAGAGAAACGGAAAAACCAGTTTTTAAAGAAGCTTTAAATAAATCTTGGCTATTAATCCTCCGCCTCCTCTGTGGCCTCCTTCTCATCTTTTTCCTCCCCCCCTTTTTTTTTCCCTCTTCTTTTTCCTCTGATTGAATCCAGAGCCTTGTGCATGATAGGCTAGTTCTTTGCTGAGACACATCTCTATCTGTTTATCATCTAAGTTTTGATGCTAGGCATCAGGAGAGGTGTGAATATGCACGTACATTTAAGATTCATCTGAATGTGATTAATAGTTAATTTAGTGTGTATGATGGACTTTCCCAGAGAAGCAGTACTATAATATTGATGACTAAAGACCAATCCTTAAGAAGCTCTTACACTTTAAAAATACACATGCAAAGTCTAGAGAAGGTAAGCCTCAAAAGGAGACAGACGACTATCCAGAGACAGGAAGAAAATATAAAGCCATAGACAAATCAAGTGAGTGAACTGGTTCTGAGAAGTTAAATAAAATGAGGCTAAACAGATACAGGAAGGTTCCTGATGATGATTTCAAAAAGTGATGGTTGGGCATGTGACCAAGGTGAAGCAGATTGCAGGGAGAGTAGGTGAAGAAATGAAGACAGTAAACAAAGACTTGGCCATAAAAGACAGAGAGAGTGTTTCTGGAGGAGAATTTGACAATGCAAGATTTTTTTTATTACATTTATTTTTTCCCAATCATACAAGTTTAATAGGTACCCTGGTCCCCTCCCTCCCTCCACCCCTCCCTAGTCCCCCTTGCACCCTCCCCCTCTTTTCCCATTCCTTTCACCCCTCTCCCTCCCTTTCTCCCAGTGCCTCCCCCTGTCCCCCTCCCATTCCCTGGAGCATCATTTAGTGTGAATGTCAAACTTCCCTCTGAGTCCTCCACTTTAGTGAGGTGTAAGGACTCAGTGGCATTGCCCAGAGCCCTTTCTTGGGTTTCCCTTTAGTATGGGAACACTATTGTGACTGTTAATCCCTTCCCTCTAAGGATCCTAGTGCCTGTGATCCATGCTAGACTTTCGGGGGGTCATTGACATATCAGCCATTGCGCAGATTATACAAAGTCCGACTAAACTATACAAGATTTTAACTCAATAAATTTAAATCATAGAATGCTTTGACAAGAGTGAACTCAAAGAACAATAACACAAAATCAAGACACTTTGCATAATAATATGAATTATGTATTCTTGCTGTTAAGTAACCTACACTAATTTTACTAATGTAAAAATAACAAATGTCTCATAAAGTGTTTTTGAAAAAGCAAATTGTGCTTGTTATAGTATATGACAAGTAAGCTTTTAATCAGTCTTTGTGCCATCATCATTTTCAGCACATGCATTCATAATGATTATTAACATCTGATCTATATTATGATGACAACAGAAAAATGTGCAAATACATTTTTAATAATTATAGCTCAAATTAGTGTTAATGTAAGAAGATAATGATTGTTGGTTGTAATAATTTTGAAAACGAAAATATCTCATTTTATATTGAGTAGAATCTAAAACAAATTTTCTTTGTATAACTAAAATATATAATTGATTGATTTCTTATAACAGCAATTATTTTAATTTATATTGTAATAAATACTGTTTTCAAAATAGATCAGGGATGAATTAATCACATATATAATAAATATCAACCTATAACTTAGGAAATAAACCTATTTCCAGTAAGGTTAAAGACTCTTTCCATTTGGTATAGATTCATATGTAGTAGCTTCATATGATTCAAGGAAAAAGGCAGAAACTCTTCTGAAGAACAGTCTTAATGGCACTTTAGTCTTTGTTTTTTGAAAGCTAGTAATATTAAACATGTTAATACTTCTGGCAGAACAAATATGTCCTTTGTGAATAATCTGCCCTAGAGATCTCATAAAACTACAAAAGTCAAAAGTATATCTCCTTCGATAGCTTCTGAGCACTGCATAAAGAGTGTGCAAATATAGTTTTGTACCATTTGCTTTTCCTGCTACTGCATTTCAAAAGCAACACAATCATAACTCAAAAGTCATCATAAAATGATTTGATTTTGTGTGGTATAACAGTTAAGATTAGAGTCTAAATTCTTGTAGATATGAGATTTTAGGTGCTTTATTGCCTGTTTATAGCAACTATATGAGTAAAGGAAAGATTTTGTTAAGTAATAGAGTAAATATCAATATCAAGAAAGTAATTTTCAAACTTTATGTAATTATTTTTGCCTTTTCTCTCAAAACATTAGTTTATTATCTTTAAAAAAGAATTGCATAGCAAAAATTACCTTCCTTGATTGAATTTGATATTGAACTTGATATAGCATTAATCATGCAAAAATAATCCCATTGCAATGTTGAAAAAAGTACTAGTTATCTACCAGTTTTTATAATGCATTTCTATTATAGGACTTGTTCATCATATATCAACCAAGAGCTACAATGCTTATTTACAATAGTCAGTTCTGAAGAGAAACAGTGATATTGAATGCTTGTTTGTCTCATCATTATGTCGTCTATACTGCTTGAGATCTTCTGTAGACAGCAGTCAAATGCAATGATCTCTTATTCAGTTACATGGTGTTCCAAGCAGTTAACTGTCACTTGACAGTGTTCCCTGCTAGCTTTTTCTCTCTGCCCCAATCATTCTTTATCCTATCCTTTATGATTTATATTCAAGAATACTAATATAGCCTATTCCAGTGTGAACATTTTATAATTAACACTATTTTTGTTTTTACTCTCATATGACATTCAACATAAAATGATTTAATTTATCTTATAAATCTGGAAGGTGCTATACTTAATATGGTTAATGGGAAAATAATTCCTCTCCCACCAATATTATTTATTATAAAGTCAGTAGTATATAAAATAAGAATATTTTGAATTATAAAAGGTTCATAGCATATGCAAATATTGAAATTAAACAAGCTTTTGCCTTTTGGAAATAAAAAGCTTGATATTGAGCTACGATTATATATGGTTATTGAATATGGTTGTACATTACAGAAAATATTTTCTAATTATTTTATATTTATTTTAGTTGTTAAAACGTGGAAGTCACTTTCCAAACAGGTAAGTTTAAGTTCTTGGTATACATCATGTGCATGCATACATACACATTACATACATGTGTAAGCACACACGTGTGCTATCTAAATTAAGTTTTTAGTTAAAAATCATATAATAGTACTATTTTTTAATCTCCATACTGTCAGAAAATTAAAAGTTGAACAGTGACGACAGGTCAGTGGCAAATCTCATGTACAAATGTAAAAAGTTTTACCTCATTTGAAAAGCAATTTATTATTATCTACTAAAACTGTAAAATATATATATATATAAACAAAATATTTGAATTACTGGGTTTAAATTCTACAACAGTTACATGTACCAAGTAAAATTAAACTTGAATATAGTTAATCATTGAGCAACTTATACCAGTGTATATATCTAGAGAGACGATCAGTTATATGAAGAGGAGGTTCCTAATAATGTCCATAAATTATTCATGAAGTTCGGATATTTATAGCATATGAATAGTAGACCAAACAAATTTTGACAAAATGTGAATTCATTCATATAGAATTCAAAACTGGAAAAATCACAAATACATTCGTTGGCTGGGAAAACTAAAGGATAATTAGCATAAAATTAAAAGCAGTGCTGACTTCTGGGAGATGAAGAGGAATATCAAGGAGTAGCTCAAAGTGGTTTTTAATGTACTAATAATTTTGTAGTTTTTAGCTTTGCTACTTCTAGCTTCCTTACCTAAAGAGAGTTCTTAGTGTCTATAATAACAAATGTCATGTACTTGTGACACTTTACCAGTGTTCTCTTGAAAGATAGGTGTAATACCAATGTACATGCTATTATTACTTTTCTATTGCTTTTCACTAGAATTCTCATGAAATGATACATCTTATTAGTTTAGACTTCTATTCTGTCATGATAAAGTACCACAGACCATCAGGTCAGGCTAAAACAGTATTTATTTTCTCATGGTCTGGAAGCTTGAAATAAAGAGCAGGAGATCTAGTAGTTGGTTTCTTCTGAGGTTTTTCTGCTTTTAGATGGCTGTCTTCTTTCTGTGTCTGAATATCTGTGTCCTGATCTCTTATACAGATCTCATGGAATAACAGTAATTACAGCTTTGGAACACCGCTTCCTAAAATAGTTCAGGTTCTTAGGGTTCTGCATTATAGTCACTACAGTGTGCAATGGAAGAAAAATAGGAGAAAGGGGTGGGAAGAGACAGATGTAGGCATCTGTGGGAGGATCTATAGATCATTAGAAAAAACTGACCACTCAGCCCTATGAAGCATCAGACTGTCCATGTTCTCAGAACCCACTACTATACATAAAAGCTGTAACCTGGGCTGATTTCTACTGGGATGTCTGCAGTACCACACTGTTGGTCTTAAAGTCTGATCTGCTGGACCACCATCCCCGGCTGGTGAGACTATGGAAGAAGGTAGAGGCCATTCCTGCCATTGCTGACTGGATACAAAGGAGGCCTCAAACCAAACTCTAGCAGATGCAGGCCCCAGCCTGTTCACAGCCATGATACAAAGAGCAGCCATGTAATACACACGTGTACTTCTTAACCCCCACCAGGACTTTTGCTTTGCTGTATTCTGCTTATTGTCTTAACAGACACTGGTGTATGTTTTCAGAATAGCTTGATCCTTTTTTCTTAATTGGAGAGATAGTTTAAAATGCATGTCACCTTGTGCTAAAAACAACATATATGAATGCCTTAGTTGTCATTGGTTTTCCTCCTGCCAAACAGTTTTTGTCATCGGTTACCATGCACCTTAACTATGAGTGATCATATAAAATGCAAATTCTGCAGCTACTTCTTCAACCAAAAAAAAAAAAAAGCTCATTTCAGATGACTGTTCTCTTTACTGTGTGTGTGTGTGTGTGTGTGTGTGTGTGTGTGTGTGTGTGTGTGTCTGTCTGTCTGTCTGTCTGTCTGTCTGTCTCACAGGACACTCTGCTTTTTGCTTTTTTGTTCTGGGGTTTCCCAGGCCCTGCCTTCCAGAGTTAGAAGTGCACTCCACTGCCATTTCCACCAGGTTTTTTTAATGTGGGATCTGTGATTCATACATACAATACATACATACATACATACAAGGCATAAACTTAACCCCTGAACCATCTCTCCAGTCCCCAAAAACAACTGTTTAAAAGTATCTTATATTCATATACAACTCTTATAAACTGAGGTTGAGAAGATATACAGCTCAATAAGAAATAGGACGGCAAGCTAGTTAGAATAGTCAAGAAATACATACACTAGAAACCAGGGGCATGCAGATTTAAACCAGTGATGTTCTATTTCATACCCACCAGATTGTTAGCCTTTAGATATTTGACAATGCTAATATTTAACAAGGGCAAGAAGAACCATGTAAGAAAGGAAACTGAAATACCACTTTCAAGAGGAATTTTTAATACTTATGAAGAAAACATACACCTTAAATCTTACTTCCGAGTATATAAGCTGGAGAAAAGTTTGCATGTTCACACCATGTAACCTATTAGGTTTTTCCCTAATACAGTGGTTAAAAGAACAAGAATTTAGAAAATATAACCTTTAAGAAAATAGATGAAAGGATTGTAAAATAGGCATACCAATGATAATACAGTAATACAGGATAAAATGAATACATATATTACAGTCATGTATATCCAGGTGTAGATCTAACAATGCAAGGCTGAACAAAAGAGCAAGTGGCAGATTATATAGACTGGCATTGTTTTTAAATATGAAGACCTTTCCAAGAACATGTGTGTTGTCCATCACATCATGTTCATCAGTATCCATTGAGGTTAGTGTCAAGAATTTAACATAGGGTTTTATTGCCCAAGTGTTAGTAACCCCAACATGTTTGTGGCTCTCATCCTTCAATAAATTGAACTTATTCCACATCCCAACCTTCTAATCAAGTTGTTCTGGTGGTCGTTCACCTGAATTACTTCCTTAGCATAAATTTGAATGTGATCCAAGATTCTCCTTCTCAAGAACCAGGTACCAGCCCAGATTTATTGTATGGAAGTACTGCAGCATGTCAGAGACCAAGATTGGGCACTGAAAATGAGGAAACAGATTCCCAGCATATATGGATATACAAAGATACAGTAAATGATAAGACTCCTTACAGTTAGCAGGGGACAGGATAGGTGATGGCTCGGTGGTTTAAGCAAGAGGATCAGAGTTCATGTCCCTAGAACCAGGTAAAAGCTGGGTAGGCCTGTTGACTACCTGTAATTCCAGGATGGAGTCATAGATGAAGGAAGAGCAATCTAGCTAGAGAAACTTGCAGGAATAAAATTCAAGGGTGATTTATCATCACCTTGGATCCCCATGTGCGTCATCACCTTTGGGCCTCCATATGCATCCACACACAAATGACATAGGAAGAAAAATGTTAGAAAACAGTAGAAGATGACTATTAATTTAAATGATATAGACTTGCCATTTACTACTTACCATGTGGCCGACTTGGCTAAGTCACTTATTTAGTTTAGGTCTCAATAAAATAAGAATGAGAGTTGGCTGTTAGAATTAAATATTGAGTCCATTTTTAATCACACAGAGGACACTCAATAAAAGATAGCTGATTTTTAATAACAGAGATTAGAAGGCAGTTAAAATGGGGGAGATTAATATTTATACAACAGAGATGCTTTAAATTAGACTACATAAATATATTGAAGATTTTCTTCTGACTCTAACATATTCAAGTTTACTTTTATCGAAACAGTGAATATCCATTTTCCCATTGCCATTCACACCTGAAGCCTAACCTCAAACCTCAGAGCCTTGCTCCTCTGCCACACATTGCTTGCCCCATGATGGCATCTGTTCCGTGCAGGCGACAGAGCAGCATGAAGGAAATGAACACGGGAGTCCTCACCTGGGCTTCAGGAAGTCTGTAAACCCCTAAAAATGTTCCTGTTTTTGGCATCCCTGGAATTCCCTTATTTTCCTGATATCTCAGCTTGGCAATTTAAAAAAATAAAAGGATTGTTTATAACCGTTACAGAGCATTTATAGATTCCCATTACACCAGGACAAGTTGGCTTGAAGTATTCTCAAACCTGAGTGTGCACACACGTCATCTGGAGATAGGTGGAAAAATGCAGACTGGCTTAGTAGATCTGGACTAGGTCCACGCTGCTTTAAGGTCACAGGTGACCCCCATAATTTGACAAATAAGGACCAGATCTAGAATTACAAGTAATTAGTATCCGAACCTTTAAATGAGTTTCTTAGAAGATTAATTTTTAAATTTCAAATTCTTACCAAATCTTAATTAGTTCTTTTAGTAACCAAATTCTGTTTCACCTTGTTATTTTTAGAGTATATACAATATATTAAAAATTTAATATATAAGCTATAATTCACATTTTTCAGTTTTGCTAATCATTATTCATCAGCAGTGATAATTTGACTTTTAAGTAGTATTCATAGTCTGTATTCTTTAAGCTAAAATTGGTGAAAAATTAAAGTCAGTGATAATAACTGACTGTTCCTGTCCTTTCACTTTATCAGCATTCTTTAGTGACCATCAAAATACAATGACTTCATTTCTAGCTTATTCCTCAATCTTTCATTTCCTCTACTCAAGGTGATCTGTATCCAGGGATGTTACAAAGAAGAGTGTGGATCCAGTCGATGACCTTATGAGAAAATCCACATGGCTTCTCAAACTCTAGTGCTCAGTAACCTGCTCTGGACCTCACACTGCTCTCTTACCTACATGTTTCTGCAGTTATTAAGTTTAACTGAAATTTCAAGTAGCTGTAATTAAATTTGATAATCTTTATCATTACTTTATATTTGCACTGTGGGCAAATTTTGTGGTTGAATGAGCTACAAGTGTAAAAAGAGATAATTAATACCACCTTTCAGGTCTTTTAAATTAGTGTATGGGCTTTTAATTTTTTAAAAAATTATATTCAAAGAAAATGGTTGATCCTAATTAGTGTTACAATGCTTTTTTTTGTAGGAATTAAATCAAATGCTTTCAGAAACACCACCAGTTTGGAAAGGATCATCAAAGTTGTTTCGAAACCTTAAAGAAAGAGGTAACTTAAGTATCTATGCATTTTGATATTGACACTGTTTTTGTTGTAGAGTTTGTGTTTATTCAACATAATTATGGATATTAAAAGGAATATAGACTATGTTTCCGTATACATGTATATAATGACCAAGGTAGGATATTGAGAATATCCAGCATCTATTAACATTTATTATTTCTTGACGATGGGAACATTTAAAGTCATCTCTCAGTTTTTTTGAAATTTGGATTACAGGTTTTGGTTTGGAATTTCTTGCATAAATACAATGGATTTATGTCATTTTTACCCCATCATTACTCAATCTTACTTCCCTGCTTTTGTTGCTGTAAATCTTCTTCCCAACCAGGACTTGACAATTTTGTTTTTATTCTGTTTATTTGTGCATATTTCCCATATCTAAACTGATGTTAAAATTGTATATGCATGTGTTGAGAGAAAAAAAACCTGAGAACATCACCAAATTATGTATTTTCTTGATTAGGAATGATATTTTAGGGACATATAATTACAGATTGTTTTATGGCTCTTTATTTCTTCATATATATTTCATTTATTTTTTACAAGAAAATGGCCTTTTGCTTAAAAATTATTTTCATCCATATTGAACCTTTGTTCATAGAAAAATTTTTTCAAAAATATAAGACCCTCAGATGTTTATTTTTGCCTAAATTTTGCTTAGGAAAATGCAATTATTTCTGAACCTAATCAAAATGCAAAACTTACTAGATAATTTTATCAGTCAAATTTAAACATGTTTCTTTTATATGCAATATTCATTGAAAAATACAACTGTTTAAACTTATTCTATTATCAGTATCCATGTACCTAAGTTAATTTGTTAATATTTTGCACCTGAATTACATGGCTTAGCTAGGTATTGTGACGCATGTCTATAATCTCATCACTGAAGAGGTAAAGATTCAGAACCAGGACTTCAAGGCTAAGCATTGGTTAAATAGTAAGTCCAAGGTCATGTATGAGTAGCATGGAATTTTTAAACTTCTTTATACCAACAAGTAACTCTTTGTACTCTACCAAATGTATTAGAACTGTCAATGGGATGCTGTTATGAATAGCAAGCCTGTTTCCTGAGTCCCTTTCCCTTTTCTCTTCTATCTATGCCTTTTTTCCTCTAGAGGGATCCCTGTGGACTTTAAGTATTATATCTTTATAGACATTAAATCTTTATCCCATAACATTCATTTCAGTCATCCAAAACTAACTGTCTGTAGGTCATAGTGGTCTCATATAAACAGAAGGCAATGCTTTCAGAATCTCCTGTGTAGTTTCCTTTGTTTCTGACAAACCGCCTGATAGCGATTCTTTCTCTTTGTTCTGTAACAGAGTGTGGATGAAATGGGGATTTAAAATTCACAATCTACTTAAGGATTCTTGTACCCTTTTATAAAACATCAAAACTCTCTGCTTTCTAATTATTATAGATAAATTCATGATTTTATTTTTTCAGTTTTTATTAGGATGATTGATCAAACTATTAATTCTAGCTTTGAATATTATAGCCTCAAAGCAAAAACTGAAGTAGCAGAATATGTGTTTTTATTTACATCAAAGCAAATACCCTTTAAAGTTTGTAATTATAGTTAACAGACAACTCAGAGTTCAGGACACATGAAGTGAGAATCATTGCATTAAAATGCCAACTACTTAGAGTCCATTTAACAGAAATATTGTTATCAAAAATTGCCATAGTTTGATAGGAGAGAATTGATAAGTATAAGGTTTTATTTTTGACAGGAATAAAAAGATCAAATTTCTAAACAATTATATATATATTATATATATATATATCTATATATATCATTCAGTTGTTACTGAAAACAATCTCTTTATAGTGTTAACCATTTCTGACCTTTTTATTTTATGTTATATTCATAGAGTAACAATTAGTAACAAGTTTAAAAGCTACAACTGTAAGTAAACATCACAAATTGCTAATGCATTCAAAATCATGATTGGAAGTTTTACATAGGTTTTACAGAGGCATGTAAAACAGTTAAAGTTAATTTTGCTGTTTTTGCAAGCAATTTATATGTTATAGTCTCATTGAAAGAAATATTCAGAATATGCCTTAAAATATAAATTCTCATGAAGAGTCTATTGTTAGTATACTATTTTAACTTTAATACATATGGAATAAAAGGTAACTTTATATAGCGTGATTGATACTATTTTTCTTTTAGGTGTGATTTCTTATACAGAGTATCTTTTTCTTTTGTGTATTTTAACAAGTAAGTATGTTCATTAAATTTATTTCTAGCTGCAATATTCTTTTGTAATCTTATCTTCAAACAAACTTTTTTTAGTTCTTTATACTGTTAAAAATTATTTTACGTATATTGCTTGTGGTTTTGTAAATTTGTCTAAATGCCACAGAAGATAAATGTTCAATGTCATACTATCAAAGTAAAAAAGTCAATGTTTTGGCCTGTGGTATAGTAATGAAATGCTTATATATTATAAATATAATGTCATTGCCTTTGATCCTCATATGTATGAAACCCTATATAATAATATCTAAAGCTCTTACTATACTCATTTAATGTGAAAGAATGAATTTTGTGTTTCCTAACTCCTGGCCACCCAGATACCCATCTACTAAAGTCATTTGCTATTTTCCTCTATTCATATACACCATTTCTTATGAAATATGTGAAATGAGGTAAAGTTTGGTTCAGTTTCTTTACATTTAATAAAGGACATTGTGTGCTGTGTTTACTATGCTCCAACCACCTGACTTTTCTGTTTCTTGAATTCCCTCCCATAGAGTTGTGCTATGTGTCAATAGTGCTTTTCTCAAAATTCTTGAGAACAGATACCATCCAGGTTTCCCTTCAGAAAACATTGAAGAATCCTTACTTGGCCATGCTATAAAACAACTTGTTTCCCATGATTTTTTTTTTTTGTGTGTGTGTGTGTTGTGTGTGTGTGTGTGTGTGTGTGTGTTTGTATCTGTATGTACCTGTGTACCAAGAGCACTTGAATATGTGTGCTTGTGGAGAGTCAAAGGTGACATTGAGAATCATCCACATCATCCATTGCTCTACTTCCTTATTGCTTTGCTCTGGGTTTTTTCAGGCTCTGCCTTGTAGGGCCAGAACTTCAGGCCACAGTCATATCTCCTCAGTGTTTTTACATGGAATCCGGGGAATCCAAATTCAGGTCTTTTACTGGTGTGGCAAAGGCTTTAACCCCTGAGCCATCTCCTCAGCCCAGCCATGACTCTTTTAATCCCTTTGCCATGCACTTAAGCCATTACTAAATAGCACTTTAGCTATTTGAAATCCTTTTGGGTCTTTCATACAGAAGACCTATCCATTTACCATATAGTTGTGAAGTAAGTGGAGAATAAGAGAGAGAATAGTGCTCTTGGAAATTCCACATGAAGAAATCTTTGAAGAGATATGCAAACAAGAGTATCAATAAAACTGTCACTTCAGAAATCTTCTATTTTGTTATTAGAAAATATATACTATTCTGATAATATTCTTAATGATAAATGATATTTAGAATCAAACACTGGACAGTAACTTATTACCTACTTTGGGCTAGTTTTGATTATTAAATATCTTCCATTACAAAAGGATGCTTCTCTGTTGAGAACTGAGAGCTGCACTCACTCACCTATAGGTATGACGACAGGCACATATCACAAAGCAATACTTTGTATACCTCCAGAGCCTATGACCTCCTCAGCTGTAGGTTATTAACACATTAACACATTTCCCAGGCAGGAGTTCCCAGAAACTTAAATCCAATCAGCAAACAGTTGGTTGCCCCATAACATTCATGCCATTACATCAATGGACCCATCTTGCTAGAATGGTTTTTATATCTGTACAGAATGAATAAGCTTTTCTCCCCAACTAGTCTGAGTGCATAGTGCCTTCTGGTACTCTGAAAGCTAGTCAGCAGTTCAGCTCTAGCTTGTTTTCTCCATGTCCTGGTTCAGCATGTATGGTGTCTTCAGTAGTATTTGGGCAATGAAGAGTATGACAGAAGTTTATACTGTTTTGTGGGTTTGTGAGACCTCCCCGACCAACACCTCTTTTATATATATTTTTTTCTCCCACATTTTATTTTTTTCCTAATCATACAAGCTCAATAGGTACCCCCATTCTCTCCCTCTCACCTCCCCTCCCAAGTCATCCCCCATTGTACTCTCCCCCTTTTCCCCCCTTCCTTTCCTTTCACCCCCTCTTCCAGTGCCTCCCCCTTCCTCCACATCCCTTGGAGCACCCTTCTGTGTGAATACCAAACCTCCCTCTCAGTCCTCCACCCTTGTGAGGGTTCAGGACTCAGTGGTATAGCCTGGAGCCCCTTCTTGGGCTCCCAATTAATATGGAACTCTGTTATGTCTGTTAATCCCTTGTCTCTAAGGATCCTACTGCCTGAGCCTTCTCTCCTATGATCCATGCTAGACTGTAAGGGATTGTCAACATGTCAGCCATTGTGCAGGTCAAACAAAGTCCCAATTCTGGCTGCTGCAGCCCTTAACTTGTATGCAGTATCTTGCATATCGTTGATCCTCCCCATCTTTAGGCTCTTGACCAACACCTCTTTAGTAGGTTTCACATACCTGTTACTGGGAATACTGTTTAATCACCTTTGATAAAGCTACTAGAAGTTTAAAACCAAATCTTCAATCTCCCATGCTTAATATATTTCATTTCTACTAAAAACAATTCTCAAGATGTATTATGCCATATTTTATTGTTTTCTGTCACTTGAAGTAGTTTAAATATATAGAAAATATTTCTAATCTAATCACTTCATATTTCCTTTTAAACAAATGGCCAGATTTTAGATGTTTATTTTTAGAGTGAAAGTAGTGAAGTTTCTCTTTTATTACTACTTTATAAATGTGAATTAAGTATTTTAAAAGCTTACTGTCCATTATATTACTAAACCAGCTAATAAATGAAGTAGTATATGTATATTTAACATAGTCTTCGCCGTATTTAGCTTGATAGTAATGTTATTTTACATTTCTTGGTTAAAGCATTTTTGCTACATCTGTGTTTGTATGTTCAGCTTGTAGAGTTTGTATTTTAATATACATTTTTACATTTCATAAAAATTCTTTATTTTTTATGGCAGAGCCACATGCAGGTTTTAGAATAGCTTTTAACATGTTTGACACTGATGGCAACGAGATGGTGGATAAAAAGGAGTTTTTGGTGGTATGTACATTATATACTTCATTGTTTATGAATTGCATATTGCTTACTTACATTTTTTTTTATTTTATTTATTTCTTCCACTCATACAAAGTTGATAAGTACCCATTCCCCTCCCTCCCTCCCCTCCTTGGATCCCCTTGCTCCCTCTCCACCTTTTCCCTTTCCTTTCCCCCCTCCCTCCCTTTCTCCCAGTGCCCCCCCTCCCCATTCCTGGAGCATCCTTTAATGTGTATGTCAAACTTCCCTCTGGGTCCTCCTTTCTGATGAGGTGTAAGGACTCAGTGGCATTGCCTAGAGCTCTTTTTGTTGGACTTTCATTTCTTTTTAAAATATTTTATCAAAAAATTTTCATGGTCAGAGTGACAGATTGCTTCTCATATTTTTACCAGCATTTGTTATTTTTGTTTTAGGTTTTTGTTTCAGGTTTGTTTAGGTGAAATGGTATCTCAAGATGGTTTTAATTTGCATTTCCCTAATGGCTAGGAAGGTAGAACATTTTTAAAGATATGTTAGACATTTAGATTTTGTCCTGTGAAAAAATTCTCTTTTACTTCTTAAAGCCCATTTTTTAATTATTTTTTATATTTCTAATTTTACAAACAATGAATGCTTGTCCCTTCTTCCCTCCTTTTTCTCCCCCTCATTTCTCATTATTTTTTTACTTCCTTGATATTTAAATTTTTGAGTTCTTTATTTACTTTGGATATTAGTCCTCTGTTGATTATGTGGTTAGTGAAGATTTTCTTCCATCCTTTAGGTTGCCTTTTTGCTCAATTAACAGTGTCTTTTGCTGGACAGAAGCTTTTAATTTCATGAAATTCCACTTGTTGACTGTTGGTCTTATTTTCTGTGCGTTTGGCATTCTATTCAGAAAGTGAAGCCAGTGAGTTCAAGTGACTCCCTGTTCTTTCTTCTAGGAGATTTTTATTTTGCTATGTTGTTGTATTACTAGACTACTGTAAAGTAAAAAGCGACACTGATTTAAAAGCAGGTATATGCTTTCAGTAATACTTACATTATGAAAACAACATTCAAAATATAAAGGCAAATATAGTTTGTATTGTCTTTAGCAGTTTGGAATTGATCAGATATTTTGTACTGGATGGACAGCAGGGAGCCAACAGTCTTCATATTGTCAGTCCTCCTTCACAGTGCTGCCTCAGGAACTTTTCTTCCTCACCAGTTTAGGATTCATATTTTCCCTTATAGCAGTTCCTGTCCACTGACTGTTACTTTCTATTCCACGCTGGAACCATCCTGTTCCCTTCCCCTTTTTTGACCAAGACTAGCTGTGGGTGTTCACCCTCAGCCTTCCTCACCTAATGGCCAGCCTGGCTGCTGCTCTGACAGTGCTTTTTCTGCTCATTCATCTTCTCACCTCCATTCTAGAAATTTTTCTTTCTTTTAACTTGGGTATTCTCCATCTGTTTCTGTGCCTACTCTGATTTTGCTCTAAAATAGAAAGTAATGTTACATGTTTCTTAAAGTACCAAAATCTACTTTAAACATTTATGCTCAATCCTGTCTTTACACCAACTGACAGAAAGCAAATAATTAGCCATTTTTATTTTATTTATTTCACAATGGATCTATTTATATAAATAATTGGAATAAGCATTCGGTGTTGGCACTGCATAACCCCACCCCCACAGACAGGAAGTTTACATATATAACCTTGAAATTTGCTTATATGTGTGTCTTTTGGAATGTTGTCCCTTTATGGAAATAAGACATTCCCATTGTCTCCTATTTGTATCTACTCTATCTTTTTGCAGAAGCAGATTTTGCTGTAAAACTGAATCTGTCCTTTAAGGTTTCTCTTTTGCCACTCCAAATATGATAATTGCTTGTCTGTTGGCAAATAAATTCCAAAAGGCAGTAGGTGAATTGGGCTTTTATTTGTGCATGTCTAAATTGACTTTCAAGAGCAAGCAAGGTTTCAAGGTTAGTTGGTGAAGGAACTTGAGCCAAACCTGAAGATTGAACCTGAGTTTGATCTCCAGAATCCTCAAGAAGGAAAGAGAAAATCATCCCTACAAGTTGTTCTCTGACCTCCACATATGCTGTATGCCATATATCCACATATAGTAAATAAATGTTTAAAAAAGGTTAAATACTCTATAAGATGAAATAGAGGTACTGGAGAGAGCTCAGTTAGTAAAATGCTTGCAACACAATCATGAAAACCTGAAGCCTGGTCCGCAGCACCTGTATGAAAAGACAGGCATTTGGCACACAACTGAAGTCACGTTGCTGGAAAGATGGAGACATAAGGTATCCCTGAGCTTACAGGCCAATTAAAAAAAAGTGAAATGAAATGGAGTTGAGATTGTTGTCCAAATTAATCAGAGAGGAAGAATGAACTCTCCAGAAAACTGTTTTTAAAAGTAAGATTTAGCTTATAATCTAGTCATAGGAAAGACGTCAAAGAAGAAGTAATACTATCTATAATACTCATCATTAGCATTTATTTAGGCATAACTGTATGTCAGAAAATGTGCTAAATAATTACTTATAATACTTGCAGTATTTACTAATCAAAGCATCTCATAAGGGAAGGAATTTTCTCCATTTTTCAAATATGGAAAATGATCCTTAGATAATTGGCTCATCCAAGGAATGATGCTTATAGTCTGTTCTTCTACCACTATGCGCAGCTACCTGGAAGAAAGTGAGAGGTGATCTTACTCATTCTCAGTTGAGAATCGAGTGGCTTATCTTCTGTAATAAAGTTAACATGAGGCAGAAGCAAGAAACAAGCTCTATGTCCTTGAGTTCTTTTTCTATGCTCTCCATACCCCATGAGGCTTCATTTTTCTGTTCTGCGTGCCTGGAACTCAGTGTTTCTATATTTTAGAGATTAAGTAAGATGGCAGTATTAAATACTTCACCTAACTGTGAGTTACCAGTATCACAGACTGTACTTTCTTTTGTTTGCAAAAATTAAAGCAGCCAGAAAATATACTTAGAATAGTTTTAATGTTCTTTGGTGATTAAACTTTTCTTAATATTTAGGATCTATCTAGTATATGTTTATAGGAAGGTGCCTCAAGATTCTTATAGAATTGATTGATTCTTTATTTCCTCTCAGCTTCAAGAAATATTCAGGAAAAAAAATGAAAAGAGAGAAGCTAAAGGAGATGAAGAAAAGCGTGCAATGCTGGTAAGAAATACTTTGTAGTAGTCTCAGGTGCTCTTTCCAGGTGAGAATTACTTTGTTCATGTTTAGAAATCAAAAAACTTAAAAATGTTACAGCTGTTCCTTCCTTGAAAACATTGTGAAGCTGTTATGTAAAAAACTGCTTCAGTAGTCATATATATCAATATCAATATTTATGTTAAATATTGATATTAAGCATATGTACCATAGTCATATTCATTTAGTCATTTCCATCCATATTGTTGTTATCTGTGATATATGAAGGGTATATATCATACAGTAGACTAATACAGATCATTATGCAAGTAAAAACTTAAAGGTGAATATGCAAAGATTTAATTATGATATAAGTGAATTTAATGATAATATGAACGTTAAAGCAAATATAAGGAAATAGTATGTTTTTGCATTTCTTAGATATATTATAAATTCTTCTTCTGGGATACATAATATTGTTGGCTTATTCTGAGGTTAGAATTAAACATTTCTTTCCATATTCCCACCAGTCTTATATTTGTCATGAATATTTTTGTCTAACAATAGGCCACTTCATATAATAAAAATAACAACCAGGTAGTGAGATCTATCAGGCACTTCACTAGATGCTTTTTGTACATTCTGCTTAATCTATCCAACAGTGCTTTTATAGTCCCCAATGAAGGCTGAAGAAACTAATGAATGGAAATGTCAAGTATCTTATTCATAGTTAGATAGATATTAAATGCAAAGTCATAATTTGATTGTGGTTTGGGCAGCTCCAAAACCTATTCTGTTTTCCATTGTACCATATTTCTTCATCTCCTACTTAAACACCAAGAGCACAATAAATTTGTTGACATATAAGTAATACATGCTTTATTTGCAAATTAGTAACCCTGATTTGTAATAGCTTAATTGGTCAGTATGGAATTCAAATAAAATAATAATTATCTTCATTTTTATTCTATGTGTTGGATTTTATTTACTCACAGACTAAATATAGCAGATGGTGCTATATTTAGTCTTATGTTTACAAAATATCTATTTATATAAAATTTATTATAAAGAGGATATTGTGATTATGAAACACAGATTATTTCATAGGATATTTGACCATAATATATTCACCAAGGGTTGACCACTCTCTTCAAATATGCTAGTGACAAGTGTTATGGAGAATAGTCTTTAAAAATGAAATGGCTCATTATACTACCAGAAAAAATACAAAAAGGCCACTAACAACATTCTATTTAAATCGTTCTCATAGTTTTCAAATTATAATGAATAACTCTTATTTGAATACTCTACACAATTTTAAAGAGTAGTATTAGCAAAGACTAGAGAATTGGAATCCTTAGATTTTCTTTCCTACACATAAAATATTGAAAGACCAAGAACTTATTTTCATATTGATTTTGCTAGGTTGTGACTCAGTGGTGGAGTGTTTGCCTGGCATATACAAAACTTTAGGTCCATCCCTAGCAGGCCCTTCCCTCTAAAGAGTTAATTTTGATAGATTGCTTCTAATTACAATCTCCTGCATGAACAAATTATTATTAAATTCTCATTTAAAGATGTTGACGAATCTGTTGATAAACTTTTAGTAACTAAACATGTTTTATTTGTACTGCTAGAGACAACTTATAGACCTTAAAATAAAAGTACAGTATGATTCTTATCATTAATATTTATCAGCATACCTAGATTAAGCAGTGAAGAGAAGGAAAATGAGAAAAATAATATTAGACAACCCACATTGGGAAAAGCTATGGTAGCACTAGTTTGAATCTGAGTTTCATTGCAATCAAGTAAAAGGAGTTTAATATTGATTAATGCAAATATTTCTTATTAGTGATATAAATCTCATTTATTTAGGTAAATTAGGAAAAATGTATTTGGATTATAAATCTAAATTATATCATATCATATATATATATCATGTATATATCGTGTCAATATCATATATATTGATGAGTCATTCCTAATGGGGAAGGAGACTAAGGTTAGTTTTAAAGAACAGTAAAAATAACATAGGTAGAATACTCCTTTTGATATGTAAAGGAACTCTGTAAAGCCAATGATCTTACAGGTGCCTCAGAAGTATTTATCTTACATAACTTAAATAGTACTCTTAAAATTTCAATTATATAATTGAAATTATATAATTATAATTATATAATTTAGTTTCAGTGATATTACATTAAATGATTCCAAAATAGTCTTTGGTTCAGCCTCTGATGGACAACACTCTTTGAGCACTCTGAAAACATTTATTGCCATATATGTTATTACCATATGTAATAATAATAATAGATTCTTTAACTAACAATAGATTCTTTAAGTTAACAATGCAAATCTGAACTAAGATGTTATTTTTTCCTGTTTTATCTACAAAGCTTTCTGTAGAATGCAAGGTGTTGCTGCCAAACAGATTAAAAAGTACAATATGGTTCTATACATCCTAAAGCAATTTTTTGAGATTTTAAACAACTAAAATTTAGTTACATCAAATAGTAATTTAGGCCTGGTTTGGAAATTTGAATTTTAGCTCTAATGCATTGCCTGTGTGATTTTAAGCAGGGTTCTTAACTCTCTGTTTTGTTCAGTTTTTACATTTGTATGGTAGGAGTAATAGCATAATAACCACATATGATTTTATGAGTATTAAATGAGCTAAAGTACATAGACACATAACAACAGCACATGAACTATAGTAACCATGCAAAAAGCTTGTCTGATACACTTAATGGAACCACATACCTACTGCAGATGAAAATTAACATATTCAAATCTATTCAATATTAAAATTTTAAAATTTGCATACAAATAAAACTCTGCTGCAGATGTGAAATGAACAGCTTTTGCTGAGCTCTGATTCTGTGTCCATAATAAATATCTTTTCCATGTATCCCTACAACACTTCTCCCAGGTAAGTATCACACTTGCCTGACAGATGAGAAAGGTTTAACTTGTCTCATGTCATAGCATTAACAGCTATAGAATTGAGTTTCACAGCAGACCTCTCATCCATTGCCACTGCCATGCCCATATCCTGTGGAAAATTGCTGGAATTCATCTAAGTTAAACTACATATGTAGGAGGAACATGTTTGCTCAAAGAAATAGTCTTTTCAAGTTAAAATGAAAGTGGGTGAAATAAGCAAAAACTCATTCAGTGTTTAATTATGTTAGATTTTAAAAACTTTGCTACTCATCTTTAATATTTATCCCACTTGTATGTGTGTGTTTTATATAGAATGTAGCATAATGATTTGCCCTTCCTAATTGATTATTTTGTCGTCTTTTTCCTTTTTCTTTTGCTGTACTTGGGTTCATTCTGAAATGTGACACTTCATTTGGCCCTTTGTGCTCTATGTCAGCGTCTTCAACTTTATGGATACCATTCTCCTACTAATAGTGTATGTACAATACTTTAAATGTTCTTTATGTATATATATCCTTCACTTGTTATATTTAATAATGTTATTTCTTCATATAAACATATATCTTCTATTCAAATGTTTTAGTTTATTGAATACAGTAAGATTCAGTCAAGCCAAAATTTTGCATTTCTTTTCTAGATTTTTGAGAAGACTAAGCTATACAGAGCAATTATGTATATTAATTAATTAAATATCTTTAGATTAAAATAAAGGACAGGTGAGTGAACATTAACCACCAAACATTCTGTTTTTCAATATTTCTTACAATTGTTTTTCCTAAAGCTTTGTTGTCTATCTACTTTTTATGGTTTATAAAAAGGTCTGGTATAAGATGCTACTTGTTACATTTATTATATCAAGGTATTGTCTTATTACTAAAAGAACATGAGTTTCATTGTTTCAAAAGAATTGAGGTTTTTCTATGCTTGAACCCCAAAAAGTATTCCTTAGTCTGTTTTCTGTCTTTTCTCATGAGAAGCATTAGTTGAGCTATAAGCTACCTACTCAGCCATAGCTCTTGGATAATGTGAACATGTGCCATCCATTTTATTTCCACAGATCATTTGTTAGGATCCAGAACACTGCAAAAATTCCACCTGAGAGACTTTGAATTCAAGTGACAGAGCTGTAGATGCCACACATAATTTCAAACTGTGAAAAGTAGTTCCTTTTTGTATTTTGTATAAAATAAATGCAAGGGACTTTACATAATCACAAAATGAAATCTATATCACAAAAAGTGGATTTAGAATGACAGGAGAACAAGCTTAGTCTGTGAGACCCATATGACTAATTATTTTTAATCTTTATAAGAACTTCTTTTAAATTGGGTACTGTTCTTTTTTCTCTATTTTTTAATAAAAATTTTTATATATGAATATATGTAAATCTATATATATGAATATATATAAGTCTAGGAATAGCTCAATAGTAAAGTACAAGCTTAAACATATGCAAAGGTTCTGAGTTCAATCCCCATCATGATCAAAAAGAAAAAAAATTCTTTGAAAATGTCTTTATTCCAAGCTAGCATTTGTTCATTATTCATGGATAATGACATAATTCATTTCATTTAACTTTTGCCTTCTGTTACTGAAATTGAAAAGTGCACTCTGTATCTAATTATTTTTCTTTTGTAGGTAGTCTGCGTCTCATTATAAAGTTTTCTTTGCCTTTGCTATTCTGTAGTCTTACTACAGAGTGCCTTGGTCCTGCCTTTTTATCTGATGAGATTTATTGAGCTTCCAAAATAAGAGGATTGTTATTATTGCAATTATTCTTGAATATGCATTGTCATTATCTGAGTATCATTTCCCATTATTCTCTCTTCCTACTTTCTGGAACTTTATAGACATTCATTTTGTCTTCAGTCTTTAAGCTTCTCTTTAACATCTCACACAGCTTCAAATTAGACTTTCAAGATTACTGTTTTTCAGGCCAGTTGTTAACTAAAACTATTTACCCTCTGCTTCTGTGGGCCCTTTTTCTTCTAGTTGCCCCAATCTGTAAGCAGAGTTTTTGGCAAACCTCAGCTGCATGTAAAGTGTCTGCCTCTCTGGACACCTCTGGGGAGCCATTATTCTGCTACCACATGGCTGCATACCATTGTTGAAGCATTCTTTTTTCTTCCTAACTTCCTTTCTTTTTTTCTTCTTTATTTCCTCGCTCTCTCCTTCATTCCTTTCCTTCATTTCCACCTTTCCTTTCTTTCCCCCTATTATCCTTAACAGGAATAAGATACTGCAGATGACTTCAGTAGGATTCTGCTCTAATCGGTCAGAAAGGAAGTTGCGGTTCTTCAGTGTCTGGAATCACCCTTCCCAGTCTTTCTAGCTTTAAGAGTTCATCGAATATTAGTCTTCCTGGCTGCCTTATGTCTGAGTAGGTTCTTCTCCCTCACAGCTTCTAATACCTTTCTTTTCTCTGTGTTTTTAACACATTAACTATAATGTCATGGGGAAGTTTCCCTTCTGGTCATGTCTATTTAGTGTTCTCTATGATTTTTGTGCCCACTTCTAGATGGGCAGCTCTTTTTCAACATTTGGGAAGTTTTCTTCTGTGATTTTACTGAAATGCTGACTATGCCTTTATCCCGATAGTACATGCATTTTCATGGTGTCCCAGTGTTCCTGCATGTTCTCTTCATGTGTTTTTTAATCTATAATTTTCTTTGATTGAATAATAGAATTCCTCTACCTTGTCTTTGAGCTTTGATATTCTGTCTTCTGCATGCTCTGTTCTGTTGGGAGGTACTCCACCCTAATTTTTCATAGTTTTTGCTTTATAGTTTAAATTTTTTTCAGTATTTCTATTTCCTCACTGAATTCTGTTTATGCTGTTGTGGGGGGTGACCATCGTTTAACCATAGTATAATAGTTCACAAAATCATTTCATCATTCTTCTAATAACACTGCCCAATACAGTATTTTCTAATTGGGTAGGCTTAGCATACTGTTTTCTGTCTTTTTCTCTTCATAATCATGTTTAAACCTTCGTAGCTACTGACAAATACATATATACATATATAGAATATTTGACAGTGAAAAGCTAATCTAGCATAAATTGAGGTTATTACAAATATATGTAATAAAAAATATAGTTATCTTTGTATTTAGATGATTTTTCTTATTTAGTGTATAACCTCTTAAAAATTTAGTTATTAAAAGCAGCAATGAGCATATTTCTTGTCCTGCTGCTACACCGACACAGTGATATTATTGTCTCTGTTAACTATTTCCTATTAAATAACACCTTATTATTAACATTTTATTAAATTATTAGTCATAGGAAGCATTTCCTAATTAAAAATGTAGTTAGAATATTTGAAATAATTCTTAGATGTAGTATAATGTTACTACTTGCACCAGATTTTTTTGTCTGTCTACAGGATATAGTGATACTGTCCAGTGAGACTTTAAACTTCTAATCAAACAATCATCCTGTCTTGGCCTCCCAATTAGTTAACACAGTAACTACATTCCACCACCCTGCTGATATCTGCCTTTTAAAAATTTAGGCAAAAATAGAGGAAATAACCAAAAGATACCAAACCTGAGATATATGCAATCTTTGTTGGTGTATATGACAAAACTGATTTTGTTATTCCTGCTTAGAGATTTAGTTCAGCATTTTTATAGGAAAGTCTAGTATTTAGTCATAGAAATTCCTTCACTCCAGCCAATACTGAGATACAAATGTGTCCCATTTTTGTAATAAGGATTAAAAGTGCCCCACCATTTATAGTAAACAATCTGCCAAGTCCCAAAGCTGCTTTGTATCATTTCATCTACACAGTTACATTTTATTTATACAAACTTTGAATTAAGCCTTGTGTCTATAAAGTGTGACCTTTAGGTTTGGGTAAACAATAAGATAGAGTAAATGATTGTTAAATTATTAAATTAATGGATTATCACAAAATTACAAAAATATTTTCCATATGCATGAACTTTAAAGAAGATGTGAATAAAAGCTTTATATTTATGCGTGTTTCAATAAAAAGGCAGAAGGAGGATTAGAAAATTAGATTATTTTTGCTGTGTTCACATTGTACTTAGAGATATTGGTTACATACCATTCCACCTCTTATCATACAGTGCACCTCCAACCACTGTAATATAACACTGTTATGTGAACCAGAAAAAGAAGTAAGGTAAGCTAATGGGATTTCTTCTCTTTTAACATTGGTTCAAAAAGACCTAAAGTGTGTAAATTGTCATTCTTTGTGCTGTTCTTTAGATTTCATTTGTTCTTAAAACTTCTACAGGTACTTAAAACAGATGCTGAGGAACTTGTCTCCAGAAGTTATTGGGATACACTGAGACGTAACACAAGTCAAGCACTCTTTTCAGACCTCGCAGAGGTATCATTAAACCTCAACACAGTTTTTAAACTATTTGCCATTTTGCTATTCTAGTCATGAAGATGAATCTAAAATTTTCTCCATTTTTTCGGTAAAGGGATTATCACAATATATCATATATTTTGACATTTTGACTATCCTGACATAGTTTACAAAACCACTTATAATTATCTGTTGTAAGTGGACTTGCTTGTTATATAAAACAAAACTTTGGGTTAACAAAATGGCTCAGCAGGTAAAGAAACCAACTTGGGGGGTCAGCAAGGCAGCTCAGCAGGTAAAGAAACCAGTATACAAACTTGGCAACCTGGTTGGATCCTTGAAACCAGCTTGTCTTCTGACCTCTACGTTCATATTGATCTCTCTTTCATAAATGAAAAATGCAAAAGCACAACCTGTCAACTTCATTGAAAGGAATAGTACTAAATTGCAATGAAAAGTTACTTGTATAAATTTGAAAATAATAATGCAGATTTATAAACTCATTGAATCTTCTTACCCTATAACATAATAGTACATAAAGTTTTCACTTAGTCAATAATAACTGACTCATGTTATATTTAAGAAATTAAATTTCCTAATACTTGTAATGAGTGTAAGGAGGTGTAGAATGGTATAGTGGGAATAGTTAGACAAGGAAGGAGAGAATACATTACCTATGAATTGAGACTGCCAGTCCATATATTGCTTGATATTCTATTTAAAATAAAATATACTCTCATTAACATTTGAAAAAAAAAAGATTGCCAGTCCATGGTGAAAATAAAAAAATCAGACTGAGTCTATTTTGGTTTTCTTACTATTTAAATTTGATGCTGATAGGCACTTTATTATTACACTGGGAGTGGACTGCTTTTATCCTCCTACTCCTGTAATAAAACTATTAATAAGAGTATTAATCCTTAATCTTAAGCTTCACCATTAATTTATTTTTCCAAACATGAGTTTGACTTCACAAAGTTGCTCCTAAAATTATCTGAAGTAAGTGTCTGGAGAGACGGCTTTGCTGGTGAAGTGCTTGCTATGCAGGCATGAAGCCTGGGTTTGAACATGAAAAGAGCCAGCCTAGCGGTTGGCATACTTCTCTAATGCAGTGTTGTGGGGCAGTGAGATCCTTGGGACTCTGGACAGCTGAATAAGCAGCTCCAGCTTCAGTGAGAGACCGTCTCGGAAGGTCAGGTTGACTGAGGAAGACACCTCACAGAAAACAGAACGGAAAACTTCAATCACTTTTGACTTGTCTTTTTCTCTTTTTTCTTCATTATCCAATATGGGTTCTTGCCATACTGTCCAGAGCTCAAGAAGTCTTCACACCTTAGATTGTCAAGTATCTGGGACTGTAGGCAAGAATTACTGTGCCTGAGCTAGCTGAGCTGTATGTTGCCCAAGTGTACAATGATGCTCGGTTGGCAACTTCACTAGAGAAAACTCTTGGAAATAGTTTTATTGCTCGTGGTGCTTTCTAAAGTCTTCCAAAACATAAATAATACATTTTCTTTATGACTACTAATATGTTTGTACAAATAAATATGATAAACTTATGATCAGATAGTTCCTGTTGAAATCATAAAATGGAAAGGTATGAAATTGATTCATATATTATGAAGTAATTGAATGGAGAGAAGATAAAAAATTAGAGAAAAATTTACTTTGTGTTCTATTGTCAAAAAATTATTGAAAATAATCTATGTTAAGGCCATCCTAGATTACAGAAAATAATGAGAATTAATTGTAAGTCACAATAAATTATAATTCTTTATGTTACTGTGGCTGTTGGTACAATTATTTTTATATTATTATCTGAAGATTCAAATTGGTTCAGAAAGACAACTTATATTTCAATACTTAGCCAGTGTGTGACTTTTAAATATTATAGGTAAAACTAGATAAATCTCTCATTTTATTATGCTGGAACTGTTTTTCACTACAGATTTTTTTCAATTATAGGAAAACAAAGTTTTTGCAATTATTGTAAAATGATACAGTGAAAACTTGGATATGTTACATCTGGCATTGCTTTTTGGCCAAAATTGTATTATAATAAATTTAAAGTATACTGTGATAAGCATGTCCTACAACTATTGAAAACAAATTGGAATCATCACAAGTATAAACACTTTCAATTTTTATGAATGAAACTTTAAAAAATTATATTTATTTATTTTTTATTTAAATTTATATTTTTTTTATATTTATTTATATTTTTTATTATATTTATTTATTTTGTGTGTGTGTGTACATGTGCGTGTGTGTGTGTGTGTGTGTGTGTGTGTGTGTGTGTGTGTGTGTCAGAGGACACTGCTTGTCCCTGTGGAGGATCAAGGATTACTTCCGGAATCATCCTGTGTTGCTTCTGCCTCCTTTTTGCTTTGTGATTTCCCAGAGCCAAATGTGCGGGCCGGCACCTTTTCCACCTGGCATTTTTACATGGGACTTGGAATCTGAACTCAGGACCTTCTGTTTGCGAGGCCAGAGTCTTAGCCCCTGAGCCATCTCTCCAGCCCAAAACTTAAAATTTTAGCCTATTTTAAATTGTATTTAGGCAATATTTTATTGAAAAACTTCATTTAATCAAAGCTGAAAAATTTGTCTGTGCCTTGAGGACAGCTTAAGATCATTTACACATTACAATCTGAAAAATGTTTTGAAAGGCTGTCCTAAAACTTCAATAGCTTGATGGATTTTTATTTTATATAAATTTAATTTTAGGTATTTATTTTTTTGTGCTGGAGATCTAAGCCAGGATCTCAGCTGCTAAAATGCTGTCTACCACTGAACTATCCCCTTTGCAACTGAGTTACTGCCCAGGCTAAAATAGTTTTAATCAGAACAAAATCAGATAATGGACTTTCATGTACATTATCCATGAGATTCTTTTATGGATTGTTTTTTTTGCTTTGTGCAAACATATCAATTCATCTTGCCTTAACAATAAGCCCAAGAACCAAAGGGATAAAGTCTCAGCCTTCTTGTGAGTTAAGTTACACACCACTGTTAGGATAGTGAGGACCCTGGTGTAGTTGTCAGCGATTCCAAGCAATACTCAGTTTCTCTAATGTCAGTCTGCTCTTAACGTCTCTGAAGATCTGGATAAATGAAATGTGAATCTAATAAGATTTGAATACCGAAGGACTGTAAGCGAAGTTTTACTCTGCATAGTGGGCTTGAGAACTGACTCAGTGAGGTCATTGTAGAAACCCACATAAAACAGAACCATCTTATTCTAGCATCCTGTGCCTTTACACAGTGACACAGTGACATCACAATACTGAAGGCAAATATTAGGTGATTTTCTGAGTTCACTGACTTGTGATGCTCTGCAAACCTCTTAACTAAAATCTTTTTTGTTTCTATATTTGTATTACATTTATTTTTGGTAACAAAAATTAAGGGCATACCATATGAAAATTCATTATTCAACATTATTATCTTTTATGTCATAATTAATCATTTTTCAATTTCCTGAACTTGACAAAAATAAATGACCACTAACATGTATTGCATATTTACAACAGATTACTGAAAAAGACTGATAAGAGTTATCTAATCCCTGCAACATCTTAGGCACATAAAGAAGCTACACTATCGGGTCTCACATAGGGAGCACTGAAAGAAAAGCTAGTGGTACCCTTCATTCCTTAGTATTCCTAATAAGCTTTTCAAGCAGATATATTTAAAAAATATTACTCAGCTATCTGGCTGTGTTCTTTGTCCTCTAGCAATCAGATCAAACTGCCATCAAATCTTCAGAGAAGCTGTAGTGTCATAGGAATGTCCTCACTGAGGATTCTTGAGACTTTTCAGCAAACGAGACTGAGAAGAGTATAAGGGGATCTTCCAGACATTATAAGAATTATGTACTGGAGATCAACCAGAATGTCACACACTGAATTACTTAAATATGATTCCTAAATAAGTTTAACAATCTTAGGTAATTTGAAGTATAGATTCCCTACAAGATAAAAGTTCTGGCTTTTTTAATTGGTTTGGTTTGAGTTTGGTTTTGGTCTCTCAAGATTAAGTCTCTAGCATCCCGACTGGCCTCTACTTCACTGTTTAGCTGAGGCTGGCTTTGAATTCCCAGTCCTGCCTCCACCTCCCGCATATAGGTATTATAAGCATGTGCTGCCACATTCAACTCAAAAGTTAGAATTAGGAGACATGAATAATCACAGTGTACAGATCACTTTGGAAAAAGCTTAATGGTCTAAAAGAGGGGTATGTTGGAAGGAAAATCACTATGTTGTAGACGCCACTCCATTTTTATCATTCAGAGAGACAAATTTTCCAAAGAGTAAAGATCCAACCATTGCTAAAGGAAAAAAACAAGTATCTATGTAAAAGTAATACAGATTTATTGAGTGAAAGATGTGTAGAATAGAACAATATGTCAGGGATCAGAGAAGACCTGTCCTTTTTTAGAGCAGCATTGTTGTTTCTGCGTTATGCTTTAAGTATAATTTCGTCTTTAGTAGGCATATAAAATTGTCTATATATATTAATAGTACTGTTAAACTTATTTTTCTCATATTTCCTTGGGTGATATATAGGAAAGCTATTATCATTTCATGAATTGTGTACCTGTGTTTATAAAGTAGGCATGAACCAATGGCAAAGTGAAGAAGGAAGGGAGGAGAGAGAAAGCAAGAGCAAAGCAAGACCAAGAAACACTAAAGAAGGGAGATTTCATGAGCCACTTAATTTTCAAGGACTATAATTCAATTTTAAAAAACATTTGTTGAAAATTAATTTATTAAACAGAAAAAGGGAAACCAATTAAATTGGTTGACCTTTCATAAAGTTATGTGATACTTTTTCTTTGAAAACCTTCAGTGACTTAAATTCCAGAATAAAATATTACTATAGCTTCTCTTTTGTTTTTAAATTTTTATTCTTTGACAATTTCATAAATTAACATAATGAATTTAATGTCATTTTTACCCCTTATTACCTAATCCTACCTCACTTCCTTTTCCCAATCTTTCCAGCTAGTCTCCCCCTGCTGTTATGTCTTTTCACATTTGTGTCTCAGAGTTTTGTCTGGGGTTCCAGAGCATTTGCTGAAATATGAATAATATATCAATGGATGTACCACCAAGGAAGGTATCCCTCCTCCACCTCCACATCCAGCATTAATCCTCAGCAAGCTCTCAGGGAGGTATGGTGTCTCTTGAGAGCCTCCCCCTTCCATGGTGAAATGCTGACAGAAAATAAACATAGCTGTAATGAGTTCATGGGTGCATCTGCCCTGCCATGTCGGGAAGACACTGTCAGCCCTCACCCCTGGCATTCTTACTTTCTGTAATGTTCTCAGAGCCTTGAGGTAAAGGTAACCTAAATTTCCCATGTAAGTCCAAGCAGTCCAGTCACTTACTCTCTGCCATCTGTGTGATTCTCTTTATTACATACTTTTTATTACAAAAAAAAAAAAATCTTGTTCAAGGACTGACAACTGCCCTAAATCCATGGGTCTAATTATAGGTGTTTAGATAGTAGCTTGGCAAGTTCACATAGGAACACAATGGTAGTTCCCCCCAGATCCTAAGGCTTCCTCATCCACAGGTTCTTGACCTTGTTTATAGTACCAGGCATGTGTTTCCTGCCGAAAATCAGGCCTTAAATCCAATTAGAAAGCTGTTGGTTATTCCCATAATGTCCATGCCACTATTGCACCAATGGTTGCCTCCTGCTAGGATAATTGTTATCATAACTCACAGAATTCATATATTCAAAATGGTATTTGTCTAATAAAATAGGAATATTCTGGCTAAAGGAAGCTGTTTTATGAAGTTTGGGGTCATTCTTTCATCAGTCATAGACATCCAATCTGTTCACAGAATTTCTGTTTTTTTAAATATCTGAAAAAATGGAATTTTCCTACTGATTATAACTGAAGCATAATTACTTTTAAAAGTAGTATAATTAAATGATTGCTAAGGGATTAAAATCTTTTAGTTAATTTAAAGCATAGGTGTTCTTCACATGTAATTTGAGGTAGAATATTTCTTAAAGTTCTGTCTTCCATATCTTTTAGAATAAAGAACAATTTTCTTCAAATGCCTTTGAGCATTTTAATTGTAGCATAATTATTAATATGACCTATACTTTTCATTCTAATATTTGTATCTTTGCATTGATAAAATTCTTTGATACTGAATGAGCATATTCTTTTATTTTATTTTTTATTAATACTAATAGTAAATTGTGATTCACTTTTAAGCGTGCTGATGATATCACAAGTTTAGTAGTGGACACTACACTTTTGGTACACTTTTTTGGAAAGAAAGGAAAAGCCGAGCTCAACTTTGAAGATTTTTATAGGTAAGCTTAATTTCTTCTCAAAATTATTAGAATGATAAAGTGAGAATGGTCTTCAGAAATATCTAATGCTATATTCATCTTAACTAGAGATTCTCTGTAGTATCAGTGTCTGTTACTATCCGCATATCAGTTATTACATTAATGGCTGGAAGTTACAGGAAGACAAAGATACTGGCATTTCTTGATTGCTGCCTTTTGTATATTTAGAATAGAGTAGGTGGCATTCCTTAGACCCAGCAAGACAGAAATAACAAGTTGCTTAAGTATCGTTACTGTTGTACAAGATGTTCTCTGATCCCTTTTACAGATGGGTAGGCTGAGGCCTGAGAGACTGTAGGCTCAAGAGTTACAGTCACTGTGTGGTGATACCTTTAGGGCTATGCTCTTTTCCTTCCCAGCTACACAGAGAAGAATTTCACAGAACTCTGTACCATCCTATAATTAAATTATGTCCACATAAGCTTTCTAGTACAGTGACTATTTAATCATTTGCCTTGTTTATTCTTATTATACTTTATCACAGATTCATGGATAACCTCCAGACAGAAGTCCTAGAAATAGAATTCCTTTCCTACTCCAATGGAATGAGTACTATCAGTGAAGAAGATTTTGCCCATATACTTTTACGATACACAAATGTGGAAAATACATCAGTATTTTTGGAAAATGTGCGCTACAATATACCTGAAGAAAAGGTGTCTTACCTGTTGTATTTATTTGATTATATCCTTTACCTTGAAGTACACTTTCTGTAAATGGCATTTTATGCAGGCTTATAAAATACCTTTCCCTTCTGTTGGCTCTACTGTAGCTCTCTAAGTTAAAAAAATCGAAAATATGTTTGTTTCATTTTTCTCTTCTGATCCAAAGTACTGTCTAACTTTTTAAAAATTAAATTTTTAAAGGTAAATGTTTATATTTTTCTTATGAATGTTGAAATCTTTAAGATATTAGTAGTTTTATTCCGGTAAAGGTCTATATTTTTCTTAGGAATGTTGAAATCTTTAACACAGTATTTTTATTCAAATTAACCTTCGTTTTTCAAGTGAATTCTGATGAGTTGTTTTGACTAGTACTAAAACATCATTTTATATAAAAACAGTTTATATTGACATTGTTTCTGTCACACTGTGTTCATTTCTATAGCAACCCTAATAAAAGGTTATTTGAAAAGTAGAGTGATCTTAGCAGCAGCTGAAGTGAGGTTGTCCACAGAGTTTGGATGGTGAATAGTTAGGATTGCTTGTCTGTTTGCTCAGTAACAAATGCTTCCTTAGCTCTTCTGAGAAGCTGCATTATCTAGTGCCATCTGAATGCATCACTGCAACCAAAAGAGCTGGTGTCACAAGTTTCTCTTTAAGTGTGGGATGTTTTGGATAGATTGCCTTCTATTTGTGTTTATGGAAGGATCAGGTTACCTGTCCAAGAAAAGCTTGCAGATAGTGTGGCTTTATTTACAATGGATGTACTGACAATGAGCGATTCTCAAAGTCCCCCAAGGAATAAGGAAAAAAATGACTTGAGTATTTGGCTATTAATTTACATTGGCTATGAAGCAGGTTTTACTCACTAAGCTGAACTTTCCCAACTAACAGATAATTCCCTAGAAATAGATACTGGAAATTACACTACTCAAGCTACTACAGTATTCTTTAGAACCTTTAGGGAGTTTTTCTTTTGTTAAATGAAAATATAAAAACCTGTAACTCAGAAGTTCAAATTCTAGAGATAATGAGTTTATAGAAATTTATTTTGATGTTTTATGATTAATTTTTACATCTAAAATTACTTCACAATAAAAACCCTAAGTGAACTGCTGTAAACTTGATTGGTAGAAGTATCTTAAGGATTGCAAATTATTTCATTAAAAATAAGAAACTTTGTATCACCATGACTTAGCTTGTTGAATTTTTCTTATGGACTACCTCTGTAATTCTCAGAACAGCCTTGCAGGTATTGATATTTTTCTTTTAGGAAAAGGGAAAGTAAGTCTTTCATATACCTAAACACTTGTGCACAGATTCACATTAGGACTTCTAAGCTAATGATACCCTATACATGTCTTTCCCTTCCTTCCACTTCTCACCAGTAAAAGAAAAACTGATATTTAAGTAGCAGTTTACATTTCTAAAATAATTTCATTTTCTTTCACCTATCTAGCCAGTATTAAATAAACTACAGGATTTTAGGCACAAATGATAGTGACAAGATAATTCAAAATTCTCTGCAAATAACATTAGGTTTCATTGTAGAGACAAATAAGTAAGTAAACAAAAAAGAAGCTGTATACTTTCAGATAGTCATAAAGGCTGCTGTGAACTGACCAAGCATCGTGGCAGCTGGGAAGAAGGTGGACCGTCAGGGAGGGCACTTCAGAAGAGGCCCCTGCGAGGAAGCCTGTGTGGTGTGACTCTGGAAGAGCAGTGTTTCAGGTGGAGACATCAGCAAATGGCAAGGAGCAGGGAGGGAACAAGCTTTGCTTCTTGAAGAAAGTACTGAAAGATAGTCATAAATATCTGAGAAAGTACTAGATGATGAGCAGGGAAGGTTAGATATGGGTCAGGGATAAGAGGACCTATCTGCTAAGAAAAGGGCTTCAGACTTCATTCTGACAGTGACATAAGAGCAATGGAAAGCTGTTTCAGTGATTAAATTTAAAAATGGGTGCCTGGTAAACCACTGCCATTCTAGTTAGCTCCCTGACTTTCCAGAATTACTTGTTGGCGTTCTGTCCTCTTTTATTACTGCTGCATTAAGGACAGGATGAGTTAAGACTAAATTATTGACTCTGTTCTTTTCTCTGTGGATTTTCTCAGTTATATTTTGTTGATTATAACCAAACTCAAATGATCTGAAATACATTATTTTTATTTCAAATAACTCTCCATTTAATTGAAGTAGCATTAGCAGTCAAATTCCAGTCTAGACCCATGCATCCCAGAACAGGCCATATGAGCACCGATACTTCCTGACCCAGTGCCCAGGCTCTCCTGGATCACTCAGTGCTGTTCCTTGCACTCCCAGCCTTCCCTGCAGCTTCACAGAACTCTCGGCTTCAGATAGGCAGCTGTTAATGCTTAGGCAACATAAATGACCAAGCATCATAAATGAATTGATGTTGAATCAACTTCAAGAGATAAATGTGCAAAGCAAACATTTCTTATGGTATTCTTTACTATATTTTCTGACTTAAAAGGTACTTAAATAGAGTATTCTTACAACTGAAACTTCATTTTTATTATAGTTTTTTATAACTTTGGCTGTTAAAACACTTTTAAAAATATTCACCTGTTATAGTGATAGCGACCCTATATTATAGCAGTCATCGTATTTGAAGAATTTTCAGAATATGCCTCAGAAATGTTTACATATGAAACACACTGCAGATTATTAATCTGTTTTCTTATATTAACATATAATACCTGTCAATAAATTTATCATTCCTAATTGTTTTCACACTTATTTTCCCAAAATAGGGCATCACCTTTGATGAGTTCAGGTCTTTTTTCCAGTTTCTGAACAATTTAGAAGACTTTGCGATTGCCCTCAATATGTATAACTTTGCAAGTCGTTCTATAGGACAAGGTATGTAACCCTTCTTCAAAAGCAAAAATATTCCTACACTGTTTTTCTACAGACTTTATAAATCAGTTGATTAGATATGTTGTATCATGTGTCAGCTTGCCCGAAAGTCTGGTTTTTTGCTTCCAATAGAATCCATTCCAAAATTTAAAGATGGGCAAAGTTTAGGGAAATGTGCTCATTTTTAATTGGTTTATTTTTGCCTTTCTTTTCATAGTATGGAGAGAAAACTGGTGATATTTTAAAAAAAGAAAGGAAGAGAGAGGAAGGAAGGAAGGAGGGAGGAAGAGAGAAAAGAAAGAAGGGAGGAAAGAAGGAAGAGAGGGAGGAAGGGAGAGAAGGAGGAAGGAAGGAAGGAGGGAAGGAGGGCGGGATGGAAGGATAAAGTAAGGGAGAAAACAACCTCCTGGTTACTTGGCAACATCGAGGGACTCATGTCCACCCATAGAAGATGCAGCTGGCCATTCTCAAGCTCCACAAATTCTCACAGATGTTATTTATATTATTGGGTTAGTTCCTGCCCACTCAAAAAATCAGAAATAAGTGGGCAGAGGTACTTCTTAAATATTGATTTATGTTTACTAACTTCTGAGAATGATTGTATAAAATTGATTTTTTTTTATTTAAAATAGAATTCTGACACTGCTGTCCTCGAGAACAGCTCACCTGCTCCCCGGCTGGCCAGCAAGTCAAATCCTTTTCTAGGATTCTCTCCCTTACAGTCAGGTCTTTTTGGAAAGAAGCCATACCATATGGGGAATTTTCTTGTTTTCCTTTTTCTTTAAGGTGATTTTACTTGCCTCCTCCAAAATCTAAACATGTTAAATCTCAGTTTACATGTTGAGTTTTTTATCATCGAATTCTAGAGGCAAGCCAAAATGCTGATGATAAGGACTGCTGTAAAAGAGAGGACGGGAGCCTTGTTCAGTGAGGGCCTGGGTTCACTCAGAAGAAAAGAAATGTATCCACACACATTAAATGTTTAAACACTGGACGCATATTGCAGATGAGTCTTTAATAGCATAATAAGTAAATCTGTGAAAATGAAGTATGAGTTTTTTATAAGAAGTATGAAAATTGCTCTTTATGAAACTAGGAAACGGAAAAAAAATTGTCACTTTCACAAGTGCTAGAAGTAATGCCCACATGTTCCTTCTCCATTAGCACAGGTGAAGTAAGTTAAGGTGTACTTCTTAATGGGCTGCTGTAGTAACCAACCACATAGGTGATGGTCCTTCGTTGTCTGTCCCTGAAACTCCCAGAAAAGACGGGGCCCAGTTGCCTAGAGTTTCTACTACTGGTAGTAGATCTGTGCAGGACTTCCCAGAGACCCTGTGTCATCCTGTGCCAGTCTCCCCTGCACTCTCCTGCCCTCTGTCTCCCCAGCCATGTGTCCCTTCATATCACCTGTCTGCTATTACTTTCATCTCTGCAGCTGAAGCCATCATTAGGGGTTGATGCAAACACAAAAAATGTTAGTCTTTCCAGTCATCGCCCCTTTCTCCCCGCTTCCTACTCCACTCTGCACAGATACGCTCACTCATCTCCGAATTCTCTTAGCACTTTCTTGGCATTTTTCTTCTGGCCCTGCATTACGGCCCTGTTTGGGGAAATAAATGTCATCTCCCATCTGAACTGTTTCTTGAGAGCATACTTATCTGTCAGTGATAAGCAGGCCTCATTAGATACTCATTAGTTGTTAAAAGATTATAACCTAAAATATACAGTTCCTTCTTGCTTTTTTTATTAAAAACCACAAAATGTCTTTTCCCTAAGAGACAGCATGACTAATAAGTCATAAGTTATATGTCAACATAACTCATGTTTAGAAAAGCAACTTCTTTTACAACTTTTGTGGTAATTAGCATAATATACTAAAAATACTACTTTTTTCTTTTTATGTGACATCTATCTAGATGAATTTAAACGTGCTGTCTACGTAGCTACTGGACTGAAACTTTCACCACATTTAGTGAACACTGTCTTCAAGATTTTTGATGTTGACAAAGATGATCAATTAAGTTATAAAGAATTTATTGGAATTATGAAAGACAGACTCCATAGAGGATTCCGGGTAAACCTACACATTTCAAGCCTACTGACAATCCTTTTTAAATCTAAGTTCAGAAAAAATTTTACAAAAATATTTAAGGATTAAAACATGAAATGCTTTACTTGGAAATTGAAATTATTGTCCCTGACTGCTTTCAAAAACAATTTGAGAAGTTAGAAGATAATTATTTTTAAATACATAAAATGAATTTGGCATTGAATAATTCATTTTAATACTCAACTCATTTAATGTTTTTTGTAGTTCTGAGGAAAGGTGTTACCATGTTTTCCTAAAATGTAGTCTTCACGTTGACTTTCAAACTTTCTAGAAAGTAAAACTCTCTCTGCCCATAATGTCATAAGAGGCACATTACATATATTATACTTTGAAAAGAAACTTAAATGATTTTTGCCTGCTGAACTTATATTATTTACTGTTGACATACTAAAAAGTAATTGCTAGAGATTCACCTGTCCTTTTCTAAAGATCACCCTTAAAGCTTGAAATTATGTGACTCAATATATGTTTATACTGTAACATATTTATGGATATGCCAGAAATAGGAAAGGAAAGCTTCTGTTAACATCAACACTATTATTGTCAGTCTATTTTGACAGAGATATCCCTAAAGGTTATACATTTTTAAAAATAGAAAAAAAATCTGTGCATAGAAAAAAATCAATACTCAGACATTGCTGTTCTAAAGGTTTTTTTGTTAGTTTCTTGGCACAGTTGCTGTTGTACTTACCTGCCACCTAGTGGTGACTTCACTAACATGTCTAGTGGTACCACAAACACTAGGTTATGTAATGAAACCCATTCGTTTTCCCTCAAAAATAAGGGCAACAAGATCGGACTAATGTATATTATGCTGTAAACCTTTGATACAATTTTCCCCTCCTAAGTTTCATGTGTTGTTTTATTTTTATATAAATTATATAACAATATTTTATATATTAAATTTATAAATATTTGTCCACTTTTATGATTTTTTTCATGGGGTACAATGTAATGTTTTGATGTATGAATACATCATAGAATTATTATGTCAACATGATTGATATATATTATCTCATACTTCTTTGTAGAGAGAGCTTTTTAAATCTGTCTTTACATAGTCTTGAAATAGGAATGATTAACAGCTATGGTCACCATTTTTTGCAACTGACATTAAAATCTCATTCCTCATGTCCAAATGAACTTTGTACCCCATGATCAACATCTGCCTTTCCTCACCAATCCTTAGTTACCAACTTTCTCCTCTACTTCTGTAGCTTGATCTAATATCTCAATGAAATTATGCTGTATTTTCCTGTCCACACATCTGGGTTCTTTTCATCCTCTGTTCCACAGGGTTATAAAACGGTACAGAAGTATCCCACTTTCAAATCCTGCCTGAAGAAAGAGCTTCATAGCAGATAAGTATGTTTGTCTTAATTTGCCCATTAACAATAAAGAATGATTCATATTTATTTTTATAAGATTTTTAAAAGTAGCTGGGGAAGGACAGCCAAATACCTCATTAGGTAAAGGTGTGAGTTTGGTGGCCTGAGTTAAGTCCTCAGAACTCATATGGTGGAAGAAGAAAGTCAGTTTCCAAAAGTTGTCCTTCCACCTACACACACAACCATGGCATGTATGTGCCCATACACACACACACACACACACACACACACACAATTATTTTCTAACATGTATAGAAAGGGATTAGTGTAGCCAGTTAGTCAAGTATATGCATAGCATAGCAAGTATTACAAATAATGAAAATACTTGAAAGAAATGTAATTATGACATATAGTTTGTTTGATGCCATTGCAGTGTCTTGATTTAAAAACTATGTCAAGGGTCTGTGGTTGTAACTCAGTTGATAGAATGCTTACCTAGTACGCACAAGACTCTGAGTTCATGTTAAGTAATGGTATACCACTTTATGAGAATATGAACCACATATTGAAAAGGGAGTAGCACCCTGCTTATATATCTGTACATAGAATGTCCTGAGCTATTTGTAATAGCCTCACACTAACACTACTGTTGTACGTATTAGTGCATAGAATCATAACTCAAAGCGATCACTATTTCTAGAATTCTAAAACTGAATATTGGAGAAGCTTCCTATGAACTTTTTAAAGTTTTAATTATTTGGTTCTTATGTGTGGACTGTTTCAGTTGGATGCCTAGCTGTGTCATATTATTTTCATAAGAATTTTGATTAATGGCACCTCCTCTGAGTTCTATCCTAAGTTTTTTTGCATTTTTTTAACTAGATGCTCCTAAAGCAAAGATGAAAGGATTGCCTTCTGTTTGAGAACTGCAAGAAGCAAAAGTTTCTGAGAATGTGTGCAAACCTGAGGTCAGAACTATGGGAGACAAAAGAAAAGGCAATATGCTTTGAAGCATATATTTTTTCCTTAAACTGAATGCTTAACATAAACAGATGCATAACAAAATGCATCTTCTTCCTAAAAATGTTAGCTCTAGGTTCAAGCGCCAGAACCACCGAAAGAAAAGTACTGCAAATCTTAAATGTAAGCAAGTTGAATCTTCGCCTCGTTCACTCAACTCGCTGACTCTTTCATTCCCTTTACTATGAGCGTAGTTCCAGGGACTCTATGAGGATTTTTTAAAATTTTTATTTATTTATTAGAAATTTTCTTCATTCAAAAATAATTTATGAGTCATAGAATGCAGACTACACAAAAAATGGACAACACATTTTATTCTGGTTTGGACTGTGAATATTGCTTCAAGTTTGTCTTGGGGCCTTTACAATTCATATTATTTACCTGTTTTTAATTATATTGAAATAATTTTGGAATAAGTGGAGATTAGATTATTAAATAATATGATGGTTTACATTGTACTTTTAGCTTTGCAAAGTACTTATGTAACATATATTGTTCAATTTTATGTAAACTTATTTTTTTCTTTTGTTTCTGCTGGGATTTTTTTGTTATGTTTTGTTTTTGTACCAAAGTCAACAGAATGTCAGGTTTTCTTCTATATATACAGTACAGAATTTAAAGTGTAGATTTTATTCAAGAGAAAGATACTGGTCCTTTTCTGATGGTTAGCAAGGACAGTTACAATAGCCATACTGTCACTGTTATATCATGGCGTTACTCTCCAATGCAAGGAATATATGTTGACACTAGTGACACAATATCTTACAGTTCTGTAGCACTGAGTATTGTTAATGTATGTGTAGAGTATCAAAACCCTTGTTATAAAAGACCAATATAAAATGGTCTAGAAGGCTAATGTGTATTTCTATCCATAATAATGTTTCGTTTCCTACAAAAGGACCACATGCAAAAGCAATGCAAATAGTAGATATATATCAGTTAAATCTAACTCATTCTTCCAAAACATATCTTAAAAGGGAAAACAAAACTTTTATGAATTAAAAAAAAGTATTTTTGAGGCTGAATAAGGAGAAACAAAAGTTCAAGAACTGCCTGGACTATACAGAGGCAGCTCATGGCCAGCTGGGCATTTTAGTAAAACCTTGTCTAAAAGTAAAAGTAAGAAAAGAGTTGAGGAAACAGCTCAGTGGTAAAGCTAATGTGTGAGGCCCTGCGTTCCATCCCCAACACTGCAAGAAATAAAAGTAAAACAAAAAGAAAAAATAACTAAAGTATATTGCTATAAAAACTAAAGTATATTTTATATTGAGAGATAATTTTAGCATACTTAGAGAAATTTGTTTTATTAACATTCATTTTAGACAAGCAAACTCTTAAATATCACAAGGAGTTTGCCATTACTATATTTACATATTGCATGTGGAAGATAAATTCATCTCTTTCTAAGATGTTTAATGTACATTACATACACTCCAACTATTACTTAGCTTTTACATATGAAAATAGGAAGCACTGGCTTTGCTTTTACAAGTTATGAAATGTGAAATTGATCTGCATCAGCTTATTTATAAAAGTAATTTTATTTCCAAGAAAATTTTATGAGTATGGATTTTGTGGGTTTTGGACTTTTCATTCTTTGTATTATTTATTATGTAGAGATATAAATGTGTAAATGTAAGATATTATTATGGTATAATAATTTAATTTCACTAGCTTTGAAACTTGAGTCAATTGATTGACCACTTAGAGATGCTTACTTGCCCATTTATCATGCCTCGGGTCCATTGTGTTTTATATTGATTGTTCTCAATAATGCTTAGTATGTAAAGCACGAATTAATCTTTGACCATTAGTTACATACATGTAAATAAAAGTTAAAAATTAAATGAGCCTATTTAAAATCCTTTGTAATTCTGTCATATTCCCAAGGAAAACACCATACTACATTTCAATTATTCTTTATTGTTTTATTGTGAATGGATACATATCCATTAATAAAGCTAAAACAATTTTAAAATGAGAATAAAAATTCTGAACAATTAATATGGAAAGAGAATGGTAAATTACAGTGATTCACTTTTATCATGCCTAAATTTTTTTCTTCCATGAAATGGTATGCAAAAATAATTCACTGGAGTTTTTGCTATGTCAATTTAACTATTTACAAATGTTTTCAAATAATGCACTAATACATACATGCTGTTGGCTTTAGAACTCTGTTCTGTAACAAGTAAATGATGCATAAAAGTTTAGTATTTCACTTTTTAAAAGAAAGCCTACATGGTGTATGGTATACTTCTCAGAATAGTTCAGAATGAATTCGTTTAGCTTAAGTTTTAATTGTTCTTATAATAATTTATAATTGTAAAGCTTCATGTCTTATGATCATGTCTTAAAATAATAAACATACCTGTCCTTAAATCAAGAAATACTATAGCTTACTTTGTGCATATCAGCCTTTCTGAAAATGTCATTTCTAAACTTTGGAAATCTTTGTGGATTTCCATCAATCTGATTTATTTTTTATGGAAACACATGCTCATGAAATTGACCTCATAAACTCCTCCTTGATGGCAAACAAGTCATAGAACTTTAAAATCTTTTGAAACATATTAGAGGAATTGTTATTTTAAAGAACTGTGGTCCTAAGTATTGGAAAGTTCTGAAAGTTTACATGTGACCAAATATAGTATCTACTCGATTTCACAGAACAGTTGTTTAAATGACTTAAAATAATAGTCACAAATGTTAGTATTTTTTAAGCATCGTCATATTAAGCTAAAGCCTAGAAACTTACCAGTTTTCAAAATGTGTTAGTTGTCCTGCTTTTTCAGCGTGGTTCTCTTTTCATTTTTATAGACCAGGTCTCACTATGGGGTAAGGATGGCCGCTGACTCCTGCTTTGGCCTCTGAAGGATGGGCTCTCAGCAGCGCCATGACTCATTCTCCTTCTGCCTGCAGAAAAGGAACACTTCTTAAAAGTGCATTCCCAAAGAATGTGAAAAAAATAAATTGTGCAGTGTTTAGTGAGTGAAATAGCAATTCTAGCTCTAAGAAAACGTGTTGTTTCTCCTTTTTTTTACTGGCAGTATTTTTTCACTTGGTTAGCCCACGAAACAATGACTTACCCTACACACCACATCTTAGATTCTGTGAAATGTTGCCTGTATGATTTCTGTGTATCATAGTCAATATTTATGACACATTTTAAACATAAGAATATTCCTGTAGTTGCAGTTTTACGCATATAAGCATGAAGTGCTCCTGGAATATCAAAGTGTTGCTGTGAACTTTTACTGAGAAGGATAAATTCTGTCCAGCCTTGTGAAGGAAGAGAGGGACAATGAGAAGTAGAAGAAAATAAAAATGACAATGGAAAAATGGATCTTTGTGAAGATAATTTTTTGCAATTGACTAAGTAGAGAGAAAGCTTTTGGAAAAATAAATTTAAGTAAATCCACATAAGAATCATAATGATAAATATTCTAGATTCAGTATATAGTGTTCGTGAATATGCAGGGAAATTTAGTACTTGAACAGCTGGGGAAGTCATGAAGTCTGAGTGAAACGTTGTAAAATAGCTGTATAGGATTTTACTTCTTGAATTGCAATATCCCAATGCAAACATTCACAATTTTATGCTACCAAGTATTTTTTATAAAACAGTAGAAGATGGAAAAGTAACTGCATTTACAGTGTCCATATGATATGATCTTCAGAATACCTTTGTGAGAGCACAGTGAAGAATAAAAAGTATACCCTTTTACTGGCCATGGGGAAGACTCAGTGGATAAAGGCACTTGCTGCCAATCCTGGTGACCCAAGTTCAACTCTGGAACACACATGGTGGAAGAAAAAAAGCAACTACTACATGTTGTCCTCTAACCTACACATACAAGTGGTACCAAACACCTACCCACATACATGATAAATACTTAAGTAGAAAAATAAACTTGCTTGCAAAAAACAATAATTATAATCTTATCAGATATATATATATATCTTATGTCTTATACATATATATGTACTTTATATTTTATATATATGTACATATTTAAAGTATATAAATATTTATCTAGTATATATAATATATATACACTTTACAAGTAAAAGAATCAAAAATAGCATTTCTTTTTCTTCTACTGTCAATCTTGTTACTCATAGACAATCAGTTTTAAGTCTTTCAGCAGTTTGCCTGTGTATTACAAGTTAGTATTTCGGTGTTTGTTTAGTATAGCAGTTACCCTGCATGGTTGCCAATAATTTCCTGACAAAATAGCTTAAGAGAACAAGGGGTTTTATTTTGGCTTAATGATTCTTGGTTACAATTCCTTGTCTAGCCTGGCAGGAGAGTCCACACCACACTAGGGCTCAAGGGAACTATCAACTAGACAGTCTCCTGTGGGTTTGCTCTGGGCTTCTCTACAAATGTGCCCAGAGCTCAAACCCTCAACCATCAAGTTGATACCTGTATCGAACTATGATACTGGTCTAATTATTATCATCAATTGACTTTTTGCTGTGGAGAATAAGAATTTGGGTCTCTTACACAAACCCTGCTCCAAGACACCCAGACACATTACCCTTCTCATCTTTTCAGTGTAGTAAGAGAAAATTATTATAGCTTCTTCTAGTTAAGATTAATAATTCTCTCCATTTCAATTTGCTTACATTATTTTGTGACTTATTTACTTGTCACTTACTCTAGACTCACCTCCAGAACTGTGTATCCATTGCCAAAAAACATTTGAACTCATCTGGTAATAGGTGAGTTTTTCCCTGGGGATTCCTGCTGAAGGTCTGCATCTTGCTGGCCTGTCTGGGCTGGTGACAGAGCTGTCATTGCAGGTTCTTCCTCTCCATCTTCCAGAGTATCTCCTTGTCTTTTCATTTTCTAGGTGATGAAAACACCCCATATTCCCTAAAGAAGCTTGTTATGGTGCTTTGGAAACACCTTTATCCAGCTCTCAGGTTTGTGCAGCTGTGTCCAGAGAGAAGTTAAGAATGGTGCTCTGCGCCTCCTTCCAAATTGCTTCCCAGCTTTCTATGTTCTCCTGAGTTAGATGCCATCCAGATTCATACTTGCTTTTCTTCCATTTTGGAGGCTATAATTTTTGTTTCTTTGTTTGTTTGATCCAGGTGTTTTTGGTATACTTAACAGAGGTCATCATGTTTGCACTGGGCACTTGGTAATGCTGTAAATGTAAGAATTCACATCATCTACTTCTGAAAAAAAAAATTAATGCATTTATGTTGAGTCACCCTCCACTTTTGTTTTCTCTGTCTGTTTTTTCTGAAGTTGGTATGTTAGATACGAAAACCTCTTTTAGTAAACCTCTGGATTTTTTTTTTTTTTTCTTTCATCCCTGTCACTTATCTCTTCACTGTACCTTCATGTCTTTCGGCCATTTTTGTATTTATTCCATCCTTTGAATTTTATTTTTCTGCCTCCTGTTTTTTATGTATTGCATTATTTATTTCTCTTTGATTAATTATGGTTTCTTTGAGGCTTTTTCCCACTCCCTTTATTGCCTCATTCTTTCTTTCTGTTCATGTTCCAAGTCTTATATTGCAAGTTCTCCAATTTCAAGTAGTCCTTTGCTGCATACTCACATTTTCAAACACACTGGAATCTTGCTGTGGATAGAATGAGCTTTTTAAGGATGCCTTTCTGTGTCTTTTTTTTCTGGCTAGGTTGGATCCCTCACTGTCACAGCTGGCAAGGCTTTCTTCTTTGGTTGGCTGGAATTCTTCTACCACATAGCACTTCTGTTCTACTCAGAGGTGAATACAGAAAAGAGATCTTGAGTCCCCCTGTCTTCTGTCTGTGAAGAGAGTACTTCTGGCTTTTTATTTCTGCTGGTGTGTTCAGGAAGGGAGAGACAAGGATTGAAGAAACCTGAAATCTGAATGATTCCTAACAAGAATGTCAGTCAGTCAGTTCATCTTATTTACAGTGCAGTCCTTTAAAGTGCCAGGGCCTCTCATTTCAGGCCTTCAAGGAACCCTGGGAATTTGCCTTTTTCAGAAGAGTCTCCTTATGCCATAGTCAGATACGGGTATCACTTTGACAGTTAAGGGTTGGAGCTCTGAGCACACTTGTAAAGAGTTGAACCCTGATCAAGCCTACAGGAGATTATCTAGTTGACGGAGTGGCCTAGCCCATGGTTGGTGGAGCTAGTCCTTGGGAAGGTGGATAAGATGGAGAAAATTGGTTAAGGAGGTTGGCATTTTGGTATACTTAGCCAGACAATGCCTGGCAAGTAGAGATTGTTGTCTCTCAGAAGTGTTGTGGAATGTGGTTGTGACCATTACCCTTGGCCCCTGGTGTTGGCATGAGCTCTCTTGCTAAGCAGGACAAGGTACTGTAATGGGAAAATCATAGGCCAAAGTAAAACTTCTTGTTCCCTGAAACACCCTAATACAGGCATTTATGTTATCTTGTGGTGTCTGAGTTGGTTCCCATCTGCTTATGACATTTAAAATATTTCCCTGGTACTCTTTATTGGTTTTCTTGTTTGTGAAGAAGATAGCTTTCCTCTTTAACAACAAAAATCTATAGTTCGGGTGATAACTCAGTAGTTAAAGCCTTTGCCTCACAAGCAAAAGGATCTGAGTTCTGATCCCCAGACCCCATGTAAAATATGTCAAAATACCAGCTATGACGGCAGCCTGTAAATCTGGCCCTGGAAGGCAGAGCTTGGGAATCCCAGAGCAAACAATAGGTAGAGCAATCCAGGGTGATTTCTGATGTCACTCTTGAGCTTCCAAAGCCACACACATTGGAGTGCACTCCTGCACACATACCTTCACACACAGGGATACCCATCGTCCTACAAAACACACAGGCACACACAAATCTTTTTTCTGTCAATGTAATACCCTTTTTAAAAAACTACCAAAACATTTGCCCCAAACAACACACAATATTTAATTTCCATATTTAGAATATATCTAAAAGTCTGTACAAGAAACTTAGAGTTGGTCACTTTTGAAGACAGGGCTATATTTATTGGGCTACTGTTGAACTGTCTGAATGTTTTTCAACATGCCATATTTATTTTTTCCAGACAAATATATTCTTTAAAGATTGGGATCTCAGTTTGATAAAAAGAGAAAATATATATTATATATAGAAAAAATATATATTATATGTATGTGTTATATATTTAAGAAAAGTTATGGAACTTTTCTTATGGAACCTACCACAGAATTTAATCTTGGATGATAGCTTTAGAAAGGAATTAATTGGCAAAGAAACATAGGTTGAAATCATTTACTAGATTTTTGAAAGATTAAAAATGGCATCCAGGTTCCCTAGAAAACGATGTTTCCGTCATTACCCTCAGAAGCAACTCCACTTGATGATGTTCTATATCATGTGACTTTCCTGCAGGCATAGTTTCACCAAGCAGATGAAACTAGCAGTGTAAGGGTCAGCAAGCAGTCTGGTGGCAGGTTGTAGGCTGAGACAGAAGAGGTTAAGGACAGAGTGGAAGACAATGAAGATATTTCAGTCTTTTCTATACTGCTTTACCACGCTCTGGGTGCTATAAGAGTTAAAAGTTCAAGCTGGAAAGCCTGAAAGAAGTTCTCTGAAAATCTATCCTTTTTTATGTCGCTGCCCTTTGGTGCTGAGAAGTTCTCAAGAAAGTGAGACTCATGGGCCGTTTGTACTGCAATATTTAATTACAGTGAGTGCACACAAGATTAGCTGTCTCGGATCCTTTTGAACTCAGACTGGGCATCAGAACTGCATTGTGCCTGCTAAGCAAGCAAATTTAAGAAAGAGGAGAAGATGATGTCAAGACTGATTGCGAAATGAACAAATAAAGGAATAGGATTTGCTAGTTGTTCAGCCTATTAAAGCATAGCCAAATGTCAGCCCTCATTTGTCAACTTAAATATGTTTTTCTAAAATTACGATGCAGCCCGTGCAAAGTGTCCTTGAGCTTATATTTGGACTGGGAAATTAGGCAACAGGTAATGCTAAATAGATTTTACTGAGAATGCTGTCAGTGTTAGGTCACTGCCTGAGTAAGTGTATGGTAGTCGTTCTGATAGAGACATTCATTGCGTTTTGATTGAGGTATTTGGCTGATTATAAAATTAAAGCCTGTGTTTTTGCTCCCAGGTACATGCAGTTTTAAGAGTCTCATGTTCTACTGACTGAGCTAGCCAGGCATGCATGAAGTTTTAGAAGCTCAGTTTAATTTTTATTATAGAAGAGTTGGGCCAAATAAATACAACATAAATGCAAACAGTTCTTGTCTTCAGGCATTTTCCCCTTCAAAATTAAAAAAAAAAAAAAGTAGCTAGGTAATGCGAAGTCTAAATTAGACTTTCTACAAATGAGGAGGAGCCAGACCACATACATGAGGGTCCCCAGCCAGAGCAAAAGCGTTTACAAGGGGTTGGAACTAAAGGCTTTAGGGCAGAATTGATTTGCCCTTAAGTCAGAGTTTTATACTAATATGCTAACGTGTGAACGTGATGAGCTTTGAGACAGCAAGGAGAGTCCTTCCTCCAAGTTAAAACTCTTAAGGGAGTGATGAGCAGACCTGAGGTAAGCGTGCACACACACAGGACACAAGTGTGCGCGCGCACACATACACACATATGACTGAAGCAGAAAGCACAACTTTTTATGTGATTGAATTGAACTCAGGGAAGAACTCATCCCTGTTCCTAGCATAACTTTAAAAAAAAATGAGAAACTTAGAACAGCCACACTGGATCATCATTACATTTACCTTAGAACCCCCCCAAAATACTTTGAAAGGATACAATATTTGAAAGGAATATAAAATACCAAAGAGCTGTATGCAAATCTGCAAAAATGGCATAAAAACACTCTTAAGAACAAGCAGATGCACATAACAGGTGGCATTTCTACAAATAAACAATTTAAATGCTGAAATCCAAAAAACTGGACAGTTTTGGCTCCTGGTATGACTGATTAACTGTTGTCAAGTGTATCTCATATCACAAATGGCTACAGTATTGTATAATAAACATTTAGAATTTTTCTGTTTGAGAGAAAGAAAAGCTGTGTGTTCACCTCTCCATTCATTCTAACTTTCTTGGTGCACAGAATAAGGAGTTGGAAGTCAAACAAATGAGTTTCCTGGAATGGAAGAAATAAACCAGAATTAAAGCTCACTCCAGTAACCAAGATATGTGTGTGGGGGAGAGGAGGTGCGGTAATAGCAGAGAGACTGTACTGAGTCTTTGCACACTGTGCTGTACAGTAACATGGCCAGAAACAGGCAGAAAACATAACAGCACTGAGAGTTATGAGTTCAAATCATGAGAATGTTCAGACCTCACTGAAGAACTGAATGTTAAAAGTAGCATTTTAGAAGCAAATGCACTTAGCAGCCACTCATCCCTAGAGTAAGGATGACTCTAGACCCATAGGAAGTTAATCCTTAACAGGGTTCAACTGATCCCAAACCCAATCACTGCCTTCCAGAACTAAGTGCAGTGGAAGTCAACAAAATCCATACTTTCAAATTGGTATCCACAACCATAAAGGAAACAAGTTGTTGCAGTTCTCCTGCATGGTTGCTGATAAATGACCATCAAATGGCTTAAGGGAACAAGGGTTTATTCTCTCTTACAATTCCTGGTTACAGTTCTCAATATGCCTTGACAGGATTGTTCACACCAACACCAGGGCCGAGGGAACTGGCCACACCATCACCACATAACAGCTGAGAGATGGACGATCCTTACTTGCCAGACCAGCATGTCTGGCCAAGTGAACAGAAGTATGCCGCCTTCTTCAACCAGTTCTCAGTATTTTATTCACCTGTTCAGAGCCTAGTCCCACCCACCATAGGCTGGGCCTTCCCCATCAGCTAGACAATCTCCTGCAGGTTTGCTCTGAGCTTAACCCAACCACTAATTCTCCACAAATGTGCCCAGAGCTCACACCCTCAACCATCAAGTTGACACCTGTGCCTAACTATGACACAAGTATTGTTTGCTATGAAACAAAAATGTGACTCTTCAGAATAGGAAAAAGCAAACCAAAGAAGAGTATGATATGACCCTGATAATTGATTAGCAGATAAAAACTTTGAGAGCCATTACAGATATATTTTAGGCCTCAAATGAAAAGATGAAGTCTAGCATGGAGCACAGGCAGTGGGGTCCTTAGATGCAAGGGATTAACAGTCATGGTGGTGTTCCCACGCTGGCAGGGAGCCCAGGAAAGGGCTCTAAGTTATACCACTGAATCCTTACACCTCACTGGGGTGGAGGACTCAGAGGGAGGCTTGCCATTCACACGGAGATGCTCCCGGGGGTGCAGCACTGGGAAAGGGGGAGGGAAAGAGGCGAGGAGAGGGGGAGGGGGAGTGCAGGGGAGACGAGGGAGGGAGGGAGGGAGGGGGAAGATAGGGTGTCTATTGAGCTTGTATGATTGGAGAGAAATAAAATCAAAATAAAAAAATGAATATGATGTGAAAAAAAGTGAGGATTGTATATGGAAAATGAAAACCACAAAAAGAGCAAGATTCCACAATTGAAAATAGTTTTTAAAATATTGTATGAAGTTGAATAGATTGGAGACAGAAGAAAGGATTAGTAATCTTGAAGACAGGAAAATATAGACTGCCTAAACAAATCATGAAGAACAAACAATACTCAGAGAAAATTGCACCCCAGTGGCCGTAGAACAGACCGCACAGCTCCACAGGAGCACTGAAAATCAAGAAAGAGCAGAAGAGGTATCCAAATAAAAAACAGAGAGGCAAATAGCCAAACATTCCAAATCTAAAGAACTGTAAGCTAGGATTTTGAATTTACTGTTCACCGCTGAAGCAGAAGCCCTCATGTGGTCACATACTAATCAATTTGCTGGAATAAAAAGCATCTTGGAAAGCAACAAGTGACAGAAAATATATATTGGATAGAAAGTGATGTGATAATAAATGCTGACTTCCCATCAACAACAAGGGCAAAAGTAGAGAAAGAAAAATTGTTCTTCTAGGGTACTGTATTCAGTGAAGCCTTTCGTAGTAAAGACACCTTCAGGGCAGGACTGGGGAGAGGTGGCTCCGTGGGTAAGTGCTCGCCATGAACAGATTCCCCAGAACCCACATAAATGGAGGGCACAGCAGCATATGCCCTATAATCTCAGCACCATTGTGTGGTCCCATGAGGATCCCTGGGGCTGGCTGGCCAGCCAGGATAACCTCATCAGCCAGTTTCAGGTTCTGTGAGAGATGCTGCCTCAAAAATAAGGTTGGCGGGGCTGGAGAGGTGGCTCAGGGGTTAAGCCTGAGTTCGGATCCTAGACCCCACGTATAGACACCAAGTGGAAGTTGGGGGGTGGCTGCGTTTCTGGTCCTGGTAGGGCAGAGCCTGTGAATCCCAGGGCAGATTAAATGAGGAGGTTGAGGCGGTCCATGGTGGTTCCTGAATTCGCCTGTGGTTCAGCACACACACACACACACACACACACACACACACACACACACACACACACACAGACATCAATGAACACAAATTATCAGAACACAGTCAACAGACCTGCACAATAGAAAAAGGAGTTCTTCAGGTGGGTGGACAATGAAATCAGCCTGTACAAAATAAAGAACTTTACCATAACTGGTAAACTTTTAATAAGGACAGGGTTTTCTCTTGAATGTATTAAAAAGCAACCAACTATGTAAAGCAAAAAATAGTAATTCTTCAGTTTGTCATTTAAATGTTTAAGAATATCACAAAGAGGGCTGGAGAGGTGGCTCAGGGGTTAAGCCTCTGCCTTGCAGAGACTTAACGTATAGACGCCGGGCGGAAGCGGGGGGCGGCCTGCGTTTCCGGTCCTGGTAGGGCAGAGCCTGTGAATCCCAGGGCAGAGTAAATAAGGAGGAGGTGGAGGCGTCCATGGTGGTTCCCGAATTCGTCTGTGGTTCTACACGCACACATACGCACACGCACGCACATACACACACAATTGAATTAAAAAAAAAAAAAAAAAGAATATCACAAAAAGCAAATAGGTTAACTGGAAGTACATTGTTGAAAAACTTACAGTTGTGATAGCATATCAATAATTCAGTTTGTGTATATTGTAACACACAGGACTTTAAATTACACAGGCTGCAATAATGAAAAAGTCAGCTAACTGATTAGACCAAAAAGGACAAACAAGAATAATATATAGAAAAGGTGATTACATGATATCAAACAAGTTAATGATAATAGCATACTATAGTGTGGACATGGCTTGTCTCTGAGGTTGGCAATGTAGCAGGGAGAATCCTGTGGGAAACCCTTATGACATTGAGGCCGTACTCTTGAGGGAAGGCTGTTATTCTGGAACCAGCTTTTGCAAGAGTCGGTTATTTAAAAAAAAAAAAAAAAGTGTACTGGACCCTCAGGCTTGTTCAGGTTCCTCTCTAGTGATGGGACGTTTCCCTCCCCAGGCTCCTGCCATGCAGTCCTGTCCTGCATTGGCCTCAGCAGAGCCAAGCTGATGCTAACGCTACTTCTTTATCCAGAACTGTGAGCTAAAGAAATGTTTAGTCAAGTCATGCGCTGCGTGGGCTAAGAACATTGTCAGTTAGTGGCTCCTGCTCTTGCCCGGCCTTCACGAAGCCCTGGGCTCCCTTCCCAGCAGCAGGGGACACAGACATTTGTAATGCCAGCACTGGGGAAGCTGGAGGTGAGAGAAGAGAACAGTTATCCTCATCTACAAAGTACGTTCAAAGCTACCCTGGGATGCAGAAGACTTTGTCTCAAAATAAACAAATGGATTTACCTAGTTTTAGGTATTTTGTTATGGCAATGAGAAAATGACATTTAATGTAATGCATTACATTAAATAGAAGCTCACTAAACATTCCAACTAAAAGATATTATAAACTGAATTTTTAGTGAAAATTGCTACCTAGAGAAGATAGCATGGAAAGACATGGATAAGGTACACATAAAATGATAGAGAAAGCCCACTAATAATAAGGAACCATATCAGACAAGGCCCACAAGACCTCGCCAAGTGCATTAGTGTAAGTGCAGTTAGAAAACCAGTCATTGAAAAGTTCACATGGAAGATTATTGTGGTTCTAATGAATTAAATAATGAAAGTTGAGGATTCTGTTACTTTTCTCATTGTTGTAATCAAATGCCCAATAAAATATACTGAGGAAGAAATTATTTTGCTTCAAAATTTTAAAATAGAGTCCACAAGTTGATAAAGGCCTGGCATCGAGAGCAGCTCTGGATAGGTTGGTGGGAGCATGGCACAGCTGGCCTGCTGCTGCCCACAAAGCAGAGAGATTCAACAGTCCCTCTCCTCTTTGCCTTTGTATTCAGTTCAGGACCCCAGTCCATGGGTGGGTGCTGCCCACATTAGGGATGTGTCTTCCCTCCTCTGGACACACCCAAAGGGCTTGTCCATAACAGCAACCATTTGCTGTCTGAGATAGGGTTCCTAAGGTAGAGCCCTTCTACTATGGCTAAAATCCAGATTTATTTGGGGAGAAAAAAAAATCACATCATGTATTTACTGGATGGTGAAGTCACTGACGTGCCTCCTAAATTATATCTTAAGTGAGACTGACTGGGGTTCTCTGAGATGCCAGAGAAGTCACTTACATGGAAGCGAAGCCTCAGGAACCAGAGTTCTTGTCTTCGAAACTCACTAAGAGCCAAAGCCGTTCCTGGTGACTAGGCACTGCTGAAAGTGGGATCTGTCTGCAACGCATAATATGCACACTTGCAGGGTGGCTTTGAAGTCCTGAGACTAAAGAGAAGGGTGAAGAATAGTTTTCTTGTTTCTGGCACAGGCTGTTGCTAGCTTGGGATCTCAGATGTGCCATCCCTGTCTGGGCGGAGCATTGCAGAAGACTTCACCTTGCAAGAACCAAGCACTGGAGAAACCACACAGGAGCAAGCAGAGGTGTTAAGAATACTCAGAAAGATACAAAGCTTCCAGAACCAGGAAGGAAAAAAAAAATCCCTCTCTCCTTCCTTATTCCTCTGGAACCTTCTTCTAATAAGGTTTACCAACAGGCTAGTTAGCAACAGAAATACGTGGACTCCTGCTTCTTGATTACAGAGTAGGAAGAAATAAACACCCTTGGTCTGTTTACTCCACCCTTGGATGACTCATCCTACATGTGTACCCTCTACATTCTGAAATGTTTGACAATAAACAGGCCTATATTTCTCCCAACAGAATACACATTATCTTCTCAAAATGAGGATATGCATAGCCAGCAATCATTGTTTATATCACTGTATATTCATTGTTCCAAACCTATTACATTTTCGCTGAACATTCTGTTGCCAGAAAATTCAGTTGTAAAATTAACCTCCAGCAATTTGCATATAATTTTCAAAAGAAAGGAAAAAGAAAAAGAAACATTAGCAAATTCATACACATGAGAAGCAAGACAATATGTGAACTAGATCCATTTCCTTGTCTCCTCCAATGTTATCTTTCCCTCTCCAAACTTTCCACCACACTCAGGCAGAACCTCAGCTGAGGATCTTTGCCAGGTAGAGAAATGCAAGCCTTCATTTCTGAAGGACCTGAGTCTTCATTCAGCCTTGTTTGGATTGTTACATTCTTCATTAACTTTCTTATTTGATATAGTATACTAATTAACAGCTCTATAGAATCTCTTGGATTCCATAATCCTCCTTGATCCTACCTGAACTGGGTAGCAGTAACATATTTCCTTAATAGTGATAAGACTCAATTGCTGCAATTAGAAGAGCCACCTATCTTTTTACATGTTGGTTCAAAAACAGACAAACTGGTATCTCTTTCTTCAGTTCAAAACTATTGTGTCACCTAGAAGAACTATGCTCCCTTTGAGAAGTATCTCCAGATCTCCAGACAGGTAAAGTTCAAACACATGAGAACGGGAAGTAAATATTCTGCAAGCAGTTTCTTACTTCGCACTGTTCTTGAATGGTGACGGCCTACATTCATGTATTGAAATTTAATTGTCAGTCTGATATTACTAAGAGATGGAGCTGTTAGAAAATGATTAGGTCATAGACTTGTTAGTTCAGTTGGTCTTTCCATCCTCACAGGAAACTAGAAACTCCCTTATATTGACACGTTGGTTTGCTTATTATGTTTAGTAGGTAGATATATAGTTGTCAACCTCACAAGCGAAGGCTGAACTCTGGACACATTTGTGAAGAATTAGTAGCTAAGGCAAGCCCTCGAGCAAACCTGCAGGAGATTGTCTAATTTATATCCAGCAAAGATAAAGCCTATGGTGGGGGAACCACAGCTGAGGCAAATGGACAAGATAGAGGAATGTGGATCAATAAGCTGGCATTCTTCATCTTACTTTGGAAGTCTTACTTTCTGATGAATAAGCAATCCTGTGGCTGTGGTGTAGCCAATTCCCTTGGTTCCTAGTGTTGGTATGAGCTCTCCTACCAAGTTGTATGAAGACCCACCACCAAGAATTATAGAAAAATAAACCTTTGTGTTGCTCTAAGCTCTTCAATCATGAATTTATCAACAAAATGAAGATAAACTGCAATATTTACTGTTGGGATTTTGGTTATTTATGGATTGTATATGCATGTCCTTTGTCACATATATTAAATGAAGTTTTTGTCTTTTTTAACCTATTCAATATACAGATAACAATCGGGGAGACGGCTCAGGGGTTAAAGCTCTTGACTTATAAGCAAGAGGACCTGAGTTCAGATTCCAGAATTCTATGTAAAAACTGACAAGAGAAAATGGTTAGTAGCCTGCAATTCCAACCCTGGAAGTTGGAACCTGGAGAACTCTGAGCAAAGCAATAAGGAGGTAGAACAATCCAGGAAGATTCCTGATATCACCTTTGGGTCTCCACAAGCATACATACTCAAGTGCCTTCTGGCACACACACACACACACACACACACACACACATACGCACACATGCACACAAATAAATAAATATTAAATATACAGATAATTCGACCCCCATTTACATTGCAAATATTCTTCCAATGTATTATGTCTGTATGTATATCAGTTATTTTCCCTGTTTCTGTGATTTAAAATAAAATACCGAACACAATCAACTGAAGGGATATTGGTTTATCTGGCTCACAATTTCAAGGCACAGTCCATCGTGGAGGAGAAGTGATGGCAGGAGTTTGAGACAGCTGCTTACGTTGAAAGCACAGTTGGAAAATAGAGTGAGAACACTGGTGCTCAATTCACTTCCTCCTTTGCATTCAGTCTGAGACTCCAACCTATGATGATGCCAAACACATTAGAGTTGATCTTCCCTCCTCATAGACATGCTCAGGAGCTTGTTTCCATGGTGATTTTAAATTCTAATAATTTAGAGACTCTATATAAACCACCTGGAACTGGGCCAGCCTAATCTCTCCCCATCCTGAAGCTCAGGGAAATTTCCGGAAGAAGGGGTAGTAAAATTGTAAGAGCACAAGGATGGGAGGAGCAATGATATGCAAGATACTCTACACAAGTTAGGGCCGAAGCAATCATAATAGGACTTTGCATGACCTGCGCTGGGAACAACACATTATTGACCCCACAAAGTCTAGCATTGACTAAAGGCACTAGGATCCTCGGAGGCTAGGGACTAACAGTCACAGTAGTATTCCTAAGCTTAAGAGGAACACAGGAAAGGGTTCTGGGAAATGCCCCTGGAGATGAGGACCCAGAGGAGAGTTTGGCATGCACAGTAAAGGATGCTCCAGGGATTGGGGGGGAGGCACTGGGGGATGGGGAGGGAGGAGAGTGGAGAGGGGAGAGCAGGGGGTTGGGGGAGGTGACGGAGGGAGGGGACCAGTGTACCTGTTAAGTTTGTATGAGCGGAAATAATAATTAAAAAATTAAAAATAAATAAATAAATTTCTGATAATTTAGTAAGATTTACCATTGCAATATGTATCAAAGGCTTCAATTTTTAATGTATTCTGAGTGATTTTTTGCCATGTCTTTCATTGCTTTTAAACTTTTTCTTTGCTTTTCTCCAAAATTAATTCATTTATTTAATTTCATTGCTTTTTCTCCAAAATTAATTCATTTATTTAATTTCATTGCTTTTTCTCCAAAATTAATTTATGCTGCATTTTCATGGTCTATATTTTCATTGTTATGAACAAAAAAAATGTACCTGGGATTAGTTTTGTTGCATGACAAAAATTGAATCCTAACTCTAATTTCCTCAAAGATATATTAAAATATTATCTAACATTATCTGCAGAATAATTTTCCTTTTTGCCAATTATCTTTTAAATATTTAAATGTTTCAGAATATTATAATGTCTTTCATGTCACAGGCCACAAGCTACCCATCTCTAATCCATAAATAGGAAATCCAAATATTCCAAAATTTGAAACTTCATCTTCTGACATGACACCATAAGTGTTCAAATCCCTTCCCTGACCTTTGTGGCTGGTCACATGGGCACCAACATTGTTGCATAAAAATTACTTTCAGGTTATGTACATAAAGAGTACATAAAACATTAGTTTTGTGTTCAGACTTGGTACCCATTCCCAAGATACATTATTACTTACATGAAAATATCACAAAATCTAAAAAAAAAGAAATCCAAAACATTTCTGATCTCAGCACTCACATTATTAGTATACTCAGGAGAGGGAGTTAAATGAGAGAAAAACAAAATCATTCCCTTCCTTTGAACGATCTGGCTATGTAACCACAGTGTTTTAACTATGTTAGCTTTATTTTGGCATTCCATTTGTGATAGTTAGTATTCATTTTCAGTCTGTCACCTGGAAGGGAGATTTTTGGGATCACCTGAGAGGGATTCTCTAGATTAAGGTCGTACTCTGGACATATTTGTGAGGGATGACTTAATTGCATAAATGATGTGGGAATACCCAGCCCATTGTAAGCAGGACCATTTCCTAGGTGGTGGGGATCCAGGGATGTATAAAGAGAGTCAGCTGAGCATCAGCAGGCGCACACATGTATTCGACCTTGCTTTCTGCTCTATTATGATTTGTCTTGTTAGATGAAATATGGAATTTTTATCATAGTGCTTCCAAATAGGGTTTTCATTGGAATCACTTTTAAATAATATATCAACTTAGAGGGAATTAGTTTTATGCCAACAGGGTTCTCTAGAGAAACATAATCAGTAAGACATGCATATATCAGAGAGATTTATTACAAGCTTGTGACTGTGGAGGCGGACAGATCCTAAGACCTTCAGGGAGAGTTGGCAGGCTGAGACTTAAAAATACTGATGTCTTCATTTTCACTTTGGGTCCAAGAGCCCGAGACGGAGGGAAGTCAAGGATTTCAGCCCACAGACAGGGGGCCTCGAGACCAGAATGCTCAGTGTATCAATTGAGGGCAATGGTTGGGAAGATTTTTCTCTTACTCACTGACAGCAGTGAGCCATGGGATAGAGCCCCAAGGTTATATGAAATCACACTTACCTTGAGGATTCCTTATAGTCAAGAGAGCATCTCTTCAGCTTGCTACATGTCAGGTAAATTCTCTTTTCCATCTCCCAAGCTTCCTGGGTCTGGCTGGTATGTCCCTCTTCTGTCCACTTGGCTACATCAGACATTGTGACATGAGTTGTGAATAGCATCATTTCAGTGACTGTGCATAGGAGTAAAAGGTTCCGAAATGTTTAAAACTCTATTGAACAATATAAACAGAAAGCTTTAACTTTTCAAAAGGGGATTTCCTATACACCCCTCGCTGGCTTAGAACTAGTTCTGTAGATCAGGCTGGTCTCGACTTGTAGCAATCGTCCTTTTTCAGGCTTCCCAGTGCTCTGATCACAGGTGTGAGCAAGCACACCCAGTTGCAATGGTTTAACTTTCTAAATTTTTTATATATGTAGAATGATGTAAAATTACAAATTTAAAAACGTGACATGTTGAGAGAAATTTCAGAGGGGGAAAGATTTATATTCCACCACCATGAGCTCACTTTTGCTGCCATGCTTTTTCATTTCACTCTGAGCTCCAAAATTCATTTCACACTGGCTCCTTCCTGAGATAGGCAATTTGGGTCAATGTGCAACTGTGTCTGAGTTTGCTCAAAAGTAGGTGTAGAATAGTATTTGATGAGTTGGTGAAATGGCTCAGCGGTTAAAGGTGCCTACACACAATCCTGACAATCTGAGTTCAGTCCTCAGCATCCATGTGGTAGGAGAGAACAGACTTCTGAAAGCTGTTTTCTGACCATGGTGGCATGCACGTTCTCTCTCTCTCTCTCTCTCTCTCTCTCTGAAATAAGATATACTTAAAAGCATAATATTTTGTGTTACTTGGAAATGAATATTAATTTTACAAGATCTTTAATAGAGGAAGTACTCCAGCAGAATGTAATTGTATAACTAATAAATAATAGCAAGACTATGTTTTTTTTTAATTTTTTTATTATTTTATACAAAGTACAAGCTAATAAGATGGGGGTATAAAAGAATATACTTTGACTTATGGTAGAAAGTGACCAAAGGACTGTGCCAGACTAGTTAAGTTTAGAACAAAATATGGAAGGAAGTGTTGAGTAACACCTGAACAAGAAAAGGAAAGAAGAAGAAAAGAAATTTTAAAAAGAAAGGGAGGGAGGGAGGGAGGGAGGGAGGGAGGGAGGGAGGGAGGGAGGGAGGGAGGGAGGGAGAGAAAGAGAGGGATAAAGAAAAGGAAGAGGGATAAAGAAAGAAAAAGAGAGCCCCATGCGTCCCGGCGGCGAGCACCCAGGCTGACTCCGGCTTAGCCTGGGCCCCGGCCCGGACCCAAGCCCCTCGCATTCTCCCGCCCCGTGCGCCTAGCCACCCCCCTAGATTGGGGGTGCCATTGGGCCAGCGAGCGAAAGAGCCCAGCCCAGCCCCGCCCCCCACCCGGGAGCCGCCCAGCCAGCAGCACTTCGCCACACAGCCTCCGGCTTTGCCCCCGGGGCCCCGCCCCCCTCCGCGCCGACCTTCCCAGGTCGCAGGTGAAGAATTCTCCTATCAACATCAGACCCTCTGCCTCTCTGGCCCACCGGGGACCTACGCACGTGGTCCACGGAAGACACACTGCTACTTAGAATTCAATAGAGCCCAAAGGAAACTCAAGCAAAATTCTAAGGAACAAAGGGAACACAGGCCATACATCTGGACTCCACTACAATCATTATATCACGTGGGCGTGTTTCTTCCCATCCAGCCAAAAGATTAGTAAACTTTTTCTTTTCACCTTACTGATCCTTTAAAGTATCAATGCTGTAGATCAACTTTCTCATACAGCCACCCCACAACATACAACTCCAGGGAGTACACCACTCACTCCCACATTTCACCAAGATACTAAATCGTAAAAGTGCACTACCAAACTAATATTCACCCTCTGGTAACATAACCTGACTTAACTGATATACTAACAGCCTAGTAGCCTCATCTAGGATATAACAATAACAATACACAAACATACCCAATCCAAGGCAAGCACTAGTAATAACTGGCAAGCATAACAATACCAACTACGTCGATTCAGTGAAAAACACACAGAAACTGAAAGGTCCTAAAAAATAAAACAACAATGTATAAGTCGAAGTGCAGATCCACGAGAATCAAAACCCAAGAAGACCAATCTCCTGCCGAAAGAATCAATCCCATAATGAGGGATTCCAACCAGAACAAATCCACAGAAAATAGCCATGAAAGCCAGACCCAACATAACGACTTTCAGAGTATGATCCTTACCATGATTAATACTATGAAAGAGGAAATCCGAGAAGAGTTAAACAACTGTATCAACCACTTTGAACAGGAACACAACAGGCACTTGGAGGAGTTGAGAAAAACAGTTCAAGAAACAAAAATAGGTATGGAGCAATTAAAACAGTCTCAGGCAGAGTTTAAAATTGAACTAAAAGACAAGTTATCTTCAACCCAAAACTCAACAAAGAGTCTTATCAGCAGAACAAATGAGGCAGAAAATAGAATTTCAGATCTTGAAGACAAAGTGGGAGAATTAACCAGCTCAATGGAAGAGATTGTTAAAGCAAAAAAGATACTGGAGAGGTACATTCAAGAGATATGGGAAACCCTGAAGAAGCCTAACATGCACATTCATGGAATACCAGAACAAGAATCCCAAAATACCACACCGGAGGAAATATTTCAATTCGTCATGAATGAAAACTTCCCACAACTAAAGAATGAGAGGCCTATCCAAATACAAGAGGCATTTCGCACTCCAAACAGATACGACCAAAATAGAAAATCGCCACGCAAATGATAGTCAAAACACTCCAAATTCAAGACAAAGAAAAGGTGCTGAGAGCTTCAAGAGAAAAAAAGCAACTCACTTTTAAAGGTAAACCTATTAGAATAACAAATGACTACTCAATGGAAACAGTAAAAGCAAGAAGAGCTTGGAGAGACATACTTCAAGTATTAAATGAGCAAAAATGCCAAACCAGACTGATATACCCGGCAAAACTATCTGTCATGATTGAGAAAGAAAGAAAAGTTTTCCAGCACAAAGACAACTTGAAGGGATACATGTCTACCAAACCAGGCCTTCAAAAAATGCTAGAAATGATACTCAAGCTTGAAGAAAAGAACAAGCGTATCCAGGAGGACAGAAGGGAAGTATAATACCACCAAAACATAAATATTAAACAACATGCTTACAAAATCTACTAAACATAAAAAATGTCCAGAACTAAAAATACTTTCTCCATTATAACATTAAATGTCAATGGTATTAACTCGCCGATTAAGAGACACAGATTACAAACTTGGATTAAAAACCACAATCCAACAATCTGCTGCCTTCAGGAAACTCATCTCACCACAAAAGATAGGCACATCCTAAGAATGAAAGGCTGGTCCAAAATCTTGCAAGCTAATGGAACCAGGAAACAGGCAGGGGTAGCAATTATGCTTTCAGACAAAGTGGACTTCAAACCAAAGAAAATCATAAGAGACACAGATGGATACTGCATTTTAGTCACAGGTACAATTCACCGGGAAGACTTCACAATACTGAACATTTATGCACCCAATACGGGCCCCTCCACATTCATTAAGAAAACCCTACAGCGCCTAAAGCAAGAAATCAACCCCCAAACAATAATTCTTGGGGACTTCAACACCGCCCTCTCAACATGGGATGCATCAACACGTCAAAAGCTTAACAGAGACACTTTGGAACTTAATCAAACCCTTAAAGAAATGAACCTTACAGATCTCTATCGAACTTTTCACCCATGCACAAAAGAATACACATTTTTCTTAGCAGCACACGGAACTTTTTCCAAAATAGATCACATATTGGGCCACAAAACAAATCTACACATATACAAAAAAGTTGAAATTCTAAACCTGTGCCCCCTATCAGACCACCAGGGCCTAAAGCTGGACATCCACAACACAACAAACAAGAGAAAATACACTAACTCCTGGAAACTTAACAATATGATGCTGAATGAGAACTGGATTCAGGAAGAAATTAAAAAGGAAATTCAAGATTTCCTGAAAGTGAACGATAATGAAAATACAACTTACCAAAATCTCTGGGAGACAATGAAAGCTGTTCTAAGAGGTAAGTTCATAGCTCTTAATGCCTACATCAAAAAAATGGAAACATCAGAAATAAATAACTTAACAATGCAGCTTAAGGCTTTAGAGAAACTTGAGCAATCTGATCCCAAAAGTAGTAGAAGAGAGGAGATTAGCAAAATTAGGGGAGAAATATCTGAAATCGAGACTAAGAAAATGATAGAAAAAATCAACCAGTCAAAAAGCTGGTTCTTTGAAAAAATCAATAAGATAGATACACCCCTAGCTAAATTAACCAAAAGCAAGAGAGAGAAAATCCAAATTAACAAAATTAGAAATGAACATGGAGTTATCACTACTGATACCCAAGAAATCCAGAGAATTATAACATCATATTTCAAAAACTTATACTCAGTGAAGTTTGACAACACACAAGAGATGGATGAATTTCTAAGTAAACACATCTTACCTAAATTGGATCAGGAAGTTGTGAATTACTTAAATGGCCCTATAACATATAAGGAAATTGAAGAAGTAATCTCGAATCTTCCCACCAAAAAATGTCCTGGACCAGATGGATTCAGCACAGAGTTCTACCAGACATTTAAGGAGTTAATAACACCAATACTCCTTAAACTGTTCCATCAAATAGCAAAGGAAGGAACACTACCAAAACCTTCTATGAAGCTAATATCGTCTTAATCCCAAAACCTAATAAAGACTCACTTAAAAAAGAAAACTATAGGCCGATCTCTCTGATGAACACAGACGCAAAGATTCTCAACAAAGTCTTAGCAAATCAGATTCAAAAACATATTAAAAAGATCATTCACAGGGACGAAGTAGGCTTCATCCCCGGCACGCAAGGTTGGTTCAACATACGAAAATCAATAAATGTAATTCATCATGTAAACCAGTCCAAAGTCCAAGACCACATGATACTCTCGATAGATGCAGAAAAAGCCTTTGACAAGATCCAACAGCCTTTTATGATCAAAACGCTAGAGACAGTAGGAATGGAAGGAACCTTTATCAATATAATAAAAGCTGTATACAACAAGCCCACAGCAAGGATTATGCTCAATGGGGAACAATTGGAAACATTCCCACTTCGATCAGGAACTAGACAAGGCTGTCCACTCTCACCACTTCTATTCAATATTGTACTTGAAGTCTTAGCTGAAGCCATAAGACAAGAAAGGGACATAGGAGGGATTCAAATCGGCAAGGAAGAAGTCAAGCTATCCCTATTTGCAGATGACATGAACTTATACCTGAGGGATCCCAAAAACTCCACCAGGAAGCTCCTGGAACTAATTGAGAAGTTCAGCAGGGTGGCAGGATACAAAATAAATGTGCAAAAATTAGAGGCCTTCCTATATGCCCAGAATGAAAGAAGTGAAAAAGCCCGGAGAGAAACAATCCCATTTACTGTAGCCCCTAAAAAAATGAAATACATTGGTATAAACCTAACCAAGGAGGTAAAAGACCTTTACAATGAAAACTTTAAAACCCTAAAGAAAGAAATTGCTGAAGACATCAGAAGGTGGAAAGACCTCCCATGCTCCTGGATTGGCAGAATCAACATCGTAAAAATGACCATCTTATCAAAGGCAATATACAAATTCAATGCTATACCAATTAAAATCCCAAAGCAATTCTTTAAAGAAGTTGACCAAATAATCTCAAAATTCATATGGAGGTACAAAAGACCCAGGATAGCAAAGACAATCCTGAGTAACAAAAACACTGCTGGAGGTATTACCATACCGAACCTTAGTCTATACTACAAATCCATAGTTATAAAAACAGCCTGGTACTGGCTCCAAAATAGACACACAGATCAATGGATAAGGGTTGAAGACCCAGATATAAGCCCACAAAGTTACAGCCATTTGGTCTTTGACAAAGGGGCCCAAAGAATCCAATGGAAAAAGAACAGCATCTTCAACAAATGGTGCTGGCAAAACTGGATCTCCACATGCAGAAGATTAAAGCTGGACCCGTACTTGTCACCATGTACAAGACTTAATTCCAAATGGATCAAGGACCTTGATATCAGGCCAGAGACTATAAAAATCATAACTGAACAGATAGGGAACTCCCTTGAGCAGATTGGGCTAGGCCAACATTTCCTAAACAGACATCCAATGGCACAGTCACTGCTACCAACTCTCAACAGTTGGGATCTTGTGAAATTAAAGAGCTTCTGTTCAGATAAAGAGATTGTCACACAAGCTCAAAGGCAACCCACAGAATGGAAGAAAATCTTCACTAACCACATATCTGATAGAGCTCTACTGTCCAGAGTGCACAAAGAACTTAGAAAAGTAAACACCAAGGAAACCAATGGCCCAATTAAAAAATGGGCCCTGGAACTTAAAAGAAATTTTACCAGAGATGAAATTAAAATGTCTAACAAATATCTTAAAAAATGCTCCACCACTTTAGCCATCAGGGAAATGCAAATCAAAACCTCCCTGAGATATCATCTCACCCCGGTCAGGATGGCAAAAATCCACAATACAAACAACAACAAGTGCTGGAGAGGATGTGGAGAGAGGGGAACTCTGCTACATTGTTGGTGGGAATGCAGGCTCATACAGCCATTCTTGGCGAGCCGTCTGGAGATTCTTAAAGAAATTAAAGATTGAAATGCCATATGACCCTGATATTCCACTTTTGGGAATAACCCCCCATGCAGTAAAGGTTCGCCTCGATAGCACAAGCACGACCATGTTCATAGCAGCACGTTTACAATAGCAAAGTCATGGAATCAACCTAAATGTCCAACAGTTGATGAGTGGATAAGGAAACAGTGGTACATCTATACAATGGAGTACTACTCAGCCATCAAAAATGATGAATTACTGGAATTTGCTGGGAAATGGATGTCATTAGAAACAATTATATTAAGTGAAGTATCCCAAACCCAGAAAGTTAAGCGCCGTATGTACTCCCTAATAGGTGGCTCCTAGTACCAAACTCACCCAGCCCACATTGAGACACTCAAGAGTAAACCTATGTAATACGGTAATTGCAAGGATTGTGAACAGGAGGGATGGGGTTGGAGGGCCACACCAGACACAAGGTGAGAGGGAACCATGTTACAGCAGAGAAAATCGGCCTCCAAGGAATGCAAGTAAGTAATGTGACACCTGGCTAAGTTCACAAACGTTCGTTCCTGATCATGTACAACTGAGGGGGTATGATCTCACCAGAAGGGAAGGGCATATAGTCTGGCAGATGAAAAGAGATCATTTTGCAAATGGGTGACTGATCCCTCCCTCACCGAGGTTTCCTGCTTTTATTACATCTACCTTTGAATGTGCTATTATAACAAGACTCCAGTTTAACAGTTTTTTATCTCTGACCAGGGGGTGACATACAGTGCCCAACAGGATGGAGTGAAGGGCATTGCAGGAGCAGCAAAACTGCAAAAGAAAATCAACAGACCACAATCCAGAACTTCAGAGACTCTATATCATCCACATAGAACTAAGCAAGCCTAATCTCCCCCCATCCTGAAGCTCAGGGACATTTGCGGAAGAGGGGACGGTAAGATTGTAAGAGCAAAAGGATGGGGGGAGCAATGATTTGAAGAGTCTCCACACTAGTTAGGGCTGAAGCAATCATAATAGGACTTTGCATGCCCTGCTCCATGTCCATCACACTATTGACCTCACAAAGTCTAACGTCGGCTAAAGGCACCAAGATCCTTGGAGGCAAGGGATTGACGGCCACTAGTGTTCCTATGCTTAAGGGGAACACGAGAAAGGGTTCAGGGAAATGCCACTGGGTCCTTGTACGTCATCGGAAAGGAGGACCAAGAGGAGAGTTAGGCATATACAATAAAGGACTCTCTGGGAATTGGGGGGGAGGCACTGGGAGATGGGGAGGGAGGGAGGGGAAGCAGGGGGTTCAGGGAGAAGAGGAGGGGGGAGGGAACTGGTCTACCTATTAAGTTTGTATGAGCAGAAATAATAATAAAAAATGTTAAAAAAAAAAAGAAAGAAAGAAAAAGAAGGCGAAAGAGAAAAGAAAGAAATGTAGGGAAAAAGAGAGGATGAATGAAAAGGAGAGAAAAGAATGATAGTGATTTGACTTTGTTTCTATCCAGTGCTGAGAAAACAGTCTCCTCCTTTTCAATAATACATATATACATCATTGTCTTCCAGCACAGAAGGACAAGCTGCTGGAACGTCGATGATGCCCTTCTCACATACTGTGCTGCATTGACATACAGGGCATTGTCAGAGAGCTGTTTCATTCAAGATGAGCATGTAGTTAATTAGCACTTTTCTCAAGCAAATTGAAGTTTCCCAGTACCAATTTCTCATTAAGATGATTCATGAAAATTTTCAATTAGGCTCCCATGATATTTCTAAAAATCAATTTAGTGTCTACCTTTCAACTAAATGAATGAGTCAGTATATCATTCAGACAGGCGTAGGCTTGCATAATTACAAAGTTAAATGATCCTGGGAGAGAACTGAGGAAATGGGCCAGTCTGAAATCTAAACTTACTCAAAAGGGTAACTTAGAGAACATGTATCAGCAGGTAGTTGCCTTTTACTTGTTCATCAGAAACATCTGGGCTTCCAGTCAGTTCTCACAAGCTCAGCTTTTAGCTTTGTTAGTAGGCACTTTGGTAGGGCTGGAGATGCATATTGATGGTAAAGTATGTACTTAGCATGTGCAACGCTAGATCTCCACGGACACCAAAAAGTAGCTAATAAATAGGAAAAAAAGAAAAAGAAAGAAACAAGAGCCTGTTCACCTTGGAAATACAAGGATTATGATTCCATCCTCAGCACCAAAAAGAAAAATAAAAAGCAAAACCTAATCACCTTAATAAACAAGCAAAGATTTCACACTCTGGGGTCTCTGCATTGCCTTGTGTAGCATGAAGTGAGGACGGCTGTGTGCTAGAGCTATGGAGAAAATCAAGTAGGACTTGAATAGGAAATTTAACAGGAATTATAGGGGAAGCTGCCTTAAAGCTCCAACTCTAGCCTGTATTAAACATTTAATAAGTGTTAGTTATTATTACCCAAACAGTAAGCCTGATCATTTAGAATCAGCTTATTTATAATCAGTGTTAACTTGACCTTGAAGATTAAAAAAAGGTAAAAGTTCACAAACCATTAAAAATATAAATTAGTGAATAAAAGTCGTCATTGAAGTGAGTAAAAGCAGTGAAAGAAATAACTTCTTTGGGTGAATATTGCAATTACTTTGTTGGGGTGTGGTGATGTGTTTTCACTATTGTTATCACTGTAATTTATTGAGGTTTTTTACCTTTTAGACACTTCGTTGGGTTTATTGGATATTCAATGTTGTGCATGTGAAACCATGTATCAAGGATTGTTTCTATTTCTACCTACTAGTTTCCTTTGTTCCTAAAAACAGAATTGAGGAATGCCTGTGATAAGGTAAAGAGGAAAGAAAAAGGAGAAAGAGGGCTGTCTTTCCGTTATCTCTCCCAGCTCTCTAGAGAATGCTACATTAGCATCTGAAATGGGATGTCCTTAGGGGCTCCTTCCCTCCGAAGTTGAGTTTGCCTCTTGCCTGCAAACAATGGCAGGCCTAACTCCTTCCCTTGGAAGGTGAGTTTATTTCCTGTCTGTTCTTGGATCTCTTTTGTTTCTCTTAGAAACTGGCTGGGCTGTTACCTCCCCCAACAGTTCCTTGCTACTTATCTGAGCTATGCTAATGCACCGACTGTTTTGAGGCATACATCGGTCCATTCGTGGGCCTGGACAACATACTTTGCATCTTCCCACTCTTGGTTTAAATAAGGAAACCCAAAGCTAATTTTCCTTTCTTTCATAGTATAAAATTGATTTTATTATGGATGGCCCCGCAGCCACGCACATGCGAGGAGCTTTAATTGGATTCAGTGGGGGGAAAAAATGCAGAAGACATGAAAGTAGGTGAGGTGCATGCTGGGTACTTCCCTGGGGTGAATTGGGGTGAATTCTGACTCTTAGAGAAGGAGCAAGCAAAGGTTATGGTTTTGTGGGAGTTGAGGAATCTGAGCAGACATCTGAAGCTGGAGTGCACTAGGTATAGGACACTGGGGGGAAATGTAGCACTAAGATTGAAAACAGAATTGGGACTGAGGAAATGGCTAAATCAGTGAAGTGTTTGCCAGGCAAGTATGAGGACCTGAGTTCAATCCCCAGATCCCATGATAAGTGTACATAATAAGGACCCTGATGTAATTGCAGCAGAGGCAGAAGTAGAAGGGTCCCTCTAGCTCTTCCTCCAGCCAGTGTGGTTGAGTCTGTCAGCTCCAGTCTCAACACATAAAGTGTAAAACAATTGAGGTATCTGACATCTGGTTCACACATACTCGCGTAGAGCACAATATCCCACACGTATACACATGCACAAACAATTTTATTAGAAAACTGAATTGGAAAAAGGTTAAAATATTAGTTTACCCTAAGGATGAGTAATTTATCTGAATAAAGTCATTGTGAAGGTGGGGGAACAAAAGGACTTTCTGTGATTACATCAGTATGATACCACTTTCAGAACTATCTGGAATAGATTGAGATACGGTCTTCTGGGCTGGAAGATGGCTGACTGGGTAAGGTACTTGGATTCTCAGAACCAAGTATAGCAGCTGCCTATACCCAAAGGGAATTCCCAGGCAAGCCATCCAATTAGCTTAGTTGGGGAGCTCTTCACTCAATTGAAAGACCATACCTTGATAATAAAAGTGGGGAACTACTGAGAAAAGTGGAAGACCTCAGATGTCAACTTCAGACTTTCACCTGCACATACATTCACATGCACACATATACATTTACATCACACACAAATGCATGTATAAATCATAGAAGATATGGTCCCTTTTTTCAGGTCTCTCTCTTGCTAACTTACTCCTTTTCTTTTTGTGAATAAATGTATTAAATTAACATTTTTAAATACATACTCCTTGCCTCTCTCATTCCCCTGCCTTCCTCCCTCCCTTTCTTCCCACTCTGATCCCATCCCATCCTCATTTTCATCCCTACGTGGACCTAGTCTATTCCCTCCTATTCTCCTGTCCTTTGGTGCTATGGGTCCTGGGGTTCCCTCCATATCTTCTGTTCTCATGGGGATTCAAGCTTCTGTGGCAGAGAGTGAGGCCCTTCCTTGGGAGGCCCACTGATATGGGTACTCCCCTATGTCTGTCTGATCCCTTACACCTAAGGATCCTACTGCCTGGAACAATTTCTCCTGAAGTCCACACCAGTGCATGGGGACATGCCAACATGTCCACCACTGTGCAGGTCTGATGAGATCAAGTCCCATTACCATGAGTTTCTGGTTGTGGCTGCCCTGTCTTGAATGGAGTGACCTGACTATGAATGGAGCTCTCCATTTTTAGGCTCTTACAGTCTCACTGCTCTCTCTTCCACAAAGTTTCTTGAGTCTCTGGATGGGGAGCAATTTGGCTGGCCTGGTTCCAGGTGATTATTGTAGGGTTGCTGTATTAGGTTGTTTGTTGTTGTCCATTTTGCTGCTCTTGCACTGCATGAGGCTGCATCCTATCTGTGTATTGAGATCCTCTCTTATTCAACAATATAGAAATTGTTAAAGAGAGACCTTTGTATAAGAGAAGGGTTGAAGTGGAGGGAGGAATCAGGAGTAGGGCACAGTAGAGGGTGGGGTCAACCTCCAGGACATCATCTGGCTGCCAAACAGTCACTAACACCCTCCTGCATGATGAGGAAGTACATGACCAGTGCTTCAAACCAATCCAAACACCAGTGATTAGAAAGGAGACTGACTGTGGATTGGGTCAGAAATTTCATTATAGATCTTTCTCAACAGTAGCCTAATTTCTCTATTGAAGTTTGTTTCTTTATCTTCATTATCTTTGGGTCATCTTTGCCCTACCTTCCTATTTTGAATCCTTCATGGTTGTAAAGTGTGATAAAAAGATTTTCCCTTGAGTATCATTAAGAGATCTTGGAATTAGGTTCCACTTACAAGGAAGAACATGCAAAGCCTGTTTTCTGTGCTTGGGATACTTTGCTCAGTATGATTTCTTCCAGCTCCATCCATTTAGCTGCAAATTTCATTAATTTGCTTTTTTTGATAGCTGTGTAGTGTTCAGTCATGTAAATGTGCCATGTTTTCATTATCCGTTCATCAATTGTTGGACATCTAGGTTGATTCCATGACTTTGCTATTGTGAATAGTGCTGCAATGAACATGGATATATATACATGTGTCACTATAGTGATGAAGTATTTTTGGGAATATTCCCAGCAGTAGTATAGCAAGGTTATATGGCATTTCAATTTTTAACTTTTTTAGGAACCACCTACTGATTCCTTTCTCCCCACATTCTCTCCAGCATGTGCTGGTTCATGTCTTTTGGATTTTTACCATTCCAACCAGTATGAGATTATATCTCAAGTTAGTTTTGATTTTCAGTTCCCTAATGGCTAGAAAGATGGAACATTTTTTTAAGGTATTTGTTAGACATTTCGATTTCTTCCTGGGAAAAATTTCTTTTAAGTTATATGCCCTACTTTCTAATTGGGCTGTTTAAGTCCTTAGTGTTTAATTTTCTGAGTTCTTTGTACACTCTAGATATCAGTCTATCAGAAAAGTAGTCAGTGAAGACTTTTTTCTATTCTGTTGGTTGTCTTTTTGCTCAGTTGACAATATCTGCATCTGAACAGAAACTCTTCAATTTCATGAGATACCATGTATTGAGAGTTGGCTGTAATTTCTGAGCTGTAGGGGTCCTGTTTAGAAAGTGTTGGCTAACCACTGGGTCCTTGTACGTCATCGGAGAGGAGGGCCCAGAGGAAAATCAGACATGCACAAGAAAGGACTCTCTGGGAATTGGGGTGGGAGGCACTGGGGGATGGGGAGGGAGAGGGGTGGGGAGGAGGAGCAGGGGGTACGGGGGGAGGAGGAGGGAGGGAGGGAACTGGTGTACCTAATAAGTTTGTATGAGCTGAAATAAAAAAAAAAAAAAAGAAAGTGTTGGCTAACCAACACTCAACATATAGGATCTTATGAAATTAAAGAGCTTCTGTTCAGATGAAGAGATTGTAATTTAAGTTTTGTCTCTGGCAGGAGGAATTCTTCTGGGAATTGGGTGTGCCTTTTACCTGTTCTTAGGTTTAGAGAAAAAGCTTGCTTTTAACTTTAAATCAAATTGTAAATAGAGATTTTACTCACAATAAGCAGACTTGCTAGCCATAATGTGTGCACTAATCTTAAAGAAATTAGAGAATAACTTCTAGAGTCTTAAAACATAGGTGGGTAAAATTCCCACCTATGGACTAACTCAGAAATTCCAGAAGTATATGACTATGCTATCTGTTCAGTAGAACTTTAAAAGGAACCGTGATACTGCTCTTACCCTGGCTGAAGGCCAAGGAAGAGACCATCATGCCAGAGAGACTAGACACCAAGACTGCCCCCTGGAAATGGTATTTGCAATCCAAACTGTGGCAAAGGGGGCTGTGTCTTTCCCTTCCCCAAACAGCACTCTTATGGGAAATCACAGAGATGGACCATCTGAGTGCACCCCCACCAATGATCGCCTCCGCCCTGAAAAAGACACCCTTGGCGAAATGGGGCCCTACAGTATGAACCCCAGGTTTGGAGAATGCATGGTTCACGGATGGCTCATCAACTACTGATAGCAATATACTTCTGGAATAAGTAACCTTACTATTATAGGAGCTCAGTCCTCCTCTGTGTATTTTAAAAATGCAGTCTCAGTTAAAACAATGTGGGCTCAGCCCCATGGCTATCTGGTGAAGCATTATAGATTAGATAGAATTGAAAAAACTGGGAGAATAGAATCTGTGTCTTTTACCTCAAACAATGGGTTAGCTACTTAAAAAAAAAAATGTTTATTCTTAATGAGCATAGGAGACTGTGAGGGTCTGTGTTTGTTTTCCTCTGTTTGCAGGTTCAGGGACACATTCTTTTCCCTAAAATTTTCTAGTATAAAGCTGTCACTAAGTTTCAATAAAGTGGATTCAGATTCACTCAGCCTAGAGAGCTGCGTGTTCTGTTCCCCATTTCCGCCGAAGCTTTGCCTCACCTGGTCCGGGGAAGCCCTGATCTCGAGGCCGCCACTCTGGTCTGCAGCAACCAGATATATGATAGAGCTCTATTATCCAGAGTGCACAAAGAACTTAGAAAACTAGACGCCAAGAAGATAAATCGCCCAATTAAAAACTGGACCTGGGAACTCAAAAGAAACTTTTCCAGGAATGAAATTGAAATGTCTAACAAATATCTTAAAAAATGTTCCACATCTTTAGCCATCAGGGAAATGCAAATCAAAACTTCCCTGAGGTTTCATCTCACCCCAGTCAGGATGGCAACAATCCACAATATAAACAACACCAAATGGAGAGATGTGGCGAAAAGGGAACTCTCCTACATTGTTGGTGGGAATGAGGCTTATACAACCACTCTGGCGATCAGTTTGGCGATTTTTAAAGAAGCTAAAGATTGAAATACCATATGACCCTACTATACTACTTCTGGTCATCTGTGGCTGAAGAGGTTTGATCTCACCAATCAAGGAGGGTTTAGGGACTGGCAGATAGACAGTAACCATCCTGCAAATGGGACACTGACCCCCCCACACTGCTGTGTCCTACTCCTATTCCATCTACCTTTTGAGTCTCCTCTTACATTGAGATCTTCATTTAAACAGCCTTTTATCTTTGGTTAGGAGGTGACCAGGATGGAGCCAAGGGTGGTACAGGAAAAGCAAAACTGAAAACAACAACAAACCGTAATTCAGAACACCAAAGACCCTATATTAATCACCTGGAACCAGACCAGCCAGGGAACCTTGTGGAAAGAGGGGGGGCAAGATTGTAAGAGCCTAAAGATGGGGAGGACCAATGATATGCAAGATACTCCACACAAGTTAGGGCCGCAGTAGCCATAATCAAACTTTGCATGACCTGCACATGACTAACATGTCAACAACCCCCCAAAGTCTAGCAAGGATCACAGGGGAGAAATGTCCAGGCAGTAGGATCCTTAGAGGCAAAGGATTAACAAACATAATAGAGTTCCCATACAAACAGGGAGCCCAAGAAATGGCTCAGGGCTCCAGTCTCAATCTAGGATTCTTTGCTATTTGTTGCAGTCCGCCTGCATGGTTGCTGATAAATGACCATCAAACAGCTTAAGGAACAAGGGGTTTATTCTCTTACGATTTCTGGTTACAGTTCTTAGTAAGCTTGACAGGAGAGCATGCACCAACACCAGGGCTGAGGGAACTGGCCACCATAACGGCTGAGAGATGGACAATCCTTACTTGCCAGACCAGCATGTCTGGCCAAGTATACAGAAGGATGCCAACTCTCTCAACCAGCTCTCCGTGATTTATCCAGGGCCTAGTCCCACCCACCATGGGCTGGGTCTTCCCCATCAGTTAGACAATCTCCTTCAGGTTTGCTCTGGGCTTAACTCAACCATCAACTCTCTACAACTGTGCCCAGAGCTCAAACCCTCAACAGTCAAGTTGACACCTGTGCTTAACTATGACACTATTGTTTCGTGGGTAAGGCTCATATGCTACCAAAAAAAAAAAGTGTGTAAAGGCCCTACTCTGGTTCTGGGGGTGACAGAGTTTAGGTCTAGATTTGCCTGGATGTTTGGCATTGGGTGTCAGGGTTGTTACATGTGGTTTGGGTTAAGTATTAGATCAGATTTATATTATGAAACAGGGTGGTTTAATAGTCAGGGGTGGGCTTAGAGTATTATGGTAGCTATTAGTTCCTTTCAGGTTTATGAGGGTAAATAGTAAATGCCCTAAGAGGTGTGTGGGTGGGGTTTTGGGTGTTCTGTACAGAGGTCTGAAGCAGAGGTGACTGTCAACTGTGATGGGAAGGAAAGTAAAAAGGGCTGTTTATCTTAGGGTTGGGTATAAAGATTCCCTTCTGTTCCACGGGAGGAGTTTTAGGGTCTTCAGTAGCAAGGTGTTGGTGCCCTGGTCCCAGGTTTATGGTGCCTGTGGACTCTATTAAAATCTTGGAGGTTGGGGCTGGAGAGGTGGCTCAGGGGTTACGCCTCTGCCTTGCAGGCGGAAGGTCCTGAGTTCGGATCCTAGACCCACGTATAGACGCCAGGCGGAAGCGGGGGCGGCCTACGTTTCTGGTCCTGGTAGGGCGGAGCCTGTGAATCCCGGGACAGAGTAAACAAGAAGGAGGTGGAGGCGCCCATGGTGGTTCCCGAATTCGTCCGTGGTTCTACACACACACATACACACACACACACACACAATTGAAAAAATAATAAAAAAAATTAAAATCTTGGAGGTTCTATTATTGTTTGATTGATGGTGGGTATTGGTTAAGGCTGCACTGGTCTCCAGAAAGAGAGGAATCTGATTCCCCAATGCCTGCTGGGGAATTTTCCTGCAACAGGCCAGGGAGTTCAAATGTCCGCTATATCCTGCGGATGTCCTAGTGCTTAGGTGTGTGACCAAGGGGTTGCCCAAAACTTACTACATGACTCCAGGGAGAATATCAAATGCTGGTGTCCTAGAGCTAGGGACGCCCCTGCAGCTGTCCCCGAGCCCAAAAGGCAGCTTCGTTCTCCTTTTAGTCTCACTTTTTTTTTTTTCTTTTCTCTTTTCTCTCCTTATTTTCCTGTGTTCCTGGCTAGCTCTTTCCTTATGATTAACTGGAGTTGGAGAGTTCACTAAGTGCCTCATATTTAAAGCTAACATTACAAAACACTCCTTCCTGTGCTGCTGTAATACATATTGCTGCATAACAAATTACCCCTGAATGCAGTCCCTGGGGAAATAAGCAATATCTCACACAACATCTGAATCAGCCAGGAGCCAAGGTTGCTAAGTCACTTTGTTGCTAAGACCAATGACACCTGAAGTAATGAGGAAGTGGGGATGGGGGTCTTCCAGACTTAACTTACTCAGGGGTCCCTAGGGTCATGACATGGCAGCCAGCCTCTCACAGACCAGCTCCCAAGGATGCAGGGTAAGTCACAGTGTATTCTCTTAGTGTGTGATGTCATTCACTGTATGTTCCGCTTAATTGTGTTTACTACAAGTGAGTGGCAAGGTGCTGCGGCTTGACAGTGACTCAACAAGATTCCTACTGAAATTCCAACAGTCAAAGTGAAAGTATCTGGAGATAGAGCCTGCGGGAGGTGATTAGGTCCTAATGCCCACATCCTAAGGAACGGAATAGCACCCTCCTGCAAGAGGCCAGGGAATGCTGGTTTTCCCCTTGCGCCATCTGAGAGCACAGCCAAAGATGCCTTCAAAGAACCAGGTGCCATCTAGCCAGCATCTTGGCTTTGAAATTTGAAATCTATGAGAGGAATTTCTGTTGTTTACAGACTATTCAGGCTTATAGTGTTTTCCTATGTCAGCCTGAATGAACTCAGGCTGTAAGTCTTGTCAGTTTTCACAGGGAGGAGAGTTACCTTCTACTTCTTGTCTCTCATTCTTTTGTTTGTTTGTTTGTTTGTTTGTTTGTTTGTTTGTTTGTTTTGGCTTGGTTTGGTTTGACTTGCATGATTTGGTTTGCATTGGAATGTTTGGTTTGGATTACTTTGATTTGATTTGTTTGGTTTGGATTGATTTGGTTTGGTTTGGTTTGGTTTTTGTTTAGAGCCAGGGTCTTGCCGTGCAGTTCAGGTGCCCTCTACCCCTAACTCCTCCAGTCTCAGCCTCCTGAATGCTAACATTAATTGTTTACGCCACCATGGCTGGCTTTTGTTTCCATTTCCAGAAGTCTGCCAAGGAATTCGTGTACAGCTTAAAATCATCGCAGTTGCATGGTGTTTTCAAATTATCTAGCCCAGTGATTTAATACTGAAACTCTAGCCAAAGAAAATAAAAAAAATGAATGCAATAAACTATGTAAGTTATTTCCTATTCTGTATCAATGAAAAGTTAGAATATAACTAATTAGCTCACAATAGGGAAATGTTTTAATGAATTATAGTACTGCTTCATAATGATATAATGTGCAAATATTTAGAATTATGATGAAGTCTATATATCAGTAACATGAAAAGACAAAATATAATAGCACAAAATTGCATGTATGCTATCTTTGCAGCTATGAAAAAAGAGAGAAAAAGAAAACAGATGGAAACAAACTAAATGAACAACAAGGACTGTGCTAATTATTGAAATTGTGGGAAGCTTTTGTCTTTTTCTGCTTTTAGATTTTCTGTTACATAACTGCTATTATTATTCTATGATACATGATTCTGTTGTGAGTTTTTATTTTTTTAAAAATAATAATTAAAGATAATACTGACTTTCCAAAAGAAAGGATTGAGTAGACATTCATGTTTTTTTCCCCTAGGTAGCAAAAAATATAATGTACTCAGATTTGAAGATATTCTGAATGACTTGTATTAGTAACCAAGAAAAAAGAAGAGATGACGTAGAAGTGGTAGCTTTAAAGAATTTAATTAAAATAAACCAACAGATATGCATACCTAGATAATTATGATAGCTGATATTGACTTATCAACTTGTTAGTATCTATTTAAAATTACCGAGGATGCAAACCTCTGGCCAAACCTTAAAGGCAGTTTTACTTTGGTTTGAGATGGGATGACCTACTCTAACTGTGGGAAGAATAAAAAGGAGAAAGCAAGCTGAGTATCAGCACTCATCTTCTCTCTTTCCTTCTTGATTGCAATTGCGTGTCATCAGCTGCGGTCCCTCCCCTATACAGATGGACGAACCTCTAAAACTGAACCCCAGGAAACCCTTCCTCGAGTTGCTCTTGTCGGGTGTTTTGCCACAGCATCTAACAAATGACTAATACTGTGATCATCCTAAACACAGATGGAGGAGTAGCTGTATCTCACAGTAGCTGTATCTCACGGAAGCTGTAATCCTGCATGTCAGGCCAGAGAAGCCAGTACTAACACCTCTGTGCTATTGTCTGGCCTTCTGTCTGCCCCCTAGTCAGTGAGACAACTGTGATCCAGGGTGCAAAGAGTCCACTGAGATGAATGGAGAGGGCGAGCCTCCATTAACACAAAAGAGAGCAGAGGATAGAAGTGGAAAAGCAAGTGGAAACATCCAGCTCAGAGGATCACTTAAAATAGCTTGAGGATGCTCCACTTTGGTGAGAAGATTCCAAAGCTGCTGCATAGAGCCAACACCTTTATACTCAGAATTGACATCAGCTGTGCCCAAGGAAAATACAGTGACATCAGAATGCTTACAGAAATATGTTTAGATTTCACACAGGTTATGGGCAGTTTTACTTTTTAGACTCAGACTTCTACATTTTGTGTCACGGATATTCAAAATGGTTCTGAATGTGGATATATTTGGATTTTTTTAACCATTTTTATGTAAGTACATCTGGTACACAAATAAGAAGGACATTTTGATGACACCAACATATAATTACCTATATAGTTATGGATAACTATATAGTTATCTGCATAAAGTTATCTCTAGTCAAATAAGAAAAATGGATGTTTTCTTTAGCTGTGCTTCCTTGTGGCAAGTTCCCTTTTTGAATTCATATGGCAATACTCTGTGAAAAGCCAGATTGTAATGCCGGTGCTTCTGTTGTATTTCTTAACTTCTAGTTGAAATACAGCCTTGCAGGGCAAATGAGATGATACTTCATCTTCTCTCCACTGTCTCTAGAAATGGATGTAATGTTCTTCCCAAATGAGAATGTTCCATTCTATAATTGACATGAATGTACTTTTTCCATATGAAGGAACTTTATGGTAAAAATAATCCCACCCACCACTATTTAAAAATGGAACTTCTGTATCAGTCTTGAGTCTAACAGCGTTTATCTTTGAGCTGGTACTGCCTTCCCAGATCTCCTCACATCTCCAGCCCACTGAGTGAGAGAATGGTTTTGCTGGTTACAAAACCCAGGGAAGGTCCAACCAGTCAGAATGTACAGGTGCCACCGAGGCCGAATTCCCTGCAGTGCTCAGCACAGTCCCACACAGCGAGTCATCGTCCTGCTCCAAACGCCACGGCATCTTAGCACCTGAGTTTTCTTCTCTTTTCTTCCTTTTTGTGTGTATGCACATGTGTGTGTATGTGTGTGTGTGTGCGCGCGCATGTGTACACATGTACGTATGTGTGTGTCTGTGGGTTTGTGTGTCTCTGGGTATAGTGTATGCATATGTGTTCACCTGAGTGTATGGACGTGTGCACCTATTTATGTAGAAATCAGAAGTTTTACTCAGATGTCTTCTTTAATTGCTTCCCACTTTACTTTTTAATTTATGTGTATTTATTTGTTTATTTATTTGAGAGAGAGCAAGTGCACGCATGTGAAGGTCAGAAAGACAACTTTGGGAAGTCGGTGCTTCCTCCTACTGTGTCACCTCCAAGGATAGAATTCAGGTTGCCAGGTTTTCTTTTTTTATATATATACATTTTTTATTATTATTTCCACTCATACAAACTTAATAGGTACACCAGTTCCCTCCCTCCCTCCTCCTCCCCGCCCCCGAACCCCCTGTTCCCTCTCCCCTCACCCCTCCCCCCTCTCCCCTCACCCCTCCCTTCCCATCCCCCAGTGCCTCCCGCCCCAATTTCCAGAGAGTCCTTAATAAAGGACTCTCAGGTTGCCCGGTTTTCATACTGAGCACTTTACCATTACTTCACCTAGCTAACACCTCTTCCTTACTTTTTGGGACAAGGACTCTCACTGAAGCTGAAGTTCATCGATTGGCTACACTTTCTAGAAAGGCTCCAAGATCCACCTTTGTTTGACCCCCACACTGCTGTGATTATAGCACATGCCCCAGTGTCCAGCTCTTACATGGGTGCTAAGGATTTGAACTCAGGTCTTCATGTTTGTTCAGCAAATACTCTATCCAGCAAGACATTCCCCCAGTCACTTCTCGTTTTCTAGGTCAGATTTTTTTTTCCTACTATATGTTAATATCCTGAGTGTATTTAATATTTTAAATAAAATCTCACCTAAAACATGAAGGGATTTGACAACAAAATGATTTTTTTCACATTGACCTTCTCTCTAAGACCTTAAGTCCCAGAGCAAAGCAAACCAAAACCAAAGGAAAGAACAAAAGTTGTTGAGTCCCTAAAGGGGTATCTGCACCACGAAAATCCCCAAAGAAAGCATGTAAACAGTGTAGGTTAAAGCTGCAATCAGGGATGGAGATGGCATGCAGAGGCCGCTCCTGTCAATCGTGCGTGTTGTCTGTCATGGTGCGTTCATCTTCAAGATTCTTACCCTGATTTGATTTCTGTGCAAAAGCTGTGCCTTCCTATCCTTCATGTTCTTTGAAGAACTGATCCTCAGGGCTTTCCTAGAATCTGTCTCTGCATCTATAACTCCAATGTTGTCATGGTTAAGCACAGGTGTGAACTTGACTGTTGAAGGTTTGGACTCTGGGCACACTTGTAGAGAATTAGTTAAGCCCAGAGCGAAACTGAAGGAGAGTGCCTAGCTGATGGGGAAGACCCAGCCTATAGTGTGTGGGATTAGACCTTGGAATAAATCACAGAGAGCTGGTTGAGAGAGTTGGCATCCTTCTGTATACTTGGCCAGACATGCTGGTCTGGCAAGTAAGGATTGTCCATCTCTCAGCCATTATGCAGAGATGATGTGGCCAGTTCCCTCGGCCCTGATGTTGGTGACTGCTCTCCCGTCAAGCTGGCCTATGAACTGTAACCAGTAATCGTAAGAAAAAAAATCCCTTGTTCCCTTAAGCCATTTGATGGTCATTTATCAGCAACCATGCAGGCGAACTACAACATATGTCACGGTCCCAGTTCAAGATTTCATTTTCCTTCCACTGCACAAGAGTCTCTCTACTGTTTTCTCTTCTGCCTTTCAGCTTCATTCATCTCGGTGCTTTCAGAATTATTTTTCAAATTTAAATATAGCATCTATCTCCTGCTTTGAAAAATGTTTGAAAGTTCTCTACTGACTGTCAGGTAAAATTCAAACTCCTTTAAATAGCGAGCAATGCTTTTATCACTCTAACAAGCTAATACTCCCTCATTTTTCTATCCTAAACTCCCTTGTGATAATTGGTTGTCTATTTGGTCATATTTCTTTTGTGATAATTGGTTGTCTATTTGGTCATATTTCTCTTGCTTTGTTTCGTATGATATCTATAAAGTATATAATTTTCAGACTACTTTACTATCCTTTTCTTTTAAGTTCTCTCTCCTCTCCCTGCCCCAAACCGCATCCAGCTCGTGACCAGCATGAATAAGGTTCCTGTGGCGGGCAGCTACTGGTATCAACTTGGCAAGTGGAGGATTCAGAGCTCTGCACACTTGTGAAGAATTAGTAGTTGAATTAAACCCTAAACAAGCATGAAGGAGATTGTCTAAATTGGTGGGGAAGATCCAGCCCATGGTGGGTGGGACTAGTTTCCTGAGCAGGTGGATAAACTGGAGGGAGCAGGTTAAGCAAGTTGGCTATTCTTTGGCCATACATGCACAGACATGTTGTCTGGCAAGGGAAGTTTACCCTTCTCTCGGCAGTCCTGTGGATATGACGTGGTCAGTTCCCTTGGACCTTAATGTTGGTGTGGACTCTCCTGCCAAACTGGATTAAGAACTGTAACTGATGATAAGCAAGAATAAAACTCCTTGTTCCTGTAAGTCATTTTGTCCTGAATTTATCGCAAAAATACGGGGTAACTGCCACAGTTCCTCATCAGCTGAGCTCAGTAGTACCACTTTCCCCTTGTCCAGCCCATCCTAGGGTGTTTAATTCCCATAGTTGGCAACATTGCGTTGACCTCACCTCATCCTAGTTACTCTTCTAAATACTCTGACATCTCTGAACTAATTCCCTTTATGGAATCCTCCTGTTTTAATGTTCAGATTTGGCTTTCGTTGTCAAACCTTGACTGATATACCCCCCTTTTCTTCAAAGAGAGAAAGAATTTCATGTGCAAGAAAACCACTCCTTCATTTCTCCCTCATTGTATTAATTTCTTATCATTGTGACAAATTGCCAATAGAAGTAACTTGAGGAGAGAAAGATTTGTCTTGGCACTTAGTTTCACAGGAAAAAGTCTATAATAGTAAAGAAGGCAGGGTGGCAGGGCATGAGAATGGTGCTTACTTTTATCTGAGTGGACAAGGAAGCAGAGATGGGATAGGAAGTAGGGATGGACGATAAATGTGAAGTACTTCCACACCACTAACTCGCTTCCCTCCTCTAAGTTCCTGAAGGGTTCCAACCCTTTCAAAACAGTGCCACACACTGGGGACCGAGAGTTCAAATGAAACATAAGCCTAGAACAAACAATTCATATAATATTTGTCCCTTATGACTATATCATAATGTAAAATATATTTAGTCCAGCTTCAAAAGTCCACAGAGCTGTACAAAATTCTAACACCTTTTCTGAGATTCGAAATGAGAGCTTAAATGTGAGCCTCTGTAAAATCAAATCAACTTTATATGTCTCCAATTCACAATCAAATTCCCAATCCAAGGATATCAAGGAAAGAACAAACCAAAGCAATAGTGAACTCCAGTTACCCAAAGAGTCCTTGGTAGATACCCACAGTCCTGAGATCTATAGCATTCCAGAGGATCCACTACAACTCAGGTTTCACCTCCTTAGGACTTCCTTCTGCAGCATCTGTCTCTACCACACACTGCCTGGTCTCAATGACTTTTTGGAATCTTGGAGTAAGCTGCCATGACCCCACACCAGGAAAGCCATACCATGTGGATGACAACTCCACATTTTGCTACCAGCTCAAGGTATAGCCTTGTCCGACTTAACTACAGATGGAGTGATCTCCAGCTGAATCTGGGAAAATACTCCCCTAGGAAGTTGTTTCAAGTATGGCATCCCTGTGGAACATTTTGTTCAAGCATTCGCCTTCAAATGAATTCATTTAGGTGGTGTCTTGTCATCAAGGCACTGTGCCTGTTGTCCCAGGGAAGAATGTAAGGTTTTCCTTTAACATTATCTTCATTTTCTCTGCAGTCTCTCTGTCCACAGCTTTCTTGCAAAACTGAATTTTTTCACACATTTCTGCTCATGTTTGTGCTATCAATATAAATATGGCTGACAATGATGAGCAGTAACCATGCCACAACCTGAATGTCATGCTGTTTTGAAATTCCTCCACTGATCAAATAAATTCATACTTATAAAATTCAGCTTCACTCTGGTTTTCAGGATGTAAGCAGAATAGAGCCAAATGCCTTGTCAAGATGCAATGCAGTGCCCTGTGCAATGTCCAACACGCTATTGACCTCACAAAGTCTAGCATCCGCTAGAGTAGTAGTGTTCCTATGCTTAAGGGGAACATGAGAAAGGGTTCAGGGAAATGCCACTGGGTCCTTGTACGTCATCGGAGAGGAGGACCAAGAGGAGAGTTAGGCATACACAATAAAGGGCTCTCTGGGAACTGGGGGGGAGGCACTGGAAGGTGGGGAAGGAGGGAGGGGGAGCAGGGGGTTCAGGGGGAGGAGGAAGGGGGGAGGGAACTGGTCTACCGATTAAGTTTGTATGAGTGGAAATAATAATAAAAATGTTAAAAAAAGATGCAATGCAAATGGCCTCTCTCTCAGTTCTCAATAAAGTCCTTGTTCCTCTCTGAAACTTCATGAACCTGAACTCCATTGTGTGAATTTATGTTGTCACTCTGGTCTAAAATGACCCCTTATGCTCTGCTTACAGCATTCTAGGGCTTCTCTATTCCACAGCACCAACTTCTTCCAAATTCTTCCCACAAATCAGTTCCAAAGGTCTGCAAACCATGTAGCCAGGTATACTGCACTAGCAACAGCTCCACTCCCAGCACCAATTTTATGTCTTCACTCCTGTTTTCATTGCTGTTGTGCAGCTAGTTCCCTTAGCATCTGGCGTTGGTGTGAATTCTCCCGCCAAGTTGGAGTAAAGCGTAACTGAACAATCCTAAGACAAAATAAAAAACTGTTCTGATTTAAAAAAATAAAATAAAATAAAGCACCTGATAGAAGCAACTTGAAAGTACACTTTCAGGGAATATGGTCCATCAGGGCACGGAGGGCGTGGCAGCAGGCGTGGCAAGCTGCTTGCTCACATCTAGGCAGACTAGGAAGCAGAGATGGGACAAGAAGTAGCTATGAGCTCTAAGCCTTAAAGTCAACTCTCCAATGACAACTTCCTCCAGCTAAGTCCCACGTTCTAAAGGTTCCACAACCTCCCCATAGAGGGGCACCAGATGGCGATCTAGTGTTCAGACAGATAAGCATGTGGTAAACATATGTCCCACACCACAATAATGATGCAAACTCCAACCTGTTCTTTAAAATCTGTCATTGGGGGCTAGGATAAGGCTCAGAGGCATTAAAGACTTTGCCTCACACTCTAAAGGCCCTGAGTTTGTATTCCTAACTCCCATGGAAAAATGCTGCACGATATTGCAGCAACCTAAACTTTCAGCCCTGGAAGGTGAATTCTGAGCAAAACAGTAAAGAGATAGAGCAATCCAAGATGATTCTCAGTGTCATCCTTGGGCCTCCACAGGCACACACACTTAAGTGCCTTCACACACACACACACACACACACACACACACACACACACACACACAAACACAAACACACATAAGCTTTGACATAAATTCCGTTTCTTCTCAGAAGACTCTTCTCATTGTTTCAGGAACAGTGAGTCTCCTTGTTGCTACAATGCACTATTGCCTTATTGCTGCAATTATGTGCACACAGGTCTCCTTTTGAGTCTATATATTCCTTGAGGCTAGGCTTGGAATGGTGGCTCAATGGAAGAGTGTAATTAGGAAGTTTTGAAAAATTCTTAGTCACCTGAGTAGCCTCATTAGCTTCAGGATTGTCAAATTTCCCCCAAGATTTTGGTCTCTTTATGTGAATTCTGTATTCTTGTGATGATAGCTAATGCTTGACTTTTTATAAAAATCATAATATTTTAGCCAAATTAGGTACTTTATTGCAGTGTTGAAGGCAGTATAATTCATTACAGTGTATACTAGTTTAAAAAAAAAATGGAATATTGTGGGTTTTTTCAGACTTTAGTTTCAGTTACTGGAACTTAAGTTAAAGAGTAATTATATGTTTTAGAATTAGAAGAAGTAACTCTTGTTACCATTGGAAGTTTAATTTTCACATTATATAAATAAGGTTCAATTTGCTTTTGATAAATTGTATAACCTTTTCGTTATGATCAAATTGACAGGTTTTATCAACAATGCACAAAGTGGTTAACTAATTTTCAATTATTTTCTGCTTCCATGAAAAATAACTTATCTTTAATTTTGATTGAATTCAAGGGAAATAAAAGAATCAAGTATTATTACCTAAACTTTTATTGTTTAATGCATAAAATTCAAAATTCTAATCATTTGGATTCTAAATCCTTAACAGTTTCATCATACGTTTGAAAAAAAAAATCCCAAGCCTATACAAAAGAGTTTTTGATAATCCACTAACCTAGTATTTCATGGCATGACCAATTATCAAAGACTGAAATATGAGCAAAGATTGCAAGTTTTTATCAACTAGTAAAATAATCCAAATATGCCCAGAATGAGGAGTGTCTATGCATCACTTGAAAATAGATTCAGAGACCCTAACAATCAAAATTTTTCTACTACAAATCTGAAGCTAATGTGTTTTTATATTGAATGTCATTATTTTTATTTATTTTTTATATTTATATATTTATTCTTTACCCACTCTTGCTGAATTGCAGAGGGGAGAAACAACTAGTCACATTTTTTTCTATACTATGATTGTATATTATAATGTGAACTTCACCTTTGTGTACCATGGACATCCTCAACAATACTTGGAACTACTTATTAAAATTAAAATTTTTTTCAAAGTTTTTTTCCTTTCTTTCCTTATTCCTTTGTTTTCCATTTTTCCTTTGCTTTGCTTTGCTTTGTTTCTCTTCTTGTCCTTCTCCTTCTCCTTCTTCTTCTTCTTCTTTTTTTTTTTTTTTTAGCAAAAGGTGTCTTGAAACAGAGCCAAAGTGGATTTGCACAGCCCATTGGGCAGGACTCTGAATTCCACATCCTCTTACATCTACTGTGAAGAAAATTCAGCATGACTAATCTAGCCTGCGACTCCACAGAGCCAGACTGAATTTATCTAGTTAGCTTGTCACTTGTTCAGTGCTCAAGCAGCGAACAGAGAGAGTCCTGACGGCCCTGACGGAGCATAGTTCCTTCTGTGTGTGAGGCTCAAGTTAACAAGAAATGAGTGCATGCTTCAAGAGCTGCTGATTTAATATCCGAACCCAGTATTTAACGTCACATGTAAGTGTTCGTGGACCTCCTTGATGAGCTTATCCCTTCATATACTTTGAAAGCAATCATTTGTACACAAGCCTTGCATCCAAGAATCTCTAGTACTATCTTTATTGCCATCTGTGTTTGCTTCGTCTCCCTGTTGCTGGATGAATACAGGATGGAAACAACTTAGGAAACACGGTTTATTACAGCTTACAATTTGGTAGGTTATGAAGGCAGGGGAGTTCATACCAACATCAGGAGCCAAGGGAAGTATCTATTCCACAGCCATAGAAATCGCTGAGAGAAGTGCATAGAGCCTGACTCGCTAGTCTACAAAATACTAAATCAGCTCTCTCCATTTTATTCTCATGTTCAGGAAATGGTCCCACCCAGTGTGAGGTGGTCTTCGCTCATCAATTAGAGTCTCCTACAGGTTTGCTGGGGGTTTGCCTTTGCTAATTAACATTTCACAGTTGTGCCTGAAGGTCCAGCTCTCAATAGTAACTTGACTCGTGACAACTGGTAGTCATCTAACTTTAAACTTATCTTCATAGAAGTTTCTAACAACACAAACCTAAAAGGTCTGCAAGTTCCCATTACCTCTCATATATGTTTCTATCTAACAATTGAGTCATTTTGCTTCTTTCTTGTAGAAACACAAAACCTTATGACTGCTGAGACAAGATAAAAATGTCCAGTCCATTCTGTCCAGCATTACCTCCTGTGATGACAGGACCTTAGCCACTTGAGAATAGTGGACATTTGAAATGAATCTGCGCCAACAGAGGGACTGAGCTTTTTGTTTTATTTAATTTTACTTAGTTTTTATTTTAATAAATTTAATAATTTATGGCTACTTATTGGATAGTACAGGCCTAGAGAATATGACTTGCAGGCTTCAAGTAAGCTGTTTTGTTTCCATGGTCTCATACCTGTTTCTCATGGCACCTTAGTCTCCTTAGTTAAAATGGATCACTTATGAAATGGATGACAGGATGAAATTAAAACACTGCCAGAATTGGAAACGTAAGCCAGTTTCAATGGACTTACACATAAATGTTGCTCTAGACGTATGAGCATCCCACAGAATCAACAGGAAGACTAGAGAATCCAGTCTTATCCTGGCAGAAACAAAGGAAGTTGGTGCCTGGCCAGGGTGCCAACTACCAAGAAGAGTCTACCAAGGTGCTGTTGTGGGCTGTGTGGGCTGGACACTGCAGGATGCTTGTCAGCGCACTGCAGGATTCTATTGCTTCTGTCACTTTTTTGGACTTTGAATTCTCAACCTCAAAGTGGCCACTTCTTCTATTGAAGTCATGACATTATATCGCTTTTAAGAATCCATAGTATTGTTTTTCTCATATAAGGCCTATATTCACACATGTATGCCAAAAAAGGGGACATTTGGGAAAATAAAGGGATCATTAGGAAGTGAAAGCAGGATAAATGGAAGTAGGAAAAGAGTGGAATGGGGCCCATAATGTAGGAGAAAGGAGAATGTGAGTAAAGTCCTGAGATGCCCACGTGGCTGGGAGACTGGAATAATGAAATCCATAACCAAATAAATTATTAAAAGCCACTTTGGAGGAGCTAATCGATAGGGTGGGACTATTTGCTCTCCTTTTGGATTCGTGACCTCTGCTTCTCTACATTTGAAGAGAGGAGTCAGTAAAGGAAAAAGTAAAATTCAAATGAACTTTTTTTTTTATTTATGAAGAGAAGAACTTGAGAAGTATCTTGGCAGTAGAGCCTGCCCGGCACGTGGAATGTCCTTGGCTCACTGGTAAAAAATAAAATAGCGACTTCAAAGAGAATAAATGGAGTGTGCACCCTAAAGAAATGGAAGCAATATCAGTGCAATGGGCTATATAAAGACTTTTTTGTTTTTAAAATTTCTGAATAGAGTTAATATTTTTATTAATCATAACACATTAAATCATAATATAAATTTTCATAATTATAATTAGCTATAATTATATGCAGTTGATCATTCAGTTATAATTTGTAATTGCCTTCATTAAATTAATGTTTGATGGTATTTAATCTGAAGAACACGCCAGAAAAACAGCACCGCTCGGTGTGCGCCTGCCATCTAGCGTTGGAACGCATTATTACTACCGCAGAAATCCAAGAATGCTTGAGGCACTAGAGTTCATTCGCCCCATTTCACAATTCCTCCATTGTTTTTCACCCAATCAACTGCGCGGTGAATATCTTTATGTCTTTGAGGTGATCTTCCATTCCTTACAATCCAATACCAGAATTATTACAAGTAGAAATTTCGCAGCACCAAGACACTCTTCGGTATTAACATCAAAGCATTATTTCATCCCCAAGCTCTCTAAATTAGCAAGATCCCTTTGTAAGACTGCTTCTCTTTTACTTATGTCCAGAAACCTTCTGTTTTGGGCATGCTGTTTTCTCACAACGAACATCTCTGCCAATTATCCATGTGCAAATAACCCCAGAAGTCACTGGTATCATAGGTGTTTCTAAAAACCATTCCCCCCGCCCACACACACGTACAAACCCTGATAAGTTAAAGTTTAAAAACAATGAAAGATGAATCTGTCAACATTTTGCATACATCCCTGGTATGGATTGGAAGTTCACCAATAAATAAAAATAGACCAGAGCTCAGCTTTATTCTTTCTGGTCCTTACAAGTCTTCCTAGATCTGGTTCATGAAGGACTATGCCTTATTGAAGATATAGATACAATTTTTACAAATCTAAGAGTAAATAAACTTAGTTCCAAAAGTTTGCTCATATTGCAACGTTTATCTCTAAAAACATTCAAAAGGAAGTAGCAATGGTCAAGCAGGTTGATCTAATAGAGTTGATCTAATAGAGTCAATAAAGGTCTGTGAACAGGAACAAAATGAAATGAGGGCCACGAGCTAAGTGCTACTGGACTCTCTAGTAACAAGGTGCCTTCAAGGATCTCTGGGCTTTGCTGGCTGGTGCAGTTTCTTGAGTCATACCACGCAAGGGAGTTAACGAAAAAAAATTTATTCTGGATCTGAAGTCAAATTGAGATTTGGAGAATTAACAAAGAAAACAAGCTAGAGATGCAATTTAGGGACTGATTTAAAGGATCAGGTAGACTGGGCTGGAGAGGAGCGTGACAGAGAATTTCTCATGAATGCAGGTCAGAAAACAGGAGTTTTGAAATTATAAAAGCAAGAGGATGTCTTTCATAAACAGCTAAGTGAGTTCAGGCTGCAGATAAAGGCCTGGAGAAAGGGAGTTACTAATCATTAACTGGTTCATTCTTCCCTTCTCAAAAGCTCCCTCACCTCCTTCTGCCTGGCTTCTTCTTACTTAACATTGCGGATGACTGACTCTCCTTTCCATAAGAGGGCATGTCAATTTTATCGTTTATCCATGAAATCCACAATTTCCTGTAATTTTTGAAAATGCAAATTAAATTAGTAAAATGAAAATTCTGTATTTCTCTAGAGAGTAAGTTTCCAGTAAATTCTCTGTGGTCTTCAACTTATTTTCCTGTTGTATAATTCCAAAATAAGGGTGGGAAGGGATCATTTGCCTATTTCTAAAACTAAAACTTGCCCTATTCTTATGAAAGCCTGATATCCAGCATTGGCTACTGACCAAAACAGGAGCGTCTACTTGTGCCTGTATGTTATGCTTGTCTAATGAGAGACTACACAAAGATAAATCTTTTCATAGTGTAGCTTCAAACATCGCTCTTCATTTCTTCCTATACTAGACTTTTCTTTCCTTTCTCAATAATTTCTTTTTCATGCTTGGAGAATTCACAAATAGAGTTGAAACAGTTCCACAAGCATCATAAATATGAACAATTAAATTGAATTCAGAACAATAAAACATGACCTCCAAAGATGTTAACCCTGCACATTGTCCCAAAACACTGTAATATGGGAAGCCCATGTGGATTACTTTTCCATGTCTGACCTCAAGCCCCTCAAACACTATTGGAAGAGGGTCAGCACAAGACAATAGTGTATCCTCTATCTCCAGAGGCAAAAGAAGCCCTTTCTCAGAAATTCCCTCAGTGACATTTGTCATTTGTCCACTAACCTTCAGTCAGTGACTAGCTCGTTTTTATGAAAGGCCTTCGTTCCTAGTATTGGTTTGTAACTCCTCTTGTTGGTCTCATTATTTTTCGGTGCTGCCGGGTCTTGAACCTACTCACATAAACATAACACACTCTACCCAACAGGGACGCTCTCAACTTGCTGTGCTAGTGGAAACAGAAGATTGTTTCCATGAAAAGAGTTAAGGATTTCAGGCAAGTTATGTTTTTATTCTAATCCACCCTACAAAATAGTTAAAAAAGAGGAGGGAGAAAAGGAGGCAAGAAGGGAGAAGAGGAGGAAGAGGAGGAAGAGGAGGAAACAGTGCTAAGGCAAAATAAAGCAATTCACTGGGATAGAGCTTCTACCTGTTTCAGCAGCTTAGAGGATTTCATATACACCATTGCAAATCATTGGGAAAACAAAAACAATTTTCTCTAGAACTGTTAAGAGCCACATCACTAGCATTTCCTGTGCATTTTTTAACCCAAGTGAGATGAGATTGACTCAGAGTTAATGTAGTTGCAGTTTCAGGAGAGATTATCTTGTTATTTAAACCAGAGAAAGATAATTGAAAAGACACCAGAGCTTAATTTATGATGAATTCCTGTAAATCAGTACTTGGATATGAAGTCATTTACTTCAATGCGGTTGTCGTGTGGTGTAAACACGGCTATTCAACTAATGTTAAATTGGGCCTATTATACATGCTGATTATGTATGTATGTATGTATGTAATACAATTATTGTATTATTCCTTTCCTGTGGCTTATATAACAGATGATGGGGGGGGGTAAACCTGGGAGAAAACAATCTCAGAAGCATTAGTACGTCTTCCCTTCCACAATCTTAACAGCGGGAGTTTTGATCTAACCACCATTAGGATCCCTTCCAGGGGTTTTAGCAACCACTTTAGAAACTGCAATGTGCTAAGTTTAGAATCCCCGCCATAAAAGACAGTGTGGTAATGCGGGATGGGCCAGGGAAGTGCAAGGAAGGAGTCGCGGACTCTAGGGAGCAGGTTACTTTTCAGTCCCTAAATAATTTAACTAAGGAGTTCATCTCCGAGGTAATAACTTCTGCTCCTCGCTCTCGGTGGGGTTTCTTGCTCCGCTGGAGATGGAGACCGAGAAAGGGGCGTCCTCGGGGCCAAACTCCGTGTATTTCGTAGGTCTGCTCTAGACACTGGCCGCACCTAGGCTGCCCCCCGCCACTTGACCGTGGACACCCACAAGTTGAGGCAGAGAATTTTCCTGGCGGGTGGCGGGGACGCGGGCCTGGGCTCCTCGGGACTGAGTGGCGCAGTTCTCCGCGCGGCGATCTGCTGGGCACCGGCCAGGGCTCGGCAGGTGAGGGGTCGGGTCCGCAGCTGCCCGACGTCCCGAGCCCTCCCCGGGTCCCCCGCGCCCGCCGAGGCCCCCACGGACCTGGGAGTGGCTGGCGGCCAGGAGGGATCGCGGAGCCTCAGCCTCGTAGTCCTTAGCCAGCCGGTGCGGCGATCGGCCCTGCAAACCCGCCTCCTCCGGGTGACCCGGAATCCAGGGTTAAAGGCTGGGGCGGGGGGGCCACGGAGGGCGCCTGGCGACCACCTCCAGCTCCCCAGGACGTGCCGGGCGGCCAGAGCGCGCGGGGAGCCAAGGGCCCCGGGGCGCAGCGACGCTCGCCGAGTGCCCGGGACGCCCGCCCGGGGGCGCAGCCGGCCGCCGAGGGAGGCGGCGAGGCGGGGACCGGGCGGGGGCGGAGCGGAGCCTCCCGCCGCCTCCTCGTCGCCGTCCTCCCCTCGCAGCCGCCGCCTCCGCCGGGCTGAGCAGCCGGGAGTCCGCGGCGCCCGCTCGCGGCGGCGGGATGGGGAGTTAGCGCCACGGCGGCGGCAGGGGCCGCAGCGCAGCCGGCCGCCGCCCCGGGGCCGATCCCGCCCGGGGCGCCGGGGGCGGCCGGCCCTGCCCGGAGCCAAGCCCGCGGGCGGCGGCGGCGGCAGAGCTGGGCAGGCGGCTGCGGCTGGAAGATGGCGCCCTCGGGCCCGGGTGGCGTGAGGCGGCGGTGCCGGCGGGTGCTGTACTGGATCCCCGTGGTGTTCATCAGCCTGCTGCTGGGCTGGTCCTACTACGCCTACGCCATCCAGCTGTGCATAGGTGAGTGCGCGCCCGGCGCCCGCACCCGCACGCAGACCCCCGCCGCCGTCCCGGGACGCGAGCCCCACGCGCCCACGCTCGCCTCTTCTCTCCGCATTGGTCAGACTCCGGGGCGCCGGGGCGCCGGGGCGCTGCCAACTAGCCGCATCTCCGCTGGCAGCGCGGCCGAAATCGGCCAAGCTCCCCGCAACCTCCTCGCTTTCTCCCTTCCCTGTCCCCTGACAGCTCCGGAATTCCAGGTCACCTAAACCTCAGGGCACGCAGCCCAGCACTCCTGCTGCCTTTGGCTCACTGTTGCCACCCCAGCCACACCCCCTAGCAGGGCGGCACTCAACGGACAATGGGGGTCTTCACTGCCCCACAACCTCTGGAGCGGCCAGGCCGGGGAGGTTGCCCTGGAGGCTGGAGGACTAGAAACTGGGCCCGTGTTCCCAGCTGCACCAGACCCTTTCTGGGCATGCTGGCCTTGGCCTCGGGTGGCAGAGCCAGATCCTCACCTGACTGGCATCAATCCACTTTGTAAAAATTTGTGACTGCTCACTAGCATGTTAGTTGCCTTTATATGAGGATTGATAATTGGACAACTTCCTAGTTCAGAAAGAGGCGCTGGGGAGGGAAGAGCTACTAAAAAGTATGTTTGAAGGTATATGCAATATACAGCGCAGTAGTTTAGATGTCAGAATAATAGACATGAAAAAAAAATCAGCGGTTTGTACATCCACAGGATCAAGTGGCCACAGTCCAAGATCAAGACTTCCAAAGTGTTGGGTGGGTACCTGAGTAACTGAAGTTTATTTTTTTAACAGTTTATTATGCATAAGCAGGAAGTACAATTATGGTGCCTAATGTAAGCGTTCTCTCTTCAGAGAGGCTTGTGAAAACTGATCTATGTTATCAGAAAAGAATGTGAAAGGGATGCCCTTTCTGTCAGTGACTTGTGAATAGTGTCTGTGTAACACCACGCAGACTGGTTCTACCACAGGCTGGCCTTGGGTGGGACAAGGGAAAGAGTAAACAGGACCCTGTTTGGTTGAACCTTCCCAACTTGAACATGTTCAAAGCTGCTTGCTGGAGAAGCAGAATCTTGTCTTAAAACCGTTTTATCTCTAAAGGTTGGTCCTAGAAGAAAGTGTTAGAGTAAGTCACTAAAATAATTTACGTCGTGACTTGAAAGAGAATTGAGACTAACTTCCTATTTGGTGTGATCTCTTCCTTTGCTGTTAGGACTTTGTTTACTGGGTTTGAAATCATCTTTTAATCCAAAATCAAGTGAACTTGTTTTGATAAAAAAAGATTGGGTTATACTGACATCTTCGTGACAGTGCTTATATTAGGCAGTCTACCATGTAAAATGTTAGAAAGCGATGATAGGAAGGAAGTTTTTCATTAACAGTTAAGTGTTTACATACTTGACTAATGATATATACTGTATATGTTACATTGCTTTGGGAAAACGTTATATTTTATTCCTTACCTTTTTAAAAGTAGTGAACATTGTCAATTAATGCAACTATTTTTTAAAGATGACAGCCCACGAAGGCCTTCATTATCAAAATAGGTTGCTTATTATTACATTATGCTAAGAAGCTTAGCCTGGCACAATGACTCACGTCCATCAAGTGAAAGCTTTTGAAGGTGAATGTTTCTTCTCTGAGCGAATCCTGATGCTTCTTGGAACTCGCTGTGCTGGGTAAACAGGTTGCAGATGAGGAAGTGCATAGAAAGTTGCTATTGTTGCTGAATCATACTTTCATATAAGCTTTTTTGTAAGTTTAAGATGCATTATTTCTTGGCTAGAGAAATGTCTCAGAAGATGAAGCGCTTGCTGAGCAGTCCTGAGGACCTGAGTTCTGATCCCAAGCACCCATCTAAAACCTGGGCATGTTGCTTGTCTATAACCCCAGTTACAAAGGACAGAGACTGGTGGTTCCCTAGGGCTCCCTGGCCAGTTAGGTAATCTAGTCAAAACAGTGAATTTCTGGTTCAATGACAAGACTAAAGAGGTCCTGTTTATAAAAAAGATGGAAAGTGGCAGAGAAAGACATTCATCGATTGTTGACCTCTGGCCTCTACACATGCTTGCTCAGTGGCACATAGACCGCACATACACATGGGCACACACATGTACACACACACACTGTAAAGTATACACACACAAAATCAGAGTCAATATTTTCCTAAGTGACAATTTACCTTGGTGATGTGGCCCATTACTAAGACTTTGACTTGGTGAGCCTAAATGAAGTCTCCCACCACTCTTTGTCCCTGCCCACCTCGCCCGGCCCGTAGGCCTGCCATAGTTAAAAACAAGTGATCTAGAATAATGCAAATGGTTCAGGGCAGTATCTCCTAGGTTATGGCAAAGTAGTGTTTCATATTTTACTGCCACAGAATCAAAAAGGATGTGATTGTTATGCAAAGCCTAAATGCTAAAGACTGGAAAACAGAAGACGTTGAAGGTGCATTTGGTTCTCAAGATGGGCAGCTCAGGAGTGTTTTACTTCCAGAAGCCTTTCATGGCCTTGGTTGGCTGAGAAGTTGATGTCAGCTACTCATGGGGAAAGATGGTGACTGGTTGCCACCACACAGGGCAAACCTCTTCTGCTCTATGCAAACAAAGAAAATGGGAATGCCAGCTCTGACCGCCCTCCCAGCATCTGTCCCTCTCATTCTGCCTTACCTCTTGGGAAGATTTTTTTTCCTCCTGTCTTGGAAGTTACTACTTACAATGATATTTCTCAAATTTCTTTAAGAAAACATTGACCAGGGCTGGGACCCAAGAACAGGGGTTAGGGACAGAGCAATGAAGTAGGTGAGAAACAGAATTAAGACAAATGGGATGATTTACCTTGGTCGTCCTTCCACATCTGCTGTCAGCCAGCGATGACCCTGCATGTAGATTATTCTGTGCCCTTTGCTGAATGAACTGCAATTTAGGAGTAGTGCTTATCCTGGTATCCTTGGAAACTGGAGATAATGATTCTCATTACAGTTAGCTTCTATATTTAACAACATGCATGTATGTGGCTCTCTAGGCATTTTTTTTCCAGTGAGCATAATTTTTGCCTAGTGTTTGTATTTGTTAAAAATAGCTCATGTCACTTCCAGAATTTGTATAAAACTAAAATATACGGGTTACATCTACAATATGCTTATCTCCTTTGTTGACTAATAAAGCTCTTGATTTATATTTATAATCCCCACATTTCCCCTTCCTCATAACTCCTTTTCTCTCCACCTCTGGTTTCCTCTGTGTTTTTTATTCTTTTGTCTTTCCTGTCTTTCATCCATTTAAATGTTACCTGACTTGTTTTCTATAAGATAAAGTACCTTCCAAGGGTAAAAGAATAAGCTGGTACTTACTATAGGGTGCAGAATTACAGGAATAAAGATGTTTGTGACTTCAGCAGTGAATGTGGTGTGCTTTACAGGTTTGCTGTGGTAATTAGCATGTTCATTGTGCTTGTTGAAGAAGGAAACAGACATTTTTCCTCTTAAATACTAACATGAAAATGGATTCAGCTATACAAATATATTTTTTCATTTTGTTAATTTCAAATTCGCTAAAAACTTCCAATATTATTACAAGAAATGGATACCTACCTTTCTTTAACCATTTTAGTCTCCATTTTTGTCTACTGATTACTCCCTCTGCTTGTGCCTGAGGCAAATGCTATCAATCAGCGCTGTGTCATAAGCTCAAAGTTCTGGGTTTCCTTGCGGTTTTACTTAAATCATTTCCAGCAATCATGAAAATTAAAAAGCTTAGAGATCATTCAGGTCAACCTGTTTCTGCATCATGGATGAAGAGGTTAAATGCCCCAGTTAATGGAGGTTCTAGGTCCTTCCTCAGGTGACCTACTGGAGGGGTCACCTATGACTTTTGCTGCTATGCTCAGAAGATGTCCATGTGCTTCCCTTTTCCACCAAATCCCTTAGCCCACTGCAGTTGCTTAACAAGACTTTCTAACCTTCATGGTGCTGTCACAGAGCTCTTGCTGGTGAGATGGTAAAGAGGCCAAAGCATCTGCTTGAAAACTTGCAACTTGAGTCTGATATTCAGAAGCCCTACATGGTAGAGAGAAAGGACTTCAAAATGTTGTCCTCTGACCTCCAACTTTGCACCATGGCATCCATTCTCTCTCTTTCTCTCTCTCTCTGTCTGTCTGTCTGTCTGTCTGTCTCTTTCAGGGTTCTGTTTAGTGTCTCAGACAATTCTTTTCCTTTCATGTTGAACAACCCTTCATGGTAGTTTGCTGTTAATTTCTATTAGAAATCACACAAGTGAAGCAGTTATATTTTAATATGTAGAGATGCTCAATAAATTTTAAAGGAATTGATCTCCCGAGATTTTTATTAGTCTTATTTAACCTTTTTCTCATCTGAGAACATCCAATTTATAATAGGAAGAAATGAGAGACTGGAATCTAGATGCCTAATTGACGTCTGTGCTGCCACTCATGCTCACGATTTTTTCCCATTACCAGAAGCTGAAGTGTGGTTTCCTAAGTCACGTTGATATCCCTGGGAAGGCACATGTCCACAGAGTTGGGAAGGAGACAGCTTGCGAAACTTAGGGTTCATTCATCGAACCCTTGTTACATGCCAAGGGTTTTTTTCTCCACAGAAATAACTTAGAAGAGAATTTAATGAAGATTGTTTTATGAAAGCCAAGTAACTGTCTTTGGGCAAAAAATGTACCCAAACTGAAGCCATTGCCAGTTTGGCAGAAGAAAGAAGTGTTACACTCCCATGCCAGGTGGTGGGCAGGCAGAAAAGGATGCTAAACTCCTAGGAGGCTGTGAATTGATTGTTGGACTAATATGAAAGATTAATCAATAAAGGCAAAAGATGCACGTTGAATCCTTCAGTTATAGATTCAATTCATGATTTTTACCACATGTACGTGGCTCACAGTGAGATTATGACCAGCAATTTTGCCCCTCGCTGCTTAGGTGAGGCTTAGGCCACTTTTGTTTCACCCTCGGCTCAAGGCCCATGACTTTGGTCAGTGAAGCTGAGCAGGAAGTTGCATAACTGTAACTCACTGGACCCATGGGAGAGTACAGAACATAGCTTAGAAAATGGACAGAAGGCTTGGGAAGATGTGTTAGTGAGTAGAAGCACTTGCTGTGCAAACATGAGGATCTGAGTTCAAACCCCAAGAATCAGGCTTAAAAAAAAAAAAGAAAAAAACGAGCATAGTTCCACACCTCTGTCCTGGCACTGCGTACAGGTGGAGACAGGAGCAATGCTGGGACTTGCTGGTCACCAATCTAAATCCAGGTTCAGTTGGAGACTCTGTCTCAAAGGAATAGTTGGAGATTGATAGAGCAGAATGATAAGGTAGTAATGTCCTCTGGCCTCTGTGACTGAGCGTTGGCACTATAGACACACGTGTGTACAGACATGAGCTCGCGCACACACACACATAGACAACATGTGCATGCACATGTTAAAACATAAAAATAATATTAGCAGAAACCAAATAAAAGTGAATGAAGCCGGGCCGAAATCATTCCAGAGGAATGGCCTTTTGAAGGCCGGTCGTCACACCCTAGAGCCCCTAGGAGCCCACAGTCACAATGGCCCCGCATCAAAGCCTGAGCACAAGTGTCAGCAGGCCGCGCTGTGAACGGGTCCGTGTCTTGGGTGGAGTAGGCTCAGCAAACATGGGCATTTGATCTGTTTTGCATTTTGTAATGAAAATGGTTCTAGGAATTAAAAATAGATTAAAAATGAGTCTGGTATGTGGGGGAATGATTTCTTAGAATGTTGATCATTTTTTGTTGTTCCATTTTTAATTTCACAGAGATCTGGTAATTTTTCATTCTCAGAAGAACAGAACATGAGTTGAGGGGCATGTTCAATGGTAGAACAGTTGCTTAGTTGATAAAGGTTCTGAGTACGAGCACGCACACACACACACACCACACACACACACACACACACACACAACTTACAATCCATAATTTTCACTGCTTATTTCATGGGTTTTGATGATTGTTTTACAACTCCCTGCATCCTTCTCTTCAAGGAGTAGTGACGTTCATGGGTCCCCTGGGATTCCAGCAATCAGTTTACGATGATTGTACAGACAAGTGTCTTCTCTAGCTCAAGAATAATAGATGAGAATGTAGCATAGACTCTTGTACTCGTAATACTTTCATTTGCTCTTTGATAATTTCATATTTATACACAATGTATTTGACAATTTCATACGTATACACAAAGTATTTGACAATTTCATACATGTTCACAATGTTTTTGATCATATATACCTCCTACGCCCTCTCACTTGCTTCGTTTCCCCACATGTTCCTCTTTCACCTTCTTGCCCTCTTAAAAAAATAATAATCCACTTGGCCTCATCAGTGCTGCCTGTATGTCCTAAGCGTGTAGCCACCACCTGAACAGGAGCACGGCTAACCAACTGGGGGCCACACTCCTAAGGAAAAACAACACCCCTACCCCTAGCAACCATCAGCTGCCTCTGCGCTAGGAGTGAAGCTTTGTGGGCCTCTCGGTGTCGTTGCTGGAGTGTTGCTTGCTGCCCCACAAGTCTTATGCAAGTAACCACAGCTGCTGCAGCTCATGAGTGCCGCTGTAGCCACGTCATGTCCAGGGGACAGACCTTCAAGGCTCTGCTCCCCATTCTCTGTCCTTGGCTTGGCTCTTACATTCTTTCTGCCCCCTCTTTGCGATATTTCCTGAGCCATGGGTAGGTGTAGGGTGGTGGTGGTGGGGAGGACATGATTGATACAAATGTCCATTTATATCAGAGCAGAGATGTTAAATGTTGTCTGTTGGGAAAGAGACATTCCCATGCTGCCACAGTTTTAATGTCATGTGAAAGTGTCTTGTTACCATTTAGAAATGTTACAGAGAGTTAAAAACAGAAGTGTGCAACATGACTGAATGAGGTTTTCAATACTGTACTAGAAAGCTCATTGTAAACTTTTTTCATTCCTTAAAGGGATTCTATAATGTAGTTAGGTTATTATTATAATCAGAAGCTAACGATGGAGCTGGTGAAGCGCTCGGGGTGGAATAGGATGGAATGGTGGAGGGGAGGCAATTGGCTTGATTTCGCTCTTACTCCTTCCCTTTCTTCCCTCTCTCCTTTACTTCCATTGGCAACAAGCTCTCCTTATATAGCTCAAACTAGTCTTGAATACAGCATTCTGCTTCTTTATCTCCCTCTCCTATCACAGGATTATGACTGGTATGTGCTATCATGACTTCTGCCTTGATTTCTTAGAACTATATGAGAGCAACAATCCACCTATGAAATTGTTGAGAATCACATAAAATACCACATTTTTATAACACTTTATGTGGTCTTCCCCTACTTTGGCATTTATTCAACTATGACTTTTAAGTTAAATTATAAACATCAGTGCTTAGGGCTAGAGATATGGCTTAAGGGTTAAGACTGTCTCGAAAGTAGAAGGTCTTGAGTTCTGATTCCAGGTCCCATGTAAAGAAGTCAGGTGGAAATGGTTATGGTCTGTATTTTCGTTCCTAGTGGGCAGAGCCTGGACAGAGCCCAAAGCCAAGCAAGAAGGTGGTAGAGAAGCAATCCAGAATGATTCTCATAGTCACCCTTGGTCCACACACACACACAAACACACACACACACAAATAATAACTAACACATGCACACTCACACAAGAATTAGTGTTTAGAAGTATCACAAAATCCATTTTCATTTAGAAGACAAATGAGCAAAAAAAATATTGTGTTTATCATCTTCACATTCCTCTGCATTTTAAAATGCATTCCCTATGGCCATTCATCTAAGATATTTGTTGATCGCTTTAAGAATGCAAATGGAAAGCACTTTGTCAGTGACTGAGCTGCATTCTTTGCCAGTGTTTCTCCCAGAGATCTTCCCTATGGTCTGGATCTGTACAATTAATTACTTGCTAATTTGATCTCCTTGAATTTCTTCACTAGCTTTGTGACCCAGAGAAGCATGAAAGTTCACAGGTGTCTGTCACTAAAATGTTCCCAAACAATAGTTAAACCCTTTTTCCTTTAAGTCTTTCAAATCCAGATACCCAAAGCATAAAATGGTAATGCTTATGCAAAGAAGTTTGTGTAGTTCAAGAACTTTATAATTGTATCTTTCGTGAGTCATTTAGAAAGCCAGAATGCTTTCTCATTTATTTGTTTTCTTGTATCAGCTAAAACTGTGTTTTTGTCATTCTTCTAGAATTTTTTTTAGATGGAATTTCATTATATTTGTTTAAAATGGCAAGACTTAAAATCCCGACAAAGGACTGGGAGTGTAACTCACTGGTAGAGATGTGCTTAGTGTATCTGAGTCCTGGGTTCTTCTCTAAAACCAAAACTAAGAGGAAAAAGAAATTCAGATTGCATTAAGTCCCTGATCCTTTTGGGGTCCAGGGGTTATCTCAGATTCTAGGAGGTGGGGAGCTTTCACCATGTTTGTGCAGATAGGAGGGGTGGTGTGCTTTTAAAACAGTGTCTGTAAGCTACATAAAATTCAAAACAGCATCTACTTGAGTGGGAAAGGCATCCTGTTGAAAGGCACTCAAATTCAACTGCGTTGAGAGACACCTGATATCATTTAGAAACGAGGAAAAAACAATTTCAGTTTCCATCTGCAAAGTGATGGTCGAAAACCTATTTTGAATCTCAGGACTAATGAGTGATCCAGTTTATTGCTAAGTGGCAACACCCTATGACAGGCATTAGGAAGAAAGACTGTCAGGGATTTCCGTGCTTAACCATGATTATGCAGGGCATCTCCAGGGAGGTCAGTTCATAGAAAAAGATAAAGGGCAGAGGCCACTATGACTTAGTGAGACCTTCATCATAGCGTATTTTTCACAAAACACAACTAATTTCAGTAATAGTACTTTTTGAAAACAAAGATATACAAAACTGAGAGCTATATATTATTCAGAGTAGGGGAGAGTGTTATGATTTGCTCTTGTTTCTTGCAAACTTGCTTTCTAATAAATAATTACAAAATCCAGGAACTGAATGCATTGCAGGAACCCTTTTAATTTATTTGTTCAGAAACATCTATTGATTGGCGTTGGGTCTCACATTGTAGTTGGGGAGGGCAGAGCAAACAAGTGATCATGTGATCTGTTAGAGGGCTCTAAGGGTCTTATCACAGAACAAAAAGTAAGGTTAGAAGGGTTAGGTGACAATGCTAGCATATGCCTGCACTCCCAGCACTCCACAGGCTGAGGCAAGGAGATTGCAAGTCTAGCTTGGGCAGCTTGGAAAGATCTTGTCTCAAACAGACAAAAATCTTGAGCTGGCAAGATAGCTCAGTGGATAAGGCACCAGCTTGCAATCTAGGGACTTGAGTTCGATCCTCGAAGTCCACATGGTGGAAGGAGAGAATTGTCTTTTGATTTCTACCCATGCGCCATGATATGCCTTCTTTCTTCTCTTTTTCTCTCTCTCTCTCTCTTCTCTCTCAAATAACTAAATTAAATACTTTTATAAAAGACAAAGAATAGACAAATCAAAGCAAGAAGATGGGGAATGCCAAGAAAAGGTCTTCATTTGAAATAAGATATCAAAGTGAGCGAGGGATCAAAGCCAGGAGTATATCAGGCAGAGGGATAGACATCTGCCAAAGCCCCGGGGCAAGACTCACCCAGAATATTTGAGGAGTATCAAAAAGAATATATTTTTTCTACAGTTGTGAATTAAGGGAAGGAAAGTAAATGACAAAGTCAAAGAGGTAAGAAGAGCTACTGATTGGTAGAGGCTCAGAGGCTATTATGAAGATTTTGGCTTTACTTGGGCCGAGCTGAGAATCTTTTTCAGTGAATGGATCAGAGAAGTGCTATGCTTGACTTAGTTTTAGAGATCATTCTGTCTACCACAGAAGCTGGGGTTTCTGTAGTTTCTGCATGTAAATTATGACCAAAGAATTTAGGGGAACAAGGGACTTTATTCTGGCTTATGATTACTTATCCAGTTACAGTTCTTAGTCCAGTTCAGCCAGAAAGCACATACCAAGATCAGGACCTGAGGAAACTGGCCACATCATAACCACTGGAATGCTGAGAGAGGGCAAATCTCAACAGCCAGACTGCAAACCTACTAACGTATGCCAAAGTATACAAATTACTGAACCAGCTTCCCCCTGACCAGGGAGATGGTTCCCCCCCACCATGGACCCCATGAACTGTGTCCTCCCATGTCAATCAGACAATGTCCTGCAGGCTTGCATAGGGCTTACCTTAACTGCTAATTCAAAGCTCAGCTTTGGCACCTGTAGTAGCCCATATGAGAAATGATGGTACATCAGAACTGTAGGCACTGGGCATGATTTGTCGGATTAGGGACATATCTTTAAACTTTTTTTTTTTTATTATTATTATTCATTCAACTGTGCGCATGTGCGTGTGTATGTGCGCGCGCGCGTGCGTGCGTGCGTGTGTCTGTGTGTGCGTGTGTCTGTGTGTGCGTGTGTCTGTGTATGTGTGTCTGTGTATGTGTAGAACCACGGACGAATTCGCGAACCACCATGGACGCCGCCACCTCCTTCTGCCCCGGGATTCACAGGCTCCGCCCTACCAGGACCAGAAGCGCAGGCCGCCCCCGCTTCCGCCTGGAGTCTCTACATGGGATCTGGGATCAGAACTCAGGACTTTCCGCCTGCAAGGCGGAGGATTAACCCCTGAGCCACCTCTCCAGCCCCGGACATATCTTTAAACTGTTAGCCACAGCCAGGCCATTTTGTAAAACTCCTCCGGCATTGCTGGAAAGTGATGATTCCCAGAATCCACCACAGGAGCCACCTGAATCCACTTCTGACTTTTCTGTCTGGACCCAAACCAGACCACCACACTGTAATGACATTCTTTCATCCCACGCCTTCTGCCCTGCTTCCCTGCCAACACTTAGCAGTGCCTAGAAACAATAAAAGAGGGGGCTGAGTTTGGATCCCAGGTCCCACGTAAAAATGCCAGGCAGAAACAGCAGTGGCGGCCTGCACTTCCAGCTTTGGTGGGTGGAATCTGGGAAATCCCAGAGTGAAGCAAGGAGATAGAAGCAATCCAGGATGATTCCTGAAGTCATCCTTGGTCCTCCACAGGGACACACTGTGCCCTCGACATACACACACACACACACACACACACACACACACGCACACACACACACACACAATAAATTAGTTAAGTAAATAAGTAAATAAAATATTTTTTAAAAAGGAAAGAAATAAAAAAAGAGTAGAATAGAAGCCTCTTTTGCCCATGGGCTCTGCAGATTTCTCTTCCATCCAGGGTTTTTCTTCAGATTCCTCCATTCTGTCAAGGGCTGCTATCTCCCCATTCTCTCTGACTTTATCTGACCCCATCTCTTCTGTGGTTCCTGTGGTGGATTCTTTTTTTTTTTTTATTCAATTGTGCGTGTGTGCATATGTATGTGCGTGTGTGTGTGTGTGTGTGTGTGTGTGTGTAGAACCACGGGCGAATTCGGGAACCACCATGGACGCCTCCACCTCCTTGTTTACTCTGCCCGGGGATTCACAGGCTCCGCCCTACCAGGACCAGAAGCGCAGGCCACCCCCGCTTCCGCCAGGCGTCTATACGTGGGGTCTAGGATCCGAACTCTGGACCTTCCGCCTGCAAAGCAGAGGCTTAACCCCTGAGCCACCTCTCCAGCCCCCTGTGGGGGATTCTGGGGATCATCACTTTCCAGCAATGCTAGAGGAGTTTTACAAAATGGACTGGCTATACTAACAGTTTAAAGATAATGTCCCTAATCTGACAATTATGTCCACATTAAGGGTGAACTATGTTTCCCTAGGCCCTTGGCCCTAATAAAACTTGTATTTCTTGACTCTCTCCCTCATAGTAGCTTCTCTTTACCAATGTACTTCTACTTCGACCTTTTATATTGTCATAGAATTGCTTTCCATTCCCTTGCCCAAGCTGACCAAACAGTAATGAAAGCAGAAGTTCCTTACAGACAGATGGAAGCCATGAAAGTAAAAAGTAGAATGATTCCTATGTTCTTGAACTGAATAACTGGAAGGATGGAGATCAAGGATTGAGGTACAGAGTATCTGTAGTTGCAGGGGGCTAGAGGTGATGCCCTAGACCATAAATGGATGTGCTGATGTTGAGACAGATGCCCAGCAACACTTGCCTGTGGAGTTTGGCATATGGGAGATAGGACTAGAACGAATGAAGAATTTGGGAGTCTTCAACATACAAGTTGATTGATTTATTTTAGTGTGTGTGTGTGTGTGTGTGTGTGTGTGTGTGTGTGTGTGAGTGTGTGAGAAACCAGCGGAGGACCAAAGGTGACTTCAGGAATCATCCTGAGTTGCTTCTACCTTCTTTTTCTTTACTCTGGGATTTCCCAAGCTTCACCCACCAGAGCAGGAAATGCAGGCTCCCACTGTCCACTGTTTCTGGCTTGCGTTTTTCACATGGGACCTGGGTTCTGAACTCAGGACCTTCTGCTTGCAGGACAGAATCTTAACCTCTGAGCCATGTGACACCTGGTTAAGTTCACAGACGTTCGTTCCTGATCATTTACAACTAAGTGGGTATGATCTCACCAGAAGGGGAGGGCATATAGTCTGGCAGATAAAAAGTAACCATTTTGCAAATGGGTGATTGACCCCTCCCTCACTGTCGCTTCCTACTTTTATTACATCTACCCTTGAATGTGCTCTTATAATAAGACTCCAGTTTAACAGCTTTTTGTCTCTGGCCAGGGGGTGACATACAGTGCCCAGCAGGATGGAGTGAAGGGCATTGCAGGAGCAGCAAAACTGCAAAAGAAAATCAACAAACCACAATCCAGAACTTCAGAGACTCTATATCAACCACCTAGAACTAGGCCAGACTAATCTCTCCCCATCCTGAAGCTCAGGGACATTTGCAGAAGAGGGGACGGTAAGAGTGTAAGAGCAAAAGGATGGGAGGAGCAATGATTTGCAAGATATTCCACACAAGTTAGGGCCGAAGCAATCATAATTGGACTTTGCATGCCCTGCGCAATGTCCAGAACACTATTGACCTCACAAAGTCTAGCATCTGCTAAAGGCACCAAGATCCTTGGAAGCAAGGGATTGACAGCCACAGTAGTGTTCCTATGCTTAAGGGGAACACGGGAAAGGGTTCAGAGAAATGACACTGGGTCCTTGTACGTCATCGGAGAGGAGGGCCCAGAGGAGAGTCAGGCATGCACAAGAAAGGACTCTCTGGGAATTGGGGCCGGAGGCACTGGGGGATGGGGAGGAAAGGGTGAGGGGAGGGGGAGCAGGGGGTTTGGGGGGAGGAGGAGGGAGGGAGGGAACTGGTGTACCTATTAAGTTTGTATGAGCTGAAATAATAATAAAAAATGTATTTAAAAAAAGTTGATTGAAAGACTTAACTCTAAACACTTTATCCTCCTGCAAGAGAATATAAATGGAGCAGAAAAAAAAGACCAAAGATGACCATCTTGAAAGTTTAGGATTTAAATAAACTAGCAAAAACTAAGGAAGTGTGGCCAGTGAGAAAGAAGAAAACTAAGAATTTTTGAGCCTAGTTCTTAAGAAAAGGGAGTGAAGGGGAGAGGGAGGAGTCAACTCGGACAAGATGGAGTCTGATATCAAGTAAGGTGAAAGCTAAATATGGCAGTGTAGGCATTCAGTACATGTTCTGAATTTATTACTGCTTCTATTCCGATGACCTCAAATGTAATGTAACAGGTTTACTGCAGAGAGTAAAAGATACCAAAATACAATTACTGGGCTATTTGAATTAATTACATCTAAATCTAAAAGGCTTTACACTATTAGGTAAATTTAACTTTCATATTATCTGGAGATAATATACCCAGACATTCTTTATAACAGTAACCATGTCTGCTTTGTGCTCAATGGTGGTCCTTGTTCCTGGCACATAAACTAATTCATAATAGCATTTGGTTGCTTTCTAGGATGAATGAAAAAGAAAGAAACAATGAGTGTGAGTTGAATTTGTTTATTTTGAGCCTGGTAAGAAAGCAGACATTTAAAGCAAAGAACACTAAGTCTTTCAAGAGAATAGTGTTTTATTATTTCATCATTCAAGAAGTTCATAAATAAGCTTATAATATATTTGTATTTATTTAAATATACATATGCATTTATATTTTTAGAGTTGCAAATATCACAAATACTTTTTTCTTCCTGGACTTTGAATATGATGATATATAAAGAGAAATTAGAAGAAAAATAATTAGAAGAGAAATTAGAAGGAAAAACTCACTTGAAAATTTAAAAGATAATCTCTATTATTAACAATGTCTATACTAATAGAAAAGCAATTCAGAATGTAGAAATTATTTGAACCAATGCCTATAGAAACAAGTACTAAAATAAATAGAATTTATTTGCAGAAAACAAACTTATTATTGTTCAAACACACTGTAATCTATTTTAGTAGTTTTCATATAACTAAAAATCTCCATTTAAATTACTGAAATTGTTTCTCATATTACACTTAAAATGAAAAAAAAACTTTCTGAAATGTTTTATTTTCCCCATTCTCTTGCTCTAGCCTTCTTAGAGTATGCAGAACATATTTTAATTCTGATTGTCAGCTATTCATGTTTTGCTTTTGGGGGGATTAAGGGAGACAGGGTTTCATTCTGTGACCCAACCTGTCCTTGATTGAACTATCAGTTTGAAACATTACATCTATCAAGCTAGTATTCAAGGTCCTCAATCCTTGTTCACTTCCATTCATTTATTGTTGACTGGAAAAGGTCACTGGAAGATTTTGCCATGACTTTCTTTAGGCTCTCAGACACAGAATCTGTAGAAACCCATGTATAAGCTACTTCACAAGTGAAGGTGCCTAGCTGTGCATCTCGGTTCCAGAAAGCTCTGTTTTTCTCTTCACTCTGGGATTACTCTCTAAAATAGGAAAGAACAATTTCGGAAGTTAAATGTTTACTTACTTGTGGTTGAGAATAGACTTCGCAGTAGGTGATTTTGGGGAGGGGTAAATATCTAACATAAAAATTCATTATTTCAATTTAATTACTGTTAAGTATGATCACATTAGTGTTCCTGAAACCACCATCTATCTCTAGAACTTTAAAAAAAATCTTCCCGTCTACCCAGTGAATAACAATCCTCTAGCCCTTGTCGATCATCATACTACTTTCTCACTCTGAATATGGTTGTTCTAGGTATCTCATAGGATTAGAACCATTCTCTATTTGATCATCTGTGTCTGGTTTATCTCCTTATTATCACATTATCAAGGTCCATCCGTCTGTTATAATGTATCTCAGAACTTAATTTTTGAAGGTAGGATAAAATCTCACTGCATGCATATACAATATTTTGTTTATCCATTCATGCATCAATAGACATTTGAATTGCTCCCACCTTTTTAGCTACTGTGAATAATGCTATTATGAACAGCTCCTTGTGTGCATTTATTTGAACTGTAGATTTAAATTCTTTTCAGAATTTCTGAATAATATGGTCATTTTTGTAACTTTTTTTGAGGCTCTCTATACAAACTTCCTGGAGCAGGTGGTTTTAATGGATAAACAGTCCTGAGGTCCTTACAGACACCCTTGCAAATATTTACAGATTCCAAAGTTTCTAAGATATCCGTGAAATGTGTCGGTGCCACAGCAACAGTTTTTCACTATCTTGTTCTTTCATGGTTCAGCAGTCAAGTCTTTGGGCAGAGGTCTCACCCACATGACAACTTTCTTTACTGGGTGGTGTGCTGACAGTCAGGCATGTTCAGGACAGAAAACTTAAGAGTTGCTGGCTTACTATACACAGTAAAATTCGGCAACAGTTTTTGAGTAACCAGAGAGTCCAAAGAGAAATTTAATCTCATACAGAGTAGCATATTGGCAAGTACACAGGAGACCCAAACTGGTTAAACAGAAGCTGGCAGGAGAAACTTGGGAAATAGTGTGCTGGAAGGATTACCATAGGCTTCAAGAGTGTACGAACTGAATCCTGGCCCACAGCCTATGGATAGAACTTGATTCATGAATGAATGGCAGACTTTCTGTACAGCCTGCAGGATTGGGGTCAAGCAAATGGTTTTAAGAGCAGATAAAAATATATATATACACTAGCAGAAAATATAAGATGCAGCTCTCACCAGCAGAGGAAGAGATTCAGTTCAATTATTGCTGGCTATCTTCTTGACACCATTTTTTGAATCTTTCCACTTGTACTAACGAATATAGTGTACGCTAATGTGTTCAGGGTCCAGAAATGTTTACACTTACTTTTGCTGCAAGTAAATGTCCACATGGCTACAGCTGTAATTGCCAAATAGATTGTGCTAGTACTATAGTTAAATGCAACCTAGGGAGAGGAATGTAGGAGCTTGAGTGTCTACAAGTAGAAAGGGAAAAATATGTAATGAAAGCTGAGACCCAAGAAAGATGGCCTGTGTAAGAACCTTGTGGCTATGTGACAGAGAGTTTACAAAGGAAATTGCTTTCTCCAGTGACTCAATATTCTAGGGCAAGCAGATGAAGCACTTGATATACTTGCTTGTATGTTCCAACAGAAGCTAAGACCTACTGCACAACTACAGCAATTACTGCTGGTGCTAGAATTGTTTCAAAGTCTTCCAATTCATCTTTTCAAGTGTGCCACTGTAAATTCTATTCCAATGAGCACCATGAACACAGCAGTTGGAATTATAGCCTCGTATAGTTCTTTCCCTAGAGAGTTGTGAGTTACTATGGAAGTGTCAACTATTTTTTATGAACCCAGAAATATTGTCTTAATTTTTATGTGTGTATTAAGTGTGCATGCTTCTTGGTCATATAATTCTCTGCATGTAGCTGCTAACCCTAGGAGGTTGTATATTTTCTTGGAGAAGAAAAGAATCTTTTTTTCTATTTAATATATCCAACAGCTAATGTTTGATAGTGAAAAGATAGTATAGTACTATCGGTGTCTATCCTCTGTGCTAAAAATCTGAGTGTACCAGATAAGGAGGAATAGATTTAATAACATTCAGAAAATACACTACAAAAATGCTTTCTACCTGTTCACATACATTTTAAAAATGACAAAATAGCTAAAATACATGTGAGATTTCTGTTTGCTGAGAATATATTTTTGTGTACATACAAACAGACATACATAGGGAAGATGATGAGTAGCTACATTGACAGTGTAAGTATTATGGCCCTTTTTGGCTATGACTTTTGACAGTAATGTTTCAGAATGTAAATCAACATCTGACTTTCCCCTTGATATGGAGACCAGAAGAACTAGAATAGCATTCTCCATATATTTTAGTGTTTCAGATAAGTTTACCCTGAAGTTTCTGTTCATTAAAAAGGAACATTTTAAATCGGGAAAGAAGAGGGTTGGAGTTGGAAAAATTCTGTGGGAAACTGGAGTTGACCTGTAGCTGTAGTATGCAGACAAGAATGTCCCTGGCAGTCTATTTCCACAGAAGAAGAAAATTTTCCTAACACTGAAGTCTGCACAGCTTGCTGACAATGGCATCTCATCTGTTTTAAAACACAGATCATAGGATTCCATTGATTAAGCTACAAAATAAGGACACTAAGATTAAGCAACCAGCACTGAGATCAGATTTCCTTATTTATCTGCACTGCTCATTTGTCATTGATAAAGAATTGCCTTTCTCAGGCTGTAGAGATGGCTCAGGGGTTAAGACTCTGCCTTGAAAGCAGAAGGATCTGAGTTTGGATCCCAAGTCCCACGTAAAAATGCCAGGTGAAAATGGCTGGGGCCTGCACTTCCGGCTCTGGAGGATGGAGGCTGGGAAATCCCAAAACGAATAAAAAAGAGGTAAAACAGTATAAGATGATTCCTGAATTCATCTACAGGCATGCACAGTGCCCTCTTCTACACACACACACACACACACACACACACACACACACACACACAGATTAAAAAAGAATTGCTTTTCTCTTGATTAATACAACAGTGGCAATGAGTTATAAGGCCTTTAATCCTACTTTTAGAAATGATCAGTTGAGAGACATACACATTCTTCATGATTTCATTGCAAGCAGTGTATGTGTTACTAGTGTACAGTTAGTTATACCATCTCGCCATGGTTTTTATAGAGTAGCATATTTGTAGCAATGATGGGATCATCAAATTGCTGAAGAAATGACATTAAATGCTGTATGCAGTAGCATGTGTGAACCTGGAGAATGTTATGTTGATGAGGTATGAAAATCATAGAAAGATGGATACTGCTCATCTCTCTTATGTAAGGAATATTAAAGGGATATAAAATTCAAAGAAACAAAGAGTGTTTGGTGGTTGCCAGGCATGAAAGGAGAGAGAAATAGTCTGCCATTCAACAGATGTGAAGTTCTTAAAATACATAGAATGATTTAGTTCAAATCATCCTCTGTGTGTCATTGTGCTTATACTTAAGGTTTTTAACTTTATGTACTTAAAAATAAAAAAGAGGGTAGATTCCAAGTTGTGTTATTACCTGAATAAAGAATGAAGGAAAATGAAATGCTGTTGTTGGAGGGCAGGAAAGAAATACTTTAAATTTGTAAGATTTTTACAAATGTTAAGAACTAGGAAATGCCGATCTAGAGCAGATCCGTGTTCTGTCTCCTTAAATAGCAACTTCTTTAAGTGAAGGGTGTGCCTTCAGAGAGTGCCTGGGCAGTACAAGCCTCCAGGATTGTCTTTGATTTCCTCTACTGGTGAGGCTGGAAATGAGGACATCCCTATCTGATCTCCCAGCTTCCTAGTATTACCACCCCAATCTTGCCACAAAAATTGAGCTCTTCTTCCTTCCTCAGCTTTGAAATTAGAGGAAAGTTTAAATTCAGGCTGTGCCCTGAAACATTTTCATTGTGGCCAAAGTCTGCAATGTCCATTTCCAAATGCTTTAAGTAGACTGTCAAAAGAAGGGTGATGAGGATATTTTTACATCTTGCTCTCCGAAACTTCCTCCAGAAGTCACCAGAGTGACATGAGTATTAAACACACACAGACTAGCTGAAGGTCATTGAAGTTGGGGAGCGACTAACGAAAACAGGGTGAAGAAGCCCAGTGGGGTGCATGATGGCCAGGAGATGCCAGATGTACGAGTCATGGAAAGTCACGTAGAATCCTTGAAAGAATTTTGGGGTCAAACAGGGTTAGATTCCAATGCCATTATCTTATAATTAGAATGACATTAGAAGTTATCTTGCCTTTTGGAGACTCTCTGAGCCTCTCAAAACTACAATAATTGTACCTCACAGATTCTACAAGAGTTAAATGAGGTAAACATTTAAGGAATTGAGCCCAAATTCCTTGCAGGCAGTGAACAAATGTTCCCTTCCTCTTCTGCTCCAGTTTAGTCTCGCCCCTTGCCACTTGATTTCCTCACCGATTCCAGAGGCCCTCTCACCACTATCCAGCTGGCACGCTGTTCAAACAGTTCTCTGATTTTGGAGCCTGTTGTAAGTTCTAAGGTGAGAGTCCCAAACTTGGGCGCCTCAAATGTGACCATGTTTAGAGACAGGACCTTCAAAGAGAACATTAAGTTACAGGGAGGCCACTGACACAGGTTCTAATTTGAAATCAATTATAATGTATATTTTTTAGAGGAGGACATGTGAACCCATGTGAAGATAGTGGGGTGGGTGGCTTTGCAGCCATCAGAGACAGAAAACCTTGCCTGCGTGTTGCTCTCAATTTCCCATTCTTCCTTGTTGTACGTACTCAATCTCTGGTGCTTTGTTACAGCAACCCTAGAAAAGTAGCAGAGTGCCCTCACTGAAGGTAAGGGTCCCATTTGGAGGAAAGGAACTCAGGAAGGTATTGGGTACAAAGCTGTGTAAAGGATCTCTGATCTGGGCATGGTGGCACACTCTTATAATCCCAGCTACTAGGGCCTTTGGAGAGAGCATCCTACATTCAGACTCAGTATAGCTAACATACTGAGACACTTTCTTAAGAAAAAAATCCCTTTCCCCTGCTGGCTTCCTTTGTCCTCACCTTAAGTCACCCACATTGGAAAACTGCTTTCTGCTCATTGACACTGAACAATTCATTCTGACTTGGCATTTCCCTCCCCAGAAAGTTATAGCACTTGCTACTACAATTCACGGTGTGTTGCCTCCACTGGCTTGATTATAAAAACTGTTAGCACTAAGGTTTGGACAACTATTTCTTTTAACACGTCTGGTGACGTGTTTTTCTTCCACATTCAGTGCATAATGTCTTAACGTATGCCAGACTCTATTCTAGGTGCTTTTTGTTTTCCTTGATTAATTCTCCAAACATCCCAGAGAGATGAACTCCGAGAGGGACTTTAGAAGGGCAGAATAATTTGTCAGAGGTAAAACCTCAGTGAAGCAGTAAAGCCAGGATGAAAATCTCTCTAGTGAGAGACAACGAAAGGAAAAGAATTACAGACCAAGCCAAACACCAAGAAAGAAGCCAAGTGTTAAGGGAGTGGGGGCAGGGCAGTCAATTAGGATTCTCTGTAAGAAATGAATTGTAAGCTGAAACTGAAGGATGCTGTAGGGCCACCAAGTGTTAACCAGGTAGGTTGTTCTCACCAGGTGAATATATCCAGGCTTACTGTGTTCTAGAAACAGAATCCTCATGACTAATCTGGTGACCAAGGCCACTAATGGTGAACTGTGATCCCAGAAGAGGAGCGGGCAGAAGCCTGATCAGGTGTGACATCAAGATTGAAGAAAGGAAATGCTTAACTTTCCTGTAAGCGAAACATGGTCTTGGGGTGGTTTCCAATGAGGTATCTTCAGCATCAGCTTGTATTTTAGGAGAAAACAGAGTTTTCTTGCTGTAAGTGAATCTTTTTTAAGGAACAAGAAGGATCCAATGAAAAATGGAGAATGCCAGTCAGGGTGTGTGATGAGAACTGGCTTTCAAGTGGAGCACTGTGGAATTAAGTCCTGTACAGTGAAGCTTGCTCCTTTCGCTTTCTGTGTTGAAGCTGCTTGGCGCTAGTCCTTCACACGTCAACATCCATTGAACCACTAGTCAGTTTATTCTTAGACTGACTTTGATTTAGGTTTTCAAGTCAGTCTTTTCAGAATTTCAGAATTCTTGAGTATTATGCTCAAGAAAGACCATGCATATGCAGAGGATTACTCTAGAGTCTAGGTATCCTACAAACTGTTTAAATGCCAGTTAAATGGACTTTGCAGTTATATTTCTTTTTGTTGCGATATCTTAAGGGAGAAAAAGAGGTCTGTTCGGCTCACATTTCCAGAAGGGGTAATGTCCGTTGTGGCGGGAGTCACATAGCAGAAAGCATGGCTGGAGGCAGGAGGCTTGTTCATGTCACTGCAGTCATCTTAAAGACAGAGTCGGCACAACTGAGAGGAAACAGGACAGGGCTACCAAACCTCAAGGCCTGCCCTCTTCTCCAGCAAGGCACCACCTTTCAAAGGTGCCACAACCTTCCCAAGTATCAATACCAGATCAATATTCAAGCACATGAACCTATGGGGGGAGGCAACTCACATTCAGACCATGAGAAAGGATAATGTTAGCAAGAAAGCCCAAGGTTTGGAAGCTAGTAAGAAGTTGTGTGGGGGTGGAGAGGAACGTAGACTCTGGAACTGTTCATACAATTACCGTCACCTGTGAGGATCACAGAGACTTTAAATTGGTAAGTCGAACTATCGATAACTCAATGGCAGAGTGCATCCTAGTATAGTCCAGTTGCTAAAGTTCAAATTCCTAGCACTAATACACAATGTAAAAGGAAAAAAGAAATAAATAAAAGATTAAAATGTAAGTAGACACGTTATAAAGAAAATAAAATTTAAAATATTAGGAAGATATAGTTGAATTAAACTGAATCTAGTCATGTGAATAATATTTTAAAATATTTTTCTTTGATCTGTCATTACAACAGTCTAGCAGTAATATCAGTTTTGATCTTTAACACGAAGAAGGGAAAGCCTCTTGGAAAGTTACTATAGTGACAGCAGACTCTGCAGCAAGAGGTTCCCAAAGGCTGATTTTGTCTATGAATTCACTGTCAGTTTGACAGAGTATCTCAGAAAGAGAATCATTAGGTCTGCTAGACTTACTCCAGCACAGAGAATTAGCTGTAGAGAGACAGTCTGGAGATATTAGCAAGACTGACAGCGGCAGGCTTTCGGGAATGAAAGATTAATGGGAGTTGGGAGAAGTAATAGAAAGTTAGTGGTGAGGAGTGACTTTGAATACTTGAAAAAATAAATTTTCTTGTGAAAAAAAAAAAAGCCAGAAAACTGGATGGCAGTTGGAGATATGAAATCCAGGCGGAGATTTTGTCAGGACCGGAAGTGGGTCATTGTGTTCGCATTGCTCCTCTACTCATAGTTTTGTATTGATCTTTTGAATTTGAGCTGCTTGTTAACTAAAAATATTCTTGTCTCTATGTCCATTTTTCATTAGTTTTAATTTTTAACTAAAATGAACTCTAATCTTATTGATTACAAGGACAGAATTTTAGTTTCCATTTAATTCTCAACAGCATGAGCTCAACTGAGCTTAAGTAAAAGGCTTTCTTTTTATATTATTTATTTACATATCTGTTGTCTAACAGAGAAAGAGAAAGAAAGAGAGAGAGAGCAAGAGCAAGAGTGAGAACAACTGTAGCAAGTCAGTTCTTTCCTTCTACCATATGGATTTATGGGATTGAACTCAAGTTGCCAGGTTTCTGCACAAGAGCTTTTACCCTCTGAGTGAGCTTGCCAATTGACATGAACTATTTTCACTAAACAAATGGTATATTTTTGACATGTTTATCATATTGCTTATGTGAGCCGAGATATGTCTGTGTGAGAATGAATCTGGAAGTTGCATAGTTATTTTGCAGAGAAAATTTGTTGTATATAAGCAGCAAAGGTAAATTTTTCATCTAAAATAGAAATTTGAAGACCAGAAAAAATTCCAATTAAAAAAAGAGAAATAAAAATAGCAATATATATTTGCAATGAAAAGATATATTTTTAAATATTTTATTTATTTACTGTGTGCATGTGTGTGCGTGTGCGTGTGTGTGTGTGCGTGTGCGTGTGCGTGTGTGTGTGTGTGTGTGTATCAGAGGGTACTCATGTGTGTGTGTGTGTGTGTGTGTGTGTGTGTGTGTGTATCAGAGGGTACTCAACCTGGATTACTTCTACCTCCTTCTTGCTTCGCTTTGGGATTTCCCAGGCTCTGCCCAACAAGACTGGAAGTGCAGACTGCTGTAGGACCTCCTGCTTGCAAGACAGAGTCATAACCCCTGAGCCATCTCTCCAGCCCTACAATGAAAAGATATTTTAAAAAAACTCAAATTTTTCTAGTAGCAACTAGGAAACTGTTCTTAACTGGTTTCAGTTGGACATGCACAATTTTGTTTACTATAAAAAGGTGTATTTTCATATCTGAAACTTGGGGGTTGGGTATATTAGTAGCTGAAAGTTAAACTATATTTAAGCTTCTAGCAGTTTACTGGACTATTGCTTATCAACAGATAGAATTTTTACAGAAAAAAATTTAAAATTGGCAAAGTTGATTCAAGCAAAAAAAGTCATTTAGCAAAAATTTTGTATTATGACAATCTTTGAGATGACCCTCCAGACCTTAGGTGTCCTAAGCACATGTCCAATGGTTTTGTTACCAACATCTTAAGTTCCCTACTGCCACTATAAGCTTCACCTTCCTTTGCTGGGACTCCAGACCTGCCACAAGTTGGCAAGCCTTAGCTGTTCTCCTTGAATCCCTTTATAGTGCATCAAAACTAGTATGCTCTGAATGATGCTGCCAAGTTCTTCCACGAGGTTGAGATGTGGCCTGGTTTGCTTGAACTACAGCTGTATAAAGTTTCTGTGTGCCATTTCTGGAAAAACCCTTTTCTAGGCAGCTAAAACTATGGAAGAGCAGAAAACTGTTTCAGCTCAGGTTTTCTTCCTTTGAAAGAGTCTGGATGTTTATAACATGAAATCTCCACAGAATGATATTTATTTTTCCCACCATTCTGGAGTGAAACACTAGATTTTTCTTCAATGACGTTAATTTTGCCAATAGTCACAGCTGGTCTACTATTTGCCTTTCATAGAAAATTTCATTATTGGAGACATAGATCTTTTGTATCAAATAATCAATTCATTGTCTGTAAATTCAACTTCCCCAAAATCCTTGTTTCCTTCATCATAATCTGGGCCCAAATCATTCATGTTTCTCAGTATTGCTAGCTTCCAAATGACCCACTAAGCTCTGCTCAGCAGCTTTTCTAACCAACAAGCTCAAATTCTTCAAACATTTCATTATCTCTCCAAAACAGTTCAAAAGGCACAATATTTACATAGGTTCAGCAACAGAAACACCACTTCTCTGTTTCCAGATGTGTTAGTTTCATTTTCCTGTTGCTGAGTGAATACAGGACCAAACAACTAAAGGGAAGAGGGATTCATTCTTGCTAAAAATCTTGAGTACATTTTGTTAGCATATGGAGAGTTCATAAAAACATCATCAACCACAGGAATTCTCCACACTATGATCACAGGATTTGCTGAGAGAGGGGCAAACTTTCCCACTTGCTGGTCTGCAAAAGGATGCCAAACTACTTAACCAGCTCCCTGCATCTTATCTACCTGCCTAGGTAATGGTCCCACATGCTATGGGCTGGATTTCCTCACCTCGATTAGATAATCTCCCACAGACTTTCTCAAGGACTGTCTTAACTAAATAATTCCTTACAGATGTGCCCAAAGCTTCAGTCCTCAATTGTGAAGTTGACACCTGTATCTAAGGGCACAAAAACTAAAATTACAGGTTTTTTAAAAATTATTCAATTTAATGTGCGTGTGTGCGTGTGTGTGTGTGTGTGTGTGTGTGTGTGTGTGTGTGTGTGTATCAGAGGGCACTGTGTGTGTCCTGTGGAGGACCAAGAGTGACTTTAGGCAATCATCCTGGATTGCTTCTACCTCCTTTTTGTTTTGCTGTGGGATTTACTAGGCTCCACCTTCCAGAGCCCGAAGTGCAGGCCACCAACATTTCTGTCTGGTATTTTTTACATAGAATCTGGGGTCTCAACTCGGGTCCTTCTGCTTTTGAGGCAGTCTTAACCATCTCTCCAGCCCCTAAAATTATAGATTTAAATTATGATGTTATTCGGCTAGACTAAGGAGGTTTCAAATGCCAGTTTAGATGCTGATGTCGAGGTATGGCCTAGTTGCGGTAACATTGATGCTAGTAGATGTATAGTAAAGCAGATTACCTTCCCAGATATGAACACCCCTCATGCAGTGAGCTGAAAATCTTCAGAGAAAGGAACTCTTCCTTTCTTCCTGACAAAGGAATTCTAGATTGCCCTTGAAAATGCAATACAACATCATTTCTTCTCTGGGTCTGCAGCTGTCTAATCATTTTCAGTTTTGCAACTTCTCAGTCCCATGAACCACATCCTTGAACCACATCCTCTGTGGCTGCACACATAGGTATATGTCCTCTTTGTTTTGTCTTGAAAACCATGGGAAATACACAGGGACTGGAAAATCTTCTAGAAAGGGCAAGATACTAAACTACGTAATCTTTTCAAGTCATACCATCCCTGACTCAAATTACCTAACTCTACCAAAATAGACCAAGGTAGCCACAAAGCTAATAGATGCGTACATGCTCAAATTATATTTTATTCATTTATAGGAATAGTTGGCTGTACCTGTAGTTTACTTACCCTTAGATTAAATGACTTGATAATTCAGGCAAAAAGAATAAATAGGCATAGGTTTTAAAGGATGTATTCTACCAGGGTGACATCAAATTGCCATCTGTTTCTATATTAGGGTTTGTTACTTTGATTGACAGTCTTATTCTTTAAAAATTCAGCTTTCTGTGTTGTATTTTTACCCAAGGATGTTTCTTTGCAGAGCATTCAGTTCTATAACAAAATCATCATCCTTATAAATTTGAAACTTGTGACTTCTCTCCAGCAGTCCATTCTATTTCTTGAAAGAATCATTGGTAAGAAGGATGGAAGCCAGGTGGAAAGGGTAGTCAGGAAATAGAACTGGCAAGCGAACCTCTTAGCTTTGCAGTATCTGTGACGATTCCAGATGCTAAGATATAATTCTTTAAGGCCTTAATTTTGCTCTTGGCACACAGAGCATCCTTAGTAACTCTATAATTTACCACTTCCAATTTCTCTCTTCCTGTAACTTATCAGCGCCAAGACAGTGCTGAGATTCCTCTATCATAGTTATTCAGGGAAGAGTTTTACATTGTGGAGGTATAATGGAGGGCTAGACATTTCTAAATCAAAACCGTATCATTGTAGAACACAGACCATGAAGAAATTAGACTCATCAAAGATAAAAGTAGACAAATAAATTTGGGGGATGAAAATTAAAATTACAGCCCACCATTTTAGTGCTGTGTATGTTTAGATTGCTACCAAATATGCAAATAATAAATATTTTAGTGTGATGGCAGCAGTGCTCTTATTTCCCTAAAATAAATTTTATTTAACTTATCCAGGGTGAACACACACAATTTAGGATTTCTGGTGGCACTCAGAGCTCTTTTGGTTAATCTGGTTAAAGGTTTGATGATTTTGTCATCTTTTCAGAGCCAACTCTTTGTTTCACTGATTCTTTGTAATTTTTAAAATTTCTGTCTCAATTGATTTCTGTCTGATCTTGATTATTTCTCCCTACCTACTGCTTTTGAGTTTGGTTCTTGTTTATCCTAAGACATTAAAGTGAATCACTATTTATTTGAGATAGTTCTAAATTTTTCGATGTCAGCACTGAGAGCTACAGTCTTTCTTCTTAAGACTGCCTTCATTGTATCTCATAGGTTTTAGTTGCACTTTTGTTTTCATCAATTCCAGGAATTTTTTAATTTCCTTCTTTATTTGTAGCACTTCAAAATTTTTTAAAATTTTTTATTATTATTTCTTATTTATTCAATTGTGTGCGTGTGCGTGCATGTGTGTGTGTGTGTTTGTGTGTGTGTGTGTAGAACCACGGATGAATTCGGGAACCACCATGGACTGCCTCTGACTCCTCCTTGTTCTCTCTGCCCAGGGATTCACAGGCTCCGCCCTACCAGAACTAGAAATGCAGGCCGCCCCCTGCTTCCGCCTGGCGTCTATACATGGGATCTAGGATCATAACTCAGGACCTTCTGCCTGCAAGGCAGAGGCTTAATCCCTGAGCCACCTCTCCAGCCCCATATTTGTAGCACTTCAAATTTTTATATGGAGAATAAGTTACTATAAGAATAATTTTTAGATACAATGAATTGAAATCCTGTCTGTGTTAATAACATAATGAAATAATGATGATTAAAACTCTAAAGACACATTGAAACCTATAGTTATTTTGGAAGATGTGCTATATATATATATAAGTTGATTTAAGTAATCAAAACTATACTTGATTGACATTTATGCTTTTTAAATTACTCTATGTTTTCCATACTTTGTGTATATGTTCATATTAGAAAAGTATTTGCTGTTAAAATGATCTTTTAAAATTAGCTGTTTATTAATAAACAGCTATCATTGAAAATAAAATCATATATTATTTGTTCTTACACCATGATAAAGGAAATTTTAAAATTTGATGACTGTCACTAAACTGAAATTTTCATGAAGAAGCCATGATATATTAATTAGGTAAACATGGTTGAGAAAACATTCACTCTCTGAGTATTCCAGATAAAACCTAGTCTAGTCCTTCTATCTCTTAATAGGTTATTTTGAGTCTTGATATTCTATGGCCAATGATGTTTTAAATTTTTCTAAGATTTATTAAATCATTTGCAAATGGATTATATACAGCTTTATTTGTGACATGTAAAACAAATGTGAGATTGCTATGCAGGATATATAAAAGGCTCTTAGTAACTAAAAGATAAAAAGATCAAAAGAAAGATATGGTTTACTCAGATCAGATAGAAAAACCATTTTTTTTAAAAAAATGCAATATTTATTTAAATAAACTATTTTAAATATTTGAAATAAATTACTTAAAAATATTTTAAAAATAAGGGAAATGAACACTAAAATAATGTCTTCGTTTTGGTGGTGAAGACAGAAACATAACTTTGTACAAGCTGAACAGGTCTCTACAACTGAAGTAGCTCCCCAACCTTTTCTTTTTTGTACATGCAGGGCCAGGGCTGTTTAAGACAGGGTCTTGTTATGCACCCCAGGTGGTCCTTAAACTCTTGGTACTCCCACATCCCTCTCCCTGGTGCTGGGATTACAGGAGTGCAGCCGCATGCTCACCTTTGAAGCCATGGTCTTAGCCTTGACCTATGATGCTGACTAAAATTAGAAAGACAGGAATTTGATAGGCTTAACCTTAGCAAATGTTAAGTGAACAGATTTTTTTTTGATTGTTACACCTCATTGTATCTCATTATATAAATGTAAACAGAGAGCCAGTGAAATGGCTCAGCAAGTAAAAGGTATTGTGCCCAAACCAGGTGACCTAAGCACACATGGGAGAAGGAGAGAAACCACTTCCAAAAGATATCACCACATATGTACCATGGCAACATGTTCATTTTGTTCTCTCTCTCTCTCTCTCGCCCTATTTATATGGTAAATAATACTTTAAATAGATATTATCACAATGATTTATTGTATGTATGGATATACATATACCTTGTTTAGTTAAATATAGTAAGCTGGACCTAGTGAGATGGCTCAGGATTTAAAGCCTTTGCCTTGTAAGCCAAAAGACTTGAGTTGAGAATCCCAGATCCCACATAAAAATACCAGATCGAAATGGCAACAGCTTGCATTTCCAGTCCGGAAACGTAGATCCTGAGAAACTTCAGGGCAAAGCAATAAGGAGGTAGAGCAATCCAGGATGATTCATGAAGTCACACTTGGGCCTCCATGGTGCATATTCAGGTGTCCTCTATTCTCTCTCTCTCTCCCTCTCCTTCCTTTCTCTCTCTCTCTCACAAATAAGTAACCATAAATGTCAAATAAAAAGATGTACTTGACGTTGCCGTGAAGCTAATAGCTTAATTAAATAATATTGAGTTCTCCATTTGATAGAGTAGCATTCCAGGAAGGAACAATTACCAACTCTCACTTACTGTGTTTATTTCCTGAACGCCATTTCCTTGTATCGTTTTCAGTCTGACAGCAGGAGTCATGCATTAGCAGATAGATGTTCTTTAAAGTCCCAGCAACCCTGGAAAAGTCATAAAGGGGCATTTCAGAGATAGATGCACAAGTGGAATCAAATTGCTTTAGCATTCCACTAAGCTAGCTCTGTCAAATGATAGTAAGTTTTGATCCATGGAAGAGTTGTAGTCGATTCTGGAGTATTTGTGATGATGATCTTCAGTGTTCCCAACACTGTCAGAAAAACTGCCACAGAGCATCTAAGAATGTGAACTTTGACAGGCCTCTGATTTGTCAGCAAGCTTGTAGAGCAGGGTGTCAGTTTTAAGAATTTAAGAAACTATTTGTGTGTGTATGTGTGTGTGAATGTGTGTGTATATGTATACAGGTGTGTTTATGGGTACACTTTTCTGTTTGTGTATGTGCACATATGTGTTTGATCATGGGTTAGAACATCTATATGTGTTGGTATGCATGCACATGCTCTTACTGGCTCTACTTAGATACCTAAACTTGACAGTACCTTGCTTGGGAAGAAGATTGATCAGTTGGCTAATCTTAAAAATCACTCACATTATCATACGTTTGCAGTGTACTTTATTAAAGTTGAAGTGTATTCCTTCTAGAGTAAGGGCCAGAATCTTTCACCAGTTTGAAAAAACAGAGAAAAGAAGATATACAAAGTCAAAACTCTCCTTTATTGCCAACACAGGAAGACCCTGTGGGTGACGCAACAAATAGATACTGCAAGGTAAAGAAGAGGAGTGGATTCCTATTAGGGTTTCTCCTCCCAGCCTGTTTCGAGTCGTCTGGTGCCTGCATTACCTTCCTGCTACCTTCAGGTGCTTACAGCAGCCACTGATGGATGGTAGTTGCTCATGCCCTGTCTGGGCCTCTCCTTGTAGGGCTCGAACAATTTATAGAGTCTGAGAAAGAATGTTTCTGCTGTCAGAATGTAAACAGCATGTGCTGTGAAACTCAGAATCTTTTTCCTATGTGGAGAGCAAACCAAAAAGTTGCCAGTTTATAAAGAGTCATAAATGTCTCCAGGAATGGAAATGGTCCAGAGAATGCTCTGTAGTTGAGAGGAGACCCGTAAGCCAGTTGATACAGGACAGAGGACAAAAGGCTCACACTTGAGAAGCACTATTTTGCTGTGTGAAGTGTGCCACAGAGACTGGCCAACTGCAGCTTCCAGATCTCCACAGAGATTGCTCCTTCTCGATGTAACGCTGAGCCAATAGTTAAAGACGGATAGTGTAAGGAGAAACCAAGTCATTAACCCATCTCTCATGTCCCTTGGTGCCTCTGTTTACCATGAACTTTGAATAACCTTTTACCTATTTGTTTTTTCTAGTGTCCATGGAAAACATTGGCGAACAAGGTAAAATACTCTATTGTTGTATCATGTCTTTAAAAAATAGCTTGAAAAAGCAAATTGTATCCATTTATGTTTGTTTGAGATTAAGAAATGACTCCTAGACAACTTGGAGATAAAATAAAGTCAGACATCTTGCTTGTCTCCAAATGAAATAGTGAGATACCTGGCAAGAACTCTACCCTGTTTGAACGTGAGTGTGTTAAAGATTCTTGTAACTCTCAGACACGGATATTAGTAATTTCCTATTGCAGTTTGAAATGCTATCCCGTAGCTGAGTTTTTACAGACATAATTATGAAAATGTCCCAAGTTCTGTAAGAATAAATGTCATCATTCTTACAAAAATTAAAAGTTGCTTTTGAAGTTTAAATTATCAAACATGTCAGATTCTATTTATTTGATATGTGGGTGCAAGCATTCTGCCACTGAGCTACACCCTCAGTGCTCAAACATCATATTCTAAACTGGCACATGCCATTCCAACTATTTCTTTTAGAACTAAGTTGCATGCTGAAAAATCATTCAGGCACAATTATTATCAACATATACAAGATGATTAGTATTATCTCAAACCTTCAAAACAACATGGAAAGTGTGTTTAAATATGTTGTTTCAAGAAAGATTCAGAATGCTTCTCATAACAATTGCCCTGTGCTAAATAAGGCTTTAGAACCACCTGGCCAGGAAATCCCTTTGTCCAGATGGCCCCTGTTTACTTACATTGTCTTTATAACAATGAGGGCTACCAGCATCAACAGGAGCTAAGCAAGCAGGCAAATAGCTCTAAATCTGCCTTTCAATGAAGCAAAGCTCTTAAAGTCTGAAAGTTTGAATATTTGGCTAATGTCTGTTTACTGTTATATAGCTGCCTTATTTTTTACAATTTAGGAATGGTCTTTGTTAGCCATTTTATCAATAGCTATGCCTGTCTACAGACAGACGGGTTCTGTTCCTGGATGTAATCTAATAATACATTAGGAATTAAAAAACCCTCTCATATTAAGTTTACATTTGATGGGTTATGCTTATTCTAATATGAATAATATTGTATGGTTTGTTATCTTTGGTAATTTGGATATTTTGTAACTTGTAACTATTGTAATTTGACTGTATATTTATTTATTGAAACAATTCTGTTTCTTTCCTTTTAGTTGTTTGTCTGATGGCTTATCATCTACTTTTTGCAATGTTTGTCTGGTCATACTGGAAAACCATTTTTACATTACCCATGAATCCTTCGAAAGAAGTAAGTTAAAACATTAGCAAAATTTTCCCCAAGAGGGAAATCACACTGAGATGTGAGGAATGAATTTGCTTCTTTTCATTAGTTGTTATAAATTTGCTGGTTGTAGCAATGCTTTTGGATTAAGAACAAAAATCCTATATATGTTAATGAATGCTTGAATATTCACTGGATAAAATACTACTTTGTATCAGATAGTTACTGCATTAAATCAGCTATGCATTTCATTTTTAGAGTCAAATATCAGCATGAATAGATAAATGAATGGATAGACTATATATATATATATATAGAGAGAGAGAGAGAGATATAGAGATAGATACATACATGCATAGATACATATATAAGATAGATGATAGGTAGATAATAGAAAGATGGGTAGGAGGTGATAAATAGATAAATGATAGATAATAGATAAGTGATAGATAATAGATAAATGATAGATAAATAGATCAAGTAAAGCTGGAATGTGGTACAATTAATAATAATCCCACTAAAGATGGCTGTCAGTCAACAGAAACAAGAATGACAACAACAAATGTTTTAACTCATCCCCTGTGTATTCTGGAAATCTGTAGCTTGTCCACAGGGTCCCCGTAGTCCATTTCCTTCTTAGTGTGCTATCACCTGGATCCTTCATTCTCAGGGCCATTTCTTAGTGAAGATGGCAGCTGTAATTCTAACCATCGTGAATACAGTACAGCCAGCAGATGAGAGACAGCAAGAAAGAGGAGAAAAGATCTTTTAATGACATCTTTTGGAAGTTACTGATACTATTTCCACTTGCATTTAGACAGCCACATCTGCTCATGTAGAAGTCTGAGAATGTCGTCTTTGTTCTCAATAGTCACATGAGGCACTACAGAGTAAAGAGTGGTTACAACAGCTAGCAATCTCTGTTACCGAAGGTTTTAAAGAGAATGACATGATCGGGTTAAATTTGCATTTTGAATAGGGATTTTACTTTGAATTGGTGTTTTATTTGATCATTTAAATATCTTGGAACAAGATACAATATATTCCATATATTTGTATTCTTGGTATTTATTCCAGTAAAAAACTGTTGAAATAAGTTTTGCTACACATTGTCTCACACATATATATTTTCAGCGTCAAAAAGAGAATCTCTGTGGCTTTTCCATTTAAGATTGCAAACCACTGCCTGTAGCTCAAATGTAGAAACTGATGGCAATAGGCCAGTGGGTAAAAGTGCTTGTGTGCAAGCCTGGCGACCTGAATTCAATCCCTGGAGCTCACATGATAGAAGGAGGGAGTGGACGTCTGAAAGTTAATCTCTGACCTCCACACATACCTTGGCGTGTTCATGTCCACACTCTTTGCTCTCTCTGTCTCGCTATTCGATACAATATTTTTTTAAAAGAACAGAACTTGACGAAAGTAAATTTATAATTCCACCAGATAGCTCCATGTGATTGTTCTATAAAAGATTAGTATATGTCTCTGTGTACACACAAAAGTACATACACACAAAACTATATGTCTGTCTACATATATGTATTAGTTTCATAATGAAATAAGGTACATATATTTTGTTCTGACAGCTATGCAAACAAAATATTATTTGTTACTTTTAGTGACCATTTAGAGATGGAGCCACTGGCCACAAACTTTAAGTAACAATCTCAAGGCATGTAACGCTAGCAGGCAGCAAAACTAACATTCACACCAAGTCCTCTTTGGCATAAGACCACATTGCTTTCACTCATTGCTTTGCACAAAACAGACTTCACAATTGGATGTGTTTGTCCAGGACATGAAATGGAGCATGAAAAAGCAACCCAACTTCTCTTTGTATATAATTAGTTTAATGTGTAGCTTTTTGAAGTGTGACATGTAAGATATAGAATAAATTAGTTGATATTAACATTAACTACTCATATGTAAGTGCTTTTTTGGATTACTATATAATTAAAAGAGTTTAGAGAATGCCAGAGAGAAGAAAGTGTACTTGTTTAGTGGTTAAGATCTTAAGATTATTCCATCAAGAAAATAAAACATCTTGGAATACACTTCATTCATTAGCCAGGAAGTCCTACAAATAAAATGAGAATCTTGGACTTAAATAAGCCATAAAGCACTCTTATGTGTGAAATACTTTGTAAATGTGTCTAAAACAAGCAAGAGAAGCAATAATATAAGAAAATAGTGCAGTATTTTCTTACTATGTGTGAGAAAATATAAGAAATTTGAAGATTATTATATTCATCATAATTTTTTTCAATTTATAGCATTTCCTCCCAACATTAAGGTATTGTAACTGCACTTGAAACTAGGAAATTAGAGACAAGGTAAAAAGGAAAATCCCACCACACTAATTTAGCATTTTATGTTCAGCATTTCTCTCTGGTTATTGTTGAATAGAGGGTATCTGTTAACATTTTTCATCATATAATGATCATCATTGGTAGATTGCAATTTTAATGAACATAATATTCTCATTGAAAAATTTAATAATTAGTGGTTAGTTATAATTAGTTGAATTTTTAGGCTGATCCCAACTTTCCCCAGTATATAAAAAACTGATATTAACATGATTTATCCTTGGAGTTTTACCCATATTTTGGATTATTTCCTTAGTATAAATTCTCTAAAGTGTAATTACAAGATCAAGCAATTTCAAGTTGCCTGCCATATTGTTCCTCAAAGGAATCTTAGCAATTTACAAAATTACCAGTATTATCAAACTCTTGGCATTGCATGTACTATGACAAGTATATTAGCAGCCTAGCAGGCAAAAAAAAGTTTTATGCTTTACCTTGCACATTTCAGATACTAGTGAGATTTCTGAAGAAATCTGGAGCTTCTCATCCATTCTTTTCAGAGCAACTTTGATAATAATGGGCAGAGTCCTAGGTAATCCATTATTCAATTAGGAGACAGCCCTCCACATGTTGAAAAGTGCTTATTTGCAGAAATTAACGCAGTGTAGACTTTAAGTGTGTGTGTGTTTATCAAGTAGGAGTCTGGATGAGTTTTTGTTTTCCTTCAGTAACTCTTTTTGAATCAGTTGACTCAAACTATCAGTGTAGGCAGTAGAATGAGCTCTTAGTTGTTTAGAGTACTAGAGGTTATCTCATGAAGTGATTGTTTCTAAGTTAAATCTTAGACGAGAATATATGTCTCTTGATTTTTTTTTCTATTTTTGTTCCTGACAGTTTTCAAGTAAAAAATTCACCCACTGAGCCACATGTGTTTAATGGGTCATTTTACCTGTTAGATAAGTAATGTTTAGATATAACTACACAGTTTGCAAGCAATTTCACATGTTTTGCTCCTTTTAAGATTCAAAAACACTGGAGCAAGTAGGTGTGATATATTATTTTTTTAAGATTCAGAAAGCAATTATCTGTGATGTTGAGAGACCTGTCCAGATTGAAAACTCTATTGCCTCTCTGAGCGTACCATTAATATTTTATAAACACCTGTTGAGTATAATAGAGCAGACAAATACATTTTCATTCCTTTGAGAATACTGATTAAAATTCAAATTTATTCCACAGTTCCATCTCTCTTATGCAGAAAAAGAGTTGTTGGAGAGAGAACCAAGAGGAGAAGCCCACCAAGAAGTTCTTAGGCGAGCGGCCAAAGACCTTCCCATCTATACCAGGACCATGTCTGGAGGTATGAGCTCCCGGGAGCAATGTCTCTATACACACAATGTCACACACTCACTCGGAAGTGCTAGGCTCGTTCTTAGGTTGCTATGAAGCCTTTCCTATATGATTACACAAAGCAGAATGGAACGGTGAGTCACCCTGTGGCACAGAGATCGCGTCCAAAGCACAACTGTCTCTAATTCTGTTCCTCCTACTTCTTCGTGATCAGTGAGGATGTAAGAACTGCTAAAGTCGAGTTCTGTAGAATTCATTTTTAAAGTTTTAATTATAGACTTTCCTTTTGTGCTTAAAGGAGCATTATCTACAATGAATAATACACTGATAATGTTCTAAATATTTTTAAGTTTAGACGGCAGTTATGAAAATTATATAAAACATAATTTAGACATTAGTATAATGTCTTTGTCTTTGAAATGGAAACTATTGAATAAATAAGCTAGATTACTGGAACTCTTACTTGACTTATACTTAAGGACTTAAATTTTACCATATAATTAAACAATTGTCTTAAAAACCAATGCATCAATGTCGACAATTGATACCCTCCAAGACTTTCCCAGACATTTCGTGTGACTTATAACCTTATCTAGCCCTTATGACCCACTAGTCCATTTGGCTGGTAAACACTTGCTATGTGGCTAAATCAAATTCAGATGTTTTATAAACAAAAGATGTATGAATGCTTTCTTTCAAAGATTCAACATAAAAATATGTCAAATGCCTCATTAATATTCTAGTGTAATTTGTGCTTGATTTTAGCTCATTTTAGAATGAGAATTGAATCTAAATCTCATATAATTTATACTGTTTGTTTTCACTCTTCCTCTGTATCCAGAGCTAAGAGATTCATGTATGGAAATAGCATTTCCAATGAGTCCTCCTGGTAGTCTTCTCTATCTGTATTATTGAAGAAAAGATGAGGTCTCCATTTGCAAGGACCAATAAAGTCTGTTTATATGTTTATAAAATGTGTTTCTGTTGTATCCTTATCCAGTGCTGCCCAGGAAATAAATTGGTTTAGTTGAGGTGGACTTACTTTCCTTCTATAGAAATGGGAATATTTTACTTTGTGCGTCTACCTGTAACTACAGATAATTAGGGAAGTTTTCCTGATAGGCTTTTTGTTCTTGAGAAACCTCTCCAGAGAAGTCTGCCTCCAGGCAAATATTCTCATTTTCTGTACTTAGCCAAAGTAGAATATCTTATTTTTGCCAAATTTAAATTCAAGATGCTTTTCAAAATTTAAATTTGGAAAGATGAAAAAAGCCATTTAATTGCATGTTCAATTACATGTTGAATCTAAGACTAAGTGGAACTTTCTGTTCCTAGCAATCCGATATTGTGACAGATGCCAACTTATAAAACCAGATCGCTGCCATCACTGCTCCGTCTGTGATAAGTAAGGAACCTTTTACTTCTCAAAAGTCTACATGCTGCTGGTCTTGTCATTTAGCTTTTCTTTACTGCTTTCCAGATTATCATCATTTTCCATATTTATGTTTCTTAGACCTATATTTGCAAGTTACACTGGACAATCACTTTCATTAATAGCAGTATGGCTTATGGCCACATTAATTGTCCCTTCCCCAGATTCATGGTGACATGAAGTCCATGAATTCTAGTACTTTTCACTTAGCTACTTATGTATTGCAAATACTACTTATTTTACATTTTCCATATTTACAATGACAACCCTATTGACTTCATATATCATTGAACATTTAGTGTACAACATAAGCAGTAAGACTTGGCTTAAGGATTGATATTTAACAGAAGATTTTCCAAACTCTCTGTAATTCTATTGACATATTGTTATTACCTTAACAGGAAGTAGTCATGTATTAATAAAGTACATCATCTTTAGAAAAATATAGTTACTTTCATCTTAAAGCATGTATGTTTATATTTATTATGTCATAACTAGAATCACTTAGAACATTTTTGCAGATGAAAATATCTACTATTACTTAACTTTCTCATAAACAGTTTTATAATATTTTAATTGCCAGAGTTGTTGGAAATAATATCTTGTTTTCCTTTTATTACTGAGAAATGAAATGCTGAGATTGTGTTTCGTGCTATATTTCAGGTGTATTTTGAAGATGGATCATCATTGCCCATGGTGAGCTTGACCATACTTAAAACAAGTTTAATTAATTATCAACTTGATATAAATTGAGTCACTTTTCATAAATATTTTTATAAATGAATCACCTTAGTTATCCTGGGATGTACTTCCATATTTAATTTCTAATATTTATTTAATTTGCTTTGAAAAAGTTTCCATGAATTAATTTTAGAACTCATAGGTGAACTATATAAAAGTTAATCGTATGTTTTCTCAAAGCAAATGCTTTCCTTTGTATCCCAATGCATAAACAAAGATAGTCTAAAAGTTTTCAGAAATGTAAACTTAATAGATGTTTATAATAAACATATTGAAAACCTTAAAGAATTATTAAAGCAAAACTACATTGAGATTTACAGTAGCAAATATATAAATACACAGATATGTTTATGTAAGATTTTCTACTTAGAACTAGTTAAATTTTAATACTTCGAAGCTATAAAATTAGGTATCTTTGCAGAGGATTGTTTGAAAAAGCTGCTAGTGAAGGTTAGTTTTTCTAGTCTGTGGTTAGTTTTCACCCAAGAGTCTACATGATTCTAACAGTTACATGAAGGTTGCCTCAGGCCGGACTGAGACTTTAATCATACTTACTACACAAACTTAATCATCTTTCAGATAAAGAAGAAATGCCTATAGTGCCCACAGCTACACTGGCCAGTTTGTAGGGTAGGGTAGGGAATGGTTCTCTGAGCAAATAAGAAGAGAGAATAAAGGAACAGTTTCTTCACCTGGATTTCCTCCTTTAGAGTGTTGGGTTGGAGAGATGGCTTAGTGGTTAAGACTGTGTCTTGAGAGCAGAAGGTCCAGAGTTCAGATCTCAGGTCCCATGTAAAAACACCAGGTGGAAATGGCAGTGGCCTGCACTTCCTGTCCTGTTGGGCGGAGCCTGGGAAATCCCAGAGAGAAGCAAGAAGGAAGTGGAAGCAATCCAGGATGATTCCCGAAGTCACCTTTGATCCTCCACAGGAACACACTTTGCCCTCTCTCAGAGGCAGGCACACACACACACACACACACACACAATAAATAAGATATTAGAGTGTTAAGGAGAGTCACCTCCTCAGAATAACCATCTTCTTTTAAAAAAAATCTGTGGGGGCTGGAGAGGTGGCCCAGGGATTACGCCTCTGCCTTGCTGGCGGAAGGTCCTGAGTTTGGATCCCAGATCCCACGTATAGACGCCAGGCGGAAGCGGGGGCGGCCTGCACTTCTGGTCCTGGTAGGGCGGAGCCTGTGAATCCCAGGGAAGAGTAAACAAGGAGGAGGTGGAGGCGTCCATGGTGGTTCCCGAATTTGCTTGTGGTTCTACACACACACACACATACACACGCACGCACACACGCATACACACAATTGAATAAATAATAAAATTTTAAAAAATCTGTGAAGATAACCTCCATTGTACTAATTTACATTTGCCCCTGTTTTTTTACTCACCTTCTCTTTCAGCATGTTTCCCTAACCCAGTGTGCCCTATTACAACTTTTCTTAATCTTCAGTCCTGTTTGTTCCATGTCCCTAGTGCAGATGCTGGCACCAGTGTCTCATCTTATCCCCATGGCAAGTGTACATTCTCATGCCCTGTAGTGGACAGATGATCTGCCGAGTGGCAACCCTCCATCCCAGGCACCTATCTGTATGTTTCTTCTTCTCTCTCTGGGCCTCTTCCGCCTGGATGGGTTATCCAGAAGTGCCTCGGCATTAACACCTCCGGAGCCATGCTCTTAAACAGCGAGGACCTAGCTCATTGCACAGCGTTATTGACCTTTCTTTCCCTCTGTTTTTATGGTGCTAGGTATTCAACACAGACCTTGTGTGTCCTGGGTGAGCACTCTGCCACTACACTAAATTGCCAGCTGTTCTTCCTTTTTTGTTTCAAAGAACAATCACAAAAAAAAAAAAAACAAAAAAAAACAGCGACCTTATTGAAGTTCTTCTTTCAGAGTCTGCTTATAGAGAAACGCATACTAAACATTCCCCTTTCTGGAATTCTATGGACTCTAGATATATTTAGCAGTGGTAAAAATAGGGCAGAGAGTTGAGTCCAACTTTTCCCATTTAATATAAGACTGTGAGAATAAAGAATGGAAACAACCAGGCCTCTTCCCAGGTCAATACATATTATAAACATTGTTATTGCTATGTGTACAAGAATAGAAAACAATGATTTACCATTAAGCTCATTCTTTCTAAGCCAGCAATTAATTTGGCTGAATAAGAAACTTAGGATAATTTGACAATCTTTCAAATTTGACAGGGCCTACTGAGGAGGCAAAGAGGAACAGCTACGGGACTACAATTCTCAAACCATAGGCTCACATTGTTTGCCTACATGGCACCTTGCTCCTACCCTATTGTGACAATGTGAAAGAAGTTAAGTGATCTGATGCAGTTTCACTGAGCTTTCCCATGTTGAACACCTATTCCCTACCACCCTCTCACTTCTGGACACTCCCCTGAAGAAATCAGTAGCTTTGTCAATATATGAAGGATTTGATACCAAGAACCTAATATTTTATTGGTGTCAACCCAATGGAGGACCCAGAAGCTTTTAAATCTTTAAGTAAATGACTGGAGATATAGGTATCATGTTTTGAAATGTGTCCCCCACTTTAATAGGTGGAGTCTTGGTGGAGGAAGGCAGTCACAGGGCAAGGTGGAGGTGGGGCTTCAGATGGATTAGCCCCACCCTACCTCCTGGAGAAGTCTGCTTTTGGAGCAGCAGTCTTGCAGCTCTCAGACTCCAAGATGTTTGCTTGCAGTGACCTAGGCCTCTTGCAGCTTCTGCCAGCCAGCCATGCCACATCTGCCATGAAAGATGGCATCTCCCCTCTGGAACCATAAGCTGCAATAAATCCCCCTTTCTCCCTTAAAAGTTACTTGGTTTGGGGTGTTCTGTCACAGCAACAGATAAGGGTAACTACTGCAATGGGATAGGAGCAGAACACTTACCTAGCACATTTGAGGCCTGCCATGGTTTGAAATGTGAGTTGTGTCCCACAGGTTCATGTGTTTAAAACTTTTAGTTGTTTGGAAAGGTCATAGCACCTTTAAGAGGTGGAGCATTGCTGGAGGATGACAGTCACAGAGAGTGGGCCTTGAGGTTGATTAGTCTGGCCCTTGCAGTTGGCAGTTTCGCAGCTCTCCGTTTCCATGAGGGATGTGATATAAGCTGCCTCCAGCTTCTAAAACCAGTCATGCCTTTCCTGCCCCAGTGGACCACATCTCCCCCTCTGGAACCATAAGCTGAATAAGTCCCTTTCTCCCTTAAGTTGTTTGAGCCTCTGTGATGTCTCACAGTAACAGAGAAGAGTAACTGCTGCAAGGCCCTACTTAAGGTTCAATCTCCAGCGCCAAAGAAAAAGTTAAAAAGTTGTAGGGCTAGGGGTTTAGTTCAGAAGTAGAAGAGATCAAGCCCTACTGTTGTCTCCCCTCATATGGACAAATAAGGCATGCTGTGGTTTCACAGTTCAAATAAAGGCAGTATGTTCTTACGCACATCTTCCTACATCTTCACTGCGCACAGAGAATCAGTGTTGCTATTGTCATGGCCACTTCTCAGGTCTAAATGTGCTTATGTTTGTGTATATTTGTAGTAGTAGCACATATACCATAGCCCTCTCTTTTGTTTAAAAACAAATAGCTACAATCTGGACTGTTCCTTTGTTGTTGCTTCTTCTTTTTTTGTTTTAACTATATTCTAGGTCTATTTCCATGTCAGCACATAAAAATAATCTTCAAGTTTTTATGTAAATGAAAACTATTAAAGCATTTTTAGGATATTACCAGGCAGAATAGCAACTTTGTACATAGATCTCGCATATAGTTTCAAATTATAATACCATCTCAGCATGTTAAAGAAACAGTACTTCTCTATTTTGTTTTGTTTTCAGTGGTTTCAGCATATTCACCTGGGCCATTAAAACTACCCATTAGTGCAAGCGACCTAGATGGGACCCATCCATGAAGAAGTGAGAAAGGGAGGGAAACTAGATGGAGGGGAGAATGGGTAGGGTGGGATGGGATACGGTCGGGGTAGTAGTGGAAGATTAAAATACATATATTGTTGATACAATTAAAAATAAAATGTGGGGGGCTGGAGAGGTGGCTCAGGGGTTAAGCCTCTGCCTTGCAGGCAGAAGGTCCTGAGTTCGGATCCCAGATCCCACGTATAGACGCCAGGCGGAAGCGGGGGCGGCCTGCGCTTCTGATCCTGGTAGGGCGGAGCCTGTGAATCCCGGGGCAGAAGGAGGTGGAGGCGTCCATGGTGGTTCCCGAATTCGTCCGTGGTTCTACACATACAAAGACACACACACGCGCGCACACACGCACATGCACACAGTTGAATAAATAATAATAATAAAAAAGAAAAAAAATTAAAAAAAAATAAAATAAAATGTGGGAAAAAATTACTCAGCATTCAGGGTTTCAATTTCATGCATGTTATAACTAAAAACTTTCTGTAGTATTCATTTTGTTGATTTTTTTTCTTACTAAAGTGTCTTTTTAGTTCAAATTTTAATTTAATTTATAGTACTTTAGTATGCTCTTTCAAGGTAAGGCAACATAAAACTAAATGATTTTAGGTCTAGCTTATTGTATTGCATTTCTGTTATATTCTTTAAAGGACATACATGAAATCTCTTATCTTCATATTAATGTCAGAAAGGAAGGGAAATGCCTTGTCACACTTTAAAGAAGAAGAAAGTAAGGCTCAGAGAATTTGAAGAGTGAATTCCAAGGCAGTCTAGGGGACTTGAAAGGTCACATTCTTTTCAATACATTCTTCTTCTGGTTGGGATCAGCAGTCGATTCTGAATCTCACAATCCAGAATTGTGCAAAGCAGAGTTAACCACCCTGCTTTACCCTGAGTTAAAATGACAGAAGAGGGATTTTATCTGGAACATACTCCTCTTACCAAGAGAAGTAAAATGTCTAATCCAGAGCTGACAGTTGTGAAGAGTAAGGTGTTATTGAAAATAAACACTGGTACTCTATTTCCTCTCATAATATGCATATCAGAACCATCCATATATACGTATTTGAATCTGAGATACTTGGTTTTGAGTCTGATGTTCTGCTCCGGGATCTGACCTGGCACATTACCCCAGCGATCTTAAGTAAAAATTAAAGTAAGCTAAAAGAGTATGTTATGAAATCTGCTGGTTGCAGTTTGCATGCATGCTGCTGATAAATTCACAACCAAACAGCTTAAGGGGTAACAAGGGGTTTTATTCTTTCTCACAATTCTTGATTACAGCTCCTTGTCCAACTTGGCAGGAGAGGTCATACCAACACCAGGGGCTGAGAAAACTGTTCATACCATATCCCTAGGACCACTGAGAGAGGGACAATCCTCACTTGCCAGACCAACTTGTCTGGTCAAGTCTATTGAGGAATGCCAACTTCCTTACTCAGCTCCCTCCATCTTCTTCACACACCCAGAGACTGACTTTCCATGAGCTGGGGCTTCCCCATCAATTGGACAATCTTCTGTTGGCTTACTCTGGGTTTAAACTCAACTACTATTTCTTCACAAATATGCCCAGGTCTGGAACCTTCAGTTGTTGAGTTGACACTTGTATCTATGACACTGATCAAGTCATTTCTTTGCACAAAATGTTCATCAACATTGAACACAAGTCCTTTTTTACTTTCCATGGAAGGGAAATCCAGTCATTGTAATTCTCCCAGTTTACAAGAGCCTTGTTCACACCCACGTTATCTGAAGTCTCACAGCCTCCCTACCTTGATCTACTCAATCTTTTCTTTTGAAACCAACACAAGCAAACAAAGGCAATATCCTGCATCCTTTGAGAGAGATTACATGTAGACCAGGCTTGTACAGAATTGTTTCCAATATTATTTCTTGCCATTATTTCATTCCGGTGCCATAAAAAGCAATCTCAGCAATTGGTTTGTGTTCCCACAGGAACCTTTAGAGCTGCTGATGTAGCTGACAGCATGCAGTGTGCCTCTGTCAGTTTGAATTCTTTTCCCATGTACAAGGTCTTGAAGTTCAAAAAATTACTCAATCTAATGCTGTTCTGTTTATTTTGGGCAGTAAAAAAATGTAAACTTTTTTCAGGTGAACACACTTCTATTTTTAGAATGTAGAAAGAAAAAAATATTATTACCAAGGTCAATAGGGAGAGATATTTTACTCATATGAGAAGGTACAGGGACATTTGAGGAAAGGACACAATACACAGATGTTCTATGCAGTAGGTTTGTGATAGGAGTTAATGAGTTGACTCCATCAGTTATGTGGGCCAATTCCACAGAGCTGGATCACATTTGCACAATGTCATAAAGTAGTACTCTTGTCCTAAAAAAACGGGAAAATTGAAAGAAAGGACTGTAAAATGAATTGTATTCATATGTGTGTTCAGCCCATGATTATTATACTTCTGCCCTTGTCTACACACCACCATATAATGACTTTAGAATAGGAACTAAGAATTCATATATTTCCATAGTTAGAGTCAAAGAACACAGGTTGGATTTCAGAAATGAGCTGAATGCTTATTTTGCAGGTAAGGAAAATGAAATTCTAGTAGGCTATTTCACTCCCCACAAGATCACATAATTACCTAATGTCAAATGTGCATTACAGTTGTCTGGCTGGCTCCCACTCCTATTTCTTTTAATAAACCTCCAATTTAATGTGCTTTGACAATCTGGTTGCCTCTGTGATGGTATGCAAGAAGAAGTATGTGAAGGCACCTCATCCAATTTAGGAAATATAAAAAGATTTTATGATAACTTATTTAATCATCGTTGAAATCAAATCCAAAGATAAATGTAATTTAGTGAGTTTCTTCAGTCTTCCTGACAGTCAGTCTCTTACAAGCTTTGTGCCCAAAAGGCATGTGTTTATTTATATAATTAATTTCATATGAGATATATACTTAATCATGATTAGTTCAAGCATATTAACTATCATATATTGAAATAAGTACACATGTATTAGGATATTTTGTCTTATACTAAAAGAAATGCTAGTGAATTTTGGATGAGAATAAACCAAACCCTATGCTAAGGTTAAGCATGTTTGTACCCAGGCCCAAGATGTGAAACTCACCGAGATTATTTCTGTTTTGTTGCCAGGGTGAACAATTGTGTTGGATTTTCAAATTACAAATTCTTCCTCCTTTTCTTGGCTTACTCTCTGCTGTACTGCCTTTTCATTGCTGCCACAGATTTACAGTATTTTATCAGATTTTGGACAGTAAGTCATTCCTTTAGTGACTTTTCTTTAGTATAAAAATATGTAGAATTTTAATAGTGAATTGTTTTAGACACTGACTATATAGTCAGTCCTCAGTATTCACAGATTCTATATGTTTGTTCACTGTCTCAAGATTTATTCATAACCTCTGAGCCAATATACTGAGTGCTTTTTCTGAGTGTGTTTTCAGATATGTCCAAAGAGTGGTAAAGTATGTGTTTACCCACGTGCATGATGCTCATTGAAGTAACCTTAGCACTGCTCAGCTGTCTTGTCTCGGCTCACATATATTAAATGAGTGCATCTCTTCCCTCTGTTTGTTGCCGTGTGTTTTGTATTTTTGCTGATGTCACTATACAAAATAGTTTTTAGACATGCTACTGCAGTGCTGCAAAATAAAACTGATGTTTTCGTGGAGAAAACACTTGTGTTAGAAGATCTTCATTTAAGCACAAATTAGAGTGCGTTGGTCAAGCATATTAGTGAGCTGACACCAGTATTAACCATGGGACAGTTGGGAGAACCCCATATCAGACAAGGTTGTAAACCATTGGCTGATGAAACTGTTGTGCCAGGAGTCTTACAAGGTACTAACCTGTGTCCCCAAGATTCAGTATTCCCAGCTTCATTGTTCCTGCTGACCTTATGAAATATTACCACTAAGAATATGGAGAACTGACTTCATAAGCAGATTTTTTTTCTCAGTGTTTAAATAAAGAAGTGTTTCCTTTTCTTGTGTAAAGTTGTTTTTAAACTGCAATGACTTTAATGTCCTGACAGTCTTTCAGTAACTCATTTGTATTCTTCACTATGTCATTTAAATAAGGGTGCAACAAAATTTTAAAAAAGGGAATTGAAACTATCCAAATATGAAATGATAGGAGTAAGAAAATACTCAGTTTACTTCTTGCCAGAGCCACTTGGTTATTTTCATTAGCTTACCCTTTATCATGGTGAGGGTTATGAATCACTCATATGAGATTTGAACCAAATTTCATACTGAAGAGTTATCTAGTGCTTGTTATGTACCAGTTACTGGCTAAGAACTAAGAAGACACGGGGTGGATCTGCTGTGGTGTTCAAAGACTTCCAGTTTCCGTGCACAACATGATCCCTAGTGAATGCCTGGGAGAATATAATCTCACTGCTCCTCATTCCTGTGGATGGTTTTCATTCCAAATCACAAATACATCTGAACAACAAAGAACAATTCGAAAGCTACCAGTTGAGATCTTGTCACTGCATCTCTGGAGTGACTAACTGAAGCTCAGTGACTCAGTCAGAAGTGGGACACTCTGCCAGGTGTAATGCTCACTAAGCATCTAAGCCCCCAAGCCATCAGGCTACAGCCCAGCTCTCATGGGCACACACCAGGAGGGCCAAACTGGTTTTGTTCAGAGTTGGTCTGTTTCTCTTTTCTGTGCTGTTTACTTTCCGTGATGTTTGATCAATGCTACTGTTTGTTACCTAAGCATCAGTGAGAAGCAGTAGCTCTGTTAGGCCAATCAGTCTTTATTTTCTGGCATTAAAATAAAACCACTTAAATATTTGTGGACCTTAGCATTCTGACAAAATATGTTCCAGGAATGAAGTTACAACTATCTCTTTGTTCCTACTGTTGTGGTCTATGCTGTCATATTTTTATCTAAGATTGACATGGTTGTGCAAATCAAAGTATCCCAGTTTTAATCTTTTCTGAATATATGTTCATCTGCTGGTAAATATTTAATTTCATATGAAAACTATATTTATTTTTCCTCCTTTAATTTTAACATGAAACTATGTATCTTGATATTTCCATACCTAAATTTAAGAAAAAAAATTAAAGGAAAAGTCTCACTTTTTTTTAAATATAAGTAGAGGAATAATTATCCCTTTGACAAAGCATCTTATTTTCTTCCTTTCTTATAGAATGGCCTACCTGATACTCAAGCCAAGTTCCATATTATGTTTTTATTCTTTGCTGCAGCTATGTTTTCTGTCAGCTTGTCGTCTCTGTTTGGTTATCATTGTTGGCTAGTGAGCAAAAATAAATCTACATTAGGTGAGTATCCAATTGCTTACTGTAGTGGACAGAACTTTAAATACATATTGAAGGTATCACTGAATGTTGCATATGATTAAATGTTAATATGTCTTAAAAGTGTAGAATGACTCACTTATTTCCCATATTTTTATAGATGTCACTTAGGACACACACACATCGCATTAAGTGCATATATTAATTCATTAGCCATTGGGTGCACAGCATTATATACAGTAGTGAGCAAAGGAAAAGCTGTGAGTTTAAGGGCAAAAAAATCAGTCACCAAACATGAAAATAGTTACAAAATGCAAAGTTATTTTGAAGGAAACAGAGAGGGGTGCAGAAGTATGAGGAAAGAATTGGTAGAAGGGAATCCTTTTTGAATGAGTTATTAGAGAAGACCTCACTATACATAATAAGTACTTACGTCAGTCATGGAAAGAGCCAGAACACTTTAAATATAGGAAATCATATTTTCAGAAGCTCTAGGCATAGGATGCAATGAGGCATAGAGCAAAGTAACAGCTATAATTACCCACATTAACAATTAAGAAATATCTAGTCAATCACTATCTATGATAATGAACCAAATGAAGAAGAAGTGATTAAGTTCAAAGAGAGCAGAAGAAAGAAACTAATAAGGATAGGGAGATAATGGGAAGAATGTGTTACAGAAAATAAGTGAAATAAGATAGTTTTTTTTTTTTTAATCAGCAAATCTCAGGTGATTTGGCTACAAAGAAAAATGAAGACTTGTCACAGAAAATCAAAAGTGAAAGTGGGGGCACTATAACTGACTTTACAGAAGAAAAAGGGTTATAAGAAAATAAGAGATACTTTATCTTTGAAAATTAGATAACATAGGTGAAATAGACAAATTACTAGAAACAAACCACCAAATTGACCACAGAAGAAATTAAAAAAAGGTTGTTGTTACATATAAGACCCTGTATCAAACAAAAATGTAAAGGTTTTATGAAAATCTTTTATGAAAAGCTGTGTATCCCAGAACTAATTGTAGCACCACAATTTTTCTTAGTACTTGACTTTGATAGTTAGATATTTCTTTCCAAAAGGGTGCACACAAATCTTTATACTTCTTCTGTGTGTTTTCACAGAAAACTTTACTTTTCCTGAAAAGTAAAACTCTAAATTTTGCCCTTATGATTCTTCTAAAAGAAAACAGAGTATTGTGAGATGAACATTCATTGCCTTGTTTAAGTTCCCTTGTATCATTTATTTGTTGTGTGACTTTGGGGAAGTCCTGATGACTGTCTGAATCACAGTGTTGCTATTTGGAGTAGGCAGAGCTAAGTTTGTATGATTCTGGATGGGATCCTTGATTGAACAAGCTGGCTGAACAGTACATTTTAGTGTCAGCTGGAAAAAATTATGATTGGGTAAGATAAGCATTTCATTGAAATTGAGACAGACTTCATTGGCATAAAAATCAAGTTATATTGAATACTCTCAATTTTTTAAAAATATAGATTTGAATATTTTGTATTATTCAATCTATCTGCCTACTTATCTATCAGAAGATATAGATGGTGTTAACTTTCGTTTGTTCAATTGTGATTTCTAACTTTCTCCAATGCACATGTTATCCTATAATAATAAAAGGGTCATTTGAAAATTAGAATTGACTTACTTATATCTTAATGATACTTTAAATCCAAATAGAGAACCTATATAGCCATATAAATACCCACAGGAGACTACACTCAATAACAGAGTACTTCTGACTCTGTTATTCCCAAGTATGTAGGATCCCTGGTAGACAGTTTTTTGTTCATGTGGTCACTTTGCCGTTTCTTGCAGAAGCGTTCAGAAGTCCAGTATTTCGACATGGAACAGATAAGAATGGATTCAGCCTGGGCTTCAGTAAAAACATGAGACAAGTTTTTGGTGATGAGAAGAAGTACTGGTTGCTCCCCATTTTTTCAAGGTGCTTTGTTGTAAAAAAAAAAAAAAAAAAAAAAAAGTTTCCGTTTTCTTTAAACTGGTGAAATTAAGTAAACAGAGGATCATTTGGGTTGAATCTCTTGTTCCGTAGATGTGCAGTTCTGCACAGGAACTTAAGTACGATTTTATGATTTGTATATCAGGGTGGCTGTCAATTAACTTGTTGGACCCACACATTTTGCCTGTGAAATGTCCTTTGACACCAGCACTTCATCAGGGGCTCATTGTTGTCTTTTGATTACAGTCTTGGTGATGGTTGCTCCTTTCCAACTTGCCTGGTGAACCAAGATCCTGAACAGCCCTCTACACCTGCAGGACTCAGTTCAACAGCTAAAAAGTAACTGCACAGTTTTTTTCTTTTATTTTCAAGTAATAATTTGTTTTTGTTGTATCCTTGGCTATTGGTTTTTTAAATTCAAGGACACAGGATTATTTAGCACAGTGGTTTCCATCTGAGTGCAGGAGAAAAGAGAATGACTGGGAAGGGACAGACAGTGAGTTTGAATTATAGTCATGGGAAAGCTTTTAACAGCCTCAAGGGCAAGGAACAGATGTTAATTCTCTGTATATTTTAATTGACTAAAATATATTATAATTTTTAAAAATGTAGCACTTGAAAAATAATGAAAGTCAAAATTAGCTTCCTTCTGCTCCAGTGAGCAGTTGAAGTAAGATTTCTATCTCATTCTCCAAGCTTTTCCTCTCTGGTAACTTTTTACAAGAATTAGAGAAGTTCCCTGAATCAACCTTTGGATATAAATTGCACCCCCAAACATCCATTTGTCTATTCTTCCATCAATGTGCACTATATCCTTTATGCTCTTTAAAGACCCTTAAATATTTTGAGTGAAAAAGAAAATGAAAGGTCTGGAAAATTCTAGCTTCAAGATCATTTGATTCTAGTTTGCCAATAATATGAGAATGGTAACATGAAGAAATGAAATTTAACTTTAACTTTGTAATTAATATGGTAAAAGCTTACAATTACTGAACTTTAAGTTGCTGCATATGAGCATTTGATGGTTTCAAAATATTAATATTTAGAGCTGAGGAGCTGGATCAGTGATTAAAGTATTTCTTGGACAGCAGAAAGAGACCAGAGATCAGAGTTCAGATCCCACATAAAATGCCTGTAATTCCAGCCCAAGAGGGCAGAGCCCAGGAATCCCCAGAACAAACTGGTTAGTCAGACTAGCTGTATCAGCAGGGTCTGGGTTTAGTTAGAGAATGCAGGAAGAAAATGCTAAGGTGGAAGAGCAAAGGAGGATGATTTCCAGTACCTCACTCAAGCTTCCACACATGCATGAACTTACATGCATGCACCCACACACACACACACTTGTGACCACACAGATGCAAACACATATTTACATACACATCCATCCCATACCTACCTATGAAAATCAAAATTCTAGTATCTATCTCTTTATGACAGATTTTATATGAGAATCACCATAATACTACTTTTGAAATGAATGTTAGTTACAAAAGGATAACTAATATTCTTCACTGAATCTTAGAGGCTTTCTTAGTGGGTGCGCTTTCAGATACAGTGGTCAACACTGCCCCCTGGCCAGTGAGCACTACTTACTGATCATAGTACTTTTTCCTGTAGAGCCTGGAAGGAGCCCAGGCTTCTTTCCAAGGCAGTGTTCCTGGCAAGGATTCCAAGATCACATTAAGTTTTTAAAAGCTGGAACTCATTTGCCATTCTAGCTTGGAGTGAACCATATGCACTCAAACATCCCAGTGAGTAGTGAGGTCATTCTGGTATATTTCACAGTGACTGTCAGTGGTATCAGAGTCTTTCTCTGGGTCAAATTTTATGGATTTTGGCTTGAAAATTATACAGTGCTAAATGTTAATGGAGTTTATTATACTTCGATGAAGTAAATGCTGTCTTTTCAAACTTTTGCAAAATCTAGTAGTAACATGCCTTGATATTTTTGACCCCAGTTAAGTGGCTTTTGAAGTTTTAGAATCTGTAGGTTTTAAAGGCAGTGTCTTCTCTTTCTAATAAGTATCCTTGAATTTGGAGAAAATTTCACAGCTAAGTGAACTTAAAGAGAGAGGGAACCTCTATAGCAAGCTTCTTTTCTCTTTCATTTAAGTGTTGAGGTTGAAATTTGACAACTCAAGAGTATCTCACTTTTCAATACCAGCCTGGGCTGTATATTGAGTTCAAGTCTAGCTTGATGTCAACTACACAAGGACCCTGTGTCAAAATCAAAGGATGCAAGTGTACTTCAGTAATAGAACTTGTAGTTAACATGCATGTGAAATACCTTGGTTTGATCCCCATCACTAAAGAAATACTCTCTCTCACTCTCCATATATCTATATATGCACATACACATATTTATTTGTTCTTCATCCAATACCTATTTAGTATGCAATACCTGATCTGTAGTCCCTTTCCTGAAACATAAGAATTAAAATAAAGTTATTGTTTCATATTTGAATAAGCACAGATCTTTAAAGAGTTACCTCCAAGACTTCAATATATAACTTATCTGTATATCTAAATGCTTTCTTACCACACTTGTACACACACACACACACACACACACACACACACACTTGCATAGCACCTGCATGACTGTTGTTTCAGTTACTCTTCTTTTGCTGTGTTAAAGTACTCTGCTCTGTGCAGTTTAAAGGATTAAGTTTATTATTTTGGCTTACAGTTCAGTGAGGATTGAATCCATCATGATGGGAACACACAGCAAAAAGCATGGGTGGCAGACACAGGAGACTGGTTCATGTTACAATAGCCATCATCAGTGAGGGAGGGAGAGAGAGACAGAAAGAGACAGAGAGAGACAGAGACAGAAAGACAGATAAAGAAGAGATATGTTATCAGACCTTAAGGCTGCCCCTCCCAGTGACATTTCCTTCAGCAACACTCCAATTCTGAACGTTCTATAACCTTCTCAAACAGTGCCACTAGTTGGGGACCAGCTATTCAAATACAAGAGTATGTGAGGGACAATTCACATGCAAACCCTGACCACTGCTCTCCTGATCTAGGTCACTATCACAGCTGATCTTCCTGGGTCCGTTTTTTGCCCAATTTCAGTCTTTTCTCTGTTAAGAATATTAATGAGCTCATGTGGCTTTCTCCTGTTTCAAGTTGTACGACTTTTTGCTATAGTAAATGTATGTTCCCAGTCTTTTAGAGGAATAAAGGATTCCAGGCAGAAGAGTTACCAGCAAGAGTCAAGGAACCAGGTCACACTGTGTCTATGGCAACAGCAAAGAGGAATGCATATCAGCTGACCAGCTTTGCCAAAAAAAAAAAAAAAAAAAAACCCAAAACAAAACAAAACAAAACGCTAGCAGCTCTTTCCATCTTATCTACCTGTCCTGCCCTCTATGGGCTGGGCCTTCCCACATCAGTAAAGCTAAATCAAGACAATGTCCTACAGACTTGCCCAGAGACCTGGCTTAACTAAATACATCCTCATAAGTAGTCCCTGAGGCCTACATCCCAAGTATCAGGTTGACAGATGAAACTACCTGGCACATTCCTCATATACATGTCAAAAGCTAATAATGAATATCCTTAAGTTGGTTTATCTTGAAATTTTTCTGATGTCACTTCTTATCACCTTCTGATCATTTAAAATCCACAAATACAAAATTCCTGTTGTTTTTTTAAAGATCTCAAGGGGACTCTTTATTTGGTGTCTTTGTACTTGCCAATTACCGTTTCTGTTCCTGTTTGACATGTACAGGAAAATCATCTTTTTGGAGGATATGGGTGGGTGTTGAGACAGGATTTCATAGAGCCCAGGCTGATGGTGAACTTGAACTCCCAAGTCTTCCCTTCTCTACTTTTACAGTGCTGGGACTATAGTATAACACTTCTTCCATGAGAGGCCATCATTGATAGTCCTTTAGAAAGTCAGGGCCTGATTCTGTTTCCCTTACATTGTTTTGTTTTATAGATCATATGTATGTGTATGGATATATGCTTGCTTACATATTTAATTCATTATTTTTCCTTGATGAAATTTTCATGACTACGAAGGCTTTATTCATCGACAGAATAAGTATATAAGAAATATTGTTGGATGACCGGATCTTTGCCATTTGTTGGAATCCTACTAGAGTAATGACTCTTTGGGAGTCCTACAACCAAACCTAATTACTATGCTGTACCTGGTCTATAGGTCCTTTCTTGAGAATTAAATAAGAAGAAAATTTAAGAATTAAAGTAAAAGTACTATATATATAAATAAGTACAAGTCCTTATAAACACTTTAAACAATTATGTAGTTCCAAATTTCCAATAAAAAGCTGTGTTAAAACTGCAAAAACTAAGTTAAACTATCTTGAAATTTTAGTTTCTATGGAGCAAATGTTTATTGTAAATATGTGACCACCGAACTAAAATATATGCAACTATTCTTGGTGGATTTCAAGTCATTTGTTTTCTTTTAAGCATTATTATGATTGCTATTTCAGGGTCTTCAAAATATTTTCTATGCCAATAAACGTCCCTAAGTCAAATATTATTTTATGTAAACTTGTCTTGGCTAACTAGCATATTATATAGCAAATCTGCCACATTTTACCACTTACATTTTTTAAAAAAAAATACTCGTGTATTTGTGTGTATGTCTCAGAAGACAATGTGTGTTCTTGTGGAGGCCCAAGGATGACTTCCAGAATCATCCTAGATTGCTTCTACCTCCTTTTTGCTTTGCTTTGGGATTTCCCAAACTCTGCCCACTAGCACCCAAAGTGCAAACTGCCACCAATTCCACCTGGCATTTTTTTATGTGAGATCTGGTATCTGAACTCAGAACCATCTGCCTGCAAGGCAGAATCTTAACCCCTGAGCCCATCTCTCCAGCCCTACAATTTACATTTTAAAGAAAATCTTTCTTTCAAGGCTCCTCATCATTTCCCAATTGTATATAAAGTATCTGGGACCTCATAAAGTAAGATAGCTCTAACATTCCTGCAAGACATTGTTCAAGTTTGGCATTCAAATTAAGAAAATGGACAGGTCTTCAAGTCCACTCAGATCCTGGTACAAACCCGAAACTGTTTATTCTCTACTTCCTATCTTCCCCTTCCTATTCTTCTACATCCACATATCTCTTAGTGAAATTAATATTTTTGTTTCATAATATTCCTTTATTTTAGCACTTAATCCTATTTTGAAACAAAGCTTTATACCAATATCTGAGTAAGAAACCAGTTTAGGTGTGCATAAATAAAATATAACTTTTTTTGAGGATTAGGGCAGAGTTTATTAGAGGAAAGAAAGAACAAAACTCACGGGCTCCACACGTGGAGTACCATGAGAAGCAAGGAACCCTAGAGAGCTCATGGACTCCAAGCATGGAATCCATGAGCTGGAAAAGAACTCATGGATTCCAGAAGTGGAATACCATGAGGGGCAGGCACCCAAAATACAACTTTAAAAGATAATAAAATATTTCTATTATGATCTCCCTAGATTCTGTTCCCTGCTGAAGTTTGAAGCTGAAAGCTTTTCTTTTTGCTCTTAATGGAAATTTTCCATTAGATATTGCCATCTGTCATAATCAGGGGATAAGTGAACGGGAGAGAATGCCTTTCTCATGAGTCCTCATTCTGGAAGTCCTCAGATTTTCTTGGGCCTTTTTGGCAAGGGAGCATCTTTCATTGCAAGTGATCAGAGTTATGTTCTTTTGAGACCTACTCACCAGTGTTGTCAAGAGTTAATCTGTGATCATAATTATTATTTGTCAGTCCCGAAAACCTTCAGTTTCCTGCAAAGCCATTGAGAGAGTCGCAGAGCCATCTTCTTACAGATTCTCAGCCTTGGACCGATTGTAGCTCAGGCCTCGGAAAAGGCAAAGCAGGTGAGCGTGGACTTGCTTCTCTAGCTTTTGATCTGCTTTAATGCTAATGGTAAAAGGGATGAAAAAACTCATCGCATGGAATGTTGAATTTTATTTTTGAGTCAGACCCCACCACAAAGTTAGAATTATTTTCAAAGAATTTCTATTTGTGAAGGACTTTGACTACTTTCCGTTAGCAGTAGAACATCCTCTGATTTTTTTTTTTTTAAGGTCAGAGAACCAAATGCTTACCCCCTGCATGTTATAAAACTGACAGAAATAGATTCAAATTACTAAGCATATTAAATAAAAGAATGGCAGTCAGTCATGGAATTTATTTCTTACTTTAAAATTTCAATCTGGCTTCAAAATAACTAAACAAAACGTTTATGTGTTTCCTATAACTTTAGCTGCTGGTGCTATTTTAATATCTTGTCCACATTCCCATTATTGTGGTTAATTTTAAACTTTTTATTACTTTAGTCATCATTGTTTATGGTGAACTATTATTATTTGTTGAAGTATAACATTTGCTGAGCATTTTGTTTTCCTGACTTATGGAAAACAAGTAAGGCTTTGAAATCACACTTGATTACGAACCCATCTTTTAGTGTATTTGTCTCCTAATACCTTTATGAATTAGTTTTATTTATTTTTTTGTATGTGTGCATGCGTGTGTGTGTCTGTGTGTGTGTATGTAATTATTGGTGTGTTTGCATGTGGCTGGGCGTACATGTGTGCATGTTTGTGTGCAAAAGTGTGTTCATGCACATGGAGACCTGTAGGTGTTATTGGGAATTATTCTTTCACCTCATTGTTTTGAGACCTGGAGCTTTTCTGCATAATAGTGCCTTAATTGTAAATTTATGGTTTTTCACTCATCCATATAACGCTCACATATGCACTTATAATCATGCTATTTCATTTACCCCTTACAAACACCAGTGTTTTAAAGGTAAAACCGAGGAGCTGGGAGATAGCTCAACAATTAAAGCCTTTTCTCAACAGGTCTCACATAAAATTTGCCTAGCAGGCATAGAGGCCAACCTGTAATTCCAGCCCTGGAAGGCAGAAAATAGGACTGCAAAGACCAAGCTGACTAACCAAATTCTCCTAAAATATAAGATTTCTCAAATATCTTAGTTTTGAAGACTCCATGTGCCTTCCAAAGTGTCCCATGATTTGAGTATTGCAATATGGCCTTTGTCACTTTCAAGAATGCCATTTTATTTCCATTGTGAGGCATTGTCTAGGTAATACCTATTCAGTTTTTTGACATCGGTTTCCTTAGAACCAAAGAAGTGATGCATAGTTTGGGGGGGAGGGACAGTTGGTAAGTTCGAGGGTGGTGACAACTCTTTCTTCCAGGAGGGATTTCAGGTTCATCTTACAGTGTACATTGACATTGTGCTGATTTCTTATTGTTGGTTTGTGTGTGTGTGTGTGTGTGCTGTCAATTATTTGGCAATTCTATTAGTTTGATGGCTAAGTCGAGAAGCTAAAGTTTGAAGGATGTAGCAGTTCATCTGCATAGTTGCTGATAAATGACCATCACACAGCTTAAAGGAACAAGGAGTTTACTTTCTTTCGACAGTCCGGTTACAGTTCTTAGTCCAGCTTAAAGGAAGAGCATTCATCAACACCAGAGCCAAGGGAACTGGCCACACCATCACTCCATCACTGCATAACAGCTGAGAGATGGACAATCCTTACTTGCCAGACCAGTATGTCTGGCCAAATATACAGAAGGATGCCCACTCTCTTAACCAGCTCTCTGTGATTTATCCAGGGCCTAATCCCACCCACTATGGGCTGGATCTTCCCTACCAGCTGGACAATCTCCTTCAGGTTTGCTCTGGGCTTAACCATCAGTTCTCTACAACTGTGCCCAGAGCTCAAACCCTCAACAGTCAAGTTGACACCTGTGCTTAACTATGACAAAGGCTGTTGTAAAGGAAGAAGAAATAGATGAAAAAGATAAGTTGAGACAGGATTGGTTTCACTAAGGTGAAGGATGAGGAATTAGGAAGTTAGTATGGCTCAGCATGTCTTAATCATTTCATTCCCCTGCTTCCTTGGGTATAGAGCTCCAGTTTCTATCCTCACCTCTTGCCTCTTACCTTTGGTCTCTCTCTCTTTCTCATTGTGTGTGTACATGAATATGTATAGTACTACTTGTGACTAATTCTTGTGAATGTATGACTTTCTATAAATCATCTTACAAGTGTCCAAACGATATACAAGATTCCTTTGCAACTATTTGGGAGAAATTGTTATAGTAAATAAATATTTGTCTTTTTAAAAAATGATTAAAAAATCTAAACATATTCTTCCTTGAAGGTATGAGCAATCCTGCACTGACTATGGAGAATGAGACTTAGCTCTTCAATCAAAATGAATTCACACTTTCATAAAAGTAAGACGTTTTCTTGTTATTATTGTAATTTATATGCTCAATGGCTTTCAGATTTCTAGATAGGGTTGTCTCTGGAAACAAGTTAAGAAGTCTTACTTGACCTATGGGATCACATTGATCCTGCTGGGGTATCTGAACATGGACTTAGCTTCAGTATTAGCCACTATTCAGGTTAACTTGATAAGCCATAGAAATAAGTTGATGAAAACTTTCCACTATAATGTTGCAGTTAGCCTGCATGGTTGCTGATAAAATCACCATCGAACAGCTTAAGGGGACAAGGGTTTTATTCAAAACTTATTTTATTTATTCAAATTTATTTATTTTTATGTCAAAATTGCAAAGCACTGCCATTTGCTGGATACTTTACAGAAGTGCAGATCCTTGGTCCTTATCCTTCCACATCAGAAGCTATGTTAAAAACACTTTTAGTAAGATCCTCTTTAGTATATGTGCATTAACTCTGGAGGTACCTAGTCAAGAATACACCTTCCAAGCCTTGTAGCATAGAAAATAGTTTTGAACAGGGGCTGCATATTATTGCTACAAATAATGAATGAGTTGCTTAGTGTTTGTTCTTTATAATGTTTAGCACTATGGTCTCATGGTTTGGTTTTGCATTTCCTTTTAAGGTAACGATGCTATAGAAGGATGGAAGAGGCTTCCCACAGGAAGGCACCCTTGGCTACCTAGCCACAGATCCCTTTGACTGAATATGCAGGGTTTTTTTTCCTTCAGTGCTGGGGATTGAACCCAGGAGTATGGAGAAGACTGAGTAGTTCTCACCAAGCTGATGCAGAACACATTTTCAATCCAACATAAAAATTGTTATAACTAACACAAATTCCTATTAACTATTAGAGTAATTATGGTTTATGTATTAAAGGGGAATTGTCTTCACCAAAATCTGTGAATAAACTCATGGGCTAGTTTCCACCCAAACATTTGGGTTGGACAATTTATCACATCAGGCCAGTAGTCATCAGATATTCTGATTCAGGAAATTTAATCTTAAGATTTAAAAGATTTCAAGTCACATTTTAATGACAAGCCTTATTTGTGACACCTATTAATTACCTTCAAGAGGAAGTTGAGAAATCAGACTTCCTTGGTTTCCTCCCATGATGTGAATCTGGCTTCAGATTGAGAGAAATGTACTATGAATTCATCCCAAGCGCCAAGTGATCTTCAGCTGGAGATCATGGTCCATTTTTTTGACAGATTTTTAATTATAACTCTGGATTTTGTTCTCCACTAGAAAAATAAGTGTTGAAGCTTGAGCTCACTGTTCAAAGCAATGAGCTAGAAAACTTTCATCAGTACTAATGTTTTGACAAAGTAATTATATCAGAAATATATTTTTAATTGCTTCTAATTTTAGATTGGGAGGGATTTGTGTTGATAATTATGAAGATTGGTAGATGGCATTCTTTTGTTGGTTTGGCTTTTTGAGTATTTGTTTTTAGGTTATTTTTCCTACTGAATATGGTAAAATACTGAATTTCAAGAATTTCTAATGGATCAAAGGATTATTCCTCTAATGATACACTATTTATATGTCTTCTCATCAGAGCTATGACAGTTAATCTATATTTTCCTCAAATAATACCTATTATCAAGTTTTAATTATGCAAAGCATTTGAAAATCATATACTTTTGGAGATTTAGTTCAATGTGAACTAAATGGTGTGCTGTTTGGAAATGTAGTTGAAGATAAACTAAATGATATGTTTGTTCATGCCAAAATGTTTGGCTTCAGTAACTATACTCAGAAGCTCTTGTGCCTTGTATGCACTATTTAAAAAAAGTATCATTTTTTAAAAATATCTGGGGCATAAGTTTTATAATGTCAACCATTAGAATAATAATCTGTACAATTTTCTTTGGTACTGATCTTGAGAACTTAAAGTAGATTAACTTTAAAAAGCAGCCAAGTAGTTAATGTAAACAAAAATTCAATACAACATAAAGACCAGGAGATGACTGAGTTAAAGATTCTTGACATTACTCATCCTTGCTGAAAAATGTAGCTTCGTATTGAATGTGCTTATGGATGCAGGAAGTCAGTCAAGTCCGTTTTAGAGTTCATTTGGGTGCAATTCTGTAAACTGTTGTTTTTACCTATTTTTAAGCCAGCGAATTTGGGCCTGACAATCTTCTTCAAGAAATCTCAGAGGATATGATACCATTTTCTTTTTATCTTCAAATGTCGTTTGGTCATTTGCCATTACCTGAAGTGCCAGACTGGAACCTACAGGTAGCCCCTCTAGATTGGGCAACGGTAGCATGCAATGCATGAAGAATTTCAAACAGCCAGGTTTTTCTGAAAGCACAGTACTTTGGTACCTGTCTTCTGGATAGACTTCTGTTAGGTTATTTCTTGTCACTTGGAAGATAAGGAAGAAATGGGAGGGAGTTTTATGTTCTTACCATGCTGGAATACTGTTTGTTATTGTTCGCTCTTGTAGCTCTTTTATGCACCTATTTGAATACCTAAGTCAGTATACCTTAGAATCAGATTTGAAACATAAAAAAATAAACTTTTTTTTCCATTAAGCTATAATGGTTTCCTTTCTGTCTTAAAGTCTTTTTTTTTTTTTTTTTCATTTTGTGTTTTAATTATGGGGCAGCTGTAATTTTGTAATTAGATATGCACTACCATTTTTCCTGAGTGGGTGGAGCACCAAATAAATATATCTACATTCGTACATGTTTACGAAGCAATATATTGCATTTGGATTAATTTTAAAAGTTTCTTTTAGAAATATAATAGCTTAACTCAGACTTGAACGACATGCTTCAACTGCTCATGTCCTCCAAACTGATCATTTTCAAGTTTTCCTGGGTTTTAAGGGTTTTGTGATGTAGGTACCATGATTTCAGAAATTTTTCATTTAAAAATTCTGAGTAAAGTTTTCATTTACATTTACTATTTGCTAGGAGAGAGGATTGTTTTTCCAGTGAGAACGGCCATTTGCATCTGGATAGCCAAAGAAGCATACATTTGTGAATTTGTCCTGACGTATCTTAATAAAGTGGTCGTTAGCTTTCACTAGCCCTCTAGATGAATTTACCTGTGCATAGACAGACAATTGTCTTAAAGATATGGATGCTTTTTATAATGGTCTAGTGTGGCTAATGTTGTCAAAATTCATGACAATAGTTTAATCATAACATCAGATTCTGGGGGAAGAGGCCAAAAGGTGAAGGGTTACTTAATTTGTTAGTATTTACATAATGCTGAGAATATTTAGAAACAGACTATAAAATGCAGGTATACTATAATCAGTAAGCATCTATTAGAAATGTGTCACATTTGAGAAAAACTACTTTCACTAAGAAAATGAAATGCAAATGATTTATTAACCAAGCTTTGAAAATTAGGCTGTCATGTGATTCATGTTTAAAAAAAAACACAAAAAGGTTGTTCCTCCATTATATCACAGACTTGCAATATTTTCTTTAATTTACAACTTTCTGGGTTAAATCCAAATTATATTGTATGATCTGGTATATACTCATTAGAAATTATAAATGTGAGTTGACACCTCTGTGTTTTTAACACAAAATGAAAAGGCAATTTACATTGTAAAGCATGATTTTCCCCTGTAAAATTTTCTCACCTACCCAAGTTCATATACTGACATGACAATATTGTCCAAAGCAATGTGTTTCAACAGTAAATTTTTTACAAATAATAAATGTCTCTTGGGTCCTGTCTAAATAGAAAATTATGTGGCTAAACCCTATGTTTTAACTATATACTCTCCTTCCTCACATATTTTGCCAATTCTATGTAGAAAAATACTATTGTATTATAGATCTTGTTATTCTTTCCAAAGATGCTACTGTAATTTTTTTCTCCCACATTTTATTTTTTTCCTAATCATACACGCTCAATAGGTACCCCTGTCCTCTCTCCCTCCTCCCCTCCCCCATTCGTCCCCCTTTGCACTCTTCCCCCTTACCCCCCTTCCTTTTACCCTCCTCTGCCCCTCCCCCTCTTCCAGTGTCTCCCCATTCCTCCCTCCCATCCCCTGGAGCCTCCTTTTGTGTGAATGCCAAACCTCCCTCTGAGTCCTCCACCCTAGTGAGGGGTAAGGACTCAGTGGCATAACCTGGAGCCCATTCTTGGGCTCCCCATTAGTATGAGAACTCTATTATGACTGCTAATCCCTTGCCTCTAAGGATCCTATTGCCTGAGCCTTCTCCCCTGTGATTCATGCTGGACTTTGGGGAATCGTTGACATGTCAGCCAGTGTGCAGGTAGCTACTGTAATTTTTTAATCATGTTCTTGAGAAAATTGTGAATTAAAGTTTTAACAATTTGATCATATCACTGTATTAAAAGGATCCAAGGTATGCCAATATTAGAGAAGTCTTCAATTTTAAAATTGAGCAATCTGTTCCCCCATATTCCCTTTAGGATTGATTACCAGAGAATTTTATTTTGTTCAGAAGACAAGAAATCATTTCAATAATGCAAACCATGCACTTTCCTTTTTTTCTTTCAATGGTTGATCCCCTGTTGTGTAGTAGTGTCCTGGCTCTAACCATTGTGATCACTGCTTTGATGAACTCAAGTATTGCCAGGAACTTCCTGTGAATTAAGACATGAATAAAAGTACTTCCCAGAACAATGTCAGTTTATCAAGGGGGGCATTTATGTTTTGTTCTTCAAAGTCCCCTTTAAATGTAAGCAGAAGATACTTGACCAGAAAAGATCCTTCCCAGTTAGCTCCAGCTCTAAGACCCTCTTCTTACACCAACAAAAAAGTTCATATATGATATTCCAGGTAATGACAACGTAAACACGCGCTCTGTGAAAAGATGAATACAAAAGCAAAGCAGGTGTGAGCTGCTCAAGAGCTCTTTGATATTCTTGTCCACAACTGATAGTATTTCTACACTGCAATTGTGTGGACATGTCTGCTAGCCTTATTCTTCTAGTACTAATTAAACTAAAAGGGAACTTTTAAGAAGTGATTTTCATCTCTGGATTATGCTACATAAAGGAATTCCCCATCCCTTAGACAGGAGTGTATTATTTTATGATTTATGAAAAAACTTGATTTATGTGCATCATGAAGGATTAACTATTAAGTGTACAAAAATTAAAAATTTTTGCTTGATATATAAAAGTGCTTGCTCAAAAGGAGAAAAATAATGCTTAATAGTAGAATTATGCTGAGGTTGAACTAAAGACCTAATCCCCACCCTGTTAAGATGTAACTCTTCATGACATTTATTCAAGCTGTCAAGCGAGGCTATTGTCAAAAGTTTAGGTTGGATTTTTTTTTATTCTGCTAGTATGTATGGCTCCTAAGTCTAATCTAAAAAACATCTTAATTGGTATAATTAAACATTTGTGTATAAGTTGAATATTTTTAAAAAGTCTAGTTTCCACAATAACCTTAAATTAATATGCATATATGCTAAAGTGTTTTAAATAAAAACACGAGGTTTTTATTTAAATAAAAAGCAAGAGGTAATGAGCCCTGGGTGCCTGTAAAAGAACCAGCGTAACAGAGAGCTCAAGAACAGAACGTTTGCTGTTTATACAGAGGTGATACAGTGGTATAAGACAGCTGATAGCAACTAGCAATGTTAAATGTTGCTTTGAAAACAAGCGAAAATAATAATGATTAAATAGGATTTCATCAAAACCACTGTATTAGCCAGGGTTCTCTAGAGGACCAGAATCAACAGACTGAATATATATATGTATTTATATGGACAGAAACACACATGCAAATTATGTATCAAATTGGTTTACACGACATGGTCTAAGTAGTCACTCCTCCTAACACGATCATTCCTTTCTTAGCTTGCTAATAATACAAGGACATCAGGAGCTGTTGTGCCTCCTGGCAGAAGCATCCTCTGCTTGGGAACCAAAACGTGTCTGCCAGCAATGTACAAGGCTGCAAGAACAGGAAGCAAGAATATTGCTACTGGGTGTCTATGGGTGACAGTGAATGGCATCTTTCCTTTTCCACCCCTTGATCCTTGATTCAAGGACCAGTGAACCCACGCTATAGGAGAAATGGTACCATATATTGAATGTTGATTCCACAGTATAAAGCCATCTGGAGCTCCGCCCCACCCCTCCTAACATGGTACTGAATTAACTATGTACAATGTCTGAGTACACCATCCAGTACAAACACTCTCATGATTATATGCTGAAATACATCGGACATAACACAACATGAAGTACATACACTCAGAAGAAAGTGTACGTCCAGCCTTCCAACTGAATAATTTATAAACCAACATATTCATTTTATAGAAAGGGGCTATTTGCAGTGTCTATAAATTGCTTCCACCTCATGTTTGCTTCAAGGGGCCACTGCATTTGGAGAGCAGGTGAATCAGCCAATAGGAAAGATAGTAGCCCTTGGGTTTTCTCTAGTAGAGGGGAAAGCAACATTTTTCTATAAAAGAGTATTTAAGGCTTTGTGATCTAAGACACAAAATCAAGGACATGAGTACTTACATAAAGGAAGTTTTGAAGAATTTTTATTTAAAAAAATCAAAATCCAATTGACTGTAACTTGAGAAAAAAGAGACTTTGTAGGAGATTAAAATTTTGGTCAGTTGGGCTCAAGTTAGTATTTTCTATCATCCAAGACAATGCAAAATGTTCATGTGAAATGAGATTTTATTTCTAAAAATTTATTTTCACACATAGGTCAAAGTACTGCCAAACACATCTACTCCAAGCATAGTTCATTTTCCCATATTAATTACTTTTAAAGGCATGCAGGGTTTCTTGGTGTTTGCCTTTGAGCGTATCAACTCAATGTTATTTCCAGTAGGTCCTAGAAGCAGCTTTTTTAGTCAAATGGATTTTGAAATATGACAATTTTCATTTCACTGCATCCAGACCCACACTCTGTACCCCCCCCCCGAAAAAAACTTCAGAAAAAATATGTAATGACATTGTGTGCGGAAAGATCCCATTTTCTACACTTCAATAGCACAAAAGTATATAACAAAGCCTGATGTCATTTAAATGTTGGCTTGAAAATTTACTACAACCTAGGTATTAAGCCAACAACAAAAGCTGGTTTCTAAAGCTACTGGGTGTTTAGAAATAGTGGTTGTGGACCATTCTTATTCAGGAAACATTTGTGTTAATTCTGGGTTTAAAAATTACTCTGAAAGAATACCATTGAATTCCATGCAATACAGTCAAATTAGAATTTTCTGCATGTTGAAATGGGTGTGGTGGCCCATGCCTAGAACTCAGCACTTGGCAGTGGGGAGAAAACTGCCCCAAGTTCAAGGTAAGTTGGGTCTCCACAGTGAGTCCAAGGGCAGCCAGGAATACATAGCAAGACCCTTTCTCAGGTCTCAGGAAACAAAAAAGAACTTTTTTTACTTCTCTGAAAATTTCATGGAATTGATGATGGTTAAGACCACAACTGAATGAAGTTCACTGTTAACATAGCAGTTCCCTAACAGCAGAATTTTCTCCAAAGTCCACTGCTCAGTGATAAAATAGACACATGTAGACTTTAAAGTTGTTTTACAAGCTTCATAAATTTGGTCAGTTCTATTTTCTGCATATTCTAATCACCATTTTAGTTGAATTCTATCTAGCAGATTGTTCTTGAGGTTACAGTGACAGTTTCTGAACTTCTCTCCAAATATTCCCATTTATATTTGTTTTAATCGGTCAATAAAATAAACCAAGTAAGTTGCTTCAAAGCCAGCAATGATTTCTTTAAAAAAAGCTTTAAGAGATGGCTTAGCAGTTAAAGTGCTTGCTGCATAAGCAAAAGCAGCAGAGTTTGAATTCCCAAACTCCATTTGAAATGCCAGATGGCTGTGATGGACCAACCTTAGTAGGTAGACACTGGGAGGCATTGGAAAACTAGCTAGCCAATCTAGCCCTAAGAGTTCCAAGTTCTATTGGAGATCCTGTCCCAAAAATCGCAAGAGTGATTGACAATAATTTCCAGTATGAAACTTGGACCTCCATAAACGTAAATGCATCCATGAGCACACCATGCATACCTCTCCCACACACATGGAAAAAAAATAAGCTAACATCTGGCTGATTGAAAACCTGAGAAAAACATTCAAAATCCCTTGAAGTGCCTTCCAATGTCTTCATTCTCTCTGAAACTTACCAAAAAACCAATGATCTCAAGTTTCTTTGAACACATATACTTGAGCTACTGCCGAAATGGCAGAACTGGTTCCAATGCCTGACTTCCTTTCTGTGACTAACAAGCTGGTCACTTGTAAAAATACTTCAGTTGATTTTTATTTTTAATCTTCATGCAACTGAGCTATTCCATCTTAAACTTATTAATTCTTCTGATCGCTTCTGCTACACTGGGAACACCGTGCTGTTTACTGTGGTGGTGTCAACATACACTGTATTAGCAGGTAATTTCATTGCATCATAAACCCAATGCATAATCACATAATCTGATAAAACAATGTTCTTGGTGTTCTCTGGCTCTAAGACATAAAATTCATTTAAAGGAGTTCTAAGCACTTGGAGGTTCTGCAGGTGTAATCTATGTGCTCCTCGTTACGGTTTGAACATGAGAAAGTATCCAAGGAAGTGTAACTACTAAAGAGACTAGCACCTTTATGGAAAATGAACTGGAAACAAATTGCAGTGGTGGCATCCCATGAATATACTTATGAAAAACAATGTTATGCTCCACTGTACCTACAAGCACATGTTTCTACTTCTAGAGGCAGAAACAATTAATACTAGCTACAAAACTCAACAGCATCAAACAGGCAAACTATACTTCCAATTTTCTCAGGTGAAGATCAAAAAGAAAAAAAAGCAAATAGAATACTAGAAGATTGCTTCATCATGAATTTTAAAAAGAAGCTACAGTTATTCTAAATATATCTGGTTTGTACATCTTAGAATAAAAGCACTCATATAAGAAATAGACTAATGTGTCTTTTTTTGTTGTTTTTTGCTAGTGTTAAGGACAGATAAAAGCCAAGGTCTAGTGCTCCACCAGCCAACTCCCACTATTTCTGTCAACCAAGTTCTAGAGTTACAGATGTGAGCTGCCAAACCCAGAGATTCTTAATTTTTATACTTTCATAACAAAGTAAACAAAAAAAAAAAAAGACAACACTGTTGAAATGTGAAAAGATACAGAATGAATTTTCAATTAAAAGACTTAACAACCCAAAGAAGAATGGTCAAAGCCTGTTGTATAAAGAAAATGGTGTAAGCATTTAATAGCCACCCAAATAAATATTTCAAAAGCAAAACCACCAGTCATAGACATGTAAGAAAACATTTCTGAGGCCTTTATTTACAAAAGCTTTAAAAACAAATACCCTCTCTTTTGCAAATAATGTTTTGTTTAAAAAGGACCGCCCAGTTACAGTATTGTAATATCATGAATAAAGAATGTGTAAGGGAAACAAACTATGTTGCTAACATTTGGAGATTTGCTAATTTTACTGATTGAAGTGTAGATAACATAGTACATTTGCAATCCATCACTTCAGGGTAGAGTTAATGATTACCAAAAGGTCTTCCAACACATGCTCTGGTCTGGTCACATATTCTGAATGGCTAAATATTTCACAGTCTCTTTTGTCAATATATATAAAATAGATTGCAAAGATATACACAGAGAAAACAAGCGTTACACTCCTCAGGCAATGATACTAGTTGTGCATGTGGGTGGGGGTGCATTTTCATTTGGTTGTTTTCTATCTCTCCATTTTCTATCATTGTAATAATTATGAAAACACACCTTTAATCTGTTAAATTGATATAAAATGTACCTAAAGACTTGCTATCTTTGGACTTGAATGAAATTGATCTGTGTCACCCATAACTCTAGAAAATTCTAAGACTATAAAATAAAACAATAAGGTACACAGTGATAGAATAACACAAGGTGATTAAAGAAAATGTGTTATCATAAAATAAAGAAGCTTTAATACGTTGAAGGCCAGTTTCCTGGCGACAGAAAATGTCCAATAACAAGGGCCTTTTCCTGAAGGATGTAAAGCTGATTTGAAAATTCTTCAGTTACAGAGCAGCCTACACATGCCACTTAGAACCCAACAGACACGAGATGTGCTTGGAAGATTAAACACTACACAGACACAGCAGTTACTAAGCTCCTCAGTAGTTCCTCGTCTCTGTTAGTCTTGCTGAATCGACAGTCTGCACAATGCAAGCGCTATATTCTGAATGTCAAAAACAAGCAAATACTGTCAAAAGTTGGCAGATGGTCATTTTTCCAGCTAAGAGCAAGAAAAACCACAATTCTGATAAAATACAGGATTGGAATCACTCTCTAAAGTGCAAAATTGATGGTCCACAATCTTAAATACCTAAAAGTCCTGCAGAATGGGAGAGACATGAAACAGGGAAATAAATTACAGTCAATGCTAGTTAATTTAGGAAAAAGGGAAAAACAAAACCAAGCTCAAAGTAGGCAAAGTTTATCAAATTACTCAGTATGATGTAGCTTTGTACACACACTTGATAACAAGTATATTAAATTAAGGCCAGATTTAACCTGAATGTACTTTTATTATTAAGATCTGAGATAGCAAAGGTCATACTTAGTACTGAAAGTCAGAAAATAATGGACTACGAAGGGGGGGAGGTATTGTCTATTGTTTAAGGGATTCAACCAGAGATAAAACCTATATACAAGCATGTGTGTAACTCATATAAAATAAAAAGGGCTATTTCATGTCATGACTGCTTGCTGGCTTCCTCTTCATATGCATTCCCTGTGCCATTCTGTACATAGGAGGACCCAGAACCAAGGCCATACAAATGACCACAATATTTGGCATCATCGATATGATCTTCAAAGAACATCTAAAAAGGAATTTTAAAGAAAGAGATCATTTTAAACAAAAGGTACTATTTGTAAGTCATATCTCGCTAATGTAATTACTATGTATTAGCTATAATGACAACTATTTTCCAAGTTGTTCCTTTGAAGCTACACACTTCTATTTATCAAAAACTGGTGTTCTGAATTGTAGAACTGAAAGGAAATCAAGGACAATTTTATTTATTTAGCACCCGTTGTGCCCTTGTGTGTGTGTGTGTGTGTGTGTGTGTGTGTGTGTGTAAGCGCGCATCAGAGGGCACTGTGTGTCTCAGTGGAGTCCCAAGGATGATTTCCTGAATCACCCTGAATTGATTCTACTTCCTTTTTGCTTTGCTCTGGGATTTCCCAGGTTCTAACCACCAGGGCCAGAAGTGCTGGCTGCTATAATTTCAAACTGGTGTTTTTCTGTGGAACCAGGGATCCAAACTCAAGACCTTCTGCTTGTGAGGCACAGTCTTAACCTCTAAGCCATCTCTCCAGCCCTTAAGGGTAACTTTAAATACAGTAAAAATATGTAACTTTTTCATTTACATTATTTTTATACAAACTATCTATGTGATGAAGGGTAAGAGTAGGAGTATATATCAAGTCATTAACAACTTTTGGAAGTCATTTCTCCCCTTCTACCACAAAGGCTTCACAAACTAAACTCAGGTTGTCAAATTTGCACATAGGTGTTTTTATAAGCTAAGCCACGATGCTAGTCCATTTATATCATTTTTAAGAGAATTAGTAAGCATTAATTAATAATATTCAAAAGAATGAATGAAAATAGCCAATAATGATGGGGATGGAACTTTCAAGTTCAAGGCTGAATTGACTAGAAATGAGCAAACTCTAAACATGTCATAGGCAGTAAACACCTGCACATGCTCACTATATTACTTTCTCTGAAGAAGCCAAGAAAGAGACTATAAATTAGTGCCAAAACTCTACCATTAATTAAACTGTTAAGGCATTTTTAACATGCAAAGCATGTTCTAATTCTAAAAAGGTTCTAATTCTATGAAAAAGGTGGTTGTAGTTCTACAATGAATCACTGAGAAAGAGTACTAGACAAAATATTTAGTTGTTATGAATGGAAAAAACCATATTGCTTCTTAACTGACACTACTTGGCAGAATAGTATTAATGTTTTCTATTATGAACACATCTCTACAGATTTGCATTCCCAACTGTAAACAATTCTTTATTATCCAAAACACCACATTCGACATTTTCATTCCACGGCAAATATTTTGCAAAAGCAAATTTCTACAGGTGATAGCCCATCCTATTTTGCTTTTACACAATCAATTTTCTTTTATTTACAATGAGGTACACTCATGCTAGTAATTATCTGACCTAAGTATAAGCTTGGTTTTTTAAGTATCCCTCTTCTGCTTCTGACAATGTATATCTGTCACTCTTGTCACTTAAGAAGGGATTTCCTGATATTGTTTTGGATAAAACTAATACTTCAGATTTATTTAACACCTTTAGTATTCAAAAACTCTTTTAAGACTTGATAAAATAAACGCGTAAGTTCTACCTTACAAAAATCTTTACAGCAATGAACAATGACATTAGGAATAAAACCTAACACATAAATTCCCTGACTTGATTAGAAGCACTACTGTCAGGATCTATGAAAACTCGCTAGAGTTCTCCTACTAGTAATACAAACACCCTATCTACATTACAGGTATTACCTATATTAGTTAAATGTTACTATCCTCTGTCCCATTTTTCTCATTGGAGAAATAACATGTTTGGGTCTACATGACTTTTATAGTATTTTTACATAGAGAACTTATTCATCCACTCCCTTCTGAATTATATTTCAGGAGAATTTTACTACTTTCTGTCAAGTGTCTGCATGTGACTTGTGTAGTACCTCTAATAGTCAGATTTTAATGCTTTCTATCTAACAACCAAAAAAAGGCAGAGATGTCTTCATACTTCTCTCATTTTGAAAAATGCCATTCCTGTGAGCAGTGAATCAGATCCTGCCTGATGTTGTGGTCCTATCCGTTCCAACTCTAATTGCTCAGCAACTTCCTGTAATCCACCCTAAAAGAAAGAAAAAACATTGTCAAAGAAAGAAAATTCACAAATCACAAGACTGGACAAAGATCGAAATATGAAATCACAAACTTGGGACACTGTTCAGAATATGAATAGATTGTTTAATATGTAAAGACAAACCCTGTGAAGACAGGAAGGGACTGAAAGTATCAATTACTAATTACTTGCAGAATGTAGAAGTCTATAACTTAGGGGAAATGAAGCAATAAATGGGAAAATTTATCTGCATGTTTAAGCATGTCCTCCTGAAGATGGAGGACAGTGATCTTCAGGGTAATAAATACCAAATATACTCAATCTGCTGATCCACCAATTCTTACAAAATTCAGTTACTAGTGCAGGCAGTCTGACTTGTCACCAATCCATCTCTAAATATTTTTTATTCTAAATAACTATCAAAATGCATTATGCATAAGCAAATCATTGTCATTATATTCTTAACTTCAGTTTGGTTAGTTAAGGAAAAAGTATTTTATAAAATCTAGAACTTAAGAATGCTATCATCTGCATATATTAATACAGGTAGGACTCAAGAAAGATATAAAAGTGAAAGTGAGAAGGAATAAAAGAAAGAAGGCATAGAGAGAGGGAAAATGGCAGGAGGAAGGGGAGAGATCTAACAAGAAAAATTAATCCAATGAATCAATCATAAAGTCTACACAACAGAACTGCCCTTCCCATCCCAGAGTGCTACAAAGCTTTGTATAGCAGTTGCCTTTGTGCTAAAAATATCATAGGGATTGGGTATCCTTATCAGCTGTTTAAGTAAAGAACAGAAATGTGTGACTAAGTTAGAAAGCTCCCTTGTCACTAATCTACACTTTTAACACAGCAGATCACCCCGTACATAATTAGAATGTCTGACATTCTTAAGATGCATCTCAATAACATATACATAAGGAGCAAAAATTTAGCACTTTACTCCTGTCATACTCAGCTATCAATTAAAAAAAAACTTTCAAAGCCAGATTAAAACATGGAAGCGTTGGATTTTTAGCACATCATAACTTCATAGAGCATTATGAAATTATCTCTTCTCTAGTAATACAGGTAGAGTGCTTTATAACTAATGCAGAGATAACTTTATAATGTGTTGCTGACAGAAATTCTGTGGAATTAGAGAAAACTTCTAGAAGTGAATTTGTAACAGAATGTTCTTTCTGCTCTATGACTGTATAAGCTGTATTACAGACAGAGGAACTTCATGCTTCTATAAATGTCACTTCTTTTGGTAAAACAAAATTTTCATATATAATTCCTATATTGTTTCTTTCTACTTAAGCAAAACTCTTCATCTTCACCATCTTCTAAAAGCATAACTCTATTTGTACTTTTTAGTTCTAAAAGCAGTGAAGAGAAAACTTGACCAACTTAAGTTTCAATGAAGAAAAGAGTGAATACTGACTATAAACTAACCACATTGGTTGTTTTTTCTTTAGACAATCTATCTTAAATACCTTCATCAGAAATAACAATAAAGCTCACTGTATGCCCGAGATCTGAATCAACGGAGAATTTGTTTAGCTCAAGGAATACTTTTCTTAAGCCAACAGGCATTGTTCTAATAGAATTAGTGTTTGTAAGTCAAACATAAGTAGGACCTAACATTTACCATTTCACTTCTAACAAGTGCCCAAGTGCTCAGGAGTTGAGCTGTGTAAGTTGTCCTAAGAGCATTGCCTGTGAATGACAATGAGAAGAAAAATGTCTCTCCTCATGGTAAGCTGAAGGAAGTAATTTTATTAGCTCACTGCTAGTCAACTCAAATGTCCTCCTGTATGGACAGACTACATACATGCTGGAGACAGTAAGAAACACATCTGGGCATAGGAAAGCTCAATGAGTGCTCACATATTTGTTCTGGTTCAATTCTACTCTTGCCAGTAATAAAAATCTGGCCCTTAATTTGACTTTTGTTACAAAAATTATTGCCAAGATAAATTAAGAAAAACAACTATAAGCAATTCAATGACATTAACATAAAACTTTAAAATACAGCTTAAAATATCCTGGCCTACAGTGCTGTTGGTTTTTCTGTCTAAATAATGTGCTAATTGCAGAAAAAAGACACCAGAAGACTTACTTTGAGATTTTTGCAGCTCTTCATGAGGTACTTCACATCATAAATGACAGGAAAAAACAATCGAAGAATCTCAAAGAAGTCAAGTTCTTCTTCAGGCAAGTTAGAGTTCGTCAGGATTTTAATTAAATAACCAAAGTCATAACCACTTTAAAAAAAAAAAAAAAAAAAAAAGGTTAAACAATACCGAAGAAAAAACACATTGGTACCACAAAATGAAAAAAAAAAAAAAAAATGAGTATTTTTTAGACACAATTTTTAAACAAAAAGTCACATTACAGGCCAAAAGGGGGCAACAATAAACAAGAGCACAAAAGCCAAAGAAAAGAACCATATTAACAATGACAATGCAAAGCTGATGCTAGCTTAGAGACAGTGCTAAAAGCCTACTTGACCCTTCAGAGACCTGAGGACACAGCTCTGATATCAAGTCAACTTTCAGTCACTGAAATGCTATTTTGCTGATATATAAAAGAAAATTTTAAGAATATAAAGCCACAGTCTCAAAAAGCATTTTAAATGACAATGGAAATTGAGAAAGATGAACAAAAGTTGGCCAAAAATGTTAAAAAGTAACAAGAACTTGGCACTGCAAAGGCAAAAATAATAACCATGCCATCATTTTACATGTGACGGCAATACAGTTCCAAGGTCTAACAAAATAACTTTTTCCTTGACTTCATTAGTATATGCTCTTTACTTCAAACTGTGCTCCACCATCTGCATAGTTCTCTAAAAGTCATTAAAATGTAAAGTTTATGTATGAAAGATGTGACTGTGGAGATGGCAGAGAACCATTTCATTCCATATAACACAGTAAAACTCCCCACTCCTTCATATCGCCATCACTACCCATCATGAGTCTTTTCCAGAGCTCCCGGGATCCATCTACTCCTTTCCCTACACTGTGCCTAAGACAGCGCCTTCTCTGAAGAGCTCGGCTCCCAGACTTCCTAGGGAGCACAGCTTTTTCTTGGACTGACCTTTAAGGCACATGAGTTATTTTCTCTACCAGTTTAAAGGACAAAAATTATAGTTTTAAGACAGAGGCTTAAACCCTGAGCTACCTTTCCAGCCCAAGAATCATAGTTTAAAAAAATTTTATACACAATTTGAACATACATCTGACAAAAGATGTTACTTAATCTATCTTTTAGAGGGGTAAGAAAAAAAATTTTATGTATAGAATTTTACTTCTAATTTGAAAAGTGAAGTTTTATTACTGAAACTCCCTAATATAAGAACTGACTTAATGTCAACTGACAAGATTACTTCCTCAAAAGCTATTTTAAATATAGGTAAGATGGCTTTTATTTACTACTAATAAATATAAGGTTATATTAGTTTAGAATGTATATACTTTGAAACCTATTCTTAAATAGACTGAAACATAAAGAATATATTAGTGATGTATAATGGAATATAAATCTTATTAGCAAATTTGATTTTTGTTCATCTTATTCCCCCAGGGCCTAGCAATATTACTTGTTCAGCATATTTTTGAGTTAAACTATATGCCATATATACTAGGATAAGAATATATGTTCCAATTCTATTGAGTGTTTAAGAATAGAATCATTAAAAGAAAGTACTCTGAGGTTCTTTAAATTAACTCGTCTTTACACCCAATAAATCGGTTCAAATAGATGAAAACAGAGAGAAAAGCTGTTATGTTCAGTTTCCAGGTAAAAACTTTCTGCTTAGGACTCCATTAAACTCTATGATAATCCATCACTGAAATCATTCCATACAATGGTTTAAACTCTAAAGCATGTAGGATACCCATATCCAAAAGAAATAGTGAGAGAATTGAGAGTAGGAATACTGAGATGTGTGGAACACTGTGCTTTTTATTAAGAAAAAATAGTCCAAACTACACTGAGACCCTTCCTCAAAAATAATACTGACAGATAGATGATTGATAAGATAGATTTAAAAAGTATGTCACTTTTAGTTTCTGTACTGCCAATTTATTTATTTACACGGTAAAACATTTCCTTACATGCCTAGAAGTCTACTTGTACAAAACTCAACAAATTCTCCTTGTAGAAATGGTCTTCAATGAACCAGTTGTATTTTATAACAATCAAAATTTAAAAAGGGGTACTTACAGAGAATTTACTGTACATACAATATTTCTAGTTGTTTTGAATAAGTTACTTTCAAACGTTAAGAAAAGTCTACAACACATTTTCTCTAAGGAAAGTCTTTCCTATCATTTTTTTTATATTCACCATGAAAAACCTACCCTCGACATTTTGCTTTTTTATTTCTCTTGATAGCACTTATTACTATTTATCAAAACAAACTAAGTATTAAGTCATCATTAAAGACTGTTTGGAGCTAGCAAGGTGGCTCAGCTGGTTGTAACACAAGCCTCACAACCCAAGTTTGATCATCAGAACCCACATAAAGGTGAAAGGAAAATATAAAATTATTCTCTGGCCTCCACACACGTGACGCATGTACACCTGTAAAAGCACATCACAAACACTCATAAAAACACATGCTCGAAAAAGAATTGTCGGGCTACCCTAGTGAGAATGTAAATTATACAGAGATTTTTAATCTATTTTGCTCAGAATTTTAGGGACTTTTATAAGAAGATACAATTTTTTAAAACTAGTTGTTTCCTTTCCATAAACATAAAAGCAAAGGCTTAAAAATAGCAAAGAACCTTGGGAGACACAGATGCTCAGTACACTGCTGAATCTCACTGAAGGTCTAGTTTTCCTGCTTGTTCTGTCCTACCAAGCAGCATTACCTCTCACAGGCTGGATGAGATTCTTCTTTGCCTCTCACGGCTAGAACAGATCCCTTATTAATGCACTGAAGCACACTAGTGTGCACCTCAGGAGTGTGCACCTCAAGAGACAGTCTCCATCAGACTGTAGAGCTAAGCATGAAACTCCTGATATACTGGCTGAGGCGATCACAAGGCAGACACAGGATGGAAGCACAATGAGGCTTTTTACCTATGAAATGATAACCATTTGACCCCTTCACAAAGGACCACTCCTGACGTCATAAGCAGTTCTGCAAAGTACTGGGTCTCAATTCCTTCCTCCTCATGTTTTTTAAACTGGATACCAGATGTTGTTAGTAGCTCTATAGAGTCCTGAGCATACATGTCTTCCCTGGCAGGAGAAAGAGAAAGATAATGTTCAAAAATGCCATCACTTTAAACAGTTTTTCTCACACTTACTCTACAACTATGGTGCCAGAAACAAGGCAGAGGACCCAACATGTTCAGTTGCTCAAATGCATTACAACTATACAAGGAAAACACAATGTGAGGTTCATTACTTCTGAAGTAATAAAACTAATGACTCAAAATAGTCCAATGCTGAGATTTTAAACCTTCACTGTCAACTCAATTTATTGCCTTCTACACATCACATAAATTGTACTGCCCTTAAAAAAGGGGTCTTCTACATAGGCTAAACAGAGGCTGCCACTCCAGGGTCCAAGTCCCAGCAGCCATTTTTAAGACTGCCAGATGGAGTTGGAGCCACAACTATGAGGGGATATAGAAACCTCTTATGACCTCAAAACCAGGAAGAAATACCAAAGAGCAAATATCTTATGTTAAACTAGATTTCATTTCAAAGAAAATGGAGACGCTTCCTCTTATAAATGCTGAGCTTTTCAAATGCCTACAATTAAGTAGTGAGTTGTTCGAAATTAAGAATTCTGTCAAGACAGCGATTTCTTTTTGCCAACAATCATAATCTTAGATGATTGCCTTCCAAAATCAAGCCAGGAAATCTAAATATAAACCAGCCCTCCAAGATTTCACTTACTGCAGAGAGAAGGCCATCTCCAATTTCCAAGCACAAACACGTAAGTAACACCAAGTAAAATCTAGGTGTATTTGAGAAAACATGAAAAGGTATTCTGTGGATTTCCCTTTCAATTTGTTATGTACTTCTTTAAAAACACTGGTTTCCACCATTAAGAAAAAAATTTTCTATTAAAGACTTCAATGTATCTATGGTTTTACTTGGACCAAAAGCCATTTTTATGGTTTATTCTCTAGAAATAGATTTCTTTCTGATTATCTAAAATTTCAAGGTTAACAAATGAACCATTTAAAAGCATAGCAGTCACAAACAGTGTAAGTCAAAATTTCTCCTGGAAACTCATATGAAAGATATAGGAATAAATTCAATGTAAGTTCTTTTTCAGTAAGTAACTGATAGTGTCTTTGCTATAATGAAAGAATGTTCCTTAAACAACAGGACTATCATTCATGAGGCTACAGTGCTCATTCCAAGGTGTGTTTTAACAACTAAAACCAACCAAAGACAAACGGTCTCTTCTCCAAGTTCATATTATTTCTGGTCATGTGCTCAACTTATTCTACTTTGGGCAACATGATATCAACTAATAAATAATACACCACTTTTCTGCTACTCAAATCAGCCTTTTTTCTGTTACTCAAAATTTTTTATATTCAAATTAGTATTTTTCAAACTTCTCCAATGATAACAATCACCAGGAAAATTTACCAAAAATACGGATTCCTAGGTGCTCATGAAGTCTCAGACCTACTAAATCACTTTAGGTGAGAGATCTAGAGAAGTGCCTCAGGTATTTTACAACAAAGTAAATTTGGTAAACAAAGATACAGGATGTCTGTAGGGTGTCATCTGACGATAGCCTTTTGGGAAATCTTTTAGAGAGATTTCTTTTTCTCTGTTCTCTGTATTGATTCACATAGCTTCTAATTTATTTAATGTCCACAAACTTGAATCTAAACTTTGTGGAACTCATTTCACAATTTTGTACAAATCTCAGGTTTTATAATGCCCAACTCAAGACCATGCAGGTAAGATATCTCCAGATACATGAAGAAAACTTCCTATAGTTAAAATTAAGAAAGTTTCATAAGTTAGTGTCATTTCTCCAAGGTTTTTAACATCTGCCTTTTGCATTCCAAAAAATCTTAGCAGTGAAAGGGAAAATATTACAATAAGCTACCCTGAAAAGCTACTAAAACAGTTCAGTCAAACAGTAGAATTGCTGTCAGTATTGACTTACTGATTGTAAAATCCTTCACTCAGAATAATAATGGAAAACAATGAAATCAGATTCAACACTAAAGATAAATCAACTCCTGTCATTTAAGATGGCAAAATGTCTACTTATAATATGAAATGTGAATGCAAACCATGCACAAATCTCTCTAAAAGATTTCCCAAAGGGCTATCGTCAGATGACACCCTACAGACAAAAATGAATTCAATTAGGGCAATATGCTGAAATTGCCACTTTCTATCAATATGAACTCAGCCTACTACAAAAATTCACATTTCTGAACACATGGGTTCTCTTCAACATCAAACACCTGGATCAAATCACAGATACCTACCAAAGAGTGGATAAAGTACCTTTCCCACAAGTTACTTATTCTTACATACTTTCCTTTGTTAAGTGTGAAATACCCTTCAAAAAATACAAACTCTTAATATATTTATGATAAAGTCATAAAACTATAATACCAACACATTGGGAAACAGAAAGTCATAGATACACAAGATGGTTAACTATTCACAGCATTTAATAAACTCAAATAAACTGATAACACAAAAATGCTCTCCAAAATCTGCAAAGGCTATGAAAGAAAAAATTTACAAGATCGAACAAACATTAGGCGAACTCCTAGTTATCAAACAAAACAAATAAAAACGAAATACTCGCACAAGTCCAAATGAAATGGCAAATGTTTCAAGACATGCTGATGCTTGCTGTGTGGCTGGGTGAAAGGGACAACACTTCTTGAGCTGTAATGAGCATAAGTTTCCAGAAGACAGTAGAAAGCCCATCTGCCCCTCTTTTTCTGATATTTACAAATGTGCATATGTAAAATACTTTAGGCACCTTTGAAAATTCATCCTGTGAGCGAATAAAAGACATTTAAAAATGTTTTTAATCTTTGGATTTAGAGAGCTCTGCTTCTAAGTAAATGAATAACCAATCAGTAACCTAAATGATTACTAAAGACATGCAGGCACTCCTAGATTAATGGTGGGGTTATACCCGATAAACTCAGCATGAGTTAAAAATAACCTAAGGGGGAAATACACTTTATCCACCTAACAAACCAAGCATCACACTCACAACACAAGACAGAGGGGCTGACGCCACGTGCTGCTGCTGCTGCTGTTACTCAATAGTACAAAATAATCTCCTATGATAGCCAGGAAGATCACTACTTAATCCGGAAGTTTGGTTTCTAATGGATGTACTGTTTTGTATCACTATAAAGTCAAAAAGGATTAAGTTGAACTATCAGGGTGACCATCAAGAGAGTCTCAGAAGAAAACTAAGAATTAGAACGTTAAAGCAAATAACCTAGTTGATCACAGCAAATGGTTATGATATAATATGAAAAAGGTTAAAGCAAATGATTACTAAGAACTACTGTAACATGCAAATAGTAAAGTCTTAATTACACAAAGACTTATTAATATAGTTACAGAACAATTAAGAGGAACTACTAAGACACAGGTGGTTGTCTCTTTACTCTTCTGAATGTTTTAGTTTCAAAAAGCATGCTATTTTTATGAACAGAAAAAGATAAGCAAGACAAAAAATGTCAGCAAATATTCTTTGTAAGTCATCTCAGGCTGCCAGGGTCTTGCTTTGTCTCTTCATGGCCAAAATTCAGACTTCAATGTTAATTTCTAGTTAGTGTATCTAAACTGGCCAAATGAATAGTGTTTAATGCACTCTTTGATACCCATGGGGAATGCTAGAATTATACTCAGTTTTTATAACATATATGAGTAGTGACCATAACCTCAGTTTACCTCAGAACACTAAACTGAACTCCAGTTTGGAACACTGTAGCAGCCACTATACTTCTGAGCAGAACCTATTCATACTAGTTACTATTAGCAAATAAACATGTACTGTGGAAAAGAAAAAAGCTCTTATTAGCTTTAAAACAAACATTAAAGTCATGTTTACTGTTAAGCCAAGAAGTGGGATTTAATTATAGTGATTTAAAAAAATCAACTGAAAGTCATTTCTATACAGAGAACATTGTTCATAAATGTTTCATTTTGATACACTACTAATTTAAACAATACAAATCACATCTTTAGGATTCACAAAACATTAAATAAAATTTGCTTAACTAATTTTGAATTTCTACTCAAGGCCTAATGGGACAGAAATTTTAACACAAATAGCTTTTCATATATACTAAATCTTTGTATTTATGGCTAATAAATAGGAATCAGCAATTATTTCCTTCATGGTACCTATATAATTTGGAAGAACACTGGTAAATAAAGAAGAATCTCTGACTTGGACCAATGTGAAAACTGAACAAAGAATTCAGAGAATGAACAAGAGAGTGATGGAAGGCACTGAGTTATAACCATAAGCAGTTTCCTAGCTTACACCTCTAGCGCTAGTGCACGAGACACACACTCTAGGCACTTGATCCAGTAAGAGTCAAAGTTCATCACTCTTCAAAGTGCCCATGATGTTATGATACTCTCTGCATTGGGCAGTACTGGTTTTATCTTTGAAATGACTTTTCTCCTTAATATTTTCCAGTCCACCTAGTCTCTACTCAAGTCCTATGACGCTAACATTAGCGGAAATGATAGCAAAACTTGGCAGAAAAAACTAGTTTTGCCTGTATAAAGATTAAACAAAACTGATGTCCATATTCTAAGAAAGCCAATACTAATAAAATTAAGTGCTGCTAAAAAAGGAAACTTAAAAACTTTACCAAATTGACACACGGATGTGTTACATTCTGGTCACTCCTGAGATCACAATAGTATCTTATGTCTAAAATAATGTCCTATTAATCAACTCGGAGATAAAAGGACCTTGAAGAAACAAAATGGTACAAAATTAAAGAGCTTATCCATTGAGAAAAAAGATAAAAATCTATTCTCATTGTGCTTCAGAGCTGTAGTATTTATAAAAGATTATATATTTTAACGGGGATGGATACTTTTCATTCTTTAAGAAAATCTAGAGGTCTAGTAATAGTCTATAGTAAAGAGACTAGATATAAGTAATATTTATAAAGTACAAAATAAGTACACTGAGGAATTTTTAGACCTACTACGACTGCACTAACACTAAAATGCTGTCTGAAACTGTCAGCCCCGCTTTTCACTGGAGCGTGTATGCTAAACAGCACTGTAGTCAATGAAGACAAACAAATGAACAAAGAACTCTTATGTTGGCGTCAGCATTAATTTTCCTGTAACTTCTGCTAACCTTTTTCCAATCATATGTTTGACAGTATCACACAAAGGCTGTCAGACAGAAAGACACTGTAATACTGTAACATATTTAAAACATACTATTTCTTATATCCTCCACTTAATACTTAGTCTAAGAAATAAAGTAAAAATATTGTAACTGAGGAAACTGAGTTTAAACCTAGGATCTGAGTCAGACATCAGATTATGAGATAACAAAGGTTTAAGAATATTACTACTTTTCTTGCACTTAAAAGGCTGTGTGTAGATCATTACAGAACACCAATGTTAAGAAAACATACTCAACTTTCCAAGAAACTTCTTACTACACTTGAGAAGGAGCCTACTCTTAAAAGAAGTATGGCTGTAATGAAAATCTTCACAAAAAAAATGAATACCATATCAAAGAAATGTGCATTGGCTGGTAATGTAGCTGAATAGGGGCCTGCTTGCCTAGTCTGCACAACCCAGTGTAAAATACCCAGCACTGCCCTCCTCCACAAAACAGAATTACAAAGAGTATGAAAAGTGTCCCAAGAGTTGTTTTCCTCTGAAGAAGCATCTCCAACACCTAAGGTTTCTAGGCTGAGGATGTAGCACAGTGATAAACACCAACCTAGCATATGTGAGAGCCTGGTTTCCATTCCCAGTGCCTCAAATAAACAATGGCAACAACAGCAAAAAGTACAGTGTAAGTCTTTATTATCTGAATTGGTCTTGGCTCATAATAAGAAACATAAGCTTTTGAAATTTCATATTTAATAAATTCTCAAAATAACTATAGAAAATTCACTTGTGAATTTAACTTACTCAAGGAAAACAATTCCTAAAATAAAACTAAAAAACAAAAGTTTCGGTTATATATTTATTTCCCACTTACGTCAAATTAAATTTAAAATTAAACTGCCAAGTTGAAGTTCCTGGAGGGTATTCTCCTTGCTCATTCATAAATGTCAGTCCTAGCTGAATTATCTTTAACAAGTCTACATTACACCGTAATAGCTGGTATTGATAGTCAGCATTGCTCCTGAATTCTCCAATGGGTCTTGCAACCACACCTGGAAACTCGGTGTCCTGTAAGAAAAGTTTTAAGATTCATTATTTGCCAGATGGCACAAGCGTAAACCATAAATTCCCAGGATAATTGCTAGTGACAGTCAGAGAATCCCATTATGTGACAGTCTACATGTTTATATACAGTTAGAAAATACCCTTCAACAAGGAAAAGTGTTACTGTTTAGACTATTAAAAACTTTAAAGGCTTAATTACTTTTTCTGACTTCAAATGCATCAATAAGTAATTTCTATAAAGCAATGCATGATAAAAGCAGTCAAATATTTATTCCACATCCAAGAGGAGAAATATCATGAATTCATGTCTCCTGGATTTATTGTACTCCAATATTAAATGCAAATTGCATAGAGAATTGATTAGAAAGTAAAAAAATACATTATACTTTCCAATTGCTTCTGTGATACGTTTGTCACCCCCAAAATCACAAGAAGCACCACTGATCTAATTTGTTTGGTTAACACAAAGTTCTTGCTGTAGTTCACAGAAAGCACTGGTCAAGAATTACATACCACCCACTCTTTCCTATAGGGTAATTACTCCTGTAATGTCATCATCATTCATCATCTGAAGGAATAAATGAATTCTGAATCTCTACTACATAAGAATTTGAACTAGTGATAGATGAAACAAAACCCAAGTATAAATATGAAATAGTGAAGAAATCAAAATGTCTTTAAGTCTACTCCAATCAATAGTCGACTAATAAATACCGTACATGTTATGCTAGGGGTTGAGGAAGAGGGTGGATGGGTAAGACACTAAGGTCTTGCTTTATAAAGCTAATTAATCTAATGACTGGAAAATAATAGAATAACTGCAATGGATGCACAAAGTACAATAGCAAAATTAACTGCTTAATTACTGTAGGCAATGAAAAACCAAGTATAAAAGCAGACTACTTAACAATCCAATGTGCTTATGGAGCACCAACAATAATTGTTTACAGACTGAAGACCAACCACGGTTCTCTGAGAAAACTGATTTTTATTTTGTACATTTGAAAAAGATACTCAGGAATTCTCTGGTTTCTTAAAGCTCATTTTGCATTGTTAGCTAGGTCTTGGTATTGCTAAGCACTGAGCAGGCACTTATGTGAGGTTCTAGTATTTTCCTGTTGAATCCATCAATTTCACAGGTCAACACCAGACATAAACATTCTGTGGCCATGTCTGAACGAAGACAAAAAAGAAAAAAAATTTATCCAAACCACAAAAATAATCTCTCATCCTGGCTGAATGAGTGACTACTGTCTCTCTAATGCCTTGGTTTCCCTTCAGCTGCTTCTCTAAGACTCAGTAGGATACATACAGAATTCCTAACAGTCTATTCCACAGCAAAGCTTGATTTTTAAAGCCCTTTCTAAACAAGCCAAAATCCTGAAGTATTTCCTAACGCTTTTATTCATATACTCATGACTTCCAATGCTTGTCCCTTAATGCAGTGAGTAATAAACACAATCCGTCAAAATGAGGTATGTCTCCAATGAGTTTAGGCTAGAAGGCACTGGAAATCATTTTGAGGATTAAGCTAATCCCTAAAGATCAACCAAAGGGCTGACTTCAAGACTTATTAAATTCTGCTTCAGGGTGACGCAAACAGTCCAGTCAATAAGGTATATATCATGAAAGCAGAAGGGCCTGAATTCAACACCTGGGACCCATATGAAAAAGCCAGAGGCAGTGACAAGTGGGTTCCTGGCATTCACTGGCCAGCCAGTGGTGCCTAATCTGTGAGCCCTTCACCAGTGAAAGAACCCACCTGTCTCAAAAAGAAAACAAAATGTCTTTCCACACTGATGCACCTATACACTCATGAACAGGTATATCATAAGCACAGAGAGAATCCCACATTTTAAAGATGTAGTCAGGCACATACCATAGCAACATAATTATATTTTCGGATGACTTGACGAATTTTCTTCATCTCTTCATCCAGATTACAAGCCCAAACTTCACAAATTCTTTGGCTATGATCCACAGTTGCTGCTGGCATAGTGAGGGCACAAGGAGTCTAGATGCCAAGCATCAAAATGTTATACTTGATTGAAGATGTGTTTCATAAAATACTTTACCCTTTCTTTATTTGCGTACCTGTCAAAATAAAAACCACCCAATATCACAAATCTGAATCACAAATTTCGGCTGGTGTAAATAAACCTGGTTCCTTATTCAAAGTCCCTGATTCATAACAAAAGTTAAGTTTTAGGAAGTTACTTTTAAGTTACACAGCTAGTGTATGGAACAAGAACAAGAAAAAAAAAAAAGGACACCACGATACAGACTTCTTGGTTATAATTTCCATGTAACTTTAAAGTGGTGTTTTATGCTTTCACGCAAATCACATTTTTACAACTTTCCCTAAAGACTGCTAAGTTCAATTCACTTTGCACAAAACTATCATCCATTTGTAGAGTCAAAAAAGAACTTAATAATTTTTAAAAAAGCAGTGCTTGCTATTACTCCAAAACATTTAAAATCTTACGCAATTACAAAAATCAGCTTTATTGGTAGTAATTCAAGTGAAATTGGAGGGAGTGACATCAAAACGAACAAAAAATGCTCTGAGAAAAAATGCAAACAGGCCAACAACAGAAATTGACTGTTCGTCAGTGCAGGAAGCAAGCTGCAGAATGCGTGCACCTAAAGCCGACGCTCTCGTTTCTGGCCCAGGAACACCACGGAGTCCCGGGTCTATAAGGTAACACTTCACTTTGATCACCACAGAAGCGGACGAAAATAAAAAGGCGTTCAAAGAGGAGGTCCCGTGGCCTTCTGACCACGCACGTAACCTGCAGCTCTCCGCAGAACAGCAGGCAAAGGTGGCAGTGGGCACGCCTTCTTCCGAGCTCCTGCCGCCCTCGCGGACGGCCCGCCCCCCGGCACCCCGCAGCCCCCCGCCGTGGACCGCGCTGGCCTCCACCTCTCTCTCAACGGCAGTTAGAGAAGCGCTGAAGGGGCCCCAGAGGCCGGCTCATCCCTGCGGCCGCGCGTCCCCCGCAGGCTCCCCCACACGCGAGAGCAAGGCGCCGAGATACTCATGTCACGGACAACGCTCCTCCGGGCAGCCGGCCGACTCCGCGGTGCCCACCGCATTCACGAGAGCCAGATTGACTCGGCGGCCGCGCCGCGCACAGACGCCCCGGGAGCTCGCGATGCAGGCCGCCGCCCTCCAACCCTCAATTTCCTTCCTACAACGGAGCCCCAGGTACAAAGCCGTGGCGTCATCACGGCGCGCCGCCCCCTTGACATGCCCCCGGCCCGTTACCCTCCCCCTCCGCCGGGCGCGCCGCGCCGGGCGCCATCGCGCGCCCTCCCGTGCACGGTTCCCGCCCCTCTGCCGCTCCCCCTTTTCCCCCGGATCTACTTGTGTCTCCGAGCTCGCGCTCCTCCTCCTCCTCCTCGCCATAGAGACAGCGCGCGGCGGCGGCGGCGGCGGCGGCGGTGGCGGTAGCGGCGGCAGCGGCGGGTGCCCCATAGACACCTCTCGCCCGGCAAGGGGGAAAGGGGAGCCGGAGCTGCGCGGCTCGGCGCGGCGTCGTCGCTCCGCGCACGTCCCAGCGGGGACGCTAGATGATGACGCAGGCCGGGGCGGGCCGAGGGGCGGGGCTCGGCGCGCGAGGGGGCGGGGCGCTCAGGTGACGGACGCGCGGCTGCTCGGCGTTTGGGCGGTCGGCCGCGCGCGTCGGGCCGCCTGTCCCGCCCGGCGAGTCGCCCCTCTCCGGCGGCCCGCGGTGGTGGCCGGTCTCGCCCCTCTGCCCGTGGGGCCGCGAGCGCGCCGTGCCCGCGGCGGCCCGGCCCGCGCCCGCGCTTCTGGACAGCGCCGGGCCTGAGCCGCCGGGAGAAGCAGGCCCGGAGCCTTGTTGGGGCCTCGGGCTCCGCGCCCCGAGGACGATGAGCTGGCTCTTCCCGCTGAGCAAGAGCGCGTCCTCGTCCGCAGCCGGCGCCCCCGGCGGCCTCACCAGCCTCCAGCAGCAGAAGCAGCGCCTGATCGAGTCCCTGCGAAGCTCGCACTCCAGGTGACCGGGCGCCGCCGCGCCCTCCCGGGAAAGGGGGCGGGAGGGCGGCCTCGGGGTCAGCGGCGCCTCGGCGCCTCGCCCGCCGCCGCCGCGCACCTCCTCCCCGCCGCGGGGGCCGCGCGCTCCCAGTGCCGCCCCTGGCGGGGGCGCTCCTCGGGCCCCCCGGTGCTGCCCCCTGGCTCGCCCAGCGCCCCCTGGCTCGCCCAGCGCCCCCTGGCTCGCCCAGCGCCCCCTGCCCTGGCCCACCTCTCGACTCGCCTCCCTGTCCGGGCCCTGATCCCCCGGCAACCCTGGCTCCCCGATTGCAGCGTTGAAGGAGTTGTTAAAACTCTTGCTAGAGAGAATTAGGGGGCCCGCGGAAGGACGCCCCAACTTTCAGAGTGGAACGTGGACTGTGGCCTCGACGGGAAGCCAGGGTCTGCAGCGCTGCAGCTTGTCCCGGCGACGCCGCCGGCCGCAGGCACCTCTGCGTTCACGACCGTGGTCTGCACGCCGCGCCCCCTTGTCCGTGCCCCGCGCGGGGTTTCCATAGATTATCTGGGTCACTGCGGCGTTGTCTTGCGAGTTTTTCTTTTTACTGCAGTCAGAAATACTTTGTAAGTCAGGTTATTTCAACTATTTTTGCTATTGTGTGCTGCAGTCTTTTGTATCGGACATGCCCGTGACCTCCAAGGGTTTTCAATAATCAGAACTGCTTTTATGTTATCTGAGTTTAACAATTATAATTACTAGTAAGTAGCACATCATGAGTCTTGTATAGAAAGGTCACCATAATCAAATTTATCAAAACCTTTCTACAAATGAAGTGCATGTATACTGAGATAATAAAATGTAGTGAATCCTATAGTACAAGCTCGCTGGGGGCATTTTTGTTTGTTAAGCATCACATTTTCCCCCCAAGGAAGCAAATTGTACTCTACACAGTTTTAAATGAAATATATTGTCACAGTAAAATTCACTACAAAACCAGGCTGTTGCTCACAACCAAAGGTGTTTCTGGGTTCTTCATCTTATTCTGCTTGTGAAGAACTTGCAATAAGTCAATTTGTGCTGTGTAACAGATACGAATGGTAGGCTAGCACTGGTGGTTTCACTGTGGAGAATGAAGTTCTTACAAGTGTCGAAGGGAAAGTTGTGATACTGTTCCTGATGCAAAATAAAGGTCGTGGTCAGTGTTCCTATTTAAGGTTGGCTATGGAAGAAACATAACAAATCTATTTAATCAAAAATTTTTGTAACGTGGGAGCCTTCAAAAACAAAGACCCAAAGACTCAGGAAAAAAGTGGTGTTGTCTACTTCTTTGTGTTGTAAGAAAAGAGCCAAGGGTCTAGAAATGTGATTGAACAAAAGGTCTGAGGTGGAGAAACCTAGTAAGGCACATGTGTGTGAGGAAGTACATGCTGGTTCATGTACATGTGTGGATGGAGGTTGATATCCAGAGCTATCCTCAGTCACTCTTCTACCTTATTCTTTTTGAAACAGGGTCTCTCATCAAACTCTCATCACTAGGGTGAATCCAGTTAGCAGTTTGCTCTAGGGAATCTCAGTCTCAGCCTTCCAGGGCTGAAATTACAAGTGGCCCCCATACCCATCTAGCATTTTACTGGGATCTGGTCTTTTCTTGAATACAAGAGCTTATATAAAAGTACATAAGATTTTATTTCATTGAAACATTTCAAATTACACATCATTAGATCCTGTGCTTTCGATTTAAAAAATGGGGTACAACCAGAAAAGAATGCCATCTACCTATTCTTTTTACATTTACTCTTTTAGCATGATTTACGTTTCTAAGATAATAGATAAATGGTCAGTAAATTCCTTAATTAGGTAACTACATATGTTAAGACTTTTGTTCAGTGGCACCAGCACCATGATTGGTCACTTGTACACTAAAAATTAAAAGGATTTTCATTATTAATTTGTGTGTGTGTGTGTGTCTCAGAGGCATTGAGTGTCCCTGTGGAGGACCAAGAGTGACTTCATAAATCATCCTGGGTTGGTTCTACTTCCTTTTTTGCTTTGCTCTGAGATTTCCCAGACTCCTCCCACTAGGACCTAAGTGAAGGCAGCCAAGGTTTCCTCCTGGAGTTTTGACCTGGGACCTGGGGTCCAAACTCAGGTCCTTCTGTTTGTGAGGTAGAGTCTTAACCCCTGAGCCATCTCTCCAGCCCCCTTAAAATTTTTTTGTAAATGAAAATTAGTTAAGTTATCAACATCAATTGCCTAATGCCTACCCCTTTCTTTCTTTTCTTTTTTTTTTTTTTCATAAATGTAAAGTTAATGACTCTCTGGCTGTCAAGCTATCTTTGTTGTTAGTTCATGCTTTCCTGAGTAATCTTCCCCTTCATATTCTCTCATTTTTCTTTTAACTCCTTGTAACTCAAATGTCTATTATATAGATCTCTTTAAGCCCTTCCTCTAAAGGACATAAGTTCCTTTTGTTATTTTAATGAATTTTTACCTTCTCATCTCCTCAGGTCTCTTGAAAAGGTTAAGTGGATTTTATGGATATTACTGCATCTTTTTAATGATGGGGCAAAAGGGAAACTGTCACTGGTGACCCAAGGAGGGCCCTTACCAAAGTGTAATACTATTTCTATATTATGAAAGTATGTAGGGTCAGCTCCAGGATTATAGTCTGTCTTCCATAATAATAACCACAGTGTTTGATTTACTACTAAAATTCCTGACCTTCTATGTAGAAAAACTACGTGCAGATTCACTTTAAGAGATACTGTTGGTTTCTCATCCAAGTCCATTTCCTCTGACTTCTTTTGTTCCATTTTTCCACTCTGCAGAGTCACAGACTTGGTGGAAGTTGTGCTCTTTCAATCTCGGGAGGTATGAGTGTTGATTATGTTTTTTTCAGTGATGATGATCTCATCCCACATCCCACTCCTGTGTTGTAGTAGTGGGTTTATTCTTGGCCTTATTGTGGTTAATGACATTTGCTGGAGAGTCTGCAAAGAGCAACTCTAAAGTTTTTCTCAATAACATAAAGAGACTTGTGAGAGAAAAAGCTACTTCTTGTGTTTTAGATGCAGTAGACTTTTCATTTAGAAAACAAGTCCATTTCAGGGCGTTGATTAACTCACAAGTGAATCTATTTGGAAGTATTCAGTGAAGCACAAAGCAGGTAAAGAATCCGCAGTGTCATTTAGCACACACTATAAATGGCAATTGTTACTGTACTCTTCTGTCTCAAACATAAGAATGTCAAGTACCTGAGATAAATAACCTGTAAAGAGAAAAGGCAGGCTAGGGAGATGCCTCTTGTTAAAGTGCTATACCACTATGATTCTAGCGCCAGGGAGATGGACAGGAGGATCCTTGGAGCTTACCGGGCCAGTCTGCCTCACCTACTTCCTAAAGCCTTTTGTCTCCGTGGGAGACTATCTCTGAAAACAACATGAATGGCAATTCTGACAACACCCAGGACTGATCTCCTTGCACACATATGAGCACACACAGGAAAGGTTGGTTTGGTGCTTTTCAACCTGTGCCTAGTCAGTGTATTACACTAGGGATGCTTAGCAGAGGAAGTTGCTTGTTCCCCGGCAGCCTGGAGACAGACAAAGAGGAAGAGTCCAAAGACCTCCTTCAAGGCAGTCCTGCCCAATTACCTAGCTTCCTCTCACTCACCCCCTTCCCAGTAATTCCATAAGCTGTGAAGCAAGCTTTTAGCACATGGCTTCAAGCTGAGAAGAGATATCCACTTTGCTGGTGGCCCACTTTCCATTTTACTGCTCTGTTGTACCATAAGCAGCTGTCTTTATTTATGCACATTACTTGGCACCTATAGGTATCTGATATTTTTGTTGCTATGAAAAGTTCTATTAAGACATTGCTGTGTTTTAGTCTATAAAATCTGAGAATTCTATAAAGTACAGTATTTTGACTCTAAAAATGGACTTTGAGTTACACAGTACTAACTTTAAAATAATGTGTATCAAGCAACCCCAAGTCTAACAAGTGAATAAAAATTATGATTATAAAGTATGTGACACAAGGATGCATGTTACCAGTTAAGAAAGTATTCCCTGGGGCTGGAGAGGTGGCTCAGGGGTTAAGCCTCTGCCTTGCAGGCAGAAGGTCCTGACTTCGGATCCTAGACCACTTAGAGACACCAGGAGGAAGTGGGGGTGGCCTGAGTTTCTGGTCTTGGTAGGGAAGAGCCTGTGAATCATGGGGCAGAGTAAACGAGGAGATGGAGGTGGTCCATGGTGGTTCCTGCGAATTCACCCGTGGTTCTACACACACACACACACACACACACACACACACACGCACACATGCACAATTGAATAAATAACTTTAAAAAAATTTTAAAAAAAGAAAGTATTCCCTGAGTAGATTAGAAATGCTCAACTACTTAATACATTTTGGATCTGAAGTGCCCCAAAAGAAAGCTCCCTGTGTTAAAAGGTGTCGTTTACACCCTGTGGTGATTCTGGTGCCAGGAGGGGGTCCTGTAATCTTCTGAAGTGGAACCTTGTGGAAGGCTTTAGATCCATGGGGACATGTCCTGGAAGGGATTGTGGGTTCCCAACCTTTTTTTCTTGCATAGGAGGCACATGTGAGTGGTTTTACCTGTGCTGCTGCCTATGTCCTGCCTCTTGTGGACACAAAAGAAATGAGGTCAGCTGAACATAGGCTGAAACCTCAACAACTGTCAGCCAGAATTAAGCTTTTTCACTTTATAAGCTGAGTTTTCTCAGGCATTTGTTACAGTTGTTGGAAAGAAGACTAACAAAGAAAACTGGTACCGAGAAGTAGATTTTGACTGTGAGAGAAGGAGAGAGCATATGGAAAAGCTTAAGAACTGGTTTGTAGAAAGCAGTAGAGGGTTAGAGGAAGGGCTGGGGAAAGCCTAGAATGCTGTACATGGGCAGGGACTCAGAAGGCAGTCTGAGGAGAGAAGTGCAGACAGCAAAAGTTAGACTGAAGTTTCAGATGAAAACAAGTCTTTTGGCTTTTTGGCTAAAGGCCATCCATATTATACCATGACCAAAAAAATTTGTCTGCATTACATCTAAACCCTGTTGTTTATGTAGTGAAGGGAATTTCAAAACGGTACAGCATTTAGGCAACAGCACGGTGTCATTGGATGCTTTTAGCCACAACCAGATTTGGAAAACTTCAGACTGGTCAGAAAAGGAGCGTATTGAAAGTCATAATCCAGAGCCAGGCATGATGTGTGCCTGTGATCCTGCCACTTAGTAGACAGAGGCAGAAGAATCACAAGCTTAAGGCCACCAAAACTAGATAGTGGATTTAAGACCAACCTGAAAAACAAGGTGAGACCCTTTTTTGACAAGAAGATGTTAACCTCACCAGGGATGGTAGGTAGGCTTCAGTCTATGACTGACACTGATTATAGGCCGGTGACAAGACAGTGTGTCATGGCAGGATCGGTGGCGATGCTGTCGTCTGCACAGCAGAGTTATGCAACAGAAACTGTGACTCTTGAGCTCCCAGTGACCTCCAACCCTTGCTCTGGGACACCTTTCAAAGGCTTCCTTCCAGTAGTGGCTACCTGGGAACCACAGTCTATACCAAGCAAGCTGATCCAACTGTAGCAGACACCTGCTATAGTTTTGCATCTGAAGCTTCTCTAGCAGTGTCCCTCAGATTCACCCTCCTTTGAAGTTACTTCAGAAAGTATTTTCCCTGTGTCCACTAGGTTTCTTTTGTGTCGCTATGGCTCTTTGCGTTATCTCGGCATTGTCTGCTGAGAAGTGCATATCACATAGCTCTAGAAAGCAAACAAAACCCATCAGTTTACTTTAAAATTTCTTATAGCACATCATCAATTTCCAAGAGTATGAAGCAACTTCCATTAGTATGAAGTAAACACTATGCCATTTATTTAAATTAGAAATTCTTAAGTTTGTGCTGTCAGATGTGCATGGACATGAAAATATGTACTAAGTTGCTCCTAAAAAGATAATGATCATACAGAGTTAAAAGGTCCTTTATGCTGTTGCCTTGAGTTTTATGTTTCTGGTTTGTTGAGTTAGGTGCATGTCTTCTATATCCTTATTTTATTGAAAGCTTTATGATGTTTCTATTTCTGTTTCTGAGATTGTCTTTTGACTTGTGGGTAGGTACTTTGTTTACCATAGCTTGCCTCTGATGATGAAAGAGGACTTGTTCTGTGCAGGATAAATTGACAGTTGTCTTCCAAGAGTTCGTAACTCCTTAAGGTTAATAACATCATACAGTCCTGCTATTTTAGAGGTTGTCTCTCTGTGTTATTCTGAATACAAATACTGTGGCCGTTTATGGGTTGAAACCTGCTAATATTAATATGTTGCTCTACTCACAACCTGAAGAACTGCTCTATAACCCTCTCCTGGCACAGTTTCTGTTTGCATGGACTAGGTTACAGGGTGTAGAAGACTTTCAAACTGCTCTTAACTGCTTTTTCTTTTCTGTTGCCTCCTGCTTCTGCCTCCTGAGTGCCAAGATTACAGCCAAGTGCCACTTTGCTTGGCCTCCATTTTTTATCTCTGAGGATTTCCTCAAATTTTCTTGTGTGCTTCTGGTAGTTGTGGGATTACTTTTGAAAAATTTGTGTTATTTCATGAAGATTTAGATGGAAAGGAAGATCTATCTGTTCTCACTATTTTCTGTAATCACTTGAATCCTTTATTGAAAAGTTCACCCTAAATGATCAGTTGAATCACTGTTCTATAAGAAGTGTGCAACATCTTCCTTTTGAACTGTTCTTGTCTAAAAAGCAGCTGTAACTGCTTAAATAAAGTCAATTGTGTATTTGCTAGACCTTTCAAGAAGTTCTTATCCATTTGAATATAAGCTTCTCTTGCTACCTCAGAGTATTTTCCCCTTTGGAGTAGTATGAAATGTTTAGCTTTCCAAGTGAATTCCAAAAGGTTTCATATTTGTTTGGTGGATTACAGCTGTAAAAAATATATTCATGCTGATATTCAATAATAAAGTAGACTTCTCCCGTACAATGTTATAAGGAATTTATGTTGAGAATAATGTTCTGCTAACAACAACAAAGCCTCCCAACATGAAGCTTAAGCAAGCAAGGTAGAAGAGATTTTGGACTGGCATCGTCATTACCAAAAATCCAGCTCTTTCATTCCTCATAGCTGTCCTAGTCCACACCTCCCTTTATCAGAGCCTGCTCAGGGTAGAGAGTGATTCTCACCATCCTAGTGAGAGACTCCAAGCAGGAAGAATGAAGTTGGCAAGAAAGGCAAAATGAGCTCCCATTGGTTGTCCTTTCCTTCCAATCTAAGATGCTTCCCTAGAAATTCATCCAGCAACTTCCTTTTGTATTACATTGGCTGTGACTCCAGTTTTTAACAACTACCTACAAGCAGCACAAGAGCATTGCTGCTCAGAATAAAAATCAGGCTTTTAAGAAAGAAATGATGGGGCACAGCCAGCAACCTGGATCTTAATTCTCCAGAAGATACTCATCTTGATGCAATGAAAGTAAATCAGGCTAGCATTCATTCAGCATTTTACCCTGCCTGTTTCCTTCAACACTCTCTCTTAACCTTTGGATAGGTCAGAGTATTATTACCTGATTAAATATAGTTATTTAATAAACTGATAGTTTTTCTGTCAAGTCACTGTTATACCAGCTATTCAAATTCTGTGGTTAAAATTGAGAATAGTTTTAGTAGGCTGTAGCATTTAACATGTAGTTTCAATATTAATAGTTTTATAACTTTTTAAATTTTTCTCTTACAGTATAGCTGAAATACAAAAAGATGTGGAATATAGATTGCCATTCACAGTAAACAACTTGACAATTAACATTAATATGTGAGTAGAATTATATGCTATTTTTCATTTCTTAAAAGAACATGACAGTTAATATTAATGTGTGAATAAAATTACACCCTATATTGCATGTAATTTTTTGGTTTTGTCTATTATTACCAGAAGAAAGCTGCTTAGGTGGATTTATTTTAAATAATTATAATATATAATGTAGTACTCAGTGAAATAAAAATTTTCATGGCTCATTACTTAGCATAATATCCACACATAGGAGTCTTCCTAAGTACTAGTTCTCTGAATGAAGCTAAACCTGAATGTAAAACTCTCTGGCCAACTATATGAATCTGCATAGCAGCCTTACAAATTAAGACAATTATAGGCACACAGAAAATTGCTGATTAAGCCGTGAACCCAGATTGGTAGCCTCCAAACGTCTTGGTGGCCTTTCACCAAACTAGTTCAAACAGCTTCATCCATGTGAATGAAGTAGTTTATTTTTTTATCAGATGCCCAGGTAGGCAAAGAGTCCAACAGAGACCTGGGTTTTCACAATGTTGCCAATGAATAGCTTTCCCCAAGCCAACAGAGGAATAGAGAGGCAGTTTAAAGGGAAATATTACAAGTCTAGATATTTAGAAAGCAGCGTTCTATAAGTAACTCTCCCTCTTTTTAAGATTTTTGCCTATTAAGTCATAACAGAGTTCCCGTGCTAAAGGTTAGTTCAAGAAGTTTGGTCCTAGGCTAAGGGATCGGCAGGAGGAAGGGGGAAAGCACTGGAAGAAGAGGAGGGAGGGAGGTGAGTGAAAGAAAGAGAGGCAAAGGAGGAGAGTAGAATGGGTGACTACAGGGGAAAGGAGGGGGGAAGGAGTGGACGGGGTACCTATTGAGCTTGTATGATTAGGAAAAAAGTAAAATGTGGAAAAAAAAAAGATTAAAGTCCTAAATTTGTAACAACCAAAAAAAAAAAAAAAAGATTTTTGCCTGTTAATCTTAATTTTATGGCACTTTGAAAAGTCAAAATTTTGTGTATTTCACCTTCAAAGCTGGAGGAGCAATGTTAATTGGGATGTTTAGAAGTTAGATTTGAGGAAGGCACAATGACGACTATTATAGTTCATTTGTAGTGCTTGTTCTCTTACTTTCCGTAGTAGAACACATATTAGAGTAGTACTTGGCACATTTCATAGCTACAACATACACAGATACTCAGGCGTGTAAGCATACACAAAATATATGGCCAGATCATATGATACAATAAATCATAGGCAGGGTTTGTATGATTCATGGGATATAATCTATCTGATTTCCAGCTGAGATTTTTTGTAGAACTTGATATATTATTTTTGAAAGCAGTTAATTGGCACTGTGCAAAGAGTCTTCTGTGGTTCCCGGTGTCCATATTCTATGTTTAAAGAGCTCTGCTATGTTGAATTACCTTATAGTCTGTTGCCTAAGTGTAACCTTTTGTATATTTTTAGTCTGCTCAGTAACTATAATATTGTATGTAATACTAAAGAATTAATCCATGTAAAATGTGGAAATTTAATTTGCTTTTAAAGAACTTTGTTTCAGTATTGTGACTGTATAATGTAACTTTGTTTTTTATGTGTGTTTTTCATGTTATATCTTTACTAGATTACTTCCTCCACAATTTCCTCAGGAAAAACCAGTGATCAGTGTTTATCCACCAATAAGACATCACTTAGTGGATAAGCAAGGAATATATGTTACCTCTCCATTAGTAAGCAATGTATGTATGTGGTCATTTATTTCATAGTAATGTAACAAGTTTAAGCTTAAGTATGTTAGAAACATGAAATGCATTTGAAATTTTATTTGGGTAGCTGTTAGGAAGATGGCTGAGCAGTTAAAGTTCTTGCCCCACAAGGAAGAGAGCTAGAATTCAGAGCCTACATAAAGTGATGGGTGGGTTTGCTGGCCCACCTGTAATTCCAGCTCTAAAAAGGGGAGACTGGGAATCCTTACAGCGGGCTAGCTAGCCATATTAGGCCTATGGTGAGCTATGTAATTTTTACATGGTTTTGCGTCTCGAGAGAAATAAGGTGGGAGAGCAATCAAGGACAATTCCTAATATCAACTTTTAGCCCCCCACACATACACAGCAATCAAGGATAATTCCTGATATCAACTTTGAGCCTATACACACACACACACACACACACACACACACACACACACACACACACCATGCATGCATGCATACAGTCATGTAGACCATTGTACACATGTACTCCCATACATATAAGAGGACACATACATATACATGTACCCCCACACAGGCATTCACATGAAATTGGAAAAGTAAATTTTAAAAATTTATTTTAGAATTAGTAACTTTACAAGATACTATTTTATTGTTTATATGTAATAGATAATACTGTTTACCTAAGAATTATCTTTTGAAGTCCTTGGATACATTATGGTTGAATAACATGAAGGGGTTATAACTTAAATATACTGTTAGTATTTTCCTTGAAACATCAAGTTATTATAAATTGTGAAATTTGTAAATATATTAGGTCTATTATTAATTGAATGTACCTGATTTGGAATTTACCAAATATTTAGAGAACTGATTTTATAAGAAAATATAAATTACTAGTATGTTGACATGGTTGCTTTGTTTTTGTGTTTATTCTTATCTGCAAAGTTAATTAAGATTTGGAATGACATTATTTTGAGAGTGATTTTTATCATTATGCATTACTGTTTCTTTCAGTTTACAATGCACTCAGATCTGGGAAAAATTATTCAGAGTCTTTTGGATGAGTTCTGGAAGAATCCTCCAGTCTTAGCTCCTACTTCAACAGCATTTCCATAGTAAGTATGTCTATAATTCATAGCTTTTGCATTTGTTTTCATTTATTATAAACAAAATATAATCTAAAAGTCAAATGGTGTTCAGACAACCTTCTGATTTCCACATCCCACCCTCACATAAATGCATCTACACCTGTAGAGGCAACTGTATCATCTTTGTGATGATATATGTATTCTGCTCTCTCCTGAATTTCATCTTAGATATTACCTGCTGATTGTTATATTGTAATAGATGAGAGTTTTAGAATCTGTCATATAACTTTTTTCTATCAGTGAAATTATATCATGATTTTTTTATTTACTTTTGGTACTGTGACTTTCTAGGTTTTTTCCATTACTGAGCCAAGTATGTTTAATACATTGTTACTTTTACTTTTTTTCTGGAATTAACAGTTACATTAACATTGTTTTTACATTTTCTTAACTTTCTACATTTTCTTTGCAGTTTTGTAAAAACGTCTCTTAACCTATTTTCATTCCTATCATCAGTCAGGTAATCTGTAGGCAGTGTTTGGCTGGTTGATTTTCTACTTTTCTTCTTCAGACTCACTTTTGTTTGAGAGCTCCCCAGAACCTTTCCTTACCATCTTCCTCAGAATATCCTCTGCTGCTTTCTTAATGAGTTCTTTGTTTCTTGGGTTTTATATTTCAGTCTTTCTTAGACTGTCTCCTAGTTTCTTGGTTTACTGTCTTCCAGTAATTTTCCAAATAAAAATGTATTCTAATTATTTAAGATAACATACCATTATCCTAGAATGAGTGGTAAAATTGTGTGAACATATGTTTGTGTTCTTAATGTAGGCTTGAGGATTTAACTTAGGGATTTGCACATGCTATGCGCATGCTCCATCTCCATTTACTTTTTATTAGTGATACTCTGAAGCAGGGTATCACTAAATTGTCTTGGCCGACCTGGAACTTTCAGGCCATGAAATTGTGATCCTCCCCTCAGGCTCCTGAGTAGCTGGAATTAGAGACCTGTGCCACCAGGCCTGACCTTCTTTTCTTCTTGAATCTATAATTTGATTAGGGACTTGTGGTTGCTTAATTTTGTTCTACTTTTTTTCATTAGCTGATCTGGCTTTAAGAAGTCTACTGAGTCATGTGAAGACTTACTTCTCCTGTCTGGCAGTTTTTTTTGGTTTTTTTTTTTTTTTGATTTTTTTTTTTATTTCCAATCATGCAAACTTAACATGTACACTGGTCCCCACCCTTCCTCCACCCCCACTTCGACCCCCCCTCTACTCCCTCCCCTTCGTTCCCCCCTCCCTCCCCATCCCCCAGTGCCTCCCTCCATCCCCGGAACATCCTTTAATGTGCATGCCAAACTTCTCCTCTGGGTCCTCCTTTCTGATGACGTACAAGGACCCAGCGGCATTTCCCAGAACGCTTTCCTGTGTTCCCCTTAAGCATAGGAACACTACTGTGGCTGTCAATCCCTAGCCTCCAAGAATCCTAATGCCTTTAGTCCAAGCTAGACTTTGTGGGGTCAATAATGTGTTATTTGGCAGTTATTACTGAACAGATCCTACGATCTTAGTGGACAGCAACAGCTGCTACCACTGAAGGGGCTTCATTTGTTCACACCTGTCAGGTTGGGTTCTCAGGGTAAGGATTCCAGAAAAGTCAGTCTAGCCGAGTAGAATCAGATGCCTTTTGTGATGTTGCCCTGGATTTTATCTGCCAGTTCTGCTGCATTTTAAGTTTCCTACAAGACAAAAGTAACAGAAATAGACTCCATCTCTCGCTGGGGTAGCAGAGTCAAAGAAAAGCCTGTGGAGGAAGGGCTGGCTGTCTTGCAGTGTCACAGTTGTGGCCACAGATATCCTCTTTCTTGTAGCCAAACACGCATTCATTATATTGTAGACTTAGGCTCGTTTCTAGGTTCCAGAATTTTATTAACTGAGTCATGTGTGGGTACAGATAAGGTTTCTCAGGTATATTCCTCAAACAGTCTGTCTTGGTCTCAAGGCAAGATTGCTATTAGATTGGTAAGTCCTTCATCAACACATAGGAATTCTTTATGTATTAGAGAAATTATCCTTCCTACTTTGTGGTACTGTACTAGATAGTGAATCCAGAGCCTTGGGCATGCTAGGAAGTATTCCTTCACTTAACTTTATTGATGATGTGAAAGGTGTGTTATGTCATTTTTTTTAAACTTTTGTGGAGTTTATTATTATTTTGTCTTATAATTCTGACAGATCAAGGAAAGCCTTTTCCTACTTAAAGCTAAAATATTTGAGGGGCAACTTTCAATATTTTTACAAAAAGATTTAAATCCTTGATCCATTGTGTTTAATTTAACTTGCTCCAAAGGTTACAATACCATTTATTGACTGCTTTATTTTTTTCTTACTGATGTTTCGACTTTTTTCATATTATTTCCATTAGTTTCCATTAATTTTCCTATTTGCTAGTATTATGCTTTAATTTTTTATTTTTTATTAAGATACTATAATTTATTTCACCATATGATACTATCTTTTTCAGACTTTTTTCTATTCTTATTTTCCATGTAAGTGTAATAGGAAAACATTTTAAAATCCATTAACAAATGTTTTCTTGCAATAAAATTTCCAGCTCAGCTTAATTTCTATTATTTAGTGAAATAATAATATTTCTATAAATTTTCAAAGAAAGAATAAAGAGTATTAAGTAAAAAAAAATTGTGTTAGCTTTAGTATTTTGGAATATATCTCACTACAAAAGAAACATTGTAGTAGTTAGTATTATCTCTCAAAATGTAATCACAAGCCTTTTCTCTTTTACATATGAAGGATTAACTAGTCAACTTACTGTGTTAACTCACATGTGGATGTCAGAGGACAGCTTGTGGGAATCAGTTTGTTTTTTGTTTTTTTGGTTTGTTTTTTGTTTGTTTTGTTTTGTTTTGTTTGCCATGTGGGTTCTAAGACTTAAGAGCAAACGTCTTTGCCCACTAAACCATCTTATCAGCCCTCTTCTGCCTTTAATGAGAGAAAAATATTAAATATTCATCTTGCCAAAATAAATCTGGCTGGATTATTCTTTGACAAATCACAATTAAATAATATTTTGCTACTCTTTAGATTATTCATTTGTTTTATATATGAATTTTATAGCAATTTAACATTTTACTGTAACATTATACATTTAACTTTCCTTGAAAATTTTGTAGAAAAAGTTTTATTTTCAGTAAGAGCTTCTAACTTATTCTTGACTAAGTCTCTGATCAAGTGCTCAACATTCCCGTGAAGAAACTCACTGATGTCGTCACAACGCTGAGGACTCAGCAATGGCTGCTGATCTCACTGCAGTCAATTGTTTACATTTTCCAGCAGACATCTTCCTTTTCACAGAAACCTCAGTTTTCTTTCTGAGAGACTTCTTTCTTATTCATTTAAATTATTTAATTTACTCTTATAGCTCCCAGCACAGATTTGTATTGTAGAAATGTATGACTCTTCTTGTTTAGAGCAATTAAGGCTGCCTTCACAGATTTAACTCCTACCTTGTATGTAATGAGTCGTCTTCTTTTCAGCCTGTACAGCAGTCCAGGTGGGGTGCCTCCGTACACTTCTCAGGGATTTCCATTCCTCCCTCCATACCCTCCGCAAGAAGCTAACAGGAATATTGCATCTTTGTCTGTTGCTGACACTATTTCTTCTTCAACCACAAGTTATGCTGCAGACAAACCTGCAGCTCCTTCATTTGGCATCCTTTCAAGTCTGCCACTACCTGTTCCCACAACAGAAACTTCAGCACCGGTTTGTATCTTTTGAAGTCTGTATTATGTATTTGTGAAAGATGCAGTCAGTTAGCAAATATGTGCTATGTTTCATCTATGAAACTAGAAACAAAATATAAAAAGAGTAAACCTGTAACAAACTCAAAGAGGAGGAAAACATCAAATAAGTACAAACATGGAACTACTAGAGGTGATCCAGAGCTTCGATGAAGAGGGATTGGTCATGTTCCCAAAGTGTGAAGGAAAACTAGTAAAGATGCCTTTATGATAATTTCCCACAGTTTTTTAAAACACTACTTTATTTCTAGTACCACAAACTCTGCCTGATGCATATAGTGGACACTCAGTAAGAATGAGCCTGATAGATAAATGAATAAACTTAAGGCCAAACTTTTGAAGATGGTTATAAATATTTCTGGGTAACAAGGATGACCATGGGAGAAGCAAACATTGACACAGCTATTGTGGGCTATGCCAGATGGCATGTTTGTGAAGTTGCCTAGGCAGGTATCTCTGACTTTCATATAGGACATAGAAGACAGGGCATAAGAACTGATGTAGAAGAAGGTGTCAGAACAAGGAGAGCCTGCTGGAGCATGCTGGGAATTCCAGCATCCTATTGGATCAGAAATCACATGTTCCTTAAGTGAAGCCATTAACTATTGCCACGTGAGATGTTATAGAAGAATATTAATGCTGTATGTATAAAGCATCCATGAAGGTTTAGAAAACTTCAGTTTTCATCTTCAGTGAATATTACCAGTAGTAGTGCTGAAACATTGTATAAAACCTTACTGTCTCCAGAATTACTGATTTCAGAATTTAGAATCATTCAGAATGGATTTTTTCCTAAAATTTTTGTATCATTGTTAATGAAAATTAGAAACAAACTAATTTCAAATATAATAAAAAATTCAAACTGGTACCATATTTCTCATCTACCCTTATTATAAACCTAGATATGCAACTATTGAGACAAAAAGCAGTTAAATGTATACTTAATATTCTTTACTTGAGAAAAATACATTCACCTTAATCAGTAGAATCACAGGTAACTCTCCACACCTATCACAGATACTCTTAAAGATTTTTTAGAGCTGCACATTTGTCCACAAGATAACGGGTTCTTTTAAGATCCTTGTCAAAAAAATAATGATAACCATATGTGTGGTGTGTTTGTGTGAACAATGAGAAGTGCAAAGATGAAGGGTCATAGGAAAAGCAATTATCCAGCATAGTGCCTTACTACTGCAAGTAAGTGAGGGCCAGGACACGGCTAGATGATTAAAGTGCTTTCCAAACAAACATGAAGACCAGTTCCCTAGATTTGTAATTGTCAGGTGGATATGGCAACCCATTTGTAATTCTAATCTTTGGAAAGTGGAGACAGAGGATCCCCAAACTAGATGGATAGCAAGACTCTAGATTCATTCGAGGGACTCTGCCACAATTATTAAGGTAGAAAATGATCAAGGAACAGGCACGCGCACACACACACACACACACACACACACACACACAGTTGAATGCACTTCCACCTACACATATGTGAATACGCATGCATATATATGCATACTATACATTCACATGAAAAATAAATAATAGTAAAATAGTAACAGCAATGTAAAACATAGCTGAGATTTAATTCTCTTTAAAACTCTCCTTCAGATTAGCCAAAATGGTTTTGGTTACAAGATGCCAGATATTCCTGATGCATTTCCAGAACTCTCGGAACTAAGGTAAAAAAAAAAAAAAATTCAAGAGAGTAAGATGGGCTTGTCCATTTTATTTATAATTTCATATCCTTAATAAATAAAAGGATATTTTTTAATTTCCACTTTAATCATAGTTGTCTTACTGGAAAACTTTAGGCCTTTTAAGCTAAGTGTTTAACTATAAGTTTGACTATATACATAGAGATTTATTTCTGAATATATTTTATACTGATAATTTCAAATCTTTCATTGTTTCTCTAGTAAATTAATTTTTTGTAGAGAAATAGTTCTTATAAAGTATTAGCAAACTGTTTATATAGCCAAAATGTTCTTTAGATATACAGCAGAAAAAGTAACATTCAAGTTTAATGGGCTACTTTTCATGTAACACTAAGATATTGTGAGAATTTTCTAACACTATGAATGAACATTTCATGGTCCCTAAATTTAGGAAAGCTTTATCTGCCATACACTCCCACAAAAGGTTTATGATAGATACTCATAAGGTTGTTATTACTAAGACCACCAAATACAGTTAAAAAAAGTTCGTAATACTTTTGTCTTTAGAATACATTATACCTAGATCGTGTGGCTAAATACACATGAGAATCTTGTGAGTAAAGGAAAAAGGTTGACTTCATTGATCCAGTGTTTTAGGGTCCATTTTAGGAAATAATTTCTCATTTTCTGCTAATAGTAATGCTAATAGACAAACTTTACAAATAATTTCTAATGAATGAATAATAGTAAGTTCTATTCCATACATCTTAAGAATTTAATATGCATTTTAGTATTTCAACACCAGGAGTTCCCATTTTATAAAAAGATTCTGTCTCTTATCTTTCTTAAAAATTTGTCTTTTCTTTTATATAAAACTTAGTGTGAAAACAGTAAAGTTAGAAAAAGATGAAGAAAACAGTATACTGGGCATCCACATTTTCATTATTAGGCATCAGCAGAGCCTCTTACTCATTTATTTCTGTCTGTCTTGCTTCCTACCCTAGCCCTAATCATTTCATTTTACTCAGAAGTTAATTATAACTCTTAAATAGTCCAGTAACTTGGTAGTTACATTTTTCATTTGTAGTTGTTTTAAAATGGACTTAAGAACAATAATTTGCCTATATAATCTAAAATACTACCTTTCTTATATTTCTTTTACATATGAACTATATCTTTCCACCATTAAACAAATGCATACATACAAACATAGGTGCACATTTACATACACACGTATTATACACACATACATGAATACATAGGAGGATATTATTATATATTTATTGACAATATTGGAATATTGGTTATGGGTCCTCTCGCATCATGTTTTTTGACCAGATTTCATCCTTGTGGTACTGTTGAAGGTACCTTTCCTGTCTTTCCTGATGCTAGTGGATACAATTGGTTGTTGATAGATCTGTGCTCAGTTCTTTTGCTAATACACATACTATAATTAATGCATACATCTTATATAAAATACTAGTCATGTCTAGTTGCTTAGTTTTAATGACTTAAGTTTACCACGAAGTTGAAGTACCTACAGACATTTGCCATCTGAGAAATATTAAGCATTATAGTTGAGATTCCTAATTTTTTCATTCCAATCAGAATTCTTTGGTGAAGAACTTTTATTAATTACATGTAATATATGTCATACATGATAAATAGGTAATGCTTTTTCTTTTCTCAATTTTCAGAATATTACTAGAAAGCTCCAAAAGTTCTGATAATGATTTGAGAAATTTATATTGGCTTTTGATCATTTGTAGCAAAAAAAAAAACAAAAAAAAAAACACATATGCTCTTCGTGGACATTTATTTCAGAGTCTTTGAAAGGCATTGTTCTTTTCCAAAGTAACAGTGCTAATGCTACCACTATTGAGTGCAGGTTGACGTTTTGTTTTTTGTTGATGCTGGTTTTTGTAGTTGTGTTGTCTTGAGGATGTATCATGCTAGAATGGATAGCCAAATACTGTTATTTTTTTGAAATCTTTTCAAATAAAGTGAGTGCAGTCTCACTTACTTACAAAATAAAATTTGTTTTGCATTTTAGATATGGATTTCTCCCTTTCTGTGTTTTCAATTATGCTTTTATATGGCTCCATACTAAAAATTAAAAAATGGATTTCAAAAGAGTTAGCAGCCATCCCTGGTCTTTGCTGCACTCTGTAGATAATTCATTTTTGGTCTTAGGTTAGCCATTCATTATTTATTTTCTTTCTGTATTTTATGAACATACATGTACATAAACACACAGAAATACATATGCATGGCTATGTCATGGTGATCCCCATTCCTCTATCAGGTAAACAGACAGAGGTTAAAATGGGAAGTTTTTCTGCTTGTGTGCCCTCATCTTTGGAGTACTGTTCTAATTTGCCAAGTACAATGGCAGAACCTATTTAGCAAGTAGAGGAGATTGTATTGACTGTAATTTGATCCTAAAAGGCTGAACCAGTTGTTACTAGGTTTCAGGCTGAGTACAATATTTCCTGTAAATGTTTTCCATAAGTCAAAATGCTACCTGAAGTATTCTAGGCTTGTTTTAAATCTGTTTCCCTCCCACAAGAGCACATACAATGAAGCAGTAGAATGTCTTCTACTGTTAGATTTTATGTGGACTTCTTTGTACTCATTTGAATTGAATGAATTGCTAATATGTTCAGCATCATGACTGGAAGAAATAAGTAGCTCAAATTTTATATGCCAATAAGGCTAGTTAGCAAAATCAAAGAAATAATTGATACTTTAAAGCAATAAAACAAAATCAAAAGCGAGAAAAGTCATATTATTGCTGAGCTGTTTTAAGGGTCCTCAACTAAATTAAAGGAGAAACCATATTCATTATCCTTTTTTTCTTTACCTAAGTTAGGTAGACCCTCTTTTAATTTCAAGCTATTACATAGTTTTGAATATTTTTCCACAGTTATAACCTTACGGAAAGTGTACCCACTTTTTTATCGGCATAGCACTGACAAAACTCAGTTCTGCAGATTATTGGGAACCTGTTACAGACTCACTTTATGTGTTGCTAGGTTGATGTCTTATATATTCATTATATATTTCATATATGTAACTTAGAATTATACCAACCAAAACTGAAAAATTATGAACATTCATCATCATGGAGAAAATCTAATGACCATTAATCATTAACAACTTATTTTTTTCTTTTGTATTTCTAGTGTGTCACAACTTACAGATATGAATGAACAAGAAGAGGTATTGCTAGAACAGTTTCTGACTTTGCCTCAACTAAAACAAATTATTACTGACAAGGATGATTTAGTAAAAAGTATTGAGGAATTAGCAAGTATGTTTCCTTTACTTCGGTTCACATTTCCCAAGAACAATGTGATTTATACCTGGAAATAAACCAGAAATTTATCTTACAGGAAAAAATCTCCTTTTGGAACCCAGTTTGGAAGCCAAAAGGCAAAGTGTTTTAGATAAGGTGAGTTAGTGATCATTTTGAAGAAATTTTTACAATTTAAAAATAGAATTAAACATCAATTTTCCTTTTTTTTGTTTTTTTGTTTTGTTTTAGTATGAACTCCTTGCACAAATGAAATCTACCTTTGAAAAGAAGATGCAAAGGCAGCACGAACTGAGTGAGGTAAGACTTACCTGTGTGAACTTTTAATCCTAATGTCATGGCCACATTCCTACTTGGACTTTAATCAGAAAGAATTTGTTAGGCATATAACTTTCTAAAACTGACACCTTTAAATGCAGATGACTAGCTCTTCATTTATTAAGAAGAGTGTATGAAAATTCACCACAAATAATATCTGGATAAATTATGAATACAGTGTAAGCCTTGCAACAAAGCTTATTAATAGAAACCTTAAGTCTCATTTATAAGCTCATATACAGAGACCTTAAATGAAATGTATTTTATGAAGTATAGCTTACATTTCTGAAAAAGTAAATCTAAAAAATTAAGAGAGGATAGAGTATAATCTTTTTTCTTCTCTTTTTGGATTATGTATATATTGTGTATGTGTGTACATGTTCACACATGTGGGTACATATGACTGTTCATGTGGTGGCCCAAAGTTGACACTGTTTGTTTTCCTCAATCACTGTCCAACCTAATTATTGAGTCAGAGTCCCTCACTGAACCTGGAGTTTGCCAGTTATAGCTAGTCTGGCCAGACAGTTGCTCTTGGATCCCTTGTGTCTCTCTCTTCCTAGAACTAGAATTACAGGCAGGCCACCACACCCACCTGGTTCTGGAGATCTGAACCCATTCTTACTCTTGTATGGCAGGCATTTTACCAACGGAACTAGCACCGCAATTCAAGGATGTCATCTCTATAACTCATTCCAATAAGCCATATTATAATTAATAATATTCCATTTTCTTTACAATTGGATTTTGGAAAGTAAAGCCAATGTAATGAAAAATATAGATTAAAAATGGCAAAAATAGGGAGCAGAGGGTTCGGGGGGAGGAGGAGGGAGGGAGGGAACTGGTCTACCTATTAAGTTTGTATGAGCGGAAATAATAACAAATGTATAAAAAAATGGCAAATAGGGGCTGGAGAGGTGGCTCAGAATTTAAGCCTCTGCCTTGCAGGCGGAAGGTCCTGAGTTCGGATCCTAGACCCCACGTACAGACGCCGGGCGGAAGCAGGGGCAGCCTGCGTTTTTGGTCCTGGTAGGGCGGAGCCTGTGAATCCCGGGGCAGAGTAAACGAGGAGGTGGAGGTGGTCCATGGTGGTTCCCGAATTCGCCCATGGTTCTACACACACACACATACATACACACACACACTTGAATAAATTTTAAAAAATAGCAAAAATAAGCTGGTAAAGGAGAGCATACATTTATAATGAACTTGATGTCATCTTGTAGAATAAAAAATAATAGTAAATATTAAGCAATTGGTACTTGTCTTAATACCGAATGAAATTATTTATACATACTTAACATATTACCATAACTTCAATGAGAAAATTATATAATTTTATGAGGAAAGTAAAGTTATATTTCTTTTGAGTTAAATCAAACCCAAGTGCTGTACCACTGAGTTAAATCTCACACCTTTTTTTTCTATTTTACAGTTAAAGTCTTTGAGGCACAAGGAAGTAAAATAGCTTCCTTGAAGTCATGTAACTAAAAAGCACTGAAATAAGAAGTCAAACCTGAGTTATCTTCCCCCCTCAGAAAGTCTGAATTGGGGCTGGGGAGGGGGCCCAGGGGCTAAGCCTCTGCCTTGCAGGCAGAAGGTCCCTAGTTCAAATCCTAGACCCCATGTATAGATGCCTGGCGGAAGCAGGGGTGGCCTGAGTTTCTGGTCCTGGTAGGGCAGAACCTGTGAATCCCAGTAAACAAAGAGGAGGTGGAGGCGGTCCATGGTGGTTCCCAAATTCACCCATGGTTCTACACACGCACACGCACACGCGTACATGCACAATTGAATAAATAAAAATAAAAAAAGTTTTAAAAAAAAAGTCTGAATCAACTGGTATACCCTTAGGAACACATTGATATTAGTAGATGTTGAAAAAACTTTTACAACATTCGACATCATTCCTTATACTAATTCTAGTAAACTGGAAATATATATTAATTTTTTATTTGATAAAAGTATAGGAAACCAACAATGAACATCACATTGAGGTACTAAGCACTTCTGGGGTCTTTTAATGCTAGGATTAAGAGTAATATCCCATTGCTGCTAACCTGTAGCAGTGCTTGAGAGGTTCTCAGCACTGCAAAGACAATGGAGGGAGAAGAATTAAACTATGAAAGAATAGGTCAAACAGTTAATTACCAAAAATTAAACAAAGTCCTAGAGAAGGGAGAATTTCTTCCTTTGTTCTAGCAAGATCTGTAAAAGGTAGGAAAAAAATTTACAACAGAAGCAAAAAAACTAAGGTACTTAAGAAGTAAAGCAGAAGACATAAGAAAGCCCTAAGGCAAGTTAGTGCAATATAGGACAGTTATGTAACGAAAGATTATTAGGAAGAAAATAACTTAAAAGCTTAATGGATCCAGTCATGTACCTAATATTTAAAAAAAAAACAAAAAACTTAACAGATTTATTCCAAAAGACTGACAAGGGGAAGGGATGTCTTTCTAATTTCTTTTTGTCCAAGCTCTTTCTTAATACTTTAATCTTTCAAAGTGTACTGTAAAATTTCATTTGAAATTACATAATGCTTTTGTAGGAAGAGAGAGATTGTGCATTTCAGAAATAGACTTGTGCATGTAATTGCCTAGCATTCAACAAATTCTACAACCAATTATCTTAGTGTTCATTGAGAAAAGCTTAGACCTCTCTGTCCAGATTCATAAAGATTATAATACAGATATTATTTTCAGTAGAAACCAAACTCAGCTAGTCCCTGTTTTTTTTTTTTTTTTTTTTTTAAGATTGCAGTGAGAGGAAAATACAGGAATATAAAAGAGAGATAGTGGTCATTGGGTGCTCTTGGTGGGTGCCTCCCACAATGATTCAACATTTCCAGAAGAGAACACTGGTTTGCTGGTTTCTTATTTAATGGTTTACAGTCAGTGATTTGGTTTCTCTTGTGTCTACCCAAATGTAGAAGATCTGTGGGAATACATCTTCTCATATTTCTCCCTCATCTCTTACTTCTGGGGTTTCTGTGTATGATATACTAATGTGATGCCTGGTTTTGTTTTCAGAGCTGCAGTGCAAGTGCCCTACAAGCAAGGTTGAAAGTAGCTGCACATGAGGCTGAGGAAGAGTCTGATAATATTGCTGAAGAGTTCTTAGAGGGAAAAACTGAAATAGACGATTTTCTCAGTAACTTCATGGAAAAGAGAACCGTATGTAATATTCTTCAGTCTAGGATTGATTATGCACAACATAGTATCAAATGTACATAAGTATATTCATGAATAAAAGTCGTAAGCACATAACCAAGCTGGAATTTAGAAGAGCCTGTACTGGGAAGACAGGAAGCACTTTACTGCTTTCAACCTGCTTATTCTGAGCAGGTAAATCAGATACACTATTCTGGAACAGCTGATAAATCAACTTAGTTTAGTCTTCATAGCTATCCTGTATTCCTAAATAACAGCTTGTACAAGCTGTTTACGTAGAGAATAACTATAAAGATTAAAAATAATTTATTTAAATATTGAGAACATTCTGGAGCAACTTCTACTAAATTTTACATTGTATTCAAAAGAAAAACAAAACTGTTATACAGTTTGATACTGATTTATACAGTCCTAAATACATTTTCTCTGAATCATATTTTAACCATTGATTTTTTTTCATGTATGTCTGTGTATGTTACATAGGAGACTTTATCTGTTCAGTTTATGAAAGAAAAAGTTCAGAGATGCTGTTGACTTGCCTGTGTTTGCAGTATTAATAAGGGATTAGTTCTCAGCATTTTGTTCTACGTAACTATATCTTGAAGTTATTGTTTAATCTTCCATAGTTAGCAAGAGAAGGATTTATCTCTTTTTTAAAGTCCAGGTATTTGAAATCATTAGAGATTAAATGATCAGAGTTTAGTGTTCTAAAAGGTTGCAGGAAAAGGCTGTTTCCAAACAAAATTGAATGCTTTTTTGGATTCCTCAATTCCCAGGGAGTATGAACTACCTTAAATATTCAAAACTTAAAGGAATGTCGACAGGTTAAAAGATCCTTTCTTAGAATTCTGTCATAATATAGGAAGTAGTTGGAGAAGTGACTGGCATTTTAAATAACTTGTCTTCTAGATTTGCCACTGTAGAAGAGCCAAAGAAGAGAAACTTCAACAGGTGATAGCAACGCACAGCCAATTCCATGCTCCTCTGTAGGTAAACCCAAGGCCATGCATGAGTGTCTCTGTAACTGACCTGTGTGCAACAGTCCCTCTTTACACAGCTTCAAGCGTGATTCTGTCACTAGAGCTCTTGTGTGTGTAACATGTAAGAATGCATTGTTGTATTAAACATGATATTGTATAGTAAGCACATAACCAGTAGAAACTTTTTATGTGTTTTCTCAGTGTGACATCAGTGTAAATGTTTGTTTTTAGCAACTGAGAGCTACTTATGTAGAGATGTTAGAGTTAATTCCTTTTCCTCTGCTGATATGGAGATTCCATATCATTTGCTTAATGTACTGTTCATTAGCCTTTTAGCTTCTTCCTTTATAATGAACTTGTAATGTCTCTGCCATCTCCCACCAAGATTTCTCTAGGGTTTTCTTGATAGCCCCCTGATGTTAAGGTTTTCCTTCCTCAAACATACTAACAGAATATTCCCTAATTACCACTTCAGTCATTAAGTTCCTGTGCTGCAGAGCCTATAAGTCCTTAGTGATAAACACATCTGTGTCAAATTTCTCTCTGGTTTTGAGATTTCTGTGATCTGGTATGAATTTCCAATCATCCATTTCACTTCATTTTCCTTTATGTTATTTTTTTTGGCATGTTCTTCCCTCCACCACTATTTCATCCATGCTTTTAACTTTTCAAACCCTTTTCTTCTCCCCTTCTATTTTGTTTTAGAAATGTTTTGGTTACAAGGCTGAATCTCAACCCGACAAGCTTGAGTAAAAACTTGTTAATGGAGTTTTTAGTTAATCATAGAGCTGAAATGAAGACAATACAGCACAGTTACACTGGAAGCTACACTAGTAACCAAAACAGTTCCTCTGTCTCAACCTGCCAGTTTTTCCCTTGTGCATGTTGATTTTTGTTTTGTATTGTATTTTTGTATTGTTTGTTAGGCTGTGCCACATCATCAGCCCTTTATTCTGTCTTAGTCACCCTTCAACCATTACTGTTCATAGCCTGACTCGTAATCTTATCATTTCAAATTGCCAGTGTAGACTAATAAGGAATTAAAAATTACAATACAAATTCCAGAAAAAGACAGGTAAGTATCCTGACCTAATCAGCTTGGCCTGGACATTAGGGCCTATTGTCTCCTGTGCCTAGCCAGCATACTAAAGGAAGTGTACTTTAAAGTGCATGGGACATTCTCTGGAAAGGAGAGCATAGGCTATAGAGAAGGAAGTATTAGGCAGTTCTGATCTCCAGTTGAAAATTAACATTACTGCTAATCCTGAGTTTCTTTTTTTTGTTTTTTGTGTTTTGTTTTTTTGGGGGTTGTTGTTGCTGTATCTTATTTTCCAGGTAAACTTTTTTTTTTTTTTGAGACAGGGTCTCATGTATCCCAGGCTGGCTTTAACATGCTCTGTAGCTAGGGATGGCCTTTTGATACTAAGCTTGACTACAACTTGGGAATTGGAAATAAGCAGTTATTTAGAGGAATTTAGATATCTTGTCCTTGCCCACATTCCATCATCAAGTTACAGCAAAAGATAATATAAGATATTAAAGAAATTAAAGATATAAAAGATAATATAATATATTAAAAATAATATAAAAAGAGAAATTTTATCATCTTATATTAAATCTTAAATTTTCTTTTCAGGTTTTCCTGAAAACATGAACTGCCATGAAAGAAACGAGACACAAAATGAAGCACATTGTTTTATATTTGTGGTTTGCAAATTGGCATTTCATGATAATGACTGAATTCAGATATACATATAGATTGTATATGGAGCGAGACTGATTTTGTATGTTAGAATAATTCCTATATTTGCTTTGAGAAATTTTCTGCACTATTTGCACTAAAAATGTTTATTTATTGTTGAGAAATCTTATATTTAAGTTCTACTGTTTCTCTTTATTAAATACCTATGCATGTAATTTTAGCTAGTTTTTAATATTTCATAAACTAATTAATTTGTACTCTTTATTTGAAGCTGTTTTTCTTTATCAAAAATGGTTGTCACTTGATTCAATCTTTTTACTGTCAGCATTCTTTGAAAACTGTATTCAACTGTAGAAGGGATCCCTCCTCTTCCTATTTTTTCTTTTATTCTAGATGATAATACTCTTGATGATAATTTATTTTTTAACTATTCAGTGTCAGGAAACTGTACCTGCCAATGTGCCACCTCAAGAAAGCAACTTTAATACCTGCAATAAATCTAAACAAGAAAGAGGCTACTCTTTATAGTTTCATTTTGAAAACTGAAGATGTACTTCAGGAGCAACAGAGGTTAATACATGTTTTGTTCTGGAATAGGGTCTGGCCTCAAGCTTGTGACCCTCCTTCCTGAGTGCTGGGCTTATGAGCATGTGCCACCCAACCATCTTGTGAACAGTACTGCACTTGATTTAAAAACTGCCTTTCACTTAAACCAGTCCAATATAGACTTTAATGACAACCTTTAAAAGTAAGTATCTGACGGGTCTTTGGTTAGATAAGGAAGTGGTTTCTATATTTCAATGTTAAAAACAATCTTTTTGTTAACAAATCTAAACATAAAAGTTCAAGGAAATTTTCTGACATTTACTGACTTAGCGTTTCCTTCCAAAGAAAAAAAAGCTATGGAATAATAAGCAAAATTAACCTTAATGTTTAGACTTTTAATGAACTTATTAGTTTTCTCTTTAGTTTGTTCTTGTGTTCAGTGTCACAGAATGAACCTGTTCAAGAGCACGAAAAGAAACTCTTGCATTACACACCTGAAATTTGGAATGGTGGTATCTAAGTCTCTCAATATCTAATACACGTGTTAAATCCATGTGACTATTACCCCAGCATCAGCATACATGACATACTGTCTTCATTCTTATTTTCTTATTATACACATTTCTAGTAGAGTTTTTAGAAATAAAGTTATTTTCTTAGAACTGAAAGTAATACTTCATGATGACAAGTAGTCATGCAGATATAATGGATGTACAGCACCACTCCCTGCCTGCCTCCCTCCTGTGCCAGGGCTCATTATTTCATCTTCACAATTCCAGATGACGTGTGAGACACCTGAAATAGAAACATTTCAAATTTACAGAGTTGGGGTCATTCAGAATCTCAGTGGCACTAGTGTCAATTGAAGACTCCCAGCACTCCCTGCAGTCCCAGTCTTTTGCAAACAGTCTACTAGCTTTCTTAAAAACCAAGTGTATCCAAGAATGAGACCAGCAGGCCACAGGCCTTCTAGACGAACATTGATTCACTGGATCTGTTCTATTAAGCATCTACTAAAAAACAAAACATTATGGAAACACAAATAAGTCAAATGCTATGCTAGGTGTTTAGATGCTTATCTACTTTCCTCTCCACATGTACACACAAGTGCACGTGCATGCGCGCACACACAATCACTTCCTTACTATTTGCACTCTATATACCACAAGAGTAATTCCATATTTTTCCCCTTAAAACTTAGATTATCTCCATTTCATTCTGTACCAGTTGACAGCTTAGCTTCTCCTTTATAATTAATTAGAGAACCTCTTAACAACCAATCATTAAATAGAAAGATTACTATTTTCTACATTTATGATGTTGATAATACTTTATCAACACAGATCGCATTGGGAAGTCACAGGTCTTGAACAAGTTTATAATTAATTGTTATATTACATATTCTAAACCACTGCCTCAAAGTACAGAACATATCCTGACTGAAGCTTCATTCAAAGTCAACATTACTACTGGAGATCTTTAGTCTTAGCAAAATGGGTGTACTCTGCCAAAGCTCTGTGAAAATGATAAAATTTTGATCAGCAATAAATATAAACTTTTTGTTGATTTCAGTATTAACTCCTAAAACCTCACATTAATAAGTTTAAAAATACCAAGTATAGCTATTTATTTTTCCAAGTATTCTATTTGGAATAGAAGCTCTGTCATTTTTTTAAAATGACAGAAAAAGCTTACTTTTATAAGCTTAAGCTGCCAACTGTAAAAAATTAAAACTATATTCTGAGTCTTGGGGCAACAAAATGCCTAAAAATGGATGCTACAGAAATGGTATGGATTACTACATGTTATAAAACATAACAGCCATTACCGTGATATCCTAGATATTTATTATTACATATAGGAAGTGAATAAATCCTTTTCCTTTATTTGGGGAACATTCCAGCAGAAAATGCTCAAATTTAATATTCTAAAAGAATTACACTTTATTTTTCATATTAACAATATTTTTATATTACATGTCTTCGGTATATTAAAGTCAATTTTAAAATATAATAAGCAGTACAATTATTCTATCGTGTTATTTCATACATACATGTATCACTGCAGTCCAAGTCTTTCATGCTAGGTTTTAGCAATGTCTTGTCCTTTTTCTTACCTTGATCCCATTTCAGCAAAATTAAACTTCTGGATAAAAATTCTCCACATATTTAATGTACCAATATAAATTATTAAAAGACTAAGTTTAAATCAATCCCTTTGTAGAACACGAATATATCAAAAGCCATAAAGTGAAAATATGACTTCTATTCAAACATAGGCAACATCTCCATTAAGTTTCTTCAGATCACCTAGTCCTGTAAGTCTGAGAGAATGATTCAAATGGGCATCCTAACAGAAACTTCAAAAGGAACTGCAGCTTTCCACGGCCATCAGGGGCTACCAGTGTCAATCAGTTACATACAATTTGTGAAAGGATAAGTGCTGTGAAGTCTTCCTCCTCGTGTTATGTAGACAACCAAAGCCTTCAGGTCTTAACTAAGGTTTTTCCTTTGCTGATGTTATTACCCCCACTAGTTCCAGTATTGTGTGGAATCAAGTTGGTTTTGGCTCAATCCTGATAGTGTAGTGTCTGGAATAATAATAGAAGATTGCCAAGAAAGTTAATATTTGAATTCATTGTAAGACCCAGAAAGTGAATGTTCTCGTTTATTAGGCATTAAATCCATGTTAAGAGAAAGATTTATAATCTTAGCATTTCTAAACAAGGAAAAGCAGAAGAAATTCCAAAGGAAAAAAACAATTTGAAGTATTGTCTAAGGAAAAGTTAAAATGACTGTACCTGAAGAATAAGCTTAAATAACTTCAAAGCATCTTAGGAATGTATTTATTAATCACAAAAGGTATATTTTCAATGATCCTTGTCTTAGAATTTGATAAAAAAAAAAAAGGTTAGAAGAAAAAGTAATATCAAATGTTTGGGGAAACACACTGCATCTGGAAATGAAATACGATCCTAAACCCTAAGAGTGCGGGGGAAAAGGGGGCTGGGCTCTGAATGGTCACACTGTACAGCGGGAAGCTTTGTATCGACCACGGCACATGATGGGATAGTTGCTTTGGAGTCAGCGAGGTTTTCATTGGCTAAATGAGCATGAACAATGGAAAAACACTGCCTCCTGTTCTAAACTAAGAGTTGGCATGTTTTTCCATTTTTTTTTATAGCTGCGTTTTATAATTCTTGATACATGTGCCACTTCTTGAGTGACTTTTCTTGTGAATTGCACTGTTCCCTTGTATTTGAAAGTGTCTGTGTGTCCTGTTCTTTGGAATGCCAACCGGAAGCCTCAGGCAGTGAGAAACACAGCTTCGTCAGAGTCCCTGTCCCTGCCGCTGTCCTCGCTGGGTGCGTGCTCACCCCCACTGGGAGACCGACAGCTTAGATCCTCCACCCCGGACTCTTGGTCACTGTTCACTGACAGATCTGGATCTGAGCTTTTCAAGTTGTCTTGGGTTAAAATCAGGGCAGAGTCTTCATCGCCCTGGGAAGGGCTCCTGGAGGGGAAAGACTTCATGTTCCCGGTATAATCCTGGGGCGTGTTGGCTGTGCTGTTATCCGAGGTAGAGAACCCTGAGTGTTTGCTGGGCTCACATTGTTTCCTCTTCACCTGGGTACCATTCAAGTGATCATTCTGGATTTTCTCCAACCTCTAAAAAAGCAATAGAAATTTTAGGGGGAAAAATCATATATAATTTACTTTTCCATATATGTGCATGTTTTTGGTATTCATTATACCCCAGCTAGGGATGCTAAGAACATGGGAATTATATAGGCAGAAGCTCAAAGCCAGAGATCATGACCTTGAGCATACTAAATTCTGTGAGTTTGTTTCCTCATCTTTGATGTAAGGTAAGGATGGTTATGTCTACTTCCACAGGGTTCCATAAATGTGAACAACATAAGATGATTAGGTACCTGGAAGTCCCTAATCTCTTTCCTATGCCTATGAAGCTCCACATAATTGTTTTTATTCTATTAACTGTATTTTTTAAAAGGCTTGACAGACTTAAGAGAAAAAACACAAAGGTAGGGAGGAATCAACTGTACAAAAAGCAATTAAATAAATGGCAGTAAAGGATAAAAAAGTTGAAAGGGATTGTGTTGAATTATTCGATAATATCAAATGCTAAAAAATTTCACTCTATAAAGAAGCTAGAGCCAACATTTTAAGCATTTTTAAAAGATTTTATTTTGTTCATTCGTGTGTGTGTGTGTGTGTGTGTGTGTGTGTGTGTGTGTGTGTGTGTGTGTTTGTGTCCCTGTGGAGGACCAAGGGTGGTTTCAGGAATCATCCTGGATTATTCCTACCTCCTTTTTGCTTAACCCTGGGATTTCCCAGGTTTCGCCCATCATGGCCGGAAGTACAGACTGCTACCATTTCCACCTGGCGTTTTTATGTGGGACCTGGGATCCAACTCAGGACCTTCTGATTACAAGGCAGAGGCCTAACCCCTGAGCCTTCTCTCTAGCCCCAACATTTTAAATTAATGCACTTTTAGATATTTTAAACCTTGTAGAATAATTTTAAAAATTACTTAACCAGAAGAATGGCATAATAAAAACAGTGGAATCTGGAGATGTTTATAAAGTCTGTTTCTTTTTGAAGATTAAACTAGCCCAGCAATGACAAGAGACTTTAGCACAGGTCCTATGATGGGTCCAGAACTTTACAACCTTAACCTATAGCTCATGTCAGTTTTCTGAATTTATTCCTTAATGTAAGGTGTTCCCTCTAGATGCAACTGAATCACTGCTGGTATTCAAAAAAGATTGGGAATTTCGAGGCATAGTGCCCAGGAATTCCTGTTGTAATGAACCTAGTAAAAAGCTACTCACCCAGAAATGCAAAGGAGAGTACTGTTGACATTTGTTCTCAAAAGTTCTAGCATCAAACACTGGGAGTCTGCTTTACCAGCATGGTTGCCATGTGTGTTTCAGTTTACGACCCTAGACTTAAGACCTGCAATATTTATATTTTGAAAGGAATTTCTTCTACAACATTATAAAAGAAAAAGAGAAGTCAGCCTCAACAGCTGCCTATATGTGGAGATCTTGAGCTTTTATAAAACTCCATTCCCGGGCCGTCATTCTCATTGGGGATCTGTGTGAGCAGCTACTAGACACAGGAGTAGACACACAGATTCAACTTGTACTACAACTACAGTTGCCAGTCTGAAAGGGACTGGAAGTTCTCTTCCAGTCAAATTACTGCTGCCAGTCTTCATCCACATGCTTTTTAGCTATATATCACATTTATTAGAGAATCGCACTGTATTAAGAATACTGAACCTGACTTCAGAATGCAGCTCCCAAACAACAGGAATTAGTTGTCAGATTTCAAGCAAACAAGTGATATGGTAATCTGGGATTTTTAAGAAGGTAGATGAAGCAGAATGAAACCAAGAATCCGAGTGGGGTTTTGCCAGGCGCAATGGAAACAAAACTGTCCAGGTAAAAGAAGCATAACCTTGAGGGCAAGAGTAGGAGGAGCACAAAACACAGCTTGCAAGCAATTTCAACAACTACTATCACAATAGGATATATTCACACAAGTGGAAGTGGGCTTTTCAGAATAGTTGGATATATCTAAAATTTACTTTATCCAGAAAGAATTTAGTATTCTCAAGTAATAGTCATAAAAAAATTGTATTGAGCAATAGCCAAGTACTTCAGCAAACTGGCCACAAAGCAAGCGAGTTAGTTGTCTGAAAGGGTCTAGGTTTGGTATTCAGTTGTTTTGGCTGTTTACCTGGATGTGGCTATTTCGGTTATCTTCTGACTACAAAGAAGAAACAGCTTTTGCTGTATTTAATATGACAAGTCTTCAGCAGACCAGAGTTCCAGAAATAAGAATAGAAACTGGGTTAGAATAGCAAGTGTGTCTTACTTCTTCTAGGGACTCCAGTTCCTCCTCTAGCTGCTGGGATTCTTCCTTGACAGCCATGAGATAATCAGTGACAGACTGCCGGGGCTGCATCCCTTTTTCAAAGCGGTTGTACATCCCACTCCAGAACCTGCAAAGGAAGAAACCACATTCAGTGTGGAGATAGTTTCTCAAATCTTGTACAGTTCATTAGTGTCAGGCCCAACATCTTGACCAGCAACAAATTATAGGTTCAAAAAGTGAAGATTTCTTAATCTTCACTCTGGAATATTATAATTTTGGATTGATACTTTATTTTCCTTCAGTCAGTTTGTTTTCCCTGGAAAGGATAGGTTCATGAAGGGGAGAGGCACTTGTGAGACGAGTCACAACCCCTGAGCCATCTCTCCAGCCCCGGGAGAGGCACGGAACACTGAATTAAAGTTTTGAACTTTGCTTGCAGTTATCTAGCTTTTGTTTTTTTATAATCATCAAAAACTGAAATTCGCATTTTCAGTAAATCCATTTATTATATATAATAGGAATACAGTGAGAATAAGTGTTGGCCTGGAGGTATCTTTAAACCCACTCTCAAAGTAAGAAAGTATTTAGAGAGCAGGGATTTACCACAGTGCCTTGACAGTGATTTTTCAATCAAATATTTTTGAACACTACTAACTGGCTATAATAAATCAGCTGCAATATAAATGATTGCAATGTGCTTCAACGGTTCATAAAAGTGCTGTTTTACACAAGCCATGTGTGCTTTTTGGGATATTACAGAATTGTGTCAAAGGAAGTAACGAGACAATTTTTTGAGGAAACCTATATGGGGGGGTGGGAGATGTCACAAAGTGTGTTGAGAGGAGGGTGAAGAGATATGGTTTTCCCAGTTTATCCTATGAGTTTGTCTGTTTGCTGACCTGAATCACTTTACCATGACACAAGAGCAGGAAAGAATCCAAAGGACAGCGCACAGAGGCCAGCACACTAGTCACTGATCAAAGCTTGCAGTTCCAACTTCACATAGAAGGAGCTTGATTCTTCTCTTTCCCTTTCTCCCTCCCTTCCTTTCTTGCACTTTAAAAATTAAAATGAACTTATGTTTTTAAGATGTTATAACATATCAACTTCTAAAGGGAATTTCCCATTTGGGGGCAGGAGAGAGAGAAATGACACTGCACAAAATTCCAGAGTCAGGTATTCAAGTATCTTCTGGGGATTTTATGCCCAGCAAAGGTTGAAGCTCAGTGTTTCACACACTTTGGCCTCTGAATGTTAACATGCCAGCATTAGGCCACAGCTGCCAAGTGTCTGAAGACCACATACTTATACATGAAATTGCATGGAGCTGTAGGAAGGTGAAGGCTTCCCTGGGTCTGACTGTGATCGCGTCTAAACAGAGGATTCAGGTAGTCGGCCCGGTTCTTCCACAGATGTGACCATAAAGAATAGGTTCTTTCTTGAATTCTGTTATAAAGAAAGTAAGTTAGAAAGTGACTGATCTATGTATGCTATTCATATTCAATGTATTCAGATATGTAAAAGCTAGACAGAAACTAATAAGTTAACTAGTACACTTAGTGACGTTACCATCCTTTCCAATGGCTTTCTGGTTCTATAAAGAAATATAATATTCATCACTCCACCACATATAACAAACCACAGATTATTTTTTTCATCTGTAAATGTAGGTATGGGGGAGTACATACCTGTGTTATGTGCATGTTCACATGTGTGTGCATGTTCATGTTCCCATATGTGTGTTGATACTAGGAATCATCAGGTCACTTTTCTACCTTGAGGCTGAGTCTCTTAATCAAACCTAGGGAGAGCCTATGTGGCTCTTTGCTTTCCACAGCTGGAATTACAAGTGGACAATCATACCCATCTGCCATATTATGTGGGATCTGGGGATCTGAATTCCAGTCCTCTGATGGCAAGTGCTTTAACTACTGAACCAGATATCTCCCGAACCCCAACAAACTAGCTACAAAAGTGATTGAAACCAAAGGATGTACGTTTCCATGTGTGTGTATGCGTCTATGTACATATATATGCAGTGGCACTTGTGTGTATATGAGCAGAAGCCAGAGGTCAGCCTTGGGTTGCTCCTCAGGAACTGTCTTGTCTTCCTTGTTTGTGGAGACAGGGTCTCTCCCTGAACCTGAAGCTAATTCAGCTAAGCTAGCTGACAGCAAGACCCAAGGATTCACCTGTCTCCACTTTCCCAGCAGGTCGCCACATCCAGCTTGTTGTTTGTTTGTTTGTATGTGGGTTCCTTGTGTACACTACAAGCACTGCACCAAGTGAGTCATCTCCGCAGTCTGCACTCTGCTTTTACTTCATCTCCATTTATCAGGAATACTGCTTGAAGTTCCATGGACACAGCAAACCAGGGTCCATCAGAAGTAACTTTCTATCTGCTCCACTCAAGGTGGCACAAGCTACTTTATTTGAACTGATCCTTTCCAAAATTAAATCTGATGACATGTACCACATTAAAATCACTTTAACTCCACGAACACCTCAAAATGTTCTTTTGTCTGCGTTTCCTAAATCACTGTGTCAAGTCCTTGACGATAATATATTTGAAAGGCTACATTTTTTTCTACTGTTAGCCTTGAATAATATAGTTTTAATCTAACCTTGCTTGAGTTGACAAGTAGTGGCACACCTGAAATCCCAGCACTCAGGAGGTAGAAGAAGGAAGATCATGAGTTTCAAGCCAGTCTAGGAGAGCCAGAGACACCCTGCCTCAAAATAGGGTGCAGAGGTCATCAGAGGCGATTATGGCCAAGTACATGGTGTACTAGAATAAAATGTCTTTGTGATGCAACTCATCACCATTACAATGGACATACACCAAGAATAAAACTAAAGCACAGCACAAGACCTGAATTTCAAATGGGCCTTCCCAGTTCTATCAGTAACTTTATTATGACACAATATCTGCCAGAACACAACTTTCAGAAGTCAGTTTTCTCTTTTTAACATATTTTTGAGTAGATGCCTTATCCTCTGAGCTATCTCTCCACCTCCTGTCTAATCTTTTAAAGGCAAAAATCACTTCCTTTAAAGTGCCAAGTCTTCCTATCTGTATCAGGCAGAAATGGGGGGAGGGGATGGCATAAACCTTGTATTGATTTGTTAAGTTAGTGACATTATGAACCACTTAGGAAATGGCTTTCAATGTAATCATGTGACTAAATGAAACAATCTTTGAAATTATGAAAGGCCACCTAAAATTTTCAATCACCAAAATCATTACATTAACAGAAAAACTTACCTGAGTTCTCGTCTCTCCTTTTGGCTGTTACATAGAAAGTTTCCAAATTGGCAGGAGTAAATGTGATGCTGAATGTGAATCAAAAACCTCTCATTGAACTCAAAGGCACAGGGGAACTGTTCCATTAACTGCCAAACACACTCAATGAATTGGTCAATTACTGGAGAAATTTCTTTTGGGTCACCATCTAAATTGCCGTATCTATAAAACAAAGTATCATAGACTTTTTAAGGTAAAAGATTTTTTTAAATGAATGCATAAATGCAAAGATAATCAAAAAGGGAAACTTTGTTCCTAAATAAACCTTGTAAACCCAGAATAAATAAAATTTCAGTTTGAAGGTAAACTTTGGTAATGAAAATCTAGGTAGAAAACATATTCATGTCATATTTACCAAAAAAAGTGTTCATACTAGAGATAAAATTTTTTTAAAATTTCCCATGGGGAACATTTTTTAATTCAAATGTTAGCAATACATAAGGACTTTTAAGGTAATTCATAACCATTTATAAGGCAGAGTGGGAAGCACTTCCCACTCACATTTTTCACTAGAGACTGCTAGTAATTTCAGACTATTCTGTAATTTTTAGAAATAACTGCAGTGGGCATGGGATGGTTAATCTTCATGGTCAAGTTGATTTAGAATCACCTAAGAAACGCCTGAGCATGTCTGTGAGCATTTCCAGAGAGATTAAGTGAGGGGTAAGATCTAAATGTGGGTGACACTATCTCAGGAGCTAAGACTCTGGACTGAATGGAGCACCAGTGTACATCCCCCTTTTTCCTGGCCATAGGTGCATAACCAGCCCCTTCACACTCCTACCAAGCTTCCCTTGCCACGATGGACTGTGTTCTTCATTAAGTTGCCTTCCTCGGGTGTTGTCACAGCACTGAGCAAAGTCACTAACACCAGGCATTTGGGGAGCCGTTCAACAAGTGACAATATAGAACCTTAACCTTGTCTCCTCAGCAACGCGTGAGCAACTCAAGCAACAAAAATGAGCAATGCCAGTGTGAGTTTTCCAATAGTGAAACCATTACAAATTGTCTAGAAATGTCTCAGTGAAGTTTCAGTTCCTTACCTTACTAGCTTTATAAAGAGTAGTTTATTCCTTCTTTCAGGCAAACAATTACCCAGCTGGTTTTAGCCACTTCCACATTCTTTCTGTCATAAGACTTCTCACCGATCCTAACTGTAGTTAGAACAACCCCAAATGAAAGCAGCATTGCAACTTTAAGAAGTCTGCCTCATTGTCTAGGGTGTGTGTGTTTGTGTGTGAGTGTGTGTATGTTTTCTCACTTGTAAAATGGTGCCCAGGTGTGGTGGCTGTAGTCCAAACATTCAGGTCGAAGGAGAAGAACCTGAAAGCTTGAGCCTAAGAGTATGAAGAGAGCCTGGGCAACCTAATATTCTGCCTCCAAAAAAAGGTAGTTGCATAAATTCAAAATTATTTTAGGAAACTTTTTAAAGTAAAGATACATGTCAAAATACCTAGTGAAATTATTAATATGCTGCTTCAGTTTACGTTTTAGACCAAGTCACATCCAGCACATTTAGGACCCTGAGAGCATGAGAACACAGGACAGGCTTTCTTTGTCATCAGTGATAACTGGTGACTGTAGGCTCTACTGAGAACCTGTTGACTATGTGTGGCACGGAGCTAGACTAGTTACATACACTTTAAAGTAATCTTTGCTGTTACCCTATGCAACACTAAGCACATAGCTACACAACAAATAGGAAAATAAACACTGAACAGCCTGAAAGTCCAATGCCAGAAGGTTAGCAAATGCCACTGTCTGGATTTGGCGTTGACTCTGCCTGGCTCAGAAGTCCCTGTCCTACATGGCCTCTTCGAGAGGTCAAATGAAGAACTGACCCTTCCCAGGCCAATGAGTTAGCAAACAATTTAATATGCCCACCATACAGTGTAATCAGAATTGGAGTAAGGAATCTTCCAAAGACTAGGCTATTTCCTTCCAGACTTTACATTTCTTACCTGTGATTAAACTTATGGCCAAAGGAAATCCAGTCCTTTTCAATTAATACCTATACAAGAAAGAAGGACAGTGTCATAGATGGAAGCAGATATGAGAAAATAAGAAAACACTGGCAGTAACACCGAAGGACCCAGGGATACTTGGAGCAGAAGTCACCATCCTTGGGCAACCTGCAAATGACTTAGGAACATTATCCAGCAACGCACTTACTCAGGGTCAAGTTGAAAGTCATCCAGTAGAAAAGTAAGAGATGTGTGAAGTGTAGTAACATCACCCACTGAATACTGCCTACATGCCAGACACTGTTCATATTGCTTTGCATGTGATCATATTTATGCCTAGTCACGTCACAGGTAGGGAGACTAGAGCAAAGACAGATGAGGGATCTATCAAAGATCATGCTACCAGAGATTCTGTACTGCATAACCTAGGTCTCTCTATTCCCTCTCAGTCAGTACATACTGCCTCTATATAATGTAAAATACCTACCTATCAACAAGAAAATGAATACTTTCTAGTTACCTTTATTATACATTAAAGACTTCTGAAATCTTAAGAGCTTAAGACTATGTGAGAAATTTCAGCACTGCTTTCAAATTGGGGCTACAATGAGTTTACATTCTGAAACTGTGCATTTAAAAAACATTCAATCAAATTATATGGAATAGTTCCATTAATACCACCAAGTGTTTTCAAATGGCCAATGGCTTTCCCTATAAATATATGGAACATCCAGAATCTGCATTGCCTTTGTGTTGTGAGCTTAAAGGCCTAATCTGAAAGGTTTGTGTAGGAGAGAAAAAGACTCCTGGCATTTTGTATCTGAAAACTGCACCTGTCTCCATTTGTAAATGAAGGAATCCAGTGTTCCTAACAGCCCTGGAGGAAAACTTGACAAGTACTGGGAGCTCTTGGACACTTTCCCAAAAAGGAAGCTCTGGAGAAGAAGCTTAGTTCTTCTCTCTTGCCCCCAGGGCGTCAGCTGCTAAGACCAAGAAGCAACAGTGTAGGATCCAACAGGCTTCTGTACTTTCCTCTTGCTAAGACAAAAATACTTGAACAAAGCAACCAAAGGACAGAAGGAAAGAAGGAGAGGAAGGGAGGGAGGGAACAAGCAGGAAAGAAGGGTGGGTTTACTTCAGCTTCCTGTTCCAGGGCATCATGGCAAGAAAGTCATGTCAGCAAGAGCTGTAGGCGGCTGGTCACATTGCATCGACAATCAGGAAGTGGAGAATGACAGATGCTTTCTCCTTTGTGTACAGCCCAGGATCCCAGGTAAGAAGGCTGCCTACATTTAGTGTGGGCTTTGCCATTTCAATTAATCTAATCTAGAAAACCCTTCTAGAATGAGTAGACACTAACCTAATGAAGAGAATTAATCCTACAAAGGAATGCCCAGAGCTTTTTGGTGATCCCAAATCCTGTCAAGCTGACAATGTTAACAATCACAGGATCCTTGTCTAGCATGGATTCGGGATCCATTGATATGCTTCTTATCAAATTACTGTTCAATGGCAGGCATCAGGTCACCTGATCACGAGGAAGTCCCTGTGGTCGTTTGAAGGAAACTGTACCATTTCAGCATAACATTACCATCCCAGCCACTGTGAGGCTCAGGCAACAAGCACTGTGATGCACACTTCACAGGCTCCAGACCTTACATGGGATAAGTGCAGAATTTCAGTAAAGACCACAAAACACTGAGCTGTAAAGGATCACTTAAAAAAATAAAAACTTGGAAAAGAATAGAGTTTTCTATCCAGAACTACCGGCATGCAAAATGTAGAAATTCCCAAAGATTTTTTTCTTGTGTTTTCTGTTATGTATTCATAGATTATCACAAACTTAAAATAGTTATGAGTAAATTATGTAAAAACCTGCTTCCCAAAGTACTGAAAATATTTTATTTGTTCCTAAAGTCACATCCGGGAGCATTGATATAAACCAGTTTCAACACCCAAAGAGTCTCTTCCAGCCCTGTATTGCATTTTACTCTTTAATCAATCTTGTCTACCATAAGTAGTGCCAATTACAAGAATAAAAGAAGGTTGCCAGGAGATTTCAAACATGAAGCACATAGGTGGTCAAGATCTGCCTCTGCTGGGCAGCCACCTCTGGACTCACCATGAAGCCCTTCAGAGTCCGGTAGTGCGGGTCCAGGAGCAGGCTGGCTACGGAACACACCTGAGCAGTCCTGTCCCAGCCATCAGAGCAGTGCACAAGCACACTGGCCCCTTCTTCTGAAACTGCCTGGAAAGTACCACAGGGCAGTCACATAGATTGCAGGTTAACAGAGAAACTGAAACAAAACATGTTTCATTTTATTCGGTACTTAGCCTGACCCTGTGAGAGCAGAAGTTGGTATCAGCTGCTAAAGCTTTTCCTGCCATCCCCACAAACGCCAACAATGAAGTCACCTCAAATGAGTGCATGTGTTAAGTGAAAGTATGCTTGCTGTACAGCAATCTTTACGACATGTCCCACGCCACCTGCAGCTCTCTCCAATCTAGTTCCCACGTTAAGTGTTATTGAAATTCTGGGGTTCCCACTGGCCCCTATCATTTCCAAATCAAATGGACACAAACATTCTATTTAGATATCTGAGCAGTAAACAAAAACTGGAAAATATGGTGGAGATTATATAACATTTATCAATACTTGAAATTCTACTATTTTACTTGTTTCTTCTTTTTTTTTTTTCCCTCCTACACCAGATTACCTGTAACAGAAGACACGTGACCTGATCAGGCTTTTTCATCAGTGCAGTCATAGCACGAAATCAGACACTAAATGATTATCTAGGGAACAAATGGTTATCTAATAAAGGGCATACCACATCGGAAAAGATACGATTCTCCTCAGATAGATATCTAAGAGGAATTTATTTGAAGAAAAAAATAATAACATGATAAAATACATTCGAGACATTTTACATAAAAGTTCCAACAAGCAACTACTGCATCAGAATGGAGCCAGTTGCCGGCTTTGCTTATGTCATGACCGAAAAGAAGGGTCAAATGGATGCAGCAAGCCAAAGCCCCTCACTGACATGACTGGCATGTAGTCGTCCTCTCCTCAGAAAATTCTTTCCTCTATCAGGATTAAGTCTAAAGGACTGTATGAAAGGAAAGTATGTCAGCATTTGCTCATTGTGCTGACATGCAATTAACTAAGCACCATACTCTTCCCAAACCATCTGGCCGTGGAGCCGCTAGTCACTTAGTGGGCCCAGCTCCATTCAGGAACCCAAGTGAAGAGGACAGGTTGTCTTTGGAAGCCATAATAGCTTTCCCAGAGACCCCTTGTTATTATTATCAGGTTGCTGAGCATCCACTTACCTTTGCAATGAAGAGCCCAGCTTCCATGATGGCCTTGATGTGCCGCAGCCAGCCAGAGTTCTCCAGACCCCACAGGAAATCACTCATGGAGGGAGATTTAAGTTCACACACTATAGAGAAAACATACAAGTGAAATCCATCACTTGCTTCAGCAGCTCACCTACTAAAATTGGAACCATCCAGAGACAGTTTAGCATGGTCCTCTGTGCAAGGATGACATGCAAATTTGTGAAACGTCATCTTTTTTTAGAAAACAAAAAGTGAAATCCAGGCAATCTCCATTTTACATACACATTTCTCAATGATTTCTTTATTGCAGTAGATAGGGTCAAGCTCCTAAATAAAAAGGAATACCCACGATTACCAAACTAGATTTTACTGAACCACTGCAAATAAGGAGTCTTCTACTTATAGCAGATGCTGCACTTGCTCATAAGAATTGTGATACCAATGAAAACATTTATCCTAATATTACTGAAAATCACCTACTGTCACAATATTAGAGGATACAGATTTACCTTTCTAGTCAACATATTAAAAATGGACAGCTAAGGTATCAAAGAATTTCATTTCTGGAAGATCATCATTTTCTGAAACTGAAATAATTTTGATAGCAAAATTTAAAATAGCTTTATTATGTAGTAAGATCACAATCATAAGTGATTTAATCATAATGATTAAAATTAATAAACTATAGTAAAAATCTCATGATTTAGTTGTATTTAAGCTAATAATATAAAGGTGATTAGGAAATAGTATATACAGATATGTAATATTATTAGAACAAATATATATTATCTCAGTAGTGATCAAGAAAGTTATTTAATAAAGTGAAAATTCCCTCCTCAAATGCTTAATGAAACAAGAATAAAATTGCATTTCCTTTATAAAAAAAATGGACAGCTAAGGAGAACTTAAAAATGTTATAGAGGAAAATCATAAAGCTAACTCTAGCTCATTGTTAGACCTCCCTATCGTCCCATCACGTCAGATTAGAACTGTTCTAAAACCACAAAACACAGCAATCCCTGAACATTCCTGAAGTGGAAATGGACAGGCTCCTACTGCCAGCAAGCCCAGCCGCTGGGAGCTAAGCTTGTGCACAGAAAAACGAGGTCTATACCACTGACATGCCAGTGCACTAGCCAGGGCTTTTCCCTTTGACTGAAAGTAAAACTAGAATCTCAATGATCTATGTTTACAAAACTAGTGCATAAGCACTTCTAAAATACAACTTTGATCTGGAGAACTTATCTTGTGTTTAACATGAAAAATGAAAAGCCTTAAGGCTAATGCCCTGCAAACGCTGGGCTGTAAGCTGAGTATGAGGCCCTCTAAGGAGTCTCACAAATCAGCCCATGGAGATTAAATAGTGACTTGGAATTTTGTTTTGAGCCTCAGTATTCTTACAGTACTCAGTGAGTTAGTGAATGCATACAGAGGGTGGGGAGCCCTATGTCCTACTTCCACCTCTGTCACAACTACTATATAAATTCACATATATCAGTCACTCATTTGGCCTCAATGTCTTCACAGACAAAACGCATAAAACTGTATTTTTCCAACTCTAAACGCCCAGATTTAACTCTAACTCTTTGAAAAGATTGTATATATGGAACCAAGGGAACTGCGAATGACAATATTTAACTCAGCAGATGCCTCCCCACAGGGGTTTGCTCTGAATTCCTACAACATAACACCCACATACAAAAAAAAAAAAAAGTGTAAGTGGTACAGAGCGATGAAGAAAATAACACTGAAATTTCCATCAAATCTCTCTTCAAGAAAACCACATTGCAGGGGCTACAGAATCCGTCTGAGCATTAAAGTGCCTGCTGCGTAAGCAGAGCACCTGAATGGGATTCATAGAGCCCATTTAAAAAGCTGGGTGGGGGTAGTATAAGTCTGTAAGCCCATATAGTTAGGATGTAGAGACAAGCACATTCCCGGTTTTCTGGCCATCCAGTCTAGGCAAGCGATGAATTCTGGGCTCAGGAAAAGTAAGAGTGATAGACGAATGTCCAATGTCAATCTCGGGTCTCCAAACACACATGCACACATACATATGCAACCACATGTACACATGTGCATTTAAACACACGTACACTACACACAGACTACAAACACAAAGAATAAAAGAAATTAGCTACTGAATCATGAAAAGACAAAGAGAAAATACAAACGTGTTACTACATGAGGATTCCACTGTGAAAAAGCTTCCAACTTGCACTGAAATCCAGTTTTCACCAGGGCTCACTCTTGTTCCATATTCTGTGGGCTTGTATAAATGTCTTATAACCTGAGTCTGCCATTATAATACCACACAGTGAGTAGTTGTGCTACCTCAAAAATGCTTGCTCTGCCAGACATCCTCTGTCTGACCTACTATTCCCTAGAGACCGCTGACTTTCTGCTGTCTCCGTGGGTTTGTCTTTTCCTAACAGTCATACAGGAGGAGGTCAGGAGAAATTGAAAAAGTGCATTTTATGTTTGACTGAAAAAGAAACGAGAGATCAACCTCAAAGGATAGGCATCGGAACAGAGGTTATGTTTACAGCAAACTGAGACATTGAACAAGCAAAATCCACTTATGAACTCAAGGTGGTGACCACTGAGGCAAACGTTTCTAATACAAGTAGGCAGAGAAGATTCAGGAGTGGGATGGAGAACAGCATCCTAGGGCAGTGTTCTCTAGGAGGCCTCAACAGATTTAAACTGGAGCCGCGGAACAGGACAGAGTACATGAGGATCATTTTCACGCGTGTTTAGAGCCGCACTGGTGGCTTTCAGTGTTGGCTGACATGCCGAGGCTGTCGCCTGGAGAGTCACAAGCAGGCTTCCCATACTTCCCTCCCTGCACAGTTCCAGGTCAGATTTTCACCAGATAACTGAAGAAGCAGTGGGGGAAGCAGCACTGTTATACTCTAGTCCAGACACAGGTCCCTGCCTTTAACCCATCAGCACCCCCTCCCGAGCTATCCTTCCTAATTTTCAACCCCCCTCACCCCTACACACCAACAGAGGACAAACAGCCTTTATAAGCATCTTTCCCAGCTCCCCCTCCCATACCTTCCCCTGGGACCTTCTTCTCTTTTACAATGTTCCCTGGACACAGTCTGCTCCCAGCACTTCCCAACACAAAGCTGCTGGTTGTCCGCATTCCAGATTCAAAGCTGAGTGGTTCAAAGAGAGCTGAGCAAACCAAAACTGAGAGGCCTATAAGAGGCTCAGAGAAGCCATCAAGGATACCCAAGAGCAATCCCATCCCCACCCCCTCCTGCCGCACTGCCTAGCAATACTCGACAAGCCCTCTGTGTGGCAGGCTCAGCTCAGTCTACGCACAGCCAAGACACAGACCACCTGGCCAGCATCCTGCCTGCATCCTGGATGTTTGCAGTTGTCTTTCCATCCATGCTCCGACAGTGACACAGTGTTCAAGCTCATTCAGAAACCAATGCATTCTGCGGTGGGAAGTCACCAGACTCAAGTGATTGATTCCTTTAAGCCATCTACAGACAGCACTCCCTTGCAGTTTTGTTGGTGATATTGTTTGTTTTGTTTTGCTTTTACTCAACAGGCCAATATTCGGGTTGTTGTTGTGGGACTGTGCAGTACAAGTTGGCATTCCTCCTGGTTCTGAAAAGTCAGTGGAGCCTAAGGAATATCTTGGCATTGAAGGTCTGCAGTTCAGCCCAGAGCACATGATCCTGCTTACTTCTCTTCCTACAAGGTGTGGAAACTTTTAAATAAAAAGTCGCCAGGCTTTTCCAACTAGCCTGGACATGACTGGTGCCTACAACAAAAAGGACCAGACAGCTCAGAATGTGTCTCGAGAGAACGTGCCAGAGCCCCTCTTTGCCCCCACACATGTAGCAGGGCAGATGGGTTGTTGGAAACCTTGCCCAGTCAGCTTCTTTCTTTCCACCCTAAAAATGAGTCTTTGTGTAACATTTCTGCCTGCCGGAACACGAGATTGCACACGCTTGGTGAAATAGCCCAGAGATTTCCAACCAAGGAATAGCGAGTAGACCAAGGGTGTTTTCCCCTAATGACCAGTGGCTGCATTCAAGGCGAACAGCTCTGCAGATGGTTAACACACACGGCAGATGGGAGCACACTTGAGACTGAGACAATTAATGTGAAGCTTTTAAATATGAAACTGTTTGACTTGTTTGGACAAACTCAGAATGAGGCAGAAACATTGATTTGCTCACTCTTGTTGCCAAACCCAAACCAATATTTACAAACCATCTTGCTGAACAAAGTTCATGTCAGCTGACATCAGAGGCATATGCCACAAAATACACACAACTATACTTATGAGTGGGAGCTGGGTGCTGCTAATACTGTTTTATACAGAGAGCCAGTATAGTATGTCCCATAAGCACAAACAGCTGTTAAAAAACAACGCCCCCCCCCAAAAAAAACCCAATAAGCTCAGATAAGATGTGACACTGTGTCACCTGACAAATGTAAAACTTAGGGGGAAAGAAGCCTTGGGTGGTCTTCGCTGCAGATTTTCTGCACCAATTCACCCTTTCCTGTACAGATGCCGCTTGGATCAGCAAAGATACAAAGAAAGGACCGTGGCATAGGTCTTCCTGTTACCCTAGCAACTGAAGCTGAATGAGTACATCCTCCCCTATTTGTTGTTTTGATGCATGTCTGACTTTTACTGATATGTGTTATCACTTTTCCACTTTGGAAACAAGAAGCTAAGACCAATGAGACAATCTTCAAACAATTAGCAGAGTGATGATAAACTTCCCTCGCAGCATACTAGACAAGTACAACCGTTCAGAGAGGATGTCACCATGGCCCACAGAGTGCAAATGCTCAGTCGTGTCTGCTTTGGAGTTCATTTTAACATTAGCTTCTGAATTGTGCTGAGTTTAATATGAGCAGTGCACCTATCCTCAGCCTTGCTAGCCTGCATGGGTCACGTAGTTTCCATCAGCTGGAGAGTCTCCCAGCTTCTCCTGGGAGTAACAACAGGACTAAGGACTATCTTTCAGGGCATTTCTCATTGTGCTCATAATGATATTTTCTGGAATCTCTGTATAAAAACACTTTCTGTATGGTTTTGTTTTCTTTGGAAAAAAAATATAATGACCAAGTATAATCAGGCCTAATTTTCACATGCCAGTTAACACTACTTGAGCTGGTAGCACAGAAAACAATGTATATGTAACTTATAATTATGCACATGCAAATGTATATACCCAAAAGTACATTCCAGAATACTAAACATGTACTAAACATAATTCTTACTTATGTCACCTGAATCCTCCTATGTCAAAGCATACACTCTTTATATTTTTAGCTGGGTATGAGGCTTCTATCTAGGTGTTGGACTTAAACCTGACTTCTAATACCCTACGATTATAAATGAAACACTGCTATCAATCTCTTTTGCTTTAAACTATATTTTGAATTAGTCCCTAACAGGAGGAATCTGATAAGAAATTATGTACCTGTGAACAAAATGAACCCCTTTAAGCCAACTTAAAGACACTGGAAATATTTAAAGAGTTGATTTTGCTACATTCTTTTTAGTATTTAACACTTTAACTTTTTTTAAAAAGTGAAAAACTAGAGGTGGAAGCAGTTCTATCCATACCTCTAGACCTTGCTTCTGCTGGTTCCTCCCCCAATTCTGAGGATGCACAAAAGGCTGCCCCACCACTAATGTCAATAATATCCTCAGCCCAAAAAGACCATGTAGACTCTTTTATCTACCATTTGCATAGCAATAAATACAGGGTGTTCTTTCATTTGCTGACGGGAAAAGCCATTGCCTATGTGATCAAAAAGGGGTACTACTATGAAAATAAACAAATTACAAAATTGCTATGTAGAGAAGCATCATTTTATCTACTTATTAGATAGAGAGATAATCATTTGGTTTAGAATCTATAAATCAATTTATAAGTAAGTAAATAAATAAATAAATAAAATTTGCTCAATAAAAGGACAGGTAGAGGGTGCGAACTTGGTCCCAGATTTGTTTCTTAGGAAGTACCCTGGAGCTTCTACTTTGAGCTTGTTTGGAACAAAGACACAAATAATTCTACTCTCCATTATCAGACTCTTCATTGATAACATCTACAAAGCAGTGGTTAAGCAAATTTGAAGAAAATAAGAGTCATGAGTGAAATACACGAGTCCTGCTTAACGGATGACCACAAGGGCAAACCTCTGGGCCCTGACACCAAGGACAGCTGTTGGGAGAAGAAAAGGAGGTCTGATTGCATCACCTCATCATCAGCTGAGCCTCCAAACATGGTTTATAATTTACTCAGAAAACGGATAGACAAACATTGGTCAAGAACCCTGAAAGGCATCCAGAAAGTTGTCCTTGTTTAATGTGCTGCACACAAGCAGACGTGATGGAGAACTACCAGGATCCCTTATGAAACAGCTGCCCTCTGGAACATGGTCAGTTTGTCCTTTAGAAAAAGCGTTGAGGAAGATGAGAGGGACATGGGTTGAGAAGTCAAATGTGCCAGTTTATAATCTAAAGTCAAAGGTGTGCGTGATAAGCACTCCTGGGAGCAACTATCTGTGGAAATTTTATGGTGTCAAAGATGAAACTGCTTAGTGCAAAGAGTAATGCTTATCAACAAAGACTGTCTAATGACTCCAGCAGTGGTAAGCGATCCTCACACATGCCTTTCAACAATAGTACCCAAGTAGGAGCTCCAGGAGAATTCATAGGAAATCATTTTTTTTCTCCTAACAGGCAAAAAATACTGTTTATAGTAAGGAGAGTGATTAAAAACCTCTAGAAATTTAAGAAGTATCAGACCATGAGGATACTGACCAAATCTTAATACTTGGCTCCTGCATAGATGCTTTAGCTTACGCCTTTCTAAGTACAATTGAGTAGATACTTCTGTGAAGACTCTTCAGTGCTTCAGATTTTCATTAAAGGCATAGAAACTAACTGAATTCAAGGTAAGGAGTACACATAAATCGCCAAGAGACCTGTTTGACAAATGGTTTACAGACTCCATAGACTTAAAATCCCTTACTGGAAAAAAGAATTGGTCTGGATTCTCCTGGCTTTATTCTGGGTGCAAAAAGAACTGAACATAGAAAATATTTCCTGACTTATTTGATAGCTGAACATAAAACTTAGGTATTATAGATCACTCTTCAGTATTATAGATCACTGTTCACTTTTTGGAATGTTTTGTATTGAAACACAATAAAACTTTAACATGTTAAAAAAAAAAAGAAACTCAAAATACTCCTGCCCAGAGCATCATCGCTATGACCAACAAGACAGCGAATCTGTGTCTGAATAACACGGGGATATCACTGGGGCTGTAATTCCCTTTTCCAGATCTAGGAAGTGACTTTCCTGCCTATTCAAATTTCTCTCTCCCACCTCCAATGCTGAGACTTGAACTCAAGACTTTATGCATGTTAGACAAACACTGTGCTATCAAACTATACTTCCAGCCTTTAAATATTCAGTTTTCAACCAGCAGCATCACACTGTCATGCCTAGTAAGACCCATAGAATAACTATGGGTTATTATATAATATATAATAAACTATAATCTAATCCTCGCATTTTACCACAGGTAGCAGAGCTCCACAGAAGTCAACCAATGTATCAAAACTTTCCCAGCAACAGAATTGACCAAGGAGTTCACAGGACAATGACAGTGAATCCTCTTTCTGACACTTGCCCACCACTGAGTTCTCATCATACCCTGTTTAGCCAGTTGAAGCCAGAAGCTCATCAGTAGCTCAAAACAAATGCATAGCATGGAAAAGCATTCAGTTTCAGGGGTCACTCTTCACCCCAGACTTTCCATCTGCTCACTTCCCTAGCATCTCTCCAACTCATCAAGCCGGAACTGCTCCAGCATTCATGGCAGTGGGATGTGTCTCTGGCATCCTCTCTGCTCTCAGCCGCCTCTGGACACAGTAGTGGACTGCTACGAGCATCCTCCCTAGACCTCCTGATCACCAGGAGCATGGGCAGCAGCGCAGCTGCAACTCCAGAATGTGGAGACACCAGTAACTCTTCATGCCACGGAGCGCACCTCTGAACTTCTACTCCACGTGGACAGCTAAGTTCCTGTGTCTGTGTCTGCCATACATTTGCCTTGTATTGGTGTCATGTGCTAGTGGGGGCATCATGTGCTAGCACTCTGTGGGGGTAAAATGTACTCGTGCCCTGTAGTGGTGTCGTGAGCAAGGCCCTATGAGGGTGTCATGTGCATGTGCTACATCCATCAGACATCTTAAGAAATTAGGGTCAGGACTTCCAACACCCTCCCATCGAAAGGTTACTTGGCAGATAATTTGTGAACCTCATTTCCACACAGGAACATTGACTGAGTCACTGCCGTAAAGGTAGGGCTGCTTTCTCTCCAAATGACCTTGGTGAGGGTCACACTAACATTTTGTGGGAAATAAAAAGCAAAAGAAAACACTCCTGTAAGTCAGGTACCCATCTGTTAACCACCAAGTGATAAAACCACTTGAAAATACTATTTGAAAGCAATGAGAAAATCGTTAGAAAATTTACAGCGTGTAACATTTTCCCAATGGATCACACTTGTGCAACAGCATCTTTGAGAAAAAAAAATTAAATCAAGGCACTATCTTATGTCATTTTGGCATCAAAATATGAAAACTGTGCACAATGAAAGGGTTTACCTTCTAGCATTTTCTGCAGACTGCTCCTCATGACATGGATGTTTTCTATCCCAATAAACTGAAACTTAATATTGGAATAATTGTCTTCATTCTCGTAGCCTTTCCCCGCAGCTCGATTTGCCATTGCGTTAAGCTAAAGTGGTCAGCAAAACAGAAGGGTCAACAATTATCTCCAAGACATGAAACAGCCAACACATTTCATAGACACTCAGAAAACATTGCCAGTATCGGGCAGAAACATAGCATGGCCTAAATCCAGGCACTCATGGAGTGTGTGGGTTCTAGCACTCATGCTGAGCTTATGGTCAGCAGCACCGATGTGCTGGCCTGGGTAACATTTTCTCAAAGAGAAGCCGGCTATGGATAAATCCTCCTGGAAATCCTATCTGCATGTTCACTGTCAGAGACCCCAAAACAATATGGAGTTCTGGGCAGAGCCAAGCTGCTCCGATTTATTATCACACATCACATCCTGTCATTTGGAAGAACATTCCCAGTGATGGCTGTCGATATAAGGCCCCGTACGTTAAACTAGACATCTTTCAGTACTATATTGCTGATACACGTGCTATCAAGCAGGAACATTTACATCATTCTTACCAGCCTACAAGGGTCCCCATATCCAATTACACCTTGAGTGAGAATCACTGAAGGAAAGCATATGCTTAGGTGCAAGGGTCACGTCCACATCTACCTCATTTAGCTCTTGATGCTAGAAAGTGCTTTATCACTTTCATAACTGTAATGGTGTAGATAAGAAGTTGGAGGCCTCAATGCAGAGAGGTAAATGGCAATGGACTCCATGACAATGTGTTAAGTCCAAACTCTCTCCTATACCTATGTAGTAAAATCAAGCAGACAAGGGCTTGTCTCAAACAGATAGATGTTGGTAATGCCCCACTCTTGCTGTCTGACTCCAGGGGTGGTCAGTAAGAAAGTAGGTTTCATTGACCAGTCTCTTCCTTCAGCCACAAGGGTCAAGGGACAAGATCAGTCAGAGAATCTGCACTATGAACCATGATCTGAAAAAATTCCTTCTTTTAAGAACACTGCGAAAAGTAAAGTCAAAAGAGCTAAATCAGGTTAAAAATAGGGTCTTTACCAAGATCTTCTTTCAAAAACAAAACTAAAAGTACCAACACATAAAGACCAAAAATCTTCTGGTGAAATGTTTTTATAAAGTAAAAATCTGCAACCCCATGATTATCTCAATAGGGCAATAACTGGATAAATTAGGGTATATTCATACCCTAGATTACTACCAGGCAACAAGAAAAACAGCACATGCATACACCATGTGTACACACACATGTATATCTGAATCTACTGAACAGTCATAAAATCACCCATTTTAATAAACCTTACAGATTTATATTTGTACTCATGCAAGTTCACTAAGAATAAAAACAAATAAATGGAATAATGTAGCCATCCTGTAACAATTATACTGGAAAGACAAAGGGTGGCATGTTGCAGATAAACACTATATTTCAGGAATTGTGAATTCTTCCCATTATAACAACACATAGCAAGTTTGGAATTAGATCGTAGAAAGAGAGTATCCTCTGCCGCAACAGCTCTCGCTTCGAGGGCAGCTCCGCCAACCGGCTCAGCCCATGTGCAACAGCTGAGAACGGCCTAAGGAATCAGGTCGCCTTTCTCTTAGGTAGGCTGTGGAATGAAAGATTTAGTTTTAACCAAGAAAAGAAACTTAATAACTCTTAGACATACCATACACTCACTCTTTAAAAGGTACAGATATTTTGAGGGGCAACTTTAAGGACATTGTTCTTCTAGTACTATGTATTACAAAATATCACTGCTTTATAAAATTATTTTTCAAAGCTAATGGTCAATCCTTTACAATGGCCTTCATAAAATACAACAAATTAACAGGATCCAGACCAGAAAGCTTATGTTCATGAAGCTTATATACTCCGCATCTTAATCAAGCAAGTCTTCCCACTATGTTCTTCTGAAAAGTGAAATACAAAAAACACTATGAACATTACTATTATAGTTGTTTAATTATAAAATATGTAGCATATGTTTGCATTTGTAAACAGTTGATAAGCTGCAATGTGAAAATTGATTGGCAATCTTCCCCGAAAGGCCAAGCACTGAAAGCCAAGGTGTACTTCACACAACGAACAGAAGGTGGCGATGTTGAATCTACCAAACAAGAACAATTTTTTAAAAGTTCCAGCAATTTTACAGAGCTTATTCCGATAATGTGGAAAATCTGGGCCCTCAAAGCAGGGAACACAGTTTTATTATCAATAAACTTTGACAGATGATGGTCTGAGAAATGGTAAGTGTAAAGAGGTAGATAAGACTTCACATTTCATAATCAAAAAGTTACTAGTTACATACCTAAAAATTCACAAGGATATAAAACAACAGAGGAAAGTATATTCTAACTTCCATTTCTTTTTTTATGCTTGCATGTGTGCATACATGTGGTGGAGGGAATCAAGATTGATTTAGAAAAGGTCCATCAGAATGGGGAGAGAGTGGAAACAATGAGCATTAAAAAATTCAGCAGTGAGCCCAGCCTCGAAGCTGCAGGCCTGGACTCACAGATACTTAGGGAGAGAGGCAGGAAGATCACAAACCCAAGGTTGGCCTGGGCTAAGGAAGTGAGTTCAAGCTGGCCTGGGAAATCTAGCGAGCCCTGTCTCGACATAAAAAACAAAAGCAGTGACAGAGAGTGGCAAAGGTGTGCAGAGGGCTCCCCGCCGCTAGCATGACTGTCCTTCCCACTCTTCCTCTGCGCACGATCATCTGCAGGCACAAAGCACATTCTCTAGAAAATCAGATTCTGAATTTCCAACTTCCAGCCGGGACAGCTGTATTTCGTAGATGCTGTCTTCATGGGCTTCACTGAGTAGACACCATCTGTTGTAGTTACCCTGCATGTTGCTGCTATGACTAGGAGTCCCAAGCAATGTAGGGGACCGAGGTGTTTATTTTTGCTTACACTTCTCGGTTACAATCATCAACATGGCAGGAGGGTTCATACAACATGAGGAGCCATGCCATAGTCATAGGAACTGCTCCAAGAAGGGCATGCCTGCACGTCAATTTCCAAACAGCTCATCTTACCCACCTGTCCAGGGGGTGGTCTTACCCACCACGTGCTGGGTCTTTCCACGTCAGTTAGATAAATCTCTCATAGACAGCTCAGGGGCTGCCCTAACTAAATAATCCCTGGCAGATGTGCATAAGGCTCAGTCCTCACTTTTCAAGCTGACATAGTTCCACCTATTTGGCACACTGCCCCATCACCAACTACAGAGAAAAAGAGAAGCATCCCATATGACTTCTTGTTACTCGATGAAATCACCACTAAGATGGTGAAATCAGAAGCACTACTTGGAACTAGAGCAAAGACGCAAGGCCAGGCATCGCCCATCTTAACTTCACCCACTGTCTTTACCCTCAATACTTGCTTCACAGAGGTGGGTGCTTGGGACACAGAACTGAATCCCTCTGCTGTTCTGGCCCCGACCTGACTTTGGCTGACCATGGGATTGGTTCTTCAGGTCTGTCTCTGGTTTTACTGGGCATGTGTTCAGCCAAAGTGGCAACCCTCCTGGGCTTTCAAGTGCAGACAAGACTCTGCTAGAGATGCTTTTTGTAAACAGGCAGAGCACTGGCCTCACAGTCAGGTAAGACCGCATCTGAATACAGTCTCATGCTCTTGGATAAACTGCTGAACTTATTTAAACCTAAGCCTTTACACAAGCAAAGTTTAATCTACAGAATCTTTATGAGAATTAAACAAGAAAGCATCTGGTATTTTTAGAAGTTCAGCACAAACCCAGGACATCTGATGAAGTCGTGAACAATGTTGGGATAAAATGAGCTACTCCTCATTTTACAACTCAACAAACACTGCGCGGAGGGTCAGATACTCCCGAAGCACAAAGCTATAGCGGGGCATACACCCTCAAGGACAGATGACTCATTCTGCAACTGACATTGAATACATGTTTGAGGACCTCAGACCATAGCCTCCCATTACTCTCAGATCAATAGGTAATTTAGAATGCTTTCATCTGAAGAGGAGGCTCGGAAAACTAGTGTGGGCTAGCCTTGCTCAAATGACAAGGATCGCCGGCTTCCTAAGTCTTTTCTCTTTTTAATCAGTCACTGTGCAAACCCAGGAGGCACTTGGGCCACGGTCCACACCCTCCTCGGCAAACATCCTCTCCATCTCCCAGCTACCTTGAAAGTTCAACACCCTCTGGGGCAAAAATCAACACACCTAGTCTTTAAAAGAATGAAAAATTGCAATGAACACGTGTGTACCCAGATAATATGAAAAGAGGACCACCCATTTCTTGAATGGATCAGTGGCAAGCTTGTTTCTGATAGTAAACACAATGAGTGTTAAATATACCCTATGAATCAAATCCTTAGGATTAATTTATTTTAAATGTGGAATAGGCCTGGTCCTGCCGCTGCCCAAGGTAGAGAAGGCTTACATAAAGCAGAATGCTCTCACTGCCTCTCACGTTAGGAGATGGATTGCTCACCATTACTACAGCCGAGAAGGCAGACCAGCAAAAGGGCTTTCCAGGCCCTTCTGGTAAGGTTGCTGCAGCCTCCCCTTCTCTTAGCCTGTATGAGATGCCCTCTGAGACCCACATGACCATAAGGAGATCCAGGACCACCACACCTCACTCCGGAGCGACAGGGTAAGAGAAGGAGGCTGAAGGAAAGGGGTTAAAAAGCCCGAGTCAGAAAGAGAGAATTTAAAAGAAAACTTTCAAGTGAAATTTTCCAAAAGAAAAGCACTTTTCCAGCTGCCTGCTTCTCATGGAGTTGCCCTAGACCCACGTAGCACCCAGTGCCATGAGTCCATTTCCAGCTGTCTTGCTCCTCGTGGATTCCATGCCTGGGCTCCTCTAGTTCTCCAGGGCATCCTAGCCCCTCATGGCCACGTCTGGAGTCCATGAGTTCCAACCTTTCTCTCCTCTTAGAAACTCTACCTTAATCCTCTACACATGTTCTGGTTTCAATCTTCGAGTCCTGAACACAAGAACCCTACAACATTGGGATGATCAATCCTGTCCCTACAACATTTGGCACCCCAGATGGGACAGACAAAAAGACCGTTTGTCCTGCATCAATCTAAGAGTAACTCCGTCTGCCTGTTTCACGCGCATTGATCCTATGGAAGCACACTGTTCATGAGAAGAAATCTGACCTTACATTACATGATCGAGTAAGTGAATTCCAGAGTTGGTGAAATGAGGTGAAAGGAAAACTATCAGGTTCTAAGTGCCCTTGCAAAGACTGCACACACTTACTCTCCTTTTGCCACAAGTGCACCTGTGTTTAAAAACACCCACGGCTATGCCCAGGAGTACCTGCTCTAAATGCTGTTACTATGCCTACAAGCACCTGTTCTTAATGCTGTTACTGTAAAATTGAGTTATTGCTCCATTTGTCTTTTTTTAATACTGTTATTATGTTATTTTAAAATATATTAATATTATTATTACAAGTATATGTGTCAGAAGACGACTTTGTGGAGTCAGTTTTCTCCTTCATGCTTTCGTGGGTTCAAGGAATGGTTCAGGTCATCAGGCCTGGGCGGCTAGCACCTTTACCCACTCAGCCATCTCACTGCTTAGTATTCTTTTTTAAATAACTTGAGTGACATATAATTTTTTTTCTTTTTCTTGCTTATCTTTTTTTTTTTATTATTGTTTCCACTCATACAAACTTAATAGGTACACTGGTTCCCCTCATCCCCCCAACCCCCCTGGTCCCCCTCCTATCACCCCTTCCTCCCCATCCCCCAGTGCCTCCCTCCCAATCCCCAGAGAATCCTTTAATGTGTATGCCAAACTCTCCTCTGGGCTCTCCTCTCCGATGACGTACAAGGACCCAGTGGCATTTCCCTGAACCTTTCCTGTGTTCCCCTTAAGCATAGGAACATTACTGTGTCTGTCAATCCCTTGCCTCCAAGGATCTCGATGCCTTTAGCAAATGCTAGACTTTGTGGGGTCAATAGTGTGTTGGACATTGCGCGGGGCATGCAAAGTCCAATTATGATTGCTTCGGCCCTAACTTGTGTGGAGTATCTTGCAAATCATTGCTCCTCCCATCCTTATGCTCTTACGATCTTACCGCCCCCCTCTTCCGCAAATTACTTTGAGCTCCAGGATGGGGAGAGATTAGGCTGGCCTAGTTCTAGGTGGTTGATATAGAGTCTCTGAAGTTCTAGATTATGGTTTGTTGACTTTATTTTGCAGTTTTGCTGCTCCTGCAATGCCCTTCACTCCATCCTGATGGGTACTGGATGGAGTGACATATTTATATGTCAAAGAATTCACCTTTCAAGTGTTGAACTGTGCTCAACATATCCACAGGCCGTATGACTACTACTATAATCCAATTTTAACACTTCCATCATCCCAAAGACAAATCTTCTATTCAGTCACCTCCTATTTCCCAGTTCCTACAACCTTAAGCAAGGATCAGTTTATTTTTAACACTAGGAAGTGCTATGACTGATTTCTTTCACATAGCATAACATTTTTGAGGTTTGTGTGGTAGTATTAATACTTAATTCTTTTTTACATTTAAATAATGCTTCATTAAATACAAACTACATTTCATAAATTGATTCTCAGTGACCATTTGGTTATTCCAAACTTTTTGTTATCTTTAATAATAAATAGTCACATACGAGTTTTTATAGGGCATCTTTCTCATTAGGCATACATTGAGCTACATTTTCATTATTGGCTAGAGATTACAATATCAAACATATTGAAAATAGACCCTTCTATTCTCATTTTGTGTTATCTATATGCTGCACATAAAGATGAATCATTTCTATATTTTCACAGGCACATTCTTCTAGAGACTCCATTGAATGACTGCTTTGAAAGAACTGGATCTAAAGAGCAAAACTGAAAACTGTATTAACTCCAACACTGGTCTTCTGAAAAAAATTCTGCTGAGAAGGAGATTCGTGTAAGAGCAGCTGACCCACCCCCTTGATGACTAGCTCTGTCAGCACCAACTGGGTATTTTATAAAATCAGAAAATTAACACACTTATGTACATATAATTATGAAATGGTATTTTTCTAAAAGAACCAATAGAGCTTCAGTCTCTCATACCACCAGAGCAGAAAGAAATGCTTTACATGTGAATGCAATGTGTGTGTGGGGGGGGCATCTGGAAAGCCCTCATGCATTTGCTGTGCTCCAGCGCAACGCTAGCCCAGGCAGAAGTGACGCTGCATTCAGCATGGACAGCCTCTTCAGGAGCTCAGGCCTCCAGAAAGCAGCGTCTCGGGGTGCCAGTATCCTAATCCTACACAACAGCCGTTGGTAGATGAGGAAACTAGAACAAGTGGTGGATCTACAAGACTCAGGATTACATAGACATGTATGAAAATGGCAGCACTCACTTTAGGCCGCGTGTCCACGACATAGATGAAATCACTTCCGGGGTTGGCCTTCCTGATGGCTTGGAGCATCTGCTCATCCTCCAGACACCGGGCACTGAAGCCTGAGAGAGGCTGGCTGCTCCGGCAGATGGAGGCCTGTAAGGGAGATGCAGCACTGTCAGGAACTTCCCCGGCAGCATCCCACAGTGAGGAGTCCTGGGGACACCTCTGTCCCTAACATCGGCTTCAGAAAATACGATGACACTTTGCGAAGTCAAGATTTGTTTGCTCTGAAAACAGGTAAAGAACCTTCTACCCAAGAAAGCAGTACAAAACACTCTCTGTGTGAGACACTGGAAATGTCCTAAGATATTTACATAGGACCCAAACCATGAAATTCAAAGCTGTTTAAATAGCCTACTTTCCTTTTCACTGATACTGTTGCTCTTTGCTGCTTAAAGTAGAAATGCAAAATAAATAACAATTCTCCTCAAAGTCAGAGGCCACTATTGAATGGCAAGACCAGTTTAAAAAAATTTTTTTAATGCTTTTCTTTTTTTAATTCTTTTACTGTAGCCTATTTAAAAGTACCACGAATACCCAAATCCAATTCTAATTGCAAGTATGAAGTTTCCCAGTAATGAAAGCCTGGGTCACTAAGCAAGAGTGTTTGGAGTCAAGGGTTTCTTGGGGTTCCACTGCAGCCTCCCTTCAGCTGTGCTGCCCTTCTAACCACCCAGCCAGCCTCCTACACTCGCGGCTCCCGCCTTAGTGGATTCAATCACTGTGGTTCCTATGAACCATACAACAAACATTCAGAAACAATATTATGTCTGTACTACTTATAAGTATCGTACTCAATACAACTATAAGCACAGTAACCTGCATTATATTATACAGTACAAGCAACCAAAGACGATCTGAGCTATACAGAAGAATGTGCGCAGGTTACATGTAAACACCACACCACTGTTAACAAGGAACCTGCACCTCCTGAGACTTGGGTATCCTAGGGGTACTGTGGAATCCAGCCCCATAGACAGTGTGGAATGGCTTGACATTGCACTATTAGGTGGGACATAGGATGGTGGGTGCCTCTCCTTGAGTCATGAATACATCAGAATTGGTCAGTAAAAAGCGAGGCATGGGTCCTTGTGCAATGTAAGAAGTTCAAAACAGAAAGTCCCAACTGATCAAAATGCAGTGAGTAAGCATCTGTGGACTACTAAGTCCTAACAGGATATCTAAATCACCCCTACTCCAAGGCCCGGAGAACATTATGGAAGAAGGGGCAGTAAGAATGTAAGTGTCTTAGAGAAGGAAGAGGTATGGCCAGACATCTTCTGCACACAACAGAGCTGCTGCACCCATGAATTCACTGCAGCAAGATCTGGCCTATCACGATCTCTCTATGGAAAGGAAAAGCTCTTAAGAAGCACCGAACCTACCTAGGAGGTGATTGAAGGTCATACTGGATAGGAGGAGGGAAGGGAGCTACTTTCCGCCATGGTACACCCACTGAGAGGCCATCCATGATCTAGCACGTGACCAGGCACATGCTATCAAAGGCAACCCAGGTGACACTCAGCGAACTACACGAGCAAAAAGACATAGAAGTAGGAGGGAGACTGGCAAAGAAGCAGGCTTGCAGTGGGAGAGGGACTGGGATGGGATTGGATAAAGAGGAGTAAAAATGACATAGATCTATGTATTCATGTATGAAACGCCAAAAAAATTTCAAGGAAAAAAAAAGGGGGAGAAGGGACAAGCACTCTGGCTGGGCAAGGAAGATGAGCTTCTGAGCTCTGCCCAGGAAAGGGTTTATCTAGTCTGAATCCAACCTCTTCTTTCCTGCCTTAAAGCCAGGACAATTTAGCCTAGATTCTCTAGGAAAACACATGCTTCAAGGGCTTTTCATTACAGAAGGTTTATCTCTCTCTAGATCTGAAGACCAAGTGCAGAATGGCCAGACACATGACTACGGAGGGGTCCACAATGGTTCTGTTCATGGAAGGCATAGGCAGGGGTCATGTGACTCAAGAAAACTAAGGCTTCTAGCCAAGTTCTCCCTTAAGGATGGCAGTGCTGGGGCAAGGGAGGGGGCCAGAGAAGCAAAGGGGATGGCAAGTCCCAGAGGGTCATCCAATGCTTCACAGGTACAGAGGACAGGCAAGAGACCAGGCTGTGAGAACATGGGTGAGGGAGACGGGACAGCAAGACATGGCCAGACCAAAAACAAGGTGAAGTGACAGGAGCAACTGAAAGGGTCTGGTAGGAAGCTACAGAAACAAACAAACAAACAAAGCTGCCACTGATCTCAACCTGGGAAGGTGGAGCCTAAGAATCCCCAGAGCGAGCGAGTCAACCAGACTAGATGTACAGGTGAGTTTTTGACTTAATTAGAGACCTACTCTCTAAATAAACATGGAAGAATCATTGAGGAGGCTGGTTCTTGATATCAACCTTGGGCCTCCACGTATACCCACAGATATGTGCCCATGAAAACATGGGCTAACACGCATGCATATCCCTCACACCCATATACATGAAAATGGCAAACAAAGAGACAAAAAAGACGGCTATTAATAAGCAAAGAATGAACAAGAAGAAAGAATGTGCGTGGACGTCAGTGGCTTTTCTAAAGCACACACCCAAAACGGTCTAGACACTGCAGAGACAGGCAAAGCCTGCTGAGGAGAGGGCTCAGTTCACGTGGTGTGTGGTCAGAGCCTATCCCATTATTTTTCTGATAAGTAAACATGCACAGTCAGTTCTTACATATGATAAAAAGACAAGCATAGCTGGATTGTCTCGTACCATCCACAGGAAAACCAACACATACTTCTAAGAAAATTCAAACACACAAATACATGGACATACAGACATACACACAGACAGGTAAATGTGCACATACATGTACGCACGCCAAGTGTGACATAAAAGCACACTTTGAAACTTACGTGGTTATCTTTATAGTAATAGGAAAGGGCAGGAAATCGCCGTCTGCTCCGAAATTTGGAGCTCCCCACGATGATATGTGCCGTGGCTGACTTAGGAACATACAGTTCGGTAGGGTAAGAGTCACAAACCTGTCATCAGAAAATACACAGGAAGCTTTAGGCAGTAAATCAATGTACTGCAAATTACCACAGGCAATTTCATTTCACCATACTTATAGGCTGCATATCTTTGTGTTCCTCATCAAGTTACAGGGGAAGCTAATTCACGGAAACCCGGAAGCTACTTCAGGGAAGTGAATTATTGCTGATTCTAGGACATGATGCCGAAAGGAAAGGAGATGGCTGCGAGCAACCTGTCCTTACACACTGTCCCTTTGCTGCAAAGGTTCTGTAAGTGGGGAAGATGGTACCACTTGGACATTCCTTTCACAGAAGAAAAAAAAAAAAAAAAAAAAAAAAAAAGGACAAAGTGTCATCCTGCATCCTAAAGCTGAAAAAACATCAACTGCCTGTGTCTGAGCGCAAGACCCGCAGCGGGAACTGAGTGCCTAAAATGTAACCCGGCAACCAAGTCATCAAGTTACTTGTATGTTCCTGGCACACCACGCGCATTCCTGGCCCTTTCTCAACACTCCTGCTCTGGTCTCAAATCTTTCCTGCTTCCAGAGCCTACCCTGTTCTGTCTTCTTCAGGGAGCCTCCTCCCACATCTTCAAGCCCAGGCAGATTTCTAGATGGGATTTACTGAGGTGTCCCCCACTACCATATTATACAGCAGTTTTATGTTTCAAATGTGCTGATGTGTAAGAAATGACTTGCTTTTTGTGGCAGTAACTGATGCTCTCAAAGGATCTTATGGTTCAGAATCAGAAATCAGCAGTTTAACAACTGGTTCTGCTTCACGGCCTTTAGGAAGCCAAAGCTGAACACATTGATCTTTTAATCTCTACAGCAACAAGATCTAGGGAGTTGACAGAAGGAGCAAATCAGACAACACCCATGACAAAGCACTTTGCAAACTCTCTGAGCCAGAAGCAATGCCAGTGGCTGGCAACAGGGATGGTTGCTGATGTTTTTGCTCAATGCATGATTTGCTTTCCCATCAGTCAATCCATCTTCTACAATGTGAGATGACAGTTTCCTGGACTTCATCAAGACACTGGTTATTTCCTGAAAGTCAAGGCACAAGAGGAATCCAAGTGGATGTAGCAATAAGGGAAATACTATCGCCACCTTCCCTAACACTCTGAAAGTTAGCGGTGAAGGCAAAGAAAACCTACCACTGGAGAAACGCAAGCCTCCTAAACTCTCACAAGTAGCTTTGTCAGGACCCTTTCCCTGCTCCACCTCCCTGCCTTCATGTTTCCTTTACCAGATTGCTGAGCAATGGACAGCAGGAGACTTAAAAAGGCCTTGAAAAGAACGGCCAAAGGTCCAAAGCATAATTTCAAGATTCCACCAAGAACATTGCAGAAAGATAAACAGTTTCACATGGGCTTGGGCACTTTGGAGAAAAGTCCAGAACCAAGAGCACATGGCCAAGCCTACTTGGACCCAGACAGCTGGAATGAGGCCCTGGGACACTACACTTCCTTTCCCATCCCAGCCTGGTGTTTGCATCTGCCTGAAGCCAGCCCCTGGAACATTACCACACCCACCACACCCACTGGCCTGAGGTTTGGGAGACATGCAGTCATTGCACCAGACTGACAGAGTTCTGAAAATAACCATTTCTAAAAGGAAATAAGTGGGTTTTTGTTAGATTGGGGAATACCTACCTTCCTTATTGCACTTTTTTTTTGAGTAAAGGAAGTAAGAATTAGAAGTAGGCAAGATTTCCCAACACACTGTTTATAGTTTCTGAAATTCAAGAGGCAAGGAAGGACCCTGCAGCTCCTGCTAGGACCCCTGATGGCCTCCCAAGGTCAAAAAAAAAAAAAAAAGAAGCCCATCTCGGCTGGAGCCATGGCACTGTGTACACCAGAGGTGGAATATGACTGAGAGAAGAAAAATATCTAGAGCCCAGCCTGGTTCACACCCCAGCCAGCCCAACATGGAGGCTGTCCTGCCATCTGCAGTAACCTGAGGAACAGGACATACAGTCAGTCAGCTGTCCTCCAATGCACCAGATGTATCACTTTTCAGAGGAGAATGTCACTCTTACCGTTTGACTTCTACAAGGCCGAAGCTCCCCCAAGTGGGCCACGTGGTTCATGTCTGGCCTGACTTTCCTTTAGAACGAAACACCTATTTTAAAGGCACACTACTTCCTCAGAGCACTTACAACTATACGGAAAAATCCAAAAACCAAAAAGTATAGGACTCTATTAATGCCCTCTTCTATGGAGTTAAAACATTTACCCTTCTCCACAAAAAAAAAAAAAAAAAAAAAAAAAAAACATATTGCCTTCTAATTTGAGTTCCGAAATATAATTTTTAACAGATCTGGAAAAATTGACTCCATTCCACTTTCACCAAAGAAGACAACATTCTCTAGTGGAAAGTAAAGTAACAGTTCAGTAGTCACTGAACATTACCAATACTTCAGCCAGAAACTAAAGGAGACAAACAAATGGAAAGATAACCCGTGTTTGTGATTAAATATTGCTATAATCTTCATATTCCCCAAAGCAACTGGCAGGCTCAAGGTAATCCTAATAGCAATTTTTGGAAAAATAGGAAAAAAAATCATCCAAGTATTCATGTGGATTCTCAATGGGCTCCACATAGTCAAAAAAAGCTTTTTTGTTTCAAAGAATATGTTTGGAGGGTTCATACTTCTTAAGTTCAAGGCCTACTCTAAAAATATGTGCATTATACAGTCAGAATCAGTGTGATACTAACATAAAAAGACAAATAGACTGACTAACAGCATGGAGATCCCAAAATAAACTTCATGACCGTGACCAAGTAATCCCTGACAAGGGTGCCAGGATTCCTCTGGGAAAAGACAGGGTCTTGGTTCAAAGGTTCTTGGAAAACTAGAAATCTACATGCAAAGAGAATAAAAATGACAGTCAGACCTAGTGCCTAAGAAAAATTAACAACATGGACCAAAGACTTGCATAACAGATTGAAACCAAAAAACTCCTAGAACAGTACATGACAAAGGCTTTGTGATACTAGACTTGCATTGACTTCTGTGTGATGGCAAAAGCACAGGCAACAAAATAAAAAACTAGCACAAACGGGACTACATCCAACCTTGAAACTTCAGTGTACCAGAGGAACACAAAGGCAACCTCCTGTGGGAGGAGCATTGGCAAATCTCACTATTCAGAATGCATAAAGAACTCATACAAATCAATGACAAAAATCAAACATCTTGATTAAAAGCAAGTCAAAGACACAGCATACATTTTTCCAAAGACAGTATACAAATGGTCAATCTCCACATGAAATAGCACCAACAGCGAAATGAAACTCAAAACTATAAAGAGCAATCATCTCATAACTGTCAAATGGGTCACTGTTAAAAACAAAACAGGTGGTGGCAAGGCTGTAGAGAAACCGGAACCGTGGTGCACTGTTGTGGACCTAGAAAGTAGTGCAACAGTGGAAACCGTATGAAGGTCCTTCAAAAAATTAAAAATGGATCTGGGGAGATGGCTCCATGGGTAAGGCAAATTCTGCACAAGCATGAGAACTGCAGTTTCTGAACCCATATGAAGCCAGAAAGGTGTGGCCATCGGTAGTTCCAGCACTAAGAGGCAAAGATGAGATCCCAGGGATCCCAGGGCAAGTCAGCTAGCTAAACGAGCCACTGGCAAGCTCTGTGCTCGACTGAGAGACTCTTTCTCAATAAATAACGTGGAAAGTGATCAAGAAAGACATCCCGTCATAGTTAAGCACAGCTGTCAACTTGACTGTTGAGGGTTTGAGCTCTGGGCACAGTTGTAGAGAGTTGATGGTTGAGTTAAGCCCAGAGCAAACCTGAAGGAGACTGTCTAGCTGATAGGGAAGACCCAGCCCATGGTGGGTGGGATTAGGCCCTGGATAAATCACAGAGAGCTGGTTGAGGGAGTGGGCATCCTTCTGTATACTTGGCCAGACATGCTGGTCTGGCAAGTAAGGATTGTCCATCTCTCAGCCGTTATGCAGTGATGGTGTGGCCAGTTCCCTCGGCCCTGGTGTTGGGGAGTGCTCTCCCATCAAGCTGGACTAAGAACTGTAACCAGGAATCATAAGAGAATCATAAGAACTGTAACCAGGAATCATAAGAGAGAATAAACCCTTGTTCCATTAAGCCGCTTGATAGTCATTTATCAGCAACCATGCAGGCTGACTGCAACAACACCTAACATCAACTCCAGGTTTTATACACACTCACACATGTGTATGTATATCTACCCACCCACATGAGACCATTCACATGGAAACATACATATGCACATCACAAATTAACACACATGCAAAAATGACAGCTATAATTGTTATCTGATCCAGAAAACCCATACCCAGGCAGACCATGAAAAGTCTTAAACAGAGTCTCAAGGATACATTCACCCTGCCACGCTCGCAGAGTACTGTTCCCAACAGCCAGGAGATAAGCAACCCAAAAACCCACCAACGAAAGAATAGATGAAATGGAACCCATTCATATAGAATACTATTCAGTCTTAAAATAGAAAGAAATTCTGTAACGTAAGCCAGCCATACAGAAATACTGCTGCACAGTCCCCCTTCCATGAGAGATGTGCCACAGCCTAACTCACAGAAATGGAAGCAGAATGGTGCATTACAGGCCCAGAGGAGGGATGGAAGAAGTAGCGCTCTAAAATCAATTTTATAGATTAAAAAAAGGTTCTGGAGATGAGCCCCCTAACCATGTGACTGTTGAGCACTACTGAATAGCACACTTACATGTAAACATAGCAAATTTTGTTCTGCATTTTATCACAATAAAGGAAATGGTCATCTTAGAAATATTGCTGCTGCTATTTTTGCAACTTACTCACAGAGTGCTAGTCAACATTCTCAACATGAAGAATGCCCTACATAATGTAATTTATGCCTCTGGATTTTAAAACTCCTTAGTCAAACTCTCAAGATTTTGTCTGTTTTGACAAAAGCAAAAGACAAAATCAGACAGAACAGGAAAAGTCTACCAGAGTGAAAAATGCCTTTTCTGTGGAATCTTTTACTTCTGACACCGCCATACATCTTCTGCTGTGTTAATAATCTTAGTTTGGGCTTCTGTTTACAAATAAGGACACCAATTTGGTTGGAGGGGGGGTCTTTGCTGAATTAATCAAACTGCCTGAAAAGCCCCCCAAGGAATCATTTTTGGGAACTGCTGCACTCATTCAATAAACTCAACTGAGTATTTACAGGAATTACTGTTAGGCACCGAGACAGAAATGAATAATGAATAGAGTTTGGGGCTTTGAAGATGTCAATTCCCAGAAGAGGCCTTTGCTGTCCTGATGGAGGCCTTCCAGTAAATGTGTCCACTACTGCAGATACAGGCCATCCAAGATGCTGTCCAAGAGGTCTCAGTCAGACTTGGGCTAAGAGATTACTGTCAGAAACTAAGATATAGCTGCACAGAAACATCTTTTAAAAAATATTTAGATCCTGAAATTTATTTCAAGGAATTGGTGATGAATGACTTAAATTTTATAGTAACAAATACCAATTACTCTATTTACATAAATGCAGTTTCCAATTTATGTCGACAGGAAGCCCTGGCTTAGAGAGTTGATCTGCCCCAGGTGTCAGAATGCACAGCAGCGAGAACAGAGAGGAGGAGGCAGACTCCAGCCCCTGGAGACACAGCAACCAAAGCAAACTGGCTCTGGGAGCTCAGTTTTCTGTCTCTGATGTTATTTCCATGACTGACTGGAGTTCCCCATCATAAGATACCATTTGTTTCACCTATAGCAAAAGATCTGTGTAAACTATACAAGAACCCAGGAAGCAAGAGGGAAAGGAACAAATTTTCCCAATCCTAACGTTATTGAAACAAAACTCCCTCAATGAATTCCCAGTCAGAAATTTTCTGGAAGAACACAACTTTTCTTTTATTTCTAAACTGGTAAAAAGTAAAGAGATGTCATCTTTCCTGTTTTTTCAGTGATGATTTATAAAAGAAAAAACTCCCTGAGGCTTCCACCTTTCCTGCCTCACCGCGGTTTGCTGATAATTTGCCTTCTTCAGCTGTCCATTACTTGGGAAAAGCAAAGCTGGGTGACACACTGCATATGTGTAACGTACGCCTCCAGAGACAGTGTGTGAGTCATGCTTGTGATGGGGAATCTATGGGGAACTCTCACCCAAAGGAAAAGAACGTGGACCTTCAGGAAAAGGTTACTCCACTGGCTTTGACTTGGATCCATTTTTCCCTTGCTCACGGATGGGAGTATGTTTTTTTATAAAATAAATACATCCAATTTTCTTTTATTCAATTTGGAATCCCTCCCATCTAAAACCCTGACTTTAGCAATAAAATAATCTATTTGTGATTGTATTATCCAGGCATGTTGCAGTGATTCAGTTAGGGTGTGACTGGTGAATTAAATATGATTATAAAGATTCATTACCAGGAGGATCTTCTGCATCCCAAATAACCTAGAAGTCTGAGAAAATCTGGGGAAAATAAAGAAGACCCTGATCTGTAAGATATAAAGATTTAATTTCACACTGTAACAGTCATAACTAATAAAAACATACCTATAGAATCTATACAGTATTATATTTGGGCAAAAATGAGCAAAAATCTTCTTTTTAAGTGCTTACATATAATACTAAAACACAAAATATGATTTAAAAGAAATTACTGGGAATTGGGAAGATAGCTCAGTCAGTGGCTAAATCACTTGCCACATAAGTGTGAGGATCAGAGTTCAGATCTTCAGAATCCACAAAACTGTTGGACATATTTGGCAGTCTAGCTACAATTTCACACACACACCACAGAAAGGAAATCCCTAAAGCAAGCTGGCTAGCCAGACAAGCTGCACTGGAGTTCTGGGTTTGAATGAAAGACCCTGTCTCACATATTATGGTGGAAAAGCAATCAAAGATTCTAGGCACAAGCTTGAAGCCTGGGTCTTATATACATTTATGTGCACACGCGCACACACATACTGACCTATTGGCACAAAAAGCATACATACATACAGGCATGCACTCACATACACACATACACGTGAAAAAAATGATTGTGGTTGTAGTACAGCTGGCAGAGCACTTATCTAGCATGCAGATGAAGCTCAAAGTTCAATTCTAGCACCCCATGAAACCAAAGGTAGAAGCATATGTCTACAATTCCACCACCGGACAGAATGATTGGGAGTAAAAGGTCATCATCCTTGGATACATACAACACCAGCCTAGACTAGATGATATCCTGTCTCACAAACAATAGGAGAGGGAAGAAGAGGAAAAGAATGAGATGAAGACTGAGAGAAAGAGCGAGAGAGAGAGAAAGAACACTAAGAATGTATTTGTAACAACTACATAAATGATAATGAATTGTTACCTAGAATATATATAGAACGACTACAAATGTACACTAGGAAAAAGACAGTCTTTAGGAAAAAAAGAGCAAGAATGTGAACAGGCAATTCAAAGAGTCACTATGAATGGCTAAAAAAAAAAATCCCTGCATTATTTAGATAAGAAAAGTGTACAATTGACAACAAAAGAAAAAAAATTTACTACAAAAGTGTGAGCTTCGGAGCACTTGTCCAACACAGAACTCAACACACAGACACACACATGCACACACACATGTACATTCACACACGCGTGCACACACACACACAAGCATACATGCACACACACACATGCACACACACACAAATAGTGCAGACTCCCTCCTCACCCCATCCTTACTCCCTCTTGCAAACTCTGGAACACTATTGAGAATTAACAGTGGAAACAATAGCAATATGCCAGCCCATCGGTGGAGAGAATGTGGGGTTCACTGCCTCTCTGCTTCCCTTTCTCCACAGTCTTTCTTAGTGCAGGCACATTTCTCCACAGCGCTCCGGGGAGCCTCCGGATGACCTTATGTACCAATCTGGAGTCCAGTGAGCACATCAAGTGCTCCTGCCAAACTGCCATCAGAGGCCCTCTGGCTTCCCAACTAATCGTCTCCTGTGCTATAAAAAGATGTGATGGGAGAATGAAGGCCTCGCCAGTTCTCCCAACGACTGGCCTCAAGATCTCCACTGGGCCTCCCGGAGTTTCCAGTTCCTTACCCTCTAAAAGTGGATGGTTTCTTTAAGGTCTAATCTGAGGTGCAGCTAGGAAAGAAAGCCAGCAAGTACTAGATCATTTGTCTAACATGCATGAGCACTGTTGGTTTGAACCCCAATAATGGAAAAAGTCAACAAAATGAAAGATATCCTGGTAAACTTTCATACTATAAAGAATTACATCAAAAGGAGATAGAAGTCATAGTCTGCTTTTTGAAATCACAATTTCATGTGGATTCACTATTTGGATTTCATGGAAACCCACTCACTCTGTAGTCTCTATTCACATCGCTGAGCTGCCAATAATTATTGGGGAGGCCCATGCGCTTATATTCTTCACTGAGATCAATCAGCATCCAGCCTTGTTCTCTTTCTTCTTTATCCAGTTTGGGATTGAAGGAAAAGCAGTATAACTCCTCATATTTCACTGAAAGAAAATGAGAATAAAGCCAAATCAAGCTAAGTCAAAGCCAGAACCAAATTGCCCCAAAAACATTCTGTTCCAGCCAGAGTTCACCATCCCAGCCTCCCACCCTGGCACTGTGACAAGAGATGGTCACACAAAGTCTTCCCAGCAGTGACAAGAAGGTTTTGGAGCATCTGAACAGCATGCTGTAAAAGCAGTCTTCTTGTAGAAAACAAGGCCTTCTCCTTGGTTTTTATTTCTCCAAATGCTTTAAAATTGAATATATTTTCATAAAGCATTCCAAATATGGAACAAAATTAGACATCAAGAATTTATTTTTATGTATCCATCAAGTTTTAATTTGGGGTAGCCTGTCACAAGGAGATATTTTGATGTTCTCAATATAAAATACAGAAAACCAAAACAACCATAAAAGTGGTGGATTATGTTATGTGTTTGCTTTTAAAAATTTGTACTTGAAAAATGGCATAAGTAATAAAATTATGCTGCTTATAAGGATTCATTAACAAAATTAACTCTTAATATATAGCAGCCTGGGCATGGTGTGTTATCAGAAAGAAGGCCGTGTCATGAATGTCGTCCTTTAGATGTGCCACATAGCATTTCCGTCCTTACACAATACCTTTCATGTTTACAAGGCCAAGCCTGGTATCCTTCCCATTCTGCTTTTCCCATTACAATCTTGGATTTGGCTTCCTTGCTCTGGTCTTACAACATAAGGGAAATGTCCAGACTAGCACTGCCCAACAGAAATATAATATAAACCACAAACACTATTAACATGTTCCTGTCACCACATCAAAACAATAGAAGGAAATGGCAAATGAATTTAGTGATATTTTAACACAACATTATCTAAAAAATACATTAATTTTAACATGCATATGTATAAAAGGAATTAATTTGCACCTTCTGCTTTATACTCTTTGAAACTCCATATGTATTTTATACTTAATAATACCGCTCATTTCAGGCTTAGCCATGTTAGAATTGCTGAGAAGCCAACTGTGGCTGGTAGCTACATGGTGAGGCAGTGCAAGACTTAAGATTCCCGAGCACAGCAAGTGAGCCCTCAGGTTATTCCAGACTCGGTTGTGCTGTACCAAGATCATCAATAAAGTAGCTCCACACTGATCCTTCTTTTGCAGCTGAGGTAAAGGAGGTGGGGACGGAGGTTTGGGGGAGGGAACAGCAGGCACAGAGTCACTGTTCTGGGGAGGGAGATCTCTTGCTCTTCCCTTCCTTCCATTGCTCCACCCCATAATGTTCCTGTTTCTCTCCAATGGATGCTGGTATTCTAGCTTTGCTAGGTCATCCCATTTGTTTCTTAACTTGCAGACAGCATTCTGTGCAGACAAGTTAATGCTCTACGAGCAACTGGAGGCCTTAAAAAGGATCGGGCCACCAGCAAGAGGCTCACCAAGACTCAGTCTGAAGCCTGTTTGGACTGTTATTGAGATGATTCATTCACATAAATGAAGAAAGATTAGAGTCATGTTTTGAAGAAAGATAAGCGTATTTCAAGTACCACATTTTTTTCATTCAACGAGTATGAGAAGGGCATGAGTGGATAAATCATGTCCTATTGCAGTCTTTCTTGATGTCACTTTTCTAACCTTTAAAATTTAGAACTCTGACTTTGATCAGATAAGAAAAACACACAGTACAGGTGCATGGATGTACAAACAGCGAGCAGAGACTTTTAGCATGTTATCTGGGTTAATGAGACAGTACCGATAACCCAAGTCTTATTCTGGGAATAGCCAGTTAAACGCTGACACATCTTTTCCATCCCTAAGAACCACGTTCGTGACTCAGACTCTTACTCCTATAATACTAACCGCAAATGCAATTTGTTTAAGATGCCAAGAGCATCCCTTGGGAAAGCCCCCTCTCCCTTGGAGAACCAGAGCTGATGAGTCTGGCGGAATAATGGAAGTTAAGGTTCCTTGGTTAAATGTTTACAAATAGGCTTAAAGAGAGGCGAAGAAAAAGCCAACAAGAACTGATTCAGTTCTGACGGTTCTCAGGGTGCAGGCCAATGTCGGGCCCAGAAATGGTGCATAGGCCACAGAATGACTTAGAACAAACCAGAGCGCTGTGATGAAGTGGGGAGACACTTGGACAGGATGACACTGGAATGATGAGATTATTGTTCTCTGAGTATTTTTCAGGACAAAGGGGAAACCAATCCTCAGGCCCAACTTCAAGCAAAATTCTCTGTAGAACAGGAGGGCCTTCATTTTCAGTTAGCTAAACCTTAGTCTTGCTTATCTGGGGGAGCCTCTTACTCAGAGGCCAACCCGCATTGTATTGTGGGGACTGAGTACACTGAGAAATTAGTACAGGCATGAGTCTCAGTAGGCCCCATTTTGTATTTTTCTATTCCTTCTGTTCCTAATGCCTATAAAAAATTTAACAGCTAGCAGAGAGGTAAGATTAGAAAAAAATATCAAGACTAGAGAAATATTTAAAGTTACTTTGATTTTACATGTTTATACAGGGAGATAAAGAAAAATTATGGTCACATGCATTAGAAGCTAAAGTAGAATACTAATATTTTATATACATATGGAAGGATTAAATTGAGCTCATTAACATAGTCATTGTTTCAAGTAAAAACGAACATTTCCAATGATCAGAACATTCCAAATTTATCCTCTTAGCCCCCCAAAAATGTACACATTCAGTTATTAACTAATTTCACCAAAGTGAACAACAGATCAAGAAACAAACAAATAAAACAAAATCAGGCTTATTCTTCCTTTGTAACAGGGGCTTTGTACACTTTGGGTGATCATCTATCCTCTCATACCTACTTGCTTTTCTCTGCTTCTCTGGAGTCAATTGTTTTAGATTCTAAACATGAGTAAGAACATGCAGCATTTGTCTTTCTGTATTTGGCTCATTTTACTTCATGTGAGATCATGCAAACCAAGCCCTATACCTAGCTGTACCATAACTTCCGCCAGAAGTTATTGTACACCAATTCTAGACATTCTGCTGAGTGCGGCCAACTTAAACATCGTGGCAAACCCAGAGCAGAACAATGAGACAGCACGGCTATTGCTGGATTTTGTACAGTAAAATAAAACAAGGGTCGAACCCTTATTGCTTATGTTAAGCAAACATAAATTTGAATTAACAGTTGAAGACACAGTGATGGAAAGGACCTGCTAGACTCAAGTGAATAGCATCACTGACAAATAATTACTGGACAGGGGAGATGCTTGCCTTGGAAGCATGAGGACCTGAGCTTGATCCTCAGAACCCACGCGCAACAGTGACAGTGACAATGACAATGACGACAAAGAGGCACGGTGGCCACACTAGTAAACCCAGCTCTGAGGAGGACAAACACAAGCAGATATCTGGGGCTCCCTGGCCGGCCAGCCTGATCTATTGGATGAGCTCCAGCAATTCTTCCTCAAAAACAAGGACAGTACCCTCAAGGACATCACCCAAAGTCATCATCTGGCAACCAGAAGCACATGTACACACACACACACACACACACACACACACACACACACACACACACACGTACAGAATTACCACAATAAGTTAGATCATAGAAAGGGATCAAATGGAATAGAGGAGACAACTTCCTGAGATTGTTTTTTTCTTAAAACCATAGTAACTATGCACAGCATGTGCTTCTTACATGCAGGGCTCTCTGATCAAGACCCACCACTGCAAAGAAAAAAAACACACAGAAATTGGGGATTAAAATAAACTGAAAAGCTGTAATTTAGTAAATATGGTAAAATAAACAAAAGAACAATTTAAATGTTGAAGAGACCACAAACACTAAAGAGGGAAAGATAATTGATAGAAAAATAAACAGCAAGAGGCAAATGAGAGGGAAGAGGAAAGAGAGAACATGGGAAAGGAGAAGCACTCTGAGAGATGCAAGTCTTCAGTATAAATAGGTCCTTATTTACACTGGATCTATGGGGCTCACATACTCTTAATTGTGCCATAGTTTTTCTTTTAATATATGTAATTTTTGTACTGGATCTTTGTGCTTATCCATTTTTTTTTTATCAAAACTCTTTAACTTTCAAATTTATTCTTTACTGATGAACTTCTATATTCTGGAGCAAAGTTGAGGCTTCAGTCTTCTTGAAAAGCAGTAGCACATACTCAGCTATACTTTTAAAATATATATATTTTATTTGTTTATTTATTTATTTTATGGTGTGTGTGTATGTGTGTGTGTGTGTAAGAGGGCACTTGTGTCCCTGTGGAGGGCCAAGGGTGACTTCAGGAATCATACTGGATTGTTTCTATCTCCTTCTTGCTTCATCTGGGATTTCTTTATGGACCCATCCCTGTGCTTGGTGCAGGCACACTGTGTGCACATGCATATGGAGGCCCAAAGTTGATGGTGGGTGTCTTCTTTGATCACCCTCCATTTTTATAATTAAACCAGGGTTTCTCAGTTGGAAGCAGAGTTCACCAGTGGCTACGCTAGTTTAAGTCAGCTTGCCATGGGCTCCCCCGTCTTTGCCTCCTGGGTGCTGGGATTGCAAGCAGTCACCTCATCTGCCTGGCTTTTTACCTGGGTTCTAAACATGTAACCACTGAGCCTTATCTCACAGGACCAGTGACTGATGCACCTGTCTATCTTCCTTGGCTCCTCTCTAACCCAGGTACATTTCTATGTTCCAGTTTGTCGTTTCCTCTGTAATGTGTATTAATGACAATATTTGTTTCACCAACATGCTTATCCATTTTTATTCATACAAAATGCAAGCCAACAAAATTTCCCTGGTTTTTAATTTTTTATTATTATTTATTCAAATTTGCGTGTGTGCGTGTGTGTGGATGTGTGTGTGTGTGTGTGTGGAACCACTGGCGAATTCAGGAGTCATCATGGACCGCCTCTACCTCCTCCTTGTTAACTCTGCCACAGAATTCACAGATTCCGCTCTACCAGGACCAGAAATGCAGGCCGTCCCCACTTCTGCCCAGTGTCTTTACGTGGGGTCTAGGATCCGAACTCAGGACCTTCCGCCTGCAAGGCAGAGGCTTAACCCCTGAGCCACCTTTCCAGCCCCAACTCTCTCTGGTTATTAAAAAATATTTTATTTATTTATTTTGAGAGACAGAGAAAGTAAAAGGAGAGAAGAAGGGAGAAAGGGAAGGGGAAAAAAGAAAGAGACAACAGAGACAGAATGTACAAACATAGGTTTGCACATGTGTGGGTGTCAGAGGACAACTAACTTTTGGAGATCCATTCTCTTCTAACATGTGAGTCAAACTCAGGGCTCCAGGTATGTGTACACCAAGCAGGCCTGCTCTCGATTTTTAAGTAATCTGATTTTGTCTCATGTCAGAAAAACCTAAGGATCAGTAGAATTCTGCAAATGTCTGAGGCACAGGTTTTGAATGAAACGAACACCCAGACATTTCTTCTGTTGTCTAAAATAAAGTGTGTTCTCTGCAGGACTCTGCAGTTCACCCTGAGAGGACAAAAGTGACTCCTGTGAAGACTGACTCTGTCACCTCTCCCCAGCTCCTCCCAGGCTCCAGCCTCTTCCAGAGTAGAACCTCTGACTTGCCCTCACCATGTACCGCCTGTAGCAGCTGTGGGCTACAGAACTGCCCAGGCTCCATCTGGTCTCATCTTCCCACACTTACTAACACTGTGTTACATAACCTGGCATTTCTAACACCAGTGCTAAGGACAGGAACTTGCTCCAAGCCCTCTCAGGTGATGACTTTAATTCAATTAATTAATTAATGTACTTTCCTTTTCCAAAAAAAGGCACCAATAATTACATCTCAAATTTAACTTCCAAAATGTCATTTTTTAAGGTACAGTCAAGTATTTTTGAAAGCAGAAGACACTGTGGTCTTCCCTGAGAACACCCCAGTGGCCACAGCCTTCTCTACCCCGAGATGCACTCTTCCAGCTGTTCACCCCTTTCCCAGTTCTCTTCCTAAATCCCATTAATCCGGTCAAAGCACATTTACTACTGTGCACATCCATTAATCAACGACACTGAATTTGCTGGCGCACAACTGTCCTTGCAATCGCTGCTGCCTGCAACCTAACGGACATCTTCCCAGAACTGCTGTTCCAATTATAGTGCAGCCTTCAAAAAGTTCAACTGCTCTTCTGGCTTACTCTGCAGCTGTTCTCAACACACTTGGAAGGGAAAAAAGTCCTAACCAGCTTCCTTTAAAGGGGAACAAAATTATCTAACTGCAATGACACCCAGGCATCATTTCTAGTAAGTTACCTTTGGTTCTGAGCTATCTATAATGATATAGTCATATCTTGAGGAATCAAGACCCAGTCAGATACTTGTCATCCTGAGTCAAATGCATCTTCTACTTCCCCCATTGGTGGATTCTTTGAAACACTGAAGTTATATCCAGGTGATCTCTTTTCACTGTCCTCTCCCAAGAAATGCACAAGGATATTTCCTTTAAGCAAACTCACACAAGCCATGCAGAGAGACATGCAGCAATTCTGTAGAGGTAAATATCATTCTGAAAAACCAAACATGAGGGCTAGGACAAGAACAAGACAGTTGCAGAGAGAACCTATGATTATTACTCTTTCTTTGTTGCTGGGACAAAACACCCAAAGTCGAGCAACTTAAGGGAGAAAAGGAGGTTTATTCCACTTACAGTTTTAGAGGGGAGATATAGTCTTTTATGGTGGACGTGGCATGGTTGGCTGGCCAAAGGTGAAAGCAGGCTAAGTTACTGTAAACATCTTGGAGACTGAGAGCTGTAAGACTCAGATTGTAAAGGCAGACTTCTCCAAAAAGTAGGGTGGGTCTAACTCACCTCAAGGCCCACCCAGTGACTGCCTTCCTCTAGCAAAGCTCCACCTCTCAAAGGTGCCATGACCTTCCCAAACACATGAGACTGTGAGGGACACATTTCAAACTACACACACACCTTTACAGATAGGAAGAGTATCTAAAAGTTTTGGATAACCATGTTTTCCACACAAAATAATTTATATATTCTATCATAGGACTTATTCAGGGCATTTCAATTACCGAAGGGCATAATTTTACCCCAAAGAATCACACATTGCAAACCCCCACCAAGCAAATATTATTAGGACTTAGATTAGGAATAACTGAGGGGAGACTCCAAAAGATATCATTCAAGACTTCTTGGCCTGATCCGAGACCAAGGCTGACACTAATTCATAAAATGATGCAACATCTGAGCACGACACAAGTTTCTGAATATGATCTTCAAAAGAGATCTTTATTAAACAAAAAGTTCCTCTGCCTACCTGGGCGTGCAAGGCGTATGAGAGAGATGTACACGTCGTGGCAATCTCGTTCCTGAGGGATGACAAGGTGAATGATCTGAAAATTCTTGCAACGGATAAGCAGTGGACAGCCAGTGGCGGTTGTTGCCTGTTTTTCAATGGTGGATATCTGACTGTGAAGAATCTAGAAGCAAAAGTTGATAGGGATACCCTAAGTGCAGATTACTAACAAGAGGTGCACAAACACTCCTCAAATTAGCCTTACACCTGCCTTAAACACAAAACAAGCTCTGCCTGAGAACCATCTACAGAAATCTCAGACTTCAGTTTTTAAAACCAAACTTTTTTAGCATCGAGGATAGTTATTTTTGAAGCAAAATACTCAGCACGCACGTCTGCAACAGGTAAGGGAACATTTTGGCTGTCAGATACTGAGTTTAGCAGCTAAAATTACATAAGGTCATGGGAAGTTAGTAAAATAAACTTTTGCGATCAACAAAAGTTAGAGAAGGTCCCACTGGGAGGTGCCACCATGCTCCTTAATCCCGCATGGAATGCTCAAATATAACAGATACTTGTTTTCTAAGCTGTTGGTGGTCGCGCAGAAAGGATTCATTTCATTTTCTAATTTCACATTATCTTCAATGGACAGATTACAGCTCTGTGCATTCACAAGACACGACGTAGTACTCTGATCTACGTATGCAATGGAGAATGAGTAAATCAAGCCAACTGATATAGCCATCAGTTTACTGGGTTATTAATTTTTTGGTGAGATGTTTGAAATGTATTGTTAGTGTTCACCATGTAACAAATTATTCTTTACTAATACTCTGCTGTGCATTAGATCTCAGAGTCTGGTCCTCTTCTCTGGTTCTCCTCTCTGTCTGAAAATCTGAATGTCCTCTCTGACGACCACTATCGCCTCTTCTCATTCCACTAAGAAAGAGGATTATTAGCAAAGAAGTCAAACTGCTGCAGTGTTATCTCTCTGCAGTGAGGAAGACCTGTGCTTGGTCCCCAGGGCAGCACTTCATCTGTAAATTTCTTTCCACTACACAGTGCCCGCCGCCTTCTGCAGAAAGCGTAGTCTGCAAAAAGTAGATTTCTGGCCATGGAATGGGGGGGGGGTAAAATCTCCAATTGAAGATTTTGATTCTTGGTTATACAGTTATGGCTGAGTGGCTATATAAGGAAATATTTAGTGGTTTGATTACTAAGTAGCAGAAAAATCTGATGAAATGAGTCTTCTCAGAAAAACAGAGTTGATATAATAACATGACGCAGTGTATAGGAGCTTGTAAATAATGTGGACTTCAAATCAGGTACCATGAACACACTGACTGATGATTCTCTTCCCCGTAGCTATGGCATTAAGCTTTAAGCTTTTAAACTATTTCTAGGCCTACCTTTGACGTCCAAATAATTAAGTTTAAAATTAGTAAGTAGATCAAATAGACATAACACATCCCAGAAAGAGTCCCCCATACACCGAAACACAATTAGCCCACTCACATCACCCTGAGGCAGATAGGAAGCATGCAAATTCATGCATACCCAAGTTTCTTTCCTTGTGTCAGGTGCATTTTCCACAAATATGACGTGTGTGGCTGTCAAATACAATGTTCCCAGTACTGCTTTTTTAGAAGTCACTCGATCTACCAGGCGGACATTTTCAACCTAGAGAAACAAGTTTGATGGAAAACAAAAGAACTAATCAGAAAATAGTAGGCAATGTCACACTCTCTTAAATGTAAGTCTGAAAATCCCCATAATAAAAACCAAAACCTGGCCTCTTATGTTAATCTAACTGCAGACTATGAAAATATATATCAAAGATTAAAAAATTTACTGATTATTAAAATACAACTTTAAATGTAATTGTCACAAAAGATTTAAAGATCATATTCTTTCCTTGAATTTTAAATAGGTCACTGTAATTACATAAAATTCAAATTGAAGGTAGAATGTATATACATTGGAGTTGTAAGTTTACATTACGATAGGTATGAATTACGTTCCATGGAAAATGAAACATGTCTTCCCCATATTTTTGTAAAGTGCCCAAAGTGACCTTTGGTTGTTTATATGGAAATACAATATGGGAGAAAGGGATGGAAAGAAACCCTACATTTTAACATTTGCATTAATTTACAAGAAACTCTTTCTAACAAATGGAATTCTTGCCACTTTTTGAGCAAAAATTCAAACCATTAGAACGGCTGTCTGGAAATAATTTTTATCAAGTATTTGTATATTTTTATGCAGAGCAATTTCAAGGACACTGCACTAGGACAATCCCAACAAAAAATGCACAGAAATGAAAAGACATCCGTTCCAAGGTGTATGGAAACCAACATGGTGACTCTGGCAGCGAAACAGCTATGAGTACATGGACTCTTCTGAAAATGTCTAACATGCAAATTACCTGTTACTTGAAACAAACATATACATCTTTCCTTACAGAAATAGTTTTTAATAATGCTAAGTTTATCTGGAAAAAAAACAACAAACCACAATTCAGAAAATCAGAAACTCTACATCAACCACCTGGAACCAGGTCAGCCTAATCTCTCCCCATCCTAAAGCTCAGGAAAATTTGCGGAAGAGAAGGCGGTAAGATTTTAAGAGCCTAAAGATGGGGAGGAGCAACGATATGCAAGATACTCCATGCAAGTTAGGGCCAAAGTAATCATAATAGGACTTTCCATGACCTGCACAATGACCAACATATCATTGAACCCCCAAAGTCTAGTATGGATCACAGGCACTAGGATCCTTAGAGGCAAGGGATTAACAGCCACAATAGTGTTCCTATACTTAAGGGGAACACAAGAAAGAGCTCTAGGCAATGCTACTAAGTCCTTACACCTCATCAGAGAGGAGGACCCAGAGGGAAGTTTGACATGCACACTAAAGGATGCTCCAGGAATGGGGGGGCCCCACTGGGAGAAGGGGAGGGAGGGGGGAAAGGAAGGAGAAAGGAGAGGGGGGAGGAGGGGGGGCCCAGGAAGGAGAGGAGGGAAGAAGGGGAATGCGCTATTTATCAACTTTGTATGAGTGGAAAAAATTTTTAAAAAGAAAAAAAAAATGCTAAGTTTATGTGATTCCTTTTATGTGATTCCACAGCTGTTCTGTTTTTATTAAACCTCATATTGTCATCTATTTTACATATAAACTATTTTCTTATAGTAGATTTTCAAGTTCTCACAATCTCAACTCCTTTTCTGTGGAGAAATCTCTCTTGATCTCTTCTCTTGCTCCTTATGTGATGAGTTATTGTTTACCATTTTGTGGTTAAAATTTTTTTCATATTAAGAGGTCCTGAATATACAATATCATAATTTTTCCTTTCTAATTTGTGAGTTCATATTTTGTCTGTTAATAAACATGACCGTTTTCCTTGAGTATACTACATGAATTCTATTTGTAAATTCTTAAATTTGATGGCTGGCTCGATGGTTTTCTTCACTTTTGCTTAATAACAAAATTTTAAAAAAATATCACTTTCCTCCAAGTCAATCTTTGGCTGTATCCTGTGGGTTTTACTTGCAATGCTCTCTCGTTCTTCTTTCTAAAAGGTCAGCCTTGACCTCTTCTTTGAGCATATTTTTAAATTCCCACGTTGTTACATTATTTGTTTATTAACACTTAATTTTGAAGTAATTATAACAAAGATAAAATGGAAAAGAGTTACAGAAGGAAAAAGATAAAGGGATATAATATTTTATTGCATTTTTTTAGAAAAACAAAATCATTTACATGCCAAGTTTTTCAGGAGCAGCACATCAGTTAACAATACATAAAAAATGGAATATGGATACTTTTTGTGTTCTTAGGACTGGTGAAACACACCTTAATTATGATAAGATGTTGAACATAAGATAATATCTTAAGGTAAAAAACATTTACTATGGGCTGTTTTACTACCAAAACACAAGAGGCCATCCCACTTGAGTTATTTTTAGAAAACCCCAGTGGAACACAGTAAGGTACGCAGTGGAACACAGTAAGTTGGTAGATTGGAATACTTAATGTGATTTTTCCCATGTCTTTTTGTTAACTTTGGATGTTGTTGTAGGAAAATTTCCAAAATTTGGCAATAGTGCTTACAAGTCCCAGAGCAGTCAAAAGCAATTTTGAAGCTACAGGAAGAAAAAAGGAACGAAGGGAAAAGTGCAGGAAACACCAATAGTGTCTTGCAGTGTGCATGCCAAAACAAGATGAGAAATCCTGATTTCAGTTCAGTTGTCTGACTTATGTGATGGCAGACAGTACTGTTCAGAGATCACTTCCTGCGGTAAACTAAGACAGCAGGAAAAATAAATCTCCAGGTTCTGGCACCATTTTGAAGACCCACTGGTTCAGTATCAGACTCATTGTCCAGCTAACACAACTCTACTTTATCAACACAACATTAAGATCTCATTTATTGCTGGAGAGATAAGCCTTGCAAAGTACAACTCCTCTGCCTGCTCCTGTGAACATGGCAGGAAATGCCCTACGCATTCATTCTCCAGAAATGGCATTTAATCTATGAGCAGGATATCCCATTCTATTAGGAATTTTTGGCTCTACCTTTCCCACAACCTGACATTTCTGAAATGTGATCTGTCTATTGCATGACTAATGTGATAACACACCACTGTGCTATTTAATTGGCGCTGTTCTTTTCTTGCTGAACTAGGTGCTTCCTGACTAATATTGCTGGTGTCTTAGATTTGCTGAAATGCAATAAACTTGTAGTCTTTGGAATGTACATGAAACAGGAAGGCAAAGGATTAAAAGAAGTAACCGAGGAAAGTGCTTCTAGACTGCAAGAGAAGACAGCTGAGAAAATCCAGGGCTTACAGTTCTCAGCAAGAGGAGGGCTGTGAGAAGTGTACCAAGCAGCAGCCAGGTAGAAGCCATTAGTCACTGACTTTATTGTCAGGGGAAGAGCAGAAGTTCACGAGGGCACAGTCCTGCTGGGGCATCAAACAAGGCAGGAATTGGAGGAACATGGAAGACACCAGATCCCTCAATAAGAGAAGCCCAGGAGCACCAAGATCAGAACGGAAACAGAGTCGCCAGAGGTGAGGACTTGCAGGTGGGGAGTAGGAAGGCTCTGGCCAGGCACAAGGGAGGATGTGATGGGGCAGAGCCAGAGAAGTGATCACTCAGACTCCACCCAGAGCCACACAGGGCTTTTCAGCGCAATGTGAAGATCAAAACATCTTAAACAAAGACAGCTAGTAGTGCTTGCACCAACAATGGCACTTGCACTTGTGATACACACAGGAAGCGGCCTGACACATCAGGAGGCATTTGTGAAATGGCTATACTTCAAACAATCAGGAAAGGAAGGTGAGCATCACTGGGTGCAGATTCATTCAGATTTCTGATGATGCAGAAATCTTCTCCAACCCTACAGTTTCTCAGCTTTGAAAACTGTTTTTTTTCTTTAACATGTACTAACTTACTGTTTTTTTATTTTTATTTTTTATTTTATTTATTACTTATGACTCAGTAATGTAGAAGTAAGAAATTACCACTAGAACCATGATCCAAATGAAAGTACGGCTCACCTTTAACAAACTGTGGCAAAGAGCTATACTTCATTCTACACCTCACTTAAGTAGGGAGGTTCTGGAGGAAAACCCTACGAACAGCAGTCCAGTCGAATCTGTCTGCAGCCATCGCTTTATAGCCCTGCTGATTCTTCCTATGCCCAAATCATCTGGATCACTGGCTCCCAGCTTCAGTGGACTGGAGAAAGTATGATTAAGAAAGAGACAGGTTCCATGCCCAACTGCTTCATAGAACAAACATGCACAACTGGGTGGATTGCAAAAATAATCTGAGCTCAGCAGAGGTGATCACAAAAGCCCCATGAAGGTGGCAGATATTCTCAAGAGTGCTTTGGACTTTCCAAGGAAAGAGAACAGAGGTTTTTGAAATATCCCAGCAACATATTACAAATCAGGCTAGTCCAGCTATGAGGATTTATGTAAAATTCAGTAAAGAGAAGAGCAAGAATTTTTAGGGTACATGCTTCTTCCAGGCATGTACCCTATGCTATCACTTTGCACATCTGAGCTCAGCTAATCACCACAATAAATTCATGAGTTAGGTTCTTACACAATCTGCATTTCGAGATTCTGTTAGACACTTGATCAATGTCCTGAGATCAAGCAGGGAACAAGTAGCAAAGTTCAGCCCGAAGTTATGGCATCACTAACTCTAAACTCGTTCATCATGGCTGAGGACACTTATCAACACCTATGGGATCGTTCTAACACTGCTATTGAAAAAAACATATTTAAGAAAATAAGTTCACTACTACTTTATGCAATTTCATACACAAAATTTAACTTCTGAAAACAATGCTTTAAGGCAAAATTCTGCTGTAAAATTATACGTACAAAGGCAGAAGTGTGGAAATGGGAAAAGAGAGCCCAAAAGACTGACATGGACAGACTTTTAGGATTCTCAGAACTAATAAAAGAGAAAACACTACACATCTGATTCCACTCAACAAATGTGTGGCACTGGCATAAGTTTCTGGGAAGAAGACAAAGGGCACCGCAGCCCTGCCCCCCTCAAGGGTTGTAGAGATTCGATGGAAGACTCTGCCCCGGCTGAGCATCGTCTTTGCTTCCCTGTCCCCCTCTGTTGGATTTAGACTGACTAGGGTTATAAAAAAGGTCTTGTGAGCTTTTCTGGGACCAGGCTCCATCTCAGCACTGCCAGGTCTGAAACAGGACACCTTGGCTGCGGAACACAGGCTCTTCCTCTTTCCCGAGCAGCCTGGGAGACAGCGAGGGGACTTTATAAATCACCAGGAGACAGAGTTTCTCCTTAGTTGTTCTCACCGAGGCACCTCCTGATTTCAACCAGAAGAGAATTATTACGTTCCGCCCTGCACATCAGACATTGGATGGGTGCACATTTTGGGTTCCAGAATCATCTCAGACATTCTGGGTAAGCGGAGCTACTTTTCAGGACAAGGAGCTCACAGAACAAGGCAGTGTGGTCATTCATTGAAAAGGACAGAAGAAAAACCCATGGCGCTGGGCACAAGTAGCTCTCAAGCCCAATACCAATGCTCGGCGCTATACAAATGAGGATAAAGGTCACTGTCAGTCATCTGGGGGAAGAGATCCAGAGATCGTTGAACAAGGGGGAAATCAAAATGTCTGCAGCAGCCAAAACCCAAGACAAGTTTATGTTCTAATCTAAGAAAAGCAGCTAGATAAATAGTTTGCCACGCTAAATTTGGTATCATGACATTTTCTGACTCTACCAACATGAAAAGTAAAGTATTCGCAGGTCAGGAGGCCCGGGCTCGGGTTCTGGTTTTGGTTCTCATTTGGAAACTGGACCTTGGGCAGAGGCAGTTGAATTCTTTGGCTGTGACCTGCATGAAGGGTCTCCAATACCTCCCTCCATTCTGGAGCTTGGCAGTTCTGCCTCAGTGGCACTTTAGAGACTGCACACAAGACAGCCAGTGTGAAAATGCATCCAGCGGTGGTCAAGAATTAAAACCTTGGCCACTCAGGAGGGTGGCGGCCAACATGCTCCCTCAGCATACTAAGGACAAGAAGTCCCGGCTCTACAACAGTGGTATGTGAAACTGGCCGCACTGATAGGTGGAGTTGTAAACCAAAGGGGAGTGTTCCGGTTTCTCTTCGGTTGCTGATATAGATATGTGACCAAACAACTTGAGGGAACAGGGGTTCACTCTTACTTACAGTTCTGATTATACTTCATCAGCATGGCAGGAGACTTCAAATCCCATCAAGAACCAAGTGAACTAGCCGACCATATTTCAAAGAGAGGAGAGAGGGGCATGCCTGGTGCCTCTTGCCAGTCTGCCTTGTGCCCATTCCTAGCCAGCTCGCCTGCTCTGAACCACCTGCATAGGAAATGGCCCCATCCACCATGAGCTGTGTCTTTGCACACGAATCAGAGGATTTCCACAGGCCTGCCCTGGGCTTGCCTTAATGACTAATTCACAAATCTGCCCAGATTAGCCTTCAAGTCACAAGATGATGCTTATATCTAACAAGCAGGGGAAGGATGAATGGCCTACACCCAGGTGTTCCATCCCACTAGCCTGAGGAGAAATCCCCACTGTAGTTCTTTCTCAGTCTCCAGGTTGACGCCTCCCTTGTCTTAAAGTCCTTTCCACTGTTTTACTTCTTTTACGGAGTTAGGAAATGACTAAATGTGCAAGAGTGTTTGTAAGATTTCCTAGTTAAGTGTCAATGATGGTCTTACTGTAGCCTTAAAAATTAAGCTTTAGTTGACTTAAAGATAATATATGCGACTGAACTATTTCACTCTTATATAGTACTTGACATCATACAGATTTTTAAGACAAAACAACAGAAAACACTTCCAGGGTAGGGAGAAAGCCTACATGAGTTCATCCCCCAGGGTCTACAGAGAATAGCTGGGCACACAGAGACAGGCAGACCCCTGCTGCTCACTGGCCAGCCGCACTGGTTTTAAGAGTTACTTCTCCTGGGGCTGTTACAAAATACCTTACAAAGCAACCTAAGGAAGGAAGGGTTTAATTGGGCTGGAGGTCCAGAGTACGACACATCATTGAGGGACAGTCAAGTCACCACGGCCACCAAGAAGCAGAGTGATGAGTGCTCAGCTTCTTCCCCCGACATTCAGCCTGGGACCCCAGCCCATGTAAGAGTGCCTGCCCTGCCTGCTCTTCCCTTCTGGCCTGGACAGACAAATCCCTGGGGTCAGTTCACCAAGTCCAATCTGCTCATGGTCCTGGGATCAGCTGTCCGTGTCTTGCAGTGTGTAAGAGTGCATCTCTTAGCCTCAGGCAGCTTGGGAGAACCATTTCAGGAGCCCAGCCTCACTGTCGCGCATCAGTTCCATGATTCTACCTGATCAAATAATCCAAGAGGTTTTTATTTATGGCAGGTGTCACCCACCGTCTATGTGACAGCGTGAGAAGACATTTTAAGTTAGACAGCAGAACTCTTGGACAATCAGTGGTCCACTATTAGTAAGGCACACGTGTGTGAGAGAGAAAGAGAGGAGGAGGATTTCAGTAATAACAAATAAGAATCATCAGTAAGTAAAACCACAACAGAGACAAGAGCGTTGCTTTGTGCGTCTACTGCTCACCTGCCTCTGTGGCACAGTTCCCTGGGTCGAAGCAGCAGCAACCAGAGTATGCCAGGAAGGTGTACCCAATGACAGCTGGCAGAACACTCTTGACATGCAACAAGACACACTGAAGCAAAAACAAATTCTTCAGACCATTCACATTTGCTACAATCTCTTAGAAGTGCAGGGCAGAAAAGCATTTAATTTTCCTAATTTAAAAAGGAAGCACTTTGTTTTTCCTTCTTACATAAGGTTGTTTAATCAAATAAAGGGGGGAGCCGTGAAGCTTTAGGGATATTCTACCCAGATTTTTGGTACAGAAATCACTAAAACCAATCCTTTCCCCAAAAGACAGATTCCATCTTTTTAGAACTATAAAACCAATGAAAGTCTTTTCCCAGGACCATTTGATTCAAAGGTCAGAGATTGAAGAACTCAGGGAACACCATCCAAGAAAATATATGACATGAAACCAAAAGAAACAGATGAAATCCATGAAAGCCTTCAGTACAACTTTGAGAGAAATGTCAGATGTACAAAAAGAACCCTATGTTCAAGCTGCTTAAGAAATTAACTCTTAAGAATATGTCCCCCATGAAACTAAGCTGTTTCAAAGTCATAGTCCTTGTGTCAGACATACCTAAACAAAGCACCTATGAACAAACCCACTGAAGATGAGATGGCTGACACCCATCAGTTAAATGATTGAACATAATAAACTTATTATTTAGTGATGGTAATCTGTTGTGCAAAAGACCCAGATGACTTATCAAAATGGCTTCTAGCGATAGGGAGATTGTTTGAATCTATCTGTTTAGAAATCTCCACCTCACATGGCTCAGGTCAAAGAGATGTTACTGGATCATACATCTCTACAAGTCAGGGGTAGCAATGGCTTCAGGGCAGGAGCTCAGAACACCTGGTTCCTCTCACTCTACCTGCTGATCACACCTCCTGAAGCTCTGGGCTCTCTTCTCTGAGTAGCTCCAGCTACCCCAGCCTCACCTCCATCCACATCATGCCCAGAGGAGAGAAGCATCAGGACACATGCTTATCTGGAAGCAGTTTGGGCATGAGGACTAGCAGCACAGAACATCCCCCAAAACACAAGATAAGCAGCATCTTGAGAAGAGCAGGAAAAATGGTAGCAGGCCAGCACACGGCCACCACAGAATCCTCCAAATCCACACTGAAACAGTCATCCGTGCAACATGACTCGATCCTGGCATCTTCTATGGAGAACAATAACAGCCTTTCACGACATGGTGTCACCTGACCTGCATAACCGTTTCCTCCTTTCAGCCACAGGACAAGTGTCAGTACCCTATGGCAGATGACATGGACTGTTCTCCAAAGACATGTTGGTACACCAGGGTCTATGCATGTGAAGCTAACCCTTCCTTCCATCTTCCTCTTCCAACAGCTAACCTGCAACTTCAATGTTACCTCATCCGGCACCAGCATCTCTCTGCACAGAGGCCTATTCAGCCAGGTTAACTGAAGGAGGAGGGTTCACACTTGTACAAACCATGACCCAGTCTACTACAGACTTGTAATACAACAGCTTTAGAGAAATGTATGGAAGAAAATAGTAGAGAGATTCATTCCTGAATTCTTGATATATCTCAAAATGCCAGGGAAAAGGACAAAAGGGTGTCTCCAGACTATGGTTATGCTGGTGTAACAGAGATGTTCGAAATGACTTAAAATCTTGTAGCTATATATAATCATTGGCACTAAAAGTATATAATCTACATAATTCCCAATTTGCTGGAAACTTTAAGTTCTTCCTTCTCATGGGATTACTGAATATTCTTATTTTTGAAGATTTTTTTAACTACCTACAGGTTCTAAATAATACCTGTATATATACAGCAATATTCTGTGAAAAACATGGGCATTGAAATTTTTTTGTTCCAAAAGCAGTTTTGAAAAAAAATTAAACTTTCTACATAAAGGTTCTTTAACCTAATTTATACCAAGATAAAGACAATATTTTAGTCATTTTAGATAGAACTTGAATAAGCTTACAAGAGGGGCAGGCTGTGGCTGTATCTACTTATTCAATTGTCAAAGGAACTTCTCTGACTGGCATTTAGCTTGGAAAGTCCTCTGAGGAGTAAAATAGTGACTGGGAGCCATAGCTGCCTAAGACATAAGAGTCTGGGAATTCTTGAAGAAGGCAAAGAAAAGAAAAGGAGCCATCTTGGCTCTGGGGAAGCTTCGGACATGAAGCCGAGCTTCACAAGCAACAAGTCAGGCACTTGACGGTTTGCACAGGGCCTGGATAATTTATCTTGGTAGGACAATTCTGGGTGTGTAGGCTCAAAAGAACATGTGCAGCTAAACAAAGGAAGGGTCCCAAGATTTATTTCAATGCCACCTTTAGGTAACCACCAAAAATTTTTTTTTCAACAAGCACAAATAAGAGAAAATGAGGAAGAAATACATTAAAACAAAATAAATTTTGAACAGATGGTGAACCTGATGTAACTCAAAGACAGCTGGGTTAAAGAGAACAAAATCATTTTTAAAAATGCAGCAGTCTTGGGAAATAAAGAACTTACACTGAAGCAATACGGAAAGCTAAAGCCTTCTTCTGGTGGTAATGACGTTTTTTTCTAAGCCACTTACTGCTGAACCTCTTAGGAAACTATGAGAAGCCATTTTTCCAGGCTGGGCTGTGTCAAGAGGAACATATCACTGGGCCAACGAAAGGAGAAAATCTGGCCACAGAGAACAAATCTCATGCACTCCCACCAACTCCTGACAAATACCAGGACTAGTGGACAAAGCGCAAGCCATCCTCCCAAGGCAGGTCACACCCCAGAGTGAACACATTCCCATCCACTCCCCAGCCCCAGAACCCTCAGCAGATTGCATAATCGTACCACACTTTCCTCTTTCTCCTCCTACACTGCAGACATCAAGAGTCCATCTCTCTCTTTCTGAGAAATAAGTGTAAGTGCTGCGTCATGACCTCACTGCAACTGTGTCTACCGCTACGAGACCTGCACAAGGCGTGGCCCATCCACATCTCACCATGGAAGAAAAAGCTCAAGAGGCACCATACCTCCCTCAGGAACTGCTGAGGGTTAATGTCAGTGTTATACCCCACTGATTTATCACCCATGCTTCAACAAGCGCTCAGGCACAGGCCACTGCAGGCAAACCCAGCTGAAACTCAGTGGGCCACACATGCATGAAGACATAGAAAAGGGAGACTGGTTAAGAAGGCGGCCTACATTCGGAGCAGGAAGGGATGGGATCAGATAATGAGGCAAAAAGGACAGAAATTCATTGTATTCATGTATGAAACTGTCAACGAATAAAAAATAAGTGTATGGCAAAACCCCCTACAGACATGGCAATGCAAAGTGTCACTGGAGGTCTACCAAAAAATCTGCATTGTTGTTCTGAGCAGTACGGTAAGGCTGTGAAGGAAACAACTTGGCCTAACATCCAAGGTAACTCCTTCCCTTCCTCTGAATTGCTGATACCTCTGGTAATTTTCCACATACCCTATGCTACCTTTATACATGCTGTTCTTACTGCTCTAATCATTACCTAGAACACACATGCTCAAAGAAAGCACCCTTATTTTATGTCTAATATTCTGCAGCCCTGTAAGCAAAGCGAGGCACACAGTTTCATTAGAAAGTCTTGCTGGCTTTCAGGACAATAAACCACGATCATCTAAACGCCATGACTGCACTCAATCGTAGGAGCCTCAGGGACAAGCATTGAATTGTTCTCATCTCTGTATGCTACACCTAGCACATATACTAAAACATTTGTCCAGTGAATGAAAATGAACATGCTTTGGTAGAAACAAAGAATGTGTGAGGTTGTAGGCACAGTTAGCCATGGTTAAGCAGGAAGGATTTATTACTGAGCCTGAACTTTCAGACAAGAAGGTAAGGAAGACTCAATGATGGAATGTATTGCAAGTAGAGAAAGACAAATGAACATATGTATTGCAAGTAGAGAAAGATGAAACCAGAAGTAATAAAGCAGAAGAGAAACTAAAACAAGACAAGGCTGAAGAATGAGAAATACAGCCACCGCAGGGTGGTGGAAACTGGACACAAGATGCATCAAACCATTCTCTACATTCACTCACTCAACAAATAGTCAGTGATCTATTCCTCCCTGTATCACAGTGTTCTGGATGCTGGAGCCACATGTGAGGACAAGATAAAGTCATTACCCTCATGGAGCCTGTATGCTGTTTGGGAGTGTGCGGGCAAGAAGCAGCAAGGACAGATAAGCAAGCAGACAAGAAAATGTGTGTGCATGTGTGCTATATACCCAGGCGACCTGAAGGTGGAAATGAAACCAAATGCACATCTGGGTAGGGAGAGACAGCAGGCTGTATAGGGAGGTATTCACCAGTGGAACGATGAGACTCTGCAGTGGAGAACCACACTAAGTGGGCCAGTCAGGAGAACACGTGTGGAAAGAGCCTTCCGACAGATGAAGTGAAAATGCAAAGGCCCTGGGTGGGAGATTCAAACATCTACAGGAGAACTGAGGGCAGCTGGTCACTGTGCAGGGTAAGGAGGAGGTAAAGAGGTGGTGCAGGCGGCAGGGATGAATCTCAGAGGGTCTTCCAGACAATGATATGACTTTAGCATTCACTTTAGGTAGAATGGGATGTCACAAGAAAGCTTGTAGGCAAGGGTAAAAATGAAAAGTTCTCTAAGATCTGGGTGTGCAATGATTATATGATCATATATTATTTTTGCTTAACTCCTTAGGATAATGTAAGTTTCATAAAACTAAGATGCCCGCCTAACTGTTCAATGTTGGAGCTCCAGCCCTGAGACAGGATGCAATCGTGCAAGAAAATACATACGTGAACAGAGCTTTTCAGTCTTCCTACCTCACTCCAAAGGCAGGTTAGCGCCAAAAGCGCTACTCACGCTCCCTAGACCGCACCTTGAACCTTCTAAGCCACTCGTACTTTGCTACATGCCCAGAGGAATAGATTTCTTTCACAGCTTGGCAATAACTTCATTTCTCCGGGAATCTGTGATAAGCAGTATTTTAATAAGTGAAAAAGAGGAGAAAAGTAAATATACAGTTTTCATAAAGTTGTCAGGGCCTGCCACAAAACTTGAAGTGGTAGTTATTTTTAAACTACTATAAATGACTATGGGAGGAAGGGCTGGGTTTATGTCCTGGGAAGTACTTTTACTCCCAAAGGCTTCAGCTAGCTGTCCACCAGGGGAAAGGGCACTAGAAAAAAAATATATATCCGAGGCTGTTCCTGGCCTAAGAAATAAGGAACAAAGAGAGCTCGTCATGGTCGGTCGCTGAGTGCAGCGTTAGAACATGAAGGTGAACATCACACACGGCAGGGAATCCTGGTGTTCGGTCAAGACTATTAATTTCATGCACACCCCACAGCTTGTCCTGCTCAGAATGGAAAAAGTAACAGTAAAAATAAATTTTGATGAGAAAAATACATGTACATCTATCTGTTCCATGAAATAAAACATCCAGATACCTTTTGCCTGCAGGAATCGAGCAAAGGGATCCTCACACTTCATCCGTGAATGACTCGAATCCACTAAGGAAACACCGAGACTGACTACTAAACAGCTACTAACAATGTGGACACACACTCAGGAGGCTAGGTCCGTATCTTCAAGGTCCACATGCACCCACATGCTTCAAGCATTTAATACCTTTCCTTTTTCATGGTGGCACAAAAGCTACCCACTGTAGTTAGACCCTCCTTCAGGAGTCTAGGCAATTGCTCTGAGGTTGTGCAAGTAGAAGTGTCCTAAGTAACACTGGGCACAAACCTAAAGTCTATGTGCTTGCAGAGATTCATGTTTATATTAAGGAAAAGGACGCTCTGAAGTCCGGGTGTGAAGTGAAGCTGGGCTATACAAAGCTGCCCTTTGTAAGACTCCAAGGGAGGAAAATGTGAGAGTGGAGGCAAAAAGGTAAGTCAAAGGAAATGGTTGGATTGAAAGAACTTATTTTATTCTCTAGTTGGCTGGAAATTTTTTCAGCATATAAACCTGATGTCATCACCTTTTGCCATAATAATAATAATAATAATAATAATAATAAATATCACTAAGAATCACTAGACACCATACTACTAAAGATTTAACTACAACCTCTGCTGTATCTCTAGAAAGTTCAGATCAGAAGCCCAAGGCTTTGAGAGGCTTCAGTAACTCATTCAGCATGACACCTAGCCAGTCCTCAAAGGCCATGTGGCACTGATACTGGGTGGGTGATATTGGTACCGGACAGACACAGAGGCTAAAGAACAGATCCGAGAGTCCAGAAGAAATCCACACATATCTGCTGAACTCATTTTCAACACAAGAAGGTGAGTCTAGGAAAATCTTGTTGATTTTCCAGTGCTGCAACAACTGAGATTCCACGACAAATGAACAAGAATGAACACGAGCCTTGACTTTACATGATGCACAAAAATTAATGCTCCAAGTACATTAAACACTTAAAGAGGATAAATTTTTGTGACCTTGGATTAGACAATGGTTCATTACACATGAAACTTAAAAAATGAGGGGTCAAAGAAAAAAATGAGATAAATAAATCTGGACTTCCACCCAAAATAGAAATTTCTGGATTCCAAAGGTCAAAGCCAAGAAAGTGAAAAGATGTGCATGGAGTGGGGAAAAGGTTTAGAAAATCTTGTACATGATAAGCAGAGTCTACAATGAGCATCAATAACTCAACAATGGAGAGACAAGCAACTTATTAAAATGAACAAATGGCTTAAGAAGTTATTTCTCTACATAAGATATAAAAATAAACAGTATGTATAAAAAATATTCAAGAAATAAAAAAAAAAACAAAAAACAGCCCCCAAGAGGGACCCTTGACAAGACAGCTGCAATCAGAAAGGCAGACAGCAGTGTTGGTGCGGAGGCGGCGGGACTGGAAAGCTCATGCAGCATGGTGGGAAGAGAAAAAGGTGCAACACCTTTCAAAAACTGTCAAGACCCAAAAGTTCTACTCTGACGCTTATACCCAAGGAACTTAGGAAACATATCATTTGCACCGCCCCACCCAAAAAAAAGCGTATATAAAATGTTTATGGTAGGGCTGGAGAGGTGGCTCAGAGGTTAAGCCTCCGCCTTGCAGGCGGAAGGTCCTGAGTTCGGATCCCAGATCCCACATATAGACGCCAGGCAGAAGCGGGGGCGGCCTGCGCTTCTGGTCCTGGTAGGGCGGAGCCTGTGAATCCTGGGGCAGAAGGAGGTGGAGGCGTCCATGGTGGTTCCCGAATTCGTCCGTGGTTCTACACATACACAGACACACTCGCGCGCGGGCACATACACATGCAAATGCACACAGTTGAATAAATAATAATAAAAATTTTTTTAAAAAAATGTTTATGGTAATACTACTCCTAACAAGCAAAATCTTCAGCAAGAGCCCAAATAGCCACCAATGAGTAAGTGGTATAACAGATTCAGGTTCCAGCTTGGTGACTGAAAGAGATGAACCTTCAGACAAACCTTGGAAAAACTATTTGGCTAAGGAAAGCCCTGAGAAAGCCGGTATTGTTCAACTGATGTGGGAAGATTCATCCCAGGGTGGACGGGACCGCTGCCTGGGCAGGTGGACGAGGTGGAGAGAGAACAGGCTGAAATCTTGTGCAGTGGCAAGGTGGAAAGTACGCCCCTCTATTCCAGTTCTCCCGCATTGTTGCTGATGAAATACCACCAAACAGCTTAAGGAAACAAGGGGTTTATTCTCTTAGGATTCCTGGTTCTAGTTCCTCATCTAGTTTTGCAGAAGAGCCTGCACCAACACCAAGGCTGAGGGAACTGGCCACACCATCTCCACGTAACAGTGGAGAGAGGAATGGTCCTTACTTGCCAGAACAGCATGCCCTCTTTCTCAAACATTACCGCTATTTTATTCACCTCCCTGAGACTAGCTCCACCCACCATGGGCTGGGCCTTCCCCATCAACTAAACAATCTCTTACAGGTTTGTTCTGGACTTAATTCCACTACTAATTCTTTACAAATGTGCCCAGAGCTTGAACCCTCAACCCTACATCCCCTCTCGGTTCTTCATGTGGATGTGATGTGGCCATAGACTTCTAATATTGATATGAACTCTCCTGTCATTATAATGGACTGTAACCAGAAAATATAAGTCAATTAAAAAACCTTGATTACCCTATACTGTATCCCCTACATACCTCAATACATGTATTGATCATGTATTCTTATCAGGAAAGTTAATATGAGAATGAGAAAATTGGATAAGCAAACTTGAATGTGTTCACACAGTATTATTCAGCAAGGGTTGGGAATGGAGCTTAGGGGCAGAATGCTTGCCTGCTATGCATGCAGCTCTGAGTTCAATCCCTAGCACCAGCGATGCATGCAGCAGGGGAGGGATGGATGCATACCTACAATCCCAGCCCCTGGGAAGTGGAGGCAGGGGACTCAGGAACTTCAAGGTCATCTTTGGTCCTACATAACCCCATCTAAAAGCAAAGTCAATAATGTAATATAGCACCAGAAAGAAATGCTGTCATGTTACATGCCACAAACCAGATGAACCTAAAAGATTATGATAACTGAAAGAAGCCAAGCACAATGAGGAACACTGTATGATGCTATGCATAGAAAACTGCTCTAAATGGTTGCTTGAGCAATGGGGAAAGAAAAGAAGGAAATAAATGCCACTGAATGTTAAGTTGGTTTTTTTCCTGAAGAACACTCTTAGGTGAACATGTTTTAAAATTCTCTGTTCAACTGTGGTTTTACCTAGAAGAATGTGTTGCCATATACAAAGAGCAGTTCTAATTCAGCCCCAACCCTCAGTTTTCTCATTCTTTCATTTTTCCCTGTAACATTTTCTCACATAGCCACATTGAATTCGCAGTCTACATCTACCTGTTTAGAAAAGGACCTGGTGGCTAGGTGCATGTCTGTAACACACAGATTCTGAAGCACTACAAGAGACAGAAAGCCTTAAATACTCAAGCCTCACTCAGGACAGTCAGACTTCAGCCAAGCGTGGACAAGCATCCTGGAAGTGGGGAGTCAAGAAGTCTGGAATAGTTTAAGGAACAGACATATAACTGCCACTATAACCAACTTCTCAGCCCTGTCTTGGAAGATCACATATGCTACCTCTCAAAGTGTTACACAGGGCAGGACAGGTCTAACAACCAGACAATAATCTCTCTCAGACAGAGCCAAATCAAAATGCAATGCTGAACTTAGTTCTTGTGGCAACACAAACATAAAGAAAAACTGAGGGAATGTATGCTAATGCAGAAACAGCCTGTTGCAGTTCGCTTGCATGGCTGCTGACAAATGACCATCAAACTACTTAAGGGGTTTATTGCCTCTTAGGATTGTCTGGTTACAATTCTCAGTCCAGCTTGACGGGAGAGCAGGCACCAACACCAGGGTTGAGGGAACTAGCCACACTATCTCTACGTAATGGCTGAGAGAGGGACGGACGATCCTTACTTGCTAGACTAGCATGTCTGGCCAAGTATACACAAGGATGCCAACTCTCTCAACCAGCTGTCTGTATTTTATTCCAGGGTCTAATCCTACCCACTATGGGCCGGGCCTTCCCCATCAGCTAGATAATTTCCTGCAGAATCTCTGTGTTACAGACATTTTTGCTCTGGGTAAATGTACAAATGTACCCAGAGCTCAAACCCTCAACAGTCAAGTTGACACCTGTGCCTAACTATGACATAGCCCCAATGAACCTGGAGCAAAGAGGCAGGTGGACTGCTGAAGGCTGGAACTCGCACTGTCCAGGCACTGAGACAACCCTGATTCTCAACTCATTCTCAAGAGTATAAAAGAAACTGAGTGATTGTTAAGAACACAAATCTGGAGTGCACTGCCTGATTTTGAATCCTCCCTTGACCTCTTACAGCTGCTTAACTCACTTAACCTAAGTTTTCCCATCTTTCAAGTGGAGCTACCGGTCCCCTCAGGAGAGGGTGTCTGAGGACCAAGGGGAATCACAGGTGTAAAGCTGCAGACGGGTGCTTGGTACTGAAACTGTTTCATGGAACAAGCCAGGTGTTGGCACTACTATAAATAACCACCAAAACAAGTCCCATCTTCCCAATAAGCAAGGGAATACACATGAAAATGAGCCATGCTTCACATACCATTCTCAAGAATGCACCTTAACAGCAACCACAACTCCACAGGAAAATGTTGAAAAAAGCACCAAAAGTATTTAAAAATGGATACAGAAAAGAAACCAAAGCAAACTGAGGCGATCCAGAGTTGAACACGACAGTTTAATAGCCTGATGTTTACATTATTCAGAAGACAGAAATAAATTAAATATCAAATAAACTAAATATTAAGTAAGAGATAAACTGTCAAGAGCTATGAAATATCTGAGGGTTTTTTTTAAACCTGCTCCAATTGAACAAGTGGCCCTCCATAGACCCCTGAAGGCTGATAGAAGACATGAGACTTCTGGATCAGAAACAAAGGATGCAATTACCCATTGCTTGTGAGTCTACAAGGTTACAAAACACTCATTTTTCAGAATAGTTAATAAACTGAGATAAAATAGTTAAAAAAGAAAGCTCTCATTTTTCAAAATGATGCACACAAATGAAATTTTTAAAAGAAGCTGAAAAAAATTTTAACTCTCAATTTAACACACGAGGAAAGGATTTGAACAGACACTTCTCCAAAGAAAATCCACAAATGGTCCACAGGCACATGAGAAAATGCTCAACACCACTAGGTGTTGTGGCTGGAACATGAAGGGTCCCGTGTCCCCTCCCTACTTCCTCCGCCCCCTTCCTCGTCCCAGCACTGAGAGCTGAATGCTCATCCCCCGGTAGTGGCAGCATTTTGGGAAGTGGTGGAAACTTAAGAAGTGGGTCCTAACCAGAAGTAGGTCACTGGGAGCATGCCTGTGATGGTGATACCTAGTCACGGGCCCCTTTCTTGCTCTGAGCTTCCTGTCTACCAAGAGATGAAGAACATCTTCCACCACTGCTCCTGCTGCTGAGATGCACTAGCCAAGGACACCAAGCCAAGTGACCAAGGACTAAGCCCTGACATCATGAGCCAAAACAGATCTTTCTCCCTCAATTGCACATGTTGGACACTGTATGTCACAGTAACTAATACCAGGGACTAAAACAATAATGATAACAACAAGGGTTATGGAAGAAAGAGAAAAATTAGAAACTTCTGCACTATCCATAGGTAAGGTCTGAACATGGTACAGCCACTTTGAAAATTGCTGAAAATGTTAAGGAATGCTTCTCTATAATCTAGCAATTCCTCTATTACAGAATTGAAGTTCTCCCCCAAGAAAGACAAAAATGTATGCCACACAAAAGATTTATACATAAGCATTAACAGAATTATTTAAAATAGCCAAAAATAGTACACAAATGTTCCTAAAATCACAAACGTGGAAGCAAAATGTGGTCTAACCACAGAACAGAAAAAAATAGGAGGAATGATGGTTTTATATGTGCTGCAACTTGGGCAAGCCTGGAAAATAAGCTTAAAAAGCAGAAAGAACTACATATTTTGTGAATGAATTCATAGGAAATGCCAAGAAAATACTGGAGCCATAGAAAGTACATGACTGGCAGCCAGGAGGAGGAGGGGGGAAAATAGGAAGTAATTGCTGATGAACATGAGATTTCTCTGAGTGGAGACGAGGGGTGGACAGGATGGCACATACCTATAAGCTAGCACTCAGCAGGGAGGGCAGCTAAATGTCAACTGGCCTACACAGAAAGACTTTGTCTCAAAACAAAGACTCTTTAAAAAAAAAAAACAAGGCCTATATAACTCAATGAATATATAATTTGTCTCTTGTAACAGGATAATTTATAGTATATGAGTTATATTTCAATGAAGCTAATATTAAAGCCTATGTAGATGCTACAATTGCCAAAGTAACAAAACAATCAATGAATCCATTTGGAAAAGCTTCATCCTCACTAGTAATAACAAAATACAATCAAAGAATGGAGTGCTACTCTTCTTTGAAATTAGCAAAGGGCTTTTCAATAATAAAGCAAAGAGCAATAAGCTATTCAATCTATATACTGTTTCTGAAATTTTCAAATAATACGACATTTTTGGAAAGTTAACTGGCAACACATTATTAAAATGTTCATATCCTTTGACACAACGATTCTATCTAGAGATCTATAATAAGGGAAAATAGCATAGGCACATAATTGTGTATATATGTGAGTATGTGTGTATATGTTTGTGTGTGTATATATCAGACAGCATTGTGTGTCCCTGTGGAGGACCAAGGGTGACATCAGGAATCATTTTCAATTAGTCCCCAACCTTATTTCTTTCTGTTGGGATTTCCCAGACTTCATTCCCCAGGGCCAAAATTACAGGCCACCTTAATATCCACCCAGCATTTTTTTCATAGAATCTGGAAATCCAAACTTTTAGCTTACTAAGCAAAAAAAGCTTTAACCACTGAGTCAGCACATAGTTCTTAGGCACATAACTTTTAAAAAATGAGATACTCACTGTAAAATTATAATAACCCTCAAGTTAATAAATGATTAATATGATAATGATATTTTCTTAATTTCATAATTAAAAAGATGTCTTGTAGACTTTGGGGGAGGACATATAGGATTCCATGGGTAGAAGGGTAAGAAAGAATAATGGAGAAAATACTTTGGGGGGGAGATGAAGGAATGGGGTGTTGGGAGGGCTGAGGGAGTAATAGAAAAAGCCTAAGAATGTGGGATGCCACTGTATCAGAACCTCTTAGATATTAAGTTTTTTTAAATGGAAAAAGCAGCTCCTTTTTTAACTTTATTTTTTAATGAGTGAATGTGTGTGTGTGTGTGTGTGTGTGTGTGCATGTTTGTGCATGTGTGTTTGTGTGTCTCTGTGAAGGATGACTTCAAGAATCATCCTAGATTGCTTCTATCTCCTTTTTGCTTAGCTGTGGGATTTTCCAGGCTATGCCTACCAGGGCCAGAAGTGCAAGCCAATTGGCATTTTTACATGGAACCTGGGATCCGAACTCAGGACTTTCTACTTGTGAGGCAGTCTTAACCTCCTGAGCCATCTCTCCAGCCCAACATTTTAGGTTTAAAAAAAGAAAAAAAAAAAGGAAAGAACAAGAATGGACACTCTTGCATAAAGGAGCTCAGAGAGAGGAAGTTAGGGCAAAAGGACAACAAAAAAATGCCCTGAGGGCTGCCCCACCCAGGGGCAATTAAACAATGCTAGAATAAACAAGTATGTGATACTTACTGGTATGTTGTTGGTTAGAGAGGTCTCAAAGGCCTCTGAAATGTTGCTATCTCTCTTAGTTGCCCTCCAAAAACTGACAATAAGACCCTGATATGAGCCCTTGATGAGCCAGACATTATCTCCTAGACATGACAGGGATATGGTGTCTATGATTCCATGGCAGATATGTACAATTTCACATGAACTTCACAGAAACTGTGCTATCAATATCTCACCATGAAAAGGGAAAGATCTCAGGAAGCTTCATGCCAATTTGAGACACTCATGAAGACTAATGCTGATAGGGAAGAAAAGGAAGATGTTTTCCTTGATGGTATATATACTGTTATATGATACTTGTTGGAACATGAATCAAGACATATGTCAACAAAGGCAAAACAAATGAAATATAGACACACACACAAGTGAAAAGACCTGAAAATAAGAAGGATTCTGACAACAGAGATGAAGAAGTACAGAGGGAAAATCTGGAAAGTAGGTAAGATTGGAGATTACAGGGTGAAAATATATATTCATTATAGTCACGTTTGCAACACTAAATTTTTTTTAAAAAAGACGTCTTGTGAAAGTATGTTTTGAAACACCGTAATACAGGAAGTCAAAAGATGAAAACTGTAAAATTGAATTTGGTAATCCTAAAGTTTATTTTTTCCTCATTTACTCCCCCATTTTTCATGTGTAATATGGTGAGAGGGCATTTATGCATGTATTCACATGTATATGGAGTCATATGTGTATACAGTGAATGTGCACATTGAATATGTAAAGGCTGATGTTGGGACTCATCATCCTTGATTGCTCTTCTATTTTTGAGAAAGGGTTTCTAAAGAGTTAGCTAGCTAACTTGATCTGGGGATTTCTAGTCTTCACTTTCTAAAGTTGAAACTACGTAAGAGCCACCTCACCCACCAGGCATTTTATGCAGGATCTGAGGCTCCTGACTCTGGCCCTTTTGCTTGCACAGCAAGCATTTTAACCACTGAACCATCTCCCCAATCCAGTAATCCTAAATTCTAAGCAAATAAAATTTTTGATGTGTGCAATGAAAAAAAAAATGCCAGAAGAAAATGTCCTTAAACAGTATCAGTATATAACATCTACACGCACCTGATATTACTTTCATCACATGAAAACTGTATTGGTTACTCTTTTCTGTTGCTGTAAGAGAGCACCCAAAGTCAAATAACTTAAGGGAGAAAGGGAGGTTTATTCAGCTTACGGTTCCAGAGGGGTGAAACAGTCTTGCATGGCAGAAAAGGTATGGCTGGCTGGCCTAAGCTGGAGGCAGGCTAAGTCACTGAAAACATCTTGAAGACTGAGAGCTGCAAGACTGCTACTACAAAAACAGATTTCTCCTTGAGGTAGGATGGGACTAATAACCTCAAGACTGTGTGACTATCTTTCTCCAGCAAGGCTCCACCTCTCAAAGGTGCCATGACCTTCCCAAACACATGAGACTGTGGGGGACATATTTCAAACCATGACACTCCACCCCTAGCCCACACAGGCTCACTGCCATCTCATTAGGCAAACAATAATACACAAGCCAACTTCAAAAATTTCCATAGACTGGGGTCTGGAGAGGTGGCTCAGGGGTTAAGCCTCTGCCTTGCAGGCGGAAGGTCCTGAGTTCAGATCCTAGACCCCACATGTAGACACCGGGCGGGGGCGGCCTGCATCTCCGGTCCTGGTAGGGCGGAGCCTGTGAATCCCAGGGCAGAGTAAACAAGGAAAAGGTGGAGGCATCCATGGTGGTTCCCGAATTCGTCCGTGGTTCTACACACACGTGTACACACACACACACACACACACACACACACACGCACGCACACGTGCATACACACACAATTGAATAAATAATAAAGAAATTAAAAAAAAATTTCCATAGACTTCATCAGTGGTCCCAACACAATTCAAAAGTCCAAAGTCCAAAACCACCTGTAAAATCAAAAGACAAAGTTATACACTTCCAATATACAATGGCACAGAATAAGCATTTCCATTCTGAAAGGGAGGAATGGGGGTATATCCAGGAAAGATCAGTCCATAACAAGACCAAAAACCAGCAGGACAAACTCCAAATTCTGCAGCTCCAAGTCCAACTGTTGAGCCTCTCCTTGAAATCATCTCAGTTCCAAAGGGCTTTGGTACCACCCCTCCAAAGAAGCTGCTCATAGAACACATCTCTCTCTCCAGGTAACTATCCCCAGGGTATACAGCTCTCCTTGGCAGATGACCCACATTGTCTCTGGCATCTCTAACATCTTCACTTCTCAATAGCATATCATGCTTTAATTCCACAGCACAAACTGACCTTCTTGGGCCTTTAAACTGCAGGCTTTCTGCCACACGCTGCTTAGATTTTGCCATTCTTTGAAACTTTGGAGGAGGGATTCACAACTTTCTTCCTCTTACATTTTTGATGCCTCTAAAACCAGAACCATGTGGACAACTTTTGCCAAGTTTTTCTGTTATCTTGGGTTAATGATTGCCCCCCCTCCACATACCCCTTCCCCCCACCCCAATCATAGCTGATTCAGTTTCTCTGTGCTTACTGTAGGAAAAAAAACCTCTTTTTTTCCTGGGCAGTTGCTTTAGGGTAGAAACAGATCCTTGCTTCAAAACTCCACCCTTTAGCTCATTTCTTCCAGAAGGATTTGCATTCTTACGAGTGGGAACCTTCTCTGAGAATCTTGCCCTCAAGCTAGGACCTCTCCTATCATCCAAATTGAAAGCAGGCTTTGATTTACTAAAGGAACTAATCTCTTTAACAGATGACATTTTGTCCTCTGCTTCCTCCTGGTTTAACTCTTTTAAGTTTGTCATTGCAGTTTTTATCATCAGATCTTACAGTTTCTGCTTTTTCTGGCCTGATTCTTTGCTCTTTTCATAACTCTGAAGATAACTTAAAAAGTAGCCATATCACATTGTCAAGACTACATTTCCTTGAAATTTCCTCCGCCAAGTATTCAAGTTTAACTTCAGGCAAGCTTTCAGGATGAGAGCAAAACTTCACTAAACTATCTGCCAACACATGGCTCCATTTGTCACCTATCCAGTCCCAAGCACAGTCTTTGTTCCCCTCTGGACCATCACAAGCTGGGTTTCTAACAACATTGCTGTCTTTCAAGCTCTAATGAGAAAGGCCTATTTTGGCCCGATTGCCAAGACGCAAAGACCTTCCCAGCACAAAGTTCTCCACATTTCTCCTAACAAACAGTTCCAAAGGCACACTAGCCACATCTCAGCTTCACAAACAGCTTCACTTTTTGATACCAGATTTTCTTAATCTCAATAGCAACACCCTACTTCTCTGATACCAATTTCTCTCAACTTCAAAACACTTCACATTGTAGTACCAGGGCTCTAAATCTCAAAGCAATACCCCACTCCTGGTACCAATTTATATATAGATTACTCTTTTCTGTTATTGTGAGAGAGTACCCAAAGTCAAACAACTTAAGGGAGAAAGGAAAGTTTATTCAGCATATGGTTCCAGAGAAGAGATACAGTCTTTCATGGCAGAGGTGGCATGGCTGGCTAGCCAAAGCTGGAGGCAGGCTAAATCACTGCAAACATACTGGAAGCTGAGAGCTGCAAGACTGCTGCTACAAAAACAGACTTCTAGTGGTAGTATGGGACTACTATACTCCAAGACCTATCCCTTGTGACCCACCTTTCTCCAGCAAGGTTTCACTTTTCAAAAGTGCCATGACTTTCCCAAACTCATGAGACTGTGGAGGACACATTTCAAACCATGACAAAAACTATTTGCTAAATGAAGAAAAATATAACCTTAGTGCCAATTGTATAATGGTGGAGAATGACAGATAGGAAATTTTCTCATGACTGAATGTTTCTCCCTCAAAGAGAACTTTCAAATGAGATCACCATTCCCAAATGGGGGATTCAGATAAATTGGTCAGCTTGACATTATTTCTAGGCAAGATCCTAAAATGACTTCTTTAACGGAACTCTGCATAAGACTAAAAAAAGAAAGCCATCAATCATCAGGAATACTAGGATTCTCGAGGTCAACATTTCAGAGAACTGCACTTCCTTTCCTTCTATGATGAACTATGTACACAGGAGATGGAAGACTATCTACACAGGAGATGGAAGATGGATTGGTCCCAGCTGCCAAATAACACCCAACTAAGAAACTTAGTGAATCAGCTACTAGGATCAAGACCCTGAGAGACAGGGAAACTGACTTGAGTCACCAAGAATCTGGGTAAGAATTTGGATAAGGACAAGGTAACAGAACCAAGCTCATTAAATAGTACTGAGCTGAGAGGGAAAAAAGGAATATATAAGGATTCAATACAGACTGAAGGATTAAATAATAGTATAAAACAAATTTAAAAAAGAAAATTCACCATGGGCAAGTTTAAGGGAATGTAAGTGAAAGCTAACTGTAACAGTTACTCTTAACTACTGCTGTGAGAGAACACTCAAAGTCAATCAATTTAAGGGAGAAAGGGAGTTTATTCAGCTTACGGTTCCAATCTCTCAAAGCAGAGGTGGCATGGCTGGCTGGCCAAAGCTGGAGGAGGCTAAGTCACTGCAGACATCTTGGAAGCTGAGAGCTCCGGACTGCTTGCTGCAAAGGCAGACTTCTCCTGGAGGTAGGGTGGGACTAATCCACCTCAAGGCCCACCCCTTGTGTGACTGCCTTCCTCTAGCAAGGCTCCACATCTCAAAGTGACACGACTTTGCCAAACACATGAGACTGTGAGGGAACACATTTCAAACAAGACACTCCACCCCTATCCCCCACAGACTCATTGCCATCGCATTATGCAAACCATACTCAATCCAACTTTAAAAGTCTTCATAGACTACAACAGTAGTTCCAATACAGTCCAAAAGTCCAAAGTCCAAAGCTTCCTGTAAAATCAAAACACAAGTTACATACTTCCAACATACAATGGCACAGAATAAACATTCCCATTCCAAAAGGAAGGAATGGGGGCATATTCAGACATGACAAGACTGAAAACCAGCAGGACAAACTCTAAATATTGTAGCTCCAAGTCCAACAGGTGAGCCTCTCTTTGAAATCATCTCAGTTCCAAAGAGATTTGGTTCTACCCCTCCAGTGCAGCTGCCCATAGAATATGTTGCTCTCTTGGGCTGACTCCTCCCAGGGTGTACAGCTCTCCTTGGCAGGTGTCCCACATTGTCTCTGGCATCTCTAACATCTTTACTTCTCAATGGCAAACCAGGCTTTAATTCCACAGCACAAACTGCCCTTCCTGGGCCTCTAAACTGCAGATTTTCTGCCATATGCTGTCTGGCTTCCATCATTTTTCGAAATCTTGGAGAAGAACTCCACCATCTCCTCCCTCTTGCATCTTTAATGCCTCTAAAACCAGAACCATGTGGACGACTTTGCCAAGACTGGACCCCTTGAATCACAGCTAATTCTGATTCTTTATGCTGACCATGGGGAAATGCTTTCACACCTAGACAGTTGTTTTATAGAAGTGGATCCTTGCTTTGGAACTCCACCCTTTAGTTCATTTCTTCTAAAAGGATTTGCATTCTTGTGGGTGGGAGCCTTCTGGATCTTGCCCTCAAACTAAGGCCTCTCCTATTATCCAAATTGAGAGCAGGCTTTGATTTACAAATGGAGCTAATCTCTCTAACAGCCATTTTGTTCCCTGCTTCTTCCTGGTTCAACTCTTCAAGTTTGGCTTTGTATTTTTCATCATTAGATCTTACAGTTTTTGCTTCTTCCAGCCTGATTCTTTGCTCTTTTTCATAATTTTGAAGACAACATCACATTGTCAAGACTACACTACTTTGAAATTTCCTCAGCCAAGCACTCCAGTTTAACTTCAGGCAAGCTTTCAGGACAAGGGCAAAAGTTCACTAAACTCTCGGCCAACACATGGCTCCATGTGTCACTCGTCCAGTTGCAAACACGGTCTCTGTTCCCCTCTGGACCATCACAAGCTGGGCTTCCACTGTCTGCATCTCTCACAGCATTGCTCTCCTCTGAGCTCTCATGAGAAAGGCCCATTTGGCCCCCTCGTCAAGATGCAAAGCCTTTCCCAGCACAAAGTCCCAAAGTTCTCCATATTCCTCCCAATAAATAGTTCCAAAGGCTCACCAGCCACATCACAGCATTGGCCATACTGCTGGGTATCAACTTCTCTCAGCTTCACAAACAACTTCACGTTGTGGTACCAGCTATTCTTAATCTCACAACAATACCCCACTCCCGGTACCAATTTCTGTAACAGTTACTCTTAACTATTGCTGTGAGAGAACACTCAAAGTCAATCAACTTAAGGGAGAAAGGGAGGTTTATTCAGCTTACGATTCCAATTTCTCAAAGCAGAGGTGTCATGGCTGGCTGGCCAAAGCTGGAGGAGGCTAAGTCACTTGGAAGCTGAGAGCTGCGGACTGCTTGCTGCAAAGGCAGACTTCTCCTGGAAGTAGGGTGGGACTAATCCACCTCAAGGCCCATACCTTATGACTGCCTTCCTCTACCAAGGCTCCACCTCTCAAGGTGCCATGACCTTGCCAAACACATGAGACTATGGGGGGACACATTTCAAACCAAGACACTAACCAACAGTGATTTCTTTGGGGATAACAAGAATGTTCTGGACCTCGACTGGGGTGGGATTGGGGTGGTAGAGGACAGGGGTAGTTGCAGAGCATTGCAAATACACTAAATGCACTAAGTCGTACAGTTCCTAAAAGTGTACCTTACATTATGTACACTTATTTCATTAAATATACAATCACAAAATATAATATTAAAATATATCATATATTTCATAGCTAGATTGCCATCTGGATTCACAATACAACCAAGTTATGGGTTCAGAGTACATGAGGTCTGGATAACCAGATGAGTGTATAGTCTAAAAACTGAAGTAGTAAAATCAAATCCTTCACTTAGTGATGCTTACCTGGTACCAAGCACCCTGTGAGGTGCTATGTATACAGAGTGATACAGCATGATCCTCACACTTGCAGCTAAGAAAGGAAGCTCAACATTAAGCAAATATCACTTCTATAAATAAAACCCTTGTAATGAGAAACAGAAAATAAAAATACAGGCTCTCTGATAAAAATAAAATAGATGGGTCTAAGAGGTGTTGGGAAACAGTCTCTCAGAAGAGATTACGTTTGATTTGAAAACAGTAGGATGAGAAACTCAGGGAGGTAAAGATGGAGGGGATTAGTATTTCTTCAATGGAACAGCAGTGTAAAGGTCCTGAGGTACAAAAGAGCCCAACACACTTAAGAAACCTATGAAGGCTAGTATCCCAGCCAGAGGGTAGTGAGTAAGCAGAAGCTGCTACAAAATGAAATTAGGGAAGTAGAATGAGGCCATCACACACAGCTCTACAGTCCTCAGGGATTTTGACTTTATATCTTTGGTTCAGAGACAATTCACTCTAAAATTTTAGCAGAGAAGTTGCCATGGTTAATTCTGACTGTCAACTTGACTACTTCATTTAAGGTATACCTAGAGCTTTAATGAAATGCACCTTTGCAGTTTCCAACAGGTTTTAACTGAACATGATTGTGGGTAGCACTAGTCCATGAGCTAGGGTCCCACACTAAATAAAACAGGAAAAAGGAGAAAACCCCATGAGCAAGGACATTCCTCCTCCGTGTCCACACTGGATCAAGCCACTCCCAACTCCATGCTCCCCTGTGTTCCTCTGAACTCTGAGCTAAAATGAACCCTTAAATCGCTAATGTAAAGAAGCAACACAATCAATTCCTGTCATAGCAGCATCACTGAGATCTCACAAGGGAAACAAGATGAAGACACAGTGAAAGAGAAAATTGGGAGATTTTAAGGAATGGCTCTGAAGAAGGGGGAAGAAAGGGAAGAAAGAAAAGGTATTTTCAAGTTATCAATTTCACAATTGTGACAACGAAATGCTTTCTAGAAAAAGAAAAGGTGACTTAGCCAGATCCCACCACTGTGTCATCAGTCTACAAATGAAACCAAATGAAATCCCATGGACACTTTGAGCTCTTTCAAGCAGTTCTGAATTCTTCTCATGTCACGAAGTAGTATCTGAAATCAAACTATTCCCAAACTATCAGCTGAACACTTACTGGCAAATTTTGAGAATTTGAAGGCAGACAGTCAGTGAGCAGAAACTACAATTTCACTGAGGGAAGGACAAGTATGGCTGCATGTCTTGACTTCTACCCAGCATGTACTGGGACTATTTTCTCCCCTCTAGGGAACTACTCTGGGAGAGATGCAAACTGCTTAAGCATGTGTTCTCTTAAAGGATTTAGTTAAGCATACATGTGCAGAAAAAATATGTGCAAAGCATTCCAAATTATTCATGTGTGTGTTTCTTAAACGGTACGACAGGGACAGGCAGAGCCCAAGTTACAACAGTAATTCCACAATTTTCAATGAGCAAATGAATTGTTGGTGGAGAAGCAACTGTATGTTACACACGCACTCTTTTTCCTCTTAAAAGCAACCCAGTTGCCAGTATGGTAAAGACAGCATCAAATGAACATGTAGTCAGTTAAGCAAACTTTTGTGTATGCTCCTTGGAAACCCAAAGCATGATACTCTAAAATACTCCCTTACTCCTTTCACCCACGATATTATAGAAGCAAGTAATCAAAATGAATGCCCTATTCATATTAACTCTTTATTTTACAAGGAATATATTTAGAGTAATCATGTTCTTCATTCACATGTCCAGCCTCTATGGTATATTGTGTGTTTACATTTATGTGTGCATGCATGTGTGTGCGCATGCACATGCCTGTTCTATATATATATGTATGCATATCCCACGATCAGAGACAGACACTGAATATTTTCTCCTATTGCTCTTCACCTTATTTTTAAAACAGGTTCTCTTACTGAACCTAGGGTTCTGATTGTCTTGCCAACACACTCTGGAGCTCCTCCTGTCTCTGCTGTTCACTCCCAGTGCAGAGTTTACAGACTTACCACCTGCCCAGGCTTATTGTGTATACTGGAGATCCAAACTCAGGTCCTCTTGGTAAGACAGCAAGCACTTTACCAACTAAGCCACCTCTCCTGTCTAATATGTTGAAATTCAATGTTGCAACACAGCACTGTCATCTATAAAGTTTACAGCCAAGAAGAACTGTGCAACTGAGTTACCAAAAAAAGATCCTTAATGTTTTAAGTTTATGTTGAGCCATACTCAAAAACTAGTTTTGGGCGTAGGCAGCACATGACCATGAGTTGGCCGTAACTGAATGATAAAAATGAACTGTGGGCTGCAAAATGTAGGACAAAAGAAGGATGCAAACTGTCCTCAATGAATATAAAAAATCATCCACTTTTTAGCACTGCTGCTTTCAGATTCTTTGAGGTTGCAATTATTTGTTATAACCTCTATTTAGATGATTATTATTATACAGCTGTCTTAAATGTCCCTGGCCTTCAACTCTTCCCAGGTTAACACTCAGCTCAGCTAAGAAAACAACCACACCCTTCCATGGACATATGTGTAAGGCCCAGCAGGAGGAGAGGTGCACCGGGCCATGTGAAAACTCATCCTCTAATGACTATCCCCTCTGCACCCACCATACCTCGTACATGTCTCTGTCACTCAATGTTACATACTTACAACTGGCCCCCTCCAGACAGTTCCTGCATGTGTGGTACTCCCAAAACTTCACACAGCCTGGCATCTGATTATCAAGTGCTTGTGGCATGAATAGATAAATCAATCTCCTCAATCCAAGTAATTTCAGGGTTTTTTTTTCATTTGCTTGTTTTGTTTTTTAACTGTGAATAATTCCACAATGCAATGACATATCAGAAAAGTCTCTATGCTCACTCTTGCCTCCATTTCTTTCTATTTGTAGGAGGTTTCTGACTTGAAATTCTATACTGCCAATAGGATGCTGATGAAAGCCCATTTTGAAAACACATAAGAATATTGCTTGCTACTTGGGTTTAGATACATGACTTGGTCCAAGGTGAAATGGAATATGAACCAGAAAACATCTTTGCTCACCAAAATTCATATTCTGTAAAAGAATAATATCCAATGTCACGATACACATCATTCTTGTCGACAATCTGATCCCAGTGTGTGTGTGTGTGTGTGTGTGTGTGTGTGTGTGTTTACAAACAGAGGTCAGAGGATAACTTTTGGGAGTTGGTTCTCTTCTTCCACCATGTAGAGATCAAATTTGGGTCTGCAGGCTTGCACAGCAAGTGCTTTTAACCGTTGAGCCATCTCACCAGCCCTCATCATGGAAGGATGCCCTTGGAAAGGGCAGAGAGAATCCATGAGCTCAATTCATCACTCTACAATAAATTATTTAGAACCACTTAAACTCTGAAAGCTTTGAGCCACCTATCTTGTGGTTTATGGCACAGGCTTCTAAGTTTACAATTTCCTGACTGTGAAACGACAGTTTAATTCCACAGTGCAACATCAATACAATTTAAATTGACTATTGGAATCGACATTGTCGAGCAAACTAAAAGAACAAATCTTCCCCTGACAAAAAATGACTTTAAAGAGATTTTTACAGAGAGGTACTCAGCAAATGAAGTGATAAACTCTTTCTACAGGGTTTAAAGCAAAGCAGCTATACCCACCTTCACAGGAAATAAGTACTATCTCTGGGATCACATGAGCTGTTTCTACTCATAAAATCTTGACTTAAAATATGAAGGGGCTTGGATTTTGAATACAAGACCATTCCAAAAGGAACTGATAGATGGTAATGCAAGATAGGAAACAGGATGCTAAGATACATTCTTCCACGAGAGTTTTTTTTTTAATCAGACAAGAATTCTGACCATCATTTTCACCCTAAATTACAGAGCAAGAATAGAAAGAATGGTACAGTGGCCAAGGCTTCCAGTATTATTTAACCAGATAATCAGGGACCAGTCATTTCTGTAGAGTGGCAAAAGCTGGTGTCTAACATACACCAGTAGATGAATCCATGGCTGCAATCCACCCCCAAAGAACCAAAGTGGAAAAGGCAAGAACGCGCCATCATTGGATCCTATCAGGTATTGATCCTAGGCTCTACGGAAGAAAGTCCCCAGCAGCTCCTCCCGTGGGAAAGGGGGACCGGATGGGTGGATTGGGTGGGTCTGAAGCCCCGGATTCAACAAACTTGCATGCTCATTCAAGGCTCTACCTATAACTGGCTCCACTCGCACCTGCCACTGATAACTGGGGTTCCTCCCTGCCCACCCCGAGTGTACGGAGCATCCCCAAGGACAGGAGGTTGGATCCAGCAGCCGCGGGGAAAGCTAGGCCTGCGAGCCAGCAAGAGAAAGACCAGCCCCGCGGGGGATGCTCGGGCGCTGCCAGCTCCAGCCTCGCTCGCGGTCCAGCTCCCCGCTGACGAGAGCAGAGGAGCCTCCTGTGCGCACAGCATCCCTCCTCTTCCTCCTCCTCCTCCTCCTCCTCCTTCTCTCCCTCCTCCGCCCGTGGCCACCAACCTTGGGCGTGCGGATGTGCTCCATGGCGGGCCCGCGTCTGCAGGGTCCCCGGCGGGCGCGGCCTCACGCACCTGCGCGCGTGCGGCGCCGTGGGAGGGGCGCGGGGAGGGGGCTTCGGCGGGCGCGCCGGGGGCGGGCCGGGCTTGGCTCCTCCCCCAGGTGCGCCGCGTTGTGCGCGCGCCCGAGCGCCTGCGCGGCCCTGGGACGCGCCTTTGCGCCTGCTCCCACCTGCAGGCCTGCAGCCTTCCCGCCTCGCCCTCCCCACCTAACTCTCCTCCTGGCCTCTTCCATGTCGCCCTCCCTAAGTGTCCTTTTTGCCTGGGAGCTCGCAGCCAGAGCCTCTTCTAGCTCGTGTTTAAGGTGGGCACCCCGAAAACGCTGCTTGTATTTCCAGCCAGCACCCAAGCGGCTAAGGCTAGAGACCCTATTGGGTCCAGGAGTTCGGAACCACCCTGAGGGGCATCAGTAGCCCTTCATGTCAATAGGAGGGAGCCTGACAGGGGAGAGAAAAAAGGAGGGATAGGATTGGGAGTTAAGGGCTAAAATATCATAGATTCCCTATATTCATGTGTGCAACACTAAAAAAGAAATGATTTTGAAGTATCAAAGAACAGCCTGAGAATCTCAATACTGTAGGGCTGCCGATTCCTAAGGCACAACAGTGTCTGTCTTGAGAGTGGCCTCTTGGAGAAAGGGAATGAATCCCTGCCGCTCCCCACCCTTCTGGCCTCTTTCCAGTGCGGTCAGGTTAGGTGGGATTCAAAGGTCAGGTTAGGTGGGATTCAAGGGTGAGATAGAATAAAATGGCTTGTGCACTCTGATCTTAAGGTCTGGTGAGTCACCCCATCTTCTGCCACAAGCTCAGAGGGCCCAATATTTGGATGGAATAAACGTAGCGTTTGCGCCTCCCAAGTTTGCTGTTGAGTGAGACATCTCACAGTAACTTGCAACTTAGCAAGAACTTTCTTGCAAACGATGTTTTTTACCCTTGGTACTGAGTTGGATGCACATTCACCATCCTTGCATAACACTTAGACACACAGAGCATGAGTTACAAGCTGCATTTGGCCACTGGGGAAAAAAAAAAACAGAAGAAATTGTAATTCTGCATACACAACCCTCCACCACAAGTAAAATTTCATTGAACTGTCACTGGTTCTTGGAGTGATGATTGGCTCATTGTTTCCATAGCCCTTCCTCATGTTTCTGATAGGTTTGTATATTGTTTGACATTGTCCAATGGGCTCATTGCAATCTTCCCAATAGTTATTTGCTCAACAAGTGTTAAATTTAAAAAACTATTCCCAGATGACTGTCACACCCAAAATTTCCCTCTCCAAATTCCATCTCATATCTTAAGACTCCTCCTATTTGTTCCAAAGAAGCACTCTAAATGAAAGGACAATATTGGAATTATTCTGTCTCGGAGCTCTTGTATTTCTGAATCAAAACTATATTGGATCAGCACTTTTTGCCTATACATATTATTAGTATAGATTTTTTAAAATGCACTAATTGGTGGGTGAAGAGATGTCAGTCTGACCAATTCAAGTAGCCTAACATTGAGAAAGAATTCAATGATTCACTTTAAATGTGTTTATGTTCATAATAGTTATATAAGCATTCATTAAAATGAACTAACTACTACGATAAGTTAGCAGAATAAGATGAAAATATAGTGATGAGAAAAGAAGTTTCTATAAATGCACAGCACTTTGAGTGGATCTAATAGTTCCCCAAGGAACCCTTCTTAACTTGTTCTCCCACCCCATCATTATGGACTTCATTGAATGGCAAAACGATCCTCAATGGCTACATCAAACTGCCCAAGATTACTGCTATGTCAACTCACCACCTAGTAGAACAGAAAAGACTGAAGTTTAAAAAGGGGGGGGGGAATCTGAGGCAGTAAGTAAGGTAAAGGAACAATATATATTTTTGAAATGACAGGGCTGAAGAAATGGCTCAGGGGTCAGAGTCTTTGCCTGGTAAGCAAAGAGAGACAGAGACAGACAGAGACAGAAACATTGAGACAGAGACAGGGAGAAATTTATCTTAAGTAAGGGCTAAAGCAAAATGATCAATTACTCAAAAATACTGCCATTATTCTGACAGTAGTCATACTCAGGTTATCATGGCAGATGCTGAGAGATTAATGCAAGACATATGAAGCATACTAAGCTGTGTAAGTGTAATACGGCTAATGCCAAGCAAGTAAAAGGTAGACCACCCTAGATACTGACAAAGCATGAGGAAATGTCAAAGGAAATAAGAATCACCTATTTCCTGCTATTTCCCTATTTAGAAGAAAACCCTGTGGATAGACTTAGGATCTGATACTTAGTTCAGAAAGTGTGTTATCTGATGTATCTGGAATGAATCACAGGCCATTTGGGGTAGATATCGTCTCTCTGAATTTTCACATAGCAGACATCTCTCCTTCTGGCCCCAAGCCAAGAAGAACAAAGGGGTAAAGAAAAACTTACTCCTCCAACTCCACATGATGCAAATGGAGTCACGCCCTAATTTCCACTAAGTCTGTCTATGTCCAGTGGGTTGGAAAATGGCTCTCTTTCTCTAATGCTTTTGGATCTGTAAGGAAAATAAGTGAATTTCAACAAAGCTATTTTCACCATCAACCACACTGGCAGACAGATTTGAGACCTAATTCCTTCTTTATCCACCAAACTCCTCTCTCTTGCCAAGACACATAATGGTTGTCCTCCTTTGAACATCCCTGCCCCATGTGAGTTTTCTCCTTTGTCAAATGGTAGGTGTAATTATGCAAACCAATATTCAGTTCTCCCATCCTTCCTCGGAACACTTGAGACTATGCTTCTCAACCTTCCGACTGGACCCATGTGACTAGTTACAGCCAATGAATTGGGAGAAGTGCCCGCCCGTGTCACTTCTGAGCCATTGCACTTCTGTGCAATGACCATGTGTGGCTCCTCTGCTCCTTGCTCTCTATCTTGAAGATCTGAGAGTCACATGTCAAGATAAAAAAAATGACAGTGAACTTACTTTCAATACTTGAAGTCACTACTCAACCCAGATTAAGCCAAGACAACGGAGAACTAGATCGTGTGTCTGAGCCATTCTTACAAGAGCTACCATACACATTTTATAAGTGAAAGAATACCTTTTTTGTCATGAAGTCACTGAGATTTCAAGGTTATTTTGTTACTCCAACTTAGCCTACCTTATACCAACTTTATAGAGAAGACACATTTAAATTCAAAATAATACATTGTGTCCCTGGTTTGTGCTTCTGATATTTTAAAGGTAGTTGTGCTTGAAGACCTCCAAGGACACTTGTTATATGCAAGTCATCAACCGTTTTATTGTGTACAACTGAACATCTTCTAAAGAATAACTGAAAAAAATGTAACCACACGGATATTCTAGTTGCCAACAGTATTGCAAGAGGGATTTTAAAATAAAAACTTGATATGAACTGGGAACTTTCCCAAAACCCTGTGATCTTTACTGACTTGAAGAAATTTGGAAACTTATCAAACATTTACAGATCTTTTTCTGAAATACATTTCTCCCGAGGCAACTCAAACTTCTGATCTGGCAGCGAAGCCAAGAACTGTTTCCTTAGGGGCTAGTATTGCTGATGATTGCAAACTCAATAAAAACCCTAGTCAGCACTATTAAACCCTAGTGGTCTATGCTATGTGTGGACGAGGACACGCTTCCCAATACAAGCCCAGCTTTAGCCTCAGCAAGAAAGTTACAAGACAGAGAGATACGGATATGACATTTGGGATATTTGCATCATTAAAAACAGTGTAACATCCTGTCTTTGGGACTTATATGAAGTTGGTAATGCAAATCTCAGTGTCTTCTTTGGCTTGTCCTGCACCACAGATGCAAAGAAATATTACAGCTCTATAGACAGCTTTGCCCTTTTTCCAGAAACAAGAAAAGCGACTTCAGGGCAGCCAAAAAGAGCAGCTACACGCAGGGTTTTTAAATAGTCTCTTTTATTCTGTTCTCTCTCCAGGAAGATGCAGGGCTCCAGCCCAAGTCTGTGTCCTCAGGCCACTTATGCTGTGCTATATGTGTTTCACGCCCATCCTTTCAACCATCACCTTAATATATGTAATTCCCACCTCGCTGTGTCTAATTCTGAATTGTCTCCTTAAATAGTATGTTTCCATCTACTTACTCAGTAAGTCTCTCTGGATTTCCCATTTAAAAATTCTACTTGCAAACTGGGGAGATAGTTCAATTGATAAAGTGCTTGCCACACTTAAGTTCAGGTCATGTAGATGATGACATGTTTGCTTTTAATCCCAGCACTGAGGAGGTGGAGAAAGACAGAGGCCTAGGGCTCACTGTCTAGCCAGCCTAGCTAAATTAGTTAGCCCTGCATCTCAGTGAGAAACCCTGTCTCAAAACACAAAGTAGGCAGTTTCTGACATATACCACCCAAGGTTGACCTCTGGCCTCCACACACACACATGCACATATAGGTACATGCACACACACACACACACACACACATACACACACTTAAAATAATCTACTTATCTGTCACAAATCAGGTGTGATTAAGAATTGGGTTCTGGAAGGAAAGGAGCCTGTAGAGAAATCACAACTCTGGCATTTATTAGCTGTGTGGCCTTGACTAGATCAACTATTCTCAGTCTTAGACTTCTTCCCTACAAAGTGGGGATAGTAATAACAATGGTCTGAATATTTGTGACCCCCAAAATGCATGTGTTGAAATTCTAATCCCAAAGGCAGTGGTATTATAAGATGAGAATTTGGGGTAAGAGGATCTATTAGAATTCAATTTATTCTCATGAACAGAAATTAAGGCTCATGAGGAGATCCTTTACCCCTTCCACTTACAAAGAAAAAAGAACTTGGTCTTCACCAAACACTCAGTGACCAAGCACCTTCATTTTTATATTCCAAGCCTTCAGAATGATGAGAAATAGATTTTGTTTATGAACCACATAGTTTACAATATTTTCAGATACTTAAGCCCGAGCAGATTAAGAGAGACAGTAATCTAATGTTATTTTTCTCCAGCCAAACAGATGAATACGTGCGTGTTCATTATAATATTGTTTTTATATATGCATGAGGTTGGTCAAAATAAAAAGTAGAATTGATAGCAAAATGATGGGATGACTGCATCTACCTGAGGGAGATATGAACATTCCACGAGATCGAACATGTTATCCATTTCGTGATGCATGGTAATGGAGGCTCATGGTATGTCAAGCACAGGGACTCAAGTACAAATGAAAACACAGTCTCTGCTTTCAAAGTCTAATGTTACTAGCTCTCTAATAATCATCCACTGTAACGGTTTAAATATTAAGCACCCCCAGAGCGTCTTGTGTGTGATCCCAGACAGCGGCACTATTTTGGGAGATGGAAGAAACTTTAGCTGCAGGAGGGAAGCCACTGGCAGGCATGCTTTTGAAGGTTAGGCCTAGTCCTCAGTCCCATCCTGTCACTCTGCTTCCTGTCAGCTATGAGGTAAACAGCCTCCTTCTCCACATGCTTCGTTCATGATATTCTTCCCAAGCATATGCACTCTAACAACCATGGAGGGACCCCTTCGAAACATGTTTCCTCTTTCAGTCGTTTATGTTGATAAACATTCTGTCACAGCAATACACAAGGCTGGCTGGCACAGCAAAACACACTCGCCAAATCAGTTCTCAGCTTCATTTTTCCTCTCCCTGACTTCAAAAATCTCAAGCCGAAGGTCTTGGAGCTGTTTAGGGCTTATGTCTTTTGCTGGCTCCCATATCAGAACATGTCTTCACCGCATCCTTCCCTTCCTTGCTGACATTGCTCAACTTCGTTGTTACTTCCTGGCTGGGATATAGTTTCTGCTGCCAGATTAATCTTCATACAAAACAAGTCTCATCATTATACTGCAGCTTGAAAACCTTTAAGTGGCTTACAGTTGCCTTCTGAATCATTTCCTTAGTCTGTCATTTAAGGTCTTACTGTTGTCTTAAAAGCTCAGATAAATCAGTCGCTGCCATTGAGTAGGTACTCAATAAACAGTTCTATCAATTATCAACCATTTGCTCTTTCCATCTGTATTTACCCTCTAAATGTTGTTTATGCTGTCCTCTAACAGATCCTTTGAGGTTCATCTCAAAATTCACTTTAACACCCCCATCAGATGCAGTTCTGCCAAAGCATTTCACGTCTCTCCATTCCATGAGGCAAAAATCATCCAAAGCACTTTATTTTTACCTGGAAAGGTCATTGTCCACTTCCCTGTCACAGCTTATCTACAGGGACTTCGATCAGTCCATGTCAAGGATCCCAAGGCCCACTACATTGATAGACGCAGTCTGAGCTCCTGATATCTCAGTGAATTCTCTAAGGATCAGCAACAGTCTAGGGAATGTTGACTTAGCTCCTGCATAGAAGGCAAGTTGTTTCACATTACAACCCTCCCATTCCATAGGTAACCTATTACTGAGCAAGTTACTGGTGCACCCAGATCTGCATATGTCCCATAGCAGCAAAGGACTCTCCAGTTGACTTGAGTTGTAGTAGATACAGATCTGTCATGGGAGCCTTTGGACCCGAGCAAGCTCAAATACAGAGGACTTGCAGGTGATAGTGGTTTGGTATGAAGACCTGGTAAGTCTAAGTTACAAATATAACTGACTATTGGCCTGGCCTACCATCAGCTCTTTAGTTAATTACGGTAAAATAATATGACTACCCTTTATCCTTTTCCATTAGTGGTATGTTCACATTATTGTATAAACAGAAAATGGAAAGGAGTGTGACCCTCTCAGAGGGGACACAGCCCTGCAGTTTTTCTACAAGTTCCACATGCCTTGAAGAGTGGACGGCTGGATGTACAGATCAATGCCAATTTGAGGTGTGGACTACATCTTGTTCAAATGTCAGGGACTTGGAATGAAATTGGAGGTTGGCACTGAAAACTAATAAAGATATTTCTGGATTGGTCTCTCAGAATGGTCTGAAAAAAATTCTGTACTGTGCAAACACTCACCAGAGCATTCATATTAGTGACACCGTGGCATTCTTAGTATTTACAGGGGCAGGATGACCCATGTACAACAATTCTTATTATCAGATTTTCTTCTCCTGGTTTCTTCTTACTATTCTCCCTCCTTCTCTTTTCACTCTCCTTCAATCAATTTCATAACCATCTTACCTTTCATCTAATACCTTAAATTCTGTAAGTTTAAAGACTTGTGAATTGAATGTTTGTACTCCCACAAAAATCATTTGTTGAAGTCTTAATCTAACCCTAATATATTGGGGTGACTATATTTGAATACAGGGTCTGCTAGAAAGTGATAAAGATTAAATGAAGTCATAAAGATGAGGCCTTAATCCAATAGAACTTGAACCCTAGAAAAATAAGTATCCTATAGAAGGGACAACTCTCTCTCTCCCCTCCTCTCTCTCTCTCCTTTTCTCCCTTCATTCAAAGAGTGAGAAAGGATGTATTTATAAGCCATGAAGGAAGTCCTGAAGAGCGGATAAACCCCACTAGACCTTGCTCTTATACTTGTAGTCTGCAGATACTTTGCTATGTCAGCCCAAGGTGATTACATTACTTAGTGGTTTTTCATGGGACCAACCACACTGAGATATCTATCACAATGCAGCTCATGGAATCTAAATATTTCATGTTTTAAGAACCTAGGAGCACAGGGCTGGAGAGGTGGCTCAGGGGTTAAGCTTCCGCCTTGCAGGCGGAAGGTCCTGAGTTCGGATCCCAGATCCCACGTATAGACGCCAGGCGGAAGCGGGGGCGGCCTGCGCTTCTGGTCCTGGTAGGGCGGAGCCTGTGAATCCCGGGGCAGAAGGAGGTGGAGGCGTCCATGGTGGTTCGTGAATTCGTCCGTGGTTCTACACACACACATACACACATGCGCGCACATACATACACACACACACACACACAATTGAATAAATAATAATAATAATAAAAAAAATTAAAAAAAAAAAAAAGAACCTAGGAGCACAAAGGCAGTCATATGAGTATAATTCCTAAAATCCATTGCCCAAAACCTTCCACCTTCATAGAGACTTCTTCCTCACATTTGAAAGGATTGAATCAACATGTATATATGCACCAATCCCTATGGTTCTGTTCCTGGCAAGGAGAGTCTGGATTCAGCTGTAGAGGTAAAATAAAGTTTAAAGTATGCTGTTGCTTTTTACCTGCCACTGTGCTACAAGTGATGTGCAGTATACCATATCTTGGAAGCTAGATGCCACTTCAACCTCTAATTAAACAGCCACACCAAAATCAAAGGGTTTCTCACTATGAGAATGTCAGATTAGAAAAGCTCTATCCACCTGCCCCCAATCCCTCCTTTTCTTTCACCATCAAGGTGACGAAAGCTGAGCTCAGGATAGTTTCATCCAGTGACCACCCTAAGTGGGGTGTTATCTCTTGTCATGGTTAGGTTAGTGACTGACATTGCTCTGTGTGGTTATGATCAACCAAAGCATGGAAAGCACTCTCCCCTCAATGGTTATGCAATCACAGAGATGTGCCCACAGCCCAGTGCTGGACCATGTGTCCACTGTAGATATTCCTGTGAAAGGAAGCAGAACTTTCTCACCTCCTTAAACCTGGTGCCCAACAGAGTTTCTCAGTCACAGAGTCTGGACTCTTTCAATCCACAGACACTTCTCCAGGCACATGAGTGAAATGTGCTGTAGGATCTGGGATACCTCACTCCTTCTGACATCCAATTTCACATTTGATCTCATTTGATCAGTGTTGGTGAAGTCAATGCACCCAGGGGCAGCGCAGTGTCCAGTCACATCATAGACTCCCTGACTGCTCAGGCATTGGCCAAGATATGTCCAGAGTTCAAGTTTCCATAAATTCATGAAGTTTTACAAACTTCATGGGTACAAAACTGTGTGAACTACCAACCTAGAAGTCTCTTCTCTGTGCACTCAGGGCTTCCAGTCACTTTGAATAGTGAAACATCAGAAATTCAAAAGGTCATTGAGTGTCTGGAAGATGGCTCAAGGGTAAAGTCATCTGGGCCAACACTGGGCATCTGACTTCAATCTTTGGAGCCCACCCAATGAAAGGAGAGAACTGACTTCAAAAGTTGTCCTCTGACGTGTGACCTCCACACATGCACTGTGGTTCCTTCCCCGACTTGTGTAATTTTTTAATGTTATTAGAGTGTGTCTGTATACGAAAATGCATAATGTCTTCAAACATTTTTCAAATGAAACTTAATGATAAAAAAACACTCATGAGAAAATTTTACCCCACCCTAACCCCATAAAATGGATCAGACAGTTAGCTGCAAATGCCAAGTTGAAGGATAGGCTTTGGGCACATCTGTTTAATTTAGTTAAGACAAGCCTGATTAAGCCCGTGGGAGTCTATCTAACTGATGTGTGAGAACCCAGCCCCTATGAGTGGGGTCTTTCCCTAGGCAGGTGAATGAGAGCAAGAGAGCTGATTCAGTACTTTGGCAGACTATTGATTTAGAAAGTCTATCCTTTCTCAAGTCTTTCTGTAGATATGGTGCAGTCAGTTCCCTCAGTTTCTTGTGTTGCTATGAACTCTGCCATGCTGATGAACTGTAACTGAGAATTATAAGCAATTATAACCCCTATTCTGTTAAGATGCTTTGACTCTGCCTTCATTCAGCAACAGGAAGATGAAACTTACACAACAGGATATACGTATAGACTGTGCTTTGAATGGTTTTTGAAATGCTCTTGGTTATGTACTGATAAAAAGCGAATACAAACGAAAGAAATAGGCACATATAACAATCTGAATAATTAGGGTGACTGTTTTGTAGGTGATTTGTAGGTGATTAAGTTTTAAAAATATTTTATACATATTTGTGTAAAATGTTTTAATAATTATAAAGAACACAGTTTTAAAAATCATTTCTAATGAAGAAGTGGAATGAAAAATCATGCCATGATGTCATGATTCAAAGCAAACAATTTTGGGGGCTGGAGAGGTGGCTGCAGACAGAAGGTCCTGAGTTCGGATCCTAGACTCCACGTATAGACGCCGGGCGGAAGCAGGGGCGGCCTGCGTTTCTGGTCCTGGTAGGGCGGAGCCTGTGAATCCTGGGGCAGAATAAACAAGGAAGAGGTGGAGGCGGTCCATGGTGGTTCCTGAATTTGCCCATGGTTACACACACACACACACACACACACACACACACACACACACACAACACACACACAATTGAATAAATTTAAAAAAAGAAAAAGCAAACATTTTTGTGAAAAAAAAATTTTTAAACAAAACTTAAGCTAGGAACTGACTAGTTGAGAAAGAAAGCATATACTTACTAAAATTTCAATTTGAGATAATCTTTCAGACAGGTGGTTGTTTTTCAAAGCTAAAATAGGACATATTGTCCATAAGGAAACACTAAAGACAATGATCCCAAACACAAAACAATAGCTGGAAAAAGAAAAAAGGGCGTTTTCCCTGCCCACAGCTCTCATGATCTTGGTAAGGATGATTTTACAACCAATAAAAAAAGGTCTTTCTAAAAGGTCTAATTGGGTTGAAAGGAATGTTCTGTGGTGTTTTATAGCCAATGTTTTCTAACAAGTAATTAATGTTGTCATAGCCCAGCAACAAATCTGAGCTGCACCTTTGGTATATAAGTAATAGAATAAGAAAATTGATTTTACATAATTAATAGAATCTTATTTTCATCCCATGCATCTTTCAACTTATTTGCAGATGCTACAAATTGGCAAAAACATGTGAATAAGGATTTTGTCAGCAAGATAACTTGAGGTTTTTGATGAATACTTATCAGTGTTGATCTTGGGTCACAGTGGGGTTTCTTGTGTCGATAACAAGTCATTCCAAATACTAGCTCTGCAAGAGAGTTGTTTCTTCTCTTCCTTGGCAGACAGACTATTTTTTTAAGCATAGGGAGCAAGGAGGATTTGTTCAAAATGGTGAGGAAATAGGCATCTGACTTGCTGAGGGTCACCCAGCTCTACTTTTGGATTCGACAGTAACTATTAACTGTCTTGCCACTGCAGAGATATCCTTGAACAGGACAAAAGAGGAACCCCATTCTTTTCAGGTTAGAAAGATCCGTTAGACATGCTCAGCTTGTGACAGAGGGAATGAGAGGGTAACAAGAGTTAAAAGAGTGAGAGAAAAACAAAAGAGATTTCAAGATCCTAAATACACAGGCGTTCTCACAGATATTGATACCCACATTGAGAGTAGGTCCCATTTGATTAACCACCAGGTTAAAGTTGGAGGTGTGAGTCATTAGATCGTCTGTAAAAAAAAAAAAAATAGCCTGCATATGATAGGTTTCATAGAAGTCTTTCTTTACCCAAGACAGTACAGTGAATCTAAAACATCTGCTAGTGTAGTTGATATGTGAAATTTCAATGGCGGTTTCCTTCTTCTAGTTTCCTTTTATCAATGTTTTCTCCTTCTCCTCCAGCAACTGTGGTATCTTTCATCTACAGCAAAGAGAAAATCAGATAGAAACTAGAGCCAAAAAAAAGAAAAAAAAAAAACTAGCCCCAAGATCTCAGTTGAGTTGACATTCTGCACCTGAACAGGACTGTGCTTTCTAAATTCCAACAACATAGCTTTAATTATCAAAAGCCAAACCATAATAGAAGACAACAGAAAGTTTATCCACAAACAACATAAAGTTTATCCACAAGTTTTGGGAAGGAGAAGATGAAAAGGCCATATCTTAGCCACACAAGAAGATGAAAGCTTTTCTTGGCTGGGGAAACAATTTGCAAAGGGAGGAAGGAACAGTGAGTGTATGGGCCCATCTGGATCTTGACCCATTTCCTTCTCCTGTGTCCAGGTGCAATAAGCAACTAGAATTCCAAGACAGACTTCGGGGACTCAAGACAAGCAAGGATTTAATTAACCTTCCTTCCCAGGGTATCACTGGGGATATGTTACACTCTTTTAGGACTCTGCATCCATCTTGGCCACCAAACTCTGCGAGAGATTGGCAGACAGGTGTTCCAAAAGGACTTTCTCAAAACAAGGAGAGCAACAGGAAGTTATTACGGACCCTAGAGTAGTATAGAGATGATACCCAAGCAATGGACATAAAGAAATCTGATCTCTGAAACTCAGAGAAGTCTGTACTTGGAGGACTGTAAGCTATTTGAGTCTGTGCACTAGTCTACCAGCCCAAGGGTCTCAGGGGAAGGGTAAGCCACAGCTCAGCAGCTGCCAGAGATGACCTGAGGATAAGGGAAGACCCCGTGTCCTCTTTCTCTGACCTAAATGATGGTTAAATTCCCTCCACTGTGGAGTTTGTATCACCTCTTGGGCAAAAGAGAAGGAACTGCTGAGAAGGAATTAGAATTGCTTGAGAATTCAGCTATTACCCACTGAGTGGCAAGCTTTCAGTGAGGTAACCTGAAGTCAGAACCTTTCTTTAGCAATCACCAAATGGAAAGGAGAAATTAAAATCTAGGTCAATTATCGGAAAATGGAGAAAGTTTCACTGTTGAATACCTGTGTGGTATGAGGGAAAAGTGCATACAATGTTCAATTTTATCTGCTGTTCCTGGCATTGAAAGTGCTCTTGCACACACCCTCTGGTGAGCTTTTGGCCTCTGTTCAACCTTCTTTCCTCTGAATGGGTTCTTTACTCACATTTACTTCTCCTCTCAGTTTCTAAGATTGCCTTCGAAACTCTGAATTCTGTGTCATGTAGAGCAAGTCAGCACTCTTCAGTTCCTTCTCTGACCATTCCACCTCAGTAACATACAGCTTCCTTCCTTTGAACAAAATCTTATCTTAGAACCTTTAGAACTTTTCTTAGACAAGTGTGATGGTTGATCTCACCAACTTGATGTAATTAAGAAGTACCGGGGAAACATAGTCCCAGGTTCATGTGCCTATGAGTCTGTTTCCAAACAATATTCAACCAAGCAAGGTGGGCAGCCCTATCCCATAAGCTGGCATCTCAGACTAAATAAACAGGAGAAAGCGAGCCAAGTAGCAGCATTCCTGTCTCTCCTTGACTAGGGGTTCAATGAAACCAGCTACATCACATGCCAGCTGCTGCGCTTTCCCCAACACGATGAGCTTCATCCTCAAACCATGAACCAAAACAAGCCCTTTCCTTCCTTAGGCTGCTTTGTAGCCACAATAAGAAAACTCAGACAGCATGTGTGTTTTTCTCATGTACCAGTAACATGCTGGAAGCCGTATTTATGTTGCCTTAAAAATAACACAAACAAGAAAACTGATAAGAGGTTTAGAAAAAAAAATCAAAGGAGACACAGATAGGAAGTTATATGAATAATACTCAACCTTGATTTCCTTTATTTCTAAATCCTGTCAGCTGCTGGAGAGCAAAAATCTCATCTTTGTTCATGGGTTGTCAACTGACTTGAGAACTATCTCTTCATCATTTCACTTCTTCCTGAAGCTTAAATTCTTTGCAGTCTACTTTCCTTGACTTACTAGTGATTGAAACCAGTGGTAGCTGACTGTAGAAGTTTATTACCAGCCTTCTTACTTTGGCAACTTTCTCAGAGGTATTCAGCTGCTCCTTGCTTGGTGAGGTCTGGGGGAATCTTAAAATTCCCCTTTGATGAGAACAGTCATTTCCTGCCCTGAGTTCAAGCTGACATTTGATCATGAACATTTCCTGTACATCTCTGTGGGAGCCGGAGTTGATGGGTGGAATAACAGGGTCAGCCAAAGCGCTGGGCTACAGCCTCCTTTGAGGAAATGCCTCTAAAAGGACTTTGATTCTGATGAGTTCCCAGCCAACATCCTTACAAATGAAAGGGGAGAAAAGGGTTTTGTGAACAGGTGGAATCACACAAAATACTTATTTTGACATGCCTGCCTCTTCATGAAAAGTAAGTATTTCACATGCTTCTATTTCTCAAAAAGCTCAATGAAACACATTGCATTTAACCTTGGCAACTAATTCTCATTACAAACTTTTTCAGCAATTATTAAAATTTTATGAATTTTTCAGTTTTCACTTGAAAGAAATTCTGAAAGAACATAGCTTAAACATGATTGTTTTATGGGCTAGAGAGATGCTCAAGGGTTAAGACTCTGCTAATTCTGATCCCAGGTCCCAAGTAAAAATGTCAGGCAGAAACAGTGATGGCCTGCACTTCCTGCCCTGGTGGGGGAGTCGGAGAAATCCCAGAGTGAAGCAAAAAGGAGGTAGAAGCAATCAGGTGACGCCTAAAGTCATCCTTGGTCCTCCACAGGGGGACACATAGTTTCTCTCTCTCTCTCTCTCAAAATAAATAAATAAGTGTAAAAATATTTTTACGAGCAGCTAAATTCTCCTATAAATGCAAATCAAACTTGATACATTAAACTATTTAAAAAATGTTTTGACACTGGGGAGATTAGTCAGTGGATAAAGTGCTTTCTGGGCAAGGAGTTCTGATCCCCAGTGCTCATGCAAAAAGTTGGGGATGGCATTACATACTTGTAACCTCAGCACTGGGAGGTAGAAATGAGAGGTACTAGAGGCTCACTGTCACCTAATCTAGTCAATTGGTGAGTTCCACTTTCAGCAAGAGCCCCTGTCTCAAAAATAAAGTAGAGAGATATTAAGGAAGACACCCAATGTGACGCATGGTGCATTTATCAGCATACAGACCTCCACACACTAAACACATGCATGTACCATTTACAGACATACCAAGAAGAATGTTTTGTTTATCCAGAAATGCAAGCTGGGTTTGACTCACCTCACTATATTATCAGACAAAGACAAATAAACCAACAAAACTATCTTCATCTTATTATGTTCCAATAATAAAGGGGAACACAAAAAAAGAGCTCTAGGAAAAGCTACTGAGTCCTTACACCTCATCAGAAAAGAGAACCCAGAGGGAAGTTTGACATGCACACACAGGATGTTCCAGGAATTGGGGGGGCACTGGGAAAAGGGGAGGGGGGAAGGGAAAGGGGAGGGAGAAAGGGGACCCAAGGAGGGTTGGAGGGAGGGAGGGGAATGGGGTACCTATCAACTTTACATGAGTGGAAGAAACAAATAAAAATAATAATAAAAAAGAAGTTTAGGTCTGGAAAGATGGCTCAGAGGTCTGTCTGTCTCCGAAGCAGAAAGTCCTGAGTTCTGATCCCAGGCCCCATGTGGAAACGTCAGTGGCCTGCACTTCCAGCCCTGGTGGGCAGAGTCTGGGAAATCCCAGAGTGAAGCAAGAAGATAGAAGTAATCCAGGATGATTCCCAAAGTCACCTTTGGTCCTCTACAGGGACACACAATACCCTCTGAGACACACACACACACACACACACACACACACACAAATAAAAAATACGAAGACATTATTCTCTAAAAAAAGTTTTATGTGTGACAAATATGAACAAGAAATAATGTCAACATTATTAGCTAACAGGAAAAAGCAAATTAAAACCACAATGAGTTAACACATTGCACCCAGAAGAATAGTTAAAAATCACAAAGACTTTCTATACCAACTATGACAGAGATGTCACAGTGGAATACTACTAAGCAATGAAAAGAAAACAAGATAGTTACACAGGCAGCATGGCCGAATGCCAAAATACTTATTATGAACGAACAAGGTCAGAGTTGTCCCAACCTCAATCCCTGAAAAAAGAGTACATATGCTATAATTCTAGGTACATAAACTTAAAAAAAAATCAGAAGTAAATTTGTAATGACAGAAAGCAATTCAGTCTTTGCTGGGTAGCAGAAGGAAGTTCTGGAGAAGGAAAAAGTAAAAGAGGAGCCACCACAGACAAAAGAAACGCTCAACGATGATTCATTCATTCTCAGCTGTGCCAAAGGTCTCATGTACAGCAAAACCTACCAGATTGTTTACTTTAAGCATGACACTGCCGTCTGTCAGTTACACCTCCATAAATCTTGCGCAGAAGTCTTTTAATGGTTTTCATTTTGTTAACTAAAGAAAGACAGATTAACTTCTATATTCCATCATTTAAAATACAAGCTTATATTTTTTGGAAGTACTTCAAGCAATCACTCTCTGAGAATATGTAGACACAGTAATGGCCTCCCTGAAAAAGTAAAGTTGGAAGGTGAGATCGCTCGGCAAATTTGTCGTGTGGACAAGATCTTAGATCATCCTGTAACTCACGACTGTGGAATCTGGAAGGGAAAGAATGTAAAGACTTTGTCTAAAGACTTGGGCTATCTATACATTCCACAAAGGGTGGAAGGTTAAGGCTAATGTAGGCCATGTTGGCTGGTAGGCAGCTTGAATGACTGTATGTGGGGATGGGGGAATGCTCAGGCAGAAGGCCTGACAAAGGGAATGTGCCTGCCCAGCACTGAGTCAAACCTTTCCTGAGCTCTTCATTCCTCACTAATCCTACCTCCCTGAGCAAAGGTTATCTTGCCATGGACATATTTGCTTTGTTAATCTTGCTAACTTTCAGGAGGGCAGCCTCAAAGCTAGAGAATGAAAAAGCGTGTAACATAGAGAGCCCCTGTGCTATCTGTCTCCTAAGAGCAAAGAGAACCAAGTATGTATTCAGCCTAGTATGTGTTCTGAAACGGTTCGCATGCTCCTACCAATTTCAACAGAAGGCTAGATGTGATTGTGCCAGCAACAGTAGTGTGGCAAAGTCTATAGTGCTTGAATAGATTCAGAGGCTGTGACCAGGAGTAAAACTCTTTGGCTGTAACCAGCCAGGAACAACAGGTATGGCCTATGTGCAAAGCCAGTGATATGGTGAGAGAACTTCCTACTGGTGCCATGGTTTGGGTATGTCCCCTCCATGTTCATGTATTAGGACTCTGAATCCTCCCCAGTGAGGCACTGCTAGTGTTAGGCGTCTAGTGAGGTGTTGGATCATGGGGCCTGATGGATGTACTGATGCCATGCAATGGAAATGAGTTCTTGTTTTCGAAGGATGGGATTAGTCTCTCTGAGAGTAGTTACCAAGTGAGACATTTCTCTGTGTTTCAGGACTCTCCCAAGGACTCATTCACCCTTTTACCTTCCTCTATAATGTGGAGCCCTCACTTGAAGCTGTTACCAACCATGCAGTAAGGCTTCTCCAAATCAAGAGCCCCGAAGAAACTTCTTTCTTTTATAAATCACTCAATTTCCGGTATTCTACCATTGCTATAGAAAATGAACTAAGACATATGGACAGGAGAGACAATTACCCAAATACTGGCTGCTTGCTGGCAAGAGATCCTGCAGGATCCAGCCATGAAGGACTCAAATGTACTGCCAGGGAACAGATAAGGACAGTCCTTGAGGAACGTGGAGAGAAAGCTGGGGAAGGAAAAGGTCCCTGTAATCTACTTGCAACTTGTTTTCATCTAATTATTTTATGCCAGAGGCATAAGAATCTGATAGGTCATAAATTTCTAGAAATAAACATAAGACTTTAGAACACTACTGCACAATTGATGTCCCGCCATAATAGAAGCATGCTTTAAATCTCCAGCATTAGTCTCTCATGTGACTCCCGGTACAGGCGACATGTTAATGCAAATGAGTTTCTGAGTTTTGGGATTTCATTTAATTTTAATTGACTTTAATTTGTATTTGAAAAGTGACATGTAGCCAGGGACTACAGACATGAACAGTTTCAACTTGTTCTTGACATCGTCTGTGTTTAAGTGGTGCCTGAGTGAAATTTAACTAACTAATTAAATTGCTACCAAGAAAAAGCACCAGAACTTCACGATCTGTATTTGAGGGCATCTCACAGCTGGCATAACTTTTTCTTACTCTTACTTGTTTTTTCCTGATGAGTGAATTTTGGAGAAGATGGCATAGGTTTTTATTTGTTGTCTTAAAAAAAACCATTGATTTCATTAAGGGACAGATTCTTTTCTATCCAGTTCCACTAAACAACTGCAGATAAGTGTAATTTTGCTACTTGCCTTTCGCTGACTCTCTACCTGAGTTTATTTGCTTGCTTCTTCATAAGACTTCCAAGTGATTGTGGTTTGAAATGAGAGGGTCAATGTGGAGTTGAGAAAGCAAACAGCAAAAACAAAGGTGGAACCAGGAAATGGCAAAAATATGAGATTAATGTTCATGCTTGAGTTCCAATATCCAATTGTAGATACAGCTTGCCCTGGATATTTTTGGCAAATTATACCTTTATTAAAAACATATTATATACTGTGCAACACACTTAAAGTTTGCAGCTCAATAGGTTTTAGGATATTTATGGAATTGGGGCTGGAGAGGTGGCTCAGGGGTTAAGCCTCTGCCTTGCAGGCAGAAGGTCCTGAGTTCGGATCACAGATCCCACGTATAGACGCCAGGCGGAAGCGGGGGCGGCCTGCGCTTCTGGTCTTGGTAGGGCAGAGCCTGAGAACCCGGGGCAGAAGGAGGTGGAGGCGTCCATGGTGGTTCCGGAATTCGTCCGTGGTTCTACATACACAACAGACACACACGCATGCACACACATACATACGCACACACGCACAATTGAATAAAAAAAAAGGATATTTTTGGAATTGGATAATTTTGTCAAATTAAGAATGAACTAACTAAATGATAGATGTCACCTATATTTCATTTATTTTTTTCAAAAAATAGTTTGGTTCTTTTGAGACAGGGTTTTTCAATGCAGTCCCACCCATGTTCTGTTGACTCAGCCTCCTGAGTGCTGGGATTACAGGTAAGAAACACTATATCAGGTCTAGGTCTAACTACAAAATGTCTTCTTTCTCCCCTGTTTTGGTATCTTAGCTAGAATGCCACATTGTGTTTAGTAATCAAGCACCTTAGTTTCTTTTTTTTTTAGAATCTTTTAAACTTTTTTATTATTGTACACATGAATATAGTTAATTTATGACAGTTTCACCCCTTACTCTTCAACTCCATGCCCCCTCATTTTCCCTTACAATTTAGTTCCTTCTCCATACTCTCTCCTATTTTCAAACTTTTTCACTTGTGTGTCTCACTGTGTTTCTTTTTTTTTTATTTCCACTCATACAAACTTAACAGGTATACTGGTCCCCCCCCTCCCTCCAACCCCCTATCCTCCTGTGCCCCCTCCCCTCCCCCTTCCTTCCCCATCCCCCAGTTCCTCCCATCCCCGGAGCATCCTTTAATGAAGCACCTTAGTTTCTCCTCGACTCTGTAACTTTTTTCATTTTCAATTCTTTCCTTGCTTTTAGTGACATTGACATTTTGATATGTTGTAGAATCTTCCTCAATTGGAATTCATTCTATATTTTTATCATGATTACTGTCCCTATTTTGTTTTTGTTTATAAGAATGTCATGGAGGTGAGATTCTGTTTCCTTTGTATTATAACTTCATGTGTTTTCCACTGGGGGCACAACCTTGACCAAATAGTTCAGGTGGGCTCTTTCAAGCTTTTCCCAATAGAGTCATTACTTTCCCCTTTTGTTCTCTATTCTTTGGCAGTGAGTCACTAAGCTTGTGCCTCATTCAAGGCTATGGAAATTGAGATCGCCCTTCTGGCTATTCCTTAGGGCAATATCTTCAGGGATTATTCAGTCTTCTTTTGTGAGAGGATCTATCTCATTTCATTTTGTGCATTCATTCCACATATATTCATTTTATTCTTTATGTTATAATCCAGTGTTGTTATTATTCCTCCTTTTAGCACTTCCTTGTTTTCTGGAGCTATCAGATACTCCAATCTCAACCTCTTTGTCTCTACTCCCATCATAGGGTCAGCCAATTCTTCAAGAAGCCCTGCTTTCTTGATTGAAAAGTACAGTGACATTGTCATCTGAAAACTACAATCTGTGTGGATTACACACACACACATACATACACACACACACTCACACAACAGTGGCAGTTAACTATGGGTGCCAATTTGACAACTGAGGACTGAACCTCTGGACACATCTGTGAAGGATTTCTAGTTAAGGCAAGCGCTGCGCAGACGCGTGGAGGGTGCATGAGATGGAGAGAGCTGGTTCGTTACTTTGGCAAACTGGAAGGCTGGAAAGTATCCCCTGTCTACATGCTTCCTGTCGATATGTGTGGCCTTGTTTGAGTTCTGACATTGGGATAAACTTTTCTACCATACTGATTAACTGTAAAAGAAGCTGTAATTCAAAAATAAATCCCTCATTCCCCTAAATTTTTTGGTTATGTTATTTCTATCAGCCACAGAAGAATAACAGGAATAAGTAGATTAATAAATAGATAGACATGCAAAAATAATGTGTATGGGAAGATGCATGATAATTATAGCCAATTAATATTTGTCAAATGAATTTTGAAGGTCTAATGGTCACTGTGAAATCTACAATCACAAAAGATCATTTTGTACTGTACAAATACATTTTAGATATACTTGCCTCCTTTATCTCCTTTGTTTTTATACCATCCCTGTGAAGAAAGATGTTTTACCATTATCATCATGAGAAAAATCCACCTTTTTCCAAGGAAAAGTGAAGTCAAGATTCCCACACTCTGTCCTTTCCCTGGCTTATTGACAGGGTCATTGTGTGATTGCTGGTGCTGAGATACTTAACATCACATCGGCCACTGGACTTTTGCAGTTAGGGGTTCGTCTGGTTGGAGGGCCATGGGAGACTTCAGAGCCATAATATATCCCTTTTGTCAGTGTGATGCACAACATCAGTAGTAATTTATGTAATAGTAATTGTAATTGACGTCAACGGCAAATTACAACATAATTGGCAATGTTGTTAAATAAGCACAAAATAATACAAACATTCAGATATTTAGTATTCTATAAGCACTGCAATTTTTTCTTTCTTCTTTTTTGACAAATACAAAATTTCCATGTTTTAACTTATAGACATCATGGGCTCATGAGATTTTAAATCTGAAGGACTTATTTGCTGGCAGCTTCTATGAGAACTTGGAAAAAGATACAGGGTCTATGTGAGTTCATTTCACATGGAAGCTACCTGGTAAATGTTTGTTGAATTAACCAATTATTCAAATCAGCAAATATTTGTGAACTACAAGAAGGTGCCAAGAAGAAAAGGTCTTGTCCTCAAGAATCAATGGCTTTCCTGAGGAAACGGAGCAAAAACACCTTCTGAACACACTGAAAGTCAACATTATCAGAGTTCAGAGAGTAATAAATGGCAAATAATTGCCAGTTTCAGCAATGGATAATGGGCAGTGAAGGGTTTTGTAACTGAGAACTGCCATGTGAAGAGATGCTCAGCTGAGCATTTCACAGTGAAGATGTTCTGGCTGTTGCATTAGAAGGCGGCTCGTTCTTGGATGGATGAAGAAAAAATGAGACAGGGCCGCTATCAAGGCCCCAGAACAGAGAACTACTTTCTGGGAAGCCAGTTGTCTATTACAGCTAGGGAATGCTTGAGAGGAAGTCATTTATGTCAGACCAACTGGTGGTCTTTAGTTACAGATCTGAGGGGAGCAGTGCTAAATGTGTGATGAGACTCCGTGGTGGAACGTTTGCCTAGTATGTGTGTTTCCTGGGTACCCACCCAGCATTGCAAACCAAACAAAACAAAAATAAAATGTCTTTAGTGCTCTTTAGGATAATGGACACTACAAGGAAAGAAATGAGCAAAGTCCAAGTTTGTTTTTTTTTTAAAGATCATTGTCTCTTTTTTTCTGGTTTTTTTTCCTTTTAAGTATTTCATAAATAAAACTGTATTACAAAGAAATACCATCTTGAAAAGTAATTAGATTTCCATAGAGCTTTGTCTGTGAGATAAAATTTGAGACTACAATCTCTGTCTTCATGAGTTAAAGTGGTCTTATTAAAATAAACAAGAAATTAACTTTTTATTCATGAGTAGGAGTACTCCTATTTTCATTATGAAGTATTTAAAAAGAATCTCTCAAATGGTTATGTATTTTTTGTAAGTCCAGCTTCCCTTAGCGTCTGTGTTTTTAGTTCAGATTGTGTTTGACACGAAGACAGTTGTTTTCTGCTTGCTTTTCTTTCCCTCACTAACGGTACAGCATTTTATTTCGGCAACTTGAGGTCTGCTCTGTTTTCTGAAGTCAAGCTTGGACTTTATTATCCCACAAATCTACCTAGGACTGCATCGTTAAATCCCTGCATCTGTGTTTATCTGTAGGTAAATAACAACAAACAAAAATTCTTTTTCCTAGAAGTAGATAATCTGGTTTCAACAGATATTTTTCTGTTTCTAAGAATGTGACGTGGTCAAAAAGTTCCCATTGCTGAGGAACTTTCTAATAAAAGAAAATGCGAAGCAACTTCTTTTTGCTTAGAGAAAGCCCATCATCCTTGCAAACAGTGCTAGAGACATGTCAAGAAGGCATGCTAAGAACAGAAGAAAGTCTCGTTTGTTTTCCACTGGTTAATGTAGCTGTGTGAGGCAACTGCAAGCCTTCATTTCATGGAAACAATCCCACACCCTGTTCACCCTGAAGAGTTCTTTTCTTCCAAATCAGAACTGATTCCCCCCACCACACACACACACTGAATTTCATAAGACTGTAGAATTGTGGATCTTTGAGATCTTTTAGGAAGATCTGTCAGTCATGTCCTGTCTCCTCCCCTGTACTCATCTCCAAGCAAGTCACCCCCTAACATTTAGCTCTAGAAAAGCTTCGGTAACGTTACAGGTCCGTGTCTTCATTCTGGCAGTAGTTGCCAGGGTCTGGAATAACTGGCTTCTCCTGTCCTGGAACCACATTTACTCAGCCTTCGAGACCAGGAACCACTATAGTGACCCCATGTTCTCCTGGACAACTCAGCCAACCCCCTCATCATGGCACTTGGTGCAGTTTGCTGCACTGATCTGCCACCTGTTCACTCAAAGGTCAGAGTCGTCGCAGTTCCTTATTTGTATAGATCTCTGGGCAGGTATGTGCCATATAAGTGGGTAAAGTAACAAGTAGTGAGAACTTGCTTGCTGTTCCTTTGCTTCCAATACATTGAACGCACACTGTCAGATAGGATTTCTATCTGAATTGAAATAATTAGTTGAATCATAATTCTGAAACACATACCTTTTAGAAAATAAGCTATATTAACATGGTTGCTTATTTTCAAACATCTTCAATCTGTGGAATAAAATATTAGGCACAGTATACCATTGATTAAGTGTGAAGTACATAGCGTTATTCATGCTTAGGAAAACTTGTCACTGGACTTAACTATTTTAAAGCAAAATGAGAGTTTGACTATTTTTGTCTTCTTGCATGAAATGTATTTGTCTTTCATTAACTGTATATAATGCAACTCAAAATTGAGTTTTATGCTTTATGATCCTTATATCTTTATGTAAGCTCACATCAAGGGAGATTTGATTTTAGACTATGATATTATTGAGATTTTATGCTAAAATGCACACTGACACACATCCTTAAGATGATGCTAATAAAAGATTAGAAAATTTAAAAATTAACTAGTATACTATGGACTCCATCCTTATCTTTCCATTTGGGGGTAAAATGGAAAATATTCTCTCTGGAAACTGTGGCAGTGATGCTGACGAGGGGCTCCTGCTGTGGTGAGGCCCAATTCTGGGGTCCTGCGTGTTCTCTCCACTTTCATTATCGTTTATTCAAAATGGAGGCAAACTACGGCACACATTCATCCCTTCTAGAATGACCACTAACTCATCTGACAGCAGAGTTCACTGGGAGTGCTGGACAGATCTTTTGGACAAATTTCAACGCCTGCATAAAACTTCATACAAGCAAATTGTAGGCATTTATGGAGCCTAAAATAAATGTGCTGAGTAGGCAAAGACTCAAGGCTCATAAGACTGTCTTTGAAACTTCTGGAGTATCAAGCTTCTCCTGTAAACTAAAAATATTAATATCTGAAACCCTTTCATCATGTTAGGTAATTTTTACCTAGAGAAAAGTGCAGAATTTCCAAATTTTACGTGTCTATTTAACCTCCATTAAATCAGGAGTAAATGAAATTTTTAGATAGAAAATATCCCTTTAAATTTTGTGTTATTATTTCTATATAAACTGTAGAGTTTCACTAGAGGCAAAGCATGTCTTTTTTTTTTTCTGCTCATACAAACATAATAGGAACCCCTGTCCCCTCCTTCCCTCCACCCCTCCCTGGACTTCCTGTTCCCTCCCCGCTTTGTCCCTTCCTTTCCCCCCTCCCTCCCTTTTTCCAGTGCCCCCTCCCCCCTCTGAAGCATCCTTTAATGAGTATATCAAACTTTCCTCTGGGTCCTCCTCTCTGATGAGGTGTAAGGACTCAGTGGCATTTCCTAGAACTCTTTCTTGTGTTCCCCTTAAGTATAGGAACACTATTGTCACTGTTAATCCCTTGCTTCTAAGGATCCTAGTGCCTTTAGTCCATGCTAGAATTTGAGGGGTCAATGATATGTTGGTCATTGCGCAGATCATGCAGAGTCCTGTTATAATTGCTTCGGCCTTAACTTGTGTGGAGTATCTTGCATATCATAACTCCTCCCATCCTTGTGCTCTTACAATCTTACCGCCCCCTCTTCCGCAAATTTCTCTGAGCTTCAGGATGGGGAGAGATTAGGCAGGCCTGATTCCAGGTGGTTGTTATAGAGTCTCTGATGTTCTGAATTATGGTTTGTTGATGATTTTTTTTTCAGTTTTGCTGTTCCTGCAATGCCCTTGGTTCCATCTTTATGGGTATTGGATGTCACCCCCTGCCCAGAGATAAAAACCTGTTAAATTAGAGTCTTGTTATAAGAGTCTATTCAAAGGTAGATGGAATAGAAGTAGGAGACCGCGATGAGAGAAGGGTCAATCACCCATTTGCAAAATGGTTACCTTCTATCTGGCAGCCTATATGCCCTCCCCTTCTAGTAAGATCATATCCCATCGGTTGAAAATGATCAGGAAGGAAAGTCTGTGAACTTAATCAGATGTCTCATTACTTACTTGCAGTCTTGATGGTGGCCTATTTTCTCTGCTGTAACATAGTCCCCTCTCTCCTTGTTTCTTGTGGGGCCCTCCTTCCCCATCCCTCCTGTTTATAATCTTTACAATTACTGTAGGTATTACAGAGATTTGTCTTTGAGTGTCTCTAAGTGAGTTTGGTACTAGGATCCACCTATTAGGGATTACATATGGCGCTGAATTTTCCAGTGTCTGGGATACTTCACTCAATATAATTGTTGCTAATTCCATCCATTTCCGGAAAATTGCATTAAATGATCATTTTTGGTGGCTGAGTAGTATTCCATTGTATAAATGTACCACATTTTCCTTATCCATTTGTCAATTGTTGGACATTTGGGCTGATTCCATGAGTTTGTTATTGTAAACAGTGCTACTATGAACATGCTCGTGCTTGTGCTATTGAGGTGAATTTGTGCTATATGGGGGGTTATTCCCAAAAGTGGTATAGCAGGGTCATATGGCATTTCAATCTTTAACTTCTTTAAGAATCGCCAGATGGCTCACCAGAGCTGGTTGTATGAGCTTGCACTCCCACCAGCAATGTAAGAGAGTTCCCCTCTCTCCACATCCTCTCCAGCATTTGGTGTTGTTTGTATTGTGAATTTTTGCCATCCTGACCAGGGTGAGATGATATCTCAGGGAGGTTTTGATTTGCATTTCCCTGATGGCTAAGGATGTGGAGCATTTTTTAAGATATCTGTTAGACATTTTAATTTCGTCCTTGGTAAAGTTTCTTTTAAGTTCCAAGGCCCATTTTTTTAATTGGCCCATTTGTTTCCTTGGTGTTTAGTTTTCTAAGTTCTTTGTGCACTCTGCATAATAGAGCTCTATCAGATATGTGGTTTGTGAAGATTTTCTCCCATTCTGTGGGTTGCCTGTGTGTTCGAGTTAGAATCTCTTTATCTGAACAGAAGCTTTTTAATTTCACAAGATCCGATCTGTTGAGTGTTGGTTGTAGTGACTGTGCTATTGGATGTCTGTTCAGGAACTGTTGGCCAAGCCCAATCAGCTCGAGGGAATTCCCTACCCTTTCAACTATGGATTTAATAGTCTCTGGCCTTATGTCAAGGTCCTTGATCCATTTGGAATTAAGTTTTGTACATGGTGACAAGTACGGATCCAGTTTTAATCTTCTACATGTGGAGATCCAGTTTTGCCAGCACCATTTGTTGAAGATGCTGTTCTTTTTCCATTGGATTCTTTGGGCCCCTTTGCAAAGACCAAATGGCTGTAATTTTGTGGGCTTATATCTGGGTCTTCAACCCTTATCCATTGATCTATGTGTCTATTTTGGAGCCAGTACCAGGCTGTTTTTACAACTGTGGATTTGTAGTATAGACTAAGGTTTGGTATGGTGATACCTCCAGCAGTGGTTTTGTTACTCAGGATTGTCTTTGCTATCCTGGGTATTTTGTGCCTCCATATGAATTTTGAGATTGTTTGGTCAACTTCTTTAAAGAATTGCTTTGGGATTTTAATTGGTATAGCATTGAATTTGTACATTGCCTTTGGTAGGATGGTCATTTTTATGATGTTGATTCTGCCAATCCAGGAACAAGGGAGATCTTTCCACCTTCTGATGTCTTCTGCAATTTCTTTCTTTAGGGTTTTAAAGTTTTTATTGTAAAGGTCTTTTACCTCCTTGGTTAGGTTTATACCAAGGTATTTCATTTTTTTAGGGGCTATAGTAAATGGGATTGTTTCTCTCAGGGCTTTTTTGCTTCTTTCATTCTGGGCATATAGGAAGGCCACTGATTTTTACACATTTATTTTATATCCTGCCACCCTGCTGAACTTCTATATTAGTTCCAGGAGCTTCCTGGTGGAGTTTTTGGGATCACTCAGGTGTAGGATCATGTCATCTGCAAATAGGGATAACTTGACTTCTTCCTTGCCGATTTGAATCCCTTTTATGTTCCTTTTTTGTCTTATGGCTTCAGCTAAGACTTCAAGTACAATATTGAAAAGAAGTGGTGACAGTGGACAGCCTTGTCTAGTTCCTGATTGAAGTGGGAATGCTTCAAGTTTTTCCCCCATTGAGTATAATCCTTGCTGTAGGCTTGTTGTATACTGCTTTTATTATATTGATAAAGGTTCCTTCCATTCCAACCTTCTCTAGGGTTTTGATCATAAAGGGCTGTTGGATCTTGTCAAAAGCTTTTTCTGCATCTATCGAGAGTATCATATAGTCTTGAACTTTGGACTGGTTTATATGGTGAATTACACTTATTGATTTGCGTATGTTGAACCATCCAAAGCATGTCTTCTTTACAGTGAGTTATTTCCAGAGGCATAAAAGATTATACAATTTATATATTTGTTGTCTCTGGACACCATAAAGTCTAGAGATACATATGTACATATTTGCTATTTCTTATTTCTTCTAAGACTGAGAGTGGGTTTAAATTAGCTTGGGTGTTTTTGTTTATGTGTTCGCTTGTTGTTTTGGTTCTAGGAACTGTTTCCAGGGATTGCACATGCCAACCATGTAATCTGCCACAAAACTATAAACCAGCCTCAAGATGTGCATGTTTGTGAACCAATCTAAGTAAAACACATACACACACACATGTACATGCACATGCATATGCACATGCACACGCAAACACACATACACAAACATTTGATGGAACATATATATGAAAAATGACTTGTTAAGAAAATTACCAAATAGATCTGATTGCCAGAAGCTTGTGAAAAGAACTCTCTGAGAGTAATACATGAAACATGCTTTCTCATTCACCTTTTTTGAGGTGTTTCCACATCTCAGTGATACCTATCCACACCATTAATTTCACTTGGGCATAGAAGTCAACAACATATGCCAGATACACAGAAGATATTCATATATGTGTGTCTTGGGCAAGGTAGAAGGTAACTGAAAACTCTCAGGAGATTCTTTTATTGTGACCTAACCAATCTAGTTTTCTGGATTCCTGGTGTTTGTAGCTTACAGGCTTGAAGTTCTTGTCTGAACTAGAACCAAGCATTAACTCACTGTCATACCATTCCCACATCTACTGAGATTTGAGATGATGTGTCTTTGTATTTAAGGAGGGAAACAGAAAACCAAGCCCATCCATTACGCTACCAAAAACCTTTACCAACACATTCCCATCTGTTCCCCAGCTTTCTCCTCAACCAACAAATAAAGGTAGCAGGTCGCTTTCCCAAAGTTTTCCACATGTGAACTCCAGTTTTCAAAGATTGCATTGCTGTGCATCTTGCTGTTTGAGGATCGGTTCTGCTTTTGTTGGAGGGGATTGTTTTTAAGCTAGAGCCTTGATTCTCCTTCTCTTCCTTAATAGAAGGAGGTGAGGCACAGTTAGCAGGGGTGGTGCTCTCTCTCTAATCCACCTGGCTTCACGGTTCCCTGGAGCTCTTCCTCCTCAACCTGACCAATCATAATATGACATGGCATTTTCTATACCATCTGAGTTAGAGAGGGACCTTTTCTCCAAATAAGAGATTTCTTTGCATGGTACATTACCTGGGTAGCTTTAAATACAATGACATCAGCAGTAGGTCTATGGCCATACCACCCTAGAACATCCAATCTCTTCCATGTCAGATGCTAAACAGGGTCAGGCCTGGTTAGTACTTGGATGAGAGAAAGACAGGCCAGGAACATAGTGCTGAGAAATAGAAGAGCATTTTTTCTGATAACAAGGATGGCACACTTTAAGGCTGGATATAGCTTCAATTTCCTCTTCTTCACAAAACTACCTTCCAAACTGGAGCACCACTCCCATTAAAAGAGCTGGTCACTTAACCATGTGGAGACTGTTGCCTAGGGTTGGTCAGGTGATTCTGTTCTGAGCTGGAAGTCATTTAAGAGTTTGTTTTCCCTTATTGATTTCTATATCCAAGGCCATTGAAAGTGCGTAGCAGAGATTTTCAGAACATCTGTGTCACATGATGTGTGACGCTAAGTGAGGAACGATTACTCAAGTCCAGCTTAGTCACATCGAGAGCCGGCATGGTGACCCATGGTTGTCTAGGAGGAAACTCTGTAGGACAGGAGTAGCTTTATGAGATGAAAACTTTATTAGGAGGAGGTGATACAACTCACTAATATCATTTGACACTGTCTGATCTTTCATTCCAGAAATAATTTTCTATTTGTCACGGGCTAATAACTCTTTGCTCTCATCCAATCTTCATGATAAGATAATTTCTTCTAGGATGAATCAGCTGATTTTTTTTTACTTTATAACCAATGATTTCCCCCAAATTGAAGGTTTTTTATCCTTTTCATTTTTAAATACTGAAGAATTTCCCATTATGCCACTCTAGTTATTTCAGTCCATGAATGAAACATGGAAACATTAATGTAGTCATCTGAACTACAGAATGGGATTATGTTGTTACCACTAGCAGACCCATTATCCAATCAGAGAGGAAGGGACCTGAAAAACAGGGAAGCAACTCCTCACAGTTTCTTGAAGTATGGAGATCTCCAAACCTGCTCTTCATTTCACTGGCTTGAGAAATCCGGGATCAAGATAGAAAAAATAGATAAATTAAAAAGGAAATTTTGATTCAACAAATCTCCTAAGGAAAGTGTGGGGGCTGGACAAACAGGGGGGGGGTTAGGTTTTAAATTCCAATTGAAAGCTTAAAGATAAAATATAAAGTTCATTAAGGTTCATGGTTCATCTCAATTTTGTTCTTCCTCCAGTGTCTTGTTTCGACAGGTCCTCTGAGATCACCTTGTGAAATGTGTTAGGCTCAGATGAGCTCAGTAGCAGCCAACTGACATAACTGAATAAATAAGTAAATAAAAAGCAATTCAATAAAATCTCTTGCCAAAGAGCTGAACCTACGTAGTCTGTGGGGAGTGTCATCAGTACTGGGTATCCAGAGGTGTTTGTTCTACCTCATAGGAAGAAGCCAGTGTGTCCCAAGGGCATATCCCTGGTACTGAGGGTGATGGGGCTGACCACTGTGGACAAACACTGGCCACTCTAGTGGAGAGGTTCAGGAGGTAAAGAGGAAGAGCTGCAGAGAACCAATGATTGGAAGGCAGTACAGCTGGGCCTCTGTGCAACAGCTACACAGAGACTAGAAACAAACTTTAAAATGAATTGTTGTACAGCCAGAATGGAATTCACCAAAGCATGGAAACTAAAGGACTCCATGGACCCAAAGGGCTGAGGAACTCTGCACTTCTGCTTTTCAGGTGGAGCTGCTAAGGTTCTAGTGTACCCCTGTTCTAATTTCCCATCAGTGCCACCTGCAACTTCCGATATTAATTCTCAAAGATATGAAGTGAGGACAACTCGGACCTATGTCTACAAAAGAGGTTGCAATGTTGGGGGCTCGGACAGAAGCTGCTGGGGGTCCTCTGGCTCCATATATATGAGTCAGTGGTTGAGAGATAGGGGGACTTGTTGGAAACAATGAATTCAGGGCCAAGTGTGCACAAGACCCCATGCTTGACTGAAGCATCACAAACAAATAGGACAATTCAGAGATAACTAATCTATAAACCCTGTTCAACCGAGCTGAAAGAAGAACCCAGGAATCTGGATAGATAACTAGATTCTAAGTCCTTCTGCACAAAAAAACTCAAAAAATGAAACATCAAAAAGCAAAAAAAAAAAAAAAATTAAATGTACTGTAGATCTGAACAGGGAGTTCTCAAAAGAAGAATTTAGCTCTCCTTTCCCCCCTCCAGTCAAGATGTCTGACATGCAGGATGATTTCATGTGTAATGATGAGGACTAAGATGTGAAATATTCTGAAGATAGTAACTCAGAGCCAAATGTGGATTTGGAAAATCAGTACTATAATTCCAAAGCATTAAGAAAGGATAACCCCAAAGCAGCACTAAAGAGCTTCCAAAAGATTTTGGAAGTAGAAGGTGAAAAAGAGAATGGGGATTTAAATCACTGGAGCAAATGATTAATAGTAACTTCAAGTTGACAAACTTTCAAGAAATGATGAATAAAGAAGAAATATAAACAACTATTGACCTACATTCAGAGTGCAGCCACAAGAAACTGTCCTGAAAAGTCTATTAATTCTTGATTACATCTCTACTTCTAAACAGAATTCTGATTTTTTTTAATGTCAGATGGATTTACTGCAGGGATTTTATGAAACAGCTTTGAGAGATGTTAAGAATGACAGACTGTGGTTCAAAACAAACACAAAACTTGGAAAATTATATTTAGAATGAGAAGAATATGGAAAACCTCAAAAAATTTTATGCCACTGACATCAGTCTTGGGGGACTGATGATAGAGAAAATGACCTGATAAAGGTCCCTAGTTATTATAAATCCATGCTTTGGAAACTCAAATGTAAATGGCACAGAGAAGTAACAAAAAACTAAAAACACTATAAGTAGTCACTTCACATCAAGTTGGTCATCTCTCACTGCTGATCATGGGAGTCACCAGAGAACGTGGTAGTAAAACACACTCGAAAGAAGGCACACACAAACTTTTCGAAATAATAATAATTTTCAAGAATAATGATGAATCAGAAAGTCCAAGACAAATGATTTGTTCAAAATACTTGGTCTCACCAAATATGTTAATGAAATAAAGAAATAAAGAAAGTCTAGCAAGGACGAATTCAGTAAATGTTTATCAGAACAATAACAACGCTGACTTGAAAAGATTCTGAAAAAGAATTATAGCAGCAACAGTGGATGATCCACTCATAAGAGAACATATCAAAGGACACATTTTGCAAAAAATCAGAATTCAAGTGCTCATGAAGTTAATTAAGTCTTATACAAGAATACATATTCCTTTTATTTCTAAGGAGTTGAACATAAATGCAGCTGATGTGCAATGCTTGGATAACACTATTCATGGGTGAATTGATAATCATCATCAGAAAAGAGGTGGAGCACAATATACTGCACCAGATGAATGGATCAACCAACTTGTCTAAGTCAGGCTGTGGTCAGTAAATTGACTTAACAGAGTACAAGTTTTCAAAGATTTACTTAAGACAAAAGTACAGAGATTCAATCCATAAAAGACCTGGAAATTGCAAAACTACTGTTGGTTGATGTATCCTGAAAATTATTTGAGTTTTGATTAGCTCATTTATATTTTGCTGCTGCATTTATCCCATGCAAAACAGCTTTAATCTCAATAAGAAAATCAAAGTGCCACAAAATTTATACTCTGTTGACTGACATCTTGCCCTAAAAATGCAGCATCATAGTAATTTGTCATGGACAACATAACTAGAGAGATTTTTGTCATGATTTTAAATACACTGACATGTTACTGTTGGTTAAATTTAAACATTTTACCAGCAGAAATTCTCTTCCAATTAACCTGCAATAATGAAACTCATACCCCTTTGAACACTTCCTTTCTCATGTATAAATGACAATGCTTGGTGCGTTTTGCAAAACATCAGTTCTCTAAATGTGTCCCTATAGTTATGTACCTGCAGTGTAGAAAAAGTTAGGTAAAAACCCCATAATCACAGTGACACACCACCACATAGGCCACAAGCAGCACTTAGAAATCACAAGCAGGAGGCAGCAGCAAAGGCCACTTGGGTAGACGGTGTAAGTGAAGAAGGTTATAACTATTACTATAATATGGACACAGGAGAATTCAAATGGGAAAAACCTGATGATTTTGTTTCACATACGGGTGATGTGATTTCTGGTAAGGTTGATGAAAAGTTACCCAAGAAGAATCCAAGTCATCAGATTCACATAGTGATTCTGATGGGGAACAGAAAGTGGAAGGAGAAGCCTCTATAGAAACAAAAAAGATACAAATAAAGTTTAAGGAAAAAGGTGAAATGAATAAGAAAAGAACTGAGGCAGTAGTACAAAAAAAAAAAGTACCCCAAAACAGAATTCATCAAGTTCAAGTGAAGAAAAATCCAAAACCATTAAAAAATCAAATCCTGGGGCTGGAGAGGTGGCTCAGGGGTTAAGCCTCTGCCTTGCAGGCGGAAGGTCCTGAGTTCGGATCCTAGACCCTACGTATAGACGCCAGGGCCGAAGCGGGCGGCCTGCGTTTCCGGTCCTGGTAGGGCGGAGCCTGTGAATCCCGGGGCAGAGTAAATAAGGACGAGGTGGTCCATGGTGGTTCCCGAATTCGTCCGTTGTTCTACACACACACGCATACACGCGCACACATACATACACGCACACACACACATACACGTGCACAATTGAATAAATAATAAAACAAATCAAATCCTTATGGGGAATGGCAAGAAATCAAACAAGAGGTTGAGTCTCATGAGGAAATAGATTTAGAACTTCTCAACACTGAAAATGAGTATGTTTCAACTTCAGAAGCTGATGTTGGGGAAATCAAAGTAGTATTTAAAGAAAAAACAGTCTCTTGTCTTGGGGTTGCAGCAGATGAGTGGCCCCTGTCTTCAAAAAGAGAAGAATTGAAAATGGAAAAGCTAAAAATTTAAGGCAGCAAGGTGATGATCGGTAATTATAAAAGCCTTCCAGACGCATGTGTTGGACAGAGCGGAAACATACTTGGCTTCTCTTCATTGTTAAATTTTTAGATTTATTCTAAGTGTATTATATGTGAATTGAAATAAATCTTTTTTCATGTAAAAAAGAAAAGAAAAAAGAAATCACAAGCAGCACTTAGAAATCATAGTTTGGTGTGTGTGTGTGTGTGTGTGTGTGTGTGTGTGTGTGTGTGTGTGTCTGTGTGCGTGTGTGTGTCAGAGGGTACTGTGTGTGCCTGTGGAGGCCCAAGGTGATTTTAGATATTCTGGATTGTTCTACTTCCTCTTGTCTTTGCTGTGGATTTCCCCAGGCTCTGTCTACCACCATTTCTGCCTAGTGTTTTTAAATGGGATCCAGGATCTGAACTCAGATCCTTCTGCTTGTGAGGCAGAGGCTTAAACCCTGAGCCATCTCTCCAACCCCCAAATTTGGTTGTTGATGTGCTTTTATTGCATTTGGATTTGCTGTTCTATTTTCTAGGACCTTAGAAATTATAGATTATTTTGTCTTCAGTTAAGATTTAAAAGTCTGGGGGCAAATAAGCTATTAAAATAAATTTAAAAATTAGTTTTTATTGATAAAATAATTATTTTCTATCAAAACATTTGCATAGTATTTATTTTGACAGAAATACTTTAAAGGAATAAAATTCTTTTCTCTTAAGAATGACATTCCTTTTAAAAATGTACATTTTAACTCTCAGAATGTCATTTTAAATACATATGCCAGAACATAAATAGCTAAATGAATGTTATCCTGCATAGTGATCATGCAGGAAGGTTATTTCTAATGCCAGCAGTCAGCCATTACTAAAAGCCTCTTGGGTTTGTTCTTTGAGAATTGCAATTAAGTTAATATTAGTCATGCACTAATTTTCGATTATGCCTTGCTTTAAAAAAAAGTATTAACAACCTTGTCTTTAGTTACCTTCATTTGGCACCAAAAGATAGTTTTCAAAAAAAAAAAGAAATGATTATTGAAATGTCCTATGATGACTGGAAATGACTGGAAATAATATGGAATTTATTTTGATTTGTTCTAAAGACAATTCCAAAAACCAATATTAAAAATATTTAAATACTGGAACATCAAATACAGTGCTTCCTCAGATGTACAAAATATGGTATTTAAGTTACATTGAAATAAAATCAATTCCTGCAAAAAAATTAAATCTAATTTTAAATAATGCTCAACTAATTTTGAAAGCAATCCTAAAAGAGTTTTAAAAGTATTTTGTGCAGTGGCAGTATAGTAAAGGTGATGGAACTCAGCTCATTTGAATGCATTGAGTTGTAGATATAGTCACTTAATTTAAAAAATGTTTATATTATCCTTTAGTGTCAAAAGAAAGAACTAAGATTAATAACTTTCCTTGGTTTTCTATTGCTTGCTATTATGTAAAAACTGAGTGGCATTTCAGAAAGAAGATTGTCATAACAGAAGAGTGACAACCAAGAATTTTGATCATTAAATCCAATTTTATAAACAGTAGGAGGATCATGGAGTTAAAACAAGGCATGCTTATTTGGTTTTGTCAAAATTTTATGAAAATATATTATTACACAGTTATACTAAAACTTATAATCTTTAGATCTAGGAAAGCAGTCAGTTAGAGCCCTTAGCAGATTACAGCAATATAAGTACAGGTATAAGTAGGAAACTGAAAGAAGACAAAAGACAAAGACAAAATACCAATAGTAGAGAAAAAAAGCTTTAATGATATCAGAAAAAAAAGAATACAAATGGCTGATAAACATTTTTAAAAGTATTTAACATCATTAGCCTTCAGGTAAATGCAACTTAAAACTACTTTAAAATTTCATCCTGCCCCAGTCAGCATGACTATTATTAGGAAATCAAATAAAGACTAACAAGATATCTCAGTGGGCAAAGTTGTTTTATCCCACATGTGGAAGGACAGAGCCAACTCCTGCAAGTTGCACTCTGATCACAGATGCACTGAAGCATGAGTATGTATTCACACACGTATACACATATGCACACATACACAAACATATATACACACATACACATGAATGAACACAAACTCAGGTACACATACATATGAACACACGTCTATGTACACATACATATGAACACACATCCATGTACACATACATACACACGTGTACACAATAGATAAAAGTAAAAAAAGGGAAGAAATCAAATGACAACAAATACTGGCAAGAGTGTGAGGAAAAAGAAACCCTTATGTACCATTGGTGGGAAGATAAACCTAGTACACTATGGAAACCAATTTCCTGTTTTTTCAGAAAGTTAGAACTAGACTTACACTATGACCTAATCACATCACTCTTGGGCATTTACCCAAATAGCTATGTATCATCCTGTATGATATGTACTCATCTATGTTTATTGCTGTTCCATTCACAATGGCAGCTAAATGGAATCACTTTCTGTGTCCATTAACTACTCAGTGGATACTGAAAACATGGCACATATACACAATAGAATAATTACTTATTCAGCTTTAAAGAAAAAAGTGAAATTATGAAATCTGCAGGTAAGTGAATAGAGCTTGAAAAAAAGATGATACTGAGTGAGATAGTTCAGGTACAGAAAGACAAACCCCTCATGTTCTCTCTTAAATGTGGATCCCAATATTTAAATTGGTATTTTTAACTTGGTGTATCTGTAGAGGCCAGAAAATTAGAAAAAGGCCATAAGAGATACCTTAAGGGAAGGAAGATGGTAGACCATAGTTAGCATGAAAATAAGGGGAGGAAATATTAAGGGTAGAAAGATTTAAGTAAGGATGGGTATAGGAAAATCAAGAGAGGAGAAGGCTAGGAGAGGTTAGCCCAAATGGCCAGAATGATGGGTATACGGAAACATATAAACTAAAAGTATAAATTAATAGTAAGCCATTTGTACACAGAAGGACATGAGAGTGAGGGTAGACAAATGGGGAAGAAAAAAATTGTAGTGATAAAATATGGAATTAGGGACTTGGTAAAAAAGACAAATATATACATAAGGCCCTAAATGGCTTTAAATGAAAACAATATTTAAGAAAGAGTTCAAATCAACAGTGAAAAGCAGAAAAAAGTATAAGTTAAAATAAAAAGGTTTACAAGGAAGTGTCCTACATGGCTGACTAATACTCCTCCTAGATGCTATGGCATATTAAACAAAGCTCTTGGTGCCAGGTGTTAGATGTCGTCATGAACTGTTGGTTAGGGAGGTTCCCCACAAAATACAGGTTCTTGTCCTTCCTCTTGGCTGCCCACCATTGCTAAATGATAAGACCCCATTGCTGAAGACAACACATGCTTTGGTTATAAGATACAGAGACATCTATGGAAGGAAGATTAGAAGGGGGAGGAAATAAGGGACAACAGAGGTAAGAGTAACTGTAAAGGGTTTATGTGTATTATCATGTCAAAATACAAAATACATCAATAAATAAAAGTAAAATTTTGAGGCATTTAAGTTGAACTGAACTGAAAGCTTCCACACCACTGGCTAGCCTTTTATGATGCCAAAAGGGGTCGTGCAGGCTCCAAAGAGAGAAAAGTCATCAACAGTCTTACCCAGATGTGAACCCTGGGAATATAATTGCAGACTTCCAGACAAGAAGTCCCCACTGGTGCAATAGTGGCATGACTGTTATGGAGACAACCAACTGAAAACAGATTGGATTTTAGGCACATTCCACAAGAGCAACTCATATGTATTACTGTAAATGTGGTCAATGCTGACAGTTTGGACAATTATAGGCCCTCAGAGGAAGAATATACTACTGTTACTTTGCCTAGACAAAATAATGACCAAGCTCTTGGAGTAAGGTTTTCCTCTAAATATTTATATTTATGCCCACAGATCAGTGCTGCTTTCAGTCTTGGTCAAGAAGCTTTAGTGTTACACTGGGTCTCAGTTAATACAAAGACTCATAACTGATCATTATACTGAGAACATGTTTCAGCTGAGTTCTCAGTCCTCTGGTGGGAGAATCTATATCACCCCTCCAAGGCTTAGTAAATATCATGGAAAATGAAACTGCAAGAATATATGAACTTTAGGAGGGGAAGGATGACCATACAATTCTGTCTTTAGGATATAACATGACTATTTTACCTATGAATCCACAGCAGCTGTGACTGAAAGCACGAGACCCTGCAGACACTGGGTCCAACAGCATTTCTTCATGGATAGGGAAGGAGCTCATAAGGCCTCAAACCCTCCCAATGGAACTTTTCAAAAAGTTGCAGACAGAAGGTCATATTTCTCAATTGTGTAGCTGCAGAGCAAATAACCCCTGCCCTTGCCCATGTAAGTCACCCTAATTAAATGCTGTAGCTTTCTCTCTCTCTCTCTTTCTTTCTCTCTTTTTCTCTCTCTTTCTCTCTCTCTCTGTCTCTACACACACACACACACACACACACACACACACACACACACACACACACACACAAAAGTTCCTGTTTTCATGAGAAATTGTTAAGAGGGAAAAGGGCATTTAAGAGAATTATCATGGTACTGGGAAATGGTTCTGCAGTCAAAATGCTTGCTGTGCAAACAAAAAGACCTGAGTTCGGATCCCCAGATCTCATGTAAATGCCAGGTGTACTGGTAAATTGCCTATAATTCCAACCCAGAAGGCAGAACCTGGGAATCCCCAAAGCAAGCAATAGCAATACTAACCCTATCTGCAATCTCTGGCTTTAATTAGAGACCTGGGCTTAAAAGAATAAGGTGATGTAGGATTATTCCCAATACCATCCTCATGCTTCCACAAGTAGGTACACTTATGCATGCATCTGCACACACGTGGATCCACTCACATGTAAACACACATGCAATATCCCATACATGCATCTTATTGCCCATGTATATTTGAAACACATTAAACTTCTATAAGCTTATTGGACCATAAGCCTTATTCATAAAATTCAAACACATAGTTTTCACTATTTTATAAAGCAATATAATACAAAAAAACATTCAAGAAAGAGCAAAAATTAGTTTAAATAAAATTGTTAGAAGTGATTTCTGATTTTTATTTTTTACTTTATTTTTGTTGTGTAAATATCATAACCATAACAGCAGAAATGCAAATAAAATGCATGCTTTAAAGTCTGGTAATTTGCATTATGATAGGTAAATCCTGATTATGTGTGGAATTAGAATATTAAAATCTTTTAACAAGTGAGGTCTGGGATCATAATAATCATAGTATTATATTCTTCTAAAATTTATAAACAGAATCCTATCATGGTGACCTATGAAATTCAATTCTGCTTTCAAAGGTATTCTAGCCAAGAACTGCATTAGTCAAGGGTAAATGGTTGTAAGAATTGCAGTAACTCTAGGGTATCCCTGGCTGGGTTATATGACCACCTAGAGACCTTGATTACTTGATGGTCTAATGACCACTCATACCCAGGCCTGTGGATTTGGTTGACATCCTCAGAACACATGTTCTTCCAGAGGCTTAACAAAAATTGATTCCTCATGATTGTAGATAATCAGACCTACTTTTAAAGGGTGGTGTTCATGTGGTGAATGTTTTCAGGGAAGTGTGACATGTGGGCACCCAGTGTGAAATGATCATTTCAACTAAAAAAGGGCATTCACTGGGACAGAAGTCTTTGTTCACAACCTTTATTAACCTTTCCCACTATCTTATAAAACTGCCAGAGGTAGCAGGATAGAGTGGTACACACCTATAATTACAGAATTCTGGAGGCAGCGGGAGGGGGTTCAAGGCCAGCTTGGGTCACACAGAGTGGCCCTGTTTAGAAATAAAATGCAAAAGATTGAGTCACTGAACTGTTTATGGAATATGGCACCATGGAAGCTGGAGACATTGGGAAAGTCTGTGGCTGTGGTTCCAAGGGTGTGGTGCGAGAGACTCTTGGCCACAGTCTTCTGGATTCTCTGACCTGGCTGAAAAGAGGAACAGTCCCAATAATCAACCACAGTTCTGTTTGCATTTAGATCCATCTCTATGCAAAATAAATATCCTCTTTTTTTTTCTGTAATACTTAATTTTCTCTGTAATAGTTTTCTCAAAGTTAAAAACATGTATTGGAAGCAGCTTTTAAGGCATTTGTTGGTTTGTAAGGCATTGTATCTGACTGGTATCATCACAACAGAATAACTGAAGCAGATAACTTTATAAAGATAAAACATTTATTTAATATAGTTTGCATTAGTCAACTCTCACTCACCTAGTTATGATCAATCACATCATGGGGTGTTGTATATGTGAAAAGAAATGGCTCATATCAAAAGATGAGAGACTGGCATTCCGTAGTCCTTTTTGAAGGTACAACCCCAGTGACCTGCAGGCTTCCTGTTAGACCCACCTCTAACAGTAGCACTCAGGAGTCCTTGGCTTTAATCACAACAGACCCTTTGAGGTCATATATCCTAACACCTGGGTAAAGATAGCACAGCGCAAAATAAGAACAAAAACTGCAAACTAATAGTTTTTGCAAATTCAGCTGAAAACATCTGCGACAGTCATCTGGGGTTAACTAAAGGGTTAGCTGCCAGACTACATTAGACAAAGCAGAAGATTAAGTTATTTGCAACATGAATACTGACTCTAAATCTGGATAACACCTCCCAGAAGTAAGCCAGAAGAGCAATCCCAAAACAGAAAAGCAGAGGACTCTCTTGAGTTCTTTGAGACTCTATTGTCCGATGCTAACAAATTCATCTTCCCTCCTATCACCATCACCACCCAGCAATTTAGACCTTCCTTGAAGAACATGACCTGAGCTACCTCTAGACTCTGCTATCTGCTGTATCTTTTCCATCATAATGGACTATGTCTCCCCTTTGGAACCAAATAAATCTTCCTTTCTCTCCTTAAGCTGATTATTTCCATGTTGTCTCATAGCCACAGAAAAGCCTTTCTGCCACACATTCTTGACAAAATTTCATCAAACAATGTAGTATAAATGTGAAAACATCATAATGAGGTACAATCTTTTTTAATACTTAAAACAAACTAGTAGAATGCACTTCTACAACAAGCTAAAACAAAACTATATGGTTATATGAATTGTTGCCTAAGAAAGCATTTAATACAACCTAAAAACAATTCATGATAATAATTTAATAAACTTCTTGGTTCAATAGTAATAAAATAAACTTTTCTCTATTTCATAGATAGTATCTATAAAACTCCTACATCTAACATCATACTTGATGCTAAAGGATACTTTCTCCATAAAGTTGGAAATAGAACAAGAATGTGTGCTTTAAACACACTCAATATTGCACTGGAAGTCCAAGCCCTGATGATAAGGTAAAGAAGTGGAGGTGGGCAAAGCATACAGATGGTAAAGGAAGAACTAAAACTGTCTCTATTTGCAAATGAACAGATTATTTGATAGAAAGTAGGAAATCTACAAAAGCCTCCCAGAATTTAGTAGAATCATGAAAACATAAAATTAATGTACTCAAATTAATTACACATTGACAATGAGCAAATGGAAGCCACCCAAAAACATATAAACACACATACACACACATTCACACATACACATACATACACTACTACCACTTAAAATTGCTGAGCTATATGAAGCTAACGGAACACATTTTGTACATAAATAATCTGTTTTAGACTAGAGAACCCATTTTCTCTAAATTATCTATACATTTAACACCATTCCCATCAAAATCTAACCAGGATTTCAAAAATAGAAATTGACAAGCTTACTCTACAATTTCATATGGAAAAAGAAAAGGCATAGAAAAGCTAAAAAGATTCATATGGAAAAAGAAAAGGCATAGAAGAGCTAAAAAGATTGATGCAAAAGGATAAATTAGGTGGAAGATGATGACGTAATCCAGTAGATTTTGTAGATTTTGTAGATTTTGTAGATTTTGTAGATTTCCTACTTTCTATCAAATAATCTGTTCATTTGCAAATAGAGATAGTTTTAGTTCTTCCTTTACCATCTGTATGCTTTGCCCACCTCCACTTCTTTACCTTATCATCAGGGCTTAGACTTCCAGTGCAATATTGAGTGTGTTTAAAGCACGCATTCTTGTTCTATTTCCAACTTTATGGAGAAAGTATCCTTTAGCATCAAGTATGATGTTAGATGTAGTAAAGGGGGCTTCCATACAGTTAGTGGAGCCCAGAATATAAAACAGATCTGCACAAATAAGGATTCAATTTATTTTTTGACCAAGGAGCAAAAACAACCTAATGGAGGAAAGCTATTCCTTTCAATAAATGGTTATAGAACAATTAGACATTCACAAACAAGGAAAAAAATATGACCTAAACTTCAACTTTGTATAACATTTAACTCGATGTGGATCATGGTAATAAATGTAAACTATAAACCTTCTGGAAAGGAGCTGGGGAGATGAATCCATTTGTAATGTGGTTGATACATAAGAATTAGGTCCTGAGTTCAGATCGCCAGCACTCACATAGTAAGCTAGGTGCAGCACTGTACACCTATGATCCCAGCACTAAGGAGGCTTGCTGAGGCTTGTGGGCAGACAGCCTAGTCAAATTGGTTACATCCAGGTTCATGACAGACCATGTCTAAAAAAACAGGGTGGAGAACAATTGAGGAAAGCACCCGATGTTAATCTCTAACCTTCAGACTTGTCTATACAGGTGTGATCTTATCCATCCATACACATGCATACATACACATGAACTTGTACACACACAAAAGAAAGAGTTTAGAAAATAGATTGTTAAGCCACATGCAGGCACATTGTAAGTTTGATGAAATCTGAATGATGCTCTGTATATTATGCAAATGTCAGTTTCCTGGTTTTGTTAAATATCATTATATCAAAACTTACCATGGCCATAGAAGTCATTAACAGGGCAAACGCGAACAGAAGTTCTTTGTGCATTTTTTTTTTTGGTAGCTTGCTATGAGTCTACAACTATTTCAAAGATAGAAATTTAAAAACTAATAAACAAGACAAAAAAAGAAAGCAGTGTGATCTAGTATCTCTCCAAAGACAGTTTAAAGACATATTCTGGGGGGATGGAGGGAAACAGGGATGAGTACTCAATGTGCTTGTAAAACTAAAAATTAAAATAATAAAATAATAAAAAATAAAGACACATTCTGTTGGGAAAACAATTTAGGGTAATGTTTTTCCACAACGTTTTACTAAAGAATCTCATTTGTATCTGCATGGATATCATCAAAAGTCCAAAAAAATTTTCAGAAAAAGTTTTTATTTCACAGCGATATTTGCAGAAACCAAAAATATTAGCTACAATCTACTTTTACGGCACAAATAACACTAAGGACAGCAAATATTTATCTGTACAGTGAAAATACGATTGTTATTAAATGTGATGGCTAAAACATGCAAAGTAGTGAAAGGAAAAGGCATGCACTCCGATAGAAACATGGTAACTAGCAGTGTTGCCTTATACCAAAAAAGGGATCATCTATACAGATGATATTTTCATGCAGGTATGATGAAAAACTGGAACCATTTTCAAAGACTTTAACCCCTGAACCATCTTTCCAGTTCCCTTTTTTCAAAGTTTTGAAAAGCAACTTCTATTTTTAAAGCTAAATAAATAGATAAATCCTCATTCCAACTTCTAGGACTGCATCACTTTGAGCAGACTTGACAAATAGCTGTGCAATATCACGAACTGCAGATGCTGGAGGAAGAGCCCAGATAGCAAGCTGTACACTGCACAGGTCACGCTGGCGTGATTTCACACGTGACCTGCATCAGCTCTGTGACAAGTGGACATTAACTGCCTTCTGTTTCTCATAGCCCAGAACTCAGCTCTGTGAACAATCAGCTTTAGCCATGTCCTAAGGACCCCAGGCCATATGAGCTAGCCCAGACCCCCAGGTAGCATCCCTGACTTGGCTAATGAATTCAAAAGTCATTCTTGTCAAAATTGAAAAGAAGGCTCATTCCTATTTATGGGTATCAAAATAAAATACTACCCATTCTACATTGGTAATAAAAATCTTGTGTCTAGGATAATCCAGATGTAAGTGTGAACTTACATTGCCTTTCAGGCAGGACTCCATTAACAATCAAATATTTAAGACATAGTCTGGTTTGCTTTAAAATAGAACTGGTCACTTTTATATGTATCTTCTATGTCTTATAAATACAAATATTAATCCCTTCCTGTTTCATAAAAATCAAATACAGTTTGAAAGCACTCCATGTGGGCTGGCAAGATGGCTTAGCAGGTGCTTTCATGCAAGTCCGGCAACCTAACTTTGATTCCTAGAATCCACTTGAAGGTGAACAGAGAAAATCAACTCGTTCTCAGACTTCACATATGTACCTGAGCATGTGTGTACATGCATACACATACACACACACACTATAATAGTGATAATAGGGCTGGAGAGGTGGCTCAGGGGTTAAGCCTCTGCCTTGCAGGTGCCTTGCTGAGTTCGGATCCCAGATCCCACGTATAGACGCCAGGCGGAAGCGGGGGCGGCCTGCGTTTCTGGTCCTGGTAGGGCGGAGCCTGTGAATCCTGGGGCAGAGTAAACAAGGAGGAGGTGGAGGCGTCCATGGTGGTTCCTGTATTCGCCCGTGGTTCTACACACACACATACACACACACACGCACGCACACACACAATTGAATAAAAAAATTTAAAAAAATTAAAAAAATAGTGATAATAATAATAGCAGCAAAAGTAAAAATAAATAGCAATAAATGAAAAAGTTACCAAAGCATAACATGCATCTTCAGGTATGGTCATGCAAACGTGTTGGTTCTTCATATTTGATATTTGCCTTAAGAGCTGATTGGCCAGAAGGTAGGTGCTTAGCAGGAACAATGCGTACCAGTATTCAAATCTTCTAAAAGCCAAAGTATCCAGTTTACTGTTACATCTTTGTATTATTCCCAGTGATGACTGCTTTTAAGATATTGTTCAAGATACTGATGCAGACTTGTTTTCACTCTACTGATTTCTGAACCTTTAACTACTTTCGTTTTTTTCCCCTCTCTTTCTAACAGACTCAGGATGTCAATGTGACTCAGGACAGGGTTTTGGAGGACTCTTGACATAAACATGCTTGTGTATGAAATGGGGTAGTGAGCAACCTTTCTTCCAGAGCCACCTTCTCAGTGAGCTCAAACACACATGGCAATGTATCGACACGATGTGCACTACACAAAGAACGAAGGGCCAGGCACTCTTGCCTCCACAAGGCTGTGGGAGGGGGTGATGAGCCAGATGTGGAAATGCAAGACAGAAGAGCAGGCTCTGCCTTCACACAGCTAGCAATAGTTGGTTAATTGTAGACTGAAATCTATCACAAGAAGGAGGCATGAGAATTACTCAACTCTGTAGCTGACTGGCATCATTACTAACTTGAGGAATTAGAGGGCAAAGCAGTCGCCTACATTATATCACACATGGAAAGAGGATACTTTAAAAGCCAAATATTTTCTTATTTTCTTGGAAAGCAATGGAAGTAAAAATGCCAATAGACAGAGGAGACTGGATTTATTTTTGTAGCTAACCATTTTGTACTGCTTGTTTATTTCGTAGAGATGCCTATTATACCACATGAACTCAGCAACATTTCTCAGATAACCCAAAATAATTTCATAGTTAAATATGTACTAATTATGCCCTTGAGTTTTATTTAATAAGGACAGTGTGGTTTAAATGATGCTTAATTGCTTAGCCTTGTGCACTGTCTACAGAACTACTTCTTGAAGAATTGAGGGTGAGTCAGAAACGCATGGCTTCATTTCTTGGTATATAAATGTACCTAAAACTCAAATGGAACAGTGACTGTCAAAACCTGTTCTAGGAACTGCTTGATAATGTGTCTATCCCAACCAAACCCAGTTAAAGTATTTTCATCTGTATCCTTAATGATGCAGTATCGAATTAAACTTTTCTCTAATTTAGTATTTCCCTTAAGAACGGCCCTTATTTTATTTTTAATCATTTTGGTGTTTTATAGATGAATATAGTGAATTTATGACATTTTCGTACCATAATCCCCAATTCCATTCCCCCTCCTCTTCCCATTACGACCATATTTCTTCTCTTCCAGTCTCCCTTCTATTTTCATGTGTTTTTGCATGAGGTTCACTGGGTTTTGTCTGGTGTGTCTTTGGTGACATATGCCTGAGTACTTGCTGGATCATGAATCATACATTAGTGGGAAAAGCATCTTCCATTTTCTTGCCATCAGCTTTAGCATACATCAGTCCCTCACAGGTCGGGGGCTGAGGTAGGGGGTTCTTGAGATTTTTCCTTTTCTGTGGTAAAATGTTGATAGAACAAATTCCATACAGGTCTCATAGAAATATGCATAACTTCAGGAGATTCATGGATGCAACAGTCCTGCAATATTCAGAAGATAATGTCTGGTCACAACCCTAATCCCTTCAGACTTTTAGAATCTTACTGCTCCCTTTTCCTTGATGTTCCCTGAGACTTGGGGTGTTGGGTATGAGATGTTAGACTGTTAGAGTCAACCAGTCTTCAGTCACTTCTTTTCTGCACTTTGGTAAGTTGTGATTTTATGTAATAAATATCTTCCTTTGCAAAAGGAAGCTTCTTTTTTTCCTTTGCAAAAGAAGGTAGAATGCTGAGTGTTCCTCCAATCTATGGAGATCCCTTATTTTAAAATACGTTTTATGGATGACAGTTGCATTGCCTACAATTTTCTACTGAATATGCAAAGTCCAATATTCAGATTTATTAATTTATTTTATCATCATTTTATATTTCTATCCACACAATAAAGGTTAAATAACTTTGATACATCTAGCATGTATTTTTAGAGTAAAGATGCAGTCAGGCAGCATCACATATGCACTGGAGACTTACTCAATCCACATTGTCAAAATTTTTTAAAATTTCAAAGCATTACTACTTTCAATATTTAAATAGAAGTGAAGTTGATTATACTGGGATAAGTGGATGGGTAGGAAAATAGTTTTATTTATATGAAATCAACAATTATGTCTAAAGGTAACAGTCATGCTATCCCTAGGTGTGCTGTGACATTTCTTAACTGCATTTCCTCTCCTACATGTTGAGTCTGATCTTGGTGAACAAAGACTGTGCAAGTTTTATCTGTATAATGTTTACAAAGCCCGTATTTGGATTGGTCCATCATTTATGGAATTATTATTCTTTTCACAGTTCAAAACCTCGATAATTCATTATTTTTATTTTAACAATTATGACTTCCAGCCATATGTTAGGTTTATAAAAATGCATAGTATTAGCTCTATTCTTGCAAAACCAGAACATTACAATTAGGATTTAATTAAAGGAAGGTTACTTTTAGCCATTATGATGGCTAATCTTGATAGTCAATTTGACTGGCTATAGATTAAGAAGATTGATAAAACGTGCCTCTGGGTGTGTCTGTTTCCAGACACAATTGGATCTAACCTAACCAGTGGTTTAACCCACTCGTGGGTTCAAAATGTAAGTAGACTACAGAGAAGTGATGGACCTATGGAAGGTGTGGTACAGATGGAGGAAATGAGTCTCAGCCTTGGCTTCTTCCTGTTACTGTTTTCTGTTTACTGGTTGTCATGAACTAAAAATCCTCTGGCCTATGCTCTGATTTCCATGATATTCTGCCACACCTCAGCCCCAGGCAATGGGTCTACCTGGTCATGCACTGAAATGTGTGAAGCTATGAGTCATTAAAAAAAAAAAAAAAAAAAAAAAACTTTCTTCTTCAGACTATTTCTCTCAGCTATTTGTTACAGCAATGAATACCAGTCTGAACACTATAGCCTTCATATATTTTAACATTAGTTGTTATTAGACTAGCACTGAATTCCAGGATTTGATCAAACTACTGTTACCTCATTAAATGATTTGTCACGGATGGGTCTCCGTATAATAAAAAGTGTCTGTCTACCACTCTGATCGCATGCTAGCATCAGAATTACATGGAGCAAAAATTCATTACTGTCTAGATATTCCAGGTAGTACACACTGAAAGTTTGCTTTCCCTAGGTGGTTGCCCAAGAACCAAGTTATCACAAGGATTGCCCAACACATTAAACTTATCACCTGGCTTTTGACACCTACGTCAACAGTCCACGGACAGCTGAGATTGCAGCTTTCTGGCCATACCCCTCCACACCCCCAACATCATTTACCACAGGGCTGCCAGAGGGACGGGCTAACAATTCAGCATGATTTACCTCTTCTTTTTTGCCTAAGTCTTCATCTTCTTCATATAAGATGTTCCTTAGGCTTCAAGAAAAGTCACAAAGATAGCCTTTTAATCCTCTAAGTGGAAATTAAGTATAATGTTAAGGATCAATAAAGCTTCCTTAGAAATTTTCCTTTTTGAGTAATAAACTGCATGTATTTTACCTTTAATTTTAGCACATTCTAACACATTTTATCTTGTTAACAGATATTTTTGTCAAACGTCTAATCCTCATATTGCTTGCTGTTTTTCACCTATGTTTCCATTAACACCTCTGAAACACAAAGTCAAGGACAAGCTATGCTAGGTACTGAAATTCTGTTATTTGTCTAAAGGGAAATCCATGTAAGGCAAAATGCTACTTCCCTGCCAGTTGCTTCAAACTTGACCCGCAAGACACCTCACCTGACACCCTTCCATAAGAGAGGAACAAAAGGGTCAAGGGATTGCAGGATGCATTTCTTGATCTTGGCCTCTTTCAGTATTTCTTCCTTTAAGTTTTGATAATTTGTTTGTCAAGTATCTTTGTGTAACAGTTACTGTTAACTATTGCTGTGAAAGAGCACCCAGAGTCAAACAACTTAGGGGAGAAAGGGAGATTTATTTAACTTACAGTTCCAGAGGGGAAAAACAGACTTTCACAGTGGAAGCAGCATGACTGGCTGACCACACCTATCAGAGAGGCTGAGTCTGGATTCCTGGAGAATCTCTTTTCTGTTCTGTGGCTCCTTTTATCTGGTCTAGTACTGGGAGGTTCCAATGAGATCTGGGGACTCTCTGATGGGATCTCCAGCTGATCTCTGTATTATCCAGATAATCTCTTCAGGTGGTCTCAACTGATCTTGCCAGGTGCGCTACTCAGCTGATCTTATTAATGCCAGGTGTGTCGAGTTGATACCCAGGATTAGGTATCATGCTTTGTAATTTCCTCTTTACAGTGAATTTGATTGGAGACCTCTGGACTGCCTCTCCTTGAATTCTGTAATCTTTTCCCAGACTTAGGAAGCTTGCAGCACTATCCCCTTCAATATGCTTTTTGAGGCTTTTTCTCTTTTCCTTCAGAAAATTTCATTGTGCACGGATTTGTTCTCTTGATGGCATCTCATAATCCTCACTGCCCACTTTCATTCTGCATTTCATTTCTTATATTGGCTAATGTCAAATGCTCTATATTCCAATTAACTGATTCTTTCTTCTGTTTGATCAATTCCATGATTGACGTTTTCCTGTTGAGAATTATTCTGAATTCTTTGCCAGTCATTTCAGAAATATCCACTTCTTCAAAGCTCATTATTAGAATGTTGGCTCTCTCAGTAATTTAATGTCAAAGATTTCTCAAAATCTTTGTGTGTTTGAATATTTAAAAGTGACCACAACTTCCAGCTTTTTTTTGTTGTTTGTTGTTTCTGTGGTAGAACTTTACTGTTTAGTCTAGCTTGGAAATCTTATTGAACAATTTAAGATGACCTCAGAGATAGACCTTATTAGACCATGAGATGGTCAGACTGGCATGTTAATTTTGTCTTATGGTAATGGAATAGCTGACGATGCTCCACAGTCTGTTATAACCCTCAGCTAGATTCTACAGTAGGGCAGCCTGCTGGCTGGGCTCTGCAATTGCTTCTGATCAGAAAGCGCAGTGAGTTATCTTTCCTGGCTAGCCAGTATTACAGTTTGGGTCTTGTAGCTGGACAGGGATCCATGTTCGGTTCTAAAGTTAAGCAAGATCTCTATCTTTGGGGTAGGCAGGGCTAAACAAGGTATCCATGAATATTCATGAGCATGGGTTTACCTTCTGCTCTTCAATAGCTTTAAACAGAACACAGAGACTGTGAATTAATTAATCACTTGGCCACTGGGTCTGAATCAGGATACATTCTCCTTCATGATTAATCACTTAACTGCCCATGACTTTTAACCTGGGAATAGGCAAGAAGTGCCCTGAAGTTTGGCTGGGTAGAAGCTTGGAAGCAAGAAGCCGTAGGAATCAGATTTCCCTTTGCAAATGAGCACCAGACTGGGGAAATTTCAAGTAGAATCTGGGGTGAGGTAGGAACCCAGGCAGAGATTTAAGTCTAAGAGAAAGTTTTCTGTCTTGGCAGAATGATACTGCTGGCTGGCCTCTCTAGTAGTGCATCTTCAGTGGCTGTAATGCTCAGTAACTGCCAAGATCACCAAGTTGTGAATCCCACCTTATTTTTGTTTATATGTGGTCCATCTGTTAATGTCCCTGGTGTTCTCATGGAGTAAGACAAAAAAGACCCTTCTGTAAAGGTTCCTCAAATAATGGGGAAGCTGAATATTTACCCCCAATTCTCTACTCCTCTATGAAAACCACTGGCAGAAAAGAATCATCCACAGATGCTACTGCATCAGTTGGCAGAGAAGGAACGCAGTGAAAATGAAATTTTTCTTCCAGTGGGCAGCAGGCTGTCTCAGCCTCCCACTCAAGGCCTAAGCTGTTTGTGAGGGTGTTCTTATTTATAGATATTTGCTAGTTGGAATTCTAGAAGCAAAATTCCATCTTTTTACTATCTTGCTATCTCTTACTCCAATATCTTACTATCTTGCTCCAATATCAAATCTAAGTCTCTTTCCAGGATCAGTGTTAGGATTGTGGCATGTGATCGATCATTACCAGTATTATTATTACATTACGAATGGAGAACAACCAAAGCTCTTTGATGCAGATTCTTTTAGAAAGAAAGAAAGAAAGAAAGAAGAAGAAAGAAAGAAAGAAAGAAGAAAGAAAGAAAGAAAGAAGTGGAGAAAGAAGAAGGAAGAGAAGGAGAGAAGGGAGAAGAGGAAGGAAGAAGAGGTAATAATGAGAGGAGCGGCAGCATAGGAAGGCGAATGAGAAGGAAGGGAGGAATAGAGTAGAGACGTATGATAAGAGAGGAAGGGGGATGAGACGGTAGTAAGTACTAGAATGCGGTCGGGAGGAATTGAAAGAAGGATAAGGGTGCTAGAGGAAGGAAGGGAGGAAGGAAGGAATGACTTAACGCAAGGAGGAAGGAACGAGGGCATTCCTTCTTCAGGACTGGAGGAAGAAGGACGGAAGGTAAGTCGATGAAGTACAATGTCTTGCTGTCCTTCTTCAGTTCTTCCTTCTTGCTTCCGGTCCTTCCTTGCTGCCTTCCTTCCCCTCCATTCTTCCCCTCCTTCCTTTAGTGCGTCCTCATGTCGTTCCTCCTTTGCTTTACCTTCCTCACCCTTTCTTCATTCCATTCGTTCATTCCTGCTTCACTTGCCTTCCTCCTTCCTCCTTTCTTCCTTCACTCTCATTATCTTGTCTTGCTTCGTCCCTTCCTTCCTTTCTTTCTTTTCTGTCTTTCTTTCTTTGCTTCCCTGCTTCCTTCCTTTCTGGTTCCTCCTCACTGGTATGCCGTACCTTTCCTTCTTCCTCCCTGTTCCTCCTCTGTCCTTTTTTTCCTTCCTTTCTCCTTCCTTTCTTCCTTCGTCTATACTTCCATTGCTTCCTTCACTCCTTCCCTTTACTTGCTTCATCCCTTCTTCCCTTCCTTCCTCCCCTGTTTCTCCCTCCCTTTCTTCCTCCTCTCGGCGCTTCCCCGTTCTTCCTTCTTCATCCTTCCTTCCTTCCTTCTTTGCTGTCTTTCTTTCATTGCGTTTCTTTCCTTCCTTCCTATCATCCCTTCCTGCCGCGGCATTCCTTCCGTTCCTTCCTCCCTCTCCCTCCCTCCTCCATCATCCCAATCCCTCCACTCCCTCTCCCTCCCCCGTTCCCCTCCATCCCCTCCCTACCTCACTCACATACCCTCCCCCGCCATTACCCTCCTCCCCCTCCCCCTCCCTCCCCCTCCCTCCCCCACCTCCCTCCTTTCCCTTATTCCCTACTTTCTCTCTCTCACCACCTTTTTTCTCCTCCCTTCCTCACCCGCCCTCCTCCCGCCCCGGCTTCCTCCCTCCCTTCCATCCGTTCCCCTCCTGCTTCCCTTCTCGTCTTCACCTTCCCTCTCCTTCCTCTCTTCTTTCTTTCTTTCTGCTCTTTTCCCCCTTTTCTTTGCTGCAAAACTGTTCATTATTAATCATTAAACTTTGAGAGAATATAAGAAAGATTACCCAGATCCATTGCTTACCAGGTTACTCAAGATGAAAGGATCTTTACCACTTTCTGATCCTTAGATGCTACTCAAAGCCAGTATCATCTACTAGTACTTCATTCTAGGCTATGAGATCACAGTATACTCACTTTCCTTTTAATAGTCTTAAATTTTAAAGGAATTGTGAAATTTAACTATCATAATTAGTATATTTCTCAGTGCAAAGACTCAAGCAAATCTGGAAGCACTCAACTAAAATGTAATATTTAAGAAAAAGAACACTTGATTACATTTCAATCCTATTAGAAAGGCCATTATAAATGAAAATGCTGAGGACAGGGAAATGGCTCAACTGGTGCTTGCAGTGCAAGCTTGAGGACCTGAGTTTAGATCCCCAGAACATATGAAAACCGACACTGTGCTATGAGCCTAAGTAATCTCTGTGCCCTTGTTGGAAATGGAGATAGACATACGAGAACTTCCAAAAGCTGGTGGACCAGCTAGTCTGGTTTATGTAGCAAAGAAGAGACTGCCTCAAACAAGGTAGGAAGGCAAGGAATGACATTTAAAAGTTGTCCCTTTGGGGCTGGAGAGGTGGCTCAGGGGTTAAGCCTCTACCTGCAGGCGGAAGGTCCCGAGTTCGATCCCAGATCCCACGTATAGATGCCAGGCGGAAGCGGGGGCGCCTGCGTTTCTGGTCCTGGTAGGGCGGAGCCTATGAATCCCGGGGCAGAGTAAAAGAGGAGGTGGAGGCTCCATGGTGGTTCCCGATTCGCCCGTGGTTCTACACACACACACACACACACATACACACACATGCATATACGACAATATTAATAAATTAAAAAAAGTGTCCCTTTGATCTTCACATCTGATGCACCCGTATGCACAAACACCGCATAACATATACACTCATGCACATCTCATGCTGCATGGTGGCAT